>OY728123.1:758254168-763254168 GCA_963277665.1 Viscum album | reverse complement strand
TTTTCTGGATAATCAATCTTCATGGAAATTAGATGTTTAGTTTATATCTTATTTGGATTTAGAATCAACTGACTTCATATAATTTGATAATTGAACATACTTATTTTAATATTTCTATTTTTTTATTCCATTATTTGAATAAAAATATATGAGTTTCATATTATATTTAGTAACAAATAAGTAAAATTAATATTATATTCAACAATGAATATATATAGAGTATAACCTACTCAATTATTATTTTTCAATTCATTGTGGTACCTCTTATAAATATTTTTTTTACCACATGATAAGTGGATAACCTATGGTTTATAGCTTTGCCTATGAATATATTGGATTTTTTAAAAAAAAAATTAAAGGAGACATTAAATTTGATCTGGTCATAGGATTTAAAAAATTATATTTCAATTAATTCACCATACGTGGAAAGGATTTATATTCCCACCATTATTTATATTCCAAGTGAATCATATTCAAGATATATCAAAGAGGTTTCTCTATACCGTTCATCATGTACTTCTTGATGTATTTGGAGAATCTGGGTGGTAAGGATGATTGTTTGAGATTAATGAATAATATTTTATTCATATGGAATTCTAAATTCTCTAAATGATAAATTTAAATTAATATAATGAATAAAATATCACTATCTAAGTGCATTACTCTTAGTTTCCATTCGTATAATATAGTTACTATATCATTTATCGTAAACCTCTATTTCTACTTTTCACATCATAGGAGATTAGTTATCATTTTTTATGGATTCATGTATTGATATTCCATATTCATCTATTCATACATAGATGATAGCATGGTGGAATAGAAATTAGAAGCATCCTCTATGTATCACATACATGGACCGTCCTCACCCTCACTCTCCCACTGATGTGGATGATCAGGAATAGGGGATACCATCACATAATATAAATTTTTTTCTATTAGTGAAGTGTATAAATGACTACAACACTCTTGAAAATTAAATATAGTGAGTAAATGATATTTTTCAAGGAATGGCCATATAGTTTCTTTGGTTTTTATTTCTACTCTATTTAATAAAATTAAATTTTATTACTTTATCATGATTTTCAAGTGTGATGTAGTAAATTTAATTTTAACAATCTCCATCTATTTTATTGAATCCCAATATTCCTAACAATTGGATTCATAATATCATGTCACATGGATATTCTAATAAAAGAATCCATAATAGACTTCTTATAACCCAAAATATAGAACTGAAAATTACTTGAAGGTATTTAGGTAATCCGTCTTTCTAGCTACATTAATTAACTGTTCATTGATATATTGAGTGGAATCCCCAATCCAGAAATATAAAATTGTATTTATATAACTCTTGACTACAAATTTTCTGAATAAACAATGGAAAATACTATTACTAACAAATTGGTAAAGCCAACCCATTATCTGTGTTAGGACCCTCTGGCACTTAATAGTGTCCATGACTATATCCTAATAGACACTTTAGCAATGGGTGTATTTTAATGAATAATACACAAGGAACTATCTAACATAATAATTTCTTGAGGTATTTTTTAATCTTTATACATAAATATTATTTATTTTTTCATTTAAAATAATTTTAATATCATGGTAATTTTTTATAATTAACTTACCATGTATACTAAAATAATTTGTAAATAATAAGTATTTTATTTCATTTTTCATGTTTTTTAATTCATTTATTTTTTATGAGCATGTTTAAATATAAAATAAAAATTTCATTGAACATATAAATAAAAAAAATACCTGAACATGATAAAATAAAATAAACAATTATTATGATCAATGATTTAATATTCTGGTTGGTTTATCAAGTGCAAGATAAAATAATTGTTTACCCTAGGGGAACAACTACACGACCTATGATTGACTTGAGTTGCATCATTCCACATCTATCCTAGGTATCACCATTTATGTTTTCACCATGGCTCGGTCTTGAACCATACCCTATCACCCGAAGAATAGTGATTTACATATTCTTAATTACTCATAGGTGTGGGATACTAGGGTTTTATGGTTACATAAATAAACCATGGAAATGAAGGCTCATATTTAATAAAAATTATGTAATGATATGTGAACCAGAAAATTTAATTTTATAAAAAATATATCATAAAAACCCATGACAAAATAATTATATAAAATAGAAACCCAGAACATACAAAGGTTGGTCAAGATAATTGTCACCCACAACATGTAAAATCTATACATTAAACATTCTATCATTAATATACATTCTTATTTATTAAGATAAAATACATTGACTAACAAATTAATAATATAATTAATTGTGTAGTTAATTATCTTAATTAATTTTCCAAGAAATCATTGTGATTACCATCATATCTAGTCTTAAATAAATTCGATAAATTTAATTTAATTTAAATTTAATTAATACATTTTGTGCACTAATCAAGAACATGGTTCCACCCTTCTTAGTCAGATTAAATTAAATATAGAATTTATTATACCTTACATGAAATAGTAGAAATATTGGGTAAACCCTTTTTCAATACAAGAAGTGTACTTTCACTCATATGATGTGTGACAAACATTGTCTATAGTTCTTGTCATGTTTTTTTGTACTTACACATAATGTATACCTACACAAAATGTATAACTACACAACATATCACAATATTACATGGTGTTATATTCCATGGGTAAAGCTATGTAGTCTATGTAACATATATGAATACAAAGCATGCATTGAATATACATAGATGGTACCACTGATGATGCCCATTAACGACACATTTAGAAAAACCATACACATCACATATTTTCAAAATAATAAATAATGTATTATTTAAAGCAATTAATTCCACAAAACCTATTCAAAATCACCTTATATGTACTCACGGTGGAAAAACCTTGTTACACATTGTGTAATTCAATTACACACTGTGTGGTTAAGTTTTCTATAATTAATTTTTTATTTTGTGTGTTTGACTTGCATGAAATTATGGTCTCAACTGTTAGTGTTTGATCTTGGGAAATTAATATTTAAGTAATTGTTTTTTTTATTAAATTCTAATTACCTCATATTTATTTAAACATAATTAATAAAAATAAATTAGTCATATGTTTGAAGTACTCACAAATTCATGCTTAATTTTTTTATTTTTATTTTTTTAATATTACAAACTCCCTACAATATATTTATTATTTCTATTTCAATTTTTTAATTATATTTTCTGCCTATCATTATTTTCATTTATTTATATATTATATGTTATTATTTTTTTTTGAATTTATTTGTTCAACATTTTTTAATATTATTATTATTATTATTTATAATTATTATTGTTTAATTCTTATAAAAAATCAATTTTTTTTATAATTCTATTTATCCCAATATATACTTTGTAATTTTATTACCCTTGCAAGGGTTTGTTTTTTAACATTACATGTAATTCATAAATTTATTATCAACTTTTCACAATCCTGGAAAATTCATCTTTTCCATTAAACAACTTATATTATTCCCTTTCATATGTATGATAAATATTTTCTACGTTAATGTGAGTTTTTCGTTACTTTTACACAAATATGTTCATGATTTATTCAATATGTGTAATTTTCTTTACCTTTATGTCTTACCTATAAAATCTTTTACATATATGTAGCATTGTATATACCATTAAAATAATGTAAACAATGTGAGTTACCCTTATATGACTCCCCTTAAACTTAACACATTGTATATAACTAAAATGTTTCCTTTATGAAACCTGATTCTCCCTTATATGAGATATGTAAATTTTATTTTTCTATTATATAGTTTTATATAAACCCAGAAATAAAATATATGAAATATGATTTACCATTTTCAGTTTATACAATATATGTTTTAAATTTACATAGTATGTTATTTTATCTTTAAATAACCTATAAAATTTAGTGTTTATAGTTATGAAAATACACCAATAACTTTACACGATTTTATGTTCTCCTTTACACATGCTTTAAAAAATATGTACTACCCTTATCCAAATTATATGAATTTTGAGTTACCTTTATATATTTTTTAGTTTTACAAATATACCATTTTTAATGCAAAAAAATACACTTATATAGAATCCCCCTTGTTTTATGATAACTAAGATGTAGAATATTCTATTATAGTTTAGAGATATATGGATCATTTTTTACAGTTCTATAAGAAATGAGTTATCTACAACATAGCATCTAGGATGCGGTGTGGGGTATCACAAATTGTTATAAGTGGTTCTTATAGAAACAAGGATTCTACAATATTACCTCTAGACTATAGCATATACAACTCAAGAAATGAATGATTGTTACATGGTCTTAATAGATTTACCATAATCCTAACTTTATATGGTTTGTGTGATGTTCATAATATAGGTTACATTAATATAATCCATATTTATTTCTAACCAATACCTTTAAATATATTTTGAAGAAATAGGAAACACCCACATGGAGAAGAATCATGGGATTTATTTTTTAGATTAAGAGTTGTTAAATATTTGTTTCCAAATAATGACCATGATATGAAAAGTAACAAGATACATGCTTGACATGACTGAGATCTTATGAAACTAATTTTGGACTAAAATAATCACAGAGGAAATTCAAAATTCAACACTATACTAAAAAAGTGGGTAAAGTTCATCGAGATACATCATCTTCAATATCCTTTTCTCATATATTTTTATTTCTATATGGGTTTTTCTTTTCTAAATTAGTCATTTTTCTCTTTGTTATAAAGAACCAGTTTATGATTTTTCAAATGAAAAGTAGTTTATTATTGGTTATTCTACTAAAAAAGTATGGGTCATAGGTTGTGACTCTTGATGAAAGTATAGGTTTTTATTAGGCTATGATTCCTGTAAAAATTCATACATTAGTTTTTTTCATGGTATTGTTAAATAATGTCTCTATAAAGAAGTTATCACACCATCAAATGTGAGGTTCATTAGTGGGTACCGATATTCTCATCGAGTAGAGAAGTTTGAAGAGCAGAGTTGGATCACAGTGATCTGAACGAGTATAATAATACCATGTTCATATTTTATTTTAACTTCATTATATTCTGAACACTACACTACACAAATAATTTATACTATATTAAACTATGATTTATTATTTATGTTAAATTTTCAAAATCACTTTTCACCCAACACTTGTTTTGTTATTTCCATATATTTTTATCAATATTAGGTACTAAATGGAAATCCTTTAGGATATAGGTTTTAATGTTTATATATTTTCTATTGTAAAATGATCTAAAACCTAACAATATAAATAATATGATATATTTTTAAGATATTATGGATAAATAAAAATGATTTCTTGATACCTTAAAATAATTATTTTATGACGGTGAGTATTATGTGTATTAGAAAGAAAGAATGAAATGATATGTAAATTAGTTATGTGTGGATCATTGGAAAATCAGGTAGAAACCATATGAGCTACCCAAAACTGATATATAGACACTTGATGGTAATGAAATGTAAAATTATATTTTAATCTATAAATTAAAGGATATGATCTTACTATTCTATAAGTGATATATTTATATGTTTTATCTTGTATGTCACTTTGGATATTTTTAAAATTCTACAATTCACACATTAAGGGATAAACAAGATTAAAAGAACCAAGCTGGGAATGATTTTTGTAGGATACCAGGATTTCAAGATGGGAGATAAAGAGTCAGTGAACTAGATGTTTCATGAGTTTATAAAAATTAAAAATGGAATTCGTGCACTTTTTTAAGTATTGGATAATAATTCTCAATTTCAAAGAGTGTTTAGAAAAGTAAAAAATGTTGGAATGCCATGAAAATGGAAATCAATAAAAGAACAAAATTTAAAAAGTCTATATTAGATTAACTAATTGGTTATTTGATGTATTATAAAAATGAACTAAAAATATTACCATTGAGTATCCAATAAAGATGAAATCTATTTATTATAAATCTAACATTAATGAATCCTATAACTCTTTTGAATTTGAGTTCAAGGAAAGTGATAAGGAAGTGACTGATTTTTTAACATGTTTGGAAAACTTATAAAAAAAATGAGGCCTGAGGAATTTCAAATGGAATAACTTAAATGAGTATAATAATGGTAATACTAGAAATAATAATGTTGTCTTAAACATAACCTATTTTGAGTGTATGAAGAAAGGAAACATCAAGAATTCTTTCCCCAAACATAATTATTAAATGAAAAATGTTGACAAAGATGAATGAATAGCATGTATTTTATGGTGGATGATATTTTTCATGAAGATCATAATGGAGTAGTGATATAGGAGTTAAACAAGATATAGAGAACCTTAATTTATTAATTTTTTGAATTTTCAATTCAAACTAGAAAATTTGTTTAAAATTAATGTGTTAATTATCCATTCGTTACTGATTTTATACCTATTAATGTTGATAGTTATATAAATGTTTCAAGCTATATTAATGATATAAATGTTTAATTGAATCAAATTTAAAGAAATAAGGTGTGGAATTTGGTTGAATTGTCATAAGATAAATAACTAATAGAAACTATCTTCACTTTTTATAATAATCATGATGAAGTTGGAAAAATATTTAAAAATAATGTCAGATTAATGGTTCAAGGTTGTTATTATGAAGAGGGAATTAACATTAAAAGTTATTTTATTCCTGACTCTAGGACAATGGATATTAGGATTTTATTATTAGTTTTTTTATTGTCAAAATATTTAATTCCTTACAATTTATGTTAAGAGTGAATTTTAAATGGAATAATTTATGATGAAATTCTTGTTAGAAAACCCCTATATATGGAAAAAATATATTTCCAAATCATGTTTTCAAACATAATAAATATTTATATAGACATAAAAATGCTCTTAGAGCATGGTATGAGAGAAGAACTCAATATTTATTTAAAAATTATTTTGTTAAAGGAAAGGTTGATCCTACCTTGTTATAAATAATTTTCTAAATTGATAATTTAACTATTCAAATATATATTGATGATATAATGTTTGGTTTAACAACTAGTTTAATTTATACTGAATTTTCTTAATTGTTGAATAGTGAGTTTGATATGAGCTTAATGGGAGAATTTAAAAATTTTCTTGGTTTAAAAATTAGCCAACGAAAATATTGAATTTTCATAAATCAATCTATGTATGCTACGAATCTTGATAATGTGGAAGTCCTTGATTCATGATAGTATGTTAAAACACCTATTAATACACTTTCTAAATTGGATTTGGTTCAATTTGGAATGTGTTTTGATGTAAAACTATATATAGGCATGATGTGAAACATAAATTATTTTACTACATATTGACAAAATATAATGATTTCATTCAGTTTTTTCTATCTATTTTAGAGAAATCCCAAGGAAAGTAATCTTAAATATGTTAAGAGAGTTATTTCACATATTAAGGGAACTTTTAGTACTGGTTAATTTTATTTAAATCATTATTGTTTAGATTTATTTTCATATCATGAATCTAATCATGGATGCCATACACATGATTGGGAAATAAGAAAACATTTATTTTTTATTTTCTTAATATGAATTTAATTTCATTGAGTTATAATAAACAACTATTAAATTTATTATCTATATTTGAGGCCTAATATGTTGGTACTAGTATTTTTTATTCTCAATTTATCCGGATTAAATGAACTTTAAGTGATTTTAGTTTTGGGTTTGATAAAATTATACTTTAAAATAATAATTTTTATGATATTTAAATTTCTAAAAACATTTATACACTTAGAACAGTTCATATAGTGTTAAGATTTTCGTTTTTGTGGGATCATTTAAATAACAGATATTTTATATTAGAGTTTTATCAAACTGGAAACATCTTTTTAACATATTAGAAAAACCACTATATTTTGTAATATTTAAGAAAATGAAGTATGAACTTGTTATGTTAGAACCATAAAATATTGATATTTATGTTATTAAATGTTAATTTTTTTGAAAAATATATTATTTTGGGTGGAACACATTCTAGAATAGAATGTATGTTATATAATATTTTCATTCATCTTTTATTAAAATTTTATATTCATATCTCTATTATATTTATAATATATATAAATTAATGCAATGTGATATTGATGCATTTGAAAATATTTTCCCATTATTTTTAGATATTTTAATTTCTATTATTTTAGATAAATTTCAAAAAGGGGGATAATATTTTGAGGATAATAATTTTTAAATTTATGTAAATTATTTGTTTTGTAATTTACAAAAAGGGGGAAATTGTAAATATTTGAACATAAAAGCTTAATATTTAATTAATTAATTTTATTTAAAAAAATTACAATTACCTTTTATTTATTTAAAATTAATTACATAAAATTTAAAACTTTCCAAAATTTTAAGTACTCAATTTTTTATGCTTATTGTTTTAAATTTTATGATTTTTATATTACAAAATTCCTTTAAATATCATTATTATTTTTATTTCAAAAATAATATTTATTATTATATTTTACACTTCTCATTATTTTTAATTAATTATATATTATATGTCATTAATTTAGTTAAATTTAATTGTTCATACACTACTCTTATTAGTCATTGTAATTTTTTTATTTAAATCTTGTGAAAATTGATTTTTTAAATTATTTTATTTACACTTATGAGTCATTTTTAAAATTTTATTTTACCATTACATGAGTTTTTTTAGCATTATATTTGGTTTATAAACATTGTTTTTCATTCACATTAGTCTTATAAATTTCTATTTACGATTAAACAAATTCTCCTATAACCACACACTTATATGTTGATTATTTATTCCTTTACATTCATTTTTCTTTACCCGTACATATCTATCTTCTTCCTTTATGAAAAAATGTATTTTTTTGTTTACCTTTAAAAAGTATATATGATTGTTTTACCATATGTAGTATTTCATATACCCATAAACAATGTATAAAAAATCATTTTACCCATACATAACTCTATTTTTCTTTTACATAATTTATATACTTGGAAGTTTATTTTTACGCAACTTTATTATAGCTGTATGTGAGCCATATTTTTTTAAACTTTATGATGTATAATATGTATCCTTATGCATCGCATATGAAATATGATTTACCCATTCACAATATATAAAAAATATGTTTTCCATTTATGAAGAATTTCAATATACCATAATGATCCTATATAATTTTGTGTTTACCTTTATAAATATTTTGTTGTACCTTTATATGTTTTTCTATTTACTATTACCAATAATTTACAAATTATTCACTACCCTTACAAAACCTATATGAATCGATAGTTACCTTATGATGATTTTATAATTTCAATTCAACCTTTACGCATCCATAAATAATCACCTTTACATAACATCGCCCCCATTCTATTATAACTATAGAATATCATCAGTTTCTATATAGTGGTGATAAAATGAGAAAGTTATATGGTTCTTAGATAAATGAAATAGTTAGGGTGTAGCATCTAGGATTAGGAATGTAGTGTCATTGTTTGATCTATAGTGTGCTACTAGAAGTAAGGTTCTTATGACATAGGCTTTGGGATACTTCATAGGAAACTCCTATAAAGGGATGTGGTTTAGTTCTAAGAGAGTCACCAAAATTATTATTTTTTATGGTTCAAATGATATTTGAAAAATAGGTAAGATTCATATATTTGCATCATTATTTATAACCAATGGAATTTAATATAAGTTGAATATACATAAAACACCTGAGTGAAGAAGATTAACAGGATTTACTTTTATGAATAGTATCCATTAATTATGTTTTTATAAATCAATTCCATAACATGTAGAGAGGAAATATACATTCTTGAAATGACAGAGATCTTCTGTGACTATTTTTTATTGGTGAAGTCACAATGAAACTTCAATGTTTGACTCTATATTACTTAAGTGGTAAGATATCATTGAGCTACATAATTTTTGATATCATTTTCACATTTGTTTTAAATTATATCAATTTTTTGTAAAATTCATTCTTCTTTAACTAATATTAAAGAGTTGATTTCTGCTTTTCAAAATCAAAATAAATTAAATATTTGGTATTCAACCAACCAAAAGGAAGAATATTTGGATTGGTTTCTTAAATAAAAATTTGTATTGTATTTTTTTGTGACTTCTATAAAAAGGTAGGTATTGGTTGTGCCTCAGGGTATTATAAAATAAAGAGTCTGTAAATTGGTTATCAGAAATTTAAAGGTTATTTTTCATTATGTGTATTGATATTATCATTGAGTATATAATATTATAGAGAGGAGTATGATCTTGGTGATCCAAACCACTAGAGAAATACTATGTTCATATTTTATTTAATCCAAATCATCTTCTAAAAAGTGCAGCATAATATTATTTTATTAAATATGAAAATATGATTGATTATTTATGGTGAATGTCTTAATGGACTACTCACCCCATGTATTACTTTATTTCTATATATTATATACCAACATCAACATGTTCCATGTATCAATATGTATGAGTTACAATGAATATAAATATAGTTACCTGATATGAAGTGATTTTATATATATCCACACAAAAACATATGGGAATTAAATATGTATTTGATAGGTTAATTAAGTGTTACTCGACATGAAAACCAGCGACATGTCATGTAATCACTTTTGGCCAATGTTTCTATTTAATTATATACCTTTTTCTTTGACAAAACAGCTTCTAAATGATATCAGTTTACCTGGAATTTACATTAGTTACACAACAAATACTCCATATCATGCTAAACTATAATTAATGTTCAATACATAACAAGTAATGAAATCACATATCAAACCCCACATGGCAATCCATTATTCACATGACTCACTTGTTGATCCCCAGGTTGGATGACTACTGAGGAGGGGGGTTCAGGAATTTATTATATGGGATATATTAAATATAATTCAACCTATTGAACTTGTTAATTTTCTCTATCAACTCAATAGTATCCCATAATATCCACGATTACGAAGTAGTAATAATAAAAATATCAACACATAATATTTAAAAGGTTTGGTGCAAAGTCATATTCCATGAAAAGTTGGTTAGATTCTCCAAAATGTATTTTACAATGCTATATTTTTAGGATTATAATGGATAACTCGAAACTTGTTATTTACCCCAATAATCAATACAATAATTAACAATGGTTCTACTCTAAAATCACCAACTCTTCTGCCCATGTTAGTTAAACACTCCAACATTCTTCCTCCTTGACTAGTTATGCAACCAAACTTTATGATTTGTTAGAAATTGGTGAAACACCCCAGTCATAATCTATTCTTCATTCTCCTCTTCTTCTTTAATTAATATAATTATATAATGTCCTCCTTATAATCCATATAGATATTCCTCTATGATCTAATAGGTTCATACATGCTCATGTAAACCATTAAAATATTGAACATACACTTGGAAAATATCTGTTGATCTTAATACTCTATCACACCAGATTTAGAAATATCTAATTATTATGAATCATAAAAAACTATAGTGTGCCAATATTAGGGGATCCTAGCTTTAGATCAAATTATTTCTTTTATAAATTTTATTATTAGGTCCTGTCATAATTCTCAATGTATTAAAAGACTAATATAGTCAAAAGCACATATTAATCACCTTCATTTCCTTTTATATTCAAATAATAATATCATGAATATTATTCACATCACGATCATAGTATTTATTCCATGAATATGGAAACACCATGAATATTTCCTCTAATAAAATTTCCTATTCTAATTTAGTTATTCAATATCGAATTATATCCTCAATTAAATTCTCATTTAAATCCCTCCTCACATAATTTTTTTAAATAAACTCAGTTCTGAATTCATTGAATCTACATGTACCATTATTTTAATACAAAAAATCTTAAGGTATTATCATTTCCTCCTAAGTTTTATAAATAACTACATTAATATCAATTATTAAACACAGCATGAATCATGATTCATGCATCATATTATTTTTTCATTAATTTTTTCCTTAATTTCATTGTCACACTTAATCCAAAAATCCTTATTAATATCATGGGTATTATTTTATATTCAATACCCTATAATAATTCCTTAGTAAAAATTATCATAATATCATGTGGATTATGATTTATTTTATCACGGCCTATAAATAACTCCTCATACTGATGCATATTGTTTTAATATGACATGAACTATATATGTAGATTATTTATTAAATTACATGAAAAAATATGATAGTTTCATGAATAAATGAATCATGGTTTATTTTTATTATCATGTGTTCAAGAATTCCATGGTGAATGAATAGCTCATGATATACCTTGGATGCCACTACATTAAATTTATTTCCCTATTTCTCCTTCAATTTATAATAACTGAATTGTAACTATATGCATGTATTTAAATTTATATATGAAACCATGATTAAACTCAAAATTTTTACCATATAGATTATTTTCATGAGAACTGGTAGACATAGAAGTTCAAACTCTTGGAAATTCACAAGTTAGTACATATGTGTGAGTCTCACATCTCATAAGATCCATCATAGAAACTCATTTGGATTAGTTAAAATGGTATTCATGATATTTGGATGAATGATTTGATCATGGGATGAATTATAATATTGATGAGTGGATGTTGCATGAAATATAACATGCAAATATGTTGAGTAATTATTATAGGAGCTCAGAGGAATGAAATTACAAAATAATAATCACAATAGTTTTATCATTTATGTGTATGCTCATAGGAGGTCGAGATGATATGTGTATTTCTTCATGGGGTATCTTTTTCTAGGATTGTGATTGGACTAATTTTTACTCATAGATTTATTTATGACATGATGTAACTTTTTGATCCTAATATGATTGTTCATCTAACATTATGAAACTCACATTAGCTTAATATTTCATTTGATAATCACTTGATCATGGTAACTCCTTATGGCCACTTGAATATCACATACGGTTGATCAAATAACTAATCTCTATTCATGGTATGTTAGAAAATCACAATGTGTTTGGTACATCAATCATGAAGAGAACCCATATTCTAGGTCTGAACTTATTCATACGGTAGGTGTGGATTTTTAGGTGTGGTAGGTTATAGTGTTTTCACATTGCCATATCAAAAGCTAAAGGATGAATATATGACACTTGATACCTTATAATTATTCCATAATTTTTAATGATAGGTTAGAGGTTTCCCATGTTTTATTTATCCCACATTATAATTACATTTTTATGACCTCTACCAAATTATACTCGACCCTACATGACCCTCTATTCCATGGTACTATGGTTCTCTCCGGAACACAATCACATGCACATAATCGGTCATGCAACCCCATCCTATCCCTAACTCATTCATGTATTCCCCTACCTACCAAAATGAAGTCTATGTATACTACATGTTTCCTCTATGTGTGTTTCCTTCCATAATAATCCTCCTTGGTCGGCTTAAGCATGGCCCATTTTAGGACAAAATAATCACAAATTCTATGTGTAATATTTAATATAAGAACTCCAAGGGGAGTCTTCGTAAAACCCATTTTTTTTAATCTCCTCAATAATTATATATGAACAAAGTAATTTTTTTCTTGGATTTATTCTCCATAAAACAGACTCAACATCATCCAGATAATATCTTCCTCATTTACACTTCAAATGAATGGTGTCTACACATTTTTATCTAAAAACCCAACAAAGTGGGTTTCTTCATGTTGTTAACAATTGATTTTACTCAAACATCAATAGTAAAAATTCAAGAGATTAAAACCAGTCTGAAAATAATTTAATAATGTTTTTCATATAAAATGGTAGTATGTTCTTTAACTTAAAGATTTAAATGGATTATAAAACATGATATGCAATGAAATATCATGAATCCAAAATAATACTCTATGTTTTATCTCTTAATTACTTCATCATTCATATATTAATCCTACTGAAAGAATAAATTCATATATGGGATATTCAATATCCCCTTTGTAATTTTCTTTCAACACTACTACTGAACAATGTCAATATATGTGATCCTATGGATCCCCCCCACCATCAAGAAAAAATGAGAAGATAAATGTATGGGTCTTCTCATATTTTCATCTACTATTCATGGAACTAAAGATATCTTCCCTCATTTTCAATATCTAATATACGGGTGATACCACATTGCACTCTTAGAAAGATCCTTTAATTTTTATACACCATGTCTATATGGGATAACATAGTGTAGAAAACAAGAGATATGGAATTAAGGATGTATATATATGATATATTCACCACCATTGATGTGATGTCATTATCATTAAATCTTTATTTAAAAAATGGTGATATCATAAAATAATTTTAGAAGAAATATGTTATATCCTGCAGACATCTCAATTAAAACATTAAAAATATTCAAGTGATGACCCTGAAAGCCCCCCTTTGTCTCATATTTTAATCAATTGATAATCCATCATTAAAATTATGTTCAATATAATCATGAATACATTATATAAATTTTATTAGAAAACTATATTCTTTAGCATTTTCAAATATGTCAAAAAAATTCTGATTCACTAAAGGTGACAGAATGTTCATTCCTTCAATATATTTTCTTTTCCCTAAGGTATTCACTAATTTACTATCTATCATGGAGAATTATCTTTAGTATAGATCATTGAATGTTTCAATCTACATTCACTCTAGTAGTGAAATCCTACAAACCTCTTATATAATTCCTTGTATGTTATCTCAAAACACAGAAGATAATAGTGAATAAAGAGATACCACTTTTTTATCCTTAAATAAAACACTCAAGGTGAGATTTTCCCCCGTATACATATTTTTTGGGTCTTTCTATGCACAATATAAGATATTATATCTTCACATAGTCCACCCTTTATATATTATAATCATATTTTCTTCTCATGAATTAGCTCATCATGTGGAGTTGTTTTCTCCATTACAGTTCTCAAGGAACCACTTATGGGTTAAACTATAACCTCACAATTTCATTGATTTATAGAACTAACATATGCATCATAATTGTTTTAGCATTTCTCAAATGTCCAGGAAAATTAAACCACCCTAATTTTATTTCTAGCTTCTTAGGACATCTCAGATATCTTCTTAATATCATTATTAGTGCATGACTTCTCCTTTATGTCTTCTAAATATTAATTACTTTTAAAATATAAAAATTATTTTTAGAAAATATATTCTTTCACTTTTCTAATTATTAATTTTCCCATAAAATTCTGATACAAACATATTATAAAGAAATAAATATATTTTGGTTGGATAGATTTGGTTTAGAATAGTTCATAACCTTATTCTTCAATGTTTTTGTCCTCTGTTTCTCACAATAACTTCCCCTTTATTCATATTTCTTCCCTAAAAATGACATATTATAATTTCAATGATAGTATTGGTGACTATAATTACCAAAACACTAGAACAACCCTTCAAATGATGAGATTCTAGATTTGTATTACTATTTTCCATTTGAAAAGAAGAAATTTTTGTCTAGAGGGAAATAAATATATCGATTGTTCAATTCCTTTTTTTTGGTATTGAATATTTAATAGTCCATACCTCCATAATATTTATTTTATTGCCCATTATTTGGGAGAAACAAATTTTTTTTAAATATTAGACTATGCAAATTTACCTTGTTCTTTTGAGTCTTTCTTCTAAAATTTTTGATAAGATAATCCTTTTATCTCAACTTATCTATTAAATCCATTTATATCCAAGGTCAAAAAATATTATCTAGTGATACATATACTCATTGTATCAAATAGTCGTTACTAATATTGAGTAATTATTTTTTAAAGGTCTCAAAAAATATTCTAAATATTGGATTCTTTCTTCTTACTTTTATTAATGTTTTTTTCTTTCTTTTCAAATTCATTATTCTTGTCCATTTTTTCAAAATTGTGAAGTAAATTGATTTCATTACTATATTTATGGAAAAAAAATTATTCCTAATTTTAAGAAATTTATTTGATAAATTTCATTTGTTTTAATTATTTTATACCCATTTATTGATTATTTATCATCATTTGTGGGCATATAAATTTTTATTAGGGAATTTTTAATAAATAAATAATAATATATAAAATCCATGTATATGGATGTTATAAATTTATAAATAATTTTTATATATACTTTAGGTAAAAAATTGTTCCCACTATGGTAACCTAAAACCCATGGGATCAAGCAACATTGCATCCCAATGAGGGGCCATCGTCCAAGAAACCTATATTAAAGTCTGACCTCATGTGGTGGGGATTATAGGTCATTGATGGTGTATGCGTGAGAGTAGAGATGTTTTTGGCACTTGGGTGTTGGATCCATGCAGTGGAGGGAGGAGATTCTCACTAGGGGGTGTCAGGATGAACTGTAATTTGTGGTCCTCCAATCCCAGTCCATCCTGATGGCCAGTTGATCCTCAATGTTGATAATTAATTAGAGGTAAATCATGTGAATTATCGATGTGGAACATGATTATTCTAGGGAACAATTCTTACTAACCAATGTAATTTAATCATGGGACATCACTATATCATAGTTATTAGACACCCCATTAAATACCACAAACAATGTATCTAAACCATATTCCACCATGGTTTGTGAAGGGAGAACCCGTAAGACATTGGTGATTCAACACCAACCATGTTGTAGGATTCAAACATAAATCATAACAAACCATATATCTTGAACTGATAAATGGAGTTTCATTTTCACCCATATATGTTTCACTGTAGCCACTGTTTCTTGATTTTTATGTAATGAGAGATTATTTATAGATTAAAAAAACTATTCCATTACAAGAAATATATAAGATGATATTCTAAAGTTTATGATGTAATGGGAAATTGATGCGCTATCACTATTTGATACTGAAGAATGCATGGAGGATCCATAGTATGGGGTTCTATAATGACATAATGGTGCAAAATATGAAAGTGGAAATTATTTTTGAATAATATAAGGTCTCATAGTGGGAGATAGGATACACCATATCTAGGAAAACCATATATTGATACTTAATAGAATATGTATTTCTCCCAACACTTTGAGTTTTACCTATTTATTTTGAAACCATAAATATTTCAGGATATACACTTCATAAAATAAAATATTTGGGAATGTTTAATAATATAACATACATAGTGGACTCATCTATTAATGAGGAGTTAAAACACTCCCTCTGTCACGGGGAGAAATTGTAGAGGTATATAAATTGAGGATGTTCTAACAGATAAGTGAAGACTCGTCCAACCCCACTCTCATTATTATATTATGAGATAGATTCAAATGGATAAAAGATGATATTTTTACATAAGGGATGGATTTTTCAAACAGAAACAAAGGATATGATAAAGGTGATTTAAAATATTACACATGAGTAAAATCATCTATAAAAAGAGGAATTTGTTGCTACACAAGGGGAACCAAAACTAGTCTGCTTTAGGAGAGATTACCCAACCTAGAAGAAGATTAATGTCTAATACTGAAAGTGATAGTGGAATGAGGGTATTTTTCATCACATATCATATTGTCATATTTTATTATTTGTTTCACATTTTTTTATATAATAGTTGGTATCGTATTTATATTGTTTCATCAATTCAAACAATGGTATTGCATTTTCATAATATATTTTACCTTCCAATCCTTCTTTTAAAACATAGTTTCTACACATTATTTATTAAGAGATATAATATTTTGTCTGGTGTTGTAGAGGAGGGTATAGTTGACAAATAGTATGAGTACTTTACTATTTTGTCTCTTTCATGATTGTGAATTATTTTAATTAAATTGTTATACATTATGAGAACAGATAATGGTATCACTAATTACCTCGTGAGGGAGTTGGTAATTATGGGGGGGGGGGGGCTAATTTTATTGAGGGAAGTGGAAAGTGAAATATGTCTTCATATAATTTTTCTCTAATAGATTAAAAATAATACACTTAAGATAGTTATAAACATAACTTGATTGTGGGGCCACTTGTATTAGTTTTTTCTAGATAATGCTTAGAGGATATGCTAGATACTCTATGAAAAATGGTGACATTTATTTTTATTATATTATAAGTAATTATTTAAATGTTTTTATTTATAAAAAACCATCACTTGTAATCAATTCACCTCACATCATCCCACTTTCATTCCATTGGATTCATTCCATCACACCTAGGTTTAGTTTGGGAAATTTTCTTTTTTATATTCATGACCAGTCAAGACTAATGAATATTATAACCCTTTTCCTCATGTGATCAAACCCTTATTTCAACTATTATATATTATATTATTTACATTAGTTTTAATTACTATAAATTTAATAATTTATACAAATAGAGGAATTAACGACATCCTTTGGGAAGGTAAAATTTCTAGAACTATTTCTAGGAAATAAAGGGTTTATAAATTCAATAATTTTACATGAAATTTCTCAAAAGTTTTCAGTATTATGATTTTATATTAGGTTATATTTTTTCTATTTATCTATTTTACACATTTTGTGATTTTGGATTATACTCTTAAGTATAATTGAGGTCAAGGACAATATCCAATTCTTTGTCCAATTATAAAACCTCTCACAGAAAATAATGAATAATAGATGAATTTATAATTAAAAGTATGATATATTCATGAAAAAAACATGGGAACCACATCCACACCCATGTCTATAAGAGTTACTCCAAGGCATGGAATTAGAGTTCAAAAAAGGAGTAAATCTCAATGAGAACATTGATAAAGAATAATAATAATTGATGCATGTAACTAAGAGTTAGTCCCATATTGAATATCAATATAGAAGCACAACCTAATATGTGGATGAATATTAGGTATATTTCTATTCATACTCTTATTTTGAGTTTCTCATAGAGGACCCCTAACAGAGTACTGAGGAGGAAAAAAAGGGGAAACCTCCACTACTAACAAAGAAGAACAAGTGGAGGAGGGAGAGGCTGGAGCTGCCAAAATACAAGACATTACATTAAATATTAAAAAAGTGGATCCTGAAAAATATGAAAAATAAGAATAAGAAATGGTGGCAGCTAAACATGAAATTTTTAGTTAATAATTTGAATATAATTTTCCACTAGTAGAGGAAAATGTTTATCTGTATAAATTAAAGGAATCCCTTGAACATAAAATCTAATCATTAAATTGATCCCCTTACAACCGGGCTCCCAGTCTCTCTTATCCTCCTCCTCCCTGGGTTTTTGTGGACCTTCGACGGAGATGGATCTTCCCTCATATTATTCAACATTCCTTATCTTTGGATGTCTTCTTCTTTCTTGTTTCCAACTTCATTCTGCCAGACGTATCTCTTTTTTTCTATAGGGCTCAATGCCATGGGTTTTCCTCTTCTATTATCTTAGTCTTCTTATCACTAGACATTTTCTGCAGAAGTCCACAGCTGGTCTCACTCTAGTCTGATTTCTTGTTCCCCTACATTTATCCTGGTTGGAGGGGGAGCATCAATTCAAAGAGATTTTGGGTTATGTGGTCAGATGGTCGATGGGTCTCTAGGTGTTTTGGTAATCGACTTTCTTCTGTCATGCCTGCTATGAGTTTTTCTTTAAAGATATCATCCACCAGAGACATCTATCGCTCAATTATTCTCTAACCTCAAATTCCTAGGCATCTCTTTGAGTCAGATATGGTGTATAAGAATCTTTCAGGTTTTGATATGTGTGGTTCAGTGGCTTCTGTTGCACCATATAAGTCATGAGATGGTATTTTCTTTTTATGTCGGTTTATTGCTGGTTAGTTTTTATTTGAATTTCTTCCTCAATAAATTTAGTGAATAATTTATTTGATTATATATATTAGTTATTTTTGTCTGATGATTGATCTCTGTTGAATTCTGATTGGGTTTATGGTTTTGTTGATATTTTCTGTTGTTAGTTGTCGGACTTATGTGTTGTTGATGACGATGAAGATGAAGTGATGGTGAGTTTGGATTTTTGTGATGGTAGCTGCCTCAGATATATTCTCACTGGAAATGTGGTACCATCTGGGGGAATGACTCAAGGTAGTGTTCCATCGTATATTTAGGGTACTGAGGTGATGGAAAAATGGCCTTTTGTTTTTTAAATTTCAAATTTGGGATTGTGTTTTTTGTAGAAAAATGTTTTTTAACTCCATCATTTGGGATGGTGATTGGTGATATCATGTTGAAAGCAAGGTACTCACATTAACATAAAGTGGATTTCGAAAAAACTATAAAAATGGATTTGGATGTAATAAACAAATAATTAGGTATTTCACCCACTGGTAACCCACCACAAAGTGAGAAACTCTCCAGAAAGAGGGAGAAAATTATAAGAGATACACTATAAACTCATCAAATATAGAATTAGATCTATATGAGAAATTTGGATCTATAACCTACTCTTATTATATAATTTATAAGTTCATTTTGTTCTTAGATAACTTATTGAATTTTATTTGTGGGAGTTAACTGATGTTTATATTTATTTTCACTGTTATGACATAGTTTAGGGTTTTAGAATGTACTAAAAACTCCCCCATCGATCATTTTTGAATTTTAGTTTCATGAATACTGTGATTTCAGTATTTGGTATAATTTTTTGTAATATTAAGCATGAAGGTATCAACGAAACGTTGAAAAAGTTATTCAAATTAAAAATTTAATAATCTATAAATTCAGTATGTAACATCCCCCACCTGATAGCCACTATATCAGGTTCCATGATCTCGGTGGCCACATAACCACATGCCCACATCCCCGTATATCAGAGGTCTCTGACTAGAAATGAGGATCTAATGTAATGTGTGGGGGAGAATATCCATCTATTTTAGAGTAATACATTGGGGATAAATAAGTGAAATTAATGAAATAGAATAAACAATAACCATACATCACAAAACCAATTCTAAAAACTTGTTATGATTCCATAACCAAATAGTAAATATTCAATGTTAAGTCATACAATTCCATGTATAATGAAACCCAAAAATAATGATGAAATGAAGAATCTAAAAATCAGTTTCATAATCCAATTCTAGATCCCTTATCCTTTAATATACTGAAAGAAATTCAATAATCCAGCATATGGTCCTTTCCATTGTCTTCTCCTATAAGAATGAAGTTTACTCCAATACACAATAATGACTGGAGAAGGGTGTGAGTACACTTCAGAAGGAAACCGGAAATGGTGAATACAAAATATACATTCGTAACAAATATTTTATGCATGAACTAAATAAACAAAAAGATAAAGAAAAGGTAAATAAGGTTCCATTAGTTGACAAATTTCACTTAAATCCTTATCATCAATGTTTCCATGGGTTAGGGATTTCAATTAATTTCACATAGTCTGATTATAGATTTATAAAAAAAGAATAAGGGGAAGAAAAAATATCCCTACATCACCAGGGAACTGCATTATATAAGCATTTCATAAAACCTACCTTGGATCCCCATTTTAGGTAGTATCATCACATGCAACTGTTAGGGGCATAGAGCTTCAGTCAAACTCCCTCACCCATGCATTATAGGGGTGGGGTTTAGTGTAACATCCCCGGTAATTATAAAATAAGATATTTTAATATCTATTAACATTTTATGAATTAGATGTTATTTTTACATAAAAGAAAACTCTATATATGATACAATACTAAAATTTAATACCGGGTTTCTCAGAAATCTTATATTGCTTATAAGACTGAGTTATATAAAAAAATAATACATTATTAGTATTATTACATTAAATGGTAGTAATAATGTAGATATTTTATTAGAAGGAAAGAATATAGGTGACTATATTATGTTTAAACATGTTTATTAATATTTTATCTTTCATATAATAAATATTAGAGGCATAAAATCAGAATAAATTCAGTTTTAAGCATAAAATACTCTAATAATTTTAAAAGGCAGTTTTAACACCTTTTGATGGAGAAACTTTTTTAAAACAAGTGTTTTTATTTTTATATGACATATTTTTCAAAATAGAGTTCTTATTTATGATCAGAAGATCAAAATTTACTTTGGTTTAATTTTTGTATATTCAGATAAAATTCACATTTTTATGAATAAAAAAAATGTTGCATTTTAATTCAAAACCATTGTTTCTTCTAATTTAGTTATACTATTAAATTATATTTTCAATTGGTTTTAATGTATATTTAGATTATGTATATATAATTTAATAAAAAAAAATTCATTGGATGTAATTTCACATAGATATTTGATATAAAAACATGTTAATCTTTTGATGGTTTTTACATTAAAAAACCCCCATTTACTCGTTTTGATGATATGAATTAATTTTAAATTAATTAATGAAACATATATGTTTTAAATTTGGAAAATTGATTCAATATTTTCAATAATAATCTCCAAATTATATAAAAAGGCCTCTTTAATTTTTGAGAATATGAATAGTATCTTTAGTAATTTTTTTATTTACCATGACTAAAGTGTAATTTTGTTAATTGATTATAAAAATAATATAATAATAATATAAATAAACCCTACCACATGTAAAAATACTATTGGATGAGATATGGCCAACAAAAAACCGTTGGTCTGAAAATTTGGACTTTGTAAGCTGATTGGGGTGTGATTATTACACTTATAACATATAATTTAAAGTAAAGGAAAATATGTTATAAACATACATCTTCTTACTAAAACAATTTTTATATGGGTTTATATATGTGATATATTCGACTATAAATATTAATTAGAAGGATAAGTATATTTATTAAATCTTGGTAATTTTTTTATAACTTTTATACATTAAATAATAAAATTTAATTAGGACACACGGATGATGTAGTGATTACATTATTAATGAAGGAATCGAATAAATGATATTATAAATATTAAAATAAATATTTTCGGAAATAATTTATCTCAAACACTATTTTAATATTTTAATATGACATGATATAATAATATTAAATGGTTTGTTTTGATGTTATCTTTGTATTCAGATTTTATTTAAATTCAATAAAATTAATAGTGTTAAAATTGTCATAATTGATTTTTTTATTAAAATAGAAATTTATAAAATTATTTAAAAATCTTAAAAATATTTTAAAATCAAAAAATGATTATGTTAATGTCTAAAAATTCCTTATTTGTCCAATTATGGTAAATTGTTCTCATATAATTAAAATTAATGTATTCTTAATAATAAAAATATTGTTAATACTTTTATAATTAAGAGAGAATAATTAAGGGTAAACTAAAAAGATATGTTTTAAAATAAAATCTATACCTGTATAAAAATTATTGGATGATAGGACATTAAATTATCATCATATTATGTTGTCAATATTTTTATTTTGAAGCTTTTGGATTAAAAAGTTTGTATATATTAATTTAATATTTTAAGAATTTTCAAGGGTGCCCCTCCCCTCTCCAATAAAAAGGTAATGTATCTTCTCTAATACTCACACATATGAAGTATTTTGGTTCTGACAATATCTTCCCAATAATCTTCCTGTAATCCCTCCCCACGTTATTGATTCCTTATTTTAGGCATAAAACTCTTTTTGGGGGTGTTAAGGATTTTTTCAATGGTGATAAACAAAAGAAGAGGTATCATTTTTAAGAGATCATATTTTATTTCTTTTTCCAATTCCTTTCAATATTTTTTTACAAGATAAAATAATAACTTTAGTATCCAAAATATACTAATTTTTTATTATTTTTATTTCATCACCTAAATACATATCTAGTTTCATTAAATGGTAATGGAATTAATTGTTCATGCGTACAAGTGAATTATCCCCATAATGACCCAATTTAGTTTGTTTTCTATTACTGTCTATCAAGATCAGTTATAATGATGGAATAAATATTAATATGTGATATTAATTTCAAATTGTTCATTTTAAAATAATATTATTTAAAATAATTTATTACCTTTTTTTGACATAAAAACAACAACATTGATCGTGCATACGGTGAAAAATCTTCTCCATGAAGTGTTGTGAATCATTTTTATTCACCACATCACTTGTATGATTTATATAAATATATATAAATGATTATTATGATGATAAAAATATTATGATAATTCTTTAAACATAACATGATTACCTTTTTCCCGCAATGACCAATGAAAAATTAAAATGCTACTTGTGCGTATGTATGACCTACTGTATCCATGAATACAACATTGTTCATATTTCATAACCATAATTAATGGGTTGATTTAAAATGTATAATTAAGATATTAAATTTATAAATATGTCATGAATACTATTCTAGAGATGATGGACTTATGACCATATAGACTAGTGACATCAAAACCATGTTTATTTTCGACTCAAGTATCAAATATTGATAAAACACTTGATATGAACTCAACTAATTATATAATTTTTATAACACAAAAATAAGTGACATAAAAGAAAAACTAAACTTCAAATAAGTTCTCAGGAATTTAGAAATTAATGTAAGTTTATTATTCAGGAATATAAATATAGTACACAGTGATTCGGACCCACGGTAAATGAGTTTGTCGCAATATCATTTCATTGAGGCATATTTTAATGTTATACACTACATACTTTTATAGGGTGTATAATTAGATCCATTTAAATTTAATTTCATTCAATGGTTTTCAAAAGGAATTATTTTATATACGAAGCATTTTAATAAAGAACTAAAGTAATGGTATTTTTAACATATGCGGTGACAACGACCTTTCCACCGCCATGACCATTATTTGGTATTTGCATTCCTCAACAATCTGTAATGTTTTAAATGAAAATTAAACACCATATTCCCTTTTTAGGTCTTTTGTTATTTATTTGTTTATAGTTAATTTATTCTATCTTAAAATTATATTTTATTATTTCAATGTGGATATCTTATTTTTCTTTTATACATAGTTTATATGTTTTAATTATGATATGGTTCTTTGGAATTGCTTATGTATACATGTGGTTCTGTGATAAAATGACGGTGTGTTAGCCCATGATAACTCTCTTATGTAGTGGGTAATGAGGCTGAGTTAATCAATTTGGTTTCCTCTAAGACATTTTTGGAATAAACTGTGATGGGTATTCCAAATGTACCCATGAAGGTTACCCCCATTGTAGTTATAAAATTAACAATGTAAGTATGATGTGGATGCCCTAAGATACCTCTATGATTTATGATTTCTATGAATCTTCATAGGATTCTTATGATTTTATTCTTTTTTAAATATTCATGGAGTATTGTTTTCTTCCCATATTTTATATCCATTACTGAGCTTTCTGTTCTCATCCAATGTTTTTAATATAATTTCACAGGGAAAAGGATGGGTAAGATAAAGCAATAAGTCATAAATATTTTGATCAAGAAAAGAAATAATGTTTACTTTTGAAAATATTATATTTTGGAAGAAATGGATTCTAGTGTATTGCTATCAACTTTGTATAAATTTTAGTTTTTATGTAATAGTTATGTACTAATTCTCTAAAACACTAAACCTGAGAGGATCTTAAATGTAAATACATGAATTATATAATGATTATCCAATGTTTAAATATCGGTCCTTATAGTTGGTTCCATCTGTCTGTTTAGATAAAATTATGGGTTTGGATATTTTTAATATATTATCCATAAATATATTTTCACTTTATAGTCAAATTGAAATGATATAGCTTTTGATTATTTCCACATTACTTCATCCAAGATATGTTTGTTCAGAATGGTCCTCTATAGAGGAAATAAGGCAACTATGCTGGGACAAAATCAAGAGGAAAACAACCTTCCAAATCAAAAGCTTGAGATGGTTGGAATTGAAACCGAATAGTTTGTTACAGTGATGGAATAATCGAATCAGGCTAAAATTGTGGCGGTATCCATGAATGAGATCAACTAGATCAATAAAAGATTAAAATTTTAATTGTGGGGAATTTTATGAGGAAATATACTTCATCATTCATAGGATCATCTGAACATGATCTAGGTGAAGGTTGGATTAAATCCTTGGAAATGATTTTTGATGTCATGGGGTGTTCAATCAATCAAAATGTTTACCTTGTTGTATGAAATTTTTACGGTGAAGCTAATCAATGGTGTTCTACGGTTAAGAATATAATGATAGTGAGGATATTGATGCTCTTGATTAGGATGAATTCAAAATAATGACACTATAGAAATATTTTCCTATGGCGGTTCAACTTAGGATGGAAAATAAATTATTGGAATTGGGGTAGGGGATGACTTAGTGGATGATTATGAAGCAAAATTCACTCGATTGGAAAGGATTGCTACAAAAAAATTTAGATACATTGACAGTAAAATAAATCATTTTTTAATTATGATTGAAGCCAAAGTATCGAAGGTAACTGGAATCCTGTGAGTTCAATAGTTATGAAAATCTTTTTTGATTTGCGATGAAGGTGGAAATAAAGTTTTCCATTGATATGGATTTATTTAAAAAATAGTAGAATAATATGTTGGTATTGTAAGAAAAAGGGATTATTTATAAAAAAGGTCTGATGGTAAGAAAATTATGTTTACATTTTGTAAAAATTATAGTAAAATGCACACTAGAGAATGCCTTTTGAATTTTGGTAAGTGCTTCTTGTATGGTAAAATGGCGCATAAGACACATAATTTTACAAAAAAAAAGTAGGTTAGTGGTATGAAAAAATGTTATTTACATCCAGTATAATGTTTTAAGTGTAATGAGACGGGTCGTTATGCAAATGAGTGTCAGATAAAGAGCTCAAATGATTTCAACCAACTAGACTATAAGAATAAAGGTGTGGTGAAATCATTTTCCACCACATTAGAAGATGTTGGGACATTAAATAAAGTGGTATCAGGTACATTTTGTGTTTATTCAGAGTATGAAAATGTGTTTTTTGATTTTTGACCTATACATTCATTCATTTCTGGTAAATTTTCTATTAAATTTGGAATTCCACCTCAAGAATTGAATATAGAAGTTATGGTAAAAACACATGAAAGAAATTTTGAGATAAAGTGAAATTATAACAATCTCATTTTCCTTGTATGTGGAATGAATGTACCTGAAAACCATATTTTTTTCCTTTGGTAGAGCTTGATGTTATTCTAGGTATAGATTAGATTTATAGTAACCATGATAATATTTACTATAGAGTTAAAGAAGCTTCATTCCAAAAAGACTTTCAATTTTTTATAATAATGAACCCCTACCTCTGATAACTTATCAAGAATCTAAGAAACTACTAAACGATGGAAATGAATTCTACCTTTGCATATATTTTTGGATACAATTGAATTGTTCAGATTATTTATTTTTCTATGGTAAATATGTTTCTTGATGTTTTTTCCGATGTGTTTCTAGTTATTATATATTATCGGGAAATTGAATTATATATTGACTTAGTTATTGATGCAATGGAAATTTCAAAACCCCTTATGGAATGGCTTAAATTTATGTTTTAGAGTTAAAGAAGAAATTATATGAGTTATTAGATAAATGATTCATTCAACCTAGCATATCACTATGGGGGGATCATGTCTTGGTTTTTAAATAGAAATATGGTTTAATTAGAGTTTCCAGGGATTATAGTGACTTGAATAAAATCACTATCAAGAACATGTATCCTTTTCCTCATATTAATGATTTGTTTGATCTACTCTAGGGAGCTTAGTATTTTATAATAGTTGACATGAGGTCAGGGTACCATCAGTTGAAATTAAAGGATGAAAACATTCCAATGACAACCTTTTTTACTAGATATGGCCATTATTTATTTCTAGTTGTATCATTTGTGTTAACTAGTGATCCTGCTTTATTCATGGATCTTATGAAACAAATATTCTGGGAGTTCTTGTATAATTTTGTCATTGTGTATATTGATGAAATTTTAGTATCTTATAATTTTATATAAGAACATGAGAGATATTTAATGGTTTTCCTACAAACAATAAAAGAAAAATAATTTTATGGGAAATTTCGAAAGTGTGATTTTTGGTTATAAAAAATTTCTTACCTTGGTCTCATTATTTCTAATGAAGGCATAACTGTTGATCTTTCTAAAAAAAATTTGTTGAAGAACAGCCAAGACCCAAAAATGTAACATAGATTGTAATTTGTCTTAGTTTAGTATGGTATTATCAAATGTTTTATGAAATTTTTTCATGGTTATCTATCCCACTAACCATTTTACCTCGAAAAGGTGTTAAGTTCATCTATAAAAAATAATGTTATTATTGTTTTTAGGAATTGAAATCAATATTCATGAATACTTCATTTATGGAATTAACTACCAGGAATAGTGAATTGTTTATCTACAATGAAACTTCATTTAAAAAACTTGGTTTTTTCTTTTGTAGAATGATCAGGTAATTTCTTATGCTTCCTGTTACTTGAAAACTCATGAGTTAAATTACCTTACACTTGATATGGAATAATCTTTTATATTTTGTGAATTAAAAATTTTGAAGAATCATTTTTATGGTGTAAAAAGTAAAATATATACCTTTCATAAATGTTTGAAGTATATATTCACTTAGAATTAATTGAACATGAGACAATGAAGATAGTTGGAACAAATCAAAGATTATGATTGCCAGATTGATTACCATCCCAGAAAGGAAAACAAAGTGGCTGATTCCTTAAGCTAGAAGTTTAATTCAACATTAACCATGTTACATCTAGAACATGTCCCTTTGAATAATTATTTCAAAAAATTTGGAATGTAATTTTTTGGTTCAGGTAATTCATCTGTTTTGTTTTAGGTGTCAGTGAAATCATCTGTATCAGAAATAATTAATAAAGTCTAGAAGGATGGTAGTGAGTTTCAAAAAATGGTGGAATTGATTTATAAGGGTATTTTTCTAGAATTTAGCGTTGAAAAATAATCTATTTTGATATTTTGAAATAGGTTATACGGTCCTTGTGATTCAGAATTTAATAAAGAGTTGTTTTGTGATTCTCATAGATCTCCATTTCTATTTCATCCCAGAAGTACTATGATGTAAAAAGACCAGCAAGAGTATTTTTGGTGGGATATAATGAAAATATATATTGCATAATATACAATTAAGTTTTTTCTTATCAATAAGTTAAAGTAGAGTAGAATTTACTAAAAAGGATGATTCAACCCTTTCCTATACCAGAGTGGAAATAGAAAAAAAATATCCATGAATTTTTCCGTAGGATTTCCAAAGACGTCTCTAAGTAACAATGTGATTTGGTTTATTATTGATTGATTGACTAAATCTTCTCATTTTCTTCAAATTCGAGATATATTATCTCTAGATCAATAGTATAGGTTGTATCTTAATGAAATAGTTAGATTACATGGAGTTATACTCTCTATTGTATCTGATCTTGATCCAAATATCACTTTTAATTTTTGGAAAGGCCATTAGAAGTAATTTGGAACCGAAATAAATTTCAGTACAACTTTTCATCCTTAATTATATGGGTAATCATAAGGAATAATTCAGACCTTGGTGGTTATACTACTTGCTAGATTAATGGATTACCAGGGAAGATGGGATCATAATATTTCATTGGATGAGTTTTCTTATAAAATAAATTTTAATTCCAGTATACAGATGGTACCATTTGAGGCATTATATGGGATGTAGTTTCAATGTCCAGATTTTTGGGATGAAGTAGGTGAAAGGAAGTTTATGAGAACAGAATTGGTAGAAGAAATGGTAGAAAAATATCATTTGATTAAAAAAAAGAGGATATCTCAAACAAGTGAGAATAGTTATGTGGATATTCAGAGGAAGGGTCATTCTTTTGACGTATGTGATAATGTATTTCTCAATGTTTAACCATGTAAAAGTGTGATACATTTTTGTAAGAGGGGGAAACCTAAGTCTTCATTTCATTAGACCTAATAAAATCCTGGAGGAAGTTGGATCAGTGATAGAGTGGATTTACCTCCATGTTTATCACAAGTACACAATGTTTTTCTTGTTTCGATGTTGAGATAGAATTTGTGAGATCCATATCATTTTTTTATCTAGAAGTAGTTCAGTTGGAAGAGAATATTTCTTATGGTTAAGATCTACTCAAGATTCCTGACCATAGGGAGTAGGTGTTTCAGAATACGGTGATTCATCAGGTTAAGATTTTGTGAAAAAACCATATGGTTTAATAGGAATAATGGGAATGTGAAAATTCTAAGATCGATATATACCCCCACTTATTTGATAAGTGAATAAAAATGAGAGGATGGAATTTCCAAAAGGGGGGAAGGATATAACATTCTATGTAATTATAAAATATGAAATTTATATATATGTTAATATTAAAGAATTAGATATTAATTTTAATTAAAAAGGGGATGCTATGTAAGATAGCATGATCAACACGCAACAATGGGTTTCTCTAAAATATTATGTTGCACACAAGAGTGAGATATACCGAAAAATAATAAATTATCAGTATTCTTATTTTAAATGGTATTTATCTCCTTGGCATTGAATTGGAATGAATGAAAATTACTAACTATATGATATTTACACATGTTTATTAAATGTTTTTACTTTAATCTAAGAAATTTTAGAGGCTTAAAATGAAAATAAATCATGTTTTATGCATAAAATACTCCAATATTTTTAAAAGGTAGTTTTATCACCTTTTGATGGAGAACCAATTTTTAATATTGTTTTTATCACTTTTATATTTTATATTTGAAAAAAAAATTATTATTAATAATTGGGAAATAAAAATTATCTTTTTTTTAATTTTGGTACTTTTCTGATAGGATTCATATTTTAACAAATAGTGAAAAATACATCATTTTAATTCAAAACTATTTTTTCATCTAATTTATTTATTTTTATATATTATCATTTAAATTTAATTAAAAAAATATTTAGATTATCTTTTATAATTTAATTAAATGTTGTTCATTTGAGTTAATTTTACATTTAAATTCGATATAAACACATATCTATCTTTTATTGGTTTTAAGTTAAAAAACCCCATCTTCTCATTTTGACAACTAGAATTAATTTTAAATTAATTAATACCACGTATGTGTTTTGAATTTGGAAAAATGGATTCCTTATTTTGAATCAAATTTCTCAAATTATGTAAATAGGCCCCTTTTAGTTTTGGTCATTATGAATAGTATGATTAGAATTTATTTTTATTTACTAAGGATAAAGGGTAAATCAGGTAAATAAGGGTAAAAATAATATTATAATAATATAGAACTATCCTAACACTTGTCCAAACCCTATTATATGATATAAGGGACAAACACAAAACCCTTGGGATGAAAATATTTATTTTGGAATCCACTTCGGTGTGATTATGACAATTATAACTTTTAATAAAAAAGTAAAAGAAAATATGTTATAAATATACATATTCTTACTAAAAAATTTTTAATATGGGTATATAAAAGTGATATATTAGAATATAAATATTAATTATAAGGATTAAAATATCTCATACTGCATAGTATTTTATTTATAATTTTTCGACATAAAATTATAAAATTATATGTGACACAGTGATGATGGAGTGATTTCTTTGTCAAAGAATGCATCAAATAAATGATATTATAAATATTAAAATAAATATTATTTAATATAATCAATGTCATCAACGTTTTTTATAGGTGAATATGACATGTTATTAGACTATTCAAGGATTTGTTTCAAGTTTATCTCTAGTTTTATATTTTATTTAAATTCAGTAATATGAATAGAGTTAAAATTCTCATAGTTAATCTTCTATAAAAATAGTAATTTATTAAATTATTAAAAAATAATAAAAATATTTTAAAATCACAAAGTTCATATGATAATGTATAAAAGTTAATTATGATTCCAATTATGTATAATCTATCTGATATAAGTAAAATAAATATCGCATTAACAATTAAAATTACGTTACCACTTTTAAAATGAAAAGAGAATAAATTATCGTAATCCGAAAAGATAAGGATTAAAATTCAATCCATACATGTGAAAAATTATTTGAAAAGAGGATTTATAATTATAATCATATTATCTTAGAGATATTTCAATTTAGAAATTTTTTATTAAAAAATTAATTTATATTAATTTAATATTTTTTGATTTTCCATGGGTTCCCCTCCCCTTTCCAATAATAGGTACCCTCTCATATCTAATAATCATACATCCAAATGCTTTTTGATCATACTATATATGACCAATAATATTCCAATAATCCCTACACACATTATTAATTCCATTAATTAGTTAGAAAATCCTTCTTAGAGGTGTTAAGGTGTTCTTCAAAGGTGATCAACAGAAGATTAGGTATCATTTTTTTAGAGTTTCTATTTTATTTCTTCTTCCACATCCTTAAAATATTAGTATTAAAATATGAAATAATAACTAAAATATACTAAATATACTATGATATTATTATGTTAATATAATATCCAAAACTCATCTCAACTTCCATTAAATGAAAAAGGAATTATTTATTCGTGCGTACATGTTAATTATCACCTCCATGGGCTGATTTGGTTCACTTTCCATTACCATATATCATGATCAGTTATAATGGTGTAATTAATATTCATATGTGATATTAATTACATATTTATCATTTTAAAATAATAATATTTCAATTATGTTCTTACCTTCTATGCACTTAATAACTATAACATTGTTAGTGTGTACATGTGAACTATCACCCCCACAAAGCTATGTGAATCATTTTTATTCACCAAATCAGTTGTAGGATATATATATATATGTATATTTAAATGATTATTAGGATTAAAACACAATTATTATCATTCTGGAAGGATAAAATAATAATTACCTTATTTCCATAATGATCAATGAAAAATGAAAATGTTACTCATGCATACGTATGTCCTACCGTCTCCATGAATATTATGTTGTAAATTTTTCCCAACCATAATTAAAGATCTGATTTAAAAAGTATGATTATTGTTTAAAATTGGTAATTATTTCATGAATTCTATTTTCGAGTTGATGGAATTTTTACCACATAGACTAGTGACATCAAATCCATGTTTATTTTCTACTCAATTATTGAATTTCAACAAAACATGTGATATAAACTAAAATAATTATAAAATTTTCATCACATAGTGATAATTGATATATAATAAATAATAAACATGAAAACAGTTCTCAATAAAATAGAAATAAATATATGTTTATTATTCAAGAATATATAGTGTGTACGTGATGAGTCAGACTCACGGTAGGGGACTTCATCTTAATCTCCTTTCATTGAGGCATAGTTTGATGTTATACACGACCTTATTTTATATGGTGTATAATCAACCCATTTTACATTTAATTTCATTAAATGGTTTTCAAATTGAATTTTTTTATATATGAATAATTTTAGTAAATGACAAAATTGATTTTTTTAACCTATGTGGCGACAATGTACTTTCTGCCACTATGACCTTTATTTGGTATTTGGATTCATCTACAAGAAAAAATGTTTTTAAAAGAAAACTAAATACCATATTCCCTTTTATTGTATTTTGGTGTTGAAAATGGTTCTGTGAATAAATTGGTTTTATCTTGAAATGATATCTTTTGATTTCAATATTGAAATGTTAATTTTATATTATGAATTGTTTATGTGTTATGATTATGTTATGGTTTTGGGGAATTGCCTATGTATATGGGTGGTTCAATGATAAATTGGGGGATGGTGATCCCATTATAACTCTCCACATAGGAAATGAAATGGAGTTAAACAATAAGGTATCTCTTAAGATATTTAGGGAATATAATATGATGGTTATTCAAAACATAACCATGATGGTTACTCCCTATATAGCTGTGAAATCCATATTGTAAGTTTGATATTTATTCCACATGTTACCTTTATGATTTATGATTGATATTATTTTTTATGATTATTATGATTTTGTGGGATTATAAATATTCATGGAGTAAAGTAATATTCCTTATATTATATATCTTACTGAGCCTTTTGTGCTCATCCTATGTTTTTATAATGTTATCATAGGGTATAAGGACGGGTAAGAGAAAGGAATAATTTAAGAATATTTTTTCAAGATAATTGAACCATGTTTAATTTTAAAAGATTTATATTGTGGAAGAAATGGATACTATTATAGTGGTATACAGTTTTTATAAATTTTAGTTATTATGTATTAGTTATGTCCCAATTATTTAAAACTCAAAACCTCAAGATATATTCAATGTTAACTCTTGACATAACTCATGATTATGAAATGTTTTAGGATAGGGACTTATATTTAGATCTTTTGTCAAGCCCGACTCATGGGTGTAGATCATCATGTACAATACGACACATATACCACTAATCCATGTAAAAATTATTATTTAACAATTTCCCATATAAACCTTATCATGAAACATACTCATTTAATACACATATCATTCATAATTCCAATTTAATCCCACACATATATAATCTCTACAATTTAACGCATTAATAGATTTACCATTTAAATTTTATAACTTGTTCATATATTTACATTATACCAAATGGCCCCTTATTCCTTGTTTTAAATTTATCACAATAAATCAATTTCATTTCAAAATCAATGTTAACCAACTAACATAAATCTCATAGATTTCCTTCATAAACCCATGTTAACATGATAAATATAAAAATCATTTGTTCAATCTATTAATTGATTCAATTTTATATTTAATAATCCAATCCCACATTTATGAGTACGGAACACCCCATGGGTAGCCGGTATCCAATCCCTTTCAACCTCAAGACATCCAAAAAAGGATCATTAGTGGTTAAATTCATCAATTAACGAGTGAATTTATAAATTTTAACTGAATTAAATTTATTTATTTATTCAATAAACATTCAGGATACAAGAAATAACACCGTCCTGGATCAAGGAGGAAAGATGAAATAATGTCCAAGAGCATCATTCATAAAAATAATTTTACAATTATTAGTTTTGGGATACATCCTATTGAAAACCGACCTCAATTATGTAGACAAAAACATTCTTATCCTTTCACATTGAATCAAATTATATAATCCTCAGAATCCCCAACCTACGATGCAATGCCATGGAATTATATTTTATGAACATTGTATTTAATAGCGTGTATGACACCCAACACCAAATATGCGAGGGAATACAAAATCCTGATAGTTTAAAATATATTTAATCATTTAAATAAAATTAATCCATTATATATCATTCATTGCAAGCGATATTGAGTTCGATTTCATCACACACAACAACAACGTTCATTGATAACTTACGTTACATGCAAGAAAATGTATTACCAAATAATAATATATTATTAGATAATTATTATTTAACATAATAAGATATAACATGGATGTTAAAGTATTAGTTAAGAATAGTTTTAACTAACTTATGAAAATATATGGATGAATTAATTATTTAAATATTAATTATAAATAAATATAAGAACTAATTTAATATGATGGAAATGTTTTTATGCTTACAAAAGTTTTTGATCTAAATAAATTTAATTAATTACAATTAATTGGTGATATTGATGTCATATATATATATATATATGTTTATATATGTATTAAATTATTAATCAAATTTTTTTGAAATTCTTTTAATATATATGATAGGAATAAGATAAGAAGAAACCTATCTTTATACATAAAAATCTATATTTTTTCTAAAGATAGTTTTATCTTCTTTTTTTAGAGAACCCATATTAAATCCAATTTTGTAAATTTCATACAATTAATATTTTAAATTTTTGTTATTTTAAATTAAATATTATCTCAGGGTAACCTTTTGGTTTTTTTTGTGAAATTTCATTTTGTTGATGAATAGTGAAAAATATTGAAATTTAATTCAAAACTAATTTTTTATCTAATTTATTTATAATGATAAATTATATTTTATATTAATTTTAATGTATAGTAAGATACATTATACATAAATTATTTCAATTTGGGTCATTGGAATCAATTTCACATTGAAATTGGGCATCAAAACATAGCAAACATTTGAATTTATTTCCTTTAAAATCTCTTATTGTCGTCCCATTTGCAGGATTAAATTTTTTTTAATTTCAACCACTTATATGATTTAAATATGGTAAAATGGATTCCATATTTGTAATCATAATAATTTTCAATTTTAATAATGTCAATTTTTATTATAAAAAATATTTGTGAAAGTGATTAAAATTAATTACAAAGATTTTGAGAAAAATTAGCTTAATATGGAACAAAACCATAAAAATAAGTTCTAAAATGTCCTAGAAACATACAAAAAAGACATTCTCTGTTCACATTTTTTCCCTATACTCTATTTTATTGAATTTTTTGAGATTATTGGATCCATATTTCATAGAAAAAAATATGGGTGAAATTCCTTTTTAAGAAATTTATAAGAATGAAACTCATCCTTCATAATAAAAAAGAACTCAACCCTCCCACATACTATGCACCTGGTTTGACATTCCAAGTGGATATGGTTTGGATAATTTATTTTTTAAAATCTATAATTAATTATTTGAATAGATAATGATAATGAACGACATTGGTTATATTTTAGACGAAGAAAGGATTCGTGTTGAAATAAAATGTGTAAAATATTTATTCAGATTATATATTTTAATTGTATATTTATTTTTACCTATAGTATTTTAGTTATAATAATCTTGATATATATATGAATAATTTAAAAATTTAGAAGAACATATGTATTAAAAAAATTATGTGTAATTGATTCCATCATGGGATTATGAGATAATAGTTTATAATGATTCCTATGTCTTATACATGTCTTTAGGTTTTATATGATAAAGGATTCATTGATATCAATTAATGGAAATACAAATCATTAGTTTAATAATTGTTTTAGTGGAAAATCTATTTAAGGAATAATTCCATTAAATTTATCGAAATGATTTTGAAGGTATGAATAACCATTTGTGTTATTATGATCATTAATTACATTTTAATAGTAGTAAAATATTATTATTTGGATTTGAAAAAAATGTTTCAATCAAAACCACAACAGAAAGGTTATGTAATGAATAAAATTTAAAGGATATCCATTCTATAGAGTAATGGATGAATTATAATTTTATTGGATAACAAAAAAATATGGAATTTATCCTATTTAATTGAAATGTATCAATTAAATATATTTCTTTATATTCATCGTTAATAATTGAATTCCATAAAAATAAAAAAAGTTTCATAAAAACTGTTATCATAACACCTTAATTTCTATTGAAAAATGGTCTTTTAATCATCATAGATTTATTGATTTGAGAGCTTAAGAATTCCATTGATCATTCAGTTATTTTTTATCAATGACCCCAATCACTCCCTAGAATTATTTACACTTTTCCTCAAAGTCCATTTTTTAATTTTTCATTAATGTTATCTTATGTTGAAACCTAGTTATATTTTAGTCCATGTAACATTTTTAATTCCATTATTTATTTTATAGAGGATTTTTTTATGAACCCTTCTCATGATTTCATATTTCAAAAAAGGAGACATTAAACAATCTATTACCAAGATCATGTAAAAATTGTGAGGATGTAATTTATTTAAGTTGGTGATAATTTGATTCCTTGAAATTCTAAGGTAAGAAGATTGAATTATATAGAGTGTTTGACACAAAAAACTAAAAACATAAGGGAATATAAGGGGGCCTCTGAGTGGAAGCTTTTCCCTCAGCCCGTGGCACTAGGGTTTATACTTGATTCATCTCCTACCCTTATTGGGATCGGCTCAGAGTTTCTCTTTATCTATCGATGTCCACCTTGGACCTTAGTTGGCTTCGGTGTACAATGATTCCTCGGGTCTCAATTCAGTTCTCATCTTGGCTTCTCATGCCAGGTTCCATCAACGTCAGCATTCAGTGTGTTCTTGGCCCAGATCTCGACTCATCTTCACATGTGGGGATTTCTTTGTCCTCCTTGGAGATCTTTTGGTGTCGGCAGCTTCATCGGCGGTGTTGTTCTAGCTCGGCTCGCCGTAGGTGTGTGGTGTTGTCATTGTCCTCATCAGTTTCAGTTCCCATCGGCGTCCATAGGGTTCTATTGTATTAGTTTGGTCCTCAGATTGGCTTTGTGTGTGGATTTCATTCGACGTCATCATATGGAGAGGTATTGGTTCGGATCTCAGCTTGCCTCTGCATGTGGTGTAGGCTTTGTCCTCCCTAGAGAAAAATCAGTGTTGATGACTTCCTTGGACTACTTGGCCCCCACTGTCAGCTCTAGAGTAACTAGAGGGGGAGGATTTTGTTATCTGTTTTTGGTTTCGTCGGCGGTGGTGTGATGGCGTTTAGATCCGGTGTCGATGATGGTCCTATAACCACTAACCCTCTCCCAATCTCTCTGTTCGATTTTGCAGCTATGGTGGTGTTGGGATTGAAGTGGAGCAGCGGGGTTAATTCACATTTCTGTCTACAATGGAATTGAATTTTTCTTGTGGAAGCATCTGGATTTGATGAATTTGTGACTACGTGGAATTATTTTGTAGCATGTTTTTTATTGGATTGTCTCGGACTATCTTTCATAATTTTCTTCATATGAGGATTTAGATCAAGTTTACTACACATTGCGTGGCAATTTGTATTTTGATGTTTGAGAGGGTATGGTATAACCATCGGTACCAGGGCAATGCTTATTTGTATGAGACAGTTTGCTGAATAGTCATGCACAAGTGGAGGAGACATATTGACGTTGATTTTGGGGAGTGGAATCTCTGTGGAGTCTGTTCTGATATGATTACTTAACATTCTGCCATTTTTTATCTATGTCATGAAGTCATGTATGGTTTCCCCCTTTTCCCTAAAAATGGGTCTAATCCAAAAATCAATACATATTTTGGCCATCGGGCCATTCAGTTAGTCATAAGGGAATATAATAAAAAAATACATTATAATATATTTACTATTTTAAATAAAAGTAATCAATGATATATCTTGAAATTCAAACAATACTATGTTATCATGTATTAAATGCAACAACGACTTTCTTCGATGACTTGAATTACATGAAGGACTAAATTTTATCGAACTACAATGTACTATTAAATTTTATTATTTAATATAATAATATTTAAATTAGTCATTGAATCAGGGTTAATGAATAATATTAACAAAATCATTAATATATATGGTGGAATTAATTGGAAAAAAATCATTAGAAATAAATATAAGAACCAGTTGAATATAATTGAAATGTTTTAATGTTTACGAAGGTGTTTTATCATACAAATTAAATCAATTACTATTAGTGAGTGATATTAATGTAATAAAACCATTAAATATTCAATTAAATATTTTTTACATTCATTCAATAGAATTTATAGGCATAATATAAGTATAAACTAAAATTTATGCATAAAAATCATTTTTTTCTAATGAAAGTTTTACTACCTTTTAATGGAGAAACTATCTGAAAATAATTGTTTTGAAATTGTTCAAATTTTATATGTCAAAATTAGACATCATTTTTAAAATATTATGATAAAAAATTATCTCAGGGTGAATTTTTGATATTTTTTTGTAGAGATTCATTTTTTGATGAATTGTTAATAATACTAAATTTTAATTCAACATTTATTTTTTTCTACATTGTTTATAAGGATAAATTACATTATTTTTTGGTATATAATTTTTTTATTTGTTATAGACATATTATTCTAATTTTTGTTAGTGGAATCAATTTCACCTTGAAATTTGATATAAAAACATAGAAAACCATTCAGTGTTTTTACATAAAAAACATGCATTATCATCTGGTCTACATGAATAAATTTAAATTAATTTATTCCACTATTGTAATTATAATTTTATAAAATGGATTCAAAATTTTGAATTAGAATAATTTATAATTTATAATATGTTCAACTTAGTTTTTTACAGAAAATATTAGTCAATGTGATTAGAATTAATTACAGTAATTAGTAGAAACATTAGCTTCACGAGGGACTACACATTAAACATAAGGGCCAAAATGAGATATATACATTTTCAAAATCCATTTTATTTTAATATTAAACATTATAATCCATATTATCTAATTTAAATGATTATTGGATACACATTTCCTATAAAAAATGAAGGTGGAATCCCCTTTTCAAAAATTAACATGATGTCTACTCCACCTCCACTATAAAAAGGTAATCACCCTATAATTTATTCACAAATATAAAGCCATTTTTATTTTCATAAATCATTTAAAATAATTTACAAAAATAACTCTCTAAAATATCAATTAATCACCATGAGAATAAATCCACCCAATGATGTCTTTTGGTATAAACCAAAAAGAGTTAATAGAAAACGAGGTAACATTTTTCAACAATCCATTTATTTTTATTTCCTTATCCACCTTATAAAATATTATTATTCCTTTATAATAGAGCAACATCAATATCCTATATATACTTATTTTTTTTATTATAATGGTTATAACTACACTTACACACACTTCCATCTAATGGGTAATGAACTTACTATTAATGTGTACAGAGATCTACCGCCTCAAAAAATGATGTCGTTTGTTTTTCCTTTACAACCTATCATGGTTTCGAATTATGATGGAAAACCAATTATATATGATATATGTGGTATTTATGTAGTATTAATACATATTTAATTTATATATAATATATACCTTACATATTTTTATCTTTTTAAAATATGATTACATCATATATGGAAATGTGGACTACCACCTCCTCAAAGAGATGTGATAGATTAAAGATATACATGGAATGTATTAAATAATTATCTTAACAAAAATATTTGAAATATAAGACAAATATATGATAATTTAATTTAAATATACATATATACCATTTACTTTTCATTCTTTCATTATGAAAAAGAAATTGGTTTAGCGTTTTTTCGTAGGTACAACCTTCCATCTCCATGAATGGTGCATTTCTTATCTTTTCTCCAAATATTATTCATTATTATAAATACATATATAAAAGATTTATATGATATTTAAATAATGGTTTACAATATTTAGATTATGGAATCATGATATAATAAATAATAACAACATGTAACATGTTAAAACATACTAAAACAATAGACATGTAACACCCAAAATAGTGAAAATAATGAACTTTTACTGACATACAGGTAGTAAGATATTATAATAATACCCTATATGATATAGAAAATATAAATATGGTTTTATAATATTTCATTAACATGATTGAACAATTATTTATTATGTTAAAGGACATTCACCCAAAAGTAAACATAATGTAAGGGATTCTTATCTCATATTTTCTTCCATGAGGCATAGACCATTTTCACAACTTATTTTTTTATGTGGTGTATATACAACCCTTTGAAATTTTATATCATTAAAATCAATATTCTTATGATATCTTAAGTTTTATTTTTTGTTATAAATTCTTGGGGATTACGAATCAAATGTCTGAAAGTGGTAAGGGACACTTTGTTATGTTTAGAGATTATATTCCTTAAGAATGCCTTAAAGATATTTAAATGGTATTTCGATTAATAAAAATCAAGAATAATTGTTGTTACTTATCCTCCATTGGGTAATTATTGAAAAAATATTTATTATTTATTAAATATGGATATTTTATGATAATGAACATTGTGTATTAATTAAATTGATTATTCAATGTATTAGGAATGATTTGGAAAGGTACAACATGGGCGAGGCTCAATCATAGAGAGCCCCTTGATCCATCAGTAGTACCATGAGATGAATTTGTGGGCCAAATTATAAGCGGTTCTACTCGACATTCTAATATTTATTTTGAAATCATTTTATGGTAAATGTACCCTATACCTAGAAAAGATGGAGTCCAATAATTAAGCATTCCCACATTCAGATTTAGTTATCATTTATCCATGAAATTAGTAAATTAACTTTTTCAATGGATGTATTCAAATCTATATTTATTATTAAAAGGGAAAGTATTTCAGTTATCAACCATTACATATTGATTATTTCTTATCAAGATATTTATATGGTATGTGCACTCTGTTATTTACCTATCTGTGATATTTTTTCTCATTTATTAATTATTCATTCTACTATACATAACTTTATAGAGAATTTGAATGCCCCGTCATTTTTCCCTTTCCCTAGGAATCCAATAATTGTACAAAGATATAAATAAAAGGATTTACTATATGGAATAAATTTATCCTCAAAATATAAAAAATTATGTTTTAATAATTTTATTCATTTGTAATACAAGACCCAGGTATTTATTAGGTTTACCAAGACTAATAAACTCATTACTCATTTATGATTTGATTCCTTGTAATCAAGAAAATATAATGGTATCTCTACACTAGTTCCAGTCCTTCTAGCATCAGGTTGCTACATAATATTTGCTGGAAGAATAGGGTTTTATGGTTTTGAAAGAAAAGATCAACACACAAGCCCTAATCTAAAAAAAGGAAGGAAGAGGAGTGTTAGATTCACCTAGAGAATTAATACTTACCCATAAGCTCTCTAAATATCTTATTAATGAGGTAGATCTATACTTGTAATGTTTATGGTGATTTGGTTCATCACTTAGTCTACAAGAGGAAGAATATTGAAGAAAATCGGGTGAAAAAAATAAAGATCGAGAGAAAAAATGGTCAATTTACCCTAATTTAATGAGGCAAACAGTTTGGACACATGGTTTGAAAAATCATGCCCCAATTGTTCACCACCCTCAACTTAATAAGGGTATAGGTAACATGACTTCATAAGTACCCCGCATAGTTTGAGAAACATTGCATATTTACTCTGTACATGACCACATAGATTTACCTTCCCCCTTGAATCATTTCATCAAATATGTGCCACTCCTATATGAGAGCATGGTTAGGGTGAATAGTTCACACTAACCATGAACCAACCAAGAAACATGAACTGGATGACAATGTTCTCCCTTCTTTCATGTCATGAACCCCCAAAACACCCTTGAGACTCCCCATAAACTCGGAAAAAAAAAATTCTTGTTTCAATTTAAGGAGATATAAACCAACACTTATGAAATAACATAACTCAAAGGACGTACAAGATCTTAAAATCTCCCAACAAATCATCTTTGACCCATTATCCAAAGAATCGCATAGTTTTGGAGGTAATGTGATCAGTCCACTAGGCTCTAATATCCATCTCCCACTCCCAAGTATCATTAGAAATGTTACCATAGCGACAAAACACTCAAACCAAAGGCGCTATCTTTACACACCTAAATTTCTCACTATGATCCAAAATATGAATCATATGCTCCTTGAAGGATGCATGAGCCTCAAGATCAACATCATCAACATAAATCCCATTATAAGGGTTGGGGTGATAATGACAACACTGTGTCACATGAAAAACTTCATACATGTCACCATACTACTATAGAATGGACAACCAGTATGCCACAAATTTGATCCTCTTCACAATCTCAAATAGTTGGATGTACTTGGGATAAAACATACCATATTCTTGGATCCAGCCATAACTTATCCATGGTGACACTCAATGGAACACATGATCACCAACCAAAAATTTAATAGGTTGATGATGTCAAACAATATATGACTTCTTCCTAATATGAGGCATATACATATGTTTCTGAATCAACTGAACATATTTCAAAATTTCCTACAGAAGGATCAATCCCAACAACTCTAATTTCATAGCATCCAGACAATATAATGGATATCTACATGACCTACCATATATTTCTTCATATGGTTCCATATGAATCGTTTCCTTGTAACTATTGTTATAGGAGTACTCAGGAAATTCCTAGTGCTTCCCCCATGATCTAAAAAAATCTAGGACACTTTCCCTCAACATGTCCTATAACAGCTGAATAGTATGCTATGGCTACCCATCAATATGAGTGTGAAAAGATGTACTAAAAATACCTAGGTACAAAGTGCCTTCTATACCCCCTTACCAAAACCATGAATAAAGATATGGTTCATGATCTGAAAATATAATTGGTAGAATCCTGTGCAAACATACTATTAACTGAATGTACAACTCACTCAAATCGTGAATAGTGAAGGTCTCTCTAATCAATAAGAAATGTTCCACCATGGCCAACTGATCAAAAACTACCCATACCACATCATTCATTTGAGGTAACATCAAGAGAACTACTGTAAAATCCATCCTAATGTCATCCAACTTACATTAATGAATGGGAAAGGACTACGAAAAACTGCCCAATTGTTGAAGCTTGGCCTTCACCTAGTGATATGTGTAGGATCATGTCAGAAAGAAGAAACCTCATTCTTTATCTGTGGCCACAAAACACTACCTGTAAATTTCATGAATCATTTTTCTGTAATAAGGATGCACTTCCCACTTCATGGAATGAAACTCACACATCAATTATTCATGTATACAAGTAGGCTTATCCACAAGACCATGAATATAAATGATCTATTAATACCCAATGGTCTAATAGAAAGGTGAACCCCCACATTCAGGACATTTCATCAAATACAAACACTCTAGATCCTCATACTACCTATCCTTAACTAGGATTAGAAGCATGTAATCACCTATCAAGGATGGAAGGGTCATCTGTACCTATCCATCCTTTACCCCCAAATGCATCTCAGCAAAAAACACCATCATCCTTCAATTAGAACTAGAATCCTGAACAACCTATTTTTGGGTCTTTTGACTAAAGGGTTCATAAAAAATTATTCCATTTACCAGCATGTAAACCATCTTAAAATAGTATGAATACCTGTACTCAAACAATATTCACTATATAATGTTCAAATCGTACTATGAAAAGACATATTTAAGGATCTTATGATTTGTATACAATGTAAAATGTTCTCTAGTCATGTAATTATGCCAAAACATTAAAGAATAAACCACTACAACCAACTCAATTTTTTTATATGGTATTTTGTTTTCATGTGACCTCAACTATCATGAACAATACAATATGAATTTTTAACACTGTATCAACACCACCCAAATACAAACATCAAATACATCATAGAACAAGGTATATTGTTTACCTCTCTTAGGTAGTATCAAAATTGGTGTAGAAGTAAATTGATTCTTTAAATCTTGGAAATAATCCTAATTTTACCTAGATGACTCAAAAATGATTCCCTTATTGGAAAAACCTAAGAAATGTGCTGCCAAACATGAATAGTATTTGATTAACCTTTGGAAATAACCCAAAAAACCCAAAATATATCATAATATGAAAAATGATTTAGGTTTTTTTCCCCAGATACAACCACATACACTTTCACTAGGACTACTGAAACCCCTTCCTCATAGATGATGTGACACAATAATTGTACCTTGTAAACCTAGAAATGACACTTGGATAGATTGGTGTATAGCTTATTCTATCTTAGTCTATTCAGGAGGATGTCAAGATATTTTTCATTATTGTCTAGAGTTTTTGAGTATGTAAAGATGTTATCCAAATAGAAAACTAAAAATTTATCTAGATATGGGTGAATGACTTGGTTTATCATGGTCATAAATAGTAGTGGCACATTGGTCAACCAAAATGGAATCACATGAAACTCATACAACCCATACTTTCTCCTCAATGTTGTCTATAGTATATTAGTATGTATCACCCTTATGTGACAATACCGTAATATCATGTCAATTTTGAAGAACAATGAATAAACTAACAACTAGTTAAAATATAATCAATTCAAGGAAGGGGATATATATTATTTACCATAATACATTTCAACTCCTAATAATCAATAGAAATCCACAATGTCTCATCATCCTTCTGGGAGAAAAACTGGATATCCCCAAGGATACTAACTCAAATGAATACATCATTTATTCTACAATTCCTCCATCTGAGTTTTAATTACTTGATGTTCTATCGGTTCCATTCTATAAGGTGGAATAGAAATTGGTTCTAATCTCGGTAGAAACTCTACCATGAAATCATCATCCCTCTTATGTAGGAATCCTAAGAAGTCCTCAAGAAAAAAAATACTGAAATGGATCCACCATAGGAGGACATACATGCTGCTCTACTCCCAAATCATCAAGTTTATGACAAGCCACTTGGTTTAGTGTCTCACCCAACTACTAGTAAACATGCCCTACATGACATTCCTAGATATCCTATTCTCCATCATTAATGTAAGTGTCATCCTTAAGATACTTGAACATCACACTACAGGGTAATAATCAATATGGGATTGATAAAACACAAGCCAATCCATACTCAATACCAGTTAAAAACATAATATCTATAGAACAAAATAGTCCCAATGAAAAAGGTACCCACCAATCTCAAGCCATCCTCCTTACATTGTAGGATATTCTCTACTTGTATTCTTAATGGTGTATAAATCAACACAACCCCATGAATATGTTCCACTATTAGGCCCATCATACCCACAAACTAAGAAAATATAACAGAGTGTGAATCACTTCTATCAAATAAATAACTGGAAAGTATGGATGATCAATGAATCATACCATGAAGTAACAATGGCCTAGCCTCTCCACCTACGGGTTAAGATAAAATGCACAATGTTGGCATACCCCTCTACCCCCGGCTATGGTCTAGTTAACTAGTTATTCCATAACATGATGATATGGATGCTCTCATCCTAAACATCATCATCCTTCACTTCAACCAGAATGTCCATTAGAACACCAACTAACAAACTAGTCTGGGGTAGAAGACCCCTAACCTTACATAAAATTGACCTTGATCCCACATAACTAACCATATGTTATGGGTTCCAACAGAACCTCTACACCTGACCTATCATGTTGCACACTCAGCACTCAACTGGTGGTCATGGAAACTATCCACACAAGTGTCCCAGCCTACCGCACTAATAAGAAAACACCTAGTCACCACCATAAAAATTCAAACCATTTTCATAATACACTATTCTAATAATCAACATAGTGAAGCCTCCCACAATGTTGATTCCTACCATCAAAAGTCTCACTAATGGATCATCCAACTAGAACCACATATCCACCCCCAAAATCCCTTATTACCTCACATTTTGAAAAAATGGTATGACCCTCCACCTTATTAAACATATTTAATTAGAATATATTAACATAAGACTTAATCTCATGTCTCTGTCCATCCTAGAAACATATCTTTATAGTCGAATCATCCCTTTTGAATGATGGAACACATATTTTCAATCCAATGAATTAGACAACATTACCCATCACCAAAATAGTCCCCTAGATCATCCTCTTAAACTCATCTACCATCTCTTATCTCAAGGTATCTATATATAAATTTTCTAGAATATTTTCCTTGTAGAATTTCCATAACATACCCTAAACCTGATGAGTATGAACCACAATATCCCACTAGTTCGTCAGCAGTCTTCACAATATATAAGTCTCAAAATTTAATCTATTATTACACGAAGACTCCAAGTGATACAAAATTTTTTGTATGGACTCTAACTAGTACGATTCTTCATCAGTTACACCCTCTCTAGCAAACATCAGAGGGGTTTGTAACAGAAATTTTCTAGTCAGGGAAAACATACTTATCACAACCAACCCTGGGTCTCATTCCATAATTTTCAAAAAATGAGAAAAGTTCTCATGAAACTACTTCTCCACTTGGTTATACTAAACCAGTAAGATTTCTTGCTCCACAATTGGTAGAGTTTTCTTGGAAATATCTTCATGTGACTCATCCTGTACACATACTCATGGTGGAATCACTATATAATGACAAACACACATTTCCAAGAACATAACATAAAACATCAATATTTTACATAAAGAAGGATCTCTATTGGCCACAAACATCCTATTATTCATACATTATACCAAGTTTACAATCACATATATAACACCACTGAAAACCATCCCTACCAATTTCTATAATCAATATGGGGTAAACTCTCTAACATAGTAACAAGTATTTCATTAGATTACATTTTTAACTATTTTATAACCACAACATAAATCATTCTCACATGGGAACCATTTCATCCTTACAACGTTTTATCAACAAACTTGTAATGCATTTTCATAATCTTTATTGAACACCACTTCTTTCAAATTTTCAAGGAAAAAAGAATAAAATACAATTCCTTACATCCCATATGTCTTCCCCATGTGTACCTACTATGATAGATTCCACTTATATATCTATGTTCCCTAAATGATGCATGAATGAAAAACCTCATAACATTTCATCTAAAAGAAAAATATCATAAAATAGTCACATAACACACTAGGTTCATCACCCAATGGTGAAATATCATTCAACCATAACAACACACCTCAGAAAAAACACTCTCATCCTAAGGGTGATTAGGATTTCCCTCGTAGATATGTTAGATACCCCCATGCACAAACTCTTTTCCCAGGCCCAAAAACATTCTAATCTCCCATATATCATCCCCAAATAGTATGAAAATATGAAAAAAAAACCCTTATGATTCCACACTGTAACATCCATGACCTAATAGCCACTATATATAATACACTGAGTCTGGTATACACATAATCTTAGGTGCACCTCCACTTCATCAAGAGGCTTGTGAATAAAATTGAGGGTCTAATGTAATGTGTGGGGATACTATACCCTCTTTATTAGAGTAAAAGATATTATATAAAAAATATAAATTAAGGAAATTGTATAAAAAACACATTCATCACAAAAATAATTCCCAAAACAGCATATGATCCCAAAACCAAATATTAAATATTCAGTGTCAAGTCATATAGTACCAAGTATATGGAGAACCCAAAATAAATAAAAAATAATGAATCCTCAGAATGTGTCCTGACCCCATGTTGTGATCCCCCATCCATGAAGATACCAAGCCCAAATCAACCATAAAGAATAATTCCATTGTCTGTGTCCTATCCTACCAGCATGAAGTCTACTAAGATACATAATGGAAGCCCGAGTAGGTTTTGAGTACAAGTTAAGAGGCCGCCACCAACAATTTATAAAAATTATCTTCTTTAAATAGATTGTGTGTGAAGGAACTAAATAAAAAAACTAGATAAAAAAGGTAAAAAATGTGCCATTTGTTAATATAGATCACTTAAATCATTTTCATCATTTATTACATGGCATATGAATTTTTATAAATTGTATATTTTCCTATTATGAAAATATAAAAAATTCATAAGGGGGTTAATCATGTTCACTACATCACTATGGAATTACATTACACAATCATTTGATAACACTTACCTTGGAGCTTTAGTCCAAGTAGTCTAATCACATACAACGATTAAGGGCATAGATCCTCAGTTTGACACCCTATCTAATGCTATATTATTGTGGGGTTTCGAGACTCAGTATAACAGCACCCATGGATGTAGATCCTCAAGTACAATACCCCACACATACCACTAATACATGTGAACATTATTCTTTGACCATTTACCACATAGACAATTTCTCAAACCATACTTAATGAATACACATAAAATTCACAATTCATAGTTCTTCCAAAATAGAAATCATCTTCCTTTGTAATCCCATTAACACATTTATCACTTAAAATTCATAAGTCATTAACACATTATCATTATAAAAAACCACTTATACAATTTTTCAATTAAGCACAATTAATATAAATTTCATTTCACAATCCATGTTAACCAACTATCCAAAATTTTATTGATTTACTTTATTAAACCATGTCAACATGATAAAAATAAAAATCATAAGATCAATCTCTTAAACCATTCAATTTTATGATTACTCACAAAATCCCAAGTTCATGAGTATGACACACCCCATGGGTAGGCTCTATCCCATTATATTTGACCACAATATATACCATGGGGATCATGAGGGGTTTAATTCATCAATTAACCATTTCATTTAGAAATTATCACAAATGACATCAAATGCATGATAAGAAGTAACAATAGCCCCACAACATAAACATAAACTAAAATTCAAGATAATGGAATAGAAATTGCATACCACCCACCACAATTTCGTATACAATGACATCCTCAACAATGGCCTTTGACTTGGATTCAAACACTTGTCGAAGCCCCAACCTTATATCGACTGGTAAAAGAGGGTTATAGGGCTTCAAAAGAATAAGATCAACCACACAAGACCTAATATGGAAAAAGGATGGAATTAGAGTGTTAGACTTACTAGGAGCTTCAATACTCACCCAAAGATGCTCTAGAGAGCATATAAATGAGGGTGATCAATCCTTGAGGTGGTTTAGGGTGATTTATTTTTTCACTTCGTCTATATGAGGAAGAATAGAGAAAAAAATCAGGTGATGAAAAATAATGATCAAGAGGGTAAAATGGTCAATTTAATTAACATTAATGAGGCACCCAGTTGTGCTGTATAGTTGGCCAAACTGTACGCCAACTGTGTTCCACCTTTTTTCCAAGAGGATGCAAGGTCACATGGACTCTTGGGGTTCTTGCATTGTTTGAAAAACTGTGTGGTAACCATACAGATTGTATCTATCAAATACCACATGTTATTCCCTTCCCCCTTTCATTGTTTCATCAAACACATTCCATTGCACCTGGAAAGCATTGATAGGGCACAAAATTACATCTAACCATGATCCAACAATTCAGCATGAATTAGATGGAACATTTCACCCTTCTTTCATGTCTTGATCCCCTGAAATACCCCAAGACTCCATATAAACATAGATGAACATTTCATTAACCACATTTAGGATACTTAGAACAAGACATAAGAAATAACACACCTCAAATGATATCTGGGATCTTACACAGTATATATTTATACTCTCATATCATTCATAATCCTTTAATATAATAAATGAAGAAATGTACATACCTACACATAGGATAGTGCTACTATTTTGATTAATGACACATATATTTTTTAAGAACCTAATTATGACATGTTTTAACTTTTATGTCGATGTAATTGGGTAATTAATATTAATAATTGAATGATTTGAGTGGAAAATGGGAATTTAAATTCAATGAATCCTAATTCTGTTTCATCCCATGTAGTAGAGTTATCCCATTTCTCCATTTCTGTTTTGAATTTTAGAAGTTATATTTGATCAATTTGGTATTATTACACATTCCATTATTTTTTTGCCTTAAATATAATATTATCCCATTAAAAATATCGTTCTTGACTAAATTTTACCAATATATCATAGAAACTTTGTTGAGAAAACATAGGACATGTTACTTACTTTGAATTGAATTTGATATTTTCAAGAGGATGAATGTAAAAATTCACTTAAATAATAATTAAATCAGTTTTTTTTAAACCATTATCACTGTGACATTCTTTATATTTATCCCAATTATATCTATTAAATACCATGAATTGACCTTGATAGTAATTTTCCAAATTAAAAACCAGTATTATCCATTCCAACCCATTATCTAGTGTCTTGCATGATTATCAAAGTTCATGTGTGGGGGTGAGGGAATTATTGATCAAAATGGGATGCACATTATTATGGTAGAATTTATTGTGAATGTTCATTCGATGTTTGGTAATGGTATATACCACCATTAAATTTATTTATTTATACCACTCTATAACAAATAAAAGAATAAAAAAATATAAAAATATAAAAAATATAAAAACAAATCAAAAAAATGGGTAGAGTTTTGGTGGGAAAAAATAACTCTCACATGACCAATAGTTTTTATTATTTGTATTTCAATTTTGGATGTGTGGATTTTTATATCTCAATATTAATAAAATTTAATGGAAAAAAGATAAATTATATTTATAAAATAGGGTTAGCACACTCATTTTTCCTTCATTGTTCACAACCTTTAATTTGATACTATTTAAGTGGTTGTTGTGGAATTTTAGAAAGGATAATTTCATTTAAATTTATTTTTATTTTCACATACTGTACATAAAGAAAAATTTCTTTTTGAGCATTAATTATTTTATTCATCAATTACCTACCTTCCTTTAACCATAGAGCCAATTGATCCTTCTTCTACAGTCCCCATGATTTTTAATGTTTTTTTGTCTCTTTTATGTATAAAATGTGTGTCCTATTCATGTTAAAATTATAGTATATGTACAAACAGTATGAGGAATAATCCATATTTAAATTTTAATTTTAATTATTAGAGAATAAAAAAAATGTTGAGGTAGATCATTATTGGCATGTTTAAAAATGATTAATTAAGAGGCTTGGATAGAAGAGAAGAGAGGCTCCATAATTATTTGGGAAAATGAAATACATTGTGTCTACTAATGAGTTGTATTCATTTTTATTTTGAAACAATAAAATAATATTTATTTCCCATTGATAATCATTTAGTTTATTTATTTTTAATTTCAATAATTGGTGGCAGGGGGTTTTTTGGAATTTTTAGTAAAGATTCATGCTTGAGAGAAATAATTGTTTAATCATGGTGGATCTTATATCATTAAAGTTATTAATAACTAGTACTCACCCCTGCATTTACATAGTGATATAAAAAAATTCTTATATTATGCGTTCGCCATGTGATATGGTTCAATGAATTTTCTAAGAAGATAATACTACATTTCAAAGTTAATAATTAACATGAGAATTTAATAGTTTGAAATCAAAAAATAATTATTCTTATTATAAGAATACAATTGGAATAACCATAGAAATGTCAATATGAAAGTAGAATACCTTTTGGATAAATGCATTTCAAAAGATGAAGAAGAATCTATATAAATAAGAAATTATTTTCAGCATGATGATTTAAATAAAATGAATGAAAAGAGCATTGAAATTGAGATTTTTAATTTTGATAATTAAGGTAGATAATGTTGTAATTGACGCCATAGTGATGTAAATCACAAAACATGGAATAATTGATTATATTGAAAAACATATTGTGCCCTAGTAAAATAGAATACATATAATTAGAAAAATATATTGAAAATATTAATTGAAATAATGAAAAAATTATATTTACTGCAATAAAACTCTCATAGAACCAAAAATGAGATTTTAGATCAGAAATACTTGATAGAAATTATAATTAGAGAAAATCTTTCAAATAATATGTTCCTGATGGGGGAGAAAGTATAGACTAGATAAAGTACTAGAAATAAATCCAACATGTTCAATTACATGAGGGAGTACAAAAACTCCATCAATTGGACACTAGACTGAGTATCAATACGTCATGTGATCCCATGAACATGGAATAGTCATTGGAGTCAAGACCGATGCTAGAATCTGAACAAGTGGATCGTTCTGAATCAATTCGAGTTGATTTGTAATCCTCTACACATAGACTATTCATTGGAGTGATGATTCAAGCAGCCATTGTATCCTCTTGTGTACCCTATAAGTAACAGTATCATAACAACTTTGGATGTGGGGAAAAAGATTACATTCATTTGAACAAAACCAATATAGAGGTGCTCTCGATCATCTTGACATATCGAGAAGATACGAACATCATCAATGTTGAACTGGTGGAATGGTTAACTGATTTCCTATTTATGAGGTTAAGTACAGTATAATAGTGTCTGACATATGGATGTAAAAATATTCAACATCAAATGAAAAACAGTTCAAGAAAATATAGTTACCGTTTATCCTAGACTTAAATTTCATTAGAGTTTTTTTGGTGGAATAAGAGCCAATATCCTAGAAGCTCACGACCTATAAAATCCACCAAAAATTATATCTTGATATTCAAAAATTGTTTAAAATGAGTATTACATACTAATAAATGTTTAAATTAAGGAAAATGTAGAGAAAATGATGGATTCCTTCAAATTGATACCTTAAAATAATCCAATAGTTATCATGGACATCACCACCACATCAGGATTTTACAGTGTGATCTCCCCTTCCTAAATTGATGATGCATCATGCTTCTGGTGTGGGATGACATTTTTGTAGACTTATGTTCCAATAGAAAAAAACACACTATAATTTAAACACCCCATGAGTTTACACAATAAAACAAAACTGACATGCAACAGAAGAACATAATAGAATATAGAATCATAATAAGGCCATTGGGAAAAAACATCTGACATATCTATCTTCATATTCATATCTATGAAATGATGCTAAATTATAGTCCCAAAATTGATTTTTTCCTCTACATTATAATCTTCTTTTATACTATTAAAAACATAATATATCATAAAATTAGATTACAATATTTTGGAATGAAATATGTATAATTAGAAAATGGGAAATCTAGAAACTAGCACCACTATTCATAAATTGGTTATTTTGTTTAACCAGAAGAGATCATAAGATTTCATAAAATGTGGATTCTATTGTAATGGAAGGAAACATTCCTAATCAAAATTTATGCAATATGGTAGACTGAAAAAATGACATAATCAAATGGGTATTATTTTCACAATAATTATATATGAAATATTAGCTTATAATGAAATTAACTAAAAAAATGCCTAATCACAGAATGGGAAATATCTAATAATTGAAAAAAACAATATAATACATAAATTGGGTACTATATATGATGAAATTGTTTAATAAAATAATCATATTGGTTTTTTGAAATAGAAAAATTACATATTAATTTCAAAATAAATATAAATAAGTAAACAAAATCATGTATTGATAAATTTGATTATGGAATCTGAATTATATTATCCAAGCACATATATGAATATGTTACTGTAACAATTAATTGTTTTTCTAGTACATTATTTTTATAGTGAATGAATTACATATACATGAATCATAACATATATATATATATATTAAATAGGTTATAATTAATTAAATTTTATAAAATCATAACAGGAAAACTGGCTGATGTAGCAATTGAATTTAATTTTTTGAACTATAGTAGTAGAAATATTTTACTTATTATTATATATACTTTCCATGGGATATTAAAAACAGGATAGAATCACTTAATCATTGTTCTCAAAAAAAGGAACCATTCCCTGAACTAGAACTTGAACCTACGTAAGTCATTATTAAACAAAATAAACACAACAAGTGGAATAAAATGAAAGAACATATGTGAGGATTTAACAACTTCTTGTTGGCATAGAACTAGAAGATACATATATCCTATACCTATAGAGATTCCAATTCTTCAGCCAATCTATATCAAATATCTCTACCCTAAACAAATGTAAGCATAAGGCATTTTTATATACTAGATTTTTAGTGCAGGTTGTAAATAGTGCAATTAAAGTCGATGTTGTTTAAAATAAAATAGTAATATAAAAATATCCAAAGAAATATAATGAACTAAAAAAACTATGTATAAAAAAAATTGATTCATGAAAAGTGGTTGAAGCAGAAAATAAGTTCAATGATGTTAACTGTAGTAGTAGAAATGCAGTACTTATTATTCCCTATACTTACTATGTGAGATTTCGAAAAGGGGAAATTGTTCAACCTTTGTTCTCAAAAGAAGGAACCAAGACCCAATCCAAAACATGAACCTGCATCAGTCCTAATAGAACAAAATAAACACAGAAAATCGGAAAATTAAAGGACACATGTATCAATAAATTAGATTCTTGAATCTAAATTTTATTATCCGGGTAACATATATATATATATGTGACTGTATCCATGAAAAGTTTTTTGGAATATGTTTCATATAGGGAATGAACTACATATACATGAAACATAATATATATATATATATTCAACATGTTATAATTAATTAAATTTTATTAAACCATAACAAGTAAACTGTTTGAAGAAGAAAATGAATTCAATGCTGTCAATTACATTATTAGCAATGTAGTAGTGATTATTCTCTATACATACCATGAGATATTAAAAAAGTGTCATTTTTCTTAACATTTGTTCACAAAAGAAAGAACCATGCCCTGAACCATAGCTTGAACCTGCATAAGTCCAAAAATAATATAATAAACACAACAAATGAAAAAAATGATAGAACACCTGTATTGATTTAAACACTTTTGGTTAGCCTAGAACTAGAACCGACATAAGTCCTTGATCTGTATAGACTCCCAGGATTCAGCTGCTCTATATCAAACCTCTCTACCCTAAAGAAAGTAAGCATAAAACAATTTCATATACACAATGTTTTAATACAGTTTGTAAATAATTCATTGAAAATTGATTTTGTTGCATATAAAATATCATATTTTTTATTATAATCAAAAAAAATGTGCATGAATTGTAAGATATGAAATTATCAAAGAATACCAAATATGTGGAAATAGTTTAATAAATTAAACATATTGGTTTCCTGAAAGAAAACAATAATGTTACAATGTAAGAAGAAATATAACTAAACAAACCATGTATCGATAAATTTAATTCTGGAATCTGATTTGTATTACCCAAACACATATATGTATATGTGACTGTATCCATTAAAATTGTTTTTGGAACATATTTGTTGTAGTGAATGAATTACATATACATGAAACATAATATATATATATATATATATATATATATATTCAATAGGATATAACTAATTAGATTTTATAAATCCATAACAGGAAAACTGGATGAAGTAGTAAATTAATTCAATTATTTTGACTACATTAGTAACAATGTAGTACGGATTATTCCATATACTTACCATGGTATATTCAAAAAACAGAAAATTAAATAACCTTTTCACAAAAGAAGGAACCATGCCCCGAACCAGAACCTTGACTTGCATAAGACCTAGGAAAACACAATAAACATAATAAATGGGAAAATCAAAGAACAATTGTGTGGATTTAAACAGTTTTTGTTTTCCTAGAACCAGAACCTACATAAGTCATAGATCTATATAGACTCCCATGCTCCAACTATTGTATATCAAACATATCGTTCCTAAAAAATTATCATTCATATTAAACATGTTTAGTTTGAGGCAGTAATGTGATCATAGTACAAACAATCTATATAACAGAATAGTATTATGTAGAACAGAAGGCCAATTCATAAGAGAAATTATACTTACAGTTTAGTGACCCATACATTACATACATTTTTAATACTTCAAAATTGAATTACACTTATTACAACATATAAGAAAACCATGAAAGGACCGTATATGTATAGTGTCTTTAGAAATTGGGAGACATAAACAACTGGTTCATAAAGCATCTACATTGTCTCCAATTTATTTCATCATATCTTGAGTCCCTTTTTGGAATATCTTACTTAATAACCTTCTTCCTGACCTTGGGAAAGAAAACCTACAAAAGGGTGAGCTCAAATGCTCAGTAAGGGTAAACCAAAGAAATATCAGTCACATCATATTCATGAGAACATAACATTTTGGAAATATTAACCTGCAAAAGAGATCATAATTTAATAACATGGGTTAAATCATAATAATGAAATTTAATCCCAATAATCATAAATTAAAACATGAAGCATTTTTCCATACACACATAATCATAGAAAATCATTTCATAGTAGTCAAGACCCATTTCCAAGACTATATTAGTGGACAATGTCCATTTCTGAATAGAGTTCACTCCTCGTTTCTGTCATGTTTCACTGAACTGGTTTAACCTGCTGTTCTAGCCATGTCTATCTCATGAGATATAAATCTTTACCCAATAAATTGGAGGGAGATGTAGGTCCCACCCATCTCATAGTTATACCATTCTTATGTTTGCCACAAAATCATAAATCATACATCATTGCATAACCCATGTAGTAAAAATGGGATTCTTAAACATCGTGACATAATAAAAAAATTCATATAAAACAAATGATTTCATAAAAATAATTCCATCACAATATAATCAAATCAATGTAATATTTGGGATAGAAACAGAACCCTATATTATCTTAGATGGAAGATAATTTTGATAAAACACTTGAACTCAATTCTTAAGGAAAATATCCTTTCTACTTCAAAAACAATTTTCCATTCTAACATGTCATACAATTTTAAACTAAAAGATGTTGATTAAAAATAAACATAAAAACTTGTAAAGGATGCTTCGTGGAAATAATGTTTAAAAACCCCATCCATGTTGTATAAGTTAAAACAACATTCTTCTCGTACTTATGTCGGAAATGTCAAAAAGTACCTCGTAAAAAAAACGACAAAAGATTACTTTCATATATTTTACTAAAAACTCACCAAATGGAAAAATTGGATTCAAACAATTGTAAAAGGATATAATTATTACATATTAAGGAAACATGTATGTGGATGATAATATTCCCCAGTAAATTCTGAAGTATAAATAATCTCGGATAAAAAATAATATTTGCGAGATTTTCCCTTACCTTAGGTCTGATTTGCTTCGTAAGTGTCTAAAACTCTTCTATAATGATTTAAATAATGTCATTGACTTACTATTGAATCATAAATATTTTTTTGATATCATATATGGTCATATTCTTAGCTTCTTATTAGTAATATTTCATTGTTACTTGTTATTCGGGTGTTTATTGGTTTTTGTTGTTATGCGTGTTTGTCGAATAAATTCTTATTCTTATTATTAGGTTATAGATACCTAATTTCAAGAATTGAATTAGTGTAATATATATCATATTCATTCATTAGTTCATTTATATAATTATTATGCAATGATGATCATGTAGAACGAGTCACATCACATCGTGGAGATGGTATTCCGTACGTACGCATGAGCGATGATATCGTTCACATGATCATGGAATTGTATTGGACTGTATGTATACTATTTCAGAAACAATATCACTTTAAAATAATCATATATAGTTTTTAGTTACACCATTATACCAATCCAATTATGCTGGTGGTGGAAAATAGAATACACCACGGCGTTGAGACGGCATTCCGTACATACGCACGCCTGAGGATTTCATTTTCCATAGGATGGATAGACGGTGAAATAGGATTGTTTCATACATATAATAAAATATCAGTATATTATTGATACTAATATTATCACTTCATAACGAAACCAAGAAAAAATAAAGTTGAAGGAATCTGTAACGGACATTACCTCTTCTTTGAAGTGCCTCTTTGCGACCTCCGTTTAGGGCACTAAAATTGGTCCTTGAAGAATACCAGAACCTCTATGATATTTCTAGGATGTGGATAACATAATTTGGTAGGGTTTGGCTGAGCTTTAAGGCACAAAGTGGTGTGAGGAAGAGAGGGAGGATGTTCCCTTTTATAAGGGAGGAGAGGGGCACCTTTGGAAAAAACTAAAAATATTATTTTATTATAAAGTCATATTCAGTTTTTAATAGCTCAAAATTGATATATTTCGATTCTAAGTTGTTTATGCGTCGAAATACTCTCATCTAATATAATTTAGACAAGTTTAGGTCATTATATTAACCTTATCTATTAGTTTTAATTCATAGTAAATTAGATTCACATTTACCATGTCACTTTGTATTTTTATATTATATAGTTAATATACGTACCATATACATCCAAGAGACCCCAAAGTGGTCCATTAATGATACACCTATCATTATATAAGTATCTTTGCCAAACCTTAGATTTTTATTAATATAATAACAATTAATAATACAATTTTTAAAATCTATTTTATGTCAATTTTGACACTATTTGGTAATTGATTTTTGTAAAAATCATAACAGAAAGATTCGTTCGAAAAATGTTAATTAAATCAGTACTAACATGTCATATTAACATGGAAAATTATTTTAATTCATAAAAAGTCTCAAAGTACATTTATTTGGGTATTTATAACATCAATTATGTCAATATTTCATTAATAAGATAATTACTTCATCATCATTGTGTCATAAATAAATTAAATTATATTAATTTTAAACATTAAAAATAAAATACCATTATGTAGGAAATATTTTTAGCATTCTAATGAATATTTATAGTCTAATTTATCATTTTTATAACCCTATATTAAAAATGATTTAGTTATTAAACATTGATTTTTACTATTTTAACCCTTCATTAAATAAATTAATAATAAATGTCATAATCTAATCCAAGTGGGCCTAAATGGTCATATTTTATTCATAAGGTTGTTTTTGGTCGAATTAAAATTATCCAATAGAATTAGGACATGTGTTTGAGTAATAATAAGAACACTTTTACCCTTAATTGCCCTATTTGCTTTTAACCGTGGTAAAAAAAGTAAAAAGTTACTATTCAACAAAAATTAATTTCATCTCATTGAACCAAATTTTAGTCCTTGATATTAACCGTGTCTCTTGGATATTCAAAATTCCACTCACAGAAGTGGAAAAACTATGTTTTATGTGACTTTGAAAATTCTCCTAGGAGATGGGTAAAAGGCAGTGAAAAGTTCAATAAAATTTTTATATATCTAAAATTATTATAAAATGAATCCAATGAATTTCATTGAACTTATATAGGTATTATATATCAATATTGACCTAAAATAAATTTAAATAAAGTAAATAATTATTTAAATAAAAAGTCGGTTTTTAAATAGTAACCCCGTGTTTTCACTATTCATCATAAATTGAAAGTTTTCAGAAAAATACTAAAACTTCACCATAGGATAATTATGATATTATGAATGCAAAAATGATTTCCATTTTTGAAATTAAAATTTACAAAATTTCAAAAAGTGGGTATTACTATTCATAACGGATTGTTTTAATAATATTTTAATATCATATCATTGTTTAGTGAAACTTGGTATTGCGTACGAAAAAATCTATCGAGGAAGGTCACGATTACGTGTAAAGTAAGCCAAGCAAGTGTTGTGTGTAGTGAAGGATTCTTTTGATGAATTATAAAAACAAAATATTTCTCATAAAATTCTCGGGTGTTACATTCTACCCCCCTTAAAATGAATTTTACCCTCGAAATTCGTCAATTATTAACAAACAGATTAGGGTACCTCTCCCTCATCAGGTCCTCAAGATCTCATGTAGCTTCTTCTAATTTGCGGTTCCCCCATAAAACTTTCACCAAGCGTTTAGTTGTGTTCCGTATAACTTTTTCACTATGATCGAGAATCTCTATCAGCTATTCTTCATAATAAAGATCTTGTTCCAGCGGTACAACTTCTGAGCTGAGTACATGTGAAGGATCAGGTATGTAATTTCTCAGGAGAGATACATGGAACACATCGTGAACTTGAGAGAGATTAGGTGGAAGTGCCAATCGGTAAGCAACCTTCCCACTACGATCCAGTATTTCGAACGGACTGATATTCCAAGGGAATAACTTTCCCTTCGTTCCAAATCTTATTACTCTCTTCCAAGGAGATATTCGTAAGAACACCTTATCACCCACTTCAAACTCTAGGTCTTTTCTTCGATTATCGACATAACTTTTTTGTCGACTCTGAGCTGCTCTAATGTGTTGTTGAATAGATCTTAACTTTTCTGCCATCTCAACAACAGGATCAGGTCCTAATAGCTTTCTTTCCCCATCTTTATCCCAGCAAGTTGGAGTCCTGCATTTCTTTATATAGAGATCTTCATAAGGATCCATCTGAATACTGGAGAGAGTGATATTATTATAATAAAATTCCACTATAGGTAGGTGTTGATCCCAACCACCTTTTAAATACATAGAGAAAGCTCTCAACATATCTTCTAGAGTTTTAATTGTTCTCTCAGACTGACCGTCTGTCTGAGGACGATAAGAAGTGCCGAAATTCAACTCTGTATCCAGAGTATGCTGAAGACATTTCCAAAACATCGAGGTAAATCTCGGATATCGATTAGATATAATGGAAAGTTGTACTCCATGAAATCATACCACTTCCTTTACATATATCCTGGAAAGATGATCCAGAGGGAAATCTTCTCTAATATAAATGAAGTGTGCATACTTTGTAAGACGATCAACTATGACCCAGATAACATAATTTCCTTTGAATTTTTTAGGAAGTCCAGTGAAAAAGTCCATAGTTATGTTTTTCCATTTCCATTTAGGTATGGGTAATGGTTGTAACATCCCCTTAGACTTTTTTCTCTCTGAATTAACTTGCTGACAAACCAAGCATCCATAGACATATTCAGCAACATCTCTTTTCATGCCATCCCACCAGAAGTACACTTTCAGGTCCCTATACATCTTCGTGCTTCCAGGATGAATAGAGAATGAATAACTATGAGCCTCATCCAGCAGCATCTTCTTTAATTCTGGGATTGGAGGAACACAAACCTGATTCCTGAACATTATTATCACATCACAATCAAGGTTGAATTTAGGAACATTTCTCACCTTCTTTTGTAACTCTACATCTTCTTTATATGCATCTTTAATCTTCACATGTATAGATGGTTGAATTTTCATTTGATAAAGATATGATTTTCCCCTTCCATTATAATTCCAAGATCCATCCTTTGTAAATCCATAAATATTGGATCATTTTTGATCCTCATAATGGATAAAATGGCATGGTCTTGTCGACTTAATGCATCTGCCACCTTGTTTGCATTCCCAGGGTGGTAATGAATTGAGCAGTCGTAATCTTTAATCAGCTCTAACCATATTCTTTGGCTCAACTTCAGCTCCTTTTATGTGAAAATATATATTATTATTTTATGATCAATATAAATATCATACCTTTCTCCATAAAGATAATGCCTCCAAATCAATAATGCAAAGATTACTAAAGCTAACTCCAAATCATGTGTTGGGTAATTTTGCTCATGTATTTTCAACTATCGTGACGCATAAGCTATCACCATATCATTTTTCATGAGAACACACCCCAATCCCTTCTTGGATGCATCAGTGTAGATCACAAACCGTTCTCCACTACAAGGAAATGTGAGCACAGGTGCACTGGATAACCTTCTTTTCAACTCCTTGAAATTCTCTTCACATTCCTCCATCCAAACATAACTCCTTTCTGAGTCAACTTGGTGAGTGGATTAGATAATCATGAAAAATCAGTCACAAAACGTCAATAATATCTATCCTAACCAAGAAAACTTCAGATCTCAGTTACTATTGTTGGTCTCGACCATTTTTCAATAACCTCTGTTTTTGCTGGATCCATAGATATCCCCTCATTTGAGATTATGTGACCCAAAAATGAAACTTTTTGAAGAAAAAATTCACAGTTGGTAAATTTGGCATAAAGTTTCTCCTTTCTCAGGGTCTTCAATATAATTATTAAGTGATCTTCATGTTCTTCCTTACTCGTTGAATAGACAAGAATATCGTCTATAAATACTATCACAAACTGATCAAGATAGTCTCTAAAGACTCTATTCATCATATCCATGAAGATAGCAGAGGCATTAGTAAGACCAAATGGCATCACTATAAATTAATAGTGTCCATAACTTGTACAGAAATCCGTCTTTGGTATATCCTCCCTTTTGACCATTAATTGATGATACCATGAACGAAGATCAATATTTGAAAATTATTGAGCTCTGCGTAGTTGGTCAAATAAGTCATCAATGCGTGGGAGAGGATATTTGTTCTTGATAGTGATCTTGATAAGTTCTCGATAATCAATGCAGAGTCTCGTTGATCCATCTATCTTATTAGCAAATAGAATAGGTGCTCCCCAAGGTGATGCACAAGGGCGTATGAATCCCTTATCAAGATTCTTTTGGAGTTTCTTCTTCAATTCATGTAACTCAATTGGGGCCATTCTATATGGTTCCTTTGAAATAGGCAAAGCACCGGGTATGAGTTCTATTAAAAACATGACTTCACGATTTGGTGGATGACCCAAAAATTCCTCTAGAAAGACATCATCAAACTCTCATACAATAGAAATACTCTTAATCATGATTTTCTCACCAACCATTTGAGATAAATAACCTTCATTTAGTGGAATCAAGACCCATAAGTTGGAAGACATTTCCATTAGAAGGTTATGTTCATCCTTGCATCGATATATGATCATAGATTGATCTATAATATGAAATGTGACATACCTTCATTTTTAATTGATATGAGATCCATATAAATAAAGCCAATCCATGCCAAGAATCACATCAAATTCCACTATAGGAAGGACCACAAGATTTGCAGGAAGCACTTTCCCACAAACATCAATTGGAGAAGAATTATAAACTTTTGATGTGACTGTTGGGCCATTAGGGGTTTTCATAGATAACTCAACATCTAATTGTTGAGGTAATATGGTGATACCCTTATAAAATTCATCAGAAAAAAAGAGTGGGTGGATCCAAAATCAAATAAAACATTTGCTACTTTTGAGTGGATGGTGTGTGTACCTTTCACCACTTAGTTATCATACTCCACATCGCTGATAGAAATTGCATGTTACATTACTTTTTCATTATCCTTAAGAGTTTTTTGACGTCAATCATCATCAACAACCCTTGGATTAGGGCATTGATTGACATAATGCCCCATTTCCTTGCACTTGTAACATTGAAGTGTAGGAGGTTCACTCTGTGTAACCCTTTCTTTGTCCACATCACTAGACATCTTCTTCCCATCATTGCGACATTCAAATGCATGATGACCTTCCCTTCCACATTTGAAACATTTACTTTTCCCTTTAAGACAAATCCCTCCATGTTCCCTTCCACACTTTGAGCATAAGGGAAAACTCATCTTCTTTTCAGTGTGACCTTTAGATTTTCCTTTGAATTCCATTTTCCTCTTCTTATCAAACCCATATGACTGATGGGTTACTCCAATATCCATCTCATCTTTGAGAGCACATCGAACGATTTCCTCATAGCTATTGAAGCCCCTTATGGATAACGCCCTTTGAAGACTTTGTTTTAAGCCACTAAAGAATTGATCGATCTTACTATCAGGTTGGATAATAATACCAGAAGCATACCTTGCATGTCTTGTAAAATTTTTCTTCGTAGGTACCAATAAATTCATCATCATTTTGTTTTAGTTCAAGAAACTCCTTCTCCATCTTTGTTCGGAGAATACGAGGGAAGTACTTATTGAATATGAAGTTCTTGAACTCATCCCATTCCATGGATTCAATTTCATCCCATTGCCTCATATTTTTGATAAGATTCCACCATTGATCAGCTTCACCATCCAAGCGATATACTGCTAAGATGACTATATCATGTTCAAAACATTGATGAACTGAAAATATGTTTTCAGTGGTACTGATCCATTGTTCAGCCACTAATGGATCTAAAGACCTACTGAATGAAGGTGGACGCTGCCTCATGAAGGATTCAACAGAATTTTGATCCTTCCTTTGATCATTTGGAAGTCATGCATGATTCATATCTTGAGAAAGTTGTATGAACATGGCTACATGATTTTTCATTCCATCTCCCATAACGTTTGGTTACTCAGGGGGACAATCATTGCATTTCCCATCGCATTCCGCATTAAGAATGATCCTTCGGGTTCCAGCCAGTGACTAAAACCAAGAAGAATATTGTGAGAAACACTAATTATAACAGTAAAACCATATAATCGTGACTAAAATTTCAAAATTAAGGTCTTATCATAGGTTTTTCATGGACAATTATAAAACACTAAGATTATGTTCTATTATTAGACTTATCCTTAGGGTTCATACTAAGGCTTTCATATCCTAGTTTCCAAAGGTTGACTATAACCTCCCTCTGTTACCAAATATAGCAACCCATACATTACATACATTGTTAATACTTCAAAATTAATGTACACTTATTACAACCTATAACAAAACCATGAAAGGACCATGTAGGCATAGTGTCTTTAGAAACTGGGAAACAGAAAAAAACCGGTTCATAAAGAATCTACAATGTCTCCCATTTATTTCATCATATCTAGAGTCCCTTTTTGGAATATCTTACTTAATAACCATCTTCCTGACCTGGGGAAATAAAATATACAAAAGGGTGAGCTCAAATGCCCAGTAAGGGTAAACAAAACAAATATCAATCACATCATATTCATAAGAACATAACATTTTTGGAAATCATAACCTGTAAAAGAGATCAAAATTTCATAACATGGGATAAATCATTATAGTGAAATGTAATCCCAATAATCATAAAATAAAACATGAAGCTTTGTGTCATACACACATAATCATAGAAAATGATTTCTTATTAGTTAAGACTCATTTCCAAGACTATCTTAGTGGACAATGTACATTTCTGAACTGAGTTCACTACTCATTTGAGTCCAGTTTCACTGAACCGGTTTAACCTTCCATTCTAGCTATGTCTATCTCATGAGACATAAATCTTTAACCAATTAATTGGAGAGAGATATAGGTCCCACCCATCTCATAATGATAACATTCTTTTGTGTGTCACAAAATCATAAATCATACATCATTGCATAACCCATGAAATAAAAATGGGATTCTTAAACATCGTGACTTCATGAAACAATTAATATAAGACAAAGGAATTCATAAAAAAACTTCCATCACAACAAAATCAAATCAATGTAGTAATAGGGATAGAAACAGAACCCTATATTATCTTATATGGAAAATAATTTTGATAAAACCCTTGAACTCCATTCTTGAGGAAAATATCCTTTCTACATCAAAAACATTTTTCCTTTCTTAACTTGTAATAGAATTTTGAACTAAAAGAAGATGATTAAAAATAAACATTAAAACTTGTAATGGAATATTCTTAGAAATAATTTTTTAAAAACCCATTCATTTAGTATAAGTTAAAAAATCATTCTTCTCGTACTTATGTCGGAAAAGTCAAAAAGTACGTCGTACGAAAAATGACAAAAAATTCCTTTCATATCATTTACTAAAAACTAACCAAAGGGTAAAATTGAATTTAAACAATAGTATAAGGATATAAATATTACATATTGAGGAAACATGGATGTGGATGATAAATATTCCCCAGTAAATTCTGAAGTATAAACAATCTCGGATAAAAAATGAGATTTGTGAGATTTACGCTTACCTTAGGTCCGATTTGCTTCGTAAGTGTCCGAATCTCCTGTATAATGATTTATATAAGGTCATTGTCTTATTCCAGAATCATAGTTATTTTTATGATATCTTATATGGCCATATTATTAGCTTCTTATTAGTAATATTTCATTGTAACTTGTTATTCAGGTGTTTATTGCTTTTTGTTCGTATGTGTGTTTTGCCGAATAAATTCTTATTCTTCTTTTTAGGTCATAGATACCACATTTCCAGAATTTTATTAGTGTTATATATATCATATTCATTCATTAAATTCATTTATACAATTATTATGAAATGAAGATCATGTACAACGAGTCTCATCACATCGTGGAGACGGTATTCCGTACGTACGCACGAGCGATGATATCATTCCCATGTCGTGGAATTGTATTAGAGTGTATGTATACTATTTAAGAAACAATATCACTTTAAAATAATCATATATTGTTATTATTTACACCATTATACCCATCCACGTAAGGTGGTGGTGGATAATAGATTACACCACAGCATGGAGATAGTATTCTATACGTACGTACGCGAGGTGATTTCGTTTTCCGTAGGATGGATAGATGGTGAAATAGGGTTGTTTCATACTTATAATAACATATCAGTATATGAGTTATATTTATGTTATCACTTCATATTGAAAAAATTAAATAATAAGTAGTGGAAGAAGAAATAAAGTTGAAAGCATCGGTAACAGACATTACCTCTTCTTTGAAGTGCCTCTTTGAGACCTCCACTTAGAGCACTAAAATTGGTATTTTAAGAAGAAAAGGACCTATAGGATGTTTCTAAGGACGTGTAGAAGAGGAATTGGCAGGTTTTGGCCGAGCATGAAGGCTCAAAGTGGTGTGAGGAAGAGAGGGAGGAGGTGCCCTTTTATAAGGGAGGAGAGGGGAACCTTTGGAAAAACAAAAAATATTATTTTATTATGAAGTCATATTCTCTTTGTTAATAGCTCCAAATTGATATATTTAGAATCTAAGGTCGTTATGGGTCGAAATCATTTCATCCAATAGAATTTAGACATGTTTAGATCATTATATTAACCATATCTTTTAGTTTTAACTCTTAGTTAATTAGATTGACATTTACCATGTCACTTTGTATTTTTCTATTATATAGTTAGTAAACATACCATATACATCCAAGTGACCCCAAAGTGGTCCATTAATGATACACCTATCATGATATAAGTATCTTGGCCGAACCATATATTTTTAGGAACATAATAACAATTAAAAATAGAATTTTTAAAAACTATATTATGTCATTTTTGACAATATTTGGTAATTGATTGTTGTGAAAATCATAACAGAATGGTTAGTTAGAAAAAAGATAATTAAATAAATAATAACATGTCATATTAACATATAAAATTATTTTAATTCATTAAAAGTCTCATATTACATTTATTTGGGTATTTATAACATCAATTATGTCAATATTTCATTAATAAGATAATTAGTGCATCATCATTGTGTCATAAATAAATTAAATTATAATAAGTCTAAAAATTAAAAATAAAATACCATTATGTAGAAAAACTTTATATCGTTATAATAAATATTTATATTTGAATTTATCTTATGTATAACCCTATATTAAAAATGATTAATTATTAAACATTGATTTTAACTATTTTAAACCTTCTTTAAATAAATTAATAATAAATGCCCTAATATAATCCAAGTGGGCCTAAATGGTCATATTTTATTCCTAAGGTTGTTTTTGGTCGAATTAAACTTATCAAATAGAATTAGGACTTGTGTTTGGGTAATAATTACAACACTTTTACCCTTAATTACCATATTTACTTTTAAACGTGGTAAAAAAGTAAAACGTTACTATTCACAAAAAATTATTTTCATCTCATTGAACCACATTTTAGTCCTGGATATTAACTGTGTCTCACAGATTTTCGAAATTCCACTCACAGATGTGGTAAAATTATGTTTTATGTGAATTTGAAAATTCTCCTAGGAGGTGGGTAAATGAATGTGAAAAGTTCAATAAAATTTTTATATATCTAAAATTATTATAAAATGACTCCAATGAATTGAATTGAACTTATATAGGTATTATGTATCAATTTTGACCTAAAATAAATTTAATTAAATAATTAATTATTTAAATAAGATGTCGGTTTTTAAATAGTAACCTGGTGTTTTCACTATTCATCAAAAATTGAATGTTTTCAGAAAAATACCAAAATTTCACCCTACGCTAATTACGATATTTCGAATCCAAAAATGAAGTTCATTTTGAAAAATAAAATTTAAATAATTTCACAAACTTGGTATTACTATTCATGCTGGCTAGTTTTAATAATAATTTAATAGCATATCGTTGTTTAGTAAAACTCGGTATTACGTACGACGCATGCTATCGAGGAAGGTCGCTATTGCGTGTAATGAAAACCAAGATAGAGTTGTGTGTAGTGAAATATTCCTTTGATGATTTATAAATAAAAAATATTTCTCATAAAAGTCTCGGGTGTTACGTACAGTATTGAAATAGGATGAATTATTATGAAACATTCATTACATTATGTGAACCTATAAATTTTATAATGAAGAACATAAAAGATAGTTATTGAATGATAGTTGGATTAAACACCTATTGAAGTCGGGATAGTAGTGTCTGAACAAAGGAGAACCCACGTCATGTGGTGGAGTAGAATAGTTCATCTTATTAAGAAAAATGTAGGATAAGAAGGAGGTGGGTGAATTAAGATAAACCTAGTAGATGGACTAGAACAAATTAAAGATAGTCGATGACGTTGGAGCACTTGTAGCTGAGCACGAATTACTTAATACCCTAGATTTTGGAGACTAAATGGAGTGATTTATGAAACACTATAATGTGGATTTTGGAATAATTGAAGACAGAGCGTCGATAAGAAACAATGTCGGTAGATTTAGGAGGCTGTAGTTGATGAAATCGTCAGATGAGGAGGAAGAAAAAATGATTGTGTTGTAGGAATATATGATTTGGAATAGTAAAATAGAGATGGGGAGGATTTTGGTAGAGGTGAAGATGGAGTAGCGACATCACGACATGGTGGATGTAAGGAGTATCAAAGATGTGGTAGCGAGATGTACCACCGATCATAGGAAATAGTGGCTAATTTTGGTGTAATCGTTGGATGAAGAGGGTGGAAGGTTAGAAGAGGCTTTAAAATAGTAGTATTTGTGGAGGAAAGTCACAACACTGAGGGTGTGGGAGGCGGGAGAGAAATAGTAAACAAAGACGAGATAATGGAAAGAGTAACGGTGATGACGACATGTGGCAGGAAAATGTCTACATTAGTAAATATAGAGATTATTGAAAATTTCATTGATAAATGTAATTTTTTCAATTTTTAAAACCATTAATTAAATTTTAATCATTATTTGTGGGTACTTTATGTTTTTTTATTAAATTTATGAAAAAAATAAAAATAAAAAAATACATGTATCTTGCAGTTATAATTTTCTAAGTAATCTTATTATATGTTTTATTTTAAAAATTTATCCTACAAGGCATTCCCTCAACTGATGGTAGAATTCCACATTAAAGCCTAATGAGGGGAAACCTCCCAAGAAACCCATAGGGAAGGCCAACCTCATGAGGGGCGGGGGGTGGTTATGCATGGAACGTGCATGGGAGAATAGCATCAATAACACATGGGCGTCATATTTTTGTGGAGACAAGAGGAGGGAATCGCTTGGGGGTGGGGGGTGTCAAGCCGAAGTATAATTATGGTCCTATAACCATTTTCCATATACCTGGCCAGTCTAGCCATAGAGATTATTATTATGCATAGTGTAATCGAGGGCCTAATTGATGAGTGATGAACTCCCTCCTGGGCACTGTTCAAAATTATAGAAATAATGTCATCCATGGTTAGCTCAAGATGCTTGTTCTTAGACAAACCTCTCCACGAAGCTTCCACCATCACTACATTTTTGCCTCACTTAGTCAATAAAATTAGAACTCTTTTTCTACTATGGATTTGACACATTCTATGTCATAGGATTAACCCTTGAATCTAAGAGAACCAGGGACCTTGCTCTGATATAGGGTGTTATACTACTATACACATATATTTATCAATGTCCATCTTTTCCCATGTTTTATGTAAATTGAGATACAACATAGTTTGAAGAAATGTTTCATGGGAGAAACTACATAAGTAGAAAGGATGAATGTTGTGACATTGAGAGAACCTCTAGCATTGTGGCTGGTTAAGAAGGAGGAATGCATGAAGCCTCTGTGGTATAAGGTTTGATGATGTTGTGGAGGTACCACACATGTAAGTGTAAATGCTATTTAAATAATAGAATTATACAAAGTAAGAGAAAGGAAACACCATATCCAAGAAATCCATGCATGGATGATGCAACATATAGGTATTTCTGACACCGTTTTCAGGTTTACTTTTATTTTTTGAAACCATGAAGCCTTCAGGATATCCATGTTCTAATATACAATCTTTTAGGAAGATTTAACAGATTACATATATGGTGTAATACCATACTAATAAGAGTCAAAAAAACTCCCTAAATCCCAAAGCGAAATACCCAAACTATGAAACATTAGGTTGTATTAATATATACGTGAAAAATCAGACAACACCTATTTAATTAATGAGAAATAAGATATATTCAAATGGATAGAAGGGGAAATTTGAAAATTAGGTAAGGATTTGGTAAATAAAAATAAAGGAGAAGATATAGGAGCTTTGAAAATTTATATGTGGGAAAAATCATCTATAAATAGATGATGATGATATTTTGTAAGTGGAGGTGAAAATAACCCACCTTCGAGGTAGTTCCTAGAATTAGGAGGATATTAGAAATTGAAACCTAAAAAGTCAGTGGAAGGAGGCCAATCAGTATTAGATATCTTGTTTTCATAGTTTAGAATTTGGTTCCCATTTTGTTTTTCATTATTTACCATTTGTTCCCTAATGTAGATGGTTTCATCAATTCAAGTAAGGGTCTCAAATTTTCATAATATATTTTATTTTTTTATTCATATTCTATAACATATAATCTATTCATTAATTATTTTGAGATCTATTGTGGGTGTCTAGTGTTTTGGAAGATGGTAGATTTGATAAATATGATGCGTACATTACAACTTTTTTCCATCAAGTTGTTGAATTATTACCATTAAATAATAATATATAGTGAAAAAACATAAACCCATCCCTAACTACATAGTTAGAGTGATGGTAATTATGGGTGGAAACATAATGTGATTGTAGGAAGTGGAAATATAATGCTGACTTAACTTACCCTTTTTCCTAAAGATTAAAAATAATTAACCTTATCCAGTTATAGATATACCATGAGAGTGGGGTCATTTATTTTAGGTTGTTTTAGATATTTTCGAGATGCTATGTTAGATACTCTAAGAAATCATATGAATTTTAATCTGAAATAATCTCATAAGTATTTATTAAATTGTTTTAATTTTTGAAATTCATCCTTCGATACCAACTCTCCTCTTGTCATCATCATGTTATACTTTTTGGATCAGTCTACTCCATCACACCACTAATAAGTTCGGGTAATTTTATTTTTTATATTTATGAAAAGTCAACACTATTGAATCTTATAACACTATTCCTCATTAGATTGACCATGTCTTACCACTATGCATTCTAGTGGTTATTTTTGTTCAGGTTACTAAAATGTTATAAATTCACATGACCAGATCATTTAATAATGTCCTCAAGTTGCGTCAAGGATAATTGATAATGATAAATAAATATTTATTCATTATAATAATCATATTCAAAATTTTAAAATTTATAGAAATATATTCTTTATAATTATATTACATTAAATATTTTTTACATTAACTTTTCTTTTTACACAATTTGAACTTACATAAAATAAGGTAAATGTTCTCACTGAAATCCACAAAATTCATATTAGGAATCACTACACTTCTATAGATCACTAAATTATTACTATGAATCCTCAATAATTCATGGATCTTTAGAGGGAATCTTGATTTGATACCACTTGTAGAACTATAGGTTAGTTGACTACTTGGTGGGGGGGGGGTCGAGGCCCAAGTTTGTTATTTTTCAATTTATAAAAATTATTAATGTTATGGATCCACTAAATTCAATATCATATTCTTAAATAGTATTTCTTAGTAATGGGTGAAAGATAAACACATAGTAATTACAAGGTTGGATAAAAGAACCACACCTATCCATGTTGGTTAGATACCCAAACACGAATTTTCAAATTCCATCTTGTTCAAGATTGAAACTTTTTAAAAAACAACTAGTTATACACCCCATTTTTTGATCCTCTAGTTCAACATTATTATACACCCCATCCACAAACTCTTCTATAATTGTTAGTTTTAAAACCCAACTATCATATACCTACTTGACTAGTTATACACTCCAACCATAATCTAATTAAATAACTACTTAAACACCGATGTCACAATATCCACTTTTTCTTATTTTATTAACCCCATTATAGAGATACATCAATAATGTTGAAAAATATCTTCTTATATGAGCCTGTATGATTGTTCTTGCTAGTGTACACCTTCAAGATCATCAATAACAACTTATAACTGTTTTCTTTATTCTTGAAACTCCCTGACAACATATTTTGAATGATCTATTACTTATCAATATTTAAATACAAAGGCATGTCTTCTTTAGGGACACTTGTATTTGGATAAAATTTATTCTTTGTTAATTTGAAGTATCGAGTTCTCTCAGAATTACCAATGCATGCAAAGACACATATAGTATCAATAACACATATTCATCAACTTCATTTCATTTTATATTCACAATAACTATATTTTGAATATTATTATCATCATTATCAATGTATGTATTATATGAATATGAAAACACCATGATTATTTCTAACATATATTTTTTCTCGTTTAATTTAGTCATCGAATATCAAATTATTTCCTCATTTAAATGATCATTTGAATCCTTCCTCACATGGATTATAAATTAACACAACCATGTATATATTTCATCTTATAGTATCCATAATTATGTTCATTAATTCCAAATGTGTTCTCATTTTATCATGTAGTTAATAATTAGACATAGCCACATAACATATTAAACACTTCATGAATCACAATCCATGCAACCAGATATTTTGTGTTTGAAATATTGATTTCATTACATCTTCACACTGAATTAATTCCTCACCATTAGTATCAAGTGTATTATTTCATGTTTAATACCACATGAACATACTTTATTTAAATATATTATAATATCATGTGGATTATCCTTTATTTTATTGAGACCTGTAAATAACTCATCATACACATGAATCCTGAATGAATATCATATGAACCAAATAAATGGATTCGTGTTCAACTTTCCTGAAATGAATATGGTAGTTCCATGTATACATGAATCATTATTTCTTTTGCTTATTATTTGTACATGGATTCCATGCTGAATGAATAGCTTAGGATGAACATTTCATACCACTACCTTCGAGTATTTTCAAAGTTTCTCCTTCAATATACATGAATTAAAGTGTAAATACATGCATGTATCAGCATTTCAATCTCGCTCTAAGGATAAATATAGGTTTATTAACATCTAGATTCACTACTCGAGTATAGGTGGACATTGCGGTTTTTTTCTTGTAAATATATAACGACCCATACATTACATACATTGTTAATACTTCAAAATTGAAGCACACTTATTACAACATATGACAAAACCACAAAGGACCGTATAGGTACAGTGTCTTTAGAAACTGGGAAACATAAACAACTGGTTCATAAATCTTCTACAGTGTCTCCCATTTATTTCATCATATCTAGGGTCCCTTTTACCATATTCTACTTAATATCCATCTTCCTGACCTGGGGAAAAGAAAACATAAAAGGGTGAGCTCAAATGCTCAGCAAGGGCAAATAATTGAACTAAAAATCATATCATATCTTTTTGAAAATAAAAACCTGCAAAAGAGATCATAATATCTTATCATGGAATAAATCATAGAAGTGAAAATGAGATCCCCATAATCATAACATAAAACTTGAAACTTTGTGGCATGCACACATAATCATGGAAAATCATTTCTTGTTAGTCATGACTCATTGCCAAGACTATCTTAGTGGACAAAGTCCCTTTCTGAACCGAGTCACCCTCGTTCCAGTCCTGTTTCACTGAACCGGTATAACCTACCGTTCCAGCCATGTCTATCTCCTGAGATATAAAATCTTTACCCAATGCATTGGAGGGAGATATAGGTCCCACCCATCTTATAATGAATCCTTTATTATGTGTGCCACATAATCATAAACCATACATCATAGCGTAACCCAAGTAATAAAAATGGGATTCTTAAAAAACATGACATCATAAAACAATTCATATAAGATAAAGGAATTCATAAAAATATTTCCATCACAACAAAATCAAACCAATGTAATAATAGGGATTAAAACAGAACCCTTTATTATCTTAGATGGAAAATAATTTTGATAAAACACTTGAACTCCATTCTTGAGGAAAATATCCTTTCTTCTTCAAAAACATTTTTCCTTTCATTACATGTCATACGACTTTAAAATAAAAGAAGTTGATTAAAAATAAACTTGAAAACTTGTAAAGGAAGACTCTTGGAAATTTTGTTTTAAAAATCCATTCATGCCATATAAGTTAAAAAAAACATTCTTCGTACTTTTGTCGGAAAAGTCAAAAAGTACCTCGTACGACAAAAGATTCCTTTCATACATATTACTAAAAACTCACCGAAGGGTAAAAATGGATTTAAACAATTGTAGGTGGATGGAAATAATATTACATATTGATGAAACATGGATGTTGATGACAAAATACACCCCAGTAAATACTTACGAATAAACAATCTCGGATAAAAATGAGATTGTGATATTTCCCTTACCTTAGGTCCAATTTGCTTTGTACGTGTCTGAAGCTCCTGTATAATGGTTTAAATAATGTTATTGACTTATTCCAGAATCATACATATTTATATGATATCATATATGGTCATATTATTAGCTTCCTGATAGTAATATTTCATTGTTACTTGTTACTCGGGTCTTTATTGCCTTTTGTTCTTATGCGTTTTTGCCGAATACATTATTATTCTTCTTTTAAGGTTATAGATACCTTATATCCAGAATGGTATTATTGTAACATATATCATATTTATTCATTCAATTCATTTATATAATTACTATTTAATGATTATCATGTAGAACGAGTCGCATCACATCGTGGAGACGGTATTCTGTACGTACGCACGAGTGATGATATCGTTCCTATGATCGTGGAACTGTATTGGAGTATATATATATTATTTCAGTATCAATATTACTTTATAATAATCATAAATAGTTACTCATTACACCATTATACCCATCCTTGTAAAGTGATGGTGGAAAAATAGATTACACCACGGTGTGGAGACAGTATTCCGTACGTACGCACGCGCGGTGATTTCATTTTTCCGTGGGATGGATAGAAGGTGAATTAGGGTTGTTTCATATTTATAATAACATATCAGTATGTATGTAATACTTATGGTATTACTTTATCATGAAACAAATAAAGAAGAAGAAGTTGAAGAAGAAAGAAATTGAAAAGATCGGTAATGGATATTACCTCTTCTTTGGAACGCCTCTTTGAATCCTCCACTTAGGGAACTAAGATTTGTCTTTGAAGAAGACCAGGACCTCTAGGATTATTCTAGGGAAGTGTAGAGGAGAAAATGGCAGGGTTTGGCCGAGCTTGAGTGCTTAAATTTGTGTGAGGAGGAGGGGGGGAGGTGCCCTTTTATAAGGGAGGAGAGGGGCACCTTAGGAATATCTCAAAATATTATTTTATATTAAAGTCAAAATCGGTTTATAATGGTTCCAAAGGGTCTTATTTCGAAGCTAAAGTGGGGATGGGTAGACATCCTGTCAGCCAATAGGATTTAGACAAGTTTAGGGTATTATGTTAACCTTATCAATTAGATTTAACTCTAAGTTAATTAATTTAACTTTTACCGTGTCTTTTTGTTTTCTTTCACTATATGGTTAATACACTTACTATAACATGCCAAACGAACCCCAAATTGTTTATTATTAATATATATATCCTTATCTAAGTTATTTGGCCGAACCATAGATTTTTAGGAATAAAATAACAATTAATAATATAATATTTGATTTAAAAACTATTTTGTGTCAATTTTGACACTATTTGATATATGATTTTTGTGAAAGTCATAACAGAATTATATGTTCGAACCAAGTTGATTAAATAGACATTAATATATCATAGTAACCAAGAAAATTATTGGAATTCATAAAAAGTCTAAAATTACATTTATTTTTGTGTTTTAACATCAATTATGTCAATATTTCATTAATAAGATAATTACTGCATCATCATTGTGTCATAAATAAATTAAATTATTTAATGTCTAAAAATTACAAATAAAATACACTTATGTAGGAAATATTTTTAGCTTTCTAATTAATATTTATAGTCGAATTTATCTTATGTATAACCCCATATTAAAAATGATTTACTTATTAAACTTTGATTTTAACTATTTTAACCCTTCTTTAAATAAATTAATAATAAATGTCCTAATCTAATCCAAGTGGGCCTAAATGGTCATATTTTATTCCTAAGTTCGTTTTTGGTGGAATTACACTTGTCCAATAGAATTAGGACATGTGTTAGGGTAATAGTAATATCATATTTACCCTTAGTTACCCTATTTACTATTAACCGCGGTAAAAAAAAGTAAAAAGTTACTATTCACCAAAAAATTATTTTCATCTCATTGAACCACATTTTAGTCCTTGATATTAACCGTGTCTCTCGGATTTTCGAAATTCCATTTACAGAAGCGGTAAAATTATGTTTTATGCAAAATTCAGTTTTTAACCTACCACTTAGTGGTTTCACTATTCATCAAAAATTGAAAGTTTTCAGAAAAATACCAAAATTTCACCCTAGGCTAATTTCGGTATTCCGAATCCAAAAATGAAGTCCATTTTGAAAAATAAAATTTATAAAATTTCAAAAAGTGGTTATTACTATTCATAACGGCTATTATTAATAATATTTTAATAGAATATCGTTGTTTAGTGAAACTCGGTATTGCGTACGACACAAGATATCGAGGAAGGTCGTGATTGCGTGTAAAGTAAGCCAAGCAAGTGTGTAGTGAAAGATTCCTTTGATGATATATAAAAACAAAATATTATTCATAAAAATCTCGGGTGTTACATTCTACCCCCCTTAAAAAGAATTTCACCCTCGAAATTCGTCACTTTGTAACAAACAAATGAGGATACTTCTCCCTCATCATATCCTCAAGCTCCCATGTAGCTTCTTCAAGTTGGTGGTTCCTCCATAAAACTTTCACCAAGCGAGTGGTCTTGTTTCGTAGGACTTTTTCGCTACGATCCAGAATCTCTATCGGTTGTTCTTCATAAGAAAGCTCTTGCTCCAGCGGTACAACTTCTGAGCTGAATACATGTGAAGGATCTGGTATGTACTTTCTCAGGAGAGATACATGGAACACATCGTGAACTTGAGAGAGATTTAGTGGAAGCTCCAATCGGTAATCTACCTTCCCAACACGATCCAGTATTTCGAAAGGACCGATATATCTAGGGCTCAACTTCCCCTTCTTTCCAAATCTCATAACCCTCTTCCAGGGAGTTATTCGTAAGAACACTTTATCACCCATTTCAAACTCTAGGTCTTTTCTTCGGTTGTCGGCATAACTTTTCTGTTGACTCTGAGCTTCTCTTATGTGTTGTTGAATAGATCTGACCTTTTCTGCCATTTCATCAACGAGATCAGGTCCTAATAGCTATCTTTCCCCAACTTCATCCCAGTAAGTTGGAGTCCTGCATTTTCTTTCCATAGAGAGCTTCATAAGGAGCCATCTGAATACTGGAGTGAAAGCTATTATTATAAGAAAATTCCACCAAAGGTAGGTGTTGATCCCAACCTCCTTTGAAATCCATAGAGCAACCTCTCAACATATCTTCTAGGGTTTTAATTGTTCTCTCAGACTGACCGTCTGTCTGGGGATGATAAGCAGTGCTGAAACTCAACTCTGTATCCAGAGTATGTTGAAGAATTCTCCAGAACTTCGAGGTAAATCTCGGATCCCAATCAGATATAATAGAAAGTGGTACTCCATGCAATCTTACCACTTCCTTTACATATATCCTGGCAAGCTGATCTAGAGAGAAATCCTCTCTAATAGGAATGAAGTGTGCAGACTTTGTAAGATGATCAACTATGACCCAGATAACATTATTGCCTTTGGATGTTTTAGGAAGTCCTGTGACAAAGTCCATAGTGATGTTTTCCCATTTCCATTCGGGTATGGGTAATGGTTGTAACATCCCCTTAGACTTCTGTCTCTCAGCTTTAACTTGTTGACAAACCAAGCATCGAGAGACATATTCAGCAACATCTCTTTTCATGCCATCCCACCAGAAGTAATCTTTCAGGTCCCTATACATCTTCGTGCTTCCAGGATGAATAGAGAATGATGAACTATGAGCCTCATCCAGCAGCTCCTTCTTTAATTCTGGGATGGGAGAAACACAAACCCGATTCCTGAACTTTATTATCCCATCACAATCAAGGTTGAACTCAGGAACATTTCTCACCTTCTTTTGTAACTCGACATCTTCTTTCTGTGCCTCTTTAATCTTTACATGTATAGATGGTTGAACATTCATTTGATAAAGATAAGATTTTTCCCCTTCCATTATAATTCCAAGATCCATCCTTTGTAAATCCATAAATATTGGATCTTTTGTGATCCTCATCATGGATAAACTAGCATGGTCTTGTCGACTTAATGCATCTGCAACCTTGTTTGCTTTCCCAGGGTGGTAATGGATTGAGCAGTCGTAATCCTTAATCAGCTCCAACCATCTTCTTTGACGCATATTCAACTTCTTTTGTGTGAAAATATACTTTAAACTTTTATGATCAGTATAAATATCACACCTTTAACCATAAAGGTAATGCCTCCGAATCTTTAATGAAAAGATTACCGCAGCCAACTCCAAATCATGTGTTGGGTAATTTTTCTCATGGATTTTCAACTATCATGAGGCATAAGCTATCACCATATCATTTTGCATAAGAACACACCCCAATCCCTTCTTGGATGCATCACTATAGATCACAAACCTTTCTCCACTACAAGGCAGTGTGAGCACAGGTGCACTGGATAACCTTCTTTTCAACTCCTTGAAATTATCTTCACATTCCTCTGTCCAGACAAACTTAACTCCTTTCCGAGTCAACTTGGTGAGTGGATTAGATAATCGTGAAAAATCCTTTACAAAACGTCGATAATATCCAGCCAAACCAAGAAAACATCGGATCTCAGTTACTGTTGTTGGTCTCGACCCTCTTTCGATAACCTCTGTTTTTGCTGGATCCAGAGATATCCACTCTTTTGAGATTATGTGAACCAAAAATGAAACTTTTTGAAGCCAAAATTCACACTTGGTAAATTTGGCATAAAGCTTCTCCTTTCTCAGGGTCTTCAATATAATTCTCAAGTGATCTTCATGCTCTTCCTTGCTCTTTGAATAGACAAGAATATCGTCTATAAAGACTACCAAAAATTGATCAAGATAGTCTCTAAAGACTCTATTCATTAGATCCATGAAGATAGTAGGGGAATTAGTAAGACCAAATGGCATCACTATAAATTCATAGTGTCCATACCTTGTACGGAAAGTCGTCTTTGGTATATCCTCCCTTTTGACCCTTAATTGATGATACCCTGAACGAAGATCAATCTTGGAAAAGTCTTGAGCTCCGCGTAGTTGGTCAAATAAGTCATCAATGTGTGGGAGAGGATATTTGTTCTTGATAGTGATCTTGTTAAGTTCTCGATAATCAATGCAGAGTCTCATTGATCCATCTTTCTTCTTAACAAATAGAACATGTGCTCCCCAAGGTGACGCACTAGGGCGTATGAATCCCTTATCAAGATTCTCTTGGAGTTGCTTCTTCAATTCCTACAACTCAATTGGGGCCATTCTATAAGGTGTCTTTGAAATAGGCAAACCACCCGGTACGAGTTCTATTGAAAACACAACTTCACGATTTGGTGGAAGACCTGGTAATTCCTCCGGAAAGACATCATCAAACTCCCTTACAATGGGCATATTCTTAATCGTGATTTTCTCACCAACCATTTGAGATAAATAACCTTCATTTAGTGGAATCAATACCTATAAGATGGAAGAAATTTCCACTGGAAGGTTATGTTCGTCCTTGCATTGATATACGATCGTAGATTGATCTGGAATATGAAATGTGACTTCCCTTCTTTGGAAATTGATATGAGCTCCATGTAGAGAAAGCCAATCCATGCCAAGAATCATATCAAATTCCACTAAAGGAAGGATCACAAGATTTGCCGGAAGCACTTTCCCACAAACTTCGATCAGAGAAGAATTATAAACTTTTGATGCGACTGTTGTGCCATTAGGTGTTGTCACAACTAACTCAACATCTAATTGTTGAGGTAATATGGTGATACCCTTAGAAAATTCTTTAGAAATAAAAGAGTGGGTGGATACAGAATCAAATAAAACATTTGCTACTTTAGAGTGGACGGTAAGTGTACCTTTCACCACTTCGTTATCGTACTCCACATCGCTGATAGAAATTTCATGTGACTTTCCTTTGTCTTTAGCCTTAAGATTTTTTTGACGTCGACCATCATCATCAACCCTTGGATTTGGGCATTGATTGGCATAATGCCCCATCTCCTTGCACTTGAAACATTGAAGTGTAGTAGGTTCATTCTGTGTATCCCTTCCTTTGTTTGCGTCATTAGACATCTTCTTCCCATTATCACGGCATTCAAATGCCTGATGACCTTCTTTTCCACATTTAAATCATTTACTTGTCCCTTTAAGACAACTCCCTCCATGTTTCTTTCCACACTTTGAGAATAAGGAAAATCTCATCTTCTTTTCCGTGTGCTATTTAGATTTTTCTTTGAATTCCATCTTCCTCTTCTTATCAAACCCATGTGACTGATGGGTTACTCCAATCTCCATCTCGACTTTGAGAGCACATCGAACGATTTCCTCGTAGCTATTGAAGTCCCTTATGTCTAACGCACTTCGAAGACTTGGTTTTAAGCCACTAAAGAATCGATCGATCTTACTCTCAGGTTGGATAATAATACCAGAAGCGTACCTTGCAAGTCTTGTAAAATTTGCTTCATAGGTACTAACAGATTCATCATCCCTTTGCTTCAGTTCAAGGAACTCTTTCTCCATCTTTGTTCGGAGAATACGAGGGAAGTACTTATTGAAAAATAAGTTCTTGAACTCGTCCCATTCCTTAGACTCAATTTCATCCCTTTGCCTCATATTCTTAATAAGATTCCACCATTGATCAGCATCTCCTTCCAAACGATACACTACTAGGATGACTTTATCATGTTCAGAACATTGAAGAACTGAAAATATCTTTTCAGTAGTACTAATCCATTGTTCAACAACTAATGGATCAGTAGACCCACTGAAAGAAGGTGGACGCTACCTCATGAAGGATTCAACAGAATGTTGCTCCTTCCTTTGCTCGTTTGGAAGTCCTGCATGATTCATAGCTTGAGAAAGTTGTGTGAGCATGGCTACAAGATTTTGCATTCCAGCTCCCATATCGTTTGGTTGCTCAGGGGGACAATCATTGCATTTCCCATCGCATTCCGCATTAACACGGTTCCTTCAGGTTCCAGCCATTGACTAAAACCAAGAAGAATAGTGTGAGAAACAATAATTATAATAGGAAAACCACATAATTCAAGAATAAAATTTTCATGCTTAAGGTCTTATCCTAGGTTATTCAAGGACATTTCTAAAACACTAAGATTGTGTTCTATGCTTAGACTTATCCTTAGGGTTCTTACTAAGGCTTTCACATCCTAGTTTCCAAAGGTTGACTATACCTTTCCTCTGATACCAACTATAACGACCCATAATTTACATACATTGTTAATACTTCAAAATTGAAGCACACTTATTACATCATATGACAAAACCACAGAGGACCGTATAGGTATAGTGTCTTTAGAAACTGGGAAACATAAACAACTGGTTCATAAATCTTCTACAGTGTCTCCCATTTATTTCATCATATCTAGGGTCCCTTTTAGAATATTCTACTTAATATCCATCTTCCTGACCTGGGGAAAAGAAAACATAAAACGGTGAGCTCAAATGCTCAGCAAGGGCAAATAAAGGAAATAAAAATCATATCATATCTTTTTGAAAATCAAAACCTGCAAAAGAGATCATAATATCTTATCATGTAATAAATCATAGAAGTGAAAATGAGATCCCCATAATCATAACATAAAACTTGAAACTTTGTGGCATCTACACATAATCATGGAAAATCATTTCTTGTTAGTCATGACTCATTGCCAAGACTATCTTAGTGGACAAAGTCCCTTTCTGAACAGAGTCACCCTCGTTCCAGTCCTGTTTCACTGAACCGGTATAACCTACCGTTCCAGCCATGTCTATCTCATGAGATATAAAATCTTTACCCAATTCATGGGAGGGAGATATAGGTCCCACCCATCTTATAATGAATCCTTTCTTATGTGTGCCACATAATCATAAACCATACATCATAGCGTAACCCGTGTAATAAAAATGGGATTCTTAAACAACATGACATCATAAAACAATTCATATAAGATAAAGGAATTCATAAAAATATTTCCATCACAACATAATCAAACCAATGTAATAATAGGGATTAAAAAAGAACCCTTTATTATCTTAGATGGAAAATAATTTGGATAAAACACTTGAACTCCATTCTTGAGGAAAATATCCTTTCTTCTTCAAAAACATTTTTCCTTTCATAAAATGTCATACAACTTTAAAATAAAAGAAGTTGATTAAAAATAAACTTGAAAACTTGTAAAGGAAGACTCTTGGAAATTTTGTTTTAAAAATCCATTCATGCCGTATAAGTTAAAAAAACATTCTCCGTACTTTTGTCGGAAAAGTCAAAAAGTACCTCGTACGACAAAAGATTCCTTTCATACATATTAAAAAAAACTCACCGAAGGGTAAAAATGGATTTAAACAATTGTAGGTGGATGGAAATAATATTACATATTGATGAAACATGGATGTGGATGATAAAATACACCCCAATAAATACTTACGAATAAACAATCTCAGATAAAAATGAGATTGTGATATTTCCCTTACCTTAGGTCCAATTTGCTTTGTACGTGTCCGAATCTCCTGTATAATGGTTTAAATAATGTTATTGACTTATTACAGAATCATGCATATTGATATGATATCATATATGGTCATATTATTAGCTTCTTGATAGTAATATTTCATTGTTACTTGTTACTCGGGTCTTTATTGCCTTTTGTTCTTATGCATTTTTTCCGAATACATTCTTATTCTTCTTTTAAGGTTATAGATAACTTATATCCATAATGGTATTAGTGTAACATATATCATATTTATTCATTCAATTCATTTATATAATTTCTATGTAATGATGATCATGTAGAACGAGTCGCATCACATCGTGGAGACAATATTCCGTACGTACGCACGAGTGATGATATCGTTCTTATGATCATGGAACTGTATTGGAGTATATATATATTATTTCAGTATCAATATTACTTTATAATAATCATAAATAGTTACTCATTACACCATTATACCCATCCTTGTAAAGTGATGGTGGAAAAATAGATTACACCACGACGTGGAGACGGTATTCCGTACGTACGCACGCGCAGTGATTTCATTTTTCCGTGGGATGGATAGAAGGTGAATTAGGGTTGTTTCATATTTATAATAAAATATCAGTATGTAAGTAATACTGATGGTATTACGTTATCATGAAACAACTAAAGAAGAAGAAGTTGAAGAAGAAAGAAATTGAAAAGATCGGTAATGGATATTACCTCTTCTTTGGAACGCCTCTTTGAATCCTCCACTTAGGGAACTAAGATTGGTCTTTAAAGAAGACCAGGACCTCTATAATTATTCTAGGGAAGTGTAGAGGAGAAAATGACAGGGGTTGGCCAAGCTTGAGTGCTCAAATTGGTGTGAGGACGAGGGGGAGGAGGTGCCCTTTTATAAGGGAGGAGAGGGGCACCTTAGGAATATCTCAAAATATTATTTTATATTAAAGTAAAAATCGGTTTATAATGGTTCCAAAGGGTCTTATTTCGAAGCTAAAGTTGGGATGGGTCGAAATCCTATCAACCAATATGATTTAGACAACTTTAGGGTATTATATTAACCTTATCAATTAGATTTAACTCTAAGTTAATTAATTTAACTTTTACCGTGTCTTTTTGTTTTCTTTCACTATATGGTTAATACACTTACTATAACATGCCTAACGAACCCCAAATTGTTTATTTTTAATATATATATCCTTATCTAAGTTATTTGGCCGAACCTTAGTTTTTTAGGAATAAAATAACAATTAATAATATAATATTTGATTTAAAAACTATTTTGTGTCAATTTTGACACTATTTGATATATGATTTTTGTGAAAGTCATAACAGAATTATATGTTCGAACCAAGTTGATTAAATCAACATTAATATATCATAGGAACCTAGAAAATTATTGGAATTCATAAAAAGTCTCAAATTACATTTATTTTGGTGTTTTAACATCAATTATGTCAATATTTCATTAATAAGATAATTACTGCATCATCATTGTGTCATAAATAAATTAAATTATTTAATGTATAAAAATTACAAATAAAATACCATTATGTATGAAATCTTTTTATCTTTCTAATTAATATTTATAGTCGAATTTATCTTATGTATAACCCCATATTAAAAATGATTTACTTATTAAACTTTGATTTTAACTATTTTAACCCTTCTTTAAATAAATTAATAATAAATGTCCTAATCTAATCCAAGTGGGCCTAAATGGTCATATTTTATTCCTAAGTTTGTTTTTGGTCGAATTACACTTGTCCAATAGAATTAGGACATGTGTTAGGGTAATAGTAATATCATATTTACCCTTAGTTACCCTATTTACTATTAACCGCGGTAAAAAAAAGTAAAAAGTTACTATTCAGCAAAAAATTATTTTCATCTCATTGAACCACATTTTAGTCCCTGATATTAACCGTGTCTCTCGGATATTCGAAATTCCATTCACAGAAGCGGTAAAATTAAGTTTTATGCAAAATTCAGTTTTTAACCTACCACTTAGTGGTTTCACTATTCATCAAAAATTGAAAGTTTTCATAAAAATACCAAAATTTCACCCTAGGCTAATTTCGGTATTCCGAATCCAAAAATGAAGTACATTTTGAAAAATAAAATTTATAAAATTTCAAAAAGTGGTTATTACTATTCATAACTGCTAGTTTTAATAATATTTTAATAGCATATCGTTGTTTAGTGAAACTCGGTATTGCGTACGACGCAAGATATCGAGGAAGGTCGTGATTGCGTGTAAAGTAAACCACGCAAGTGTGTAGTGAAAGATTCCTTTGATGTTATATAAAAACAAAATATTATTCATAAAAATCTCGGGTGTTACATTCTACCCCCCTTAAAAAGAATTTCGCCCTCGAAATTCGTCACTTTGTAACAAACAGATGAGGATACTTCTCCCTCATAATATCCTCAAGCTCCCATGTAGCTTCTTAAAGTTGGTGGTTCCTTCATAAAACTTTCACCAAGCGAGTGGTCTTGTTTCATAAGACTTTTTCGCTACGATCTAGAATCTCTATCGGTTGTTCTTCATAAGAAAGATCTTGCTCCAGCGGTACAACTTCTGAGCTGAGTATATGTGAAGGATCTGGTATGTACTTTCTCAGGAGAGATACATGTAACACATCGTGAACTTGAGAGAGATTCGGTGGAAGCGCCAATCGGTAAGCTACCTTCCCAACACGATCCAGTATTTCGAAAGGACCGATATATCTAGGGCTCAACTTCCCCTTCTTTCCAAATCTCATAACCCTCTTCCAGGGAGATATTCGTAAGAACACTTTATCACCCACTTCAAACTCTAGGTCTTTTCTTCGGTTGTCGGCATAACTTTTCTGTCGACTCTGAGCTGCTCTTATGTGTTGTTGAATAGATCTGACCTTTTCTGCCATTTCATCAACGAGATCAGGTCCTAATAGCTTTCTTTCCCCAACTTCATCCCAGTAAGTTGGAGTCCTGCATTTCTTTCCATAGAGAGCTTCATAAGGAGCCATCTGAATACTGGAGTGAAAGCTATTATTATAATAAAACTCCACCAAAGGTAGGTGTTGATCCCAACCTCCTTTGAAATACATAGAGCAAGCTCTCAACATATCTTCTAGGGTTTGAATTGTTCTCTCAGACTGACCGTCTGTCTGGGGATGATAAGCAGTGCTGAAACTCAACTCTGTATCCAGAGTATGCTGAAGACTTCGTCAGAACTTCGAGGTAAATCTTGGATCCCGATCAGATATAATAGAAAGTGGTACTCCGTGCAATCTTACCACTTCCTTTAAATATATCCTGGAAAGCAGATCTAGAGAGAAATCCTCTCTAATAGGAATGAAGTGTGCAGACTTTGTAAGACGATCAACTATGACCCAGATAGCATTATTGCCTTTGGATGTTTTAGGAAGTCCTGTGACAAAGTCCATAGTGATGTTTTCCCATTTCCATTCGGGTATGGGTAATGGTTGTAACATCCCCTTAGACTTCTGTCTCTCAGCTTTAACTTTTTTACAAACCAAGCATCGAGAGACATATTCAGCAACATGTCTTTTCATGCCATCCCACCAGAAGTAATCTTTCAGGTCCCTATACATCTTCGTGCTTCCTGGATGAATAGAAAATGATGAACTATGAGCCTCATCCAGAAGCTCCTTCTTTAATTCGGGGATGGGAGAAACACAACCCCGATTCCTGAACTTTATTATCCCATCACAATCAAGGTTGAACTCAGGAACATTTCTCACCTTCTTTTGTAACTCAACATCTTCTTTCTGTGCCTCTTTATTCTTCACATGTAGAGATGGTTGAACATTCAATTGAGAAAGATAAGATTTTTCCCCTTCCATTATAATTCCAAGATCCATCCTTTGTAAATACATAAATATTGGATCTTTTGTGATCCTCATCATGGATAAACTAGCATGGTCTTGTCGACTTAATGCATCTGCCACCTTGATTGCTTTCCCAGGGTGGTAATGGATTGAGCAGTCGTAATCCTTAATCAGCTCCAACCATCTTCTTTGACGCATATTCAACTCCTTTTGTGTGAAAATATACTTTAAACTTTTATGATCAGTATAAATATCACACCTTTCACCATAAAGGTAATGCCCTCAAATCTTTAATGAAAATATTACCGCAACCAACTCCAAATCATGTGTTGGGTAATTTTGCTCATGGATTTTCAACTGTCGTGAGGCATAAGCTATCAACATATCATTTTGCATAAGAACACACCCCAATCCCTTCTTGGATGCATCACTGTAGATCACAAACCTTTCTCCACTACAAGGCAGTGTGAGCACAGGTGCACTGGATAACCTTATTTTCAACTCCTTGAAATTCTCTTGACATTCCTCTGTCCAGACAAACTTAACTCCTTTCTGAGTCAACTTGGTGAGTGGATTAGATAATCGTGAAAAATCCTTTACAAAACGTCGATAATATCCAGCCAAACCAAGAAAAATTCGGATCTCAGTTACTGTTGTTGGTCTCGACCATCTTTCGATAACCTCTGTTTTTGCTGGATCCACAGATATCCACTATTTTGAGATTATGTGACCCAAAAATGCAACTTTTTGAAGCCAAAATTCACACTTGGTAAATTTGGCATAAAGCTTCTCCTTTCTCAGGGTCTTCAATATAATTATCAAGTGATCTTCATGCACTTCCTTGCTCTTTGAATAGAAAAGAATATCGTCTATAAAGACTACCACAAATTGATCAAGATAGTCTCTAAAGACTCTATTCATTAGATCCATGAAGATAGTAGGGGCATTAGTAAGACCAAATGGCATCACTATAAATTCATAGTGTCCATAACTTGTACGGAAAGCCGTCTTTGGTATATCCTCCCTTTTGACCCTTAATTGATGATACCCTGAACGATGATCAATCTTGGAGAAGTATTGAGCTCCGCGTAGTTGGTCAAATAAGTCATCAATGCGTGGGAGAGGATATTTGTTCTTGATAGTGATCTTGTTAAGTTCTCGATAATCAATGCAGAGTCTCATTGATCCATCTTTCTTCTTAACAAATAGAACAGGTGCTCCCCAAGGTGATGCACTAGGGTGTATGAATCCCTTATCAAGATTCTCTTGGGGTTGCTTCTTCAATTCCTGCAACTCAATTGGGGCCATTCTATAAGGTGTCTTTGAAATAGGCAAAGAACCCGGTACGAGTTCTATTGAAAACTCAACTTCACGATTTGGTGGAAGACCCGGTAATTCCTCCGGAAAGACATCCTCAAACTCCCTTACAATGGGCATATTATTAATCGTGAGTTTCTCACCAACCATTTGAGATAAATAACCTTCATTTAGTGGAATCAATACCCATAAGATAGAAGAAATTTCCACTGGAAGGTTATGTTCATCCTTGCATTGATATACGATCGTAGATTGATCTGGAATATGAAATGTGACTTCCCTTCTTTGGCAATTGATATGAGCTCCATGTAGAGAAAGACAATCCATGCCAATAATCACATCAAATTCCACTAAAGGAAGGATCACAAGATTTGCAGGAAGCACTTTCCCACAAACTTCGATCGGAGAAGAATTATAAACTTTTGATGCGACTGTTGTGCCATTAGGTGTTGTCACAGCTAACTCAACATCTAATTTTTGAGGTAATACGGTGATACCCTTAGAAAAGTCTTTAGAAATAAAAGAGTGGGTGGATCCAGAATCAAATAAAACATTTGCTACTTTATAGTGGACGGTAAGTGTACCTTTCACCACTTCGTTATCGTACTCCACATCGCTGATAGAAATTGCATGTGACTTTCCTTTGTCTTTAGCCTTAAGATTTTGTTGACGTCGACCATCATCATAAACCCTTGGATTTGGGCATTGATTGGCATAATGCCCCATCTCCTTGCACTTGAAACATTGAAGTGTAGTAGGTTCATTCTGTGTATCCCTTCCTTTGTTTGCGTCATTAGACATCTTCTTCCCATTATCATGGCATTCAAATGCCCGATGACCTTCTTTTCCACATTTAAAACACTTACTTGTCCCTTTAAGACAACTCCCTCCATGTTTCTTTCCACACATTGAGCATAAGGAAAAGCACATCTTCTTTTCCGTGTTCTCTTTAGATTTTTCTTTGAATTCCATCTTCCTCTTCTTATCAAACCCATGTGACTGATGGGTTACTCCAATCTCCATATCGACTTTGAGAGCACATAGAACGATTTCCTCGTAGCTATTGAAGTCCCTTATGGCTAACGCCCTTCGAATACATGGTTTTAAGCCACTAAAGAATCGATCGATCTTACTCTCAGGTTGGATAATAATACCAGAAGCGTACCTTGCAAGTCTTGTAAAATTTGCTTCATAGGTACTAACATATTCATCATCCCTTTGCTTCAGTTCAAGGAACTCTTTCTCCATATTTGTTCGGAGAATACAAGGGAAGTACTTATTGAAAAATAAGTTCTTGAACTCGTCCCATTCCATAGACTGAATTTCATCCCTTTTCCTCGTATTCTTAATAAGATTCCACCATTTATCAGCATCTCCTTCCAAATGATACACTGCTAGGATGACTTTATCATGTTCAGAACATTGAAGAACTGAAAATATCTTTTCAGCAGTACTAATCCATTGTTCAGCAACTAATGGATCAGTAGACCCGCTGAAAGAAGGTGGACGCTGCCTCATGAAGGATTCAACAGAATGTTGCTCCTTCCTTTGCTCGTTTGGAAGTCCTGCATGATTAATAGCTTGAGAAAGTTGTGTGAGCATGGCTACAAGATTTTTCATTCCAGCTCCCATATCGTTTGGTTGCTCAGGGGGACAATCATTGCATTTCCCATCGCATTCCTCATTAACACGGTTCCTTCAGGTTCCAGCCATTGACTAAAACCAAGAAGAATAGTGTGAGAAACACTAATTATAATAGGAAAACCACATAATTCAAGAATAAAATTTTCATGCTTAAGGTCTTATCCTAGGTTATTCAAGGACATTTCTAAAACACTAAGATTGTGTTCTATGCTTAGACTTATCCTTAGGGTTCTTACTAAGGCTTTCACATCCTAGTTTCCAAAGGTTGACTATACCTTTCCTCTGATACCAACTATAACTACCCATACTTTACATACATTGTTAATACTTCAAAATTGAAGCACACTTATTACAACATATGACAAAACCACAAAGGACCTTATAGGTACAGTGTCTTTAGAAAATGGGAAACATAAACAACTGGTTCATAAATCTTCTACAGTGTCTCCCATTTATTTCATCATATCTAGGGTCCCTTTTAGCATATTCTACTTAATATCCATCTTCTTGACCTGGGGAAAAGAAAACATAAAAGGGTGAGCTCAAATGCCCAGCAAGGGCAAATAAAGAAAATAAAAATCATATCATATCTTTTTGAAAATAAAAACCTGCAAAAGAGATCATAATATCTTATCATGGAATAAATCATAGAAGTGAAAATGAGATCCACATAATCATAACATAAAACTTGAAACTTTGTGTCATGCACACATAATCATGGAAAATCATTTCTTGTTAGTCATGACTCACTGCCAAGACTATCTTAGTGGACAAAGTCCCTTTCTGAACCGAGTCACCCTCGTTCCAGTCCTGTTTCAGTGAACCTGTATAACCTACCGTTCCAGCCATGTCTATCTCATGAGATATAAAATCTTTACCCAATGCATTGGAGGGAGATATAGGTCCCACCCATATTATAATGAATCCTTTCTTATGTGTGCCACATAATCATAAACCATACATCATAGCGTAACCCATGTAATAAAAATGGGATTCTTAAACAACATGACATCATAAAACAATTCATATAAGATAAAGGAATTCATAAAAATATTTCCATCATAACATAATCAAACCAATGTAATAATAGGGATTAAAACAGAACCCTTTATTTTCTTAGATGGAAAATAATTTTGATAAAACACTTGAACTCCATTCTTGAGGAAAATATCCTTTCTTCTTCAAAAACATTTCTCCTTTCATAACATGTCATACGACTTTAAAATAAAAGAATTTGATTAAAAATAAACATGAAAAATTGTAAAGGAAGACTCTTGGAAATTTTGTTTTAAAAATCCATTCATGCCGTATAAGTTAAAAAAACATTCTTCGTACTTTTGTCGGAAAAGTCAAAAAGTACCTCGTACGACAAAAGATTCCTTTCATACATATTACTAAAAACTCACCGAAGGGTAAAAATGGATTTAAACAATTGTAGGTGGATGGAAATAATATTACATATTGATGAAACATGGATGTGGATGATAAAATACACCCCAGTAAATACTTACGAATAAACAATCTCGGATAAAACTGAGATTGTGATATTTCCCTTACCTTAGGTCCAATTTTCTTTGTACGTGTTCGAAGCTCCTGTATAATGGTTTAAATAATGTTATTGACTTATTACAGAATCATAAATATTGATATGATATCATATATGGTCATATTATTAGCTTCTTGATAGTTATATTTCATTGTTACTTGTTACTCGGGTCTTTATTGCCATTTGTTCTTATGCGTTTTTGCCGAATACATTCTTATTCTTATTTTAAGGTTATAGATACCTTATATCTAGAATGGTATTAGTGTAACATATATCATATTTATTCATTCAATTCATTTATATAATTACTATGTAATGATGATCATGTAGAACGAGTCGCATCACATCGTGGAGACGGTATTCCGTACGTACGCACGAGTGATGATATCGTTACTATGATCGTGGAACTGTATTGGAGTATATATATATTATTTCAGTATCAATATTACATTATAATAATCATAAATAGTTACTCATTACACCATTATACCCATCCTTGTAAAGTGATGGTGGAAAAATAGATTACACCACGGCGTGGAGACGGTATTCCGTACGTACGCACGCGCGATGATTTCATTTTTCCGTGGGGTGGATAGAAGGTGAATTAGGGTTGTTTCATATTTATAATAACATATCAGTATGTAAGTAATACTGATGTTATTACTTTATCATGAAACAACTAAAGAAGAAGAAGTTGAAGAAGAAAGAAATTGAAAAGATCGGTAATGGATATTACCTCTTCTTTGGAACGCCTCTTTGAATCCTCCACTTAGGGAACTAAGATTGGTCTTTGAAGAAGACCAGGACCTCTAGGATTATTCTAGGGAAGTGGAGAGGAGAAAATGGCAGGGGTTGGGCGAGCTTGAGTGCTCAAATTGGTGTGAGGAGGAGGGGGAGGTGGTGCCCTTTTATAAGGGAGGAGAGGGGCACCTTAGGAATATCTCAAAATATTATTTTATATTAAAGTCAAAATCGGTTTATAATGGTTCCAAAGGCTCTTATTTCAAAGCTAAAGTAGGGATGGGTCGAAATCATATCAACCAATAGGATTTAGACAAGTTTAGGGTATTATTTTAACCTTATCAATTAGATTTAACTCTAAGTTAATTAATTTAACTTTTACCGTGTCTTTTTGTTTTCTTTCACTATATGGTTAATACACTTACTATAACATGCCAAACGAACCCCAAATTGTTTATTATTAATATATATATATATATCCTTATCTAAGTTATTTGGCCGAACCTTAGATTTGTAGGAATAAAATAACAATTAATTATATAATATTTGATTTAAAAACTATTTTGTGTCAATTTTGACACTATTTGATATATGATTTTTGTGAAAGTCATAACAGAATTATATGTTCGAACAAAGTTGATTAAATCAACATTAATATATCATATTAACCTAGAAAATTATTGGAATTCATAAAAAGCCTCAAATTACATTGATTTTGGTGTTTTAACATCAATTATGTCAATATTTCATTGATAAGATAATTACTTCATCATCATTGTGTCATAAATAAATTAAATTATTTAATGTCTAAAAATTACAAATAAAATACCACTATGTATGAAATCTTTTTAGCTTTCTAATGATTATTTATAGTCGAATTTATCTTATGTATAACCCCATATTAAAAATGATTTACTTATTAAACATTGATTTTAACTATTTTAACCCTTCTTTAAATAAATTAATAATAAATGTTCTAATCTAATACAAGTGGGCCTAAATGGTCATATTTTATTCCTAAGTTTGTTTTTGGTCGCATTACTTTTGTCCAATAGAATTAGGACATGTGTTAGGGTAATAGTAATATCATATTTACCCTTAGTTACCCTATTTACTATTAACCGCGTTAAAAAAAAGTAAAAAGTTACTATTCACCAAAAAATTATTTTCATCTCATTGAACCACATTTTACTCCTTGATATTAACCGTGTCTCTCGGATTTTCGAAATTCCATTCACAGAAGCGGTAGAATTATGTTTTATGCAAAATTCAGTTTTTAACCAACCACTTAGTGGTTTCACTATTCATCAAAAATTGAAAGTTTTCAGAAAAATACCAAAATTTAACCCTACGCTAATTTCGGTATTCCGAATCCAAAAATGAAGTCCATTTTGAAAATAAAATTTATAAAATTTCAAAAAGTGGTTATTACTATTAATAACGGCTAGTTTTAATAATATTTTAATAGCATATCGTTGTTTAGTGAAACTCGGTATTGTGTACGACGCAAGCTATCGAGGAAGGTCGTGATTTCGTGTAAAGTAAGCCAAGAAAGTGTGTAGTGAATGATTTCTTTGATGATATATAAAAACAAAATATTATTCATAAAAATCTTGGTTGTTACAAACTGTGTATGGAATAATGTATGCATGAGAATATAATTTAATGAGAATCGTAATGCATGATCATATATATAATGAAATATTGTATATATGATATATTGAATATGTATTTAATCAGTGGAGGACATCATAACTCTACTAGTGGATGAAACATGGATGTTCTCAAGTAGATACATCAGGTTCTTCTCATCGTCGCTTATAAGAAGGGAATTACTAAAAAATACTCATGGTAACTTTATTTTTATTAAATATGTACATATTTCGTCAGAATACTATGTGTAAGTATTCAAACTAATATCATTTAAAGAATATGGTTTATCAATTTTCTTCTTAAAGGATTGGTTGTGACATATGGTCACTTTATATTCTTATTGTATCCAGTCAACTGATAGTATGGAACTTACATTAGATTCATCTATCATTCCATGGTCACTTGATCATGGTAACAAATTGTGGTATCTATAACATCAATAATAGTTTATCACCTAACACTGATGTATTCAAAATAGGTTATAAACTGCTCATGTGGTTGATATGTCGATCGTGAAGAGAACTCAGGTGGTCGGTCCTCACTTATTCATGAGGTAGGCTATTTTTTTATGTTTGGTAGGTTATAGATATTTGATAAAGAAATAACATAAGGACAAGGAAGAATATGGTACACAGAACACTATGTCATTATATACAACTTTTAAATGATGGGTGAATAGTTACTTATGTAGATTTTATCCCACATCAGACAAATGCTTTTCTTAATGATACTCGAACTTGATTCACCCTCTTGTAAATTGAAGTAAAAGTATATCCTAGACACACTGAGACACTCATCGTTGTTCACACTGCCCCAAACTAACCATTACTCCTTCACATGTGCCCTTTCTTGCAAATCCTTAGACTATGTATATTCCATCTTTCTTTTTTTCGCATGCTATGACAACACAAATATTTTATATATTTTAATTCATGATTTATTATATGGAGATAATTGTAATGAAATCAAAAAAAGATATATAGGCCTAGTGTCTTTGGGTAATTAGATTAATATCAAAATAACATAAAACATGAATATAATGAAATAATTTTAAAACTCTATAAAATTCCCTTATATTCCATTGAATGTCAAATAATGCATGAGATAACCTATGGATGCACATATGAATGAGGTGAGATATAATACCCAGTTATGGATTAATCAAAGAATAACATGATGAAAGTAATGTATGTGAGTCAAGAGTAATGTCAAAGTGACATTATAGTGTGATAATAATAAACAGGAACATCAAAATGTTATATAAGATGGTAACATCATGGTATCATTGGTATATGGAAACAACAAAACACAACATCACAAGAATAAGTCAATGATAACTTCTAAGTCATCATAAACTAGTTTTCATTGGTTACTTTCCCATGAACCATAAATGGTATATCATGAGATAAAAACATTTCCTAAGGTATTGGTGTGCTATATAATTAATGGGCCACCTTTTACATTCATATTTTGTTCCTGAATTTGTGTTACACATCAATCATACAACATAAGAATATATTTTATTAATTTCATTCCCAAGATTAATGAGTGTGGGTAACATACATGGATGTCCCAAATAAAATAATTATTATTATATATTGGTGAATTACCTTTTAGTGTAATCGAGGATGATTATCCCCAACACAAAAATTTTGGCACAGAAGATCATAGGATAAGTTTGGTAGCATAAGAGTTTCACATAATAATAAAGGAAGGTTTTAATGATAGTGAAGTGTGGACTATAATTATATGGAAATAATAATTAAAATAATGACTTCTGTAAAAAAAATTACAACATAATCTATTATAAATAAAATGCTTAATATGAATAATGTACTTGAATAAAATTTACAGGAAGAAAATAACTTACTTGAGATGTTGTTTATAAAATTTATAGAGGAGCTTCTAAAGAGATTGGAAGGACCTTTGGAGGGATATAGAAACGGATTGGGAGACAATCTTTATTCGAAATGGTTTTTTAGTGGAGGTGAATAGAGGTTTGGGTTAGTATTTATAAAAAAAGAGATATATATTAATTATTATGTTCTAAACATAGGTTTTAGACTGTATGTAATTAAATAATCAAAACCACAATCCTCTCTATGGATTTCTATTGGTTTCTTCCATATATGAGTGGTTTTTAAAATTTTATTTGGATCAAAACCTAACTAATTAAAATAATACCATTGTGGATGTTGAAGTAAGTCATTTTCATAATGAATTGTTTTTAAATACTTAAAATATAATATTTTATTGGAGGAATCAGTATAGGTTAGTAAAATTGAAAAAACAATTTAAGAACACCTTATTTTAATGGGGGAATATATTTTTGGTCGTGGGTTCCCTTTATAATAATTATTATATCACTGTTGGTATATTAATTTTTTATAAAACATACCGTATTTATTTTTTTTACCAAAATTAAAATTTATTCGAAAAATATGAAAAAAAAATTGAATAAATTTGACATGTTGATTTTAAAAAATATGTATTATACAATTTGTTTTCTAAATATAATATTTTAAAAATTTAAGTATAAATATGTATTTATAATATGTTCTATATTTTACAATTCTAACAACATTCTAACCCAGATAAAAATTAAATTTGAATTGATTAGATGATATTCAAATTTACATTTAAATAAATATTATTTAATAAGAATAATTAATTATAATAAAATATATTAAAAAAATTGAATTTATCCAAAGGTATGTTAATTTAAACAAAATATTTTCCAAAAAATAAAAATTTGGTTTCTTTGTATCAAAATCCCATTTTTATCAAGCTCATAATGTAATAATAATTTATAAATTAATTTTTAAAGGGATAGATATAATAATTAATTTCAAAAAAAGAAAATATAAAAATTCATACTATTAGGTATTAGATATATAACCCCTTATTACACAAGAATACACCTTAAGGGTAAGGTGTTCAATGTTGTTTAATTCTTGGGGTGTTTTACAAAACTAGGTTTGGTCCATGATGTAGATATGAGAAAAATTATAATATGTAATGTTTCTCTCTTGTTTTAGCTGCGTAATATCATATTTGGATTCGTCCAGGGAAATTTCAAGTGATTCCATCACCCTTGGAAGCTTAGATAACTGGTATTTATATGGTTATATCATTCAGTTAAGGGGCATCATTTGTTCCTTATATGTAACATAAACCAAATCATGACCCTTAATATAAAATAATCTTAATGTCCAATATAGATCGGATATATTATCAATTGTTATTATTAATGGTGGTCTTTGAAGACAAACAAGAAATATATTATTATAGTTTATTACTATCTGAAATAAAAAACATGATATAGTTCTCATGTTTTCTATATCTACATTACTTATTAAGGAATTTTTTCATTCATAATGGAAATTCATTTATAAAATTTTGATTCATTTCATTATTTCTCCTCCAAATATTTCACCAGTAAAATTTCATTTTATACCCTAAAACATCTAAGGTTACATCTATTTCATCCCATAATTTGGTTCCCATGTTTCTTTTTCAAACATATGGTTGCAACAATGTACTATTACCAATTGGGTTATCTTATTTCATAAAACTGTATCTCTTTGATCTAATTTATTCCCCAACTACAACTCATATTAAAATAATTCTACAAAGGTACCACATTTGGATTCATTACATGTTTAGGGTTACGTATTTACTTCCTAATGAGGGATACATGGAACACTTTATATAATATAGATAGGTTAGGTGGGTATGATAGTTGATAGGCCGGAAATCCAATGCAACCAAGGATCTCAAAGGGGGTGATGTATCAAGGACTATGCTTCCCCTTTTTCCCAAACCTCATGAATTTATTCCATGATAATTTAGAAAGGAGATAATTATATCCAATATCAAAATATAGATCTTTTTAATGATTATATTTATACCTTTTATATCATCTTTTGAATGATTTCACTTGACACTGAATGGTTTGTACCATATCAATTATCTCCTGGATAAAATAAAGCTCCATATTATTATTCTATTTAAATTCATCCTAGCTAGTAAGAGTCCAAAACCTATTCACATGTAAAGCCACATATAGTGTCACATGAATGGTAGAGTGAAAAATGTTGTCATATGGGAGCTCTAATAGGAGAAGGTGTGAATCCCAACATCCTTGGAAATCACTATACATGATCTTAGTACATTCTCAAGATTTTGAATTATTTTTTCAGACTAACAATTCATCTATGAGTGGTTATCCAAATTAATACTCATATATATATATCCAATTATTACTGAAAGAGTCTCCAAATCCTGGATGTAAACATCATACCTTAAACTGATATAGTGGAGAGTGAACTCCATGATTTAAGCCAATTTCTTTATGAATATCTTGGTTTGTTGGTCTATATAGAAGTTTTCATTGATAGTAATGAATTGAATAGACTTTGTAAAGAGATAATATGCCACCCAAATGGTGTAGTGGACTTTATATTTAATGGATAATATAATGATGGAATGAATGGTTATGTTTTCCCATTTCCATAATGGTATGGTAAACAGTTTCGTTATAAACTTAGAATTCTATCATTTAGCATGGAATTTCTAGAATACTAATAATCGATATAAAAACAATACAGTTTCCCTCGTCATGTAACCCAACAGAATATTTGGATCATATCTCATTACATCTTAGTGCTTCCTGGAGTAATATAGAAAGATGACCTATGAGCATTATCTAGGAGTTACATCATTAGTTATTGTTTTCATGGGACAAGAATATTCGTTCCGAACTATATATCTTTATATTTCAAAAATTTGAACATTAGAATAATTTCCAACCTCCTATATATAATATCATCATAATATTGGGCCTCCATGACCCTATTATCAGTGAATGGTTTAGATGTTATTTCAGAAAGGTAGGATATATTTCCTTTTATGATTGAAATGTCCATCCTTTTCATGTACATAAAGATTGGATCCCTTTTTATCCACATCATGGATACTGTTTTAGGATCCTTTCTAATCAGAGAAACTTTAACATTATTTTACATCATATAATATTAATGCATTGAACATTCATAATCATTTACCACCTTTAGCCACATTTCTGGTTCATATTGATCTCCTTTTGTATGAATATATACTTGAGGGTTTTATGGTTTGTATATATGTCACACTTCTCCCAATAGAGATATTTCCTCCAAATATTTAATGCGAAGATCATTGCAGCCAATTTTGGATCATGTGTTGGGTAGTTATTCTCATGGATATTTAATTGGTGGGAGGTATATTCAATCAATTTTTCATTCTGAATGAGTACATAAACCAAGAGAATTTTGGATGTATCGGTGTAGCTCAAAAATCCTTCCCCACTAGTAGGTAATGTGAGCATATGTGAAATTATTAGCCTCTTGTTTATCTATTTAACTCTATCCTCACATCCTTTAGTCTTGGAAAACATCACTTCCTTCTAATTTTAATTTTTTATTTGGATTGAAAATCATGATAATTTTCTCATAAATCGATGATAGCACCCAAAACATCCTATGATACTTTAGATATCCGTTGTAGATGTTGGTCTAGTCTATAGTCAATTTCCTCTATCTTCAATGGATCCACATATATCATTTTTAGGATGATAACATGCACCATAAATGTTAATTTCTCTATAAAAACATACATTTAATGCACTACTCATATAACTTTCTTTTTCTAATGTTTATAATATAAAAACCAAATCACCCTCACCTCTCTACTTAACATTAAAGTAGATAAGAATATCATATATAAGAAATAAAAAAACATATAATGGAAAACCCTAAATATTCTATGATTTTATCCATGATGATATCTATAGAACTAGTCAGACCAAATGTTATAATTAATAACGCATAATTTGAGTACCTTGAATAAAAAGAATCCATGAGTATTTCCTCCATCTTCACATTTAATTGATTATATATTGACTTAAGATCCACTTTATAGAAGTATCATGATCCATATAATTGATCAAATAATTCATTAATCTGATGTATATAATAATTTTAATTTACCATGATCTTTTTGAGTTCATGATAATAAATGCAGAGGCAAATTGACCAAAAATTCTTCTAGAAAATAAACCAAATCATCCCACGTTGAATCTTATGGGTACATAAACCCTCTATCCAAATTCTCTTGTAGTTACTTATTCAACTATTAAATTTTAATGATGATCATTATATATGGAGGCTTGGATATTAGAAAGAATCTGGTAATATGTTTGATTTAGATCTCAGCATCTCAAATTAAGGGAAGAGCAATAAATTCTTTACGGAACATATCAACATATTCACATGTGATGAGAATTTTATCAATGGAGATATTTTTCTTAGTTTCAATTATTTTAGAAAGATGTTATTACCCATAATGAAATAATATCCTTTCTTGAGATAACGATTCCAAAGTATATCCATCATCTGGTTTGCGCTTTTATAGAATTTATGTGAAATTCTCGATACAAAGGGTGATTTCCTTCAATCATAAATATATGTTGTATCTATAAAAAAGACAACCCAAACAATAATTTGTATCATATTCCACTAAATGGGGTATCATAATGTTCATTGGGATCTTCATCAGAAATATAATGACAGGAGAGAATCTATATACTTAGGTTTCAAAAATTTAACCATTTTTTATCTTCACTAATAACTCAACATCCATGTTTTTAGGTAGTGTTTGAATAGTTCTATAAAACTCATGTGATATAAAATAATTTATAGAACCAAAATTCGGTATTACATTCTCTAACCATGAATGAATAACCATCTTACGTGTCACCACTATATTATTTGTATCAATATCAGATGTGGTGATGGAATATTCATTCCCTTGATCTTTAGGGATTGGTTGTTATTGTCATTCGTTATCATCAAGAACCCTTGGATTACTATATTCACTCAGATAGTGTCCTTGTTCCTTACAGTTGAAACATTATACTGTAGGTTGATGGTTAACTCTGAATTATTTTCTTCCATCACATTTCTAGGTTTCTCCCATTATTATTTTCCTTTTAGGTTTCCTTCCATCCCATTCCTAAACCATTTCCTTTTTCCCATCATGAAATTTATAGGATGCTTCTTCTTACACTATAGAAAAGTGGGATAGTCAAATTTCTTACCACTATGTTATTTATCTATCAATCTACTAGAATTTAAATCTATTTTTTACATCCAATATCTAGACCCATGAGTCCCTTGAGGATTATTGATCTTCATTTTATATTTTAATGAACATGGAACAATCTCTTCGTAGCTATAAAAGTCTAAAATTACCAAATATTTTCATAGAATCAGATTTGGCCCACTAATGAAGCAGTGTTTTTTAATAATTTGTTCAATGAAAAAATTGGACGCATATCATGAATGTATTGTGATGTTCTCACCATAAAAACTTATGGATTCATCATCCATTTTCTCATGTCCTTGAAAATTACACTCCATTTAATGGTGGATAGTAATATAATAACATTCATTGAAAAACAATGTAAATTATTTCAACTCCATCAATTCAATTAATTATATGTCATTAGTGTTCTTGATCAATGTTCACCATTTTTCAACTTCTCCATCCATGTGGTAAATAACCAAAATGACTTTATTTTTAAAATATCATTGAAGAATAGAGAAAATATTTTCAATAGAGTTGATCTATTTTTCTATGATTAATGTATTTGAAGATCCACTGATATTAATTAGTCCTTATTGAATAAATATCTCAATATATTCTTGATATTTATTAGGGGAATGTGGTTTCTACTCCTAATTCATTATTTTTGTTAAAAACCATTGTAAATTGAAATATTATTATCATAAATTTCCAGAATCTTACTTTCATCAATTTGAGCATCTAATTTGGATAGTCATCACATTTCCAATCACACTAGTTGTTGGCTTGGTTATTCATATTTACATATATTGACTAAAACTAATAAGAATTATAGGTTCTATTAATCAAAATTTAAATCGTATAAATATAAATTATGATCATTTATGGGATAAGTGATAAATCACATGAATTACTTAAGCTATGGATTTCTATGTTCCAATCAATATTATCAATGTTCTATTCTCGAATATTTAATTTTATATGAAATTCCCCCCAACACAACAGTTTTTAATAATGAGATGATTAACAAAACATTATACCCAAGGAGTGTCCAACTAGATGTTTAGTATTAGGACTCTTTTTCACGCACCTATTGACCATTAGTTCAACACCCAATGCACCCTTTTTTAGGGTTATTATTTTTTGGTATTACTATTCTATAACTACATCAACTTTTTATAATCTAGGGATGAATTTATTTTCATAGAAAACCTAGAACACTATAATGTACCAAAATCATGGTATTTTTTCCTATATTCATTCTTATGTTTATGGGTTTCACTAGGGTTTTTTAATCATAATGAACAAAATAACTAGGCGTTATTCTAATTTAAACTATAGAAACCCATATATTAATACCCAATAATTCAATAGTTATTAGATAAGGATGCACTTAATACAGTCCCAAAAATATTTATAGGCCTAATTTATTTTGGTAGTTAGATACATAGAACTATAACATGAAACATGGATACAATAAATTATTTAAAAAATGTTTAAAATCACTATATATTTCATTGATCTTCTAATTTTTCAAGGGATATCCTTGGGATGTACTTATGAAATTGGTGAGAAATAAAGCCTAGTGATGGATTAGTCAAATAATTTCTTGATCAAAGTAAAAAATTTGACTTTGGAGGCATATTATTGAGACATAATAGGATGAGAATTATAAATATGAACATGTAAGCATTATATAATATGATAACATCAAGTCATCATAGGAATGTGGAAATAACATAAAACATGACATCATAATCATATTTCAAGGATAACAATTGAGACATTATAACACAATATTCTTAGTTTAACTACAAAAGCACCACAAATGGTATGTCATGAGTTTAAAACATTAACCAATACATTAAAGGAAAATATAATTTCGATCCCACCCAATATATACATAATATGTACATGAATTTGTGTGGAACATAGATCATAAAACATAAGAACATGTTTTAACACCATTAATAATATTATTAAGTAGAGTGGGTCACATAATTATAATTCCCCAATAAATAAATGGTATGATAATCTTGTTGAATACTCAAAATGGGGATGGGTATTCACAACCCAAAATCTAGGCATGGAAAATCATGTGATAATTTCATTAGCATAATAGGTGAACATAAATTTCCATGAAAGTTTAATTTGAGTGTAATGTAGAATATAAATATGTGGTAATATTAAAGACACTAATTGGATGTCTAAAAAATTACAAAATGATAAATAGGAAATAAATTGTTTTATATAAAGAAAGGAATCAAATAAAAAGAATTAGAAGGGAATCCCTTTCTACAGTGGTATATTTTAAATGCTTGGGAGTAGCTTATTTAGATCCTAAGAAAACATCTGGAGGGACTTAGAGAGGGATATGGAGAGAAAATTAATGCTCACAAGGTTTTTATTGAAGAGGAATGGGAGGTTGGGTTGATATTCTTAGCAATACAGAGGGAAATTCCTAATTAATTTCAAATCATAGGTTTTGGAATCTATGTAATATAATTATCAAATCTGAAAGCATTCCCATCGATTTTCCATAGTTACAAAAATATTGGAGTGGTTTTCATTATTTTTTAGGATAATAATATAAATCATTAATATAATACCATCTATGATGTGGAAGTGAGTTGTGTTAAAAAATAATTATTTTTAAAACCTTAAAATATAATTTAGGGGTTTCAATAATAATTAATGGTTTATAAAAACAATCTAATAACTTTGAAAATATATAATTTTAAAGGGGAAAATGTTTTTGTTCATTTGTTTCCTTTATATTATTCATTACATCACTTTCTATCTATTTTTTTGTCACAATATGAATTCTATATTTATCCTATATTTTAATTTTACCCATAAATTTGGATATCTTAGAAAAATATGAAACATTAACCACTACCTAATTTCAATATTCTAATTTAAAAAATAATAATAAATTTTTGAAAGTAAATCACTAAATTTTATAATTTATACTTTTAAAGTAATAGTTATTTTATTGGAAAATATGAGTTTTTTTGAAACTAATAAATTTTAGACCTTATAAAAATTAAATTTCAGTTAATTAAATTATATTATAATCTATATTTAAAAAGTTATTGAATAAAAATAATATTTAATGAAAATAAAATTTATTTCAAAATATTTGAACATACTAAAAAGTGTGTTGGTTTGAAAAATGATATTTCCAATTATAAAAATATCATTTTTTTTGTAAAAAACTAATCTTTATGAAATTGATTATATAAACATATTTCTAAATTAATAGTGAAAACGATTTATGTAACCATTTTTTATTAAAATTAATATATAAAAATGCATATTACAAGGGATTAGATACATAACCCCTTAATACACTAGCGTATGAACTAAGGGTTAGGTGTGTAATCCTGATAATTTCCTCAGGTGGTTTGTTGAACATTCTTTTTTCCATGATCTTAATTGGAATGAAATTATCCTTTAAATGGTTTGAAAAATTATTAACTTATTGAATCTTATTTTGGGATTTCCCGAGGATAAATCTCAGTGATGAAATATCCCTAAAAACATCTGATAAACATGCTTTATAGGGTACAATCCTACTAATAGAGGACATCTCTTATTCCTTCAATGTTAATATGAACTAATCATCACCCATAATATATACTAATTTTAACGGTTAGTGTTGAATGACTATAATATCAAAATTTATAATGATTAACTATCTTTTATGCCGTAAAAATAAATTTGGCCTACATTTTATAATGATCCAAAAATAAAATATTAAATATAGTGTAGGTGTTTTATATAACTACATTACATTATAAGGAATATATTCATTCAGAAGGTATTCACATATATAAAAGACTAGTTCATTACAAATGTTTTCTTAATAAATATTTCTCCTTGTATTGCTCAAACATGGCCCATTTTTTAATAACTCAAATAAAAATTACAAGTGTAATATTGTATATAAAAACTCAATGACCAGCCCTCTTAAAACACCTTTTCATTGTTGTTTATTAATTCTTCATGAAAATATATTAAATATTTTCATGTATTTAATCTATTTCAACATAACTCAACATTATCCAAATAATTTATTCAGATTTTATATTGCACATGTATGTTGTATTCACAAATTCATCCAAAAAAATAATGATGGTCTCTTCATTTTGTTAACATTGTACTCTTCTCATGAATAAATAGAACATGTTATAGACTTTAATACCAATTCAACAATCATATGATATTATCATATATATAACATGGTGATAACTTCATCATCTTATTGGATTAAATGGATTAAAATGCATAGAATCTAATTCAATCTTACGAATTGAAAACAATCCTCCAAGAACCATCAGCTCATTGATCTATCAAATATATATTGATCCATTTATAACAAATGAATCTCTTACATGGGATCTTAATATCCCTTGTCTAGTTCAATATGGGTAAAAGGTTCTTAATATTTCATTACACGTAATATATCTTTATTACATAGCTAGAATCATTGGAACCTCCAGATAAGATCTTCATGAAAACTTTATCCATTCTTAACCTTTTAATGGTCATGTGAAATAGAATGACAATGTTATCGTGAAATTTAGTTTAAATAATTAAAAGCAGTAAATGAATTATATCTATATAAAATTAAATAAAAAATAAAAAATAAATATAAATTAATATTTTACCATTATGATACCAATCAAAGATTCAATGGTGCAGTTGATGTGATCGGTCCTATTCTCAATAATGTTTTCACCACTTTATTTGGATATATTCTTTATAAAATGATAAATATACCCAATATTCATTATAGATATGTTCGTTTCACTTTTAATTTGTCAATGTTTTATAATAAGTAACTCAACTTAATAATTATTCCATTTGTGATGAATTTGGTAGCCACTATCATAACCATAAAATTGCATGAATTTATTAAAAATGGGATTCCACTTTTTGTATCCTCACATAATCCAAAATATCATTGTATCATTTTTGGTATTATAGTTTCTAGAAGAGAGGAAATAAATTCCATGAATCATTCACCATTGAATGCAGAATGTAATCTTTCAGTCTTAAAAGATCACTTGTGTTATTCTATCATTATTTAGAGGGAGGAAATTTATTATTCTCTTTTTGATAGAGACAATTATCTCAAGTTCATGAGAGAGTTCTATAGAAGTTATCTTGATATTGGTAGTGTTCTTTAGAGGGAATATGTTCCTAATAATAATTCCCATAACACTATAAGAAAATATAATATTAAATATATAGCGAGGGTTATATATTTGATAATTTCACTATGGTTGTTCATCAAATACTTTTTATAATATATTCCCTGGGTGAAATAATAATAATAATAATAATAATAATAGTAATAATATATTTAATATTATGTGGTAACTGATGAATTTTTAAATACCATTTATTAAATAAATAAATATTTATTTATTAAATTGATATTAAATAAACTATTTTATTTCCATAGGAGCTCAGGTCAGCCCTTTTGATTTTATCATACCTTTAATCCAAAATATTTATTTAAATATATAAACATATTTTTATTATTTATTCAATAAATATAATTATATTATATTAATTAACTGTTGAATAAATATTTATTTAATATTCAACTCACATATATTCCAAACATAAATAACCCATGATTAAATTTAGGAAATCATCATACCTAAGACAATTAATATTTATCATACTATGAATAATATTCCTTCTAAATATTAAATTTAAATATAATTCAATGGATAGTTTGGGGACACATAGGTTGTGATCCTATAGGCCCCTTTTTCAGTCAAATTAGACAAACATTCTAAAATTACATGATTGGAATATAGAAAAATGTTAAGGAATCCATTGAGAAAGATGTTAATTTCTCAATGATAAAAACATCACAAGAATGATTACTATGTAATATAATCCATTTTTTTCAATATCTCAGAATGGAGGATTCAAACATGTTCCCACAAATGATATTCTTGAATATTTTTATTCGACTCTATGAAATGAAATTGTTGATAAACTACCATGACAATGGATTTAATCCAATAGTTCCATTTCATTTAAATTTAAAGTGGTATCATATTCTATCCACATGGAAGGGAAAATCCTTTATTGATTTATTCAATTAATATCATATCACATATGATGTGCCCAACATATATTTCATCACTACAATAATATGTAGTTTTAATTTTAGACAATACAGAAATATAAATGATTCATGAAATATATATATATATATATATATATCATTTATAAGGAACAATACACACATCCATATATAGGAATATCAAATGACACGTATGAAATGTGTAATTTCTATTGGCAGTCTTTTCCTCATAATCTCCCTTATAAGAGATTAATACGTGAAAACATTTCTACGCAAAAGCCTCAACTTATTATAAAAATTCAACACTTGATATTCAGAACATCTTATGTATCTCATCAATTGATATTATCTACACCATTTTATATATGTCTATTAATAGTTTCATATCATTTTAAGTTCTCATTATAGAGGTGAAGTACTATAACCCTTCAATACAATAAATACTCTTTGGAAATTATCACATTAATGTTACACATAAGAACTATAACGACCCACACATTACATAGATTGTTATTACTTCAAAATTTAAGCAAACTTATTACAACATATAGCAAAACCATAAAAGGACCGTATAGGTATAGTGTATTTAGAAACTGGGAAACATAAACAACTGGTTCATAAATCATCTACACTATCTTTATTTTATTTTTTCATATCTAGGGTCCCTTTTGGCCTATCTTACTTAATACCCTTCTTCCTAGCCTCTGGAAAATAAAACATAACAAAGGTTGAGCTCAAATGTTCATTAAGGGTATAAAAGGAAATATCAATCTTATCATATTAATAAGAACATAACATTTTGAAAATATTAACCTACAAAATAGATCATAATATCATAATATGGGATAAATCTTGGTAGTGAAATTTAATATTAATAATCATAATATAAAACATGAAATTTTTTGGCATACACACATAATCATAGAGAATCATTTCTTATTAGTCAAGACTCATTTCCAAGACTATCCTAGAATACAATGTCCATTTCTGTACCGAGTTCACTCCTCGTTTCAGCCCTATATCACTGAACCAGATTAACCTACCATTCAAGCCATGTATATCTCAGGAGATATAAATCATTACCCAATGCATTGGTGGGATATATATGTACCACCCATCTCATAATGATACCATTCTAATGTGTGCCACAAGATCATAAATCATACATCATAGCACAACCCATGTAATAAAAAATGGGATTCTTAAACATCATGTCATGATTACATAATCCATATAAGATAAAAGGAAATAATAAAAATATTTCCATCATAAAATAATCAAATCAATGTAAAAATAGGGATAGAAACAGAACCCTATATTATCTTATATGGAAAGTTATTTGGATAAAAATTTTCAACTCCATCCTTGAGGAAAATATCCTTTCGACTACAATAACATTTTTAATTTATTTGCATATCATACAATTTTAAACTAAAACAATTTGTTTAAAAATTAACTTGAAAACTTGTAAAGGAAGCTTCATAGAAACAATGTTCTATGAAATCATAAAAATCCATTCATGCCATATATGTTAAAATAAAATTCTTCTCGTACTTTGGCGGAAAAAGTCAAAATGTATCTTGTACTGAAGACAACAAAAGGTTCCTTTCATATATTTTACTAAAAATTCACCTATAGTTAAAATTGGGTTTAAACAATTTTTGGAGGATAGAAATAATATTAAATATTTAGGAAACATGGATGTAGATGATAAATATTCCCCAGTAAATTTTGAAGTATAAACAATCTCGAATAAAAATGAGATTGCGAGATTTTCCCTTACCTTAGGTCTAATATGCTTCGTATGTATCCGAACCTCCTGTATAATTATTTATATATTGTTATTGACTTATTAAATAATCATATTTACTGTTATTATATCATATATGTTCACATTATTATCATCTTAATAATACTTCATTGCTACTTGTTATTCTCGTGTTCATTGCTTTATGATCTTATGTATTTTTTCGATTAAATTCTTATTATTCTTTTTAGGTTATTGATGAATCAATTACAAAATGGTATTAGTATAATATATATCATATTTATTCATTCAATTAATTTATATATTTAATATTCAATGAATATCATGTAGAACGAGTCGCATTACATCGTTGAGACAGTAGGCCGTACGTACGCACGAGCGATGATATCATTCCCATGTTTGTGGAATTGTATTAAAGTGAATTATAGAATATCTAAGAATTAGTATCATGTCATAATTACCATATATAGTTATTCTTTACACCATTATACCCATCCATGTAAGGTGGTGTGGAAAAACAGATTACACCACAGCGTGGAGACGGTATTTTGTACGTACACACGTGTGGTGATTTTGTTTTTTGTTGGATGGATAGAAGGTGAGATAGGGTTGTTTAGTTTTTATAATAACATATCAGTATATGATTGATACTGATGTTATTACTTTATTATGAAACAACAAAAGAAGAAGAATTAGAAAAAGAAATTATTTTCAATGAATTGGTAAAGGATATTACCTCTTCTTTGACGTGGTACTTCTAAACCTCCTTTTAGGGCACTAAATTTGGTCTTTGAAAAAGACCAGAAACTATATTATGCTTCTTGGGTTGTTGATAATGGAAATGGGCAAGGTTTTTCTTCGCTTGAAGTCTCAAAATTGTGTAAAGAGGAGAGGTAGGAGGTTCCCTTTTATAATGGAGGAGAGGGGCACCTAAGAAAAAACAGAATATATTATTTTATAATAAATTAATATTGGGTTTTTAATAGCTCCAAAATGATTTATTTCTAAGCTATGGTGGGGATTGGTCGACATTATCTCAACAAATAGGTTTTAGACATGATTAGGTTACTATTTTAACCTTATCATTTAGATTTAACTCTATGTTAAATAATTTAACTTTTACGGTGTCTTCTTATTTTCTTACACTATATGGTTAATAAACTTACAATAACAATTCAAAAGAACCCCAAGTGGTTCATAATTAATATATATGACCGTATCTAAGTCATTTGGCTAAGCCTTAGATTTTTAAGAATAAAATAACAATTAACAATATAATATTTGTTTTAAAAAATATTTTATGTCAATTTTGACACTATTTGGTAATTGATTTTTGTGAAAATCATAACAACATTATTAGTTCGAAAGAAGTTAATTAAATCGATAATAAATGTCATATTAACCTATAAAATTATTTTAATTCATAAAAAGTCTCAAATTACATTTATTTCGGTATTTATAATATCAATTATGTTAATATTTCATTAATAAGGTAATTACTACATTATCATTGTGTCATAATTAAATTAAATTATATAACATCTAAAATTTATAAATAAAATAAAATTATGTAGTAACTCTTTTTATCATTCTAATTAAAATTTATAGTCTAATTTATCTTATGTATAACCCTATATTTAAAATGTTTTAGTTATTAAACATTGATTTTAACTATTTTAACTCTTCTTTAAATAAAATAATATTAAGTGTCTTAATCTAATAAATGTGGACCTATATGGTCAAATTTTATTCCTAAGGTTGTTTTCGGTGGAATTAAACTTATCCAATAGAATTTGGACATGTGTTAGGGTAATAATAATATCATTTTTACCCTTAATTACCCTATTTACTTTTAACCATGGTAAATAAAAGTAAAACGTTACTATTAACCAAATTTTCTTTTTATTTTATTCAACGACAATGTTTTCCTTGATATTAGCCGTGTCTCTTGGATTTTTGAAATTAAACTCATAGAAGTGGTAAAATTCTGTTTTATATACAATTACAAATGCTCCTAGGAGGTGGGTAAAAGATGGTAAATAGTTCAATAAAATTTTTATGTATCTATATTATTATAAAATTACTCCAATGAATTAAATTGAACATATATAGGTATTATGTTTCTATTTTGGCATAAAATTAATTTAAATAAAAAATGATTATTTAAATAAAAAGTCAGTTTTATCCAATAAATCAGTGTATTAACTATTCATTAAAAGTTGAACGTTTTCAGAAAAATACCAAAAATTCCCCCTAGGATAATTTCAATATTTTGAATACAAATATAAAATCCATTTTGAAATATAAAATTTAAGAAATTTAAAAAATTGGGTATTACTACTCATAACTACTAGTTTATAAAATATTTTAATAGCATATCATTGTTTAGTGAAACTCGGTATTGCGTACAACGCAAGCTATCGAGGAAGGTTTCTCATGTATGTAATGCAAGACAAGATAGTATTATGTGTAGTGAAAGATTCCTTTGGTGATGCATATAACATTAAAAAAAATATTTCTTATAAAATCTCTGGTGTTACATTCTACCCCCCTTAAAATGAATTTCACCCTCGAAATTCGTCACTTTGTAACAAACAGAGGAGTATTCCTCTCCCACATCATATCCTCAAGATCCCATGTTTCTTCTTCTAATTGGTGGATCCTCAATAAAACAGTCACCAAGAGAGTGGTCTTGTTCTGTAGGACTTTTCCACTATGATCCAGAATCATTATTGGTTGTTCTTCATTAGAAAGCTCTTTCTTCAGCGGTACAACTTCTGAGTTGAGTGCATGTGAAGGATTGGGTATGTACATTCTCAGGAGAGATATGTGGAACACATCATGAACTTGATAGAGATTCGGCAGAAGCGCCAATTGGTAAAAAACCTTCCCAACATGATCCATAATTTCATAAAGTTTAATATACCTAGGGCTCAGCTTTCCCTTCTTTCCAAATCTCATTACTCCCTTCCAGGGAGATATTCGTAAGAACACAATATCACCCACTTCAAACTCTAGGTCTTTTCATCGGTTATCGGCATAACATTTTTGTCGACTCTGATCTGCTCTTTTGTGTTATTGAATAGATTTGACTTTTTCTACCATCTCAGCAACAAGATCATGTCCTAATAGTTTTTCCCCCAACTTCATCCTAGCAAGTTGGAGTTCTACATTGTTTTCCATAGAGAGATTCATAAGGATCCATCTGAATACTGGAGTGAAAGATATTATTAAAATAAAATTCCACCAAAGGTAGATGTTGACCCCAACCACCATTGGAATCCATAGAGAAAGATCTCAACTTGTCTTCTACAGTTTTAACTGTCCCCTCAGACTGGCCGTCTGTCAATGGATGATAAGTTGTGCTGAAACTCAACTCTGTATCTAGAGTATGTTGAAGACTTCACCAAAACATTAAGGTAAGCCTCCAATTTTGAGGAGATATAATAAAAAGTGGTATTCCATGAAATATTACCACTTCATTTACATATATCCGGGAAAGATGATCAAGAGAAAAAAATACTATAATAGCAATGAAGTGTGTCGAATTCGTAAGATGATCAACTATAATCCAGATAGAATTATTGCCTTTGTACGTTTTAGGATGTCCAATGACAATGTCCATAGTGATGTTTTCACATTTCCATTTTGGTATGGGTAATGGATGTAACATCCCCTTAGACTTCTGTATCTCAGATTTAACTTGTTGACAAACCAAGCACCGAGAGACATATTCTGCAACATCTCTTTTCATGCCATCCCACTAGAAATAATCTTTCAAGTCCATATAAATCTTCATTCTTCTAGGGTGAATAGATAATGAAGAACTATGAGCTTTATCCAATATTTCCTTATTTAATTCTAGAATAGGAGAAACACAAAACCGAAATCCTGAACCATATTATTTCATCACAATCAATGTGGAATTCAGGAACATTTTTCACCTTATTTTGTAACTCTACATCTTCTTTTTGTTCCTCTTTAATCATCACATGTATAGATGGTTGAATATTCATTTGAGAATGATAACATTTTTCCCCTTCCATTACAATTCCAAGATCCCTCCTTTGTAAATCCATAAATATTGGATCTTTGTTCATCTTCATCATGGATAATCTAGCATGGTTTTGTCGACTTAATTCGTTTTCCACCTTGTTGGATTTCCTAGGGTGGTAATGAATTGAGCAGTCATAATCCTTAATCAGCTCCAACCATCTTCTTTGGTGCATATTCAGATCCTTTTGTGTGAAAATATATTTCAAACATTTATGATCAGTATAAATATAATAAATTTCACCATAAATATAATTCCTCCAAATCATTAATTCAAATATTACCGTAGCTAACTCCAAATCATGAGTTGGGTAATTTGGATCATGTATTTTCAATTATCGTGAGGCAGAATCTATCATCATATCAATTTTCATGAGAACACACCCCAATCCTTTCTTGAATGTATTAATGTAGATCACAAACTTTTCTCCACTACAAGGCAGTGTGAGCACAGTTGCATTGGATAATATTCTTTTTAACTCCTTGAAATTATCTTCACACTCCTCCGTCAAAATGAACTTAACTCCTTTTCGAGTCAACCTGGTGAGTGGATTAGAAAATCATGAAAAATATTTCACAAAATGTCGATAATATCCATCCAAACCAAGAAAACATAGGATCTCAGTTACAATTTTTGGTCTTGACCATCTTTCGATAACCTCTATTTTTGTTGGATCCACAGATATCCCCTCTTTTGAGATTATGGGACCCAAAAATGAAACTTTTTTAATCCAAAATCCACACTTGTTAAATTTGGCATAAATATTCTCCTTTCAGAGAGTCTTTAATACAATTCTCAAGTGATCTTCATGTTCTCCCTTACTCTTTGAATAGACCAGAATATCATCTATAAAGACTACCACAAAAAGGTCAAGATAGTTTCTAAAGAATATATCCATTAGATTCATGAATATAACAGGGGAATTAGTAATACTAAATTGCATCACTATAAATTGATAGTGTCCATACCTTGTACGGAAAGCCGTCTTTGGCATATCCTCCCTTTTGACCCTTAATTGATGATACCGTGAATGAAGATCAATCTTGGAAAAGTATGGAGCTCCATGTAGTTGGTCAAATAAGTCATCAATGCATGAGAGAGGATATTTGTTCTTGATAGTGATCGTGTTAAGTTCTCGATAATCAATGTAGAGTCTCATTGATCCATCTTTCTTCTTAATGAACAGAACATGTTCTCCCCAAGGTGATGCACTAGGGTGTATGAATCCCTTATCAAGATTCTGTTGGAGTTGCTTCTTCAATTCATACAACTCAATAGGGGCCATTCTATAAGATTTATTTGAAATGGTCATATCACCAGATATGAGTTTTATTGAAAACTCAACTTCACCGTTTTGTGGAAGACCGAGAAATTATTCTATAAAGGCATCATCAAACTCCCATAAAATTGGTGTACTCTTAATTGTGAGTTTGTCTCCCACCATTTGAGATAAATAACCTTCTTTTATTGGAATCATGACCCACAATATTGGAGATATTTCCACTAGAAGATTATATTTATCCTCACATCTATAGATTATCGTTGATTTATCGAGAATATGAAATATTATTTTCCTTCTTTGGAAATTGATATTTGATCCATATAAATAAATCCAATTCATTCCAAAGATCACATCAAATTCAACTATAGGAAGGATCAAAAGATTTACAAGAAGCACTTTCCCACAAACATCAATCGGAGAATAATTGTAAACTTTTGACGCGACTATTGTTCCATTAGGGGTGGTCACAACCAACTCAACATCTAATAGTTGAGGTAATATGAAAATACCCTTTGAAAATTCTATAGAAATAAAAGTGTGGGTGGATCCAGAATCAAATAAAACATTTGCTACTTTATATTTGATGGAATGTGTACCTTTCACCACTTCGTTATCGTACTCCACATCGTCGATAGAAATTGCATGTGACATTACATTGTCTTTAGCCCTAAGATTTTCTTGACATCGATCATCATCTACAACCATTTGATTATGGAATTGATTAGTATAATCCCCTATTTCCTTACACTTCTAACATGGAAGTATAGGCGGTTCATTTTGTGTAGCTTTTTATTTGTTTGCATCACTAGAAACCTTTTTCCAATCATTGTGACATTGAAAAGCCCAATGACCTGATTTTCCACATTTGAAACATTTAATTGTACCTTTAATACAATTCCCTCCATGTTTCTATCCACACTTTGAGCATAAGGAAAAAACTCATCTTCTTTTTAGTGTGGACATTATATTTCCCTTTGAATTCCATTTTCTTCTTTTTATCAAACCCATATGACTGATGCGTTACTCTAATCTACATCTCAACCTTGAGAGCACATTGAACAATTTCCTCATCGATATTGATGTCCCTTATGTCTAAGGCCATTATAAGACTTGGTTTTAAGCCACTAAAAAATATATCGATCATAATCATAGGTTGGATAATAATTCTAGAAGTTTACCTTGGAAGTGTTGTAAAATTTGGTTCGTAGGTACCAACAGATTCATCATACTTTTGCTTTAGTTCAAGAAACTCCTTCTCCGTCTTTGTTCGAGTAATACGAGGGATGTACTTATTGAAAAACAAGTTATTGAACTCATCACATTCCATGGATTCAATTTCATCTTGGGGCCTTGTATTCTTTATAAGATTTCTACATTGATCATCTTCACCTTCAAAATGATATACTGCTATGATAACATTATCATGTTCAGAAAATTGTAGAACTAAAAATATCTTTTCCGTGGTACTGATCCATTGTTCATCCACTAATGGATCTGTAGACCCACTAAATGAGGGTGGACGCTACCTCAAGAAAGATTCAACAGAATGTTGCTCCTTCTTTTGCTCATTTGGAAGTCCTGAATGATTCATAGCTTGAGAAAGTTGTGTGAGCATGACTACAATATTTTTCATTCCATCTCCCATAACATTTGGTTTCTCATGGGGATAATCATTTCATTGCCCATCGCATTCCACATTAACACAATTCCTTCAGGTTCCGACGATTGTCTAAAACCAAGAAAAATAGTATGAGAAACACTAATTATAACAGGAAAACGACATAATTAGTAATCAAACTTCACACTTTTGGTCCTATCATAGTTTCTCATGGCCATTTCTAAAATACTAATATTGTGTTCTATGATTAGACATATCCTTTGGGTTCTTAATACAGCTTTCACATCCTAGTTTCCAATGTTGACTATAACTTTTCTCTTATACCAAATATAACGAACCATACATTACATTCATTGTTATTACTTCAAAATTGAAGCACACTTATTACAACATATAACAAAACCATGTAAAGACCATATAGGTATAATGTCTTTAGAAATAGGGAAACATAAACAACTGTTCATAAATCATCTACATTGTCTTCCATTTATTTTATCATATCTCGAGTCCCATTTGGAATCTCTTACATACTTAATACCATTCTTCCTAACCTGGGGAAAAGAAAACATACAAAGGGTGATAGAAAATGCTCAGTATAGGTAAAAAAAGGAAATATAATTCATATCATATTAATAATAACATAACATTTTGAAATTATTAACCTGCAAAAGAGATCATAATATGATAACATGGGATAAATCATGGTAGTGATATGTAATCCCAATAATCATAACATGAAAAAACTTTGTGTCATAAACACATAATCATAGAGAATCATTTCTTATTAGTCAAGACTCATTGCTAAGACTATCATAGCAGACAAAGTGCATTTTTGAACCGAGTTCACTCCTCATTTCATTCATGTATCACTGAACCGGATTAAACTTTCATTCCAGCCAAGTCTATCTCATGAGATATAAATCATTACCCAATGCATTGGAGGAGAGATATAGGTCCCACCCATCTCATAATTATACAATTATTATGTGTTCCACAAGATCATAAATCATACATCATAGTATAACCCATGTAATAAAAAATTGGATTCTTAAACATAATGCCATCATAACATAATCCATATAAGATAAAAGGACATCATAAAAATAATTCCATAATAACATAATCAAATCAATGTAAAAATAGGGATAGAAACATAACCCTATATTATCTCAGTTGGAAAATAATTTTGATTAAACTCTTGAACTCCATTCTTGAGGAATATATCCTTTCTACTTTAAAATCATTTTTTACATTCTTAACATATCATATAATTTTAAACTAAAAGAATTTGATTAAAAATAAACCTGAAAACTTTTACAGAATGATTCCTGGAAATAATGTTTTATTATATCATAAAACTATATTCACACCGTATATGTTAAGACAACATTCATCTCATTATTTGGCCATAAAAGTTAAAAAGTATCTCGTACTAAAAACGACAAAATATTCATTTCATATCTTTTACAAAAAAATTCACCAATAGGTAAGATTGTATTTAAAAAATTGTATAAGGATGTAAATAATGTTACATAATGACGAAACATGGATGTGGATGATAAATATTCCCCAATTAATTATGAAGTATAAACAATCTCGAATAAAAATGAGATTGTGAGATTTTCCCTTACCTTAGGTATGATATGCTTCATACATATCCAATCCTCCTGTAAATTGATTTAAATAATGTCATTGAATTCTTATAGAATCATATTCATTATTATGGTATCATATATGTCATATTCGTATCTTCCTAATAATATTTCATTTCTATTTGTTATTTGGGTGTTTATTGCTTTATGTTCTCATGCGAGATTTTTCAAATAAATTCTTATTATTATTTTTAGGTTATCATTAAATAATTTAAAGAATGGTATTGTTATAATATATATCATATTTATTCATTCAATTCATTTATATAATAACTATTCAACGAAGATCATGTAGAACGAGCCACATCGCATCGTGGAGACGATCGACCGTACACACACACAAGCCATTATATCATTCCCATGTTTGTGGAATTGTAATAAAGTGAATTATAGAATATCTCAGAATTAGTATCATGTCATAATAACCATATATATTTATTCTTTACACCATTATACCCATCCATGTATGGTGGTGTTGGAAAACCATATTACACCACAGCGTGTAGACTGTATTCTGTACGTACGCACACACGGTGATTTTGTTTTACATATGATGGATAGAAGGTGAAATAGGGTTGTTTCATATTTATAATAACATATCATTATATGATTTATACTGATGTTATTAATTTATTATGAAAAAACAAAAGATGAATAAGTACAAGAAGAAATTATTTTTGAACGAATTGGTAAAGTATATTACCTCTTCTTTGACGCGCCTCTTCTAAACCTCCTCTTAGGGAACTAAAATTGGACTTTTAAGAAGACCAGAACCTATATAATATTTATAGGGATGTTGAGAAGGGAAATGGGTTGGGGTTGGATGATCTTGATGGCTCGAAATTGTGTAAAGAGGAGAGGGAGGAGGTTCCCTTTTATAAGAGGGGAGAGGGGCACCTCAGGAAAAGCTTAAAATAATATTTTATAATAAAGTCATATTCATTTTTTAATAGCTCAAAATTGATTTATTTCGAAGATAAGATGGATCTGGGTACAAATCCTCTCAACCAATAGGTTTTAGACATGTTTAGGTTACTATTTTAACCATATCATTTATATTTAACTCTATGTTAAATAAATTAACTGTTACCATGTCTTCTTGTTTTCTTACAATATATGGTTAATAAACATAATATAACAAGACAAATGAACCCCAAGATGTTCATTATTAATATACATAACGATATATAAAGCATTTTACTGAACCTTATATTTTTAGGAATGGAATAACAATTAATAATATAATATTTTCTTTAAAAACTATTTTATGTCAATTTTGACATATTTGGTAACTGATTTTTGTGAAAATCATAACTCCATGATTAGTTCAAACAAGGTTAATTAAATCAATAGTAGCATGTCATATTAACCTATAAAATTTGTTAAATGCAGTAATTGTCTCAGGTTACATTTATTTGGGTTTTTATAATATCAATTAGGTTAATATTTCATTAATAAGGTGATTACTGCATCATCATTTTGTGAACAATAAATTAAATTATTTAATGTCTAATAATTATAAATAAAATACTATTATGTAGGAGATATTTTTATCTTTTTGAGGAATATTTATAGTAAAATGAATCATATTAATAACCCTATATTGAAAATGTTTTATTTATTAAACATTGATTTTAACTCTTTTAACTCTTCTTTGAATAGAATCATAATATGTGTCCTAATCTCATCCAAGTGGAACTAAATGGTCATAGTTTATTCCTAATGTTGTTTTTGGTCTAATTAAACATATCAAATAGAATTATGACATGTGTTAGGGTAAGAATAATATCATTTTTACCCTTAATTACCCTATTTTCATTTAACCGTGGTAAACAAAAGAAAAAATTCACTATTCACCAAAAATTATTTTTATCTTATTGAACCACATTTTACACTTTGATATTAACCGTGTCTATCTGATTTTCAAAATTCAACTCACAAAATTGGTAAGATTAGGTTTTATGTACAATTTAAAATGCTCCTAGGAGGTGGGTAAAAGACTGTAAAAAGTTCAATAAAATTTTTATGCATCTATATTATTATTAAATTACTCCAATAAATTACATTGAAATTATATATGTATTATGTATTAATTTTGACATAAAATAAATTTAAATAAAAAATGATTATTTAAAAAAAAGTTGGTTTTCACCAATAACTCAGTGATTTCATTATTCATCAAAAATTGAATGTTTTCAGAAAAATACCAAAAATTCACCATATGCTAATTTCGATATTCCGAATCCAAAAATGAAGTACGTTTTGAACTATAAAATATATAAAATTTCAAAAAGTGGGTATTACTATTAATAATGGCCAATTTATATAATATTTTAATAACATATCGTTGGTTAGAGAAACTTGGTATTGCGTACAATGCAAGCTATTGAGGAAGGTTGCTCTTACGTGTAACACAAACCAAGATAGTGTTGTGTGTAGTGAAATATTCCTTTGGTGATGAATATATCATAAAACAATATTTTTCATAGAATCTCAGGTGTTACAAGAACACTCATCATCTGATAATATAACTATTAATATTATTACATTGGTATGAGAAAATAAACAATTAGTTTTTTCTATGCTACCAAGTCCAACAATAGTGTGTATGAGATGGTTTTTAAGATTATTATTGTTAACATAATTTATTTGAAAATTTCATGTCATGACAAAATATTTTTTGTCACTCTGTAAAAAAATCCTAATAAAACCTAAGAAGTTGCATATTATAGCGATGAATCATGTATATTTACTATCATAGAAAGACTAATTTTTTTTTGAGGAATGACTATAAAAAATCATTTCATCATTATGGTTATTATGATATTGATTGAGATGAATATGTAGAAGATATAAATTGTAATTTAGGAGGTGAATTATTTATTAAAGGAATATAGATTTCAAAGATCTTTAATAGACATTATTATAACATATTATTAAAATAATCAAATCTTAATATGTTTCTCAAATTGTATCCACCATATAAATGACATGGAGGAAGTCAAAACTCAATTATATGATGGTGATTTGATCATACGTTTCAATAATTGTGTGTGAAAATCAATGATTAATAAAATTTTTAAAGGATCTAGTGAAACATTCATTGTAAAAATGTATTGTCATTAAGTGACACATTAACAAGGAGAGAAAATAATGCAATGAAATTTCGTTGGAGTTTATTTCAATCAAGGAAAATGTTATGGATACCTTGAGGAATCCCCTAAATAAATATTCCTTCCATAACTTGAGAGTGTTATCAATTGATCAATTTCTTTGAAAATCCTAGTTTTTTTCTTTCTTTTATTTCCCTTTAAATTCCTTATATATTTTTTAAAATGGGTAGAGTATAATAAGCTATCTTTTTGTAAAGGTGAGAGACTCTAGTTTCATTTTATAGGTGATAATAAATGGAGAGACTTAATATTTTGGTTGAATATCTCTTACATAGATTCACTTGTTTCCAGCACATCTAAATGGGATATAAAAGGTCCCTAACGAGACTGATTAGTATTATACGATTGAGGGATATAAGTTGATTAATTTTTAGAATCCCCTCATGATGTGAATTTAAAAATATAATATTTGAGTTGATCTCAATTGGGGGATGGTCAAAATGCAGTGGATTATACACTAAGATTTAGATTACTCTGATAAAAACTATTATATAATATGGTGTGGTGTGTAGATAATATTAACATTAGAGACCATCTATTAATAGTTTCTATAGGTAAATCATTTATGGGGTTTGAATGGTTTTTTCATGGTGTATTTTTCGACATGATTCTCATGGGTGAGTTGGAGGCTCTTTGGAGTTGAGTGAAGATGAAAATTAGTGATGTTATGCTGAGTTAAAATATATCACTATGTAAATGTTGTGATTACACCTTAAAGAGAGTGTTACTGATAATTAATTTTACTATGATAATAAATATAATTCTAAGAATGATTTGGTTTCATATTAAAGGAGCTGTGATATAGGAGACCCCCACTATTTTCAAATACACTGAATAATGAAGTATGTCTCTAAGGGATTATGGGGAGCTTAATTTTCCATTAATCCTTGAAAAAAAATTAGTATTGCACTATATTGGGAGTAAAATTGTTTCACACCATAATGAAATAACTCATGGTGTAATTGGTTGATCCACAAAATAGTCGATATGTAGTAATATTTTCCACATTAAAATAAGACGTCAAATTTCTATTTCCCCAAAAACTATTACAACAGACTAATATATCCTCCATATATACAATTAGATATGATTATATATAGTTATCATTCTATAATTTAAGTTTCCATAATTAAATGTCATCCAACATTCTTTGGGATTTTGTTTCTATATTTTTTTAAGATTAAGGAACCATGTTATAAGGGAAGCAACCACATTGAAACACATTTTTTAAAAACAAATTAGATTTTGTCTCACCAAAACATAGAGGTGACTAATTAAGATTTTTTTGGGATATTTTAGAGTGGAACAAAAACTAATTATTAGGATTATTATAAGTATTATTGATTGAAGAGAATAACAAAGGTCCACACTCAATACAAATTTTGGATCCACTTAGGGAATATGAAGGAGAGATTGATAAACTTATTGGAAGACAACATTAAATTTTGTACTCTATAATTAAGGTCCATATACCTAACCTTCTACTTTTTCTTATATATAAAAAATTTGGAATGTGGTTAGTAGGGTCCCAACCATTTCACACAGATGATTACCCACATGATTACATGATTTCATTAACCTCTCATTTCACCATTGGGTCATGTGTGTTATTTCTCCCTCATATTCTCTTCATTGCTTCATTTTCATCTTCATGATCCAAAATCAATAACATTTAATGAAAAACAATTTATTGAGATTTTTTGTTTTAGATTAACCATTTATTCCACCCCCATCTCAGTGGTGGTACAATCTCTTGTAGTCCAATAACATAATTAGCATAAAATTATCATTTATTTTCCATAATATGATATTAAATTTATAACTTCAAATATTTCAAGTCATATCATATATAATATTTGTAATTATTAGTAATAATAAATTTCATATATATAAAAAATTATTTTTACATTAACTTATTAGTGATTCAATCCATTATATTAAATTTATTTTAAATATTATATTTATTTATAATTACAAAGTACAATTCATACATTTCATCGCATAATTATATTTTACCAAATTATTATTATTTTTATAATAAAAAATCATTAATTATTTAGATTTATTTGATTAAAATCACTACCAAGAATCTCTACAATAATTTAAACAATGTTCATTGAGGTATTTGATATCTAGAGTAGTTGAATGAAATTTTTATTCTCTAAATAAGATCTCACATGTGCCCCCAATGAACTTGATCCCCTCTCATCATACTAGGTTGTTCTAAGTGTCACATCCATGTGCCTCATACCAGAGCACCATAATTTTATACCTCTCCCCTTAAAACTCATTCTTAGACATCTATTTTATTATTTGATGACTAAAACAATAGTTATTAACTCTAGCCAAGTAAATCAATGTGGGTCCACATAAACATGAGACATATCATTGTATCAAAATGATTGGATTTATATATGAGAGACACACTACTCTATAATCACCCACGCATGACAAAATATTTATTTAGATATAACTTTGTCCCATATCATTAATATATCAAAATAAGACCCTTGTTATACTTCCACTATATTGTTGCATTGTAATTGATGGATGTGATGCATAATATCTAGTTACCTATTGATTGTAATAGATGTAAACAATATTACACCAGTCGATTATCCTCATCCCAAAAATTCTTAATATGGTATATATTTGGTAATAACAATCTATTTAGTATTCTAAGTCAAATTCAATATTTTAAAGTTACTAAAATTTCTCGATGGATTTTCTCTCTAACTATATATATAATTAATGTGATTCAAATGCATATAGCTCCTCACATGAAGGGATATTTAGTGATATATATATCATAAAATGATTTAAAAAGATAAAAAATACATTTAAATTTTATTCAAATAATACATAAAGTCTCCTTTTATAATTACATAAAAATATATTCCTAATATTAAAAATATTACGATGGAACTAAATTTTCCTCAAATAGATAAACAAGAATGAATATAAATATAGATTGATTAAATCAGTTTTATTTTAATTATAAGAGAGGATTTTTTAGCACCAAAAATTCTATTTAAACAACTCATAAAAATTAAATTGAATTATCATTATTCCTATACCATTATAAAGATATATAAAAATAGATTAAAATATATAAAAAATTCCTCTTCAATTAATGTTTTTCATTCATAACATAGAGTGAATTATGAGATTTAAAAATTCTATATACATTTATTCAAAATTTATTTAATAGTTTTTTTACCAATATAATTATTTTATATTATTTATTAATTATAGAATAAAATGAATAAATTTAATGATATTTAGAATAATTTAAAAGATAGAATAAGAAGATAGTTTTAGAGGCTTTAAAATAATCAAAGAGTAACAACCAAATAAAAGAACGATAAAATTTTCATGATTAATAGATGGTCTATAGGGAATATATTTCAAATGGTAGTCGAATTATTGATAATATAATACTTTAACTATAATACCACTCTAAATTAATAAATAAGTTGAATTTATAATGGTTTAATAATTTAAAATATATATTTTTAGTAAATATTTTTTCTATTTCAGAATCCATCATCACCATTGAATATTTTAAATTGTTATATAAAATTGTCAAAATATAATAGTAATATTTAAACAATATTACAGTGTCCAAGAAAATATACCATTTTAATTTTGATAATCTTCTTAAAAAGTAATAATTATTTCACATATTTTTACATAATAATGTTATTTCAAATTAAAATTTATTTTGGAATTCAACTAACCCACAAGATAACCTCATTTAATTAAAATAATAACCACCAATGAAACTTAAATGGGTATGAAAATACATTTATAGGAATCATTATTCTCAAATGGAATCTTCCACTATTACCATCTCTGTACCATCAAAATTTTCATCCTTGAAATTAAAATAATTTAAATATTGCTATATCAATGCCTCTATTCTTCACAACAATTTACTATGAAGATATGAAATCATTAACATGTCTAGAAATTAATTGGATGTATAGATAACAAGACAAATTTTGGTTGGTACACTCCCACAATCAATGGTATGAAAATTTTCATTCATACTATTATATTCATAAATACTAATGATATGGATACTCATTGAATTTCGGATACCTCTATCAGAAAGTGTGTGAATTACCGAAACATTTCTAGTACATATCATCAAAATTAACCATTAGTATTTCATAAGGGGCGTAAATATACCAACCACAAAATATAATGATCCAATTTTCCACCAGAATATATATGATCATGATGAATTTATTAAAAAAAATAACCTAAAAATCAAGATATATCTCAATGTTAATCAATCATAAATCATAAAATAGTTAAGAAAAACTCACTAGGTCAATTTCAAGATTTCATATAATAATTAATAATTTTATTCTAATGAACATTCCAATAATTAATGTTCAATATAATCTCAATAGTATGTTAGCACTATATATGTTCCCCTTTAAACCATTTCATAAAACCCTTATCCTCTTATGTCGTCTGAGATCAGATTTCAGTGCCTTGAATAAAACAGAAGATATTTTTTCCTTTACAATGGATCCAATGACCAAAGATAGATGGTTAGGAAGTAAAAGTGTTCTCTGTTTTTAATATTTAGTGAATTTTTTAAATAATTTATTTCCTGATATATATGAAGAAATAAATAACCAGGGATACTGTGACTTCCCAACCATTACTATTATCTTGTAATGAGATGATGTGACACTAGCCTTGGGAGACAACCCCATGTCCATAATGGATTTAAAAAAATTCCAATGGATTATAGAAATTTTGGGATATGAATTTCCCTTTTCAGCAACCACAACCTACAAAAAAACAACCTAATGAAACTATATGATGCATGGAGTTTAAACAATACAACAATAAATGATTATAACTAATAATATAAAAATAAAGATGGAAATAATAAACTATAATAAAAAGACACTAAAAAATTATGGATCGGGTACCAATGTAGAACTGATTCTGAATCAATGGATATGACACACTCTAATGATAAGAATCTATCGAACAAAATCAAGAGCTACTAATCATGAAATATTAAATCATCCCCTTTCTTATATATTTGAAAAAATGTCTGCATAGGGACAAAAATGCATATGAAGAGAGAGATCATTCATACCCAATAGTAAATCCACCGAACTGTTCCAACACAAGTAACAAGGAACAGTACATTTTATCTTATTGTTTAAAATAGGAAGTAAAAAATTGAGAGGAACATAAAATTAGTTTATTGATTTAAAGAAATTAAATTAAATAATGATACACGTTATCCATAAATTCCAATTGTTATTCCAAAAACACATCCTATCACACATTAACATATGTGTGATGGGTGAAAAAATCATACTCATGTGTATTTATTCATCATTCCATCGTGTTTTTAGTACGTGACCATTCAATAGGTGACTTCAGTATGTTACCTCACAAAAAATATGTATAGGAATGGAAATGTCCAATGTAAGGATGAATTCACCCCACACTCATATTCCATGTTCTCACAGTTGTTAATCTATAAAATTAAAAATTCTTTTTAAATCATTAAATAATAAACATTAAATAAAATTTATTAAATTAAAAATTAAAAACATGGACCAAAAGAGGTGTTCTAAAAACAATTCAAATTTAGTATTTTCAAATTTTCAGGGAACATCGGTTTAAATTTAATAAACCGAAGTTTAATATAAAATTAAATGAAATTAATTTTGATTCCAAAGGATATAATTTATTTAGAAATTATATAAAATAATTAAGGAACCTACCTTATAATGTTTAATGAATCTAAATAATGACAAAAAACATGCATATATGGGCTTGAAAATTCTTTCCTTCAAAAGATCCATTCATGATCTTATGAAAAAAAACATAATATAACATAGATATATCTATATCAAATTAGATATAGAATTATTGTAAGATTATATGGGTATATATATAGAGGGAAAAAAGAAAATAGAGACTCATAATTGATTCTAGATATCAAATGTTCATTGATACATCATAATAAGCTTCCCGATCAAAGGGAACCTTAAATATCACATAGAGGGGTTCTATGGTTTGATATTCTAGGTAAATAGGATATAAATGAGATTTTTATAGTGATAAATGAAATTAAAATACTATTTTTGTATTTTATTAACCTGAGTTTCATGTTTATGACACTATGTTTAACAAACCTTGCACCAAACATGTGATTGATGTTGGATAACACCGATAGGGATGCATAGTTTAAAAAATTGTGAACAGACTATATGAAATGAATCTATAAATTAAATCACCATATCTTATGGGTTTCCACATTATTTTGAGATAAAATTGTGCCAATCATGTCCCTTCCCAGTAACTCCAAGATTCCCTTACAAAATTTCATAGAGAATATGTAAGGTTTCCCCTAACTGTGCTCAAACCGTTCACTCATAAAAATGATACAAAAATATATCAAAACCAACCATAATCTCATAAAAAAATTTCAAAACATTATAGAACAAAAAATATATAATAAAATTTAGATATAACTCAAATCAAGGGTGTTGTATTCCTCCCACCATCATGGTTTTCATCCTTAGAAATATAAAGAATAATGGTTCTCTGAAAATGTTTTTTCATTTTTATAGCATATGTATCTCAAGTTCCGTTATATCCAATTTAAATTAACAATATTTCCATATTATTTATAATAAAAGAACATATTTCCAAAAAAAATTATATTTTCTATAAGATATGATTTAAAAATGTGTAAATGTAGCATCTTGTTCAAGATAAATATATTCTCTTTCGAATCCCATGGATATAAATGAGATTTTATTTCCTAAATTGAAATAGATGTAAGAAATTATGATCTAAAATAAACAATTTTAGTAATTCCAATCAAAAATCATGATTATAAATTTAGTTAGGTATCTTATAGGGTCCAACATACAAGGTATAAATCCTTGTTTTTTAACCCAATCAATGATGTCCTATCCTTGAAGAGTCATTCAAGAACACCAGATCTCCCACGTAAAAGAAAAAGGGATGATGATGATTATTTTTAAAAGATATTTAGATTGATTTATTATGAAAGAATATATTTTTTCTAATCATAAAAATTTTCTTAGTCATCCCATAAATATTTCTAGTTCCCAATAGTGAAGTTTCTTCTTTATCAATCCAACAATTAATAGAGTAACAAGGATGGACATACAATCCCATAAACATACACATTTGTATCATGGACACATAATTTTTATTATAAAAAATCTATACGAAGGTAAAATGGTTCTCCTATGGGCCATTGAAATATGTAACATAAACTTAGATCATGCATTATATTTTCATAATCATTCTCTATGATTACACCTTAGTTTAAGGATGAAACACTCATCTCTTGTTCAATTGAGTACATAAATCATGCTGCAAATATGACTATAAAAGAGAGGTAAAATGACAAACTTGATTAAATATGATTGAAAATAATATTCTATGTAATTTTATAGATTATTAAATGATGATATTTTAAAAGGTTTCTACTGTATTGGATTCAGGAATTTATGTGATGTGGGATGACATTTTTAGTCGCTCTACAGTCACCTTGATTGTATGATGATTTCAAATATTTCTTGATATTGCCATAAAAATTTACATAGTTATATTCTTCCATTTCCTAATGGGTAAAGGTAAATATTATAGAATTCTAGTTGGTCATTTATTCTCATAATTTACTTAATGATAGGTTAATAATTTAATAACATATTAAACCACATTTTCTTTGTTACCTAGACACCAAAAAATGGGTCCTTATAGCCATGTCCTTATTTTGGATGCTTAGATGAATCACCCACTTAGAATAGTGATTGTTAAAAAGAAACTATTATTGGAAATAGGGTACAATTTTTTTTAATTTATACAAATAAACATGGATTTACCATCTTTCCGACATCCATTTATGGTCTCCCAGCCATTAAGTATTGATTAAATAGTAAGGAAAGTAGGATCAAACCTTAGATAATCCTATACTTTCTTAACCATATCAGGTATTAGTCTCACTGGAAATAAGACTTCTATTTCATTTTCAATAGTGTAATCAAAATTCATCTCAATAGTCAATGTCATCAATTTCCAATAATCACAAGATTATTTTGCAAATTGATTATAATAATTTCTACTAAAAGTACCATATAGAAAATTTTCTTTTTCTGGTGTATATATATATATATTTAGTCAAAGTCAAACACATAGAGATATTCCATCCATTGTCTTTATATATGGTTTTAATCCCATTATAAAAAATACATGTTTCAGGATTTTATTGTTAATGAACATAATGAACTTCTCTCTAAAGAGACAATGAATCCATGCATTCAAAGATATAATCACAACAACCAATTTCAATTTTTGGGTTACATAATTATTTTCATAAATTCTAAACATCAATGATTCTAAATCTAGAACATTATCTCCATACATGATAACAAAAGTGTGTCTAGATCGAGATTCATCTAAATAGACCACATAACATTTCATTGGTTTTATAATGTTAATAATGGGTACTAAATTGAGCATGGTCTTAAGCTCTAAAAATGATTGCTGACAATCATCACTTTCATGGAATTGAGTTCTCTTTCTTGTGAACAATGTTATGAGAGATTAGATAAGTGATTAGTCTCTAATAATGATATGATAGTGAACTATTAAGACAAACAATATTGGCATCTCAAAGATGTTCTTAAGTGGATTCCAAGAGATGATAAATTATATATTTTTAGGGTCTAAAAAAATGACTTTCTATGAAATTAGAAGTCCTTGGAAATGAATGATTTATATAATGAAAATAAATTTATAAAATTTGTCATAAAGATTGTGTTATCAAAATTTACTCAACATGATCTTTAAATTTGTTTATGGTACTTAAATTTTTGAGAATACACAATAATGTAATCCAAAAATACCACAATGAAAGTATCATTTTATCAATGAATGATATGAAACAATAATTCCATGAATAATGTTTCTTCATTTGTAAAACCAAAAGGAATAAACAAACATTCATATTGACTATAATGACTCCTGAAATATGTATTTGAAATATCATATGTCTTAACCTATATTTGGTGATACCCAAAGTGTAAATCAATTTTAGAGAACCGTTGAGGTATATTTTATTGATAAAAAAGATTATAAATTCATATAATATGATATAAATTCTTTATCGTAACCTGATTCTGTTTATAATAATTATTATAGAGTTATAACAATCCATCTACCTTCCTTATGAAAATAATTGGAGCATCTCAAAGAAATTTACTTGGTTGTATGAAACCATTACTTTTGAATTGCTCTAATTTTACCTTAAAATCCATTAATTCAATTTGATCCATTATATATGATGGAAGTGGAATTGGATTTTCAATTAAAATCAGGTAAATTAAACATTCAACATCCCTTTATGGTGAATAATTTGTGATGTTTTTATGAAAAACATCAGAATACTAATGTAAAATGGTAGTGAAATATTATGTATTAATTATATAATTATTCCCTAGGTTCTATGCTACTAATTGATAAAACATATTTCCAACCATTAGTGTGAAATTTATTTCTTTACCAGCCTTCAAATCTGAGTCTCCTCTAAATATATTTACCATCCCATCCGAATATATAAACAATACTTATTAGAAATATCAATCACTATGATTCTTGACATTAACTAACTAATAAATTACTAATATTAATTCAATGTTCTTCATGTTCAAAATATAAATCCACAAACAAACTAGACTCTATTTATGTTCATAAAACTAGATGTACATTTAAATTCACTACTCTCTCATAGCCCGACAAATGTCTGGATACTCAACTGGTGTGGAATCATCTTTATATGTAACCCCATTTGATTAAAAATACATGAAGATAATAAAATATTGTGATGAAATGATATCAAACAAAACTTGTGTAAACATTAATTTAAGAATAATGATACATCAAATAGTTTAAGTACCATATTGATCCTCTGTGATTATATTCTCATCACTATATAAACTCTTAATTTATCCCACTTCTAAATTCTTCACAACTATTCTTTCTTTTCCCAAGGAGTTTTAGTGATCCTATAATCACTCTGGCACACTCAGATTTAAGGACGGTAACTATTTTTACATGATTTTCTAGTCGAATCCTAATATGTTTTATACACATGAGATGTATTTCTAGAAAATGGAATTATAGTGTTAGGGGAATGATATTGATGATGTACCATCTAATTGAGTTTGTCACATATTTTGGTTGATTCCACACAATATCAATTTGTATGATCTTATAAACCACATTGGAATCATCTACATTTATTACAATAAAATGGAGAAAATTTAAAACAAATTCAGTGGTGTGATTCAATAATTCTCTATCACCTTGGAATTAGGTTTCCCTGCTCCTCTTACTCTTTGTATTAATGTTCCCACTTATTCTAGAGTAGTAAAATGTAAACACTCTTATCGGATACCTAGTAATATCCCTTTCCATGACTGTCACTCTATTAACCATGTTCGTATAATAAATAATTCAAATCATAGATACCATAGATAAATTTATAGTCCTACTTTATAGTAAAATATGAGAGCGTTCAAGGATGTACAAACAACCACATATGGTAAAAAACAAACTTAGTTCATGAACTTAGCTGTATATTCCATCACTAGTAGATTGTATTCCTAAGACTGAATAAATACATTATTCTAACAATATTGACGTTGTGTGGGTGTAATTGTTTTTAAAAACAATTCAATTCCATCCCACATAAGACATTAGAATAATCTATCTAGGACAACGAAATCCCTAAATATAGGTGTAAGATCCATAAATATGTATAATTTCATGACTCTGTTTTCTATCTATAACACTTTATTATATTTTAAAGAAAATATTCTAAGTTAGGTGTGGAGTTGGTATGGATGTTTACACCACACAGAGCCTTAATATGGGTACATAAAAAATGTTAAATATAATATATATCACATACATAATTTTCAAAACAACACAATATCACATGAACATTGTAACATATTGAAAAACAAAAAATGTAAATAAATCTAGAATCTAGGTTTTACCCTTCGAATTCTATAATTTTTATACATGTTGGGTGTTTTGTTATTGTATAACCATGGGTGAAAGAATTTGTAAATAAATAAATTAAATAATATGTTTTATATTAATTGAAAATAAGTGAATTCTACTCTATTTAATAATAAATATGTCTAAATATTTAGGATAACATGATAACCTTAGAGAATGGAGGATAAGAACATAATGGAGTGTGTTGGGAGAAAATTATGGGATCATTGATGAAAAATTGATATGACACTGGGATTATCATCATTAATGGAGTTCATCACTCTTTATATTGAAAAAATCTAAAATAAATATTTTTTTGCGATTGATCTATTATCATGGTTGTATTTTTTATTATATTAATCCATAATATTTATTTCTTCAATACAAATTCAATTTAATTCTTTTAGAAATTATTTCATGGATTTTTTTTCTTAGTTTGTCTCTATTTACATTAAATACTAATAATTTGGAATTGATTGGGTTTTGATTATCTACCACAATCATTGATTTATCCATCAAATTATTAATTCAATCCTAGATAATGGATAGTGTTCATTTCTCAATTTTTTTCATGCTTTTCTCTCTTCTTTCTTTGAATGTTCTTCATTGGTATTTCATCTGACCAATGGTTCACTATTACAACGTACATATCATTATGAAAATGACCTTTGGTGTAATTCATCACTACAAAAAGTTCAGATTCTGGATTGGAGGTATGATGTAAGCTTGGTGATGATGATATAATTTTGGCACTTGATCAATGATGTATTTTTCATATGTTTTTCATTTTGGGTTATGTGGTGTGATAGGATGAGATTTCTGAGAAGATTTGCTTCCAAAATCTAGCCACTGGTGATGAATTACGCATAGTTATCCTCATATTCAGACTTGTGAGTATGATTCATAGATATAGTGAAGGAGGAAGATATATGGGAAGATATTAAAAAATAATAGTTGTTCCTAGAAAATATATATATACACATTTTATTGTTTAGAAGAGCACACACACTGTATAGACCCCCTTCTGTGGTGGATGAGTTTATGCATGAACTTAAATATCACACAGTTGAATCAACAGTTCAAAAACCATGTGGTCCCTATGTTGGTGACCCATCATGTACCCCATGGTACTCAGGAATGTCCATTGATAGTGTAAACAAGAAAAACTAGAGTATAGGGGAACGTCTTGAAAAAAATGTCCTTCGACACAGGAAGGATCAAACTTAGTGGGACACATCATGAGACCATTGCATATACCATGTAATTTTTCTAATGTATCATGGATCCTTTGTTTCCCTTAGTAGAATATTTGTATCATTGTGGGGGTATTACCTTGGTCCATTCCAAATACGTTATAATGTGATATCCCATCTTGAGAATTCAATGAGAGATCCTCTCGGCATGATTGTTCTATAGAGAATAAGATACACATCCATGTGTCTTATGGTGTTATCCAATATCATTCTTCCCTAGGATGGTAAGGTATCTCATTTTTGAAATCTAGGGAATGAAATATTCTGTTTATTGTTTTATTCTATACAGGGTTAGGTATGCACCATTTTCTATGGGCATGATCCCCTACCTATGTATCAACATCTTATTAGTTAAAGTTACTACCAATAATGGAGAGGAAAAATGAGCATAAACTCTCAAATGATTTCCATAAGTATATTCCAGACTCGAAGAGTGTGTTATATTATAAAAGTGTTACCTCATATAGTCATGTAGAATCAATAGGTGGGAAGTGAGGAAAAACCTCACCCCAGGACTCAAAATATTCCTTGATAATATCTATGATTCTTTCTCTTTCCCTCTAGTATTTACACAAGCATTAGAAATATACTAACACCCTTATGAATCTATGAGAAATATATTTTTACCCTTATAATGGTTAGGCTAACCTTTATGTGAGTAGATATATAGGCTTACATTAGGATTAGGTTAACTTTAGGAAAGGTTTTGAATTTTCTTATCTCCTTTACGAAACTATATTAATACCTTTAAACAATTATATTGTTTTCATGTAACCTTTAAAAACCTATGAAGTAATAGTTTATGTTTAGGCTTTATAATTTTTGGATTACCATTAAGAAACAATATTAGTAACACTACACAATTATTAAACTCTCATGTTACATTTATGTGATTATGAATTCATAAGTCACCTTTACACAAATACAATAATTGATAGTATACTTTTATGAAACTATTTTCAAAACATAGTTTACCATTAAGTATCAAAATAATTTTTATGTTTAGCTAAATGCCACTATTTAAATTTTAAGGTCCCCATACACTCATAAAACTTATTAAAGTGATACTTAACATTACACAACTAATAGATATCAATTCATACCATTAAAAAACTCATAGGAAACAAATCATACAATTATGTAACCCATAATAACTTTGTTTACCTTATGAAACAATGCATAAATGTAACACCCCAAAATTATTTACCGAGAGTCGGTGAATTATTACATGTCATTGGAATGATCCTAGGAGATCAAATCTCAATAGAATGATTAGTTTAGTAGCATTGGATGTACTAGATGAATAAATAATTTTTTCATTAAACCATGAAAAAAATTGTGTCCTCCTTGAACACACTCATTTCCTTTATAATATCATTGCAGGTTAATCATAATATACTTTTTCACATACTTGTACTATTCCTCAGCTGAGGGTATGTTAACCACCTCTAATTCGGGTCATTCCATTTGATTTGAACAAATGGACTCCTTAGGTTTTCTTTATTATCAATGTAAGGAATCTTGGTTGAAGTGAACGTTGTTTTGAGGATATCTGAGTTGTATTTGTTCGATCCAAATGGCTTTGGAGATGTGATTTTGAGGAAAGGGGATGTACCCATTCATAAGTGTGGTGAGGGTCACATTAGGAAATTCTTGAAATATTATTTTATTATAAAATCAATTTCGGCTTCTAATGGCTCCAAAAGGATTAATTTTTAGGATAAGGTCAGGATGGGTTGAAGACATCTCAAAAAATAGGTTTTAGACATGTTTTGGTCACCATATTAACCATATATTTTAAAATTATCTCTAAGTTAAATAGTTTAACTTTTACCATGTATTCTTGTATTATTATAATAAATGGTTAATAAATTTACTATAAAACGCCAAGAGAACCCTACGTGGTTCATTATTGACTTATATAACCTTTTCTAAGTCCTTTGGCCGATGATTAGGTTTTTGTGAATATTATATCATTTAATACTATAGTTTTTGTTTTTAAAAAATCATTTACGTCAATTTTGACACTATTTGGTATTTTGTTTTTGTTAATGTCATAAATACCGTATCACTTCTAAAAAATTTTAATTAATCGACCCTAAGATGTCATATTAACCTAGAAAATTCGTGGAATTCATAAAAAGTATCAATTTACATTCATTTTAATACTTATAGTATCAATTATTTTAAACTTTCATTAATAAGGTAATTACTGCATCATAATTATGTGAGGAATAAATTTAAATATTTAATGTTTAAAAATTATAAATTAAATACCATTATATAGGAAATCATTTTAGATTTCTAATAAATATTTATATCTCAATATATCTTTTGTATAACCATATATAAAAAAAAATTATTTATGAAAATTTTAATTTAACACTTTTAACTCTTCTTTAAATAAAATAATAATAAATATCCTAATCTAATCCATGCAGATGAAAAAGGATGATATTTTATTTCTAAGGTTGATTTTGGTCAAAATACAATTATCCAATAGAATTAGGACATGTGTGAGTGTAATTATAATATCAATTTTACCTTTAATTATCCTATTTACATTTATCATTTGTAAATAAAATTCAAAAGTTACTATATATAAAAAATTATTTTCATCTTATTGAACCAAATTTTACATTATGATGTCAACTGTGTATCTTGGATTTTTAGTATTCAATTCACAGAAGAGGTAAAATTACTTTTTTTCAAATTTGTAAATGTGCCTAGAAGATGGGTAAAAGACATTAAAAGGTTTAACAAAAATTTCTACATATAATCTTATTATAAAATCACTCCAATGAATTACATTAAACTAATATAGGTATTTGGGTATCTATTTTTCCTTAAAATAAATTCAAATAAAACAAATAATTATTTAAATTAAATCTTAGTTTTTAACAATATCGCACTGTTTTTCACTATTTATAAAAAATTGAATGTTTTCAAAAAAATACCAAAAATTCATTCTAAGATAATTTTGATATTCTGAATCAAAAAAATGAAGTCAATTTTGAAAAATAAAATTTATAAAATTTCAACAACTGTGTATTACTATTCATAACGACTAGTTTTATTTGTCATGGTGTGGTGTAACTAAAAGTTGTGTACAACGCAGGCTATTTTATTATTCAATGAGAAGTGTAATGTGGAAGCTTGGGGTGTTACCATATTTCCTCCTTAAATTAATTTCATCTTCTAAATGTCTATAATATTACAAAAAAAAGATTCAGTTGTTCTTCATCCTAAGATCCTCAGGATCCCACGTCATCTCTTCCATTTTATGGTTTCTCTTCGGATCTATTACCAGACGAGTCATCCATTTTCTCAACACCTGTTCTCTAGTGTCAAGAATTATGATAGAATCTTCTTAATAAAAATGACTCGGTTCCAGATCTATTCCTTCACAGTTGAGTACATGCTTTGGGTCATACATGTATTTTCTGAATATTGATATGTGGTACACATATTGATATTTGGAGAGACTTTGTGGTATTTCCAAATGATAAGCTACAAATCCAATTCATTAGTAAAATTCATAAGGTCCAATGTACCTAGGATGTAATTTACCTTTATTACCGAATCATATAAAACCCTTCCATGTAGATACCATTCGAAAAGCATGATCTCCTACCTGAAATTCCCAATACTTCCTTCGGTTGTTGGCATATCTCTTTTGCATACTTTGAGGTACTTTGATATGGTTTTGGATAATCTTCACCTTTTAAATTGTTTACTCAAATGGTTTTGGTCCTATGGGTTTTCTAGAAATATCATTGTAGATACCCGAAGCTTGACATACATGGATATTACATTACTTTAGCGGAATACATAAAACATAACAATAACACACACAAGGATCGTAATAGTTTAGTGTCTTTAGAAACATGGAATGTAATCTTCTAAATGTGGTGAATGATCTTCAACATCTCCCATAAAGATCGTCCATTTTTTTCTTAACTAAAACCTTTCTTTATATCCTGGGGAAAATAAAACATAAAAAGGGTGAGCTCAAATGATCAGTAAGGGTATGCATGGATAAAAAAACCATTCCAAATACATTTGAACTTAAAAGCATGAACATAATGTTTAAACGTCAAATGATTGAGAAATGACATAAAACATGGAAGTACGTATGGAATAGATCATAATGAAACATTAAGAATGATAAAATTACATGAGAATAAAACATGTAATTTTCGCAACCATTCAGCACATGTCATTAATTAAATAGTAGCCAAGGCATTGCTGCCAAGACCATCTTGGTGGACAAAGTCCCTTTCTAAATCGAGTTCACTCCACGTTTCAGTCCTGTAACACTGAACCAGATTAACTTAACGTTCCATCCATGTCTATCTCATGAGATATAAAATCCTTACCCAATGCATTTGAGGGAGATATAGGTCCCACCCATCTCATAATGAAATCATTCTTACTTGTGCCACAAAATAAACATACATCATTTATAATAACCCAATGAATAAAATGGGTTTCATAAACATCATACCATAATCACATAATCCATATAAAATAAATGGATATCATTTCATAATAAGAGAAGTGAAACCATGTAAATCATAGAGACATTATACTTGAAAAATACACATATGAAATAATGTCATCTTCAATGAAAAATGGTTTTGATAAAACACTTGAAATGAATTCTTGAGGAAATTATCCTTTTTTCTTCAAAATCATTTTCTTTTCCCAGAATGTCATGAAATTTTAAAAGAAAAGGATTTCATAGAAAATATTCATGAAATCTTTTGGAGGAAGCTTCATGAAAACAAGGCTTTATAAAACCGTAAAAATCCGTTCAAGTCGTATAAGTTAAAAATAACATTCTCCTCGTACTTTTGTCGGAAAAGTAAAAAAGGAACCTCGTAACGTAAATAAGATATAGATTCAATACATACTATATAGTAAAAGTCAAAAATGGGTAAAAAGGACTTTATAAATACATGAAAACACTTCTATAAAACATAGACTTGATATAAATTGCCCCAGTAAATACTTACGAATTAGCAATCTCGGATAAAAATGAGATTTGAAAAATTATCCCTTACCTTAGGTCCGATATGCTTCGTACGTATCCGAACATCATGTATAATGATTTAAATAATTTCATTGACTTATTAAAGAATAATATTCATTGTTATGATGTCATATATGTTTCACTTATTACTTTATATTACCCGTTCTTTTGTAAATTCCATGTTAAAGTTGCGTTTTGGATAAAATCATTTCATTTGTCGTATGTGTTTCGACGTGTCATTATTTATATTATTACTTATATCCTTATTTACATAATTTCATAATGTAAAACATGATTTTCATATATTATACATATACATATATATATTATATGTTGATAAAAGGAATGAAATACACCGTTCAGGGAGACGGTAGGCCGTACGTACGCATGAACGCTGTTTTCGTTTACTTATTGAATTGAATGAAACTAAATAGATGACATACATATATATATATATACATAAATCCAGTAGAATTATTATTTCATATATTTCATTATTATTCATTAAATAATTTTTATGGTCATTCATGTATGGTTAACATGGAGAATGAATCTCATCGCGTCGTGGAGACGGTAGTCTGTACGTACGCACGAGCGATGATATAATCCCATAATCATTGAATTGAATTGGAGTGGATGATACAATATATCATAATCACTATGATGTTATAATAAATATGTATAGTTATTATTTACACCATTATACCCATCCAAGTAAGGTGGTGTTGGAAAAACATATTGCACCACGGCGTGGAGACGGTATTCCGTACGTACGCACGTGGGGTGATTTCGTTTTCTGTAGGATGGATATATGGTGAAATAGGGTTGTTTAATACTTATACTAACATATCAGTATATGATTGATACTTATGTTATTACTTCAGAATTAAACAACTAAAGAAGAAGAAGTGGAAGAAGAAATAAAGTTGAAAGAATCGGTAACGAACATTACCTCTTCTTTGAAGCGCCTCTTTGAGACCTCCTCATAGGGCACTGCAATTGGTCATTGAAGAAGACTAGGACCTCTAGGACGTTTATAGGGAAGTGGAGAAGAGAATTTGGCAGTGGTTGGTCGAGCTTGAAGGCTCAAATTGGTGTGAGGAAGAGAGGGAGGAGGTGCCCTTTTATTTGGGAGGAGAGGGGCACCTTTGGAAATCTTAAAAATATTAATTTATAATAAATCCAACCCCACTTAAAACATCAAAAAATGAATCATATTAAAATATAAGATGAGATAGGTTTTTAATCACATCAAACAATGAAATTTAGACATGTTACGAAATTATTTTAAACATTATCAACTTGATTTATCCTTACTTAATCAATTTAATTTTATTTGTGGTAATAACATTCTAAATTTTAACTTATAACAAAGAATTACTTATTTTTTGTGAATTGAACATAATTGGATAATTTATTACATTTGAGACCATATAAATTTAAATTTATAATTTTTAAATATTTTTGGGATTTTTGAACAATTTTATAATATGTTATTTTTATAAAATAACAATAGTGTCATTTTTGACACTATTCATTTATATGAATTTAAATAAACTATATACAGAAGATATGTTCAAACTAAAAGATTTAATAGTTTAATAAAATTCCATATGTATCTATAAAATTAGTGGGGAACATTAAATAGTTCATATAATATTTATTTCATTATTTTTAAAACCATTTATTTGGTTTATCTCTTAATAAAATAATTACTACAACATTTTTGTATAATTATTTAATATACTTATATGTTGCATAAAAATTAAAAATAAAATCTTATGATGAAGATAAATCTATTAAATTTCACAATAATAATTTTACTAAAATTTATCATCTTAAAATCACAATAGTTAAATTTTTATATTTATTAAAATATGAAGGTGACAACTTTCGCATAATATAAAATAAAATAATATAAGTGTCATAATTGCTTGTATAAGACTCCAAATGGTCACACATTAGAGAATTGGATGATTATAGTATAAATTTACATGACCAATATGTTTTGGTCCGGGTTTTGTGCCTTTTATGGTCACTATTATTTTAATAAAAACTATATTCTTGATTTTTCACTAGATAAATAATTTTTGCATCACTATTGTGTGACAATTAATGATAATTATTTAATCCCAAAAAATTCTAAATAAATTCTCATAATGTAGATAATTTTTTTATATTTCTATAGACTATTAATGTTTGAAGTTTCATGAAGTTTATCACTAAATTAAAATTATTATACTTATAATATTTAAGAGAGTGACATGTTGCCACTTTCGTTGGTTTTAATAATAATTCAATTATTTTCATGGGAAAAAGTCCATTAAATGAATCTAATCCGACCGTTAGGTGATATGTGTCGACATTTAGTCAACAAATAGAATTTTTCCAAGTGTTAGGGTATGTTTATAATATTATATTTACCATTAATTACCAGATTTACCTTTAACTATGGTAAATAAATTTTACCGTAGTTACTATTCACAATGCCTAAAAAAATGTATCTTATTAAAATAATTTGAACCCACTGATTCCAAATATGGAATACATTTTTACAAATTAAATACACAAAATTTTCAGAAATTATGTTAAAATTAATCCCGTTGTCGAATGAAAACGGGTTTTTCTTTAAAACATTGCAAAAGATTAAATTGATTTAACCTACGAATTCAAGGTAAAATCAATTCTAATGACATAAATTATATTAAATGGTAAAAATATATTATATTTATAATTTAAAACCATTCAATATTATAATTTAACCAGATAAGATATTACGATGAAAAAAGTTGCTTTTAATTAAAATATATCGTGTTTTTACTATTCATTAAAATATGAAAGTTATCAGAATAAAATGAAAAATTTATCCAAAGTAAATTTTTATTTCATGATTCCAAATAATAATATTATTTTGTCAAATGGATCTTATAAACATTTCAAAAACTATATTTAAAGTTGGTGCGCCATCAAAAGACGGCAAAACTATATTTTTTGAAAAATACTTATTTTACCCGAAAATTTATTTTGTTCTTATACCATGTTCTAGAAAATGAGTAAGATGAATAATAATGTTATAAAATTTAAAATTTAGTTAATAATATTCATAACATCTAGTTCATAATAATATTATAATAATATATTATTGTTTAGTAAAACCTAGTATTGCGTACAACACACGCTATCAAGGAAGGTCGTGATTGCGTGTAATGCAAGCCAAGTCCGGGTTGCATGTAGTGCAAGACTCCTTTGTTTTTGCATATAATAGAATAAAACCATATTTTATTTATACATTGAATATAGATATATACACACACTCAATGTTGGGTAGAATAACTTCTATCAAACGAAGTTGAAATTGTGTGTAACACGAGCCAAGAATAGTGTTGTGTATACTGCAAGCTAATACGTTGTTGCGTATAGCACAAGATAATCTTGGTGTATCATATAACAGAATATATTAATGAATTTAAAAATAATGTATCTTATAAAATCTCTGGTTGTTACATTCTACCCCCCTTAAAATGAATTTCTCCCTCGAAATTCGTTGGGGTTATAAATCGTTTACTATTCATAGAAACCCACATCGTAAAAAAATACCAAAACTAAACATTAAAAACTAAAGTATGAAATATAACGATTACACAAATTAAGTCATCACTGGGATTCCATATAGGATAAAATTGGTGAAAATATGGATATGGAAGAGAAATCTAACCATCATGTTCTGATAAAGAGTGGTAGAGAACATGGCTATGAAAAATCCAACAATCACAAAGCCATAAATTTGTGATGATCTAAGGTACCATCTGATTCATCGGATATAAAGGCACTAGGACAACATTTTTGCTTCTCAATATTTTTTCCCTAAAGATTATGAAAATGGAATTAGAGGAAATACTTTTGTGATTTTGGTATAGTCTCACCATTGGTCGTTCTTTGAAAAATTTCCACTTCATCTCTTAATGAAAGGAAGTTGAATTTGTCATTCGTGATGTGTTAGCAGATCATGTCAGAGAATGATGGGTCATTCCATCTGTCTCCAACAAAAGGTTAGAAAGGTTATCAAAAAAAAATACATAAGTCCATCTATAGTGAGATTAATCATATATGGTTCCTAAAATGGACTTATACTTCATATATCATACTGATTAATATAATAAAACTAGTTTCTACTAAACATGGACTTCCTATAGGCTAGTGGTAGGCGATAAAGGCTAGTCGTACTTCAGTTCTGGATTCGATTCCCACAGCCTTTTCCGACGCGATGAGCTGTCACCCGTCCTGCAGGTTGTCCTTTTTCTAAAACTACATTACTATAACATCCCATCAATAATATCAGAAAAAAGATCTATCCTTAAACAATACTAACTTATGTACAAAATAATTCATTCCAATCTTTAGGCTTATCTAAAATACTTCGGTCCAAGCTCATAGTATAAAGAAAATGATTACGTGAAATATCATCAACCAAGAATGAAAATATCATCATTTATCCCCCATATATCTTGTTGGTCACATTCCAATCATGTGAATACCTTAATCGTGTATTCTCATGAAAAATTAATACCCGTTGAACCATAGTGAAAACATGAATGCAGTTAAAAGTTAACACTTTCCACATACCAAAATCCTCAAAATTCTATATACTCAAACCATGACATCACTTAGTCCTTATATCAATCATGAGATCATGAATACTATCAAACATTTAATTTTCTCCTTATCCCTTCATTATGGGCATATCATCTGCTTTCCAAAATATTTGAATCACTTTTCATGGTTACTGGAACCTTAAAATAATTGAAAACCACTATAGACTAATAAAAAAATATTCCAATACACAATAAAAGTACCTCAACAACATTATTCATGAATACCAATACATGAACACTTCAATCCATCCTCTTCAATGATTGTCCTAGAATAAGTCCTTCCTTGATTTAGAGGTAAATTTTTAGGTCAGTGCATTGAGTTGGGTAATGCCCATGTTCTCCACAAATAATACATTGAACTCCATAACAGTCTGTCACTCTATGACCCTTTTCTCCACACAGATAACATCGGTCCCTCCATTTGAGGTATTCCTTAAGGTTCTTCTTCCAATCTTTATAAATCTCAATCTTCCTTTCTTTATGATCCTCAACATGAAAACATGAATAATAGTCTATCTTCCTCTTATTTTATGAATTAGGAATACCACTAAATTTCACTTTGTTAATCATATATCGTGATGACTGATTTGGCATAATCACAATATCTTTCTCTCTAGGAACTACACAATTTTGTTGCTCATAGTCACCAATTTGTCCATTGGATTCAATGTTAACCGAATTCCTTCTGGTTCCCTCCAATAACTAAAACACAAAAAGATGTCTGTGAGAGGCCAAATCATGCTAGAGAAAACAACATAGTAAAGGGGGAGTACCCTCAATATCTAACATCATTGGTTAAATTATATGATCCTTAGCACAATTCTGGGACTATAACCTATACATATACTTAACCTTAGAGACATCCCTAGACATACCTTAGAAATATCTCTAGGGATCTCACTAACGTTTTCGCATCCTAGATTCCAAAGGATGACTAAACCTTTGCTCTGATACTAACTATAGAGACCCAAAGCTTGACGTACATGGATATTACATTACTTTAGTGGAATACTTAATACATAACAATAACAGACACACATGGATCGTAATAGTATAGTGTCTTTGTAAACTTTGAACGTAATTTTCTAATCATGGTGAAAGCTCTCAAACATCTCCCATAAATATCTTCCCCCTTTTTTTCTTACCTAAAACCTTTCTTTATATCCTGGGGAAATGAAAACATAAAAAGGGTGAGCTCAAATGCTCATAAAGGGTAATCATGGATAAAATAAACCATACCATATACATTTGAACTTAAAAACATGAACATAATGTTTAAACATCAAAAGCTTGAGAAATGGCATAAAACATGTATGTATGTATGGTGTAGATCATAAAAAAAATTAAGAATGATAAAATATCATTAGAATAAAACATGTAATTGTGGAAACCATTCAGCACATGTCATGATTTCCATAGTAGCCAAGGCATTGCTGCCAAGACCATCTGGTGGAAAAAGTCCCTTTCTGAATCGTGTTCACTCCTCGTTTTAGTCCAGTAACACTGAACCAGATTAACTTACCGTTCCAGCCATGTATATATAATGACATATAAAATCTTTACCCAATGCATTGGAGGGATATATAGGTCCCACCCATCTCATAATGAAATCATTTTTACTTGTGCCACAAAATAAACATACATCATTTATAATAACCCAACGAATAAAATGGGTTTCATAAACATCATACCATAATCAAATAATCTATATAAAATAATGGATATCATTTCATAATAAGAGAAGTGAAACCATGTAAATAACAGATACATTATACTTGAAACATACACATATGAAATAATGTCATCTTAGATGAAAAATGGTTTTGATAAAACACTTGAAATCAATTCTTGAGGAAAGTATCCTTTTTTCTTCAAAATCATTGTCTTTTCAAAAAATGTAATTAAATTTTAAAAGAAAAGTATTTTGTTGAAAATATTCATGAAATATTTTGGAGGAAGCTTCATGAAAACAAGGCTTTATAAAACTGTAAAAATTTGTTCACGCTGTATAATTTGAAAATAACATTTTCCTCGTACTTTTGTCGGAAAAGTAAAAAAGTACCTCGTAACGTAAATAAATGAAAGATTCCATATATACCATGTAGTAAAAGTAAAAAATCGGTAAAAGGGACTTTATACATAGATGAAAACACTTTTATAAAACATGGACATGATATAAATAGCCCCAGTAAATACTTACGAATTAGCAATCTCAGATAAAAATGTGATTTCTAAAATTATCCCTTACCTTAGGTCCCATATGCTTCATACGTATCCGAACCTCCTGTATAATGATTTAAATAATGTCATTGACTTATTACTGAATAATATTCATTGTTATGATATCATATATGTATCACTTATGACTTTATATTACCCGTTCTTTTGTAAATTCCATGTTAAAGCTGTGTTTTGGGTAAAATCATTTCATTTATCGTATGTGTTTCGACTTGTCACTCTTGATATTATTACTTATATCCTGATTTACATAATTTCAGAATGTAAAACATGATTTTCATATATTAATAATATACATATATATATTATATGTCGATAAAAGGAATGAAATACACAGTTCATGGAGACGGTAGGTCGTACGTACGCATGAACGTTGTTTTCGTTTCCTTATTGAATTGAATGAAACTAAATAGACAATATATATATATATATATACATAAATCCAGTAGCATTATTATTTCTTGTATTTCATTATTATTCATTATATAAACTTTATGATCATTCATGTATGCTTAACATTGAGAATGAATCTCATCGCGTCGTGGAGACGGTTGTCCGTACATACGCACGAGCGATGATATCATTTCCATAATCATTGAATTGAATTAGAGTGGATGATAAAATATATTAGAATCAGTATGATGTTATAATAACTATGTATAGTTATTATTTACACCATTATAACCATCCATGTAAGGTGGTGTTGGAAAAACAGATTACACCACAACGTGGAGACTGTATTCCGTACGTACGCACATGCGGTGATTTCGTTTTATGTAGGATGGATAGATGGTGAAATAGGGTTGTTTCATACGTATAATAACATATCAATATATGACTGATACTTATGTTATTACTTCATAATGAAAAAACTAAAGAAGAAGAAGTGGATGAAGAAATAATGTTGAAAGAATCGGTAACGAACATTACCTCTTCTTTGAAGCACCTCTTTGAGACCTCCTCTTAGGGCACTAAAATTGGTCTTTGAAAACTACTAGGACATCTAGGATGTTTCTAGGGAAGTGGAGATGAGAATTTGGCAGGGTTTGGCCGAGCTTGAAGGATCAAATTGGTGTGAGGAAGAGAGGGAGGAGGTGCCCTTTTATAAGGGAGGAGAGGGGCACCTTTGGAAATATTAAAAATAATAATTTATAATAAATATAACCCCACTTAAAAACCTCCAAAAATGACTCATATTCGATTATAAGATGCGATACGGTTGTAATCTCATCAACCAATGAAATTTAGACATGTTGGGAAATCATTTTAAACATTATCAACTTGATTTATCCTTACTTAATCAATTTAATTTTATTTGTGGTAATAACGTTCTAAATTTTAACTTATAATAAAAAATTGCTTATTTTTTTTGAATTTTCCATAAATGGATACTTTATAACATTTTAGACCATATTAATTTAAATTTATAATTTTTAAATATTTTTGTGATTTTTAAAAAATTTTATAATATTTTATTTTTATAAAATCACAATATTGTCAATTTTGACGCTATTCATTTATATAAATTTAAATAAAATATATACAGAAGATATGTTCGAACTAAAAGATTTAATAGTTTTATAAAATGCCATATGTATCTAGAAAATTAGTGTAGAACATTAAATAGTTCATATAATATTTATTTTATTATTTTTAAAACCATTTATTTGGTTTATCTCTTAATAAATTAACTACTACATCATTTTTGTATAATTATTTATTATACATATATGTTGCATAAAAATTAAAAATAAAATCCTATTATTAAGATAAATATATTAAATTTAATAATAATACTTTTACTCGAATTTAGCATCTTAAAATCACAATAGTTAAATTATTATATGTATTAAATTATGAAGGTGACAACTTTGGCATCATTTAAAATAACATAATATAAGTGTCATAATTGCTTGTATAAAACATTAAATGGTCAAATATTCTACCATTGGATTATTATATTTTAACATTACATTACCAATAAGTTGTGGTGAGGGTTTTGTGCTTTTTATGGTCACTATTAGTTTAATAAAATCTATATTCTTGATTTTTCACTAGATAAATAATTTCTGCATCACTATTGTGTCACAATTAATGATAATTATTTCATCCCAAAAAATTATAAATAAATTATCATGATGTAGATAATTTATTTAGATTTTTTTTGAGTATTAATGTTTTAAGTTTCATGAAGTTTATCACTAACTTAAATTTATTATACTTATAGTATTTAAGAGAGTGACATGTTGTCACTTTCTTTTGCTTTAATAATAATTAAATTTTTTTCATGGAAAGAAGTCCATTAAATGAATGTAATCAGACCGTTAGGTGATATGGGTTGACTTTTAGTCATCCAATAGGATTTTTCCAAGTGTTAGGGTAATTTTATAATCTTATATTTACCCTTAATTACTGGATTTACCTTTAACTATGGTAAATAAAATTTACCGTAGTTACTATTCACAATGCCCAAAAATAAAAAGTAGCTTATTAACATAATTTAGACCCACTGATTCCAAATATTGAATCCATTTTTCCAAATTCAATACACAAAAGTTGCAGAAATTATGTTAAAATTAATCCTGTTGTCGAAAGAAAACAGGGTTTTCTTTAAAACATTGCAAAAGATTGAATTGATTTAACCTACGAATTTAAGGTAAAATCAATGCTAATGACATAAATTATATTAAATGGTAAAAATATATTCTATTTATAATTTAAAACCATTCAATATTATAATTTAACCACATAATATATTACGATGAAAAAATTTGTTTTTAATTAAAATATATCGTGTTTTTACTATTCATTAAAATATGAAAGTTATCAAAATAAAATGAAAAATTTATCCAAAGTAAATTTTTATTTCATGATTCCAAAGAATAATTTTATTTTGTCAAATGGAACTTATAAACATTTCAAAAACTAGATTTAATGTTGGTGCGCCATCAAATGGAGGCAAAACTGTATTTTTTGAAAAATAATTATTTTACCCAAAAAATTTATTTTGTTCTTATACAATGTTCTAGAAAACGTTTAAGATGAATAATAATGTTTTAAAATTCAAAATTTAGTTAATATTATTCATAATGGCTAGTTCATAACAATATTATAATAATATATTGTTGTTTAGTAAAACCTGGTATTGCGTACAACACACGCTATCAGGGAAGGTCGCGATTGCGTGTAATGCAATCCAAGTCAGGGTTGCGTGTAGTGCAAGACTACTTTATTGTTGCGTATAACAGAATTCAACCATATTTTATTTATACATTGAATATATATATATATATACACACACACTCAATGTTGCGTAGAATAACTTCTATCAACCGAAGTGGAAATTGTGTGTAACACGAGCCAAGAATAGCGTTGCGTATACTGCAAGATAATACGGTGTTGCGTATAGCGCAAGATAATCATGGTGTATCGTACAACAGAATATATGAATGAAATTAAAAAGAATGTATCTTATAAATTCTCAGGTTGTTACAATCATCCAAAAAATTTGTTGTGCAACATATCTTTCCATATAACACTTCATATGGTGCCATTTTAAAACATGAATGGAAGTGAATTTTATAGGATAATTTTTCCAGAGCTAAATATGGATCCCACATACCTTTAAAGTCATGTAACCAGGATCTCAACATATCTTCAACGGTTTGAATAGTCCATTCTGATTATCCATCAGTTTGAGGGTGGTAAGAAGTTCTCAAATGAAGTACAGTATCTGAGGCTTTCTGAAGAATTCTATAGAATCTTAATGTAAAACATGGATCATGATCAGAAACAATCAATTTAGGTACATCGTGAAGTTTTACAACTTCATTAATATATAGTCTGGTTAAATTTTTAAGTGGTAAATATTCTCTTATAGCATGAAAATGTACTAATTTGTTAAGACGATCAACAATGAACCCTATAACATCATTCCTTCATGGTTTTTTCTATATCCCCATGAAAAATTCCATCATAATATAATCCCATTTCCACTCATGAATGTGAATACGATGCATGACTCATCTAGGATGTATTCTCCCATCCATAACCTATTGACAAACCATACATCATGACACATAATCATCAATCTATATTTTTATGTACACCTATAAAAAATGTTACTTCAAATGTATACAGATCATAGTTCTACTAGGGTCTATAGGGAATTTGGATCTATGAGCCTCTTCCAACAATTCCATTTTTAGATCAGGTAAATAGGGATCACAAAGTCTCTTCCCAAATTTCAAAATTCTATACTCATATACAAATTTGAGAAATCTATCATTTTTCAAAACATTAATTTTCTTTTGAAACTTTTCATCATTAATTTTAGAACTTATTATCCTTTATAGTAAAAATGGATTGGAAACCATTTAAAAAGTATCAAGGTTTCACCTACCATGTTTATTCTCTAATCCATTTTTATTATATCCATGAACATAGGATTCCTTTCGACACTTATCTTGTTCATAAATCCATGATACATTCTAATAAATGAATATTCACCTTATTTTCCTTCCCCATGTGATTTTTTATAGTACAATAATAATCCTTGAGCAAATCGAGCCATCACCTTTGCTTCATATTGAGTTATTTGTTTGAGAAAATATACTTCAAACTCTTGTGATCGGTATATATCTCACATATTACACCATAGATATAGTGTCTCCATATCTCCAAAGAAAGGATTCGAGCTATTAAATCAATATCATGAGTAGGATAGTTTTGTTTATGAATTTTTAACTGATGGGATGCATAGAACATAACTCTATCATTCTATGTGAGGACACAACCAAGTCCTTTTTTTGATGCATCACTATAAAAAACAAACCTATCTATCACCAATCGTAGAGTTAATATAATAGAATTGACTAATATTTTCCTCAATTCTTAAAAAAATTCTTCTAAATCGTTTTTTCCAACCAAATTTAACTCTATTATGTGTGAGCTTGGTCAATGGGTTAGCCAATCGGCCAAAATTTTGGAAAAAACGAAGATAATAACCTCATAAACCAATAAAAATGCATACCTCAGTTATACTCAACGGTTCTGGACATTCTTATATTTCTCTTGTATTTGAAGGGTTAATAATGATTTCATAATTAGAGACATTATAGCCAAGAATTGAAAAATCCTAAAGCCAGTATTCACACATGCTAAACTTCTCATATAATTCATTTCTTCTATGTTTCTTTAGAATTGTGTAGAAGTTATTTTCCTGATCTTCCTAGGTTTTGGAGTGTAAAAGGATACCATCAATTAATACCCCTAAAAAGTCATCATATATTCCTTGAAAACATTATTCATTAGATCCATCAAGATAGAGGGTCCATTAGTCAGTCCAAAAGGCATAACTGTAAACTTGTAATGCCCGTACCTAGTTCAAAATGATATATTTGGAATGTCTTCCATCTCCACACCCAATTGATAATATCCAAATCTATGTTCAATCTTTGAAAAATATTGAGCTCCTTGAAGTTGATCAAATAAATCCTCAATGCCAGGTAGGGGATACTTGTTCTTTATTGTCATAACGTTGATCTCCCTAGGGTCAATTCAAAACCTCATGGATCCATTATCCTTTTTAATAAAAGAATAGGGGTTCACCATGGATAAACACTAGGTTGAATAAATCCCTTATTACTCAATTCCATTGGTTTTTTCTTTATTTACACTAATTACATAATGTCCATTATATAAGGGGTCTTCGATATGGGCATTGAACCAGGAATTAAATCAATGGAAAAATAAATTTCTAATTTTGGAGGATGTATAGGTAAATCCTCTAGAAACACATTGAAATGTTATTACACTATAGGTACATCCTATATTTGATCATTTCTTTCCCCACCCATAGTTATTTCACTCTCTTCCTCCACAATAATTGAATTTAAAAGAGATACACATGGTGGATCTAAATAAGAATTAGATGGTGATGTTTTAGCTCTAATGATAAGATACTCTTTATCATCATTGAAAATTTTAATGTCCTTCTACAAACAATAATTTTTTGCATCATGGTCTGAAAGGCAATCCATACTGAGGATTATATCAAATTCAATCATGGGTATGATGATGAGATCAGTAGATGAAGCATGTTTATATACCCTAATGGGAAATGATTGACCAAAAATTGATGCAATTATACATTCCTTAAAAATATTGACTAACAGCTCTCATGTAATTGGAAATATCTAATTTTCATGACAAAATCAAAGATATGAAACAATGTGATTATCCAGAATCAAATAAATAATTGGCTAAATTTGAGGAAACCATTAAATTACCAGCCACCAAATCATTAAAAGTGTCAACCATAGTAGTAGTGATCACATTATCTTGGCCTTGCTCCCATGGCCTTTTCTAAGGGAATTTTCCTTGGTGATTAGGAAATTCATTTTCATAATTCCCCATTTCTATACAATTGTATCATTAAACATTGACAACCTCTTTCTTTAATTTTCAATCACGAGATTGGTGGCCTTTTTCACCACACATGTAACCAACTCACATTCCGTTCAGGAAAGTACCAGGGTGTTTCTTCACACATTTTATACAGGATGTAAATTTACTTTTTCCCTTCAAACCCCTTATTTCCATTTCCAAAGTGTTCAACAGTTCTCTTCTACTCTTGCTTTTATTGAAATTTGTAAGATATTGAAAATTCCTTCTCTGTCTTGATAAAACATTATACTATATCATCATACGTTGAGAAGAATTTTGGGACTAATGCACAACGAAGAAATGGTTTTATCCAATCAAAGAATCAATCAATATTACTAATTGGGTTACATATATATTTTATAACATGCCTTTCTAAACATGTAAAGTTAGCCTCATACTTTGCAACATTCTAATCCACCTTTTTCCTTAGACTCACATATTCCAATTTTATATCTGCTCGATGGTCATGAGGAATGTATTTTACTATGAAAATCTCTATAAACTCCCACCGTCCCATATTTGATACTTAATCATCCTCCATTGTGTTATTAATTAATGACCACCACTGATCTGCATCTCCCATGAGGGGATAAACTTCCAGGACAACATTTTATCTTTTTCTACTCCCTAAAGCATGAAATATTTTATCTATGGAACTTATCTAATTCTATGTTACAAATGAATTTTTAGTCTCATTGAATGTTGGTGGTTGTAGCCTCATGAAGTTTTCTAATATTGATCCCCCACATTATGGATCAGGATGCTACATAAAGGTATGGATTTTATTCCATACCCTGAGTGAGTTGTCCAAATATAGTTATTTTTTCTTCATCACTAGTTGTATCACCAACACCACTATAATTATCTTGAGTAGGAGGGAAATCCCTACACGGATTACGTGTGTTGATATGGTTTCCATTACATACACTAGGCTCCATTTATAAACAACATCATAATGTAGACTATTTTATGAATCACAATACATTATTACAAACTAGTAAAATACCAGCCATAAATGGAACAATTTATCCATGTGATCTATATTTATAAAGAAATGATTTCATTGAGGAAGTATTTACTCATAATTCCTTCAAAATTGTTTTCAATGAAAATGAGAATTATCCTAAGAATATCCCCTGGGAGTGTCGTAACCAAAAGTGAAACAAGGCGTCTTGTCATGTACCAGGATATATCGGGTCAAGCACACAACTCCTTGTCAGAGTTTTCACTCCTAGGAACATTGATGCCAGAGCTGCCAATACCTTCTAGTATCCTGATTGGGATATATTACTTAGAAAATACACAAAATCTCTACATTATCAAAATTCTACGAAGTGCTTCTATACTAATCCTCAAATTTTATCTTAGGGTAATGTTCTCTAATTAGAGTTTTTCCAAATATATCATCCATGTTTTTTACTAAATTTACTCTAATACCAAATGTAATGTACTCACCCTAATTTCCTAGAGTCGGTGCATTATTACATAACATTTTCATGACCAAAAGATATCATGTCTCGAAAGACTGATTAGTTTAGTAGCCTCAGAAGCACTAGATACATACATACGTTTTTCATTAAATCATGAGATAAAAAAACAAAATTATGTCCCATTTGAACACACTCATATCCTCTAGAGTATCCCTACTGGTTAAAACATGTTTGGGAAAAATAATAAGAATCACTTCATAAAATAACATTCCATGTAATATGAACATCTAAATAGTAAATTGGCATTGAATTGTATTAATGAGAATAAATATTATATTGTCATGTGATTAGGGTACAATTAAAAAAACACACACACACACACCACACACACATTAGCTAGAAAGAAAGGTCATATCCCCCCCAAGGGTTAACCCACCCCATCGACTGCTGTATTAAATTGATAATATATAACCCAATGGAACATTGGTAATGAAACACATTATATTTACCGCATGATCACTATTGGAAGGTCTTAATACCATGAATGCATCACGTCAAAATCACCACATTCCCATCATTCCTATGTGACCACCCCCTTTAATGGCCCAAAGGCCCAGGTGGCCGGTAGTATATATTGGCGGCCATAAGTCCCAAACATTGAATTGTTTCGGATTCCATAGTATAAATATAGTTCCTTCTAAAGTACCTACTACAATACTACTATAGTAACAGATAAATATTGATCGACTAAGATTTGATCCTGGGATTCATGTAAACTAATAGGGTGTGTTAACCACTAAAATAGCATAGAAACATCTAAATTAGAACACATAAAACATTAATATACTGAAAAAATATATAAATCAATTAAAAAAATATAAAATAATAAATATATTCCATATTTCTATAGTTTTCATGTAAATATGATAATCTAAACATATTCAAACCCACCATCGATTTTAGTAACAAATTAATTCTCAATGAGTGTATCAAAATTAAAATGTCTCTATAAAACAACAATGTAACTATTTTAATAGGAACAATATGTATAGAAATTTAAGACATTATATAGCCATCTAATTATCATGTTATTTATAAAAATTTAAAATTTAATCATCCCCAAATTTAAAATTAAAATGAGACTACAACTTTCTTGACATCCACTAAAAATAATAATTAAATAGGAAAATTTTAGAGTTGATAAATGGTTATCACCCCTTTATTGATTCATTATATATATCGATCTAAATAATATGTATTTCAAATGAAAATGGTCCACCTCAATTCCTATTACATTTTAATGAATAATGAGACTAGTCTAATGGATATTGAATTCTATCTTAAAAAAAGTTAAAACACATTTTATGAACACATAAAACTTTATAATATAGATTTATAATTTTATAAGCTATATATAAGTGAACATCAAAAATAGATTCAAAAATTTAATATAATTCAAAATTAATCTAAAAATATTTTAAAAATGAATTTAAAATGTTTCAAATGATTTCTTAAATAGTTCAGAAATATGAAATAAATTTAATAACAAGAAACATATATTTCTTCCCCTTAAATTTCATCTAACTTCTATCTAGAAAAAAATAAATCTTCATATGTATTTTAATATAGAAATGTTTTAATAAATAAAGATATATATACATATAAAGAAGATTAATGTGTTGAAAACTACACGTATAAAACTATATAAAAGGTTTCAATAACTGGAACATCAAATATGGATTTAGAATTAAGATCAAGATTAACTCCATTAAAATTGATTCTTTCCTTTCAAAAAAAAAGAATAAAATCATTAAAAATATAATTTTAATCATAGTAATGAACAATTCTCTAAAAAAAATGAATAAAATATGTATCCACAAAACATGTTATAATATAGTCAATAATTATTAATGTAACTAAATAATAATAACGTACTAGTAAACTATAATTTTTTAATTATAATTACATGTTCATATTCCATATAAAAAGTAATATTCAAGAGCCAGATATATAAAACAAATTGTACTCATATTTAATGATAATAGTTTTTAGTAATGATGTATATTGTTTCATCCCAAATGATATAAAGTATTCATGTTTATCCAAAACCAAAATTATAAAGATTCTAATGATGAAGCCAACATAGATGCATGATAAACATAATAATAAAAATATTCATTTTACTGTAGAATAAATAATGGACTAATTATACAAGAATTAAAACAAATCCCTCTTTATACGCATGTAGTTGTTCATTTTGAAATATTGGAATTGAAAAAATATTTATACAAGAAAGTCAAATCCTGGAAAAAAAATATATTTATCATAAAAGGATAATTATAAAGGTAATGACCATAAGATTAATATTTAAAACATTTTTCTAATGAAATTAAAATATTAATTTATTTTAAAAAATTATTTATAAACATATCTATGACTAAAATATTATATCCTAGTCCATTTTTTTACCATAAAAATTATTAAAATAGGAATTATTTTCAATATTTTCATTAGAAGCATATTTATGGTAAATAATCCATTCCAAAAAAGTATTTTCATTGTTTATAATATTCAAATTATTTTTAGCCTTTCATTTTTTTTGAAATAATTCTAAATCATGATAAACAATTTCATGTGCAGATGAATCACTTTTTTATAATTTTAATTTAACATATCATTTTATGAATTGTGGTTTGTAATCCCTGAATCAATATTCTTTAATTAATGGAAAAAATTATTTTTATTTTCACAACCCCTTTTATATTTTTATTTGAGGGACATATATATATATATATATTTCATTTCATATATTTGAACTTATTATTAATTACACATTTACTTTGGATATTTAATACTTGGTACATGTTTTTTATATTGATAGAACAATTAAAATGAGAAATGAAATCATGATATTTAGTTATAATTTTCTAACATATATTACAATATTTTCTATCATATGATCCTAGATCATGTGATCAAGAATGTGATGGTGAATAAGTTACCTTATAATAAATTTCCATAAATTCAATATTACTTGTTTCTTTTGGACTTTTAGACTTGTTTCATTATATTTCAGAATCACTCCAAGAAGATACATATTTATTATATTTCTTATTTATATTCCTTTTATTTTTGAGCATTATACAATTGGTTTTAATATTTCCTCTATTCCTAAAACCATAAAAATAATATTTGGACAATCCAAATTCATATGAATTACCTTGAGTGACATCTCTTTTACAAAAATCGTATTATTCATTTTTTTTCCAAAACATTCAATATTAATGTGCCAATACATTATATATTTAATGTGAATAGATTTACTAGTGCCATATATTTTAAAGGTATCTATATAAATATGTTTCAAAATTCCCTGAGTAGTGTTGTAACTGTAAATTATATCACGAAATTTTCAGTAATATAATAATAATTAATTTTGTGACCTTATAATTTAGATCATATTTATTAATAACTTCTCCATTCAAATCAGTTGGATTAGATTTTGGTAAAACATAATATTAAATCATAATATCCCAAAATATAATATCAATACAATTTAGATAATCTTCCATCTAGATCTTCCATTGTGTATTATTACTACCATTGAAATGTGGTTTCAAATTTAGAATCAAACCATATTTATTAAAAAATTAATCCATCAAAGAAAAACATATTTCCACTAGACTTGTTAAGGACTAGAATAAAATGTTCACACAACTAATCCAAAAAATAAAATGATTCATTATACATCCTTAAAATATCCATTCTGTGATACTAATTGTGAGGTGTCAAAGAAATTGACAGACTGAATTTTCCTTAATGGTTCCTCCACTAATAACAATTGTTTTTCTAGAGTTATGATGGAAAAATAAATAAGGGGTGAATTGGAAATTTTTAAATAATTTAATGATTATATAAAATCATTAAATTAATTGTCGTATAAATAATGTAAAATAGCCCAAGATATTTTTATAATGGATCAAATATAAATGATCCATATCTACAGTTCATTCCTATAAATAACTAATGGAGATGATTCAACCTATAATGTATTATTATAATTATTTTTCATATCATGAGACACAAAACTATTATAAATACATTCCCCCTACAGTATTAATCCTTAAAATAATCATGAATTTTTATATGGAGAGGTACAACCCGAATAATATTTCCTTCTTCCCACCAAGAGTCACAAACCAATGCATGAATTTTGATTGGGATTCACAACCCACTTTACAACATTTAAACGTGTCGTATAACCCATTACATTTATTCAAAAAAAATAATAGAATGATGTAAAACCATAGAACTAGGTCAATGATTCATGGTATGGGTATAGAGGTAGCAAATAACTCTCCATCAAAATTGGATCATGCAATTGATGTTCAGTTGAGAGAAGTAGTCAGTCACCAAACTATGCACCACCCATATAGCTGAAGAATATACACAACCTAAATAATTTTCCTTGGTTATATCAACTATATATATAGAGATTATCCATTCAAAACATCATTAAAATTTGAATTTTGTTGTATCCTTCTGGATAAAGAGATGTGCATATGAAACCCAAAAACCACATCAGTGTTTTCTATACTTATTTTCTAGATAATATTCAATGTATAAATATTTCATAAATGATAATTAATATTCATGTGAATCCTTCCTTATATCCTATAAAATAAAAATTATATGATGGATAATGGAATTTTTTACAACATTCAATACTATAATAAATGATTAATATTAATATCCTTCAAAAATATCCCTGATAATATACGACAATGACTCTTCATAGTTCAACTAGTTTTGATTCAGAATATTTGAAGTTTCAAAAAATCTCAGTGTGAATATATTTGTATAATCACATAAAAGTCACATTTAATTCATCATAAGATAGTTGAAAAGATGTTCACTATCATTGTAGATAATTAATAAATAAATTAAGAATAAAAAATATGATTATTTATAATAAATGTGGAGAAAATGAAATTTGATGTAACATGAAAATTTGAGTATAATTCTACGTTTATAACTCCCTGTTAAAATATGTGTTGGTTTTTTCATTAACCTTACATGAAATATACCCAATGTGTAAAGGTAACATAATATTACCCTTATATAACTTTTTGACCATACATATGTTTTAGAGAACCTAGAATACCTTTATGTGATACACAGTTTAACCTCACATGAGTTTTGGAATACTAATGGTACTATTACACAAGCTTTAAAAAACATTGGTACCCATTGGTGAAACTTAGGTTAACCTTATACACAAACTATAAATTAACCTATTCTCTTAGGAATTTATTATAAATATACTTGTATCTATACATATTTTAGGTTGAGTGTTATGTGAGTAGAGAGATACCATTTTGGGAGGTTCAGGTTACATTTATGAAAGATATAGAATTTGTGGATTACCATTACATATATATATAGGTACAATTTTTAAACTATATAAATTTCATGTCATCTTTACAAAAATATGAATTCACAAGATAACATTATTATTTATAATTTAAAGATTACCTTGAGGCATCTATATATGTACCTTCATGAGTCTATAGAATTTTTATGTTACCTTTAAAAAAGTATGAATTCAAAGGTTACCAATACTGAACATTTAGAATTTACAAGTTACCGTGAAGAAACTATTAGAATTTGTATTTCACAATTATGTATCTATTGAAATTAAAAAGTCAATTTTATGAATTTAGTGAAATTTGAAGGTTACCATCACATAACTAAAAAATATTACTTATCCTTACTCATATAATAGTGAGTGTTAATTAATTTTCTGTAAATAATATAAAGTAATTCTTAACCTCACATAACACTTAAAAACATTGATTACCATTATGTAACCCATATAAGCCTAGGCTACCTTACCATAACAATGTATAAATTATATTTAATGGTCTAAATAAATTTTTATACTAGTAATATAACATGAAACTTTTAGAACATATTGTAAAAAAAATAAAACATGAAATATAAAAAAAATTAACAAATAATAAGATATAAATAATGACAAGAAAACATTAATTAATTAAAAGGATAAAAAATTAAGATAACACTCAGTAATTTTATGGGAATTATAATTTATCCTAATGTGTTATTTTGTAATTATCAAGACATAATTATTGAATATGCTCTACGGAACCACTTCAAAACATCTTCCTATAGTGAATTTTGTATATACCACCATTAGTATGGAACAATTCGAGGAATTGTATGAGATACCTTTGAGGTAACCACTATGTTGGATATATCCACATGAGGTAGGGATTATAGGCACAATGATTGTCTATGTAATGATATAGTGGGTGTATATCATCTAGGAAATTATGAGGATTGCATTGAGCCATCAAAATTCATCTGTGGAATGAAAATATAGGACTTTGGTGCATGAAAATGATTACAAATATTTTTCTTATATGGAAATATATGTTTGATTTTGATAGGTCATTTTAATATACTTCTTAGGGTTAGTGAGGTGGAATACAACATAGCCTTACCAACTCGGTTAGATAGTGTGCACAATGTATTTCAAGGATGTAGCTATGGAGATATTTCCATAACCCATTGCACATTACTAACTGGTTTAATATCAATATTCATGAAAAATAAACATTCATAAAATACCCAATGACCATTGAGTATTTTTACGTGAATTTCCTTCATGGGAGTGTGATTATTTTGGATCATGTTCATTAGAAGCACACTAATCCTTAGGACAGAACCAGGGAGTGGGAGAAACCTATGCATTCTACGTACCCTGATCATTTTGAGGACTTTTTTAAATTTTAAATAATATTCTTTGAGTTAGGTGTGTTATTATATTCCCCATGTATCTTTAGTGTGGATATATTAAAAATATTAAGTATAATAAATCACGCACACAAATTTTTTTGAAATATTAGAATATCCTTGGAATGTTTCCTTAGAAGGGAAAATCAAGACCTTTATTAAATATATAATATGTGTTTTATATAATTCATGAAAAATATTTATATGCATCAGGTGTTTAATTTAAGTGATTTCGAAGGTGAGATATTAGGCTAATAAATTAATTAAATAATTTATTATCTTATAAATTTATGTAACCTAATTATCCATTATTGAATCATGGATTTTGAAAAATCTATATATTATCGACATACCCTTAAAGATTAGAGGAGAGGACCGTAGAGGAAAGAGTTGGTGTAAAAAAATGGGATGGTGGATTATTGATCTGTATACCACAAGGACATTTATTTTCAATTATGATCTTGGATCTATCTATAGAGAGTGACAAAAAATCGTTATTCAGCATCAATGATATTCCTATGTGTAAAATCTAAGTCCCTTCATTTTTTGAAAATTCATCAACACATTATTTTTTTATTAATGGATCAACTATACTTGATAACTGGTCAATGTCAAATTGACCACTAGAACAACATATCATTAATGTAGGCTCAAATTCATGAATAATGGAATGATGGGATATTGATAATTATTAAAGAAGATCGGTTTTGGATAGAAGGAGACCATTTTACTAGGCTTGGAATTTTGGGTGACATGGTACTGTAAGAGGATATTTTAGAGAAGATGGGTGTCCATAATCTTTCTAAAATCGATTTATTAGGCTCAGTAATCCTCTAATCCAAAATTTTTGGGAATGATTCGTAGCTATAGTAGAGGAGGAGGAGACATGGATAGATAGGCATCCGAGCTAATAGTTTTGGAAGATCATGATATACATTGAATTTATTTTGGAAGAAAATGTACTATTTGGACCCCCTTATATGGTGAATGGGTTTTCACATGAACTTAAATATCACATAGGCATGTGACTTATCCATATTCAAAAACTTTCTTAAGCTAGAGACCCAATTTCCACACCCAAGGTACACATGAACAACCAAGAGCTGTGTATGTAGAAAAGAGTAAAATATATGGAAATGAGTTAAAGGAAAAATCCATGAACATGGGCTAGACCAAACATAGTAGGAAAAGCCGTGGAACTCTTGTAAATAATTTGAAATTTTTTACAAGGAATATTTGAGCCTTATTTCCCATTATTCCAGTATTGTGATCTATATGGGTGTCTTACCTTGTTCCATCCTTAAGAGAGAATAGTTTTGTATCCCATCATTAGAATAGGATGAGATATCCCTTTTACAGCATAGTTTTAGATAGATTCAGGTGTCCCACCATGTGGCCTGATGTGTGATCCTATATCATTATCTACTAGGTTGGGCCAGGTATCCCATTTACAACATCTAGGGAACGATATCCCCATAAAAGCATGTTATTCTAGATTGGATTATGTATCAACCATATGCCCAGTTTTGATCCCCAATTGTTTATTTTATTATAATGAATTCCAATCCTAATATAGAATTGAGAGTCCCTAAAAGTATGACCTCTCAGATGAGAACCATAGGTGTATGAATTATGTGAAGATTTAGTTCACATGGTCAACTGTTACCAAGGAGTCACTTGAAAAATACCTAGGATGGAAAGGAGTACATAAATCAACTTGAGAGTTGGTGTATTCCGTAATCATATCTCAATTTCATTATCTTTAATTATAGTTTTATCTCCTTATTATGATATTGAGATCACCCCATCTCTTGATTATTTTTTAGTGATATAAGGGTGTCTTATTGGGTATGTTTATTATCTCCCTAGTACCGATTCATTCCACAAATATCTTTTGTGGTATAGATGGAATGCCTTTGGATGGATCCCAAGGAGGATAATGAGTTGTTTGGGTTTAGTTATACTAGATGGACCATAGAATGTTCAATATGTTTAATTTTGAAAGCAACCCCCTTTTCTGAGTAGGCCAGAATAATTTTTTAACCATAATTTTGGGATTGTAGTTAACCATTTACTTTTCTATACTCTTTATCCAGATATGATGTGGGATTAGTTGTTATGAATTTATATTTGGTATCAATTGTTTATCATTTCCACATAATTATGGTGAATGGAGATGCATGTATGTGTAATGGTGGTTTTGGATAAGGGCCCCAAAGTGTGTGATATGTCTACTCAACACTAGTATATACTCCCTATATTATAGAGGCAGGCATGTGGTCACACTCGGATTACGATTGGAGAAGTGGGACTTGGTGGGTTTGGTTATGACAGATAATTCTAACATTAACTTTTTATATGATAGGGTTTCACAGGAATCAAATATCTGGTTCATTATACTAAATAAGGGTTATGTTTTTTCATGTCCCAAATTGAAGGAATCAACCATGAAACAGAAGACCTGAGAGAAGATATATTGAATAATTTCCCCTGATAATCGACATGAACTCATCGACATTGGAAAAACACTGCCCAATTTAATCTAAGGATCTCGCATTATGAGTTTTAAGAATAAAATAATAAACAAAACAATACATAGTTATATATGAAGTCTCCATTGATGTATGCTATTTCTTGGGCACCACTGCTCAAATAATACAAAGCGTAATTCTTTTAGATCATCCACACAGGCTTCAATAATGTTTGGGTACATCGATCAAAAAAATTTGGGTCATAGTGCATAGATCTGACGAGGCCTTCAACAGTCTAACGATCACCACATAGATGTTCATGTGATGCATTAAGGAGAGATATATCTAAACTCCCAGATCTAGATCCTTTGTATATAATGTGGTAGAGAGAGATATAGATTCAATGAATATTTAATGGTAAATGTATTTATTCTTCTATATATAGTAAAAGGATAAATATCCAAAATAACTCTCATTACCAAAAATATTTATTTCCCACTAAATAAAATTTATATAATGACTGTTGGAATGAGTCATAGAAACCATTTATATTATTAAAACTTTCATTTAATATAATATGTTTATTATGTGATAATACTCAGAACATTAACTTGACTCTTCATTCCTAAAATAAATCCTTGAATATTTCAAATTAATTTTTAGTCAATCAATATTTTCATGTATTTACATTTAAAAATGAAAATACATTTATTAAATAAAATCATTTCCAATTATTATTAACATAAATAATATGAATTTATTTATTCCTTTGGTGATTGTAAACTATTGTAAAAAACCCAGACCCCAGTGATAGGGCCCACCAAGTCCAATAAAACCACTCAACTGAATGAGGTTGATTATTGGATAACCTATTATGTGGGACCCTCTAGGACCTTATCTCGATAGTAGTGAATACTATTCAAGGTCCAGGAGTGGGATCTAGAAACCCATCAAGGCCCCAAAAGATATAGGGATAGTTATAACAACGATAACCAACTTATAAAAACACATTGTGTAATATAATCTATTTCTCATTAATATCTCATAATGTTGGATGCACACCTGTATCATCACCCATTCTTGATTTATTATTTATTGTCAAATTGGATGGATTTCACCTTGAATTACATGGACATGGAATTATGATGGTACTACCATCCTAATAAACAAGTCTCGGGATATATTAATTCATTAACCTAGAATTTAAAATTCATTTATTGACAATTCAACCAATTTCATACCACAAAATGATGCACCCAACAAATGGTACCTCACCTCGATTTCTTTATCATGGTTTTTTACATGCATCAAATATACAATAAAATGAAAAAAATTGGTAGTGATCACATGATAGAAGACCATTACACATGTAACACCCCATGATTCCGTAGTAAGTTATTTTTCTTAAAGTAATTCAATATCATGAGCAACAAGCAACTCCAAGTTTGAGCTACACGCTACACCGAGTTCGAGCGCTCCACGACTTACAAAAATAGCCTTTCAAAAAGTGTTTATGAATAGTAATAGATAAATTTTGAATTTCGTATACTCCAAATAATTTTAGAATCCATATTATTTCTTTCTTAGACATAATATATAAACAATTTCATTTTTTAGATAAAAGAATTAACTTTCAAAAATTGTAATTTTACCACCTTTTAATTGAAAACCCTTTTTAAAACCAATATTTACACATTTATAATTTATATTTAATTAAATTAAATTATTCTTCAGAATCAAGTCATAAAAATTTATTTTGGATAAATTTTTGGTACTTTTCAGATAACATTTATATTTGGATGAATAGTGAAAAATACTAAATTTTAATCGAAAACAACTTTTTTAATCAAAATAATATATAGTGTTAAATTATGAATTTTAATGGTTTATAAGTATAATAAGATTATATTTTTTATCCTTTAATAAAATTTGGATCATTATTAGTAATTTCACAGTTAAATTTGACATAAACACATGTCAATCATTTGATAGTTTTTATTACGTAAAAACCCACTTTTTGGTTTTGTTAACAGATATTAATTTTAAATTAATTAATTATAGTTATATGTTTTTTGTTTGGTAAAATAGAATTTATTTTTCAATTTTTAATATCAAAATTATCTTAGGGGGAATTTTTTATATTTTTCTGAAAACATTCAATTTTTGATGAATAGTAAAAAACACTACCTTATTGTTTAAAAACAGTATTTTTATTTAAATAATTATTTATTTTATTTATATAAGTTAATATAGATACTTAATAACTATATTAGTTCAATTTTATTCATTGGATTCATTTTTATAATAAAATTAAATGTATAAAATTTTAGTGAACTTTTTACCGTCATTTACCCATCTTCTAGGAGCATTTACAAATTTGCAAAAAACATAATTTTACAGCTTTTATGAGTTGAATTTTAAAAATTCAAGAGACACAGTAGAAATAATAATGTAAAATGTGGTTTAATAAGATGGAAAAAAATTTGGGTGAATAGTAAGTTTTTAATTTTATTTACCATGGTTAAAAGTAAATAGGGTAATTAAGGGTAAAAGTGATATTATAATTACTGTAACACATTTCCAAATTCTATTAGATAAGTGTAATTCAACCAAAAACAACCTTTTGAATAAAATATGATCCTCTTTGGTTTAATTTGATTAGATTATTACATTTATTATTATTTTCTTTAAAGAAGAGTTAAAAGAGTTAAATTCAATGTTTAATTACTAAACTATTTTTCATATAGGGATACACATAATATAAATTCGACTATAAATATTTATTAGAAATATAAAATGATTTCCTATATAATGGTATTTTATTAATTATTTTTAGACATTAAATAATATAATTTATTAATGACATAATGATGATGTAGTAATTTCCTAAATAATGAAATATTAAAATAATTGATATTATAAATATACAAATAAATCTATATTGATACATTTGATGAATTAAACTAACTTTATAGGTTAATATGACATGTTAGGGTTGATTAAATAAATTTTATTTGATTTTATAATGTTTTTATGGCTTTCAAAAAAATCAAATACTAAATAGTTTCAAATTTAAAATAGTTGAGTTTAAAAAAAAACAATATTATTAAATGATATAATATTCCAAAAAATAAAAAGTTCATCCAAATGACAAATATAATGTTAGATATATAAATAATGAACCACATGGGGTTTCCTTGGCAGTTTATTGTAAGTTTATTAACCATATAATATAAAAATACAAAGAGACATGGTAAATCTTAAACTATTTATCTATGAGTTAAATCTAAATGCTAAGGATAATATGGTGACCTACAACTCCCTAAAACATATTTTTTGAGAATTTTTCAATGCATACCCACTTTAGCCTCAAAATAATTCATTTTGAAGACATTAATAACTGAAAATGATTTTATTGTAAAATAATATTTTAATCTTTTCCTAATGTGACCGTCTCCTCTCTTATAAAACTTTACTTCCCTTTGTCTTAATTTGAAACCTAAAAAAGCCATTTGGATCAGCAAAAACCAACCCAAATATCTTCCCAAATTCCTTCAATTCAACTTATAGGCCTTAATTTGATCCTAAATCCATCCTAACGAGCCCTTTTGATCAACTCAAAAGGAAACACCTGAAGACGATGTAATAATTTCAATACCCTTTTCAGGTTCTTTTATTCTTAAACTTCCGATTTGTTGGTTCTTTTAATACCAAAATTATAACTCCAGTACCTTATAAATACATTAATGTTGTTATAAATATATTATAAGCTTATTTTTTTAATTTATCAATCTTATAAAGGACAATGTCACAATACGTGCGTACGTACGACTTACCGTCTCTACGGTGTGGTGTAGTTTATTATTCAGACACTTCATCATTTGTATGGGTATAATATTGATTATAACATATGTAAATAATAAATATAACTTGTTTATGAATCATTATATATTATACACCATCCAATTACATTCTACTTTACCATCAATATAATGATATTGTCACTCATGCGTACGAACGGATTACAGTCTCCACGAACGCGATGAGATTCATTCCCCATCGTAATAATTCAAGAATAATATTAATTTTATTTTAAAAAATAATGTTTATGAAAATAATATCATTCTGGATATGAATCAAATACATCATACTCATAAAAAATATGGCATATATAACCAAACATATACAGGGAAACGAATCAGTTATCACCCGAAATAATGAAACCTCTAAAATATTTTTAAAACAATTTTAAAAGATCATATATGATATCATATTTATGTATATGATTCTTATATAATTTAATAACAACTATTTAACTATTATAATAAAGGTTAACTTACCCTAGACAAAGGAAAAGAACTAGGTAATGGGTTTTCATATCACTTTTATTCCCATGAGATTCATGTTATATTTGTAACTATTACGTTTTATGTGGTGTCTATACTTCCCATGATTGTATTGTTTTCATAATATAATTTAATTTATGGGAATTTACATCATAATTTGATGATCCTTCTCACATGGGGTGTATGTTTTGTATGTTACCAAATTGGTAAGGGAATTTCAAATTTCAATTTCCACTCATTCGGTTATACACAAACTTAATTGATTAGTTTACTCTAAAATAATGTATGAAACCACTATTTATTTATTTATGTAGTAATTTTCACTCCCCATTTTGTGGATATACTTTTTTTACACATATTCACTCCATTGATAAATTCTGAAGTCATCAATATAAACATGATAAGTGTAATTTTATCTCAATTTCTATTCATTGAGTTAAACATACATGTCATTGGTGTTGTTTTTACGAGGATATGTGTGAATATACTCTGATTGATTTACAGTAAATATTAAATCATATTGAGTGTAATTATATTTTTCACACATAATTATGTCATTGATTTATCCTTAACCTATTGATACGATATTTATTATGGAATTCATCTCAACTTACATTTTATTCAGTCTTCTTTGTTATTATGTGCCTATTCACTCTTATTTGTTGTATATAATGTAATTTGACATAGTATGTCATGAATCCATTTATTCTCATGATATTATAATGTTTCTATAACCTAAATTATTTGTATTCAAGAATCTCCAATTTGGTTAGGAACACTAACTAAAATATCATTTTAAATGTTTTAAAATTTTATTCTTCAAGTGCTATTTCCACACAATTCATTGGTTGTGGTTTAAATATTGACATTCTTTATAGTAGTTTTACTTATAATATATAGATTATGTTACAATATTTTCATATGAGTAATTCATTGGACTTAGTAAGTGATTGGTGGAGCCCGCTATAGCTCCTCAACGCATCGATAGGTCTCATGAGACAAACTAGTATCTTGGCACAAGGCCTTAACAAAATCTTATTTGTAGTCTTGGCACAAGACCCTGACTATGTGGTCATAAAGTGTGGAATTATGCATTATATTATTATGAAATTTTCTATTGATATTACATGTGATTATTCGACTAGTCGCATATCCTTGTGAATATGTAAATGAAATTATTTGATTTATCTTTTCCATATTATGCTGAAGTTTAAGTTTAAAAGACTTGTGTTCTATTCTTATACTTTTCCTTAATTGTTTATTATTATTTATAATAGTTTCTACTATATTTTTCTCTCTACATAGAATCTGAGATCACTCATTTTTTATGTTTTATTTTCCCAGGATGCATAAAAGTATATTATGAATAATCAGTTGCAATAGGCTAAGGGATATATGGGTTATAAAAGGGGACACAATGATTTTTTATTTCATGATGTAATGAAAAACTTATGTATGTATCTATTACTTCAAAGGCTACTAAAATGATAAGTCTTTCTGGATTTGATTCCTTATATCATGCCAATGATATGTATTAATGCACAGATTCTGGGTAATTGGGTGTGGGGCATTATAGTTGGTATAGGATAAGTTTAGTACAAACCTTGGAAGATAGATTTATAAAAAACTCACATTATGAAACACTACACTAAGATAAACATTTAGGATTAGTATATAAGAACATCCACAAAAATTTGTAATGTAAATATTATGTTGATTTTCCAAGAAATACATGTAACAGCCGGAGATTTTATGAAAAATATTCTTTTTAATTTCATTAATGTCTTTTGTTGTACACTACACCAAAAGGAGCTTGCACAACACTCATACTTGACTTGCCTTTCATTACACGCAATCGCGACCTTCCTCGATAGCGTGTGTAGTACGCAATAACGAGTTTCAGTAAACAACAATTTACAATTAAAATATTATTAAAACTAGCCGTTATGAATAGTAATAACCACTGTTTGAAATTTTGTAAATTTTATTTTTCAAAGTAGAATTCATTATTGGATTCGTAATATCGAAATTAGCTTAGGGTGAAATTTTTGTACTTTTCGGATAACTTTCATTTTCTGATGAATAGTCAAAATTACAAAATTTTAACTAAAAACAACCTTTTTAATCGAAATAATTAATAGTGATAAATTATTTATTTGAGTGGTTTTAAAGTATATTGAGAATATATTTTTACATTTTAATACAATGTTGTTCATTGGATGTAATTTCACATTTAAACCAGACATAAACAAGTGTCAATCTTTTGATAGTTATTATCTCTTAAGAACACGATATTTGTTTTGACGACGGGAATTAATTTTTAAATTAATTAATTCAACTGATATGTTTTGAATTTGGTAAAATAGACATCTTTTTTGAGTTCATAATATCAAATATAGCTTAGGCCTAATTTTTGGTATTTTTCTGGAAACTTTCATTTTTTGATGAATAGTGAAACCACTAAGTGGTAGTTAAGAAAAATGAATTTTTCATAAAACTTAATTTTAACGATTCTGTGAGTGTAATTTCAAAAATCTGAGAGACATGGTTGATGTCAATAAGTAAAATGTGGTTCAATGAGATGAAAATAATTTTTGGTGAATAGTAACTTTTTACTTTTTTTTACCACGGTTAAAAGTAAATAGGTTAATTAAGGGTAAAGATGATAATATTATTACCCTAACACATGTCCTAATTCTATTGGATAAGTGTAATTCGACCAAAAACAACCTTAGGAATAAACTATGACCATTTAGGCCCACTTGGATTAGATTAGGACATTTATTATTAATTTATTTAAAGAAGGGTTAAAATAGTTAATATCAATGTTTAATAATTAAATCATTTATAATATAGGGTTATACATAAGATAAATTCGACTATAAATAGCCATTATAAAGCTAAAAATATTTCTTACATAATGGTATTTTATTTGTAATTTCAAATGTTAAATAATTTAATTTATCTATGACACAAAGATGATGCAGTAAGTATCTTATTAATGAAATATTGATATAATTGATATTATAAATACCCAAATAAATGTAATTTCAGACTTTTTATGAAATCAACTAATTTTATAGGTTAATATGACATATTATTATTAATTTAATTAACTTTTTTCTAACTAATCATTCTGTTATGATTTTAACAAAAATCAATTAGAAAATAGTGTCAAAATCGACATAAAATATTTTTTAAAAGAAATATTATATTAATAATTGTTATTTTATTCTTAAAAATATAAGGATCTGCCAAATAACTTAGATAAGGTTATATTTATTAATAATAAACAACTTGGGGTTATTTTGGATTCTTTTAGTAAGTTTATTAACCTTATCGTATAAGAACACAAGAAGACAGGGTAAAACTAAAATTATTTTACTTATTGTTAAATCTAAATGATAAGGTCAAAATAGGAACCTAAACTTGACTAAATTATATTGGATGAGTGTATTGCGTCCCATCCCCACCTTATATTCGAAATGAATCAATTTGGAGCTATTTAAAAACGAATTTGACTTTATAATAAAATAATAGTTTTAGTTATTCCAAAGGTGCCCCTCTCCTCCCTTATAAAAGGGAACCTCCTTCCTCTCTTCCTCACACCACATTTAGCCTTCAAGCTCAGAAAACCCCTGAAAAATTCCCTTCTGAACTTTCCTAGAAACATTCTAGAGGTTTGGGTCTTCCTCAAAGACCAATTTTAGTGCCCTAAAAGGAGATCTCAAAGAGGCGCTTCAAAGAAGAGGTAACCTCCGTTACCGATTCTTTCATCTTTATTTCTTCTTCCACTTCTTCTTCTTAGGTTGTTTCATTATTAAGTAATAACATCAGTATCACATATATACTGATATGTTATTATAATTATGAAACAACCCTATTTCACCATCTATCCATCCTACGGAATATGTAATCACCGCGCGTGCGTACGTACGAAATGTCGTCTCCACGCCGTGGTCTAATCTATTTTCCACCACCACCTTACTTGGATGGGTATAATGGTGTACATAATAACTATATATGATTATTTTAAAGTGATATTTATTCTGAAATAGTATACATACACTCCAATACAATTCCACGATCATGAGAACTATATCATCACTCGTGCATACGTACGGACTACCGTCTCCACGTCGCGATGAGATTCATTCTCCATGTTAACCCTTAATGAATGATTATAAAGTATATATAATAATTAATAATGAAATATATGACATAATAATGATTCTGTATTTATGTATATATATATGTATGTCATCTACTTAATTCCATTCAACTCAATAAGGAAAAGAAAACAACGTTGATGCGTACGTACAGTCTACCGTCTCCATGAACAGTGTATTTCATTCCATTTACTAATCTATTATATATATATATATATATATTCTGAATATATATTATATATAAATCATGTTTTATATTCTGGAATTATGTAATCATGATCTATGTAATTATATGAATAATTACAAGTCAAAACACGGACGACAAATGAAATGATTTTACCCAAAACGCTCTTTAACATGGAATTTACAAAATAATGTGTAATATAAAGCCATAAGTGAACCATATATGATATCATAACAATGAGTATGATTCTGGAATAAGTCAATGAAATTATTTAAATCATTATACAGGAGGTTTGGACACATACGAAGCAAATCGGACCTAAGGTAAGGGAATTATCACAATCTCATTTTTATCCGAGATTGTTTATACTTTGGCATTTACTGGGGTGTATTTTATTATCCACATCCATGTTTCCTAAATATGTAATATTATTCCCACTCACCTAAAATTGTTTAAATCCTATTTTACCCTCCGGTGAGTTTTTAGTAAAAGATATGAAATGAATCTTTTGTCGTTTTTCGTATGAGGTACTTTTTTGACTTTTCCGACAAAAGTACGAGAATAAAGTTTTTTTAACTTATATGGAATGAATGGATTTTTAAAAAATTATTTCCAAGAATCTTTCTTTACATGTTTTCAAGTTTATTTTTAATCAACTTCTTTTAGTATAAAATTGTATGACATGTTAAGAAAGGAAAATGCTTTTGATGTAGAAAGGATATTTTCCTCAATAATGGAGTTCTAGTGTTTTATCAAAATTATTTTCCATCTAAGATAATAAAGGGTTTTGTTTCTATCCCTATTATTACATTTATTTGATTATGTAATGATGGAATTATTTTTATGAATTCCATTATCTTATATGAATTGTTTTATGATGTCACAATGTTTAAGATTCCCATTTTTATTACATGGGATATGTTATGATGTATGGTTTATGATTTTGTGGCACACATAAGAATGGTATCATTATGAGATGGGTGTGAACTATATCTCCCTCCAATGCATTGGGTAATGATTTTATATCTCATGAGATAGACATGGCTGGAATGGTAGTGAAGTGCATTGTGTTGCATTTGTTGTCAATAAGGCATAAAGTTGTCTTGGAATGAATGGATGTCAAGGAGTCAAGATGTGAATGTCAAAGGATGTGATAGTGATGGTGATGAAGGAGAATGGCCATGATACTAAGATGCATGTCACTTAGGAGATTCACTACGTGACATAGGAGCTGATGGTTGAAACATTCTCTAAGAAAATCTGACGATTGTTGAGCTGATCATTAAGTTCATAGAACTTGTATCATGATGATACAATGTCACAACATTGTTTGAAGACCATGCATTGTACTGACAATGCATGAGGAGAAGCAAGAGTTCCATCCACAACTACTAAGTGGATGATGTGCATTATTGGAGTCCATGCACTTTCACTTAGTGCATGTGAATTTGAAGTTGATCCAATTGATCTCTGATTAGATCAATGAAGCACATTGAAGAATTTTAGTGATTTAAGAGCTCAGTTGAAGATGAAGACCCTTCGTGAATTCCATTACAAAGTGATGACTAAATGTTGAAGAAGAATGGAGGAATTCTAATGAAGAAGAAATAATTGAACAAGAGCTCGGTTGATGAAGAACCCTCGGGAATTCGATATCCTAAGTGAAGATCATATGAGAGGAGGATTGATGAATTCCTAAGAAGAAGATAAGAAGAAATAAAGAGGAGGAAGAATGGCTTAGAAGAAGGAGGCATTTGGCATTTGGCACTTGGCATGTTTTACATAGAGGAGGACTTTGTTTTTACAAAGTCTAGGTTCTGTCCTTTGCCAAAAAATTGGCCATCTCAAGCCAGCCCACGGGTTCAACCCCACGGCTCATATGGGCACTAGGCGCCACGCCCATGGGGGATCCCATGGTGCAAGCTCGAGAGGCAAGGGGGGGGGGGGGGGGGCGTGTATAAGCCCCCGAGGGCACGCAGTGGTGAAGCCCGCGCGCCCGGAGAGTGCACGGTGGGCGCTTGAAGCGCGCCCGCGAGGACCAGAGTGGGCGCAAAGCGCGCCCGCAGACAGGCAGGACGAACATGGTGCGGGGCGGCACCGTGGAGGGAGAAGGAGAGACAATTGAAGCGGTGGCGGCAGCGAGTCTTTGATAAAGCGCGGATAAACTGCTGGAGAATTCGATGTGGGACGCGCATTTTTCACCCGGAGCGCATCCTGGCCGTTCGACTCATCGCGCGGACGATCTCCGCCGCACGATTAATCCGCCGCGCCCCCGATTTAATCCGGCCGTCCGATATATCTCAAATGGCCGATCCGACGGCTCCCGCCTCGTCCTCTTCCCCGAGCTCGGCAGAGGTCTTCCCGCGCCTTCCCGCGAGCTCCGCTCGAACCAGGAGCCTCCCGAAGACAGTTTTCGAGCTCCCGGCCACCATTTTCGAAGACGAAAGCTCCTTGAGGATCGTCTGGCTCTACTGATCACATTCATGCTTCAAAATACATTTGCATGCAACGCATGGGAGATTTCGAGGTAAGCCGAAGCAAACCGAAGGTGCGAGGCTTCGGTGAGTTCGTGCCTCTGCATGGATTGGGTTTCGACAGAGGCCGTGCATGCGTTCAAAGTCGCATGCACGTGGAGAAAATTAAGGAAAGAACCCGCGTTAAACAGAGGAAAGAAAATCAAGATTCGTAAAGATTTTGAAGATCCGAAGATCTCGGCATTTTGAAGTTAAAACACGCGGAGGATTTGAAGTATTCCTCTGCCTATATAAAGAGAGGCCGAGCCCTCGAGTTGCTTGCTGATGCGCTGATCCTTTGTTGAAGATCCGGAGTCCCGTGAGAGCACCGTTGCTTCGCGAAGAAGACCCTGCGCGCACCACTTGCGCGGCAGCAGCCCGAAGCCATTCTTGGCTTCGTGTGTTCCTTTTGCGCACCTCTTGCGCGAAAGAAGAGAAAGGGAGTCCCCTGTGCGCCTTCCTTGCGCGACAGGAAGACCCGTGGCCGCATCCTTGCGCGCCCGTGGTTGCATCCTTCTCTGCCCGCGGACTTGCGCGGCAGGAAGTGTTTGCGCGAGCCTTGTGCACCTTTTGGGCTTGCGCGCGGCATTTGAAGACAGTAGAGGTTGCATCCTTGCGCCTTGTGACCCTGCGCGGCAGTGGAGTTGAGTGTTCGGGCTGTGTGTGCAAAAAGAGAAGAAGGTAGTGTGTGTGCAAAGTGGAGAACCCAAGCCGTAGCTTTGTAAGGGTGAAGTGAAGACCACACCTTAGTGTGTGTGTGCATAAGTGAAGAAGGACACATTTAAGTGAGTGTGCAAGAAGAGGAGAACCCGAGACCACACCTTGGGTGTGTGCAAGTAAAGGCCGCAGCCTTGGGTGTGTGTGAAACAAGAAGACCCTACGGTATTGTGTGTGCAAGGAGAACCCGAGGCCATATCCAGTGTGTGTGCATTTAAAGAAGGAGGCCGTAGCCCTTATGTGGGTGCACACATTGAAGAACAACTAAAAGAACACTAAAGTGTGTGTGTGCAACAAGAAGAGGAAGGTCACTACAAGTGGATGATAAGTGAAGAATTTGTGTGTGCAAACTAAAGAAGTGGCCGAACCTAAGTGTGCACTAAAAGTGAACACACTTAGAAGAAGTTGAAAGGAGGACATCCACACTAAGGTAGAACACACTCTAAGTGTGTAAACAAATTGAACAAAGTGTGAAGTTCAAGTGAGAAGGTGTGTGCTATAATTGATTACACCCCTTGTGGGTCTACTGCACCAAGAAGAGGAAAGGGAAAGTGCATGCATGCATGCATGCACGTGCACACGTGAACAGTGCTAAATCAGTGGTGTGCTTCTGAGGAGTCCAAGACTTGAAGATCTTGAAGAGTTGCCATGCACTCAGTGCATGATGTTGAAGTGAACTGAGACTGGACCAGACCGAAGATAAAGATATTATTTGTCTGAGCATTCAGTAATTGGAGAGAAGCCGGGTCATCCTTAGAAGAAGGTGATAAAGCCCGAGCAAGACGAGAAGACCTGATCATCACAAGTGATCAGAGGTACAGAGCAAGGCCAGCAGTCTTTATCCCAGACTGCTGAAGATACTTGAAGAAGCTTAAAGTGAAGAAGAGCTACTCGTGTGACTCGAGGAGCCAGGAGAAGACCCTGTGGGACTCAGGGAGAAGAAGTCTTCAGTGGGATTCTGGAGCAGGCCAGTGGGACTCTGGTAACACTGTGGGACGCAGTATAAAGACCCTCCTGTGGGACTCAGGAGAGATACAGTGGGACTCTGTATCGACCATTGTAATACTAACAGATTATAATGGGAGAATCCATGCTTGGAGAGCATGGCAAGGATGTAGGCCTTTGGTGCCGAACCTTGTAAATCCTTGTGTCCTGTGCCTTTTCATTACTACTTTATCCGGGAAAGGTTGAGAGATACAAGAAGAGTGGATCGAGGCTTTAACCAGCCATAGAGGTTTAATTGATTAAGAATCAATTAGTAAAAAGTTTTAAAGGATCACTGATTCACCCCCTCCCCCTCTCAGTGATTCACACTGATCTGGGCACTTCAATTGGTATCAGAGCGAGGTTACCTCTAAAAGATCCAAGGGAGTCTTTATGGAGTGCAGATTTGAGGAAATGAGCGACCAGCCTCAAATGGAGATATCTGCCAAGACTCAGAAAAATAGAAAGAAGAAACAGGCCAAGAAGATGAAGAAAGCATGTCCTAGCTGTGATGAAGTCGAAACAATGAATGATCTTCAGAGTGCACTCAAATATCTTCAGAAGACAGTTCCCAAGGAAGTGGCAATGTGTATAGCTACAGGCATCCTTGATCTTCAAGAAGAAAAATCACAGTTAGAAGAAGAAGCCAATGCTATGGAAGATCAGCTGGCTAAAAGGGTTGGCATAACCAACACTCTCAGAAAGCTGGTAAATGCCAAAGATGAAACAGTTTCTCTTTGCAATGAAAGATATGAAGACACTGCTGAAGAATTGCAGAGAAGCCTTTCTGAGAAAGAAATCTTTAAAGTAATTATCAAAGAAGTTTTCCATGCACTGGAAAAGAGGCATAAAGTATCAATGGTTGTCAGAGATGCTCAACTTGAAGAAAAAGTCAAAATGGTGAAGGAGCTTGACAACTCATTGCATGAAATAAAGAAGGTGCATGATGACCAGATGGAACAGCTGAAACAGAATTGGGAAGGTAGGCTAAGATTGGTTGAGGATGAGAAGAACTCCCTCAACATGAAATGCTTTGAACTAGAGGTGATATTGAAAAATCTGCAATCACCCAAAGCTGAATCCTCCCAGTCAGCTGAAAGAAGAAATGTTGCTACTCAAGTGAGCTTTGAAAAGGATGATTCTAAAAGAAAGACATCCTATAATAAAAGGGCAACAACTTCTAAAAGAAAGGTACCATCCATTCCATCTTGTACTGATGCTTCTAATAGTGTTTCTACAAAAAGTGCAGGATGGAAGAATAATTCCAAACAAATATGGATGAAGACAGTAAAGAAGCAGAGCTCTCCTGAAACAGCACAACAGGTAAAGAAAAGTACCCTACAATCAGAAGGACTCAAGAGGTCAAGATTTGTGGGTCAATGCTGGTGTTGTAATAAGTATGGGCATTGTGCAAAGGATTGTTGGTACAATCCACTGAATGCCAAAGCACAGAGGAAGCCCATGCCAAGGGGGAGCAAGCCAGAAGGAAGGAAGCAACATCCACAGGTCCAGAGACATCTGTTTACTGCAAATAGATTTGGATTACTTGACAACATCTGGGATGATTGCAAAAGTGGTCAAAAAGATACATGTCAATCTCCAACTGTATCCAGAGCTCAAAAGAAGAAAAGATCACTGAACCTGGCTCAGAGAGATTCCTTGGGAAGCAAGCAGAAGAAAGTGGAAGATGCTCCCAAGAAGAGTTTGAAGAATGAAGAGAAGTCCTTGGAGTCTAAATCCAAGAAGGGTGAGTCATCCAGAAGGACCACCAAGAAATGCTTCTACTGTGGAAAGAAAGGACACATCATGGACCTTTGTAAAGAAGCCATGAAACTAAATAGAAGCAGACTGTACTCCAAAAGACAATCAATCCAGAAGAAGAAGGGATTGATTGAAAATAAGTTGCCTAAGAGAGGTAGCTTAGCAGCATCCAAAGAACCATGTGGAACTTCCAAAACCGAGGCCACTCTTCCAAATGATATACTTGTCATATGGCCACATCAGTTGCAACTTGCCAGAGAACTACAAAAAGCTGAAGATGAAGCTCTGGCATTTGCTAAAGCAAAAGGGAAGAAAAAGATTTCACATGAAGATGGGTTGAGAACCACACCAGCACAGACATCAATGAAGATCAAATGTGCAAGTGTGAAGACTGGTGAAAATGGGACATCTCGGTTGAGAGAATCTTCTCAACCTTGTTGTTCAAATTGATGAACCAAGGAGGTTCCATCTTATTCCCTTATACTCTTGGTATATACATGTGCTGACATTGCAGGGAATTGAAGATGATGATCATTCTCAGCTGGAGGATGGTTTGGACAGAATGGAGTGCACCCCTTGAGGGGGAGCCAATCTGGAGAAGATGGTATTCTAAGATTTAATACTATCTTGAGAAAAGCTGAAGGTATTCCAATCATACTTTCATCCCTTGTTTCTTAATTGATTTTATCTTGTCAATTAAGGGGGAGTATGGATTGAAGACAAATGGATGAAAGGGGGAGCTTTATCATTGCACTGAACTTTCTAATGAGTTTTGTGAAGTATGTGCAGGATTTAGCAATTCATTGGTATATCTGAAAAATTTCAAACCCCTAAGCATGATCTCACATGTACAGTGAATTTTGGACAGCTTTGAATTCCTTGGTCATATCACTCTTGTTTTCTACACCGGGTTAGCCCAAGTAGACTTAGAGTTGATTTACTAAAGGTTCTTTGCTAAAGAGAACATGTGACATCATCCCTCTCTTAGTGTTTTTCAAGAAAATACTTTTTAAAGGGAGGAAGTGATATTTTGAAGAGAACCACACCACACCTTTGCATTTGATTGCCAATAAGGGGGAGAAAATATTGGCACACATATTGACCCATTCATATGTGCTGAAGGAGTGTATTGACAACAAATACAAAGGGGGAGATTGAAGTGCATTGTGTTGCATTTGTTGTCAATAAGGCATAAAGTTGTCTTGGAATGAATGGATGTCAAGGAGTCAAGATGTGAATGTCAAAGGATGTGATAGTGATGGTGATGAAGGAGAATGGCCATGATACTAAGATGCATGTCACTTAGGAGATTCACTACGTGACATAGGAGCTGATGGTTGAAACATTCTCTAAGAAAATCTGACGATTGTTGAGCTGATCATTAAGTTCATAGAACTTGTATCATGATGATACAATGTCACAACATTGTTTGAAGACGATGCATTGTACTGACAATGCATGAGGAGAAGCAAGAGTTCCATCCACAACTACTAAGTGGATGATGTGCATTATTGGAGTCCATGCACTTTCACTTAGTGCATGTGAATTTGAAGTTGATCCAATTGATCTCTGATTAGATCAATGAAGCACATTGAATAATTTTAGTGATTTAAGAGCTCAGTTGAAGATGAAGACCCTTCGTGAATTCCATTACAAAGTGATGACTAAATGTTGAAGAAGAATGGAGGAATTCTAATGAAGAAGAAATAATTGAACAAGAGCTCGGTTGATGAAGAACCCTCGGGAATTCGATATCCTAAGTGAAGATCATATGAGAGGAGGATTGATGAATTCCTAAGAAGAAGATAAGAAGAAATAAAGAGGAGGAAGAATGGCTTAGAAGAAGGAGGCATTTGGCATTTGGCACTTGGCATGTTTTACATAGAGGAGGACTTTGTTTTTACAAAGTCTAGGTTCTGTCCTTTGCCAAAAAATTGGCCATCTCAAGCCAGCCCACGGGTTCAACCCCACGGCTCATATGGGCACTAGGCGCCACGCCCATGGGGGATCCCATGGTGCAAGCTCGAGAGGCAAGGGGGGGGGGGGCGTGTATAATCCCCCGAGGGCACGCAGTGGTGAAGCCCGCGCGCCCGGAGAGTGCACGGTGGGCGCTTGAAGCGCGCCCGCGAGGACCAGAGTGGGCGCAAAGCGCGCCCGCAGACAGGAAGGACGAACACGGTGCGGGGCGGCACCGTGGAGGGAGAAGGAGAGACAATTGAAGCGGTGGCGGCAGCGAGTCTTTGATAAAGCGCGGATAAACCGCTGGAGAATTCGATGTGGGACGCGCATTTTTCACCCGGAGCGCATCCTGGCCGTTCGACTCATCGCGCGGACGATCTCCGCCGCACGATTAATCCGCCGCGCCCCCGATTTAATCCGGCCGTCCGATATATCTCAAATGGCCGATCCGACGGCTCCCGCCTCGTCCTCTTCCCCGAGCTCGGCAGAGGTCTTCCCGCGCCTTCCCGCGAGCTCCACTCGAACCAGGAGCCTCCCGAAGACAGTTTTCGAGCTCCCGGCCACCATTTTCGAAGACGAAAGCTCCTTGAGGATCGTATGGCTCTACTGATCACATTCATGCTTCAAAATACATTTGCATGCAATGCATGGGAGATTTCGAGGTAAGCCGAAGCAAACCGAAGGTGCGAGGCTTCGGTGAGTTCGTGCCTTTGCATGGATTGGGTTTCGACAGAGGCCGTGCATGCGTTCAAAGTCGCATGCACGTGGAGAAAATTAAGGAAAGAACCCGCGTTAAACAGAGGAAAGAAAATCAAGATTCGTAAAGATTTTGAAGATCCGAAGATCTCGGCATTTTGAAGTTAAAACACGCGGAGGATTTGAAGTATTCCTCTGCCTATATAAAGAGAGGCCGAGCCCTCGAGTTGCTTGCTGATGCGCTGATCCTTTGTTGAAGATCCGGAGTCCCGTGAGAGCACCGTTGCTTCGCGAAGAAGACCCTGCGCGCACCACTTGCGCGGCAGCAGCCCGAAGCCATTCTTGGCTTCGTGTGTTCCTTTTGCGCACCTCTTGCGCGAAAGAAGATAAAGGGAGTCCCCTGTGCGCCTTCCTTGCGCGACAGGAAGACCCGTGGCCGCATCCTTGCGCGCCTGTGGTTGCATCCTTCTCTGCCCGCGGACTTGCGCGGCAGGAAGTGTTTGCGCGAGCCTTGTGCACCTTTTGGGCTTGCGCGCGGCATTTTAAGACAGTAGAGGTTGCATCCTTGCGCCTTGTGACCCTGCGCGGCAGTGGAGTTGAGTGTTCGGGCTGTGTGTGCAAAAAGAGAAGAAGGCAGTGTGTGTGCAAAGTGGAGAACCCAAGCCGTATCTTTGTAAGGGTGAAGTGAAGACCACACCTTAGTGTGTGTGTGCATAAGTGAAGAAGGACACATTTAAGTGAGTGTGCAAGAAGAGGAGAACCCGAGACCACACCTTGGGTGTGTGCAAGTAAAGGCCACAGCCTTGGGTGTGTGTGAAACAAGAAGACCCTACGGTATTGTGTGTGCAAGGAGAACCCGAGGCCATATCCAGTGTGTGTGCATTTAAAGAAGGAGGCCGTAGCCCTTATGTGGGTGCACACATTGAAGAACAACTAAAAGAACACTAATGTGTGTGTGTGCAACAAGAAGAGGAAGGTCACTACAAGTGGATGCTAAGTGAAGAATTTGTGTGTGCAAACTAAAGAAGTGGCCGAACCTAAGTGTGCACTAAAAGTGAACACACTTAGAAGAAGTTGAAAGGAGGACATCCACACTAAGGTAGAACACACTCTAAGTGTGTAAACAAATTGAACAAAGTGTGAAGTTCAAGTGAGAAGGTGTGTGCTATAATTGATTACACCCCTTGTGGGTCTATTGCACCAAGAAGAGGAAAGGGAAAGTGCATGAATGCATGCATGCACGTGCACACGTGAACAGTGCTAAATCAGTGGTGTGCTTCTGAGGAGTCCAAGACTTGAAGATCTTGAAGAGTTGCCATGCACTCAGTGCATGATGTTGAAGTGAACTGAGACTGGACCAGACCGAAGATAAAGATATTATTTGTCTGAGCATTCAGTAATTGGAGAGAAGCCGGGTCATCCTTAGAAGAAGGTGATAAAGCCCGAGCAAGACGAGAAGACCTGATCATCACAAGTGATCAGAGGTACAGAGCAAGGCCAGCAGTCTTTATCCTAGACTGCTGAAGATACTTGAAGAAGCTTAAAGTGAAGAAGAGCTACTCGTGTGACTCGAGGAGCCAGGAGAAGACCCTGTGGGACTCAGGGAGAAGAAGTCTTCAGTGGGATTCTGGAGCAGGCCAGTGGGACTCTGGTAACACTGTGGGACGCAGTATAAAGACCCTCTTGTGGGACTCAGGAGAGATACAGTGGGACTCTGTATCGACCATTGTAATACTAACAGATTATAATGGGAGAATCCATGCTTGGAGAGCATGGCAAGGATGTAGGCCTTTGGTGCCGAACCTTGTAAATCCTTGTGTCCTGTGCCTTTTCATTACTGCATTATCCGGGAAAGGTTGAGAGATACAAGAAGAGTGGATCGAGGCTTTAACCAGCCATAGAGGTTTAATTTATTAAGAATCAATTAGTAAAAAGTTTTAAAGGATCACTGATTCACCCCCACCCCCTCTCAGTGATTCACACTGATCTGGGCACTTCAGGTAGGTTATACCGGTTCAGTGAAACAGGACTGAAACGAGGGTGACTCGGTTCAGAAATGGACTTTGTCCACTAAGACAGTCTTGAAAATGAGTCTTGACTAATAAGACACAATTCTATATGATTATGTGTGTATGACACAATGTATCATGTTTTATGTTATGATTATTGGGATGTCATTTCACTACTATGATTTATCCCATGTTATGAAATTATGCTCTCTTTTGCAGGTTAAGATTTACAAAATGTTATGTTCTTATGAAAATGATGTGACTGATATTTATTTTGATTACCCTTACTGAGCATTTGAGCTCACCCTTTTATGTTTTCTTTTCCCCAGGATATAAAGAAAGGTTTTAGGTAAGAAAAAAAGGGGAATATCTATATGGGAGATGTTGAAGATGTTTCACCATGATTACAAGATTACGTTCTGAGTTTCCAAAGACACTAAACTATTACAGTCCTTGTGTGTGTGTTTTTGTTATGTACTATGTATTCCACAAAAGTAATTTAATGTCCATGTACTTCAAGCTTTGGGTCTCTACAGTTGGTATCAGAGGAAAAGTTTAGTCAACCTTTGGAAACATGGATGCGAGAACTTTAGTGAGATCCCTATAGATATTTCTAAGGTATGCATAGGGATGCCCCTAAGGTTAAGTATAAGTATAGGTTATAGTACTAGAATTACGGTAACCTAAGATGTTAGATATTGAAGGTACTCCCCCTTTATTATGTTGTTTTCCCTAGGGTGATTTTTTCCTCTCACACTATTCTTTTTGGGTTTTAGACGATGGCTGGAACCCGAAGGAACCGTGTTGATCAACGTAATGGAAAATGCAATGATTGTCCTCTTGAACAAACAAATGTTATGGGAGATGGAGTGAAATATCTTATTGCTATACTTATACAAGCTATGAATCATTCTGGACTTCCAAATGTGTAGAGAAGGGAACAATATTCTATTGAGTCCTTCATGAGGCAACGTCCACCTTCTTTCAATGGGTCTTCTGATCCACTTGTTGCGGAAAAATGGATCAGTACTACTGAAAAGATATTTTCAGTTCTTCAATGTTCTGAACATGATAAAGTCATCTTAGCAGTATATCGTTTTGAAGGTGAAGCTGATCAGTGGTGGAATCTTATCAAGAATATTAGGCAAAGAGATGAAATTGAGTCCATGGAATGGGACAAGTTCAAGAACATATTTTTCAATAAGTACTTCCCTCGTATTCTTCGAACAAAGATGGAGAAGGAGTTTCTTGAACTAAATCAAAAGGATGATGAATCTATTGGTATATACGACGCGAATTTTACAAGGCTTGCAAGGTATGCATCTGGATTTATCATCCAACCTGAAAGTAAAGTTGATCGATTCTTCAGTGGATTAAAACCAAATCATTGAAGTGCATTAGCTATAAGAGACTTCAGTAGATATGAAGAAATTGTGTGTTGTGATATCATGGTAGAAATGGAAGTTGATGTTACTTATCCATCTCATAGTTTTGACAAGAAACGAAAGATGGAGTTCAAGGAGAAATCTCAAAATAATGGTGAAAAGAAGATGAATGTTTCCTTATGCTCAAAGTGTGGAAAGAAGAATGGTGGAGATTGTCTTAAAGGGACTAGAAATTTTTTTAAGTGTGGAAAAGAAGGTCATCGAGCAGCTGAGTGTCGAAGTAATGAAAAAAGGGTTTCTAATGATGTAAATAAAGAAAATACTGCAGAGAACACACCAACAACACTTCAATGCTTCATGTGCAAGGAAATGGGGAATTATGCTAATAAATGCCCTAATCCAAGGGTTAGTGATGATTGACGTGAGAAACCACTTAAGGAAAAGGACAAAGGGAAGTCACATGCGATCACCATTGGTGATGTTGAATATGACAACGATGTGGTGGAATGATTAAGTGTTTATGTAATGGGATTCTAGAATAATGTTCTATATAGTATCGTGGAATATTGGAATATTTATGTATTGGTATATTGTGGTTTTCAATAATTTTATGGTACCGATAACCATAGAGAGTGATTGAGATATTTTTGGTAAGCAGATAATATGCGCATATTGAAGGGATAAGAAGATAACGAGGTGTTTGATTGTATTCATTATCTCATGATTGATATAAGGACTAAGTGATATCATGGTTTGAGAATAAAGAATTTTGAGGATTTTGGTTTGTGGAAAGTGTTAACTTTTAACTGCATTCTTCTTTTCACTAAGGTTCATTGGGTATTAATTCTTCAAGAGAATACATGATTAAGGTATTCACATGTTTGTAATTTGACCAACAAGATATATCTTATGATATATAGGGGACAAATGATGGCATTCATGTGATGATTTTCTTAATACTATGAGCTTGGACCGAAGTATTTTAGATAAGACTAAAGATTGGAATGGATTATATTGGACATAAGTTATTATTGTTTAAGGATAAAACTTTTTTTGATATTGTTGATGGGATGTTATACTAATATAGCTTTAGAAAAAGGACAACCTGCAGGATGAGCGACAACCCATCGCGTCGGACAAGGTTGTGGGAATCGAACCCACAACTGAAGTGCGACTGGCCTTTATCACCTACCACTAGCCTACAAGATGTCCTTGTTTAGTAGAAACTAGTTTTATTATATTAAGCAGTATGATATATGAAGTATAAGTCCATTTTAGGAACCATATATGATTTATCTCACTATAGATGGACTTATGTATTTTTTGATAACTTTTCTAACCTTTTGTTTGAGATAGATGGAATGACCCATCATTCTATCACATGATTTTCTAACATATCACGAATGACAAATTCAATTTCATTTCATTAAGATATGAAGTGGAAATTGTCCAAAGAATGAAAAATGGTGTGACTATACCAAAATCACGAAAGTATTTCTTCTAATTCCAATTTCATCAACATTTGGGAAATGATCTTGAAAACCAAAAATGTTGTCCTAGTGATCTTATATCTGATGAATCAGATGGTACCTTAGATCATCAAAAATTTATGGCTTTGTGATTGCTTGATTTTCCATATCCATGTTCTCTACCACTCTCCATCAGAACATGATGGTTAGATTTCTCATCCATATCCCTATTTTCACCAATGTGGAAACCTAGTGATTAGTTTATTTGGGTAACCGTTACGTTTCATACTTTTGTTTTTAAAAATTGGTTTTTGTATTCCTTTTTACGATGTGGGTTTCTATTAAAGAAACTTTCGAATAGTAAACCATTTATAACCCTGACGAATTTCGAGGGAGAAATTCATTTTAAGGTGGGTAGAAATTAACAACCCGAGATTTTATGAAAAATATTCTTTTTAATTTCATTAATGTCTTGTGTTGTACGCTACACCAAAAGGATCTTGCAAAACACACATCCTTGACTTGACTTGCATTACCCGCAATCGCGACCTTCCTCTATAGCGTGTGTAGTACGCAATAACGAGTTTCACTAAACAACAATATGCTATTAAAATATTACTAAAACTAGCCGTTATGAATAGTAATAACCACTTTTTGAAATTTTGTAAATTTTATTTTTCAAAATGGAATTCATTTTTGGATTCGTAATATCGAAATTAGCTTAGGGTGAAATTTTGGTACTTTTCAGATAACTTTCATTTTCTGATGAATAATGAAAATTACTAAATGTTAACTAAAAACAACCTTTTTAATAGAAATAATTAATAGTGATAAATTATTAATCTGAGAGGTTTTAAAGTATATTTAGAATATATTTTTACAATTTAATACAATTTTTTTCATTGGATGTAATTTCACATTTAAACCAAACATAAACAAGTGTCAATCTTTTGATAGTTATTATCTCTTAAGAACACGATATTTGTTTTGACGACGGGGAATAATTTTTAAATTAATTAATGTAACTGATATGTTTTGAATTTGGGAAAATAGACATCATTTTTGAGTTCATAATATCAAATATAGCTTAGGCCTAATTTTTGGTATTTTTCTGGAAACTTTCATTTTTTGATGAATAGTGAAACCACTAAGTAGTAGTTAAGAAAAATGAATTTTTCATAATACTTAATTTTACCTCTTCTGTGAGTGGAATTTCAAAAATCCGAGAGACACGGTTGATGTCAGTAATTAAAATGTGGTTCAATGAGATGAACTTTTTTTGATGAATAATAACTTTTTACTTTTTTTTACCACGGTTAAAAGTAAATAGGGTAATTAAGGTTAAACATGATATTATTATTACCCTAACACATGTCCTAATTATATTGGATAAGTTTAATTCGACCAAAAACAACCTTTGGAATAAAATATGACCATTTAGTCCCACTTTGATTAGATTAGGACATTTATTATTAATTTATTTAAAGAAAGGCTAAAATAGTTAAAATCAAAGTTTAATAAGTAAATCATTTGTAATATAGGGTTATACATAAGATAAATTAAACTATAAATAGTCATTAGAAATATAAAAAGATTTCCTACATAATGGTATTTTATTTTTAATTTGTAGACATTAAATAATTTAATTTATTTATGACACAAATATGATGCAGTAAGTATCTTATTAATGAAATATTGACATAATTGATATTATAAATACCCAAATAAATGTTATTTCAGACTTTTTATGAAATAAAATAATTTTCTAGGTTAATATGACATGTTATTATTTATTTAATTACCTTTGTTCGAAATAATCATTCTGTTATAAGTTTCACAAAAATCAATCACAAAATAGTGTCAAAATCGACATAAAATACTTTTTAAAAGAAAGATTATATTATTAATTGTTATTTTATTCATATAAATATAAGGTTCGGCCAAATGACTTATATAAGGTTATATATTTTAATAATAAACAACTTGGGGTTCTATTGGATTCTTATAGTAATTTTATTAACATTATAGTATAAGAACACAAGAAGACACGGTAAAAGTAAAATTATTTTACGTAATGTTAAATCTAAATGATAAGGTTAAAATAGGAACCTAAACTTGTCTAAATTCTATTGGATTATAGGATTTCGACCCATACCCACCTTATCTTCGAAATGAATCAATTTGGAGCTATTTAAAACCGAATTTGACTTTATAATAAAATAATAGTTTTAGTTATTCCAAAGGTGCCCCTCTCCTCCCTTATAAAAGGGAACCTCTCCCTCTCTTCCTCACATCACTTTGAGCCTTCAAGCTCGGCCGACCCCTGCCTAATTCCCTTATCCACATCCCTAGAAACATCCTAGAGGTTCTGGTCTTCCTCAAAGACAAATTTTAGTTCCCTAAAAGGAGATCTCAAAGAGGCGCTTCAAAGAAGAGGTAATGTCTGTTACAGATTCTTTCATCTTTATTTCTTCTTCCACTTCTTCTTCTTACGTTGTTTCATTATGAAGTAATAACATCAGTATCACTTATATACTGATATGTTATTATAATTATGAAACAACCCTATTTCATCATCTATCCATCATACGGAAAATAAAATCACCACGCGTGTGTACGTATGGAATACCGTCTCCACGCCATGGTGTAATCTATTTTCCACCACCACCTTACTTGTATGGGTATAATGGTGTACATAATAACTATATATGATTATTGTAAAGTGATATTTATTCTGAAATAGTATAAATACACTCCAATACAATTCCACGATCATGAGAACTATATCATCACTCGTGCGTAGGTACGGACTACCGTCTCCACGACGCGATGAGATTCATTCTCCACATTAACCATTAATGAATGATTATAAAGTATATATAATAATTAATAATGAAATATATGACATAATAATGATTCTGGATTTATGTGTATATATATTTATGTCATCTACTTAATTCCATTCAACTCAATAAGGAAAATAAAACAATGTTCATGCGTACGTACGGTCTACCGTCTCAATGAATGGTGTATTTCATTGCATTTACTGATCTATTATACATATATATATATATATATTCTGAATATATATTATATATAAATCATGTTTTATATTCTGGAATTAAGTAATAATGATCTAAGTAATCATATGAATAATTACAAGTCCAAACACGGACGACAAATGAAACGATTTTACCCAAAACGCTCTTTAACATGGAATTTACAAAATAACGGGTAATATAAATCCATAAGTGAACCATATATGATATCATAACAATGATTATGATTATGGAATAAGTCAATGACATTATTTAAATCATTATACAGAAGTTTCAGACACATTCGAAGCAAATCAGACCTAAGGTAAGGGAAATATCACAATCTCATTTTTATCTAAAATTGTTTATACATTGGAATTTATTGGGGTGTATTTTATTATCCACATCCATGTTTCCACAATATTTAATATTATTCCCATTCACCTAAAATTTTTTAAATCCTATTTTACCCTCTGGTGAGTTTTTAGTAAAAGATATGAAAGGATTCTTTTGTCGTTTTTCGCACGAGGTACTTTTTTGACTTTTCCGACAAAAGTACGAGAAGGATGTTTTTTTAACTTATACGACATGAATGGATTTTTAAAACATTATTTTCAAGAATCTTCCTTGACAAGTTTTCAAGTTTATTTTTAATCAACTTTTTTTAGTATAAAATTGTATTACATGTTAAGAAAGGAAAATGTTTTTGAAGTAGAAAGGATATTTTCCTCAAGAATGGAGTTCAAGTGTTTTATCAAATTATTTTCCATCTATGATAATAAAGGGTTCTATTTCTATCCCTATTATTACATTTATTTGATTATGTTATTATGGAATTATTTTTATGAATTCCTTTATCTTATATGAATTGTTTTATGATGTCACAATGTTTAAGATTCCCATTTTTATTACATGGGTTATGTTATGATGTATGGTTTATGATTTTGTGGCACACATAAGAATGGTATCATTATGAGATGGGTGGGACCTATATCTCCCTCCAATGCATTGGGTAAATATTTTATATCTCATGAGATAGACATGGATGGAATGGTAGGTTATACCGATTTAGTGAAACAGGACTGAAACGAGGGTGACTCGGTTCAGTAATGGACTTTGTCCACTAAGATAGTCTTGGCAATGAGTCTTGACTAATAAGACACGATTCTCTATGATTATGTGTTTATTCCAAAAAGTTGCATGATTTATGTTATGATTATTGGGATTTCATTTCACTACTATGATTTATCCCATGTTATGAAATTATGCTCTCTTTTGCAGGTTAAGATTTCCAAAATGTATGTTCTTATGAAAATGATGTGATTGATATTTCTTTTGTTTACCCTTACTGTTCATTTGAGCTCACCCTTTTATGTTTTATTTTCCCCAGGATATAAAGAAAGGTTTTAGGTAAGAAAAACAAGGGGGAGATCTTTATGGGAGATGTTGAAGATCTTTCACCATGATTAGAAGATTACGTTCCAAGTTTCCAAAGACACTAAACAATTATGGTCCTTGTGTGTGTTTTTTTGTTATGTACTATTTATTCCAAAAAAGTAATGTAATTTCCATGTACGTCAAGCTTCGGGTCTCTACAATACACCCCTTTCTGGATATGAGCAGGTAGATGTGCCTCTGGCCCAGATGTACCTAGAAGTGAAAACTCTAAAAAGGAGTTTCGGGCTTGACTCAGGGTATCCTGGTACATGAAAATGGGCCTTGTGGCACTCTTGGTTATGACACTCCCGAGGGATATGCTTAAGATAATTCACATTTTCGTTACAAACCTATTTGAAGGATTTTAAAATATGATGAGAATAAATAACCATGGATAATTCTAATGTGTTTTAGATTGAAAATAAGGTGTTATGATATTAACTAAATGATTTTATGACTCATACTATGCTTTCTTATGTTATTTAATAGGTGGATTCCAAGGAAGTCATAGTAACATTGAACATTATTTACAAGGTGGTAACGATGGAGAAAATGATCAACAAAATTTATTATTGATAGGTGTTAAAGATATCATATTCTTGCCGAATCAGTTTTCCAAAAATATGATAAAAAACATATATATTAACTAGCTCTCGGACTCAACAATGATGAGAAAGGAAGTGAATGATAAGAGCTCAATAAATGGAGACCATGAAGAAAAGAAAGCTCAATTACCATCATGCAAGAAATGTGGAAGGATACACCTAAGGAAGTGTCTCAATGGAATAAAGAAATGCTTTATGTGTGGGAAATAAAGACATAATGTAATGAATTACCAAGGAAAAATGAATAGTACTATGGAAGAAGGTAAAAATGTTCCCAAGATTCCATTTACAGTCATTTTCCTTATATTTAGGGGACCTTGGCATTACACGAGTGAATTCCCTATTCTATAAGACAACATCGTGGTCAAGGAAGAACATATGTGAAATAAATGGATTGAAAAATGTTTAAAAGTATTAAGGAACTTTGTTAATGGGATTACATTGAAGACTTTTCTCTTGTATGTGTAACCCTGTAGTTTGTTATGTAAAAATGATATTTTGGAAGAATTATCTTTTCTATTGTTGACATAGTTAAAAATAACCATTTGGGTTTATATGATCCTTGAATTTTATGTAGTTAAAAGTTATTAAATTTTGGGAAGAAAATCTGAAGTATGATATAACATTTGTGGAAAAATTATGTTATGGTTATTTTGAGAAATTTTTCTTATTTTGGAAATGTTATGAAATATTATTTTTGAAAAAGGACAACACAAAGACTGTATGACAACTCGTCACATCGGACAAATCTATGGGAATCGAAACCAAAACTATAGTGAAATTGGGATTTATCACCTACCCATAGACTACGTGAAGTCCCTAGTTAGTGTGACTAATTATTTATAGTCAAAATATATTATTGATAAATAATAATTTAATTTTGTTTCTTATGTATTATCAAGTGGATATCCTCAGTATAGGATAATTATTTGGTGATTAAGTTATAAATGTTATTTTGGAAGTTGTTCTCTCAGTTGGGAACACTATATGCCAAAGGGAAATTGAATACTATAGGATTTCATTTGAGGAGTAATGGTGGATTCTTATCTATGCTTCTATTGTGGATTTGGGTTATTTATGGAAATTTGGGTTATTTATGGAATTTATTAACCTACTATAGAGAATATGTGATTAGGTTAATAACTTTTAAGTATATGACTTTAAGAGTTGTTGATGTTATTTAGAGATAAAATTTAACATGGAAGACTATGTAATCAAATTCTTCAATATTTTGGGTTTCAATATTATTTTGAATTTTATTGATGGATTTTAAGGACAATTATTTATTAAATGGTATTTTTTGATATTTGGGTATTGTTGGTTTAATTTTAGAAATTAAGATTAGTATTTATTTCACTTAAGGATTATCCTTTTTGGGGATCATCTGATCTGGTTCTAACCATTTTGGTGTTGGATAATCTCTAAAGACATGGGAAATATATAGTTTAGCCTTTGTGATAATGTGATTCTCTAGAAGTTGATTCTAGTGCTTCACGTGTGACCAAGTCATCTTGAATACTCTTAGTTTGATACAAATGACAAGTTAGTGGAACAAATTTATTAATTGATAAAACTCTACATAAAAAGTAATTATATCATTTTTTTCTTAGTCAATCTCATAAATAAATTACTCACCTTTATGAAATGGAACTTTAAACAAAAAATTGTTATACGTTTAATTTTCCTACTGGGAAACTAATGACTGTTTATCCCATCACAAAGTTGTGGGTTTCTTATTGTTAACTTTCTCCTGATAATGTTTTATATCATGATCCATCAGAACTTGACACTTAGATTATCTTCCATATCCACGTTTTCCTACATGGAATCCCAGTATGGGTTATCTCAGGTGAGATTTGTACTTCTCCTTCTATCTTTTAAAGTGATAATTTCATTGACTCTTTTTCAGATGTGGTATTTTCAATGATGATCCCAAGACCAATTTTTAAATTACGAGGACAAAATTTTCAAAAAGTGGGAAGAATGTAACACTCCATGATTTCATTGTATGTTATTTTATTTAAAGTAATTCAATATCTTGTGCTACGCGCAACACCGAGTATGAGTACACCATAACTTACCAAACTAGACATTAAAAGAGCGATTATGAATAGTAATAGTTTCATTTTGAATTTTATATACTCCATAAAATTTTATTATTCTTATTATGTGATTCTTGGACATAATATATGAACAACTTCATTTTTTCAAATAAAATAAGTAATTTGATAAAAATGAAATTTTACCACCTTTTAATGAAAAGCCCTTTTTAAAACTAATATTTTACACTTTTATACATTCAATTTAATGAAATTTCATTCTTCTTTATAATTGGGACATAAAAATATATTTTGGAGAAATTTTTAGTACCTTTCTAATAACATTTATATTTTGATGAAGAGTGAAAATCACTAAAAAATAATTGAAAAAAACATTTTTAATAAAAATAATTTATAGTGTTATATTAGGAATATTAATTTTTTGAAAGTATAATCAGATTATATTTTTATCATTTAATACAATGTAGGTCATTATAAGTAATTTCACATTTAATTTTGAAATAAACACATTTCAATCTTTTGATAGTTTTTACTTCGTAAAAACCCGCTTTTTGATTTTGAAAAATGGAAATAATTTTTAATTAATTAATTATACATCTATATTTCTATTTTTGAAAAATAGAATTCATTTTTGAATTTTAAATATCAAAATTACCTTAGGGTGAATTTATGATATTTTACTGAAAAATTTCAATTTTCTATGAATAGTGAAAAACATTGCGTTATTCATTAAAACCCGTCTTTCTATTTAAATAATTATTTATATTATTTATTTATGTCAATATAGATACATAATACCTATATTATTTCAATTTGATTCATTGGAGTCATTTTTATAATAAAATTAGATGTATAAAATTTTATTTAACATTTTACCATCTTTTACAACCTTTTAGGAGAATTTACAAATTTGCATAAAACATAATTTAACCTCTTCTCTGAGTTGAATTTGAAAAATCTGAGAGACACAGTTGACATCAATAATTAATATTTGGTTCAAAAATATAAAAATATTTTTTGGTGAATAGAAACTTCTGAATTTTATTTACCAGGATTAAAAGTAAATAGGGTAATTGACTGTAAGAATTATAATATAATTACCCTAACACATGTACTAATTCTATTGGATAAGTGTAATTATACCAAAAAAAGCTTAGGAATAAAATATGATCCTCTTTGGTCCACATGGATTAGATTAGAACATTTATTATTATTTTTTTTAAAGGTAATTTAAAAGAGTTAAATTCAATGTTTAGTAACTAAACCATTTTTAATATAGGTTTACACACTATATAAATTATACTAAAAATATTAATTAGAATTATTATAATATTTCATAAATAATGGTATTTTATTTATAATTTTTAGATATTAATTTATTTAATTTATTTATGACACAATGAGGATGCAATAATTACCTTAAAATAATTTATATTATAAATATCTAAATAAATGTAAATTGAGACTTCTGATGAATTTCAATAATTTTATAGCTTAATAGGACATGTTAGAGTTGATAAAATAAATTTTATTTTATGTGATAATGTTTTTATGGATTTAAAAAAAAATCAAATACTAAATAGCTTCAAATTTATACTAATTGAGGTTTTAAAACAAATACTATATTATTAATTGATATAACAATCATAAAAATCTACAGTTCAGACTAAGTAATTAGATAAGGTTAGAGATATCAATAATTATCCACATGGGGTTCCCTTGGCAGTTTATTGAATGTTTATTAACCATATAATATAAAAATACAAAGAGACATGGTAAATATCAAACTATTTATCTAATAATTAAATCTAAGCGATATGGTTAATATGGTAACCTAAATCTATCTAAAACCTATTAGTTTAGAAGTTTTAGAGCCATCCCCACCTTATCCTCGAAATAAAACATTATGGATCCATTAGAAACCGAAAATAATTTTATTATAAAATAATATTTCAAACATTTTTTAAAGTGACTGTCACCTCTCTTATTAAAGGAATCTTCCCCTTCTCTTAATTTCACACCTCCAAAGCCATTTTTATCACCCAAACCATACCCACATATCTTTCCAACACACCTCAATTCACCCTAGAGGGAATACATTTTGCATAAATCAAACCAATGGATCCCTTTTGATCAACTCAAAAGGAAACACCCGAAGAAGAGGTAATAATTTCACCAACCTCTTTCAAGATATTTTCTTCTTCCAATTCCTCATTATTTGTTGTTTCTAGACCAAAATAATAACTCCAGAAACTTCTAAATACTATGATGTTATTATATATATGGTATATCCATATTCGTTTTTCTATCCATCCTATAAAGGAAAAAGTCACCATAGGTGTGTGCGTACGACTTACCGTATCCACGTCGTGGTGTAGTTTGTTATTCAAATACATCTTTATTTGGATGTGTATAATAATGAGTATAACTAATGTAAATAATAAATATAACATTTTAATTATTCTGTAGCTATGATATACCATCCAATTACATGTGATTTCACCATTAATATAACGATATTTTCCCTCATGCGTATGTATGGATTACTCTCTCCATAAACGTGATGAGATTCATTACTCATCGCAATCATTCATGAATAATTTTCATTTTATGATTAAAAATAATTTTTAAGAACATAATATCATTCTGGATATGAATCAAATACATCCTATTCATAACAAACATGGGAACGTAACCAAACATATAATAGAAAACAAATCAGTTAATACCCAAAATGATGATACTACTAAAATATTATTAAGGCAATATTAAAAGATCATATATGATACCATATTTATGTATATTATTTTTTTAATATTTTAATAAAAATTATTTAATTATTATAATGGAGGATAATGAACCCTCGAACCAGGAAACGTACAAGGTAAGGGCTTTTCATCTTACTTTTCATCCTATGAGATTCATGCTATATTGGCCACTATTACATTTTCTGTGGTTTTTGTACTGCTCATGATTTTATTGTTTGTGTAATATAATTTAACTTTTGGGTATTTACATCATCACTATATGATCCTTCTTTCATGGGGTGTATGTTTTTTTAGTTACCGATCGGTAAGGGAATTTAAAATTTCAATTTCCACTCATTTGGTTTTACACAATCTTCGTTGATTACATTACTCCATGATTATGTGTGAAATCACAATTTATTTAGTTATGTAGTAATTTCCACTCAACTTTGTTTGGATATACTTTTGATACACATAATCACTCAATTTATGAATTCTCAATTCATCGATATAAACTTGATAAGAGTAATTTAAATCAACTTCTATAAAATGATTGAAACATCCAAGTCATTGGTGTGGTTGTTACCAGAATATTTGTGAATGTACTCTAATTGATTTACACATAATATCCAATCATATTTACTGTATTTATATTTTTCACACATAATTATGTCATTGACTTATCCTTAACCAAAGGATAAAATCTTTATAGATGAATTCATCATAACTTACATTCCACTAAGACTTCTATGTTGTTTTGTGCCAATTCACTTTTATTTGGTGTATATAATTTAATTTGCCATATTATATCATGAATCCCTTTATTATCAGGACATTATAATGTTTCTATAACCTCAATTATTTTTATTCAACCGTATCTCATTTGGTTAGGAAATGAAACTAAAATATCATTTTAAATGTTATAGAAATTTATACTTCTAAATCATTCTCATTAATGTCCATATTTTAAATATGGGTTTTAAGGTTTTATTTATATTGAAATTAATGTTTTAATATTCAAATTATATTAAATTATTAAAAGTTGTGTGGGACACTTTGATTCAATAATAAATTTTAAAAATATTCTTGATTAATATTGATACTTTTAAATGTTTTCAAGAAAAAAGGGATATTACTCTAAATAGTTTTGATGATCACATTCATCTATGTCAATATCCTTAATTATTATCGAATTAGGAGAATTTATTATAATAAAATCTTCCATATTGTATTGAATGAGTCATGTTTGACGGTGGATGTGCTATTTTTATACAATTCATGGTTTGTGGTTAAAATATTGACATTTCGTATGCTGGTTTTAATACGAATGTTTGTATTAAGTTTCAATCTTTTTGTTTGAGGAATTAATTGGAATTAGTAAGTGATGGGTGGAGCCCACTATAGCTCCTCTATAGATTAGTATGTCTCATGATACATACTAGTGTATTGGCACAAGTCCTTGAAAAAATCTTATTTGTATTCTTGTCACAAGGATATGACTATGTGGCTATGAAGTCTGGCATTAGGCATTCCATCATTATGGAATTGGATATTGATATTACATGTGATTATTCTACAAGTAGAATATATATTTTTATAATTAAATGGTATTATTTGACATATCTTTTCCATATTATGTTGAAGTTAATTTTAAAAGGCTTGCGACCTAGTCTTTTACATTTCCTTAAATATTTATTCTTATTTCTGATAGTTTCTGCTATATTGTTATCCTTACTGAGCATCAGAGCTCACCATATTCTTACATTTATTTATTTTTCTAATAATGAAAAGAATTAAATTACGACTAACCTATAGAAATAGGATTATAGATTTAAGAGTTTTCAAAGGATTCACAACATTAATTTTTTTATTTCATGATGTAATGTGAAACTTATATATGTATCTTGTACATCCAAAGATACTAAAATAATTGGTCTTTTGGGAAATGTTTCCATGTATCATTCCAATGTTATGTAAAATTGCACTGAATCTGGGTAACTAGGGTCGGGGAATTGCAACACATGTACATAGATAGGAATATCAATTGACCCCCCAGAACATGTGGTGTTCTTATTGGTGAGTCTATCCCCATTATCTCACTACTAGATATCACTATGTGTGAACTTCATGAGAATAAGTTGCAATGATTATGATCCCCCATCCCCTAATAGCAAAATATCTACTATGTAATGTCAGTAATATGTATATAGAACATAGGACATATATTTATGATTTGTGTCATAGTATATCGATTTTCTCATTATTTCAAGGGAACTTATATAACCATTTTATAAGACCATTAATATATGATTATTACCATTAAATTGTAGACGTAGAAAAGTCTACATTATAATGGTAAAAATAAATTCTATAGATATAACTGTATAGAAAATATGGTATTCAAAAGTACTGTATTATTGGGTCTAGGAAACCTAGTATTACAACCCTTACACTTGCACTAGAGACAACTTGATATCCAATCTTGTCAACTCTCACATGATAAAAAATATGTTTCTATTATGTCATGTATTTAGTAGCGGATTCTGCAACAATTTCCCCATGTGTCTGTTATTCTATAGTGTCCCCTCCTCATTGATTATGACTTTTCAAAAGATGGTATCCCTGAGTGTATCTAGTTTTCCACTATCATAACATGACATCATGACTAGTAAAAATATCATAATTTATATTATGACAACACTTTTCATAATAGGTAAGATTCCAATGACTAGAAAAAGCATGCATATAGTTACAATTTCTTTGTAGCCTTAGATGCTACAACATACTCATTTATTTTATAGGTAAGGATACTACTGTATTTTATGGGGTTCAATCATTCATAATCTTATCCTAACTATGATATTTGATCACATTTATCTATGGAAGATTAGTTTTTATCCCCTGAAAACTATTATCCTTTATTCTATATATAAAAGGTACATATCATTTAGACTAGTCCTTCTAAAATTTATAGTTATGATGTAGAGACCCGTAGCTTGATGTACATGGACATTACATTACTTTTGCGGAATACTTAGTACATAACAAAAAAAACACACACGAGGATCGTAATAGTTTAGTGTCTTTGGAAACTCGGAATGTAATCTTCTAATCATGGTGAAAGATCTTCAATATCTCCCATAAAGATCTTCCGTTTTTTTCCCTAAAACCTTTCTTTATATCCTAGGGAAAAGAAAACATAAAAGGGTGAGCTCAAATGCTCAGTAAGGGTAAAAAAAAGAAATATCAATCACATCATATACAAAAGAACATAGCTTTTGGAAATCTTAACCTGCAAAAGAGCTCATAATATCATAACATGGGATAAATCATAGAAGTGAAATGTAATCCCAATAATCATAACATAAAACATGAAACTTTGTGGCATACACACATAATCATAGAGAATCATTTCTTGTTAGTCAATACTCATTGCCAAGACTATTTTAGTGGAAAAAGTCCTTTTCTGAATCGAGTAGCCCTCGTTTCAGTCCCGTTTCACTGAACCGGTATAACCTACCATTTCAGCCATGTCTATCTCATGAGATATAAAATCTTTACCCAATGCATTGGAGGGAGATATAGGTCCCACCCATCTTATAATGAATCCTTTCTTATGTGTTCCACATAATCATAAACCATACATCATAGCGTAACCCATGTAATAAAAATGGGATTCTTAAACAACATGAAATCATAAAACAATTCATATAAGATAAAGGAATTCATAAAAATATTTCCACCACAACATAATTAAACCAATGTAATAATAGGGATTAAAACAGAACCCTTTAGTATCTTAGATGGAAAATAATTTTGATAAAACACTTGAACTCCATTCTTGAGGAAAATATCCTTTCTTCTTCAAAAACATTTTTCCTTTCATAACATGTCATACGACTTTAAAATAAAAGAAGTTGATTAAAAATAAACTTGAAAACTTGTAAAGTAATACTCTTGGAATTTTTTTTTAAAAAATCCATTCATGCCATATAAGTTAAAAAAAACATTCTTCGTACTTTTGTCGGAAAAGTCAAAAAGTACCTCGTACGAAAAAATGACAAAATATTCCTTTCATTTCGTTTACTAAAAACTCACTGAAGGGTAAAAATGGATTTAAATAGTTGTAGGTGGATGGAAATAATATTACATATTTATGAAACATGGATGTGGATGATAAAATACACCCCAGTAAAAACTTACAAATAAACAATCTCGGATAAAAATGAGATTGTGATATTTCCCTTACCTTAGGTCCGACTTGCTTTGTAAGTGTCCGAACCTCCTGTATAATGATTTAAATCATGTTATTGACTTATTCATGAATCATATTCATTGTTATTATATCATATATGGTCCACTTATTACTTTATATTACCCATTCTTTTGTAAATTCATGTTAAAGTAGCGTTTTGGGTAAAATCGTCTCATTTGTCGTTCGTGTTTTTAACTTGTAATTATTCATATGATTACTTAGATCATGATTACTTAATTCCAGAATAAAAAACATGATTTATATATATATATATATATATATTCAGAATATACATATATAATAAATCAGTAAATGGAAATAAATACACCGTTCATGGAGACGGTAGTCCGTACATACGCATGAACGCTGTTTTCGTTTCCTTATTGAATTGAATGGAATTAAGTAGATGACATACATATAAATATAAATATTTCCAGTATAATTATTAGGTCATATATTTCATTAGTACATATTATATATACTTTATAATCATTCATGAATGGCTAATCATTGATAATGAATCTCATCGCGTCGTGGAGACGGTAGTCCGTACGTACGCACGAGTGATGATATCGTTCCCATGGTCGTGGAATTGTGTTGAAGTGTATGTATACTATTTAAGTATCAATGTAACTTAATAATAATCATATATAGTTACTCATTACACATTTATACCCATCCTTGTAAGGTGATGGTGGAAAATAGATTACACCATGGCGTGGAGACGGTATTCCGTACGTACGCACGCGCGGTGATTTCCTTTTTCCGTAGGATGGATAGAAGGTTAATTAGAGTTGTTTCATATTTATAATAACATATCAGTATATAAGAAATACTGATGTTATTACTTTATCATTAAACAACTAAAGAAGAAGAAGTTGAAGAAGAATGAAATTGAAAAGATCGGTAATGGATATTACCTCTTCTTTGGAATGCTTCTTTGAATCCTCTACTTAGGGAACTAAGATTGGTCTTTGAAGAAGACCAGGACCTCTAGGATTATTCTAGGGAAGTGGAGAATGGATTTTGGCAGAGGTTGGCCGAGCTTGAGTGCTCAAATTGGTGTGAGGAGGAGGGGGGGGGAGGTGTCCTTTTATAAGGGAGGAGAGGGGCACCTTAGGAATCTCTCAAAATATTATTTTATATTAAAGTCAAAATCGGTTTATAATGGTTTCAAAGGGTCTTATTTCGAATCTAAAGTGGGGATGGGTCTAAATAATATCAACCAATAGGATTTAGACATGTTTAGGGTATTATTTTAACCTTATCAATTAGATTTAACTCTAAGTTAAATAATTTAACTTTTACCGTGTCTTTTTGTTTTCTTACACTATATGGTTAATAAACTTACAATAACAAGCCAAAAAGAACCCCAAATTGTTTTTTATTAATATATATATCCTTATATAAGTCATTTGGCCGAACCTTAGATTTTTAGGAAAAAAATAACAATTAATAATATAATATTTGATTTAAAAACTATTTTGTGTCAATTTTGACACTATTTGATATATGATTTTTGTGAAAGTCATAACAGAATTATATGTTCTAACCAAGTTGATTAAATCAACAATAATATATCATAGTAACCTAGAAAATTAGTGGTATTCATAATAAGTCTTAAATTTCATTTATTTTGGTATTTATAATATCAATTATGTCAATATTTCATTAATAAGATAATTACTGCATCATCTTTGTGTCATAAATAAATTAAATTATTTGATGTCTAAAAAATACAAATAAAATACAATCATGTAGGAAATCTTTTTATCTTACTAATGAATATTTAAAATCGAATTTATCTTATGGATAACCCTATATTAAAAATGTTTTAGTAAATAAACATTGATTTTAACTCTTTTAACTCTTCTTTGAATTAAATAATAATAAATGTCCTAATCTAATCCAAGTGGGCCTAAATGATAATATTTTACACTTAAGGTTGTTTTTGGTCGAGATAAACTTGTCCAATAGGATTAGGACATGTGTTAGGGTAATATTAATATCATTTTTACCCTTAATTACCCTATTTACTTTTAACCGAGGTAAATAAAAGTAAAAAGTTACTATTTACCAAAAATTATTTTCATCTCATTGAACCACATTTTACTTACTGACATCAACCGTGTCTCTCGGAATTTTGAAATTCAATTCACAGAAGCGGTAAAATTAAGTTTTATGAAAAATTCAGTTTTTTTTACTACCACTTAGTAGTTTCACAATTCATCAAAAATTGAGGTTTTTCAGAAAAATGCCAAAATTTCATCATAAGCTATATATCATATTGCGAATTCAAAAATGAAGTCTATTTTACCAAATTCATAACATAGAAGTTTCATTAATTAATTTTATAATTAAATCCCTCTGTTAAAACAAATAGCGTGTTTTTAAGAAACAATATCTATCAAAAGATTGGCACTTGATTATGTCTGGTTTAAATGTGAAATTACATCCAATGACCAACGTTGTATTAAATTGTAAAAATATATTCTAAATACACATTAAAACCACTCAAATTTATAATTTATCACTATTAATTATTTCGATTAAAAAAGTTGTTTTTAATTAAAATTTAGAAATTTTCACTATTCATCAGAATATGAAAGTTATCCGAAAAGTACCAAAATTTCACCCTAAGCTAATTTCGATATTACGAATCCAAAAATGAAGTCCATTTTGAGAGCTAAAATTTCTAAAATTTAAAAATTGGTTATTACTATTCATAACGGCTAGTTTTAATAATATTGTGTGAAACACATTATTGCGTACTACACACGCTATCGAGGAAGGTTGCGATTGCGTGTAATGCAAGGCAAGTCAAGGATGCGTGTTGTGCAAGCTCATTTTGATGTAGCATACAACACAATACATTAATAAAATTACAAAGAATATTTTTCATAAAATCTCGAGCTGTTACATTCTACCCCCCTTAAAATGAATTTCTCCCTCGAAATTCGTCGGGGTTATAAATGGTTTACTATTCGAAAGTTTCTTTAATAGAAACCCACATCGTAAAAAGGAATACCAAAACCAATCTTTAAAAACAAAGGTATGAAACGTAACGGTTACCCAAATAAACTAATCACTGGGTTTCCACATAGGTGAAAATATGGATATGGAAGAGAAATCTAACCATCATGTTCTGATGGAGAGTGGTAGAGAACATGGCTATGGAAAAGCCAGTAATTACAAAGCCATAAATTTGTGACGATCTATGGTATCATCTGATTCATCAGATATAAGATCACTAGGACAACATTTTTGGTTTTCAAGATCGTTTCCCTAAAGTTAAAGAATTTGAATTAGAATAATTACTTACTTTATGTTGGTACAACCTCACTGTTGTTCGTGCCATTAACAATTTCCACTTCATCTCTTAAATAAATGAAGTTGAATTTGTTATTCGTGAAGTGTTAGCAGATCATGTGATAGAATGACGAGTCATTCCATCTGTCTCAAACAAAAGGTTAGCAAAAAATTATATACATAAATCGATCTATAGTGGGATTAATCATATATGGTTCCTAAAATGGGCTTATACTTCATATATCATACTGCTTAATATAATAAAACTAGTTTCTACTAAACAGGGACTTCTTGTAGGCCAGTGGTAGGCGATAAAGGCCAGTCGCACTTCGGTTGTGGGTTCGATTCCCACAGCCTTGTCCGAAGCGATGGGCTGTCGCCCGTCCTGCAGGTTGTCCTTTTTCTAAAACTACATTACTATAACATCCCATCAATAATATCGAAAAAAACTTCTATCCTTAAACAATACTCACTTATGTCCAACATAATCCATTTCAATCTTTTGCCTTATCCATAATACTGCATTCCACTCTCATAACATAGTGAAAACGATTACCAGAGATTTAATACCATCGTTGACCCCCATATATCATAAGATATGTTTTGTTGGTCTCATTCCAAACATTCAAAGTCCTTAATCATGTATTCTCTTGAATACCTTAGTGAAAACATGAATGCAATTTAAAGTTAACACTTTCCACATACCAAAATCCTCAAAATTCTATATACTCAAACCATTATATCACTTAGTCCTTATATCAATCATGAGCTCATGAATACTATTAAACATTTCATTTTCTCGTTTTCCCTTCATTATGCGCATATCATCTTATTTCCAAAAAATATCTCAATCACTTTGAATACCACATCAATAAATATTTCAATACTCAATGATACAACATTATTTTGGAATCCCATTACATAAACACTTAATCATTCCACCACCTCGTTGTCATATTCAACATTGCCAATAGTGATCGCATGTGACTTCCCATTGTCCTTTGCCTTCAGTGGTTGCTCATGTTGATCATCACTAACCCTTGGATTAGGGCATTTATTAGCATAATGCCCCATTTCCTTGCACTTGAAGCATTGAAGTGTTGGTGGTGCGTTCTCTGCAGTGTTTTCTTTATTCACATCATTAGAAAACCTTTTTCCATTACTTCGACACTCAGCTGCTTGATGTCCTTCTTTTCCACACTTAAAACATTTTCTAGTCCCTTTAAGACAATCTCCACCATGCTTCTTTCCACACTTTTAGCATAAGGAAACATTCATTTTCTTTTCACCATTATTCTTAGATTTCTCCTTGAACTCCATCTTTCATTTCTTGTCAAAACCATGAGATGGATATGTAACACCAACTTCCATTTCTACCTTGATAGCACAACGCACAATTTCTTCATAGCTACTGATGTCTCTTATAGCTAATGCCCTTCGAAGACTTGGTTTTAAGCCACTGAAAAATCGATCAACTTTACATTCAGGTTGGATGATAATTCCAGATGCATACCTTGCAAGTCTTGTAAAATTCGCTTCATATATACCAACAGATTCATCATCCATTTGCTTTAGTTCAAGAAACTCCTTCTCCATCTTTGTTCGAAGAATACGAGGGAAGTACTTAATGAAAAATATGTTCTTTAACTCGTCCCATTCTGTGGACTCAATTTCATCTCTTTGCCTTGTATTCTTGATAAGATTCCACCATTGATTAGGTTCACCTTCCAAACGATACACTGCTAAGATGACTTTATCATGTTCAAAACATTGAAGAGCTGAAAATATCTTTTCAGTGGTACTGATCCATTGTTCAGCAACAAGTGGATCATAAGACCCACTGAAAGAAGGTGGACATTGCCTCATGAAGGACTCAATAGAATATTGTTCCCTCCTCTGCTCATTTGGAAGTCCAGAATGATTCATAGCTTGTGTAAGTATAGCAATAAGATTTTGCACTCCAACTCCCATAACATTTGTTTGTTCATGAGGACAATCATTGCATTGTCCATTACATTGATCAACACGGTTCCTTCGGGTTCCAGCCATCGTCTAAAACCCAAAAAGAATAGTGTGAGAGGCAAAAATCATGTTAGGGAAAACAACATAATAAAAGGGGAGTACCTTCAATATCTAACATCTTAGGTGTAATTCTATGATTGTTAGCGTAGTTCTAGTACTATAACCTATACATATACTTAACCTTAGGGACATCCCTAGACATACCGTAGAAATATCTCTAGGGATCTCACTAACGTTTTCGCATCCTAGTTTCCAAAGTTTGACTAAACCTTTCCTCTGATACCAACTGTAGAGACCCGTAGCTTGACATACATGGACATTACATTACTTTTGCGGAATACTTAGTACATAACAAAAAAAACACACACAAGGATCGTAATAGTTTAGTGTCTTTGGAAACTCGGAACGTAATCTTCTAATCGTGGTGAAAGATCTTCAATATCTCCCATAAAGATCATCCATTTTTTTACATAAAACCTTTCTTTATATCCTGGGGAAAAAAACATAAAAGGGTGAGCTCAAATGCTCAGTAAGGGTAAACAAAAGAAATATCAATCACATCATATACATAAGAACATAGCTTTTGGAAATCTTAACCTGCAAAAGAGCTCATAATATCATAACATGGGATAAATCATAGAAGTGAAATGTAATCCCAATAATCATAACTTAAAACATGAAACTTTGTGGCATACACACATAATCATAGAGAATCATTTCTTGTTAGTCAAGACTCATTGCCAAGACTATCTTAGTGGACAAAGTCCCTTTCTGAATCGAGTAGCCCTCGTTTCAGTCCCGTTTCACTGAACCGGTATAACCTACCATTTCAGCCATGTCTATCTCATGAGATATAATATCTTTACCCAATGTATTTGAGGGAGATATAGGTCCCACCCATCTTATAATGAATCCTTTCTTATGTGTGCCACATAATCATAAACCATACATCATAGCGTAACCCATGTAATAAAAATGGGATTCTTAAACAACATGACATCATAAAACAATTCATATAAGATAAATGAATTCATAAAAATATTTCCATCACAACATAATCAAACCAATGTAATAATAGGGATTAAAACATAACCCTTTATTATCTTAGATGGAAAATAATTTTGATAAAACACTTGAACTCCATTCTTGAGGAAAATATCCTTTCTTCTTCAAAAACATTTTTCCTTTCATAACATGTCATACGAATTTAAAATAAAAGAAGTTGATTAAAAATAAACTTGAAAACTTGTAAAGGAAGACTCTTGGAATTTTTTTTTTAAAAATCCATTCATGCTGTATAAGTTAAAAAAACATTCTTCGTACTTTTGTCGGAAAAGTCAAAAAGTACCTCGTACGAAAAAACGACAAAAGATTCCTTTCATTTCTTTTACTAAAAACTCACTGAAGGGTAAAAATGGATTTAAATAGTTGTAGGTGGATGGAAATAATATTAAATATTTATTAAACATGGATGTGGATGATAAAATACACCCAAGTAAATACTTACAAATAAAGAATCTCGGATAAAAATTAGATTGTGATATTTCCCTTACCTTAGGTCCGACTTGCTTTGTAAGTGTCCGAACCTCCTGTATAATGATTTAAATCATGTTATTGACTTATTCCAGAATCATATTAATTGTTATTATATCATATATGGTCCACTTATGACTTTATATTACCCGTTCTTTTGTAAATTCATTTTAAAGTAGCGTTTTGGGTAAAATCGTCTCATTTGTCGTTCGTGTTTTTAACTTGTAATTATTCATAAGATTACTTAGATCATGATTACATAATTCCAGAATATAAAACATGATTTATATATATATATATATATATTCAGAATATACATATATAATAAATCAGTAAATGGAATGAAATACACTGTTCATGGAGACGGTAGTCCGTACGTACGCATGAACGCTGTTTTCGTTTCCTTATTGAATTGAATGGAATTAAGTAGATGACATACATATAAATATAAATATTTCCAGTATCATTATTAGGTCATATATTTCATTAGTACCTATTATATGTACTTTATAATCATTCATGAATGGCTAATCATTGAGAATGAATCTCATCGCGTCGTGGAGACGGTAGTCCGTACGTACGCACGAGCGATGATATCGTTCCCATGGTCGTGGAATTGTGTTGAAGTGTATGTATAATATTTAAGTATCAATATCACTTTATAATAATCATATATAGTTACTCATTACACCTTTATACCCATCCTTGTAAGGTGATGGTGGAAAATAGATTACACCACGGCGTGGAGACGGTATTCCGTACGTACGCACACGCGGTGATTTCCTTTTTCCGTAGGATGGATAGAAGGTTAATTAGAGTTGTTTCATATTTATAATAACATATCAGTATATAAGAAATACTGATGTTATTACTTTATCATGAAACAACTAAAGAAGAAGAAGTTGAAGAAGAAAGAAATTGAAAAGATCGGTAATGGATATTACCTCTTCTTTGGAATGCTTCTTTGAATCCTCTACTTAGGGAACTAAGATTGGTCTTTGAAGAAGACCAGGACCTCTAGGATTATTCTAGGGAAGTGGAGAAGGGATTTTGGCAGAGGTTGGCCGACCTGAAGTGCTCAAATTGGTGTGAGGAGGAGGGGGGAGGAGGTGTCCTTTTATATGGGAGGAGAGGGGCACCTTAGGAATATCTCAAAATATTATTTTATATTAAAGTCAAAATCGGTTTATAATGGTTCCAAAGGGTCTTATTTCGAAGCTAAAGTGTGTATGGGTCGAAATAATATCAACCAATAGGATTTAGACAAGTTTAGGGTATTATTTTAACCTTATCAATTAGATTTAACTCTAAGTTAAATAATTTAACTTTTACCGTGTCTTTTTGTTTTCTTACACTATATGGATAATAAACTTACCATAACAAGCCAAAAGAACCCCAAATTTTTTATTATTAATATATATATCCTTATCAGAGTCATTTGTCCGAACCTTAGATTTTTAGGAATAAAATAACAATTAATAATATAATATTTGATTTAAAAACAATTTTGTGTCAATTTTGACACTATTTGATATATGATTTTTGTGAAAGTCATAACAGAATTATATGTTCGAACCAAGTTGATTAAATCAACAATAATATATCATAGTAACCTAGAAAATTAGTGGGATTCATAAAAAGTCTTAAATTACATTTATTTTGGTATTTATAATATCAATTATGTCAATATTTCATTAATAAGATAATTACTGCATCAACTTTGTGTCATAAATAAATTAAATTATTTGATGTCTAAAAACTAAACATAAAATACCATTATGTAGGAAATCTTTTTAGATTTCTAATGAATATTTAAAATCGAATTTATCTTATGTATAACCCTATATTAAAAATGTTTTAGTAAATAAACTTTGATTTTAACTCTTTTAACTCTTCTTTGAATTAAATAATAATAAATGTCCTAGTCTAATCCAAGTGGGCCTAAATGATAATATTTTACACTTAAGGTTGTTTTTGGTCGAGATACACTTGTCCAATAGGATTAGGACATGTGTTAGGGTAATATTAATATCATTTTTACCCTTAATTACCCTATTTACTTTTAACCGTGGTAAATAAAAGTAAAAAGTTAATATTCACCAAAAATTATTTTCATCTCATTGAACCACATTTTACTTACTGACATCAACCGTGTCTCTCGGATTTTTGAAATTCCATTCACAGAAGCGGTAAAATAAAGTTTTATGAAAAATTCAGTTTTTTTTACTACCACTTAGTAGTTTCACTATTCATCAAAAATTGATGATTTTCAGAAAAATGCCAAAATTTCATCCTAATATATATTTCATATTGTGAATTCAAAAATGAAGTCTATTTTACCAAATTCATAACATATATGTTGCATTAATTAATTTTATAATTAAATCCCGATGTTAAAACAAACAGCATGTTTTTAAGAAACAACATCTATCAAAAGATTGACACTTGATTATGTCTGGTTTAAATGTGAAATTACATCCAATGACCAACATTGTATTAAATTGTAAAAATATATTCTAAATAAACTTTAAAACCACTCAAATTAATAATTTATCACTATTAATTATTTCTAATAAAAAAGTTGTTTTTAATTAAAATTTAGTAATTTTCACTATTCATCAGAATATGAAAGTTATCCGAAAAGTACCAAAATTTCACCCTAAGCTAATTTCGATATTACGAATCCAAAAATGAAGTCCATTTTGAGAGCTAAAATTTCTAAAATTTAAAAATTGGTTATTACTATTCATAATGGCTAGTTTTAATAATATTTCGTGAAACTCAGTATTGCGTACTACACACGCTATCGAGGAAGGTTGTGATTGCGTGTAATGCAAGGAAAGTCAAGGATGCGTGTTGTGCAAGCTCATTTTGGTGTAGCGTACAACACAATACATTAATAAAATTACAAAGAATATTTTTCATAAAATCTCGGGCTGTTACATATGACTTCTCCAATTATAGTACTCTTAGATATAATTGGTATTTTCCTACATCAATTTATATCATGTAAATATCTATTCATTTACATTTCATTAAATAAATGATTGATCCATCTATTAAGAGAATGAATTTAACGCCACAATGTTAATATCCTCCCTTTTCACAAACATATCATCCTTGATAGATTATTCCTTGTGACACTGGAAAACATTCTTCCATTGAAATGTTCCGACTTGTATTTTTCAATACCAAGTCACTACATGTATGATTTACTCGGTCCAAAAAACTATTAGATCAATCTCAACAAATATTTTTCTCAAAAAATTAGGTTTATAATTTATTCCCATCATTGTAAAATAGATTATTTCATTGTATAAATAACCCACTTTATGACCAAATGAATTTTTCCATATTTTTTCGAACACAGTTTACTAAAAAAAATGATTCTCCCACTAACCATTGATAAACACATGGAAAAAATTCATTCAAAATTAATATTCTATGATTTAGTTTCTTACATCAATCCTAAACATGATTTTCGTAACATGATTAACCTTTAGTACCATTCAGTTACATGACCATCCCTTTTTGGTTGTGTCATATAGAAACCTTCCATGAATCGTGGTCCTGAAATAAAATTCTCAATAAAATTATAATAGATAATCGCTATGAAAATTAAAAAACCGTTGGATTTAGGCAAAATGACTTTGTGGAGACAATCAAGCATTATTTGTACAACACTTATACCATCTAGGCATAAATTAATTTGAATACCGAATGCAGTATTCAAAATAATAAACCACATTTCACTTTAATACACATAATTCATTATTGAATTTGAATTAATATTTTCAATCATATCTAATTTTCAGATATATCTTACTTATTAGTAATTATTATTCTTATAAAATTATGTTTCACTAGCTATGGTGAAAAAAACCATCATTATGTTGTTAACATTACTATGAAGTATGTGTCTATGGAACATTCTAGTTCTACAAACACTTGTGGAACTAGTTCATATGAAAACTACATGTTCATATATAACATTGACTAAACCCAAGTCAATCTAGCTCCCACTATCTCAAATAGAGATATCAGCCCTATTATATAAATGCAGTCCATCACATGATTACAACTTTTTTTCTTAGGGATTTATGTAATATCCTAAGAAACCATTAGGATAATTAATTTGACGCACAATGTGTTTTTTCTTGATGGAAGTTGGTTTATATAAAAAAAATATTTTTCATCTAAACACTTTTTCTTATGAAATTATAGACTTTCATCATACTATGAGTCATATGATATCCATATTTCATTATATATGGCATATGGTTATCGAATATCATAGTTATTTATAAATAATTAATTTAAATATAATCGATGTTTTTGCACGTTGCTACACTGAGACTACATAAATCATGACTCTGATGTATAAAATGTGCATTTAGAAATTTATCCACAATACATTTTATTAGTCAATGTCAACATGACAGAATTCATCATCGACATTCCGTACTAACATCAACAATGTGATTCAGATAAGGTAATGTGAATTTAGGAAATACCCCACACTACATTATATTGATCAATGATTGTTTTTTCATGATATTCTTCGGAATTCAGACCAAAAGAAACATATATCTTCTAAACATGAATCTACCATAATTCACTTTCACAGTCCTTAATAAATGAAAGGAATATATGGAATTATATATACCTGTAGAATATAATTGGAATAGTTCACTATCAATTATTGAATAAATTCCAATATCATTGTGGAGGACCTTTATATCTAAACGATCCTTTGTCCAAAATTAATTATATACATCAATAATACAATAGGTTTTTAGATCAAATGAATCTAAATACCAAACTGGCTATATCCTAAATGCACTTTTTATTTTTTCTTGGCAAAGACTATCTTTCCACAACTTGGTAAATAAGTCTTACATTTTACAATCATCAAGTGTTATCTATGATTCATGTGTCACTGAACAATTAGTTGATTATTAAACACCATAAAAACATTCATTCCAAAACATGGATTATTGTCTCATTGTATCCAAAGGACATGTGAGCTAAATGTTTTGGTAACAGTCAATAATATATTTATATTAATCATTCCCTTGGAAATAGAGAAGTTGTATACTTCTCACTAATGAATTAAGAATAACCCTTTCTCAACCAGTTGTAGAATAATCCGTACATCTATTAATGTTTCTGAACTTACTGGGTTAAAATATTTGAATACTGATATGTAAACGGAATACAATATTTAATACTTAAGAAGTAATATGTAAACATTACTTTTATGAGATGAGTATACCTGACAGAGAAGAGGTAACTTGATTCTTTAATTTAGTTTATATTTATTTAACATCCATAGATTTATTTCAAGATATGAAAAGAAAATTACCTCATGTTAAATCCTCTAGCATTAAAGGATGTTGTGAATGTGATTATATAATTACTTACCATTAGACTTTTCACCTTGAATTTCAATTTATTTCCCATAATAATTAAGATTAACAATATATTATATTCTTATTTACATATAGAAACATAACTAAAAGGAAATGAAACATTTACTCTATTATATTAATTTGGTAACATTAAATGAAACATGATTAATCATGTGAAAATGATATCTGAAAGGGATGCATTGAAAGATATTAATCCACATTTAAATTTACAAATACCGGTGTAAAAATCACCATATTCAAATGTTTCTTCACTTTCCCCTTGGAATCATCTCACAGACGAGACATCATTTTATATCACCTTTGTCCAAATGTAGTGTTTCCAACTAACATTAGATGTTTATGAAATTATAATCATAATCTATAAAAATTGGTCTCTTATAATCATATTTCCCACCCTTTCTTATAGAGGTAGAAAAATAGGCATTAGGAAAACTAGATAATTGAATTTCCAATATCATATTATTGTCTGAAAGTGGCTATATTATTCTCAGAAACATGTGCTAGTTTAGAAGTTTTCTTTGTCCATTATTTATCGTAGTATTTATTATGGTACAAATATCCATTTTCTACAAAACAATTCTTGTAGAATAGTACTTTTAATCATAATTTATACTTTTTATATTTTGATTTATTAATTAAATCATTAAATTTATCCCACTTTTTTATCGAATTATAGGAACCCACTATACTAGAATTGGAATACACAGCTGCTTGAGAACTATGGTGGCAAGGATAACCGAAACTTCCCTTATAGTTTGAATTCCTTGGATATTGCACTACATGGAGGGTTCACGGAAGACTTTAGGATAACCAACTAAATTAACTTTTCGTTCCTTGATCAATTAAGTGGTGTCCCATTTTCTAAAATCATAACATTATTTACTATAAATTTACCAATAAAATGATAGAAACATAGATTTGGATAATTCATACAACCAATTTAGTTTATTCAACCAACCACTCACATAAGAACTCCCCATTAGCAAGAGGAACTCTCTTTATTGGCTGATGACCTCCCCGAACACCTGGTTTTGTCCACATTCAAATGAGGGAAGGCTATTACGAATAAATATTTAATTGAGGGTTTTATGATTTTATGGTATGAAATAAATTATTTTCTATTTTTTATGCATGAATTATGTGATCACACTCACAACTAACTATTCAGTAGAAAATATTAATCTCATCACATGTTTATTTTATCTGTTATTGCCTTTTTATTATTCTATGTGATCACCTGTAAATTACTCATTCACAAAATTATAAACCAGAAAAAAGATGATGTGATCATTATATGATACCATCTATTGATCCATTATGTGAATAATGGATCAAACGAGACCCTAGGGGTAATATCTTGATACTTGTCACTTAAAAATCCAACTGTAGCCCTTACCCATCAAATACATTAAACACTTGTCTGGTGGATCGGAAAAGCATAGTGTGAGGTGCGTTTATGCTCGTCTTGTTATTGTACAACAACATTTTCTCACGTATGAGGGAACAAGGGAGTATAAAATACAACTCAAAAGTGGACATGTATACTCATATAGAATTTTCTGACAAATAAGAAACAAGGATATCAATTTATAAATTAATTATTACAAACCATTCCCATATATTAATAAACAAACGAACCACCAGGAAAGCATTCTTCGGCCCACAGATCATGACCACTCAAAACATTTTGAACCTTAATATTAAAATAAATTCCAAAATAATAATTAAACTAGAATTAAATTATACTTGAGGGTATATTAACTGAATTAAAAACATACTCATATTTTTAATTCAATAATTACGTCATCCGGTTTCATTAATTAATATAATTTTAAAAACAATAATTAAAAATAAATATTTAATTTAATTTACCACCAAAATTAATTTTATCCCATAATACTAATTTTTTAAAAAAATTATTATTTCATTAATTTAATTGAAAAGAATTAAATTAAATTAAATACAATATTTTTTTATGATAAAAATTAGTATGACCCAAAAAATCTCGAGAAAGTCCGGTACAGATTGGGTTGAATTCACACTATCCCATTTTTAGTCAGTAAGACCATGTACAGTGGTAATCAATGTCTTGCAGTCCTAACCATGGTGGTTCTGGGTGGGGATGACCAACCCAAGACTGTTTTGATGTGGATTGAATAAAATATTTTCAGTAATGGTTATTACTCCTCACAGTAGAATATAAGGGTTTCTGTACAGGGGTATGGCCTCACAAAAAGATGTTGTCTGGATAGGGAAGGGGTGGTATCCCATGTGAGAGGGGCTAGGAATGGGAAGCTTCACCAATGGTTGACCATAGTAGGGTGTGATGAGTCTGATTAGAGGAAAATCTGGCCTCAACACCAGTGACAGTTTGAGGTGGAAAGAGTTGTGGGTCTGAAATGGCCTGGAAGAGGGGTGTTATCCCGCATGGTGAAACTCACCGAGGGGTGGGGAAGTGATCTAAGGGTTCGTAGCTGATGGTGGGGTGTGGCCTTTCCCGGTCTGGTTTAAAGGGGAAGCAACCACTTGAGTAGATGTGAGATCTACAAAGGTGATATGTGGGGACCTAGAGGAGTGTCTATAAGGCCCCAGCCTTAAACATTACTTAATCTTGAGTTATTTCATGAATACACGTTGAGGATCTTTTCAGGTTTATAGTTTTAGAGAATTAGATCATATATCATGCATCACATTCCACATTTAAACAAAGTGGTTACATAAAAGATAGTACTCATTTTTCCCATTAACAGAAACATATTTAAAATAAAATATGGATTCTTTCTTGACACTTCATTGACACTATCATCACATCATGTAGCTTTCCCTTGACCTGTGAAAAACATTTCAAAAACATGGGATGAGCATAAAATGCTCAGTAAGGGATATAAAAGTATGAAGTGAAAACATTAGTCCATGTATGAAATCATACATTACTCATAAAACATAAGCACGTTAACATACCTCATCAAATCATGAATAAATCATAGAAATCATAATACATAAAGTTAACTTGAGGAATTCATAACATTCTTACATAGGGAGTAACCATCTTGGTTACATTTGGAACACCCATCATAGTATATTCCCTAAATATTTTCAGAGAAACCTTAACGTTTAACCCCTTCACATTACCCAATGCATTGGAGAGCTATATCAGGCTCACCCGACCTTAGTTTAGCACGGAACCACCCGTCTTCATAATAATTCCCAAGGACCATAACATAATCGTATCACATAAAACATGCATAAAGGAAAAATAACATTTCCACTTTTCAATCACAAGATATCAATACAACACATTGATATAAAAACATTATGAAAACCATTTTCAATACCAAAATAAATGAAAAGTAAAACATGGTATTTATTTTTTTCATTTTAAAAAAGGTATGGACTATAGAGGAAGCTGAAACTCAAATAATGGTCACAGCGGCAGAGAAGTCATTGTCGCCGCATACGTACGACAAAAACATTACCTTTTGTCGTTTAGTAAAACTCTTCGTATAAAAAAGATTCATTTTGGATAAACGTAAAAGTCAAAGGTTTTTATAAACCGTATAAAAGAAGGTTTTGTATAAAACAAAATATGCCTCAATGAATAGAGATTGAGACAATGTCCCATAAAAGATGATATCCTTAGATTAAGGATAATTCAATTACATAATTATGTGTGACAAAAAAATACACCAAATATAAGTGGATATTAAGTGTAAAACAATTAGATGTTATTCACACATATTCCTAGAATGACATATTCAAGGAGTACAAGTTTATCCCAAAGAATCAAAATTGGGTTAAGACGTTCCCTTGCAAAAATTCGACAGCCTAACGGCGTCATTTCAAAATTCCGAAAATGAGTGATGATAAATAAAAAGGGTATCTCATCACATGGAAATAAAATTTACATCAATAATTATATATAAGAACATATCCCAACATAAGAGTATGTAATTTAAAAGACATAAAAAAAGAAGTCTTTTTTAAAAGAGGAGGGTGAAATGTTCCCTTACCAACTTGGGTAACTTTCGAAACGTACACCCCATTGAAGAAGTTTCATACAATGAATATGTAAATACCCATAAATGAAATTATTTTACACAAGGAGTATAATAATGGGAAGTACATACACCACTCAATGGAAATGGTGGCAAATGTATCATAAATTACATGGTAATAAAAGTGAGATGAAAAATCCCTTACGAAAACTCGGAAGTCTAACGACGCCACATAAAACTTCCAAAAATGGATTGATGAGATAAAATACGGTATATAATCATATTAAAATAAAATTTAATGAAATAGGAATATAAAAGAACATCCCCCAACATAACAAAGAGGAGCATTAAAGAAGTGAAATAATGGGGAGTAGTTAAAATGAACGAGAGATGTTGGATCTCTTACGAAAATTCAGCAGACTAATAGCACCACTCAAAACTTCCAAAATGGATTGATGAGAGAAAATTGGGTCTCTAATCATATGAAAATAAATATTAAAATATGATTAATATAAAATAACATCCCAATCATAATAAATATGTTCTTAAAAGTAATGACATAAAAGAGTGTACTTAAAAAGAATGAGAGGGGTAGGATCCCTTACCTCGTGTCCGACTTTACTCGATCGTTATTTAATCTCCGGAATAATAAAATTTGGTAAATTTTTTATTTCTTAAGGACATAATTTAATTATTATTATTCAGTTAATAACACATATTATAATTTTATAATAATTGTTTATTAAAGTGAGTTCATTTCATACATTTTTGTCGATGTTCGGTATATGAGTAAAAATTGAACTTGTTGGAAAAGAATTTTCCATGTAGTTATACGTACATCATATCCAGAATAGTATTTATGCTTTAAATATCATATATATCAAGTATATAATCATTTTATACTATTCTATAGCATTCAAAGATAAAAAAATTAAAAGCACCATTCATGGAGACGGTAGGCCGTACGTACGCATGAACACTATTTTCGTTTTTTGTCATATTAAAGGAATTAAAACAAAATGTGAGATATATATATATTATAATTACAGAATGAAATACTTCATTTAAATGTAATATATTTCATATATATCCATTATATATAAGTACTTATAATATTACATAACATTTGGAGATAAGAAATGAAAAGTATCGTTCATGGAGACGGTAAGCTGTACGTATGCATGAACGCTACATTAATTTCTTTTTTTTTGTATTGAATGGAATTAAATAATAATTATATAAAGTAATATTATAATTCCAGTAGGATATAATATGTAATACCATTAATTCCATCCTTTATACATCCCACATATGGCATTAACGAATCAAATCACTTTGAGGGGGCTGTAGTCCGCACTTCCTAAAATGAAGATATCGCTTTTACCCCTAATGGAAACCATAAAGGTATTCCATAAATGAAAAATACATAAGATTAAGGAAAACATAAACATATTATATATCATACATAAATATAGTTACGTCTTAATGGCCACCTTTGAGGGTCTTAAAATAATTTTTGAAAATCATCGTTTCGTGAGGCAGTAATTCGCCATCCACAGAAACATAATGTTCTTTAACCATTAGACGGAGGTTTGTGAAAGTGTAGCTCGATTACTTCTTATAAAAATATCCTTGTATATTTACGATACTGGTGTTTTTACAAAAAAGGTAATAAAAAGAGTTTAGGGGTTTGGAGAAGAAAAATAAAACAAAAGAACACGAGGGAAGACATTACCTTTAAATCGGGCAACTCTCTTTGATTTGAGATCAAAGGTTCCTTGGAAAGTATTATGCCCAATTTAAGGCTTTAATGGTGAAGAGAGGGATTTGTAGAGATGAAATGGGCAGGGGTTGGCCGAACCAAAGGCATGAGAGGTGTGTTTAAGGTGGTAGAGGTGGGGGCCATTTATAAGAGGGGAGGAGGGGCACTCTTGGAAAGTTATAAAATATTACTTTATTATAAAATGGTTTTCGGATTTAAAAAGTACCAAAAGGATATATTTCGAGGATAAGGGGATAAGGTTTCTAAATCCACCCATAAAATAGGTTTGTGACAAGTGTAATACTTATATTTCTTCATATCTTCTTATTTTATTTAAATCGTTCATTTATGAGGTAATCATTGCATCATCACAGTGTCATAAATAAATTAATTTATATAATATCTAAAAATTATAAAAAAAATATCATGATGTAGGAAATTTTTTTATATTTCTAATTAATATTTATTGTCAAAAATATGACTTGTATAACCCCATATAAAAATTGTTTTATTAAAACAACACATGTTTGTGAAATTTTAATTTTAACTTTAAATAAAAGGTTATTAATGTCATTTTCCAATAAAAGTGGCTCCATGGGGTCCCCAAGTATACCCATGGATGTCTTGGTCGGTCATGACTCATCCGATGAGGGTAGGACATTTTTCGAAGTCATTATATATTATTAAAACATTTTTTTACCTTAAACTACACTAATTACCTCTAATCGTGATTAAAACTTAAAAGTTACTATCCACCAAAAAAATTATTTTAATCCCATTGAACCACATTTTAATTCTTAATGATAACCATGTATGTTGGATTTTTGAAATTCAAAACATAGAGGTGGTAAAATTTCATTTAAACGATAAATTCGTTTTTTAAGTACCACTTTGCAGTTTCACTATTCATCAAAAATTGAAGTTTTCCAGAAAAATACCAAAAATTCAACCTAAGCTATTTTTGATATTCCGAATTCAAAAATGATGTCAATTTTAAAAAATTAAAAACATATATGTTACATTAATTAATTTAATAATTATTTCCCGCTGTCAGAGAAAATAGCGTGTTTTTATGAAACAATAAGTATCAAAAGATTGACACTAGTTTAAGTCCAATTTCAAGATGAAATTAATTCCAACGACCACTATTGGATTAAATGGTAAAAATATATTCTAGTTTCACTTTAAAAACAATTCAAAATATAATATAATCATATAAATAAATTAGATTAAAAAGTGGTTTTGAATTAAAATACAACATTTTTCTCTATTCATTAAAAAAATGAACTTTATCGGAAAATACCAAAAATTTACACAATATAAATTTTGATGTCCCGATTCTAACGAATAATTTTATTTTGTCAAATATAACACATAAAATTTTCAAAAAGTGGATTTAAAAGAGGTTCGTCATCAAAAGGCAGTTAATCGACCTTTTAAAGAATATTAGAATGTTTACGCATAAAATTGGATTCATTCGGATTTTTAATCCTCTAACATTTATTGTAAAAATTAAAAATATTTGACAAACATATATAATCATTTTGTTGTTAGTTCTATTCATTCCCGCCATTACAACGGCTAGGCGTTAACTACAATTTAAAATAATATTATTTTATTATTAAAGTGCAACGTAAGATTCCCAAGAAACTCGTTGTTGCGTATTGGGTACCCCATCGAGCATAGCATACACTTTGAATTTATATTACTATTTTATTCAAAAATATGGATAAATGTGAAAATTTCATATTCTTTATTTACCTGGGGTGTTACATCCTTCCCCCCTTTTGGTAATTATGTCCTCGCAATTTTAAAATTAGGCTTGGAAACTTCATTGAAAATCCCACATCGGAACAAGAGTCGGTAAAACAAACACTTTAAAATAAAGAAACAGAAGTACAAAGGTCACCCGAGTTAGCCCATACTAGGATTCCATGTAGGAAAACAAGGATATGGAGGAAAACACAAAGGGTCAGGTTCTGAGGGAGAGTGATAGTAGTCATGTCTAGGAGAAAGTTAACCATAAGAAAATCCCAAACTTGTGATGGGTTAAACGATATTCGATTCCCCAGTAGAAAATGTTAACAGACAACATTTTTGTTTTAAGTTACTCTTCATTGAGGAATTTATTTTTGATCTTAAGGAAACATACTTACTTTTCATGTTGACTTTCAACTTTTACTAGATTTCTTACAGGATTTTATATTTTCTCCAAAAGATGAGTATTTATTATGACTTGTTCACATAAAGAGAGCTATAATCAACATCTAGAGAATAACATATTCCCAAAAATAGAACTATATATTTCCCATGTCTTTATACCTTAACCAAAACTAAAACAAAAAAGGTTAGTATGAGATCAGATAATACCCAAAAAGGATAATTCTTTATAAAAAAATAAATTCATAATCTCCAAAATTTGTCAAAGAATACCCAAAGTTCAACAAAGACCATTCAATAAACATCTATCCAAAAAATTATTAAAAGTAAACCAAACTAAGATTGAAACCCAAATATTTGAAGGATTTAATCACATAGTCGTCCAAGGTACAAAATTAGCATTTATCTCCAAATAACATTTGGTTTTCTTAAAGTCTCATACTGAAAAGTAATTCACCTACTCAAATATCCTCCATGATAGGTTAATAATTTCCATAGATAACCCAAAATAAACTTACTCATGATTCCTAAAATCATCTAACTAAAAATAATTAGTCAAACTAACCAGGGACATCACGTTTTCCAGTGGTAGGCGATAAATCCCAGTCGGACTTTGGTTGTGGGTTCAATTCCCACATCTTTGTCCGACGCGATGGGTTGTCACATGGTCTGCATGTTATCCTTTTTCAAAAACTATATAATTCTTAAAACATTCCCCAAAACAAGATAAAATCATCAAAAATAACCATAACATATTTTAACATCAATTTTATCTCATTCCTTTCATATTCTATCATATCATAGAGTAACCCATAATTTACTAAAAAGTAAGGATCATATAAACCCTAATGGTTACCTTTATAATTATTACCTAAAAATCCACATCGATTGGTCATCTCCTACATGATGCATTACAGAACATACCAAGGTTCAAGTGGTTGATCATGACTCTGTGATAGTTGGTTTAGAACAACCATGATATTCCTCATTGAATCCCCCATTTCATCTAGTTTCGTAATCAGAGAACCACCATAGTTTCCTTCAAACCCATTGTCACTTTGGTGCCTACTAGACCCATCCATTTACTAAAAACAGAAATGTCAGGGTGAGTATATCAAAAAAAACATCATGTACTAATGAGGAAGATAAACTCTAAGATATACTTACTCATTCAATTTATCTAAAACTAGGACTCCTTCTGAAATCCTAGCCATTATGGTAAAGTCACTTATTCTTAGAGAATACACTAACCTCTAAAGTTTTACAAACCGACCTATGATACCAACTATAAGGCCCCAACCTCAAACATTACTTAATCATAAGTTATTTCAAAAATACATGTTGAGGATCTTTTCAGGATTAGAGTTTTATAGAATTAGATAATAAATCATGCATTACATTCCACATTTAAACAATGTGGTTACATAAAAGATAGTACTCATTTTTCCAATTAATGGAAACATATTTAAAATAAAACATTGATTCTTTCATAAAACTAAATTAACACTATGATCACATCATGTACCTTTCCCTTGACCTATGAAAAACATTTCAAATCATGTGATGAGCATAAAATGCTCAGTTAGCGATATAAAGTATGAAGTGAAAACATTAGTCCATGTATGAAATCATTCTTTACTCATAAAACATAAGCACGTTAACAAACCTCATCAAATCATGAAAAAATCATAAAAATAATAAGACATAAAGGTAACTTGAGTTATTCATAACATTCTTACTTAGGGAGTAACCCTCATGGTTACCTTAGGAACACCCATCATAGTATATTCCTTAAATCTCTTCGGAGAAACCTTAACGTTTAACCCCTTCACATTACCCAATGCATTGGAGAGCTATATCGGGCTCACCAACCCTTTTATAATCACGGAACCACCCATCTTCATAATAATTCCCAAGTACCATAACATAATCGTATCACAAAAAACATGCATAAAGGAAAAAATAACATTTCCACTTTTCAATCACATGATATCAAAACAACACATTGATATAAAAACATTATGAAAACCATTTTCAATACCAAAAAAAAGGAAAAGTAAAACATGGTATTTATTGTATTCATTTTAAAAAAAGGTATGGCTTATAGAGGAAGTCGAAACTCAAATAATGGTCACGGTGGTGGAAAAGTCGTTGTCGCCGCATACGTACGACAAAAACATTACCTTTTGTCGTTTGGTAAAACGCTTCATATAAAAAAGATTCTTTTTGGATAAACGTAAATGTCAAAGAGGTTTATACACCATATAAAATAAGGTTGTTTATAAAACAAAATATGCCTCAATGAATGGAGATTGAGATGAAGTCCCATACAAAGACGGTATCCTTGGATTAAGGATAAATCAATTACATAATTATGTGTGACAAACGAATACACAAAATATAAGTGGATATTAAGTCTATAACAATAAGATTTTATTAACACATATTCATATAACGAAATATTCACGCAGTACAAGTTTATCCCAAAGAATCAAAATTTGGTTAAGAAGTTCCCTTGCAAAAATTAGACAGCCTAACAGCGTCACTTAAAAATTCAAAAAATGAGTTGATGATAGATAAAAAGGGTATCTCATCACATGGACATAAAATTTACATAAATATTGATATAGAAGAACATATCCAAACATAAGAAGATGTAATTTAAAATACATAACAAAATAAGTCATTTTAAAAAGAGGAGGGTGAAAGGTTCCCTTACCGACTTGGGTAACATTCGAAACGTACACCCCATTGAAGAAGGGTCATACAATGAATATTTTAATACCCATAAATGAAATTATATTACACAATAATGGGCAGTACATACACCACTCAAAGGAAATGGTGGCAAATGTAGCATAAATCTCACGAGAATAAAAGTGAGATGAAAAATCCCTTACGAAAACTCGGGTGCCTAACGGTGCCACTTAAAACATCCAAAAATGGATTGATGAGATCAAATAGGGTCTCTCATCATATTAAAATAAAATTAAAAGAAATAGGAATATAAAATATAATCCCCCAACATAATAAAGAGTATATTTAAAGAAGTGACAAAATGGGGAGTACTTAAAAAGAAAGAGAGAGGTTAGATCTCTTACGAAAATTCGGCAGCCTAACGGTGCCACTCAAAACATCCAAAATGGATTGGTGAGAGAAAATTGGGTCTATCATCATATGAACATAAAAATTATAGTAATATTAATATAAAAGAAAATACCAATCATAAGAACTATTAGCTTAAAAGGAATGACATAACAGAGTGTACATAAAAAGAAAGAGAGGGGTAGGATCCCTTACCTCTTGTCTGACATGACTCGATCGTTATTTAATCACCTGAATAATAAAATTTGGTCGATTTATAATTTATTAAGGACCTACATTAAAGATTATTATTCAGTTCATATAACATATTATAATGTTATAATAATTTTTTAATAAAGTGAGTTCATATCAGACATTTTTGTCGATGTTCGGTACATGAGTAAAAATTGAACATGTTGGAAAAGAATTTTCCATGTAGTTGTAGGTACATCTTCTCCAGAATAGTATTAAAGTTTTAAATATCATATATATATATTTTATAATAATTTTATACTATTCCATAGCATTTGTAGAAAAAAAATTAAAAGCACCGTTCATGGAGACGATAGGTCGTACGTACGCATGAACGCTACTTTCATTTTTTTGTCATATTAATAGAACTAAAACAAAATGAGAAATATATATATTATAATTCCATAATGATATCCTTAATTTATATGTAATATATTACATATATATTCATTATATATATGTAGTTATAATTGTACATAACATTTGGAGATAAGAAATGAAATGTATCGTTCATGGAGATTGTTAGCCGTACGTACGCATGAACGCTACTTTCATTTTTTTTTGTATTCAATAGAATTAAATAATAATTATATAAATGTATATTATAATTCCAGTAGGATATAATATTTAATTACATTAATTCGATCCTTTATATATCCTACATATGGCATTAACGAATCAAATCACTTTGAGGGGGCGGTAGTCCGCACTTCCTAACATGAAGATATCACGTTTACCCATAATGGAAACCATAAAGGTATGCCATAAATGAAAAATAAAGAAGCTTAAGGAAAACATAAACATATTATATATCATGTATAAATATATTTAAATCTTAATGGACACCTTTTAAGGTGTTAAAATAATATTGAACAGTCATCGTTTCGTGAGGCAGTAATTCGCCATCCACAGAAACAGTATGTTCTTTAACCATTAGACGGAGGTGTGTGAATGTGTAGATACAATACTTCTTATAACAACATCATAGTATATTTAAGATACTGGTGTTGTTACAAAAAATGGAAATAAAACGATTTTAGGGGTTTGGAGAAGAAAAATAAAACAGAAGAACACAAGGGAAAACATTACCTTTAAATCGGGTAACACTCTTTGATTTGAGCTCAAAGGATTCCTTGGAATGGATTCCGCCCAAATTAAGGATTCAATGATGAATAGAGGTATTTGGAGAGACTAAATGGGAAGGGGTTATCGAGCCAAAGGCTTGAGAGTTTTGTGTAAGGTTGTAGAGGTGGAGGCCTTTTATAAGAGGAGAGGAGGGGCACTCTTGGAAAGTTATAAAATATTACTTTATTATAAAATGGTTTTCGGATTTAAAAGGTCCCAAAAGAATATATTTAGAGGATAAGGTGATAAGGTTTCTAAATACACCCATCAAATAGTTTTGTGACAAGTTTAAGACTTATATTTCACCATATCTTCTCATTTTATTTAAATCGTTCATTTATGAGTTATCACTGCATCATCACAGTGTCATAAATAAATTAATTTATATAGTATCTAAAAATTATAACAAAAAATATCATGATGTAGTAAATATTTTTATCTTTCTAATGAATATTTATATTAAAAAATATGACTTGTCTAACCCCATCTAAAAATTGTTTTATTAAAACAACACGTGTTTGTGACATTTTAACTTTAACTTTATATAAAAAGGTATTAATGTCATTTTCCAAGAAAAGTGGCTCCCTGGGGTCCCCAAGATGACCCATGGATTTTATTGGTCGTCCATGAATCATCCAATGATGGTAGAACATGTGTCTAGGTCATTTCATATTATTAAAACATTTTTTTACCTCAAACTACAGTAATTACCTCTAATCGCGATTAAAACATAAAAGTTACTATTCACAAATAAATTATTTTAAACCCATTGAACCAAATTTTACTTCATAATGAAAACCATGTATGTCATATTTATGAAATTTAAAACACAGAGGTGGTAAATTTTCATTTAAACGAAAAATCAGTTTTTTAACTACCACTTAGTGGTTTCACTATTCATCAAAAATTGATGTTTTCCAGAAAAATACCAAAACTTCACCCTAAGATATATTTGATATTCCGAATTCAAAAATGATTTCTGTTTTAAAAATTTTAAAACACATCAGTTATATTAATTAATTTAATAATTAATTCCCACTTTAAGAGAAAATCGCGTGTTTTTATGGAACTATATGTATCAAAAGATTGACACTAGTTTAAGTCCAATTTCAAGATGAAATTAATTCTAATGACCACTATTGGATTAAATGGTAAATATATATTCTAATTTCACTTTAAAAATAATTCAAAGATTATTAGAATAATATAAATAAATTTGATTAAAAAGAGCTTTTGAATTAAAATACAATATTTTTCACTATTCATTAAAAAATGAACTTTATCGGAAAAATACCAAAAATTTACACAAAGTAAATTTTGATGTGTAGATTCTAATGAAGAATTTTATTTTTTCAACTTTAACACATAAAATTGTAAAAAAGTGGATTTAAAATAGGTTCGTCATCAAAATGCGGTTAACCGACCTTTTAAAGAATATTAGAATGTTTATGCATAAAATTGGATTCATTCACATTTTTAATCCTATAACATTTATTGTAAAAAGTAAAAATATTTGACATACATATATAATAATTTTGTATTTAGTTCTGTTCATTCCCTCCATTACGACTGCTAGGCGTTAACTACAATTTAAAATAATATTATTTTATTATTAGAATGCAACATAAGATTCCCAAGAAACTTGTTGTTGTGCATTGGGTACGCCATCGAGCATAGCGTCCCCTTTAAAGTAATATTATTATTTTATTCACAAATATGGATAAATGGGAAATTTTCATATTCTTTATTTACCTGGGGTGTTATAGTGTCACCAGATGGCCATAATGACGCGATTGAGATCCATAGGGCATTGTCAGATAGGGGTGGTTGATGAATAGTTTTTCACACTCTCTTATAACATAACTCAAAATTATAAAACCTAACTAATACATCAGAGTAGCAACCATGCTTGCTTTCTATAAAGGCAGACCTATAGGGGTTTTGTTGTCATGTTTTTTTATTTTATTCTTTTATATTTTTAAATTATTTTTTGTAGGGATATAAAATAAAAAATGGAAATTTAATGGGATTTAAAAAACAAAAGAAATTTGAAAAAATTAATGAAACAATTGTAATTAGGTAATAAAAAACTATCAACAATAAATTGACAGAAATATAAACACCAACCTAACTAATTATTCAAGAATATTAGTCTTTCTTCATCATTTTAATGGTTTTAATAACATCAATTCATTTAATATAATACTAAAATATCAAATCATAAATTTAATTTAGTTAATTCATATGAGTTTACAACTATGTTGTTGGAATAAGGGATATTTTCTAGAGGAGTTGGCCAAATCATTCAACGATCATCGAAATCAAAGACATAGAAAACACATGTTTTACTCATATATCATCAATTAATGAATTAGAAATTTAAATAGCGTAAATCATCTTCAGACTATAACTGAGATCAAATTAATGAACCACATTCAGAGTTTGTTACATTCTAATAAGAAAATTAACAAACATGCAATATATGTAAAATAAATAACAAGATGAACGATCAATGAAAAATCAAGAAGCAATCACATTATTGGGATTTCAAGATTTCAAAAAGATTTATAATTGCAATATTGAACAAAATTGAGAACTCAAAAGGAAATAACTATAAAAATGACCTATTTTTGACAACCTATATTTTTATTGAAATCTACATTGAGAAGCGTCCCACCTCTATCTTCTTCTCCATCGGATCCCAAAGTTGCAACAACTTCTTAGAAAAGTTTCTAGTTTTTTTCTCCAATATTCACATCTGACATCTCTGAAAAAATTTCCTAAATTCTTCTCTATCTATACCAAAATTATCTCATTTTTCTAGTAAAAATTATTCGTTTATTTTCTGTCAAAGGTCACAGTAACTTATCACTGCCTCTATTTGGTTACACCAAACATAAATAATTAATTCTCTATCATTCAGTCCCTACCCAAGTGAATTTTTCATAATTTCTACACCAATAATGACATATTCATAGGAAATATTTAATGTCCAAGAAAAAATCATAATTTTCTAGACCAACTTCTACTTTTACAAGAATTATAAATAATATTTTTATTTTATTTCTCAAACAGATTGTCTATGTGTCATTGGTTTCCAGCTTTAAATCAACTTGACCACCATTCATAACTCTGAGAATTACAACATCCCCCATAAATTGTTATAAGTTCTAGAACCCACCCACATTTCTAAAAATGCCCCATATATGAAGTAAAAAACCACACCGTGTGCATCGAGGAAGTCATTGTCCAGTCCACTTCTCATTTAATTCAGATATGAAGCTTTTTTTCACCAATCGTCCAAATCTCCTTGCACATCAAACTAGTATTTGCAAAGAAATCAAAATATCAAAAATCCTCAAAATATGGAACCCTAGAGAAAAATTCCAAACCAGATAAATTTCATTAATTAAAAATATAATATATTTCTAAAGAAGAGTATAAATTTCCCACAGAATACTTTGAAACCTTAGTCTTGGTTTGTTTATTTCCCTCCAATAAAAACACTCCTGTTTAAGCCTCACAATTTCGTCATCAAAAAAATCACTTTGATGATTCTCCTATGATAGTCATTAATTGACTGAACCTTCGATAATCATGAGTAGTGATGGAGATGTAGTGGTGGTTCGACTTTTCAATAGAGGCAAGGTCAATGTTAAGGGTGGCGACAACCAGATGTAGACATAAATGAATTTATATTACTCTTGATGGATCATATTTTTTCTGGCTAGCATAAGATTATTGTGTTTTGTGTACATTTTAGTTACCTATGGTTTTGAAAATAACTTACATGTTTTTATCTACTCAATAATTTCAAAATATCTTACTCACTACTGGACTGCAACACAAAAGGCTGAAAAAAATTCTCTTTCAGAATTCTTTTATTGTGGTTCTTTTTAAATTATTCTTACCTATGTGGGTAAAATATTTAAACACTGGATAATGATTTGAATTTTGTTTAAAATACAAAAATACAATAATCTTATATACAATAACTTCATAAAAAATTATTATCATTCAAATAAATTAACAAAAATAAATTATATAAATTCAACACAATTCTCAATTTATGTTAAACATACTAAAAAAAGTGCTCAAAATTTTGTAATTGGTTGATTAATTCAGAAAAAAAATGATTCAACACAAAGTAAGAGTTATGTAAAAAATAAATACAACTAACTATTAAATTTTTTAGTACCAGAATAAAATAATGTAATTAAATGCGTTAAACAGAAAATAAAAAAACATAAAAAAATATAAATTTCATAGTTAAACAAAATTTCAATTAAAATAAAAAGAATCATTAATTAATCATAAATATTATTTTAGATAGTTATATTATTTTGTCATCAAATTAAATCCTAAGTATATTAATTAGAAATAACATTATTATAAAAGAACCAAATGAATTTAAATAATTTATAGGAAAAAAATGTATCAAAATGCGTCAACACAAATGGTCCGACGAGGTGACGCAACAGTCTGGAGGTCGGATGGCGACTACGGAGGCATGGTACTAGTCCCACTCTAGGTAGAAGAAGTGAAAGAGAAGGGTCCATTGGATAACATTTTTTCTATAAATAAGTCAAGTTCAATTTTTTTTTCTAAAGTTTCATTAATCCACTATCCCACCCCTTCATTTGTTTTTGTTCTAGTACTCAAAAATTATAATCCTAAATAATCAAGGTTTAGAAAAGAATAACATTATTATTATAAAATTCATATAATTTTATAAAATTAATTTCAATATAGAAACCATTTTTAATGAGTATTCTTGTCACAAGATAACCAACCAGAATAAAATGATTCACTAGAATTTATTATTGTATATTGTTTTGGGTAGAAATTAAAATATAAATAAAATATATATCCTGTAATTTAAACCCATAAAATAATTTCATTATGTGCTCAAAACTTTTGATGAATAGATATTGGTCATCCAAATATAGATTGAACTGCAATCAATAGTGTTGGGACAGAAAAAAATTCTATTTTATGTTTAGTGAATTTGTTTTTCCCTTAAAATCATCATGTGTCTCTATAATACCAATTGATGGTAATACGCACGCAATAAAAGCACCAATATTTGATGTTTTAATAATTTTTTGCCTATGATTGATATTAACTCGTCGAAATTGATGAATCACAGTCTAGTTTATGCCTAGGATCTCATGTAAGGATTTTTAAGAACAAAATAGTAACCCTAACAGTACCTTGTTAGATACAAAGACACATTCAATGTCATCTCATTGTCGATGACCAATTCTCAAAGAATATGATTCTAAATTCTTCTAGATAATCCACACGCACTTCAAGAACCTATGAGATAACTAATCATTGAAATTGAAGTGCTAGTGCGGAGATTCGCTGATGCCTTTAATTCTTTAGTGATCACCACATTGTCATTCTTTTGATGCTTGATGGAGAGATCGATCTGAACTCCTAGATCCAGTGCCACTCTATCTAGAATGCATTAGAGAAGAATATATTTATATAGGGAGAGGTGGTGAATAGTTAATGGTAAATGTCTCTCTTCTTATATATATAGTGAAACAATAAATATCCTAAACAAACTCTTATTACCCAAATATTAATTTCTCACTAAATGAAAAGTATATTATGAAAACTGAACTGATTCATAAAAACCATTTATATTAATATCACATTCTTGTAATATAATAAATATATTATGAGATAATACCTGATCCATTAACTCAAATTTTCATCCAATAAAAATTAAATGAACCACAAATATTTTAATCCAATATCTGTTCAAAAAACATTTTCATGTATTTATATAAAAACATGTAAATACATTTAATAAATTAATACAATGATTATTATTAAATTAAATAATAAGAATTTATTTATTCTTTTGGAGATCACATACCAATGGACCCAACCCGGACCCCAGTGTTGGGGCCCACCTTGTTCAATATACTTATTCAACTAAATAAGACCAATTCTTGAATATCCTATTGTGTATGACCCTCTAGTACCTTATATAGATAGTAGTGAATAATATTAATAGACCAAAGTGGGAAATTACAACCCATCATGGTTCCTAAAAAGATAATGATAGTCATGGAAACAACAAGCTACCTATGAACACAAATTGTGTAATATTATTTCTTTTACTTTAATATCTCCTAAAGGAGGATGAAAACCCATGTTTTTACCCTTTCTTGCATTATTATTTGTTAATATATGTGAATGGATTTACCATCGACTTTCAAGTAAATTTATTTTATAAAGGAACAAACATCCTAGTCAACATTTCCTGAGATATATTACCTCCTTAAACTAGAAACGATAAATATTTTCTAGACTATTCAATAAATTTCATATCACTAATGACAGACCTAATACACACTACCTCACCTCAATTTCATTATCAGGTTTTTTTCATTACATAAATTTTTGTGATAAAATAGAAATTATTGATAATGATCTCAAATCAGGAATCGATAACACATGTCTATTGATAGGAACATCCAATGACACCCAAAACATGTCGGTTTCTATTAGTGGATCCGTCCTTATGAACTCACAACTAAATATCTCCATGTGATAACTTCAAGAGAAGAAGTCTTAGTGCTAATTATACCCCAGAAACAAATGATAAATCATCTAATGTATCGAGGTAGTTATATATATCTAAATCATATGAAATATATTTATGATTAATGTCCTAGTATCTTGTGTTTCATATTATAGTCTGAGATCTTCTATAATGTTTTGATACATCAATTAATCAATGAATATTACCATTAAATACTAGAGGCAGAAAAGTATACACTATAATAGTAATAATACATCGTGTATATATAACAATATATATGATATGGTAATCAGAAAAATTTCATAGTTGGGTATAGGGCACCCACTATTACAACACAAATCTCCCTGAAATATTAGTTTATTCTGTTTCAAAAAATTCAAAGGATGATTTGATTCTTGTGGTTATTTATTAAAATTTAATTTAACAATATATTAAAAGGATTGAACAATACTATGAATATGATATTAGTTCACCCACTGTTCAAGTGTAACCACATTTTCTAAATACTCTTGTTGTGGGTTTCCAGGTCATCTAACTAGTGTCATTTCTCTATAGTCAAAACAAACCACACAACACAAACTTTCATCCATTAGGTGTTTCCCAGTATCATTCACATGGTTGGACCAAAATTTTTTGAACATAAAATCTTAAACATGTGGTATTCATCAATATCATTCAAAAATTGATAATAAATGGGTGAAGTACCACAAAACAAGGGTATTATTGATACTTACCTTGATTTTTCATAACTACATACACATCGCACATAGAACCACTTACTGCATGGGTTATCAATAGGGATAGCGATAATATGTACATAAATCATGACAATAAAAATGATTCCTCTCCATGATACATTAAATGAGACTATATCACTATAATTTACATCCTTACAGAAATTATTTCTATCATATAATAAAAATTATTTGTTATTAACAAAATTTCATTGCCTTTAAACGAATAACCTCCCATCTAATTTCTTACATTCATTCAACAACTATCCAGAATGGTCACAAAATAATCTAAAAAATGAAATAAAAATAAGCATAAACTACCTATTTTAGCAAATAATATCTCGCCAATAGTTTATTAACAGTGATATTAACATAAAATTTTCCTTACCCCTATATAGAATTTTAATCCACACAAAACTTGGAGAGTCTGGATTTCCTAAAAAACGAGTAAATGATTTGTTCTTATCATCATTTATCTACTAAAGAATCTAATTTAAAGTATCTCTCACATACACACATTTATACCTCCATCTATTCTGTAAGACTATTAATAGATTATCAGGACCCATATCAACACATATGGAATAAACATTATTATCAATTTATAAATAACCAAAATCAATTTGGTTTAGACCACTGAACAAAACATTAAAAGAGTAGTGTGACACTAAAATAATGTTGAAAGATTCAAAACATTCTTCCTTATGATATTGAAACTTATATTTATAGTACAATATCAATTAATTTATAAAACCTAAAAAAACTTAATCTTGAACCAAATGAAAATCCTTATATAACATCCTATGTGGAGTCCCCTTGGCTTGAAATTGAGAATAAATGCATTTCATATTTCTCATTCATAAAATTTCAATTGCCTATTTACCATATTAAATTACATTATGATAAAGAATGAAAATAATTCAAACCATATACCATTAGAAATTAATTATTCAAAACTATGCTATAATTCTTCTCATTCACTTTAATCATAAACAATTCAATATTTCCAAAATACCATAAAAAATATATCAAGTTAAATAAAATTTACTGATAGAACTCTTATATTAATGGAAAATCCTATAATGATTATAATATCACGAAATAAATAATTTAAAATTCAAATAAACTCATAGAAAAAAATAGATAAATTATGATGCATAGGTAAATTTATCAGATACTACATAAAAAATCAATACCATTATATAGATAGTCTATTATATGAGTTTACTAGTATATATTTAATTCTTTAATTGTTGTTTAACTATGATATATTTTATCACATATTTTATTATATATTTTTCTCACATTATTTTTATAATAATTTGTGGATCAAAAACATCATTATCTCAAAAAATATTTATTATCTCTTAAATAATAACATTTTCTTGAGCTCAAGGCCTTTGTTATGAATATTAATAATTTTTTATCTATATAATTTAAAATTATAAATAATTAATCAAATAAATTAGTTATAAGTAAAATAATAATGAGATTATTCTACATGATACACAATTCCCTACTTTTCAAACCTATTTCAAATACTATGTTTTTAGTCATGAACTACTAATAAGATTCCTGTCGAAGAATACATTAACCACTTATTTCCATTATAATTTCTTATATTATGAGAACATAAACTAAATTTCATAAATTATATATGAACCATCCCAACAAAATCTGACATGTTCTTAACACCATACTCTAACCCAACCCTCTAATAATAATTTTTCATGTCAAGATAAAAAAATATCTAAAATCCCCATGTTTTCCTCTAATAGATCTTGAGCAAGTGGATAACATTGAGGTATCAATGTAATTGATGGGAGATATTACCTATAAATATAACATATCATCTACTGTCATGATACATCATCGACCATGACATAAATTAATCAAACAATACTTAATATAACACTAAAATATACAAAAATATTGATGTAATATAATGTGAATAGTAAAATGGAATCACCATATACAAGTAACACATCTTGAATAGATGTATGTTTGGATATCAAGGACAATATGGTGGCCACCATCATTTAATATCCACTATATTATCTACCATATCAACTATCAATCTCAAACCTAATGATCATACACCACCTATATTTTCTGATCTTCATGTAAATAAGAGATAAAAACACAAGTTTCCACATATAGGTGTGAAAAATAATACTTTTTATGGTCACACCAAGTAATAATTCGTACTTTAATATAGCATGTGTCTTTTTTCATCAAGATGAAATATTGTGTCGAAAACTGAATATCAAAAGTTGTTTTGTTGAATTATAACATTATTCATGAGTATTCTATATTAAGATACCAATGAATCCCTTCCATCATTCACACCAAATAGAAATATTTACTTTTTTATAATATATCCATGATTCTATAAGATTTTAAAAAGGTTCCCCAGGTACAATATATTTTTATAGTATAACCAGGTTCTCATAGATCAATCTGGTATCCCACTCAACAGAGGGGAGACCATAGATTTATTCATAGTTATATATTTCCACTACATTTTTGATATTGGATATCATAAACACCACAAATGGATGATAGAGATAGAATAAAAATAATATTAAAAATAATAATATTCCCTCACACCCATGAATAGTTTTCATTCATTATAATTCACCGTCGATGATGTATAAAAATATTCTAAAGGATAAAAAATTTCTACCAATATTATACCACAGATTCATGAGGAATACACAATCCCATTAAACTCCGGCTTGATATCTGGTCTCCCTCAACCTAGTGTTATGGGATTAGGGTAATAAATACTCTCTATAAACACATAGGTGAATCATCACCAATAAAAATATATCGTATCATCTATATCCTATAACCAAGTGTTATGGATGGATGAAAATATACATGTGTATAGGTTATGACTATCCATTACCTATATAAGAATGTGAGGATAGTAAATGTCATCATAAACCCCTAAGCCTAGATATTGGGTGATTATAAGGAAGTCATTGCAATGATCCTTAGGAATCAAAATTCATCAGTCAAAATACTACAACACACACCAATAAGATGATTAGATAAAGAAATCACATAACTCAACAAATAATAGTTCCAATTCAACGTGTAGAATTTTACACATTATAATATAAATCCATCATGATATCCTTTATAAATGATAATATTAAGAACTCATAGTTATATAATAATACTTCAATAATAGTTATGTATTATTTCTTGAATAATTTATCTTCTCACATGATAGATTTAAAAATATCAACATCCACATTATATATTGCATCCACCTTTTCTAATGTAACCCAAATAACAATCTCTATATTTATTAACATCCTCAAAGAATATCTAAATATTTCTTAAAATATTACACTACAAAGTTTTAAGATGGTTCATGTTATCATTCATTATTACTATTAAATGCATTTTAAAACATCAATTTATTACTTATAAATCCATCAAAGAAGCCACCTCATCAGTAGGTGTTTATTCAATTTTCATTATAATAATCATTATTTTATTTCCTTTAATGGTTTAAAATATTAGCAATATTAAGAAACTTCTATTTTTCATATTTATAAGTTTTAATAAATTTCATGCTAGAATATATATATATATATATATATAATATTTATGTTATCTCGATTATATTTTATCCTTAACAATTTAATTAAATATTCAAATGGTTCAATGTTATGCATTATGTTTTCATTAACTAATTGACTAAATGAAATAGAAAATTTATTATCCTTATCATAAATCCCATGGTTACCCTATCTGAAGTCCATTGATAGTGTAAAATATTTAATTTTGATTAATTATTTATTCCATTTTCATTAATATAAAATAATTTTATAAATTTCATTTATTCCAAATTAATAATAACAAAAATTTTAATAATTCGAACATATCATCCTGAAAATAGCTAATACCTTTAACAATGTATTTCCATTACTACAACACTCTTAGTTTTAAGACCAATTATATTTATTTAAATTACATGTCTATAATTAAAAAAGTTCTATTATTTCCAAAGATTTAAAAGTGATTAGAATATAATCCATAAACGAAATCAATCAAACTAAAAACACATTATTCATCTATAATGGAATATTATAAAAATGGTAAATGAAAATAGGTATCACACTCCATGGAATATTACATAACAAGGATGATTAAATCCATTAAAATCACATAAATTAAAATGGGATAATAAAGAGAAAATATTAATATGTTTAAAACTAAAAATATATTGGATAATATTCTCTCTTAAAACGACCATTAATAAAAAAACCTACAATGAAAAAGAAAATCATTAATGGAGATAAAATGTTGTGAAGTATACAATGAACAATAGAGGGGTGATAAGTGTTTTCTATGATGAAATAATAGAATGAATATGTTAGAGTTAATGAGGGTAATATAACTCTTACAAATGGGTATATGGTCATTGGAAATATAGAGATTGAAAATATTATTATTCAAATTATAGTCATTATATATACATATATATGATATGTAGATTGAATTTGTTTATTTTTACTATAAAATCTAAAATAATATAATTCCCAAATAAAAATAAGTGAATGAAATATATTTTATTTAATTAAAATAATTATTTATAAAATTTTTATGTGTTACATATTATTGTTATTATTAATGTATTATATGATGTTTTCATAAAACACAATGAAATATTTTAATATCAATAATTTGTTAAAATTAAATGTTTAAGAAATAAATAATTAATCTTAATGGCATTTGGTAAATATTATTTATGGGTGATATTTTTCAAAGAGCTTTTTTAAGTGTTGAGTGTATTTATATTAATAAAATTAATCATTAATAACCGGTGAATTTAAATAAAATTTAATTATAATATATACATGAAAATAAATTAATATTAATGTAATATTTATTTTTATATATTTGATAAGAATAAATTCATTTTATTAATAAGAATAGGTTTTTCCAAAAAAATAATTTTGTGTTAATGAGTGCCAATATTAAAATTAATTTGTATTAACTTTAAAATATGAATTTGATAAGAAGGATTTCAAATTTGGAATCAGAATATTCAAATTAGGTAATTAGGAAGATGTTTTTAGGCATAAAACAATCTACCATAGGTTAAAATTAATTACTATGATAATGGTAAAAGGTTCATTTTCAAATAATGTTTTCATAGGAATTGTGTAATTCTAATTTAAGAAAATTAAATTGATATATTTTAAATTATTAATTTAATATTATTTTTAATCACATAAATATATAAATCAATAACCACTTAGTTATTAATTTATAATAAATAATAATAAAAGAACCTTATTTATAAAAAAATATACCTTATAGAATTACTTTTTTTCTTTTCAAGTCATACATATAGGTATCACTATTCTTTCATCATCTAACTGCCTTGTGATTCTATCTTTACCCCACACCTAGCATATACTTCCAAGGAAATGCCACTAATTTTACCTATAACAGGATATCACATATTCCATATTCAACCAACTACATTCCATAAAATTACCGTTGAAAAAATGTACATTTTTTATTAACCAATATTCATATTCCACATTTGTTATCATTTTCTTACAAGAAAGTGTCCTAATTCCTCAATTTTGTTGAAGTCTTTTAAGAAAAGAATCAATTCCCCGACATGAATACTATCCAATCTCAAAAAAATTAATCTCATTCATTCAACTGAAAACATAGTATAAAGATTACTAATATAATGAAAATAGTATCATTAATATTAATAAAATTCTATAAGGTTTATTTAATAACCAATATTACATTCCTCACATCTAATCTAAAATGAAAATGTCTCTCAAGATACATGCAGACAATCACCTCCATTAATGAAATATATTATTTTTCATCACAACCATTAATTAGTTATTAAAATATATTTAATGAATGAATATGGTATTTGTAACATTATTAAGATTATTTAAATGTAAATTATTCATTTTATTAATTGTATTAACAATAAATTTATTCGACTAATCCAAACATGCCAAGAAGAAAAACTGTTTATTCTATGTTAGTAATAGTTTCTTATCATTATTTTCCATTTATCTTCTTAATGTGATTCTTCCCCATTCTGATTTATAATATTAATAACACAAAAATAATATCATTATACTTGTTGAATAATGATATTATAATAGGATCACTTCATAGTCATACTTATCCATTGATTATAGCATCTCTTTATAACGACCCATACTTTACATACATTGTTATTACTTCAGAATTGAAGCACACTTATTATAACATATAACAAAACCAAGAAAGGACTGTATATGTATAGTTTCTTTAGAAACTTGGAAACATAAACAACTTGTTCATAAAGCATCTACATTGCCTCCCATTTATTTCATCATATCTAGAGTCCCTTTTTGAAATATTCTACTTAATAACCTTCTTCCTAACCTGGGGAAATAAAAAATAAAAAAGGGTGAGATCAAATGCTCAGTATGGGTAAACAAAAGAAATATCAATCACATCATATACATAAGCACATAACTTTTGGAAATCTTAACCTGCAAAAGAGATCATAATTTCCTAACATGGGATAAATCATATTAGTGAAGTGTAATCCCAATAATCATAACATAAAACCTGAAACTTTGTGCCATACACATAAAATAATAGAGAATCATTTCTTATTAGTAAAGACTCATTTCCAAGACTATCTTAGTGGACAAAATTCCATTTCTGAACCGAGTCACCCTCGTTTCAGTCCTGTTTCACTGAACCGGTATAACCTACCATTCCAGCCATGTCTATCTCATGAGATATAAAATCTTTACCCAATGCATTTTTGGGAGATATAGGTCCCACCCATCTCTTAATGAAACCATTCTTATGTGTGCCACAAAATATTAAATCATACATCATTTCATAACCCATGTAATAAAAATGGGAATCTTAAACATCGTGACATCATAAAACAATTCTTATATGATAATGGAATTCATAAAAATAATTACATCACAACATAATAAAATCAATGTTAAAATAGGGATAGAAATAGAACCCTTTATTAACTTACATGGAAAATAATTTTGATAAAACACTTGAACTCCATTCTTGAGGAAAATATCCTTTCTACTTCAAAAACATTTTCCTTTCTTAATATGTCATACAATTTTAAACTAAAAGAAGTTGATTAAAAATAAGCTTGATAACTTGTAAAGGAAGCTTCTTGGAAATAATGTTTTAAAAATTCATTCATGCCGTATAAGTTAAAAAAAATTCTTCACGTACTTTTGTCAGAAAAGTAAAAAGGTACCTCGTATGAAAAACGACAAAAGATTCTTTTCATATATTTTACTAAAAACTCACCGAGGGGTAAAATTGGATTTAAAAAATTGTAGGTGGATGGAAATAATATTACATATTGAGGAAACATGGATGTGGATGATAAAATAGACCCTAGTAAATACCAAAGTATAAGCAATCTCGGATAAAAATAAGATTGTGATATTTCCCTTACCTTAGTTCCAACTTGATTTATAAGTGTCTGAACCTCCTGTATAATGATTTAAATAATGTTATTGAATTATTACAGAATAATACTTATTTTTATGATATCATATATGGTCATATTATTATCTTCTTAGTAGTAATATTTCATTGCTACTTGTTATTCGGGTGTTTATAACTTTTTGTTCTTATGCGTGTTTTGTGGAATAAATTCATATTCTTCTCTTTAGGTTATAGATACCTCATTTCCAGAATGGTATTAGTGTAATATATATCATATTCATTTATTAAATTCATTTATATAATCATTATGAAATGATTATCATGTAGAACGAGTCGCATCACATCGTGGAGACGGTATTCCGTACGTACGTACGAGTGATGATATCATTCCTATGATCATGGGATTGTATTGGAGTGTATGTATACTATTTAATAATCAATATCACTTTATAATAGTCATATGTAGTCATTATTTACACCATTATACCAATCCAAGTAAGGTGGTGGTGGAAAATAGATTACACCACGGCGTGGAAACGGTATTCCGTACGTACGCACGCGCGGTGATTTCATTTTCCGTAGGATGGATAAATGGTTAAATAAGGTTGTTTCATACTTATAATAGCATATAATTATATTAGTGATACTGATGTTATTACTTCATAATGAAACAACTAAAGAAGACGAAGTTGAAGAAGAATGAAATTGGAAAGGATCGGTAATGGATATTACCTCTTCTTTGAAGTGCTTCTTTGAGACCTCCTTTTAGGGAACTAAAATTGGTCTTTAAAGAAGACCAAGATCTCTAGGATGTCTCTAGGGAAGTGGAGAGTAGAAAAGTTTGGGGGTTGGCCGAGAATAAAGGATCAAAGTGGTGTGAGGAAGAGAGGGAGGAGGTTCCCTTTTATAAGGGAGGAGAGGGGCACCTTTGGAATAACTATAAATATTATTTTATTATAAAGTCAAGTTCAGTTTTAAATAGCTCCAAATTGATTTATTTCGAGGCTAAGGTGGGGATGGGTAGAAATACTATCATAAAATAGAATTTAGACAAGTTTAGGTTCCTATTTTAACCTTATCATTTAGATTTAACATTAATTTAGATAATTTTACTTTTACCGTGTCTTCTTGTGTTCTTATACTATAAGGTTAATAAACTTACTATATCAAGCCAAAATAACCCCAAGTTGTTTATTATTAATATATATAACCTTATCTAAGTCATTTTTCCGAACCTTAGATTTTTAGGAATAAAATAACAATTAATAATATAATATTTGTTTTAAAAACTATTTTATGCCAATTTTGACACTATTTAGTAATTGATTTTTGTGAAAATCATAACAGAATGATAAATTCGAACAAAGTTAATTAAATCAATACTAACATGTCATATTAACCTAGAAAATTAGTGTAATTCATAAAAAGTCTCAAATTATATTTATTTGTGTATTTATAACATCAATTATGTCAATATTCCATTAATAAAATAATTACTACATCATCGTTGTGTCATAAATAAATTAAATTATTTAATGTCTAAAAATTGAAAATAAAATACCATTATTTATGAAATCGTTTTATATTTCTAATGAATATTTATAGTCTAATTGAGCTTATGTATAACCCCATTTAAAAATGATTTAGTTATTAAACTTTGATTTTAACTATTTTAACCCTTCTTTAAATAAATTAATAATAAATGTCCTAATCTAATTCAAGTGGGCCTAAATGGTCATATTTTATTCCTAAGTTTGTTTTTGGTCGAATTACACTTGTCCAATAGAATTAGGAAATGTGTTAGGGTAATAATAATATCATTTTTACCCTTAATTACCCTATTTACTTTTAACCATGGTAAAAAAAGTAAAAAGTTACTATTCACCAAAAAAATTATTTTCATCTCATTGAACCACATTTTACTTACTGACATCAATCGTGTCTCTCGTATTTTTGAAATTCCACTCACAGAAGTGGTAAAATTAAGTTTTATGAAAAATTCAGTTTTTTTTAACAGCCCCTTAGTAGTTTCAGTATTCATCAAAAATTGAACGTTTTCCGAAAAATACCAAAATTTCACCCTAGGCTAATTTCGATATTACGAGTTCAAAAATGAAGTCCATTATGAAAAATAAAATTTATAAAATTTTAAAATTTGGTTATTACTATTCATAACGACTTGTTTTAATAATATTTTTATAGCATATCATTTTTTAGTGAAACTCGGTATTGCGTACGACGCAAGCTATCGAGGAAGGTCGCGATTTCGTGTAAAGCAAGCCAAGCAAGTGTTGTGTGTGTAAAAAGATTCCTTTGATGATTTATATAACATAAATGTCTCGGGTGTTACATTCTAGCCCCCTTAAAATTAATTTCACCCTCGAAATTCGTCACTTTGTAACAAACAGATGAGGATACCTCTCCCTAATCATATCCTCAAGCTCCCATGTAGCTTCTTCTAATTGGTGGTTCCTCCATAAAACTTTCACCAATCGAGTGGTCTTGTTTCGTAGGACTTTTTTTCTATGATCCGGAATCTCTATCGGTTGTTCTTCATAAGAAAGATCTTGCTCCAGCGGTATAACTTCTGAGCTGAGTACATGTGAAGGATCAGGTATGTTCTTTCTCAGGAGAGATACATGGAACACATCGTGATCTTGAGAGAGATTCGGTGGAAGTTCCAATCGGTAATCTACCTTCCCAACACGATCCAGTATATCAAAAGGACCAATATATCTAGGGATCAACTGCCCCTTCTTTCCAAATCTCATAACCCTCTTCCAGGGAGATATTCGTAAGAACACATTATCACCCACTTCAAACTCTAGGTCTTTTCTTCGATTCCCGGCATAACTTTTCTGTTTTCTCTGAGCTGCTCTTATGTGTTGTTGAATAGATCTGACCTTTTCTACCATTTCATCAACAAGATCAGTTCCTAATATCTTTCTTTCCCCAACTTCATCCCATCAAGTTGGAGTCCTGCATTTCTTTCCACAGAGAGCTTCATAAGGAGCCATCTGAATACTGGAGTGAAAGCTATTATTATAAGAAAATTCCACCAAAGGTAGGTGTTGATCCCAACCACCTTTGAAATCCATAGAGCAAGCTCTCAACATATCTTCTAGAGTTTGAATTGTTCTCTCAGACTGACCGTCTGTCAGAGGATGATAAGCAGTGCTGAAACTCAACTATATATCCAGAGTATGCTAAAGACTTCGCCAGAACATTGAGGTAAACCTCAGATCCCGATCAGATATAATAGTAAGTGGTACTCCATGAAATCGTACCACTTCCTGTACATATATCCTGGAAAGCTGATCCAGAGAGAAATCCTCTCTAATAGCAATGAAGTGTGCAGACTTTGTAAGACGATCAACTATGACCCAGATAGCTTTATTTCCTTTGGATGTTTTAGGAAGTCCTGTGACAAAGTCCATAGTGATGTTTTCCCATTTCCATTCGGGTATGGATAATGGTTGTAACAACCCCCTAGACTTCTATCTCTCAGCTTTAACTTGATGACAAACCAGGCATTGAGAGACAGATTCAGCAACATCTCTTTTCATGCCGTCCCACCAGAAGAACTCTTTCAGGTCCCTAAACATCTTCGTGCTTCCAGGATGAATAGAGAATGAAGAACTATGAGCCTCATCCAGTAGCTCCTTCTTTAATTCGGGGATGGGAGGAATACAAACCCGATTACTGAACATTATTATCCCATCATAATCAAGGTTGAATTCAGGAACATTTCCCACCTTCTTTTGTAACTCGACATCTTCTTGTTGTGCCTCTTTAATCTTCACATGTATAGATGGTTGGACATTCATTTGAGAAAGATGTGATTTCCCCCCTTCCATTATAGTTCCAAGATCCATCCTTTAAAAATCCATAAATATTGGATCTTTTGTGATCCTTATCATGGATAAACTGGCATGGTCTTTTCGACTTAATGCATCTGCCACCTTGTTTTGCTTTACCAGGGTGGTAATGGATTGAGCAGTCATAATCCTTAATCTGCTCCAACCACCTTCTTTGGCACATATTCAGCTCCTTTTGTGTGAAAATATACATTAAAATTTTATGATCAGTATAAATATCACATTTTTCACCATAAAGGTAATGCCTCCAAATCTTTAATGCAAAGATTACTGCAGCTAACTCCAAATCATGAGTTGGGTAATTTTGCTCATGTATTTTCAACTGTCGTTAGGCATAAGCTATCACCACATCATTTTGCATAAGAACACACCCCAATCCCTTCTTGGATGCATCACTGTAGATCACAAACCATTCTCCACTACAAGGCAGTGTGAGCACAGGTGCACTGTATAACATTCTTTTCACCTCCTTGATAATCTCTTCACATTCCTCCCTCCAAACAAACTTAACTCCTTTCCGAGTCAACTTGGTGAGTGGATTAGATAATCATGAAAAAGCTTTCACAAAACTTCGATAATATCCAGCCAAACCAAGAAAACTTCGGATCTCAGTCACTGTTGTTGGTCTCGACCATCTTTCGATAACCTCTGTTTTTGCAGGATCCACAGATATCCCCTCTTTTGAGATTATGTGACCCAAAAATACAACTTTTTGAAGCCAAAATTCACACTTGGTAAATTTGGCATAATGATTGTCCTTTATTAGGGTCTTCAATATAATTCTCATGTGATCTTCATGTTCTTCCTTTCTCTTTGAATAGACAAGAATATCATCTATAAAGACTACCACAAACTGATCAAGATAGTCTCTAAAGACTCTATTCATCAGATCCATGAAGATAGTCGGGGAATTAGTAAGACGAAATGGAGTCACTATAAATTCATAGTGTCCATACCTTGTACGAAAAGCCATCTTTGGTATATCCTCCCTTTTGACCCTTAATTGATGATACCCTGAACGAAGATCAATCATGGAAAAGTATTGAGCTCCGCATAGTTGGTCAAATAGGTCATCAATGCGCGGGAGAGGATATTTGTTCTTGATAGTGATCTTGTTATGTTCTTGATAATCAATGCAGAGTCTCATTGATCCATCTTTATTCTTAACAAACAGAACATGTTCTCCCCAAGGTGACGCACTAGGGTGTATGAACCCCTTATCAAGATTCTCTTGGAGTTGCTTCTTCAATTCCTTCAACTCAATTGGGGCCATTCTATAAGGTGTCTTTGAAATAGGCAAAGCACCCGGTACGAGTTCTATTGAAAACTCAACTTCACGATTCGGTGGAAGACCCGGTAATTCCTCCGGAAAGACATCATAAAACTCCCATACAATGGGCATATTCTTAATTGTGAGTTTCTCACCAACCATTTGAGATAAATAACCTTCATTTAGTGGAATCAAGACCCATATGATGGAAGGAATTTCCACTGGAAGGTTATGTTCATCCTTGCATCGATAGACGATCATAGATTGATCTGGAATATGAAATGTGACTTCCCTTCATTGGCAATTGATATGAGCTCCATGTAGAGAAAGCCAATTCATGATAATAATCACATCAAATTCCACTATAGGAAGGATCACAAGATTTGCAGGAAGCACTTTCCCACAAACTTCAATCAGGGAAGAATTATAAACTTTTGATGCGACTGTTGTGCCATTAGGGGTTGTCACAGCTAACTCAACATCTAACTGTTGAGGTAATACAGTGATATCCTTAGAAAATTATTCAGAAATAAAGGAGTGGGTGGATCCAGAATCAAATAAATCATTTTCTACTTTAGAGTGGACTGTAAGTGTACCTTTCACCACATCATTATCGTACTCCACATCACTGATAGAAATTGCATGTGAATTTCCTTTGTATTTAGCCTTAAGAGTTTGTTGACTTCGACCATCATCATAAACCCTTGGATTTGGGCATTGATCGGCATAATTCCCCATCTCCTTGAACTTTAAATATTGAAGTGTAGTAGGTTCATTCTGTGTATCCCTTCCTTTTTTTTCATCATTAGACGTCTTCTTCCCATCATCGCGACATTCAAATGCCCGATGACCTTCCTTTACACATTTGAAACATTTACTTGTCCCTTTAATACAACTCCATCCATGTTTCTTTCCAAACTTAGTGAATAAGGGAAATATTATATTCTTTTCAGTGTGCTCTTTAGATTTTCCTTTGAATTCCATTTTCGTCTTCTTATCAAACCCATATGACTGATGGGTTACTCCAATCTCCATCTCAACTTTGAGAGCACATAGAACAATTTCCTTGTAGTTATTGAAGTCTCTTTTGGCTAAGGCCCTTCGAAGACATGGTTTTAAGCCACTAAAGAATCGATTGATCTTACTCTCAGGTTGGATAATAATACCAGAAGCATACCTTTCATGTATTGTAAAATTTGTTTCATAGGTACCAACAGATTCATCATCCTTTTGCTTCAGTTCAAGAAACTCTTTCTCCATCTTTGTTCGGACAATACGAGGGATGTACTTATTGAAAAATCAGTTCAAGAACTCATCCCATTCCATGGACTCAATTTCATCCCTTTGCCTCGTATTCATAATAAGATTCCACCATTGATCAGCCTCACCCTCCAAATGATACACTGCTAGGATGACTTTATCATGCTCAGAACATTGAAGAACTGAAAATATATTTTCAGTAGTACTAATCCATTGTTCAGCAACTAATGGATCAGTAGAACCGCTGAATGAAGTTGGACGCTGTCTCATGAAGGATTCTACAGAATTTTTCTCCTTCCTTTGCTCGTCTGGAAGTCCTGCATGATTCATAGGTTGAGAATGTTGTGTGAGCATGGCTACAATATTTTGCATTCCATCTCCCATAACGTTTGGTTGCTCAGGGGGACAATCATTGCATTACCCCGTCGCATTCTGCATTAACACGGTTCCTTCGGGTTCCATCCATTGACTAAAACCAAGAAGAATAGTGTGATCAACAATCAATATAATAGGAAAACCACATAATCAAGAATAAAATTTCACACGTAAGGTCTTATCCTAGGTTATTCATGTCCATTTCTAAAACACTAAGATTGTTTTCTATGCTTAGAATTATCCTTAGGGTTCTTACTAAGGTTTTCACATCCTAGTTTCCAATGGTTGACTATACCTTTCTATGATACCAACTATAATGACCCATACTTTACATACATTGTTATTACTTCAGAATAGAAGCACACTTATTACAATATATAACAAAACCGAGAAAGGACCGTATAGGTATAGTGTCTTTAGAAACTGGGAAACATAAACAACTGGTTCATAAAGCATCTACTTTGCCTCCCATTTATTTCATCATATCTAGAGTCCCTTTTTGGCATATTCTACTTAATAACCTTCTTCCTGACCTGGGGAAATAAAACATACAAAAGGGTGAGCTCAAATGCTTAGTAAGGGTAAACAAAAGAAATATCAATCACATCATATACATAAGCACATAACTTTTGAAAATCTTTACCTGCAAAAGAGATCATAATTTCATAACATGGGATAAATCATAGTAGTGAAATGTAATCCCAATAATCATAACATAAAACATGAAACATTGTCGCATACACACATAATCATAGAGAAGAATTTCTTATTATTCAAGACTCATTTCCAAGACTATCTTAGTGGACAAAAGTCCATTTCGGAACCGAGTCACCCTCGTTTCAGTCCTATTTCACTGAACCAGTATAACCTACCATTCCAGCCATCTCTATCTCATGAGATATAAAATCTTTACCCAATGCATTAGAGGGAGATATAGGTCCCACCCATATCTTAATAAAACCATTCTTATGTGTGCCACAAAATATTAAATCATACATCATTTCATAACCCATGTAATAAAAATTGGAATCATAAACATCGTGACATCATAAAACAATTCATATAAGATAAAGGAATTCATAAAAATAATTCCATCACAAAATAATCAAATCAATGTAAAAATATGGATAGAAACAGAACCCTTTATTATCTTATATTGAAAATAATTTTGATAAAACACTTGAACTCCATTCTTGAGAAAAATATCCTTTCTACTTCAAATTTTTTTTTCCTTTCTTAACATGTCATACAATATTAAACTAAAAGAAGTTGATTAAAAATAAAATTGATAACTTATAAAGGATGCTTCTTGGAAATAATGTTTTAAAAATCCATTCATGACGTATAAGTTAAAAAAACATTCTTCTCGTACTTTTGTCGGAAAATTCAAAAAGTACCTCGTATGAAAAACGACAAAAAATTCATTTCATATATTTTACTAAATACTCAGCGAAGGGTTAAATTGGATTGAAACAATTGTAGGTGGATGGAAATAATATTATATATTGAGGAAACATGGATGTGGATGATAAAATACAACCCAGTATATACCAAAGTATAAACAATCTCAGATAAAAATGAGATTTTGATATTTCACATACCTTAGGTCCGACTTGCTTTGTAAGTGTCCGAACCTCCTATATAATGATTTAAATAATGTTATTGACTTATTACATAATAATACTTATTTTTTATGATATCATATATGGTCATATTCTTAGCTTCTTAGTAGTAATATTTCATTGTTACTTGTTATTCAGGTGTTTATAACTTTTTGTTCTTATGCGTGTTTTGTCGAATAAATTCTTATTCTTCTCTTTAGGTTATAGATACCTCATTTATAGAATGGTATTAGTGTAATATATATAATATTCATTCATTAAATTAATTTATATAATCATTATGAAATGAAGATCATTTAGAACGAGTCACATCACATCGTGGATACAGTATTCCGTACGTACGCACGAGTGATGATATTGTTCCTATGATCGTGGAATTGTATTGGAGTGTATGTATAATATTTCAGAATCAATATCACTTTATAATAGTCATATATAGTCATTATTTACACCATTATACCGATCCAAGTATGGTGGTGGTGGAAAATAGATTACACCACGACATGGAGACAATATTCCGTACGTACGCATGTGCGGTGATTTCATTTTCCGTAGGATGGATAGATGGTTAAATAAGTTTGTTTCATACTTATAATAACATATCAGTATATGAGTGATACTGATGTTATTACTTCATAATGAGACAAATAAAGAAGAAGAAGTTGAAGAAGAAAGAAATTGGAAAGGATCGGTAATAGATATTACCTCTTCTTTGAAGTGTTTCTTTGAGACCTCCATTTAGGGCACTAAAATTTGTCTTTGAAGAAGACCAGGATCTCTAGGATGTCTCTAGGGAAGTGGAGAGGAGAAAATGGAAGAAGTAGGCCGAGCTTGAAGGGTCAAAGTGGTGTGAGGAAGACAGGGAGGAGGTGCCCTTTTATAAGGGAGGAGAGGGGCACCTTTGGAATAACTATAAATATTATTTTATTATAAAGTCATGTTCAGTTTTAAATAGCTCCAAATTGATTTATTTCGAGGCTAAGGTGGGGATGGGTCGAAATACTATCATAAAATAGAATTTAGACAAGTTTTGGTTCCTATTTTAACCTTATCATTTAGATTTAACATTAATTTAGATAATTTTACTTTTATCGTGTCTTCTTGTGTTCTTATACTATAAGGTTAATAAACTTACTATATCAAGCCAAAAGAACCCCAAGTTGTTTATTATTAATATATATAACCTTATCTAAGTCATTTTTCCGAACCTTAGATTTTTAGGAATAAAATATCAATTAATAATATAATATTTGTTTTAAAAACTATTTTATGCCAATTTTGACACTATTTAGTAATTGATTTTTGTGAAAATCATAACAGAATGATAAATTCGAACAAAGTTAATTAAATAAATACTAACATGTCATATTAACCAAGAAAATTAGTGCAATTCATAAAAAGTCTCAAATTATATTTATTTGTGTATTTATAACATCAATTATGTCAATATTCCATTAATAAAATAATTAATGCATCATCGTTGTGTCATAAATAAATTAAATTATTTAATGTCTAAAAATTGAAAATAAAATACCATTATTTATGAAATCTTTTTATATTTCTAATGAATATTTATAGTCGAACTGAGCTTATGTATAACCCCATTTAAAAATGATTTAGTTATTAAACTTTGATTTTAACTATTTTAACCCTTCTTTAAATAAATTAATAATAAATGTCCTAATCTAATTCAAGTGGGCCTAAATGGTCATATTTTATTCCTAAGTTTGTTTTTGGTCGAATTACACTTTTCCAATAGAATTAGGACATGTGTTAGGGTAATAATAATATCATTTTTACCCTTAATTACCCTATTTACTTTTAATCGTGGTAAAAAAAGTAAAAAGTTACTATTCACCAAAAAAAATTATTTTCATCTCAATGAACCACATTTAACTTACTGAAATCAACCATGTCTCTCGGATTTTTGAAATTCCACTCACAGAAGCGGTAAAATTATGTTTTATGAAAAATTCAGTTTTTTTTAACAGCCACTTAGTAGTTTCACTATTCATCAGAAATTGAAAGTTTTCCTAAAAATACTAAAATTTCACCCTAGGCTAATTTCGATATTCCGAGCTCAAAAATGAAGTCCATTTTGAAAAATAAAATTTATAAAATTCCAAAAATTGGTTATTACTATTCATAACGGCTAGTTTTAATAATATTTTAATAGCGTATCATTGTTTAGTGAAACTCGGTATTGCGTACGACGCAAGCTATCGAGGAAGGTCTCGATTTCATGTAAAGAGAGCCAAGAAAGTGTTGTGTGTATAAAAATATTCCTTTGATGATTTATATAACATAAAAGTCTCAGGTGTTACACTCTTTGTATAGGTCCGTTCAACCTCTAACATGAATGATGATATAAATTTACATCATGAATGAATATTGAAACATAATTATTGATATCATTAGATATCTATAGGTAAATAATTTTTGGGTTTTGGTTCCCAAAATTTCATTTTAATATTTGAACTCAATATTAATATCCAACTTTTGTTCGTTAATATTATGAAAAAAGTTAGTCACTAATTTCACCTTCACAAATAATAACTAAAATACTAATGTAATGAAGTTAAAACATAGTAAATCATTATAAAAAATATATTATAAGAACTAAAATATAATATAAATGAATAATATTTTATAAAATAAAAAGGTTCGATATCACCATTACAATGCTCAGATGAAACAAATAGAGTTTTTAACAACTGATGATGAAAATAAACTATAAAAAACCAATATATGAGGGGAGAATGATTTTTAATAAAGTTTATAAAAGGTAATATATATAATTAATATTATAAAATTAGTTATTAATATTGTTATGTTTATTATCTTAGTGTTTGGAGCATGTTTGACCATGCAGAAATCTAAGGTAAGGGTTTAGTCGTAGTCTACCTTTATTGATGCATGTTTTTTATACCATTCACCTATTATTATTTTATATGGTCCACATAATAACCCATTAGATTATATTTTAATTATTAATGATTTATTAATTTGATCAAAATTTTAGTCTTGAATATATCCTTCATATTATTTTGACTTAATTGTTACCCAATTGATAAGTATTTTTTAACAGCTCAATATATTTTCTTTTAATTGTAATGATTATTTTGAGGTTCATTTTTATAAGTATGTTATTATATATCCTATGTTTGAATTATATTTTACATTAAAATTATTTTTCATGTATTTATATTTATTTATCATGAAATAATCATTAATGGAGTGTTACATGAATTATTTTTCATTAGGTGACTAATTTCATCATAAAAACAAAACATTATTAAGAATTATTCTAATAATCATTGATGGCTATTTCTCCTACATATCCATATTCATTCATTCCACAATTTTTTCTTCTCTTGTGTTTTATTAAAAATATGTATTATCCATTGTGATCATTTTATTTCTCTTCACCTGTTATCAAATGGAACTATTATATATTTTTTATGATGTGTGTTTTATTACAGGTATTTTGAAATATTAGAATAGATTTTCCATTACTGATTGTTTTATTTTTTATCCACTCTAAATCTCCTCTGCATATAATTTATATATTTTTTATGGATCCCTTTATTTTATTATTCGGGTTACATTATTTAAAATTATCTCTCCAAAAGTGAATTGTAAAATCATTTTTACGATAAGGATAATAACTATTTTTGGAGAGATATTTTAAATCTCACATTAAATTTACTATTTATCCCCAAATAATATATGTCCTATAGAGATATGTTTCATTAATACAATTCAATATTCTTTATGAAATAATCCTTTTGTCTGATTGAATTTTTTAGTACCAACTAATCAAACTCTTGAGGTTATTTTATACAATGCAACATAGAAATGTAAGGAAACCAATTTTATTTACTTAGTTTTTTTTATGATATGAATAAAGTATGAATTAATTTGGAAATAAGTGTTTGAATTATCATTATATTATATTTTGGTCCAATATTTCCCTCTAATGGATTAGGTAATTTTTTATATCTCATGATATGAGAATGATTAAAGAGTGACGATGCTCAATTCACCTTGTGAAACGTGTTGTGTTCTATGATCCACTATGGGTCATAAGTTCTGACACATGATTAATTATGTGAATTAATAAGGGATAAATAGCACAAATTGTTTTTATTTATTTTCTTTTATTATGCCACATTTTTATTCTATGTGCCTATGATATTCCCTATGGCTCTTGATTATTTTATCTTGTCATTTAAATCATAAATCATGGTATATGTTTGGTTATTTGGAGTTATATGTCAATATTTCATGTGTATGGATATATATTATTTGTACTTGTTTGTTCAATTATATATTTATCCCAAAATTATATTTTTTAATATGATATTGTTTAGACCCCTTTATGGCAGTTTTACAATTTTTCCCTTACTAAGAGATTGACTCCACCCTCTTATTTTTTACATTACTTAGGTTATAAAGATGAGTATAACAAATGATATGATAATAAGGTGGACTGGTATGTCTAAAATTATGGATAAATGCTCAAAATTATTCAAAATAATATATTTATATACCTAATATCCATAAGAAAAAAATCATTAGGCTCTGTGATTGAGATATTAATATGATATATATTGTTTATATTTTGAAACAATTTTTATTATAAGTATGTTTACCAAGGTCCATCTCAAATTATATCAAGAATATATTATAAATACTATATTTCTAAGACCAATACTAAGAGTGCATGATTGAGGAAACTCAGTTGGTATCTGAGAATGGTATAATAATTTTTTTGGGATTAGGAGTAGTTTTTTTTCTAGAAACACAAATTTTAACCCAAAATACATGAATTTTTTTCAGAAAATTATTGAGTCAGTGGTTTCATAGAAAAAACCCTTATCCAGATACAAATAAGTTGATAAATGATATCACAAAAATTAACTTATGGGTAGTAACCCCAAAAATTATTAGTTGGATATTAACACTATCTTCACTCAGTGAAAAATTAATGGGAATAAATGTACACCTAGTTTGACTCTCCACATGGATATGATTTGGTTTTTTATAACCTCTTCATAAAATATTATAAATTATTTAAATATATTTTAATATGATGATTTAATATATTAGAAATTATGTTAGAGAACTTAACATTGAAATAACCTTGTAATACCAAGGTTTAAATGAAAGAGTTTTATGATGAAAAATTTATATCATAGTTTCACTGAAAGTATCATAAGTTTAAATTAAGGCGTTATAATAGATTCACACATATGATTGATTTTTCATATTTATATGATCATTACCTTTGAATTTATCAGATATTATCATAACCATTTTTTGGTTACTATTTAGCTACAATCATGACCATGAAAATTAATCCATGAAAGGCTTGTATCTAGAAATCTGAAAGGATTATAGATAGCTAAGGAGGAATATATGTATGAAATGTTTGTGAAAATCAATGTATTCATATTATAATTGTAAATATTATTTTTACAGTGCTATACATTATAGTGAGTTAGAAATTATATCTTGATTTATACCATTATATATTTTCTTTAGTGACTAAAAATTAAAATTATGAGGCCAAAAGTTATTTAAGGGGGGTGGGTGTGGGGATGTAACACCATATTTTTTAGGAATATTTAAATATATATAAATTACTTTTCTATAATTATAATGAATATTTTCCCATTCTTTCAGAAGGATTAAAATTTTGTAGAAAATAATATATTCAAGATATGAATAAGATAAAATACACTTTACCCATTCACAATAGAACATTAGATAAAAGGTAAATGAAAATTTTATTGCAATGAATGGAATATTACAGACATATATAATTTCAAAAATTATATGATCATAAATTACAATAATAAAATAAAAAGAAAAATATAATATCATTACAACTAAGATGTCATCTCGATCATATTGACCCTTTATAATCAATTTTATTATATGTAAACATACAATGGGAAATAACCTCATAAATTTAGAAATCACTTTGTGAAATATAAAATGAACACTACAGGAATGATAAGTATTATTTAAGTGGTAAAAATGGATTGAATTTATAGGAGGTATTAAGGGTCATATATCCATTATAAAGGGGTATATGGTCATTGGAAATTCATGCAACTGATAGGTTAATGAAACATCTTTATTACCATTAAAAATTTAAATTAATATGATTCCCATATAAATAACAATTAAAAAATATAACATTTATCGAAAATATTTATATATAAAAATACTGTTATGCATTACATAGAACTATTTTTAAAGTATGAAATTATGTTTTTAGAGTAATTAATGGAATATTTTAATATTAATTTATTAATAAAATTTAACTTTTAGTATATAAATAATTAGTTTTAATGATATATCATGAAGATTATTTAAAGTAATATTTTTCTAAGAAGTTTTTTTAGTATGGAATATTGTTATCTTATTAAAATTAATCATGAATAAATAATGATTTATTTAAAAAATATATATTTATATTATAGTAATCCAAATAAATTAAAAAATCCTCAAAAAAAATTTTCTATGAATTTTGTAAGAATAAATTCTTCTTGTGCTTAAAAATAAATTTTTAAGAAAATTGTTTTCATGCATTATGAATCCAAATATTAAAATTAAGATTTATAACCTCTTTAATTTAAATATATAGTTTTTTCATATTTTAAATCATCGTATTTAAAAATTATAAATATAATTTAAATTTTAGGCATCAGAATAAGTTTTTCAAGTTAAATTGAATTAACATGATAATGGTAAAATGGTTATTTTCAATGAATTGATTTTATAAACATCTCATAATTTTTAAATAAATGAATTAAATTTATCTCTTTTAAATGATGAATATAACATAATTATTTAAAATATAATATATATAGTAGCACTAATATAATTATTAATTGCTAAGAAATGAGCATAAAACACATAATGTACAAAAAATATATTTTTATACAAAAACGGTGTTGTTTATTTCATTTTTATATTTAAATGTTAATTTTATAATATGGATAAACTGAATTAGATTAAATGGAGTCCAAATTATTAATTATTATTTTCAAAATTTTAAATATGCATCATCTTATATTTTTAGTAAAAAATAATTACCACAATAAATATTTAATCAAGGCCAATATAGGTAAAAAATGGGTAACCTAAATGGATTGATTTTTTCTAAATTAAATTGGAACTGATACCTAATATAAAAACTTTTTTAGGGTTTAAATTCATACCCACATGTCTAAATTACCTTTTCTTAGATAACTCATCAAATCCCACATGATTTTATTTTTACACCTATCCCAACATAGGTTTATAAGGAAATGTCCCTAATTTCACCTATAATTGGAATGCAATCACACCCTCTTAAAACCACTATATCTATTACAAATTCCCATTACAGTAATATAATTTTTACTCCCCTAGATCCCTATTCTATATTTCATAGACCTTTGTTATTGGAATGTTTCCTTATACTCCATTTCCATGAAGTCCTTCAAGAGAAGACCCAAGTCCTCTCTGTGAGTATTGTCCACTTTCAAAAAATTTATTCACTATATTTCAACTAAAAACCATTTATAACCATACTAATATAAATATATTTTTACTATTTTTATAAAAAATATTATTTTTATTTAATAACTATTTTCTACCATCGTATCGTCAATTCATAAAATGAAAACGTCACTCATGTTATGTAAAAACTACCACATTTGGTAATGAAATAATTTGTTTTTCATCACCACATTTCATGAATGGTTTTAAAAAATATATTTAAGGAAAATATATGATATTTATGAAATGATTATTATTTTTTTTTATAAAATGGAAATTTTATTAATACCATTAACATTAATTTTTCTACCCAAACAATGCATATAAGTGGAAAACTGATTTTTCTTTGTAAGTAATTACATCCTATTGTTTTTTTTCATTTATATTTTTCATCTAAAACATTCCAATTTTGATTTAACACATTAATAACACAATATTAATATAATTATACTAATTTAATAATTATATTATAATAAAATCACTTCATATCATACATATCCACTGATTATAGAATGTTCTTATTTTGGTCTTTTGAACCACCTATATGAAGACTACTTTACATTTCTATCCTGAATGAATATAAAGGATTAATTTCAAGTAAAATTATCTATTAATGAGAAAATATTTATTTTTATTCATATAGAGGTGATATTAATAATTAAACTCAATATTAATATACCACTATTGGTTTGTTAAATATTAATAAAACATGATCATCTCTAATTTCATATTTATGAATTATAAATAAAATACCATGGAATGAAATTATAAATTTATAATTAATTTTTTAGAATATACATTAGTACTTTTAATAATATATTAATTATGAAATTTTTATCAATTAACCTGGATTAATGTCACCATTATGAATCTCACATGAAATGAATGAATTCATTGAAATATAATAATAAGAATATAATTTAAATAACAACCATTAATGTGAAGAATAACTATAAATGAATTATATCACATGTAATACATTTGAATAATTTTTTGAAACAAGTTTTCAAATTTTTATGGAAATTATACATGAGATTAGAGCATGTTTTTCATGTGAACATCCTAGGTAAGGGTTTCATCTCATTTTCCATTCATTGAGGCATGTTTTCATATTTTGATCTTATTCTTATTTTATATAGGAAACTTAATACCCCATTGGGTTCTATTATTATTATTATTAATGTCTATTTAATGGGATATACATGTATATTCATGAATCCATCCTTAATATTCATTTTATTTAATTGTTACTAAATTTATATGTATTTTTCATAACACAATCTCTTTTATTTGAGTTGTAATGATTATTTTAAGATTTATAAATTATATGTAGGTATTCCTCTAAAATATTTTTCTATTATTTTTTAAATCTAGTTTTTTTATATTTATTTTAAATTATTTATCATGAAATATATTTTGAAGGATTATTACAACAATTATTCTTCATTGATTCACTTCTTTCTTCTTAAAAATGAAATGTTGTTAATAATAATTCTCATCATTTTTTATGGATATTTGTCCTCTATGACCAAATATTATTCTTTATAAAAATGTTTTACTAATCTAATTTTAAACCCAAATATTTATTATCAATTGTGATCATATTATTTATATTTAACACTTTTCAATAGGATGTTTTATTATACATTTTATGATGTGGGTTTCAATTATGATATTTTAAAATATTTAAAAGACTTTTCCTTTCACAGTTATATATTTTATCTTCCACTCCAAATTTTCTAGGTATAAAATTTATATATTTTACAGGGATAAATTATTGGGAATTATTTTTATTTTTTCATTAATTTTTTTTTCATGTCACCTTCATGAAAATGATCTATTTGAATGTGACTCACATCATCGTATTTTGAAAAAACTGATATTAAATGTTTTCATTAGAACTATTTTTAAATTTCCCTTCAATTTACCTCTTTATACCCATGAGATATATCTCCCATGGAGTTATGCTTCATGAATCACCAAATATATGACATTATAAAATAATCATTTTGGGTGATTGTAATTTTTAATATCAATTGATCAAACTCATGAGGTCATTTTTTGTGATGCCACATTATAATGTTACGAAACCCATTTTATTTTATTTTATTTTCATAATGATATTATAATTGAATGATTTCCTACAGAAAAACATGTATAAATTATCATTATGTGATTGTGGGACCTTTAAAACCCTCTAATGGATTTGGTAATGTTTTATATCTCATGAGATAATAATGGTATATGGGAAAAGATGCTCAGTACCTCATGGGAATCATTTTTTGATGAAATATATACTATGGAAAAAAATTGTTTCATTATATGAAATAAGGTTTTATTCCTGATCCACCATGGAATAAAATATGTGATTCCTGAATCACTATTTTATTATTTAAATTATTATGTTATGTCTCATTTCTATGTATGTGACTATGGTATTCCCCATGGCTCTTGATTATTGTCACTTATATTTGATCTCTTACATTATGGGATATATTCAAGAAGTAGATATTACCTAATTCCTTATATATAGATATAGTGTGTGTTTATATATATATTTGAGATAAATTTTATATTTTTAATAAAAATTGAGTTTTATATGAAAAAACGGTATATCATTTTATACCGCTGGTGATTATAGTTATGGTTGGCCATTTTATCATCCACAATTCCATCATTTAATGATTAATTACATAATATATAAATTATTTGGTGTTCAAAAATCATGAATTTATTTATTTTTGGTTGAATAAACATTACTCATGAATTCTAAACAGATAATTAATTGTGATAGCCCACGGAACATTCTTGTGTATTATAAAAACTCTACCATGTTATTCCTTGATGTATGAAATTAAAATTCATACTATTTTCCATACATACGAATAATCCATTGTACTATTCAAATATCTTCTTTTCATTTTATTCAATGAAATAATACATAGATAGAATAGATCCATTTGAAGGTCAGATGATTCACTCGGCCCATGGATACCTTCGAAGGTGGGATCTATTTTAGCTATCACTCCGGTGATCTCTCTCAAAATAATATGATGGAAATTTTGATATTTAAAATACTCTTTGGTGTATGGTATTCTATATTTAAAAGAGTTATTCATATATATTTAACACATTTTCACATTTCCTTTATAGAAATCCTTGAGTAGGGGATCTAAATCTCTTACTCTTAATCTAATAATCATTATTTTATTTTTTTAATCCCAAATAGTGTCATCAAATCTATCAAATGTGTTTGTTTTGTAAAACCATACATGAAATGAAGAATAAAATAAATATATACCATTGTTTTAAACTTTATAGAAGAAATAGTTTACCATCACATAATTGAGTTAGATAATATAAACTAAGGATTTAACATTATGTTGATGGGTTGTGTATAGGTACATCAGAATTTACCTTTATATACATTTTGACATAATTGTAATTGATGTGTTATACTTATATAGTAGGGATATGTAATGGTATTATGAAGGTTATGTATACACTGGTTTCTCACATTAAGGTAATCTTAGGTGGACCTTTATAGGAAGGTTCTCATAAGGTTAGTTCTTTTTTTTCCTTTATATGAGGGAATTCACTTAATGGTAATAAAGATTTTACTTTTACGCGAGGGTTTTACACATAAGGGTAATCTGAATTTTACCTTTACATGAAGGACTCATATAAAGGTACTAGTTGAGTATCATTACATAGTATACATTGCCAAAGGTTCAAGGAAATATACCCTTACATTGACTATCTACGTAATGGTGTTTGGGGTTAGTCTTATGTATAATATGGATTTTACATAATAGTAAATATAAAATGTTAAAAAAATTTACATTTAATTGATTTAAATGGTTAAAACAAAATTTATAAATAATGATAAAATGTATTTTGGGTATATTTAATTTATAAGGAAATAAATAAATAATTAATTAATTATTAAAGGTTTGAAATTTATTAAACTATATATAAGAAGCATTCCATGTTAAATATTAAAATTTAATATAACATTAATCAAATTATATGGAATGTATTATGTTCTACCAATAAAATATTTTGTTTATAAATCCTTGGAGTAATTTGTAAAATATTATAAATTACATAAATAAGGTCAAAATTTATGGTTTATTATATTTAATTTATGAATGGTTCATAGTTACTTAATTTTATGTTTTCAAATAAAAGGTATTAATTTGTGATATTATTTAAACAAAAGCAATTTTTTTCATTATTGATTTGATCTAGGATTAAATAATACCAAATATGTGATATTTATATTATGTGAAATGTTAATATAATAAAATATTGATTATAAAAGTATTAATAATATATAAAATATCTTATATTTAAAATAAAATGAAATATAATGAAGAATATAGAAGTGATAATATTATAATTAATATAAATGGATTGTATTCAATAATATGTAATGTCCATAAAATTATAGTAAAAATTTTAAAATATTTATAATTAGATTTTATTTATTAATTTCTCATAAATTGTAATTTCATGTTTAATTATTTGATTTGTTTATTCATTTAATGTTTATATCCTTTATTTTACAGTTATATACTATTTATATTATTAATATTTTATTCCATAATTTATATGAAAATTTTATTATAGGATAGAGCCTTTCACTTTCCCTCTTGGGATAAATCCATAATAAATTTAGTTTTTTTATTTTCTTTTACAGTAGTGTATAATAAATGTTATGAACCAGAATTTTGGTATTGAATATACTTTATGAATATTAGGTCTTACAACTATGAGGAATTGGATTCTTTCTTGATATATTTATCCCAAATTGGAGGGACTTGAGGTCATACTACCTACCTCCCTCGAGGATTATGCCATGTCTAGAAGGGTGAATGAGGTTAGCAATATGTGTCCCAAATATTACTCATGTCGAGATTAAAAATCTATTATTACCCTATATCATTACAAGACAATTTCATGTACCTTATGCATATAATGAATTTATTTACATATATGAATATGTTTAGTGCCAATTTTTTGGTAAATAACACAAAGTAAAGGATGTGTAAAGGGTTACACAATAATATGGTTCGAACCAATGTATTTGGGTGGAAGTAATATTTTTCCAATATTAATTACAAGAATCATGTATGAAAATTGAATATCATAACATAAGATTGGGAGGTTAAATCCCTTTCATATACTAAGTATGACATGCCTTCAAATAATACACTTTCATGACCTCCACCATCCAATCGGGTTATTTCACACCAAACAGGGGATCCATTGGATTATATTGTCTCTAGAAAGTATGTAATGAGTGAAATTAGATTATCCTAGGGAAGTATCACACCAAATAGGGATACTTCAATATTTTTCTATATTTTCTCATTTTTATCATTTTTTGGTTTATACATTACAAGGAAACATTAAGGGTTATGATACTAGAGGAATATAATTTGATTTATCCTTAATAGGGATTTGAAAGAAATGTTATGCACTAAAAAATATAAGATTCATATATAATATGATTGTTTTTAATCCTCAAAAAAATAATTAGGCGGTGAGTTTTAAGCTAAAGCCCGATCATTTTCTTAGTGAAAGAGGGATCCTATCCTAAAAATTGGTAAAATCATTTTTTTCAAGAAATGTGTAATAATTTTAGTGGGATTTAAATTATTAAATGACTTTATAAAATGTGTGTAAAAGATAGTACTCATATGATACAAGATTATGTTATATATAAATGACTTAATCCTCATTTAACATTACAATAAAATTATTTCTATGAAGGAAAAGAATAAAAATTGGTATTCTTAAGAATGAAAACATAAAAAATTTTCTTAAGTATTATTGGGGATTTTAGTAAAACAAATATACATGAAAAAACAATCCCTTTATAAGTAAAGTATGTCTATATTTAGGTATAGTATGGTAAAAATTGTGGAGAAATGATAAAAATTATGTGAAATAATATTTATTTGTATCTAATATAAAGGTACACCCCACATTTGAGTTCCTCGATTGTGATATTAATATAAAATGCAATGTTTAAATTTTGACCATATTGTGGAACATATAAAATTTATCTCGAGTCAAATCACATGGTATTGAATCTAGTTTATAAATTTTCAGTTTTTAGAAATGTGGCATTGAGTGTGGGATAGAAGAGTCGCACTTACAAACTATAATTATTTTGGTACAATATTGTAATAACCAAAATAATATTTTCTTATTATTCATGGAGTAATTTATTCACCACAAGTGGCCTAAATATCTTATTTTTTCAGAATAAAATCCCATTAAATTATATTATAATAACCCATGTCATCAAGGATGGGATACTGGTTTCCCTAGATCTAAATTAAATAGGACCCTTTGATTACCATATCATATAGTCATAGAGCTACACTTGATTTAGTCTTTCCACAATAGTGTTATTACATGTAATTTCACAATTTATATTGGAAATTTCTCTATTTTATTTATCATATAAAAATTCTATATTAGTTTCTTTCGACAATGTAACCCTTAAGATACCATAAATTTAATATTAAACATATGTCATATGGTCTAGATACATCATAATGATGAAAATTAGATGATATATGACTATTATGTGATGGAGGTGAATAATCATTGATATTTTTTTATCATAAATTTCTCTTTTGGTAATGTTTTTTAGAAATGACCATAATGACTAACCCAAAAATAAGGACACCATATATTTTCGATCTCATTGGATATACTTATATATGAGCATTCATATTAGCTTCTTTACATGAGATCATTATCAATGCGTATTATTTTATCATATAGTTTGATGAATGAAATAAACCGTGAAATTTTTATTTATATTAAGGTATATGCATTATATAAGTCATTAGTGGCATGGATTTTATTTAATTATTAATTCCAAATTTTTCACTTTTAAATTTAGGAATAATATATATTTTTTCTACTTGATTGTGACAACAGTGCCTTGACTAAATCCATGAATAAAGTAAATTATTTAATTTATATTCAATATAGTCAAAAAAGATAAATAATCATCAATATATAAGGAAAAAAGTATACATACTGGTTTATAAGATATCATTTGATAAATAGAATATATTAAACAATGTTACATTACCCTAGTTGTGCATGTATCCATGTGGTGATATGGACAAACACATGTATTTTGATCAAAATGATTTTAAGATATCTTGAACTCTGTACCCTGATGAGTTCACCTTCATTCCCCACCCCTATAAGGGCTATGTGTCATGATCCATGCTGATCGATCCTTGATTGTATAATCCTTGATGCACCACTTCTACTTCTTCTTTTCGTCGATCACAAGTTTACAAGGTGGTTGACTACTTCTTTACCATCACTAATGAATGTAAAATTTATATAATAGCTTCGTCTCGGTAAAAGGATCCTAAATTTGACCTCTATTTTGAAAAATTAATTCATTTAATATTCTTAATAATAGAGAATAAGTTCTATTGATATACAATTATATCTATCTCTTCCATAAAATGATAAATCTAATCTGTATGATTATTATATCATTATATTTTTCTCTTTAATGGAATTATAGTGATATATAGGTTTAAAAATGATTATTTCATATGAATATGTTATGCCAATTTTTTTCAAACAATCTTTAAAACATCTCAATAATAATTATCAAAATCCACACACCAAATATAATAAATTGTACCATAATTGAATTTTCTCAACAGGTACCACATAAATATACAATAATTTTTTTATTCAATCATTATAACATTAAAATTGATGATCAATGTTTTTATGATTTAAAATTGTTTAGATTATATTATTTTGATCCAAGTATCATATTTTATAGATTCTTAATCCATTAGGACTATAATGAAATATATATTATCATATATAAATAATGAATTGTGATGTGATGCTCTTGTCCTTAAAAATATAGAGATAGATTTTTGTGTGTCACGAATCTATCTAGGTTTAGAGAAAATCAATATATTTTTGACCAATATAATTCCTTTATCTTTATTATGAATTAAAAAATGCAATGTTTTAAATTTCATTAAAGAATATAATTTTATGATATAGAGTAAGACGTGAAATTGGAAGGATTTAAAATTACCTATGGGTAGATTCAAAATTAAATAACCATAATTTATTGTGATGATTCCATAATATCTAGTGGACATCTTTAATGTAGAGGTATACTATATGGTGATTGAATCCTCTAAACCAATACCACCTTTATTTTATCTAAAATTATTTTTTATTTAAATTTTTTATTATAAATAATATTTTAAATAAATATGACTTATTTTTAAGAATTCTAAACCACTGGATAATATTTAAAAAAGCGATTATAAAATTATAAAAATATCATCCCATAGGAATCATACCATTATAGACTCAATAATTTTTTTAATTTTTCAATTAAAACGTATAATAAGTTGAAAATTACTATTTTAATCTAGTTAGACAAAAATTAATATTTCTTCTTAAACAATTATATGTATTTCAAATACACCAATAGTGTATTTCATTAAATTAAAATGATTTTCAGTATATTTAATAAAACATATATGGGAAAATAATTCCAAATATAGGAAATATCACTCTTAGATGAATCTTCAATCTATTAGAACAATCAGGATATTTAGTTGAAAATATTAAAAGAAAAAATATTGATGGGATGGGGATTTGGTAGGAGGAAATTCTCCATGGGATAAATAAAACCTATATGTTTTAAGAATATGAAAATACACATTGGTTTTGTGATATACAACTAATCATTTAGCTGAGGAAAAGGAAAAAAATATTTTGTAAAAAAATTGACTTCAGGAAATTACTATTGAATATTTAGGTATAAAAATTAGATGTGTGAAGAAATTTTTTAAGATGAGTTATGTACTAGGTATATAAGACTTGTAGGCAAGCCTTGGTTGGGGTATGGGGTCACCTGTCACATATGAGACCAAATTGGACACAAGTGTTGTTTTCTTTTCCTCTATCAACTATAACAATGTTTTTATTTTTTTGAAAGCATTGTTGTAGTTGTTATTGTTATTATTTTTATTAACATCATCAAGGGTATATTTAGTATTGGGGTTTTAAATTAGTGGTAAAAACACTATAAAAATTAATGAAAAACACGTGTTCAAATCTAGGCATCAGAAGGATTTTCACAATCATTATGGAAGTACTATAGCAGTGACACTATAGTGGGTCCTATTCTCCCTAATTGGGATTCTTGGCCAAACATATTGTCCATTTTACCATCAAATGAATTAGGTGCATATGAAATACGATCAATTTTTATTAGATGGTAGGTTTCATGGTGTGGGGACTAGAATGACTCGGTGAAATAGGTTGATGATACAACATGGAGATACACATGTACCATCAGGCGAGCGACCTCGAAAGAGGGTTGAGTGTATTGTCACCTATCAACTAGAATCCTTATCTCATGGATTCATAATGTGGGATTGAGGGGTTACCTACCATATTATTATCTACATAGTAGGAATACTCTTAAAACACATAATAAAAGGTAGGTGATGTGATGGGTCACTACATAAGAAATGTCGAGTTGGTGGATTGAATAATAGAACAATGTTATTTTAAATATCATAAAATCCTACTATTACATCAATAATTAATATTGGATATAGGGTTTCTTTGAAAATGGGGTGGGGAGACATAACGTTCAGATTTTTAAAATAATTCATTTTCTAAGGAATGTAGTTGGGGGTTATGTGGTGTAAAACTTGTGACACGACATGAGGAAAGGTTCTCTTTTTGGACACCATGTTATATCCATTTGGGTCCTTTCAGAAACATTTAACTCACCCATAGTTCCGTAAAAAACATGGTCTTTATATATAAAAATTTGAAATAAAATTTCTCCAGGTAGTTCTTCCCATTCTATGTAGGGAGGGATGATCCTTGAACCACTGGGCTACCTGGGTGTGTGTGTTCTTTCCAGTTTGTAATCCCATCTAACTAATATATATTATTATAGTAATATATAGATTATTATCAATGAAATATGTTTATAATTTAGTTTTCACCCATTTATTTTCAATAAAGATCCCTTATTAGTCGAAAAATGACAATTCATCAAATATTAAGTATGGGTTTGAATCAAAATAGTGTTAAAATAAATGTTTTCTACTGATTTAATTTTCAAATAATGGAATAAAATTTATCCCATAAGATATTTTACCATTTTAATTTATTTATCAAGCCTTGAAGTCCACTTAAAAGTATATTAAGTTTTTTTATTTCATTGGATTTGTTGTGTTTGATCGAGATTTTCATAATATATAATTTTTTGATTCATTTATAAATTGAAAATGACTATTAATGTCTCTAGTCTAGAAACTCTTGGTCCTTTGGTCGATGATTAATGTTGAATATCAAATTTTCCCACAGATTCTATTTTTTATTTATAGCTTCGTGTTTTAACCATATATCTTTGTTTGAGAGCCTTATAATATATTTTAATCAAATATTTCCTTTTCATAATGGCATGTTTTAAATGGAATATACTACAATTGGACTCAACTTCATTGAACCATTCCCATCCATTAGTGTATTGAATATATAAATATATAGATATTTTAAACCATTAGTATTAATCATTTTATTTAAAATTTGGATTTACGATTTTTATAGGAGGTTATGTTGAGTATATTCCCGAGTAATATATGTATTTCATTAATAATAATTAATAGTTTATTAATTATTTAAGGAATAAATAATATATATATAATCGTTCCAATCAAATAACAATTTCAGAAAACAAAAGTAATAAAAATATCTCAGGTATTGATATACTAATTAATATAAGAGATAAATATGTCTCCTATATATCTAAAAAATATGTGAGTATTTACCTTATGATAACATACAGAACAAATAATCACATTGGGATGGTTTATGATCCTTCATCCCATACTACTAGGATAAAAACATTGGTTTCATGAAAAAGGAATTGATATGTTATATCATTTTATATTTATGTTGATAAAACAAGAGAATATAACTAATTTGAATAGTCTCTCTATATCGCTCAACCTATTTCAGAATCATAAATGATTGAAAAAAAATTCTTCATATCAGGTGATAAAAAAGGGAAGTACCCTATGACTTATTTATATAGTTTAATCACTCCATGTCAAAATAAACTAGGAAACACAATGTTAATTGATAAATATTAGAAAAAATATGATTATAGTATATTCTAGTTTTTATATTTTTATAAGATGGATATTAGTAAAAGGTAATGCCATTAATGTATCATAAAATAAAGGAGATATTCAATATATTCTTGTGGGATGAAAATTGATGAGGATGAGGATACATAAGGTATTTAATGTAGAAAAATAACATTAATGTTCACTATGTTAAGGAAGGATTTATTGAAGAATAAATTATTAGATTGTGGACCAATATATAGTATTTTGAGAAAATATCTCCTTTGGTGCATTAATGTGATGATTGCATCCAAATAATGTAAATAATGATATCTAATAAAGAATTGGAATCTTACCATGATCTAATTATATATTATCTATGAATTTTATTATAATAACTTTCTATATATGTTTTCTTATATTTGGCTTAGATTTTACCTGGTATTTTTGTACTTGCATTGATTTCTAAAAACTCATTATTGAGTAAAATGTATTTAAAATCCTATCTAGATTTTTTTTTTGTTTTATATATTTATTCTATCATCTTTATTTAGACAAATTTTTTAGAAAATGAGTCAAATTTTCACAGTTCATTTGAATATATTATTTTGTAATTTATTTCATTTTAATGAAATATGGAGATTAAATATATATTATGGTAATGAAATTATTCATTATATGTAGTTAGCTTATGATTCGATGTTGGGTCAAACTTGTATGGCGTTTAATGCAATATTTCAGTTTTTATTGATTACTTGATGGTTTCCTTTTCTCAATGAGGTTTTTTATTATTATGAGATAATTTTAATAAATACATATAACTATATTATTTTGTTTTTTTGTGACTCAGGTAACTAATTAATTATTATAATTTTTTTATTGAGCATGTTAATTTTTATGAATCCTGTGGTTCTCCTCATCCTAGATGATATTGGTGATCTTCAATTTAATTCTTAATATTGATTCACCTAAAAATGTCAATATTATTTTGCATTTTAGACTTAATGGAATAATTAGATGTGGTTATATATAGATTCCACACTATTTTTTATGAATAAACATTTATTTATTGAATCTCGATGTGGTTTAGGTTGTGTTGTATAAGAATTTGATAACATCTTTTTCCATTTTATTTATTGAAAGTTTTTACTATTAGGAATGGATAATATATGCCTTGGTGGATTATTATTTTCATGTGAATGGGGTTGAATTGTTGATGTTTCAAATTCATTTATCAAATGCTATATTTCTTCTCTCCTTACATTAGTTTCTAATTATAACTAAGGATAAATGACTAGAATAATTTTTTTTGTATTCCATCAAATTATATAGAGGTAAACTGATTATTACTCATTTTACCAACATAGTGCATGTGCATTTGTTCTGTAATGTAAGATTCATGACAATGGTGTTTTTGTAAATAAAAATTTTAAGTACATAGAATCCTAATTATAAAAAATATGATATTTATCAAGACAATTTTTTTAACCATGAAGTTATTTAAAATATTAGATGTAATATAAATTATGAAAAGTGTTCTTGAATAGTTAAAAATTTATGAATGAGAAACAATTGATGTTAGTTTTTACAATATCAGAAGAAGTTGTTATTATATATATTTTATATCATGATTTTATGATCATCAAGTTATGGGTATGAATATGTAAAATTTTTGACTCAATACAATGTTGTATTTTGAACTAAATATTGGTATTTGTGTTCTAAGGAAGTGTATTTCACAAATTACTTATCTTAAAATTGTAATAGTTATTTTAAATGAATATTTATTCTAGTTTATATTTTATTTTTACTCTATTTATTTATTTAGAGGTGTTTCACCCAATGTTTTTTCAAGAATCTATTGAGGATTATGGGAGTTTTTTTATATATTAAGGTGAGTTTTTATAATATAATGTTAAGGAATATTCCTTAAGATATAGTACTTTTCTATATTAGATTTATTGAATTAATTAAGTGGATATGTATATTATGTTGGATTTTTTTTCAATTTATAAATATTATTAAATATAACGTGATAGAATATTTATTATTTAAGGTGTTAGTTCTTTTATAGTTTGGAGAAGGATGGAACATGTTTGAAGATTTTTTGACCTAATTAGAAGAATTATGGAAGATTTATTCAGGACTAGAAAATGGATAATCCATATAATCTTCATATAATTTGTTTTTAGTATTCATAAGGTTCATTACAATCTTTATACGGAACAATAAATATTTTGAAAGTATATAAAATGAATCTTTTTATGGGTTATTCCATAACTTCTTAAGGTTTTCTAGTTATCATCACTAGGTAGTTTTCTTCCATTATATGGTTTATTTTAGTAACAAATGAACTTTTTTTGGTTTTCTAAAATACTTCATATGATGGGATGAAATATTCAGTAAGGTTCACTATAATTTTTTTATAGTTCCATACTTTTTGATACATTTTTGGACTAACATCATAAGCTTGAGTAACTTCCTATGGTTGTTTTGGAGTTAAAAAGGATTCTGTTTTTTAATATTTGATAAGACTAAAAAACTGGAAGACTGTTATTTTCAAAATATTAATTATTTTAAAGAATGAAACAAACGAAACAGTTACTAAACTGATTTTTTTTAATTAAAACATCAAAAATGGTGTTTGTGATTCAATATGAGGAAAAAATGGTTCACAACATGGAGGAATAAGATACAATTCACAAGAGAGTGATCATTTCGAAATGACTAAATATCCACACTATAATAAAAAAAAATTTAGTTATGATATCCTAAAATGAATTTAAAATATTTAATAAGAATCATGGAATGAAGAGGAAGTAGAAGAAGTTGGAAGTAATTAGAGATAATTAATTTTCTCAACATTTGAATTTTAAATTAAAATTTTTAGATGGAAACATTTTTCTTGTAGATTTAAAAATATTTATAGTTATAAGAAAATTTTCTTTGAGCATGTATAATAATTTATTCTAAAAATAAATATATTATATCAAATATTGTTATAAAAATAGAAGAAGAATAAAATTATTTCTAGGAAGGTATTAAAAAAATATGAAAATATAACAAAATTAAAACATAATTGGATTCTCATATTGAAGAAGTATTCACTATTTTTAAAATATTATTTATCATTATAAATTTATGGGAAACACACAAACACTATAAAGTGAAATTTGTGTAAAGAATGTTTAGGGGTTGAACCAGAACATTTGTAATATGCATGTTGATAAAAATAGGCTATATGATATTGGGTGAATCTAAATCATACTAATGTATAGCCTTCATATTTTTAGAGGTAAACCTTGAAATTTTGATTTTATAAAATTATAGTTATATGTGTGTTTTAAAAAAAATATTTTTCATTTAATTTAATAGGGGTGAATATTATTAATGGAATACCTAAATGTTTTTTTAAGTATAGACTTATCCAATATAGTATTGATTTTCACTGATTATTGAGTGCTTTTCAAGTGGTATTTTTGTATCGATCCCTTCATTTGTTGATAAAATATTTAGATAGAAATTCTTACTATTTGTTTTTGGATTTTATGAATGAATTTATACTAAAAATATAGATAATTATAATATGGTAAAAATTGTAAAATTTAAAAATTTGATGGGAAAATTATTACATATGGAAGGATTGGATGCCACCCCACATACTATTTAAACTAGATAATATATAAAAAGTAAATAAAATGGTAAGGAATGAAAAAATAAAGCTTTATAGATAATGGTACATATTTCTTAAAATGAATGATGATGAAACTATGGATGAATTACTCACAAATTTTAATGGAATTGTGAGAATAAAAAGAGGTTTTAGTGAAATTTTAGTGGATAAAATGGTTGTTGAGATAGCGGCATGCATTCGACCAAAAATACTTGATGCTAAAGTCTGAAATCTTAAAGAACATGATATTGGTACACTCCATTTTCATGATCTACATAATATTCCCATCATATATGAGATATGGAAGGGAGATCTATTAAAAATGAAATTTAATCATAATAAGTAAATCTCATTAATAAATTTGAATAAATAAAATAATAATAACAATGCTGATGTAGTGGAATATTTTTTCTCAGAATAAAAAGAATATATCGGTGAAACATTTGGAAAAATATTGTCTATGTGACATCCCTCTATTGGTCTGACTTGAATTTGTTTAACATTGTCTTGTATTTTCTATTTTTATAACTAGGTACGGTTGAGAATAAATTCAGAGGATACCTATAATGGTGGAGAGATATTTTTGTTGGACTATCAGATTTAACAGGCCTTTTTATAAGGTTTCCAGAGGGTTATATGTCGTGCAACTGTGTCACAAAATGTCTAATGGTTTTTGGAGGCATGTCAGGAATGTATTCATACTCTAAAAAATACACATCATGACTAGCCTTTACATGGAGTGTGCTATTTTATGAACAATTTTCAATTTAAAGTGACACGATTATATGTGGTTATGAAACATAACTATTTGATGATGCATAAATATATTACATGTCATGTAATACCCATACTATTATTTTTTAAATGGGCATCACATGTGTGATATCTTTTCTCCTCCACTGTTGATTCTTCTCCATCAACCTGAAGCCTTCACTATGGGATCTTCAAGCACTACCACCCTTCTAAAACCATTCGTATGGTGTTTTGTCATATTTTCTCTTACAGTGTGACTCCTAGAAAAGAATAATCCATATTTATTAATATATCCATCTTTCCCACCCTTTGGTATTTTAATTGATCTACTTTAAATTGAAGGTTCTATGTCATGTTGTGGCAAATGTCACCCCTATGTTGTTCTTTGAGGTCTTATAAAACTACATTCTCATTGGTGGGTTCCATTATGAGGGTTTTTTTTGGAAAAAATGTAGGTATTTCCATATGTTTTATCCAAATTGGTTAAATTTGAAAATTATTTATTTATGACAATTTTTTATTTAAATTCAATTTTTAATATATAATTTAAAGATATTTGATGAAATAGAATTATAGAGTGTTGGGAGATTTGGAATGGTTTTGGCATAAGAATTTGGAAAAATTCCAATTCCATTGAATTCGGGTGTGTTTAAAGAAATTGTTTGATTAAAATTGATTAATTTAAATTGGAATTTTTATGGAAATGATTTTAATTAAAAAAATTAATTTAATAGTGGAAACGAATTTTGAAATAGATGGAATTCATTTTAAAGTGATTTCCATCATCTAAAAATGTCTTAAAATGTTATGATAGAACCCTGGTGGTTTTATATTCATAAAGAGATAGGTTTTTTATTAAAACCCATTTTGAGTTTAAATGGAAAAATTGTTATTGATATAGAAGAATGAGATTTAATTGTAATTTATGTAGTCTTAAAATAAATTTCCCATCATTGATTCAGTAAGAGAACGTAAAATACATTGGTAGATGGGGAGTTATTTGGAGACAATATATGCTTTTACAATGTTCTAAATCATACATAAATTATGTAAAAATTTTATTGGATGGTTACAAGTATCTGATGGACAATGTTATGGGGATGTGTGTATAAACATATTGCTGAGATCACTTAGAGAGTGTAAAGTCCTATAACCAAAAATACCATCATAGCTATTTGAAATATTACCATGTTGATCACTTGTTTTATATTTTAAATGTAAATTTATGTGAATGTTTTGTGAACTACATTACATTCCTTATGAATTTACAAAAACTATTTTATTTAAGACATCATTTAATAAATTATTCATCATTTGATATGTATTTTCCTAAAGTATTTTTCCACCATTTTAATTGTATAGCATGTTTTATGTAAATATTATTTGAAATAAAAAACCTATTTCCCATTAAATTTAATGAATTCCTTTGGTTAGTCTATTATTTGTATCTGTTAGGGAATCCTTAGTGATAACTTACTGGGATTTTTAGCTCACACCATACTTGTTCCTTCAAGTGTTTTTCAATTTTATTCTTCTAGGTTTGAGTAAGGGGAAATGATATTATGGAAGTGGAAGTAGATGTTGGACCTTGTATTTGGCAAGTTGCGTCCTTCGGGACGTGGGTTTTAATACATTCAGATTTAATTCATTGTTGACTTCTGATACATTACTCTTAGTGGAGTTTCTTTTTTATGCATACTATATTTCTTATTTTTCATTCACTATGTTTTCTGGAAATTGTTTCCCACTTGGATGTTATATAATTCTAAGTTCTAGTCAACAACTCATGGGTATCATGATCTCCCTTAGAGCTATGTCAAGTCTGTTTCAGTTACTACGTTACCAGGGTACCCAGGCTAGTTTGTGACAAAATCTTACCAGATGGATATTATTGATCTTTTGTATTAATGACAGTATGTTGTTGAGTAATCTTGTCAGGATATAGGAGGTATTGGTGATTGGGTAATTTTTCATATCTAACCACAATGAAAATTATGTCATCATCGGTGGTTAGGGAAATAATACTTTTTGATTAGTAATAGTATTTTACCTATTTTGATTTGGATCGAGTGGAATCCAAATCTCGTGGTTCCATCTATTGGGAATAATTTCCCTTGTTTCTTAGTTTTTATGATTTTCTAATTTATTCCTTATTGTAAACTGGTGTTTTTTTGTTATCATGTCTCTTAGAAGATTTGAAAATCAATTTTAGGAAGATGAAGTTGTTGAAACTCAACAAGAAAATCCTATTGTAGTCTCAAATCTGGTTGAGGTGATTGTGCGCACTATCTATGCTCTAGGACATGAACCACCTCCAGTCACTGTTATGGATCTAGTTGGGTATCCCTAGGTGGTTTTTCTTAAAAAACACTCTAACAAGTTCCTTCTGTAAAAGACACCAGTCTTAAAATGATCAACTATTCCTCGATGTTCTTAGGAATGGTTGGTCAATATAGAATGTATGTTTGAGTTCTTGGAGACCCCAGCTAAGATCAAGATAAAATATACCCCCTTCAAGCTGGAAGGACTGAGAAGAGGATGGTGGGACATGATGGAGATGAAAAAGAAACATGTGGTCTTAGAGTGTAAATTCTTCAAGGTACTTTTCACAGACCAATTCTGTCAATGTCAATGTTTTTGGCCAAGGATATAGAGTTTTTTAGGCTTGAGAAGTCTGAAAAAACCCAGAATGAGTATTCAAATTTCATTGATGACATGGTGTAGTTTCTGGATGAGATTGTATCTAAGGAGTGGATTAAGGATCAGTGGTTTGAGTTAGGACATTGATCAGATATATATTATTAGGTTTATTTTCTAATAATTACCACTTATGCTGATGTGATAGATAGGGAGATTATAGTTAATATGGATCTGGATGGAATGTCATGGTTATTTGAAGATCCTTTTTCTACCAATGGTAGTGTCAGTTCCAGAAAAGTTAAATGGAATCGTGATGATTCTAACAATTTGTTTTGATGAAATAGACATTCTAGACCTCCTAAAACACTAGGAAGAAGTACATTGATTTTCTATTAGTGTGGTATGCCAAGACAATTTAAAGGGATTTTCACTGAGTCACCCAAGAACTATAAATCCTTCGGAAATTCAAGACACTTATATATATTCTTCCATAAAATCTATACTCTATATATTGGAACTAGATTATCAGATCCTCCTAATATAGTAGGTAAAATTGATGTTTTAAATATAAAAGGGTTCCAACCACATGCATATAAAATGATGCTAATTCACATGGTGGAAGAGTATCTAGAGGAAGTATACATGAGTCCAGCAACTGGGAGTGGTACCATTACTATAGATATTTCTTTCTATATTTCCCTATTTGATACTGGTGCTTCACACTCATTTATTTCAACACATATTATTAATCTTATTAATATTCTTATGAATCTTTTATCTAGTCCAATGGAAAATACTACACCACTTGGTACAAAGAGAGAGCTGGGAGTACATAGTCCCACTTGTGTCTTCTCTCTATCCGATATCGAGATAGATTGGATTTTTCTTTTCCTCAACATGAAATCAATTGAAATCATATTCGGGATAGATTGTGTCACTTCCAAAAAAATACATGATTGATAATTATCTTCAACAGGTATACTTGACTACACCCAGTGATGTGTCTCTTATCTTTTAACGAGATTGGGACCCACGGTTTTACAGAATTGTTCCTTCTTATCCAGAGATCGGGAAGGTAATATTAGAGTTTTCTTTTGATCTGGAATATGAATCATTAAGCAGTGATCTCCTCCATCTGTCTTCTAGTTTTCGATGTGTCTACTTCTGATTTATCTAGTTTTCAACCTTATAATGATGATCAATTTTTCCATTGACTTGATACCTATAACTCAACCAGTAATAATTCTATTTGACAAAATGGATCTAGCTAAAATTAAATAGTTTAATTCCCAATTTTTTGATCTTTATGAGAATAGAATTATTCTCCTGAGTCTGTCACGCTAGTCAGCGTTGGCTCACTTTGCTAAGAATGCTAATGGTTCTCTTCATGTTTGTGTTGACTACCAAAATCTAAATTGAGTTATGGTAAATAAAAAATATATATTTACATGAAATTATCATCTCTATGATTACTTTAAAGGGGAAATTTTTTTTTCAATGATAGAACTCCAATTTGGTTACCATCAGTTGAGTGAAAATGAATCTAACATTCTAAAAACATACTTTTAGAGTAGATATGACCATTATGATTACCTTGTTGTCCCCTTTGGTTAGAAAAATGTAGATGTAGTTTTCCTGGATCAATTATATAGGATATTAAAATAGTATTTGGATACCTTTATGGTATAATTTGTGGATGACATCCTTTTTTACTCTAAATCGGTGGAGGATCATGTGTCTCACCCGAGGACAGATCTGAGTCTACAAAGAAATCACTGAATCTACACCATATTTTCAAAGTGTGGTTTCTAGATTTGAGATATGAAATTTTTGGGACACTTGGTCTCTATATAGGGTATATCCATTGATTATGATATGGTAATGGCTGTTATGACTTGGGAGAAACCACAAATGTTTTTCAAGATTAAAATATTCTTAGAATTAACAAGATATTAATGTCAGTTTGTGATGTATTCAATGAACATGGATTCTATGATGACATATCTGATTTGAAAGGGGGTGAATTTCTCTTGGAATGATATATTTTAGAGTCATTTTTTTGAGATAAAACATATTTGGATAACTATGATGGTGTTGACTCTTCCATAGGTCAGGTAAGTTTATATGGACTTTTATGATACATTGGGTTCAATATTGGTCTTTGTTCTTCTGCAAGGAAATCATGTAGTAGCTTATGGAGCTTGTTATCCTTGTCCAGATGAGAAGATTTATCCTACCCATGGACTTGAAATTGTATTTGTGATGAATTCACTTATGTGTTAGAAGTATTACCTTTATGGAGAATGGTTTACTAAGTATTCAGAGAAATAAAATCATGAGTTATATATTCTCTGAATAGTATTTGTATCTTTACTAGGGACATTGGGTGGATTACATATAATATTTTAACACTGACAACTCCTACACTCTAGGGAATGGGAATGTTGTTGCAGATTCATTGATTAGGAAACTACCAACCCAGGTAGTGAAATAATCTTCATTAGAGTGGAACATGATGATTTTCATTGCATAGTTTGAGATTGTAGTTCAGAAGAAAGGGGATGAAGTTTCCTTATAAAACATTTAGATGACATCCAATATTATCGAGATTATTCTTTATGATCAAGTTCATTATGATGAATTATGTTGCATTAGAGGCTCTCTTGATGGTAGGGAGACAATTTCCTAGTGGTCGTTCTCTAAAAATGATGTTCTTTGTATTAGAATCTCTTTGGTGTGCCTGTAGCAGAAAATAAGGTTGTGATGGTGGATTTTAATAATTCCCAATGTGTTGTATACCCAATAACTAGTAATATGTTCTATGAAATGTAGCAATAGTTTTGGTGTCCAGGTATGACATTGGTCATTACTGAGTTTTTCATGCATTTATTTACATGCTAGAATGTTAAGGCTAATCATAAAAACATCCATTTTTAATTCATCCACTTCTTGTCGCTACATTGAAGTGGGATGGAATATCTATGTACTTTGTGGTTTGGATTCCTTATACCATGAGGAAGAATAATTTGATATTGGTTGTGATAAAAATGAAGACCAATTCAGCTAACTTAATACCCATTCACAATACAACCAAAGTTGAGGAGTTGTGAAGTCTCTATGGAAATATATTGTTCATTTTCATGGAGTTATATCTTCTAAAGTCTCTAATAGGGATCTTTGGATTACTTCTTGCACATTAAGAGGCCTTCGGGAGGCACTGGGATATTAGGTCTATTTGAGCATTGCCAACCATCTATATTCAATTATTTAGACTGAGAGAGCTATATAGATCCATGAGGATATTATTTGTATATGTATTATTGACTTTGGTGGGTCTTCGGATGATAATTTGACTATGTTTGTGTTTTCATATAACAATAATTACTATTCCATCGTCAAAATAACACCTTTTGAGGCATTGTATTGTCATCATTGTAAATCTCTGTTGTGTTGGCCAGAGCTTAGTGAATGTTCTTTGGTTGGAACAAGCATAGTGAAAGAGGTGAAAATGAAGATTTAGATGATTCTACACATAATTTTGATTTCATATATCTGATATATTTATTATGATGATTATCACCATATATCTCTAGAGATATCAGTCGGTGTCCAAGTGTTCTAGAATGATTCAACCTATTTGGGTCAATGATGGATTGGGAGGCAAGGTAAGAACAATCCTTGTTTTGTGGGAACTTTAATGGTTTTATAATTAGTGGGGAATGTTTAATATCATTTATCACTTCCACACCATATTATTTCAATACACAACATTTTCCATGTGTCTTAGCTGAAAAAGTGTTTATCAGATCCATCTCATGTTTTGAGCTAGAGTGATGTGGGGATTAAACCTGATTTTTCTTTAGCCGAGCGGCCATTTAGGATAGTCAATTCTGATACCAATTTACTTTTAAGAATGATGATACATTTGGTTCGTGTTCCATTGAATTATTGTTTTTATAATCATGCAATGTGGGAACATGATTCATTAATGAGAGAGCAGTGGGCTCATCTTTTTTATTGTCATGAAATCGTCTTTGTAGACTTTCTCAAGATATAATGTTTTTAGGGTTGTGTGAGTTGTAATACCCCATTACCTATCTAATAATTATACCTTTGACTTTATCATGGATTTTACTTTTTTATTAAATTTTTAGATTTGAGAATGAATTAGGAGGATACATATAATGGCTGAGTTAGAGTTTTGTTGGACTCATAGATTTAATGAGCCATTTTTACAAGTTGTTTGAGGATTACACACCATGTAACTGGGTTACATGAGGTTTACTACTATATGGAGGTATGTTATGAAAGGATTCAAGATGTGAAGGTTACATTTTGTGACAATCATTACATTACATGAGATATTTAATAAAATATTTTCAATTTAAAGCCACTTATTTTTCAACGGTTATGAAACATAACTATTTCACGAAGTGAAAGGGTATTCCATGTCGTGTAATACCCATACTATGGTATTTTAAATAGGAACAATGACTTAAATATCTTTTATCCTTTACTCTAGTTTCTTCTACCATGACCTAAAGTCGTCCCTAGGTGATCTTAAAGCTCACCGACCCTTTTGGATTCATTTGTTTGGTGTTCGATCATTTTTTTTTCTTGTGGTGTAATTCCTGGGTAAGCATTCTCATTCATTATTCATCTCTACAACTTTCTCCTCCTTTGATATTTCAGTGTTTCATCCTTTAATTTAACGATCTATGTCCCATTTTGGTAGATCACGCCTCTTGGTTGTGCATTAAGGTCATTTATACCTTTTTTCTCACTGACAGGTGTTTTTCCTAGTGTTGTTTTTTAGGATAAAGGTAGGTGATTCAGTTTAGTTTATCCAAATTGATTATCTTCAAAATTTCATGATTTATTTCAATTTTTTAATTGAAGTAAATTTCTCAAGCTTTATTTTCATTAATTTGATAAAATAAAATTCTAGTGAATTGGGAGATTTGAAATTATTTTGGCTCATGAATTTGGAAAAACCCAAATTCTATTGAATTGTGATGTTTTTATGGAAATTTAAAGATATAAATTGTTTTATATAAATTGAAAATTTGATAGAAATTATTTCAATTAATTTTTTTTAATTTAATTGTGGAAATTAATTGTGAAATTGATTTAATTTGTTTTGAATGGATTTCCAACTTGTAAAAATGGATTAAATTTTTTATTAGAAACCTACTACCTTAATCTTGTAAAAGAGGCACATTATTGATTAAAACTCATTTTGGGTTTAAATGGAAAAATGTTCAATGAAATGGAATAATGTGATTTATTTTTTTAAGCAGTCTTAAAATACATTGGCAATCATTGATTGTGTAAGAAAACATAAAAGCCTAAGGTTGTTGGTGAGTTCTTTGGACACACTCTGCACTATTACAATGTTATAAAAGAATCATGATGTGGGTCACATCCGTAATGGGAGGGTGACATTCCAAATTTGGCCACTGTTAGGGGAACATGTGTATACACATATTTCTGAGATCAATTAGAGATAATATTGTCTTATAGCTTGAAATACTATCGTACATATTTGGAAGATGACCATGTTGATATCTTTTTTTTATTATTGAGATATAATTATATTCCAATACTATTTGAAATACTTTATATGAATTATGAATATTCTGAAACTATTTATGTAACTTTTTTATTTTATCAATTATTTTAAAAATATTCCTTCATTTTAAAATCCTTTTCATAATGACTGTTTTCATCATTTGAATTATATGGCATGCTTTATTTAAATATTTTTTAAAATGAAAAACCTATTTCTCATTAAAAATAAAATCATTCCATTGGTTAATCATTTATTGGAATCTATTATTGATACTTTGGGGATACCCTACTATGATTTTTATAACACACTATAATTTTACCTACAGATGTTTCTAGATTTTTTCCCTCTAGGTTTGAGAAAAGGTAAAGGATCTTGTGGATGTTGATGTAGTTGTTGAACTGTGGTTTGGGTGAGTTGTTTCCTTAGGGGCATGGTTTTTTTTCTCTATTTCGGTTCCTGGTTTTTAGTTCATTGAGCATTAATTCCTTGTTTATTTTGGTACATTAATCCCAATGGAGTTTCACGTATTATGCATACTATCTTTTTTCTTTTTCTACCAGTATGTTTGGGGTCAAATTTGTTCCTCCATGCATATTTTATGATGCCATGTACTAGTCGCCGACATGTGGGCATCATGAACTCCATTTGGGCCATGTTAATGTCTAATTTTTTACTGGTTTACTCAGGTACCTGGGCAAGTTTGTGATTGTCTTTGGTCTATAAAATTTTGTGAAGAATAAAGGGAAAATATAAGAGGTGTAATTACACATACATTTATGAATAAAATTCTTCTACATTTAATTAAATGTCTTATGGATATAAAAGACACATGCACTATTTTTTTCAAATTTTATTTTATACACCATTATGTATAATTACCGTTGATAATATATACATTGAACAGTGATCCCAGTTGTAGTATAAATATAGGGATTTAATGAATCCTTTTGACACAGACAAAGGATGTGATTGCTTCAATCGGTAAGATCATTCCCTTTAAAGCCCATTTATCAGATCATTGGAGGGAGATAGCATTTATGGGATTTTACCTAGACCTATCCCAAGTTAATATCACTCAAATTAAGAATGAGTGAAACCCTTACAGGAGAATTTCAAGCTCATCGACATCAAAAACCAAACCACGTTCACTGAATGACCCCAAGAAATCCCCACCATCGCATACCTTACTCTTATGGATTATACTAGTGTTAAAAAGGGATATGTAACAAAACCCTATCACTATGAATATGTGAATTATTTTTGTATTGAATGATAAATATAATTTCATTTTATTATTTTTCCATTTTAGATGCTTTTTAATAGCATAAATAGTATTTTTTGGTTATTATTCAAATTCAAGTTTGGAAATAAATTTTGATGAATTAATGGATTTTATAATTAAATAATACATTAATAAAAAATTATTATTAAACTAATTTAATTAAATACAAATTATCCTATAATTTTTATGATGTTAATTGTAATTTTAATTAATGTTTGAAATTTTTTTTTGTTAAAACCAATCAATTTTAAAGAAATGCCGGTTTTTATTTTAGAAATGAAAATTCACATATTTAGATTTTTTTTTGTAAAAATGAGTAATATTTTTGGAATTAAGACATAAAAATTATCCAATGGTTATTTTTTCATAATTTTAAGAACCAAGATCTTCTTTTCTGGTATGTATCTTGTTTTCTGGTGTTTTTGAGAAAAAAGTGTGTTTTGGAAATTTATGTAGTACATGACTTCTACCTAGGAGTACACGCCAATAATTTTATTTCCACTGGTAGTCATGTATTGGATATGTAACAGATGAAAACACGACCATGTGTGGTGAACTTTAGACCACCTAATGCGGGGCCCAGTAATGGCTTATACAAATTGTGTATCCTTAGAGAACACACCATGTATTTTTATTAATAGTTGATATATCATACCAGAACCACATCTCATTTTTGAAAACAAATTCATTTCACTTTTCCTCATGTAGGAGCTAGTGATATCATCAATTCTTCTCTAATCCCTCTATGCACCGTCTGTGCATCGAATCATCCACAATCAATTGCATTGGTATCACATCGGCTAGTTCTTCCTTATTCTATAGAATATTCTTCTGATTTCTCCTCTTTCATGAGACATCCATGGTTGATCATTTTTGTTGTTTTTTTGAATATACAAAGTTCAAGGTCTATTCATAGGTTGAGTTTCAACTATATCGATCGTACAACGTCAAGGTAGGTGGTTTCTACCTTTTCGTTGATGTCTTTGAGTTATATGTTCAAAAAGTGCCCAATACCCTAGATTAGGGTATTTCATGTTTAGAAAATATAAATGTATTACTACCTTCAATGATTTGTTTTCTTTAGTAGGGGTTTTTAGTTATTAATAACGTATATTACCTTTCTTTAGATGTGTTTTCCCATGTTTGTTTGATATCTGGTCGTTAGGTCTAGAATTGCATGTTAGGATATTTTTCATTCCATGCATCTTGCTGTTAGGATGGAGTGATTATTAGTAGAAATTATTATTATACGCATTGTATATTCTTAGACAAGAAGTATTTGAGATTTACTTTGGTTGTTGGATATCATTTGCGCACGATTGAGTTACACAAAGATGTGGGAACATGGGGTAGTTAGACTATAGGGGGAATAGACGCTGAGGGCTTCCCCAGAGTGTCTGTTATACATTTCATTTTGCAATACCATAGGGGGGATGGATGTAAATGCTACATGAGAGTGTTTGTAGTTCCACATTACGAGACCAAATTGGGAATTAGATGTTGAGTACTTCCTCTGAGAGTCTGTTGTTTACCATTCCGAGACCATAGGGGGAATTGACGATGAATTCTTCCCCAGAGAGTCGTTTTCAAAATTGAACCAGTGGATTAGACACTGGGTACAATATAGAATGTTGATTTTGTTTATGGTTGATTACTTGATAAATGTAAAATGAATATCGTTCGAAACTATAGTATTGTTTACTTTTGAGTACATCATAGTTTATTACTTCATTTTTCATATTTCCTGCTACATATATTCAATGATAGTAAAGCATAGATCTCAGGGTGGTTGCTGACATGGATTTTTCTCACACAATATTTTTTTCATGATTTTAGGCCCAAAAAGATTATATTGTTGTTGGTATAGATAAGGTAAATCTTCATTCTACATTAGGTACTTGATTGTTTTGGAGTTGGGGAGCATGGGACCAGGCATAGGCTTATAATGCTACTAGAGTTGTTTACTTGTTTTCCTTTGTACATTGGTATAGTTTTTTATTTTATAATTTTGTCTTATTTGGATTCTTTCCTAGATACCTATGACATTAATCATTATTTATAAATATGGTTTTGTTGTTTATTTTCATTCAGTCTTCCGTTGTTTACTTATTGTATAGTATTAGTGATTATGATTTTTTTATCTGATTTCTATTCCACTGAGTTACGCTTCCAATGAAATAATTGTTTCCCCTCTACCACACCCAGGGCCCATGCTACTATTTGGATGCCTCTGGCATTCAGGGAAATGCACCTGAGGACATGTGACCAACCGTGAATAGGGTACCTTTTGGCAGCACCCAAAACTGGGATGTTACAAAGTGGTATCTTGGGAATTATTTTCATCAATACATACTATTTGGAGCCTATAGGTATGGATTTGAAGGAATAGGTATTTGTTAATGGGTTGTGCCTGGGAGTAGCTAACTCGTTTACAAAGAAAACCCCATTTACCACGACCATTGGAATTGTTCTAGTTTTTTCAATTATTACAGTTGATTTGATTTCACCATTGTGTGGTTCACATATTTTGTGCTATTATAATTGATGTTATTGAGGTTTTATTTTTTTTTCAATCCCAATGATATAAGGGCATGCCTTCTATTTCATTATATAGGCACATTCTAGAGATCTCATGTCATGCAAACTTGTCATTCCATTAAGGGTGCATTACCGATTTCATGTTGTTTTGATAGTTATTTTGATAGATATTCATGATGTTGTGATAGATTCCATGATATAATACCTACTATTTTATAGGTTATTTCTAACATGTAATGTTTCTCTTGAATGAACTCCAAAATTTTGTCTAGGAGGTGTTATGGGCCCTAATGGATCAGAATTTGGTGGATCATGTGTTTAATTGCAGTGTTATATTTTGTGATATGAAAGAATCTGATTCCATGATTTGATTCGTAGGGAGTATGGGCTCCCACATAATATAATTTAGAACTTCAATGTTTGTTTCAGTGTATTTATGGAGTTTTAGAATAGTTCATGTAGCATACAGTCTGGAAAAACCAGGAATACACTACGTGTGATGATGAATACACACCATGTATTCTTCTATTCGAGAAGATAATGTTTTTCATTTGTACACACTATGTACTATAGCTACACTCTGTGTTGTCCTAGATTATGTGATCAACCATATCACCAATGACATAGGTGGATGAATGCTTATGTTATGAACGACGTGTCCCATCCGTACACACTGTGTATATTCGACCATGTCTCCAACCATGTGACCAACCAAACGGGTTGATGAAATACTTCAAGTACACACCGTGTCTTGAAAAACATGACATGTAGTTTTGTTCTAGGAGAACGGTGTAGCTTAATCGTATTGAAGAACTCAATATGAGGGAATCTATTCAAGTACATGCTATGTTATTGAGAGGAACATGCTATGTGTAGGGGTGTGACATTACAAGTTTTTGGCAGATGTACATACCCATGTAATGGATTAAAGGAACACACAGTGTATGGGTCATACATGTCGTATATGACTGTTTTGAAAAACATGGATGTTTCTTTCTCCTTCTCCATTTCTAAACTTCTAAGTTTCAGTCCTTGATAATCTTGAACTAAGGTGTGTTCTTGATCTTTTAAATGCATGCAACTGAGACCTCCTATGGTTGTATGCCAGATACTATGAAATGACTAGACACCAGACATAACGGATCAGGGTCTACCAGCAGATCCTCCCATCCTTCCCATCATAGAACCAATTCGTATTACTAATATAGGTGTTGAAGCAAAGTTCTGAGAAGGATTCATGAGGTTTATGCAGACCGTCCAGGGAGCACCACATCCTGCACCATATATGGAAGAGTTGACGTGTGTCTTTTATCAGTAGCATCCTCCCAAATTCATAGGGGATGGAGGACATCAAGCTGTAGACTCATTGCTGGAAGCCATGCTGTCAATTTCTAAGCATCTCAAGATGCCTCCAGAGAGAAGGGTGAAGCTCTCTATCTACATGATTCCGTATTCCACCAAAAGATGGTGGGATGTGATATCACAGGAAGGGAACCAATATAGTATGTCTGGGAAGATTTTCAGCATGAATTCATTGATTATATTTACCCAGAAATATTGTAGGATGTCCGAGCCCGAGAGTTCATGATTTTAGAGCAGGGTATTCTCCATGTCATGGAGTATTATTCTCTCTTCAAAGAGCTGTATTTTTTCACCCCCAATACAGGTGGTGATGAGTTATTCATGGTGATTAATATTGAAGATGGTCACAGGCATGAAATCTGATCATAGTTGAACATCTTCATTATGACATCCATAACTTGTATGGTCATCTATGAGCTGATCATAGAGTGAAAACATAGGGATTCTAGGGATGTGAGCTAAGGTGGCTAGACATCTGGTGCTGGTATCCCTCTAACATACAAATGGATGCACCATGGGGAGTCTACAAGTAAATATCTGAGTAAGAAGAATACTAAATCAGGTAGTTAGGTTGTGGGCTACCAGGGCTGGAAGAGCATATATATGAGGCCACATTTCCGAAGAGTCCTAATGGCGTGCTGATCCTGCGAAAAGTTGTGTTATCTTCCCCATTTATATTAGTTTTTCTCACCAGTAGCTGATGAAAATGGTTCTTCCATGACTCCTCATTGCAGAGGAGGACAAACATTTTCTCATTAGTCTACGAACTATATTTTGTCCGACCATTCAAGACGATGAGGAGGTCATGGCCTTGGTAACCAGTGATCGGGATTTTAACCACAATAGGGTGGATGATATCAGGATGGTCAGGCTGGATCGCATGGTTGTGGTATTGGTCAGACATTCTAAGTAGAGCATACCAAGAAAGAGAAATATTCTGGACCCTCTATAGTTATAGGTACAATTCTACTTTCCTCGGTTCTAGATTATGCACTTTTCGATACAGGGGCATCCCATAGTTTCATATCTATTATCGTTGTGGAGAGATCGGGCTATGTATCTTTACATGTACTAATATCATGATGTTGGACACTCTGTTGTGGACTAGAATAGATATTGTACGCCAGTTCAAGGATTTCACTGTTTAGGTTGGTGGGTGTCACGTTTTATGGGACCTCTATGTCTTTGAGATGATGGGTTAGGATTTTAGTCATAGAATATAATTGTTAGTTCCCTTCTAGGATGTTGTCAACTTCTATCATCGTAGAGTGAGTTTCACATCATTAGAAGGTGGATCGTTTCTACATAAGGGGAAATGGGATGTCAATGCAAGTAAAGATGGACCCAAGCATCATGGGTTGGGAGGAGTTACAATCCATATTGCTATTATATATCTAGATGAACATGAGACTTCACAGATAGACATTCCTACATTGGTCGGTCATTTCAGGGATGTCTTTTTATAAGACTTTTCAGGTTTTCATCTGAATTGGGAGGTATAATTTTCTATTGAGCTTGTACACTGGATAGCACCAGTGTCCATTCATCCTTATTGTATAACTACACCAGATATATAGGATCTCAAGAAGTAGTTAGATGAGTTATAGGCAAAGGGTTTCATCTGACCCAGTACTTATCTTTGGGGTTTGCCTATCCTCTTTGATAAGAAGGTGGACGGTACCCTATGACTTTGTACGGATTATTGAATGCTGAACCAGTTCATGGATAAGAGCCGATATCCCTTTCTAAGGATGGATGATATCTTTGATTAACTTCTAGGAGCCAAGTTGTTCTCTAAGAATGACATGAGATTTGGTTATCATCAGTTGCACATTAGAGCATCTGATATACCTCTTACAACCGTTTAGAGTAGGTATAGTCTCTACGAGTATGTGGTTATGTCGTTCTGTCTCATGAACATGCCTGTAGTTTTTATGGAACTGATGAAATTTGTGTTGCCTCCATATATATATTCTTTCATGGTACTCTTCGTGGAAAATATCTTGGTGTGATCTCACACTCGAAATGACCATACTACCCTTATTGAGATTTTTTTGAGTACACTGAATGAGAAATAATTATATGCTAAGCTCTCAAAATGCCACATTTTCATAGATCAGATTAAATTATTAGGCCATGTTATATCAGAGAAAAGAGTTTAATTTGACACATAGAAAGTGAAAGAAGTAATTTCCTGGGATCATCCAAAGAACTTCTTTAATTTATAAACATTTCTCAGGTTGGATGGTTACCACTAATGTTTCATAAAAGACTTTCCAGGGATAGTATCACCACAAACAGGCCTGACTAAGAAGGGTGAAAAGTACATGTGGACAGATTCCTACGATTTATCCTTTTAAGAGTTGAATGGGAGGTTGAATTCAGCACCAATACTAGATATTCTAGGGCTAGGAAATATCTATAGTGTTTACTATGATGAATTAGGTATCGGGCTAGTTGCAGTGATTATGTAGGGGGAATGATTCATTTTGTATGGGTCTCATCAGCTGAGGCCACATGAGAGGAATTACTTAATGTACGATCTTGAGTTGGCTTCATTTGTTTGTGATTTAAACAGCTAGATAAAATATCTCTTAGGATAGAATTTTTTGGTTTTCATCGACCACAAAAGTGTTAACTATATCTTCACGCAGTGTGATCTAAACTTGAGATATTTCATGGGGGTTGAGTACCTTCAATACATTGAATTTGAGATTACCTACACACCGGGGAAAGGTAATGCAATGACCGATGAGTTGAGCCAGAGGACATAGTTATAGGTACATTAGGAGGCCAGTAGTGAGTGGTATCTTATGGCACTATTCTTGGAGATGCATTTTGGGGTGCATGGAATATTGGGGAAGGAATTTCATTCTTCTGTAGAAGTTACCTCTACATTAATTTATCAAGCGTGAATGAGGCAGCTATCATATTCTGAAGGCCTAGTTCTATGGGAGAGTTTGTTAGGAGAGGGCCCTATTCCCATATGGATAGTAGGAGAGGATGATATCTTTCATTTTCATTGGTGTGTGTGTGTCAGCAGACCTATTCGAGGAGCTAGTATGGGATATTCATTCCTTGGGTTGGGTAGTTTATCCTGGTGTCACCTACATGTATCAAGATCGACACTATCAGTATTTTTGGCCTAGTATGAAGAGTGATGCTTATAGTTTTGTGAAGAGGTGTTCCACCTGTCATTAGGTGAAGGTAGAGCATCAATGACCTGCATGTCTTTTTCATTAGTTACTCATTCACGAGTTTCAGATTAATGATTTCATGATGGTCTTCATGACATGTTTACCAACATCACCACGAGAGAATGATGCAGTTTGGGTTTTCATTGAAATAATCATGAAGGTTACACACATCTTATTGATCTAGGATACCTTCAGTGTTGATGTGATTTGAAGGTTGTACATTCGAGATATTTTATGTTTACATGGGGTCCCTCACTCCATCATTTCATACAGGGATTCCCGTTTTACTTCTTGGTTCTTCTAGGGACATTAGATGGATTTTGGTATACAAGTACTTCTATGTACATCTTACCATCCCTAGACAGTTCACCAGTTTGATCACTTGATTCAGGTGTTGGGGGACATACATCTAACATGTGTCCTTTATTTTGGAGGTTCTCGGAAGAATCACATACCTCTAGTGGAGTTTTCCTATAATATAAGTTTTCATGAAACTATTCAGTTTTCACCTTATGAGGATTTGTATGGTTGGTCATGCCGATCACCCCTATGATGGATGGATGTTGGAGAGGTAGCTATGTCGGGATCAAATCTTGTCCAGGAGATAATAGAGCATGAAGAGTTTATTCAGAAGAGGATGGATACTGCAAAGTCATGACAAAAATCCAACGTTAATTGATGGAGACGTCCTCTAGAGTTTGAGGTTTGAGATTAGATTTTTCAACATGTCACACCGTGGTTGGGACATAGTAGGATTAGGAGACAAGGAAATATTTCACCGAGATACGTTGGGTCATTTGAGGATTTGGAGATGGTCGGGCTAGTTGCCTATCGTTTGTAGTTACCTCTGAGGTATCCGGGTATGCATGATGTCTTACAGTTTTTTCAGCTAAGGAATTACTTCTCCAACTCGTCTCAGGTTTTTCAACATGAGGACATTGAGATGGAGGTGGACGCATTGTTTGAGGAGTATCGTATTAGGATTGTTGATCACAACGCGATGGTTCTCCATGGTTGGTATGTTCCTCTAGTACTAGGGTTGTGGCTGCACAGACAAGTACAATATGAGATTTAGCAGAGGGAGGCCGGTGTGTGAGGAAATTGGCTAGAGATGTTCAAATATTCTTCTTCTGTTCTTCCATGTAAGGGAAATTCGGGGAAGATTTTATTTAAAGGGGGTGTGTATAAGAAACCGGATCTTCTTTTTAGGTATGGATCGTGTGTTCTAGAGATTTTGTGAAAAAGGGGAGTTTTGGAAATTTAAAGAGTACATGTCGTGTACTTAGGAGTACATACCATGAATTCATTTTCCACGGGTAGTCATGTACTGGCCGTGTAACGACCAAGAACACGACCCTGTGTGGTGACCCAGAGACCTCCTAATGCAGGGCCCAGTAATGGCCTATACATATCATGTATCCTTAGGGAAAAAAAAATATATTTTTATTTTTAATTTATATATCAGACTGGGACATCATCTGGTTTATTGATACATCTTATTTTGGCTTCATCTCATCCAGGAGTGACAGATATCACCGATTCTTCTCTGAGCCCCTGAACCACCATCCGTTCTCTGAATCAACAATCTTCGATTGCGTTGGATTTGACTCGATGATTTATTCCTTATTATATAGACACTTTTCTTGATTTCTCTTCATTCATGAGATATCCATGGTTGATATTTTTTTACATTTTTTAGATCTAAGAAATTCATTTTTGATTCAAAGGGAGAGGTTAAACTATATCGAGCGTACAATGTCAATGTAGGTGGTTTGTGATTTCCATAGATTTATTTGAGTTATATGTTCCAAAAGTGGGAAATACCGTAGTTTTGGGTATTGTGTGTTTAGGGAATTTAAACATATTATATCCTGTTATTTTTTGTTTTCTTGAGTAGGGGTGTTTGATTATGAATTGGTTTTATTACATTATTATGGATGTTTTCGGCCATTTTTTGTTTGACAATTGGCTGTTGGGACTAGAATTTCCTATTAGGATATTTTTCCTTCCATACCTCATTCTATTAGGATGGAGTGATTATTATATTAAATTCTTATTATATGAATTTATTAATATAGAAAAGTAGGATTTGATATTTACTTTGGCTACTGGATATTTTTTGTGCATTCTTGAATTACATAGGGAAGTGGGAACCTAGTATAGTTAGACCACAGGAAGAATGGATTATAAGGGCTTCCCTAGAGTATCTGTTATAATATTCACATTGCGAGACCATTGGGGCGGTGGATGTGAGTGATCCCTCATAGTGTCTACAGTTCCACATTGTGAGACCACATGGGGAATTGGATGTTGAGTTATTTCTCAAAGAGTCTTTAGTTTACCATTACGAGACCATAGGGGGAATTGATGGTGTGTTCTTCCATAGAGAGTCTTTGTATAGCTTGATCCATAGGGATTAGTATATGAGTACAATCCAGAGGGTTTCTTGTGGTTATGGTTGATTACATGATAAATTTAAAATCTATGTAGTTTGAAACTTATAGATTTTTTACTTTTGAATACTTCCTTGTTTATTACTTCATTTCTCATATTTCCTTCTATATATATTCACAGACAGTTAGGCATAGATCATTGGGTGTTTGCCTACTGGGATTAATCTCACACCATGTTTAGGTCAAGATTTTTTTCCCTAAATAGATTATAATGTTGTAGGTATAGATAATGGCAAGAAACCTTCTAATTTAGGTACTTGATTGTAGTGGAGCTCGGGAGCATGTGACCAAGCTAAGGCTTCCGATGCTGTTGGATTTATTTACTTTTTTTCCATTGTACTTTGGTTTGTTATTGTATTCGAGCATTGTTACCAATTTAAATTATTTCCTAGATACTTGTGACATGCATCATTAAATAAATATATATATATATATATGTTGTTGATGATAATTTACTTTTAGTCTTCTGATATTTAGTTATTGAATAGTATTACTGCTTCCACTATTGTTATTTTATTTCTATTCCGCTGCGTTACTTTACTAAAGAGATCATGTTTTCCCCACTATCACACCCAAGGCCATCACTACTAATCAAAAACCTATGGTGTTTGGAGAAATGCACTTGAGTGAATGTAACCAACTGGGCATGGGGAACCCTTGGGCAGCATTGGGAACTAGGATGTTTCAATATTTTTCTTTGACATTCAAATTTTTGGGTAAAAATTAATTACCATATATATATATATAATTTTTATTATGACATCATAATTACCCAATAGTAATGTAATAAAATACTATAAATTTTATATTCAGAAAAATATATGTTTTACATTTAAAATAATGTGATTTTATATTTTTGTTACTTATTTTATAATGTCTTATTGAATAATCCAAAATTTATAATATAATATATGATTTTAATTTCATTTCCTTAATAATTTGACTCACCTATACATAATCATGGATGATATTTTAATATCATCGACCTTTATCCTTTTAAAATAATGTATAAAACTCCCATTTTCTTGAAACCATGGGAAAATGCATGGTATGGTTTGTGGTTTCAATATTTTAGTGTGGTGGGTCCAAAACCAAAATAATAATGAATTCCCCCACCATTCGTATATAATCCCTCCGAATCTCCCATTTAACTTCCATAAAATAATTTATCGCTTGACCAACCTCCTCACCATACTCCCTAGATTCCTCTCACAGTTTCCCCAATATCCCTAAAATCTTTTCTAAAACCTTTGGAATAACACACATCCAAGTAGTAGATCTTTACATTCATATTTTATATACCATTATATTCATGTTATATATTATAATTTCATTTATTCCTATTTAGGGATATGTTATTAAATATTCTCCACACTTTCATATTGATTTATAAGTGATGATATTTTCATTCACCATCATTTATCTCATTTATTAACCCTTATATACTCCCATTATCATACCAAATTTCTATAAGGGTTTCCTTCTTTTCTCATTTTTATCAAAGTTTAAATATATTGTTACACCCTTTTATTTTCAATTAAAAATAATGGGTTATGTTTTTTAACCTCGACCATACTTCAGATATAATGTTTTAAAGAGGATATATACCTTTATTTCTCATTAATTCCTCCCATGTACATCTGTTAGCATGCCAAAATTTCGTAAGAGTTTTTCAATTTCACCACTTTCTTCAAGTTTCATTATTATATTATGTATAATTTTTACAAATTACATATGTTGGGAAATGTATTTAAATATATCCCTTATTTTTAATTTTATTTATATATGATGAGATGCACATTTCTATCTCATCAACCATTTTTATGAATTTTTATGTCACACATTTATGCTGCCTAAATTGCACCCCAATTTTCCAAGCCAAAATCATCGTCTATTGAATACCATGACGATTTCTCTATAATGGTTATTAACCTTTACACACATATACGTATTGATTATATAATTTCATATATGTATTCCACATTCCTCTATCATGGAAGAAATGATGATGTTGAATGAATCCATGTTATATGATCTATGTGGGACACTTAATCATGAGATTGAAATGTTACGAAGGGTGCACCCTGATAGCGCTCTAATGCATTGGGTAATGTTTAGTATCATGATACATCTTTTTTGTATAGGGGTTTACCTAATTACTTTTTAGGACTTTTTCTATCATGTGGTTATCAGGGTTTACCTGATTCCTATATGTTAATGATGAAATGTATTAAGTTATTTCCACATTTCCATTTTTTTATAATCATGCTATATCATTCCTTCATTTTAATGATTCCCTTATGATCCATTTATATGCCTACATTCTAACATGTATTATATTCCTCATGCTATTACATATTTATTCCCTTACTAGAATTTTTATCTCACCCTTTTCTTATGCATGTCCTTAGGTTATCCCATGCAATGCTAAGTATGAAGGAATGTTGTGGTCATGTACAGGAAGTTTTCAATAAAGAAACTATATTTTATGAATTAATTTATCATGTAATGTTCCTAATACCAAAATAGACTATACCTCTTGATAATTGGGGATGTATTAAGTACAATTTTATGTAATAATGAATGTTTATATATAAAATTTGGTAAAGGGATGTAATAGTTTTTATCAAAGGATAAGTTTAGTAATTTTTGGGATTAGGATTAAAAAACTGCAGTAAAATCATTAAGGATATGAATAAGTATATGAAAATAAACCCTAATTTTTTTTGATTAACGTGTAAGTGGTATATCAAGAAATTTCATCCCTCTATGTATACAGACAAGTAGTGGTGGCTCTAACACATATGTATCTTGGGGTAAAAACACAAAAACACAAATATGATCTAGAAAAAAATAGAAACTGCTGCACGAAACTAGGCCTTACTGTACTCTTGATTCAAAACTCCCATGTGATATGCTTCAGTAATTTAATAATATTAGTATGAAACATTACTAAGGTAGAAAAAAAACCAATAAGAATATATGTTATGAAATATATCAGTGATAACCTAGATTGAAACATATGGTATCATAATATAAGATATACTATTAATATACATGTTTATCCGTCCATGTCCAATGTTTTTTACATGCTTATTAGAAAAGTATTCAAGCCCTATAATTGTATTTAATTTTTTATAGTTAAAACATTGAAGTGGGAATATCGTGAAAAAAATTTCTATCTATTCCTGATGAAGTACATGCAAAGATTATTTTGAAGTGATGCACATATGACATTGAAATTGTTTCAAATAACCAAGTTACATATAAACAAAATTATAAGGCATCTAATACCTATAAAATTGTAGGATTCTTTCAAGGATCAGGTAGCATATATTGGAGAATTGTACTCTCAAAATTATTACCATGCAAAGAGTGGGAGGTACCATCAATGTATTTTTTTATTCTTCACCTTATTTCAAAATTATGAGGCACTAAAGAATTTTTTAGATGCTATAGAAGATGGAGATCACCGAGCAACCTATATTTTTCAAATTATATATTTATGTGTTTTGGAAAATACAAAAAATGAATTATCAAAACACTATTTTTCAATATTTCAATATGAATCAATAATTATTTTTTATAAAAAACATGCTCAATACGATTTCACAAAATTATATATAAGAAATAAATTCTTTAAGAATTATCGATGCATCCATCGATATAATCCAAGATGGATGTGGTGTTTTTGAAAAAATAAAGGAGTTGATGTTAAAAATGTCATGAGGTACCATCATGATGCATTAACCCTTTCTCATTGATGGAAATTCCAATAAAAATGACTTAAGAACTAATTGAATTGATAAAGGAGATGTACCCACATTTTTTTCAACTTATTATGTAAAAGGAACTATCAAGTGTGAAATTTATTAAGGGGGGAAGGTTGCGATGACTTAATAATTTATGAATAAATTTTATTGTTTTAATTAAATTTATTATGGATATAGAATACACATGAAAAAATTATGTCCAATTTGATATAAATTACCATTAAGTATCATTAACATTGATAATATAGACGTTGAACAGTGATCACAAGACTAGAATAAATATAGGGTTTTAACAAACCCTTTTTATATAAACTAAGGAAGTGAAAGCTTCAACAAGTAGGATCATTCCCCTTAAATCCCATTTATCATATCTTTCAAGGTAGATAGTATTTCTAGCCCTTTACCTAGAATAATCCCAAGCTGAGATCCAAAAACTTAAGCATGAGAAAAATCTTTTATGATAGAGTTTCAAGCTCATCGACATCGCGACACAAACCAAGTTCACCAAACGATCCCAAGAAATCCACACAATTTCACACCATACCCTTAGGGAGTATGATGGTGTAATAAAGGTATATGTAACAAGAACCTAACAATATGATTATGTGAATTATTTTTGTATGGAATAATGAATATACATTAATTTTATTATTGATACTTTGTAAATGATTTTTAAAATCATAAATAGAATTTTTTTGTTCATTATTTAGATTCAATTATGAAATATATTTTGATGAATTAATAAATTATTTAATTTAAATAATGATTTGATAAAATATTATAATAATATTTCCTTTATTAAATATAAATCATCGTATTATTTTATGATGTTAATTGTTATTTTTATTATGGTTTGAAAACAGTTTATGTCCAAACACATCAATTTTCAATAAAGGTCAGTTTTATTTTTAAAAATGGAACTTCACATATTAGGAAAATTATTTAAATACAAAAAATAGAATTTTTTGAATCAGTACACCAAAATCATCAAAAAGTGATTTTTTCATAATTTTCTGAGACAATCGATATTTTGGTTAAAAATTAAACACCGTTTAAATATATTTTGTGTTTTAGGACATCATAATTTCAGAATAGTGTTGTAATAAAATAAAATAAAAGGTATATTAGGAAAATATATATGTTTTAACTCTAATATAATATAATTTTATAGTTGTTTTACTTATTTTATAAATCCATAGTGAATCCTCCAAAGAAATATTACATATTTTATGATTTTAAATTCATTTATTTTATAAGGTCAACCACCTCCACATAATAAACGATAATATTTTAATAATATTGACCCCTATGATTTTAAAATAATTTATACCACTCACTTTTTCAGGAAACCGTTGGGAAAAACCATGGGACGGTTTGTGGTATTGAATATTTAAGTGTGTAATGTCCAAAACTAAAGTAATAAAGGATTCTCCCACTGTTCCTATATAAAGCCACCCAGCCTCCCATTCCTCTTCACTAAAACATTTTTTAGCTTGAAAAACCTCCGACCCATACTCCCTTGAGTCCTCCTATGGTTCCCCAAATCTCCCAAAAGGCCTCTCCCTAGCATTTGGGCTTACACACATCCATGTAAGGGATCTTCCACATTCCTCTTTTATCAAGCGTTCTTTTAATATAATGTATTTTAATTTAAGTTACTCTTATGATTTTATATGTTATTAAATATCCTCATAACATCACATTTTCTTTATAAATTTTTATATCTTATTTTACCCTTACTTACCCCTCTTATGAACCCTTATGTAAAACCATTACCATGCTGAATTTATATAAGGGTTTCCTTCTTTAACCATATAGAATTTTCATAAGGGTTTCCCTTCTTTTTCATTTATATCCAAGTTTCCTTATATTGTTAAACACTTTTATTTTTAATTTAAAATTATGGGGGTATCTTTTTGTACCCCCCATACATCGCTTGTTATTTTTTGATGATGATATACCACTTTATCTCTCATTAATAGCTCCCATGTACACCAGTTACAATGATGAAATTTCGTAAGAGTTATTACATTTCTCCTACTTCTTCATGTTTCTTTATTATGTTATGCATTTTATTTATAAATTCCTTGTGTTGATACATGTATTTATATGATTCCCTTACCATAAATTTCATGTATATATAATTAGATACCCCATTCTCTCTTATTAACCATTTTTTTGAATTTTTATGTCATGTCATTCTGCTGTAGAAATTACACCATGATATTCCATGCCAAAATCATCATGCAGTGAATACCACGCCCAATTAACAATCATGTTTATTCATCTTTACGAACATATACATATTGATTATATACTATCATTTATATATTCCACATTCCTTTATTGTAGAATAAATGATGTTGTTGAATGAATACATGTTATATGATCTATGGGGAACAGTTAAGCATGATATTGAAATGTTTATGAAGTGTACGCCATAATAGTGCATCAATGCATTGGGTAACGTTTAGTATCATGATACGTCATGTTAGGACATGGGTTTACCTGATTCCTTTATAGGACATTTTCCATCATGTTGGGATAGGGGTTTAGCTGATTACTTTATGTTATGATGTAGTGTTTTAAGTTGTTGCCACATTTCCTTGTTATGATAATCATGATATATCATTCCATTATGTTCATGTTTCTCTTATTCTCCTTCAATATTTCAATTTTATAACTTGTATTATATTCCTTATGTTGTTATATATTTATTCCATTATAGGGCTTTATAGATCACCGTTTTCTTATGTGTTTCCACATGTTACACCATGCAATGATAAGTATGAAGGAATATTGTGGTCATGTAAAAGAAGTTTTCAATAAAAAAGATATATTTTATGTCTTATTTTTTCATGTAATGTTACTAATCTTTAAATATACTATACCTCTTGATATTATTGGCAGCATAAAATCCAATTTAATGTCATAAATCATTTTTAAATATGAAAGAAAGATCAGGTTTATTATTAGGGGAATCTTCTACTACAATTTTTCAAGTGTTGATCCATTGATAAATTTGTAGCAAACATCCCAATGATTAAATAAAAAGATTCTCATGAAGATAATGATATAAGGTCAATGATATCATCTAATAATTATGAAATAAAATAGGAAAAATAAATGTTTTCTTCTATAGGTATGGGAAATAATTTCACTAACTTCAAAAATGGATATTTATTAAGAATGTATGAAGACATTCAGAGTACTATTAAAGAATTGGAAAATGAGAGTCCTAAGGATATTTATGAAAATATATTTATTTCTAATGTGAATGAAGTGGATTTTACTAGTGATGAATGAATTGATTCTGGGAGTGTTAAATAAATTGATAATGATTTTTTTATTAAGATATAATTAAATGAGTTTCTTTTAATGATCTCAAGGTTTGAAAAGTATATTGATAATTATAAATATTATAATCAATTAATAAGTAATAAAGAACCTATTCATGTGGAATAAAAATCAAGGATGTGGAAAAATATTGATGATTCGAAGAAGTTTTTTGAGGATGAGAGGATTTATAAATCCCATTTATAGGAGAGAATTTTTAGGAAGGGAAAGGAACTAGAACTTGTTACAAAAATATTGGTTGAGAGTGAGGATGAAGTGAAAATAATTAAGATCCATATTTTATTATTCTATTCAAAATATTGGGGAATGTTTCAATAAGGATGATACACAAATTGACTAGAAGAGATCACACTCATATATTGATAATGATTATAAAAGTGCTTGTGGTAATCATGAATTAAAGTCCAACGTGAAAGAAGACCATGTTTTTGAAAAAAAAATGACTCCCAGAAATTTGGAAATTCCAAGAACAGGGAATTGAAAGAAGAAAACACAATATAAGGGGATTATAAAAAGAATATACATAATACAAGGTTTAAGAGGAACGTTTTAAGAGTCTAAAATAATTTTGGTTCACAAAAAGGATCTATTATTTAGGCATCAATGAAGGAAGAAAGGCATGTGTTAAATTATGGAAAACATCCTATTGTTATAGGTATGTATTTTTTATTGATAATTTTAGAACTAGGAATATATCGGGCATACAAAAAAATGCGGTGTTTTAATTAATAATATGTTAATGATTATATGAGGTTTATGTCACAAATCGTCCCCTGGGGCCCATGCCGTCACTACACCAAGCATGTCTTCCATAGGACAGGGGCTGGCGACTAGCACTAAAGGCATAATTCTCTAAAACTAGGATGGCAATGCCTTTATAACCTATAAACACATAGACAAGAAAGCACAAAACTAGATACGAAACACTAAGTAAACTATATAACAAAAAATTGCTGAAAGTAAATGGGCTAGAATAAAATCCCAATCGTAAAAGTACACATACAACTGAAATTTAATGCAACATAACAACGAGAAAAAGGTAGCTATTGGATTATCCTCTGATGTTCCCACCTGATGGGCAGGTATTGATCGCCTCCTCATCCCTCCATGTCTGACCGTCTCCTATGTGTACCGACTCACCGTATGGTCTACCTCAGTGTATGGTCTAGTCCAGGTACTCTCAGTGTCAGTCAGTGTTGTCCGTCATCTGCATCCAACACAACAAGGTGCGGGTATAGCCTGTGCAGGGGTGAGTATAACAATACTCAGTAGGGACCCCGAGACCCTCAAGGTCTCACAAAATCAACCAAGGTTATACCACAAAGAATGAAATCAACAGATAACCCTACATAGGTATATGTCCATACATATACCTAAGTTATCAAGTGATCCAGCTCAATTGTGAGGAAAACATAGAAAAACTGACTCAACTCAAACATGATTTTATTCTAAGGGAAGTATCATGTAACATCCCCAGTCACATTTTTTAAACCTCAAATGATGGAGATCTCCTCCTATATCGAGTACAGTGGGCCTGCCGCGACACCAAGTTCACTTCCAATAACCTTGCACTGCTGTGGTACTCCTCCCATCAAGTACCGTGGATCTGCCGCATCACCAAGCACGCTCCCCATCGTGGGTATGTCGTGTCACCAAACACGCTCCCCTCATATCCTACTGAGGTACTTCTCCTGTCGAGTATCGCGGGTCTTGTGTGACACCAAGGCACATCCCACTGTGGGTCTACCACAACACCAAGGGGCTCCCCATTGGGCTAGTAGAGTCACTTTGAGTCAAAACGGTCAGAATTTGTCAGGTCTCAGCCATCAACTAGGTCTAGGCACTATGCTCGCTCGTCTATAGAAGGATCTTCTCAACGAGATTCTGGTCGATACACTAACTGTCATGAAGTCCCATGAAGAAATATCACAAAGGTCCACCATTTCTTAGGGGTATCAACGTAACAAACGGTGCATCAATCGGATGCTCGATCGGTTAGTTATTAGACTTTTAATACTGGGGTCCCGGTTGGATTCGTGCTCAACCCAACCTGACAATTCCCCATCTCAATCCAAAACTCATTGGGGTATCACTCAAAGGGACTTTATCGCTCCATGTTTCCCAATGCTGCTGACAATTCATCAAACGAACGTCTAATGTCAATGTTATATCCAAAAGAAATATACGGGTCATAGTGGGCTTGAGTCCGGTCCGACCTGGAAAGGGTCGACCCGGCCCGCAATGTGGTCTGGACCACTGGGATGTCCAGTAGTCTACGATGGCCATGAGGGGCTGCGGAGCCCACCGGTGTTGTGGGGCGGCTTAGCAGCGGGGTGCCATGAGGGCGGGGCTATGTCGGCCAAGGCACTGCGAGGGGAGCGGGCGGCTTAGGAGGCCGGTGAGCGGAGGAAGACGGTGTGGCTCAGTTGACAGGAGGGGGCACGGCCGTGCGGTGCGGCCGGCATGCGGCACAACTGGGGTGGCGAGGCCGGCAGGCCTGGCGGCCGACGGGCAGTTCAACCGGCGGGCGGCACGGCCGGGGTGGCTCGGCAGGTGGGTGGCAGCACTATTGCCTTCATCGCCATACTTCATTCCGAAGAACACCATAATGAAGAACTGTGGAGGGGTTGGGCCAGGTTGGTTTGGCCTGCACCCTCCACATAGGGTGGTAGCAAGCGGTTCAGAAAGAAAGACACAATGAACGTCAACCATGATCTTCCACAATTTAATTATTCCAATCCCAAAAAATATGAAAAGGGAGTACATGAAAAGAGATAAACAAATACCATTAAACCCCTACCTCGGGTTGATATGTCAATAGAGTCACGTGGAAGAAGATAAATCATTGGGTAAAAGACGGATGTCAGTGTCGTAGGTGTTTTCCTCTATCATCGGTTCGTGCGTTGGTTCGTCAAAGTCGACGACGTCCTACATTAGAGGAAGTCTTGAGAAAGAAGGTCGATGTAGGTCAGCGTTGTTCATTAGTGAAGCATTCTTCATTAGGTAGCATCTTCTTCCATGGAGAACGTGTTCTTCTTTAGAGAGTGTAATCCTTGAAGTGTTGGGGGTCGCATCACTTTAACAGTGCTTTGTCAAATGGTCAAGCCATCCCAAATCCTCCTCCCATGCTCCATATATAAAGGAGATGGGGGAAGGTAGGTAACGATTGTGGAATTTATGATTGTTCATGTATGAGGAACCTTCCTAAATTCCAATGACACTGTTACTTAATTAAAAAGGGGTGCAATCCAATTAACTAAGTTGGAACAATAAAGTGGTGTGTTGGCAAAATTAATGTGGAGGTGGTCAAGAGGCTCCTCCACATTAATGAGGGGGGTTGATAGTTTCTCTCAATTAAAGGTGGTGGGGTTTAATCGTGGGTGGTCCCCACAACCATAACCTCTCAAGGGAGGTTAGGGTTCGGGTGGTCCCCACCACCATAAACTCTAATGAGAGGGTATGGTCAGGTGGTCCCCACACCTCAACTTCCACAAGGAGGTTTAGTTTTGGGGGACCCCACCTCCCAACACCCATAAGGGTGTTGTAAATAAAAATAAAAAATGTCATACACTTTTATTTTTATTTTACTCTTATACAAAAAACCCAAATAATAACTTTCACCCTCGACCAACTATCGTCGACGTCAAAGTCTTCATAAGCGAATACCAGCTCTGTGAGTTCAACGGTGCTCTCAGATATCAATTCCGAGAAATGGTTCAAATGTTATGAAAACCTAGTCGCACGTTTATTGAATGTACCCGAACAAATGTTTAGAAATTTATTCCAAGAACTACGGGCCTCAGAATCATGCGCCATCAATTTTGGTGGACTTGTAAGATTTCCAAATATTTAAAAAAATTACATAGAAATTCCAGGTCTTTACAATCTCCCCACCTCAAGCTTTACATCCCAGTAAGACACAAAAAAAACTAAGGGAACAAGTGGAGGTACTAAGCATCCATCTCAGCCTCTCGCTCCCATGTGTTCTCATGGAGGTTCTCATGCTTCCATCAAACACGCACCAAATTTATCAACCATCCACTAAGGACCCACTCCTGTCGATTCCCATTCTTTACTGGAACCTCTATAAAAGTTTCCTCATCGTCGATGTCCAACACACCATGGTCGATGTTGTGAGATGGGGCGTGCACGTATCTCCTCAACTGAGATACATGGAAGACGTCTTGGACCCGGTGCAACTGAGGTGGAAGAGCTAAGTGGTATGCCAGCTCACCAACAATACTGAGGACCTAATAATATCTAATGAAACTCGGAGATAACTTTCCAGCTTGGCCAAATCTCCACAAACCTCATCGAGGTGAGACCTGTAGAAAGACATGGTCGCCATCCTCGATCTATGGTGGTAACAGTCTCCTATCGTCATATTACATCTGCCTACTTTGTGCAATCTTCAACAGCTCCATGATGACCAACACCTTCTATGTGGTATCCCATACCATCTCTAGTCCCCCTAGTGCTGACTCCCCTTGGCCATCCAACACAAGGGTGATCTGTATGGTTTCCCGTATAACACATCAAAAGGCGCCATCCCAATGGTGGAGTGATAGATATTGTTTTACGCAAACTCCACCAAAGGCATGTGATCCTTCTAGCTGCAACCGAAGTCGAGGACATAAGCACGCCACAAGTCCTCGAGGTTCTGAATGGTCCACTCATTCTGACCATGCCTCTATGGATGTAAGGCAGTTCTCAAATGAAGTTGCGTCCTGAAAGTCTCCTACAACCCCTTCCATAGCTGGGAAGTAAATCATGTGTCACGATCAGAGACAATGTTGTAATGTATTAAATGTAGCCGCACAATCTCATGCAAATAGAGGTGTCCCAATCTCTCTACTGAACCCTTCCCTTTGATTGGTAGGAAGTGGGATGAATTGGTGAGTCGGTCATTGATCACCCCAATCGAGTCATGTCCCATAGATATACGTAGAAGTCCTATCATGATGTCAATGGATATCCCATCACACTCCCACTCTGGGACCTCTATGGGCTAAACCAATCCTGGTAGTACCTGATGTCCCACTTTTACTTGATGAAAAATGAGGCATCGAGAGACAAACTATGCAACTGATTTCATCATTCAAAGCCACCAGTTCTGTCATCGGTGGTCCTGATACAATTTCACTACTTCTAGATGTACCTCTAGAGCATGTGTTTGGAACTCCCTCAACACTTCCTCCAGAAGTGACACTGGTACCATGATACGAACTCTGAAGAAGATGACATGCTCCCCACCTTTAGAAAATCTATCAGGTTACTGCCCTGTGGATATCTGAGCACATATTGTCTTACACTCATCGTCCCCATGTCACGCCACCATGACTCTCTAATGAGGTAGGGGAGTGACTCTAAGAGACTGAAAAAAATCTGCTCCCGCATTATCCATAAAGGATATCTGCAAAGCGGCTAGCTACTATGTCGCTTTGACTAGCAGTTGTATACTAGATCTTCTACTGAGTGCATTTCCAATAACGTTCCCCTTCCCATGAGTATAAACTATCCCTATGTTATAGTCCTATAGGAACTCAATTCAATGACGCTGTCTTAGGTTCAGGTCCTTCTTAGAGGAGATGTACCTGAGACTCTTTTGATCAGAGTACACTGTAAAATATTCTCCCATCAGTTAGTTTTGCCACATCTTCAAGGCGAAGACCACTACTGCTAACTCTATGTCATGGGTAGCGTAGTTCATCTCATGTTGTCACGTCTATCGATAACCATATGTGATCACTTCTCGCTTCTAAATCAGGACACATCTGAGTTTGGTCCCTGATGCGTCATAGTATGATTCGTACACTACGATGTCCTCTCTAAGCCTCAGGATAGGGGAACTAGTTAGCCTCTTCCTGAACTCTTGAAAACTCAGATGGAATCTCTCCGACCACACAAATGGTTGCCCCTTTTTATTCATGGATGATAGTGGAGAAGCAATTATGGAGAAGTCAGGCACAAACCTCCAGTAGTATCCAGCCAAACCCAGGAAACTCCATACCTCTGTCATACTCCTGGGTGTCTCTCAGAGTGTATCCAGTACTTCCTACAGATGATAGGCGTGCTCCTCTTTAGTAGTCAAGTAGATCAGAATGTCAACGATGATGACTAGGACAAAGCAATCGAGGTATGGCTGAAAGGTACTATTCAGGATCCCTGTGAACACTTCAGGAGCATTGGTTACATTAAATGGCTTAACCAATAACTCTAAATGGTCTAACCGACACCTGAAGGTCGTATTCTGCACATACTTGTCTCGTACTCTGTGATGGTGATAGCCTGATCTGAGGTCTATCTTCGAGAACCACCATGCTCCCATCAACTGATCAAAGAGGTTGTCAATCCTCAGGTGTGGGTACGTTTTCTTCATGGTCACCTGGCTCAGGAACCGATAGTCAACACAAAGCCTCAAGCTCCCATCTTCGATCATGGAAAAAAGAATCGGGGATACTCAGGGAGAAACAATGTGCTAAATGAATCCCTTCCCCTACAAGTCCTCCAATTGTACCTGCAGCTCACGAAGCTCCGCAGGAGCCATCCGATATGCTGGTTTAGATATCGGTTTCATCCCGAGGTACAAGTCAATCTAAAATTACACCTTTATGCATAGAGGTAGACCTGGGAAATCACCAGGGAAATCAACCACATACTGGTCCACCACTATAGGATATCTCGGACTATCCACACCAACTACTCCAAGCGTAAGGCTAGCCAACTGATGAGTGATTGGCTAAACTCCCCTACAAGCAAGTCAATCATGTGCTACAAAGGCTCACTTCTCGCCAGTGAAGGTAAACCCGGTCCTATCCATGGGAACACACCGCACTTTTCACCTAATATAGTCAATCTGAGTATGGAATATGGATAATCAGTCCATACCCAAGATGACGTCATAAGGCATCGATGCCGCTACATGGAGATCCCAGTCGAAGCTCTCACCTCCTAGAGTAATCTCTCACTACCAAAAACAGGGAAAAATCGTAGAATCTACTCCTGTAGGAGTCTCTAGCCATAAGGATTGAGCAAATAGCTCCATCAGAATCTTCGAGCTCTGTACGAGTGTATTGGAAATAAAATATTGACTGGAACCTGCGTTTATATGTATTCCAGCTATGGTGGATTAGACATAGATCATACCTCGAATCATCTCTGGAGTGCCATGATTGTATGCCTCAGCTACCTAGAGCTGATCTCTTCCCATTCCACCTACTCCCTATGATCAGTGTGGACCTACTGGTGGTGGTGGAGGTAATATCTCGAGTCAGCACCCACCGCCAGCTGCATGACCCGCTCCTCTTCCACATCTGCCTACTCCCTACGGACCAACTTGATTGAAAATCTATATCTTCCTGGGCAGTCCTTCAACTGTCTTCTGATCATCCAAATGGTGGGTCGGACTGTCACGATCCATGTGACCCTTCCTGCCACAAGCGTAACATTGAATGCTCCTATCATGACTAGTTCGTCATCGGGTGCTCCGCACAACCTATCCCGAGACATGAGGTCGTCTACCTGTAGGTATGGTCTCTTGGAACTCTGTGACATCTATCTACAACCAGTTACAGAAGAATCTTCTATGTGATGAATGTTAGTGGGACACACTGCTGGTGTCTGTTTAGAAATGAAACTCCCCACCAAGAGGGCTCCCTTTAACTCACTTGCCTATGTCGGGATGCTAAGTGATATCACCAAAGCCCTGATCTCCCACCTGAGATCCTGCTCAAATGACCAGGGCATGATGAATGGGTCTTGAACCATATCTGTGGAGTACCATAAGAGGTTATTGGACCTCACTGAGTATGGAGCCACAGTCCTGATGCCCTGTTGTAGATGATGTAGATCTTGTATGCAGACTACAGGAAGAGTCGTTGGGACAAACTCTGCCCAAAAAAGCTCCTGATGTCTTCCCGAAGAAGCGTCACCTCATCATGGACCTGGAGCATAAAGATCCACCATCTACCAGATGCTTCCTATAGAATCATAGCATCAAGAATCACCATGAGTTCGGCTGGTGTCCCTACGAGTCAGAAGATTCTCACCACAGCCTCCCATCCAATCCCTAGCTGCATGTGGGTCTGTATCTCCCCCAGTCCTAGGTGGCCTCTAGTGGTGGAACTCATGAAATGTGCCCATGCGGTGTGCACCATCTATTGATAGGGCTGGTGGAAATAGTGTCCCAATGGGGAAATCAACCGCTGGTGCCTCTACAGATGCATCAACTGGAAGAGGGACCTGCACCGAGGCCTCATCTCTCATTAGGCTATCAATGCATAAAACTATCAGAACTATATCCGGCTGTCTCTGTGGAGGAATCCTAAAAATAAACAGGTGTGATATAGTTAAAAGTTAAACCTAGGGAGCTGACATAAATAAAACTTTTGAAATCATACATGCAATCCGTGAATTAATGCATTGAGTCAGAAATCAGAAGCCATGGTCCCGGTGTATAGATACATCACCCGCCGCACCAACACTAGACTCCATGAACTGAAAAACACACTCACTACAATTAACACTATTTCTTCATAGAAAATATCAGATTCCAAAGTTCTGTAGTAGAACCGACCTCTCTAATACCAAATTTTCACGACCCATCCGCGGGCCCGTGCCGTGACAACCCCAATCACACTTTCCATATTCCAGGGGCTTCTGACTAGCACCAAAGGGGTAATTCCCTAAAACTGGGAAGGCATTGCCTTTATAACTTGTAAAAACACACACAATAAAGCACATAGCTATATAGGAAGCACTATATAAACCATATAAAAAGTGTTCTGAAAGGAAAAGGGCTAGAATACATGCCCAACAGTAAAGGAACAAGAACAACTGAAATGCAATATAAGTGAAGAAAGAGAAAAGACAGCTACTGGATCATCCTATGAGGTTCCTACCTGAAGGGTAGGTACATATCGCCTCCTCAGGCCTCTATGTCTGACTGTTTCCTCTGTGTGCTGACTCGCCATATTTTCCACCTCTAGGTAACGTCCCGTCCTGGTACTATTAGCCTTAGTCACCGCTATCCGTCGTCTGCAAACAACACAACAAGGCACGGGCATAGCGTATGTAGGGGTGAGTATAACGACACTCAGTAGGGTCCCCGAGACCCTCAAGGGCTAACAAAATCCACCAAGGACCAACCACAAAGAATTAAGTCAACATATAACCCTACGTAGGTATATTCACATATATATACCTAATTTATCAATTGATCCATATCAATATTGAGGAAAACACAGAAAAACTGACTCAGCTCAAACAATATTTTATTCTAGGTGTAGTATCAAGTAACATCCCGAGTCAAATTATCGAAACCTCTGCTGCTGGAGAACTCCTCCTCTATCGAGTACAATGGGCCTTCCATGACACCAAGCTGGATTCCCTCTAACCTTGGACTACTGAGGTACTCCTCCTGTTGAGTATCGTGGATCTGCCACATCACACAACGCGCTCCACATCGTGGGTCTACAACGTCACCAAGCATGCCCCCCCCCCCCCTCATAGCGTGTTGAGGTACTCCTCCTATCGAGTACCAGGGGTCTTCCATGACACCAAGGTGCTCCCCACTGTGGGTCTGCCATGACACCAAGATGCTCCCCATTGGGCTAGTAGTGTCACTCCGAGTCAAAACAGTCAGAATTCCTCCGGTCTCATCTAGCTACTAGGTCTCTGCACTATGCTCTCTCATCTATGGAAGGATCCCCTCAACGAGCTTCTGGTCAATACTCCAACTATCACGAAGTCCCAGGAAAAGTATCACAAAGGTCAAGTTATGTCAATCAGACGCATGTTCTATTAGTTATTAGCATTTTAGTCTCAGGGGGGGTTGTATTCATGATCAACCTAACCTAACCATTCTCCATCTCAATCCAAAACTCAGTGGGGAATCACTCAAAGGGACCTTCTCTCTCAAAGGTTCCGAACACCACTGATGGTTCATTAAACAGGCGCTTGGTGCCAATATTATGGCCAAAAGAAGTGTATGGATCGTAGTGGGACTATGTCCGGTCTGACCCGGTCGGACCGACCCATCCCGACCTGGCATGGGTCGACCCGGTTCTGGTCGACCCGACCCGAACGGCATGGTCAGGCTCGACCTGTAATGCATCCCGGACTGCTGGGAGGTCCAACAGGCCGCGAGGGCCACAAGGGGCGGCGTAGCCTGTGGGTGTCGTGGGGAGGCTCGTTCATGGGGGTGCCATAAGAGAACAGGGCCGTTTCGGCCGGGGCGCTGCGAGGGGCCGAGGCTGGCTCGGCCGGTGTGCCGTGAGGGTTGTGGGGCTGGTATGGACGAGGGGCCATGGGGGCGCAGGCAGCTCGGGAGGCCAACGGGCAGCACGAGCCGGGGGGCGTCGCCAGGGTGGCACGACCAGCGGGCAGTGTGGCAGGGGAGGCCCGACCAGTAGGAGACGTTGCTGGCGGCTGGCACGACCAGGGTGGCTCGGCAGGCGGGTGGCGCGACAGGGTTGTCTCGGTCTGCATGTGGCGACGCCATTGCCTTCATCTCCATCACCGCCTTCCTTCATTCCAAATAACACCACAAATATGAATGGTGGAGGGGTCGGGCCATGTGGGTTTGGATTGCACCCTCCGCATTAGGGTGGTAGCAAGTGGATTACAAAGAATGAAGCAATGAACTTCAACCATGATCTTCCACAATTTAATTATTTCCAGTCCCTCACAAGAAAAGAAAATAGTATGTGGAATGTGGTAAAAAACTAACATTGGACCCCTACATCAGGTTGATACATCGATGAAGTTGCGGGGAACAAGACGAATCGTTGGAAAAAAGATGGACCTTAGTGACATCTGCATTTTCATCGATCGTTGGTTTGTGCATCAGTTTTTCATAGTCAAAGACATCCTACATCGGAGGAAGTCCCGAGGAATAATGTTGAAGTTAGTCGGTATTCTTCATTGGTGGAGCATTATTTTTTGGGGAGCATGTTCTTCGTTGGAGAACGTGTTCTTCATTGGACAACGTAATCCTCTAAGTGTTGGGTGTCGCGTCACTTTTCCAGTGCTTCGTCACTTGGCGAAGACACCCCTAATAATCCTCCCAAGCTCCATATATATTGTATAGGGGAAACAATAGGTAATGATCGTGGAATTTAGGATGGTTCATTTATTAGGAACCTTCCTAAATTCCAACTACTCTGTCACTTAATTTAAAAATAGGGAAAACCAATTAACTAAGTCGAAAAAATAAAGTGGTGCATTGGCACAATTAATGTGGAGGAGGTCAAGAGGCTCCTCTACATTAATGAGGGGGTGGAGAGTTACTCTCAATTGAAGGGCGGGTTTAATCTCGGGTGGTACCCAACACCATAACCTTTCATGGGAGGTTATGGTTCGGGTGGTACCCACCACCATAACTTCCCATGAGTGGTTATGGTCTGGTGGTCCCCACACCTCAACTTCCACATGTAGGTTTAGTTCTAGTGGACCCTACCTTTCAACACCCACATGGGTGTCGCAAAAAAAATGTCATACACTTTTATTTTTATTTTATTTTTACACAAAAAATCCAAAAACTAACATTCACTTTTGACCAACTGTCGTCGAGGTGAAAGTCTTCCTAAGGGAATACTGGTATTGTGAGTTCAACGGTGCCCTCAGATTTCAATTCCGAGCACCAGTTGAAAATTTATAAAAACCCATTCGCATGTTTACTGAACGTGCTGGAATAGAAGATCAGAAATTATTTCCGGGGACTCCGTGCCACATAATCACATGTCGTCTATTTTTTGGGGACTTATAAAATTCGCATACATTTAAAAACAATTACATGGAAATTCTAGGTCATTATAGTTTATGTGGGAATTTGTTTGGGGTATTCCAATGAATTAAACAAAAAAATTATAGAAGAAAATTAAAAATTATGGGTATATTATTGAGAATAAATTTTAACAATTAGAAGAAGTTTTCAAGAGATGTGAGAAGCTCAATATTTTTTTAAATATTATTAAAAAATCATACCAGTGTAGTTGAGTATTAATGATAATACCTAAAATTGTCTGAAAGAGAAGGATAATGGCTAAGAAAATGATTTTGTTATTAGAGTAGCACTTAAAGTAAAAAAGGGAAATGTACATGGATTATAGATATAGATTTTTCTTTACAGATTTTATGAGATTTAAAGCTATTGAAAATCCTAAATGATCATGTGATGGTCAATGTACTTTGTAAAATATGGGTCACATAAATGGAAAGTATTATTTCATCAGTAACTAGTGAAGATAATTAGATTCACAAGATGATATTATATATTGATGGGATAAAACCCAATATGTTAAGTGTGTATAAGTTATGCTATTAAGGAAATGAAGTTATTTCTTAGTAATATGGGTTATTGGTTAAGAGTCTAAATTAATAAATTGTTATGAATGTAAGTGTCATGTATACTATAAGAATATGGTAATGATTACTATATTGTATAATGTTCATGAAGTGCCTATATTGAAATGGGAAATAAATTGGATATATTCTACATGTTAGAAATGTAATATAATTAATTATTTAAATAGAAATTTGAGATTGAAAAATATCATACATTAGAGATTATTAATTCATACATTCATGGGCCAATAAGGATAAACACAAGAAATGGAGTTAATTTTTTTATATTTTTTATTAAGGAATTTATTCATATCTCTTGTCTTGTGCTTATAAAAATTAAATAAGCTCCTACAAATATGTTCAAAAGTTTTATAAGGAGTGCTGAAAATGAGTGTCGTCTCTCCTTGAATAACTTATGTATATACAAGGGGACAAAATTTAGTAATATATTAGTTGTTTATTAAAATGAGAATCATGGTATTAACCATGATCTATATACAATATATATAAAAATTGCGTTTTTAATGGATTTATATATATTTAGAGGATATGGATCAAAAAGGTTGATAGAGCATAATACTTCGTGAAATATATTGATACAATATATTATTATTATGGTTAACATTTAAAATATTTTCTCATATAATCTATATTCATATATGAAACCATACGATATGTATTACAATAATTTCTCATGTTTGATCTATTTATGGTTGTGTGGAAATCCTTTTTGTAATCGTAAAAAGTGAAAATCAAATGATGTTTGTGAAGATATGTGTTAATGGTACCTTTTTAGATAATTCTATAAATATAAGAGGATACTTGTATCAAAAAAATTGTCTTGGAATTTTGTTGATACTAATAATTTTAATGTAATGGAACAATGAATAAAAGAAAATTTATATATGAATAATGTTCTAGAAGTGATGATGAAACTAATTTTATTGAAAAATGAATTTGTTTCTAAAGATGATAGGAATTTAAAAGATATTGATGGTAAATAAGGTGAATTGAGTCATTAAAGTGATCAATAAAAAATTATTAAAATCTTCCAGGGTTGAGAAATCACATACTGGTCCATTTTTTAGAGAATACGAGTAATAGCTTCACCGAATAAGAAAATTGAGAAAAACAACACAAAGCTCATTATTTTTTCATATCTACCAAATATATAAACATAAATCTTTAAATAATCAAGAGTATATTGATTCTAAAGTATATGTATTAAAATAAATAAATAAAATTGAAATATGGAAGTTAGTTAGAAATCTTGAAGAATAAAAATGTTATTCGGAAAATGTGTGTGCTCTAAAACAAGTTGAATGAAATGGGATAATTTTTTATAAATAATTCCAGATTTTTGTGTAAAGGGAATTCTAAGGTTAATGTAATTTAATTTGTAGATACCTTTACATGCGTTTATAGTGTTGATAATATAATAATATTTATTTCTATTTCAATATAGAGGTATTAGAAGATATCCCAAATGCATGTCAAGCCCAAATTCCTCAATGGAGATCTTGAAGTTGTGGTATACCTAGAGAAACCAAGATAATAACTTCTTATAAATATAAGGACTATGTTTTCATGTAAATGAACGATCCATATATGGTGTGAAACAAAATGCATGATCATGGTGTCCTATGTTAAATATTTTGTAATGAAGTTAGATTTTAGATAAATAAGCGCGAAAAAATTTTTCTACATCAATGAGAAAAATAAGGTATTTTTTTTTTTATAGATGATATCATATTTTTTATAAATGATGAAGGTTCCTGTGAATATTTTTCTTTGATGATGAAAAAGTTATTTGAGATTTATATTTTTTTCAAAATGAGTTTCTTAAGAAATAATAATTTCTCAAGAGTAGGAACACATATTTTTCTATCAATAAAATTATGATAATTTAATTTTAATGAAATTTGGAATAGAATATTCAAAACCAATTTCTACACCTATTTTAATAAGATTTTTTTTCAAATTATAATAATGAAAAAGATGTTAACATAAGGGAATTCAAGACGCTAATTTAATGTTTTCAAAATTTTATAGCTTCATGTCATGAAATTTTGTATTTAGTTACATTTTATGATAGGTATAACAGTAAACCAAAGGAGTATAATTTTATTGTTTTAAGGAGTATTATCTGGTATAGAAAATAAACAAAATACTATGGGTTAATGTATTGAAGTAATGTAATATTTAATTTGTCTAGGTGTAAAGAAAAATATTAGTCTAGAGATATAGAATATAAAAGGTCTATAACTAGTGGAGTTTTTTGGGTTTAAGGTGTATATTCTAGAACACAAATAAGAATTTTCTATAATCATGAGCACTATAGAAGTATAATATGTGGCTATCACAAAATATACTACCCAAAAGATATTAATGTCGAATCATTTAGAAGACATCATCATGGAAGGGAAGCTTCCACTACTTATGGTATATGATAATCATAGTACTATCAATTTTTGAAGAAATATTATTCAATAATGAAGATCAAATCTCATTGATAATAATTATTACTTAACTAGAGATATTGTAGAGAAAAATTCATCAAAGTTGGATTTTTTCCATCAAATAATATAATAGCTGATGTGTTCACTAAACTAATATAAATGGATTATTTTTAAAAATCAAATTTCATGATAGGATTTCCACATAACTATTCTATTGTGTGAGGAATGGTAAATCACTCCAATAATCCATATTTTTATTTGGATACTATTTTAAAGTTGTGAGGAAAGGAAAATATAGATCTCATTAATTTTTTACCATTTAAAAAGGTGGAGGAAACTATTTTATTGAATATCCATTGATATCTGTTTTAAATATTTAGGTTGAAATATTATATTTATGGGTATGATACATGTAGAGAATATTTTTAAGAGGGGTAAGCTATGAAGTAATTTTTTATGAGAGTTAGTTGTATGGTTGTGAACAAATAAAAATATTTTTATGAAAATAAATATATGATATTTTATTCACAGGTTATATGAAACTTTTTTGAGAAGCGAAAAAAGGGCTGATTTTCCAATTGTATATAAAAGTGGTTTGAAGGAGTGTGTAATGTTTATATTTTTAAATGCCATCAGTAGGATGAAAAACTAGAAATATGTGAATGTAAATCACTCTTTTCATATAAATTATTATTTTATTATTAAATGTTTTTGTTTCCTACTCTAGGTTCTCTCATGATGGATTATAATTATTTATTGATGATTCATTATAATGTTCTTTAGTTTGAAATTTATTTATGTTGAATTCTTTACAAAAAAACAAAATGGGGATAGTGTTGCGGACATGATATGTTTTATATGTTTTTGAGAAATTAAGGTAGTTGTTGGGATCCTTACATGAGCACATTGTAATATAAAATTGAACAAAATTCCTATAGATATGAGAACTTTTTAAAAAGAAAAGTTATTAAAGAAAATGATGTAGATTTTTTTATTGTTTTTGACTTTAATGTAAATATATAAATATTTTCTAAAATCAATAGATATAATGTTTATTATGTGAGGTGAAGGATTTATGGTTGTTTGGATAAGGAAAGAATATTTTTAAGTCATTTTGAATTGATTATAAGAATTTTGGAAATTCTATTTGGGATTTATAAATTGGCTAAGTCCTAAAATCTTCATATGGTATATTTCCATATTTGATAAGGTTTACTAAATAATTTATATGGAATACTCATAAGTATAATAAAAATACAAACTCATCATCATGAGCATCATTCATTGAATTCAAAACATCTTTCAATGATCATAATAAGTTTGTTTACTACATTTATAAGGTTCATTTTATACAGTAATAAAATTTGTAATGTAATTAATACTACTTAATACAGTTTGATATAAAATATTTTAAGGTTCAATACAGGGAACTTCATAAGGATAATTTTTAAAAAATAAATTCATCAACATCATAAGGTTGAGAAACTTCAAAAGGTCCCCTAAATATTAATAAGGCTACTTGTAAATTCAGAAGGACCAACAATTTGAGAATTTAGTTTTGTTTTAAAGAAAAAAATAATGATATTTCAGGACTATTAAATATTTTAAGGATTTATAAAATTACATAATTCCACAACTAACCATTTTGGATCAGAAAATCACCTTGGGAGTTTTTTTCCAAAAAATGAAGAAAATGGTTCTCATCATAGGGGGAAATATTGCAACATGAATGAGATCAGTGGTCATAAAATAAATAATTAGACACACTTTAACAAACAAATTTTTATCCATATGACCTAGAATTAATTTGAATGAATGGAAAAATAAATAGTGAAAAAAGAATAAGTTACAAGTATTTAAAAATAATTATTTTTATCTACATTTCAAATTTGAAATTTTAATTTTTTGATGGAAATATGGTTGTAGTTGAAGATATAATATATTTATTTCTATAAAAATATTAATACAGTGTGTTTTATAACATTTACTAAATAAAGATACACAATGAATATTTACAAAAATGAAGGAACATTGTAAATAATATACATGCTGATGTGTAAGTGGAAGAAGAAGAAGAACATGTAACACAGTGAAAAATATATGGATGTATTTTCTAGATAAAGACTCTTATGATGTGAAAATATTTTATATCATTATTCATATTTATGTGGTACATACCTTTTCAAGATAAATTGGTGTAAATAAATTTTAATGATAGAACATGCTCATTTTTAATCTTCATGTTGAAAATAGTGGACCATATGATCTTGGGTGAATCTAAATAAAAAAAATATTAACCTTATTATTTTGAGAGTTAAACAATTTAAATCATATATTCCTACTCTTTTTTAATGTTAAAATAATTTACTTTCTATTCACTTTTATAAATGGTGAATGTTATTTAAAAATAAAAATAAGATAGATTTTTAAATCATCCATTCACCCGCTCAAAGTAATTTATATTTATTCATGGGTGGTTTTACAGAAAATAGGTTGCAAACTTGATATAGTAGATAGAGTAATTTTTTTATTTTTTTATTTATTTTCATATTATATAATTTTGTAAATTGGTTCTACTTCATGATTAAAATTTTTATTAAACTGAAATTAATGTAATAAGATTTAAAAATTATATATTTAAATTAAATATTGAATTATGAAATGTAAGGAAAAATTATGGGGTTTATTAGTTAAAATGATCAATATTTTATAAAAAATATGTTCTTCATGGGTCATAAAATGAATTTATTATGTTATTAGGACACAATTAATTTTTTTTAGATAAGGGTTCAATAAAGGATAAATCTCTCATGATTATATGTGGTAAACACTGAGTCTGGTTGGGTGGGGGATTAGAGGTTGATTCAATGTACCATTCTCCTATTTAGTTGCCATATTATGAGATATTTATTAGCTTAACATTTAGAACTAATTACAAAAACATTTATCTCATAATTTTTGACTCCATCTCACTTGCATATAAAGAATTATTCCAAGAACACAACACCCCATGATTTTTACAAGGATTTAACCCCTAGACCACATACATGGCGTGAAAACTATAATCCATATCGCACATACCCTTTAAAACCATAAATTTTATAAAAATTGATTGTTTTACACATAAGATAATACAGTGGAATCCAAAATATACAACATGTATATCACATGATCTTCTTATTAGGGAATATTGCAATATTTAATGAAGATTCTTCAACCCACTTTCTATTGAGTAGTATTTGCTACAAATAAGTATGAAGTCAATATCTATCATGTTAATATGTGTTGATAAGGGGATTGTAGATTATTTTTTACCCATTAATGATGATTATAAAATTATGTTAAATACCCAAGAAAATTTATTTAATATATTGAGTTGATAATAATACTGAATATTTCAAATCATTGAGTTTGAAGTACCCCTAATCTGTGATTATCAATATAATTAAAGGTTTATAAAATGGGAAAATCAAATATGAGTTATTTTCAATTATCTTTCCATTAAAATGATTTATATTAATTTATTTTTGGTTAATATTATTGAAATATAGGATGCTATAAATGTAGATGCCCTTGGAGATCCATTCACATGGAAATAATATTTGTTTGAGTTGCATCAAAATTTATGTGGAGTATAATTTTCAACTAATGATTGGAAATGATGGTTGAATACATTGTAGATGATACTACATGGATGATAAATTTTTTAGTTATACTCATTATGTAGAATTAATGTGAAAGAATATTGAAATCACAAAGATTGAGAATAATTCTATAGATTGTATTGATTGTGTAACATAATATCTCTATAAAGAATCTTGGAAATCCAATTGTGGGGTTCCATCCTTGTAATTATGAGGATTTAATATTTCTTTATCATATGAAAATACTTTTACAATATTTCGAGTAAATTGGGTTGAATATAGAAAATGTGATGTGTTAATTGGAAAAATATTGAGATAATAATCATTTATGCTTTGTCTTGGTTATGATGATGTTTTTAATTCAAAATTCCATGAAAATTGTGATAAAAATTAATTAATTTTGATAAATTACTATGGTTATTTGATATATATAAAGAGGAATTAATGTTTCAAAATATGTTTGGAATGAACTTTAGAATCGGAGAAATGAGATTTCAATGTAATGACCTCGACCATAGTATCTTGGAACCAGTGCATTACATTATTACACCAGTACTAAAAATAATTAATTTCATAACAAAAGACCAAATAATTTAGTATCTTTAGAAATAGTAGATAAAGAAAAAAGTGTTAAATTACTTCTTTAAATTAAATAAAAAATATAAAATTCATTGATAGAGATCTCATTATCTTATCTTATCCTTGAATTTCAATCATAATATACATCTTAGAATCTTATGGAGAAATTAAACATAACAAAGGGGTCAGCTCAAGTGATCAATAATTATAAGAAATATTGTGTAGGATAACCCAAATAAACATAAACAATAAATAAAGATGAATAAAAACACATTTCATTAAAATATAAACTTGATCATAAAAGAGATGGAATAAAATCATATAACATAATTCCATATAAATAATCAAAGTATAATGAAAGTTAACCATAGATACTATTATAGTTGAATTATCATAAGGATTATCAAATAATAATATTTTAATAGGGGAATTCATTTTTCCAGACATCATAAACATACTATAATTGTTTTGACAATGACATCATACATAAATGGGTAAAAACACAATCTAGTTTGTTTAATGAGGCCTACTAAATCATCGAGGGGATATAGTGGGATCATCCTATAAAGTAATATGTATAATAAATTAATAATATTAAAGCGGCGAATATTATAAAAATATACATTCATTTTCAAAATAATATATAAAATGTAAATAATAACCCCAACCAGTAAACTATCTAGAGTAATATGGCGATTGGAATCAAGACAGTACATACAAAGTCAAAATAATCATAAATCATTTCATTAAATATCGTAGATGGTAAAATAATAGATAAATATCAATGAAACATAGGAATAAATGGACGGAAGATACTATAATAAAATCATTTATTAATTCTGAAGAGAAATACCCTTTTTTACTTTAGAAAGAAGAGTTCATTTGGAAAATCATTTGTATTTGTCCTGAAAATCAGATTTCAAATATATATATGAAAATAATAAAGAATTTAAATTATATTTGATTAATATTAAAATAATATTCCAAGGTAAATTGGGAAACATAAGTTAAAACATGTAGAAATATTTTTAATAAACATTAGAAATGAGTAACATTATTGCGATTTACGGGAAAATATAAATGAGCCTCTAAAGAAGAAAAAGGAATAATTGTCTGCATAAAACCAAAAATGAAATAATTTTTTTTCCATGATAAAAATATAATTTATATAATAATATTTGTGTATTAAAACATATTATTAATCAGACATTAAAATGGGTATGAAATTTGGAAATTACCTTTACTCGATCTTTCGAATCTGGAGGAATTAAAAAAGAACCCTATAAAACATGTAATTACACCTAAAATAATAATTAATTGAGATAGATAAATAAATATGGAACATAAAAAAATAATTTAAATGTAGTATATCAGAAAAATTAAGAATTATATTGTGTGAACGAGAAAGAATGTGTATCCTGAAGAAAAATGGAGGTTCGGGAAGACAACCTTACCATACGTCTAAAAGTGTTACATAATTGAAGTTAATGTACCAGGTTATCAAATTAGAGTCATTAATAAAACAATTAATGACCTATTTAACATGTATGTGATTTATTATAATTTTTTATGTTAATTTATTACATTTACAATGAGTTTTAATATATAATTTCATCATTAAGTGGTGTTTATTTCAAAGTATTCATGATTGGTTTGCTTATATTTTTGAACGAATGATCTTGTAAAATGGATATATATATATATATAGAATTGAAATTATATGTTATTTATCAGATTACATAAGATTATAAATTCTTATATATTATTTTGTTTCTATATATGAATATTATTCATTAGATAAAATGTTATTGGTAACCATTTAGGTTATTTTAGTGTTTTTTCAATCATCACACAGTAGTTATGTTTTATTAATTAAACATACGTATATATAATGGTTCTAGAACACTAAATAAGCTTTAATACACATAATATAATATTTTTTATCCCAAAAATTGTTTTGTGACCAGCCTTTAAAGATGAAATGAAAAATGAAAACACGTTATCCATGAACAACGTAAATTGACATCTCACAGACAATGTATTATTTCTTAGAATAAAAGAAGAAGAGAATAGAATTTGTGATAAATATAAAAATATCATAATAAAATTATTGTTAATAAAATATTAAGGATTTATAACTCTACATTGGTATAGGTAGGTGAGGAGAGGTTACGAAAAAGAATGAAATTGAAAATAAAATAAAAGAAAATGAAAGAGAATTTTATATCTAAAACATATTTTCCTTAAGATCATATTTAAGGAACTTGGGAATGATATATTTTTGAGACCGGAAAGAACAAGATGTTTAGAAGTGTTTTGGGGGAGTAATTGTGTAAAATATATGCAAGAATCAAGGATTTGGAGGTGTGAGGGGAAGGGGAGGTGAGGGATGGTTTTTACAGTGGTGGTGGAGAGCTGTGTTTTGTGTTTATTTTAATCTTTAGTGTATTATTTTGTCTAAATAATATAAATTGTTTTTATTCACAAGAATAAATAATGTTATGAGTGAATAATATCATGAGATTATGGGATTATATTATTTATACATTATCCAGGACTCAATAATTAATATATTGGTTAAATACCATAAATTATTGTATTTAACAATTCAGCAAAATTTCAACTATTATAGAAAAATACCAAAAATTAACCCCCACTATCTTTCTATGATTAGAATTAAAAAATGAAGTCAATTTTATGAAAATAATTTTCTAACTATGTGAAATTCAATTTTTAAATAAAATCATCATTTACTCGAAAATTACTGATTTTAATATTATAAATGATTTTATGTTACATTCCAAAATTATATAAGGTTTCAAAAAAATTCATACAATAATAAGAAAAATATATTAATTTATGAATATATTTCATGAAATAAATGTTATTTTATATATTTATTTTAATTACAAAATAGTAAATAAACATTTATATTTCAAAAAAATATTAATGAATAATTTATTATTTTTAAAACATTTATTTACATACTTCATGATATAAATATGTTATATTTTCAATCATAAGATATATTTTTTTGTATATAATATAATAGGTGAAGTTACTACTCTATTGGTTGTATTACTATTCCTTATTCTCACATTACTATTCAAATTTTCATATTTAATAGTATTTTAACAGTTTTAAACTCAATGGTGAATGAAGCATAAACTATAGAAGATGTTAAATTTTTAGTGTCATACCATAAAATTCCAAGGTGTTTCATTCTCCCCCCCTTAAAAAATCATCTTCAAATTTTCTATAATTTCACCTCCTTAAAATATTTTGGTAGTTCTTCATCATAATTCCCTCTATTTCCCACATTGCCTTATAAATTTTATGATTTTTCTAAATCACATTTACCTGTCGAGTCGTCTGATTATTTAACACCTATGAAATTATGTCCATAATATGGATATGCTCTTCATATTACGATATATTATGTTCCAATTTTATTCCTTAAGAAGTGATAAAATGTGTTGGTTCTGGCATGTATGTTCTTATTAAAGAGATTCTAAAGACATCGCACACTTTAGAAAGTTTAGGTGGCATTAGAAATTTATAATCCACTTATTTAATTCTCTCAATAATTTGAAATGGCCTAACGTACTTGTGGATCAGTTTCCCTTTATTACCAAACCTTATTAGACCCTTCTATTGAGTTATATTTTTAATGCTATGATATCTCACTTGAAATTCCAAATCCTTTATATGGTTCACAGCATAACTCTTTTTCTTACATTGAGCAGCTTTGATATTTCAGCTAATAGTCTTTACCTTTATGGTTGTTTCCCCTTAATGTTCTATGACTACAAGCTTCCTTTCACCAACATTATCCAAATAAGTTGGTGTATAACATCTCTTTCGATATAACACTTTATATAGTTCCATTTAAATACATGAATAGAAATTATTTCTTTAGGAAAACTATTCCAAATGTAAATAACAATCCCAAATACCATCAAATTCATGTGATAATAATCTAAAAATTTCATATATGGTTCAGATAATCGTTTTAGACTTCCCATTAGTTCGTGGGTGATAAGAAGTGATTAAATGTAATTTAGTTTTAAGGGAATTTTGAATACTTTTCCATATTTTTAATATAAAATTTTGATTTAAAATAGGCTCAATCCATATATTTTCACTATTAAGTCTTAAAAATTATTTAACATAGATTCGTGCATGGAATTCGGGTGGAAACACCTCTCTTATAGAGAGGAAATGTGTAAATATTGTAAGTCAGTCAATAATTACCCATATTGAATCATTATTTCTTGTAGTCATTGGTAATACAGTGATAATATACTTAATAATTTCATTATATTTACATATAAGAATAGGTAGAGGCTGTATGACTCCTCTTGGATGTTGTCTTTCAGCAATCACCTATTGATAAACTAAACATTTTGATACATGATCATCAATTTCCTACATCATATATCCCAACAAAATGATTCCATAAGACCTATATACATCGTAGCTCTATTGGGTTATACAAATTAATTAGAGCTAAAATCAATATCCAATAATTCTAGGTATATAGGAAAGACACAACAATTTCCAAAATTTTTGAATTCCATCCTCACACACGAAGTCTTCTAACTTCTCATTAATCACATCTTGAATTTTCCTTTGAAAAGTCGCATCATCAGACTGAGAACTTTTAATATTTTCCAATAAAGGTTTTCTAAAATCCATTTGAAAAAGTAGTGATGTATCACATTCTTTGATAATTACTGTTTCCATATTCAATAGATCTGTGTACATAGAGTCTCTTTCAATCCTACCTTTCATTATAACTACACAATACTTCTTACTCAATGCATCTGCTACTTTATTTTCCTTCCCTAGGTGGTTGTGTATTGACCAATAATAATTCTCCTGTATCTAAAGCCAAAAAAATTTCATCATGTTGAGTTCTTTCATTGAGAATATATTTTTGAAACTAATGAGATCTTTATACATCTCATATCTTCAATTATAGAGATAGTGTCTCTATATTCTATGAGCAAGGATTACCACTACTATCACAAGATAATGAGTCATGTAGTATAGTTTATGATATTTTAACATATGTTGATTCATAAGAAATAAAACTACTATTATAAACAAAGACATGAAAAAATTACATCTTTTATAAATCTATATAAATTAAAAATACACTATTTCCTAATGGTATATCCAAGATCAGATAATTCTATTATATCCTCTTAAATTCATCAAAACATTCTTTAAATTTTTTTGTCCATATGAACATAACCCCTTTATGGGTAATCTTGGATAATAGGTTAGCTAATCTAGAAACATAAGAACAAAATGATGATAGTAACCTACTAAACCAATTAATCTATATACCTTGTTTATGTTGATTAGTGTAGGGAATTCTTGGACTATATTTTTCTTCAGAAGATCAACTAATGTTCCATCCTTGGAGATAACTATCCAGAGTAATCTGGAAAATGGATCAAGATTGTATATATAGAGTCAAAATAATCATAAAACATTAAATACAATATTTTGGAGCATAACATAAGAGATAAATATCAATAAAAAATTGGGATTAATATAGGGAAAATACTCTAATTAAATCATTGATTAATTCTATAGAATAATACCCTTTAAATTTAACAAGAAGAGTTTATTTTGAAAATCCATTGTATTACTCCCCAAAAAAATATTGTAAATATGAATATGAAAAAATTATAGGAAATGATTATATATTAGGTTAATTAAAATAGTATATATAGTAATATTTGGAATCTTAATTGAAATCATGTAAAAAGAGTATTTAAAAATCATTAGAAATGATCTACTTCATTTCGGTTCTACAGAAAATATAAATGATTATTTAAATAGGATAAAAGAATAATAGTTTGAATAAAAATAGAATTCTAATAAGATATTTTTTAATGATAGAAAGCATTTTTTTAGAAAAATATTTTTGGCTTAAACTATATTACGAAGTGTTATTGAGAATGGGTGAGAAATTGGGATGTTCCATTTTATCGAGCATTCTTATCAGAAGGAATTAAAAAAACCCATAAAACAAGTAATTACCCATCCAAGAAAGAATAATTTAGTGAGATAAATATTTTTTGAACATAAAAATAGAATATTTTAGGAGTATATAAAAATAAATGATAATTACATTTGGGTAACAGGAGAGAGAACATATATTGAAGGAAAATGGATGTTCGAGAAGAATCTCTTACCTTATATCTGAAAGTGTTCTTAAATTTCACTTAATGTAGTGGATAATGAAATTAGATTCATTGATAACATAATTAATAACCTCTTAAACATTTATTTTATTTATTTAAATGTTATTAATTTCATTTATGGTCTTTTTTATGAGTTATAATATTTATTTTCATCCTTTGGGGGTTTTTGTTTCCTTGGTTTTCAGGATTAGTTCACTTGTTTTTTTGTATGAAAGATCATATAAAATTGAATTAGTTATAAATAATTAAAAATATATTTTATTAAGGTAATTTCATAATATTGAATATATTTTTATCATTTTTTCAAATATGTGGTAGATTCATTAGATAAAACATTAATGATAATCGTTTAGATTAATTTGGAATTTTTTTTATCATCACACAATATTTTTGTATTATTAATTAATAATATATATATACATATATATAATGTTTTAAGAACAATAAAATAGTTTTAATAGAAAAAATATATTATTTCTCAATCATAAAAATATTTTTATGAAAACCCTTTAAGGTGTAATTTAAAAACAAATGCTCAACATCAAAAAAGGTTGTAAATTAGAACCTCTTAGATGATGTTATAATTTTTAGAATAAGAGGGGAAGAGAAGAAACTTTATGGTTGGTTTACCATTATCATAATAAAATTCAATTATATAAATTATATTGGAGTTATTATTCCACTTTTTTATAGTGTGTTGATGACTGGAATAGAAAATAAATGAATTTGAAAAAAAATTAGAGAAAATGAAAAGTTGATTTTACTGCTTGAACATGTTCTCCAGGAGAACCTCCTTAAGGAACTTTGGAATGGTCATTGGGTGATACCAGAAAGTACCAGATAAGGGGAATAGTTTTGGGAGAGTAATATTTCTGAATATAATCAAGCTTCAATGCCTTAGAGGTGCCCGGAGAGGGGATGATATTTATAGAGGAGGAGAGGGGTGTTTTTTGATTATTTAATTCATTAATTTATTAATAAGTCTAAGGAATCTGAATAGTTTTGATTGACATGATTAAATACATTAAAGAGAATATTAGATTTCATGATTATGGGCTTAAATCATCCATACACCAAATGTGACACAATAAATCATGTATTTATTGAATACTATAAATTACTTAAATTCTGTAAGCACTTAAAAATCGAACGATTTTGGAAAAAATACAAACAATTGACCCTAAATATTTTTTGTCTAAAATTAAAAAATAGACTATATTTTATGAAAATAAATTTCAAAATATGTGTAATTTAGTTTTTAAATAATATCACTATTTAGTCACAAATACTTGTTTTATTATTATAATTGATTTTATGGAAATTTCAAAAATTAAATAAGATCTCATAAAATTATCTCATAATAATAAGAAATCAAAATTATAATTTATTTAATATATTTCTGGAAATAAATTTTATTCTGAATAATTATTTTTATTATAAAATTTTGAATAATCCATTACTTTTCATCCAAATACCAATACATAATTGAAATTTCAAAAACATTTATTTAATTATTTCAAGATATAAATATATTATATTTTCATTCATAAGGTACCTAAAATTTATGTATACTTTTATAGGTTAAGATACTATTCTCTTAGTCATATTACTATATCTAATGATCATATTTCAATTCAAAGGGTCATATTTATTAGTATATTACCGTTTTAATCTCAGTGTTGCAAGATGCATAAACTATTGAAGATGTTAAATTTTAACTGAGACATACTGTAAAATCTTACGGTGTTACGTTGAATATTTTTAGATGATTCTGAATAAGTCTGGAATTCATATAAAGCATATATGAGTTTCAAAAAAATGGAAAAAAATGTAAAACCATTTTTTGATACATAATATATTTCAGAGGATAAATATAGTTTTTAGTTCCAATATGATAAATGTAAGATTCTACCTAAGTGAATATTATTAATGTAAAAGTGCTCATGGTGATACATAAGATATTGTGATTGGAACGTAATATTTTCAGATCATAAATAAGATATTTCAATTGATAAATAACAGATTTTATTATTATACAAGTTTTTTATTTTAATATTTCTGGAGAAGTACTAAATCCATTATAATAAAAAAGTTACTTGAGCTCTCCACTATGGCTTATAAGATATTAATTATATAATGTTTTTTAGTTCTAACAAAGTTGATAAATATAGAGTTCTAAAATGTGATGATTCTAATGTGTTATTAATTTCATAAAAATCATGATGATGATGTATCAATATTTGACTCAAGTAACTAGTTTTTGTGATGAATAATGGATAACATGATTATGATATGATATATAAAGAAGAATATAATTCCATTAATTAGTAGATGGATAAAAAATAAGTCTAATATAGTTATGTATGTCGAGATGTATTTAGGACACAAGAGGAATTATATGACCTATTGTATGATGGGGAGGTTGTTAATGGAGATCTTAACATCATAGTGTTATGTCATGAAATTTAGGCACAATGATAGAATGGAATGATACATTGTTTCATACTAGAATTCTTGATGTCACAAAGAAACCATATAAAAATAAAAATAATATTATGTCTTGATTATAGAAACCAATACATTTTATAAATAAATATTACATATTTTTAGATAAATATTCTATATATTTATGAAATACATGCCTGAGGACCATAATGGTTTAGTTCCTTTCGAGACTAGATACAAAATCTTCTCATTTCAGGAATTGTCATAAACTATACAATAATTATCATACAACATTATACTATATATACATATATAAGAAATAAACCATTATTCATAACATGGGGAAATGAACCATATAAAATATAACACCCCAAGATTTCATAGTGTGTTATTTCTTCAAAATAATAACTTGCACTACAGGCAACACCGAGTTCAATCACACCATGACTTACCAAAGGAAAAATCCATTCAAAAGAGGTTAATAATATTATTGACTAAATTTTAAACTTTATATAATCCTTATAATTTTAGATTCAATATTATGAGTTTCTTAGATATAATGCAAGAACAAATTCATTTTTAGTATTGCACTTTTATCAAATTTTAATAGTGAACCATTTTTAAATACTATATTTTAAACTTTTTGACTAAATGGGGACATTAAAAATTTAAAATGAAACATCCCAAGCTTCTACGGTACGTTTCCCTTCGAATAATGTGATAGCCTGTGTTGTACGCAACCTCGAGTTCTAACACACACCACAACTAATTAAACTAGCCGTTGTGAATAGTAATACCTACTTTTTGAAATCATAAATATTCTATATTTCAAAATGGACTTCATTTTTGGATTCGGAATATCAAAATTAGCCTAGGGTGAAATTTTGGTACATTTCGGATAACTTTCATATTTTGATGAATAGTGAAAATTACTAAATTTTAATTAAAAACAACTTTTTTAATCAAAATAATTAATAGTGATAAATTATGAATTGGAGTGGTTTTAAAGTATATTTAGAATATATTTTTACATTTTAATATAATTTTGGTCATTGGACATAATTTTACAATTAAACCGAACATAAACAAGTGTCAATCTTTTGATAGTTATTATCTCTTAAAAACACGCTTTTTGTTTTGACAGCGGGAATTAATTTTAAATTAATTTCTGCCACTTCTGTGTTTTAAATTTGGGAAAATGGATTCCATATTTGGAATCAGGATGTTCAAATTGTGTATATAGGTAACTTTTATTTTTAGACATTTTGAATAGTTACTGTGGTAAATATTTTATTTACCATGGTTAAAGGGTAAATCCGGTAAATAAGGGTTAAAAAAATAATATTATAATAATACAAAATTACCCTAAAACGTGTCATAACCTTATTGGTGGACACATACCCGACCATGGGCATCCTTGGGTCAATTTGGGGACCCCTTGGAGCCACTTGTATGTGGTAGGGACACATTATATTAATAAAGTTAAAATAAAAATAAAAATGGCATAAGCTTACATCTTTTAGAAGAACAATTTTTACATAGGGTTATACATGTTGGATTTTCGATTATAAATATTCATTAGAAAGATAAAAAGATTTCCTAAATAATGATATTTTATTTATAATTTTTAGACATTAAATAATTTATTTTATTTATGACACAATGATGATGCAGTAATTACTATAATAGTGAAAAATTAAAATAATTGATATTATAAATACCCAAATAAATATAATATGAACCTTTTAATGAATTAAACTAATTTTCTAGGATAATATGATATATTAGGATTGATTTAATTGACTTTGTTCTAAGTAATCAATCTGTTATCAGTTTCACAAAAATCAACTATTGAATAGTGTCAAAATTGACATAAAAGAGTTCTTAAAACAAATATTATATTATTAATTGATATTAAATTCCTAAAAATATAAGGTTCGGCCAAAAGACTTATATTATGATAGGTTAATCATTAATGTACCACTTGGGGGTCGCTTGGATGTATATAGTAAGTTTATTAACCATATTATATAAAAATACAAAGAGACATTGTAAAAGTGAAACTAATTAACTTAGAGTTAATACTTAAAGATAAGGTTAATATAAGTACCCAAACCTGTCTAAATTCTATTGGATGAGTTTTTTTCGACCTATCCCCACCTCATCCTTTTAATAGTCAACTTTGGAGCCTTTGGAAACCGAATATGAATTTATTATAAATTAATATTTCTAGCTTTTCCAAAGGTGCCCCTCACCCCTCTTATAAAAGGGCACTCCTCCTTCTCTTTTCCTCACACCTCTCAAGCCACTTGGCTCGTCCAAACTCTGCCCAACTAAGCTCCCCACATCCCTCTCCTCCTCCTTGAAGCTTCCCCTTAGGCATAAAGCATTTCAAGAAGTCCTTTGGTTCCAACCAAAGTAAGTTACCTAAATTAAAGGTAACGATTTCTCTTAAATTATTTTCATTTATTTTGCTTCTCCAACCCCCAAACTCTTTTTATTTACATTCTTTTGTAAAAACACCAGTATCCTCAATATACTAGGATGTTTTTATAATAAAGATTCAAACTATACATACACACAACTCCATCTAATGGATGATGAACATAATGTTTCTGTGGATGGCAAACTAACGCCTCACGAAACGATGATTGTTCAAATACATCTTACCGCCTCTCATGGTGGCCATTATGATGGCACTGTAATTAAATATGATATTAATGATATATATTTTATATATAAGCTTCTGTAATTCCATTTTATTTCATACCATTATTCGTTTCATGTTGTATATACATACGATAATTTCATTTGAGGAAGTGCGGACTACCGCCCCCTTAAAATGATATGACTCGTTCATACCACACATGGAACGTATAAAGGATGGTGTTAATGAACTTAAGTAACATGTATAAAATATTATATTATACTGGAATAGTAATATACCTAAGTATCATTTGGATTCAATTATTTTAAAATAAAAATTAAATGGAAGTTGCGTCCGTGCGTACGTACGAACTACCGTCTCCACGAACGCGATGAGATTCATCCTCCATCGTATCCATTCAAGTATAATTATCATTTGATGATTTAAAAATTATGTTTAAGGACTTAATACCATTCTGGATTTGAATAATATACAACCTATCCTTTACAAACATGTCTTACGTAACAAAACATACAAAAGCAAATGAGTAAGTTAACACCCGAAACAACGATAATACTAAGATATTATTATCAAATCAATATTAAAAGATCATACATGATATCATATTAATATATATGATTCTTGTATAATTTAGTAACAATTATTTCACCATTATACAGGAGGTTAACCTACCCCAACCAAGGAAAAGTACAAGGTAAGGGATTTTCTTATCTCACATTCAATTCCGTGAGATTTCCATTGTTCGCCACTAAATTATTGAAAGTGGTGTATTGTGTACTGCCATTTGATATATATTATCATTATTATCTTTATATTCATGTTATTCTGTAAATATTTTGGTGGTTATTAACTTTTGACCATACAACTCAGTTGATTAACGTGGTAAGGGGTTTTCATCTCACTCATAATTCCCGTGAGATTCATGCCATATTGCCACCATTACCTTTTGTGTGGTGTATGTACTGCCCATAATTATAATCTTTGTGTAATACACTCTAATTTATGTGTACTTACATATTCATTGTATGATACATCTTTCATGGGTTGTATGTTTCATAAGTTACCAAATTGGTAAGGGTTTACTTTACAACCTCTTCATTATCCAAGGTTGTTTATACGTAATAATCTACTGGGATCTCTTTATCATCCACATCCATGTTTCTTAAAAATGTATTTCAAAAATTTTTTACTATTTACAAGAATATGGGTTAAAGTCATTTATACCCTTGTTTGACTTTTTATAAGAGGTTTATAAAGGAATCTTTCCGTCATTTTCAAAACAAGGTCCTTTTTAACCTTTTCGACAGAATTGAGGTAAGAATGTTTTTTTAACTTATACGGCGGGTGCGGTTATTTTACGCCGTTATAAAATCTTCAAAGCTTTCCATACAAGCTTATAAGAATATTTTCAAAGAAAATGTTTTATTTTATATGGATCTTAAATGATTTCAAAATAAAAGGAGATACTTCTTTAAAAAGAATTTTGATTTCATCTATGTCAACATCCTTTGATGGATTTTAAGATTATTTGAAGTTGATTTATTATGATACAAAACTTCTATATTGTATTGAAGGTTTTGTGATATGTTTGACTGTGGATGTGCTATTTTTATACCATTCATAGTTTATGGTGAAATTATTGACATTTCGTATGCTAGTTTTAATACGAATGTTTATGTTATGTTTAATCCTTTTCATATGGGAATGCATTGGACTTAATAAGTGACGGGTGGAGCCCGCTATAGCTCCTCGATGCATCGGTAGGTCTAATGAGACAAACTAGTGTCTTGGCACAAGGCCTTGACAAAATCTTATTTGTAGTCTTGGCACGAGGCCTTGGCTATGTGGTTATGATAGTCTGGCATTATGCATTCCAACATTATGAAAGTGGTTATTGATATTGCATGTGATTATTCGATTAGTCCAATATCCATGTGAACAAGTAAATGGAATTATTTCATTTTACTTTTGCCATACTATGTTGAAGTCCAATTTTAAAAGGCTTTTGTTTTAGTAATTCATTGCCTTAAATGTTTATGCTTATTTATGAATGTTCTGCTATATTGTTATCCTTACTGGGCATTTGAGCTCACCCCTTCTCTATGTTTTATTTTTCCCAGGTAGTGAAGAAGCAAATTATGATTGACTTGCAGGGATATTATGAGGGGTTAATAGTGTGGATATGAAGACTTTGTTGATGTAGTAGTTTTTCACTTTGAAATGTAATGTAAAACGTTATGATTATATCTAGTGTTTCCAAGGCTACTAAACTAATCGGTCTTTCGAGATTTGATCTTTCTTGTGATCATGCCAATGTTACGAAGTAATGCACCGACTCTGGGTAGTTGGGGTCGGGGCGTTACAGTTGGTATCAGAGGAAGTTTAGTAAAAACCTTGGAAACTAGATTTAGATAAACTCTGATTAGAGCACGTAGACCTAAGATGAACTTTGAGGATTAGTATAGAAGAACTTCCTAGAATTTTGGTATTGTAGAGATTTTGTGAGTTTTCCGAGCAATACATCCCTGTCTGGATACGAGCAGGTAGAGGCGGCTCTGGCACAGATGTACCTAGGGGTAAAACCCGAAAACACCGCTTTGAGCTAGACTCGAACGGGAACTGGTGCACGACAACGGGCCTTGCTGCACTCTTGGTTACGACACTCCCGGGGGATATGCTTAGGATAACTCTCATTTTCTTTACAAATCATTATGAAGGGTTTATGAGTATATACTTCCTCAAAGAAAACATTTTTTTGATTATGGATTATATCCATAAATAGTTCAATTTATGTTTAGTGTTTTATAAGTATGGGATTATGTATTTCGATTCATAAACTGATCTAGTTTATGCAATTGTTTAGAAATGGCGCCCAGTAGAAGGAATGAGAACTCCAGAAATGCACATGATCCAAAGAGAAGGAAGGATCATATCTTTAATGGTCTTAAGCTAGAATTTATAATAGAAATAGTCTCCCATGTATTATCAACATATGAAGAAATAATATCATGTGTTGATAAGATAAGTAAAGAGTTTACTGAGTCCTATGGCTTTGAAGGGAAGCAAGAGAAGAAAAGGATAGAAGAGAGAAAGATGGATAAAGGGAAGAGGGAAAAGAAGAATTTTCCCATATGTGTTAACTGTGGAAAGAAACACCCTGGAGCTTGCCTGAAAGGAATGGGAGTTTGTTATAAGTGTGGAGGAAAAGGGCACAAAGTACGTGACTGTAAGGGTAAGAAAATGGTTTCAAATGTACAATGCTTCATTTGCAAAGAGTTTGGACACTACGCGAACCTATGTCCCAGTCATCAGACTATGCCGCAAATGATGCTATTGGATAATAATCAAGTTATGATACTACCACAGATGAAGAGGAATGATTAGAGTTCTTATGTTGATTATGTCAATTGAGTGTTGTATCAACAATGTACTTGTTATAATAATTATGGAGTATATAAGGATTGTACTGCAGTACTATTTCATTAAGGACTTGAGTTTGTGTGGAACAAAGAAAAGTGACTCAATAGAAGGTTAATTTTTTTGAAAATATTTGGTTGAGAGAAAGATAAACCATAATATGGTTCTGATACCGAAGTAGTGATTTTAGAATAATACATGATTGATTTGGATAAATTATATTGGATATTCTTGACTACCTTGAAGCTGATTAATGATTTGTATATTCCATCATTGTGGGGTTTAAAACATTTTTGGATTGATGAAGTATATCCAGCATTCTATATGGAATAAGGGAGCATGAATGTAATCAATAAGGATTATGGTAAATCAGGATGTTTCAGTGTTTTAAAAGAATACATGATGAAGGTATTAATATTCTATTATAGGGTAAAAAGGATCTACATTATGTTTACCTTCCTTATAAATGTTGGACTGTGAGTTTGGACAGAAGTATTTTGGATAAATTCTAAGTTTGATATTAATTTTGAACTGCCATAAAAGGACAACCCGGAGGTCGGGCGGCAACCCGTCGCGTCCGGCAAAGCTGCGAGACTTGAACCTGCAACCGAAGGGCGACAAGGGTGTATCACCTACCACTGGCCCACGAGATGTCCTGGATTAAATAATTTAGTTTTTATTAAAAGATCTTGTAGATGAATTATAAATTCGATTATTTTGGAACCCTATACGAATAGTGTAAATAGAATTTTTTTACGTTCTATTATGTTTTAGAGTGAAATATGAGTTTGTGGTAGAACTTTATTAATGGATAAAACTCTAAAGTATGTATACCTCCTTATGTTCTTAGCCAATCTCATAAATAAATTCCACAACATTAAGAAAAGGAACTTAGAACAAAAATGTTGTCCTAGATGGTACCTTAAATCATCCCTAATTTATGGCTTTGGGATTGTTGGCCTTTTCATAGCCATGTTCTCTACCACTCTCCATCAGATAATTGATGGTTAGATTTCTCCTCCATATCCATATTTTCCTACATGGATCCCTAGTATGTGTTATTTTCGGTAATCTTCATACTTTCCACTCTTTAGTTTAAATAGAGGCCTCATTAATTCATTTTTCAATGTGGGATTTCAACTAGGATATTTTGAAACGTCAAAAATGTGTTATCCTAATACCCTATGTTTTGTTGAACCGATGGTATTTCAATTCATCATAGATTAATGAATTTAAGGAACTCAATTTTATACTTGTTTGTGATTGATGACCTCAATCACTACCTATAAATATTTACGTTTTTCCTCCGATTATATGTCTCCAATTTCCACCAATGTTCTCCTAATCGAGATCATAATTTGGTGGTGACCCTTTGATTTCTCTTTTCCTCATATTAAGACTAAATTTTAGTAACCCAATTTTCGATGTGGGTTTTCCCAAAAATATATTTTCTACTTTCAACCTTTTATTTTCGAAGAACAATTTCAAATTGCGAGGACTCAATTTTTTGAAGGAGGGGAGAATGTAACACCCCAAGATTTCATAGTGTGTTATTTCTTCAAAATAATAACTTGCACTCCACGCAACACCGAGTTCAATCACACCATGACTTACCAAAGGAAAAATCCATTCAAAAGAGGTTAATAATATTATTGACTAAATTTTAAACTTTATATAATCCTTATAATTTTAGATTCAATATTATGAGTTTCTTAGATATAATGCAAGAACAAATTCATTTTTAGTATTGCACTTTTATCAAATTTTAATAGTGAACCATTTTTAAATACTATATTTTAAACTTTTTGACTAAATGGGGACATCAAAAATTTAAAATGAAACATCCCAAACTTCTACGGTACGTTTCCCTTTGAATAATGTGATAGCGTGTGTTGTACGCAACCTCGAGTTCTAACACACACCACAACTAATTAAACTAGCCGTTGTGAATAGTAATACCTACTTTTTGAAATCATAAATATTCTATATTTCAAAATGGACTTCATTTTTGGATTCGGAATATCAAAATTAGCCTAGGGTGAAATTTTGGTACGTTTCGGATAACTTTCATATTTTGATGAATAGTGAAAATTACTAAATTTTAATTAAAAACAACCTTTTTAATCAAAATAATTAATAGTGATAAATTATGAATTGGAGTGGTTTTAAAGTATATTTAGAATATATTTTTACATTTTAATATAATTTTGGTCATTGGACATAATTTTACAATTAAACCGAACATAAACAAGTGTCAATCTTTTGATAGTTATTATCTCTTAAAAACACGCTTTTTGTTTTGACAGCGGGAATTAATTTTAAATTAATTTCTGCCACTTATGTGTTTTAAATTTGGGAAAATGGATTCCATATTTGGAATCAGGATTTTCAAATTGTGTATATAGGTAACTTTTATTTTTAGACATTTTGAATAGTTACTGTGGTAAATATTTTATTTACCATGGTTAAAGGGTAAATCCGGTAAATAAGGGTTAAAAAAATAATATTATAATAATACAAAATTACCCTAAAACGTGTCATAACCTTATTGGTGGACACATACCCGACCATGGGCATCCTTGGGTCAATTTGGGGACCCCTTGGAGCCACTTGTATGTGGTAGGGACACATTATATTAATAAAGTTAAAATAAAAATAAAAATGGCATAAGCTTACATCTTTTAGAAGAACAATTTTTACATAGGGTTATACATGTTGGATTTTCGATTATAAATATTCATTAGAAAGATAAAAGGATTTCCTAAATAATGATATTTTATTTATAATTTTTAGACATTAAATAATTTATTTTATTTATGACACAATGATGATGCAGTAATTACTATAATAGTGAAAAATTAAACTAATTGATATTATAAATACCCAAATAAATATAATATGAACCTTTTAATGAATTAAACTAATTTTCTAGGATAATATGATATATTAGGATTGATTTAATTGACTTTTTTCGAAGTAATCAATCTGTTATAAGTTTCACAAAAATCAACTATTGAATAGTGTCAAAATTGACATAAAAGAGTTCTTAAAACAAATATTATATTATTAATTGATATTAAATTCCTAAAAATCTAATGTTCGGCCAAAAGACTTATATTATGATAGGTTAATCATTAATGGACCACTTGGGGGTCGCTTGGATGTATATAGTAAGTTTATTAACCATATTATATAAAAATACAAAGAGACATTGTAAAAGTGAAACTAATTAACTTAGAGTTAATACTTAAAGATAAGGTTAATATAAGTACCCAAACCTGTCTAAATTCTATTGGATGAGTTGTTTTCGACCTATCCCCACCTCATCCTTTGAATAGTCAACTTTGGAGCCTTTGGAAACCGAATATGAATTTATTATAAATTAATATTTCTAGCTTTTCCAAAGGTGCCCCTCACCCCTCTTATAAAAGGGCACTCCTCCTTCTCTTTTCCTCACACCTCTCAAGCCTCTTGGCTCGTCCAAACTCTGCCCAACTAAGCTCCCCACATCCCTCTCCTCCTCCTTGAAGCTTCCCCTTAGGCAGAAAGCATTTCAAGAAGTCCTTTGGTTCCAACCAAAGTGAGTTACCTAAATTAAAGGTAACGATTTCTCTTAAATTATTTTCATTTATTTTGCTTCTCCAACCCCCAAAATCTTTTTATTTACATTCTTTTGTAAAAAAACCAGTATCCTCAATATAATAGGATGTTGTTATAAGAAAGATTCAAACTATACATACACACAACTCCATCTAATGGATGATGAACATAATGTTTCTGTGGATGGCAAACTAACGCCTCACGAAACGATGATTGTTCAAATACATCTTACCGCCTCTCATGGTGGCCATTATGATGGCACTGTAATTAAATATGATATTAATGATATATATTTTATATATAAGCTTCTGTAATTCCATTTTATTTCATACCATTATTCGTTTCATGTTGTATATACATACGATAATTTCATTTGAGGAAGTGCGGACTACCGCCCCCTTAAAATGATATGACTCGTTCATACCACACATGGAACGTATAAAGGATGGTGTTAATGAACTTAAGTAACATGTATAAAATATTATATTATACTGGAATAGTAATATACCTAAGTATCATTTGGATTCAATTATTTTAAAATAAAAATTAAATGGAAGTTGCGTCCGTGCGTACGTACGGACTACCGTCTCCACGAACGCGATGAGATTCATCCTCCATCGTATCCATTCAAGTATAATTATCATTTGATGATTTAAAAATTATGTTTAAGGACTTAATACCATTCTGGATTTGAATAATATACAACCTATCCTTTACAAACATGTCTTACGTAACAAAACATACAAAAGCAAACGAGTAAGTTAACACCCGAAACAACGATAATACTAAGATATTATTATCAAATCAATATTAAAAGATCATATATGATATCATATTAATATATATGATTCTTGTATAATTTAGTAACAATTATTTCACCATTATACAGGAGGTTAACCTACCCCAACCAAGGAAAAGTACAAGTTAAGGGATTTTCTTATCTCACATTCAATTCCGTGAGATTTCCATTGTTCGCCACTAAATTATTGAAAGTGGTGTATTGTGTACTGCCATTTGATATATATTATCATGATTATCTTTATATTCATGTTATTCTGTAAATATTTTGGTGGTTATTAACTTTTGACCATACAACTCAGTTGATTAACGTGGTAAGGGGTTTTCATCTCACTCCTAATTCCCGTGAGATTCATGCCATATTGCCACCATTACCTTTTGTGTGGTGTATGTACTGCCCATAATTATATTCTTTGTGTAATACACTCTAATTTATGTGTACTTACATATTCATTGTATGATACATCTTTCATGGGTTGTATGTTTCATAAGTTACCAAATTGGTAAGGGTTTACTTTACAACCTCTTCATTATCCAAGGTTGTTTATACGTAATAATCTACTGGGATCTCTTTATCATCCACATCCATGTTTCTTAAAAATGTATTTCAAAACATTTTTACTATTTACAAGAATATGGGTTAAAGTCATTTATACCCTTGTTTGACTTTTTATAAGAGGTTTATAAAGGAATCTTTCCGTCGTTTTCAAAACAAGGTCCTTTTTAACCTTTTCGACAGAATTGAGGTAAGAATGTTTTTTTTAACTTATACGGCGGGTGCGGTTATTTTACGCCGTTATAAAATCTTCAAAGATTTCCATACAAGCTTATAAGAATATTTTCAAAGAAAATGTTTTATTTTATATGGATCTTAAATGATTTCAAAATAAAAGGAGATACTTCTTTAAAAAGAATTTTGATTTCATCTATGTCAACATCCTTTGATGGATTTTAAGATTATTTGAAGTTGATTTATTATGATACAAAACTTCTATATTGTATTGAAGGTTTTGTGATATGTTTGACTGTGGATGTGCTATTTTTATACCATTCATAGTTTATGGTGAAATTATTGACATTTCATATGCTAGTTTTAATACGAATGTTTATGTTATGTTTAAACCTTTTCATATGGGAATGCATTGGACTTAATAAGTGACGGGTGGAGCCCGCTATAGCTCCTCGATGCATCGGTAGGTCTCATGAGACAAACTAGTGTCTTGGCACAAGGCCTTGACAAAATCTTATTTGTAGTCTTGGCACGAGGCCTTGGCTATGTGGTTATGATAGTCTGGCATTATGCATTCCAACATTATGAAAGTGGTTATTGATATTGCATGTGATTATTCGATTAGTCGAATATCCATGTGAACAAGTAAATGGAATTATTTCATTTTACTTTTGCCATACTATGTTGAAGTCCAATTTTAAAAGGCTTTTGTTTTAGTAATTCATTGCCTTAAATGTTTATGCTTATTTATGAATGTTCTGCTATATTGTTATCCTTACTGGGCATTTGAGCTCACCCCTTCTCTATGTTTTATTTTTCCGAGGTAGTGAAGAAGTAAATTATGATTGACTTGCAGGGATATTATGAGGGGTTAATAGTGTGGTTATGAAGACTTTGTTGATGTAGTAGTTTTTCACTTTTAAATGTAATGTAAAACATTATGATTATATCTAGTGTTTCCAAGGCTACTAAACTAATCGGTCTTTCGAGATTTGATCTTTCTTGTGATCTTGCCAATGTTACGAAGTAATGCACCGACTCTGGGTAGTTGGGGTCGGGGCGTTACCGTTGGTATCAGAGGAAGTTTAGTAAAAACCTTGGAAACTAGATTTAGATAAACTCTGATTAGAGCACGTAGACCTAAGATGAACTTTGAGGATTAGTATAGAAGAACTTCCTAGAATTTTGGTATTGTAGAGATTTTGTGAGTTTTCCGAGCAATACATCCCTGTCTGGATACGAGCAGGTTGAGGCGGCTCTGGCACAGATGTACGTAGGGGTAAAACCCGAAAACACCGCTTTGAGCTAGACTCGAACGGGAACTAGTGCACGACAACGGGCCTTGCTGCACTCTTGGTTACGACACTCCCGGGGGATATGCTTAGGATAACTCTCATTTTCTTTACAAATCATTATGAAGGGTTTATGAGTATATACTTCCTCAAAGAAAACATTTTTTTGATTATGGATTATATCCATAAATAGTTCAATTTATGTTTAGTGTTTTATAAGTATGGGATTATGTATTTCGATTCATAAACTGATCTAGTTTATGAAATTGTTTAGAAATGGCGCCCAGTAGAAGGAATGAGAACTCCAGAAATGCACATGATCCAAAGAGAAGGAAGGATCATATCTTTCATGGTCTTAAGATAGAATTTATAATAGAAATAGTCTCCCATGTATTATCAACATATGAAGAAATAATATCATGTGTTGATAAGATAAGTAAAGAGTTTACTGAGTCCTATGGCTTTGAAGGGAAGCAAGAGAAGAAAAGGATAGAAGAGAGAAAGATGGATAAAGGGAAGAGGGAAAAGAAGAATTTTCCCATATGTGTTAACTGTGGAAAGAAACACCCTGGAGCTTGCCTGAAAGGAATGGGAGTTTGTTATAAGTGTGGAGGAAAATGGCACAAAGTACGTGACTGTAAGGGTAAGAAAATGGTTTCAAATGTACAATGCTTCATTTGCAAGGAGTTTGGACACTACGCGAACCTATGTCCCAGTCATCAGACTATGCCGCAAATGATGCTATTGGATAATAATCGAGTTATGATACTACCACAGATGAAGAGGAATGATTAGAGTTCTTATGTTGATTATGTCAATTGAGTGTTGTATCAACAATGTACTTGTTATAATAATTATGGAGTATATAAGGATTGTACTGCAGTACTATTTCATTAAGGACTTGAGTTTGTGTGGAACAAAGAAAAGTGACTCAATAGAAGGTTAAATTTTTGGAAAATATTTGGTTGAGAGAAAGATAAACCATAATATGGTTCTGATACCAAAGTAGTGATTTTAGAATAATACATGATTGATTTGGATAAATTATATTGGATATTCTTGACTACCTTGAAGCTGATTAATGATTTGTATACTCCATCATTGTGGGGTTTAAAACATTTTTGGATTGATGAAGTATATCCAGCATTCTATATGGAATAAGGGAGCATGAATGTAATCAATAAGGATTATGGTAAATCAGGATGTTTCAGTGTTTTAAAAGAATACATGATGAAGGTATTAATATTCTATTATAGGGTAAAAAGGATCTACATTATGTTTACCTTCCTTATAAATGTTGGACTGTGAGTTTGGACAGAAGTATTTTGGATAAATTCTAATTTTGATATTAATTTTGAACTGCCATAAAAGGACAACCCGGAGGTCGGGCGGCAACCCGTCGCGTCCGGCAAAGCTGCGAGACTTGAACCCGCAACCGAATGGCGACAAGGGTGTATCACCTACCACTGGCCCACGAGATGTCCTGGATTAAATAATTTAGTTTTTATTAAAAGATCTTGTAGATGAATTATAAATTCGATTATTTTGGAACCCTATACGAATAGTGTAAATAGAATTTTTTTTACGTTCTATTATGTTTTAGAGTGAAAGATGAGTTTGTGGTAGAAATTTATTAATGGATAAAACTCTAAAGTATGTATACCTCCTTATGTTCTTAGCCAATCTCATAAATAAATTCCACAACATTAAGAAAAGGAACTTAGAACAAAAATGTTGTCCTAGATGGTACCTTAAATCATCACTAATTTATGGCTTTGGGATTTTTGGCCTTTTCATAGCCATGTTCTCTACCACTCTCCATCAGATAATTGATGGTTAGATTTCTCCTCCATATCCATATTTTCCTACATGGATCCCTAGTATGTGTTATTTTCGGTAATCTTCATACTTTCCACTCTTTAGTTTAAATAGAGGCCTCATTAATTCATTTTTCAATGTGGGATTTCAACTAGGACATTTTGAAACGTCAAAAATGTGTTATCCTAATACCCTATGTTTTGTTGAACCGATGGTATTTCAATTCATCATAGATTAATGAATTTAAGGAACTCAATTTTATACTTGTTTGTGATTGATGACCTCAATCACTACCTATAAATATTTACGTTTTTCCTCCGATTATATGTCTCCAATTTCCACCAATGTTCTCCTAATCGAGATCATAATTTGGTGGTGACCCTTTGATTTCTCTTTTCCTCATATTAAGACTAAATTATAGTAACCCAATTTCCGATGTGGGTTTTCCCAAAAATATATTTTCTACTTTCAACCTTTTATTTTCGAAGAACAATTTCAAATTGCGAGAACGCAATTTATTGAAGGAGGGGAGAATGTAACACCCCAAGATTTCATAGTGTGTTATTTCTTCAAAATAATAACTTGCACTACACGCAACACCGAGTTCAATCACACCATGACTTACCAAAGGAAAAAGCCATTGAAAAGTGGTTAATAATATTATTGACTAAATTTTAAACTTTATATAATCCTTATAATTTTAGATTCAATATTATGAGTTTCTTAGATATAATGCAAGAACAAATTCATTTTTAGTATTGCACTTTTATCAAATTTTAATAGTGAACCATTTTTAAATACTATATTTTAAACTTTTTGACTAAATGGGGACATCAAAAATTTAAAATGAAACATCCCAAGCTTCTACGGTACGTTTCCCTTCGAATAATGCGATAGCGTGTGTTGTACGCAACCTCGAGTTCTAACACACACCACAACTAATTAAACTAGCCGTTGTGAATAGTAATACCTACTTTTTGAAATCATAAATATTCTATATTTCAAAATGGACTTCATTTTTGGATTCGGAATATCAAAATTAGCCTAGGGTGAAATTTTGGTACATTTCGGATAACTTTCATATTTTGATGAATAGTGAAAATTACTAAATTTTAATTAAAAACAACTTTTTTAATCAAAATAATTAATAGTGATAAATTATGAATTGGAGTGTTTTTAAAGTATATTTAGAATATATTTTTACATTTTAATATAATTTTGGTCATTGGACATAATTTTACAATTAAACCGAACATAAACAAGTGTCAATCTTTTGATAGTTATTATCTCTTAAAAACACGCTTTTTGTTTTGACAGCGGGAATTAATTTTAAATTAATTTCTGCCACTTCTGTGTTTTAAATTTGGGAAAATGGATTCCATATTTGGAATCAGGATTTTCAAATTGTGTATATAGGTAACTTTTATTTTTAGACATTTTGAATAGTTACTGTGGTAAATATTTTATTTACCATGGTTAAAGGGTAAATCCGGTAAATAAGGGTTAAAAAATAATATTATAATAATACAAAATTACCCTAAAACGTGTCATAACCTTATTGGTGGACACATACCCGACCATGGGCATCCTTGGGTCAATTTGGGGACCCCTTGGAGCCACTTGTATGTGGTAGGGACACATTATATTAATAAAGTTAAAATTAAAATAAAAATGGCATAAGCTTACATCTTTTAGAAGAACAATTTTTACATAGGGTTATACATGTTGGAGTTTCGATTATAAATATTCATTAGAAAGATAAAAAGATTTCCTAAATAATGATATTTTATTTATAATTTTTAGACATTAAATAATTTATTTTATTTATGACACAATGATGATGCAGTAATTACTATAATAGTGAAAAATTAAAATAATTGATATTATAAATACCCAAATAAATATAATATGAACCTTTTAATGAATTAAACTAATTTTCTAGGATAATATGATATATTAGGATTGATTTAATTGACTTTGTTTGAAGTAATCAATCTGTTATGAGTTTCACAAAAATCAACTATTGAATAGTGTCAAAATTGACATAAAAGAGTTCTTAAAACAAATATTATATTATTAATTGATATTAAATTCCTAAAAATCTAAGGTTCGGCCAAAAGACTTATATTATGATAGGTTAATCATTACTGGACCACTTGGGGGTCGCTTGGATGTATATAGTAAGTTTATTAACCATATTATATAAAACTACAAAGAGACATTGTAAAAGTGAAACTAATTAACTTAGAGTTAATACTTAAAGATAAGGTTAATATAAGTACCCAAACCTGTCTAAATTCTATTGGATGAGTTGTTTTCGACCTATCCCCACCTCATCCTTTGAATAGTCAACTTTGGAGCCTTTGGAAACCGAATATGAATTTATTATAAATTAATATTTCTAGCTTTTCCAAAGGTGCCCCTCACCCCTCTTATAAAAGGGCACTCCTCCTTCTCTTTTCCTCACACCTCTCAAGCCACTTGGCTCGTCCAAACTCTGCCCAACTAAGCTCCCCACATCCCTCTCCTCCTCCTTGAAGCTTCCCCTTAGGCAGAAAGCATTTCAAGAAGTCCTTTGGTTCCAACCAAAGTGAGTTACCTAAATTAAAGGTAACGATTTCTCTTAAATTATTTTCATTTATTTTGCTTCTCCAACCCCCAAACTCTTTTTATTTACTTTCTTTTGTAAAAACACCAGTATCCTCAATATACTAGGATGTTGTTATAAGAAATATTCAAACTATACATACACACAACTCCATCTAATGGATGATGAACATAATGTTTCTGTGGATGGCAAACTAACGCCTCACGAAACGATGATTGTTCAAATAAATCTTACCGCCTATCATGGTGGCCATTATGATGGCACTGTAATTAAATATGATATTAATGATATATATTTTATATATAAGCTTCTGTAATTCCATTTTATTTCATACCATTATTCGTTTCATGTTGTATATACATACGATAATTTCATTTGAGGAAGTGCGGACTACCGCCCCCTTAAAATGATATGACTCGTTCATACCACACATGGAACGTATAATGGATGGTGTTAATGAACTTAAGTAACATGTATAAAATATTATATTATACTGGAATAGTAATATACCTACGTATCATTTGGATTCAATTATTTTAAAATAAAAATTAAATGGAAGTTGCGTCCGTGCGTACGTACGGACTACCGTCTCCACGAACGCGATGAGATTCATCCTCCATCGTATCCATTCAAGTATAATTATCATTTGATGATTTAAAAATTATGTTTAAGGACTTAATACCATTCTGGATTTGAATAATATACAACCTATCCTTTACAAACATGTCTTACGTAACAAAACATACAAAAGCAAACGAGTAAGTTAACACCCGAAACAACGATAATACTAAGATATTATTATCAAATCAATATTAAAAGATCATATATGATATCATATTAATATATATGATTCTTGTATAATTTAGTAACAATTATTTCACCATTATACACGAGGTTAACCTACCCCAACCAAGGAAAAGTACAAGTTAAGGGATTTTCTTATCTCACATTCAATTCCGTGAGATTTCCATTGTTCGCCACTAAATTATTGAAAGTGGTGTATTGTGTACTGCCATTTGATATATATTATCATGATTATCTTTATATTCATGTTATTCTGTAAATATTTTGGTGGTTATTAACTTTTTACCATACAACTCAGTTGATTAACGTGGTAAGGGGTTTTCATCTCACTCCTTATTCCCGTGAGATTCATGCCATATTGCCACCATTACCTTTTGTGTGGTGTATGTACTGCCCATAATTATATTCTTTGTGTAATACACTCTAATTTATGTGTACTTACATATTCATTGTATGATACATCTTTCATGGGTTGTATGTTTCATAAGTTACCAAATTGGTAAGGGTTTACTTTACAACCTCTTCATTATCCAAGGTTGTTTATACGTAATAATCTACTGGGATCTCTTTATCATCCACATCCATGTTTCTTAAAAATGTATTTCAAAACATTTTTACTATTTACAAGAATATGGGTTAAAGTAATTTATACCCTTTTTGACTTTTTATAATAGGTTTATAAAGGAATCTTTCCGTCGTTTTCAAAACAAGGTCCTTTTTAACCTTTTCGACAGAATTGAGGTAAGAATGTTTTTTTTAACTTATACGGCGGGTGCGGTTATTTTACGCCGTTATAAAATCTTCAAAGCTTTCCATACAAGCTTATAAGAATATTTTCAAAGAAAATGTTTTATTTTATATGGATCTTAAATGATTTCAAAATAAAAGGAGATACTTCTTTAAAAAGAATTTTGATTTCATCTATGTCAACATCATTTGATGGATTTTAAGATTATTTGAAGTTGATTTATTATGATACAAAACTTCTATATTGTATTGAAGGTTTTGTGATATGTTTGACTGTGGATGTGCTATTTTCATACCATTCATAGTTTATGGTGAAATTATTGACATTTCGTATGCTAGTTTTAATACGAATGTTTATGTTATGTTTAAACCTTTTCATATGGGAATGCATTGGACTTAATAAGTGACGGGTGGAGCCCGCTATAGCTCCTCGATGCATCGGTAGGTCTCATGAGACAAACTAGTGTCTTGGCACAAGGCCTTGACAAAATCTTATTTGTAGTCTTGGCACGAGGCCTTAGCTATGTGGTTATGATAGTCTGGCATTATGCATTCCAACATTATGAAAGTGGTTATTGATATTGCATGTGATTATTCGATTAGTCGAATATCCATGTGAACAAGTAAATGGAATTATTTCATTTTACTTTTGCCATACTATGTTGAAGTCCAATTTTAAAAGGCTTTTGTTTTAGTAATTCATTGCCTTAAATGTTTATGCTTATTTATGAATGTTCTGCTATATTGTTATCCTTACTGGGCATTTGAGCTCACCCCTTCTCTATGTTTTATTTTTCCCAGGTAGTGAAGAAGTAAATTATGATTGACTTGCAGGGATATTATGAGGGGTTAATAGTGTGGATATGAAGACTTTGTTGATGTAGTAGTTTTTCACTTTGAAATGTAATGTAAAACTTTATGATTATATCTAGTGTTTCCAAGGCTACTAAACTAATCGGTCTTTCGAGATTTGATCTTTCTTGTGATCATGCCAATGTTACGAAGTAATGCACCGACTCTGGGTAGCTGGGGTCGGGGCGTTACATAAAAGGGTGAGCACAGATGCTTAATAGATGGTAAAAGGGTGATGTTTATTGTTTATCATGTAAAATCATACGATATTCATACCTTTATGAGATCATGAACACAACATAAAATCTCCATACCCATTCTATGAGGTATTATAAACTCATGTCATGATATAAATCCTTTTCAAATCAAAGGACATGGATCACAAGGGTGATAGATCATCATTAATCAATCATGAACCATGTTTTCAAATCATATATATTAAAATATTTTATTATAGTATGGAATCATCATAGTCATTGAAATCATTTTACATGTCAAGGTTAACTAAAAAGACAACAAAAAATAGTGTATCAAGTGTCATCACATGTTTCCCCTGTCATAATGGATCAAGAACCACCACCAGTTTCCTATAGTGGATAGACATACCTACGTATTTCCCATATAGGATTAAGCACATATACTTGATTCAAATAGCGGATCAAGAACTCTATCACGTTTTCGATAATTATATCATGTGATATTATACATAAACCAATTCATTTGAGGGATATATAATTTTGGGCACACACGTCATATTATCAAAACCATACATATTTGTGATAAACATTCCTAAAACATTAATCATATCATCTTATATTACCCTATGCAAAATAAATGGGGTTTATTAACATTTTTACAATTAATAATTTCATAACCTATGAAAAATAAGAAGGTTTTATAAACATATCATCCTCATAATCAAAGAACATCCGAAAAAATAATAAGGATGGATTCATTAGATCAAATCCATATTAAATCATAAGTGACATCAATGGTTGTTGTCATAGATGAAATGTTTCTTTAAGAGGAAACTATAAATTTATTGAGTAAAATACACATTTCATTATTAAATATCTTATTTAGAATAATAATATTTCAAAAATGATAAGGAAATTATTTTCTAAATATAATAATTGAATTTTATAGAAATATATAAATAATTGAGTGGTCATGATGGTAGGAAATTATATTTATTTCATGTATGTCAAAATAAGTATTTCTTTAACATTTTTTAAAAAAATTAAAAATTACATTTTTTTGGAAAATGATATAATAATTACATTGAAAAATTGTTATAAAAATTCAAACATATATTAAAATGGATTTTTACAATAATTAGATAATAATAAGAAACATTCTTGAAATAATTTTTAATATGTAATGGGAAAAGATGAAAAATATTCCCAACCGAATAGTAAAACATATTTAGCTTTCCTTAAAGTCATTCTTTTAGTATCTTGAATATTTAATCTGAGAAAAATGAATTGATATTTTCTAATATACCGAGGTAAATAAATGTGAATAAAAATTAATTGTATTTATTATATCTGTATCGTATGTATTTCTTAGTGGAAGTTCAAGTGTAAAAATTCCTGATTGAAACAAGGCTGAAATATAAATCTCATGACTCAAGTTTCATCTTTATTCATACTCATTTGAACCTCCTATATAAAAATATGGATTTAGTATACATTACTTTTGTATCCATTAAAACTTATATAATTACACATATGATTTATTTATAACATTTTATCTCCCATTTGTTTTGAATTTTTTATTAAAACTATAGTTTCAGGTGATAACTTCTTTATATTTCATGCCTATTTTGGATCTGCAGTCTCTGTCCTTAAACATTGATCATGGTATCATCAACTATAAAAAATATAAATAATTCTATAAATATAATATATATTATTTATATATAAATATATTTATTTAGACTCATCCATAAAATTTTGACATAGAAAAATGAATTACTGTATCCATCGACATGGTAGGACACACATACGCATGGGCACTGCTCTCAATTTTTAATGGATAGAATGAAAGAAAGGTAAATAATAATTCACCATTATAGAATTATTATTTTATAATATATATAATATATATTCATTTTATTTATCATTGTTACCATATATTTAAATCATAAATGAAAAAGAAATCACATCACTTCATGGAGGTGGTAGTCCACATGTATACATGAGTGATTCTATCATTTTCTAAGGGAGGGGGGAAAGGTTGATAAATTATGTTCTATAATAATACTAAATATTAATTATTTTAAATATATTTATTAATGTATTTAATTATGGAAACCTTATAATTATAGGAAGGATATTAATAAATAATATTGAATTTGTTTTCGTTAACAGTTGTACCTTTTTCTTAAGAATCTTTATTTGGCTTACACATTAATCCTTGAAATACTGGAATTTTGAAAAAAAATAGATCTAGGATTCATAAAAAGAATCTATTATAATATTATACATGAAATTTAATTATATATAAAGATAAAACATTATGAATAATGATGGAGAGGAGGTGCAATTTTATATGTGAGGAGAGGGGAACTCTTCAAATTACATAAAGTAATAAATTAATATAAATTAATTTCAAAATAAAAATTGATCCAAATTGAAATAATTAGAATATAAATGATTATGAGTACAACTACTATCATAAAATAATATTTCTAAATTTTTTGGTTATGTTTTCATCCCTATCTATTAGTTTTCACTCCCCATTAATCGTTTTTGACAATGACTACAATGTGTTTATTTTCTATAATTTAAGGCTTAAAAATGTTACCCTAAATAGTAATGTTAATTACAAATGGGAAATGGTTTTTATTTTTCACCATATACCATTATTTATTTCCTAATATATTATTTTTATTAATTTTACATATTTTAATAAAATTTTATTATTTTTTCAACTATCGAAAATGTCATTTTTGGGACTATTCATTGAATTTAACATTAAAAACAATATGATTAAAGAAATTTGTATATAATCCTCTAAAAATTAAATAACAAGTTTTATTTATTTTTAAAATTTGTGGGACACTATGAATGAATCAAAAAAATTACTTTTAGAGTTTTTTTAAATTAAATTAATGATTTTTATACTACTTTCACAAACATTATGTCAATGTTGTATAAGAATTAGAGGTAATTATTTTATCACTGAATATTTAAAATTAATCATAATGATAAAAAATTAATTAATACTTCAAATAATCATTTTTTTCGAAAATAAGTATTCTTTTCCCTATTACAAAATATTATAGATATTAAAAGCAATAAAGTCACATTTTTAACATTATCATTCACATTAATTTTATAATGGTCATAATCAATGATAAATGGAAAAAGGTTGTATTTTAGATTTTTGGATGATTATAGATGAAATAGGCTCATTTAATTAAATAATTATATGTTTTTTAATGAATCATATGCCTTATAAAATTAGTTTTAACTCTAAATATCCCATTTTACAATTACCATGATAACTAAATTTATCAATGATCAATATTCATATTGATAAAAATAAAAGTGTCAAATTTAACTAATTTTGACATCCTAATTAAAAATATTGAATAAATTTTCAATAATAAATATCTAGATGTGTTAGAAATAAATTTAAGAGAATAATGTAAAACACAACGATTAACAGTTTTTCCAAAAAATGACTTTCTTTGTATAAAAATTTATTTATACCAAATTCAGAAATAACATTGATTATAATGAAATTAATTATATTATTCATAATATAAGAGAAATAATTTTAATTTAAAACCATTTTAAAACAAATTAGATCTTCTTAAATTATTAAAACAAAAATACAATTTTCAATATAAATCCTATGTTTTCTCTATTCATTAGAAAATCAATCATTTCTTAAAGGTACCAAAAATTCACCCAAAAATATTTTATATCTGATTATTTGAAATATTATAAATTTATTATCAAATAAAATATCAATAAATTATATAAATTAGTTATAATGTTTTTATCAAAATGCATTAAAAACCATTTTTAATGAAAATTTATTTTTTAAAATTAAAAAGGATTTACTAAAAATTGAGTTATTATTTCCCAAGTATTAATCAAAAAAATTATTAAGATGTAATTATATATATATATTTCAAAATGTTGTTATTCATATTCACTTATCAAATTTATGGTTTTGGTTATATAATTATACTATATTAAGATTCATATTATACTTGGGATTACAAATATATAATTCTATTGATGAAATTAAATTTATTTATAGAGAAATATATTTTAAAGACATATTTTGTTACATTCTACCCCCTTTAAAATGATTTTTACCTTCAAAATTATATCATTATGATATAAATAACGGATTATATTTCTATTTTATCACATCCTTTTGTTCTTTTATAGATTCCTCTAATTTATGGTTTCCCCACAAAAAAATTATTAGGTGAGTATTATTGTTCCTCTACACTATCTATGAAATGTAGATTTTCTATGGGTTTTTCAGCATAAGAGAGATGATTTTCTAGTTGTATAATTTTTTATTGTAGATGTGATGGATCACATAAGTACTTCCAATAAAAAGAAACATAGAAGACATTATGAATGTGAGGAAGGATTGATATATGTTCTGACTGATAATATACCACCCCTATAATATTAGGAATCTGAAAAGGTTATATATATCTTGGGTTCAAATTTTTCTTTCTTCAAAATTTCTTGAACTTATTCTAAGGGAATATTCATAGGAATACCTTTTCACTGGCTTCAAATTTTAGATCTCTCCATAAATTAATAGAATAAATATTTTTCATACTCTCAGGTACAAATATATTCTATTGAATGTCTCTAAATATTTCATCCATATCCTTAGCTATCTCGGGTCCAAATATCATTATTTTTCCAACATCATCCTAGCCCATTTTAGTTCTTCACATCCTACCATATAGTGTTTCATAATGATCCTTCTGAATTCTTGAGTCAAAGAAATTTCTCTACGAAAACATGAATAGAGGATTGTGTTCATCCCAAAAACCCTTTAAATCAAGAGACAAATATCTAAACATATCATAAAAAGTTGGAATGGTTCTCTTAGAATAACCATCCACCTAAGGATAATAAGAATTAATGAAATTGAATGTTGAATCTAGAGTATACTGAAGTATTAAATAGAACCTAATAATAAATCTCATATCTATGTTAGATACAATAAATTGTGGCGCTCCATGATATATCATCACTTCTATAACTCAAAACGGGAAATAATTATTAAGAGATGAATATAATATAATGGTGATGAAGTTTGATGAATTCATAAGGTGATAAACAATAAGACAACATCATTGTAAAATTTAGATGTTTAGGGGAGTCTGAATATTAAATATGTGGTAATTTTATCCCATTTCCATTCAGGTTTTGGTAATGGTCATAGTATCCCCTTAAAATTATGTCTCTTAAATTTAACATTCTATCATACCAGCCATCAAGGTATATACTCTTCCATATACATTTTCTTGTTTTCCAGCAAATTATTTTATTTCAGATCTCTATTAATCATTACACTTCTAGGATGTGTTGGGAATGCCAAAAATTGAGCTTTATAAAAAAGGTCACTATTCAAATATAGTATAAATGAATCAAATAAGAGGGCCATTTACCCCTTTATTCTATCAAAATCATGTTTTAACTCAAAATATTTCTTTCTCTCTTCTATTGTAATATACCTTTCCTATACCCCTATTTAATTCTCACATAGATAGATGGTTTAATATTTTACTAAGAAATATATAATCTATCGACATTCCTCATGATATAATATTATTTCCCTAAATGTTAGTAAATATTATATATATTTCAATCCTAAACATAGATAATCTTGTATGATCCTTTCACGTCTGGGTATCTACCAGCTTGTTTTCATTTCTAGGGTGGTAATGTATTGAGAATAAATAATCTTAAATCATATACCACAATCTTCTATATCATATATTTATATTTTGTAAAGTTATACTTTAAACTTTTACTGTCTCAATATATGTTTCACCTTTTAAAATAATGAAAATCCATCCATATAATAAAAAAAATACCACATCTAACTCTATATGATGAGTTGGTTAATTCTTCTCATGTTATATTAATTTTTTGGAGTAAAATTATATCACCACATTATTCTTTCTGTGGACACATCATAGTTACTTTTCTGATTTATCAATATATCTCACATACCCTCCACACTATAGGGTAGTGTGACAACAATTTCAATTAACTACCTTCCCTTTAGTTCCTTAAAAATATCATTACATCAATCTATCCACCAGAACATAACACCATTCCATGTAAATTGGGAGAGTAGATTAGATAGTCATGAGAAATATCTCTCAAGGTGTTTGTAGTGTCTATACAACCCAAAAGAACAATAGATTTTGATTGTAATGGGTTTTAGGTCATTTCATAATAGATTATGTCTCATAAGGATCTACCAACATACCATCACCAGAGATTACACACCTCAAGCTTCAAACTTTATTAATTAAAAGGGCACATTTGGAAAAAAATTCATTGAACCACTACTTCCTAACAATCTTGAGTAAAATTCTCAAATGATCTTCATGTTATTCCATTTTATTTTTATATATAATAATATTTTTGATAAATACTATCAATCACTGGTCATGGTAATATCTAAATATATTATTCATGAAATCCATGATGATATAATTGTAATTAATAAATACAAATGGATTGAAAATAAATTAAAAATACCCCTACCTCATACAGAAATATATATTGGGTATATCCCCCTTTTCAACCATCATTTATTATATCAAAAATGAAGGTAAATATTATAAATTATTGTGATCCTCACAATGGATCAAAAAAATCATTGATATGGCATAAATGATTCTTTTTTATTGATAGTGATCTTGTTTTGTTTCTCATAATAAACCTAAAGATGCATTGATTAATATTTGTTCTTAAAAAAATGGGTGCAACCCATAGTGAACCACTTGATCATATGAATCCTTTATAAAATTTCTCTAGGAGATACATATTCCATTACTATAAATCATTTCTGGTCATTTTTTATAGAATCTTGAAAGTAATGTAACACCAGGTATGAGTTCTATTGAAAAATCAACATCAAGATTCATAATAATACTAGAAAATTCTTAGGAAAGAAATCAAAAAACTCACATAAAATAAGGGTTCCCTCAATATTTATATTCTCTCATAAAAGCTAAGATATATACCCTACCTGGATTACAATTATAACTCACAAGATAGAAGTAATTTATATTGGATGTTCATGTTCATAGTCACACCAAGAGATGATCATAGGTTCATTTTTAGTATAAGATGCGATTTACCATCGTCAACAATTGATTTGAGATCCATATAGATAATGAACATCCATTCTGAGAATTACATAAAATTAAACTAAATAGTGAATAAATATATTTGTAGGAAACACATTCTCAAAAAATTCAATCAGAGATGAACTATATACATCATATGTGTTCATCATACCATTAGGATCTTTCAGCACTGACTCAACATATAATAGTTATGGTGATAATTTCACACCCTTTGAAAATTCCTTAGATATAATAGAATGGGAATATCTATAATCAATTAAAATATTATCTATTATAGATTTTATGATAAGTGTATCCTTTACTACATTATTCTCATATCCCACTTATATAGTCATGATCACATGATATTTTCGTTTTTATTTGCGATTAAGATATTATTTATTCTGATCATCATAAAAAAACTAAGAATTGTGCATTGGTTGGAATAATTCCCACACTCATTACATTGAGTGTGTAAGAGAAAGGGTGGTTCCTTAGTTGGTCTATTATTTTCCTCTAATGTATCTAATATTCCCATTAATGAATTTTTATATTATATGGATTTATGACCAACCTTCACCGTTTAATGTACCTCCCAGTTCTATTCAATAAATCCGCTCAATGTTCTATTATATGTTTATGGCATGTAGATGACTTTAATTTCATTCCACCTTGTTATTTATTCATGTTTTCATGAGAATCTATCTTGTTTTTATTCTCAAAACCATATGAATAGTGGGTGTCTATAATTTCCATTTCTTCCATGAGTGAATATTAAATGATTTCATCATAAATAATAAATTCTCTTATAGTTAATACCTTTAAGAGACTTAGTTTTAAGCAACAAAAGAATTAATAAATTTTTCATTAATGAATATTGAATAAACTAAATGCATATATTGCAAGTCTGGAAATATTTTTATTCGAAGTTCCAATGGACTAATCTTCCATTTTATTAATATCATTAAATTCCTTCTATATCATTGCATGTAGAATATGAGGGATGTATATATTAATAAATATCCTCTTAAAATAAACCCATTAAATAGAGACATTTTATTTTTATTGCCTCATGTTCTCCATAAGTTTTCACAATTGATCAGCTTCTCTATTAAGGTAAAAATTATTTAGCATATTTTTTTTTATGCTCAAAGAACTATAAGATTGAAAATATGTTCTCAAAGGTTCTGGTATATCACATAACCACTACTGGACAAGTAGAAGCACTAAAATAAAGTGGATGTTACCTCATGAAACAATCAAAATTATTGTTTCCCCTCCTCTGGTTATTTGGAATCTCATCATGAATCATCCCTATTAAAATTTCATGATAATAGTTACAATATTCTTTATTCCAGTTCCCATTACATTTTGTTACATATGTGTAAAATCATTGCATTATTTATCAAATTCATTGTTCGTAAAATGTCTTCTAGTTACATCCATTCACTAAAACCAAAAAGAAAAGTGAAACCATGAAATAATTTGTTTAATATATCATGTAATCACGAAATATCATTCATAAGATGTCTAAATTAGGAGTCCTTTTACCCAATCATAAAAACCTCTGGTTTAACATAGGTTATCCATTGTCATTTATAAAACATTATTGTTTTATCATATACTTATATTTATCCCCATGGTTTTTACTAAATTTATCTAATCCTAATTTTCAAAGATTGACTAAAACATTACTCTAATATCATATATAAATAACTATACTTTTCAATCCTAAATATTACTTCTTTTTAGTTGAATATTCAATATATTTCACAAATACAAATCCAAGGACCGTAAATTCTTAGTGTTTTTAGTGAATAGATACATAATATCCTTATTTCTTGAATGATATTAAATATACACTATAAATATCTTCTAACATAGTAATCTAAAAATAAATACTATACTTAAAACATTCATTATATCCTAGGGAAATGAAACATAAAAAAGGGAGATCTGAGATTCTTAGTAAGGGTAAACATGGCAGATATCAATCAATGGTTTTATGAATGAAAAATACATGAATATGTGTATAAGAACTTGCATGTAACATAAAAATTTTATACTCTATCAATTATGGATTTTGAACATGAGTCATGGTATAAAACATCATCATTTAAAAAAACATGAATCATAAGGATGACATATCACCACTAATCCATCATGAACCACATGTTTATATCATAATCATAGAAACATGTCAAAAAAGTGTGGAACCATCATAGGTACGAAAACCATATCATATTTCACGGTTAGCTACTGAGATAATGATATCATATTAGATCATGTATAAGAACAAATTTCTCATATGATTACATGTCATGTATCATCCTATATTTTCTATATTAGACCAGGAATACCTAATGTCACAACCCGCCTCCTGGGACATGATCATTTTCATCTGACCCCATGGGTATCCTATAATACCTTGGTTTCCTTCAAAGCACACCATATTCTATTACTCACCAGAGTCACCCATTAGATTAATGACTGTCCCCATATGCCAACACATGTTATTTGAGTGTGTTTTTCCCTCACTCACTCACACCCTGGGAAACTTCCCAGAAGTTCACCCATCCTGATTAATACTCTAGGCCAACCATGCTTAATTGTGGAGTTTTAATTATGCAGGCTCCAGAAAAGAAAGGTGCACCTTATTGCCATGGGTAGAAACATTTATCCAGTTAAGTCTCACTTTTCCAGGGGTGTTACATTATCCACCCATTAAAAGCACATATCCCTAGTTGTGGACCCCAAGCCTCAAACCCAGGTAGTTCCTAAGCACTTCTGGCTGGGTAATGGCTCTGATACCATTTTTCAAGACCCGCCTCGATGTGCCATGAACCTTTTCATCTGACCCCATGGGTCTCCTATAATACCTTGGTTGCCTTCACCACACACCATATGCTATTTCTCACCAGAGTTGCTTATCAGACTAATGAATGCCCCCACATGCCAACACATGTTCTTTCAGTTTGTTTTGTCATCACTCACACACACCTGGAGAAACATCCTAGAAGGTCACCCATTCTGATTACAACTCCATGCCAAGCATGCTTAAATGTGGAGGTCTAATCCGGTAGGCTCCCGAAAAGAACGGTGCCCCTTGTTGACATGGGTAGTAACATTTAGCCTTTTAATTATTCATTTTCCCGAGGTGTTACACATACCTATTTGGTGTAGCATATCACACACATCAACATTTTTCACATAATGGGTTAATTACATCAAATTATTTCCAATATTTATCACATGAGAGATAAAAATATACCCAATGCCTTAGAGTAACATATAATTTTTTTCCGGCTAATCACATAATGAATCTATAAATATGTGTTTCCGAATACCAAAAAACATTTATAATATAATTATATCATATAATTTTTTAATGAAACGGGTTTTATAAACATGTCGTCATTTCTACCTATCATAACCTGTGGAAAAAATACTTTTTTAAAAAATCTCATTTTTATAATCCTAAGCCATTTAGAGAGAGATTTATATTTTTTTAATTTGATCACAACCCTATTAAATCATAAATAAAACCAATGGATGTTATCATAGACGAATGATTATTTTAATTTATAAATATAATAATTCTTGATGTTTAAACCCTTCTCATTTTTTGAAATATCATATTTAAAAACTTTTCATTTTTGAAATATCACTAAAATTTTTATTTCAAAATAACCACGTATTCCTATTATGAAATATTTAAATCATTGAGTTATCATTATGGTATGAAATTTCACTAATGTGAAGTATGTAAAAACAATGATTCCTTCGATATTTTTTGCTACAAAGTCAAAAGTACTTTTTTGGAAAATTATAAGATGTTTCCTTTTAATTTTTTATAAAAATAAAAAAATTATTAAAAATAGTTTTTAACAATATTTTATAAAATTTAAACACATTCATGAAAAGGTTTTATTGAAATCATGGTCTGGGAAAAAATTTCTTGAAAAAATGGTAAAACATGGTCGATTTTTCCGTAAAAAATATGTCTCTTGAGTACATAATGAGAGGAAAATTAAATGAAAACATGTATTCTATAGAATTGAAATTAAGTGAATTAAAAACAAAGGTATTCATCATATATGTATCATTTAATTTTCAAATGTAAATTCATTCATAACCAGTCTTAATTAAAATGGGATTAAAACATAAACCTCTTACATCAAGTCACATATTTCATAGTTTAAATTCAAAACTCATGTATAATATATTTTGATTTATTATAGACGTTTTATTTAACCATAATGACATATAAAATATCATTTATTTTTTAATTATAACATCTTTTCTATTTTTTATTAATAATTTTTTATTAATATCGTAGTTCCAAGTGATAATTGCTTAGTTTTTTCTTGATTCTTTTGGTTCAGTAGTCCTGATGCTTATAAATTAATTATGGTTACATTATAAAAATAATTTTAATAATGACATAAATATCAAATTCATTCATTATATATATATATATATTTATTTATTTAGGTTCATACTTAAATGTTTGAGATATTCAAATTAATTACATTGTTTAATGAGATAATATATTGTATATATGAAAGAACACATATAACTTTTCGAAGGATGGAATGAAATAAATTGAAATAATAAATAACCATTATATCATCATTATTATATAATATATATAATATATTTTTATTTTATTAATCCTTATCACTATCTTTGTAAATCAAAATAGAAAAATGAATAACATCACTTTATGGAGGTGGTAGTCCACACTTATGCATGAGCGACACTATAATTTTATAATGGATGGGATGAAGGTGGATAATTGTTGTACCATTATCATAATAATGATTTATTATACTGAAAATAATTAATTCATTATTTTATAATTGGTACCATATATTTATATGAGGTATATAAAGAAATAAAAATTAAAATTATTGGTTAAGAGTTATAACTCTTCCATGAGAGACCATCTTCGTATTAAATCATAGGCACATAAAGTATTTTCTTTTAGAAATTTCTTTTACTATATGTTGGTTATTAATTTATGTTGATTTTAATGGAGGTATTGGGCAAAATAGAAGCCTCACTCTTTATGAATAATGAAGGAGGGGAGGTTTCTATTTATAAGTGAGGCAAGGGGCACTCATGGAATTACATAAAGTAGTAAATTAATATATATTAATTTCCCGAAAAAATTTCTCCATATTGATATAATTAAAATATAATATTATTATGATTCAAAATTATTATATTAATTGAAATTTTGTGATGATTCAGTTATTCTTTCACCCTTATCTCTTAGTTTTAACACTTATTAAAGCCTTTAACAGTTACCATAAAATCTATGTTTTCTATAATTTAAGTGTTAATAATGTTACCATAAAAGAAAATTGTATCATAAATTAATAAGGGTAGAAATTTTCAAACATTATCCCATTCATTTGGTTGAATATTGGATTTTTTATGTATATTATATCATTTAATAAAATATCATTAATGTAATTTTTGGAAATATTCATTTAATTTGACGTTGAGGACAAATTTATTGACAATTAATTAATATATTAACCATTAACAAGGAGATATAATATTATGTATATCTATAAAAATTGTGGGACACTATAAACCACAAAAAAAATATTACTTTTTATGTTTTTTAAATATCTTTAACCTGATTTTTCAATAACATAAACAAGCATTATGTCGGCATTACATAATATGTTGAAGTAATTATTTCATAAAAAAAATTAAAAATAAATTATCTTGAAAAAAATAAATGATTCATATTTCTAATAACAATTTATTACCTAATATAATTTGTTTTTATCCCTTTCATAAAATATTATCGCTATTAAAAGAAGGAACATGACATTTGGATATATCTTTTACTTAAATATTATAAGGGATAAAAAATTATAAATAAAAAAAATGAAATAATTTAAATTTTTTATTTATTATAGAATAAATATAATAATCTAATGAAATATTTAATCCTTATCACATTTTTAACCCAAATTAACCCATTTTACCATTACCGTATTAACAAAAAAAATTATAGTTGTAATAATTATTTACCCAATATAAATGGAAAATATTTAAAGAATTTTTAAATCCTTGTTCAAATTATGGAATAAATTTTTTTAGGTTTAGATTTATTGAATTGAATAAAAATACATTAACTGAAAAATGAAAAACTCCACAAAACACGATTTTTTAGAAAAAATAACATTTAAAAATATTGTTTTTATAACCAATTATATCGTAGAATTCATTTAAATGAACTTAGTTAGATCACATATAATATAAATCTACTAATGTTACTTTAAACCAATTTTAAAACACTATATAGCTGTTTGACTTCATGAAAAAATAGTTTTCAATAATAACTTGTGTTTTTCACTTTTTACTAGAAAATCATTCTTTTATAAACAGAAAAAAAAATTTAATCTATGTTAATTTTGATATTATGATTAATGAAATTATATAATTTTTTTAACTAATATTTTTAATTTTTACATAAACAATTATAATATTTTATCACAGAAAAAAATAAATTCCATTTATGATGAAAATATACTTTTGAAATATAATAAAAACTTACTTAAACATGAGTACTTGTTTCTTCAAAAATAATCAATAGTTTTTTATTTAGGAGAAAATTTAAATATATTTTCAAAATTTGGTTCTTATTTTTCCCTTCGTCGGTTTAAGAGAAAAGTTATAATGATATACTATATTATGGTTCATTTTAGAATCGAGCTTACATGTACCACAAACAAGAGAATAAAATAAATTTATTTAAAGTTTAATATATCATAATGTATAAGGGTGTTACAATGAGATATTATTTAATATTAAAATATAACTTCATGTTATCAATAAAACATGGAAGGAATGACTTGTATTTATTATATATGTTTGTAGGTGGAAAACCACGTTAATTTAGGATAATCAAGAGAATGAGAAGACCAATAATATTGATAAGTGAATGTTATATAATTGGTTATAAATTATTTATTATTCAATAAATATGGATGAATATTTCATGGATTAATATATAGGAGTAAATATTGGGATATTAAAACTAGTTTTCCATGCATTTAATATGGTAGAAATCAATTCACTAGACCAAAAATCATAGAGGATAGAAGTGTTGAGATTGATGTGTTCTCATATTATGAAATATAAAAACAATTTTCTAGGTGTTATTCTATGTTTATAAGAATATAACAGTAATAATAATATATAATCAACAGATATAGAACCAACACTAAAATCATATTGATGATTCAATGTGTCAAAGCTTGAGTGAAATTTAATGCTATGGAGGGAGACACTATTCATATTCTTTGAAGATAAATTTTAACAATGATGATTTACCAACTTACTTATATTGAAGATATTACTATTCGAAAAATTATAATTGAGAATACCAATTTAGGATATCTCCATTTCATTACAACTAATTTTTTGAGGTAGCCTATTGAATATAGTGTTAGAGGAAGACAATTTTGAATTATTGTATTTAGGGGAATGAGATCATATTCACACAGGATTGGAAATACACAATTCAATAATACCAATCATACTACAAGAGGAGAAAAATGAAACTCAAATTGTTTATATTTGCCCTCTCATTGTGTCTAGTTAGTGTTTGGATAACATTTTCATTAATGTACCCATTGCTAATAATTTTTCTTAATAATAAAAGGGGAACTCTGAGTGCATGTGTGTGATGAAAAACATCGTACACTATTGATATAATCATCCCCACTGGATTATTACCTAATTATATAATTTCCATGTACCATATTATTTAACAATATCATACATAACCTTCATGAAAACATATCTGAGGGAAATTATGATTCAATCACTAAATTTGTATATTGTTGTATAGGGAAAAGTTTAAATTGGTAAAATTCACCCCACCAATTCACTCCCATCTCAATATAAATATACAATATAAGTGGTACATTAATTGGTATTAAGGCCTTAGTTTAACCTTAGATTAGATTATATTTAATATATTCACTTTAAGTTTTTAATGTTTTACATTCCTATTTCAATGTAATCATGAAGTGTAGATTAATAACGTAATTTTCAACTAAATATTTAAATTATATCTATTAAATGTATCAAAATAATATAAATAAAAAAAAGATAAAGAATACTTTCCTCTTATTAGTATAGAAAATATGAAGCTTTTTCATAAATAGTAATCTCAGAGAAGGAAGAGCTGGTATGATGGTAGAAGAACAATCAGTTAGAATCCACAAATGAAAAAATGGATAACATCTATTCCTCAGTTATTTAACAATATTTATGTGATTATGAGGTATGTAAATTTTAATGTCAATATTGTCATTTATGCGATATAATTACATGTGGTTAACAACATATCTTAGAAGAATTAAATAATGATTCATATATTGTTTTGAGGAAAATATTGAAGAATTTTCCAGAAGAAAGTTCCATTTTAATATATGGACATTACAAAGACATATAGGAAACTATCACTCAACTTAAAAAATAATATGAAAATAAGGATAAAGAAGTATAAAAAAATGCAAGTATGGGCATGAATCTCACTAAGGAAAGAAAATCAAAGAGAGGTAAAATTATTGTTATTTAAGAAAAATGATCCAATATTTGAATGGATTGCTTTAATGAAATATATACAAAAGATAAATCTATATATTTTTTTAATATATGTTTATTTAATTATAGAAAAATTGATGGAATTTGTTTTTAGAATGTACAATTAAATGTCAAAGAAAAGTGGATAAAATTTATTAGAAATTTATTATATGAGAATGCCAAAATTAATTATGATTTTGAGATGAATATTAAAGAAGATTAAAATGTAGTATGAAGATATAATGATGTTAGTGGAGTATGAGAATGAAATCCACAATATATAGTGTCTTGATCTTGAGGTCATGTTTTTAAATTTCAATATTACTCAGACTGAGTATTCCTGACATGTATAGAAAAAATTGGTTTCCATTAACACTTCAAAAGATGAACTTTATTTTAAAAAGTATTATACTATGTGTCAATAATGGATTGAGATCATATTACAATAAACATATTCCATGTTAAATAAAAAATTAATCATTTTTTCATGAAAACATTGTTTCTAAAAATAACTTTTCATTAAAAGTAATGGAAGTAAATGGATATAAAGGAAAATATGGGTTGATATAATTGATAAGGAACCTACAATAAAATTTTTTGTTGATATTATCTTGTGTAGAAATTTTTTCCCCAAAATATAAGAAGATTAATGACGTTTGTACACAAAAAGAACAAAGTAATCATGCTGGCCATATGTGAACCCAAATTAGAAGAACATTGTTGGATGTTTAATTCTATTGACATTATTGTTTCAAAAAAAAGGAAATTAAATGTTTCCATTATATATATATATATATATATCAAATGAATATAAACAAATACCACCTCAAGGAGGATAGAATTTTAGCCGACGAAAATTATATAGAATGAAATTAAAAATCTTTTTTTATCTCAAATAGATTTTAATGTATTTAAAATATATAAGGAATTTATCGTCAATGTGGTCATTTTAAAGACACAATCATATATTAATATTCAAGGTCAGTACCAACTGTTTTTATAAAATAAGATAGAAAAATAAATGTCTTAAATAAGGTTGAAAATAAGTTTATCTTACATAGGGTAATAAACAAAATATAAATACTCCTATAAACAAAACCATGAATGGAATAAATAATGTTACAACATTAAGTAAGATCTAATATTACTATGTTATAAGTGAATATACCCTAATTTTCTGAAAAAAAAAATCAATGAGTATTGGTGTGGATGAAATAAATTATAACAATCAAAAGATAAATAAAATCCATGAATGAAATAAAATGATTGATTTAATTTAATAAATTTCTAGGAAAAAATATGGAAAATACATGGAAGGTGAACAATTTTCCAAAGAATGAATGATTTTTTAACTATATCAATTGGATGTGTAAAGATTTTTTTTTCAATAACAAGTAAATGCATGTTATAATGTAATATAAAATTTTTTTTATTATGAAATCAAATTACCTTTTAAGTTGTTTAAAAATGATAACCAAAAAATCCATGGGTGGTTATGTGGAATGTGTACGTAGGTTGGTCAAAAGTGAAAGTATTTTTGGATTACCTTACCACTGAAATAGGATATGATGAAGAGATTAAAACAATCACTAAAATACCCAAGTTATTTAGTAGAAAACGTTAAGAAATAATGTTTAATCAAATAGGTAGTTAAGATAATTAAGAAGACCATGATACCTAAAGAAAACACTACCCCAAAAATCAAAAAAAAGTAATCATGGATATTTATAAAACATTTTTCCTGAATGAATAGTCTATATAATGAGAAACAAATCGTAGCCCAATTTACCTCATTAAATAGTTGAGGATATTTAACTTTATTCCCAAAAATATCATTTTTTTTGTTCCTTAAATGTATGATATTTATGTTGATGCATGATTAATGGTTATGACTAAATAAATTATAAAAGATAGAATAACTATTATATAATTAATGGAAGTCAATATCTTTTTGTGATATCAATATTTGGTATCTTGAATCTAACCCTTGATAAATATATCAACCATGATTAAGTGAACCTATTATCTATCCTTTAAGGGGGATAATATGATTGAGATAATATAATATATCACTACATAAAATCTTATAATTTCGGAAAATGTTATAGGAAATTGTCACAAAAATGTATGATTATATTTTCTCCCAACCTTGTTCTTGAATAATGATTTATGACGTTAATGGTGGGATGCTAAACTGATCAATGTCAATTTGAGAAGTTCAAGGGTGAATTTATAATACTAAAATTATTATTTTTTATTTTTTTTGATTATTGAATGAATTTAGGGAGAAAATTTCAGGAAAATGTATTAAAAAATTTATATCCACCTAAAATTATATTTGGAATACCCTTGAGAAAATAATTTTCAGCTAGTATCATATTCTTGGTTTTTATTGCCATATATATTTTCTATATTTATCCCTATTGTTTCCTACACTATGAATTAATAACAAAAACCTAGAGTGGAATAATTGATTACATTGAGATTTAAGGGATATTATACCAATCTAACACCAGATTCATTAAATATATTATCAAAAAGCGGTAGATAAAATAAAATAAAAAAGAAATATTGACATGCATTTTATTTTCTTGTAATAACTAAAAAAAGTAGATATTATTTAATACACCTAGAATTGATTTTTATTTTTTTCAATAAGCATATATTTAATTAAAATGAATTCAATATGTGTTGATAAATGAATTTTGGATGATTTTTAATGTAACCAAGAATGTTGAAGAGAATATTAGGTGAATTACCCAAGCAAAGTGTCATTATATTTTGATTTAATTTGATTGGAGAATTCCTTGAATCATGAAATTTTATGTATAATAAATTTAGGATTATCTTACTAAAGAATGATTTACAATAAGTACAATATATAAAATGATGAGTTTTCAATTATCTTTCCATTAATAATGTTCAATTTTTTTAAAGTATGACAATGATTATTAAAGTATGAGATTATTCCTGTAGAGATACTCATGGAGATCTATTCACATGGAAAGGATTTTTATTTGAGTTTCTTATAATAGTTATTTCACAAATATTTATAAAGACTTAATATTTCTATATAATATTGATTTACACATGAGTGATGATGTAGATATTTAGTTGAAGATAAAATATTTTCTTTATTAGTTTGAAAGTATCAATAACACCCTATTTTAATATTTGGATATTTTTTGATGATGTTTTGAGTTGAAAATAATATTAAAATTTAATTTAATATATTCATATAATATTGATAAATTAATAATACAAATTGTTAAAATTTTAGAACAATTAATGTTTTTGGTAATTTTTATATTGAATGTGAGAATTTTGTATAAGAGATCTATGAGTTCTTATTCAATTTTTTTGATTTATAGAATACAAACATAACAGATATATCTTTCCAATAAATAAAAATTTGAAAATAACCCTATGTTGTATATATTTTAGTTACTAAATAAGGTTTTTGGTATTTATGTTTTATGTTATAGATAGAGTGTAATATTACTATGAATTTTATATTGGAAAACTATCAGAGATCACTATGACATATAAGATATTCGAATTTATATGTAAGTTTTTTCGAATCATATATATGATATAGATATTTATATGTATTATATTATATTAGTATGTACGTTTTTTTTGAATGAGATTTTTTCTTAATGTACCATATCCAATATAAAATATATTATACAAGAGCTCCCAACTGTGGTACATAAGATATTGCATATGTTAGGTCTACCAGTTTGAATGAATGATAGATATATACAATTTTAAACTATAATAATGATGAAATTGTTTTCAAATTATAAATATCATGATGCTAAATTATTAACTAATGTTTCAAGAAAATTATTTTAGTGATGATGAATGGATAAAATTAATTATCTAAATAACATGAAGAAGATCACACTACAATGCTTAATGTGTAGGAAAAATAACTGATGATGGTCTGATATATTTAGATATAGTCAAACCCACAAGAATAAGGCCACTCCACATTTCATTATTAAGTGAGAACTATGGGATATATTCACTCCATAATGTTTTATCATTGATTATTTTCACTAAATTAGAATTATAAGATACATTATTTTACACCACCATGGTAGATTCCATGATAAAAACATTCAAAAATTAAAATAATCCTACAACATGAGAAATTCATCCACACTACCAATGTTCTAAAATATTTTATATAGAGACATGTACAGAATGACTTACGATTATTATTGAAGTTTGAATGAGATAAACAATTATAATTGTGGAAGATCATGAGGATGAAAAATAAAATAATAAAGAGAACTCAAATACAGAGAATTAGTTATTTTTACTATTATATATATATATATATGGTTGAATATTTAAAAGTAAAATATGTATCAGTAAATTTTGGGTGCATTACAACACATTATCGTGGTATTTAATGTTGCAAAATATTATTGACAAGAAGGAATAAGAACCCTAGAGTACTGAAGTGATGAGATTGAAGTGTTTTTATATTATTAAGATTGAAAACTATTGTCCAGGTGAGATGAGAAGTATTTAAGATTAAAAATAGAGGAAGAGATGATAAATAAGGTGAGAATTGGTCATTCGATAATTTTAAAGATTTTATGTGTCTAGGATAGAGATAGATCAAATAATTATGAGAAATAGATTATTCATAAGTAACATCTAGTCTCTAGAAACATAGAGTTACTGTTTACATTATTAAATTTGTATATGATACATGAGATGTCACTATTCCTGATTGGTAAGTTTTTAGTTTCAGAAAACTAAATACATATGTTAATTCCAGAATATATGAAATATAAAAAAATAATATAAGAAACATTATTGAATAAATGAAGAAATTCTTAATATCCTTATTCATATCCTTGAGAAAGGAAAAAAATAAATAGAGGGATTAGATCCTCAATAAGGGTTACATATAATAAAAGTTCCCATGAGTAAATAAGGTGTAATAAATATGGTATAGTGGATTATCAAAAGACATTACATTTAATAAATCACTTCTGTTCAATGATTTCACACAGATAATATCTATATTACAATTACATAGAAAAAGGAAACTAAATTCATAATAATGTAAATGCATAAATATTAACATTCAATAAAATTCAATCAAGGCCTCAAAACCATGATATCATAATGCTTAACATGAAGGCCTCTAAACCAAGACATCATTCATAATTAATCGGAGGTTTAAACCAACAACCCATCTAATGTGGCCACTGGTATTATCTCATGAGACGTGTCGATGTAGTGAGGGGTTATCAATAATCAAGACCCAAAAAACTTCCACATCATATACATTAATCATGTTTTGAGATGATCAATTCATTACCAGAATTCTTTATAAATCAACAACCATCATTATTAAATAAATAATACGTGGCACCAATATTATCCTAGTAAATGAAATGAATAAATTAATAATATACCTTAAAAAATACATCATATATAAATTTAATATGATTTACAAGTCATCAAAGTTACAGAAATTATATGGAATTCATAAATGATATTTATACAATGGACATAAAAGAGAAAAAAACACCCAATAAATAGTGTAACGTTGTAGATAACAAGATCATTAGATGTTGAGTGATCTCAAAATAAGGTAAAATTGGTAATCATTAAAGGAAGATAAAATATCATAGATTCATCATAAATGAAGTTTTTTATAAAAATAAAGTCTATTAAAATGTATATTGAAGAAATTTAATAAAATTAACTTCCATGTATCTTATTGTAGGAAAGGTGTCAAAAATCAATTTTATGACTTCTTTTAAATACATTATAAATGTCAAACCCTTTTATTGTGATATATTTTTAAAAAACCCTTCCAAAATATTGGTAAATTTTATTTCTATTAAAATATCAATAGAAATATATGATTTATATCCAAACATTATATTAGTTATGATGGTGAAAAAGTCCATTCATGCGGTATGTTTTATAGCAAAGACTATGTTCACACATATTTGAAAAGAATATCTCATACAAGGAATGAAAATAATATTCCTTTTAAAACATATTATAAAATCTCAATCATGGGTGAAAATGAAATTTAAGAAATATTTTTAGAATAATAAAAACATTATTGAAAACATTTTAATGAAAATACCTTCATGGAAGGATAAGTATCCGAATGAATCCTTTTAATATTTTTTATAATAATGTTGCCTACATGTAACACAGTTATTAATTATTGACCTAAAAAGATAGGAAATAGAAAAGAAAAATGTAAACCGTAATATAAACAGAGCATAGAAAAGATATAGTTTTGAAAATATTATAATTATATAATTTTCAAACTGTAAATATATACATAAAAAATCCAGAAACAAAATTAGATTGTAATAGAAATGACTTAATACTTCGGTATATTTTAATGAGAACCCATTGGATGAAAAAAATGATTCATAATTTTAAATATAATTATTTAAGAATTATTCGTTATAAAACATTTTGAATGGGTAGTATATAGAATTTGTAAAATAATATAGGTACAAAAAAACTTCACAAAAAAGATTGTTTGAGAAGATAAATTGTTTCTTCATGTTTGAACTTCATTTTTAGTTAGTTTTACCTCCTATATAATAAAAATAAATGGATTATAAATATATAATATATCCATATAAATACTAATTATATCACATATAATCCACTTATAAAATTCCTACACCATTTTTTTAATATTATCATTATTAAAATAAATATTTTGAAAGGGTTAAATATTTTTTTCATTTATGTTTTGGATGAAAATGATCCTCAATCCATTTGTCGATGACTCTCAAATGGCATCAATGAGACCCAGGTTTGAATCCAGTTAGAGGCATGTTTCTAAGTAACTGTAGCAGTGTTGTCGCAGTACAATTTGTTATTGTAGTAGCCACAACTATTCACATTCAGGACAAAGATTTCGACCATGACTCTTTGAGGCCCTCGGGCCTCCCAAGGCCTTCATTTCAGTTAAGTCTTGGTGTCCAATTAATGCTTTCGGGCCACCACAATGCCTTTTGGCCACCTCATTAAGATCATGAGAATTAGATGCAACGAAACAGACCAAATGAACTAGATCCAAATGAAGACTCAAAGTTGGTGGTTTCACTATAACAAGGATACTAAGTTATGGATGAATAATATGGTGTGCTAATTGCTATCGGGACTAGGCCTATGCAACTCTTTACAGGGTTTTCTAGCCGAATACGCAATGTAAAGCAGGGAAGCTTACTTTACTATCTAGACGATGGGGAGGGTCATTTCCAAGTAGTCATGTCATGGGTGGATTCATATAAGGCCTTATGGTCTTTTAATACTATATGTATATAACCCTTGGATGGGTTCCCCCTAATCCCTTGAAAGGGGGGTAATCAAAAATCCATAAAAAGAAGGCCTCAAGGCAATTTCGAAATGTATTTTTTTGATCGGTAGTTTCATTAATTGAGCCATTCCCATTCTTCAATCATCTATAGAATGTTAAAAATGATATAAATATAATATATATTCCATATATAAATATTTACAGTCATTTTTATTGTTTTACCTGAAAAATTATTCTATCGCTTCATGGAGTTGTTGGTCCTCACATGCACACGAGTGAAATTATCAGTTTTTTGGAGGGTGTATGGGAATGAATTTAAATGATATATTATATTTTATAAAACATAATATTTTCGAAAATATGATATATAAACATTATATACATAATATTACCCATATATTAATGGTGGTGATTAATAAAAAATACATCTATTTGCAGGGTGGTAGTCTACACGTACACATATATAATTATATCCTCTCCCATTTATAAATAATGATGTGAAAAAAAGTTTTAAAATGCACAAATTAAAATTGAATTATGTGGGATATAGCATTTTTATTAATTCATAATTATCAAAAAAGAATTTTAGTATGTATAAGAAGAACTAAAATGAAAATACTTGGTTTATAGTTATTCATATTCTTTGGAAAACCACCTTTGGCTTACACATTAAGCCTTCTAATGATACAATTATGATAACAAAGACCCTTAATATAATGTTTAGGGATGTAAGGATGGTATTTTGAATGGATTGCCTAATATATGGGAATATTGATTTGTGTATAATATGGAATAGGTGGTTTCATTTTATAATTAATGGAATGAAACACATATATGTTTCCAAAAAATTTAAATATATTATGTATTACTCAAGAGAAATGGATAAAAAGTGAATGATATTTGAATAAAAGACGATATAGGGTCTAAATATGACCATAAAATAGGATTTATACTATTTTTAAAGGAATTTACCTCTTATATTTTTAGTTTAACCCCTACTGATCCTTTTTAAACGTTACCGTAATATTCAATTATTACCATGGTTACTATAAAAAATGACGAAAAATCAAAATGAAATTATTAAAAAATTTGGAACTGAGGATAAAAATTATGGATTTAATTTTACCCATTTAAATTTCTTTAAGAGGTATATTGAAATTTAAATAAAAACATGAAAAATGTTATGAAAATGGTATTTTTAGAAAATTTTGTTTTTAAACACAAAATAAACTTTTACCAAAATTACATAATATTATAATTAATATGTAAATAATTATATTATTTCAAATATAATGAGACCTATATTACATTATTCTCTAATTAAGAAAATAATGAGGCATCTAAATTACATTAATTAATGATAGAAGTTACATTTTTATAAAAAAAATGACACTTTTCACTATTTAATGAAAATTTTATATTTTCAGAAAAATACTAAACAATTGAAATATAATAATTTTTAAATGATGATTTGAAAAAATAAATTCTTTCCCAAAAATAAAACTTGTAAATATGATAAAAATAGTTATAATAACCATGAAAAAAAGTGCAATAATTATTTTTAAAAGAATATATTTATGAAGCATAAAATGGATTTACTAAAAATAGAGTACATGTTTTTATGAATTAATAAATAAATTATAATTATATGAAAAAATTATACATTTTTTAATGTTATTTTATCTATTAACATCAAATATTAAACAGTTTGATTATAATGATCAAATTTAAATAATATTTTTATAGTATATTTCCACTCATTTAAAGCTCAGTGTTTTGTGGGGAAAATGATATTGAGCGTAGTACTTTTTTAAAATACATTTTTAGGATGTTAAATGAAATAAAACAAATCATCTTTTTGGGTATGGATTTTAATTTTGGGTTGTTTTTTAGGAAAAATGAAGAAAATAGGTTTTTAAGAGTATACGTTGTGTACTTCTATGTACATGTTGTGTATGTGGTTATGGAATACAGTCATGTAAAGGTCAAGTAATTGCGGAGTACTTTTCCACGAGGTGACCTAGTATGCCCCTTATATCAGGGCTAGTTAAGGCTTCTATAAAGACTGTAGGTTTAATGAACACGCAATGTTCATTTCCAATTATTTGATAATTTAGAGAGTGGTCACATATCATGTCTGAAAACACCTTCTTCTTCTCGTGTGTCATACAAGAGCACTCTTGAACAATGAATGAAGATCGGAACCCCGATTCTCTATCCGATCACTGATTGAGGCACCATTGGGTGCGTTGGAAACCCACTACTCAGTTCTCAAACCTAATAAAGCCTTTCGTTCTAATTCTTATCCTCTCTTAGGTTATTCAATGATGAGAGTTTTTCACCATTTTTTACATCTATGCCGACCTCGGCCGATTCAAAGGCCAACATTCATGTATATCAATCATGGGACATCATGGTTAGTGGTTTGTGCCTTTCGTTATGTTGTACTATATTATATATTCTGAAAGTGTTGTATACCCACGTTTGGGGTATATATTGATTGGAATTTAACACTATTTATCTCCTATTATTGGTTATTTAATTGATAAATGGCAGTTGATTATGCCTAAGGATAGAAATCTTGTCCAAGGGATTCTTAATGGATGTGTATCCGTTGATTGATTGTTTATGGTCATTTGGTCTAGGATTCCTATGATGTTTTTCTGGTTTTCCATGCATTTTTTTGTTATGATAGAGTTATTATTAATATAAAATTCATATGATATGCATTGTGAATTTTTTACCATGGGGGATTGGTCTATGAGAGCATCCCAAAGGGATATTGACTATGAGACCTACCCAAGTGATTGTATTAAATTTATTGATCGTGATATATTAACCCATGGGTTTTTTCCATGGGAGCAGCCCAGGTGGTTGTTTATAATTTATTGATGGTATGTTGACCAAGGGGTATTGACAATGAGAGTGGCCCAGGTGGTCGTTTCCAACTGATATATATTATGTTGAACCCATGGGGTTAGACCATGAGAGCTTCCCATAAAGTCATTTATAATTAATTTAATGATTGTGATGAGTCTTTCATGAAAAAGAACAAGTTGGACCATGCCTTACATGATTTTTTAGATGGTGTTCTGTGATATCTATTTTTTAACTTAAATTGGGGATACATATCTTAGTCTAGATCCCATGGTTTACATGATAAGTGGAGTGTATAATAAAATTAAATGAATGTAATTTAAAACTATAGGATTATTTACTTTTGTTTACTTCCTATTTTATTACTTCATTCTTTAATATTAGCTACAATATATATTCCAGAAGAGTTAGGTACAAATATTTTGTTGGTTTCTTATAGGGATTCATCTCATGCCCTTTTTGGGTCATGTGTGGGACACTATAAGATTATATGATTGCATTTATAGATAATGGAAATCACCCATCTTCATTAGGAACATGATTACTCAAGGAGATGGAGGGCATGGGACCAAGTAGAGGCTTGCGATGCTGTTGGAGTTTAATTTCATTTTTTTATACTTTGGTTTTTGTATTGTATTTTATCTCTGAGACTTGTTTGGTTACTTTCATAGACACATGTAAAATGCATCCTTGGTATATATATATATGCTCTAGTTGTTTATTACAATCATTATTTCATTGTTTACTTCTGTTTTATGGTATCAATACTTATGATATTGTTTAACATTTGTTTTATACTATGTATACTCTACTAATGAGTTCATAGTTTCCCCATTATCACACATTATCCCTCGTTTCTAGTCAGTAGCCACAGGTGTTTTGGGAATTGTGCTTGAGGTATTGTGTCCAACCGGGTTCAGGGAAACATTAGGCAGAACCTGGATCCGGTATGTTACCAAGTGGTATTCAAGGAGGTTATTTTCTACATTACCATACAATTTAGATTTATTAGAAAGGGATAGGATGAAAATTGGTAGTTGTTAATAACCTGTGCTCAGGAGTAACTAACTCATGTATGGGTAAAAGCCATGTTACCTTGAATATTGCAAATTTACTAGTTTTTCAAAAGTTACAATTTATATGATTTCTCCATTGGATGATGCACATGCATTGTGCAATTATTATTAAAATAATTATGGCTCTATTTTTTTTTAATATGATGAGATGAGGGTATGCCATCTCATGCATCATATATTAACTTTTTAGAGATCACATGTATTACATTCTTTTCATTCCAATAGAAAGCATTACTGATTTCTTACTGTTATGATAGATTTTATGCTAGATATGCATGTTATGGTGATAGATGTCATGATAGAAATATCTACTATTTTGATACAATATTGGTATATGTAAAGTTTCATTTTAATGAATGCCATGCATTAGTCCCTGAGGTGTTATGGGCCCTCTTGGATCAGAATTTGTTGGATCATGCATGTACTTTAATTGATTTTTTATGATATAATTTTAACAAGGATTCCCAAAATTGAATTGAGGAGAGTATGGGATCTCAAAAATTGGATCATGGCATTCCTTGGACAAATTTTATGACTTTTGGGGTTCTAAAGAAGTTTCAGAGGCTTACTGTCTGGAAAACCAAGAAAACAAAGCGTGTGAAGTTAGGAAAACATGCCATGTGTTCTTCTATTTTGGAAGAAACAAATTTTCTTAAGTCCACGTCATGTATCTTTTTTACTAATCATGTGGTGTTGACCTTGTGTTTGATTGTGTGAGAAAAGACACAGGGTTGTTAAACTTTTGGAAGAACATGCCATGTATCGGGAGTATACGCCATGCTGTAATCGACCGTGTATCTGGCCGTGTGACTAGTGACATGAGCGGATGGAACCTTGTAGTACAAATCATGTCTAGAGTTTGCATGTCATGAAGAGTTACACTGGTAGATCCATTTAGTTCTAGTTTTTTAGAAGTACTTGGGATAGAGGGGATATTCAAGTACACTTTGTGTCGTAAGAGGAACTTGTCATGTGTATGTGGGGTTACACGACCAGGTTGGTGGGGGTACATGCCCATGTTAAGGATTAATGGAAAATGTCATGGAGTAGTTTGTCATTCCGTGTAAACAACTTTTTTAAAACATAAATTATTTATTTCACATGTTCTATACTTTCTCTTATGAGTTATAGATCCATTAATCTTGTACCAAGGTGTACACTTAACCTTGTAGAGTCATGTCACCAAGATGTCCTCCAGTTGTCCTCCAGATAAAAGCCGATGATCAGACACCATAAATCATAGATCTGGGAATACCAGTAGATCCCCCCATCATTTTGATCATGGTACCAACTATTATATCGGACATAGATGCTGATGCACTGTTTCGTGAAAGAATTATGAGGATGATGCATACTTTTCATAGAGAACCACATCCTATCTTAACCATGGTAGATTTGACATGGGTGTTCTTGTAGAATCATCCTTCCACCTTTTCAATGGATGGATAAACACAGCCTGCAGATTCACTGATGTATTCCATGCTTTATATCTTCATGCATCTTGAGATGCCTCGTGAGAAGAGGATGAATCTCATGATATACATGCAACATGATCCCACCAAGAGCTGGTGGGATATTATCTCATTGGTAGGAGTCTATCGGGGTATGAATTGGGAGGAGTTTTAAAGTACATTTTATGATTATCTATACCATAAGACTTTGAGGGATGACCGACCATTAGAGTTATTGCATTTGGAGTTGGGCACTCTTACAATGATAAATTATTCTTTTTTCTATACAGAGCATCTGATTTTCACTGATACGTTGGGAGGTAAAGAGTTATCACCTGATAGACGATTTTAGGATGGTCTCAGTTAGATCATCTGATCATAGGTGAATGTTTTTTAGGTTCAATTCGGTGATTTCTATAGTAATGAAAGAGAATATTACTAAGAAAAATCTGAGGGAGTTAGCAGTTTCGAGCTAGGGTGGTTCATCATCAAAGGTTGGTACTCCTTAGACTGATAGTAGGAAGTGTCATAGGGTGTTTTGATTGTATTTTTCTTCAGGTATCCATGTGGTGTTCTACCAGTGCATGAAGAGTGGGCATAAAATATCACATTTCCAAAAGGACCTAGTCAAGTGTCGATATTGCGGCAAGATGGGTTATCTTCATCATTTTTTCCGAATGTTCTCACTAGCAGTGGGTGAGAGGGGATCTGTAATGACTCCACATTTAGGTGTCGGTCCACTAGTTTCTTATCAGTCAGGGAACTAGAGTTCATCAGGCATTTTAGATTGAAGTGGTGGTCGGGGGTGGGATAGGTAGATGACATGTTTTCCGAAAAAATAGGTTTTATCAGCATAAGGTACCTAGGAAGGGTATCAGGGTTGTGGTACAGGTCATACTTTTGTGATGGAACAAATCTGGCCAGAGTAGGATCCCATCACCTCTACAGTTAGGGGTACAATACTTGTTGATTTAGTTTTATCTTATGCTCTTTTCGATAAAAGGGATTCCAATAGTTTTTTATCAGATGTCATTGTCAAGAGACTTGGTCTCTGTTTTTTTAAATGTTGGGGCCGAAGCCTAAATTTATTTTTTAAAGCAAAGATCGTTGTAGACTACGTAGAGGGTGACCCATTACCTAGCCTGAAGGCCCAAGGCCAAGTGTCCTGAATACAAGGCTTGAAAGCCCATTTTATTGGCCCAAAGGACCCTCAGTGAATAGTACTACTAAAGTACCCGTGCTTCTACAGTACCTACTATAGTACCGCCTCAACTACAGTACCTGCTACAGTCCCTCCATCGCTACAATGTTTCCACTACTACTGTCCCGCCGCTGCTACAATACTACTATAGTACCCATAAATTCTCCCATACCCGGATTTGATCCTGGGTCTCTGTATCTTTACATTTAATGATGGTATGATTCTAAACACCGCATTGGGAATTAGAAAGGCTAATTTATGTCAGTTCAAGGAGTGCCCTTTGGAGGTTGGTGGTTTTCACTTCTTGTTGGACTTATATGTCTTAGTGATGACATGTTTTTATATCATTCTCGGAATGAATTGGTTGATCTCCTTTCCAGACATTGTTGACTGCAATCATCATAGGGTAAGTTTCACATAACCATAGAGAGGATATTTTCTCCATAATTATGAATGGGATGTGCAAGATAGCAGAGCTGGACCCGAGCATCATGCGTTGGGAGGAATTATTAACCAGATTTCTAGTTTATATCTGTATGACTGAGGGACTTCACAGATGGACCTTCCTCTAGTGGTGGATCATTTCAATGATGATTTTATAGATGTATTTTCAATTTTACCTCTACATTGAGATGTGGGTTTTTATATTGATATTGTGCTAGGAGAAACACTAGTGTCCATTCCACCATATATAGTGGCTACATTAGAGTTCCAGGATGTCAATAAGCAATTAGAGGAGATGCAGGCAAAGGGTTTTATCCGACCCAGTACATCTCCATGGGGTTTGCCTGTACTTTTTGAAATGAATGTAGAAGGTACCCCCATAACTTGTGTGGATTATCGGATAATGAAACAGTTGATGGTTTTGAACCTATATCCCATACCAAGGATTAATGATTTTTTCTTTAGCTTCTAGGATCCTGAGTTTTCTTGAAGATTGACTTGAGATCCAGTTATCATAAGTTCTTCATTAGAGGAGATGATATATATATTACTACCTTTCAAAGTAGTATGGTCTATAGAAGTATTTTGTAATGCCATTCGGTCTCATGAACAAGACAATGATTTTTAGGGCACTGATGAATCGAGTGTTACATCCATACTTGGATTCTTTTGTGTACTCTTCAGGGACGATATCTTGGTGTACTCTAACACATGACATGACCATTCCATCCATCATGATATCATACTAAGTACATCAAGAGTGCATTTGTTATATTATATGATCTCCAAGTTCCACTTTTTGATGGAACTAGTTCATTTCATTGGTCATGTTATCTCGGATACTGGAGTATCAGTAGTTCTAGGAAAAATGAGGCAGTAGTTTGCAGGTGAAGAACGTCTTTGAGGTGTGGAGTTTTGTTTGGAAATATGGTTACTAAAGTCACTTTAATTGGGACTTTTTAAACATAGAATCTCCACTAAATGTCCTGACTATGTAGGGTGCGAATTACTTGTAGTGCTATTCCTATGATTTAACCATTTAGGAATTAGAGGGGAGATTGACAACAGCACTGATACTGATGTTTTCATAGCTAGGAAATAGTTATGATGTGTACTATGATGCATCAAGTATCTGGATGGTGTAGTGCTTATATAGGGGGAATGTGTCACTGCATACAGGTCTTGAATGTTGAGGCCACATGGGATGAATTACCCAACGTACAATAACGATTTGGATGCTGTTGTTCATGCTTTATATTGTTAGAGACAATATATAATGATATAGAATTTTGTGGGTTATGATGACCACTAAATCCTCAAGTATATCTTTACACAGTGTGATCTGAATTTGAGACAACGAAGGTGGGTTATGTACGTTCAGCCTTTTGACTTTGAGCTTTCCTACAATAATGGGAAAGGTAACATTGTGGATGATGCTTTGAGTAGCAAAACTAAGATGCAGGGAGTTCAAGAGGACAATTGTTAGTAGTATATTATGGCTTTATTATCAGATATTAATTTGAAGGTGCATGAAAAATAGGGGAATACGTTTTTTCTTCAATAGTTGATACCTCTACTCTTCTAAATCAAGTAAAAATTAGGATGTGATTAGATTCAGAAGCCCTAGTCCATTAGGCTAGTGTGTCAGGTGAGTAACCTACTTCAGCATGGACCATATGAAAGGATGAGTTTTACTGTTTTCATGTGAATGTATGGGTGTCAGCAGACATATGTTGAGAGTTGATTTGAGATATTCATGCCTCGGTATGGGATGTTCATCCTAGTGTCATCAAGATGTATCAGGATCTACAATGTTAGTAGTGGTGGGAAGGCAATAAGAGGGATGTAGATATTTTTCCTAAGAGATGTTCTATATGTCAACAGGTGAAGTTAGAGCATAAGTGACCAATAGGGCTATTACATCAAGCACCCATTCCAAAGTGGAAGAGGTATGATGTCATTATTTATTTTGTGACAGGTTTATCGAGTTCGCCTCTAGGGAATGATGTGGCTTGGGTTGTTACCGACAAGATCACCAAGGATTCACATTTCATACTAATCAATGTAGCCTTTTGTGTTGATGAGCAGGGATGGTATTACATTCATGAGATAGTACGCTTGTATGGGGTTCCACACTCTATCGTTTCAAACAAGGATTATCGGTTTACTTTTCATGTCTAGACGGGACTACAGAGGGCATTAGGTACATAGGTACTTTTGAGTTCAACATACCATCACCAGATAGATGGTTAGTCCAAGCACACAATTCATGTTTTGGAGGATATACTTGGAGCATGCGTCATAGATTATAGTTGGTATTGGGAGAGAATATTCCCTTGGTGGAGTTTTCCTGAAACAACAGTTTTCATTGCATGATTCAGATGGCCCCTTATGAGGCTTTTTATGGTTGGCTATGATGATCACCCTTATGTTGGATAGAGGTAGGAGAGGCAGGTATACTAGGACATTGTCTTCTCTAGGAGACCATTGAACAATTGGGGTTGTTTTATAGGAGGATTTCTAAAAATATTCTCACCCTAAATCTTAGGTCGATCATCAAAGAGGACCTCTGGAGTCCAAGTATTGGGATTAGGTTTTCTTGTGTGTTTCACCAAGGATGAGACATATGTGGATCAGGGGACAGGGTAAACATTCACCGTGACATGTCAGGACATTCAAGATTTTTGAGAGGGTTAGGCTAGTAGCTTTTCATATGTAGTTACCTCAGAGGTATCAAGCTAGGTACAACATCATTCATGTTTCTCATATATGGTGTTACTTTTTAGACATGTCTGATGTTTTTAAACCTAAGTAAGTTTAGTTTGATATGGATGCATCCTTCGAGATACACCCTATTTAGATTTTGGATTGCAACACGAAGCTCCTATGTGGCTGGTTTGATCCTCTAGTATGGGTGCTTTGGAAGCACAACCAAGTACAAGATGAAAAATGGGATATGGAGGCAGATGTGCGATCAATGTGACTATATTTGGTAATATATTTTTCTTCACCACCCATGGAAGGGAAATTCGGGGGTTAATTGCTTTAAGGGGAAGTTTGTAAGAACCCAGAACATATTTTCAATATGGATCTTGATTTTGGAATTTTTTTCAAGAAAATGGAAGAATATAGGGTTTTCTATATACAGGTCGTGTACTTCCATGTATATGTTTTGTACCCGGTTACCATGAACAACCATGTACTAGACATGTACCGACTGAGTACGTGACTATGTGGTGACCTAGTAGGCCCCATAAGTAAGGGGCCTATTAAGGATACTAAACGAAATGTTGGTTTAATGAAAAAAAAAATTATTTTTCTTTTTTATTTGATAAATTGGAGTGGGGTCACATATCATGTCTGTAAACACCTTCTTCTTCCCATGTTTCATACATGAGAGCCTCAAAACAAAGAATGAATACGGAACCCTGATTCTCCATATGAGTTCCAATTAAGATATTGTTGGTTGCATTAAAATCCCCTTGGTGAGTTCTCAATCCATCTAAATCCTTTCTTCCTAATTCCTCCACACCCATGGGTTATTCAATGTTGGGGTTTTCACCATTCTGTAGATCTATACTGACCTAAGCCGATTCAAGGGCTGACATTTGTGTATATCAATCGTGAATCATCGAGTTAGGTGGTTTGTGCCTTTATTTGTGTTTCCTAAGATTTTATATACTTAAATTACTGTATAACCACATGTGGGGTATTTCTTTATTGGAATTTTAACCATTGTATGACAATCTATGGTTTATTTAATTGATAAAGGGTAGTTGTCTATATGTGAGTTTAGATACCTTGTCCATCAAACACACCATGGGTGTGTTTCCCTTGATTGATTGTTTATGGATGTTTGGTCTAAAATTCCTTTGAGTTTTCCTGGTTTTACATGCTTTGTTTTGTTAGGATAGAGTTATTATTTATATGAAATTCATGGGATACACATTGGGAATGTTTGACCAAGGGGTATTGGACTATAAGTGATTTACAAAGGGGTATTGACTGTGAGAGCTGCTCAGGTGGCGTTTATCATTGATTATTATATCTTTACCCAAGGGTATAGACCGTGAGATATGATTAGGTGTTCATTTATAATTTATTGATTATGCTATATTGACCCTAGTGTATTGACCCTGAGAGCTTCCCTGGAGGTTGTTTATAATTTATTGATGTTATGATGACCAATGGATATTAACCATGAGAGCTACCCAGGTGGTAATTTCTAATTGATGTAAGCTATGTCGAACTAAAGGGGTTAGAACATGAGGGTATCCTAGAGAGTTTTTTATGAATAATAGAATGATTGAGAAGAGTCTTCCAAGCCAATGTACAAGTTGGACTCAGTGTAAATTGATTGTTTAAATGGTATTTTGAGTCATCTATTTTGTTAATTACAAAGGGGGTACATATATTAGGCAAGATCCCAAGGTTTACATGATTCAATGATTGAATAAAAAATGTAAATGAGTGCAATTGATAACTGTAATATTGATTAGTTTTCCATAATTATTAGTTTATTAATTCCATATTGTATATTACATGCTATATATATATTTACTGATATTTTGACATTGATATTTTGGTGGTTTCCTCTTTATATTTTTCTCAGACCTGATTTGGATCATGGGTTGGACCTAAGTAGCTTATATGATTGTAAGTATAGATATGTGAAATCACTCTTCTTTTTCAGTTACATGATTGTTGTTGGAGCAGAAGAGTATGGGACCAATCTGAGGGTTGTGATACCAATAGAGTTTACTTGGGTTTTTATATATTTGTTTCTATATTATATTTTGAGCATTATGACTTTTTTGGATGCTTTCATAGACACATGTGACCTGAATCATTGATATATATATATATATATATATTCTCTAGTTGTTTATTACAATCCGTCATCCACTTTTTACTTCTATTTCATGTTATTACTACTTCCTCTATTGTTTACCATTTTTTTTATATTGTGTATTCTCTACCAATGAGGGAATAGATTAACCATTATCTCACCTCAACCCATGTTTCTTGTCAACCGCCAATAGTATTTGAAGAAAAGTGCTTGAGGTTATGTGACCATCCGAGTTCGGGGGACCTTTGGGCAGTAAACGGATCAAGAACATTACATTATATTCTCCCCCTTTAAATAAATATAATCAGTGAAATTTTTTTCTTGGAAATACGGGGCTTAATATTTATAAACACCTTTGTTGATGACCCAATTCATAGAAAATGAAAATAATAAAGTCATTGAAAAGGGGAAGTGGGAAACATAAAGGTTACAAGAAATAACAAATATTCTAGATCTTAGATTAGGAGAAAATTAGTGGGAAGGGATGATATGGAGATAGAGGAGGAAAATAACATCCTATAAATATTATCTAGTGATTGAGAACATAATCATAATATTGTTAGAGAACACAAATCCAGAAAATATTATGTGGTGAAAAGACCATCAATTAATTAAAAATGATTATAAGAGGAACAATGTTTTCATTTTATAGATCCCATTACTATAGATAATGAATTATTTTACAATGGAATATGAGAACATATAATTACTTTATTTCATCATATCATTAAAAATAATTTCAATCTTTGGTTTAATGTTTATATTATTATCCACATATTCTAATACCATATTACATCGATGAATTAAAAATATAAAAGTTTCATTATTGAAGCACTAAAATAAACTTATTATTGATTATGTGATCTATAAAATGATTTAAAGATATTCCTATTATCTCTATTTAGTTACTAGAAATAGAAATGATGATTATATTCTTAGATAACTAATATGAATAATAAATCATTTGAAAATTATTCTCAAATATTTCAATTATAATACCCAAGGATCTAATTAATTTTTTACCCAAATAGTAAAACTCAAAATCTCTTCAAAGCATGATAAAATAGTATTCCAACCGTTTTTTTAAGACAAAAAATTTCCAATTTCAATATAACTTTATTTTCCAAATAACATAATTTATCTCTTAATGTCAAAAACAAAAAATGTGAATACCTTGATTAAAACAAGACAATAACTTGAATCAATATAAACCATCAACAAAAACATAAATTCTTCCAAAATATTAACTATATTCAAATTCAATGAATAAAACCACAGACTATCGAATATATTTCATAAATCTAGAAATAAAATAGACTTCATCAAAGATATCATAAATAAAATTTTCATCAAAATACTAATTAATTTCAATGTTAGTAATACTATCTACATTACACTATCGATATCAATAATATCTTATCCCAACTATACATTATTATCTCAATAGTAGACACATATTATTAGCGCTTTCACAAAACCCTAGAGGAGGAGAGGGAGTTCTGAGGAGTAGGCGGCTTTCCCATTTGGGCGGCGGCGATGGCCGCCACGCCCACCATTCTCTGGCAATGACAGGTAGCTCTGGCGTCCTCCTCACTGTTCTCTAATCCATCCATCCTACCCAATTTCCCCCGGATTAAACTTTTCCCTAAAGTCCTGACCCTTCACCGAGGGTCTCCATCGCTTCCACTCTCCCTACAAGAGTTCTCTGAGGCATAATATCTCCATGGGTTATCTATAATAGCTCTCTTTGGCCGTCAGGGCCCATCCCTGGATAGTTTATCTCATATTGCCAACGAATATCTCCCCATACAAGAACGCGTTGTCGTCGGGCTCATGGACCCTCACCACTTTATTCTGCGGTTCTCCAATAATGACGACTTTGCTGCGTTTTGGTCTAATGACCTCTGTTCCTATGGAGGTCAAAATTTATTTCTTCTTCATTGGAGCTATCATTTCCATTGGAAGAGGTATTCCCCATATATAGATATCTGGGTGTGCTTTCCAGGTCTGCCCCTTCCCTTCCAAAATACCGCTATTCTGCAATTTTTAGGTAATTTGGTTGGATGGTTTTTGTCTTTTGATGAGCGGTCGAGGACTTTGTGCCATCCTATAGCACCCCGAATCTGTGTGGAAGTCGACGTATTCAAAACTCATATTGAAGAAGTATGGATCGAGGTTAAAAATGAGCTTTAGTGCTATCAACCATTGACTCATGAGAACTGGTATGACTACTGCACTTCTTGTTGTCGACTGGGTCACCTTCAACAGGACTGTCATAAACTATTTCAGAAATCTTCACAGTTGGCTGATATCGGAATTGTCCCCCCAGAGAAGAAAATAATGGGTATCGTGGAACCCAATGGTCATTGTATCTCCTTACAGAAGGATGTTGCAGCTCCATCACCTATTGACAGTGGTATTAGCATGCTTGCTGGAAATATGGCTCCTCCTGCAAAGCAGGATGTCTCAATGCTTAATCTTATTACCCAAAATGAAGATTCATTGAAGCCAGTTCCTATTTCTCTTGAAGCTAGGGTCAAGGATGTATTCAAAAGGTTGATCGGAGATCTTAATGGTATAGAACAACCATTGGCACTAAATTCCCAGTGCAACGCAGTGGGTGTTGACACTGATTCTGGTTTAAATGGCACCCATTCTAAGATGGAAAGGGTTATTATGGAATCTCATGAGGGATTTACCATGGCTCCTGGTACTAGTTCTTATGAGGAGGTAGTTCATTCACCTAGAAATGATAAATGTGATGCTTCTTCGGGAGGAAACAAGACACCAAAAAGGTTGAGTTTGACCTAGGATGGTGTTAAGACTTACAATCCCTTTGACTGTTTGTCTGCCAATGTTGAAGGGGATGGACAGATTGAGGGGGGTTCAGGAGTTGACATGGTCTATGAGGATGTGAAGTTACCTAAGAATAATAAAGGGAGAGAACTCAAGGACTACTCATTTTAACTGAAGCCGATGGAAACACGATCAGGTAAAAAATCTAAGCTAGGTGACAAGGAAACATCATCTGCAATGGTTGTCATGCAGGAGGATCCCCAGTATTTGGCCAAGGAGAAAAATAATGAAATGGTAAGAGCTTCTAAAATGGGAAATAACATAAAAGAACCTATCATTTTCTCTGAAGAGGACATGGTAGAGGAATTTATCTATGTCAACATCCCTCAGGAAGAGGCCGATATGATGGGAAGACCTATCAATGTGGAGGTCAACAGCGAGCATGCTAGGTGGATTGACAAACAAGATTTGATTTTAATGAGAAGATTCAACAATTGAAAAATCAGCAAAGAAGAATACATCCGAACATGGGACAAAATGGCAGATCTATTTGAAGACATCATTGGGGAAGACCCTGATGCTAAGGTATGGTTAATGAATTAGAATCTATATAGGGAGGAAAGCACAAATAAGCTAAGACTATGCTTTGGTAACGTTTCATTTTCTTATGAGGCTTCACCTCCGGACTGATTGGGACATCTTCTTTGGGCCAGAGCTATCTGTCATCATCGTTGCAGGCCACTTGGGACATGGCTGTTTTGGAGGTATGGAAACATCGGGAGGGACCATGCTTGCATGGGATCACCGAGTGTCCTACATGGGGATTGTGGTTGTTGTCGTTGCTTGAATGAGGTGATCCTGTTTTTTCCTATTTTTTCTTGGGGTTGTTTTGGGGTTTTAATGGACCCTACGGTTTCTCACATTTCCTGTAAATGTGTCTTTCTTATTGAAAAAAATAATTTTCAGCAGACACATATTAAGGGTAATTTTCTCCGTAATCACGTGTTTTCCAAAATTTTCATTGTTCCACTAAATCACGCTTCTTGGTTATCAGTATGGTTTACCATATGCTTGAAAATATATAATGAAAGCATATTATAGAATTATCAATAGATGTTTCCTGATTCATATAACTAGAATATCATTGAAAAACCACCTTAGCAGTATAAGTCCTTAATTCATAATACATAGACACTTAAATCATTCATCTTCAATGATAAAAACTATATATGGACTTATTTGGTTTAGGTTTTAACAATTATATTAGGTCAGTTACTCTGAAAATTTCCCAGTACTACACACATAATGCATTTAACTATATATGTTACATTATGATATAATTTATTTACCTTCATCAACATAATTATTTCAAAAGAATATTACTTTCTCTATGTCCTTTATTTCTACGCCCAAAACATCTTCCCATTACCTTGAGAAATATTCCTGGGTTATTCATCCCAGATTCTCGACATGTTGGAAGCATAATAATCATTACTCCATGGTCTTAATGAAAAACCATTTTCCTATTATTTAGTTCATTTGTATGATCAATAATGTTTCAGTTGGTAATAATATATTAAGATACATTGTTAAATATAAGAAAAAAGTTTCACATTCATTCTCCCATTTTTTTTGGTTTCTCATAAGGACAATAATTGAATCATCCATAACACTTTGTCATAACCATGTTCCTCAAAGATTCATAAATTAACTAATTCCAAAGGAATAGTGTGATCTATAATAACATAGTAAGTAATAACTTAATAATGAAAAATGAAATATAAGAATCAAGAATTTTCATGAACTGACCCACCAGGGATTTCCTAGGCGATGAAATGCTGGGTGTGACAACCCCAATCCTACCTTAAATAGGGTACCGACTAGAGACATGTAAAAAGAAGGAATAAATAAAATTAAAGGCCTTATCCTAATGTACATGTATGCATATAATCAACCATAACCATGAAAATGTGAATAGGAATAATAGAAGTGTACAATAACTGGTGTTAAAACCATGTATGTATTATCTTCTAGGAAACATATCATAGTACAATATTAATAATAACAAGTGGAAAAGAAAGGTAAAACTACATCTAAAAATAGAAATGATGTCCCAACCATACTACAGCTAGAATAATTGGATAATTAGGAGATCCCAACTCATAATATCCAAGTATGACCATCGTATGCAGTCCATGCACCCATGTATCACTAAGCTCCACTGATGTATTCATTGATATACTTATCATTTATAAAATATATGATACAATTGGGAAAATATGGTTTAGGGTTGAGCATATACATACACAATACGATACCCAATCCTGAAAAAGGGATCAATAGAAATTCATGATAAAATTCATCCAAACCCATAGAAAATGGAAAAAACCCAAAATATATGTGGTAAAAATGAAACTCAGTAGTGTGATAAATTGGTTCTCCATATCACTACCCAGCCAAATTTGATGAGTCCACATAAAACTACAATATTCCACCACTATGGCATAACATTGTGTGTATCTTTGTATAAATCTGTATAGAGGTTGCCACCTCTCACTACTACACTCCATTAGTGAGGGAGCTAAAACTCAACTAGAGGAGCCACTATCCACTAGAGCTCCAAGATGGGGGAGTACCACTACATGGATAGAGGGGACCACCCTACTTTGGTTGAGTACAGACTCTAACAATGTAAAGATGATGGCGAAAAATTCCTTGGTTTGACATGGATGTACTGATCCTAACATCACTCTGATGATCTTTCCCAGATCATTTCCATTATCAAACACATATTGAAGAAGTTTCATGCTCAATACACTTCAAATCAAATCTTATATTCCAAAATTAAGTCCACCATAACGTTATATATGGAGAAATACATATTATAGGCTGCTCATGGGCCAAAATCTAAGTCTTGAAGAAGGATATACACTAGGATGAAGATTTCAGTGGAACTACATGGTGTGTATGGGGGTCCACATAGCGTGTGACAATTTTAAACTACCTAGACATGTTCTCTAGGAGAAATTTCCTGGGAATATATTTCATAATACATAGTGTGTATTGGTTATACTCCATGTTTCTCAGGCACCTAGGGCCAACTCATTCTTTTCCATCCAAGCTTCTGTACATCATCCCATTTCGGTGTACAAGGACATGTTCGAGTATCATAACCATGTATTAGTACATGATTATTCCAACTTACACTTTATATTCTTGTGTTCCATGGAATATAAATTCCCCATGTACTCATGAGTTACACACCATGCTACCAGCACTAGGTCACATGGCATGTTATATTTTTTTCAGCTCGAAAACCCTTGCTGGGAGAATACACAACATGTTTTCATCAAAGTACAATCCATGTATTATAGTTTTTCATATAATACTCAATTTCATTAGAAATATGAGCATCCATCTTCACTTCCCTGAAATTATCAATTAAACCACCCAAAATTAAGGGGTAATGGTTCTGGCCATCGATTATCGACCTTTAGTTTCATGAAATTGGAATCCGATCATCCAACGATGATACATTTCACATCCTATTTTCCTCCCATTACATATCACCACTCTGGATCCTAGATCTATGAAGAATAACTCCGGATCTATCCCAATCGACACATAAATCACAAACCTAGTCATTGTTAACACAAATTCCATGAATCCATGTGTTTAATCTGACTTGAATCTACACCTACAATGTCCAAGCATAACACTATGGGAAAATAATTAAGAACATAATGAATTGTGGGATGAAATGAAAAAAATAATAAATTAAAAAAAATATTAGACTAGTGTTCATGGATAGTGTTCACATAAATTGGATATCAAAGGGTGGTAGTATGGGTATTGAAAAATAATTTTATTGTAGTAATTCAAATTATTAAATTTGTTCATTCAAAGATAAAAAAACACATATAAAATATGTAGATATTTAAATTATGTATTGGAAATAATATGGTGTAAATACCTAAATAATTTGCCTTACCATGACTTAGGATAGATCATTGTTGCATAACATGTAATTTATTGATGATGAAGACCCATTCTGATTCACTGCCTCTCAATCCACCTTGATCTGATCAACCAACATTCTCCAATCCCGATCCACTAATGAAGAATGCCAAATCCTCTTCTTTAATCTACCATATGTTATGTAGATAACCTTGGTGATTTTATATAGTGTTCTATTTATAGTGTATTAGATTTAGGTCATTTAACATAATATAAAAAAGTAAATTATTTATTTTAATTAACACACCCTCCAGTGACTACCTCCATCAGAACATCTATTGCTGAACAATACATGGTTGCACCATTGGTAAACCCTATGTTTTTAAATAAACCATTTTCTTGAATTTCCCATAAAAGGTCCCAAATAATCGGAAACCATTTAAAATTTAATTAATGAATTCATGTGAACTAAAATATAGTAATATTTATGATATATTAATTCTAGGGTCATGATACACCCAACTCCACCTTGACTCAAAGGATTAATCAAGATATATATATATATATATTTATTTAAAGGAAAAATACAATAAAACAATCGTCATTACATTATCCCCTCTATTAATGATTTTTACTAAAAAATATCAAATTATAGAAAGAGTAGGGGGTATTGAGTCTTCATATTACTCTCTTTTTTTTAGGATATCTCTTATATGATATTCTTCTCCCATAACACAAAAAATAGGGAATCCTATTTCCACATAGTATTCTCCCCTACAGACTCTCAATTTCCATTGAGTACCCTGCAAAGGTAGATCCATATTCAATGTATAGTTTACACAGTCAACAATTGCATTAGATTAGGAACCTATCTTCTCATCTATGTCATATGGAAGACTTCATGCACCAGGTCATACTTTATTCGAATATATCAGTGGTAGGAAAACTCACCCACTATTTATTAGATCTCAAATTTCTCAATGCACCATAAGGTTAAATTTAATCCCAAGAAATACCTCTAAAATCATCATGATGGGGGACTCTCAGGATAACATGATCTCCCTTAATTAACATCAAGGGCCTATAATGTTGATCTTGGTATGATTTATCTCTACTCTAGGCTATTTGAATACACTCATGGATCACCTAGACCTTCGTTGTCATCAACTACACCATCTCTGACCGAACAAGAGATGTATCACCGATATCAGTCCATAATAAGCGTAGCCTCATTGGAGTACTCTACTGGTCCACAAACGGTTCCATGATAATAGTATAATGATAAATATTATTATAAAAAAGATCTACCTAGGTAATGTGATCATCCCATCTATAGCCAAAGATTAACCTAAAAGATACCAATCTTTTCTACAATATAAGAATAGTTTGATCGGTATTCCCATCCATATGGGGGTGAAATTATGTAATCATCCTTAGTTGGGTCCAAAAGTCCTCTTTCATGCCTCTCCACAACTATTATGTGAATAAATCTTCATCATTTGATATAGTCGTCAAGGGTACCCCATGAATCTGGAAAATATTCTACAAAATACAACCAACCCAAACTCTCAACAAAACCCTTCTCTTAGATGGAAAAAAAGTGCATTGAATTGGTGATCCCTTTAACAATCACACAAGTATTATTATGGAATTTCAGTACATATAGACGAACCATAATAAGTTCCATGTATAGTCAATCTCATTTCCACTTGAGTATAATAAGAGGCTATGTAAAACAAATTGGAACAAAGTGATCCAACATCACCTATTGACACGTGAGACAACAAGAGGTGAACTCAGCTATACTCTACCTCTTACCAGCCCACCAAAAATACTATTATTATACATGTACTTATTTTCCACATAGGTAGGTAGATCTAATAGAATGTGTGAAATTCATCCATAACATCCTCATGAAATGTGACTGAATCCACGTTTTGTCCCTCATAAAGGGTGACATTCTCCCCCCATTAGAAAATTCACTTGGTGCATATATATTATAGATTTTTGGTTACGAAAGACATCACAATTGTTATCTAAAGAAATAATGTACCCCACTATTCTATCATGGTTAGCTATAATGAATCCAGTTTCTTAGATTCCTCCTCCACTATGTGAGAATCAGACATCCTACAAATGGAATATACCTCCACATTTCCCTACCTAGGAGTATATAATATAAAAAATTCAGAGTTCTATAAGAACTCCAAACAACACCTCAATCATAGGCTAATATATCTCTTACTAAAGATTACCAGATATTTTGGTGGTCTATATAAACAAAAAAACACTCAGTTAGAAGATAGTGCCTCCACATATGTAGTAAAAAGACCACTTCTACCAATTTAAGGAAATAGGTTGCATAGTTTTCTCATGGTATGTCAATTACCTTAACTCATAATAGTTCACAAAATATATGTATATAAACACACACCTATTCTAAGATCTAGATACATCATAAAATGTTATTTAATACATTCCTGCCTTTGGTAGTCTCAACAAAATAGTACTAGCTGACCTCAACCTTAGAACCTCAAAGTGTTTATGAAACAAATTTTTCTAGATAAACAAATACCCTTTCACTATTAAGGAATTTAAAGGGGTGTAATTTTATTAAAATTAAGTAATAAACTATAAATTTCAGTGGATTTAAATAAATATCTAATGTGAAAAACCTCAATTACAAAATGAATTAGTTTTTTATTTAAAAATCAACTTCTATGGACAATCTAATGTTATAAATTTGATTTACCTCTTAAAATAAAAAAAATTATTATCTAAAATTAAATCCTTTTTTTATAAAATATTTGGAAATTGAAAATTATAAAAATAATTAAACAAACATCAATTTTCATCCATCTAGAAGTCCAAAATTCTCATTACCTCAAACTGATCTAACACACATAATTGAATGGAATAATAAATAGACACTCTTATTGGATGAGCAAGGTTAATAATTAAAAATAATACAAACAACCCATCAATCATTTCAATGTATACGGGATAAATGAAAAAGGACTTTGTGGCTCAAAATGGATTATATGTTTTATTTCATTTTCCTTTTTAGTACATATCTTACAATTTTAATTCCATAACAATTTCAAATCTAACTAAAATTATAAAACATCAAACTGAAATTTTACTGAAAACAATTTTTCCCAATGGGAAATAAAAATTATGTTCTTAATTAAATTATTGAAGTAATAAAAATTAGCCAATTCTGAGTGGAATCAAAATCCCTAATCATAAAAAAACGTTTCACCTACTGAAAATGTAAATTTTAGCCTAAGATACTCTCAATTTGATGAATTTTAAATGGGTCTTGATAAAATAACCATTAAATAAAAGTTAAGACAATTAATGAAGACCAATTCCCCAACACTTAAAAAAAACATTGTCCTCAATGATAAACTCAGGGTGAAAGAAAAATTATTATCTTTTAATGTCCAAAAATATTTTCAATTAAATAGTTAAAATTTATTTAGGGTTATAAGAATGGTTAAAAATATTTATTATACACAAAAAATAAAAACAACAATAAAAAAGTATCAAACTTGTGACTATATATAAACTATGTCATCACATATTCATGGTTTTCAAAGTGTATGTATGTTTATAATTAATGTTCAATAATGATCATTAATAAAGTGTAAAAATAACTATGCTCACCAAATTTTTAGCACAAAAATGTACTAAAAATTTTATCAGCAACCATTACATTAAAACAAATCATTTAAAAACGAAAATTCATATAAATAACCTATTTTAAAAGATTAAACACACCAATAAGAAAATGTAGCAATTTTTTTTCTTATGAGGAGATGAATAATGATGCATAATTTTATTTTTTACTCCCCTTGATAGAATAATTGATAGTTAAGATCCATAAAAAAACTAACCTTTTTGAACATGTGTATGTAACCATGATATACAAATATCTAGGTCCTAAAACTTGAAAAATACAAGCATTAAATTACATTATTTAATGATAAAAAAAACCAGAGCATAAAAATTTGGGGGGTTTGAATTAATATTATTAAAAATATAGAATATTTTGATCATTGAAAAACATTTAATTTATGCTTCATTTGAATGAAAAATTCTACTCATAAGAATACTTAAAAAACTGACATTAAATTTAACATGCATTAATTATTTATAGACAACTCAAAATATTTCCAATAAAATACCATTTTGAAGCATATTCTAAATTTACTGTAGTAATTATAATCAACCAGAAAATAAAATATGGGAGAAAAAAGAATCTAGAATGTACCCCTTTTACACAATATATTTACATCATATAAAAAAGAAATTAAATTCTTTAATGAGTAAAGGGAGGAAGGATACAGACATTGATTTTCATGGTGGAAAAGATGTTAATCGAAATTGGAGGTCTCAACATGGAAAAAAGTACCATCATATTGTGTGAGAAAACATCAATAATTTATTAATGAAAGTATTAAAACAACAAAAATCTAAAATCACATCAAAAATATAATCATAGTTTTAACCCACCAAGAGGTTCTCTATTTAGACTATCCCCAATTGGACAGCCTTGACTTCTTCCCCAATTATATAATGGTACATACTTTCAGTTGTGAACTATAAAATTCTATACAGTATAGCTTTAGTTCACAACTTATAGAACTTTTGGGAAACCCCATCATTAGATTAATTTATTTTCCCCACTTGAGCATATTAATATTCATGTCATAGTGGATATGGGAAAAAAATAGGGGCATGTTCCCCCTTATTCAATTTGAAGTTTGGTATGCATCAGTAAATAGATTTGAAAATCGATATGACACTTCTCTTATGGTTCATTAAAATGTATTATTTCATGTTGGATAATATAGAATGCATAAACACCCCCTTTAACCAAAGTTCTTTTCTTCAAAACCTCATCCTCTTTAGTTCCTCCCATATTTAATATTTTTGGTATGTATTTGCAGATCTAATTTTTTTGAATAGTTGGAGTCTCATATTCTTAATTACAATCCATGATATTATTAATATTATATGTGTATAAAATATAAATAATTAGAGGAACATAATCTATTTCAAGATAAAAATAATTTTTTTTAAGATAATATTAAAAATTTTTAAAAAATATATCTGAAACCCTGGATGAGTTAATCTTGTTCCTCCATTTGCTAAAAGAGTTTTCTTGAAAGTGGTTATAGTTGAGGAGTGGGGTAGTTGAAATCCCCAATACTATCATTAAAAATTGACACATCTTTTGAGAAATATTTCATGGAAAATGAGAGGATTTTTCGTTCTTCTTTGTCCTACTCTTTAATGAAAAGTTGTAGACAATTCACTGTAATAAAAATAATCACAATAAAAATCTGAAAATGAATATTTTTCCAAATATTTCCTATCTTCTAAAATTTATGAATATTTCATCTCTTGCCAACATATTAAATAGTCCTATACATGAGGATCTTTCATCTTCAATTATTCTTCAAACATTTCTATCTCCTCATCCAATTACATTAGGATTATCTATTCTATTTTGTGAACCTTTTATGGATAAAACATAGGAAAAGACGTGATAATTCTTTGAGTTATTTGGATAAGGATTCCAATATTGGTCCCGTAACTGATTTATAAAAAACAATAATTTCAAAATCCTCTTCAATTAAAATTTAAAATTGTTCATTGAATTTATAAGAAATTAAACCTACCTTATCTTCTGATCATCAAGGTCGTTTCATTATTTTTATAATTTCGTTAAATTTAGAAATTGAAAAACAAATATTCTCAAAAAAAACAATCATTTGTAGAAATTATTTAAATTTTTGATAAACTACCTTATTATATTTCTATAATACATTTATTGTTCCCTATATATAAAACAGTGGCTAACCCAAGGGTCCGTCTCAAAAAGTTAGTGTGTCTATCTCAATGATTCTTCATTTTTTTTGTATTTTATCTATTTCAAAGTAGTATGAAAACAAGAATCTTATTTTATGAAGTGGAAGTGGGAATTGAAAAAAAAATAAAAAATAAGAAAATGAATGATGAAAAGGAAATTCAACTAGAATGAAACTATTTCTAGACGCATGTTTCAATTGAATGGCTTAAAAGTATTTCTTTTTTTCATGAAAAAATATTAATTTAATGATCCAGAAAAATGACTACATGAACCTATATAACCAAGAGTTTAATCTAATATAATAATTATTCTTTTATATTTTCTCATTCAAAAATCATTAAACCATAAATGTTTTGAACAACTGATTCCATAATCCATAATGTCCAAGGATTTTCATGTGAAGAATAAATGTGCTTGAGGTAAATTGTTTTAATGAAATAAATTCATGAAGAAGAAAATGTGAAAGACGATTAAATATATCTTCTGGTATTCATTTAACTAAATATTTATACCTTAAACCTTTATACTTACTCAGTGTCTTCTTGATGACTCGACACAACACAACTCCCACCTTACAAAGAAGAAAGTGACAAATTTTCCCAATAAATTAATGTGATGTTGCAACTACCCACCTATCATTTTCAATTTACTGAAAGTGATGAGGAATTCAATGATTTAAATGATATTTGGTCTCTTGGAAGATTCATGAATTTAATCCTCAATACAGCTTCCATAATTATCCCTCCATGTTCAGAGGAGGAATATCAAACACCACTAGCTAGAAGATGTAACAAGACAACTATTTATTTACAAACTAATAAAAATTGCTGGAGAAAGTGAATAATAATGATAGAGGGAAGAGAATAAACATTAAATTTCTAAATTATGGTGGGGGTCTCTCCATTTTATACATGATGGAATATTTATATCAATAAAAAAGAAATAAAAACTAAAAAAAATATATCCAAACAAAATACTTCAGTGTGACAGGCTTCACTAAAGTTCCCTCCACCATATGTGAAATTTACAAAAATAATCATGAAAAATACCCACTACATGTAATATGGTGTATGCATCACGATTTAATTTGATCCTTTAATGACCATGTTTCAATCCCAACCTAATAAATTGAAAATTTATCTTACAAATGGCTTTGATACATGGATGTAAAAAATTTCCTTCAATAAAAAATCTCAAAGTGAAATTTTTGAACACCTAGAGTTTATTAAATAAAAAAATTGAGCCACAACATTGAAATATTAATTGATCAACCATCTTCAACTTATCATTCAATTCACCCAAAAAAATACAAGGAAACACATCAATTTGATCACAAGAACACAACATTGGACACCACAAAAAACTCAAGTATCACCAAGTCTGTAATCCTAAACCATGGGAATACTCAATTAAAATCCAAGAAATCAAACTTCTAACTCATGTTCCAAAATATCCATCGACATACAACTAATATTTTAAAAAATTATCTTGTTTGAGACAAATTCAGTAAAAAAATGGGTGTGTTTAATCCATTGAGCAGATCTAATTATTTTTATATAGACCACCTTCTCCAAAATGTTCTTACCACAAAACATGGACTGATCCTTATCTACATTGATATAAATATCATTGAAACATTTCACAAATTAGGAAATAGGTTTTTACATCATGTTTCATAGCTATAACAAAAATGACTAAAAATACCCCGTAAATCATTCCCATTCTAAACTATAAATAGAAATCAATCAACATAAATATTTATGAATAATCTCTAGTCATCTTCATTGAATCGTGCTCACTGCTCATGAAAACCCATGGTTAGGAATCTATAAATCAATCAAAGATCATAAAAAGAACTCATAAATTATTCACCTTATATGTACTTTTTCAATGTAGAAAATAAAATTCAATAACTTTTTTTCATCACATTCATAAATTATTCAGTTTTGATGCTCAACACATTTCATAAACTTTAGAGAATGGAAACCTTAGATGGGGTGCTTAGTCGGGACCTATGATGGTGTTAGTCATCAATAGACATGGATCTGGATAAAAAAAATCTAATTTGATCTTCTCCCATGAATTTGACGGTTAATTAGATATCCCAAACCAGGATTGATGATAGTTTCATCCTTGAATGAATGTGTTTCTTGATTCCATTGCATCTGCCCAAAGTGACAATCATCAAAAAAAGATATTAGTAATCATGGTTGTGGCTTGAAATTCAATAGATCTATCATAAATGACTTAGATTCAGCTATTTTTTGTTCCGATCAGCAAAAAACATCGATAGAATCATTTTTTTCTTCCTTTCCAAGCCTCAACATGGATTATGGTCAACCTTCTTTTACAGACCAATGGTGTAATCATCCTTGAAACCATTTAAAAAATGATTTTATTGGTTTCAATGGTGATACCCCAATATTTTAGTCGACGTTTCATAAGATATTTTTTATGGGTGAAAATATCATACATAGTAGTGTTTTTCAATACACTAACATCGTTTCTAAAAATCCATTGTCTTCCTTTGATATTTTATATACTCGAAAAATTCATTCTCTTATGGACTCAACATTTATATTTTTCAAATTCTATAACTTATCCCATTCAAAATATATCTTCTAAACAAATTCAATAACATGAGTATAAAAATAATATTAGGCCTTGTAAATTAGATAGACTATTTTTAAGGAAATTTAAATTAAAATAAAAAATATTAATCCAAAAATAAATTTCAATTAAATTATTTAAATTAAATCTAATCAATAAAATTTCAATTATTTACCTAAAACTAATAAAAGAAGATTATATGATACAATAATGACATAAATTAAATTAAAAAGATTAAATTATTACTTTAAAACAATTTAAACAATGGTAAAATTGAATAAAATAAACTAATATGATAGATACATTTTTACACATTAAATTAAACATTTTAGCACAGTATTAATTATTTCAAAAATTGTCAAATGAGAAATAATAATACTATAATAAATCAATTAAGTAATAATTTTATAGTTAAATATTCATTAAACAATGATGTGGTAAAGTTCATGAAATTACTGCCACGTCACAATCCTAGAGAAGTATTCACAAACCATCCTATAGTAACCCTTCAAGACAAGAAAACTTCACACCTATGATATGTTATTGGGTGGTTATGAATAAGGAACCACATCAATAATTACTAAGTCTCCAACTAAACCATTATTATATAATACTTTCCCCATAAAGGGATTCTCACAAAACCAAAACATTAAAATGAAGTGCATATGATTACTATAGTCCTCCTAGAGTATGTCTATGACCATCCTCAAATTCACTCCATGATTATCCTCTAGAATGGAGTGAATTAGAACTTTATTAATGAATACAATAAAAAATCCATCCATGTATGGATAAAAGACCTGATTCATAACATCTATAAACACTGTATGGAATTCATCACACAGAAAGGCATCTCTATGAACGTGTAGTGTCTATATAGATTTCTTAATACAACAATAGTAATATCGTACTAACAAGCTCTCAATTGGTTGTAGAAAAAACTAATTTCAATTGATGAGAACCAACTCATGCCCCTGAAAAGGTAATATTAGTAATCAATCCATGGAAAAGGTTACTTTTTCTCTATAGTTACCTAGTTCAGGAAATGATAGGAAAATAAAATCCTCAAGATCCCATCTGCCTTTTTAGTGATGAAAATTTGAACTACCCATGTCAACAAACTGGTTCTGATGAAACCCTTCACTTGATGGTTCCCCAACTACACACTCATATCCTAAATCATGGTAGGTTCCATCCAGTGTGCCTATGAAGATATTGGTGTTTTCATAGTGTATAAGTCAATGTGTAAGTCCATCTCCCACCATTAAGGTAGTCCCAAAACCTCATTAGGGAAGAAATACGTATAGTTCTCTTTTACGGAATGAATTCGTAGGCCTAAAGAGCCCAATACACTATGGTATAAACATTCCAGTTGTTAGGTAAAGGGTTAAAACTTCATACATTTAAGACCCACTAACTTAACCATGAGAACTTTATCTAACACAAAGGGAATGTCATCTCATTTTTCTAATAGAATCATACTCATCTATGATAAAAATAAATATATTCCCATACAATAGACAACAAGTATATTTCAAATATGATATTACTTGTTTCATCATGATGAATAGGAAGTCCCATAAGAAACTTTCTCCACCAAGATAAAGATCACACTATTGGAAGATATACAATATTGATGAATCATTCCCAATAGAAATAACCAACCATAACTTGTGGGATAATATATTGACCAAAATATCTAACTTATGAACAAAAGAAAAGGTGATAAAGGAATAAATTGACCCAATTTCACAAGTGTTGTGAGAATAATATAAAAGAAAAATATTATACCTCTAATCCTCTCATTTTTTATCCTGGTCATATCCCTAATTTGACAATAACTATCCACACCCTAAATCATTAGCTCTCTAGAATGATGTGTGTCACTAATTTGTGGTGGTGGAAGTAGCTCATAGTGTTGGCCTTCACCAGAAGCTCCTCCCTAGGGATGTCCACATGCTCCTCTATATGCCCTGCCTCCCTACAGGCCACCCTCACCATGCCTAGGAGATCCCTAAAAACTATGATACCTATACTATGGTGGTATATTCACTATCTTCTCAACAACATTTGTAGGGTAATAAAGTTCCCTGTGACTGTTTCCATCATATGCATAGAATCGGTCCTCACCTAGAAGGTTGGGTCCTCTACGTGATCTATGAGAAATAATTACACACACCTTTATCTAATAATGACAATGCCTCCTCTACTGAGACCTCGATGTATGACACCTTCAAGATTATACAGTTGACATAGCCATGAGATTCCCACTATAGGCTCAACCTTCCTGACACCCACCTTCTAGGAATCACTCTACCAGCAAATCCAACTCGATAACTCCAACATAGGTTGTAAAGAACAATGAGACTATACTAGCTCATATTATTCTACCAAGACCATGCTCCAAATTCAATTCCAAGAAGAAACCATCCCCCACCATATCCATGGAGTAACATGTGAGGTTAGGGAATCAAACAACATAGTCTAATACTCTGATCTCACCCTTCTGCAACACGAGAAAGTGCTGAATCTTCATAGATCATAATTATTGAGGATAATACTCCTCATGAAATGGATATTAGTATTTTAACCATGATATAATTGTATTATCAGTGGTCTTTGTAACTAGGCTCCACCAGTGCCTTCCTGCTACATGGAAAAGACTAGCTACTAGTTCATCAATCCAATTATTCTAGGTCCGAACTATCCTGAAGACACAGAAATCTAACACAACCCAATATTTCACCATCCATGGGTCAAGATCATCATGGAACCTCTGTGGTCTTTGATATTGGAACTCACAGAGTGTTCCAAGACTCTCTTCATCATTTTCCTACCCTACGCATAGATTATGTTTCTCGATTTTCTTGAGTGTTAGTCCCTAAATTCCTAGAGGAAACACCTCATGATATAGCCACCAATGAAAGGCCTCATCACTTATAATATCACGGTCACGATGTTATATTAGTACCCTATAAATCTGTCTTCATTATGGTATCCTAAAAGTGATCATAACATACCATTGTTTGATGAATATATATATAAATATATATATATATATATATATATCAGGAGATGAATCATTAAGGGGAGTGAAGGGACTCAATCCTATATGATGCATGTACCATTATTCCCTGCAATTACTTACATAGTTTTCCAAGTTTAAAAATATGTAGTAAATGTATTAGTGAATAGATACACCAACCTTCACACACATTGGGTTCCCTTTTGGGAAATCCACACTTGAGTCACTCTGAAACTTCTTCACTAAGACCCTAAAAATCCTCACAATTGTAAAAACTCTAAAAATCATCCTAATGAATAAACAAATATGATACCACTATGTCGTGACCCAATCCACCAAGGCCATCTTGGCCAGAAGAAGGCCATGTGTGACAACCTGAAGCACACCTTCACTAGGTTAGGGGATAGTGAAAATAATTGATAATTCATAACTAAAATGGGTTGCCTTATCCTAATGTACCTACACACACACACACCCAACCATGTCAATGTTAATGTGTAGAGTAATAATTAAAGTCTAAAACATCCAGAGTAAAAACCATGTATACAATATCCCCTAATAAATACATCATATTACTAAAATTATACCTCAACATGTAAAATAATGAAATAACACACACTCAATTTTAAATGAAGTATCATACTTACTATAATAAGAAAAATAAGAAAAATGCCAGTTTCTGGATCCTTATTTCTTAGTCCCAACTACTATACATGGTCAATGCACTTAAGTATCACTAAGATCAATCGATTTCTATATCAATATTCCTTTAATCTTCAACATACATGAAATGTGAAAAAAAATTCATCAAGAGATAAGTATATAAATACCATGTTGGACACTACAAAAAATAGGGGGAGAAGTAGAATGACAAGAAAGAAGTCATCTCAACCCATAAAAAGGAAATCAAAACCCAATATATATATATTCTCATAATGAAACTAAATAGAGAGGGAATTGTGATCTCTGCCTCACATAGCTTCCAAAGTCAATGAATCTACTTTCATCTCCAAAAGTTTATCCCAAATTCACAGGAGCACGTGCAAACTAATAAGAATAATTATGGTGGCGCCTTACCCTCACTTCTGCTCTCCATATTCGAGGGTGCCAGAACACACATGGAGGACCTCCATCCCAAATGATCTTGAATATGGCGATTTACCACTCTGTATAATGATTATATGAACCCTATTATCGGAGAGTATATACTCTACATATATAAATAGTTTGGGGGACCTACTCTCTAGGGAAAATTGGGAGTACCAAACTCGATATCACATAAATGATCCTTCTATGATAACTTCCATCATGATGTGTCACTTGGAGTAACATCACACTCAAAAAACCTCAAATACTATTTTTCATGACATAATGAGTACCACAATCACATTATACATAAAAACTCAAGATACACTAATAACATCGAAAAATTCATCTCCGAAAGAAGGATATTCTAGAAGAAAATTATTCATGGGGAATGATATGAAATTTATGGGGGTTCACATAATGTGTGGCCTCACCCCACCAACATTCCATGTTCTCCACTTGACATGGATTTGGAATCCATGTCACACTACGTGGCATTGTAATTCATTTCACACTAATGGCATGGACAGATTTTACACATAATGTCTACAACAACACCTCTCTTTATAATATATTAATTAATGATTTATTAAATTTGGGTACACATAATAAAAATCAGAATATTGAGAAGTCTACTATCATTAGGAATTAGGTACATCACATAAAAACATAAAATAAAGAATAAATTATCTTTATTTAATCCCCCTTAACATTCTCATATTATTCATTCGTACTTAAACTATCATGGGATAAATTGGGGACATACATAATAAAGTGGTGAGATATAAATCGTTGTATAGGAATAAAAATAGAATAAAAAGAAGAAAGTATTATATTTTAGGATATAGTTATATCAATGGTACATAAATCAGGTGAAAATAATAATCATATATATTTAGGAATGATATTACATAATATTATAGAGGCAACAAGAGAAATGTGGAAACCCCATGAAACACTACATTATAAACATCGATCAATGCTAACATCTATTTCAACATGGTGAAAAATCCTCATGGTGGATTAGGTTCATTAAAAAGTAACATTCATGATATCTCTTGAGACTAAAACATTTCCAAATTCATTGGAGTGCTTTAAAATTCTAAGCACATGTCTCACTTTCATTTCATTCTCATGCTTAAGTGTTCTACATAGATCATAGAACATAGAATCATTTATCACTAAATTTTATTACATGATAAATGTGTCTTGAATATGTACATTTAATTACCAAATAAAAAAATATTTGTGCATGAAGGTGGAAACCCTTGATAAGAAATGGGTATAAGTATTCACTACACAATTTCTGATCATGGAAAATTGAAGTGAAATCCTAGAAGCATAATACAGGAAAATAAATGTCCACTGGAGGGACTAATGAGAGTGAAAGGGGTATCTAATCATTTTGAAATAAATTTATAGTATGGGGGATATGGAAGAACATATCAAATCATTAGGAATTGGAGATAAAATATAAAATACAATGAAGAAACATGAATGAATAAGAGATAGAGAGGGTCCCTTACTAAATCTCGACAAGGTAATAAGTGAAAGTAAATGTTGGTGGGAGGGATTAATGAAAGAGAATGATGTATCTCATATAATACAAATAAATATTATATTAATAGGTATATATAATACCATAACTGAAATAAAAACAAATAAGAATTATGAGGCATGCCCTAAAAGAGGTTCTTGAATAAAATAGACAATGGATGATTGCCTATTGAATTTCGGTATAGTATTGGGTGTACATGAAGGTTAATGGTATATATTATTGAAATTGAAAGGGGAAACTCATATAATGGTTATAAATAATAATATAATATTCATATATAATAACATACCCCAAAAAAATAAAAAAATAAATAAGTGGCATATCATAAAATGTGTTCCTGAAACCAATGGAGTGTAGAATATCCCTTACCTTTTGAGAGATATTAAAAATTCTTGGGAGGATATATTGAGATCTTGGGGAGCCCTAGGAGTACTTCAAGAGGGTAGGTTAGGGTACAAAAATTCTCAATTGTATTTAATGGAAGGTTATTGGGATCTCAAGTGGGTTTATATTGGAAATGTGTGGGGGAGTTCTTTATTAATTTCCAAACATAGGTTTTTGACAGTATATAATAAAATAACAAAAATAAAAAACATTCCCATTGTTTTTGACCATGGTGTATTCCAAATGGGAGTGAAATTAATTATTTTATTATGTCTAGGGATTAAATTTTTAAAATAATACCCTTGAAAATGTGGAAGTGAGTTATGTCCTTAGAGAAATGATATAAAAACAGTAAAATATATTATACGATTCAGGGGATTTATAAATGATTTTGAAATCTAATAAAATACACTCAAATTCAAATTATATAAAAGGTGAAACATATATTTTTTCATGGATAGTATTTATTTTAATTATGACATCAATTTTGTGGTCTTATGTTGTCTTAATACACACTGTATATTTATAGAAAATTTTATTTTTATGCTAAAGTTCGACTATATCAAAAATTTATGAAACATTAACCACTGAATAATTGTGATTTTAGGATTCCAAAAATAATATTTATTCTTATCAATTAGTCTTCTAAATATGTGAATTTTTATTTTTAAAATAGAAATGACATTTATTGAGAAATACATTGTTTTTGGACGATAAGAGTTTTCGACCATTATAAAAATTAAATGTGACATCAAAAAAAAATATAATCAATTATAAATACTATTTAATAATAAAAAATTATGAAAATATTCATTATTTTAAAAATTCATTAATTCATGAAAATAAAGTCATTAATTGAATTTGAATATTTCCAAAAAATACACATGGTATTTTGTTGTATCAAAATAGAAATAATTTATAATGTAAAAATAATAATAAGTAAATATAACTATTTTTATATTGAAAATATTGTACATAATCATATATATAGGGTCTTAATACATACCCATTTAATACACCAAAAATTACCTAAGGGTAAGGTGTGATGATACATTCAAGCGGTTAATAGACGTATATGTTTTTGGATATGATCTTGATGATCTAGAACATCTATAATAAATGATTTCACAGTTAATTAAGTGCTTGATTTCCTCTTGGGATTGTTCAACTGAAAATCACAATGATTTTATCTTCCTTAGAATCACTGATAAATGGTCTTCATCAGGTATGTTCTTACTAGTTGAGGCCACCACATCCTTTTTATATGTCAATTTGATTTTTCAAAACCCTATATTTTCACTAATCATATTATCATTATTCATTGGATATATTATTTAAAATAATGATACATTGCAATATTTTAAATTCAATAGGATATTATAAAATCAAAAAAGTGAATGTTTTTTCTTTTACCATAATATACATTGAATTAAATCATAATGGGAATTTTATTTATAAATGTTCAGGTCATTAAAATCATCCCACATCAGAAATTTCTCCCATGAAAGTTTTATTTCACAAACTATAAAATATGAGGGTAATTCTATTTCAACACTTCCTCTAGTTCCCATGTCACTTATTCATGCTTGTTATTTCTCCAAAATAGTATAACCATTTGCATTATCTTATTCCGTTGAACTATGTCTCTATGATATAAGATCTTACCCGGCTACTCCTCATAAGAAATATCAACCTCCAATGATACCAAATCTAGATTTAGTACATGTATGTGGTTTTGTATGTACTTCATTAAGAGCGATACATGTAACACATCATGTACGTTATATAGGTTAGGAGGGTGTTCTATCCAACATAACACAACATTGATGCAATTAAGGATCTCAAAGTGATCGATGTATCTTGGACTGAGCTTTAACTTATTCCCAAATCACATGACATTCGTCCCTGGAGATATGTGGATGAATTAATTATTCCCCACCTCAACAAATTGGTCTTATTGATGATATTCATCATTGATCTTTTGTCATCTCTAAGAAGCATTTATGTGATGCTAAATGGTCTTTTCCTTCTCCACCATTTCATAGACCATTTTAGGACCTAGATGTTTGTGTTCCACTACATCTTCCCAACATGCAGGTTTTATGAACCCCATAAAATTGAGCATGAACAAGGAATATGATAGGGTCAAGTGGATTTTTTTATCAAAGTCCATTCTGTAGGACACCGGGACACCCTGAGAGGGGAGGGGTGAATCAGGGTGGCAACTTTTTCTACTTTTAGTTGCGGATCTTGTTCCCACGTTGGTAGGAACTACTTAAACCTATATGATGGATATGAATAGAAATTAAACATTCACATGCAGAGAGATGACACAAAAAATTTTACTTGGTTCACCACTAAGGGCTACGTCCAAGGAGCATACGCCGTCAGGTTGTCAGTCGTACCTAAATCCACTATGCTTCACTAGCTGCGGATTACAAATGTTCGGGTATAGACACTATGTCCCAAGCTCACTGCCTTTACAATTGTTCAGGGACTGCTCACTACGTCCCTCGAGTCACTCTCGTTGACTCTCCCTGGCTCACTACCATTGGTGAAGTCTCACTCAGTTTATAGATGTGAAGGTCTCTTCAAAAGGTGTGCATTGAAGTTCATCGTCTCCTGTTCAGCATGAGACATTTCTTGCATTAGGGTTCAGATTTGATTCTCCTTTTAGTTCAATCCTTCTTCTTTAGTGCAATGAATGAATGCACTAGATCCCCTTGTCTTCGTTTGGCTGAATCACAATCACTAATTCGATTGCTTACTTAATGAAGCTCATATTACTCGGCATTGTCTGAATCAGTTCTCCATGAATGCATGAGATCATGCATGTATCATTTAGATTTCTTTTTCAATCTCAATTTTCACCAGAAGAATCAGGAAATATTTCATCTCTTGTGCAGCTCCAGAAAGGCGGGCGTGCTTCAAAAATATTTGGCTCTCCTTTTCAAGCCCAGCATGCAAGTCTCCATCTGGCGTGCAAGACTTAGGCATGCAAGTATAACCTGGTGCGCAAGTGTCACCAATGCACCTGTGCGACTCTGTCTTCTTGAACTTCAAACCTGCGTGACTCACTTCCTTCCTTGCCCAAATCACCTGGGGCACTCAACCATCAGTTGGCGCGCAACCTCTACTTGCGCGACCAAACTACCACCTGCGCGGATCAACCACCTGCGTGACGAGAGCTCGAACAATCTCAAAGTCTTGAGATCCATAAGAAATGAGGAGGGGTGGTCCAGTATTTATAGGCAAACTGGACCCCCTCCACGGCGGCGTGCAAGTCATCCATCGGCGCGCAAGTCTCGGCCCCTGCTAGGCACTTGCGCGATCAACATCCAAACTTCCGTGAACATCTTTCCTTTTCCAAATTTGGATCTTCTGATCTCGAAAAACCATAGGTGTGAATGTTATAATACTTTCAAGGCATCGGCGCACAAGTCTCTTCCCGACACATGATTCACCTACACGACCTCACCAAAACTTGTGCGACCCTTATCCCTTTGCCATATTTTGATGCACTGATCTTCAAAAACATATGGCACGCAAGTTACCTATCCTCAAAGAGTATTGTGCGCAAGTCCCTTTGCCAAAATCACACTTCTTCATTTGTTCATTTTGAGGCCCTGAAATTTGGAAAACACTGGAAAACATGACCACCTTGTATCTGCTCTTTTTGTACCACCTCCAGATCATCCATTCCTCTGTCGATGTTCTTGAATCAAACATAGATCGTTGACCACAACTCTTGAACTCAACATGTCACCATGTAATCTCCTTTGTCAACAAATTTTTATGTCGTTTGTTTTCTTTTTCGACAAGCACGATCACCTCAACAACACTTCTTCTTGGTGATATGTATCCTTCAACAACTCTTTTTCTTTTATCACAGAATCCACTATTGTGATATGTATTCTTTGAAGGAACAGTTATAGTACCATAATCTTCTATGACAATGTGATTTGCATGGCCATTTCTTAAGTCAACTCATTTGCACATTGCCTCCTTCATCAACTGTCATGATCAACTTCATGCAAACCATGTGATTCAATCCTTCAAGAAGTCTCTAGTATGGTTCCCACACAATCATGAGTAATTGCATGGTCTTCATCAAAACCCATTGTTCTCATGCAATAATGAGGAATTGCATGATCTTCATCAAAACCCATGGTTCTCATGCAATAATGAGGAATTGCATGGTCTTCATCAAATCCCATGGTTCTTATGCAAATAGGAGGAATTCCATGGTCTTCATCCAAAAACACCATCCTGCTTTACTCATCCTTGGATGAATTACTCCTCACTTTCTTCATTGTTGTAAACAATGTATCACCTTTGACACGTGTTCTTTGAACATACGACCAGCACAACAATCGTCTGAATCACTACTCCCCTACTTCATCGGAGTACTTCATGATCTCATTCATTGTGAGCTTCCATTCCTCCATTTTATTGGAGTACTTCTTGATCTCTTTCATTTTGATATTCCATTCGCAACTATTGACAACAAATACAAACCTATACACAGAGTGGTTCCAACAATCTCCCCCTTTTTATTTTGTTTTCAATACCTTATACATCTTCTGAAATGAATTTTTCACTGTCAAAATGAGAATCTTCTATTCAATCATCTTTTCTTTTCAAACGTTCATTTCAATTTCTCTCCCCCTTATTGATAAGAAATACAAACCACATGGTAGGGAGGGTATCAATCCACACTTAAGAAATGTTTCATTAATCATTTCACTCTATGTCTACTTGAGAAATTCTCAATGTAGAAAACAAGAGGATTTGATTAAGTCAACAAGGTTGTCCATTATTCACAGATCATGATAACAACATGAGATGAGAACTCATGTATTTTGCCTTAAAGGGTTTGCCACTTTTATTTCAGACATAAGAAAAATCACATGTGATATGGAATAATCAACCTGAAACTCCTGTACTCACATCAGCTAACAGATCAAAAACATTCAAGTGCAATCGGCAGGATAAGTGACCTTGGGGCACTTCCATTCTCTTTATGTCACTGATCAATTCAGTTACTCCCCCTTTGTAAAATAATCTTTGATATGAGTAACCAAGGGATAGTAATTGAGAAATGACATACCTTCTCCATTGACGTGTTCTTCAATAAATTCACAGAGTAACTGCTTTTGAGTCCAGCTTGAGTTAATATTGATTGAAACAGTGATTATGGAATCTTCTTCATTCTTCTCCCCCTCATGGGAAACACTCCTCATCATTTTCATCAAGAGTGATCCTTCATTTTCATAATCTTTGAATATCAATTGATGATTCTACTAAGGATGGAAACTTCTTCAACTTGGCTATCAAGAGTTGACAACATTCACTACTTCTCAGGTTATCCCCTTGAGAGCATGCTTCACCTTCAATTCCCTGCGTTATTACCACAAATACAATACACAAATGATTATGGGAATAAGGTGGTTCCTTCTTTCTTCATCAAGAAGACTTGCTTGGTTGAGGTTCTTTTCTCAACCATTTTCCTCTGTTCACTCTAGTCTTCATGCCTGCACATTTGAACATATGTTCTGACATCTATTGGTGTGGCATGGATTTATTCACATTCTCTTCTACTTTGTGTGGATAATTGTTCTGATTAGAATCCATCATGAATGATACATTCTTAATATTCTTAAGGACTGCTTCTTGCTCTGGTATTAAGGTTAGGCAACCTTTTGCAATGTGAGAAGACTTCTTGCATCTCTCACACAGAACATCTTTGAAACATGTGTTTCTCTTTGTTTGCAATCTCTGCTGCACTATGTCTTCATCATGTGAAAGTTTTCATTTTCCGTTGTCACTATCCTTGTCCTTCTCATCTTCAAGTTTCCTTATTCTATTCAAATCATCTGGCCAGATGAACAATATGTCATTTGGAAATTTTGCAGCTAGTTTAGGTCTTCCACTTGGGTTCATCCGAGATTCATCCCACTTAGTGTTTCATTTGGACGAATGACCCTTCAATTTCAGGGATCTAAAATCCTGGGTCTTCTCAGCTTCCCTACTTGAGATCTTCTTGGGGAAGTGTGTGTTCACAACATTCTTCAGATTTCTCCCCAATATAGCTGATTTTCTCTTTGATGGCATCAGAGGTCTTCATTTCTTTTCGACAGTGAAAGCATGCTGATGTGGAAATGTGCCTGCATTGTGACCGCTGTCGTTGCATACATCACAGATGTTATCAAGAATTCCAAATCTGTTTGCAGTAAACAGATGCATCTGGACCTGCTGATGTTGCTTCTTTTTCTCTGGCTTCCTTCTCTTTGATATAGACATTATCTGTGCTTTTCCATTTAAGGGATTATAAAGACAATCCAGTTCACAGGGCCCAAATCTATTGCAGCACCAACATTTACCCATAAATCTTTCTTTCTTTGTGTCTTCTGTATTAAGTTTTTGGGCCATCTGCTTAATCTTTTGTGCTCTATTTGAGGAACCCACTTCCTCCTTTTTCTTCCCATCCACCCTAGCCATGGTGATAGGTTTATTATTCTCACCTTTCATCATCCATAATTTTTTAGAACTTTTCTTCCCACCTGCACTGATTGTAGGATTGTATTTAGAAATATGAGTACAAGATGGTTTGGATGGTACCTTCACTATATCAGTTGCTTGTGATAGATCAAAGAGTGGAGTCATGATCTTCTTATCACATGTTGGAGGTATGATGACAATAGAATCCTCCAGTGAGCATTGAGTACCTGCAGCAACTGATTCTTGATGTGGATAATCAATAGTGGTCATAATTTTGTTATCACATGTTGGAGGAATTTCAGCTTTAGACTCCACCAATGAACATTGAGTGTAACCATCACTCATTTCAATCTTTTGTGAAGTCACAATATGTGTGTTCTCAATCATGGTCAACTGAGCTTCCAATTTTTGACCCACAATATTGAGGATGATCTCTTGATCTTCAATCGTGATCATATTCTCTTCACAAGTCTTCTTCAACCTTTCAACCTCATCTTCATGCATCTTAACTTTGTTTTGTAACAAAGAGTCAAGTTCCCTGAATTTCATGGATGTTTCTTCCAAACAAAAACTCTTGATTTCATTGCTCTTCTTCAGCTCAGCTTCAAGTGCATGGATCCTTTCTTTTAGAGTCTTATTGACTTCCTCTTTTCCTTCAATGACATTCACCTATTTGGTGAGCTCCATACTTTCCATAACATTTCTTTCCAACCCCTCTTCCATATTGTCAGCTTCCCTTTCTAATCGAGCGATCCCAACCAGCATAGATTGGAATAGGCTACAGATTATCACAACCCTTTCTTCAGGAATATTATGTAGATATGTTTTGAGTTTTTCTTGAAAGCTTGAATAGGGGGTTTCATCCTTTCCTCTAGAAGAATCCTGAGCCACCTTCTCGATACTTTCCAGGCCTGATGTTTCTTCATTATTGGAATGGCATGGAGAACAAGACATTGTATCTTATTTGGATATGAGGGACTTCTTCAACTGCTTCTTCTCTTTCTTTTTCCAGCTCGTCATGGTCTTGCTAGATGTAGACTTCTGCTCAGAAATGACTACATCATTATCAAGAATGCTCTTCATTGTTGAATTTAGTAAAGAAACTCAAATACTCTTCTCTATAGAATTACTGGAGAATATCCAACATACGTTAACCTTTCCCTCTGATACCACTTGTAGGACCCCGTGACACCCTGAGAGGGGAGGGGTGAATCAGGGTGGCAACGTTTTCTTCTTTTAGTTGTGGATCTTGTTCCCACGTTTGTAGGGACTACTTAAACCTGTATGATGGATATGAATAGCAATTAGACATTCACATGCAGAGAGATGACACAGTAATTTTTACTTGGTTCACCACTAAGGGCTACGCCCAAGGAGCATACGCCGACAGGTTGTCGGTCATACCTAAATCCACTTTGCTTCACTAGCTGTGGATTACAAATGTTCGGGTACAGACTCTTTGTCCCAGGCTCACTGCCTTTACAATTGTTCAGGGAAAGCTCACTGCGTCCCTCGGGTCACTCCCGTTGACTCCCCCTGGCTCACTGCCATTGGTGAAGTCTCACTCAGTTTATAGACGTGAAGGTCTCTTCAATAGGTGTGCATTGATGTTCTTCATCTCCTATTAAGCATGAGAAATTTCTTGCATCAGGGTTCATATTTGATTCTCCTTTTAGTTCAATCCTTCTTCTTTAGTGCAATGAATGAATGCACTAGATCCCCTTGTCTTCGTTTGGATGAATCACAATCACTGATTTGATTTCTTACTTATTGAAGCTCAGCTTACTCGGCGTTGTCAGAATCAGTTCTCCATGTATGCATGAGATCATGCATGTATCATTTAGATTTATTCTTCAATCTCACTTTGCACCAGAATAATCAGGTAATATTTCAGCTCTTGTGCAGCTCCAAAAAGGCGGGCGTTCTTCAACAATATTTGTCTCTCCTTTTCAAGCCCGGTGCGCAAGTCTCCATCTGGCGCGCAAGACTTAGGCGCGCAAGTATAACCTGGCTCGCAAGTGTCACCAATGCACCTGCATGACTCTGTCTTCTTGAACTTCAAACCTGTGCGACTCACTTCCTTCCTTGCCCAAATCACCTGGGGCGCTCAACCATCAGTTGGCGCGCAACCTCTACTTGCGCGACTAAACTACCACTTGCGTGGCTCAATAACCTGCGCGATGAGATCTCGAACAGTCTCAAAGTCTTGAGTTCCGTAAGAAATGAGGAGGGGTGGTCCAGTATTTATAGGCAAACTGGACCCCATGCACGGCGGCGCGCAAGTCATCCATCGGTGTGCAAATCTCGGCCCCTGCTAGGCACTTGCGCGATCAACATTCAAACTTCCGCGAACATCTTTCCTTAGCCAAATTTGGATCTTCTGATCTCAAAAAACCATAGGCGTGCAAGTTATAATACTTTCAAGGCGTCGGCATGCAAGTATCTTCCCGTCACATAATTCACCTACGCGACCTCACCAAAACTTGCGCGACCCTTATCCCTTTGCCATATTTTTATGCTCTGATCTTCAAAAAAATATGGTGCGCAAGTTTCCTATCCTCAAAGATTATGGCACGCAAGTACCATTCCCAAAATCACTCTTCATAATTTGTTCAATTTGAGGCCCTGAAATTTGGAAAACACTGGAAAACGACGCCACCTCGTATCTGCTCTTTTTGTACCAGCTCCAGATCATCCATTCCTCTGTCGATGTTCTTGAATCAAACATAGATCGTTGACCACAACTCTTGAACTCAACATGTCACCATGGAATCTCCTTTGTCAAAAAATTTGTATGTCATTTGTTTTCTTTTTCGACAAGCACGATCACCTCAATAACACTCCTTCTTTGTGATCTGTATCCTTCAGCAACTCTTTTTTTTATCACAGACTCCACTATAGTGATATGTATTCTTTGAAGGAACAACTTTAGTACCATAATCTTCTATGACAATGTGATGTGCATGTCCATTTCATAAGTCAACTCATTTGCACATTGCCTCCTTCATCAACCGTCATGATCAACTTCATGCAAACCATGTGATTCAATCCGTCAAGAAGTCTCTAGCATGGTTCTCCTGCAATCATGAGTAATTGCATGGTCTTCATCAAAACCCATTGTTCTCATGCAATAATGAGGAATTGCCTGATCTTCATTAAAAACCATTGTTCTCATGCAATAATGAGGAATTGCATGGTCTTCATCAAAGCCCATGGTTCTTATGCAATAAGGTGGAATTTCATGGTCTTCATCCAAAAACACCATCCTGCTTTACTCATATTTGGATGGATTACACCTCACATTCATCATTTTTGTAAACAATGTATCACCTTTGACACATGTTCTTTGAACATAAGACCAGCACAACAATCGTCTGAATCACTACCCCTCTACTTCATCGGAGTACTTCATGATCTCCTTCATTGTGAGCTTCCATTCCTCCATTTTATTGGAGTACTTCTTGATCTCTTGACTTTTGATATTCCATTGACAACTATTGACAACAAATACAAACCTATACAGAAAGTGGTTCCAACACTTTCCTGCATGGGGTTATCCAAATGGGTGATTGATCTCCTCTTCTTGTGTTTCAGCTTATCTTTTCTGTCAATATCCTTCATGTGTAAGCAATTTTTGTGTTTCAAGGATTTTCATGGGCGAAGACAAGGGGATACCTGCTCACCCTCCTAGTTCAATTTTTCCAAGGATGTATTGTTCCATTATATCATTCATTTATATAACTTGAGAGATCAATTTATGGGGTCAATGGTGTTTCGGATCCATACTGCACTTGGAGTGGGAATTTCATTAATTGGGATAAGAGATCATTCCTTGAACCTAGTAAATTATTATCCCAAAGGATCATCTTCCTATAAATCATTATATGAATGTATAACGGGACATACCCTATGGAATATCTGGGGCCCAGTGTCTCCGAAAAAACTCTAAATTCAACATTTTGGTAATATTATTGATCATATTATGGGTAAATTACTCAATTGTAAGAACAACTTTGTATCATTAGGTGGGAGAATCACCTTGATCAATAGTGTACCGGAATATATTCCTTCACTTTTTCATTCCATGTTGAAGGTACCCAAGAAAGATATTTCAAACATGGAGAGTATAACGGTGACCTTTGTATGGGAAAACAACTTGGATTGTAAACACCATTGGGAATTGTGGAAGAGTCAAGCTAGACCCATCTCGATGGGGCACAACAACATTAAAATAATTTTTGGGACTTTGAGGGATCTCCATGTTATGTTAACTTGGGGGATGTTAGAGGGGAAGTCATTGTGGAGAAGATAAATGAAATTATAGTATGGTAATGATATGAATATTCTGAGGGAAAGACGTTTAACCATGCCAATGATCATGCAGCAGAATATTGGCTTCCTACAGTAGAAAACTAGATTGATCGTTAGAAATGGTGACATAATATACTGGAAGCAGAATTGGGTAGGGTTGATTCTTGGTTTCATGGGATGTCCCACTCTGAACCTCACATTCAGGGAGGAAAGTAGACACCCCACCTCCATCCAAGCCACCTTGGAAGAGAACTATAAGGGCATTTTTCACAGTATCGTGTTAATAAATGACCCTAAAAATGAATTTTCATGGGTTCCTATTTAGAAGTGTTCTCTATGAGATATATTCATAACTTTTATGCTATATAGTATGACTTGGAATTTTGGGGGGATTTCCTATGGTTCAAGGATATTTTTTCAATATTAAACTTCTTGGTGTGGTGGGATAGGAATAGGGCACTGCCTACGATAATGAATATTCAATAGATGGGAATCAGCATAGCCTCCCGGTGAAAATGTTGTAGGTATCCAAAAATTTAGACCATCAGACACCTCTTTTTTTGGAAGTGATTTTGTATCTTCATTATAAATTGAGATTGGGAATTTGACAGGTTGGATGACTAAGGGGATTTAAATTGCGATCTTTTTTCATGAATTTTTTTAGGGTGATGGTAGTTCAGGTTTTGAGTGGAAGGGAAGATTCATCCTTCTTACAGTGGGATTCTGGAGTGTATATTCCTCTAGGAAGGATGTTGGAAGAAATTATTATTCATTATGTAGCATAGGTATAATCCCCAAAAAACAAGAACCTGATTTTATTTTGACTTGTATGCATAAGGGATGTGAGGATTCCCTATCCCTCAGTTCTTTTTAGACATCATGTTCCATCGAGGGTCTGGCCACCAATGTCGGACCTAGACAATGGGTTCAGTGGTATCCTCTTCTTCATGGTCTCACACTCATTACTAATGGTTCTAGTCTTATGAGGATTATGTGGTAGGATAGGTGATCATGGACAGTTGAGGCTCTGTCATTATAGGGTTTTAGCTTATTTTTGTTGGGGCGACTCTCTCTAAGCTGAAGTACTTATAATGCTGACGGTTCTATGGCTATGAAAAAAATTACCCCTTGATATAGTTGAGACTAACTCACCAATCATTCAGAATGTGATGATTGGTATCAGAAACACCCCATGTTCCATATAATGCATCATTACATAATCTAAGAGAGTAGAGAAAAATCATTCTATAATTCTACACAGTAGGCTTGAATGTAATATAGTTACCAATTTCCTGGATTTTAAGGTAGCTATTAGTGAGTTGATCTCCATTTTCTCCAGACTCTGGTTCTTTCCTTCCAATGGGATTCACTTTGAACAAGTTGATGGCATCAGTCTTCACTAATATTGACTTTTATTCCCCCCTCTAGCAGTTCTGTCTTGTAATTTGTTTCCTTTCATAAAAATAAAATATTGAATAATGAAGTACACTCTCAACATTTCATTCTGTGTCTAGAGATTAGGATTAGATTGGACAACAATTTATGGTTCATAGATTTTTTTAATGTTTAAGTTAATATAAATTTCAATTTGGAGTCTCTTAGAGAAAATTAAGGTAAATATTGGATCTCGTTTAGATACAACCAATAGTGATTTTCCATGATGCCTGAAAACTTCTCAAACGTATATCTCTGAATGTTGATCGAGTGAGAAGTCCTCTTGAATTTCAATGATGTGGGAAGTTTTTTTCAGATGATACACCAAAAACCATATATAATTGTTTCTTCTTGATTTCTTTAGAAGAACATGGGCCATCCATGTTGATGTTTTCCAATTTCCATGTAGCTATGGTTAATGGTTGCATCATCCCCGTGGATTTTTACCTTTCAACCTTCACTTATTGACACACAAGACATCATGATGTATATTCTAAGATCTCCTTCATCATATTGTCCCACCAGTATAAATATCATTGATCTTGATACATCATTGTGCTTATTTTTTGGATAGGGAATGGAAAAATACTTTCATCATCCAATAAAACATTGTTTAACTCAGGATTTGATGGTACACATAGTAGTGAACCGAATCTCTCACCTCCGTCATTATCATTGTACTCAAATGATATCCCATTTATTATAGATTATATCTTTTTCTAGGTACCCACAGAATCTCTTTGATCTTCCTTTATCTTATCGAGAGGGGATGTTTGACCAATCATATGTTAAAGGATTGATGATTTTCCTTCCATCATGATCCCTATGTCTAGACTTTTCAAGTATAATAAGATCGGATCCATCTCAATTACCATCAATAATAAAATTGACGGATCATTTTTACTTATTGAAACCACCACTTAATTCACATTTATAGGATGGTAGTGGATTGAGAAGTTATATTCCATGATCACCTTTAACTAACTTTTTTGGTGAATATTTATCTCTTTTTGTGTTAATTTATACATAAGACTCTCGTGATCCATTTATATTTCCCAATTCTCAATAAATATATAACAAAATGATATTTTCAATAATTATATCGCTAAATCTAACTATATATCATTAGATGGATATTTCTATTCACGATATACCAATTTCTTTGAAGCATAGGTTATCACTTTTTCATTCTACATTAACAAAAAACCAAAACATTACAATAATCATCACTAAATACGAAAAAAAATTCTCCAAATGGGCGTAGTGTGAGTACCCATGCGGTGGTAAGACTCATTTTATACTCCATGAGGCTCTTTAAAAAATCATCATTATAAGAAAAAATTACCCTCATTTGAGTTATCTTCGTTGGAGTGTTTGACAAACATCATAAATTTATAAAAAACTGATGATATTACTCTAAAATCGATAGAAGTTATGGATATCTGTCATAGATTTTAGCCTCATCTGTCCTTCAATTTTGATGTTTTTGAAGGGTCCATAGATATCCAATTTCATGTGATAATATTCTCCTAGAATGATAGTTAATTAAACCAGAACTCGCAATTTTTTAACTTTTCATAATGATTCTCTTTTACTAAGGTCTTTAACATAGTCCATAGATGCTACTTATACTCCTCCTTTCATTTGGATTATATTAAAATATCATATATATGAAATAACATAATTTTTTAGGGTAATATATAAATAATCTATTCATTAAGTCCTTGATGTTTGATGCATTATTTCTATGCCCGAATGGTATTACTATGAACTCTTAGTTCCCATACCATATTCGGAAAGTAGTATTGGGGATGTCCACTTTCTTCACCCCTTCTTGGTATGATCCTGATGGAAGATCCACCTTGGAGAAGTATTTTGCTCCATAAAACTGACCAAAAAAGACATCAATCTATCAACGGGGATACTTTTTCTCTATTGTGATCTTATTGTGCTCTAAAAAATCAATGAAAAGGTAAATTGAACCATACTTCTTCTTGACTTATAGGACAGGTGCACACAAAATATAAGCAGTTGGGTATACAAACCCTTTATTTAGATCCTCTTGTAGTTGTTTATTTTTATCCTCAAGTTCCATAAAACCATTTTATAAAGATTATTGGATACTAAAAATTCCCCAGGTACAATATTTATTGAAAATTCATGATCCCATCTTTGAGAAAGATGTGGAAATTCTTCGAGAAAAACATCTGTGTATTCCCTCAAAGTGAGAAAGACTTCAAGGATGATATTTTTTGTATAATAAATCATTTTTTCTTGATAAGCTTACCCAAAGGGAAATAATATCCATGCATGATATAATGGTGGTAAATTAGATTTATTAAACTCCTTACACATGTAAATAAATGGGGGCCATTTTCAAAACAAAGATTGATTTCTGTCTAATGGTAAATTATTTTATCTCTATATAGATATAATATATCCATACACAGGATTCCATAAAATTCCACTAAATATTAACAGGTTAATTAGGAAGTTTTTCCCACAAATATTTATAGTGTAGGAGTTATATAATTGATATTAAATAATTTCCTAGTTCTCCATTTCCACAAAAATCTCTCATTCCATTCATTTTGGTGGTGCTCAAATAATTCTAATAAACTTCTGTTATATGATAGAATTAATAGAAACAGAATAAAAAATGTACATTAAATATTAATTAATGAATTACTTGAATAATATTCCCTACATCAATTTCAGGATCCACCTCATCAGTTATGATGGAAAAATATCAACCTTTCTTCGATGTAAGTTATTGGTTGTATCTAAAAACCCTTAGATAAGTGAATTGGTTTTCAAATTGTCCTGGTTCCTTATGTCTGTAATGATGAATAATAAAATGAGGGTTTATTGAATTATTAATTTCCCTCATCCCATTAGTGGGATTCTCCCATTAGAAATCACTATCTAGGTGTCCTTATTACTTGATTCTAAATAATTTCCACTTCCCAGTTAGGAAATTTCAAGGGTGATTCTTTCAGAAACTTTGACAAAAAGAATATTAAAATTTCATATCTCCACAATATTTCTCCATAAGACTACCAAAATTAAACATCAATTTCTACTTATTATCCTCATGATACCCTTAATATTCTCTGATATCCATTTTAAATTTAAGGTAATATCAGAAAATTTGTTCACACCTATCAAAGTCCTATATCTCTACGTTAATTTGTAGACTAGGTTCTGTCTGACCAATGAAGTAGTGGATAATGAATATTGGGGCAATGATAATGTTATAGGTGCATCCTAAAAGTATTTGGATGTTATCCTGATATTTATTGATTTATTCAACGGTTTTTTTATTGATTGATCACAAATCCGTTTCCATTTTTGTTTCAAGATTTAGAGGAAAATATTTATCAAAATACATTTTCTGAAATTCCTTCTACCCCATCGCATTAATATATTCCTCATACCTTTTATTCTTGATGAATGACCACCATTGATCAGCTTCTACCATTATAAGATAGATAACCAATATAAAATTATATTTATCAAATTATTGAATGATGGAGAAGATATTATAAATGGAGTTGATTAATTGTTATGCAATTAAAAAATATGATGATTCATTGAAATTTTGAGGCCTTTATCGCATAAAGGTATCATTTATATCTCGTCTTTATTAATGGGATTTGGTAGGTCATCTTAATACAAATATCTATTCATAACCTAATTCAAATGAGAGAGTATCATCAGAACTTTCTTAATTCCTTCTCCCATTGTGATAGGTATATCATTTGGGAAGTCATCCCATTTCCCTTCAGATTAGTTGTTTACCCGATTCCTCCTATTTTTCTCTATTGGATAGAATAAAGGGAAAATTAGGGATGAGTAATTTTTAAAACTATTAAAATCATTAATGGGAATCCAATGACATTAAATGGATAAATTATAGATTATATTTACTCTTTAACATACTAATTTTTTGGCTTCAATCATTGTTATTCATGATCAATTTGTTAACATAGGAAATTAAATGATTTTTTTCAATTAATAATGGATTTTAATGAGGTTGTGAATTTAAAAAATAATACACCATGAGAGTGTCAAGCTAGGTGTTCAATAAGACCAATTGTTGTGCAGCAGTTCCTGGTCGTGTGTAGCTTAACATGGGGTTTTCAGGGTTTACCCTTATGTACATATGTTCTAGAACCACATCAATTTGTATTACCCAGATAGGGATATATTTTCATGATAAACCAAATACACTATACTTTATGAAACTTTAGGGATTTTATCTTATACTATGTTTTATCCATAATAATTTTTCTAAATTTTTCTAATCTTAGTCTTAAAAAACTTAACATTCCATTTGATACAAAATATGACCACCCCACTCTTTATTACACATTAATTAACAATTTATTACATAGGATAACACATAATAAAACCTTGAATATCGATAAGTCTAATGAATTTTGGAAATTATATATATAACATATCATCTTAAAGTTAGGAATACATTATCTTTATTGAAAACATACTAAACATTCTCATATTATTCCTTCATAAATAAAACTACATGGGATAGCCTGGGGACATGCATAAGAAATAGGTTAGAAATAAATTCTAGTAATGGAATAAATATGGAATATCATGAATAAATTTTTTAATGTTAGAAGATATAAATATCAATGAGATATTAATGGGGTGAAAATCATATACATGAACAATGAGGGATGAGAACAAAAAGACATCATGTGAAATAGTGAATCAAAATAAAACATCACAACAATAACATGGTTCAAGGATACTAACAATACATCATGATTGGGAAAAGAACTATGATGTATTAATATCACTCCATAACCCATTTCGTGATTTCTCATGATTCTAAAACATCACCCATTACATTGGATTTCTAGATAATTTATTGTGTACTCGTTACTTTCGTTTCAATCTCATGCTTATGTGGGCCACACAGACCATAAAACATGGAATCATTTATCATAAAATTTTATTCCATGCTCATGGATTATGTAAAAATAACATGAAATTAATAAATCAATGAACAATATGTTCATTTATTTAAAAACCCATGATAGTAAATGGGTATGTGTATTAACTACACAATTGTTTAGCATGAAAAATTACGGTGAAATTCTGATAGTATAACAAGGGTGTATAAATGTTCATAAAAGGGAATAATGAGAGTGAAATGGGTATATCATAATTTAGAAATAAAAAGGAATCTAATGGTGATATGTAATAAATTATATCATTATTAGTAATTGCATATAAAATACAATATAATTAAAAAACTAGAATAAATAGGAGAAAGAGAGGATCCCTTACAAAATTATGACATGGTAACAAGTGTATATAATGGTTCATTTGAAGGGCATAATGAGGGTGAAATGGTATATCATCTCACAAAAATAAATAATATAGTAATAGGTATGTATGATAACATAACAAAAAAATAGTAATTAAAATTCATAAAATAAAATAAGTTTATTAATAAAAAGTAGAGTGAAAGATTCGTTAATAAATCTCAGCTTGGTAATGGGATTTCATAAAGGTTCATGGGAGGGATTAATGACACTAAAATGGTTCTATCATCTCATGGAATCAATGAGGGTTATAATAGTGATATATAATAACATACCCAAAACAATAAAAAATAGGAATTAATAGGAATAACATAAAAGATGGTTTTGAATAGAAATGAGAGTGGAAGACTCATTACCTTGAGATAGTGTTTTTAAATTCCTGGGAAAATCTTTTTGAGAGATTGAGGGAAGGTTTGGAGGACTCTAGAGAGGTAAGGGAAGATTAAGAACGTTCTAAATGGTTTTTTACTGAATAGAAATGTGATATTGTGTGTGTTTATATTGGAAATTAGTGGGTGGTTCTTTTTTAATTTCTTAACATAGGTTTGGGAAACTATATAAAAAATATCCAAAACCACAACCTTCCATTGGATTTTGGAAGTGGTTTCTACCTAATAACGGTTTTTTTCTTTATTTTATAAGTCCTTGTATGAACTTATTAAAATAACACCCGTCCTGATGTTGAAGTGAGTCATTTACTTAAGGAAATCATTTAGAATCATTAAAATATATTATAGGTTTTGAAGGATTCATAAAGGCATTATAAAACGAATAAAAAAAACATAAAATAAAATAATTTTAAAGGTGAAACAGGTATTTGGTCATGGATACCATTTATAGTACTTATTAAATCACTTTCGTGTTATTATGATGTCATAATACACACTGTTTAGTTTTATCGTAGAATATTTTTACTTGAAAAACTATCTATATTAGAGAATTATGAAAAATTTAATATTAGATGATTTTGACTATATTATTATAAATACAATTTCTATTTTTAATTTATTTTTAAAATTTTTTATTTTTCAATTTTTAAATAAAATCAGCATTTATTGATAAATTCTGGGTTTTTTACAATAAAATTTTTTGAACCTTTATAAAACATACATTTAAATTTTAAAAATTATATAATAATTTATAAAATAATTTAATAATAATATTGTTGTTGATCAATTACAATTGATTCTAAAAATATACACCTTTGAGAAAACTAAATCCATCATCTAACTCAATTGTGCATTTTGATAAGGCCAAGGAATGTGCATGCATGTTTCAATGCATGTTCACAATATTGAAATCTGCACAAAAGTGTATTGCATGAAGAATGTGATTTTAATCAACCACTTTTGTGTAATCCACTCAAATGGATCAGGTAGCCACAGAAATACTGTTAGGTTGTGTGAAGGACAACTGATCACACACAATACTCTTTCATGAAAAATGTAACAAGAAGACATCATCTTACATAGAGGCCTCTCAAACTGCTATGTAAGATGTGTGCATGATGTCTACGCTTCATGCATGAAACCCCATCTTGGTGTAACACTATTTCATGATCTATATGACTTCAAATCACACCTCACGTGCATGATCACCATGAATAAGGATATGAATATGTAGAAGAAAACTTATGTGACCAAAATATTTCCTTCGATCACGGAATATTTCAACTATAAGAAGGAAATCCCCTTATTTAGGATGATCTTGTGGAAGTTGAACTGCCACATTGTTTTGTGTAATATTGTTCTTCAGTGACATTATAACAAGATGGAACCCTAAAGGTAGAGATCATGAGATACAGGTTCCATGTGGGTCCTCCCTCGTGTGGGCCCACAATAATGCAATCCTCTCCAAACAGATTTCAACCATGGTTGGGGGGGTCACAGTCTCTTCTTCAAAACACCCTAGACCTTGCACCCAAAACAGTCATGCATTCTGATCTTGTGCGCAAGTCTCCAATACTGTGTGAAACCATATTTTATGCTCCATGAATTTATTTTACCTAAATATTACATGTAAAAGAACCTTTTATGATCAACCTCCATACCATGTACAGACCTTATATGCACAACCCTCCAAACCTGTGCGTTCTGATTTCATGGCCTCTCATCAGGTGTCCCCTTTGCCTCAATTTCATGTGTTTCGATACTTATTGCTTCATTAGATATGTATGATTAAACATTTTCTTCTCAGCATAGGAACACTAATGTGGACCTCGTGATCTACCACTCCTTCGCGCCATTGAAACCAGACATTGTTGAAGCCATTCCACACAGAATGGTGCATGGGAGGTAGTTATGTTAGTCCATGGGGTAAGGAGTGAGCTTTCCACGGCCGGTTTGTAGGATGTAAAACATCCTAGAACAAACATCCTCTGAAAATAACAAAAAAATATATTCTTACCCTATGAAATGCATATGGGATTCCTCATTTATTACCATCATGGGATCCCATCTTCTTCCCCACCATGATATGATCCACTACCTAATTGAAGATTTCTTACAAAATACCCAATGAAACTTCATAAGATGGTCCATGTATGACACATATAAAATAAAATAATCATCTAAAAGCTTCCATGAATTAGACCTACTCACATGGAATATGATCCTCTTTAGGTGGATTGTGATTCCCCTAGGACAACAGCCATGCATATGCTCCTCACCATCACTCATTACTACATCGTTCATGACATGAACTTCAAGCCTATAACTTCCAGTTTTTTATAGCACCAAGCATTTATCATGTGGTATTAGAGATTAGTCGTAACTATGACATCCACACTACTTAAACAGTAACCCCTCAAAGAGTAATCACCAATCATACCTTCTTTTTATGGTGTTCTCGTACATATAAGCATCAATCAAGATCCCCAAACGTGAAACTTCTATGTGAAAGTCCCAACTAAACGGGCCTCCTATTTAGGTGTAATCCCCAATAGCCCTTACTGGAAACATATACATTTTTTACCAACTAAATTGGATACATAGGAATCCCTTTATTGTCCAATCCTTACATCAAATCCATCCACTCCCTCAACACCATCCACATCCATCCCAATCTTTACATGGGCTACTAAATCCCTATGAGATCATGCCCATACCTGGAGGTCACATCTCTTTTGGGACCCCCTTTGGCCACTTTCACACATAATCCCCATCCACAATACCTCTACTCATTGTATCACTTCGGTATCTTCCATGCATAAGCCCCAAACAATCCACCCATGTGAAATCCTCTTGAGAAGGGAAGCTTCCATGCGTAATACTAATACCATTCTTCATCGATGCATGTTTCAAGAATTGAGAATCCATAATGCTTGATGTCAAACTACATGGACAGAAACATTCACACAACCTTAAACCGCGGAATCAAAAATAGAATTTTTTGATTACTGTCTTATAAACAAGCTGTGGAGGATGCCTCTATAAGGTTCAATCCTAGAAAATGGTAAACCATGTTGCCCCTATATAGGGGGTAACACCATGATCTACCTCCAATTGTGTTCATAACACCCTCCATGGTGTGAAATTTTCACTTCATGGAATATTCCTCCTGGGTGCAGCTTCATTGGTGTCTTGATCCATCCATCGGTAAAGCATTCAAGTGCTCCCTCTAAGGGACACACCTTCTTAATCCACCATCATGATGCATTGTCATCATTATCATCTCTATATACAAAATATGTTAAACTTTATACCTATTCCATACTTTTAAATCATAAGAAACATGGGATTCCTAAGGTGAAAGACTTAGAATATATGCGCCTATGTCGGAAAATACATCATTATAAACAATGGGTGCGTAAGGTGAAAGCCTTAGATGATATTCCTTTGTCATCATATACTTTTTGATAGGATTTGGATGCCTCAGCATCCACTCTCAAGATACCTCCATGATATTCCCTCTTATGAAGAAGATACATGTGAAAAATTATCATAGTGTCCATACATTCCAGAGATGCCCAATGTGAATACCCTCCAAACTGATGGTTTCTTCCCTATCAACACCACTTGGAATGTCTTCACAGAATAAGAATAATTAAACATAATCCACAAATAGATGGAACATGGAATGATTGCGACAATAATGATGTAACTCATTGAGGGATACCTAGACTAGTCGATGAGTTCCAAGGAGGAATCCACGGAAGATGGAACTGAAAGGCCATCATCCCATTTTGATCACGGAGCATACATCACTATTGAAAGTGATGAAAATAACCCATATTTGGAAAGAGGGAATATGGGTAAACATGTTGCTACACCCTCATGCATCATCACATGTAGTATCTGCACCTCAATGAACGAGTTGGAAATATAAATGGTGAAACCAATGTGAAATTATTCCCCTGAACATGGGTATTAGTACCATTAGATACATCAGTAGAAAATAATCTCAAAAGATTCAGTTTACTAGAACCAGGACACACAATGAAAATAACGGTCCTAAAATGGAACATAATATAAATTTGGGTAGTTAAACATTGTGAATTTTAGTATGCGATGTTGTCAACCTGGATCTCTCTCTCTCACATATCATGGAAAATTGGATGATGCTAAGGCATTGGTCATTACTTTATTTGTATTTATATTGACTGTTTAATGCTCATGATTTGTAGGATCCAAGCTACAGGAATCCAACCAACAAATGTCCATAGACACTAGGGTATGAGAAAATTTAAAATCATCAACCCTACATGAATCTACCTCCACCATAAAATCGATTACACCAACAGCTACTGCGAACCCACATCCCATCTCACCCTCTGAAATCATCTCATGAGAGTGATGGATAATGTTTTATACTAGTATAAGTAGTGGTCACACCCTTGAGGGATATGGAACACTCGGACTTGGAGGATTCTACACCTCAACAACACTACCACCCCAAGGAACATGTAAGGAGTCACTACTCCACATTGAAATAGTAAACCAATTATAGAGAATGTTCAAAGAGTGATCCTAAATCTCTCTTCCCTACACCATAGAGGTGGTGGATTCTCGATTCATCTCAGTTGTGAATACTTCCCCTAAGTTGTGAAGGAGGGATCCCATTTGGCCCCTTCATTATCAGCAGTGACAATTACTCTATGATGAGGAGCACAAGAACAATTCTCGTGATCTATTACCCCCGATCTGAATGAACCAACACCAACTTTAGGTGCATGCTTTGGAAAATTCCCAACAGGGGGCATCATCTTCCACATATCTTGTTGCTCTATACACCATTGATGAATTCTTATGGATCGCTTCCACTATAAAACTAGGACCCATCAACACCCAATTTGAGTTGTTATTTCATCCACCCTACAGGCAGGTTGGGTTGACTCTACATGTGATTAGCATTTTCAGTAGCTATTTTGGACCGATCTATGATGAGGAGGTTCAGTATGGAGGTCCTCCCTACAAAGACACTAACCAATGCGGATGACCTCACAACTCTTCAAATCAGTATGTATGACCTCCCTATGCTCCCATATTTCAAAATATAGATCCTACCCACTTCATTGAGATCCAGTATAAAGGTCCTCCCTATGTTTCTACCTCCCTCCAATGCAGAGGCCTTCCCCATGTGGCATACAACGAGCATGAAGGCCCTCCAAGAGCTATTCCCAGATCAAGCGAAGGTCCTTCCCACTACATTGATGATTAGTATGATACTCCTCTGTGTCCTACATCTTAACAGATATTACTTCCTACCCAATCCTTTGATGTTCAACATAGAGGCCCTCCCCATGTTACCACTAACCAAAAGAATAGGCCCCCCACACCATCTAACATTGAGTGCATCCCCATATTCCAGAATCCCAATATAGAGTTCTTCCCCATGTCTTGTTTAATTAGGTTGAGGGACCTCCTCATAAATCAACCCACTAGTGTGGATGTCCTACCCAATATTACAATAGCCAATGTGGATGTCCTCCCCACCCTAATAAAAAATGATGAAGAGTTCATCCCCATATGCCAAATGATTAATGAGGAGGTCCTACCTTCACTTTCTCCCACAATCACAGTGTTCTTCCCCCTTCCAAAGAGCATCCCAACCATAGAGAACCATATTAGAAAAGAGGTGAGAAATACCACAACCAAAGGAAAAATTCTTGGAAGCACTAAATCATTTTTAATCCTATTCACTTATCGTAATCTAAAGAATAATGTGAATTAATGATAAGACCATCACCCCATTCATCTGAATCAGATTCAAGGGAAGGAGCTCGATAGATGAGGTTCATTATCTAGGAAGGTTAGATGCATAATATTCCTTAATCCCTTCACAGGTACATGTAAGTGGTAGATGATTTGGATCTTATCTAGGGTATCATGAACCAGTCATCTTGGTCACCACTAGTTTCATTATTTACCTATATTGGAGATCACATAGAGTTGATCTATAATTTGATAAATTAATGGAACCCTAGAGACCAATCAATTACTTCCACTTCCGTCACAAGTGATTCAATGGTGAAAAAATAGTCCTAAAAGAACATAATTATGTTGTTGGTACCCCATTTTATAAATGACCTAGTGTGTAGAAATGAGTCAGCTCATACAGTAGCACCTTCGCCAGCCATCCAACTCCCGAACATATCCACATCAGTGTCACCACTAGTTTCTGTACCATTTGTGACGAAATCTTTAGATAACTAAGAGAAAAACCATACTTATAAATAGGAAATGTTATGGGATACTCTGGCTTCCTATACCCTGTCCATGGTTTTCTGGATGAATGCTTCTCCAAAATTTGATATCCATGAATTGCATACCAAGGATCAGGTTGAGGGTTTCTATCAGACCATCTAGATGACACATTTTCACCTTCGTGACTACCATCAAGTCTACATAGAAAGGTGATGGATTAACTATGACCTTTACATGTAGTGTTGTATTGTTGTGTTGGAAGAACTCTCGGTGTATTAACATACTTTGTAGACCAGATAGCACTAGAAATTCTAGTAGAGATGCTTCCAAAGCTCAATAGTGCTCTGCAAAATCATGTAAGAGGAATCTTCAGATGTAACGATCTAGGAATGTGGAAAATATTATACTCTACACTTCAATCATATCCCATGGAAGACTAACAAACCAATTGATATTGAGGATTATCTTCTGGGTGTTGTTATGGTGTATGCGGATGATCTTAGGTTTTCTAGAGATGAGGGTACCAACATAGGGTCTAGTAAAGAGAATCATCACCCTGGGGCAGTGCAATTGTAGGTGAACCCTTATACATGTGTTTTTACTCACCTACAAAGTCAAACAATCTTCCATGAGGAACTGACTGTATCATTTACCATAACTCAAAATAACAAAAATTATAGAGAAATGGTTTTGATCTATAAACCATATGATTTCTCTAATGTTTCACAGAGGATGAAGGACTATCCCACTATCAGTATCTTACTCTAGTAGGCCCCTGACCCGAAGAGGATCATTGATGTGCTCGTTGTTGAGTGATTTTGGAATTATGGTTCTCTTTGATAGGATGGTGTTCCTCCAACATTAGGTAAAAATTCGCAACCACAATTCCATATTGGCTATTTTCTCCCCATAGAGCCTAGAAATCATGTGTATCCTAATAGGGAAGAGACTGGAGTATATGGAAAGAAATGTGGTTTTCATTGTAGAACTTCCTTAAGTAGCATGGTAAACAACATTGGGACCCAAGTCCAGCCTCTCCACAAGCTTCTCCATGACCCGATATGACTTCTTATCATGTTTATGAGAAAGACAATGCATTAGTGGTCATAGATCCTCATCAAGAAAATAACTCCCACCACGGTGATTAGATATCCTCTCTCATCACATTCTTCGAAGCCCTAGAAATGTGACATGTGGAAATCCCACTCGAGGGAATGCTATATTCAGTATTGGTGGATGATATGATATCACCTCAATACTTCATGAATCCAACCTTCATTACCTTCAATGGGATTGGATGAATAATGTAGAATTTGGTCCAATTATTCTCAAGGAGTGGAACCATGTAGGGAACTCCAGAGTGACATGAATTATCCAAGCTCTAATGTTTTGTTCAGAAAATGGAAGTACATACATTTTTCTCGTATAACCAATTACACATCAAATACATCACCGGTTAGGAAGACCTCTATAGGAATTTTCCCACTAATTCATCTCCAAAACACACATGACATGTATTGGTGACAACTTTATGTATATGAAACTACCAGACATGTGAATCCCTAACTATATCACATAGTTGAAGGGCCACAGGCATTCACACAATATTCTAATGACCTATGATAATTTTTTGATGATGTGGGTGGGGAACGTCAAGACTGATTTGGTCCCCACCCTCATAAATCATAACCTCTCAATTGGATTTAATGATTTTTTTGAAAAGGCACAGCACCAAGAGGAATCCTTGTATTTTTCCAAGTAGTCACATCCATTACCTCTTAGATTTACTACATGATGAACAGACAAAGGTATAAACTAATCTACAATACAGGTAGAGGCCTTAGAGTATCTAGATCTATTATTGGAGGAGCCTCATCTAGTGCATTAATGTTAGGTGTAACTACCTTTTCATGTCAACCTCACCCAATACAGAATTGACATGCTCCTACTCATAAAGCACCACGACCTAGGTGAGATAATGTACCTCCATCCCCTAGTATGGCTCCAGTCCCTTTTTAGGGATAGCCCCAGAGCTCCCTTTCTGGACATGAGAAACAAAACATACTCCTATAAGGAAGCACATGTTCTTTTTTATTTCCAATGTGACTTGGATTAGGGGGTTCGGAAGCCCCCAGAGTGTATGAAGCCCCATGAAGGTGAGATCACTGATCCCACTGACTATTTACCTTAACAAAAAATTCATATAAATACTATATTTAAAAGATATGTGGTAAATGATTGGCATTAGGAATAGGTGGAAAATAGTATTCTCAAGTTTGGTCACATCCAAGCACTGGTGGAACACATATTCACTAAGCCTAACAGCGATAGTGATGGTGAATAGAAGTATGTTTCCAACCATGGGGCTCATAAGTATGATGTCTGGTCAGCTCATAGAGAAATTTCTCATGCCCATGGTGCCATTCATGCGCAGTTAGGCTGGCCTAAATATCCTAAAGTCATCGTACCATTTCCGGTTATTACTTCTTCATCCACATCACATCCTTCTACATCTTGGAAGAGTAGGGAACAATGATGCAAAGGAATGTAAATTCCCACACTATTGTCGAACACTTCCCGCACACTCAGTGACTTCTTGCCTCTAGATGTGGGAATCACAACCAGGGTCCACTTACTATTGGATGATTACTATGATGATGATCAGATGTATACCTATATGAATACAGTTGAATTGGTGGATCCCATTATGGTAACTAGCAATGAGGAATATTAAGAAATTCCACCATGTGATGTCAAATGATATCATTAGAGAAGAATTCCTGGAAATGAAAACCACTAGAATGATTTTCCCAGTTCTTTAAGCAAGGACATTAAAGATACCAAGACTGGACAACTGGTTCTGTATAGTTTCCATTGGTCACAATTTTCCTAGCCCACTCCACTAGACTCACTTCAATAACTATCCATGCTAATTAACCACATAGAATAGTGATGACCACATCATGATCAGAATTGTCAAGTTAAATCCATGCCTCCTCAAGCCGATAGTCATCCAATAGTGGTTTTGGGTAGTTTATCTGATGATTCGTAGAATATTTCATGCATTGGAAGGAATCCAATTGTTCATCCATCTTCACCCATCATAACTCTTTATGAAGAAAAACACATTGTGGGATGAAATATGTGATAGGAATGAATGTAAAATGTGTTGAAACATATCAGCAGAATCTCTATGAAGCTCTTGATCCTCAAGGCCCTCAGCCTCTCATAATGGATTCATGATTCCCTCAAAAAAGCTTTAGTGATCCTTATCTAGTTTGATACATTATAAGGGGATGTAGAGACCCTCTATGCCAAGGAAGTTGGAGCACAAATTGAAAATCCATCTTCTCATTCTTCATAAAAAAGGGGCATCCGTCCTGCAGGATCACTTCCTACTGCTATATATCACTGTCCACCTCAATGAAATAGAGATCCATTAATATATAGTCAATAAAAGATTTTGTATCAAACACATCTCCACTTGGTTTCTCCATAGGTTAGGAACATTGACGTAGTTATGGGCCCCACTTACATAAAAATTAAGGGTTGTGATAGGACCCAACATAGATCATGCAGCATAATCCACTTGAAGATCCAATTCTATAGTTTGGTTGAAAAAACTTAATTCATATTTATCTCATATGATACCTCTTACATTGTGGTAATGGTTATGCCCTTGCTCCATATTCTTGTAGCAGTTCCTTAATTCTATTACCAATGCCTCATGTAATACCTCAATAGTCAAGTAGTTATTTTTCAAGGTTATGTGTACACCTTTTATTTTATTGGAGAGAAATATCTGGACAATATTTATTATTATATCATGTACTATTAGTTTTAAACCATTGAGTTTGATATCACAATCATTACAGCCATCCCATAAATAGATTTGGATGATTCTTTCATCATTCTGATTCACTGATTGGAATCCACGATGAATGATTTGGGAAATTTATTTGTTATTTCTATGAGTAAAGGAAGATGTGTCCTTAAGTGTAATGAACATTGGAATAGTACCTTTTAATCCTATACAATCCATGCTTAGGTGATTATAGAACCCCCTACCCCAGTGTCGTACAGAGATGTTCACCTTATGTCTACAACTCAACATAACACTCACCTATTTCCCCAAGGCTAATTAAATCAACACAAGATGACCTGCCATTATTACTTTGGAATCAAGCATGGACCCCACGATCAAAGTACTCAAGGGATTGGCAAAAAAGCTTTTATCACCATAGTTTAAGTAGAGAATGATTCCCCTAGTTAGAATTTTGTATCACCCCATGCCAGCACTAGTGTTCCTCCAAAATTAGTCAATCCAGATTAGCCTTCTCATTTTGTTGATTCCCCTACCTCAGTTGATGAATAAGACCTACATTACACTCCTAATGAATTTTAAAAGGGATTATACACAACCGATGATGAGATAGTCTAGGTGATCCTTGGAACAAAGAATTATATGAGGCCAACGATGATCGGTGAAACCATGCATGTAGAGGAACAACAATAATACAAGGATTTATTAATGAACAACATGATATCTTCACCTAAATATATGATTAGATTATAGTAATATACCCTCATGTCCTCTTCCTCCATTTTGGTCTCCCAGTCAGTCATTAAGGGCTCAAGAAACCTTTTACCAACGTGAACACCTCTTGGTTCGATGGTTGAGGCAGAAGTTGATAATCCAAGAAAATAATTATTTACTAAGGATGTCCAGAACCCCATGTTTCTAGAAAAAAATCATCAAAGAAATGAAGATTAATGAGTAGTTCATAGTCTTTACTAACTTCCGAGATTTCAACCACAATTTTCTAATAGATTATTTTCCCAATATATTGACTAATCTATTTATTGACATAAAATTATGGATCTCGGATCTCTCTTTCATGGATAGACCATGAAGATGAGGATTCTACCACCTTCATAATTCCATAAGGGACATTATTCTATCATGTAATACCCTTCGATATGAAGAATTAATGAGTTACTTATCATTTGGTGATGCATCATATCTACAAACCAATCATCAAGACACAATTTGAATGCTACAATGAAGACTTGGAGGCCAAATACAACCCACATCAGGACCATCTTAGAGATAAGTATAACTTTTATGGATTCTTCCACTGCTAGAATCTAAGGATGAACCCCTTGAAGTGTGAATTTAGGGTTACCTCATGGTAGTTTTTCTACATCATCATCTGATATAGAGATATCAAGATAGACCAAGAGAAGATCAAATCCATTAGTCAAATGCCTCCTCTATGTAACCTTTTAGAGACTCGAGGCCTTCATATCCACTAAGTTAACATACCTAATTCTTCACAAATCTGGTAGGAAATTTCAATCCATTTTCTTGAATTAGGATAAAAGGATCCTTTTAATAGTGGGTTGAAGAGAGATAGGATAAATTTGATGAAATAAATAAATTTTAGCTACAGACTCTGATTTTGATGCCACCTACCTCAAGGTATCATATTTTATAATATGTGACCACCTTGTAGAAATTCCTTAGGTCCATTCTCAATAAAATCCCCTAGAAATAGTGTCTAGATACACTCTTATCAAGAATAGTTTCCTTATATTGTTTTTTACAGTGTAGAAGATGATGAATTCTCTATAGAATCATGAGATACGGTTTATGTCCCATGTGAATATACTAAAATATATCATGAATCATATACTATTGATAGAATTACTAGAACAATGTGAGGTGATCCATCATCATTTCAACATTGGGTTCACTCTGTACAAATCCATAAAGGTCTAGGAGTTGGTAGACTTTCTAGCCGCCCATCCGACCCCCAAAGAGGAGCATGTGAATGTTAATTTCCAAGATGGGTCCATTATTTCAGTGGGTCTGGCTAAGATATTATATCATATATATTTTGATAGTACCTTATAGAGTCCAACCAGTATAAGATTCAATGATCCCATTCTCAACAAAGTATGATTAGGGGTCATTTTCATCACACCTACACAGACTATTCTTCCATACTAATTCAATTGTCAGAAGCTTTCCCCAACAACGAGACAAAGTATCAAGATCTTATTACTAGTCATAATATGGATCTAGAGATTAATGTACCCCAATTTCATGTGAAGGGAGTCTCATAATTAGTCTTCAATAAAATAAATGATGATTATATCACCTGGAATCATGATATTATAACCTTACAAGAGAACACATTCCAGATGATAGTCTAGTTCCCTTCTCATCCAATGGTGACTCAAGTTTCCCATTTGCAGAATGGTCATGCTAATTCGTTGGCCAACTTATCTTATTCTCTTACAAATCCCTTCTAGGGAGATTTTTTTCAATCATGTGGCACATTAGAGAGTCATTCCATCCTTCAGTATGGATGATGATAATAACCATTAGGTAAACTAGATTACCATATGTACTTCCACATTGGGACATCTAGATTCCTCCAGAGAAGAAGAAACCCCTATTTGGAAAAATCTGTTCATTGAGTATCTACAACATGGTATCCTCCTTCAAGGAAGAGCCAAACATGAGTGAATCTGTCGGTGCACTACACACCCTCCTGAGTGGACCCAACCATGAGAAGGATTTCTACAAACATGGGTTTTATGTAATTGTCATCTGTTTCATTCAAGGAGATTAGATTCCCCATGTTATATTAGAATTTTTATGCTAGGTCACATGGTGTTCATCGGACATGGTTGAAGCTACTCAATAATATTATATTGTTGGGATACTTCTAGTGCACCATGATCCATGATTATATCAAGTTTTACAAAAGGAATCAAATGTATCAGATACATTGATTCCTTTTTCAATGATCGATGGATCCCCTCCATATGACCATGCATTCTTGGAACTATTCAGTATGGGGACTTGATGTCATGGGACCATATCCCCTAGTGACAGCTCGCCATTGCAGGATAATTCTGATCATGAATAGATTCTTTTACAGGGGGGTAGAAGTGATCCCTCTTAAGGAAGTAAATTTAGGAGAATTTTTTTAATTTATATTATCTAATTTCATCCAAACATTCAGATTACATCCTGATATTCTCACCAAAAACAAATCCAACTTATGTGATGTTGATCTAAAGAAGTTGTACACTAATCAATACATCCAGTCCAACCACACTTCTCTCTACCATGCATAGGAATATGGAAATATTGAGGAATTAAAAAAATTCATCTAAAAAAGTCTGCAGAAGATGGTGGTCAATAATAAGAAAATTTAGCAGGATAATATCCCTAAAACACATTTAGTTTATCATATATTGACTCACAATTCCACCCAAGTCACTCCATATTCATCGCTGTATGGAACACAGGTAGACCTTCACATCAATTTCTATCACTCCGAACAACATTACATGATAATAAGATGCTAGAAATGATATCATAGGTATTTATAGCTGAGCTGGATGAAATTTATGAGAACATGGGCCTATCATTGAAAAATATATAGAGGAACTAGAATAAGATAATAAAAGAATTAAACAATAAATTTTACATATTATCCTTCCTGCATGGTTACATAATATTGTCTCTTGAAATTTTATTGAAACCTAGAAGAAATCCACCAAAGATGGATCCTAGTTGGGAAGGACCATATGTTGTTCATAAGGTCTACCCCAATGGTGCGTTCTCTTTGATCACCATGGACGAAGATCAGAACACTCCTCAAACCAAATAGAAGTTTCTCATGTAGCAATTTTCACTAGGAACCTTATTTTGGGTTGTAAATATTTAAACTACATAGCCTTAGTCCAAGAATCATGACTTTAAACTCTATGATGGTTTTATTTTGGATGTGTTCTATGGTGGTTGGGATCCTAGGACATGTTTCATAGTTGGTTTTGGTACTCCACCACCCTGTGATAATTCCTTTAAACATATTCCTCTCTTTGATACAAATGTTCTGACCTTAAACTAAGAGACCCAATACATGATCTATGAATCTAAACTATTTATATGACTTCTTGTAAATATGTGGGGTGCCATTCGACGATTTTCTTCCTCCTTTACTCTGGGTTTATCACTCTTCTATACAACCTCATCTGTTTTGACGTGCCCTGCCACTATGGTAAAAAATTTATGACTTTAAACTAAGATCTCATAGTCGAGGCGACACAACCATAAACTATTTGTAGTGGGTCAAAGAATTATGAAATTAAACTATTTGTATCCCCTATAGTCTGAGCTATATAACATTAAACTGCATAGAATAATAATCTTAGTTACAAGTCATTAAGGTTCATAACATTGATTATCTGTTACCCATTACCTTAAAATGAATGCACATGCTTTCCTGGAACAATGTATTAAACATATCACATGGTCCAGAATTTGAGACCTTAAACTGATATGCATTCCATTGTCATAGATCTATTACATTAAACTAAATATTCAATTCCAAGCATCAAGACTTTAAAATACATATGAATATTTTTTAAGAGTGTGTTATGTGGTGTTGGACCTCTTTAGTCCTCATTCACACTGATTAATTTCATAAAACACATAAAGACCCCCCCTTGGAATCATTTTCACATTAATCCATGAAACATGACATTAAATTTTGTTAATGATGTCCTTTTTTCATGATGTTAAACTATGTAGCATCCATCATCTGGGTCATATTAAGATAACATACACAACATCATAATATTTTTACCTAAGAGGAAATATCCCTTATCATCTGTCACCAACCATGACATATTTATGTACTATGTATGTACTGATTCCGATCCACATAGGATATATACTGACACCTATATTTTTACATCATGAACCATCAAGAATAAATCAAAAAATAATTCTATCGCTCTATGCTGTAGTCAAACAAAAATAGGAATATTTATTTCAAAACTATGTCTGGATTGATTCCCATCCTTATGGGAAATGTGGTGACACCCAACAATTTTTTCATCTGTCCCAACTGCTGTTTCATTAACCCCCCCCCCCCCCCCATACCCTCCGGCCCCATTTTTGGAATTTAATCCCCTTTTCCTCATTAACCTTAGTAATTTGTTTTACACATACCATTTGGGTGTATATAGGGTAAAATTCAATTTTCCCCTCGAGAATGTGTAATGTGGTGTTGGACTTCCTTAGACCTCATCCATGTCGGCTTTTTCATAACACTAATCTACACATAACTATTTTAGATGTTCCCTTCATTATGTTACAAAAATTATGACCTTGAACTAGGAGTTAATGTCCTCAATGCATGAAATTAAACTAAAATCCTACCCTGAACAAGTTTGGGATGCCTCATGATAATCGTAGAATTCAACAACTTTCTCACTAGAAAGGATTTCTCCCACTAATGTTGGTATCACACCATGCTCCATTCTATGATCTATATGTGGCTTGATTCGTATTATCAGGGGATATGCATCGACACCTAGAAATATTGTTTTAGTGTCTAGAAGCTTGTTCCTTAAAATTTCAACCAATTAGATTTATCTATAGTCCAAGAATCATGAATTTAAATAGTATATGAGTTTCTCTAGGAATGTGTTTTGTGGTTTTGGGCCCCTTGGTCCCCATTCACATCAATTTTTTAGGACACCACACTAAAAATGTTATCTTTATACACCCATCATCAATCTGAACTCTATAAACTTACACTATGATCCTATATTCCATGAAATATGTCACTATACATTCTGACATAGTCCATGCAATACAACCTTAAACTATTCAAAAAAACCCAAATTTCAATCATCAATATGCTTCCTTCCACACTGTGAGTCTGTCATGGTTTCAGTTCCATCATCTTTCAAATCTAGAAGGACCCCTACCGATAATAGTCTCATGCCATTTTGGATCACCTCCCATGATGGGCCAACACCCAAATGGATATGTTGAAGAAAATGGAAGATACTGAATTTTAACATGGTCAACATTTAATATTGTGTTGTATCACCCCATTCTTGACTAGTATAATTATGGTCCATATGTTTCAAATATAGTAAACAATCAATACCAACTCATCAGTCTCCCCTTCATCCAAATATTAAAAGTCTCGACATATCTCTTTTCAAATCCCATATTTTGCGGTGGGATTCTAAACCCTTGTTGTCACCCCTAATGCATGATTCCACATTTTAGGTGAACCCCATACCATCCCTTCTTTCTCACTCCCAGAATGTATCACTTCATCATATGCATTCTAGTATGGTGTGTACCGATGTGTTTAGCCAAATAATGTTGGCCTATGTCTAAATTATATGACCTTAATCTATAAACCACACTTTCCATACTCACTGAACACAAAATAAGAGCCAAATCAATGGAATCATGACTCCAAACATTGTGTAATCCACTCTGGGAAAGTGTGGTAGCATCAATACTCATTATCCCTCATCCACATCAAATTTTTCACTCCACTATTTGACATATTCCTGATATGGGAAACCTAATTCCCTTAGTCTGAGATCTACAACCATAAACTATAACTCTATTTACGATAAATAATTTAAACTACATTTGAATATTCAAAGGATATAGGTTGTGACATGGGATACATAGGAATTCATTCAAATCAGTGTATTTATGTTTCCTAGTACTTGTTGGAATAGAAGCTTATTTTGTCTCATTCATGTTGTGTTTACTTCCTTAGTGTCACAAAAAAATGTTTATATATACATTTTTATTGTCCAAAATCTATGACCATAAACATAGAGCCTAGGTTCTAGGTCGTACATCCTTAAATTGTGTGCGATGTCCTAGTCACAAGAAGTTAAATTTTGAGATATGTCCTAATCACATTACATTAAACTATAAAATGAATCTTCCATTCTATAAGATTTTAAAATACATGTCTGACACCATCACTATATGATGTAAAACTATGTGTCTATCATCCTAAATTGCATGATGTAAAACTGAAAAATATATCATGCCCATTCCTGAGAGGTCCTCTTCCCTATTTCTAGTCACCTGTCGTATTTTTCACATTCTCAGTCGTTGCTTGACATATGAGATAATACTCCATTTGATGATAGGTTTGATATTTGTTTTGACCAACACACTAACACCAATGTGTAAAAATCTATGGTGGCATTGTTTTATGTGTGTTGGAATCTATTAGAACATTCCATAACTCTATTCCCATTATTCATGTTCCCCTTATTTGGATCTCTATCATCTTCCATGTTCAAAGGGACCGCCTAACAAGTTGGTATGATGCCTTTTAGGCTCACCAATCGTCTTGGGCCAATGTCCCAGAAGACATTGGATGAAATTATGAGATATGTTATGTGTTCAATTGAGGTCAGCAATCATCCCAAATTTATTATCCCCCCATTCCAGGATAATGGTATGAATTCTATGTGTCAAACATGATTAGTATTTATCTGGTATCACCATGAAACATCCTATGTATTTGGAATTTTGGGTATTATTATTCACAGTTGTCATTCCCCTATGTTAGGGTAGATCCAAATGCCCCTAGTGTAACCCAATTAATGATTTATCATATGTTGGAAAATAAATTAAGTTATTCTAAAATAATTTTCCTTTATCCATGACCCATCACAACAAGAAAACTCATGGTGGTCAGTTAATAGTAGCAGGCCCATAGTTTTTGTGGATTATCAGATACTATCATAGAAATGAGATGTTTTGGGGAAATCCCTTATTTCTCACACTAGTAATGACCCACCTGATCATAGGGACTGGTCAATAGTTTTCTCAAAAATATGATTGATGTGAAATAATTAAACATACCAAACAAATGTTTCCATAGATAGGTAATAGTTTTACAGTTAGGAAGGGAGTTTTTAATGTAATAGGGGACATCCCCATGCTAGAGCCACTCAAGAGACATGAAAAAATTTACCATATATATTTTCATTGATGATAGAGTGTTGCAACTCCTCCAACATTTAGTGTGTGGCCTATAAGGTATGATGCCACATCTAGACTTCTCTTTCATCCACATTGGCTATCAGATGAAGATCGCCAGCTCTAATATTTTATCAGTCCTTCTTTTACCATTTATATGACACTTTTCAAACTACCTGTCTTATATAGTACTCGTCAACCACTAGTTTAGACCATAGTTGAATAAAGGCTACTGATTGAGTTTCAATTAAGGATGTATGCTTGTTAATTTTTTCTTACAAGTACTGGATATTTTGGTTGACCTCCTAAATCATTCGAATGCTTTTATATGTTTCCTGAAACATATTTACATCTAGTTGATGGATTCATTCAAGTATACTATTTCCATGAATGTCACAAACTAGCACATAATTACCTCGAGTGTCTACCACTCCGGCGCACATGTTGTGCAAGAAATCTTGTAGCATCGTACTCCTCTATTACCGTCATAGATGGGATAGGCTCTAGATTTTCTGGTTTGTCATCTTCACCTGACCCTACATTGAAAATGTTGTTTCTTCTAGGTTGGAGTTGTACCCCACCAGTGGAATCACTCACAACCACAACTGTCTGTTCACCGTCGACCACAGTCATATCAGTTTGGACAACTGACTCCTAATAGACCAGTATAGCTTTATAAAAAGGACCCCTGGTCATTTTGGCTAGAATTTGTTGTGGAGCACACAATACATCATGAACTGTTCAACAACGGGAAAGATTAATCAGCATGGTTAGAAGGCAGTAAGAATGACTATGTGGATGTAAAATACATTCATGAGATGTGCACCGACATATTCATCTCCTACGTCAAGTATGGTCTTTCTCCATAAAATACCATTAAAAAATGTGTATTTTGTTGACCATTACTAGATCCTCCCAATTGATTAAGAAGGATATTCATTAAATAAGAAATTTTTTTGATGCGATGGATCCTTAAAGTCTAGTTATGGCTGAATGATTCCATAATTTCTCTTACCCTAGGGAGGCGTAATTTCAATGATTAGTCATCACGGGTGAACAACTTATCCAATAGTGGGTTCTATTGTTTTAAATCTAGGTCATGGAATCCAATATATAACAGGGAGGAAATTAATCTTTGAAGACTTCACCATGACCTCCTCGACCTCGGTCGGTCCACCAGGTTCTTCAATCCTTGGCACAAGACCCAAAACACACTCCCCTACACCAGTTGGAGAACCTTTTTCCCCATATGCATGAGACCATTTCCTATTATTATGATTATAATATACATGATAGGTTTTAGTTTTATAATCTAGATAATGAAAAGTGGATGGGAAAATATGAGCATGTAATTTAGGATAATCCTTGTGGAATCTAGCTAGCCATTCTACATTGATTGTGATCTCACCAATATCTTGGAGATTCTATTAATGAGAAATTGTTCCTGGAAATTCATCATCTCTGTACGCTTGTACTTTCCCATCATTTGAAACCTTTTTTCTTGAATCATCCATAGGTGGTGTTTTTGTAGCCCCTATATCTGAACCAAACATAACTCGCTCGGGGGTGGAAGGCGGAATGGATACCCCTCATTGGAATGTGAATTCATCCATGTCATCTAAGTATATAATATTCTTAGGAAATTAATCCCTTGATGTGACATGTGAAAGATGAACATCTATTAACTCGACTCCATTTCATGTTATCTTCTATAAGAGATCCTTTGATGACATGGATGTCCAAAACATCCGCTAGGAAGACCAAGCTAAAAGAAAATTTCATTGGAAGTAGGATTCAATAAATACACCAATTTATTCTAGAGAGTGACAGTTGTTAGACCACAAAAAATCTTATGGTACCCTTATTATCCATGAGGCTGGGGTGAAGACATTCCTTGCAATGTCCCCATTGCTACAATTCTAGCTTTCGCATGGCTTTCCTTTTAAGGAGATGCATGCATGGTCCCCCACTTATTTAGCTCCACACTCACCACTTCAATCACCAGAATACGCTTTTACAGGATCACCTCTAGATTTTTCACAAATAATTCTCTGCCATATTCCATAAAACACTCACATTAACATTATTTAGAAGAAGCACCATGGTCTTACCATATCCTATGGCCACCATCATAGTCCATTTTTTAATGAATATTGGGTGAAATTATTCATATAAACCCATGTAGAATATATTCGCTACTAATTTATGGAAACCAAATTGTCTAGAAAAGAGGACCATTGTATACCGCTCATAGAAAAACTTGCTGTCAATCTGAGCCACTTGGGCCCCACCCCTGAAACATTGTAGTTACTCCATCTACTCCCACAATCCTGGTAGGTTGTCCACCATCAAGAAAACTTGAGTCTTGATTAGATAAAAGATGATGTTTTCTGGGTTTTAGATATAGACCACAATCATGGCATTGTAAAGGTTCATATCCTAGACTATAATTACATTCATAACAGAGAACTGTATATCAAAATTTTGAGGAAGGATGGTGTTCTAGAATTTATATCCCCCGAGATGCACTGTGACATAGATATCATGAAATTAGAATGCTCCGTAGATCCTTATATGTGTGTTTCCCCTATCAAATCAAACTAGTATGATGTATAGTTAGACTTTCATGGGCTCCCAAAAGCTGTCCACGTTACAAGATTCTAGGATCGTTGTCGTCACCAACATCTCTGGATGCATTCCCATCAATGTATCTCTCACTGGAAGAGTCCACCCACTTAGAAATGTGGGAGGAATAGAAATGTAGAGGACCAGAAGGGCCTAGAATCGTACCATATTGTACCCCCATTTAGGAAATATTCTTTCTTCAAAGACCAACCTACATGATCCTTGCCACCGCTATGCAATGTTACTAGGAAATTTTTCCCTCAACTCGACATCCAAACTATTGAGTCCTTCTTGAGGTATTTGTAAAAACATTACATGAATAGAATATCCTTCTATAAAAGAGGTTTTCTGAATAAATTGTTTTCACGTTTCGCAATATTTTTTTCATAAATTGTGTTTTATAATGAATTTATATTCTATGTGAATTTCCTTCAAATTATAATCTCCCATAACTTTTTCATCATCATAATTATAAAAGTTCCACTATGTTTATCTGAAGTCTCCTATATTACATATTATTTAACATTGATATTTAGTGTTGTATTGATTCATAGCCTCCCAAATTGTTTATTCCAAGAGATACTACTCTCTTATCAAGTTCTGATAACCTCTCACCTAATTTAGTTAATATTGTTTTTTTCTTCACAAAATTATTTTCTATAAAAATAACTCACAATTTATAGATTTTTTAATTTATTATTCATATATTTTTTATGAATCTCGTTATTGATCAATATAAATATTTTGATCGTTCAAGATATTTTTCATGGTTAATCTAGGTACAATATAACATAAATTTATATACTATATGTACCATTTTCCATTATTTTCTTTCAATTTTTTTACAGTATAATAATTATCTATTACGAACACAATACTAATAATATATAATGAGAAAATGTTCTTGGAAGTCCCTCAATTTCATATATTAATCTTCTTCTCAAAGATTCAACACACTCCTTCCATTCTTATGATCCTTTAATAATTTTTAGCTCATTATGTCAAGTTAACTGATCAATATATGTTGAAAATGAATAAAATAAATATATGAACATGGGATATTTAACCATTCCTTAATTTCATGGGATCTTTATTATCATCTTTGGAAATTTTGATAACTCCTTCAAGACTAATTAAATCTATGGGCAATCAAACAAATTTTTTTACATGTAAAGAAACATGTAATGAATTTGAATATTATTTTAAAAATTATTATTAAAATAAACCCTCCATTATCTATACCGTTACATAATCAAATTGAATCTTTAAATTTATTCATTTTTCCTCTCCCCATGGTTTTATCTATCCCTCTCCCTTTTGGTATTTTCTCCACATATTTTGGTTTTTCATTATCTTTCTTCCTTTAAGGGTTTTAAATTTTTGTTCCCATTTTATAATATAATATAAAATATAAAATTTATTTTTTAGGAAAATCTATCTCTCTACTGACCTCATGCATAAATTTCTAGCTCATGTAGTCTACTCATAACTCACTCCTTCTGGGGAAATTACTGGAAATATCTTAAAAAATATTTCAAATAATATATTCCATATTTACTATGACAACCCTTAGTTAATTAATCTTAGATTGTACAATAAAACTATTTATAAGAAAATAGAGGGGATAATTGTAACATCCTATCCCTAGATGCCATTGAACAGTGCCCCAATATCAGTTGGCCATATGGACATAAGGGAATCTCCCCAATTGGCAAAGGTTTCTGACTAGAAGAGAGGGTCTATGGTGTTTATGTGGGGATTATATTCCCTATTGATTGAGTTTAATAGAGTAGAATACCATATAATTCAAATATAATAAGAATTATGATAATGAATAAGTAGAATGAATTGATATAATTCCCAATAGACCAGTTTCCCTCCATACCGAAATATCAATAATATGATCATGAAATAAAAATAAAATGGATAGAAATATATAGTAATTCCATAAGTAATCCCATATAAAAAATGATATATCATTTCATGTGTCTAAAATGAATAAAAAATAGGTATATAGACATCGGTACAATACTTGTATCTAAAATACCATAAAGGCAAAAATGTACTATCTCCAGATAGAATCACGTGCCTCAGCTCGGTCATGTACTACCCTTCTCTTAAGCATAGAAAAACTCAAGCATCAGACTATGGACAGATGCTTCAATACCTACCTACATCTATATAATATTTCTAGGTTCCCAATGGTGGCCCTAGATGGAAGCTACCACAAACGTTGTTTATAATAGTCTAGGTCATTCAATAAAATTTGGGAAGTTTTCATTGAAAATAAAAAGTATAATATAACAAAAAAAAGTGACCATGGAATATGTAAATTAAGTGGAGTGAATCTATCTAGCCAATAAGGGTCCCAATAAAACAAGTGCGGTCAAGATCCTGTAAAAAGGAAACTATATTGAAAAAATATAACTACCATGACCAATACATATATCCTAAATCATATCTCCAGACCATGCCCTATAAATATTAGTGTAACATCAACCACAACCATTCAGTATAATCAAGCATGAAACAATTACCATGACCGAGCCATATACGCATAAGTTTCATACCCTATGAGGCCCAATCGAAGGTGTAAAAAAATAAGGAATCCTCATCGAGTTCCAGGAGAATCATAATGAATACTCCGTTAGAATTAAATTTGGTCCAAAATATAATTTCCACACCCCATGTCCACTATGACACCGAACAAGCCAGATATAAGGATTTATAAGGCCCAATGCATCCAATAGAATCAATATCCAAGGAGAAATATCAGCTATGAGGTCCAATACCTCTATCAAAACACGTGGTGTAGCACACCCATGGTGTCCCATAGAAACATACATCATTAATTCCATTTATCAAATCACGAGAATTCAAATTCCATAAGTTTACTCCCTCATATAAAAAATCACATTTATAAAATTAAATAGTTTACAATAAGCTGTCAAATGGTATAAGAGGATCAATGATTTCATAATGAATTAGTTTAATAAAAATGACATATAACTGGGATTCCTCTAGATAATAATGCTCACAATCAATCCATCGGTGATTTATTAGTAGGAAAATGAATGGACACACCCCATGCATGGCATACATTGGGGAAAAACTCCAACTATATCAAAGGTATTCAAGGGAAACATAAAAAGATTCCAAATAATTAAATTTAATTATTCAATTTATTACCAATGAACAACTGGATGTTTTTATTCATGGAATAATGAAATCCTTGAATATAAATAAAAAATCATCTAAGTAAGTTATAAACCACCTAATTTAGGTCTTTAGTAGAGTAATTTTCCATTATCAGATTCTCATTTGACTCAAATCGAGAGAAAAATGAAGAATGGATGTAGAAAAAGAATAATTTCATATAACCTTACTCATAAAGAACACTATCGATACAAAGAATAATTAATAACAACACAAAAGAAATTAAATACTTAGTTTTATAGATCCAATAAGTTTGACGATGCTCGATTCTGATTTCTAATGAAGGAATATGAGCAATGCCTACAAAATGGATTCAAAATGGAGCTCACTTGGCAATGTTACTACCCCATAATGAGAATGATATTAGATTATGGTTTTATAGATTTTAGTTGAATATGATCATTTACCAAAAATTAATATGCGACACAATTTGGATAATGGTTTCCAAAACCGTGCAGTAATCATGTGTCGTTTACTGCTCAAATGAGAACCCAACACGGTAATAGTGTATGATCATACAAATAGAGTGACTACAATTCATTTTGGCTTGGATAAAAATAGTAGGTGCCTTGCACAGGTATGAACCCGCATCTGTATAGTTTTCTTAAACAATTATTGCTCCTTAGGCCCACTACCTAGTAATTGCATAGTTAGTCAGACCTTGCGGCCTGCCCCGCATGGTTTCTTCAAAACATGAACCCTACTAGAGTATTCCAAAAAAGATGGGGAATGAGCTTTCAACAATCCCCAAACACCCCCAATACACCCATGATCAGATTGGGTGCTCCCATTAAGCCATCAAAAGCATTTAATCTGGAATCAAATTGATCTGTATATGAGGAAAAATCCTAGGATCTTATCATCTCCGTCTTAATACAATTATCTCTTGAATTCCCCTTTCAAGGGTGGTCAATAATGGACTAATAATAACATTGGCCACTAAGAACGCATGCCATCTTACCTCTACCTTGTGTTATCCTATAAATGATTGTTCTATCATAGCACACATACATGAGGAACTATCCAGCTTCAAATAACTTTCATGATCTTATCAACGATACGAATTGGACAATCCTTAGAGGGTATATCTACCTAAAGATCCACCTCATCTAGTTTTATTATGAGTGATGAATGTGAATGACAATGGAAAAACTGTGATACATGTAAGACATTGTGCATGGACAAGTAACTCTGAGCTAACTGTAACCAATAGGTTACCAAAATAACTCTCTTCTGAATCTCGGAGAATTAAAATATCTTAATTAATGATTACATTATCACTTAATCAATCTGTATCGTACCCTCAGAGAGATATGTAAAATGACATGATCCCCAACCATAAACCCTATAGGAATCAACAATGATACGTGTAACATTACTAATAATACTATGTAGTATCCATCCACTTGCTAATCAATTGGACCTACTCATATGTCTCATGCATGAGATGTAATCCTAGTAAAGCTACCTCAAATTTCTCTAACCCACAGATGGGTGATTGGCATGGACCACTATAAAAACCATCATAAGGTCATATATATATATAATCTAATGACAGACATTATTTTAGGTGAACTCAACTATGAATATATGCCTCTCCCATAAACCCCCAAAATCTAGGACGAATGCTCGCAACATTTCCTTAAGAAAATTAATCATATACTCTGACTATCCATCAGTATGAGGGTGGTATTACATGCTCAGATACACCTGTGTACCTAGTATTTTCTGTAGACTCTGCCAGAAATGAGATAGAAACCATGAATCCATATCTAAATCGATAATATGAGTGTTCCTGTGAAGCCACACTATCTCACATATATATATCCTATGATGCTCATCAACACTGATGGTCTCCCTAATTATGATGAAATGAAAAACCTACATGACCCAACCAAAAAACACAAAAAATAATCATTTCCTTGTGGATACCTCAAATATTTTTCATGAAATCCCTCATGAAATCATCCTATTTCCACTCAGAAATGTGTAAGTAATCTAAACTTCAGGCGTGTCCTAGAAGTTATGCCTTCACCTGCTGGTGGTTGGAACACCTCATGAAAAAACCATCCACCCAATGTTTCATACTCAACCACTAGTAGTGAAAACATATGTCATGATACATCTTGGTGATTCTGAGAAGAACGTCTTAAACAAAATCATGATACTCCTATATCTGTTCCTCATGTATATCTGTTAGAACCTATATCCAACCATGTATCAAATAGATATCATCCTCACCCACAGTCTAACTAGGAGGCAACTCCTCACCTGCCACACTATATCATGTTACTAGGCCCTTTAAATATGATATACAACCCATCCTAAATCGATCTAATAGGGTATATTTCATAGATAAATATGAAATAATTATCTACCTTGGATTTTCTTACACCACCATGTGCTTATCAAAAATAAAATCCATAATATTCCACTCATTACTGGCCTCCTAAACTGCATATTTCTTGAGTTATCTAGCTTAGTGAATCAACTACTACATTACCATTTCTAGGAATATAGTCAAGATAGAAATCAATATACAATTGGTACTCAACCCACCATCACTTAAATAGATTTATATCATAATGTATAAATATTAACTTGAGTCTTTTATGGTCCATGTTCACTAGAAAACATTGTCCCAGTAAATAGTGTCTCTAACAGCGCAATGAATGAACAACTGTAGAAAAATAAATATCACGTATATGATAATAAAGCCAATTTATCCATAGTTGTTGAGACCCATATACCATGTATTTGTCCCCAATATCCATAGTACTCCTAACATGATACTTAACATGTCATAAAACAAAGTGTTTCCCCATCCCATCTCTGGTAGAATTAGGACTAATACTGAAGTCAATATCCCTTTCATCTCTTCAAAGTCTATCTCCTAAGTGCCTCACCATATAAGCTTCTCATCCTAATTATTCAAGACTATTAATGAAACTTCTAATCATAATAATTATTTTAGGAAGGGCATGTAATATCCAACGTTCCCAAAGAAACTCCATAAGTCAAAGAAGTTCTTACGATGATCACAGGAAACTATAGCTCTCACCGTCTCTAGCACAACTGATACACCAATATTAGAGATGATATGACATATGAAGTGAATAATATCCAACCAAAAATATTACTTTTTGATCTTATCATTTAAATAATTCTCTCTCAGTGAATCCTAACAGATATCATGATGTTTCTCATAGTCATATCAATTTTGATAATACACTAAGTTATCATCCACGAAAATCACAAAAAATGAATACATATATCGATGGAAAACACAGTTTATTATTTCCTAGAAAACTATTGGTGCATTTGTGAGATGGAATGACCTAATAAAATAATAATAAATATTATAATTTCTATATAAGGCTTCATGAGGTGTGTCAGCAGGTTGATCACACACCTGATGATATCCCGACTCAAATAAATTTTCACGAATAGTCAAGATCCATGTGGATGACCAAAGAGGTCATCTATCTATGGTAGAGGATATCAGTTCTTAACAATAAACAAGTTAAATTTATGAAATCAACACATATAATGTGGTTAACATACATAGTTGTTGAAAAAATTATTCATGAACCTCATAGAAAAGTACTGGATCCTATAAACCCTTCTGCCTCCAGGTCCACTTAGTGCCTCTTGAGATCATAAATCTTCTTCTTCACAATCTTGTAAGGAGGTACGGACACCGACCCCGCTACTTTCACTAGATTTATAGAGTACATCACCTCTCTCTAAAGACATGAAATTGAAAATTCAACAACGAAAATATCCCTCAAAAGATCATCCAATAGTGGGATATCTATCTGAAATGATTCTAGATCTCCAAGATACAAACTAGCAATCTCGGTTGTTATCTCAACCATCCCATGATGCTATATTATAGCTTGACATACCTAGAAATCACATCCCCCCATGTGAATGTAAACTTTTCTATCATATTAAGGGATGTTCAGCCTCCAGTGATAGTAATTAACATGGGATCGAAGAAAAAATAGTTAGTCTATCCCAAGTATAACATCTAACCAAGTCATCTCAATGAAAAAAAAATATTCCATAAGAAGTGATACCTACCAATATCAAGGTGGAACTATCTACACTGGTGAAACACTATATTATAATCCCTAATGGAGTGTCAAGTGTCGTGATCCCCTCCGAAAATTGAACAATGAGATGAAAGAATTCTTCCATATGTACTTATATAAAACAATTTGATGCACCTATATAAAAAAGAGTATATAAAAGGTTAGAGTCTACTTTTATCATACCTCTCACCATAGATGATCCAGTGTTCTACACATCCAGGGTAGGATATAAAAAACACATTATTACTATATTGTGAGCTTATGAAACAAACATAAAACTTGGATTATTCCCACTCTGATATCTAGTGAAAACTAGGGCCTATCTTCCTTCACCACGACCACAACCTCAGTCTGATCAACCAGTACAACTATAAGTCCCATCATGAAATAGAGAAGTGAAACAGACTCTAGAACATTGAGTTGAAGATGAACCCTTACCAATGACTATTGGAGGGAAGGTACTACAAAAACATTTCATATGGATCATCCTGATGCAAGCTCAACACTTGATTTGGTCTCAATCATACTGATTCCTCATGTGTCTTTGTCTACTACAATGTTCAAAGAAGACTTAACTACCAACATTAACATCCTTGCTAGTACTCATCTCTCAAGAAGACTCAACAAATTTCTTCCTACCAATAGAATATGAAATACTAGGTCGAGTTACAAAACTACCCTGATCTACAACCCCATCATTCCTCAGGTTTCACTCTTCTGATTCAATATCTTAGTAATATAGGTCAATCTGAAAACATTATCCTAAGATTAAATGGAATTTCTGAGACCTTCTTCAAAGTGTCTCTCCATAGATGCCTCATCAAAAAGATATATTACAGAAAAACGTTTTAGATCTATAAATAATACCAAATAATTGATAATTTTTATGTAGTCCTACTCCAGATTCAAGAAGTCTACAACATCTCGATTTTTTCTGAAATTGTTTTGCGAATAAATCAATTTTCATTTGTGTACTGCATCACACTATGTCAAAAATTACTTTCCCATGGAACCAAATTTTCATTCTCTATTGGCCACACTTACTAGAAATATAGTACATGCAACACTAACTTGTTGTATGATACATGCAACACCTACTTGGCATCAGTTATGTAGAACAATGATTTTCAACGAAACATCATTTTGTTGTTATTAGAATTAAAATATGATAGTTAAAACCTAGAAATTAAAATTAGGGATATAATTGGTAATAACTACCTTTAATGTATTTTTTATAAGATTATCATATAAATTGAACATATTAATAGTGAAAAATATAATTTTTTGTGATGTCTTTATATGTTTAAAAAAAAAATTTCAAATCATTTGGTTTTCAGGTCCTTCTATGAAAAAAATAACAAATAGTCACTTTCAGAAGTTTTATTTGATAAAATAAACTTAAATTTTAAATTCATAATGTGAAATTTATATTAGAATGAATTTTTGAGAATTTTCTGTGAAATATCATTTTTTGGAGAAATAATGAAAATACAAAATTTTAATTAAAATTGGTTTCTTATAACTTATTTATATAGTAAACTTATATTTTTAGTTGTGTTTAAAGTAAAAATAGGTAAATTATAAATATATTAATAAAAGTTATGTATTTTTGGATCATTTTTATATTGAATTTACATATAATATATTAATGAACATTTTAACATTCTCGCTTTCAAAAACCCCGCATTGTCGTACGTTTGTGAGATTATAATTAAACTTAATTTTTCTTATAAGGTGAATTGGATTTATAAAAATGTAAATAATCATTCTTATCATCATTAGATTTATATGAAAAAAATATTAATGATTGTTATTATGGTTAATTAAATCGATTACGGTAAAATTAAGCTTAATAGGGGAATAAATAATAAATATAAGGCCCAAATGACCTATACACTTGTCCAAAACACATTTTGGACCTTTTTAATCCATACACGTTATATTATTGGGTTTGGTTATTTTTTATTAATTTAATGGAAAACCCATGGGTACACCGAACATGTTTTAAAAAAAAGTTGAGGGCGCTCTTTCCATCCCATATAAAGGCCACCACCTCTACCACATCTTCACACCACTCAAACCAATTAGGTTACAAAAATATATTCTAAATAAACTTAAAAAAATCCGTCCATTTCTCATTTAAGAATCTATTTTGAAATGAAAGTAAATCCAAGGAATTCCTTTGGTGAAAATGGAAAGGAGTTACCTAAAAAGAGGTAACATCTTTTCTCAAAATCCTTTATATTATTTTTACTCTACACCACATTAATTTTTATTATTCCAAGATTACAAGACAGAATAAAAATTTCTAATATACTGATATCTTTTTATTCCATGTTTTCAACCAAAAATTACACACACTTTCATATAATTGGTAACAAATATAATGATTATGTGTAAGGAAAACTACTACCTCAGAAAACAATGATTGTTCATTATTACTTTACTGACTCTCATGATGAGAAATATAATTGAAAATAAATTTATATATAATATATTTTATTTTCATAATGTATTTATTCTTATATAATTTTTTTATAACACATCACTTTATACATTCTGTTTTGTGTAAATATAATAATTTCATTTGAGGAAGTGTGGACTACCACCACATCAAAGTGATGTGATTCGTTAACAAACAACATGGAATAATTAATTATTTGTTTAGTGAAAGTATCTGATTTATATGAAATAATTATTGTACTTTAATGATATTATATACATAAATGCCATTTTCTTTCTTTCTTTTATTATGTTAATAAAACGGAATCATAGTCCATGTGCATGTATGTCCTACCAACTTCCTAAATGGTGTATTGTATTTCATAACTATATATTTTATAGATTATTATAATAAAAATATACTGAAAATACATGATATTTATATCAATTTGTTCAGTATATAAATAATTATATAAGTATAATGACCAAAGATACAACATATTAAGCTACATGCGAAAAACAAAGCGAATATTACCTAAAGTGAAACATTAACATAGAATTATTAATAAGGGGGTTATATAAAGTTATATTCAAACCTTATATGGTATTAGATTCAATAATATGGTTATTTTAAGGATTTATAGTAACCATATATTTGTTTTATATAAGGTTTTATTGAGTATGACATTAATCAAGACACAAGGTAAGGGGATTTCATCTTAGTTTGTAATTTTTTGTGATACATGACATAGTCACCACTCATTTCATTATTTTTTGTGTATAATACTTATGGATGTATTGTATGATTATTATACTTATGTTTATTTTCATTTTCATATCAACATGATCATATTTATTTCACAGGTATTTTGTTTCAAAAGTTACCATGTCATTATAGTAAATTTGTCTCAATTTTCCATATTTGAGACAAACGCCATGTCATGCACCTATTTTTTCAATGAGGGGTATATACTGCCTTTTTATGTTTTTATATCATGAATAACATTATTGTAATGAAATTTTAAGCATCATTTAATTTAATTTTTTTCATTATGAATTAATGTTAACAAAATGGAAATAGTTTATAGCTGAAATATTATCATTTATCAATATTGTCTATGATTATGCCTTTATTGATGAGAACTTATGATCCATATCTCAAGAACAGTCCAAAAATTTCTTACCCTATGGATATGAATCTTATTTCAATGCAGTGGTACCATTTTTTCACTCTTTGATACATAAGATACTTAGAAAAATCTTTTATGAATATCCTTCTTAACCTATACTTTTGATTGGAAATATGTGGGCTTTCAAAACCATGACATATATAAATGATTTAAAAAATGATTCAATATTATCTTATAAGGTTAAAGTGAATTTTTACCCATGTTTTAAATTAAATAAAAGGGTTTATATAGAATTTTATTGTCAGTTTAAAAAAAAATAATTGTTCTAAACATTGAAGGTAAAAAATTGAATGTCTGGAACATGCAGACATACCTGTCACCATGACTGACATTTACATGAAGCTTCCATTGTTAGCTAAAAAGATTATTTTTAATGATTTTTTAATATTTTGGATATTAATTGTTTTTAATGTGTTTTCAATGAAAATGATTTTCAATATTTTTTTTGTTTTTATAAATGCCTACTTTAAAATTTTTCTAATCTTTTTTTAATGAATAATCCTTTCAAATACATTATATGTTTCAAAAATATTTTTAAATTTTTTTCAATCCTTATTTATAAGTTTTCAAATTATTTTCAATGTAATTGTTTTCAAAATTTATTTAATATTATTTTATCACATTTCTTGTTTTATGGGTTTCAAAACTTTTTCCATTTCTCTCTATCTGTTTTCATTGAAAAAGGATTCAAAATAGTTCTCAAATATTTATTTATAATATTTCATTTATATATTCTGTAAAATGGTTTTCAAAATGTTTAATGTTTTATAGATCATTTTTCAAAGAAGAAATGATATTTTCCCCAAGAAATATTTTTAAATTATATTTCAAAATTATTATCTATCTAAGATGACATTTGTTGATGTTACTCATTCCCTTATTGGAAATGAGTCAATTGTTCCATTCATATTATTTAACATAATGGTTTATGTTTTTATGGAATGATGTTTATGAAAAACTTTTATATTTCATATAATATATGTTTATGAAAACTGTTCATATTCAAAAAAAATTATTCTTATGAAACATTCATATTTTAATGGCTTACACTTTGATGAAATTATTATGATACCTGCCATTTTCCTTAGGTTATTATGTTATTAAATGTTTATCAAACCCATTTAATATCATGGGATTATTATAGAATGTTACTAAAACCCATATCGCATTATGGGTCATGATATATTTAATGTTTTATTATCTTTCATCACATGTGTGAATTATTTTTTTAAGAGATTGGTGGGACCTATATCTCCCTACAATGCAGTTGGTAAAGATTCATAAATCATGAGATAATGATAAGAATCATGTTTATGGGCTTAATCCACTATCTATATATGGGGAAACCCGATCCCTTACAAGGAATTTACTGTGAATGGAAATGGTGGTGTGTCCCGGCCAGTACATCCTTTCATCATGAATATAAAAGATGGGGAAACCCAATACACATAGGGAAGATGGGGAAAACTAATCCCTTAAAAGCAAAGGATTGTAATTAGGGATGGTGTTGTGTCCCACCTAGTAGGTGCAGTTCCCATGATTTTCATTGTTATGTTCTAATAATGGATCCAAACTTTTATGGAATTATATCTAATGTTTATGTTTTTGAAAATTACATTTATTATTCCTATCATAAGATTTCATGTCTTATGTTATTTATTTCCTAATGATTAATATCTTATGAACATAAAATCATTTTTTCATTGTTTATATTTCTATTCTTGTGATTTTTAGTGTATTTACCATCAAATGTTGTTATCATGTTCTCGTGCTCATGGTTATTCATACATGACACCCTTATTTACCCTTTCTGGGACATTGACCTCATCACATTTTATGTGTACTTCCCCAGGTTATGAGGATATTTGTCATGTTTGATGTGACTAAGAAAAGTTCAAGTCAAGAATAACCTATGAGAGATAATGTATCTCATTAATGTACTTGTGTTTAGGATTCCATATTTCCAAAGGCACTAAACAAATACAATATTTGAGCATATGTTTGTTTAATTTTTTAATTATTTATCAAAAGCAATGTAGCATATATATACATTAAGATATGGTTTTTATAGTTGGTATTAGAAAGAATATTTATTAAACCATTGGGAAAATGTATTCCAAAACCATAGTGAGATCACTGGGTATATTTCTAAGGACATGTCTAGGGGTTTCATTACGAATAATTATAAGGATAGTTAATATTTAGTAAAATATCCTGGAATTTTGCAAAATGACCGAGTAAGTGGTTTCTAAGAAATACATCCCAATATGGATACTATCATTTGATCTGTCTCTGGCCTATATGTACCTAGGGGTTATAACTCTGACAAGCCATGTCAGGAATGACTCATCCTTACATTGTACAAGATAGTGGGCCTTACTAAACACCTAGTTTAAAACACCCAGGAAATATTCCATAGGAATTAATATACTACTTATAAACCATCAAGATGGATTTATATAGAATATTACTATGAATAAACTAGGATAAACATTAAGTTTCATAGATTAAAGAAGTATGTTTAGTGATTAAGAAATACTATAAGTAATTATTTTTCATGAGTTGGTTGTTTCCACTATGATAAGTGTTTCACACACAATGATTTATGGTTTGATTAAATGGTGAGTACCGAATGGAACTGGGTTAATGTTAAAAGTGACAGAATATATGTTGATGAGTAGTGAAATGGGATTATAACATGAGTAAAATATTTTGTGATCATGCCCAATTAGTTTTCAAGGAACATGATTAACAATGTGTAGCTTAACCAACTCATAGATTCGCCAAATAAGTCAGTAAATTATTCCTCTAAGATTTTGGGGGATTGAGGCCATGTAAATAACATCGATTTTCTTTTGCGTTATGAATGTTGAATAAATCACCTGATTAATGTTTTAGTAGAACAATAATATTTTTTAAAATTGGAAAAGAAGGACACAAAGCAAGTGTTTTCATGGGAAAATGAAGATTTCTATTTATGAAATGGATGAGAATATTGGCCTTCATGAGAAATTGACAATGTTTTAAGTGTTTTATGTGTGGAAAAAATCGTCATTAATAAAATCAATGTCCCAAGAGGAAATCCACTGATGATAAGCGACAAGGTTGTTTGAGTAATGGTTAAAAATCTGATTATGAAGATAAAATAGATGAAATGAGAATGAAAATAGGTATTATGCAATATAATGAGTTATCCTTGTTAATGTATTAAGGATGAATTGGAATTATAATTGTTTTTAGGTATTTTTTTTCACGAATTATGAAATATATAAGGATTTTTTAGTATATGTTTTTTTCTATGGAATTATAAGAACATGTTGAATAGTTCCTATTGAATAGAAAATTGATATATGGGAAAGGTGGTGTCCCTGGAAAACACATGATTAAGGGAAATGTAACCCATAATATGTTCCTTATTTAAAGATAATATTTTTTAGATAAATATATAAGCGATATGAATAAGTAAATAGGCAAATATTGATTACCTATGACTTTATAAAGGACTTTTTGAATGATAGTTTATAATATCATTGATAAAGTTTACAATATTCTTAGTTTTAAGGAATTATAACCAATGCAAGTTGGAATAAGGAAATATACATGTTTTCAATAAGGATTTATGGTAATTTTCGTCATCTCCCTCTTATAATAGAATAAATAATTATGGTATTCACATTCATGGAATCTATATACCATGTGGTACATTTAAATATATATGGGATTAATGTTAATCTGATTTCAGAACTTTCTTTCTAATGTTTTGGATTTTAATCATTAAGATGGGTTATAAGGTTAACCATTCAAGAAAAGTTTATTTTAACCATCAGAGGAAGTTTTTATGTATTAATATTGTTCTAAAAACCGTGGTTAAAAGGATATTTAGTGATTAACGATATTTCAAGGAAGCCCATTATATTTATTTTGTACATTATATTAGTTTTGTTTAAAAAAAGGCATAATACATGTTAGGTGACATCCAATGATGTCCAGAAATGCCATGGATCATGAACCCTTGACCAAAGAATGATAATGGTTTCATGAGTATAACTGGATTATGCAATGTCCGGGTTAATGTGCAATAATTTTTTATGAATAAATAATAATTATTAATTAGTAGAGTAAATTTTTATGATTAGAGATTAAAGTATTCAATATATTGATTCCTATGAATAGATAGCGATAAGTAGTTATACTTTTAATTCTTTTATAGGCCTTAAAGTCTACTACAAGTGTATTTTAGTACGTTATGCATCAAATATAATTGTTAAACATCTATTTATTGTAGTAATGTATGAGAAATAGTTAAAATCAAAATTAAAGAATGAAAGTTTTTGATAAAAAACATCTCAAGTAAGTATATTTCTTTATATTTTTTCTCAATAATATAATTACTCAATGTTATGATAATGAAAAAATTATGTTTTCCTAATATCTTTTTTTAACTAATGACCATTTAAATCATCATAGATTTATGAAATTGAGGCCCTAAAATATTCTATGATCATTCACTTTTTTTTGATTTATGTCCTTAATCACTCTCTATAAATATTTATGTTTTTCTTACAAGTCTATCTTTTCACTTAACACATTTGTAATCATATGTGGAAACCTAATTATAAGTTACTTTATTGAATTATTATGTTTCAATATTTATTTTTTAAAAGAATATTTATTAATAATTGTATTGATGTGAGTTTCTATGAAAGGAACATTCAAGATTTAATCCTTTAACAAACTTGATGAACATTGAAAGAGAAATTCATTTTAAGGGTGGTAAAATATAACATCCAGAAATTTTTATATTTTATTCTAAATAAATAATATTTCTTTTATTTCCTTCATTGAACAATGTCCAAAATTCATTTCAGTGACACCTACTTTTCTTACTCTAAATACAACATATACCGAGAGTACATTACATGAAACACCGACATAGCATACGTCACACGTAACACTGACATGGAATACGTTACACACAACACCGAGATTGTATGAAACATCATTTCAATGTAATAATTAATTTAAATTTCACTGATTGAACGAAAAATAATTTATTAAGAAAACATATTTTTTTATCATTATCATAACAATGTGTATTTTATTTCTTGACCAAGAATATAAGGAAATATACTTACTTGATAAATTTAGAAAAAAATATTCAATATTTTTTTGTTCTTTTATCTATTTTTAATATATTAAAAAATAAATAGATTTATATAAATTAACATTGATGCCAAATTTACCAAAATATAATTTCAGTAGATCTTATGGCCTATTAAACAATAAGATATATAACTATTTGTCTCTAACTATTCCTAAAAATCAATATGGACAATAAATTAATATCTAACCATAATATTATTAATAGGAATTGTAATAAATACTGTTAAAATATTATTTATAATATTTTTATATAATTAAAACATTTTAATAATGAAAAATATAATTTTTTGTAATGTTTTTATCTGTTAAAAAAATACTATTTTCTCAAATGAAATGATTTTCATGTCCTTATGTGAAAAATTATTAAATTAATATTAGAAAATATAGAAATAATATTTGATAAAATGAACTAGATTATTTAATTCATAATGTCTAAATTATCTTAGGGTGAATTTTTGGGAAAATGTTGAGTAACGTCATTTTGGGAAGAATAGTGAAAATGATGAATCTTAATTAAAAACTATTTTTTAGCTAATAAATTTATATAGTTAAATTATATATTAAGAATGTTTTAAATTAAAAATGGTTACATTATTAGTATATTAATATGTTTCATTTTGTTGGACTAATATTTTTATTGAATTTAGAAATAATAACTTAATGAACATTTGATCATTCACACATAAAAACCCTTATTTCTCATTACGTATATTAGATTACCATTAAAATTAATTTTTATACATTTGTGAATTTACATTAATAATATGGACATACATAGTTTTAATCTATTTATATTAATATTTTAATTATATAAAATTTATATTTGACCAAAAATATTAATGAATGTGATTAGAATAAATAATAGAAATTATGGTAAAATTATGATAAACAAAGTAATAAACCTTAATCTTAAGGGTCCAAATGACCTATCCACAAATCCAAAACCCATTTTATAGAAATATTTTGGCCATAAACATTAAATTATTAAATATTGGGTATGTTTTATGAATTTATTAATGTATAAACACGGGTGCACCTAACTTATTTTCAAAAATGACAAGTGTGTCCTTTCCATCCCCAATAAAAGGCCACCACCTCTACCTCTTTTTGACACTTCCCAGAAAACATAGGATCAGAAACTATCTACTAATAAAAATCCCAAAATATATACCATGATCATTTAGACCTCCTTCTGTTCATAATGTAATCAAAGGAATCCCTTTGGAGAAAAACAAATGGAGTTACCTAAAGATGAGTCAACATTGTTCTTGAAGGTACGTTATCATATTTTTATTCTACACAGATTAAATTATCATTATTTCATTATTATAGAAAACTAAATGTATTATAAATATAAATAGATGTTTTATTCAATTTTTTTGAATCATACATACACACACTTGATTCAAATGGATAACGAACATACTGTTTTTCTATAAGGAAAACTGTCGCCTCACAAAATGATGATTGTTCATTCTTCCATTACCAACTCTCATAGTGGGAATTTTGTTGAAAAATATATTTCTATAAAATATATATTATATTTATAGTTAATTTATTATTATTTAATTATATTATAAAATATACCTTTACAATTTCCATTCCCTATAAATTCTATAATTTCTTTTGGGGACATGTGGACTATCACCCCCTCAAATTGATGTGATTCATTCACACACTACATGGAATTTTTACTAAGGATGTGTTTAGTAAAATTATATGATATATATGACATAATAATGTTAATTAAAATATATTTTATACATATGTACACATATTTCATTTTCATTCTTTCTTTCACAATGGTAATAAAATAGAAACAATATTCAAGCATAAGTACGACCTATTGTCTCTAGGAATGGTGTATTAAATTTAATAATTATATATTTTATAGAATATGATTGTTAAAATATACTAACTATAAATGATATATATACTGAGTTTTAAATTATGGATATATGGATATAAGTATAAGGACCAAATATACAACAAATTAAGAGACATTTTAAAAACAAAGAAAATATTACCTGAAGTGAAAACTTAACATAGAATTGTTATTAAACATGTTATATAAAGTAGTAATAAAAATATAGGTGTTATTATATATATGAATATAGTTCTTTTATAGACTTATAATATACATATATTTTTTATTTAGGAGTTTTGAATGTGTATGACGAGAGTCAACTCATAAGGTAAGGGTTTTTCGTCTCACTTTTTATTTCTGTGAGGATCATAACTTAATCACCACTAATTTCATATTTTTATTTTTATACATTCCATGTATGTATAATATGATACATATATGTAATTTTTTGTGTATTTATACATCTACTTGATGATATTTATTTCATGGGGGTTATTTTTCCAAACATACAAAATTGATAATGTTACTTGGTCGTAATTTTCCTTCTTTGAGACACATGACATGCCTTGCACCTATATTTCTCTATGAGGTCTATATAATAACTTTTGACAGGTTATATCATGAATCACATTATTCTAATTATTTTTTGTACAACATGCAATGTTATAATTTCTATCAAAAAAATATTCCAAAATAGTTACAATTTATTGATATAATCTCATAATGTATCGAAATTGATTATGATTATTCCTCCATTAATGAGACCACATGATCCACACCTCATGAAAACTCATGATGTTTATTAGCCTCTATATATTCATCTTATACCCTTGAAATGGAACCATTTTCCACTATTTAGTTCTTAATATAGTTACTAAAATTTTGTTAAGAAAAATTGACAATACATCTCCTTTCGGTCAAGAATATATGTTCTTTCAAAGATGTGATTTGTAATAATTATTTCAATTTTTTTAATATAATCCTATCATGTTAATGTTAATTTGTACCCATGTTTTACATTTTATAAAATTTTATTATAAGGAATCATCTTAACATTTTACAGTCATAACACTTTTATGAATTTTTAAGGTAAAAAATGAGTTTTTTTATGTACGGACATACATATCCTCGTGAAAATAATTTACATGATGATTCCATTATATGATTATATGTTTATTTATTTTAAGAATATTTAGTTTTTTCATAATATTTTTGATATTAAATATTTTTAATGAGGTTTTCAATGAAAATTATTTTAAAAAATGTCTTATTGTTATAAATGCTTCCTATAAAATTTATCAAATATATTATTATAAGAAAAATGGTTTCAAAAATGTTTTCTATTTAAAAATGTTTTTTAATAGTTTAAAATCCTTCTTTATAATATTTCCCCATATTTTCATAGAAATGGATTTCAAATATTATTCATGTTTCTTTTATAAGGATTCAAGGAAAATTAGCCTCAACACATTTTCAATATATATTTATATTTTGTCAACGAAAAATGTTTCCAAAATATTATCAATTATTTTTCTATAATATTTCACATTTATTATCATGAAGGTGGTTTTCAAGATGATTTATTTTTTAAAGAACCTTTCTCAAAGAAGATAGTATACATTCCTTAAGGTGTTTTTAAAATATATTTTCAAATTATTTTTTATATAAGATGATATCCATTGATGTTAGTATTTCCCGTTTATAAAATTATGGAAAGGTTCATTTCATATTCATTACATTAATGGTTTATGTTTTTGTGTAATTATGTTTATGAAACCTTTTTCTATTTAATAAGTTATAATTTTATAAATATTTTCCTCTTTTATGTGCTTTATTTTTGTGAAACCTGCTTCTTCTCACGGGTTATAATTTGATTAAATGATAATGAAACCTATACTTTTCCTCAGGTTAAAATATGATTATATGTTTATAAAACCCATTTAAATTTATTGGATTATGATAGGATGGTTATAAAACAAATATCTTTTTATGGGTCTTGATATAATGACTGTTTTTTAAACATGTGGAACATGTATTAAAGATTTTATTATGAGATTGGTGGTACCAATATCTCCCTCCAATGCATTGGGTAAAGATTCATATCTCATGAGATTATGTTGGGTTTTAAGTTGGCAGGGTTTATCCTCCCTCAGAAGATAGGGAAATAGAATCCCTTATAAGGAAATGACTACAACTGGGGATGGTGGTGTGTCCCACCCATTAGGTGTAGTCCTCATGATGATTGATAATGTGGAAACTTGATCCACTAAGGGAAGATGGGGAAAACCCGATCAACTTTTGGAATATGGGAAAACCTGATCCCTTACAAGGGAAATATTTTTACTGGGGATGGTGGGGTATCTATATCAGTTATTAAAGGTCCCATCAAGTGGATTGATAAGTTATAGAAATGTGTATTGACTTATATGTAATGATATCACATGCTTATATATTCCACAATTACAATTATTTTTCCTATTATATGATTTCATGGCTTAAGTTATTTATTTAATTATCATTCATGTATTATTAATGGTGGATATTTATGCCTTGATTCATGTTTATGATCTTAGGATATAAAGGATAGGATAGTATAATGTTACGATAACATTCTCATGCTTATGTTTATTCTTACATGCGTACCTTTTTTACCCTTACTAAGTAGCGGAGCCCACCCCTTTTTTGTTTCTTTCTCCAGGTTATGAATAAATGAGTAGTGATTTATGTGTTTATGAAGGTTTCTAGTCAAGCAAGAACATAGTGGGAGATAATATAGCTCATTTATGTACTAGTGTTTTGGATTCCATGTTTCCAAAGTCACTAAAATAATAAAATATTTGGTAATATTTCTTAGTAATGTTTTAAGTATTCAGTAAAGATGATGTAATATATATGTATGTTAATACTTGGATGTTATAAACTCATAATCCCACCATACTATCAGAGTTTTAGGGTAAAATTAGTCAATGAAGTTGGTTTTGAAATTACCCCAAAAAATGTATCGTATCCAATCATACTAGTTCAAAACATCCCACTAGTACATTGTTTTTCACCTAGTATATATGTCATGAGATTTACTACCATATTTGGAGAGTGTCTCTATATGTCAAAATATTGACATCATACTATCAAGCCATATATCAACATCCTATGTGCCTCCATCCCACAAAAAATGGGAGTATGATGATATTGTAACACATGTGGATGCTCAGCCACAGATATGGTAGGCTATAATACTACCTGGAATGACTGCATACAAAACAAATACTCCTCACGGACCAGTGCCTAACCATATATGTTTTTTAAAATAGATAGTTCCACTGATTGAACTATAGGTTGATCCATTGTTAGACATTGTTCCCACACATCTTGAGTATGGCCATTGCCACCCTCCTACCATACAACTAGTGTCCATTATGGTGGAATGTCATGAAAATGATACACACATGCCATAGAAAATATAGATAAACATTATTTAACTACTAAAAGTGTAGGACAAGTAAAAAAAATTTTTTAACATATCACATCCCTATGCCTACACTTAATTCTAGGACTGCTGAAATATGAACATTCTTAACATCACTAGAGATACAAATTAATGACCACTCAAAAACTGGGTCAGGGTCAAGTTCCCTATTTAATAATTCAATTTACATTTTATTATCAAATTAATTTCACAATTACATTATAATTAACTTTTTAAATGGTTTAAATAATTATTTTACCACCTCTACTCCATAAGGGCCCACACTCCTCGTGAACTGAAATAGGGTGTCCACCCAATCCACAGCATAACATGTTCCCGTCCTTACGACCAATGGTCCTTGACTCAACGTTCCCTAATTTACAGCATAGGGTTTCTTATATAACCTAATCTAAAAAATATATTTTTAGGTACTCATAGTATCAACTATCTTTTATCACTTTCATTTACGAATAATATACCATAAAGATATATCACACATGGAACATAACAAAACATCATGAAAAAATGCATTATATATTACATGGAATAATGTATAGCATGTGAATCATAAAAATTTCATAAATTGATACATGGGATGAAAACCCTAATATTACTAGTAAATGATAAAAAAAATCCATAATAATAACCATGATAACATCACAATTCAAGTGCATCAACCAACAGTGAAATCAAATTCAACTGTAAAAGGAAAAATCCAAAAAATATCTATTTTCATTTTAGGAATTTGAATTTTTCGCATATGTGGGTTATCTACTCTTAGGAATAACTCCTTAAAAAATTCCATTTCCTACATAATACCCTTTATATATTTTCAAAAGTATAAATCGATAACATAATTCTGCCACTCTGATACCACTTTCCAATTCCCTGTACACAGATACCACTTAATACTACACTGATCCCTGTTGACCACATGGACTCAAGCACATCTCCCTAAATTTGAGAGGCTTTAGAGTAGTTGTAACGAACTAGGGTGTATCTATTGGGAGTCTATTATAAATTTTCAGAGTGTAACACATCTGAATATCATATTAGTTATATAGTGTTAGCATTATAACTGCTAATAAGCATCATAAATAGACACTATGATCATAGGTCAAGTAACCCACCATAGAAGAAGTGTAATAACCTCTGATTAAGAAATAAACATCCAGTAGATATAAATATACAATAATTCTAGATGTATTCTCATATAAAAATTAGTTCTGATTTTATATGTCTATAAAGTAACCAAAATTGGTATACAGACTTTTGTATAATACCTGTATAAAAAACCATAAAGTCCAAAAAGAATTATGTCCAAATAGCATCACGAGCCTTATATTAGTCATATTCTCCCCTAATCCAAAGCATGTAACAGAGTCAAGAATCAAACTACAAGAAACTTTATTTATCCCTACCTCTATCTGTATAATCTATTTGGGTACCCTATAATGGACCAATATAGAGTGTGAGATAAAATTATATTAGGCCACCACAAATGGTGTTTATAACAAGAAAGGCTATGTAATACACGATATGAAGTGTGAAATTTATATCACAGGTATAATAGAAGATATAAAAGTTCTCATGGAATATGTTAAACATGTATAATGAACCTGTGTAGCCAACATGTTTTCCTTTAAAATAAGGTGGTCAAGATTCTAAGACCAGGTAACTGTAATGAAATAAGAAATAACTACCATGACCATGCCGTATAGCCATATAAACCATGACCATTCCATATAACCAAAAAATTCAGATCAACCATGACCCTTTTCTATAATCAACCATGTCATAATTACCACAACTGATCAATATAAGCATAAATGTCAAAAATCATGATTCCAGATATATGGTGTAAAGAACCATGGAATCATAGTTGAGTCCCAAGATCATCTTGATGGAAACTCATTTAGAATTTAATTGTGGTCCTAGGAGCATGTTAATAGACCATGTCCACCCTGATCCCAAACAATATAGATCCATGGGGTATCAAGGCCCATGAAATCCCATAGAATCAAGACCTAATGTGCAATCTCTTTCAAGGAATCCACTGCCGCTATCATAACTGATGGTGTAACACACTCATAGATTCTTATTGAAACATATATCTTTCATTCCATTTATTAATTCCCATGAATTATAATTCCATGAGTTTACCACCCATATTACGAATAAAATTTTAACAATTATATAGTTCACAACAACCTATCACATGAAAAAGGAGTCCCAAACATCTTTTAATCAATCAATTCAATTCAATTCATTTATAACCAGATAATATGTAGCTAGGAATGATCAAACACACCCCATGCTTGATTTAAAAATAGTAAAAGGAACAGGAAAACCACATGGGTGGACTTGGTTGGGGAAACAACCTCTTACTATCTCCAAAATACTCAAAGGAAACCTAAAAATTTCCTCAATAGTTCAATTTAAATATTAAATTAATTATTGGGGAACCATCAGAATGTCTAGTGTACTGAATAATGAAATATTGGAATATAGAGCATCAACCCACGTGTTTGGTGTATATACCACCTATAATTGTTTCCTAGAAGAGTTCCCATCCAGTATCAGTTTTTTATTTGACATAGATTAATAGAAAAATAAATAACATACATAGAACCAAAAAATAGAACATATTATCTTACACCAAAATAATTACATTGATAAAATGATAAATGGATAATGGATCAAAAAGAATATATCACTCATCGACATGAATACAATGAGAAAAATGGTTCATGATTTAATATTTGGACAATGGAATGAGATAAAATCATATGAAATTGATTCAAAATATATCTTCTTGGATGAAGAGGATTCCTAATTAAGGGGAAGGAAATCAGATTTAGGTTTTAAAACATTAAAGATAAAATTTCAATATTAACTCAAAATACCAATCCACCCAGTTTCTCAATACCATTCACTAATTGTGCACCCTTTACTACTCAAAGGGAAACTCTGTAATGTCATTGTGAATGGTTTTGAAAAAATGTGCACCAACCAATTTTTTTTTGATCTACTAAAACATATAGGTGCCTCTCATGGGAATACACCATTGTTTGCATCGTTTCATTAATATGTGAACACCCCTTAGCCTCACTAACTAGGCCACACATAGTTAGTTATACTATGTCTCCTACCCTATATAGTTTTTACATACCATTAATCTTACCAAGGTTTTACAAAAAGCGAAGATCTGATATATAAACAAGCCTCATACACCCCTGAGACACTGATTATCACATTGGTTACACAGAATAGGCTATATATAATCATTTTAAAATGTAAGAAAATGATCCTTAACTCATGAAAAAACTAGGATCTTACACTAATTAATATTCTAATATTCTCTATTTCCTCATTATACTAATATTTTTATGAATCTGTAAAATTATAAAAATTAATACTAATCCCAGTAATAGTAATTACAAATAAAAATTAACAAATTCATTATTTTATAAAAATATTCAGAATTTTTTCTTTTATTAAATATATAATACCACTTCATGCACTTAATAATTAAAAATATAATTTTATACCAATAAAAACAATATTAAATAAAATTATTTAATAAAATTAAGAGGAATGTGCATTCATGATTCATACCTTAGATCATAGGAGTAGCCCTTCTTAATTTAGACAACCTTTAGTTCAAAGTAGTTTTAAAGGATTCTCTAACTCATTTATGTACACAAGTCTATCTAATTTTATTACCAAGAACTATATTTTCCATTGATCATACTATTTGATTATATTCTATGAATTCCACTTCTTAGATATCTATTAGGATTTTTTAATATGGGATTGCCTTTTTGAATTTTCATGTAATTTTTTCCTCTTTCTTCAAGTACAATTTCATAACATATTTCAATTAGTTTGAAATGAATAAAAATTATATTTCAAAATAGTTCACCAGTAATATATCTTGCAGAATATTATTTGGATATCAACCCCTTGGGAAATAATTCTTTTAAATATTCATTAGTAGAATAAAATAAAATCACGGATTCATTATATTGTAAAAATAACCATATATTATATATTAATTATCATAACACATATATAATAATTTCAACAAAATTAGGGAATAAATTATATCCTTCCAAACATATATAAGGGGAAGAATTATTAACCACTAATTGAATTGATCTTTTATGATAAATTAATAGTCTACACTTATTCATTATTTGGTATAAGAAAGAGACACTAGTTTAAATACATGTGGCGTTACTATAAGGGTAGATGTATGGGGAATTTATTAGTTGGAGATGGTAGGGAACTATCCCAATTTATCATTCCTAGAGAATTAATTAGTATTACTCCTTCCTAAATGGGGTACTCCTCAAATGAATTGGTATGTTTTTAAAGGGAAATTGTTGCGGATAATAAATATATTATGGAGTTATTATGAAAATATTGAATTTTTACCTATATTTTGACTAGTATAACAGAAATAATGAATAGTCCCTTTGAATATGGGTTTTTTATATAATACATAATCCAATGAAAACTCCTTATGTAATTCTCAAAACCCATTTGAAATTTCAAAATGCAATGGAATAAATGGGTGTATCTATAAGAAGAAATGTAAACAAAAATGGATTTTATTTTTATTATATCAATACCTATTATGATAAAAATAGTCGATGATCAATATCTATCAAATCAAGCTAAATAAAATACAGTAACAAAATTTTAGTATATGAACCTGTAAATTTCATTATACTACTCTTGGTTAACTATATATTCTCTAAAGGAATTCTATGAAGAAATTCGCATTGAAACATACTCTATTTACCATATATAAGTAATATCCATTAATCCTCTAACTTTATCTCCATCAAAAATAGTTATTTCCAATATTTTATCATGTAACCACTCTGTTTTATCAAATTAATCCTCATTTACCATGACCATCACAACATCCAAAAATCAAGGATAACTATTTAATGAATAATGACTATTAATTTATAGATAAAACATTTTTCTTGTAGACTTTCATATTTATTTCCTATTAATAATATTCCTATGTTCCTCTAATATAAAACCCCTGACCACTGAAGAAATCATGTACATAATATATATCATATATGTATCGTAAAATCTCCCCATTACATGACATTTGGAAATCCCAATTCACTATTACACATATCATGACCACACATATACAACCTTATATATTATCACTTCACACCAACACTGGTACAATATTTAATTTCACAATGATGGTTCTAATTTATATTTTTTGGACTTAACTTATATATCCACTAATATACCAATCTCATTTATATAGACTACATCACATTTATTCCACAATTACATAGGATTATCCCTAATCATGAAACCTAGTTAATTATTTGTTATCACAAATATATACACCCATACTCTTTTTCAATATCCATTTTCTTTAATTTTTCATTGAAATACTAGAGTTACTATTTCTATCCATCGAGAATAAATTTTTCACCTCAATGGAATTAGATGCAATTATCAATAAACATATTCTTCATTTTATTATTCCTCATTGGATAAAAAACACTAATGATACGAGACTCAATTTATTTAATTTTCCCCCTTCATTATTGTATAATCATAATTTACCATAACATTGCAGACTAAATTATTCAAATATTGAAAAAATACAATACTCAAAGTATTCCACATTATTTAAAACATTGAATTAAAAATATCTATTTTTTGGATTTTTGAATAACCTTAAAATGTACTTGGTACAAGGGAGTATTCTATATAAATTTAGTAGCGGTTTGAACCCCTAGTATTAGGAATTTAGAGCCAATATTTATGGAGGGGGTTCCACAACGATTTGAGGATTATTTCAGTGTATGTGCACATTATGTTGGAAGGAAACATGTGGTGGTTGGAACATATTTGGGATTATTATATCATATCTTGTATGGGATTTGTGGGACGACAACATTGACAATCTGGGTGGTCATATTGGAAAAAGAAATATGGCCTCGTTGGTCATCTTAGTTGAGCTAGGATACATGGTGTTTGGATAATGATTAGAATATAGTTGTAGTGACCTCGTGTGATGATAAATAGATAGGATATTGGGCATTGGGAGATGGTTAGTTAGGCACTAGCACACAATTAGGCAGGGGCACATGCTCGGTGTGGATAGTCATAGGGTAGTTGGGATTATTAGGCCTTTTGGTTTATTTAGGACTCATTCCTTAGTTCATATAGAAATTTGGTTAAATATTCCCGAATTCCACTAGGATTTTGGTCCATTCAATGTATTACCTAACAACCCATAAGTAATTCGTCTTTCCATAACAAAACATTCATCTTAGACCCCAAACTCATTAAAAAAATCCACTTTTGTATTTTTTTTATAAATAATTAATAAAACAATAAATTCGTTAATATTTTTACCAACCCAAAGAATTTAGATTTAATTTAAAATTTTAGTTTCTCTATTATTTTATTTATAGTATTAATAATAAATAATTTTTTTTCAATCATCAATAGAAATTAACAATAACATATGAAAAACCCATTGGGAATTCTAGCATAAAATCATTTTCCTTATGGTAGACACATTAAAAACATCTAATTTCATATAAATGAGTTATCAATTAATCAACTCTTTGTATTCTTGAGAAATATTTATATAAAAAATAATAGATATCAATAAAATGCCATTTTTTCAATAACGACAATCTATATCTCATTTACTCAAAACTAATTCTCCCACATTTAATTTTCCTCATTATAAATAATTTTATTCCCCATAGAAATTAAAATATTTCCAACTAACCTTTTAAATAGTAAATATAAAATTCATCCATCAATACTGGTATATTACTTGGGACAAATTGAAGATATTTCAATACCTTCAGATCCCCTCTCTTCAAAATGAAAATTTCTATATTCCTATTAATCTCATATTTTCTCCATTTTAAATAGAGATATTGAAACCATGATAACATAATATTTTCTAGGTAATTCATACTATATTAACCCATATTTACTTCTATGAATATTAATCTTCTTTAAAATTTTATATTTTTATTTTGATCCTTAAAGAATAAGTCAATCTTTTGAAAGGAAAATGTTTCTCAGATATTTAATGTTGTTATGTACCACATTACTAAATTTCACTTTAAACCAATTATTTGATACTAATTGACAAATAAAATAAATACTTAATGTGTTTTATGATATTTAATAACACTAAATTTTATATTGACCTTCATAAAAGTAGATAAGTCAAATGAATATTTATCATTTATTCTTATGTGTGATGATATAAAACTTCTGGTGAAATATTCTCATAGGTATCATATCTTTATCATTATTATTTTCTATGACGAATGATATAATTCAAAATATAAATTTAGAAATTCCTCTCATTAATAATATTCTAAATGTGTAATTTATATTTTAGTTATATATCTCTATATATTATAAATATTTGAATGATAAGTGACATCTAAACAACCTCTATAATAAACATATATTTTTAAATTGTCCATATAATATTAAATATTATTTATTAATAAAATTTATTAATTATATTATCAAGTAATTTAAGAACCACCATGATTACATCATGTTTGATTCCATTTATATAATATTAAATAATTATTGGGAAGATAATGGTTTCCGTATTTCTATGTTTAGATATAGTTAAGTAGCATATATTTATCTCTTAAATAAAATATTCTATTCATTTCAACATGAGGTTTGAGGTGATCACATATTATTTATCTTTTATTAATTTAATTGTAAATTTTCATGGGTATTATTGACATACCTCTCATCTTATCATTCTCATTACATGTAGTTTTATTTTCTTCTTCATATTGTAAAATAAATTGATTCCTAAAATTTATATAATTTTTTTGGGGGAATATTAATAAAAATATTAGTTTCATACTAACTTATTAATATATCCTTAAATGATTTGATGGAATTTTGAGATTATTAGATATTATAGATCAATGTGGGTATGATTAATTAACGAACCATAAATCATAGCATAGAACAAGTAAAATTAAAAAAATATACTTTTGATGTTTTTTTATTTTTATTTTTTATTGGATGAAAAATATTTTTGATGAGTGGTTTTAAGACTGATTTTAAAAAATTTAAAATATGGTTGAAAATTTAGAACAACTAAGTCTACAATGAGGCATGTTTAGTTGATCGGATAGAAAAAAATCAAAAAAGAGTTGACTATAATGAAAAAGAGAAGTTGATATTTGGTGAAGAATCTAATTAAACATAAATACTTTGGAAGTGATGATGAGTTATCATTTTCTAGTGGAACTATGTCATAATTAATAAAATGTTTTGGTTTTTAGAAATTTAAATCCTAGGACAAAAATTAGTATAATGTTATAATTATGTTGTATATAGGTGAAGAAAAAGAAGATAAAGAAACCAGGAGATACACTACATCATGGTTATATGTTTCAGGTATAGGTTTAGTTATGAAAAAAATAATTAAATGAACATGACCATCCAACCATTATGGCAATGATAAATTTAACTTTGTAATGTAAAACTAGATCAAATATATATTGTATATCATGGTCTGTTCTATTAATATTCTTTTATATACATTCTCATTCTTAAAAAATATATAGAAATAAATACTTATTTGATGTCAATTTTTAATTTAAAATATTCATAAATCACCTTGAATATTTAAAATTATATCAGTAATATAAACGAACCACATGATGGTTTAATCACATTGGTAGTGGATTTGAATTTATTTAATGAAAATTTCATTTGATTATTGGAATAACTCAAATGATTTCATAGATAGGTAAAATACATCCTAGTTTACACCATTAAATAATTTATTTTTGGTTTCTATAGATAAATTTATCCAATTCAATTTTTAATAGTTTTTTTTCTTCAACATATTTGGCATAAAAAGTTTCTATACGAAAAGAAGTACTTAGTAATTTTATTATTAATTCCATTATGATATAATTTTTGATCAATCTATCGGTCAATACTTCTTTAATAATTCCATTAAATGTTTTGTTAAAACCTTATTTTTAAGAATATTCAACCATTTAAGATTTAATATCAATAATTAATTATTTGATATATATTTTGATAAATAATATGTCAAGTGTAAAAGGGAATTTTTCTAATCCATTTATTATGTATTTCTATAATTAATTTTTAAGGACTACTATAATATGAATTAGTAAAAACCTTATTCTACTATAAATATTTTAAATTTAGATTTATTGAAGATTGATTTAAAAATAATAGAAAGGATTTATTTATAACAATTAATTTTGATTCATTTTATTATCTAAAGTGTTTTAGTTTAAATAAAAATTATTTTATTTGGTCTGTTGAAAAATGATTTGTGTTATTTTAGTTAGTATTGATTTATCTGACCATTTATGTGAAAACCAAAACAAATATCCTCATAGAAAATTAGATTACTGTATTTATAAATAAATGATTCCCTAAATTTTCATAAAATCCATCACTTAAAATTGGTTTCTTATTTTTTATTAATATTTAATAAACCATTTTAGAATTCCTTAGTGACATCATTAATAGAAATATTTTAATGAATCTAATTAGTTTTGATAACTAGTGTAATAAATATCCCTTGGGTTATTATGTGTCTGGTGGACTAAACTCAAAATTGTTATATAATACACCATTTTAGTTTTAGGAATAGGGATTTGTAACTAAAATTCTATAGGTTGACCTTCATCCTAAGTAATTAGAAATCACTATGGGAACATTATATACAATAAAATAATATACAAAGATGATTTAATATAATTTTTTATACATTTATTGTTAATTAAACAACGAATATTCTTATATATTTTTAATTTTTATTTTTATGTTTTTGGGTTTCTATATTTTTTTCTTATTTTAGGTGTAAGTGTAGAAATCCAAATACTTGATCAAGGATTATTGATCCCAAAAAACCATAAGACTAAACTTTAATGTTGAGAGATAACTGTTTAGTCATTACTATTTATAAATTCTAAAATGAAATCATTCCTAATTGAATAACAAGTTTTTCAGATAGATTACTATAGAATTTACAAAAAATATAGATTAAATCATACAAATGGTAAGATAAATTATGGAAGACATTTTACCTTCCATTGATGGTGCTGAATCAAGTGCTATTTTTAATTTTATTTAGGAGATTAAATTTATGATTAAATCACTTATAATTTTAATTCTTAAAAATATAATAAAACATATAAGCAGGTAATGTTAATATCTAACATATTAATTTTCCATTTTTTCTCAAAAATCTAGGATACATTTTAAAAATGTGTGTTTTATGTGATGATATACAATTTAGAGAATTCACATTATCATTGAAACACTAAGATAAATATTGGATAAAATGATTAATGGCCTATTATATTAGTACTTGAGACAATTTTCCCAAAAATATTCTTAATATATACTTCCCATCATTAATGATAGTGAAATTGAGAATCAAAATACTAACTCTAAACCAAAAAATATAGAGATATAAAATTTATAGATTCAAAAATATTTAAGGTGATATTAAAAATATAACCATAAAACATATCGTAAATGATGATTCAAATGAAAAAAAATTAAAATAGAAATAATTTATTGTGATTGGTCCCTTCAAGAATGGTGTATTAATTTGAAAAATAATAAAACTATTATAATAACACTATAATGAGATTTTTTTATAATGATAATATTTGAAAAAGTGATAGACTTCAAACAAGAAAAGGAACCCACTAACTACTAGAGTCTACTAATGTTGAAAACCATATAAAATCAGTTTTTAGGAATCATCAAAATATACAATCAATCACTCATACACCCTATATAATCAATTAAATTTCACAGTCTTATCGGATGTGTGTAGAGACCCATTATTTTTTTAGAATACAATTATATTATGGTGGATAATCAACTACTCATGTACAATTATATGAGTAATTCCCTAAATTTGAGAAAAGATAATTATTAGTTATATTTTTCCACCATCCATGAAAGACAATGAATCAATATATGGGATAGAATTAGCAAAAACAATAATAAAAATTTGAATCAAAATCAATTTTATCCCAGATATTTTACTCAACTAAAGTACCCTAGAACTTTTGGTAAATGTTATATAACATTGAGCCATAATATATATATATTTATATATTTATATATCGGTAATAAATTTTTAAACAATAGTAAAAAAATGATAAAACATTATTAAAGATAATGATTTCATATATTCTAAAGGAAGATCATTAACTACATAATGGGGATAACATTATTATACAACTAAAAGCCTCTATCCATTAACATGATAACCAACTAAGGAAATGTAATATGATTTTTTTAGAGAAAATACTAGGTACAATACAAGTTAACTCATAGAATAATATAAAATATTTAGTTATAGTTGTGACACATCTTAGTGGATGTTTATTGGTGAAAAAAGGAAGTCACAAGAGGTTTTAATATGGGGGAAAAGGAAGTGGAAAACAAAGAAAAAAATTGAGAAGTGAAGGTAAAAAAGAAAATAGTAAAATTGAATTTGAAAAAAAAGATATTATATGGAATAATATAAGAATTTGGAGTCATATTCCACCCATATTCTATTCCTGATATATTAGGAATGAAATGTTAACAATGTAATAATAAAATATAATTTAGATCATTGAATAACATCATAGTAGTAACCATTTATTTGATTCTATTTCTAAAACACTTGTATATGTAATCTGTTTAAATTAAATAATAACCAACAAAATAGTGCCAAAATATTTGGGAGTGGTGTCATTGAATTAAGAGTGTTTATATATGGTTTAATGTATAGTATATTATATATTGGTTGATAATGAAATATTTTTAATGCCTCACAAGAATTATTAATGTAACTTTGGGAATGGTTTATATAATTTGGGGGAAATTATAATTTTAAAAAATTTAAATATATTTCATAATTTGGGATTGAATTAGTTGAAGATGTTATGGATTGAATTAATATATGTTAATAAATAAATGAAGGACACATGTAATGTGTTATAAGATTTCATTATGAATGTGGATAGGTTTAGTTTATTCATATTCTTTATGATTCTTGAGATGTAGGAAATAGAATGTGTCCCATTTACTATTGGATGGTCTTTTATTTCAATGGAAAAATACCGATCAATGTCAATCAATGATAACTGAAATTCCTAGTTGGTGATAAACGATATACCTTTATATTAATAAAATCCGTTAAACGTAAGATAAATGGAGCTTTCACTAATGACAATATGTATGTTGTGGTGTGTCCCATAATAAAATAAGGTTTTTATCTCTATCTTTGAACTATAAATTCTGTATTTTTTACTATTCTTATATAATCTACGAATATCCACCTTTATATATCCATTTTCATTTTAAACGGCCTTCGATGGATATATATTGAACTAGAATCTTCTATGTTTGTCAAAAGTCTTGTCTACCCGCGCATGACTTCTTGGAATATCCCATACCATGTATAATGTTGTCATAATCATTTCTCTCTTGAAACCAAATTATTTCAGACCTATAGATAGGTAATACCATGTTATAGATGATATGGACAGTTTTTCTATATCATTTATGTCAAATTGACTTTTTAGGGGTGTTGGATTCCTCGTGATTTGTCAATTTTATGGTTTATGATGACACCCAAAACATATAAATTTTTGGACTCATTTTTTATAATTCACACTTTCAATAAAAAATAGTTTATATTGATGTTCTTAAATGTGAAAAAATGGTCTATATTACAAGGAATATAAGGCCATATTTATTTTTTAATATGGTTTGGTCACTGTGTATTTTAAAATTGATCCTAAAATAAGGAATGAAAGGATTAAAATTTATAATTCGTATTCATGAGACACAAACTATGAGAGACTATGATGATTCTTGGAGGGATAAATTGAAAAAATATAAAAGAAAATGATATAAGTTTAGAAGTTTTAAAATCATAATGAATTTAATAATGTTTTTAAATTTTATGGATTATTTTTTTCAAAATTAAAGGACTCATCCATGTTAATGAAGTGAAAATACATAAATGAATCAGATACAACATTATAAGAAAGAATAATGAAGCCTCAATCACAATAAAATAAGGATATGTCAACTCTTAGAGATGTCACATCTTTTATAAAAAAAATTATATTTTTTATTATAATACTATAAATAGTTTATGTACTAAGTGGAAACCAAGGAATGATTTTTTAAAATTAAAAGGTATTATTTCATAAGATCATGCTAATACTTTTAAATATTTCATAAAATAATCCATTTTTTAGAATACTTGATGATAATACACTGAGATCGGCCATGATTATCCAAAACCATAATTTTGGAGAAAAAATATAATGAAGAAATATATGAATGAAAGGAATTAATAATTTCTCAAAAATAAAAATGTTTTGAACTGTGAAGAAAAACGAATTTGTTACACAAAACCCATATCCATTCTTTAGACTTAAATTTTCCCTTTAATTAAAAATCATAACCCCAGAAAACAAGACCAGAGAAACCTATATTGTTTTAAAAATTTTAAATCATTCATGGACTACCCAAACCATGTAGTTGGTAGATCAATACTTGTATTATATGTATTTTGTAAAAATATTTTGTTCATCAGGATGTGTTTTATTCCAATTCTTCATTAAAGCTTATATATTTCTATAAATTATAGTCTTAGAAAATGGTAAATTAGAATGAATTTTCATTCCTTTTAAAATAGAGAAATGTCACAATTTTAATTAAAATTATTGTTTTTAACAATATAGTAATCCTTCCCTTTTCATTTTATTCTTATATATTATGTAAAATGCGCCATTAAAACCATTATTTTCATTGAAAGATCTGAAACCATATATTCTTCTAATATTTATAGTAAGACCATGATCCTCATTAGAACTATAAAATTATATTCTTCAAATTTATTCTAATAACATATTTGGCCCATTATATAATTTCTAAAACCATTTAGTGGTGTTTATTCTAAAAATAGAATCCCCAAACATGATCCTTCCATGGATTTGATAACTAAATAACATCATGTTTTTTATTTATGGAGCCATAAATTTAAAATTCCTAATTAATGATAATATACATGACATGATTTAAATGACTCTGTAATTGTTTTAATAAGAGTAAATAATTTTTGATGGGATCTTAATGGTCCAAAACTAGTTTTTCCCACCATTAATACCATAATCTTGGATAGACCATTATCATACCAATTTTTTGACCATTATATACCATTTAAGCATGTGCTACCCCTCCCTTCCAATTATAATGCTACAAACCCATTAACTATGATAAAATATTGAGTAGTTTCACTGTTTCTATTTCTAATCTGATATCAATACACAAAAAGTGAACATCTCATAACCCATATTCCAAATAATCACATTTCATTACCAAATTATCCTCACCATAAGAATCAAAACAAAACTCCTTTTGTAAACATCAAAAAAAATATAATATAGCATAACTAAACTATCCCCAAACCGAAATTAAGACCTCGTGAGAAGATGAAAATATGGACTATTCCAAATCTAATCAGTCATTTATTCACCTGTGAAACATGTTCAAGGATGGAAAGGTAAACAATTAAATTTAATTATATCCTATAATATGGTTTTAAGAATAGTTTTACTTGACCATGGATGTGACCATTTCATTAGAATATGTAGGGAGTAAATAATTGATGATGCTCAACCAAGAAAAACATAGTTATAGTTTATATGGGAAATTTCAGGGAGATTTTATTAGAATTTATAAACAGAATATGATTTAATCATTTTAAGAATGAGTATAGGTTGGGATTCAAATCATTTAAAGAACGAATTTCCAAATTTAATTCTTATACTAGCATATTGTTGTTATTATCCCCTTACATCCATTTACATTGGTTTCTTGTGTTATACCTTGAAAACCCATGAGAATAATTTGTTAAATATTCCAGTAGATGATCTCTATTTTTATACTCGGATTCACGTATCAATATAGGAGGAATTATGAAATATTTTCCATTATTAATATATAATATATTATTGATAAAATAAATTTATTAAGATTTATTTATTATAAAAGTACTCTACATGAATAATTTTGTTATCCTGTATCTTACAAATAAGGTGTTGATTATTCTATATTTTAATGTTGTATTGGAATTTTCTCTTTTGTTTAATGATTTATATGAAGGATTATGAGATAGGTAGAGGTTAATGGTTTTATAATATCTAGATTGAGATAATTGTGGGATTTCTATGTATCCTGTATAGATGAATCATTTTATCAGTAGTTTGATGTGATAGTTTAAATCCTTATGTTATGGTTTAAAACTCATTATTGATGAAAATTATTGAAATTTTAGGATAATGAATAAGGAAGAACATAATGATTATAGCCATTATAGTTGGGATTATGTCATTCATTTTAACTACACATTTAAAAGTTAATTGTTGTTCATTTAAAGTTAATGTGACATGGATTGATGTTTTGAATTTGGAGGTTATAAAACAAAAACCAATGTTGTGAATTTTAATACAATGAAACTAGGAAATAATATGTACCATTTATGATTATGAAATAAGAACCAATGATTTTTCTTTATTAGTGGTGCAACGAGGAAGAAGGAATTTCCTTTTAATGTCATGAAAATGAACACACATATCTTATAGTTTTTTTAATTTTATTAGGTCCATAAGGTAACAGATGCACAATAATTGATTTAGTGTGGAACATAAGAATGAGAAATCAAAGAAGTATATATCATTAAAATAACTTGGTGAGTGTGTGGGAATAAAGTCAAATCAATAACTCATAATGATGATATCTAGAAAGTGGCCATGTGAGGAATTATTGGGAGTTCTACTATGTGAGGAACCTAATGAGATGAAGTCTCAAAAAGTATTTGAGTGAGATTTTGGGTAATTTATAGGATTTAGAATAGAAATTAAGAATGAGATTGATAATTTATACTCTAATATCCATGTTAGGGTTTATGAAAAGGAGGAATTTCCTGAGACCCTCAAAATAAATCATCATCATTATCAAAAGGAAACATGAATTAAAACCCTTTTAAAATCCATGTTTTTAAGAATAATAAAATTGGATTTTATATCTAATAGAATGAATTATAGACATTATCAAATGATTGGATTATTTTTTAAATAACATGGATACAGAAAAAGTCCTAGTTCTCGAAGTATGCTAATAAATTTAATGAGTTGGAATAAAAATATTCATAGGGTTAATACATGAGTGAAATGAATCCACATTAGCAATAATAACACTTTAAAAAAATGTAAGGGATTCACTTAGATAGGAAACTTGGTTGGTGGTTAAACCCATAGTGGTAAATGAGGGTTGGCCAAATCATCTTTAGGAGTAATGTGGAAAAGATTTAATCCCTTTTAAACCAACATAATTTTAATTATACATAATAATGTTTCCTTTAACCATATCTAAATTTAAGAACATTAAAAAATGTTTTTTATAGTGGTATTGTGAAAAAATTCTCTAGTTGACTAAAATTTATACATTTTATATCTTTTATATTATCTGTTGATTTGGAAATCATCAATGGGAGTTTATGAAAATAATATGCTCTAATTTTGGATAGATTTTTTCTATCGATCACTCTATATATCCTTTGTTTCCACAATATATTTAATGTGATTAATGATGGGTATATATATAGGAAATTTAATCATAGTTCCCCAACTTTCACTTGGTGCACACCAAGCCTTATACATTATGTGTGATCAATATCCCTGATGAACACCAATATTTTCTTAGGTTATGTGTTGTAACTTCATATTAGTGTATAAACCAAATTCATTTGAGTGTTTAATATAGTTTATTTTTATCAAAAGTTAATCCTTTACATTGGAATAAACTAACCCTTCAATATTTAATTCACTCATTTTTAAAAGTTATATATTTAAATAACTATAAATATCCATTCAATGGAATATTTTAGCTCTATGAAATGATTAATAAAACATGAAAAAATGATTTACCCATGTAACGTTGTACGCCTATATCCTCTTTTATGGATGGAATATATTTATATGGACGAAAATTATGAATTTGAAGTCTACTGAAAAAATTCATATTATAATCTAGAAATAAGGTTCTGACCTCTATATCACCTTATTGATAACCATTTTTAAGGAATCAAAATTCCTTTGTGTTTGAGAAGTCATGAGACCCATGGAGATCCAATTTTCATTTATTCAAAAATTTATACATTCCTTCAACTTAAACATAACACATGTCGTATTTGTTAGGTTCATGTTATAGTTTCTATTTCATAATGTGTGACGCATTTTTTCGAGCCAACAGATATATGTTGAGGTGTTTCTAAAATATATTTTCAATAAGAATTTATTCCTTGACCCATTAAGGGATGATAAATTTTTCAGGTTGAATAAGTAAGATAATGATCTAAAAATAACCATGAATTTTCAATTTCAAAGATCTCTCAAATAAAGGATCCTATGTTGAGGATTGTATATATAAGTATTGCAACCACTTTTCCAAACAAATAAAATATCCAATGGGGTTTTTATAAATTGGGTATTACAATTTTATTTTTAGATAAATATAAAATAACTTAAAATATAAAATATCAATTGGTTTTTAATTTTCATGGAATGGTTCAAAATATTTTGATCAGAACCATGTGTGGCCCCTTAATCACCTAAATGGGAATGTAATGTGATATTTTAAAAAATAAGGTTGGTAGTGATTCATAATAAGACGAATTTCTTGAAGAATGCACTAATAGGGTCCCATGAATAAGAGTTTCAATACCATGGGAATACGTTTTGAGACATATGGGCCTTCACACCTTAAGTGTAAAACCCTTAATCTAAGGAAAACACTGGATACTACACATTCTCAAAATTTATCTAAACTAGATCCCAAGGTTGGTTAATTTTAAATTTTAAATGATATCATGAAGGATTTAGTGTAGATTATTATAGATGAGATAAAGAATACTTAATTTTATGGACCAATTCCATCCACATTAACTAATGAGAAGATTCCATAACATAACATATTGAATAATATAAGATTTACTTAGGATAACTCCACATGAGACCATTTTTCTATTTCTTATAAACATATAATAATAATTTACCAACTATGAAACATTAACTAAACCAATTAATCCTATATTTATAGAGTATATAAATCATTTAAGCACTAATAATATGAATGATATGTCTAATAATGTCAATAATTCTTTATAAATAATGATGAAATAGAACAAAAAATTTAAAAATAAATTATAGGATTAATAAATTAAATATGAAACAAATGAATGGGGAATATGGAGGTGAAAAAAATATATATTTAGGATGTGTAAATTTATATCAACTGGTAAAATAAATTAATTATAGTCTTTTAAGGGGTTTCAAACTAGTAATAAATTTCCTTATATATTTATTTTAATGACTTAGTTTTACTATTATATAATTCTACTAAAAATACCATAGGTATCATTATCCAATTATGCAACTCTTGCATTAGTACTTATTAAGATGCAACCTAATACTCTCTATCCAACTAACCATGATGAAAACTATCATCAAATGCTAGATAAATTATAAGAAATTGAAGGAAAATTCAATCCAAGGTACCATTGGTTTCTCCAGAAGGTCTGGGTGTGGATTATGTTTTATATGATTCAATTTTTGAGCCTAATGATATTTAAGATCAATAATTTCTTTTTTGGTATTGTTTTTAGAATTTTGGAATTATTATTTTTTCACTGAAGTAATGGATTTATTATACTATCCTATGAGATTTCAATTGTATGAAATTCTTGAATATTTTTTAATTCTATGAAATTTATTTTATTATTATGTAATGAACTTTCTTAATGAAAATAATTATATTATTCTCTAGATTTTAGTTAGAAATATAGGTACTACATTTTATTGGATTTTATAAGGGAAAATATCCATATTTTATTTCAATACCAATAATATTGTATAAATAATTAATGGGAGATACCTTTATTTTTTTATTTTCTCATTTTCATATTAAATTTCACTACAATATTCTTATTTTTATAATATTTGTATAAACATAGTGGAAATGTTTGATCTGATGTGTTTGTGGGTGTCTTATATAAATAAGGATTTATTTTTTTGTTCTAAAATAATTGATCTTAGAAATAATTTTCTTCAAAATAATATTTTTATATTCTGCATTATTATAAGGATCATGAAGATTAATTTTAATTTTATTTATGTTGCAATTTCAAATAAAATATATGATTTCTTGATTTATGAATTGAGACCAAAATATTTGTGTGACAATGGGGTTAAAAAATTGACATGAATTATTAAATATATACATGATAAATTATGACTAATGGAATAATTTTAATATGAATTCAATTTTTGATATATTATTTTATACATGATTATTTTATATCAATTATATTAAAAATAGATATAAATAAATATATAGAAAAATTTAAAATATGTGTTAAAAAATATTGAAATTTTCTTAGAACCATCTAATATTTTCAACCTACCCTTTTCTTCTCTTAACTGAGAAATTTATTTCTGGAGGATGAGTAATTATGTGGATCAGGGATCTTTTCATGATATAATTTCTATGGATATTTTGGATTATATCAATTATCCATAACACATTTACAATTATTATGTAATAATATTTAAACATAGTGTTTGGAGGTGAAAAAGAAATTATTATGATGAATGAGAAACATAATTCAAGAGTGAATTTAATGTTTTTTAAATATGGCCATATAATCATAGTGAGAGTGTATTCCCAAGTACATATTGATGTAGGTATTTAAGAAAACATTGAAATGAATTAAATTAATGATTATTATTTTTTAAATTATGAAGTGAAGCTTTCATTTAGTGAAGAAGTAATGTGACCATGAATTCACCTCAAGTGAGCTTGAGTTCAGTAATTTTTGAGAAACTACATAAAATTTTACAATGGCTACATTGTGGATTATAGAAATGGTAATCTAGGAAGAAAAATTTTATGAAACTTTATTTATGTTAAAAACAGATTAAACGAATGAAAAATATAAATCCATATAATACATCATGTCATTGTTTTATAATTCATTTCAGGGTTTAGTTAGTAATGAGATGGAACAAACTATAACCCACCAAATGTGGATTGAATTTTAAAATACATGAAGGAAACCATGAAAATAGTAGATAAATATAACATTTTTGGTTTGAGTTATTAAATATAATTTTAATATCTTTTGCTTTAAATATATATAGAAATACATAATGAAATATTAACCTTTTTTTCTCTTAACTATTTGATAAAAATTTCAAATAATTAAAGTGAAATTGTAAATATTAACAAACCAAATATTTTCCCAACCTCAAGGGAATCATATACGAATTAAAATGGAGATAATATAATCATATTATAGCAGAGTCTCTATTTTTATTTTTTATATAGGTAAACAAAATTAGGTTTTATAAAACATAATATTTGATTCTTATATTTATAAATAAATATTTTCAATATAATTTTAAATGATATTTTATATTATTGAGTTTTGATAAATGTTTTCTAAATCACAATATATATATACGGATTCTGTTATTCAGTTCTAGTAAGAGATTAATTTTCCCCTTCCTTTATCAATTAATTATAAATGAATCTAATATTTATTTTTTAAACATGGTTATTAAAATTATTCAACAAATTACTATTGAAGATCAATCAGTAGTTATTGGAAAAGTGTCTTAAGAAGTTAGTTTTCAATAGTTTTTGGATTAGATCCAAATTATTTTTATTAGTTTAATTTATAAATAATTATTACTAATTTTAAATTTTCTTGTGAAATAATTATAATAATATTCCATATAAATTTAATAATAAAATATTTTTTAAGGGAAGAAAACATAGAGAGTAAAGATGATTTCATTATGAAAAATAATTTGGATTCATAATTTTCTTAAAAGGTTAAACGCTTGATGCATTTTATTTAATATAGTTTCCTAATGAAAGAAATTAATTTAATTTAAGTTACATTATTGGAGATTACCATATCGATGTCATTTATAAAATGTAAACTTGAAATGAAGAAACAAAGTATATTTATGAATGAATGAGATAATAAAATTTATTAAATACAATCATTTGAAATTGATAACTTTTTTCATTAATATTTTAACAATTATTTTAAAAATAAATAGTGATATAATTAGTTGAAATAGTATAATGACTATAATTAATTATAAAAATCAATGTAAAAAATAAAATATGGGTTATTTTTTCTCTAGGGGATTGAAGTTAAACTTGTAATATAATACCCATTATAGTTTTAGTATGGTTTATGAGTATATAATATTCCATTATATGACACTAGTTTATTGGAATTGATGATGAATTTGTTCATGTAACACATTCATTTCCTTATAATTTCTTCATCTTCTTCAATATATTCAATTTTATCACAAACAAGATAAGATAACTTAAAACATTGTGTCTATATAACCTCTAATATCACAAAACATTCCTAATAATATATAAATTAATTTATTTTTTAAATTTCCCATAATATTATTTTCACTCATTTATGAAAACACATTCTCATTCATTTATTTCACCACAAAAATAATTATATTTCATTCATGCATTAATTCCCTACATTACTCTTTGTTTCCATGTCGATAAATAATATTTAGGGATTATTTTAAATTGTTACTAATATATCATATTCTTCCATAATAAAATTAATTCATTATAATTTATGTGAGGCATTAGTTTTATTATTCATTAGTATATTTTGACAAAAAAATTATATCAACACTTTTCTAGTAGAACACATATTTATTAAATTATCATTTCATCCTTCGCATGTTTGGTTTTCTTACATAAAAATATAATTTTTTATTTCTTAGTTTATATTAATAAAAATTCATTAGCATAATGGACACTTCTATTTTATATAAAAAAAATATTCTAAGAATTAAAAAACCTTTCAGTTGTATTCATTCGCTATTTAGTGTCATACGATGAAAATCAAAATAATTTCTTATCAACTCATAATTCATTTCCTAATATTATCTTCTTATAAGTCTTCCATGATTAGATATCTTATAAAAATTAAAATGATTTATTCATAAATCAATTATAACAGAAATGTAACCATTGACCCATCATTTTTCATTTTGAAATAAATAATATCAACCGTTTTACCTTGATTTTTTTGATAAAAAAAATTTATATTGAACTATTTTAGGGAAACAAAATTATTAGGAATAATTGCACTCCCTCCTGATCCATTAATAGATTTTCAATATTTTTACCATAAAAAATTATATATTTTGTTTTAGACCTATATTTATATTTTACATTAAATTTTTAATTTAATTCAAAATAATTATCAAATTTCCAATTAGTTAAAAAAATTTATATCCCCAACGCATAATATTGATTTTTTTATTCAAATTGAGGTCTTTTGATCCTTATAAATTCTTTTACAATCACTATTCATGGTTTTATTTTTCCAAAAATCATGGAACGTTCTACTCAATAATATTATGGGGATAAAAACTTCAATTCAAATTAATGATATTAGAAATTTATATTATTATTATTATAATAAAAACTATCATTTTGAAAAAATATTATTCTTATCAAGTTAATATGGAATTCATTACATTTAATAATTATCTTAATTTCATGGAATGAACTACCAAGAATTTTATACCTCTTGGACTAAATTTATTATCGTGAATTCATTTAAAAAATAATGGATTATTGATGTTATTTAGGTCCATTGATATACTCTTCAAGATATTTTATCTCCAATGAATCATTAATTACCCTATTAAATTAGTTTTCAATGGTGGTGTTTTTTTAGGTTCATAGAATTATATTTTTTTGTTCAACCATTTTGGTTAATATTTTTTATACCAACATCTTCTTTTAAAATTTATTTTTAAAACATTTACAAATATATTAAATTACATATTTTAATTTGAGAGGTTCTTTAATAATCCTCATATAAAAGTGACTACTTATTTAGGAATTTGTTTGTTTTATTTATTAATTTCCTTATAAAAATAATCATGTGATTATATAGTGACACAAATAACATTTTTGGCGATTGATTTTGTATGGGTGTAAATATCCAATGAAATTTCATTTTACTATTCATATATTTGATATTTATTTCTATATAAAACCATATTTACTATTTTCATAAATAATTAATCTATCAACCTTTTTTATTTTTTATTATTTTTATTTTTCCAATTTCTTCATGAATATAATATATGTATTCTATATATGTGTTATTTTATAAGGTTCTTCATTTTCATACATTATATTACACTTTAATAAATGAAATTAAATATCAATTTAATATTCCTTTTCATACATAGAACATCTTATAAAATATATATTTTAGTATCCATGAAAATTATGAATCCATACTAATATATGGTGTATATCGGTTGGAATATTTTAACTAGTTTTATAATTTTCAAATTACCATTGTGCACATATTGTTAATGATATTATTTGATATTGTTATTTATAGTTAGACTACATGAAAACATAAATTAGGTTGTAATTAAAATGATATTTACTAGTTCACCAACTCGATATGGTGGGCTAGTCCATGTGGTGATGAAATTATTATCCCACATTAAAATATCCAATTACCATATTTAAGGTACATATAAACCATGTTATTGATCATCCCTTGGTAGGTTCTTGGTTAGGGTGGTTTTTGAGATAATCATGATCATTCCTGGGGGTTGTGGCGTGGAAGGGAGTAGCCTTGTCATGGAAGCAGTGGTTGTGTCATGGATAACCTTACTGTGGCATGTATTATGAGAGGTGGTGTTTTTGTTTCAAATTCATTTTTTATAATGGTTAAACCAAGGATCAAGCACCTCGATATAGACCCTCTATTTAGATGGGCTATGTAGTGTAGAGGGAGATGCTATGGTGTGGATTTCTACTAGGGTGAGTTTAATGGTTCTTCCTTTTACTGGGGTGCATGGGGAATGGTGTGTGGGGTGCACTATATCCTTTATGATGTTAATAGGATCTAGGTGAGGTATTATTGATGAATTATAGAGGATTATAAGATCATTCATGAATGTAGCGTAGTATTTTTAGTTTCACCACTATCATAGGTGAAATACTAATTAGTATTCTAGGGATATGGGTTTCATATTGTGGTCTATAGGTCTAATGGAATTATGGTGTGGGATTTTCTGTGGTTTTATATTTTATATAATGGAGACAAAACCCAACTCCCTTCGAATCCAACAATATCCTATAATTAATGATAAATATTCCATGAATAAGGTGCATTAATTCATGGATTAAATCATTGAACAGATACAATATTATATTAATTCCTTGTTAGTAATGTTTCTTGTTTACGCTCTTTTATAGTGGACATGCACCACAAATCCCATTTATATAACACTTACCACACATTATATGTATCGTACTCACAATTACACATCCATAAAAAATTTACCATTGCACACCTTCTTGTAACAATTATAAAACCATACAGTTATATTGTTCTCATTGATATAGCTATAATATTTTTAATCTAATACTAGTTATAGTTTACATGTAATTACCTATATTTATGAAACATTCTTATTTCTTTATCACATATGAGAAATTTTATTTTCTCTCACTCACTTATAAGGGACCATCCATAATCATGAATCCTATGTAATTATTTATTGTCACCTAAAAATATCTTCCAAATTATTCTCAATATTTTTTTCCATTATTACTCAACCACATTCACGAATATTTTCAGACCTATTGGATATAGTTATCAACTTAATGTAATATGTTTTCTAATTTGATCAAACTCTCCTTCATTTTTTCATCCTTCATTGGATAAAAAATATCCAATGTGATCTAACTGAATTTGTAGTGTTTGTGAAGATTATTATTATGTGATTATAATTTCCCACATGGTCATTAATTTTTTTTAAATATATTAAAAACAATCATAATACTTCAAACATGGACGATTTGTCTTAGATTTTGTGACATTATATAATATACTTTAGTATTTCAATTTTGTATTGAACATCCGTTCATTAAAAATTTCATACAAAACAATGTTCTATCAAGATTGGGTATTGTGATATCATCCCATCTATTCAATATAAGTGACCTATTTATTTTTACCAGAGATTCTTTTGGCCATCTATTTACTATCTTTGAGATTCCCCAAAATATATTCTCATTCTTATTTGGCGGTATAGTTTCATTTTAATATTTATTATTTATAATTTATGTACATTATGTGTTAATATATGATTTCATGGATATTATTCATATTTACATCCAACTTTTTATGAATATAATGAGTCCTAGGAAAAATTTACTTTGTAAAAATATATTATTATAACATTATTAGTGATGAATATTAAAAGTTTCTTAAAATTAAATTAATTATGAAACAGAGTTATTATGATAGAAGTTATAATATTTCTAATTGATCATTATAATGTTTAAAATAGATACCCATCCAATTTATTGGAAGTATCTTGCGTAATATCTATAGTTTTTTAGGACTTCAAATTTTTGATTTTATTATACTTAGAATCATTTCCCTCTTGTTCATGTAATTTTTTTGGCACCGGAAATATTTATTTCCTTGTTTATAATGTTATATCATTAATACATTATTTTATCAATATATTATCAATTCAAATAAATAGTATTTAGTAAACCATTTCTAGAAATGTTTATTGTATTTTTTATCATTCTATATAATAATATAATTAGAGGGTGGATGAAATTGAATTAGAGATTTTGGGGGATGAATGATGTTTTTGAGAAGATTTAGAGTTTTTAAATTGATGTTTTGGAGGTTTTATAGAGGGTGGATAAGACCAGAGAAAAAATTAATTATCCCAGAGTAATTAAAAATATTGAATTATTGTGTAACAATCCAATACTAGATGGTTGGAGTGGATCCTTTGGAAAAATAGTGGGGATTACAGAAATTATGATGGAGGTTTCTGAAGAATCTAATAGACATTGGAGGTATTTTATTAATATTTAATTAAAATTAAATATTTTTTACAAAAAATTATATTCTCAACCATCCTTCACTTCTTAATTAATCTGACTCAGGGATAATCCATGTTCATGAATCCCTCATTCCCATTATCATCTTCTACTAAAATTCTCTTTCCCACTTACACATTTTTTGAATTTTATATTATAATGGATTACTAGAGGGTATTATAGCCTTCAAAACATAATTAATGTAAGTTTTCCTAGGCATTAAAGAGTATCCCATCTCAAATGAATGATTTTAGGGTTTTTTTTCAAAAATATATGATTGGATGAATTTGATATTAATTCAACAAGTTTAGTAAAGAGATACTTCCCTTTGTAGTATACGATAGGTAGTTACATGGATTTATATATATTTATATGAATTTTAATACGGGGAATGATGGTGATCAGGGGTTATTGTAAATTTTTCACCCTACTAATTGAGATTAGTATGGTTGAGTAAGGGTAATTGAGGTTTCATCATACCATTAATGATATAAAATATATGGTTCAATGTGTTTTAGAGACATATAATGATTATTTATAAGTTTTATGTGCTATAAATTATTGGAATTACAATCCCTTGGGAATTTTTAATCTTAAAATAATTCTTCTATTACTTTGTGAAGATTAATGTAACAGTGTATGATGAATTCATCCTTAAACAAGAGTTTCTTTTGGGTAGTTGGGTATATTGGGATTTATGTATTTAATTAAATTATACTTGATATTAGGATGAAATAATTATTTAATATAGATTACTAATAAGGGATTTCATATGGTTTTCCCACCTGGTTTTTTTCCTTGAGAATATAAATTAGTAGAATAGTGGTTTGATAAGTGTTCTTCCTAGGTTCATGGGCTATGTTTATGAGTGGGGGATGTGTGGATTATTCATTATTCATTATGTATTGAGCTAAAAAAACATTTCTTATAATTTTAATATATTGAATGGAATTGTTTTTATTATAAATTATTTATAAACAAAGTTATGTTTCTATGAGATGGGTTCGTTCTTTTTCACTAAAGAAATGATACCCCTAGGAGTTGGTAGGTGTCGATCTATGAAGAGAGGGTGAAAACTTCTCCCTCATATATTTATTATGTGGGTTATACCTAATATATAGGGAGACCAAGTGGAAATGTACTTATCTTTCAATATTATGTGGTTAAAAATGTTTTCCTTTGAAAAAATCATAGGATATGTGATCTTATGCTGACCATGTCACCTTTTCCAGATATGTTTATTTGATTCCATGTTTATCTGATTCCTAACTATTGTAAGATGTGTTTATCATTCTATTAATCAATCATGATATTATTTTTATTCTTCCATGATATGTATTCCAGAAAATGAGTTATCTAATATTGATTTCTTATCACTATTATATATGTTTTCTCACAATTAAAAACATATCAATTATTCTTTTTAAAAGATGACTGTAGTATAAATATTATAGTTATTCCTATAAATTAAGATTATTTTTATAGATATTATATATATAAATTGGCATGTTATTATGAGAATGTAGAAAGAGAATTCATATTGATAATTTTTTTTGAAAAGGAATAAGTTGAGGAGAAACCTGGTTAATATATTATCAAAGAAGATGCAAATAATGACTTATGTGAAGTTACTAAAGGTTCTAAGACATGGTTGAACTATATCCTAGTGGATGGTTTTAAATGTTCCATAACATTATATAAACATTCCATTTTCCATGTGATGGGTTTAATGGTTCCCTAAATCACATATCACCCCCTCTTGAATTCTGATCTTGTCTCAAAATATTCTTACATCATTCCAGAGAAAATATTTATAATGGTATAATCGTTTACTAATGATTTGGAAGAACATATTAATACTATTCAATTGGTTTTATGATTATTTATTTCAAGGAGTAAATTGAAAATAATATTTTTTAAAATTTTAAACTATTTGATACAATTCATGTTTTTTGATACTATTACATACAATTTCATGGTATCCAAGAAAGAATATGTATAATGGTTTTGTGAAGGGAATCTGTTTGTTGTGTTAAACATGGATATTTAATTACACCATAAATGTTTTACCTGATATATATGCATATTAACAATTTTCATTTTATGTATGAGTATGTACAATTTAGAATGACTTCTTAGAAGCTTTAATGACTATTATAAATTCTTTATATTTTTTTAGGAATGAACCTCTTTTATATTTTTTCTAGAAACATGTTCCTTGTTGTCTCTAAATGTGTCACGTGTCAGAAAGGATCCCAGGATACATTTCTGTGAGTTGGAAAATGTTTGAAAAAGAATCTATGTAATGTTACATATTGTACCATAGAGAGTGGTTTTGAGGATTGTGATCTTATATATTAATGATTCCATACATTATAAAGACTTTTTAGAGAATTCAATAATTACCCTTACTTATCAATACAATTGTATAAATAAATATGATAACTATTAAGTGTTGGATATGATAACCCTTATATATTAGATGTCATATCCTTACATACTTGGTCTAGAAACCCTTCTTTATTAGTTTTGGAAATCATTTCATATTTGGGTTGGTAACCCTTTGGTATTGAACACTTGGAACCCTTATGTTCCGAACCATTACGTATCCAACACCAGCCAATATTACATATTGAACCCTTATGTATTAAACCGTAATGATTTATTCATTCCTTTGAAAAAATTTATTTGGAGTGAAATTAATTATGTTAGTTTATGATTAATAATATCTAAAAATAAGTTACGTACTTTCAATTGAAGCATCATAGTTCTTCCCCTTAACTCTATTTATCGTTTTCAATCTGATTGGGGTTCTATTTTGTTCAACACTTGATTTTATTTTATTTTTTCTATGTGAAATATTGAGGTAATACTATAATTCTTATTTTATTATTAATTTATCTCTATCGTAGTTTCATAATATTTCACTGGTTTTGTTCTTTTGTAAATATTTTAAATTATTTAACATAGTTACATGGTTTTAGGCACGTAGTGATAAATAAAATTATGATATTAAATGAAATGTTTCTTATAGTAATAAATTATGATGTCTTTAAACAATACCTAATGTCTAATATCAATTTTATGTGAATAAAATGCATAGTCTCACTGAACTAATTTTCACTTCAACTTTTAACTTATTTAATTGTTTTTCCATATGTTTCTTAGTGTAATCACATTTTTTTAGCTTCATGTAATCTTTTAATAAATTGTTAGCTTAAAACATTCACCAACAAGTGAGTTGTACATTGAACCAATGAAAATGGAAAATATTGGAGGTAAATAGAGGTGTACCATTAATAGAATTATGACCTAATATTTTAATTGTATATGCCAAAAAATGATCCATATGATGAATTTTTTTTGTAAATTTTGTCTGGTATGGTGGTAAACCATGATGAATATTGCACCATGTTTGGTTGAGATTGGGACCGGAATAAATTTAGAACCATTCCTGTGATCATCTTGGGTGAGTATCAACCCTTTAAAAACTAAAATTCTATCACATGAATTTGTATGTTTAGAAAGATAACAAATCATGATAGATGATTAATTTAGTTATGATTAGAAATGTGAAATATGTATGGTTTATCTTACTTAATTGTAAATATGATATATATAAAAGATGGTTCTAGGGTAGTGCTCTAATCCCTCCATGATGATTGTATATTCATTATAGTTTTGGGGTGGGTAGCTTTTCTACCTAGGTGATGATATATAAGATATGATGCTTGGGTGTGTTGATAGTCCATTTGGGTGATGATATGTGAAAGATAGTTTTAGGGGTGGAACCATTCCACCATTTTTATGATATATTAGAGATGGTTTCAAGATATGGAACTATTCCATCTTGGGTGATGATATTGGATATGGTCATGGGGTTGGGAACTATACCCCATACGTGGTGATGTATCATGTTTAGTGTTATCAGAAACTAGATGAAGTATCAATGGTCGATCTTTGTTGTCACCATATAACCCAAGGATTGAAAATTATTTAATTTGTTCATTCCATTCAGTATTATGGAACATCAACATGATGGCTATTTAAACATGATAATTTTATGGACACAGTTGGTGGTAACCTACTGAGTTATAATCACACCCTTCTTGTGCCTCTGTGAGTAACCAACCATATATTATAATTTCTAGTAAAGATAAAGTAATGTTCCCCATTAAAAATGGATACATGGGCATTGGTATATGGTAAAGATCTATGTCTCAGGTCCAATTTGATTTTATTTCCTAGATTTCTACATTTTGTTATCGTTGACATTGATGTATGTGACCCAAAAAAACAGAATGTTGTTTATATCGATATGATTTTTTTTGTCATAAACAATTGTTTACGTTGATAGAGTTTGAGTTGATATATTTGTTTTTTGTAATGTTTTTATGATGTATATTCATTCTAGTTTACTTGTATAGTTTTTAGTTTTTTTACATATACCATTATATATAATTATCTCATTGAGGGGATATAATCTCTCCATGTTTTAAGTAGACCCCTTCTGCTAGTTGGTGACACCTGACATATGGTGAGGAATGCCTACATATGTTGTGACCTAATATAGCATTATTTAGGTGAATCAGGATGGTGGAATTACAATGTGGTATCATATCATCATTTATTTTCTTTTATCAAACAATTTGTGAATATTTGATAGAATATATATGTGGTGTATGAGCTTGGTTAAGACATTGGAATTTAGAGTAGCTAACCCATGTGTGAGTGTTGTCTGAGTAACTTGGGATGGGACAATTTTTTTATTAGTGGTTGTTTTAATTTACTAAATATTTTGAATATTATATTAAATTATGATTTATTGGAAATTATTTTTTTTAATGGTTGGAGAGATGGTGTGTATTCCGACAACATATTTGGTTTGTATGATTCACATGGAATTTTTGTGACTTCCTAAGATTGGTTACATGGATCAGGACAAAGGTGTTTGTTATTTATGAGTTAGAAGAAACTCATATAGTGTTTTCCTATATACTTTTGTGTTGTAATTTTGAATTCATAATTAATTAGGTGTTTTGCTTAATTTTGTATACGATTAATTATCCCAATTACCAATGATTTTGGACAAATAAAATAAGAATGAAAATATATGGAGTATTTTCCTTTATAACTCTTTATTGCAATTTCATATATCTGAAGCAAGATTATGATACTATTATTTTGGAAAAAAATAATAGTATGAAGTGATATTGAACATACAAGTATTTTATAATGACCCTTCGAATTGGTAGATAGGCCTAGAGAGAGTGCATAGTTTGTGAGACCTTGATGTTATGGGTTGTTTATATATAGTATTAGGGATGATATTTTTCTTACTAAATGTCATAAAATTTGATATTTATATCTATGATTGAATTTTATTTCAATTAACATGTATTGAATTGTAGTGGAATACTTATATGATGAACTCTAGTGGAGAACCAGGAGGCATAGGGTTAGCATTCCCCACCAATAGTGGATTTGGAACCCTATGTTTCACCGAATCCAAATAAGTAAGATTATCTCTAAGAGAGATTATTAATGGTCAGGTAGTCAACATATTGAATTATTCCATGAGATTAAAATTATATGATTGAGATGATAAGGGGGTTAGAGATGAAATATCCACCTATTTTGAATGGAGAGGGTTGTTCCTACATGGTTGAGTTCTATTTGGAGTTGATAAAGACGACATATGACAAGATTGTGACAAACACTGAGAGGAGAGGGAATTTAGTGAACAATATGTTACACATTCCTACTATGAACTATTTAGATATCCTGAAGAAATACTACCAACATTTCAAGTTACCTTTGAAGAGTTTTTAGGTCCATTTTTATAATAATTTCATTCAAGAGTCCTTGAGGCAGGATAGGTCAGGGGAGTACATGTATCCCACTGGGACAAGGATATCAGTTGTGGAGTATATAACATACTTTATAAAGCTTCTTTATTTTCCCTTGGTGTTAGATGAGGATGATATAGCAATGGATAGATTCATTTATAATGGTTTGATAATTGTCATTCAGGTATAGTTTAAAGTCATTGTCTTTTCATATTTTATAAACATGGATAATCCAACCCTCATATCATAGAGGATCATAAATAAGGGTGGAAGTGTTGGTAAGATTGATTCTATTGGGGGATCAGACGGACGATCCTCAGGAAATAGTGGAAATCAACTTTTTTGTTCTATCATTGTATGTAGTGGGAGTAGTTTACATGGTGGTTATTCATTCCATATGCCATGAATATTGAGTTTTATAAAGTCGTAGCAGTGTGGTGGGATTGGTCATATTCGTTCTCAATTCATATGGAAACTCATCAAATTCCTATTTTACCATAACAAGGGGAACCTGCAATGGTATTTTAGGATTTCTTAGTAGCCTTCTAGTTGAATAGGATGTTGTAAAATGTTTAATTCATGTGCTAGTTTTGATTTTCCATATAAGAGTGTTTGTTGGAGTTCCATGGACCAATATTTTCATCATGATATCCCTGATTCTTAGGGGAAAGGAAAAAATAATTAATTATGAGGATATTCTTCAGGGAATTTTGGAAGAGGTTAAGAAAGAGTTGTGGGACTGTTGCATACTATTAATACCACTCATTTAGCCCAAATGGCCCGAAAGCCTTATTTTTTATTTTATTATAGATAATCCCCCTTTTATGGGTTGAAGGGGAATCCGTACATGAACCATAGGCCTAAGGCACAGGGCCCGACATAACCAATAATACAAGACCTGAAGGCCGAAAGGCATATCTTGCCCAATACATGACCCATAGGCCCAAAAAACTAGAACTGCCCCTCCCCAGCTTCTGCATCATTGATTGACTTTAGATCCCCACCTGCATTCCTGATCGGCTACCATTTCCCCGCACAAAGCTTCATGATGCCTAGTCCCGATGTCGGTTTACATACCCTCTCATTCTTCTAATTTGGTTACCTCTACTTCTAGTGACTTCTACTGGTGCTCTAATCTTCATCGGGGGCCTGCTCTGTGTGAACTAGGATACCTCATGGTCTTCAATGGCCCAAAGGCCATGTGGTCCAAAGGGCATTGATGGCCCAATGACCCGAAGACTAGTAGGCCCAAACCAGTTGCCCAAAAGCCCAAATCAGGTGAATAGTCCAGCTGCTACAGTAAAAAAAGTTCTTGCTATAGTGCTGCTACAGTACCTGCTACAGTACCCGAAATTTCGCCTCCACCCAGTTTTGAACCTAGGTCTCTTGGATGCCAAGCAGGAGACTTTACCACTCTGTTATAGGCTCATTGGCCTATTAATACCACTCATACTGATCATGATTTTAGGATATATATGGTCCAATGTTTGGTTTTAGAAGCATCCATATTGGAATCAATTTTATAAGTTATGGGTGAAACACATAATTTTTAATCTACTAATTTTATTTATTAATTGAAGGTGTGAATAGTGTACTATTATGAGGTGATGTTTATTTATACACATTTTAGGGAACAATATAAGGTTATTTCATGGTTTTTAGGGTTTCTATAGATAATTAGGGCTATTTTTTCCTTCGTAATTCATTATTATAAAATTGAATAGTTTCAATGTGATCATTAGAATGGATTTGATAGTTTAGTGTAATGCCTATATCTACTTCAATCATTAATGGGTATCATTTATTACAATTTATGGGAATAATTATTATTATATCATGGTATGTGATGTACAAGTATGTCATATTGGACCTAACATTTAGCAGTTGGGTGGGATCACAACCTAATCTTCAAGTGTCTTTTGGAGGATATGGATATATGTCAACAGGTATTTATAGTTATAGTTTATTATTTATGAAATTTATTTCCTATGTATTTATTAGTGTTACCATTAAATAATGAGTTTGTGTTCATGATTGGTATTTTATATGCATTTTTTCAAAATCTATTCCATCATATAGGATGGATTCTTTATTGCATTGAGAGATAAAAGCATAAATAGAAGACCTAGAGGAAAAGTGGTTTATGAAACCAAGTACATCAACTTAGGGTTCTCTAGTATTATAATCAATGAAGGTGGATGGTTATTTGATACTATTTATAGATAATAATAAGTTTAAAAAAGTGACAGTTAAGAAAAATTATTCTCTTAAATTTGTCAATGATCCATTTGACTACTTCAGAGAGGCTATAGTTATCTCCAAGATTGCTACAAGATAAAGAAATAATTTGATTAGGGGGTCGCCTTCTGACATACCATGTAAAACGTTTTTAATAATATATAGCTTATATGATTACATTTTTACATCATTTAGTTTTATAAACACATTGTAAGTGTTTATAAAAAAAATAATTAGGTCTGACATCATTTCATGGATTCATTTGTGTCCATTTTTTTAAAGAAATTATTCTTTAATCCCAATATTAGGATTATAACACTCAATTTTAATATATATTAATATGTAAATTTAGAGAGAATCATATATACACCAACAACTTGAAATTTTAGTTTTGGATTGATCAGATATCCTTCTTAATGAACATGATATCTGAGGATGGTGTATCTGAGATCCTAGTGAAATATAGACTGTGTTTTCATAGGGAATTTCTTTTATTAATAGAGGTTTATTCAAGATATATTATCATGGGTAATGTCAATGATGGACCTCACGCAGAAGGGTATGCATTTCATATAGACCAATTTTGGATTCATATCCATTAGAAGTATAAAGGGTGGTTAATTCCTACACTAATCCCTATATTACATGATCCTTATAATGATTAAAAAATTTATTGTTATAAACTATAAGTTGGGGTTGAGTTTTTTTTGATATAGGATGTTTTTGTAGTTTATTATAGATTTAAAAAGTTTATTCCACATGATAAAAACAACAAGATATGTAATTATTAGTTTTTAGTGGTGGTATATACCCTGAGGTTTTGGAAACAATATCTTTTTGGTGAGATGTTCATGATCTAAAATAATCACAAGATATTGAAATATTTTCATTGATTTATATTATCTAGTGATAAAGAATTGTATAAATGGGGGATCCTTTAGTAAATTAGTCTCTCAATTACTATGAAATCCTTTATGTAAGAAGGAGGGTTTTGGTCCCCATGAGAATTCATGAGGAGTAGATAAACGTATCAAATTTCTCATGATAGGCTATTCAACCAGTACATACTAAGATATACCTTAATACTCATTGACATAACTAGTGTCCTAATAGAAAAATGGATATATCAGGTTTTGTCACATAAATCTCCACCTGTTAGTGGGTGATGGCCGGACACTAGTGGCCTACCAGTCTTCTCCAATCACTAACCTTTCTCAAGTGGATGTGGGATGAAATATGCCTGGATTTTGTGATCAAATTACTAAATATTACCAAAGTTAGTGATGTGATTTTGGATATTTATAACTAGTTAAATTAGGTTACTCATTTTTTACTAATCCAAGATATATGTACTAATGATTTCATGGGAACGTTCTATATATTAAAGATAGTATAACTATATTAGGTTCATTAGAGTTTCATTTTAGAATGGGATACCGATTTTACATCATGGTTATGGTGAGGGTTATTAAATATTATTAACATATATGGACATATAATAACATCTTATCATCTCCAAACTAAAGGGATGTCAGAGTATAACATACAAACCTTTGAAGACATACTATAGGTTTGTATTGTGGATTTTGGGGTTTTGTGGGAGAACCACTTAGTGTTTGTGGAATTGATTTTATAACTAATACCAAGAAACACATCATAGGGTTCGTTTTGATGTATTCTATTTTAGGCCATAATGATCATCAACATTTTGGTTAGAGTCCATATAGTAAGTGATTATTGGATCATGTATCACACATGAGCCATCAAAGAATATCTGACTGATCACGATGTGATTAGAGACCACTCAGAGTAGGTAATGGTCATACTTTGATCAGTGATGCCATTCCATAGAATATGAAGTGGGAGATATGGTATTCCTACTATTGTTACAAATACTAGGTCGTCATTATCTTTATAATTAGGTAAAATTGGTACCCAGATTTATTGGGCCATTTTATATTGTGGAGGCAAGCAATACAGTAGCATACAAGTTAGAAATTCCTTAGTGTTTTGGTGTCATACATGACATATATATTGTATGTTAACTCACAAGATATCATCCTAATTATTATAATTTAATAATTACTTAATACATCGTGTTTAAGGATGGTGCATCATTTATGGAGCATTAGTTTCATATTTTTGTTTAGAGAGGGAAGACTATGTATGGAAAAACAGTTCCTCTAGTTCAAACGTAGTGGAAACACAGGTATATCTTTGAGGAGATGTTGTAGAAATAGACTCGCATGTAGTCCTGGTGGCCATAATTATTTTATGAAGAGGCCCAATGATACTTGATATTATTCCTTGAGGAATATCAACAATATTTTTTGGAGGATAATACATTCTTGAGGAATAGATATGTTTTATTTTTTTGAAGCCTTTGGTATATTTTTCATTTTTGAATGTTTCATGTGTTGATGGGGAACCCAATAGTCAACATTATATGATTTTACATTGTAAATTATGAATATAATTTATACTAATTATTGTATATATAGAATTATATAGTGGATGATAATTTTATTGTCTTTTGTGTTAGTCTATCAAACTAATTTTTTAGTATAGTATGGAATTAACATTATATATCTATAAACCATTACATATTAATTTTAAAATACTAATATAGTTTATCTAATAAATCATAAATATTATATATGAAAACTATTATGTATTGGTTTTAGAAACCCTTACTTGTTGGGTTTTCAAAAAGATACACATTATTTCTAGAAACCCTTACAGATTTGATACACAGAACCTTATTAGGTTTTGGGACATTTACATATATATGTATGGAAACCTATTAATTTCAAAACGTTACATATAAAACTCTATATAATATTTTTTATTTAATCATTTTGTGTTGAACCCCTATTTATCATCTCTTCCATAGAAAATTTTAACATGGGAAAATATTAATTGATTTTTTTATAGTTAACAAAATATAATAAGTGTAATCATTTCATCATTTATAGTAGTGTAATTCATTCTATTTACTCCTTATCTTGATATTTTGACTTCTGAGGTGGGTTACCATCATTCTACACCCGGTTCAAGGTCATTTTGTTCCTGGTGACAGAAAGAGGCAATTCAATTATCATCAATTATTCATGTGTTTTTCCTAATATTTCATATAGTTACACAAATAAGGTCTAGTTAAGCCGATGTTTAGAGATCTTCTCTAATTTCATGATTCTTTCAATTTTAGAATGAATAAACTACCAATATTCTATTAAAGATACATATAGGTATAAGGTTGGTAGTCCCTAAATAATCCTTCATTTCTATAGTCATTGCTATGAGAATTAGTTTTGATACTTCACCAACCTAAAGTGAAATTAAAATAAAAAATATCTCAATGATTTATACCTTTGTTTCTAGTGTGAATAAGATTATTTAGGTCAAAATTATTCTATTTATAAATCTGGACACAAAACCCATGGCCTTTATGTGATTCTTTCCTTGAATATATAAAATAAAAAATATTGGAGGAATCCTGAGGGGTTTACATAATATAAATCTGGCATAATAGGATAAACATTGACAACACAATAATATTACTATGATGATATTATCTGATAAAGATAGGATAGAATGGTGATATCCCTACGTGAACATGGGTTATGACATGGTTGAGTGTGTAAAGAAAATTAATTGGGACCCACTAATATAATCAGGGTGGGTGAGTGAAAACCCATGACAAAGTAATTTTAAAAAATAAAAATTGATATGTATTCCATTTTAATATACCCTTAGAGATGTATAATTAAATCGTTTTTGAAATTAGGGAAATATAATAGTCTGTATTACATAATTTTCAAGACACACACACACATCGAGATATACATATATATATATATATATATTAGAAATTGTTTTGGTGTGGGGAACTAATCCCACATGGGAGATGGTATACTAAAGATGGATATGGAATGGTGTGTTATTCCCCTTAAGTGATGTTATTCTAGAGATGGTTTCAGGGTGAGGTGTTATTCTCCCCTAGGTGATGTTATGATTTAGATGGCTCTAGGGTGGGGATTTATTTCCTAATATGTGATGATGTTTTGAATATGGTTATAGAGGGGGGATTTATCCCCCATTGGGAGATTGTATACTAGATATGATTCCAGGGTGGGGTGATATTGAACTTACGATTTAATATGTATATGATGGTTCTATTGTGGGGTGATATCCCTACCCTAGTATTTTTATATGAGATGGTTATAGATAGGGGCACAATTCCACCATGGGTGGTGATGTATTATTTTTTGATACACATGACACTGACCGAAGTATTTATGGTTGACCCCATGTGATACCATAGTGCTTGGGAACTGATAGTGATTTATTTTACTATGTTCAGTTATTTGTTATTTCACATCTACATTCCCACCATTTAATCAAAATATTTTTAGGGGTATCATATGTGTTAGATTAATGACATTTACTCACACCCTTTTTGGGATTTCGTAACTACCCAAGAAGACTATAGGGTTCTAGGTTAGGAAAAGTGAAATCACGATTTTCTTTATTGTTAATTTGGAGTTTTGAGATATGACTAGGCTAGTACTCAGTACTAGTATTTTACTTTTTCCTAGTTTTTAACTATTTGTTATACTAAACCTTGGTGCATGTGATTTTCCAAAGGGGGATCTTTATTATGCCTAATATTATTTTTATGAAATTTATTGTTCTATATATTGATATAATATTGGTTGATTTATTCATTTATTGAAATTTATATGTGACGTGTGTTTATTATAGTTTAATTGTATATTTTTTATTGTTGATACTTCTTATGTGATTTATTATTATATGATCTATATGGTATAGTCTCTCAACATTATTATTAAGCCCCTTCTACTATTCCAAAACATGTTACACCCATAGAGGAATTCCAATAGTATGTAGTGACTTGATCTATACAAAATGGTGGTAAATCGTGTTGAGAAAGATACGACTAGAACGTTATGAATTCTTTATATTAGTTCAAGTATCATTGAGGCATTCGATCAAAAGATGAAATTATTATCATGAAGGATTTGAAACTTTTCATCATGATAGTTTAGTTTTTTCATTTTGAGTCAATTAGTTATATTAAAAATTTATACTACTGAATGAAGGAATGTTTATTGTGTTTCTTATAGATTATTTAATAAATATAGATCAATTTTTTATATCATTATTCATGAAAAACATTTTATTTAGGGGTTGAAATTTAATATTTTATTTTAAGAAATGTTTATATACATATGAATCATACTGATTATTTATAAAACATGATATAGATCAAGAATGTTACAAAAATAGGTAAGTGTAACAAAAAATAGGGAATATAATTATGTTATAATAAAAATGGAATGTACATGGAGTATTAGAATTCAAAAACATGTTAACAAATTCCCCATTTTGTATCACTAAATTCTATATTATAGCTATGTTTGGGTTTTATAAGAATTTATAGAAAAATATATATTTATTGAGGACATTATAATTAACCCTTAAAAGTCATTATAATCCTCTTTTTGATGGATACACATGTTACGAGGGATTTTTCAGTGACGTAACATATGAAAGAGTTTGGTTTTTGTTAAAATATCTCATGTATATAATGGATGGACTTGAGAAATGTTAAGAATCTTAGTTGAGAGCTAGTTTTCTGACCATTCATCAATCATACAAGGCCTATATTTTCATGTGACATGTGAATTATTACGTGACACTAGTTTATTATATTTTTTAAATTTTATAGTAAAAATATTAATATATGGTTTTCATAAAATTAATTTTAATTACAACATCAATAATATAACATTCCAATAATAAATTTTTCATCATTTTATAGAATTTTTATTGGTTATACTTTATTTAATAAATACATGATCTTAGGAAATTATTTTATAAATAATTAGTAAATAACGTGTTAGGAAAACTTTTTTTAATTATATAATAATATTCATTGATAGAATAATTTTTATATGACCTATCTCATATGAATATTTCAATGTCTTATCAAATAGAGCTCAGTGGATATAAATCCATTTTACTTGTATTATGTATCAATTGGCCTAAGTGGTATGTGATAGTAATATAACATATTGTTATACAGTTTTTTGACACTGTTTGTGAATTTTTGATTTTTAGGTGTTTCATGATGTCTATGATTTTAGTGTAACCTTAATATACTAGTTCAATAATGTTAATTTCCATTGTGTTTTAGGGATGGATGTAAGGAATGTGCTTGTGATTGATCACCATGTATAAAATGGTAAAAATATTATTTGATTCATCGGGTTGACTTGGTGTGTCAACTTCGTAAAAACTATATTATACTCTTTGTGATTTGATTTGAGTACACTGTATGGAAATACTGATATATATACAAATGTTATAAGGAAATAGAGGATCCATTGCTCATGGTGCTTCATCAATGGTTGAACATTGGGTTTTTTTTGGAAAGGGCAATCCAATATATAGATATCCATAGCATGGGTAATGTGTATTTACCATGACATTGATAAAACATTAACAGTAGAAGATGTGATATTGTTTACGGTTATCTCTTAACAGAATAGTTTTCATATTCCTCTATATGGAGTGAATTATGCCCCTATATATTTGATATTTTATTGTATATTATAAATTAATGTGGGTGTATTAGGTTCATTTTAATTATTTTGTTTTCCAATATGTTCTATGTGACATTGAAAAACTATAAAATTGTATTTTACAAATTTAACAATTGATATTGTAACACACCCTACTGAGCTCATTCCATATTATCCAAACTAATTCACCATGTGACCTCAGGCATGCTCCCCTGCAGGTCGAAGGATTTTTACTTGTATCAATTGGTTATGGTGATCATGTGGGGTGTCTATACCCTCATATTATAGTTTAAAAAATAAATACAACAGTGAAAAAAATCAAAATTAATAATATGAGTACCGAAAATCCAATAAAAAGAATAATTCATTAAAAAAATAAATTCATTAATCCATGAATAAGTCCCAATGATCACACACTAGGTAGATCAAATATACCAAATTAACAAAAAGATGCAGAAATATAGAGGATGATTAATTATTATATCCATTCCTCACCACATCCCAATCTCTATATTCAATCCAAAATATTCATTCCAATCATCTTACCCAAGTCATCTTCAGTACCTGAACCTATGATCTTGAGGCATTGTTGGGTACCAAATTTCTAAGTCCACATGATTTTTGTGTTCTTAAAAAATATAATTCCATAAATAATGATATCACTAAAATATACACTCTAGATCATTGTGTTTTATGGTGATTATTTTGATTGACATACCTACTTTTGATAGCTCCAGATATATCCATGAGTTTTACACAACTATTTGGGGGAACCATATACCACCCTATAATCTAGAGTCACACTTTTATCTTCGAGGTATGACACTCTAACTAGGAATTATTGTATCATATCATGTCAGCATAGGAGTGTTTAACCTGAGCATATGTGTCATCACATTGGGTGTAAGTGGCATTGAGTTGGGAGAATGTGTGATTATATGTATTAATTTTATGTATTTTATTTTTTTAACAATTTTTATGAAATAAATATTTGTGTTCTTATTCAACGTAATGTTTTTTTAGATGTTATGTAATTTTAACAACAATATTAAACCTACTACCTCAAGGTATTACAAGACTAGCATAATAGAGACTGATAAAGTATGAATGATGTGTAAAGGTAATAATGATATTATTTTTATGTGAGAATGTTACTCAATATCCATGTATAGGTAATTTAAATGCTAGGTAAAGGTAATCCTAGTGTTCAATGATCCGTGTAAGGGTAATGATTGAGAGTTTCTATGATTTGTAAATTCTAATGAAATGAGAATTATTTTGACGATTCAATTATATTATTTAATTTAAGATATATCAAGATTCATTTACTCATATTTCAAGAATAGTTGAGTTATGTGACATTTAATAATGAAGACTAGTAAAAGTGGATAATCTATATTTTAATTGGTTCATGATGATATTATATATTATGACAAATGTAAATTCATAAGTTAAATATTGACATTGACATGGTAAGAGTATTCATCTATGGATATGCAATAAGAGTATTTATATATTAATATTTCATAATTATTTATAGTCTCTCTAGGTTGTAAAATAAAATTAAAAAGTATTTATTCTATGGATTCGTATAGCATGAGTTCACTATTTTTAAAACGAATTTATCATATAGAGAATTATCCTTTATAGAAAAATCTTATAGTATGAGATCTAATTATTATAAGTCATGTATTTGAATTAAAAATATCCAAAATCTTTAGTTCCATATATTATTATAATATAATATGGAAGGATGAAATTTTTTGAGATTCCTATATAAAAAAGAAATGGGCAACCAAAATAATAAAATATGAATAAATTTCAGGCAGAAGTGTAATATTTGAAGAAAGAATAATTTCATGGAAATTATTGAATATGCTGATTATTTTAATTAATTAAAATTTCCCATGAATAAAATAAATAAAAATATTTTTCTGAATTAAAATTATTTTTTCAATAAGATATAAATGAATGATGATTTGTTTTTCAAAATTTTGATAATTTTAGACTTTGAGAATACCAACTATTCAAGATGACCAAAGAAGAAGGGTGATTTAATTTTGATATTTAAAGAGATTTAAAGTATGATAATTATAATGATAAGATATTCAAACACTATAGTATACTTATATTTTTAGAAGAATAAAATAAGTTGATCGAGTGCTTTAATATAAAACTATACATTATATGAGTTGAAAAAAAAAGGAAAAAAATAGTTGATATTGTACCTTCTAAATACTTGTTGTATCAAGGATGGAGAGAGAGAGCAGACTAGTGATTAATTAACAAGTGTTTCCATATAAGTTGAACAAGATGAGTATTCTAGTGATTTATATATAAGATCCTTCCTATTATGTAAAGTAAAAGTATAAGGAAGTGATTTAAAATGTGCTTCATCAGGCTACACCTAATCTAGAAAATTGATAATTCCATCCTAAAAAAATATATGCAATAAAAATATTAAGAACGCTAAGGAAAACAATTGTATTACTACAATTGATGAAAATTCACACCCATGTATACAAGGAGAGACACTACGATTCAATTAGTGATCATATTGAAAAATAAAAGGATGAATCCTATAAACTATTAAGATATACAAACCAGTTATCTTCTTTCATTATACTTTTTTGGTGCCAAGATAACGAGTTCAAGGTCATACCCTTTCTAATTCTTATTTATTAATAAGAATGGTTTAGTTTACATGGGATAATATCCATGGTGTATTTAGGACATAACAATCCTTGTATATTTAAATCTTGTTATGAAACCCATGTAATATCTTATTCTACATTACATATATATTTATGTATACTAACAAAAGGAGAGAAAGTTGTAGAGATATCCACTAATTATTACGTAATTAGGTGAAAATGGATAAAAATAAAATTGTAACAATTGTATCAACACACTTATTCCTTCCAATATCAATGTTGGAAGCATCCCTATGTGATATTAATAATTGTTATAAAATCTATTGTTAATCCTCTATTGGATTAACCTGTTTTAATGATTGAGTTTATCTTTTTGAAGGCGTGATGAAGTGCCGATTTAAAGAATCATATGAATTCTATATCAAAGAATATATGGAAAAATTATCTTCCAAGAAAATAAATAATATGGAGAAAATAGAAGTAAATAATTTGAGAATGACAACATCTATGAAATAAGTGAATAATAAATCCCTAATAATTTATATTAATTACCATTCATAAAAATATATCCATTAATAAACTATCTCTTAATGAATATTGTGATTATAATCCTTCCCATTCAAGTAAATATGATGAATAATAAATTTCCCCTTATATAAATCCTAGTAATGAAAAACCATACATGGAAAATTAGAGTTAATAGTATAATTAGCTATAAATAAAATTGAAATTTTTTCCCCATGTAGTTCTTAATCTCCACATGAAGAAGATTTAACCCTAATTTCTTATAAAAACTATACATATCAAGAGCCAAGTATATGTGTTGAATATCACATCATTAATGAATCATATACTAAGGTAAATAATGATTCATGTTACTAATAATCGAATACCTTTTAGGTATTTACCAGGGATTTAGTCAATTTTCTTTATGGTTTTGTTAAAATCATGAATGAGTAGACAATCCAACTTGTGGAAAATTTATAAAATTTAGAGATATCGTAGGAAAATCAATATTTATATACATAAATTTCAAAAAGAATGTAGGATATTAAAATTATATAAATGAGGTGTTGATGAATGATTCTATAGTATTTAAAATTAATAGCCCACTACAATTAATTGGAGAGAAGAAGCCAAGATGGAGTTGAAGAAATTAAACAATTTATTACAATACGAAACAATTTTCAAATATTATGATTTAGAGATTAAATTGAACAGGATTAATTTTACTAAAAATATTCTAGAATAAAATATAATAACTCATAAAGATAATTCTAGAGAGATGATAAGGGTCTATAAATACATACTAAATTTCTCCTAGGATAAGAGAAGCACCCCCAATATGAAATACTTGGTTCTTAAAATTAAATTACAAAATATAGAATCAAACCAAGACATTTGTTCACAATAAGTAGAAAATATTTCATATACCATAGAAATAAAAAAATAGTTTTCTTAAAATTGAATAACCTCTATCTGATGGAAAAATATAATGAGTTCATATATTGATTAATATATACAAGCCATAAAAGGAATATTCCCCTAAACCACTAAAAATAATAACGATTCCAAATATTTTTCCTTTCGTAGATCATATTAAAACTAAAAATCGATTCCAATGTGGCTAAATAATGTTTTTGATAATCCCAATAACATTTCAAAGGAAGATGGAAATAATATTTTGGAGGACCATTTCCCTAATTAATTTTAAAAAACAAAAAAATTCAAAAAATCCATATAAATATATAAAGAATGAAGTTAAAAGAAAGAAACCAAGGTTCTTTCTTTGTTATTTTTATTACAATATATCCAGCCATATGGAATTTTATTTTAGGAAAAATATTTATTCCTATTGAATAATGAATGAGCTTCCATTAATGGGGATAAATATTTAATATTTTAAATATCCACAAATTTTGATGACAAAATATATAACTCAAATATATTTGAAATGTTTAGAAATATATAAATATTTTCAATATAAGTGATCATAGTGAAAAGGAATGTATGTAAGAATAATTCAATTATATCAGTGAAATAAATTTAATGTTAAGAATATAAATGTTGTAGAATAGAGATAATCTTTACATGGGAAAGAATAATGAGAAAGATAACGAAAAAATTCTAATGAGGTCAATGAAGAATTATGGTTATTTGACATTAGGTAATAAAATGAAGAAAAATGTTGATTAAAAACACCTATGAAGAGAAAAAATTATTTCACATTAAAAATGAGAATTTTCATTTACTATTTAAGAGGACATACATTGGAATTTTTTGAACAATCCATGGATTTCAAAAAAACCATATAAGCATACATGATTCAACAAGAATGAATCAATACATGAATAATAGAAAGTAACCGATATCAGAGGAAGCAGTATAAAACAATAACTAAATGGAAGAAGAGAATTTAAATATCAAATAAACATATGAAAAGGTCCTTCCAGTTTATACAATGCACTCATGCCAATGATTATACATAATTTGAAAGCAGTAAATAGTTAAGTACGATTTACATCTTAGTACAGAAATAATTAATAGAATCAAAGCTCAAAAAAGATCTCCAAGACCATCTTGAGCTCTTTATTGGTCCATTGTTCCTATCTATAACTTACAAGAGAAAACAACACAAGAATAGGTCTATGGCCTTGAAAACAAGAAGAGTCTTCTCATGCACCAATGGTACCCGGGCAGGGTGTGAGACAACATCTCAGTAGATTGTCACCCACATTGTCAATCCCTAACCAATATGTGAATGTTTTGAGAAGGAAATATGCGGGTAAATACGTAAGCTGTAAATATTGATATGGAATGTTCATGGACGGTAAACTGCTAAAAAAGTCATACAACCTATCCTAACAAGGCTTCCTGCAAAATATAGTCAAGCTCTATTAACATAGAATCTATAAGAAATGCACAAAATAAATAATAACACTGCTTTTCCAGGCATACAAAGATGTACTAATTTACAATGACCAAGTTATATTCAAGCGTATCCCATACCTCATGAAAATTCTATATGATGAAGTGTTGACCACAAAGGGCTTAATCCAAGAAACTCATCCAAGGATTCCATATAATAATTCTAGACCATGAAGGTCCATATTTATAGAACTCGTCCACGAAATCTACATAGAGTTCCACGGTAATCCTATTGGAAACTCGGTCGAGGTAATGGTTTGATTCCTAGGATCACATGTACCAACATATCCTCTGTGAGTCCAAGAAAGTCATATTTACAAGGTATCAAGGCCCAAGGAATCCCACAGAATCAATACCCAAGGGGCTTAATCAGCACAAGGCATCCACCACTGCATTCCAGATCCATGGAGAGAAGTTCAAGACATTTATCATTTCTATATTCAAACCATTAAACAAATCAAACAATATGAGCATACCTACTCATATAAAAAATTTATTAATTATATTCCTTCTGAGTATACCAACTCACATCTTTTATTTACCCTATTTCCATGGGTTTACCCACCCATTCAACACAATTAAATATAGGGATTTAAACATAAGAATAAGGGTATTCCCACCCTTAAAACCATTGAAATTCACATAGTGATTATACCCACTCACATATGTCATGAAAAACATGTGTATACCACTCATGTGTTCTATTTCATTTTAAAAAATCCATATGTGAATACCCACCCATATCCCCATTTACCATTAAATATGTCACAAGTCTACTAATGATCAAACCATCTCACATTGAAAATTAATATTTAATTACATCATATGAGTTTACAAATTTTTTTTATCCATTCCCCATTTATGGAATATAATTAGCACACCGACCCATTATCCATCAGTTGTATCAAATGCATTAGATTCATTCTACTGAATTTTATGTTTAATTAATTCTCATTCACAAACCATGAATCCAAGGAGTATACCCACTCTTTTTTATAGTTCACATTCATTCCTATCACATGGAATACCCTAACATTTAATACAACTAACAATTAATCATTTCACTTCAGTTTAACCACCCATGTAATCCTATTCAAGTTCCATAGATTTATTTAACACAATTACATAAAAATGAAAGGGAGGTAATAATTTTCCAAGATAAGCTAACCATTTTACTTTATTTTAAAAATGTTTCCTCTAACTAAGAAATCATAAAAAAAACCACAAATCATCAAACCAAGAAAACATAACAGACTAATAACTATGTTTTTAGCTTGATGGCAGCACACCTCTGATGGTGGGGTTTTTTATAAAAACATGCCTCTGTTCTTAAAAAATCATTTTCCCTCATAAGAAGGTCAATTTGGAATTTCCAATTCAACTAATTAAAAATCATTTAATAATAAAATAATGCATAATTAATTTAATATAGATAAGGAAAGAGACCATACTTCAAGGGATTACCAAGCCAAACATTCCAATTAAAACAGTAACCTACTCACATGCACACACTTCAATATATATATATATATCTTTAAACTGATGCATATGTTCCTTGAATAATGAGGGAACCCACACAGAGAATATATATATATATATATATATATTAATACCTAGAAATATGTCTGTGTGCTGTCAAAATTGATTGCAACTCCCTACAAAAATTCCCCAAGGTCTCAAAAACAACCCCAAAACATAAATAGTGGTTACAAAACCTTGCCTCAAATTGATGTTGTTGGGATGAATCAACCTGAACTGCCTCGCCTTAAATGGAGATTGTTGGAACACGGTCCCACGGGTCATGTGCGACCCTTCACACAAACTACAACAAAGAGGAAATCAAAAATACAATTTATCACCAAACATTAAGTTAGGAAACACCCTTTTTGGATGTCAGAGAGATCAAAAATGACTAAAATGGAGAAAGGAAAGGGAATATGACCTACCATGATGATCTAATGAAGAATCCACCAGAGAATCTAGCAAAAAATAATATTATAGGGATCTATGGAGGGGGTTTCATTGAATAACTAAAATGGGATCCCCTAGTGTGTCGCATTTTAGAGGGACGATGCATGAGGGTATATTTATATTTAAATTTTTATATTAATTTAATAGAACAAAAAATAAATTTTAAAACAATGCACTGCACACAATTTAAGCTACACGGTATGGAAAAATTAATGCCAACCATTGGGAAACCCCTATTTAAGAATCTCCATATGCACGGCTTGTCCCACACGGTTATCCTAACCATGCAAAAATGGTAAAAAATCTTATGCCCCTTAGGAATAAGACACATGGTTTCCTATGGTGGGCCACATAGTTTCTGACTAACCATGCAACCTCTGCAGGTCCTTAAAAACTAGTGTTTCTAATTATGGTTCTCCCAAAACCCCTCAATCCAATTGGGAAACTCATCTTTCCATTACTCATGCCTGATAACATCTATTTTAAAAATTACATCACTCAGAAAAATGTTCCTAAGTTCTGTTTTAAAAACAACCCTCTCAGTAATTAATGAAAATTCAAATTCCCTCAGAATTTTGTCCAATTTTAAAACAAAAGTTCATACAATGCACCCACATTAAAACATCTCATCCTCGAGAAGCCTTAGTGAACTATGAAAACATTAACCAAACCATATTGTTTGTTAGGTTTCTTTCAAATGATCAGGTTGTGTTTATAAAAACCAAACATACATTAAACCATTTCAGAAGGCAAAGGTGCTTAATCCTTTAAAACCAATGTAACAGCTCAAACTCCAACCCAAATCATTGATGACATGTTTAAAAACTCCCAAATAACCAGAGGCATAATATCATCATCGTCTCCTTAACCATACACCCATTGGTGCTTTATACTAATGGTATATGTATTTAATGGTCAATTACCCACCATGGATCTTCTACTGTTGGAATTTCCTAAAAGGATACATCCTAAGAATTTGAATGATGCATCTCATGTGATTCATTATATAGGGAGAACTGAATTTCATTCATGTAAATAACAGGTACCTTTCTAAAAGAATGGTCAAATCTCAATTGTCCATCAACAACCAGTCGCGCATGCTTTCGTTTAAAGGAATCGTCGACCAAAAAACTACATTCTCCCTTAAAATGGTGACATGCACTTTAAAACGATTCCATTTCCAACAGTATACACAGGAAAAAAGGAAGACAAGATATGCCATTCTAGGTAAACTATTCATTAAGATTCCTGAATTGTGTGTCAATTATATCGCATCCAAACCGTAATTCCTTACTTCATAAGTAATTCACCAGTTAACACAAGAACATACACTGAATTCCATACCTGAATTCCAGTGAAATTCCCAAACCATCCCTCCCCAATCAATTCTAAAATGGTTATGCCTCATCTTGAGTAAAGGCTGAACATAGATCAAGAACACCATAGTGTATTATCCTTTTCATTACATGGTAAACCTGACTACAAGTATATGGTAACTTCAGAAAAACTACACATTATACATAAAATACATAATGATATCACTAAACAACACCATTGGTTATAATCATTTTCGAGGCGTATAAATGATGCTCTATTAGTACATCGATGATGATGTCAAGATTTTGGACAAGCTCATCCCATTTAGAAGATTAAACTATGACTAATCCAAGAATATTAGTCAAACCACTACTATTCGACTGTTTACAACACCCCAAATTCACCAACAGACACATCATCAACTGATCCCCGATTTGTATTCCACCAAAGGAAGTCATGTTCTTTCAAGATCTACCACTAATACTCTTCTGAAACTAACTAAGTTTCTAAAGGATTGTGTAAGCCTCTAACCTCATCAAATACATGCATCCAAGAAAGCACCATGTCATACACCAAAATAAATGTGATGCTCCCCACCTTAGGATTTTCCACGTCATAACATGAATAGACTAGCCTCTCACAATTGCACTAGCTTAGAAACACCAAAACACACATGTGACATTCCACAAACCATGATTACCACATAAAAGACATGGCATGAAATCCAAAATCAAGCTGAACAGAATGTCCAAAAACCGAAGTCCCAAAAATTCCTCCCTTGCAGTGGGACAAACTCACCTTAAGACCCCATTCACTATACTCTAGAGTTAAACTAATAACATCATCAATATTATATGAACAACGATCAAGCTGAACTAAACCATTTTTTTACATTACTAAACACTCAATGGTTACAACATATATTAACACATACCACTATGAGTTTAAAAAATCCAAGGGCATAATATCTCAGACAACCATTAACTCGGATGGTGACATACTTGGTTGTTAATCAGTAAAGGAATGAGTGGGTCACACAACCTCCTAAGTAACATCTCATGCCAATTCCAATCTGAACTAAAATACCAAAACTTATTCAATGCTCAATCCCATGTCAAGGGTTAAGATACAAAAACCACCCATATGAACAAGGGTTTTTTTTAAAAACCCATATGTCCTACTAATTACAATGGAACCCTAGAATAAAAGATCAAAGCATATGAAAATCATCTCAACCTATAAGTGTGATAGATACCATCGGCTAGACCCTTAAAATCATATATACCAGCCATATCCCATGGCCACACAAAAAAAATCTCTAGGATTTAGATCCCTTTTTCAATTAATTTCAATCTATAAAGGAACACGCTATAAATGATCACTCACATCTCCATTTTGAGGTATATTATCGAAAAACATAAAAATAGCCTTCTATGAGGGTTCAAACAAAGGAAACCAATTAAGTTTCCAATTAATTTCATTTAATTAATTCATTAAAAACATAAATATTTGAATTAATATTAATAAAACCTCATGTACCATTTCAAAAACAATGAAAATGGTTTTAAACAACAAGCCATGGGAAAAATAGAAAATTTATTTCAACTTCCTATTCAATCCCATTAAATTATGATTAATTCCACAATAATCATGAAATTTAGAGTCAAAATTAATTTTATCCAAACTGGTGACCAATGACAGTCCCATTTATTCAACTCAGGTTGTTCATGAAGAAACCCCATAACATTTCATTTCATAAAACCTTTCCCCAAAAAACCTACTTCGGTTTCGTTGGAATTTTTAAAATTAACAAACGATTTCATGTAAAAACTCAATAGTATTACATTTATAACCATTAATAGACACACCATGGTTTTAAAATGGCATAGTCACGTGGGTGGCCATCTACAAATCAATAAGAAGCCTCTACAGCTTGCCGCTAGGATTTGGCTCCCACTAATCAAATAAATTAATTTATGTTCAAAACATAACAATCATTAAATTTAACAATTTTATTCATATAATTCATTTACATTTAATATGAATTTCCTTTTTTCTCAATTCATGATTCACCCATTCAATTAATAAACTGAAATCTATCTCCCACTAATCACGTCCAATTACATTTAAAATTTTACCTTTAGAATCCCTTTTTAAGGGTTCAATACACATGTCACCCCTCGTCCCCCAGGGCTTTGGTCTTGTAGTTCACCGATTGGACCATTTCTCTATCTAAGGGAACTGGAAAAGGTGGTTGGTGGACCCACCATATAGGTAAAAAGGGGGACTTAATTGAAAACCACGTTTTTTCCCTTGGGGATTAGTCGACTGGTTCACCGGTTGGGCCATTTCACTATCTGGGGGAACTGGCACATTCTTTAGTCCCACCAAGCTCAGACACTATTCATATTATGAATAGAGCTACTCAACACCATGTCTTAGCTGGGGAATGTTTATCTCCATTGGTTGGCAGACCCACCATATGGGTAAAAATGGGGACATAATTTAAAACCAAATTTCCCCTAGGGAAATAGTCGAGTGGATCATCGGTTGGGCCATTTCACTGTCTGGGGGAACTGGCGTAGGCCCGAGTCCCACCCGGCTCAGACACAGTTCATATTATGAACAAGGATATTCAACACCATGGCTTAGCTAGGGAATATGTATCTCCCTATGACGGTGGACTCACCATATGGGTAAAAACGGGGACTTAATTGACAACCATATTTTTTCCACCAGGCCGTTAGTAGAGTGGTTCACTAGTTGGGCCATTTCATTGTCTGGGAAAACTGGCACAGGATCAAGTCCCACTAGGCTCATACACTATTCATATTATGAATAGGGCTATTCGAAGACAAGGATTACTTGGGGAATGTGTTTTTCCCTGGGTTGGTGGACCCACATTATGGATAAAAATGAGGTACTTAAATGAAAACCATGTTTTTCCTTTAGGGCTTTAGTTTAGTGGTTCACCGGTTCGGCCATTTCGCTGTCTGGGGGAACTGGTACAGGTTCAAGTCCCACCAGGCTTGGACACTGTTCATATTATGAATGGGTATATTAAATGAAATTTCTTAGCTGGGGAATGTGTATCGCCCTGGTTTGGTAGACTTAGCTTACAAATAAACTGGGGGACATAATTGACAACCACGTTTTTGGCCACCAGGGCATTAGTCGAGTGGTTGACCAGTAGGGCCATTTCACTATCAGGGCGAACTGGAACATGCTCAAGTCATGCCAAGCTTGAACACCATTCAAATTATGAACAGGTATTTTCAACACGATGTCTTAGCAGGGTAATGTGTACTCCTTGGGGTGGGGGACCCACCATACAAGTAAAAAGGGGGACTTCATAGGCAATCGCGTTTACAACATCAGCCTCAGCCCGGTTGGTGAGGACTCAATAGGTTCATCTAAGAGATTCGAGATCAAATCTGGGTGGAGGCACATTTCAGGGATTGTTTCAGTACTATAGCATGTATTGATGGGTACTGTAGCATCTATAACTATTCATCCATTTGGGCCTTTGGGCCATCGGCTTGGGCCTCAGGTCTTGTAAGGCTTTCAGGCCACCCATGGCCTTCATGCCAGTTATTTCTCAAGGCCTTCGGGCCACCTAATGGATTTAGGGAAACCACAAGGATTTCGGTCCACATGAATTCAGATGTACCAGTTTGACTATATGGAAAAATTCTTTAGATGAGGATTCAGGGCAGGTGCATTAACTAGAGAAGAGCTAACAATATTTGGAAGAATGAGAGGGTATGGATTTACCAATAGTACCAGGCCTGAGCAGCATTTCATAGGATAGCTAGCCGACCAACCCTATGAATTTGGATTGCTGATATCATGACATATGCTGGTGATGATGAGTTCCAAGTTGTCTTGTTTGGGTGATTCCCACTAAGACCTACGAGTCATGTAATTATCACTAAGCCTTCAGGCCTTATAAGGGTTCTACCTTACCCCTTGAAAGGTGGATTATGAAAAAAAATAATAAAAAAATGAAGGCCTTCGGGCCATTCTGACTAGTTATAAGGCTCCCATACACCTTATAACTGAAATTGGCTCCCATCGTAAATGCTACCAAAAATTTCATCCCATGTAGCCATTTATATATTATAATATCTCTAGCTTGTTATATAAAACCGTAAAACAAAAGCATGCTATATAACAGAATCATGGAATAACATTAAAACATGCTAAAATCATTGGCATCATTGCATATGTTGGTCAGAGTAGAGTACTCAAGTGGGGGGTGAATTGAGTATCTATTCAAAATTTCTGTAGAAAATCATTCCTAAAGGTTTTCCCCAATAAAGTTAACTAAAACCTAGTTAATCAAAGTTTTACTGTTATGAATGTTTGATTATTTTAATAACTTCATAGAAGATTGATTAATTCTTAGTAATATTAATATTGATTATTCACAATAATTTTGATATATTCAATTAAGACATTGCAATTATATCTTTTTTACACGGTTAACTATCAAAGTAAATTTAGTGATTTTTAGATTAAATAGTTAAATTGAGAAAACCAAATGAAATCGCATAGAAGATATAAAACAAGTGGTATATTCTCAATCCGAGATGTAATCCACTCTACATGGTGATCACCTTCCACCAACCTGTTTATATATATTAAATTGATCCACCCCTAGATTAGGGTTAACTACATTACACATGACTGTCCAGGTCACATGACCTCTTCCACATTTCTTCATGGTTACAAACTACCCGGCCATAAAGGGGCCTCTTCCACACTTATTTGTTGGTATACACAAACACAAACAGGATGATTGAGAGATGATATATTATACCCTTCAGTTTAGTTTAGGAGACGGAGTGTGTTTTTATGAAAATTCATACACTGCCCAAAAGCTAATAACAAGATACACAAAAGAGAAGAATTAGTGAGATAAATCTATAAGTGCTCTGAGTGGTTTTCTATTTTTGTTTGGACTTCTAGGGTGAAGCATATTTATAAATAGAGTCCATTTGTGGAAAATAGAGTGTCACAAGTCAGCTGGATCTAGTGTGTGTTATTCATGGTGTTGAAAGTGCGAAGATGTCCTTGACTCCAGTAATCAAGTATGCTTCGTGTGTTATTCCAGAATGTTGAGTTTTCTCTGTCAGTTATTTTATTAGGTAAGATCATGTGTTATTCATTGTATTACACTCTTTGTATATATTTTTTATTTCTTGGATTCTCTTCTCTTTTATTCTTGGAATGCATGTGTTGGATCCGATAAGATGTATGTATTATGTACTTCATACATTTTACTATCAAGTGATATATCTACAATGAAACATTCATTATGTTAGTGAATTTAAAATATTCAAATATGATTGATAGAGATTAAATTTAAATAACAAAAAACAAATTAAGAAATGGTATAACAGTATGTTAGGAAATAGTGTCTCTATAAAGCAGTGTCTCATGGTCATGGTGTCTGGTTCACAATGTCTGGTTCACAGTATATGGTCCATGGTGTCTGGTTCACGGTGTGTGGTTCACGGTGTTTTTTCACGGTGTCTGGCTTGTAATGTCTGGTTCCTTTTCTAGAAAAACATAACCCATGGTAGACTCACGGTGTCTCAGACTTAGCCAAATATATGTGTTCAAACTTAATCAGTGATATTCAAATAATTTATTAGACATAATAATTTATCAATGAAATCATTATAAAGTAAATCAAATATATTGTATATTAATTAGACTTAATTTATAGCAATTATGATCTTTGATAGATTTCTTTAAATCACAAGGATATTAATTATCAGTATAGGGTTTTGGATATATTACAGGATTACCAGGCCTTATAGATTATATATTATTTATTATCATTAAAACGTGATTAATACATGAGGAGTCCAAGAACCCCCCACCCCGTTTTGATGATCACAAATCATGTGTATTTTGAGTGTATATGTCTCCAATATAAACTACAAATTTTTCTATTCTTACATTGAGGGGTTTTTATTTCTCCCCCTTTTGGGATTATCAAAAAGTATGAATAATAAGAACACAATAAAAGGGAATAGTTCATTAGATAAAGAGAGTGTCGTTAAAAATATTAGATAACAAAAAAATAAAACAACATCCCTATCAAAAGAGAGCAGTCACTGTTCTTCATCATTAGATGATATTTTCCTTTCCCATGGATACAACACCAGAAGAAGAAGCTCTTGGAGAAGAGTTTTATTTAGAATAAGGGTGTGAACTAATTGAAATCGAAGGTAAAGGACGACCTTCAAAGATTAAAGGGGCCAATGTAGGGGTGGTAGAAGACCAATGCAACTGTTGATCAAGGATTTTAGGCCTGATCTGACTCCAGGCCTTACTAAATGACATAGATGTGGGGGTTTGGGTAGAGGTGAAGGTAAGAAAACTCAATCTCAAAGGTACATCTACAGGAGCAACAATGGCAGTACTATGAACATGAATATAAGGCCTAAAAGCTGGATAAAATCAGAAATGATTCAAAAACCATACTTCATGGCTATTTCATGGTCATCCTTGTTTTCCATAAACTTTTCCAGCAAATGTGTAATGCCCCGACCCCAGTTACCCAGATTCAGTGCATTATTACCTAACCTTATCATGATACAAGGAAATCAGATCCTGAAAGACCGATCAGTTTAGCAGGCTTGGAAATACTAGATACATTCATAATTTTAACAATACATTATAAAATGAAAAACTACAAAAACATTATTTCAATAGGCCACATTCATATATCCTTAGAATATCCCTACAGGTTAGTCATAAAATACTTCTTCATATCCTGGGAAAAATAAATCTTAGAAAGGGGTGAGCTCATATGCTCAGTAAGGATAAAAATATTGCAGAAACATTCATAAATAAGCATAAACCATTAAGGCAATTTATAATACTAAAACAAAATCCTTTTAAACTGAAACTTTAGTATAATATGGATAAGATAAAATCAAATAATTTCATTTACTTATTCATATTGATATTCTACTAGTCGAATAATCACATGATATATCAATAGCCACTTTCATAATGATGGAACACATAATGCCAGACATCATAACCCCATAGTCAAGGCCTTGTGCCAAAAAAAAAATAAGATTTTTTCAAGGCCTTGTACCAAGATACTAACTTGTCTCATGAGACCTATGGATGTATCGAGGAGCTATAGTGGGATCCACCCGTCACATACTAAGTCCAATGCATTTCTTATATGAAAAGGATTAATCATAACATAAACATTCGTATTAAAACTTGAATACCAAATGACAATAATTTATCCATAAACCTTGAATGGTGAAAAAATAACACATCCAAAGTCAAACATATCACAAAAACTTTAATACAATATGGATTTTTTGTATCATAATAAATCAACTTCAAATAAGCTTAAAATCCATCAAAATATGTTGACATAGTTGAAATCAAAACCTTTTTAGGGAAAATTCTATTTCTATTTTGAAATCATTTAAAATTCATATAATTATAAAAGAAATCATTTATTTTGGGAAATATTATTATAATAATGAAATTGAATATTTGATGATGTTATAATGGCCGAAAATAGCCGCACCTTCCGTATAAGTTAAAAGAAATTTTTACCTTAATTTTCTTGAAAAGGTCATAAAGTACCTTGTTTGGAAAATGACGGAAAGATTCCTTTCAGAACATATAAGGTCAAATAAGAGAATAAATTACATTAACCAATTTTCTAGTAAATAGTCAAAATGTTTTGAATTATATTTTTAAGAAGCATGGATTTGGATGATAAAGAGGTTGAAGTAGATAATTATGTATAAACAACCTCGGATAATGAAGAGATTGTTAAATTAACCCTTAACATGTTATTTTACTTGGTCGAGGGTAGATTAAAATTATTTATAATTGTAAAATCATTGTTATTAAATTACAGAAGAACTGTATATATTAATGTGATAACATATATGATCTTCTAATATTGCTTTGTTAATGATATTTCAGTAGTATCATCGTTTCGGGTGTTAACTAATTCGTTTTCCCTTATATGCTTTGTTACATAAGTAATGTTTTTTGTGGATATGATTTATATTATTTATATTCATAATGATATTATTTCTTTAATAATTATTTTTAATCATCAAATTAAAATTATTCTTTAATGGATACGATGGGGAATGAATCTCATAGTGTTCATGGAGATGTTAATCCGTACGTACGGACGAGCGACAATATCATTATTTTGATATTGAAATAACATATAATTGGAAGGAAAATCATATATACAAATTCATTATCATGTTATATTTATTATTTACATCAATTATAAAAATTATAATACCCATCAAAATAATAATGTATTGAATAACAACTACACCACAACGTGGAGGTGGTAAGCCGTACATACACACGTATGGAAACATGTCATTCAAAGGATGGATAGAATAATAAATATGGTTGTAACATATTTATAATAACATCATAGTATATATAAGATACTTTATTTACTTTTTTTAATGTAAACCACAATGAAAGGGGAAGTGGAATAATAAAGGAACATGAAAGAAGTGATGAAATATTTACCTCTTTTTCAGGTTCTTCCTTTTGATTTGATCAAAATGGCTCCTTATGATAACATTATGACTAAAGGAAGGCCTCTAGGATGAAGGAAGGATATTTGAGAGGATATTTGGGAAGGGGTTGTCCAATCTAAATGGGTTTGAAGTTGTGAATTTGAGAGATGTTTATGTTCCCTTTTATAAGAAGGGTGAGAAGCACCTTAGGGAACGATTGAAATGTTATTTTATAATAAACTCATTTTCGGTTTCTAATGGATCAAAAATGATTTATTTAGATGATAATGTGGGTATGGGTCAAAAAAAATGCAACCAATATGTTTTATACATGTTGGGGTCACTATATTAACATTATCTTTTAGATTTAACTCTTAGTTAATTTGTTTGACATTTACCATGTCTCTTTGTATTTTAATATTATAAGATTATTAAATGTACTATAAACTTCCAAGAGAACTTCATGTGGTTCACCAATGGCATATATAATATTATCTATAACCTTTTCCCGAACATTATGTTTTTAGGAATATAATATCAATTTATAATATAATATTTGTTTTAAAAACTCTTTTATGTCAATTTTGACACTATTTTCTATTTTTTTCTTAAATTCATAATAGCATTATTACATAGAAAAAAATACATTTAATAATCCCTATCATTTCATATTAACCTAGAAAATTAGTGTAATTAATATAAATTCTCAAATTACATTTTTTGGATATTTATAATATCAATAATTTTAATATTTCATTAATAAGGTAATTACTGCATCATCATTATGTCATAAATAAAATGAATTATTTATTGTCTAAAAAATAAAAAAAATAAAATTTTGTAGGAAAATATTTTTATATATTTAATGAATATTTATTGTCTAATTTATATTATATTTAACCATATATTAAAAATGGTTTATTTATTAAACTTTGAATTTAACACATTTAATTCCTATTTGAATTAAATAATAATAAATGTCCTAATCTAATCTAAGTGGAACTGAAGATTCATATTTGATTCCTAAGGTTGTTTTAGATCGAATTACACTTATCCAATAGAATTAGGACATATGATACGGTAATAATAATATCATTTTTACCTTTAATTACCCTTTTTTACTTTTAACCGTGGTAAATAAAAGTCAAAAGTTACTATTCACCAAAATTATTTTCATCTCATTGGACCATAATTTACTTACTGATATCAACTATGTCCCTAGGATTTTTGAAATTCAACTCACAAAAGAGGAAAAATTAGGATTTATGTGAATTTGAAAATGCTCCTAGGGGTGGGTAAAAGACAATAAAAAGTTCAATTAACTTTTTATATATCTAAAATTATTATAAACTGACTCTAATTAATTACATTGAAATTATATTGGTTTTAATTATCTATTTTTTCCTAAAATAAATTTAAATAAAATAAATTATCATTTATATAAAAAGACAGTTTTAAACAATAACTTTGTGTTTTTCACTATTCATAAAAAATTTAACATTTTCAGAAAAATAAAAAAAATTCACCCTAAGATTATTTCGATAATCTGAGTCCATAAATGAAGTCCATTTTGAAAGATAAAATTTTTAATATTTCAAAAATCTGGTATTACTATTCATATAGGCTAGTTTGATTGGTTTTGGTGTGTTTGAACTCGATGTTGCGAACAAAAAAAGCTATTGTATTATTCAAAGGGAAATGTACTGTAGAAGCTTGGAGTTTTACATTCTCCCCCCTAATAATTTTGTCCTTGAAATTTATTAAATATTACTACATTAAAAGTTTCTAGTGGTTCTTCATCATAAGTTCCTCAGGTTCCCATGTCACCTCTTCTATCATATGGTTTCTCCATAGAACTTTTACCAGACGAGTCATCCAGTTTCTCAACACATGTTCTCTTGTATCAAGAACCATGACAGGATCTTCACAATAAGACAGATCAGGTTTCAATTATAATTCCTCATTGATAAGTACACTAGTGGGGTCCGACATTTATTTTCTCAACAGTGATATGTGGAACACATCATAAACATTGGGGAGACTTGGCGGCATTTCCAAATGTTAAGATACAACCCCAATTCATTCTTAAATTTTTAAAGGTTTGATGTACATGGATCTCCATTTACCCTTCTTAACAAAATGTATAACACCCTTCCCTGGAGATACCTTCATAAAACATGATCTCCTACCTGAAATTCCAAATCCTTCATTTGGTTATCAGTATATATCTCCTACATATTTTGAGAAATTTTTATGTTGGATTGGATTACCTTCACCATTTCCACCATTTCCTCAACAAGTTCAGGGCCTACGAGTTTTCTTTCACCAACATCATCCCTATAGGTTGGTGTGTGGCATCTCTTTCTATATTACGCTTCATATGGTTCCATCTGAATACTTGATTGAAAACTATTGTTATAAGAAAATTCTATCTATGGTAAATATTGATTCTACATACATTGAATGTCAAGTGAGAAAGATCTCAACATGTCTTCTAAGGTATGGATAGTCTGTTCTGAATGACCATCAGTTTGAGGGTGGTAGGCAGTGCTACAACAAAGTTCGATATCCAGGTCTTTCTGAAAAATATTCCAAAATCATGATGTAAAATGGGGATGACAATCAGAAATAATCAATATAGGTACTCCATGAATTCATACAAGTTCATTAATATATAGTCTTTCTAAAACATTAAGTGGTAAATCTTCTCTTATAGCATGAAAATGTACTGACTTGGTAAGGAAATCAACAATGACCCATATTGCATCATTCCTTCTGGGAGTCTTATGTAGTCCCTTTCCAAAGTCCATCCTAATATCATCCAATCTCCACTCAGGTATGGGATGAGCTTTCATAACTCCTCTAGGCTATTGTCTTCTATCATTCACTTGTTGAAAAACCATACATCTTGACCCAAAATCAGAAATCTCCCTCTTCATGTTGTCCCACAAAAAATGTTCCTTCAAATCTCTAGACATTTTGGTGGTCCCATGGTGTATAGAGAAATTGGAGCTATGATCAGCATTCAATACTTCTCTTATTATATCAGATATATTAGGAACACAATGTATCTTTCCAAATTTCAAAATTCCATCTTCATATACGAAGTCACTCATTCTCCAGTAATTCAGTGCTTTAATCTTCTTTTGAAACCCCTCATAATCATCCAAAGAACATTTTATCCATTCTAGTAAAGTTGGATTAGAAACCATTTGAAAAAGAATTGATGTTTCACATTCATGGTTATTCCCATATCTATCTTTATTACATCCATGTATATAGTATCCCTTTCAACTCTCATATTGTTCAAAACTCCATGAAACATTCTACTCAAAGCATTGTCCACCATATTTTCCCTCCCTGGGTGGTAGTGTATAGTGCAATAATAATCCTTGAGTAGTTCATGTGATCACTATTTCTTAATTTTGAGTTCTTTTTGTGAGAAAATATACTTCATACTTTTATGATCAGTATAAATCTCACATTTTTCACCATATAGATAATGTCTCAACATCTTCAAAGAAATTATTACAGTTTCTAACTCATGATCATGAGTAGGATAGTTTTTATCATGAATTATTAGATGTAGGGATGCATAGGAAATATCCCTATCATTATGATTACTGACACAACTAAGTCCATTCTTTGAAGCATCATTATAAATTAAAAACCCATAATTCCTCATTGGTAGGGTCAATATAGGAGCATATACTAATATTTTCTTAATTCATCAAAACATTTTTTAAACTCTTTTCCAAAAAAAATTACCCCTTTCTGTATGAGCTTGGTTAATGGGTTAACCAATCGGGCAAAATTCTGGACAAAATGCCGATAATAACCAGCTAAAACAATAAAACTACATACATCGGTTATACTCGTCAGTGCTGGCCATTCGTGGATTTCCTTTGTATTTGATGGATCAATATATATTCCATCCTTAGAGATAATATGTCTAAGAAAGGAAATATATTGAAGCCACAATTTAAACTTGTTAAACGTCCAATATAATTCATTTCTTTTGAGAGTCATCAGGATAATGCTCAAGTGATTTTCATGATATTCGCATATTTTTTGAGTACACCATGATATCATCAATAAATACCACTACTAAGTCAGAATGATATTCCTTGAAAACCATTTTCATTAGATCCATGAAGATAGTGGGTTCATTAGTCAATCCAAAAGGCATTACTATAAACTCGTAATGCCCGTACCAGGTTCAAAATGCTATCTTCGGAATGTCTTCTGTCTTCATGCACAACTAATGGTATGCAAATCATAGGTCAATCTTCAGAAAATATTGATCTCTATGAAGCTTGTCAAATAAATCATCAATGCGAGGTAGGGGATACTTGTTCATTATTATTATTGCATTGATCTCCCAATAGTCAATGCACAACCTCATGGATCCATATTTCTTCTAAACAAAACGGAAAGGGGATCCCCATTGGGAAACACTAAGATGAATAAATCACTTATTACTCAATTCATCTAGTTGTTTCTTTATTTACACTAATTCCACAGTGGCCATTCTATAAGGGGTCATCGAAATGGGCCTTGGACTGGGAATTAAATCAATGCAAAACACAATTTCTCATTCTGAAGGATGTCCAGGAAAATCTTGTTGAAACACATAAAAATATTATTGAAAAATAGTTACATATTATATTTGAACATTCTCTTCCTCACCCACAATTATTTCATTCTCATCCTCCCTAATAATTTAATTTAGTTGAGCTACTAGGGGTGGATCTAGATAAGAATCAGGTGGGGAAGATAATTCTCTAAAGATAAGCTATTCTTTATCATCGTCATTAAAAATAGTATCCTCCTACTTTATAAGATAAATGTTTGCATCATGGTCTGAAAGCCAATACATACCTAGGATTATATCAAATTCAATCATGTGTATAAGTATGCGATCAGCAGATTAAGAACATTTATATGACCTAATAGGGAATGATTCAAAAATCATTCTTGCAATGATACTTCCCTTAGGAGTTTTAACTGACAACTCCCTTTTTAAATAAAATTGAAATATCTAATTTTCCTAAAAAACATGGAAGATATGAAATAATGAGATGATTCAGAATCTAATAAATCATTTTCTTAACTTGAGGAAACCAATAAAATTACCTTCAACCATGTCTTTTAGAGCTTCAACCTCAGGATTAGTGATAGTATAAGAAAGACCTTGATCCCATGGCCTTTTATGAGGTATGTTTACTTGGTGCATAGGACATTAATTTTCATAATTCCCCTTTCTCTACAATTATATCATTCAACGTTGACATATTCAGTCTTCCCTTACAATCGCGAGCTTGGTGGCCTTTTTCAATGTAGTTGTAACAGACTCACATACCCTTCCGTGAAGTACTGGTGTGTTTCATCCCAAATTTTCTACAGGATGGATATTAAAATTTTTTCCTTCATCCCATTATTTATATTTCTAGAGTGTTCAACAGATCACATCTTCTCTTGGTTTTCTTTAAAGACATATAACATAGAGAATTCATTTTCTCTCTTGATAGAACATGAGATAATGTCTTTGTATGATGAGAAGGATTTCGAGACTAATGATCGATGGAGAAATGGTGTTAACCCATCAATGAAACAATAAATCTTACTTCATGGGTTACCTATATAATCTACAACATGCCTCGCTAACTATGAAATGTTAGCCTCATACTTTGTGACATTCTCAGCCTCCTTTTCCCTCAGACTCAGAAATTGTTTTTTCAAATCCTCTCGATGGTCATGAGGAATGTATTCTTTCTAATAAAATCTCTTTAAACTCCCTCCATTCCATATTTGATACTTCCTCATTTTCTTTTGTGTTTTGAATTAATGACCACCTTTGATCAGTATCTCTATTGAGGTGGTAAACTTCTATGACAACTTTTTCTCTTTCGATACTCCCCAAGGCATGGAATATTTTATCTAATGAATTTTTCCATTGATCAGCCACTAATGGATTTGTACTCCAATTGAATGTTGGTGGTTTTTTCCTCATGAAGAGATCTAACATTGATCCTCCATATTGTGGATCTGTGTGCTCCATACGGGGAAGGATATTATTCATAACCTAAGAGAGTTGTCCCAGTATTGTGATAAGATGATTAGCACCAGTTGCTTTCGCAACTCCACTATAATTATCTAGAGTATTAGGGAAATACCTACATGGATTACATGCATTGAATGATTTCTATTCCATCCACTAGGATCTATTTCTAAACAATGGAATAAACTAGATTAGTTTATTAATATAAATTCATAATTCCAAACAAGTAAAACAATTAATATAAATTGAATAGTTTATAGATATAATCCATAATCATAAAAAAGATTTCTTTGAGGATGTATATACTCATTAAACCTTCATAACTATTTGTAAAGAAAATGATAATTTTCCTATGCATACCCCCGGGAGTGTCATATCCAACAGTGCAGGAAGGCCTGTTGTCGTACACTAGTTCTAATTCGAGTCTAGCTGAAAGTGGTGTTTTTGGGTTTTACCCCTAGGTATATCTGTGCCAGGGCCACCACTACCTGCGTGTATCCAGACAAGGATGTGTTGCTTGGGAAACTCACAAAATATCTACTATACCAACATTACATGAAGTTATTCTATATTAATCCTCAAATTCTATCTTAGGGTAATGTTCTCTCATCAGAGTTTATCTAAATCTAGTTTCCATGGTTTGTACTAAACTTCATATGATACCAATTGTAACACCTCGAGCCCAGTTACCAAGAGTCAATGCATTATAACATAACATTTTCATGATACAAGGAAATCATGTCCCGAAAGACCGATCAGTTTAGTAGCCTTGGGAATAATAGGTACATTTATAAGGTTTACATTAAATTATAAAATGAAAAACTATAACAACATTATTTCAATAGACCACTTTCATATCACCTCAGACTATCCCTACAGGTCAGTTAGAAAATACTTCTGCACATCCTGAGAAAAATAAAATTGGTGAGCTCAGATGCTCAGTAAGGATAACAATATAGCCAAAACATTCATAAATAAGAATAAACATTTAAGGAAATGTATAAGACTAAAAAAAGCCTTTAAAAATGAATTATACATAATATGGAAATGATAATATCAAATAATGTCATTTACTTATTCACATGGATATTCTACTAGCAGAATAATAACATGAAATATAAATAGCCACTTTCATAATGATGAAATGCATAATTCCAGACATCATAACCCCATAGTCAATTCCTTGTGCCAACACTACAAATAAGATTTTTTCAAGGCCTTATGCCAAGACACTAGTTTGTCTCATTAGAACTACCGATGCATTGAGGAGCTATAGAGGGCTCCACCCATCGCATACTAAGTCCAATGCATTCCTCATATGAAAAGGTTTAAACATAACATAATCATTCATATAAAAACTAGCATACAAAATATCAATACTTTATCCATAAACCATGAATGGTGTAAAAATAACACATCCACAGTCAAACATATCACAAAAACCTTCAATACAACATGGATGTTTTATATCATACACAATTGGAAAGATGAACTACACCCATGGTTCCAAACCTTGGGTATAGCTCACAAAACTGAGGGTATAACCTATAACCACGGTTTTGGGAACTGTGGGAGTGAGAGGAATCACAATAGGGATCTGAGACTATACCCAGGGTTTTCTAACCATGGGTATAGTGGTGTCACAGTGTGGCACACCACTGTAAAACATGGAATAAAACTTCCCCCACGGTGTTCAAACCATAGGGATTTATATTCAAAAAATGATGATGCCAGGTTTCGACCACAAGAACCCCCACCAACAAGCTGCCCTCTCTGAAGAACCTTTCCAACTGCATGTTCGATATATATATATATATATATATTATAAATATATTAATATAGTTGCATATGTAAAAATGATAACAGTGTGAATCTAACACGCGACTTGTTTGATGAGTTTTTGTCATATGACCAATTGAAGTGCAGAAATTTTTCAATATATATTGATACATTAATTTACATATATTAATTATAACTCATTTATTCAAAAAAGCTCACTGAGATTCAAACATTCCACCACCTTTAACTATAAAGACTTCATGACCAACCAACCTACATATATTACTTTTTTAATATGTGTAAATTTTTTATTATATTAATCCAAACCATGTTCCCGCCAAATAGTTTTGTTTCCCCACATAATTTTTCTTCCCTCCATAATTCGGGAAAGCTATACCCATTGTTTAGCCAATATGTGTGTATAGGTCTTTAAAAGAAACCCCAATACACATGGTATTGAAAAACATTGGGTATAGGTCTTCCCAAAAAACCCAATACCCACAGTTTTTCAAAAACCATGGGTATTGGTCTTTAAAAAAAAATATACCCACAATTTTGACCAAAATCATGGGTATAGATGACCTATACCCAGGTTTTTCCCAAAATTGTGGGTATCAGTCCCCATATTATCCCTATACCCACGGTTTTAGAAAACTGTGGGTATAGGTCCATTCTCCATTATTGATAATGAATCAAATTTAAATAAGCTTAAAATCCATCAATATATGTTGACATAGATGAAATCAAAAACGTTTTTAGAGAAATATCTCTTCTATATTTAAAAAATCTAAATTTTATATAATTATAAAAGAAAACATTTATTTTGAAATTATTATTATAAGATTGTAAGGGAAGCATTGATGATATTATAACTGCAGAAAATAATTACACCCAATGTATAAGTTAAAAAAACATTCTTACCATAATTTTGTCCAAAAGGCCATAAAGTACCTTGTATGGAAAATGAAGGAAAGCTTCCCTTCAGAACAAATAAGGTCAAATAAGAGTATAAATGTCTTTAACCCATTGTCTATTAAATAGTAATTTTTTCTTTAAATACATATTTATGAAACAAGGATGTGGATGATAAAGAAGTTCCAATAGATAATTACTTATAAAAAACCTCGGAAAACGAAGACATTGTGAAATTAACAATTTCCATGTTTTTTACCATGGTTGAGGGTATATTAACCTCATGTATAATGGTGAAATAATTATTATTAAATTATAAAAGAACCATATATATTAATATGATATCATATATGATCTTCTAATGTTTCTTTATTAATGATATTTCAGTAGTATCATTGTTTCAGGTGTTAACTGATTCATTTTCCTTTATATGCTTAGTTACATAAGTAATGTTTGTTATTGATATGATGTGTCTTAATCATATTAATATGATATAAAGTCTTTAAACATTATTTTTAATCATCAAATGAATATTTTTCTTGAATGGATACGATGAAGAATGAATCTTATCGAGTTCGTGGAGACGGTAATCCGTACTTATTCATGAGCAACAATATCATTATTATGATAATTAAATAATATATAATTGGTTGGTGAGGACTATCTAGGTGAATCCAAGAGACCAGAGATCAAATTCGGGTGGAGGCATATTTCCTGGTAATGTAGAAGTACTGTAGCAGTACTGTAGCATGCACTGTGGCAGTACTCTAGCATGCACTGTGGTAGTAATGTACTAGGAATGGTAGCAGGAAATGTTCGGTAATGTAGCAGCCAGAAATATTCATCCATATGGGCCATCGGGCAACCGATTTGGTCCTCAGGTCCTGAAAGGATTTTGGGACACACAAGGCCATCGTGCCAGTTGATTCTTAAGGCCTTTGGGACACCTTAAGGCCTTCGGGAAACCCCATGGCCTTCAGGCATCATGAATGCAACCCCCAGACACACTGAAAAAATTGAGCAGCCCTAGATGAGGATTCAAAGCAGGTGTACTCCCCATAGCAGAGCCAAATGGATTATCAGAATGATACGGTATGGATATACCATTGGTACCAGCCTATGCTTGCAAGGGAAGCCTAGCCAGACTGTCATGCAAAGGTGGAGAGCTACTATCAAGGTGCAGATGCTGTGGAGGGGCAGTTCCTTGTGGATAGTCCAGTTGAATTCCCTAAGACCTTCGGGTCCTGTAATCTTCTAAAACTATTGGCCATTTAATCTCTAAAACTACTAGCCTTGTAAGGGTTCCCCCTCATCCCTTGAAAATGGGTTATCAAAAACAAATAAAAATAAAGGCCTTTGGGCCATTCAGGTCAACTACACTACGACGAGGAGGCAGTAAGCCGTACGTAAGCACATTTGGTGACATGTGATTCAAAAGATGGATAGAATAATGAATTTGTTTGTACCATATTTATAATAACATCGCATATTATATAAGATACTAAATAAATTATTTTATAATGGAATACACTATGAAAGAGGAAGTGGAAGAAGAAAGGAAATAGAAAGAGGTGATTAAATATTTACCTCTTCTTCGGGTTCTTCATTTCGATTTGATCAAAATGGCTCTTTAAGATTGATTTATGACTAATTTATGGCCTCTAGGTTGAAGGGAGGATAGTTTATAGGCTATTTGGGTAGGTTTTGGCAGATCCAAATGGATTTGAAGTTTTAAATTTGAGTGAAGAGGAAGTGCCCTTTTATAAGAGGGGTGAGGGGTACCTTTGGAAAAGATTGAAAGATTATTTTATAATAAAATTATTTTCGGTTTATAATGGCTCAAGAATTATTTATTTCAAGGCTATGGTGGGGAAGATCGAAAAATACTCAAACAATAGGTTTTAGACAGGTTTGGGTCACTATATTAACCTTATACTTTAGATTTAACTCTAAGCTAATTAGTCTGACATTTACCATGTCTCTTTGTATTTTTATATTATATGGTTAATAAGAATACTATAAAATTCCACGAGAACCTCAAGAGGTTCATTAATGGCATATATAATATTATTTAAGACCTTTGGAACAACCATATATTTTTAGGAATAGAATAAAAATTAATAATATAATATTTGTTTTAAAAACTCTTTTATGTCAATTTTGACTAAATTTGCTATTTTGTTTTTCGTAAATTCATAACAATAGTATTAATTCTAAAAAAAACATTTAATCAACCCTAACATGTCATATTATCCTAGAAACATAGTGGAATTAATAAGAAGTTCTAAATTACATTTATTTGAATATTTATAATATCAATTATTTTAATATTTCATTAATAATGTAATTACTGGATCATCATTGTGTCATAAATAAATTAAATTATTTAATTTCTAAAAAATATAAATAAAATACCATTATGTAAGAAATAATTTTAAAAATAGAATTAATATTTTTAGTCAAATTTATCTTATTTGTAACCCTATATTAAAAATGGTTTAGTTATTAAACATTTAATTTAACACATTTAACTCTTCTTTGAATTAAATAATAGTAAATATCCAAATCTAATCCATGTGGACCAAAAGTATCATATATTATTCATAACGTTGTTTTTGGTCAAATTACATTTATCCATTAGAATTAGTACATGTGTTTGGATAATAATAATATCATTTTTACCTTTAATTACCGTATTTACTTTTTACCGTGGTAAATATGTCAAATGTTACTATTCACCGAAAATTAATTTCATCTCATTGAACCACATTTAATTAATGATATAAACTGTGTCTCTTGAATTTTCTAAATTCAACTCACAAAAGCGGTAAAATTATGTATTATGTAAATTTGTAAATTCTCTGAGGAGGTGGGTAAAAGACAGTAAAAGGATCAATTAAATTATTTTATATCAAAAAAAATTTATAAACTGACTCCAATGAATTACATTAAGCATATATAGTAATTATGTATCTATTTTGACCCAAAATAAATGTAAATAAAATAATTAATTATTTAATTATAAAGTCGGTTTTAAACAATAACTCAGTGTTTTTAACTATTCTTCAAAAATTGAATGTTTTCAGAAAAATAGAAAAAATTAAACCTAAGCTAATTTCGATATTCTAAATCCCAAAATGATGTCTATTTCAAAAGATGAAATTTATAAAATTTCAAAATGTGTGAATTAACATCTATAACATCTAGTTTGATTGGTTTTGGTATGTTTTAACTCAAAGTTGCGTAAAACACTATCTATTATATTATTCAAAGGGAAACATACTGTGGAAGCTTGGGGAGTTACAAAATGAGAGAACTCTATGAGATTTTGGAATTGTGTCATGAAGGATCAAGTAATAGGAGAAATCCTTATAATTTTCACAAGTTAATTGAAGTGATTTGTCAAGTCATTCTTAGATAAGATCTGGTTGATGTATAAATCCTCATTCATGGAAATTTCTTGCTGAGCATCATTAGAAATCTGGAAATGGATTCTTACCATATCATGGAATCAATCACTATCCTTGATGACTTTAGATAGTGATTCATTATTAAAACCACTAATCAAAACCTGAAATTCATATTTGACAACTATTCTAAGAAGATCACTATCTAAAGAAGGTGGAGAAGATTGGACCGAGGCATTAGAAGTAGTGACAACTATTTTAAGGGATTTATGTTGATTTAGAACTTGATGAAGGCACCCCTTATACTCATCAGTTAACTTGTTAAGACCTACAACTAGTTCACACAACTCTTGAATAATCTTCTTGTTTCTTTCTGCTACTTTTTCAACCAAAGTTGTTAAATGAGGTTGAATCACTGAGGCTATTGTATGTGGGGTCTGAGTAACAAAATTCTCTACAGGATGAGAAACAAGGTTAGATCGTGATGTTTTCACTTGCTATATTTCTTCAAACATACCTCTTAGAGTATTTACTTCATCAATAAGCAGTTTTTTCTCAACTTTAACTTCCTGAATCTCAAGAAGCATTTTGGGTTGAATCTACCATATGACTTTTTCCAATAACAAGGAAGCTTCTCTCTCATTAAAATTGGTTACAGTAGTTGATTGATTATTCAGGAACATTTCAATTCTAGAAAAGATGGTAGCTCCAAATTCATTCATATTATCCTTATTAACCATGTGTGAAGGATCTTGTGAGGGCGCATAGATTTAAGCTGAGACATGCTCAGGTCTGTTGGAAAAAGTAACATTAGGAGCAGATGTCATTATCCAGTGAAGCATATTAGTCAGATCAAGACCTTTGAATGACACTTCCTATGAATATTTCAAAACATAATAACTGGGGAATTTACACCATGCATCCACTGATCTTAGATCAATCAGATTTGGTACTTCAACAGATTCCAGACAGAGGGGCTTACCCCCTCAACGAGTGCATCCTTATTAGGATTGAGAGGTTTAGGTTCATGATCTCTTTACACGATGTCATCCTTGATTTCCTCAACCATTTCTTATTAAGCCAATTGAAAGGATTTCTCCATTATCTCTTCTACGGAATGAAATACTTCAGAAACATCTTGTTCCTCTGGTAGTTACTCAAGTGTAGCTTCTTGCATAATAGGAATATATTCTTCAATATTTTCTTCCACAACATCCTTTTTATATTCCTTAGCAATAAACTATTCCTCAACATTGGGTTGTTCATTCAAATAAGTGACATCTTTTAGAACATACATTTCCATCTAAATTACGACTTGAGGAACAGGTGTACTTTCTTCCCCATCAAGAATAGTTTCCCTCAGAGGTACAATAGCCTCATATTATTCTTCATAAAGAATATTCAACAACATCATACGGTTTTAAACCAGTATCATTAATACCTTTCAGTATTAAAGGGTGTTCCAATAGATTAATATTTTCATAGAATATATCATTATCTTCTACCCATTCCCTTTTCCATGGATTCCAAATGATTTTCATTCTCTTTATAATAACTTTGGAAATACAGAACTCAAAATCCTTAATATCTTCTTTATTTTGTTCAAAAAATCCTTGGGAATGTTTCATAGATGAGTTAAGCTGAGAGTAATATATAAATGATGAATTGGAGGTGATTTTGATCAACAATCACATATGGTGTATAATGTACATGAAATTATTGATCTTCGATCCATTTTTCATGAGATTTATCATCAATAAATTTGATATTTGTGTACAGTGAAATCACCTTTTCTGTAGATAATGAAATTCTAAATAAACTTGAATAGAAATCTAGATTCTCCATCTAGCTCAGCTGCGATCACTCTTTTCATGGTTCCATTTTTTGTTAAACTTATCAAAGAATATTAAAAAACAATGAATTCATTTGGAGGTGGAGTACCTCTTTATTATCCCTCAAAAATATCTTTATGTTTTGTCCAAAGGTATTCAGCACATAAACTTGATGAAAATGTCTACCTCTTTCCATTTATCCAACTTATTACAATATATCCATCATTAGAATGAAAATAAAATTGAACATAATGATAAAATGGTGGAAATTATTTAAGTCAAAAATGATGATAGTCCTTTGAAAAACAATCTAACATTCCTTTCTATTTAGAGTCATTAAAAACTAGACACTTAATCGACATGATCCACTTGGGGAAAATCACCTTTTCAGGTACTACTATTCTGCTCACAAGGATTGGATTTGGAGGACCCTCGAGTGCTAATATAGGAGTGATCTTGTTATTCTTATCTGAACTGTTTTCTCAGTAGTTGATAATGGAGGACATTTCATGTAGGGAATTCACTGAAGATACAAGAGAGAATGGTTTATGGGTGGAAGAAGGGTGATAGTTTGAGAGAATAGAAAATGGATCGAGTGAATAACAAGTGAAACATCCTTTAAATTATCATATAATAATACCAATAGTCCCAAACACAAAAATGTTGGAAAATTAAATAGTTAATTAATGAATTATCATGATACATATTATAGTTTAAAAATAAAAAATTAAGGCATCTTTATGGTGAGACAGTAACTGACTCTCACGGTGGGATAGTAACAGGCGTTCATGGTGAGACCGTAATAAATTTTCACGGTGGGACCGTAATAGTGTAATTTCTAGACTGTACGAACAAATTTTTAGAGACATTAAGTGTCATACAGTAACCAAGAAATAGTAATTATGATACCGTAAACATGAAACGATATGATATGGGACAGTAATATATGAAACAGTAAGATAACTACTTAAGAATTATCAAACCAAATTCATGTATGATGTAATCTATTCTTTCATAATTTAGTGGTTTGGTTAATATATCTGCGAGAAGATATTTAGTACCAATTAATTATAATGTGATATCACATTTTGTATAATGATCTCTCAAAAAGTGATGTCTTACATCAATATGCTTTGTCCTAGAGTTTGAAATATGAAATTTTGAGATGTTAATAGAACTTGTATTTTCACAATTTATAGGTACATTCCTGAATTGATATCCATATTACAGTAATGTGTGTTTCAAACAAAAAATTTGTGCACAAAAACTACCAGCTTTGATGTATTCAGCTTCTGTAGTAGATAATGCAACAATGTTTTGTTTCGTACTGCACCATGATACTAGCGACTTGCCCCAAAAGTGACATGTTCTGAAGTTTCTTTTTCTCTCTAACTTAAAACTACAGTAGTCAGTATCAGAATAACTTACTAATTCAAATGATTGTCCTCTAGGATAAAATATACTTAGATTGGGTGTGAGCATGAGGTATTTGAAAATTATACTAAAAACATTTAGATAATATTCCATTGGATTTGATTAAAAATGAGCACACATACACACACTGAACATTATGTCAGGTCGACTACCAGTTAAGTAGATTAAACTTCCAATCATTCCTCTGTAAGTGGTTTGGTCAAAAAAATTTCCATTTTCATTAAGATCAATCTTACAAGTGGTACTCATTTGATTTTCACTACTTTTAGTGCTATCATATCAAAAACAATTTAGAAGGTCTCTAGTTTATTTACATTAATTTAAAATAATACCATTATTATTTTGAAATATTTTAAATCCATGAAACAATTTTAGATCACCCATTAAACTCATTTCAAATTCGTTTTTTATCATTTTAGAAATGTCAATACATAAAATGTTTTTTGAATATCCAAATATGATGTCATCAATATAGATTTGATTAACTAAAACAACATTGGAAATTGGTTTTATAGAAAGGGTAGGATCAACTATTCCTTTTGTAAAAAATTTGGAAATAATAAAAGCACTCAACATATCACAGTATGCTCTTAGAGCTTGTTTTAAACCATAAAATTCTTTTGATAACGTAAAAATATTATTTAGAAAATGAGGGTTTGTAAAACATGGGGGATGCTCAAAAAATACTTCCATAGATATATAACCATTTATAAATTCTCTTTTGAAATCCATTTGATATAGTTTTAAACTCTGATGTGCTGCATAAACAAGTATAATTCTGATGGCTTCAAATATGGGTACTTGTGAAAATGTCTCACCATAGTCAATTCATTCTTCTTGACTGTATCCTTGGGCAAAAAATCTAGATTTGTTCCTAACTATGTTACCAGCATCATCTAATTTATTTGAAAACACACAATTAGTTCTTATGGTGAATGTGTATTTAGGACATTCAACAACTGTCCAAACATTGTTCCTTTCAAACTGATTAAGTTCTTCATGCATATCCACCACACAAAATTAATCATTGATAGCATCATTAATGTTTTTATGATCATGTTGTGATAAAAAGACTTGATATTTTAACTAATTTCTAAGAGTAGTAGTAGTTTGAGTTCCTTTTTCTAAGTCTCCAACAACAACTTCGAAATGATGGTTCTTAAGATTTTTAACAGCTCTAGAAAAAGGACAAGTAATTTCAGGTTCATCAACAGATTCATTCTCATTGTGACTTGAGTCTAAGGCATTTCCAGATTTGGAAGTTTAGACAGATTAGTTCAAATTATGGTTTAAGGATTTTGAATTAATTTCTATATATGATAAATAATCCTCTATGTTCTCTATAATGGTTTTAGGCTCATGTGGATCTATTTTATCAAATTTGACATGAACAAATTATTCCACACATTTATTTCTTTAATTGAACACTCTATAGGATTTACTAGAAATTGAATATCCTAAAAATTTTCCATTATCTCTCTTGGATGAAAATTTGTCAAGATTGTCCTTCGTATTAAAGATATATACTCTGCAACCAAAACATTGAAGTTTCTAATTTTTGAATTTATAATGTTCCATAACTCATTAAGAGTCCTTTTAATAATAGGTATAATCAACACTCTATTGATTATATAACCTGTTGTGTTTACAGCTTCATCCCAAAAGTAAATATGTAGTTCATATTCACAAAGCATGGTTCCCAGAATCTATTGTAGGGTTCTAGTTCTTCTTTATACATCACCAATCTGTTGAGGTTTTCTAGGTGTTGATAAATTATTACTATTACCATTTTTTGAGAAAAAATATTCAAACTCTTGATTTTCAAACTCACAGCCATGATCACATCTCAAGATCTTAATTTTAAGTCCACTATGATTTTTTATAGACTTAGAATATTTAGTGATGTATGAATGAGATTCCTTTTTGTGAGCTAGAAAGTATACCCAAGTGTATCTTGAAAAATCATCTACAAGAAAATAAACATAGTTATTTATATTTAAACTTGAAACTCTAGATGGTCAAACCAATTCCATGTGAACCAATTAGAGAGGTTGTGATATTGACCCATATTTCTTTGGTTTGAAGGGAATTTTTGGTTGCTTTTCCTTTTGATAGGGATTACACACATTACCAATTGGAAACTCAAGTGTGCGTAGGTTTTTGACTATGTTTTTTCTTATTATCTTTTAATGGGAGTGAATAATACAGTGTCCTAGTCTCCTATGCCAAATCGAAGAATTTTTATGAATTTTACATAGACATGAAGCATTTTGAGAAGCTATAAAATCTAGTTAACATAACAAATATTTTAATTTCTTAAAGAAGAAAACATTAACTAATCTTTATAATTAAAAAAATTGAAACCATAATTTTCAAATTTAACATGAAATCCATCATCACATAATTCTAAAATACTAATCAGATTGTATTTAAATCTATCAACAAACAGTACTTTAAAAATAAAAAAGGAGTTAGAGTTACCAATTTAGCCAAGGCCAATAATCTCTACTTTATCATTGTCATAGAAGATGACATTTCCTCCATAAATGTTTATTAAATTCATGAAGCATGAGTAGTATCTTATCATGTGTGTTGAACACCTACTATCCAAGTACCATATGCTGTTACAGGAACTCCTTAAGCAACATTCTTAGAAAATGGTCAAATAAAAACTTATCTCGGTACCCATACATGTTTGGGTCTAGTAATATTATTGATAAGTACTTTAGGAACCCATATCATTCTCATAGGTTTCCTATAAACATTATGTAAAGTACTTAAAAATAAAATTTGGTCTAGAAAACAGTGAAAGAGAAGAGATTGTTTCATAACATTAACTAGTAGATTGTTTTACAAAACTGCGAGTAAACCTACATGTCCTAGATTTAGAAATAAAGATATTTCTACCAAAATTTCTTTTACAATCTTGATAGAAAATTTCATTAGTATATTTAGGGGAAATATTATTACCTAGAATTTGAGTAGGGGTATTTTTTACATTGGTTATCTTTTGAAAGTCATTCTTCAATAGTTCATTATAAATTTTTTATTCATTATTCTCCTTGATCAATTGAGAATTTTTCTCTGTTTCAATTGCTAGTTCAAATTTAACAGTCACAAAAGGAGCATGTTGTTTCATGGAATATTTTCATTTATCTTTTATTTCATTTCAAGCCTCTTCATGAATATTGTAGTATTAAATTTTTTCATCATTATACATGTATTCATAGTCACTATTATATATAGAATAGTATGAATTATGTAAAAGAGAGACTAGTGTTACCTCAGATGTGTATGTCATGTAACACATATTGGCTTGGTTAGTTTGTTCATAATGTGATGATTATAAGTCACATGAGCTGCCCTCAGAACCACTGCATGTTTCTTTCATTTCATTTATATATATTTTGTCCTTGTCCTCATATTTTATTTTGTATGTGAGCTTTTGATATTCAGCCTTGATATGCCCCTTTCACTTATATTCACAGCATACAATCTCATTAGACTTGACACTAATTTTCTATTACTTCTTACAACTTCGTTTTTTATCATATTTTTCATTGAAGTTATGCTTCCTAAAAAAGTTAACATTCATGTAAAATATTTTAATCATTCATGCTAGTTGATCCATCTCCTCATCATAGTCAAGTGATGACTATTCACTACTGAAACCTTCTACATAATACTCAAATTTCCCTTTGCCTTTGTGTTTCTATGTGTTGGTCATGAATGCCACTGATTTTCTTTTGGGTTCGTCCTCCTATTACATGTTGAATTTCAACACCTCTTCAAACATCATTAGTTTTCCAATGAGATATTTTATAGGTATCAGGATGATTTCTCATGATTCTCTAATAGAGAAAGAGGCTCCTCTCCATTTTTCTGGTAAAAATCTAAGAATTATTGTGATATGTTCCTTTGTAGTGACTTCTCTTCCAAGATAAATCAATGTGATGATAATTTTGTTGAACCTGAGATACATGTAAGAAATTGGCTCATCAGGTTTTATTTTAATGTTATCATATTTTATATTATAGTTATTAAGTTTCAGTTCTTTTACACTAAACGTTCCATCATGTGAAACAGACAAAGTATCCCAAATTTCATGGGATGTTTTACAAGTAGTGATTCTATTAAATTCATCTTCTTCTAAGGTGAAGTATAAAGCATCTGTATCTTTACAACTGTTATAGATGGCAGTTTTGGTCGATTCATCCCAAGTGATTCTATCAGTTTCAGGAATCTTATATTCATATATAATGGAAAACCCTATTTCAAATATCATACTTTCTAAATGAATTTTCATATTAATTTTCCATTGAGCATATTTGTTTTCATTAAAGAATGTTGGTTTTTTGGTTGAAGCACCTTCCAATATATTATCCATGATATAGAAATAAACTAAAAGAGATAGAAATTTAGAATTGACTGAAATTTACATATATTTAAAGTACAACTACTGTCACAGTTGAATAAAGTTAAATATCGAGTACTAATAGGATTAACAAACAACCCTTTGATAACAAATGATGGTCGGATTAAAGTACTCAAGAGGTGGGTGATTTGATTATATATTCAAAATATATGTTGAAAATTATTCCTAAATGTTTCCCCAATAAATTTAACTACAACCAAGTTAATCAAGGTTATAATGTATTGAATGTTTGACAGTTAAAATAAATTATTAGAATATTAATTAATTATTAGTAATAATAATATTGGTTATTAACATTACTTTTGAATATATTCTAATAAGGAAATACAATTATAAATTCTTTCCAAGATTAACTATAAATGTAAATTTAGTGATTTATCGATAAAAACAGTAAAATAGGGAAAACTAAATTAAACAACACAGCAGATATAAACAAGTGGTTCAGTCTCAAGCTGAGACCTAATCCACTCCACATTGTGATCACCATCCACCAAGTAGTTTATATTGATAAAAATTATCCACACCCAAGATCAGGTTTAACAATAGTACACATGACTGTCTAGGTCACATGACCTCTTCCATTGTTCATCATGGGTACAAACTACCAGGCCACAGAGGGACCTCTTCCACAATTATCCATGGGTATACACAACTGTAAAAAGGATGTTTGATAAAGGATATATTGAATCTTTAGTTTAGTGCAGGAGGCAGAGTGTGTTTTTATGCATTTATAAACACTGGTTGAAAGATAATAAAATGATACACAATAGAGAAGAAATGATGAAATAAGATTAAGAGTGCTATGAGTGGTTGTCTCTTCAGCTCTAGAATTCTAGGATGGAGTAGATGTTGAAATCGAGTCATCATGTGGAAAATAGATATTACAAGTGAGCTAGATCTGGCATGTGTTTTTCATGGTGTTGATAGTATAAATATTTCATCGCCATTGGGATTCAATTATGCTTGGTGTGTTCTTTAGGAATGTAGTGATTCACGTGTCAGGTATTTTTTTCAGGTAAGATTTTGTGTTTTTCTTGGTATTACACCCTCTGTATATATTTTAAATTTCTGGGCCACTCTTCACTTTTATTATTTAAGTGCATGTGCTGGAGAAAACAAGATGCATGTATTCTGAATATCCTTCCTTGTACTATCAGGTGACATGACTACAAATAAACATTATTTATGTCAGTGCATTTGAAATCTTCAAATATGATCGTTAGAGATTAAATTGAAAATTGACGAAACAGATTAAGAAACGGAGTCCCAGCTTATCAGGAAATAATGTCTCCATTAAGTGTTGTCTCATGGTCACTATGTCTGGTTCATAATGTATGGTTCACGGTGTCAGTTTCATGGTGTCTGGTCATAGTGTCTAGTCATGGTGTATGGTTCACGGTGTCTGGTTCATGGTGTCGGGTTCACGGTGTCTAGTTCCATTGCAAGAAAATCTTAACCGGTGGCAGACTCACAGTGTTTCCGACTTAGCCAAATATCTGTATTCAGACATAACCAGTGATATTCATAGAATTTATTATACATAAACATTTATCAAATAAATCAATATAAAGTAAATCAAATGTAGGGTATATTAATCAGACATAATGTATAGAAATTAAGATCTTTGACAGATTTACTTAAGGGATATGGATACTAATCATCTTTATATGATATGATTTAGATTATAGGATTAATAGGAATTATAGAATATATATGATTTGGGATCATTAAAACATGATTAATACATGTGGAGTCGAACAAAATATAATATTCAAAACATGTTAAACAAGTAGGCATGCAAAAAAAATCAATGACATGATATTTCACCCAAGGTATAAAACCAAAAGTAGCAGGTATCCCACTAATGCAACTACAAGGCATGTAATATGCATGGAATAATAATTTATAAGTGCCATGTATGATGTTTTTAATTATACATCATTTCCATACAATGCCAAGAGAAAATTTACAAAACATTCCAATTCAAAAAGTTGTGAAAAATAAACCAGTCACCTAAGGTGAAATCATATCAACTGTAACATTGAACAGTATAAACCCCAATTCCCAGCACTAGCCACTTAGTCATTTCCCATAAATGAGGAGCTCAGTACCATTCATTACTATCTACCATGTGTCGACACATTCCTAGTATCATATCTACCAGCCCAAAATTAAAATTCAATGAAAAAACAACCACTAATATCACTTTGTAACGTCCTAGACTGATATAACACTAAAATTGTATTTGGTTCAGTCACCACATGACCTCAATCATGTATCCTTGTATAGAATACGCTTCTGACTTGTATCAAGGGTGTATTTATAGTTTGTGGGGGACTAAACCCTCGCATTCAGATGGAAATGTGGTAATCAGATTGTAATAACTGGTAATAGATATTACTAGAAGTTGTATACAGAAATAAAACAATATAAGTCAATTGAAATATCAATTGAACATAGTAAAAGACAAATCTAGTTTATACAATTCATTAATTCCAATTATGATACATAGTTTGAAAGTAGTGAATAGTTTTACATGCTTTACATATCATTGTGGAAATAAAGAAAAGACCCAAAGACCCTAGGTGATATCTATAAGCATCATGAGCTCTTGATAGGTCATTTCCTCCAAACTCCCATGTACAAAAAAATAGAATAAAAATATTTTCATATCCCTACAGATAAAAATAGTCTACTCAGGCACCAATGTTACCCGAGTAGGGCGTAAGTCAACATCTCACTAGACCAGAACCCATAGTGTCAAGCCCTAAAAAAATATGTGCAACATGAAAACATGTAATTTTCAGTTAACAATGTACGCTATAGATACAAGTAAGGAATTATCATGGAATTAAAATATCTAAAATCATACCAACATAGTCTTACAAGCCTCTCTGTACAAGATAATCATGCTCTTTCAACAAGGTATCTATATGAAATGAAAAAAATAAAAAAATAACATGACCTCATTGTATATCCAAACATGTTACAATTTACTACATCCGAGCCATATATTTGAGTGTATAAAAAATCTCATGACCTTGCTGTATGAAGAAGTGTAGACCATGAAGGACCGGATCCAAGGAACTCTTCCAAGTCCTCTATATAAGAATTATAGAACATGTAGGGTATGATCCAAGAAACTCACCCACAACTTCCACATCAAGTATGAGGTGTTTCCTAGTTGAAACATGGTCTAGGAACTTATTGGAGTCCTAGAATCATGTGTATCAGCATGTCCTATGTGTTTCCATGCAAGCTGGATCCATAAGTTAGTAAGGCCCAAGGCATCCCACAGAATCAAGACCCAAAGGGCATAATCTACCCAAGGAAACCACTAATGTTTTCCATAACCATGGAGAGAAGTCCAAGGAATATATCATTTATTAATTAAACCCAATCAAAAAAAAACAAACCATATGAGTATATCCGCTCATATAAACCATTTATCAATTCTATTCTATATGAGTATACCCACACATGTCATCTATTTAAACATTTTCCAAGGGTTTACCCTCACATTGTTCAAAATTCAACATGAGATTTTAAAGATAATAATAAGGGTATACCAACCCTTAAAACCATATCAATTCTCATAGTGATTATACACACACACATATGTCACAAACAACAATAGTATACCACTCATGTGTTCTATTTTGGTTTAAATAATCCATATGGGTATACCCACCCCTATCACCATTTACTACTAAAGACATCCCAAGTCCACCAATAATCACAACCTCTCACATTAACAATTCATATTTAATTACATTATATGAGTTTAGCCAATCCTTTCTCCATTTCCCATTTAAGGAATATTATGGGCATACCCACCCATTATCCATCACTCATATCAAATGCATTAGATTCAATATAATTATTTTACCATTTTATTAATTCTCATTCATATCCCATGAAACCAAGGAGTATAACAACTCATTCTTATAGTTAACATGCATCACTATCACATGGAATACCCACCGATTTATTAACATTTAAATTTAATCATTTTACATGGGTTTTCCCACTCACGTAATCCCATTACAGTTCCATTGATTTATTTAACATAAGTGAATCAACATGAAAAGGAGTAAATACTTATCCTAACTAAGAAAATCATATTTCTTTAGATTAAACAAGATTACTAAAACTATGAAAGAAAAGTAAAAAATCATCATGATAAGAAAACATAATAGGCTAATCACTCTGTTTATAGATTGAAGGCAACACACCTATGATGGAGGGGTTTTATTATAAAAAAATGATTTTTTCCTCAAACAAATCATTTTATTCCTCAACAGTAATTCAATTCATAATTTGAAATTATACTTATAAAGAGGAATTTTATAATCAACTAATGCACTCATAATTTAAAAAGGGTATGTATAGGGACCCTACATCAAGGGATGGCCAATCCAAAGATTTATAACTAATGCAGCAACCATATTTGATGCAGACACATCCATCTACTTATATATATATATATATATATATATAAACTGATTCAAGTGATTCCTGCACCATGTGGGAACCCACAAATGGAAGATATATATTTACATATATTCATACCTATGAATATGTTTTTACTCCATTGAAATTGATAGAAAATCCCTAAAATAATTTCCATGGGTCTCATAAACACCACAAAACCCAAAATAGAATTTGTGAAGAAAACTGAGGTTACAAAACCTTACCTCAAATCGATGCCAATAGACCAAATCAACCTAAACCACCTCTCCTTCAGTGGCGATTGTCGGAACATGAACCAACATGTCCTGATATGCCATATTCACAAATTACAATCATAAGTAAATCAAAAAATCATTGTTAAAACAAAACCCTAGGTTTGTCTTCCCACTTTTCAGAAGTCAGATGGACTGAAAATTGTCCGAAAATCAAGAGAGGATATGGAAGACGACCTACGTTGATGATCCAGAGGACAATCCCTAAGAGAATCAGCCGTAAAAAAGATCAAAGGGATCCGGGAAGGGTGTATTGTCACTCGTCTCAAAGGGGAACCCGTGGTGTGTCCCATAAGAGAGGGAAGAGGGGTGAGGTTAGATTTAGGATTTAATTTATATTTTAATTTAATTTAAAAAAACAAAAATGTAAACAACATGCCTCACACGGTTTAAGCTGAATGGTTTGACAAAGCGTGCGCTAACCGTGTGACACCAACTACTTTAGAAACTCTGTTATCATGGTTATCCCTACATGATTAGCTATCCAATCATAGAACGTATGAAATACTTTTACCCCATAAATTAGATTCATAGTTTCTGATAGTGGGATGCACAGTTTCCAACAATCCATGATCCCTCATTTGGTCCTTAAAAAATCAGGTTTCTGGGTTTGGTTCTCCTGAAACCCCTAAAACCACCTAGGAAAGTCATAAATCCTTTAAGAAAGCATGATAATATCACTTTTAAAATTATAATATCTCATTATTACATTACAATGATCTGTTATAAAATTGACATTCTCAGTAATAGTGAAAGTTCAAATTCCCTTGGAATTTCATACTGGTTAAAAACAGGGGTTCTTACACAAGGGAAATGAAAGCCCATGAGAATGAAATAGACAAAGGGATATAAAAGGTTCCACATGAATAAGAAATAAACGTTACTAATTGGTTTTGAAAATGGGATAACCAAGGTTCACTTGGGGATCTATGTGGGTGGAGGAAGAAGGTGGACCAAATTTGTATAATTTCCTTCTAATCAATCCAACTACTTGCATTGATGAATAATGAAGTTTACCTTATTATATATCATATGTATTGTGATTATTTTATGGACATGTTTTGATTTGAAGGTGATTATTTTTATTTAATGAATAAATTTTTATGGAAAGTAATCATGAATAATCATTCCAGATAATAAAATGACACCATCGTTGTATGATTTTTCATACGGTTTTGTAAATAACATATGTTGAAAAGATCAACCTTGATAAAGGAGAATATGCTATAAAACATGAAAATATATTTATAAAAGCTAAAAACATCATTAATATTAAATACATGATATCCAAAATATTCTTTGAATAAATAAATCATTCCTTGAAAATAAATAATTGATGCTACTATCATAGTGTTTCCTTTAAAATTGGATCTTAATTTTTTTAATCAGAAAAATATTGATGAATTGAAGGAGGAGATCATCCATTTAGGTGGAGCTGATCATGATAATATTCCATATTTATTCATTCCAATCAAATCTTGTTTCTTTAAGAACATTAAATGGCCATGAAAAATATATAAATACTTGTTTTTATTGAGTCAAAATATATCTTTACACTATTTTGAAAATCACAACATAGTGTTTTAATATTTCTATTTCTAATCTTTAATTCAACCCATGTATAAAATCTTGAATTAAATCTTTTTGTTTAAAATATTACAATTTTTATAGGTTGTGTATATTCATTTTACCATATAGAGTTCATGTTTAAATCAACGAATGGTGATATTATATTATATCAGATGGAAACATAACCAGAAATTGGTTGGGAATATACCCATTATATCAGGCAAAAATATTGAAGGTATATAGAATTGAAATCCAAAAATAATATTTTACTGACATATAAAAATTATATCAGATAGAAAAATACATAGTATATTTAACATACAAATAAAAATTATATCATATGGAAATATAAAAAGTTTATCTGATAGAAATATACAAATTATACTAGATGGAGACACAAAATAACTATCATGTAGAGATATAAAAATCTTACTCTATGGATATCTAAATATTAAAAGATAAGGATATGTAAAATTTATATAATATAATGATTAACTAATCCAACAAGAAGGGAACACCATATAAAGATTTTTGATATTTTTAAACAGGAAAACCCTTAGAAAAAGTGATTCTATGATGTATCCATTAAAATATGGATATATTTTATCATATTATATTGAAACAAATCCCAAGAAGTGCGTAAATTTTCAATTTCATGTTTTCTACATAGATATCGACAAATAGGACCACAAATTTGAGGAGAATATGTGAATGAACATACAAGTGATTAGATGATTATAATTTAAGTTTTTCATCACATCCATGCTATGTGCATTTCAATTTATAATCTCAAGAGAGATTGCCTTATAGAATAATATTGTGAGGAAGATATTTTAATTTCCCTTAAAATTGTATGTTACCATTTTTGTGTTTGATCATGTTGAAGAAGGTATCCTAGAGCTAGGGTAACCAATGTTTTTATGATCATGTTGATATATTTCTCTTAGAGATATGGTGAAAGATCATTATCTACAGAAGTTTATTAATCGCTTGCATTGATGGGAAGATATAACTTCAGATAGGTTCACAACTAGAGATACCTAAACTCTTTCCAAAATACATCTTTATAACTTTGGGTGAATGAGAAAACCTCAGATAGTGTATGTTTTTTATGTTTTGATATATACTATTATTAGACAATGTTTATAATATTCACATTGTTCATTTTGGATAAATTATACACTATGTAGACTTTTATTGATTCTTATTATGATATTTTAATGTTTATAAGAATAATTATTATTCCTATTGACATTCTTATAATCAATGGGTTGATAAATTAAATCGTTAAATTTTTATAAAATACAATTCACCGATCCACTTGTATTATTTTATTAAAAATTCATAGGCAGAATGTTTTTTTCAAAGATTGATCTTGACATATATTTACTTACACTAACTATGTTGGTAGATAATTTTTTTGTGATGATAGTTTTATTGGTTAGAACATAGATATTTTGAACCCTAGATAATCTATAATCATTGATGGCGTTGATTATAATTTTTGGAGAAATTTTATGAAGATAATAATTATTAATACAAGAGTAAAAAATTTCATTATTGTGATAGGAAACTATATGATTTTCGATAAGGAATTTAAAACTGTTACTAGATTACAGAATTTTGAAACTCATTTGGATTTGGAGTGTTCGAAAAACTATGTTGTGCTCAGTGACAATAAATATCTATAGAAAAGTATATTATTCAGAAACAACTAATAATAATTGGATAAATATAGAAGTAATTCATTTCCAGAAAATTAATGTTTTGGATACAAGATGTTTATTGCATCATGTAGGTTTTTAGGTGTTTGATTTCTTATTGGGTGAATTTGTTACTAAGATGAATTAATGGTTAAATACTATTGTAAACAAATAAAAAAAATAGATTAAAAATTGTTTTCAAATGGAAAAATTGTTGATAAATTAATGATAAATTTCATGAAGAGTGGGAATCTAAAAAAAGAGCTATAGATGATATAAAAATTCTAACAAATATGAGTTTAGATGATTTTATTGGAACTCATATAAAATGTGAGATTAGATTAAAAAGAGTCACAAAATATGAAATTAAGAGGAATGGGGTATCTTTTTATTCAATTATGGTACAATTTAAAAACGGAAGGATATTCTTGGTGAATGTAATTGAAAATATTCAATGACTAATAGGAATGTTAAAGTTCAATAATATTGTTTTTCTTCTGATAAAGTGAAATAAAACATTCCTTACTCGTTAATAGGATGAGTAAGATAGTTTGAATGAATGATATTAATTTAAATTATAAAAATAATCGGAATGAAAATAGTGATAATAAATATTCATCTGAGATAATTTTATGTTTTAATGTAAGAAACCATCAAATATTAGATCTGATTTTCAAATGTTGAAAATAAATGAGAGAGACAAAAATTAAAATTATGAAGTCAAAGATATGAAATATTTTAAGGCTTTAGACACATGATTGAATGTTATAGTGAACCATATTCCGAAAAATTATTCTTATTTAATTAATGTTATACAGAAGTTTATGGGATTTTTTTTTAAATGTTATAAATTAAAATCAATTCTACATAGATATAGAATCTATTGAATCTCTAACAAATTTATCATTATGTGAAAATAAACAAACTACTTATGATAATGAATTTAGTTCCACTGCATCTTTAGAAGAAAATTTTTTAACACTATAAGATTAGTATAGTAACCTATATTTTGAATAAATGACTTGAAATTTATTATTACATAGGAAAAATAATTCTAATGTGTTGAGAAACAATTTTTATACTAAGATATATGTTTCTTAAATCAAATATTATAATTATTCCACTAAGAGGGATCTTTCTAAATCCAATATTATGACTTAAAATCATAATTATGTGGTTTTTAAACATTCATCAATGTTAGATAAGAAATATAATACTTTCTCAATAGCATTATCCACGTCAAGAATAAGGGTAAGAAACATGGAATTAATTCCATGAGGGAGAAAACTGGTGGAAAATAAAGATTTAAATAATTTGCAGACATCCAAGTGAATAATATCCCAGTAATATTAGAATAAACCATTGTTGAAACATCAAGACCATGGGAACTATCTAGATTAAGACTGAAAATAGTGTATTTTGATTTCATGATCAAGAGGCATGCTTAGGAGAGAATCATGGTCATCAACAGTCACTATATCCGGGATAATATCAAGAAAAAGATCATTACTAACAAACTGAACATTGAATAAGCTATGAAAATAAGAGATAGTGTGTTTATAAATAGCCTCCTCCCTGTCACGATGAGAGATATCAACTCTACATAAGGCTAGAGGCCTATTAAATATTCTAATCCGAGGAATAGAATTATAGAACTTTGTATTCCAATCACCATCTGAAAGCAATATATCTTTGAATATTTTTTTTCTCAGATCATCTTTATGTTTCAGAAAAGTGTTGAGTTTTAGAGAGATGATTATTTATATTTGAGGATCCATGGAAAAATAAGAGTAGGTATTGAAGTTTGAAATTTTCATAAGATCACTATCAAGGACATAGATGTCCTTATCAATATGGTTTTCATTGGAATTACACCAGACGCTGAGGCATTGTTTAAGATGTTTTAATTTTGTGATACAGGAAAAATCATCATTGTGATGTTGAATGCCTTCTCATACGTTTTTAATTAACTTAGAACAATCCGGATATGCATCCCAGGCATTATTAATTTTGAAATGAAGAGAGATTTTATTACTTATAGTGAAAAGACTAATATTTATGGGATGAAAATCAATTTTGATCCGAGATAAATTAATACAAGAAATTGAGTCCCATTTATCAAGGGCAGAGGATTTAGTAAATGGCCTATCTAGCATACTTGTTACAACACTATTAAGATGTATTCTATACCAAGTGTCCTTATCACCATTAAGGTTAAATTCTAAATGATTTCAATCCACAATAGAGTGTTTAAATTCCATTTAGGATATTGAAGAGTGCGATGTTCAATGTTTTTCACAAGAGGTAAAAATCACATTAAAATCTCCAATCACAAACTAGGGGTCTTGAATAACATTAGCTAGAGCACTGAGATCATGACAACGGGTTATGTGGTCTTGATATCTATTCTTATCATTGACCATCATGAAAAAGGAATGTAGACCATCTAAAGAAAAGTCATAGTTAAACTTCTGATCTGAACCTTTAAAAGTATTAAAGGACTAGAGTGTTGACTGATAAAAAACCCAGAGGGATTCAACAGCAATACCATCCTTGAAAGAACAATATAAATTATAACAAATGGAGATAAACTGCAATAATTTTTTAGAAAAATTAATTTTGGGCTCAACAATAGCAAAAAATTTATGCTAATGATTCAAAAGAAATATTGTTAGGAAAACATAAGTGTCAGTGTTAGCAAGACCCTGAAAATTCCAAAATAATAAATTCATTGAAACCTATTTTTGGAGATATAACTCCCATTATTGTTTCTACCTACCATATTATAGTGAAAAACTCGACGAAAAAGGGGGAGATAATTTTACATATACATCCTTATTTTACTATGTTTTTTAATTTGGTTTCATATTTATTGTTAAAATCTTCAGACAATGATTTTATAAAATAAGAAAATTATTTATTTCAATAGAAATTTGTTCATATTAATTTTAACCAAAATGATGTTCGTATTATGTTTCATTAGATAGGATAGATTTTATTAAATATTTTTTATACATCAATGTTATAAAATCCCCACAAAACATATTAAATTATGTAATTAAAATATTTCTCTAAAATGTAAACCTTATATCATTGTTAATTTGATATAATTTTTTTAGTGGGAATATTATAAATACATGTTATCAAATTTATAGTTCTACTAGAATGAAATTTATCTGATAAAATAATAATTTCTAAAAATTCTTTTTATATTAAATTTTTTTTTCAAATAATTAGTATCGTATTTTTACATCGTCACTAATAAGACTAAATCGCACAATTTGTATCATTTGGATTTCCAAACCCCAATTATTATCATATCATATAAGTAGTGGATCATCTATTTTTTGTCATTTTTTTGTGAAGTGATCTTTCCTCCCAAATTATAATTTAAACAGATGTTTTCAGAGTTTTTCTGATAATTTTACAAGTTCATCTTATAGCTTCTATGACATCATTTTGATATTTCACCATTCAATATATCATTTTGGATTAAAAAATAGAATGCGGTTCTTCAATATGTATGACTCTTTAAAAAATAAAAAACACTTTCCATGGATTTTGAAATCACTAAATTACAAAAGATGACTATATTTTCCATTATACTAGAATTATTATATTATTATATATTAGTTCAATATTCAATGAGTTAGATGGTTTGAAGAATTATTATTTTTAGTTTGTTCGGTAAAACACATAGTATGAACTTTAAGAATATAGATTCGTTGGTCAGATTTTATAGAAAAGGTGAAGCCACTTCTATAAAATAAAAACATCCTAATAAAATAGGCACTTTTAAAAGATAACAATAAGAAAAAAAAAATTTTATTATATATTATAGTTTTTTAGATTTTAGTCATATATATGAAAATGAAAAGAGTGTTTTAATTTTTATTCAAATTTACACACAGCCAATGAATAGTGATAAAGACGCTATAAAATATTAAAATACATATTTCCTTATTTTTTTATGAAATATGTGTAAGTTAAATATTGTTATGTATGTTTCGAATTTTATCAAAGTTATTCATTTTGGGAAGCTAATTCTAAATATTATACTTTATCCACTGTTTAAAAATAGATTTATTACTATGTTTATGAAAGTAGAAAATATAAACAATTAAGAAAATCTAGTAAGATAAAAGAATTGTATTTTTATGATGAAAATGTTTCTATGATGATATTAATTTTTTTACCAAAAATAATTTTATAGACAATGTATCCAAATTTTCATAATATGAATAAATCAAATCAATCAAAACGATAGTTTATGAATAAAGAAATCTCTAAAATATTATAAAAATCTCTTGAAATTACTCGTTTAAAAGTGGTGTGTTTTTTGATGCATCCTTTACAAAAAATGGTGTGAATCAAAAGAGATGAAGCATGGGGATCCTATCATGGTCGGTTGGGGTTTAGAATATATGGCCTAAAAAGGATTTTTTTCAGAATGATGATGTAAAATGAGAAAAATAATTGAGATATTGTTAACTAAATGAAATGAAATTTAGATCAATATTTCCATAATTAAATAAATGAATCTTATGAGATTTCTAAAAATAAAAAATTGTTTCTCTATCTGTTACTAATGGAATAGAGAAGGAAGATCCCAAAACTACTGTAAATGATAATGAAAATGAAGTTGTTGAGTTAGATATTGTCTAATTAGGAAAAAATGTTTTTTAGGTTCTTGAAAATTCATATATTTTAGAGAGAAACCTAATTACATATATTAGTCTTTAAATAGTCATCAGAACCAAAGGATACTTCTCCATAAGAATCATCAGTTCATTCTCCTATATCCTAAACATCTCAATCATAGAAATGTGAGGAAATTTAACACCATAAAAATAATAATCATAAGATAGTGAATAAAATATACAACTTTGAAAATATCTTAAAATATATATATAATTAAGAAATATCTAAATCAAATTTATTGGATGGAAGGAAACATCACCTCTCTTAGTGAGGGATGCAATTATGTGAGACTATTCTAATGATTCAAAAAATTATATTCCGATCTCCATTTAAAAAACAAAGACGGAGAAGAATTATTTCAATGAATATTTAAATTTACATGATTGAATTATACGTATCTATCTAGAAATTCATTTTAGCTCAATATAAATACAATGGGATGTAGTTGATATAAAAAGATCAAATTCTCTTAATCAATTATCAAAGTTTACTATTCAGACAAAATAAGAGTTGAATCATTAGAAAGGAAAATCGATAGTAGAGTTTGGAATTTTTTTAATTCATTCTCATGTGGTTGATCTTGATTGATTAAGTTGTAATGTTTTTTGATGAGAAAATTATTAGAATAAAAATTTCAAAAAATTCATTCTCTAAACATGAATATAGTATAAATTCTTATATTGTAGGATGCACATATTCAAATAACAATTTGAATTCTTTTCCAAATAAGAAATATTTTAATCATTATCAATAGAAGAAAAAGGTATATTTTTTAGATTAAATTCTTGAAATTTTTGATTCCTAATATGAGAGGATCAAGAATATGGGAAAATTCCTTAAAAATATAAAGAATATAGTCTAAAAACTCTCCAAGAAAAACTAAAATTTCTACAATTGTTTTATCATGGTAATAATTAGACATCCTCCATTTAAAATATTTCTTTTAAATGATTCTATGAATGTTCAATAATATTTCATACATATATGTTTATATATATATATATATCAAAAGTTTTCAGTTTTTCTTACGTTCCAAGATTTATTTCTCTCAAAATTATTTCCTTTAAATTTTAATTTTTAAAATAAAAAAATCCCTCAAAGATAGAGCACTTGAGTGATGTGTTTGTAAGGGGAGTAAGTAGTTATGTTTTTTAAAACTTTTATTTTTTTTCTTTTTATTTTTATTTTTAATAGGAGATATTTTTTAGTCAAAAGATATATTTTTACTCTTAAATTTAGAAATCACAATTCATTATTATAATTTTTATATTTCTAATCATTACTTCTTTATATGTATAAATTCATGTAAGGAATATAAATGTTATAATGTTTCTTAATTAGAATATGGGGGATATAAATTTCAGTTGATGGAGATTATGTTTAAATAAATAGAAAATGATATCAAATAATATTATATTGAGAAATAATAACGATATTAGATGTACATATACCAATTTTAGGAGATGGCTATATAATGATTATTGGATAAAAATAAAAAATATATATCATATGGAAATATAAAAAAGTATATCATATGAACGTTTATAATGATTATTGAATATATATATATATACAATGTATATTAGTAGGAAATATATGAATTATATCAGGCATGCCCATTCAATATATATTAGATGGAGATATAAAATTGTGTAAGAAATATATGTAAAATGTCACCCATATAGAGATATATAAATTCTACTAGACTGATTTGTAAAAGGTATCCTGGATGAAAATATACTAATCCTACAAGATATAATATAATATAAATCATTATGATGGTGTAAAACATGAATTCCAAAAGAAAACTTACTGTTATTTAAAATCCATCAAAAAAATTGAGATGTTGTGTTTGATGTTTCTAGAAATGATACTGATATGTCTGGAATTTGGATGTTTCATGATTTTTACAATGATACCTAAAAATAGGACTTAAACCTTGAAGATATGAAGATAATTTAAATAATTGTGATTTGAAGATTATAGTTCATGTATTTAATGTTGTATTGGTGAGTGTGCTTCAATTTAGAATAAAAAAATGTCTTGTCTTAGTGCATATGATTTGGAGTTAATTATTAAAAATGATTTATGTTTTATCAATTGAAATTTTAGTTTGTATGATTGTATTTCTCAAGTTATTTTAGGGCTAGGGAGATATAGTTTTTTAGATCAGGCTGATTGAGGGATCCTTGGGATAGAGAGACAATGATCTTTCCGATTAGGATAATCAAAGGATTTTAATGATTAAAGTACATACCATTCAATTGGATCATAACTAGGGATACAAAATTTCTGGTATAATTAATTAATTACCGATTTGGGTGAATGTAAAGAACTCACATAGTGGGGGTTTTAATGTTTTTTTATCATTTGTGTTTATAATGTTATTTAAATTTCCATTGTGAATTTGGATTGAAGTTTATATTATATATTATTTACTAATTTCATACTCTAAAATATTTAAGTATATTTGACTGATTTTTTATCTGATTAAATTTCATATAAATTATGTTATAGGTAGTTATAGATTTAAATTTTTATAAACTACATTTCAGTTGACCTATTTTTTTATTTATGTTATACATTCTTTGGTAATATTTTATAATATAGAAAGGTCTCTACATATTATTAAATATAATAATTTTTTAGGTAGAGAAAAGTATATTAAATATGGTATGTGTATCTGTTGTAACATTATAAAATTTGAATCTTAGAAGACCACCATTCATTGATGGTGCTAATTATAAATATTGAAGAAATCATATTAAGATTTTTATGATAAACACTACAGTTGATAATTTTCTTATAATGACTTCTAACTATAATATTCCTATCAATGAAGTGAAAAATTTTACTAATTAAGTGACTAATGAATATATTTTTTATTTCATTATTCATAATACTTTTTTCGGTGTAATGATTAGAAATATCTATTGTCAATTATCTTATTTCAAATAAACCCTTAATATTTAGAGAAAATTAAATGGAAATCAGTATAGAACATATAATTTTTTGGAAACCACAAGAGAAATGATTTGAATAGATTATCATGTTTTTGATTTCCTATTTGGTGAATTAATTACTCAGATTACCCAAAGGATTATGACTATTTTAAACAACGTATAGTTATTTGGAGTAAAGTAGTATTTAGATAAAATAACTCTAGAAAATATTTTAAATATAATTACTGAAGAACTACATTCCAATAAAACATCATTATATGAAAAAAAAAAATCCAACAAATATGAGTTTTGATGATCTCATTGGAAATCATACATAATATAATTTTATATTGAAAGAATAGGCATTCAATGAAAAAAGAAGAATGAATCATATTTTTCTTACGATTTTGGTTAGTTTGTCGCTAGGATGACTAAACTGAAATGTAGTTTATAAAGAATAGGCATTCAATGAAAGATAATGTGATCATTCATATCAGGTGAAAAGGATGAATAATAAAGTTAGAAATAAATTGTTTTCTTCTATGTATAGGAAGAATAAAAAAGATATAAGTCAAAAGATAGATAAGTCTAAGAAAACATTTTATGATATCAAGAATCCCAAGTATATCATATTTAATTATACAATATTTATGAAAGAAACTAATTTCAATCAAGTATTCTGAAAGGAAAAATAATTTTTTTTTGAAGGAAATAGAAACTTTGATTGAAAGTGGTAGAGATTCATATTCAGAAATTTATTCCAATTGAAGTTGTGATAGTCACAATTTTGTTGGATTTTATGATAATTATAAAATGAAAAATAAATCTAACAAGGAATGTTTATTAAAAAATTCAATTAAAAATGTAATATTCATTGAAAATTACACTAATATTCATAATGATTAATTTAGTTTGAATTCATTATATGAAGAAGATATTATTACATCATAATATGATGATAGATTGAGATATTTTAATGAAATGAATTTAAATTTATCTTTATTGATGATAAATAATTTTAATTCAATTAGAGACTACAATTATGACAAGAAAGATATTTCTTAATAAAATAATATAATATTAAAAATAACACTAATGCTTCTAAACTTTAATCAATGATAGATAAGAAATATAAATCTAAATAACTCACGATGATAAGAATTTTGTTGAAAAAAATAATTCTGATGTTATTAACATGAGAAAATATCTTTTGAATATTTCATCTATAACAGCAAAATTGATAATTCTTACAGATTATTGAGAAAACACAAAATTAATATCAGAATATCTTATACTTCATGGGAGATCCATTCATAGTCCAATTGATATTTTATAATAAATGAATCATTTTTCCAAAATTGAAAAATAAATTTTCAATAAATCATGTCCAAACATATAGTTCTCTTAAAGAGAGTAATTCTATAGAATTTTAGCTGAACAACATAATATAGTTATAGAAATGTGGTTTTCAAAACCTCTATTTTCTAATACATTAAGACCTAATATTTTTTGATACAAAAATCATTGCAATTTTATTTTAGGGATAATGGTGGAATTGTAACAGCGGAAATATAATGTATATTGATTGTGCGTGTTCAAGGAATATAGCCAGAACCAAAATGTTCTTCCAGAAAATATAAACGTTAAAAGGTGGGAATGTATTTTTTGGTGAACATCATCAGGGATAAATCATTTAAATTGGTGATTTTGAAATTATTAGAAAGATTTAAATTATAATGTTTTATATGTTTTTGTAATTAAAAAATATCATATGTGTCATTCTACTATGTGAGGTTACCTTGAGAAATTTAGGAATCATAAATGTAATATTCCATGATTAGAGGGTACGTTCATTCGTTCAACTTATAAGAATTAATTTTTTTTAATATTTAACCAAGATGATCCTAGAAACAATAATCAACATTGTATAAGATATGGGGAAGAATAATATTTGAAATGGAATTGGAGGTTATGAAAAAATTAATGTTATAACATTAGCTAATCATTTTCAGAATGGACTTGTTAGAGATTTACTAGAGCTCGGGATCAATAATTCTTATTTATATGATCCTGGTCATTATGTTATGAAACATAAGTTATTATTTAAATATATTAGGGTAATATTAACTTATGAAACATAATAATTTGGGAAAATTATTTATTTGGTCTAATAAAAACTAGAAGTATGGGAGGAAAACACTATTTGTATGTCTTGAAGGATGATTACACATGATATACTTGGCTATATATTCCCTCAAAGAAATTGAAACCAATTTTTCTAAAATTCATATTATCCCCTGTAAAAAATGAGAATAAATGACCTCTGGTTTCTATCTTTTTTGATCTTGGTAGAGACTATGAAAATTTTGATTTAAAAAAATAGTAAATAATATATTACAGTCAACTTCTCTTCTCTATGAAGTACTTAAGAAATATTATGCAATTGAATGAAAAAATATAAATCATTAAAAAATAACTATAACCATCTTGAAAGAATACACTATTGAAAACTATTTTTTTGGTGGAATCTATCAATACTTCCAGTTATATTATACAATTATTTTTTTCATCAACTTTTTATAAATAAAAATCTATATGAGTTATTGACTAGAAGAGTTCCAAAACTTTATCAGTTCATTGATTTTAGATATAACGAGTTAATTATGAATAAAAAAATAAATTACATTAAATTTATACAAAATATTATGAGGGGATATTTATTTTTTACACCACCACTAGTTAGGAATATTATGTATTTAATAAATAAAAAACAGTGTTGAGGAAATATTTAATGTTATGTTTGATGAAATCAATCCTTTTTCATCAAACTACCAAAATTTTTGTCTTTTAATGATATTTTTGAAACTAATATTCATTCAAAATTTTGAAACTATCCACATTTAATATGAAAAGAAGAAATTATTTTAGATGTTATACTTTTAGAAGATATTTAACAAATTTCTAAAGAACATCAATTTACATATTGTAGAAATAATTAAATCTTATGGAAATATCCCTTTGATAATATCATTGGATATTTAGATCAAAAAATCAAAACTCCTAGTACACTATGACATGAATGTGAACATTTGACTTTCTTCACTATGATTAAATTAGAAACCTAATGAGCATTTAGGTGATAAAGATTGAAAATAAAAAATTCATGGTGAAATCTATGAAATTGAATGGAACAGAGATTGAAATTTAGTAGAATGACATAATGATTTTCCAATTATTGGAGTAAATTGGGTTGTCCAAAATAAACTTATTAAAATTGGAATCATTGTTATAAATAAAGGAAGACTTGGTTTTAAGGGTTAAATGGAGCTCAAATTATCATCATTTTCATGAGTATTTCAATGATTTATACACAAAAAATTTAAAAAATTTAGCATATTAATAAACAAATTTGGATTTATGGTGTGTTATTGGATAGAAATTAAAAATTTTATAAATCTAGAATTATAATAGAGTTTAATAATTTGGTATTTTGAATATAAATTTTACAATACTGATTCAAATGAAGTGATTCTTTTTATATATTATACCTTTTTTATCATGCTTCAACACTGGAATAAGATATAATTTAAACACATAAAAAGACCCAATAAAATAAATCAGGCTGAAAAACTATTCCTGCTGGTAGAGTGGAACCCACCTTTATAAATGACGTATAACTCAGGATACACACCTCAAATTGAAGTGATTCCTACAATATTTTAAAAGAGTATCAATAAACATGATTCACTATTAAATGTTATGGATTTATTCAATCATTAATAATGTCATTGAATCATCATAATTAAATAATAATTTATGGAATCATTGTCCATAAAAAGTGTGACTCATAAATTTTGTTATAACTTCTTTTATATGAATCTAATTTCGTTTAAATTTTGAATATAAATAAAAATTAATTTATAAAATATTACAAGGACACTTGAAAAGATTTGGAAATATATTTGGCATAATAAGAGTTCTCAAGTGGAGGAACGATTCTGGAGGGAAACCTACTGCACCTATTTCTTTTTTTATTATTATTTATTTTTTCATTAATGTTATATTAAATGAAATTTTAATTTAGTGTCCTTTAAATAAAATATTATTCATGTATGGTTTTTATTTTTGTTTCCTGTTTGACACACCCTTCATATTCACCTCCATAATCTTCTCATTCTTGTTCATATTTTATTATTATTATTATTATTCTTTTTTTATTTTTTTTCATGTTGGTTTTTTTATTCATACTCATTTATCATCCTCATTATTTTAATTTGTTTTCTTTTCATAACTTTATTTGTTATTATACCATGACATAATAACCTAAAAATGAGGGGCTAACCAATTTCTTGGCCTAGGGGAGGTAAGTCGAAATTTCATGAATTCTCCACATAAATTCTAAAAATTTATTATGATAGTGATGGGGAATATTAAAAGTACATGGGTGTGGTAATCTTACACCATGACACTGAACTCAAACTTGTTTATATTATTTCATTAAATCTATTCCCTCTCCTCTACTAGATACAAGCTCTTTATATGATGGATTTGAGGCATTTAGTGGAAGAAATGTCATACTATGGAGGCATGCTTTAGAAGATGTCACACTCTCAATTGACATGTCAGCTACCTTGATTACAGGAGGAGGTGGAATTGATATTACTAATGTAATTAAATATTTCATACCAATAAGTATAATAATATTAATTTATGGATGATATCATAGAATTAAATTATAATACATAATCTAAACACCAACAAGGAGAATGATGGAACCCCAGAATAAAACTATAAATTAATGTTCGTTATTTACTGATTACATTTTTTATCTAATTTTAGATTAATATTTTCATTCATTAAAATTACATCACTTTATTTGAATAAATAAAATCAATAAAAAGAATAAGTTTTGATTAATTATATTATATGAGTGAACAATTGAGAATACTACTCATATAAGATATCTCTGGCCAGACTTTATAAAATATTAGAAAAATAAATTATTTTTTTCATGCACTATGATAGGTATGCATAAAAACTGGTTTCATTTTAATGTATCTAATCAGTTATTTCATAGATTATTCTATTGTTCACATTTTTGATAGATTTAGTTTCTTTCCTTATAAAATATGTCCAAAATTCTATTTCTATGATGTTTTCAAATGATTATTTCCTTAATTAATTTAACAATTACCCATATATACATAAACTAATTATTAACTCACACTTGTCCATGGAGGATGGTGTCACCCCTGAATTTTGAAATTAAAATTTATTTTATTATTTCTTTGCTATGGGTTCTTTCCCCTTGGTTTGGGTTTGGTACTGATTTAAAATTTCTTTCATTTAACAATTTTACTGGTTTTATACCCATACATTATCACCACATGTTTGGAGATAGATGCACAATCATCCCACGTGTCATAAAATTTCTCATTATTATTATTATTATTATTATTATTATTATTATTATTTTCATTATTGTGTTATTATTATTGTTTTTTGTTATTAAAATTTGTTATTTTTATAATTATTATTTTTATTTTTATTAATTGTTATTATTATTATTTTATTGTTGTTATTATTATTATTATTATTATTATTATATTTTCTTTTGATAAAAATATTATAAATATAAAAATTATAAAAATGAAACCATAGGAAACCTAGATCCCCACCTACCCTCACTATGCATATGCCCCATACATGCTCTCCCCAACCACCCCACCCCTCGCCCCCTCGGCGCACCAGGCCTCCTACGCTCTGGCCCTCTGCATTCTCCCCCTCCCACTCTGGTCGGTTGCCTCCATGCTCCCCCTTCGACCCTCGATCCCGACTGTCACCCCAGAAAATTTTGTCTGCTAACTACTCCAACAACATCCTTAGGAACCATATGCTTGGCCGAATCCTAACCCTCGGTGCCCTAGCCCTCCATGGTCTGTCCTCCTACTTCCAGTCGGGCCGCACTCCAGCCTACTGCACTCTGAAAAGGTTGTGTGATGGCCTCCTGCGCTCCATTCAGGCTCTTCCAAACCATGAATCCCTCTATCGGTGTGGTTTTTGTCAATTTTTGTGGGGTTTCTTATGATTTATCCAGAACCTAATGTTTGAGTTTTATTTCGTTCATTTTTCTTGTTGTTTTAAGGTGCACAGATGGTCTACAAGGTGTTGTTTTTCCTTACATTTGAGTTTTGTCGCGTCTGTGCTTGATTTGATGTAGGTGATTTCATGGGAAAATGTTATTGGATGAACTTATTTTCTTGTTTAATTAATTTATCATATTTTTTAATTAATTTTTTGGCTGATAATTGACTTTATTTAATGAATTATTTTACATTTGTAATTAATTTGGAGTATTTTTTTATTAATTAATTTTGTGTGAAATTATTTTTTAAAGAAATATAGTTCTCATTTGGTATTTGTTGCATGTTGTTGTGAAATATTTTTTCTAATAATAACCCATATTGTGTTGTTTAATGGTTTTCATGAATTATGTAATTTGTTTATTCAACTGTGGAATTGGTTCATGTTGTGTTTTTTTTGGCATTGTTGTGAATTTAATTCATAAACGGTATTTTGAGTGGGTTTTAGCTTGAAAAGCCTTGTTATACCCTTTTTGTAATTAATTTATAAAAATTTTACATTGTTTATTAAATCTTATCAATGGTGTGAAATGTTTTTGGAGACTATTTTGGTGTGTATATTATTTCAAAATGAAATTGGTTGGGGTTGTATGGTTTGGTGGGTAGGGTTTAGTAATGTGATAGCATGGATTTTGTTGTAAAATGTTTTGAAAAGAGTTTTATGGTTTTAAAAACGGTTGTTCATGTTTTATAAATGATAGGAAAGTATGGATTCCGTATTGAAGTAATCAGGGTTTATGTGGAAGTGGTTTTGAGGTCACTTTATATGCTTTGGTGTGCCAATACATTTTGGCACACCCATGGGTGCACTATGTGCACCGTTGGGTGTGTTTTCCAATGAATATGGTATTTATTTTAAATGGTGTTCTTTTAAAACCTTGGTCTCTAAAATAGTTCTTTGGTTTCTATATGGTGTTGGTCGCTCTATGTTAATTAATTAAATCATTGGTGGCTCTTTGGTGGTGCACACACACACATACATTGGTACATATATTTATGTGTGTCTATATCTTCCTAGAATGTATTCTCTCTTGGAATGGGTATTATTCAAATCGGATTAAGGGTATATATATATGTATGAGAATGTGTTTGTGTGCTGGTGTGGGTAGTTTTCCTCAAAAGCATCAAGAGTTGATGTGCCTCGGCTTGATCTTCTTCCTTTATAAGGTAGGTCCTCTATGCCCGTTCCATTAATTTCAATTCCATTATTGAATAGATTTTTTAACTGTTTTTACATACTCATGGGGTATTTATATATGATGATATGTATATGTGTTTGGTGAAATGGATTTCACATATTGGAGATTTTTTTCCCACTATTTTTCATATGTTGTCTAATCCTATTTATAATTTTTTTTATTATAATGGTGTCCTGAGTGTTGGTGGATAATTTTTGTAATTGTTCTTCGTTATGATGTGTATTTTGGTAAATAAAAATTCTTTGGTTAATTTTTTTGTTTAAAACCTGACTTGTTTTGAACCATGAAGCGTAGCTTGAAAATTCAATGACATGAAAGACCATTTGGTACTTTTTATGTGTGTTTTGTGTTTTTAACCTGGAATTGGAAATGGATTTTCAAGGAGAATTTGGTTTGGAATATTTTTATGGTATATTGGAATGATGGTTTTAAAGTCCCTGTTGGCAACATAAAGTTCTTTGTGAATGGTTTAAATGATTTTGTGATGTGATGACTCGGTTGGCACCTTGGTTGATATGGAATGTATATGTTTATATATATATATATAGTGGGATCCTTTATAGGAGGTATATCCCTTTATGGGTTATCTTATAGAGTGTCAGTGTTTTGGAAAGGAAAGTGTGGTGACGATATGTGAGGTGAGTCATGCTTGCGAGGGCCTCCAACTTACATAACATTACTGTTACCACCATAGGTTCCAGAACATATTTTAGAGGGATGAGTGACAATTGTTGATCATCCCCGATAATATGGGTTGGTACCCCATTGATTTGTTGTTAATCTTGGTAGGTTGTGCCACTAGTGGGGCCAGGTTAGGAAAACTAGTGGGTTATTGACATAGGGGCCTTACCATACACCGACAAGTGGTTTCGAACCAGGAATGTCCTAGGATCTCGCTAGGGATGTTTAGGTAATTCCCATGGTTTCATACTTGTATGATCCTTCGTTCATTTATGACACTTTTGGTTATTTGATCTCATGTCACTTTTACATTACTTTTTATAATAAAGAACCAAGTTGGGTACTATTTGGAATTATAAAGAATTTATTACAACGGCTTATATGATTTGGTAATTAATTTAGAAAAATGAAATATAAAAATGGTTTTTTTCTTAAAAGTAATATCATGTCACCTCTTTTGTTAAAGCAATGAAAAAAAACTATATTTTTATATATCCTATTTCAAAATGGAAAGTATGGTTTTCATTTTATTGGTGGGGAATCAGGCGTGGGTTATTTTGGTATCCCTACTGAGCATTTTAATGACCATTCCCATTTTATCATTTCAGTTTCAAGTTCCCTTAACTCAATTTCTCTTGGCCGAGTCGCCCATTATTGGATTAAGGTTGGTCTTTGGTTGGGTGGTGACCTAGAAGGTCACATGAAAATATGTTTTGTTTCTTTTTTTCTTTTCCACTAATAGTATTTATTTTATTTTGAGTCATTTTTATTTTATTGTGTTTAATTTATGGACCAAATCATTCCCACATGTTAGTTTTGATGCCCAACACTAGCATCCATCCCATGGGGATCGAGAATGCCCCTTGGGCTATGCCACAGACCAACTTAGGTGACTAGTTCATGGTCAACCTGGGTTGGTTCATGAAAAATTAGTAGCATAGCAGACCCTTGTTATTTGGGGTGTCCGGTTGATGATGATTGGGATAATCAAGAATCTAGAGGTTTGTATGAGAAGGACATCATTAACCCTATTCCCTTTTGAACCTCAAGTCGTTAGGGGTTGTCTGGGAATTGGGTCCTTGTCTCATTCTGGTTCGTCTTAGATTGAGGGATAACAACATAATCAAGACAATGTAACATCATTATTTCACATAGAGTAGTGCCCTGTGTTGATTCTGTGTACAATATTTAATTTCTTTCTCGTTATTGACGATAACATGGGGCATAGCCTACTACCATCTTTCCTGGTTAAGCATGACAACTAGTCTCCCACTCTGGTAGTTTGATGCATGTTGAGTGTCATCTTGGTTCTCATTGGTGTAAGTGCTTTTTTAAAAAATGAAAAATGGTTATTTGAAATGAGAATAATTTTTTTTAAATAGATTTAAATTCTATAAATGGGTTTTAAAACCGAAATCTCTTGGTCTATATATATAATTTTTTCTTGGAATTGTTAGAGAAATGGTTTGGGTTCATCATTGATTACTCTTTATGAACATTCAAACATGTTAGGGAATTCATGGGAAATACATGATGTTTTGTATGGTTGAAAGAAGATGAATACATATGAAATGATTCATCGGATTAATGGGGTGTGTAATAGGAATTAATGTACTGACTTTGTTTTTATAATTTTATTTTAATTTGGAAATGATTTTAGAAATTTAATTTGGTTTGAAATGTGGGCTGGGTATTTTTAATGATTCCTTGAAATAAGTTAGTTTTGAAATATAAAATGAAAATGTTAATTTGGGGTTGTGTTTATATTTTATTCCTTTTTAGATTGTCATTTTGGATGTAGATGTTACTATAAATTATACTTTGATTTGATATTGGTTTCGTCTTTGGGTTTTATATGTTGTTCATAAAATGCTTCCTAGAAAGGTCCCCGAGGATTATGATTAAACATTCCCAGTTTTTTGTTCTTCTTATATGTTTCATATCCTTTATGGGGATCAGGGTCTTTTATAACCATCAAATTGACTTGAAGAGGTCGATTTCATCATTAAGATATTAGGACCTCCCAATGTTGTTAGAGTGTATTCCATTTTTAGTCTCTTCGAAGGTCTATCTCTAGATGAATGAGAGTTGTTCACCATAACATCACTATATGTTTGGTTGATGTGAGATGACATTAAATATGTCTTAGATTGATGGTTAATAAATGAATTGGTGAAGATGAAGAAGATGGAATAAATCATGTATATTCAACAAGGCCAACAAACTGTCAATACACATGTTAACCATTTCAAGGAACTTGTGTCTTCTTCCCCAGATGTAGCAGAAATGGATTTTATGAAGAATTATCTATTCATCGGGGGTCATAATCTATAGATCAAGGATTGGGTACCCCTTCTATGGAATATTGTTTTGAGAAGCTTGTAAATGAGGCATTCCTAGAAGAATTTGCCTCTGGAGTGCAGATAGTTGGAAATCCAATGTATCCACTTTCTAGTGAAGGTTCAATATCAGGCGAGTAGGGTGTGGAAGAGGGACCTATCTCTAAAGAGTCTTCTACACTGGTTATGGATTCTATTTTTTCAGATTGTTCAGTACTGTTCCATCATTATGGAAATTTGGGGAATATAAATCTATCATGTACCACCCCTATGAAGGCATGCCATCATTGCGGGTGTCTTAGTCATCTAGAGAAGTTTTTCAAAAAGAGTCCCCTAAAGAAGACGCTATGAACAATGATCCCAGTGTCTGACTATGATGCAAGAGATGCTTTATCCATAAAATATATAGCCAAATTTCTTGTGGTGAATCTCACATGTAGTTATGAGTATCCAGGGGTGTGAATCATTGATTTAGGTTTTGTGTTCCATGTCGAAAGTAGAACATTAAAAGTATTTTCACTATTGTTTTGTTCTATTAAAGTTTTGAAGTGGTGGAAAGTTGATTGTTTTGTCGTAAATTTATTGTGGACCCATTATACTATAATCCATGCAGTCCTTTTTGTGTGGAGGTGGATTTCATAGACCTTCGTTTTTTCATAAAAGTGTGTTTGGCCCTTGTATTCGTTGATTTCAGTTTAGCTGTGTTCGTTTGGGGATGTATGTTCTTATGGAAGAATCGGTGATTATGGTTATGCTCAGGTTTACTATTTGTGTTAAGTTCATCTTGGAGTTTCTCCAATAGTGTTGGGGTTTTTTGGTTTGGGTCAAGAGTTCCATATTTTAGGAGAGGTGTTGGTTCCCTCATACTATTGATGTTAGTTTTGATCAGTTGGGATTCCCCCCTTTGGGCAGATATGTTTGGGTGTTAAATTTATGAACTAGTTGAGTTCTTGTGGCGGGGAGAACCCTCACAATTTATCCCATTCTCTTGTATTATGGTTTCATTCAATTTCATTCAGGAATGGATTCTTATTTTGTCTATTGTTCGACCGGGTGACATTATAAGGTTTGAATGTGTTTGTTGTGGGGATAATTTTTACAACCAAATATTTAAATTAATTTTTATTTTATTATTTATTGGCTCTGGATTTTCAAGCCTATGTTTGGGTTGAGTCTCACTTTAAAAATTTTCTCATTTAACAATTTTATTGTGTTTCAGACCTATGTCCAGTCACCACATGGGTGGCAGTATCCGCACAGTCGGACTAGGTGTCGGGAAATTGCTCATTAATCTTATTATTATTATTATTATTATTATTATTATTATTATTAATTTTATAATTATTATTTTTATTGTGATTAAATATTGTTATTATTATCTTTATTGTTGTTAGGTTGGTTATAATCATTTTTTGGTGTTATTATTATTATTTTTATTATATTTTATTATAATATTATTATTATTATAATAATAAAATGAAAAAAATAAGGTACCCCTTGGCTACTCGGTTCCCCTTTCCCCATACCATTTTTGTCTGTAGACCCCATCGACCCTCACCCCAGTCGGCTCGCCCCTCGCACCCCTCGGCTCACTAGGCCTCCTTCCCTCTTTCCATTCTCCTTCTCCATCACCCACTCTGACTGACCGTTGTCGCGCTCACCCTTTGCTCGTACCTCCTGACCGCCACCCCAACAACATCAGCTGGAAAACTACGCCCAAGCCCTCATACAGCACCACCGGCCAGGCCGTTCCTTGACTCTCCATGCCCCGACCCTCCATGGTCTAGCCTACCACCTCTGACCTGGCCGCGCTCTAACCTCCCCTACTTTGGTCAGCCTCTTCTTGACACTTAATCCCACTATCAGTGTGTTTTTTTCAATTATTGGGGGTATGCGTATGATTTAGCCAAACCATAATGTCCAGGTTTTAATTCGTGCATTTTTCTCATTCTTTTAAGGCACATTGTTGTTCCACTACTAGTTTTTATTCCTTTTGTCGGAGTGTTTATCACCCATAGTTGATTTGAGGTAGGTGGATTCCTGTGAAAATGTTATTTAATCAACAAATTTTCTTTTCTAATTAATTTAGAATTTTTTAAATAATTTTTTTGCTAAGAATTGTGTTTATATAATAAATTATTTAACCTGTTTAATTAATTTGGAGTATTTTGTGATTAATTAATTTGTGTGAAATTAATTTTTAAAAGGAATTTATTTTGGGTTTGATATTTAGAACATGCATATGAAAAAAATGTGTTTCTGATAAAAACCCATATTGTGTTGTTTAATGGCTATTCAGAAATTATGCAATTTGTTTATTGAACTATGAAGGTGCTGCGTGTGGTGTTTTTTTGTGGTTTTGGTGTGCATTTAATTCACAATGGGGATTTTTAGTGGGTTTTATCATGTAATTCCTTGTGATTCACATTTTGAATTTTTTTATAAAATTTTTACATGGATTATTAAATAATATTAATGGTGTGAAATGTGTTTGGAGACTATTTTTGTGTGAGTATTTTTCCAAAATGAAATTGGTTTGTGTATATTGTTTGGTGAGTACGGTTTATTAATTTCATAGCTTGTATTTTATTGTAAAATGTTTTGTATAGATTTTAATGGTTTTAAATTGGGTTGTTCGTGTTTACTAAATGATATTTAAGATTGGATTCGGTTTTGATGTAATTGGGGTTCATCTGAAAGTGATTCTAGGGTATATTTAGATTCTATGGTGTGCCATTTCTTATTAGCACACCCATGGGTGCACTAAGTGCACAAAAGGGCGTGTTTTCAAATGAATATATATTTTTTTAAAATGGTGTTCTTTTAAAAACATGTTCTCTTAAATGGTTCTTTGGTTTCTATGTGGTGTGGGTCTCTCTATGTTAACTAATTAAAGCTTTGGTGGTTCCTTGGATATTTGTGAAAACAAATTATGTTGCTGAAAATTCATATTTTTATTATCAATACACTTTTGAGTATAATGTTAGAAACCAAGAGACCCATCATTACTCTCGTAGAAAATAAAACAGTGAACTACCCAGAACAGACTACGGGATCTACCCCTCCCCAACAACTGCACCATGAATAAGTCTTCACTAAAGAAAGACCATTTGGAAAGTAGTCCCATGCAAGAATAAATGGGCATGATACTGATGGAATAGTCATACCCTATTAATTGTCCAAATCCAAGTGGCATGCACCAGTGAAGGTTTCCTTCTCTGAAACCAATCTGATGAAAATCCATGTAGATTGATGGAATCATATGCACATTAGTTTAATGTTATTTATAATTATGAGAATGTATGTGTGTTATAGTGTCAGAGGTTTTCATCAAACGCTTCAAGAGCTGAAGTGCCTTGACTTGATCCACTTCCATTTAGAGGAAGGTCCTCTATGCCCACACCATTAAATTTAATTCCAGGATTGCTTAGTTTTTTAAATCATGTTTAAATTTTCATGTGGTATTTATATATTTAGATATGTATATTTTTTTAGAGGAATGGAATTGACTTCTTAGAGATTGGTTTCCAACTAGATTTCAGAAGATTCCTAAGCCTGTTTACAAATTGTTTTTAAATATAAAGGTGTCTAAAGTGTTTTCAGATAATTTAATAAAATATTCCTAGTTATGAAGTGTATATTTTGATACAAAAAGGATTTGGATAAATGTGTTTTCTAAAACCAAATATGTTTGGAATGTTGAAGCGTGGTTTGACAAGTCAATAACATCAAAACCCGTTTGGCACTTTTTAAGCGTGTTTTATGTTTTAACCTGGAATTGGAAATAGATATGAAATCTGTATTGGGTTTTGAATGTTATTATAGTATATTAGGATTATGGTATTAAAGTTCTAGCTGAAAAATTAAAGTTCTTTGGGAAATGATTTAAAAGATTATGTGATTTGAGGGCCCTGTTGGCACCTTGGTTTTTATGGTGTGTACATATTTAGACAAAAACACATATATACATATATATAGGAGGGATATCCCTTTACGTGTTATTATATTGGGTGTTCGTGTTTGGGGTAGGCAAGTGCGGTGATGGTATGTGAGGTGAGTCATGCATGCTAGGGCCTCCAAATTACCCAACATTACTATTACCAGAATAGGATCTTGGGCGTATTATAGAGGGTCATGTGATGGTTTTTGATTGACCCTGATTAGATGTGTTGGTACCCCCTGGATTTTCTATTAGGCTAGGCAGGTTCTTCCACTAGTGAGGCATGGTTAGGGCAGCTAGTTGGATATTGACTTATGGGATTCACCATACGCCGACAGGTGGTTCCAAATCAACTACGTCTGGGGTTCACTCTTGGGATGTTTAGTAAATTCCAATGGTTGTATAATTGTATGTTACTACATTTTTTATGAAACTTTTGGTTATTTTATCTCATTCCACTTTAACTTTTATTTTCATAATAAAAGATCATGTTTTGGTAGTAGTTGGCTTTACAAAGATTTCATTGAAATGAATTATTTACATTGGTAATTTATTTTGAAAAATTAAATGGAAAAGGGAAGTTTTATTATAAGTAAAAGATTATTACCTGTTTTGATAAAGGAGTAGAAAAAACCATATTTTTATATATCCTATTTTAAATTGGCAAGAGTGGTTTTCATTTTAGAGTTGGGGCATCAGGCATTGTTTATTTTGGCATCCCTAATGAACATTTTAAATATCACTCATATTTTATCAATTTTGTGGTAGGTACCCATTAAAAAGGTTCTCTTGGTCGAGTTTCTCATCATTGGAGAAAGGTTGTTCTTTTGTTAGTTGGTGACCTAGAAGGTCACATGGAGGTATCTAATGTTTGTTTCCATTTCTACTACACATATTTAATTTATTTCCATTCGTTGTTATTTTCTTGTGTTTTATTTATGGGAAAAATCATTATTCCATGTTAGTTTTGATTCCCAACATTGGTTTCCAGCCTCTGGGGATCGAGAATGCACCTCAGTCCGTGCTGCGAACCTACTTGGGTGACTGGTTCAGGGTGGACCCAGGTTGGATCATGATAGATGGTGTTTATTTTTTTGGTAGACATGTGAGTTTATTTTGGAAATAAAATAATGGGTATCAGAAATACAAATAATTCATAACATGTATAAGGGTGCACATGAACAAACAAATTTTTGAAGAGATGTAAAATGAGCTAATTGAGTTCTCCCATTAAATTCTAGAATTTTATAAAGTGGGAAATGTCTAATAGTATTCCCCCTTATTCTTCGTATATTTTTCAAGGGAGAGGATCCAAACTGCTTACCTCCATCTGCTACTACTCCAATGAAAGAGGTACTCCCCACTAAATAAGTGATTTATACCGAACCAAATTAGGGATATGGTAGTTTTCATATCTCAAAATCATTATTTTTCATTAAAAGTAAATTGAATGTCACCATATTCCATTTTAATATTTTAGATTCATCCAACTCCAAATTTTCCCAAGATAATAATGATCAAATGGAAAATGAATCATTTGAGCAACACAAGGAGCTCCCTTGACATATTAAAAAACTATTATAGGAATACCATGATGAGATACTAGTGGGTTAGAAACGAGAACTAGGGATATACACTTATAACATTAGAATGGATGACTTATTAAATTAATTGATCATATTTAAATTTTTAATCCCCCGTAGATTATCATTTTAATGAACTTCATCAGGATAAACCACTAGATATTGAATAAGGCATTTCAAAAGTAGCAATGAAGGTGGAATAGGTTTCATACTTCATAATTCCAAAACCATTGATGTTTTACAACATTATTAAGGGGGTAGATATGATGTACTATATACATGGAATTCCCATCAACAAGAATAATGAAATGAATTATGGAAAGAAAAACATGTGGTTATTCAAATCTAAATAGATCCACCCACCATTAGAATATGAGTAACAACTGGTACTACCCTCTAGAGGTAGTACAAATTTAGGTCCCACATAGGGTCATACCATGATTTTTCATTACATGCTATCTAGGTATTTAGATTTTCAATTCAATCATAGGAATTAATCCTGCCAACATTCCACTCCCAATTATATTTTTGAGATTAAATGAAATGATCCTAGTGCTTAAATGATTAATTTTATTTTGTAAGTTTATAAAGGAACAATAAATCCCCAAATAGAAAAGGAGGAATGGAGAATGATATTTATATAAAAAGGGATTTTACTTTTAATATTTATCTTTTAATCTCCTTAGATTTTTGTCTGAGATTCTGATTTGAGATTGGAATAGGAAATTACATGCCCATGCATAAATTATGCTTTATTTTACTTATTGTTGAGAATTGAGTTTCTTAGTAATCCTATGATAACATTTTTTATATTTAAATTTTAATAACAATGAATAATGAAATTATAGAATTTACTGATTAATGTAAAGCATGGATATTAAAATGATGAGTCATGATTTTTGGGAATTAATTGATTCATGTAAATAAAAAGGTCTCTATTATTTTCCCTGATTTGAGATTCTAAAACTCATGTTAACCGATTAGTTATTATTAATCATACCCTGAGTGATTTTAAAATATCGAATGTTCTATTCCAAATAGGTTTTCTATACTATGATCTTCATATATATTACAGATAAAATTTCAGGAGTGATATTGTGACATATCATTGACCAAATCTCAAATTTGAACCTATCAAATACCTGACTAGGAAAAAAACACTTTTAAAATTATTGGGGAATATTATGAAATATAATATACATATAATAATGCCTTACATAAATAATTATTTAAACCAATAAAATCAAAAATGAACTTTCCAGGTATGAGCTATGTTTCAAGCCATTTTGTTCTATTCTTACCCTCTACTTAGTATTTTGTATGATATTTTAATGTTTACGTGTTGGATTGAAGGGAGTCGTGGTGGAAGGGATGAAATAAATTTTAAGTAAAAATAGTGGTGGGGATATTGTGGTAATATAGAAATGTCTTTCATTCATTCAATATAATTAAATATTTTCCCTACTTGAAAATAAAAAGATAGAGAAAAAAGAATGGTTTGTGAATTATAAGAATAAAAAATCACTACCAGTAGATTGATGATTTTAATCATATGTTGTTAAGTAGTGTATGTGAGGTTTATTATATGATTAAAATTTGAAAAAAAATATTTTTTTGGAAATTTTACTTCCAAAATTAAAAAAGAATAAAAGTAGAGAAAACCTTAAGAAATTTCCTATCATTTATTATGCATTCAATATTCACAGCCTTTTCTTCAGAAGTTTTGGGATAGTGGTATTCTCTTGTTTTTAGTGGAGAAATAAATTACACATTATTATAAAATGAATTTTAATTAAGTGGTAATCCTCCTCCTTGAGCCTAAATTTATAAAGCATCAAATCCTACCAACTTTATCTTTTGTGACATTTGATCTTTTATTACAAGTCCTCAGGATTTTATGTTACTTTTGAGTTTACAATGTGGATAATGTAGTTCTTTTACTTGTATATGGATAAGGAGTATGCATTAATTATATGCGAATAACAATACCTAAATTTTAACATGAGTGGTGAGAGAAAATTTTCCATTGTGAGGTGAATCATGATTTGACACGTTTAAGGATAATAAATTAAAGAACATTTATGAATTAAAGGACTAGTTCCATCTTTTTAAACGTGTAAAATTAAAATAAATTGATCAGTAAATTATTTTAAAAATGAAAAATAAAATTGATATTTTATATGTAATTTCAAATTTTGATTTTTCATTAATAAATGTTTTTTTTATTTCATTGAATTTTTAATATTTGTAACATTGGTACCCTTTATGTTATTTGTAGATATTTTATGCTCGGGGGAAAGCATATTTTATCTGTGGGGTAATTGATTAAGATAACATTTTCATCATTTTTTATGTGTATTTATATGATATAAATTTCTACCAATTTATCAATTTTTCCTTATTTAAATCAATTTTTGAATTATGGTGTGTTTTGGTATAAAATGTTGAAAATGTTTATTTCTTGAATTTGAAGAGGATTTAATCGCGTTGGCATTTATAGTATAAATTGTACAATATAGACCTAATTAAAGTTATTTTTTTTAAGATAACTCTTATCATGTGATTCAACATTATCTAATAGAACTAGAGCTAATTAGAATATATAATGGCCTGAAAAAATAAATCAAGTAGAATTTTTTTCTCTGGATGATATAGTGGACCCGACCTCTGTAAATGAAGATTAAATCTAGTTACACGCCTATAATTTACGAGATTCAAGCTGTATTGAAATGAATAATCATATAATCCTTTCCCAATTATATTTTATATAGTTATTAACTCATTAATGAGGCAAATAAATAATAAAAATTGAAATAATATTTATTGAATCCACAAATAGAAAAAGTGTAACTATATTAATTATTGCATAACATCTATTATACGCATCAAATTACTTTTATATTTGGTGGTTCAATATATAACATAATTTTTTGTATCTTCTAAAAATATTAAATTAATAAATTCGGTCATATGGTGGGAATAAGAGGAGTTATATTATTAAGTGAATATTATAGAGGGGAAGCTACTACACCAATTTCTTTTCTTTTCATTTTTCTTATTTTTATATTTTTTAGTTTATTTTTATTTTAAATGTAATTATAATTTATTTTATTTTAAATACAATCTAACTCCTGAATGGTTTTAATTTTTGAGTGTTCTTCCACATACACTATTTATTCTTCTCCATATTCCTCTAATTTTATATTTCTATTCTTCTTCTTCTTCTTCAATTTTTATTTTGTGATCTTATATGTGTGTTTTCCTTTTTATTTTTTCTAATTGTCATTATTTCCATTAATTTTATTTTATTCTCTTTATTTATCATTCTACTATGACCTCATACCCTAAAAGTTGAGTATCTAATCCAATTCATGGGATGAGGGAGTTATGTGGAAATTCTATTCATTTATTCTATTAAATTCATAAATTTTATTATGATTGTGATGAGTAAGAGTAAAACCACATCAGTGTAGTGATCATCCACCATGAAACTGAACTAAAATTATTTTCTATTTTTCATTTAATATTTTACCTCCCTTATTTTGGCTAAAATTTCTTCCTACGATGGAGTTGAGACATTCAGTGGAGGAAATGAAAAATGCAGAAGCCTTGTCTATGAATATGAAATACTCTTGATTGAGGTGTACCATAAACCCTAATTATGGGATGTGGTGGAATATAGATTTCTAAGGGTATTTAAAATCTCAAACCACCAAATTAAATAATATCAATTAATGATTCAGATCTCATAATTGAATTATCAAATGTAATCTAAACACCAACATGGAGAATGATAAAACCCATGAACCAAACCATAATGGAAAAGTTCATTCTTTACAACTTCCATTTTGTCATTTCATGTATGTTTATTATTTAATTTCATTTAAATTACCTTTACTTCTAGGATTGAGTATAAAACACCAAAAGGAAGTAGCTTAGAACAATTAGATTAATTAAGTGAACAAATAAGAAAGATCCTCATGTACGATAACCATGGTTAGCCTCTAGGCTGCATTAGGAAATTAAATTGGCTTTTTCCATGTCCTACAACATGCATGAGTAAGGGTTATAATCAATAATAAGGAATATAATTTGAATTGTGATTTAACTAAGGTAAAAATATAATCTATTTAAATACTTATATTCATTAACACATATCTAAATTTAATAATTTATCAAATAGATGAGAAGTGTGATTATATTAATAGATATTATTAGGAGGGGGTTTGGGTATAACAACCAAATAGTTTTGAATTTATATAATTTTTGAACCATTTATTTAACCATATTAAGGATCTCAAAAGACATTAAAATGATCCCAGATCTTGGTATGATAGACTTCCCTGATTTTTACCTCCAAACAATTTTCTCAAGGGAATATTGGAACAAAAATATTATATAAAAAATATTTCATAGATACTAATATTACTAAAATTTAATTCAATTAAATTTTATTTTCCTCTTCTAAAAAATATCATTATGATTAGTTTTTGAAATGGAATATGAGTTTGAAGTAAACATGATTGGTGAAAAAAGTTTTATAAATGTTTTTTAAATTTCTAAAAAAAAAAGAAATTTCTTATAAAAAAATTATACTGAACACTAAAAAAATGATTTGGTTTTGATAATTCGTAGATTATAATTTCTGCAATATAAACTTCAAAAACACTTGATCTTGATAAAATGGGAAAACACTTGATCAAAATTTTTTTGAAAGAATGATTGGACGTATACTATATCTCATAGTCAGTCAACCATATTTAGTGATATCTGGGAGTATCTTTGAAATTTGATTTATATTATAAATAATACCCTCATTATAGTATTAAATAAATTCATCATTCAATGAATGGAACTTCATATTTAGGCATAATTTATTTTTCCATAAGTGAATCTGAACTACAATATTATAAAGATTCATATTTTGATGGATATGAAATAGTAGAAAAATATATTTTGAACATTTAAATTCATAGGAGAATCTTTACTATCTTTTTCATTAGAGAAAAATAAATTTTTTTAACTTTATACATCTAATGCAAAATACATCGTATATAGATACTGATTCACTCAAGTGTTTTGGAAGAAAAAAATTGTCACTAAATTCGAAAGTATTTTTACTAAACCATAGATTTTCTGTGATGGAAGAAGTTTGATTTCGTTATCTAAGAACCCAATGTATCACACATGAGAAAATAAGATGGTTATATGATTCTATTTTCATTAATATTACACACAAAATTCATATATTATTTTTTAATTCATCGGAATGGATTAATTATGTTTCTGATAATTTTCAAAAACATATTCAATAAGTTATATTTATATATATCTAATTTACTCTTGGTATGATCAATATAATATGATCATTAATCTATATTTTTTACCTATCCCCATAAAGTGAAAATTCATATTAAAAGTGGAAAACATTATATATATATATATATATCACTGTTTTCCTTAATTTATTTATAGTAGTTTCTTTCTTATTGATAAGGTATCCAAAACGTGATTATATAAGACAGGAAACTACTTCATTTCATTAAAACGTTCTTCATCTAAAATTTAGTTGGAATGAAGTTCATTTGATGTTTTATCATAATGGTCCTCTTTTTTCTCCCCTTTTAATCCATCCAAGATACAAGATCAACCAATTTTTTTCAAAAATAAGTATCTACATATGTTCTATAGTAGTTAAACATAATATCCTTTTTAATTTGAAATATATTTTGAGGATGAAATTTTAAAAATAGTTATTAAATATTTGGATGTTCTATCAGATGGATATTTTCCAATTAACATGAATAATTCTAATAATTAATATTATTATAATTCAAAATTCAAAATATATACTTTCTTATAATATTTTGATGTAATTTTATGTAAGATTAAATATAAATAATTGGATTATATTGAATTACAATCATATATATATTTTACTATATATATAGGTAGTGGATTGACTATTTTTTTCATCATTGGTTATTTTTTAACAACTCTTTTAACATATATTCTCCTCCATCTAATTATTATCATTATTTTTATTACACTATAACTAGTTTATTTCATATATTATATGTTTTCATGTTAATATTTCTCTATTTGAGATTCCATAAATGAAATAAATATAGATAGAGGATGGGTGGAAGGTATGTCTCTCTGCTAGAATCGAAAATTCTTTTCTAATAATGTTAAAATATCTACATTACAAGATATTAACATGTTGTTAATTATCATAGTATTATTAGAGAGTTATATATTAGTTAAGTGTTCAATGAGTTTCAAGGTCAAAAACATTTCATTAATTTTTTTGGTGACACTCATTGTATAAATATTAAAAATATTGATGAGTTGGTTTGATTCATTCTAGAAAGGGAAAGTACATTTTTAATACAAACACATCCTGATAATGTAGTTTATTTTATAAGATTCCAAAAAGAATAATATATATTTTTTCTATGGTAAGTAATGAAATATGAATCCATTATCTCATAATGCAAGGTTTGTTATCATTTTTATTATAGATACTTAATCCCATGGAATATATATAGAGATACTCTAAAATTTCATGATATCTATGTCCTTGACTTTCTATGAAATTTTAGTATGTTCAATATTTTTATGTTTTTTTTGGGATTATATTTTAGCAATTAAAAATGGGAAAGTAAAGATGATGATTTTAATTTATCTAATGTTTCCCAATTGAGTTCTTTTTATATTTATAGAAGTAGAAAATAAAAAGGATGATGCTACCATAGTAATAGAAAAAAATATTACTTTGGTGATGAAGCTATTTATAATATGAGATTTTTTAATTTCATAATTTAAAATAAGTATATATAAAAATTTAACAATTTTATTTCAATCGAATAAATTTACACCCTAAGAATAAAAGTGTAGGAATAAACAAAGTATGTTGAATATTCTAAAAAATATTCTAAACTCCCTCATATAAGAGATAAGGTAGAGTGTCATGAATACATTACTGAAATTATGAAAATGAATAAAATGATAGGAGTTGAAAACATACATATTTTAAAATTTTATTTTATTATTTGTGACATAAAGATACAAATAAAAAAATTCAAAAGATTTAGTGGCACGATGTCTTTGGGAATTATGTATATAAAACAATAACATGAATCTTGGATATAATGAATATTTAAAAACTCCATTTCATTCTTTAAAATTCCATTGATCTTCTAATAATACATGAGATAACATGGGTGTGTACATAAGAAAAGTTTGGGATATAAATACCAATATGGTAATAATCAAATATATAATGAAGTAACATAATATATGTGAGTCAAAATAATAATTTGTAAAATAAAAATAGATTTATAGAATCATGACCATAGAAGCATGAAATAAGATGATAACATCACGGAATCTAAAGAAAATGTAAACAACATAAAGTAGGACATTATATGTATAAGTAAAGATGAACCTCTAAGACATCATAACATAGTGTGATTAGGATTACAGAATGTGCTCCATACAAGGTATCTCAAGAGATAGTAACAATACCCCTTTCATTATATTTATATCTAATTATGGTCCCAACCATAACAATAATATAATTAACATGAACTTTTTTTCCACATAGATCATACAATATTATAATATATTTCGTCACTTTCTATCCCATAATTATGGAGTGTGGGATACATAGATAGAGGTATAAAATTAGTGAAGCACTGGTAAAATTAGGTTAACATCATTTAGTGGAAAGGGAATAGGTATTGAATTTACAATATTTTGGAATAGAAAATAATAGAAAAATTTTGGCAGCATAATGGGTTTATATAAAGGTTCATTAAAGATATTAATAAGATTGAAAGTTAGCATCTCACTATTTGAGCATCATGTGGGTATTAAAGGGAAGTGTAAAAACATATTCCAACTGGATTAATTGTAAATAAAATAAATTAATACAATAAATGTACTTGAATTAACAGGAATATGAAGAGATTCCGTTACATATACATAATAACTACTTAGGTAAAGTTTAAAAGGATAGGAGATAAATCATATCCCATTTTTAGATGATAAATTGGATCGTAAAAGGATATTTAGAAATACATGACAATATAATAAATTGGGATAAAAAATTCCAAATATAGAGGAATAACTTGAATGAAGAGGAATATGATAAGAATCCATTACTTCTATACTGTAACAAAATAAGAAATATATATAATGATATGAGATAAATAATATATCATTCACAAATCATTAACTGTAATGTAAAGGGATATTTATAAACATGATAAAACATAACATTAGAAATGAAAAAGGTCAAATTCAATGGATTCCCTTGAATAAATATGATGTGAATTCCTTTAGTTGAGAGAATTCTTCTAAATTAATTGGATTAAATTATTAAGAGCCTTGAAACACCTTGGTAGGTACTTATTGGGGGTGGGGGATTACATGATCTGCATGTTTTAATTTAAATGGAAATGGATATTTGGTGGGTATTTATAATAAAATATAGGGGAATTATTTATTAATTTTGAAACATGGGTGTTGGAATATATGTAATCAATTAATCAATACTAAAAACATTCCATTTCATTCATCACATAGTTACTGAAAAAATAGTATTGTTTTCAAATATTTTATTATTTTGAAAATTAAAATAATTAAAATAATACCATTCAGGAAGTAGAATTGAGTCTTGTTCATAATAAATTGTATTTTATTACTTAATTCATAATATAGGTTTTTTAGGATTCATTATAGTTTTTTAATATTAATGAGATAACATTAAAACATATTTTAAAGGGAAAAACTAATTTTTTTTATGGATTTATTTTATTAAATTTTTTACAATATTCTTGGAATTTTATGATTTCATAATACATATGCTAATTTAATTTTAAAAAAGAATTGTCTTTGAAATTTTTGAGAAATTCCCCATTAGATAATTTCATTATTCTCATTTAGGAAATGATATTTAATTTTTAAAAAATAATAGACTATATAATTTAATTTGAATTTTTAAATAAAAAACTTTATTAATTGGGAAATAATTGTATTTAGGACAAAACACACCTTTTAATCATATAAAAAAAATTAAGTGCTAATTTATTAAATTATATTTTTATTTATATTTAATTAAATATTATTTATTTTGAATATCGAATTTAAAAAATTTTATTTCAAAATTCTATGGTTTATGAAAACGAGTCTGCAAATTGAAATTATATACATTACTTTTATACATATTTTCTTTCTTCATGAAAAATCTAATTTTTAAATATATAATATTATAATGATGAATATGTAGAAAGTAACAAATAAAAGGGGTTAATATAGTCATCAGTTGATTTTAAAATAAAATATAAAATTCATACTATTAGGGTCTTGATATGTAACCCCATATTACACCAGTATACAACTGAGGGGTATGTTGTGCGATGGTTTTACTTTTGTGGGGTGGTTTGGTGAACATGGTTTTGGTTGTGATATCTATGGGAATAAAATTCTCTCAAAAATGGTTTTAATTGAGTATTATTGATTGAATCATGGATTGGGTTTCTTTAATGAATTATACCTATAATTCCATCTCTACCATACCAACCGAAAAATAGGTTTCATAGGGTATAATTCAAATAGGTGATAAAATTTCATATTTCTCAAATTTTAATTATATATAATTATAATATTTAATATATATAGATCATAACTTCCAATATATAATTACTAAATTATGAATGGTTATGATTTTTAACAATCCTATAATCAACATATAGAAATTATCAATATATTTCATAACAATACAAAATAACAAATGTAATATAGTGCATTCGTTTTCTATAATTGTATTACATAATAAGGTAATTATTCCATTAGAAGGGAATTTAATTTATTATAGTATGGGTCATTTTTTAAGAAAGTAAATGATCCTATATTTGGCCTTGATCATTATGAATCTAAGGTTCTAGAAGACGATGTTTTCAAAAAGATGAAGGAAGTTAATGAAAAGGAAAGGCAACTTATTAGTGAAAATAAATCTAATCTAACTCTTGATCCCAATTTAAAAATAGATAAATCTCATGAGGTTTTTAGTAAATAAAGGGATATTTCCCATTCCATTGAATAAGAAATGTGGAAGGATGTATATAGTCCTATTTAATATCGTATAGAAAATTAATTTATTGAGCAAATGTTATAGGATGTTTCTGTAGTTAATAAAAATCCTTCTACTCGGAAAGATAAATATAAAAAGGTTTCAATATATTCAATGAAATATTTACAACTAAAGGATTTTTCTCATGAAGAATCATTTTTGATGCCAAAATACGTGCGTCGAAAAAAATAAGAAAATGATAGTAAATTGTTCAAAATGTGTCACTTCACGATGCACCCTGGAAATTACCTTCAAACCCATTTCCAGTGAAAAGTTGAGGTCTTCTCAACAAAATTCGTAGTGAAAAGTGACAGTTGATTTCGTGGCTATAACAAACTTGTTTAAAGTCTCCACGTTGTAAAGGTAAGGGCAGTCACCTCCGCAAGTCCTTTAAAATTGGAAGAGTCCATTGCGACAGTTATAGAGGGAATAAAGGAAACCTCAACGCCATGGAGGAGATGACATTTGAATTCACACCTCTAAGAATCTTTACAGAATATTCCTTTGATGGAGGAGTGCAAGTTACATTGTGTATTTCCCTCAGAACATCACACCCCTTGGTAATTATAAATACTCAGCTTCCCCCACTCCAACAAATCAAAACTCCAAACATTCAGCTCATAAAAATCCCAAACCATGAAGAATTATTTTCATTGTGATCCAATCAGGAAGATTAATAATATAATGTACTTTAGAATTGTGAAATCTTGTTACCATTTCACAAAATTACCCCGTTTTTAGAGAGGGATGCCCTTCAAAAAGCCTATGGGCCATCGTAGTGGAATGAGACCCCTTCTGGTACACAGGAAATTGTGAAGCACCCAGTCTCCACAAATCCCCCTTCAATCACATGTGAACTCCATGATTAGTCTGGTTCACAATGCATCATTAAGCTCCCTCCTTTATATATCCCTATACACTTCAGTTCCCTATGCTCTACAGATCCCTATCAATTTCGAGCCATGTGGTCTGTGAATCCATGCACTCTACAAGTCCTTGATATCAATGAATCCTTATGCTCTTTAATTCCATATCCTTTGAAATCCCCTAATTATTGTAAATAACCACTCTAGGAACCCTATTTCGTTTCAAACCCCTTTTCTGTGCATCCCTCCAGGCTTGTATGATGTCATTTCACAGTACCTTGGGTGGTTCTTCATGTTGCATTTATTTTCCCCATGCTTCATTGCATAGGCATGCTAATGGATATTTCTTCTTTTCATAGCCATGCTAACATGATCCCCTCAATGTATCATTCCACAACCCCTTCTCCATACAGCATTGTCGGTGACTTCCCTTCACCGAGGGGTAAAGTGCACCTTTTTTGTAAGTCCTAGGGGTGAGGTGTGAATCCTCATTGTATGAGATGAAGGATGATAAACTGTCACGCATATGTATCCATGTCACATGATGTTAAACATTGATCACCACATAAGTGAAAAGTCCTTGGGAATTACAAAGGGTACGTGCACCAGCACTCTCTCACTTCTCCTCTACTATTGCACTTTATCCCCATTTGCATCTTGGGAAGCCCTTGTGTAATCCCTAACACTCCTTGATAGGGTTCTCCATATATAGTGGCTATATTCTCCTCTCACATCTGGACCCCTACTCGAGCTTCCATCCCTGAGTAAATTCCAACCATCCACTCTTTGGGAAACTAACTACACATAAACCCCACTTTATTCCTCGCAGACACACCTTTTACAATGTGATGGTCTTGTATTTGTTTGCTAATGTTTCTCACACCAAGGATGACTGAAATGGTATTAGAGTAAACATTGACTGTGAAATCATCATGGGAAACCTTAGAGTGTAAGAACCATGCCCCTTTTACCAAACAATGTGGACTTTGATCTTTGGGCTTTTAAAGAAAGGTACATAGGAAGCATCCCTGAGGTATAAGTCCATCACCCATCGATCCTGACCATTTCACGTGTAACACCCTGATATTTTATGAGATTTTTTATGTAATATGTTATACGGAAAGGAATCTTCCACTACACACAACACTAGCATGGCTTGCGCGACCTTTCTCTATAGCGTGTGTAGTATGCAATACCGAGTTTCACTAAACAAAGATATATTATAATATTATAAACCATCCATTATGAATAGTATTAACTGAATTTTTAATTTTATAACATTTTAATTCATATTATACATTTTTTAGAATGAGGTATGAAAACAAAATCAGTTTTTTGGATAAAAGAAGTATTTTTTCAAAAAAATGAAGTTATACCGCCTTTTGATGGCACACCCACATTAAATCTAGTTTTTTACAAGTTTATAAGTTCAATTTTACAAAATAAAATTATTATTTAGAATCAGGATATAATAATTTACTTTGGATAAATTTTTCATATTATTCTGATAACTTTCATATTTTAATGAATAGAAAAAACACGCTATATTATAATTAAAAACAACTTTTTTCATCACAATACTTTATATGGTTAAATTATAATATTTAATGTTTTTTAAGTATAAATAGAATATATTTTTACCATTTAATATAATATATGTCATTAGCATTAATTTTACATTGAATTCATAGGTAAAAACATTTCAATCATTGGCAATGTTTTAACTTTTGAAACACGTTTTCTTAACAACGGGATTAATTTTAAATTAATTACTGAAACTTCTGTGTTTTGAATTTTGAAAAATTAATTCCATATTTGAAATCAATGGGTCCAAATTATGTTAATATGTTACTTTTAATTTTATTTTGATATTATGAATAGTAACTACTGTAATTTTTATTTATTACGGTTAAAGATAAATAGAGTAATTCAAGGATAAAAGAATATTATAATAATTCAAAATTACATTTAAACTTGTCCTAACCTTATTGAATGAGTAGTGGCCGACCATGGGAATCCTTGGGTCGATTTTGGGACCCCATTGAGCCACTTGGTAGTGACAATGACAATTTGGATTAATTAATTTAATGTAAAGAAAAAATTGACATTTAAAAAATCTTTTAGTAATAAATTTTTATAAGGGATTATATAAATTATATTTTAGACTATAAGTATTCATTGGAAATATAAATATATTTCCTACAAAATTATATTTTTTATAATTTTTAGGCACCAAATGAATTAAATTATTTATGACATAATAATGATGAATTATTTACCTCATTAATAAATGATTTAAATAAATAAGATTATAATGATTGAAATATTTTTCAAAACATGTCCAATTATGATTGGATGATTTTATTTCGACCATGATTCATCTTATCTTCATCTTTAATGTCTTTTGGACCTTTTGAAACCGAAGATAAGTTTATAATAAAATAATATTTCCAGACTTTCCAAAGGTGCCCCTCTCCTCCCTTATAAAAGGGACCTCCTCCCTATTTTCCTCACACCAATTTGAGCATTCAAGGTCGGATAAACCCTTCTCATTTCACCTCCCCACTTCATTAGAAACCTACTAGAGGTATTTGTCTTCTCAAAAGTCCAACTCTAGTGCCTTAAGAGAAATTTTAAAGGAGGCACTTCGAGAAATAGGTAATACCTTCTACCGTTTTCTTCAAGTTACATTCTTCTTCTACTCCATCTTCATTAGTTGTTTCATTATGAGGTAATAACATAAGTATCCCTCATAAACGGATATGTTATTATAAATATTAAAAAACCCAATTTCACCTCTTATCCATCCTACGGAAAACGAAATCATCGCACGTGCGTACGTACGGAATACCGTCTCCACGCCGTGGTGTAATCTATTTTCCACCACCTCCTTACTTGGATGGGTTTAATGGTGCAAATAAATAACTATATATGATTATTGTAAATTATTATTGATTTTTAAATAGTATACATACACTCCAATACAATTACACTATCATGGAAATGATATCATCGCTCGTGCGTACATACGGCCTACCGTCTCCACGATGTGATGCGACTTGTTCTATATGATATTCATTGAATAATGATTATATAAATGAAATGAATTAATTAATAAGATATATATTACATTAATACATTTCTGTAAATGATGTATCTATATCCTATAAAGAGGAATAAGAATTTATTCGACAAAACACGCATAAGAACAAAATGTAATAAACACTCGAATAAAAAGTATTAATGAAATATTACTAATAAGAAGCTAAGAATATGACCATATATGATATCATAACAATAATTATTATTCTGTAATAAGTAAATAACATTATTTAAATCATTATACAAGAGGTTCGGACACTTATGAAGCAAATCAGACCTAAGGTAAGGGAAAATATCACAATCTCATTTTTATCTGAGATTGTTTATAATTTGGTATTTATTGGTGTGTATTTTATCATCCACATCCATGTTTCCTCAAAATGTAATTTTATTTCCATCCACCTAAAAAAATTTTACATCCAATTTTACCCTTCGGTGAGTTTTTAGTAAAAGATTTGAAAGGAATCTATTTTCATTTTTCGTACGAAGTACTTTTTGACTTTTCCGAAAAAAGTACGAGAAGAATGTTTTTTTTATCTTATACGACATGAATGGGTTTTTAAAACATTATTTCCAAGAAGCTTCCTTTACAAGTTTTTCAAGTTTATTTTTAATCAAAATCATTTAGATTAAAATTGTATAACATGTTAAGAAAGGAAAAATTATTTTGAAGTAGGAAGGATATTTTCCTCAAGAATGGAGTTCAAGTGTTTTATCAAAATTAATTTCAATCTAAGAGAATATAGGGTTATTTTTATATGCCTATTATTACATTTATTTGATTATGTTGTGATGGAAATATATTTATGAATTCATTTATCTTATATGAATTTTTTTATGATGTCATGATGTTTACGATTCCCATTTTTATTACATGGGTTATGCTAGGATGTATGGTTTATGATTTTGTGGAAAACATAATAATGGTATCATTATTATATGGGTGGGACCAATATCTCCCTCCAATGCATTGGGTAAAGATTTATATCTCATGAGATAGACATGGTTGGAACGGCAGGTTAATCCGGTTCAGTGAAACAGGACTAAAATGAGGAGTGAACTCGGTTCCGAAATGGACTTTGTCCGCTATGATAGACTTGGCTATGAGTCTTGACTACTAAGAAATGATTATCTATTATTATGTTTTTATGCAAAAAAGTTTCATGTTTTATGTTATGATTATTGGGATTACATTTCATTACCATTATTTATCCCATGTTATGAAATGATGATATCTTTTTCAGGGTAAGATTTCCAAAATGTTATGTTCTTATGAATTTTATGTTATTGATATTTCTTTTTTTACACTTACTGAGCATTTGAGCTCACCCTTTTTTATGTTTTCTTTCCCCATGTCAGGAAGAGGGTTATTAAGTAAGATATGCCAAAAAGGGACTATAGATATGAGGAAATAAATGGGAGACTGTGTAGATGCTTTATGAACGAGTTGTTTATGTTTCCCAGTTTCTAAAGACACTATACCTAAACGGTCCATTCATGGTTTCATTATATGTTGTAATAAGTATGATTCAATTTTGAAGTATTAACCATGTATGTAATGTATGTGTTGTTATAGTTGGTATCAAAGGAATGGTATAGTAAACCTTTGGAAACTAGGATGTGAAAGCCTTAGTAAGAAACCTAAGGATATGTCTAAGCATATAACACAATCTTAGTGTTTTAGAAATGGCCATGAACAACCTACGATAAGACCTTAAGTGTGAAATTTTATTCTTGATTATGTGGGTTTCCTATTATAATTACTGTTTCTCACACTATTCTTCTTGGTTTTAGTTAATGGATGGAACCCGAAAGAACTGTGTTAATGCGGAATGCGAAGGGCAATGCAATGATTTTCCCCCTGAGCAACCAAACGTTATGGGAGATGGAATGAAAAATCTTTTATCCATGCTCACACAACTTTCTCAAGCTATGAATCATGAAGGACTTCCAAATGAGAAAAGGAAGGAGAAACATTCTGTTGAATCCTTCATGAGGCAGTTCCCACCTTTATTCAATGGGTCTTCGGATCCATTAGTGGCTAAACAACGTATCAGTACCACTGAAAAGTTATTTTCAGTTCTTCAATGTTCTAAACATGATAAAGTCATTTTAGTAGTGTATCGTTTGGAAGGTGATGCTGATCAAAGGTATAATCTTATTAAGAATACGAGGCAAAGTGATGAAATTGACTCCATGGAATGGGATGAGTTCACGAAATTATTTTTCAATAAGTATTTCCCTCATATTTTTCGAATAAAGATGGAGAAGGAGTTTCTTGAACTGAAGAAAAAGGATGATGAATCCATTTGTACCTACGAATCATATTTTACAAGACTTGCAAGGTACACTTCCGGAATTATTATCCAACCTGAGAGTAAGATCGATCGATTATTTAGTGGCTTAAAACAAAGTCTTCAAAGGGCGTTAGGCATAAGGGACTTCAATAACTATGAGGAAAATGTTCGATGTGCTCTCAAAGTTGAGATGGAGATTGTTGTAACCCCTCAGTTACATGGGTTTGATAAGAAGACGAAAATGGAATTCAAAGGAAAATCGAAAGACCACACTGAAAAGATGATGAGTTTTCCCTTATGCTCAATGTGTGGAAAGAAACATGGAGGAAATTTTCCTAAGGGGACAAGAAAATATTATAAGTGTGGGAAAGAAGTTCATCCGGAAATTGAATGTCGAAATAATGGGAAGAAGAGGTCTAATGATGCAAACAAAGGAAGGTATACACAGAATGAACCTACTACGCTTCAATGTTTTAAGTGCAAGGAGATGGGGCATTATGCCAATCAATGCCCAAATACAAGGGTTGATGATGATGATCGATGTCAACAAACTCTTAAGGCTAAAGACAAAGGAAAGTCACAAGCAATTACTATCAGCGATGTGGAGTACGACAACGAAGTGATGAGAGGTACACTTATCATCCACTCTAAAGTAGAAAATGTTTTATTTGATTCTGGATCCACACACTCTTTTACTTATGAAGAATTTTTTAAGGGTATCGCTATACTACCTCAATAATTAGATGTTGAGATGGCTGTGACAACTCCAATTGGCACAACAGTCGCGTCAAATGTTTACAATTCTTCTCTAATTGATGTTTCTGGGAAAGTGCTTCCTGAAAATCTTTTGATCCTTCTTATAGTGGAATTTGAAGTGATTCTATGCATGGATTGGATTTTTTTATATAGTTCTTATATCAATTTCCAAAGAAGGGAAGTCACATTTCATATTCCTGATCAATCTATGATCGTCTATCGATGCAAGGATGAACATAACCTTCAAGTAGAAATTTCTTCAATCTTGTGGGTCTTGATTCCACTAAATGAAGGTTATTTATCTAAAATGGTTGGAGAGAAACTCACGATTTATAATATGCCCATTGTTCTGGAATTTGATGATGTCTTTCTGGAGGAATTGCCAGGTCATCCCTCAAATCGTGAAGTTGAGTTTTCAATAGAACTCGTATCGGGTGCTTTGCCTATTTTAAAGACACCTTATAGAATGGCCCCAATTGAGTTTCAGGAATTGAATAAGCAACTACAGGAGAATATTGATAAAGGATTCATATGCCCTAGTTTGTCACCTTGGGGAGCACTTGTTCTTTTTGTTATGAAGAAAGATGTATCAATGAGACTCTACATTGATTATTGAGAACTTAAAAAGATCACTATCAAGAAAAAATATCCTCTGCCATGCATTGATGACCTATTTGACCAACTACGCGGAGCTCAATACTTTTCATAGATTGATCTTCATTCAAGGTATCATCAATTAAGGGTCAAATGTGAGGATATAACAAAAACGACTTTCTGTACAAGGTATGGACACTATGAATTTATAGTGATGCCATTTGGTCGTACTAATTCCCCTTCTATCTTCATGTATCTGATGAATAGAGTCTTTAGATACTATATTGATCATTTTGTGGTAGTCTTTATAGATGATATTCTTTTCTATTCAAAGATTAAGGAAGAACATGAAGATCACTTGAGAATTGTATTAAATACCATAATAAAGTAGAAGCATTATTCCAAATTTACCAAGTGTGAATTTTGGATTCAAAATGTTTCATTTTTGGGACACATAATCTCAAAAGTGGGGATATCTATGGATCCAGCAAAAACAGAGGTTATCGAAAGATGGTCGAGACCAACAATAGTAACTAAGATCCGAATTTTTCTTCGTTTGGCTGGATATTATCGACGTTTTGTGAATGATTTTTCACGATTATCTAACCCACTCACCAAGTTGACTCAGAAAGGAGTTTAGTTTGTTTGGATGGAGGAATGTGAAGCGAATTTCAAAGAGCTAAAAATAAGGTTAGCCAGTGCACCTGTGCTCCCACTACCTTGTAGTGGGGAAAGGATTGTGATCTACAGTGATGCATCCAAGAAGGAGATGGGGTGTGTTCATATGCAAAACGATATGGTGATAGCTTATGCCTCACCACAGTTGAAAATCAATGAGAAAAATTACCCAATTCATGATTTGGAGTTAGCTGTGTTAATCATTGCATTAATGATTTGGAGGCATTATCTTTATGGAGAAAAGTATGACATTTATACTAATCATAAAAGTTTAAACTATATTTTCACACAGAAGGAGTTGAATATGCGCCAAAGAAGATGGTTGGAGCTGATTAAGGATTACGACTGCTCAATTCATTACCACCCTGGGAAAGCAAATAAGGTGGTAGTTGCATTAAGTTGACAAGACCATGCTAGCTTATCCATTATGAGGGTCACAAAAGAACCAATATTTATGGATTTACAAAGGATGGATCTTGGAATTATAATGAAAGGGGAAAATCATATCTTTCTCAAATGAATGTTCAACCATCTATACATGTAACGATTAAAGAGGTGAAGAGATAAGATGTAGAGTAACAAAAGAAGGTGAGAAATGTTCCTGGATTCAACCTTGATTGTGATGGGACAATAAGGTTCAGGAATCGGGTTTGTGTTCCTCCCATCCCTGAATTAAAGAAGGAGCTGCTGGATGAGGCTCATAGTTCTTCATTTTCTATTCATCCAGGATTTACAAAGATGTATAGGGACCTGAAATAGTGCATCTAGTGGGATGGCATGAAAAGAGATGTTGCTGAATATGTCTCTTGATTCTTGGTTTGTCAGCAAGTTAAAGTTGAGAGACAGAAGTCTAAGGGGTTGTTACAACCATTACCCATACCTGAATGGAAATGGGAAAACATCACTATGGACTTTGTCACTGGACTTCCTAAAACATCCAATGGAAATAATTCTATTTGGGTTATAGTTGATCGTCTTACTAAGTCGGCACACTTCATTGCTATTAGAGAAGATTTTTCTCTTGATCAGCTTTCCAGGATATATGTAGAGGAAGTTGTAAGATTGCATGGAGTACCACTCTCCATTATATCTGATTAGGATCCGAGGATTACCATGAAATTCTGGTGAAGTCTTCAGCATGCTTTAGATACGGAGTTGAGTTTCATCACTTCTTACCATCCTCAAACAGACGGTCAGTCTGAGAGGACAATTCATACTCTAGAAGACATGTTGAGAGCTTGCTCTATGGATTTCAATGGTAATTGGGATCAACCACTATCTTGGGTGGAATTTTCTTATAATAATATATTTCACTCCAGTATTCAGAGAGCTCCTTATGAAGCCCTCTATGGAAATAAATACAGAACTCCAACTTGCTGGGATGAAGTTGGGGAAATAAAGCTATTAGGACATTATATTGTTTATGAGATGGGATAAAATATCAGATCTATTCAACAACACATAAGTGCATCTCAAATTCGACAGAAAAGTTATACCGACATCTGAAGAAAAGACCTAGAGTTTGAAGTGGGTGATAAAGTGTTCATACGAATATCTCCCTGGAAAGGGTCATGAGATTTGGAAAGAAGGGAAAGTTGAGCCCTAGAAATATTGGTCCTTTAGAAATAATGGATCACGTTGGGAAGGTATTTTACCGATTGGCGCTTTCACCGAATCTCTCTCAAGTTCACGATGTGTTCCATGTATCTCTCCTAAGAAAGTACATACCTGATCCTTCACGTGTACTCAGCTTAGAAGTTGTACCGCTGGAACAAGATCTTTCTTATGAAGAACAGCCGATAGAGATTCTGGATCATAGCGAAATTGTCCTACGGAGCAAGACTACTTTCTTGGTGAAATATTTATGGTGGAATCACCAATTATACAAAGTTATATGGGAACTTGAGGATATGATGAGGGAGAGGTATCCTCATCTGTTTATTACGAAGTGACGAATTTCGAGGGATAAATTCCACTTATGTGGGGTAGAATGTAACACCCTAATATTTTATGAGAAGTTTTTTTATGTAATATGTTATACGGAAAGAAATCTTCCACTACACACAACACTAGCTTGGCTTGCGCGACCTTTATCGATAGCGTGTGTAGTACGCAATACCGAGTTTCACTAAACAAAGATATATTATAATAATATAAACTAGACGTTATGAATATTATTAAATGAATTTATAATTTTATTACATTTTAATTTATATTATACATTTTCTAGAATGAGGTATGAAAACAAAATCAATTTTTTGGATAAAAGAAGTATTTTTTCAAAAAAATGCATTTTTACAGCAATTTGATGGCGCACCCACATTAAATCTAGTATTTGACAAGTTTATAAGTTCAATTTTACAAAATAAAATTCTTCTTTAGAATCAGGATATAAAAATTTACTTTGGATAAATTTTTCATATTATTCTGATAACATTCATATTTTAATGAATATTAAAAACACACTATATTTTAATTAAAAAAACTATTTTCAACGCAATAATTTATATGTATAAATTATAATATTGAATGTTTTTTAACTATAAATAGAATATATTCTTACCATTTAATATAATGTATGTCACTAGCATTAATTTTTCATTGAATTCATAGGTAAAAACATTTCAATCTTTGGCAATGTTTAAAATTTTAAAACATGTTTGCTTAACAAAGGGATTAATTTTAAATTAATTACTACAACTTTTGTGTTTTGAATTTGGAAAAATGGATTCCATATTTGAAATCAGTGGGTCCAAATTATGTTAATAGGTTACTTTTATTTTTTTTGATAATATGAATAGTAAGTACGATAATTTTTATTTTCTACGGTTAAAGATAAATAGGGTAATTCATGGTTAAAATAATATTATAATAATTCAAAATTACATTGACACTTGTCCTAACCTTATTGGATGAGTATTGACCGACCATGAGAATCCTTGGGTCAATTTTGGGACCCCATTGAGCCACTTGGTAGTGACAATGGAAATTTGGATTAATTAATTTAATGTAAAGAAAAAATCGACATTTAAAAAAATCTTTTAGTAATTAATTTTTATAAGGGGTTATATAAATTATATTTTAGACTATAAGTATTCACTGTAAATCTAAAAATATTTCCTACAAAATTATATTTTTTTATAATTTTTAGACACCAAATAAATTAAATTATTTGTGACATAATAATGATGAAGTATTTACCTCATTAATAAATGATTTAAATAAATAAGATTATAATGATTAAAATATTTTTCAAAACATGTCCAATTATTATTGGATGATTTTATTTTGACCATGAGTCACCTTATCTTCATCGTTAATGTTTTTTGGACATTTTGAAACTGAAGATAAGTTTATAATAAAATAATATTTCCACACTTTCCAAAGGTGCCCCTCTCCTCCCTTATAAAAGGCACCTCCTCCCTCTTTTCCTCACACAAATTTGAGCTTTAAAGCTCGGCCAACCCCTTCCCATTTCACCTCCCCACTTCCTTAGAAACCTACTAGAGGTACTGGTCTTCTCAAAAGACCAACTCTATTTCCTTAAGAGAAAGTTTAAAGGAGGCACTTCAAGAAAGAGATAACAACTTCTACCGTTTTCTTCAAGTTCCATTGTTCTTCTACTCCATCTTATTTAGTTGTTTCATTATGAGTTAATAACATAAGAATAACTCATATACTTATATGTTATTATAACAATGAATCAAACCTATCTCACCTCTTATCCATCCTACGGAAAACGAAATCACCGCGCGTGCGTACGTACGGAATACCGTCTCCACGCCGTGGTGTAATCTATTTTCCACCACCACCTTACTTGGATGGGTATAATGGTGCAAATAAATAACTATATATGATTAATTTAAAGTGGTATTGATTCTGAAATAGTATACATACACTCCAATACAATTCCACGATCATGGGAACGATATCATCGCTCGTGCATACGTACGACCTACCGTCTCCACGATGTGATGCGACTCGTTCTATATGATTATCATTGAATAATGATTATATAAATAAATTGAATGAATTAATATGATATATATTACACTAATACCATTCTGTAAACGATGTATCTATATCCTATAAAGAGGAATAAGAGTTAATTCGACAAAACACGCATAAGAACAAAAAGTAATAAACACCCGAATAACAAGTAGTAATGAAATATTACTAATAAGAAACTTAGAATATGACCATATATGATATCATAACAATAATTATGATTCTTTAATAAGTCAATAACATTATTTAAATCATTATAAAGGAGGTTCTAACACCTATGAAGCAAATCGAACCTAAGGTAAGAGAAAATATCACAATCTCATTTTTATCCGAGATTGTTTATACTTTGGTATTTACTGGGGTGTATTTTATCATCCACATCCATGTTTCCTCAATATGTAATATTATTTCCATCCACCTACAATTTTTTTAAATCCAATTTTACCATTCTGTGAGTTTTTAATAAAGGATATGAAAGGAATCTTTTGTCATTTTTCATACGAAGTACTTTTTGACTTTTCCAACAAAAGTAGGAGAAGACTGTTTTTTTAACTTATACAGCATGAATGGGTTTTTAAAACATTATTTCCAAGAATATTCCTTTACAATTTTTCATCTTTATTTGTAATCAACTTCGTTTAGTTTTAAATTTAATGACATGTTAAGAAAGGAAAAATGTTTTTGAAGTTGAAAGGATATTTTCCTCAAGAATGCAGTTCAAGTGTTTTAACAAAATAATTTTCCATATAAGATAATATAGGTTTCTATTTATATACCTATTATTACATTGATTTGATTATGTTGTGATGGAAATATTTTTATGAATCCTTTTATCTTATATGAATTCTTTTATGATTTCATGATGTTTAAGATTCCCATTTTTATTACATGGGTTATTCTATGATGTATGGTTTATGATTTTGTGGTAGACATAAGAATGGTATCATTATGAGATGGGTGGGACCTATATCTCTCTCCAATGCATTGGGTAATGATTTATATCTCATGAGATAGACATGGCTGGAACGACAGATTAATCCAATTCAGTGAAACAGGACCGAAACGAGGAGTGAACTCGGTTCAGAAATGGTCTTTGTCCGCTAAGATAGTCATGGCTATGAGTCTTTAATACTATGAAATGATTATCTATGATTATGTTTGTATGCCAAAAAGTTTCATGTTTAAATTTATGATTATTGGGATTATGTTTCACTACCATGATTTATCACATGTTATGAAATTATGATCTCTTTTGCAGGGTAAGATTTCTAAAATGTTATGTTCTTATGAATTTGATGTGATTGATATTTATTTTGTTTACCCTTACCGAGAATTTGAGCTCCCCCTATTGTATGATTTCTTTCCCCAGGTCAGGATGAAGGTTATTAATTAAGATATGCCAAAAGGAACTATAGATATGATGAAATAAATGGGAGACAGTGTGATGCTTTATGAACCAGTTGTTTATGTTTCCCAGTTTCTAAAGACACTATACCTATACGGTCCTTTCATGGTTTTGTTATATGTTATAAGAATTATGCTTCAATTTGGAAGTATTAACCATGTAGGTAAAGTATGGGTTTTTATATCATATCGGTTCACCCTCGTCCCACATGGTGAAAAATGGTATTCCCCTTTCATCTCGCAAGAATTTAAACTATATGCTCTCATACTAAATTGGTTTTGACCCCTTTCTCCTTTATATGGTACATAGGAATACTCCTCAGGTTCAACTCCAAAACACCTATAAACTTCGGTGCCCCATTTATTAGGACCCACATCCATGGTATACCCCTGAGAGTTTTCAGACTAGTTTCCGGGTAGCTAACCATGCATAATCCTTACACTCAATCCATACTCCTCTAACTAAGAGTGTCCCTCTTGCGATGGGTTTCTAACCACATGTAATCCCAATCATGTCTACAAGTTGTGGTCCTTTGAGTACACCCTAATTATATGCCCCACATTCAAACTAAAAGGACATTTATTCCCTATCACAGTGATATGTAGGAAGCCTCCATGAGGTTCAATCCCAACATCCATGACCCATCTGAGATTCAACCATGAGCCTTTGTGTTTTTGGATGATAATTCCCTTACTCAAGGGTTATACTACCTTTGATTTCAATGTCATCTTTACATCGGCCCCCCTGTTGATTCATTCCAACTTTTGACACCTCATCCTTATCCAACCTTAATTTTACCCAGGCTTCCACAACCTGGTGAAATCATGCCACCCATTCTGGTAGCTAATCATGTGGAAGCCCCATTTATTTCATTTCTCTTTGAAGAAACCAGGCCGCTAAACAAGCCTAAGCCCCGACATGTCATTGGGTTGTCATCCATTGTACACACCCTAATTCCAAGCCTCAATATTCTCGAACTACATCGGTTTTAATCCCTTTTACAAAGGAAATCAATTTGAGGTAAAATACTAGACAATGGTAATGATTGCTGTCCCATATATTAGGACATGATCATTATCTGAACCACCTTTTGAGGTATCCAGATCAACCTACACGGTGTGGAATCATCCCTTTATGGGACAAACATTCCTAGGTCCGTTCTTATTTGGCGTTTTGACCCATTCATATGGTAAATTTATAGGTGCTCATCACTCAGGATTACTCATTTGATCCACTCTCGTCATTTTTTCGATCAGTCTGATCCATCTCCACTAGATGTTAAACTCATAGAATACCCCGTGTTAAACATGAGAAGCTGAGGAAAACCTCAAAGACATGGTTTTGGTATACAATTCCCCACATTAGACATGGGTTGCATCAGGCTTCCACACCCTCATGAATTCATATTCTAAGGGGAATAAATTCAAGTGTACCAGTATTTTAGCATATAAAGACGCCAATGGTGCCCAATGTGAGTACTCACCGAACTGAAGGTTATTTTCCTGACTTGACCCCATGGAATGTCCTGACATAAGTAGTTTAATTAACCAGTGTATACAAAGATATGGCATCAGGAATAGTTTCACGAATAACGTCTTAATATTTATGGGAGACTCGGACTAGGAAACAAATTTCAAGGAGAAATCCCTGGAAGGAGAGGCCAATATCCCATCACCCAATTTAGATCAATGAGTAAACAACCCTGAAGAAGTGACAGATGTCGCTCGCATTTTGAAAGAGGGAATATAGGGGAAAAACTATGTGTCCTCGATAGATGGATACACACCCTAATGAATGTTTCAGAAATAGAAATGGTGAACCCGATGTAAAATTATTCTCATAAATATGGAGAGTAGTAACATTTGAGACATCAGAAGATATGCATGTAACTAGATCCAGTTTTCCAGTGTTAGGCCCCACCAACAAAATTGTGGGTCTAGCATTAAACTCCCCATGAGTTGAGGCAGTTAATTGTTGGTTATCTCAATATGCAACATTTCTAGTGTGGATCATTCTATCCAGCCATGGAAGAGTGAATGATGATGGGTCACTATACATTGCTTTCCTACTATCTATGTTGATGGATGAATCTACCTGCTTTGTATGTACCAAGCTAGTGTTCAAGTAACTGATCACCTCCCACCCACAGACACCAGGACATGGGTAATGAAAATTTAGTAATCCCACATGGACACACATCTTCTTCAATGACTCCCATGACCACAACTACTAGGTGCCCACACCCCATCTCACCCTCCATATATATTCAAAGGAGGGTAATTGGTACTCTTTTATATAGATACAAATAGGAGGGTGTCATCCCGATCCGGGACATGGATTTCCCCGATTGAGGGGATTCTATGAATAATCATCTTTGTCTCCCCCATGGGCCGAATAGTGAGTCATTTCTCCCCACTCTAGTCTACAATAGCTTTGGGAGCCTATCCCAGGAGAATTATTTTGACTCAATCCCTTACATTGATATTGTAAGGGACGTTAGAGACCCCCTAGTTATGACCCCAACCTAGGAGCCACAAAGTAGGGCTCCCACCATGCCACGTCAATGCATCCAGCTAGTATTAGAGGAAAATGAGCAGGTTTTCCACACCCATCTACAGCCAAGTCTAGTTTGATTGACTCAAAATTGACACTGAGTACAAACTCTAGAGGATACCCACCAGAAGGAATCATCTTCGATGGATCTAGTAGTCCAAACCACCATGAATGCATGCCATTGGCCAACAGTTGTTGATACGAAGTAGGGGAACTTCCTTATTTTAGAACAGGGACACATTCATGTGCGGTCTAGAGTGATGCACCGACCACCCCGCAAGCAGCCTGAGTTGACTCTAGTCACCAATGTAAGCAGAAGCCATCACGAGATAATATGTGATGATGGCATTTAGTATAGAGGTCCTCCTCATACCATCATCAGACAATGGGGAGGTCCTTCCCATCTTGTTGATGCTCATAAAAAAGGTCCTCCCCATTCCATTGGTCTTAGTAGATCCCCCCACCCCGCTTCATTGATCATCATCACAAAGGCCTTTCCTGTATCAAGTATGATTAGTAGGAAGGTACACTTAATTACAAAGATACATGAGACGGTCGATGTAAAATTCCTCCTCGCACAACAAACAACCAAAAAGAGGACCTCCCCATGTGTTTACTAGCTTATGTGGGGCCCTCCCTACACCAACAATCTGACTCATTGAGGTCATCCTCGTATTCCATTCGACATCATCCTAGGTACTCCCCGCACCCTGTCTTTTCCAAGAGGAGGTCCTTCCCATATCGAACATATAGAATTCTCTGACGAACCATCCTTTGGTATGAGGATGGGTATTTATCACTAGAAGAAGATACTTGAGAATCCTCATGTCAAAATCAAGTCTGTACATTTTTCAGAATCTGAAGCATAGTGTGATTCGATGATGAAAGCTTCACCCAGATCCTCTGTGTTTGGGACCATGGAAGGAACTATGTGTATTAGCCTCATTATCCCGGAAAGTGAGAACCATTAGATCCCTAAATCCATCCACAGATACATAGAAGAGGATACCGATTTGGAACCTTTTTGGGGTCTTGCAGTGCAATCCTCTCGGTCATCACCATGATCATTCTCCACATCGATAAGGGATCAGTGAGATTTGTTATGGGGACTGATAATTGGAAAGAAATATCCCGTTCCACAACATAACTACCACCAATGTTTGAGAAGAAGTGGTAAATACCCATTCTTACAAGAATGTGGGGGTACAATCAGAATAGTCCAAAGGAAGCATCCCAAGATGTAGTGGTTTGTCAGATCATGTGTCTTACTCGCCATCGACAGGCCTACCACTGCAAAGGTCTGAATAATTATTGTTACTGCTCCCTCAACCTACCCTAGTAAATGAATGGGGAAATCAAGGTTTATATCCTATGTCTTAGTCGAAAAGATTATGAGACATTCTTACAGTAGACCATTTCCTAGAGATGTTCTCGCCAATTATAACTATACACTTCAACATCCTGAAGTCCCTCGCACAGGATGATATTGAATTATTCTTTCGGAAGATAGGGACGAAACACTTCCTTATCCTTCATAAACGGTTAGAATACACAAAAATCTAAGAAGACTATGACGAAATTGTCCTGAACTGCTGCCTAGTCGAGTTGGTCACTCTTTATGTTACTATGCACTATATGTTGCATATTTATCATCAAATGCTCCAGAACAAATGTGTTCAAAGGTTCGCAATACTCTACAATGTTATCAAGGAGGCTTCCTCACATTTCTAGATACATGGATGGGGGATGTATTCTACCCTTCATTTCAGTTCAATACTATGTCAACCAATATCACAAAATTATATCAAAGATATGCCTCCAGGCATCATCGCAATGAACATGGTCATTCTTGATATATACCAAAAAGGGGGCACTAGAACAAGGCATGTAGAAGAGGAATATCCTTCCATGGAATCACAATAACTGAATGATATTTTTTGATTCCATACCAATCAAAAAATTACTTTTCTTGTCCTCCCCAAACCTTTCGAGTCATTGCCTATCAGTCGAGACTCCAACATGGGAAAAGAGAAAATTGGGACCGTCCAAACCCTCTGACCTTTCTAGATCAGTGAAAATATGGATGATACCCTTAAAAAGGATGTTTTGTGTGAACATCTTGTAGAACATACAAATTAGTTTGACAAGATCCTCACCAAGCATGTTGTGGAATGTCATTCTGATTACGGTAACCCACGACTGGGGCAGTAGGGGAAGGATCAACTTCTATATGGTGAGTTGCCTCCTGGTGATCTTGACAACCCTTCCCATCTAGACAAGGTAAAGTATGGTGTTTATTGAAAGAATCCTTGATATGCATCACTAAATCCACCTATGATGTGTGAATATTTGCCTCATAACCCAACTCAGGTTCCTCCAGCTACACCATAGGTCCTACTGGCAACACTATATGTTATTCTCCCAGATCATCAGTTAATTCCACCAGTAGCCACATGAGTAGTTGGTACTGAATACCATTATAATGAATCTGCCAACTAATTAGTGGTCAGGAACCCTCATCAAGATCAGAGTCCTCATCCAAATGATCTAATGGAAACACTTATTCCTCGTATTGAGGCTCTGGAAACATGACAGGTTGCAATCCCTCCTGATGGCAAGACATATTTGGCATCAGTGGTTGATATTCCAGAACCTCAAGATTCGAAAATCCTATCTTCTCTCCCTTAAATGGGATGGGTGATCCATTACCACATCTGTCCCACTTCAGTTCATGAGGAAGACCCATGTTGGGAAATCCAGCATCTCATGAACCTAAAAAACTCTGATTTTTTGTACAAGAACTGAATGCGCCTACATTGTTTGGTACTACTTGTTACCCATTGGTTCAATAGGTATTTGATTGGATATTTGAAGCAAGTTTCTCAAATAATTCAATTCCATGACTCAGAAGAGAAGTATTGCTAACCTCTTCTAGTGCATGCAGAGGCCTGATGAGTGCATCACAGACTTTGTCTCCTGGTGGAAGGGTTTCACATATTCACATGATATTCCAAAAACATTGGAAAACCTACTAATGATGATTGTGGGGAATGTGATGACCAAACTGATCCCTTCTCTCATCACTCAAAACATCCCAGGTGGTTTCTGATATTTCCTTGACAATGATCAATGTTTAGAAAAATCATTGCTACAAGCCAAGCAGGCACATCCATTACCTCATATAGATCCTACAAGAAAAACCCCCAAGGATATGAACACCAATACTAAAAAATTAGAAGGGACAATGCAGTTGAAATTGTCTCCCGCAAAGCCACATCTACAACCTCAGTGAGGCCAGCCACCTCATGTGCTGCCTCCAACTCAGCATCATCCGCCTTAGAATCTCTAGGTGCCACCACAGAATGTACCACCACCGCCATTCCAATAAAACTAGGTTACACCCCTCATCAAGATTTTACATCCCCTATCCGTGTCCATGATCCCATAGCTCCTCTCTCGGATAATTAGAACCAAACCTACTCCTTTATCAAGGCTCAGGTTCCCTATTATTTCTGAAGCTCCATGGACTAGGGAATCCTGCAGTTTCCAGAATACAACTGGTTCGAAGTGGCCGATCTCACTAATCACCCCTATTACTTCCCCTATAACTATTTCCTTGGGAACACCATCAAATAGTTCTATGTTTTTAAAGACTAACTCCAAGTCCATGTTTATAACAACATAGTCTAATTTGGTCTATCACCGACATTGGTGGCATGTGTGTTTATAAAGCCTGACAGGGATAGCGAGGGTGAATGGAAACATGATTCTTACCGCTGGTCTAAAAATACGATAATCAGATGGATCACAAGGCAGTAACCTATACACATGGTATTTTATGTGCATGTTTAAATCAGAATGATCTTTCAGAAGTCACTAAGATACAATCAGTAACTACCTCCACATCAACATCTCAGCCTTCGTCCTCTCATGGGTGTAAGCACTAACGACACAAGGGAAAACAAATCCCTCCTATAGTTCCAAATATTTCTCGCACTCTCTGCGATTTCTTTCCCCCAGTGATGGGTGTTTCCCCTAGAATCTATTCAATGATAAAGGATTATTTCAGTGATAACTAGTGGTACACATCAATCATTACCATCGAGCTGGTAAACCCTTATATGGTCCTCGATGATGAAGATCCCCAGCCAGACCCTCCAAACATCCCCAGTCGATGCTAGCGTTGACCAAGACATGGGTATGTGAATCGTTAGAATTAATTTGATAATGATTTTCAACAAGTCGTGCATTCTAACGAGACCAGAAAACATTCCCAGGTTAGATCTTATCATTCCTATCCTTCTCATCTATTTTCATCAAATTCACATCTTCCTCTATTTGTGCTACTCGATCCGGAAGAGCCACCACGACAGTGCTATTATTATACATGCTCCATTGTGGATGGACCCCATTCATCCGGCCATCAGCTGGTAGCCACTCAATGAATTTTGAATATTGAGTTAAGGGATATTCTCAGCACCTGGAAGAATCCAGTGGTTTGACTTGGAGTGCCTTCCATACCTCATGCCACTGAGTGACCACCTATTAGCATATGTTCACACCTGACATGAAAATATGATTTCACCAAGAAACATTCCATTATTTATTCGTATCTATCAATCATAGATAATCTCGGACTGTTAGAATATATGGATGAATCTCTCAAAAAGACTTTAGGAAGCCCACTCTAGTTTGAAATGGAGGCTGCAGTCACAGACAACTTCCAAGTTGAGGAAAACAAACCGATAGACTGGCATGACATTATTTGATTCTCAGGAGAAGATGAAGGTTCTAATATATAAGGCCACATTCACCTACTATACATCACTAGATAGTTCAATAGTGTGGAAGTCCTATTCCATCTTTACAACACAGGCACTGAGATCAATTTTATCTCGACCCAAACACTCCACAAATTAGGACAATCTGAAGCAGATCTGAGTCACACTATCCTAAAGGTTCAAGGTTATGAACAGACAGAGAATACACCATATGGGAAGATACGCCTGATAACAATGTTTGGTGGCATATTTTCAAGAAATGAGTACATGGTTGTCTCACATGACATCGCTTATAATTCATTAATTGGTAGAACATTGATTTAACTGGATGTAGCAATCTGTTCCTCATATCACCAATGCCTTAAGAAGCCCCATAATGGTTGAGTAGTCATACACCAAGGTGATACATCTCCATTTGCCTCATTCAAATCCCCCTACATGGATTAGAACTACTATAAGAGTAAGGAATAGTAGAATTACGATAACTTGGTTGAGCACACTACCACTGCGACTAGTGCATGGATAAGCCTGGATGACGCCTACATTTTCCCGATTCCCTGATTGGAAGCCACAACTCTGGACTTTGGGAAATTCATTGTTATCACAATGATGAGGGGGGTTCACATTCCCACGTCTAAAGAAATCTATAAGATCATCTCATATTCCAAGAAAAATTTAGATTGAATGATCCTAGAGCCATATACCCTAATAAGGTATTAGGACGTTCACCCCATGACAATGATAATATGACATACTTTTTTATTTCACCATGCTGGGATAAACTGGATAAAGGAAACACACCACTATTGCATTGGTATTATCCAACATGGACCCTTGTGTCGAAAGCCTGATTAAATCAGATCGACATCTTTTATCTCCATGGTTTCTTCAATGTAGGAGTTCTCTGATGAGGTTTCTACAACCACTCATGATGGAACTAGAATTCCATTAGGATTAGATGACGTGAAAGGATTTCCTCCTACCAGTGATCCTCTCACCATGGATGATAAGGAGGATTTGGAAGATTCCCCTCCCTCATTCAAGGAAGGTGTCTCCACCACCATTTATCAGTTGGTATAGGTGAATCTTGGTACCGGATAGATCAAAACCCATCATTGATCAGAGAATCCATTTATATAGAAGAATAGTAATAATATGTGGATTTCCTAAGGCAGTATCATGAGGTATTTTCATGGAGGTATGATGATATTCTAGGGCTAGATCATCAAGTCACTATCCCCCATATTGGTCTCCCAGTAAATCATCACAGGTTCAAATGACCTCCTAGAAATATGCCACATTCTCATGGTTCTATGTATGAGGACGATGTTGACAAACACATTAAATCTAAATTAATCAAGGAGTTACAATACCCACGATATTTATCCAAAATTATGCATTTCAGGAAGAAGAAAAAACATATTAGAGTCTATAACAACTTTCGGGATCTCAATCGTCACTATCCAAAAGATGATTTTCCTCTCCCCAAGACAGAGCTACAGATCTATGTTATCAATATTTTACATGATCTTTCCTTCATGTATGGGTATTCCAAATATAATCAAATCCAAAAGGCCCCCGAGGATGATGAATCCACTACCTTCAGTGCACCACAAGGTACCTTCTTCTATCAGGTAATGCCTTTCGGTCTGATAAATGTAGGTTCCACTTATCAACGTTCCATGCACCATATATTCAAGCCAATCCATGAAAAATTTGTGGAATGCTATATGGAAGATCTAGTGGTCAAATCCCACTAGTGCCGAGACCATATAAGATATCTTGGGAAAGTGTTTGGCTTCCTTTGTTCTTGCCACCTGAAGACAATCCCCTTGAAATGTTCATTTTGGGTCATCTTCAGAATGTTTCTCAACATTTTTTTCAGATACAGTGGCATCGAGGTCAACTTGGTGAAGCTCAGAGCTATTGACTAGATGCCTCCTTCGATTAACCTTCAAGAACTCAAAGTCTTTCTTGGACACTTAGCCAACATACACCGATTCTTCACAAATTTGGATTGGAAGTGTAATCTCGTTTCCCATCTCATGAAGAAATCATCCAATTATCACTGGGATATGGAATGCTAGACCAATTTTTAGGAAATAAATAACTATCTATTACATCCTTCGGTTCTGATGCTTCCTGTCACTACGAAGCCGTTATACCTTTATGTGATCCTGATGGAATAATCCCATAGTGCCCTTCACACACAAAAGAACAATGGAGGAATGGAGAAAAATTTATATTATCTGAACCACATTCTCCAAAATACATAGACCAAATATTACTCTATATTACACAATCAATATGATTTTCCTTTCACTGATTTTCATAGAGAAACAATTGCAAAATTACTTGTAGCACTATGAGTTACAACTGTTGTCCCACATGGATCCACTTAAGTACATCCTGAACCATCCCATAATAGGCCTTCTAGCATGGTGGTCTATCATCCATCAACATTTTGACAATAGTTTTCTGCCCCAAAAGGCTATCAAGGGTCACATGCTAGTAGAATTTCATTCCACCCACCCATCCCCCACAGAATACTCTCTAGATCTTGATTTTCTAGGTGAGGCCATCTTTCAGTGGATAAAGTTGTACCATGTTGGAAGAATCTAGTTGAAGGTTCTTCTAAAAGCCATACTAGTTTAAGACTCAGTGATCCTAGACTCAACTGGGTAGGCCTAGGTATTTTCTTCATCACACCTATACATGTTGTATTCCATATTTGTTCTTGTTGTCATAAGGCTGCACCAAATATAATGTGGAGTATCAGCTCTAATCGATATCCTTGATATGGCCCTCATGATTGGTATTCCTCACCTGTATGTGAAGGGGGATTCTAAGATAGTCATGAAATAGATCAATGGATACTATGTTGTTAGGAATGCAGAGCTCACACCTTTGCTGGAGTGTACTCTCTAGATGATGATCAAATTCACTTCTCAACAAGAAGATTCACAAGTTCCTCACATGTAGAACAGTTGAGGTGATGCCTTGTCTATCCTCGACACCTCACTTGCAGATATTTCTTAGGAAGATCTGATCATTCATGTGGTGAATCGAAGAGCCATCTCTCCCATAACTCCATAGGATGATGGAAACAAATATCTAATTAATTTTATTACCGGTGCATCCGCATCGGGACCTACGGTTCCTCCTGTTGTGGTACAAGAGACCCATGATTCTACATATCCTTTCAATGAGTACCTACATCCTGGTGTTCTTCTGACAGATAGAGCTGAATATGAAAGAATCATTTGTACGATGTTTAGTTCACCCCGCCCCACAAAGTGTTCCCATCCTTGAGAAGATCCTCTACAAATGTGGTTTTGACATAGTTCTCCTCCACTTCATTCATGGAGGTGAGAATCCCCAGTTCATACAGGAAATTCATTCCAGTTCCTGCAAAGCTCATCAGGCTCAGACAAAACTCTCTAATTATATATGAAGGTTGGGCAATTTCAATCCCACCATGATCCTTGACTATATAATATTTTTGATGATGTTCCATTCAAGCTAGATCCTTTCTAATTTTTTGCATCTGAATCTAGAGCTTCTCTATACTACCTATTACTCTTTTCCATTTTCAGTATGTGGTCATGATGTAGTGGGACCATATCCATAGGTGACGTCTTGCTAATACAGAATCATCCTGACGACTGCGAATTTTGTCTCCATGTTGGTAGAGGCGGTTCCACTCAAGGAATTCAAGGCCCCTTACATCGTTGATTTTTTGACCTCTAATATCATCCATAGATTCAAAGTCCCTCATTTTATATTCACCGATAACAACATGAACATCCAGGTTGCTGAATTTAAGAAATTGTACGCAATGTACAAAATCCATTCTAATCACACCTCTCTCTATCATGCCCAAGTGAATTGGATGATAAAGGATTCAAAAAAAACCCCTCTCTATAATCTTGTCGAAGATGGTTGGAGAGAACAAAAAAGATGGTTTGAAATCTCAATAGTGCTCTCTGGGATTACCAGACAACAACTCAAAATTCAACCCAAGTGAATCTATATTCCCTGGTATATGGAATAGAGGTAGACATTCCCATTGAGATTCAGTTTCCATCACTTTGTACATTAGGTTACAATCAACAGACATTTGAATGTATAGAAGAAGTCTATCTAGTAGAACTGGATGACCTCAACGAGAATAGGTTATGCACCTTGACCAATCTAGAGAGGCATAACAAAAAGACATCTAGATATTTCAAAAAGAATGTTCACCTTAGATCTTTCCATAATGGAGGAATAGGGTTATCTCTAAGAATGCCATTGATACTTGGCAGGAAGCCACCAAATTTGTAACCTATGTGGGAGGGCCCTTATATCATTAACATGGTTTACCTCAATTACACATACTCTCTAGTCACTATGGATGGTGAGCACAATACTCCTTCCACCAATTCCAAATTCCCCATGCTGTATTTCACATAAGAATACATGCTTCCTTACTTACCTCATGATGTTATACTATGTGATCTATCTATGATGAGGTATTTAAAACCACCTAGAACTTGTTCATCATGATGAAAAACCAAAAAAATGATCCGACCTCTCCTACCTTAAAATAAGATCTTTTCTCATCCTCACAGGAAGATGTTAAAATTAACAGGTGTGCCACACTTCATAAATGCCCCTCATTTGGGCCTCCATCTCCTTTCATATTCTAAAGGACCCCCTAATAGTTGGGTCACATGCCACCTTGGCTCATCTACCTTTTTGGTCTAACACCCTGAAAGATTTCGAATGACATTATGAGAGAATTCCAACATTGTGAACATGTCCAACTGCTGACCCTCACTTGTCTATTTCAATTCTAGGTCAGAAAAAATGAGTACTATGTGGAAAACATGGTTAGTAGTTATCCTCTATCATTATCTCTATCCCCATGGTATTCCAAATATTGGGCACGGTGATTCACTCATTTCTTCCCTTATGTCCCACACACATTACATGAAGCTAGGAATTTATTTTCCAATATATATAATCTTTAACTAATATCTTCTACGTCCTTGTCACATCGTGATAAACTACATAACATTCCATGAAATATGTATGGATTTATTATTATCCTTATGGGATATGTAGTGATGTTCAGACCTTTCATCCATGGCCTCGCCATAGGTCCCTCAACCATTCCAACCTCTTGGCCCAATCACTCTCTTGGTATTTTATGTGGTGTGGTTTGGACTACTCCAATCCTCATTCACGTTGGGTATTATTTATCATGCCATGAACACTCCCTTTGGAACCCCTTCTTCATCATCCTTACACCACGACATTAAACTACATCTAATTACTAGAACTACGTATGGCTTGATTCTTTCCCTTATAGGATACGTAGGAATGCCCCCACATTTTATCTTTGGGTCCATCTACTGGTTCAACAACCCATTTTTCCTGAAATCCCTTTTTGATGCATATGGTGTGGTGTGGACTTCTTCTATCCGTATTCATTTTGGGTTAAAAATAGCCACATCACAGGCCCTCCATAGCAATATCTCCCCTTCATCAACGTCCTTACCACATGATGTTAAACTACTTGAAATATCAGGAAGTACCTATGGCTTGATTACAATCATTATGGGATATGTTGGAACATATGATAATTTCGTCTCTAGGTCCAACCCTAGTCTTTAGAATCCTTCTCTTTCTCTTGGACACTTTTTCTAGGTTCTCTCGAGGCTATGTGGTGTGGTGTGGACCTATGTCCTCATTCACGTTGGGTTTACAACTACCAGTCAATGTATCTCTCATGAGATGCCTCCATTCTCATATCCCACACACATGATATTAAACTAGCCATTTATGGTCTGAGATTTATGACCATCATAAATGTTCTTTTATACCCTTTTTGAATGATGTTATAATGAATTATATTTCACTAATTACATATTTCTTGATTACCATCCTCATGGGGTACGTTTGAATGCCTTGACATATCATCATTGGATCCATCCTCATGTTTATCCTCTTTTTTGGCCCCTTGGCCTATGATCTCAACTGGCAGTGCATAGTGAGATGGGACTTCTTTGTACCCAATCATGTTTATTTTACAACTACTATATCACATTTGACCTTCAGAGATATCACCTTCAATATTCTTCATAATAGTATGACGTTAAACTGCATGTAATTTAATAACCACATGTGGCATGATTCACAAACATATGGGATATGTAGGAATTCCTAGACATTTCATCTTTGGGTCCAGCCCTTGTTCCTTATATATTTTCTTGCCCCATGGCTGGTGGTCCCCCCTTGGGATTGTACGCTGTGAGGTGTAGACTTTTCTTATCACCATTTCCATCGGTTAATAATTATCACACCATGCATACTCCCTTTAGAAACTTATTATTCCACATGTGTCCAAAACATATGATGTTAAACTATTCTACCTGGTCCCCAATGACTTTAAATTATTTATTATTTTCTTCAGGATGTTAAAGTGCATTTATTGGTCTTATCATATGACCTCAAACTGTGACACTATCATCATGGTACCATGATGAAAAAATAGCACAACATTGTGGTGTCCTCTCTTAAGAGGGAGTCATGTCTAGAATTGTTCATCCACCATGAAATTTTTAAGGCATACATAAGGATTTATTCTTGAGGAAATGCCTATATTGTCCATCATGGGTCTATTTCACCAAAAAAACACCCTCTCTAGAAAATATACAACAATCAATATCCCTAAAATGCCTATTCTTTCGATTCATGTGTTTTAATAGCATGATAATGCCTTTAAGAACTATGTGTGGCTTCATTATAACCCTTATGGGATATGTAAGAATGCATGGGCATTTTTTCTTCTGGTTCATCCCTAGTTTACTAAAATACTGCATTCTATGCAGAACCTTAGTCTGAACAATGTTGGAAGCACATGTTGTGGATTGGAATTATTGGGTCCTCATTCACATTGTGTATATAATATCCATAACATGTACATCCCTTCATGGATCTCCCTCCAGTGTTTCCTCATCTTTACTGCATAATGTTAAAGTGCATGGATTTTCATGAAATACTTATGGCTTGATTCCCATATTAGTTGGATACATATGAACTCCTGGACATGATGTTATTGGTTCTTGCCTTAGGTTTTTCTATTCCTTCTCTCGGCCTCTTGGTCTGGGTTCTCTCTTGGGATCCGGAATGGTGTCGAATTTGGAATTATTTTTTCATCATTAATGTTAGGTTATTCTACCATTCTATACATGTTACCCTCTTGAGAAACCTCTACACCTCGTGTCCTTACTGCATGACATTAAACTGCCAGACATTAAATAAATACTTGTGGCTTGATTCCCGTCCTTATGGGATACGTAGAAATTCCTAGACATTTAGTCTTTGGGTCCAACCCCAGGTTCATGAATCTATTTCACCCATTTCCACCACTCACCCCCTCAATCCATCTGCCTTTAACTAGACCCCTCATCCCTTTTTATACCTCACCACATACTCTAATGCACTATCTTTTTTGAATTAGATTGTTGGATTCTACATGGAAATTCTTTCATACGTTTCAAAGCATCACATCTCCTTTCATTTGGGTTTCCATCACCATTCACATCTGAAAATCACACCAAATAGTATGGATGATCAGCCTTATGGATCACCTAGCACTTTGGGCCAATGCCCCAAAATATTTCAAATGAAATTATGTGACATGACCTATGTAGAGAATTCATTCAATATTCAACCCACTTTTGTTGTTACCATTTGAGGTAACATGATATTGATACATTGTTTTCAACACACGAATAGTTATCCTCTATAATTATGCAACCCCAATTATGTAGTAAATATTGGTTATGTGATTCACATCCTTTTCCACTACATCATGTTCAATTGGAATTTCAACACCCTTGTTGTTATCCCTTCATGATCCTTTGCAAATTATGAGGAGAAGTCATCATTGTGGGTTCTTCATCGACTCCAAACCATCTCCCCCTACTGATTATTCCATGTATTGTAAAGATATTCTCCACCCCTTTTCCCTCACCAAGCATGGTGCACATGGGCTTAGAGACTAGGGTAAGGTTTATACCTACATGGAAGAAACACAATTCCTTTCAGTTTGAACACTATAACATTAAACTATGATCTCCTGTCACTTAGTCTAGGAATCATGAAATTAAACAATGTGCATTTTTTGGAAATTTATGGGGTTGTGTAGACTATCTTATACCTATTCACATTGGGATTCCTTATGGAACTACATCACATATTTTATCTTTTAGAATCTTCCCATTTTGGTCTGATCTCTTTATGATAAACTATGATCTCTTAAATCCTTATCATATGATGTTGTAAAATGTTTTCTTCATCCATGTGGAGTGTTGATAACTACCCAGTCATATGATGTATTCATTTGAGATGACATTGTGCATCTGGAATTGTCCTTTTTCCATGCCACATCTCAGAACTATGTGTGGCTTTATTGTCACCCTTGTGGGATAAATAGTGACAGCTGAGCACTTTGCCTTTGGGTCTAGCGACAGATTTGTTAACCATGTGAGTCTCGTAATTTTGGGTCTAGGTCCATTCTTATTTGAAAGGTGTAATATGGTATAGTTTGATCTATCCTTCCCACATTGGGTCTACCATGTGGTGCTACGCTACACCTCTATGCATGTTGTGATCCCACTCTATGACCTTAAACTGGGAGTTTCAATCGTAAAGTCTAGGAAATATGACATTGAATAAGATGCATTCTTTATGAAGTGTGTGTTGTGGTGTCAACTTATGTCATAGTTCACATCTGGTTAGAAATAACCACACCACACACCCCCTTGATAATATATCCATCTTCTTCTTCTTTAATGCATGATGACAAACTGAATAAGCATGTCCCACACACATGGCATTAAACTGGGCACCGTACGGTCCGATCTCTATAACCTTAAAATAATATTCTTACCATCCATGTTCGAATGATGTTAAACATCATAAAAATTATTAAATTACATTTTAGAATAAGATATCGCTTGATTTAGTTATTTGTTGCCGCCATGATCACCAAGAAAAACTACATGTGGCATGATTATTATCCTTATTGGATATGTAGTGATGCCCAAACTTATTTTATGTGACTTAGTCGCAACAATATTTTCCTCTGAGGCCACTTGTGTCCTAGGTTATCACAAAATTAGATTATGTGTGGGGGGGACTTCTTTGGTGCTCATTCATGGTAGGTTTATAATCCACCCAACAAGACAGTTAAATTGCACGGGGGTGTTCGTGTTGTGAACATTCCTTAATTTGGTGTTTTCATTATCTTTCACATCTAAAGGGAGAACTTAAACAACATGTATTATAGGCCAATATTTTCCCATACCCTCATGGCCCAATATCCCATAGGATTTTGAATGAAATTAATAGACATTTTCAGTGTTGAAAATTTGGTCAGTAGTGGGCCCTCATTTTTTTGTTCCCATTCTAGGAAAACGGGAAATAGATGCTTTATTTCGAACATGGTCAATAGTCATCCTTCATCATCATGCTTCTCCCATTTCATCCCAAATTTAGGATGATATTAATCTAATTTTTTATTTTCCTTTCTATTTTACGGAACCTCAACACCCCCAGTGTTGAAACTCCACACATTTGTGCATGTTGAGTAGGAATATTGGTTCTTCTGGGATTTTCCCCACCTGAAATTTCCTTTCCATCATTTCATGCTCCCAAAAGATGGGGAAGGGCCAAAAAAACTCCTTGTTTCTTACAATTATCATGGATCACAAAGGATTAGGGGTTTTCGTGGGTTAATATCCATATATGAGATTGTGTGACCTGTTTTACCTATCATATGACCTTAAATAGTAAAACTACTGTCCATACATCAAGATGATAAACCGCACAAGAATTTCCTCAATACATGAATTTAAATCGTGGCCCTACACTATACAATTTTATGATGCCTCGTGATAATTATGGGATGCAACAGCTTCCTCACCATAGAGTATTTCCCACACTAACATTAGTCTCTCATTATATTTCATCCATTATCTATGTTTTAATTTATTCTCATATTAATGGGATATGTAGTGACGCCCAACCATTTTCCCTCAGACCTAGCCCCAAGAACATAAAAATTCATGGTTTGTTTCCTCTAATCATGGTTTGAACACTATGACCTTAATCTAGGAGTTCCAAGTACATTTAACATGAATTCATATTATTTGGAAGGGTCTATGCTGTATGAAATTGAACTATGTGTAACGTCCTGATCATACGGTGTTAAGTTATTTCATGCATCACCCACACCACATGATTATAAAAAAATTTCTTATCATCCCCACTTACACGATGTAAAACTATAGACAATTGTTGGTCCTCACCAGAGAGGTCCCTACTATATGTAGTCCTGTTATCAATTCAGCCGGATACTTTCTCCTATTTTAATTTCATAACAGATAACTAATTTGAAGACTATTGGACTAAATTCAAATATCTCATCACTCTAATACACGCTTTTCATTCCCCTTACTCGGATCATCATTCTATTTCACACCTGAAGGAACCCCCTAATGGTTAGGAAGCTCAGCCTCAATGCTTGCCTATCATCCTGGGCTAACTTTTTAATGTAATATGAAAATACTTCGAGTTTGGACCTATGTTTTGGAATGTGGTTAGTGGTTTTCCCATATTTTTTTGGTTCCCAACATAGGCTAATATGATGTCGATTCTATGTTTCAAATTTGGTCAACAACTATCCTCAGTTTTCATTCCATCATTAATGCGTTCTGAATTTTGGGTATCATAATTCATATTCTTCATTCACCATGGTTTATATTTATTCCAACACCCCTAGAATTATCCCCCATGTGCTCCAGATCATGTTTGGAGAGGTAATTTTGGATATTTTTAGAATTTTATTCTCTATCCATGGCCCCCCATTTTTCTTCCTAGGAACTATGAGTGGTCTTTCTGTCCTAGTTGTCTTGTGAATGGTTGGCCCTCTTGTATTCATGGGAAATAATAATGTGGTTATCCCTTGTTTCTCACATCGAACACAACCCACACGAGAATAGGGATTTATTTCTGGACATGACACAAATATGATTTAGATGTAGTAATCAAAGAGGATAACAAGACGCATGATCACAACCAAAATAAACAAGAAATTATGAAATTATGTCTGTGATTTTTCCAAAATTAGAACCCCTATAGATTACCCACTATGGATGATGTGTTGAACTATTCAATAAATTATCCAACCTCCACTACTCGCAGGCTTGTGACATCCTAAATTTTTTGTTGCCTGTTAAGCTCCCTCTCCTCCTTGATAGAAACATGGTGCAGTTCATCTGCCCTGATCTATGTCCGATCCTTGTCAGATCATATAATAAAAATCTCTAGGGATGATCAACTTATATGTTCCTCAAACTCTATCATCTATGCCTTAAATCGTGATATGTGTTTTGATTGTGCATCGAGGAAAGTTGAATTTTCATTCACCCGTCCCTCATGTATTGGATCTCTTTTTAGGCTCCTAAACTTTCTTGATATTCACACACATCTTCTACATCCAGCTAATGTCAAGGCCATGACAAAGTTCCTATATAATCTCATTCATATATTCTCAAATGACCTTATGGGGTTGTTGAGTATCCAATCCTCCAGCACATATTTCACGTAGTCAGGAATTATGCCTCCCAATATGGTTTATCCAATCTTATTGTGGGGTCTCTTTGAGGAAGCAGTTAATCAACTTTCGAGATCGGCAATAGATGATATTTCTATCTTCTTCATCAGAAGAAGTTTCATCCCATTCCTCTAGGTCGACAAGTTTTTATGTAGGGAACACTTCTAGAAATCCTTCAGTAGCTTCTTCAACAGTCATCCTATCAGATTGGTTGGGTTCCTTGTCATTGGTTTGATCCTCATATCTAGATTCTTCCTCGATAATCTTATGTTATGTCTCGCTAGCGGTCTTATCTATTCCCATGAACACTTTATTCTAGTCAATGTGATCATCTAATTCCATGACGATCGACATTCCCCTTGGATAAGGAGGACCAGAAGCCCCAACCATCCTCACTAGATTAGACCACGCCATTTGAATAATTATGCTTGTTGAAATACATAGAGGTTATTTGGAATTGTTCAATGAAAAACAGTTATAGATTATATGAAGGATATGGCTCATAGAGATCAAATAATTGTTCTTTCCCTTGATCTGATGTAGCCAGAATCCTAGGACATGGCCCCCATAAATTGTTGGGAACTCCGAAGATTACAAGAGAACCATCCTAGGTGTCAAAACTCTGCTAGATTCTATGACCACCATTATCCCAGGAAAAGATCCTAAATCTACGCCTCTTATTGGGAGAGAACATGTTTCACGTATAAGGATATCCTACATAGGTAAAATGTCAGTTTTGAATTCCTAGATGACATAAATGAGGAACACAATGGAATGGTTTTGGGATTACCTAAAGAGCCTTGGAAAATACTACCCACTCTGAGGTTGTAACTTCACCTTCCTCTATGGGTTTCTCTCTGCCTACCTATTCTCCCCAAGAGGACACATCTAATACCTTAGTAAAGTTGATGAACTCCCTCAACTCAGTAGTGGAAAATTTATCTATGACTATTATAATTACATTCACCTACTCTGTCATTGGATGTAGAGTACCCGCATAGTGCACAATGTCCTCTAGCTCGGCGATGTATCACTCACCCTCTTCTTCAGACACCAAAAATCCAGTCCTGGCATGGCTGGTTTATGGCAGATCCATCCCATGATGGTTAATGTGGTGACACATTTGGGAAGGATTGAGTAATTATTTGTTCAAGTCCCAGTTTTACCAAGCCTTAAAAAACACAACGTCCTCAGACATGTCTATGTGGTGTAGCCTCTTCTTAGGAGCCCGAGTGGATATTGTGAGGAACCCCCTGGGTGGCCTCCCTTCCTACCAGCTCTACTCATTTGGGACCATCAGGTCTGTTGCTGCTACTTTCCTCCCACTTAGTGCAGTTCCTAGAGTTGTTTTAGTCATCAGTACAATATCCCCACCATCATGACATGTTCCTACCACTTTCTGTCCCCAAACTCAATGTTGGCGATACACCCCATCAAAAATATTTATGGTTTTCCACATTAACATTTCCCCTAGTTAGGCTACTTCGCATATCTTGGAATATACTTTTTCTAACCCAAAGTTAGAAGTAAATGGATGAAACTCATTCCACATATTCCTCATACTCCAATGTCAAAAATTTCCTCATTTCCCTCATCATGCACATGTGATCCTCATGGTGTACCACCAAATAGGATTGTGGGTTCAATCAGTGCATACACAAAAACTGCCTCGCGAAGTGATATGGGGTATACAACTCACATATAGGCTCACTGCCTACTAGTGCCACTAGAACTCCACCCTAGAAGGCAGGGTGACAAGACTAATTCTCCTCAGTTCCCTATTCTTCATTTATCAATACACCTATTGGTAGTATAATTGGATGGATGTTGAACTCATTCACCTTCCAAATGTAGTTCATCATAGCCACCAGAGTCATCATGGTCATAAAACATCCCACCGCATTCATAATGGATTGCTAGAATTCTGACCTATGGGGATAAATTGGGTTTAGATACTTGTAGATTCACATGTGTGTTGCTATGCAACCATATAATAAATAGAGTGGTCGGCATAACGACTATGGATTCTTCCCTTCTCTAATGTTACAGAACCCCTTGTACAGTATGGCTAACACAATGATCCCTAGGTTGACGCATTGCCTCATTGCTAGCACAAATTCCATATTGAATGTTCTTGATCGCACACTCATGTTTGCATCCTTGACCAGCAACATCCATACGCAGATGAAGGAAATGAAAAACCCATCCACCCTAAACCCTAGTTGCTACTCAATATTGACATTGTATCCCCATATCATCTATTGAATTTCCTACAGGATTCTATAGTGGGTATTCTCTTTGCTAAAATGGGGTCCAATTGGATAGATGGGAGGTATGACTGGTAGATTTCTATGCACCTCCCCCCTTCAACAACATGATCTAGAGGGAAGTTTACAAAATGCCCAAAACAACACTTTAAAGAGGTATCCCTCATCAACTACATTTCCCTTGTCGATATTATATCAATAACTACCTTTTCCATCCATGTAATTTTCTCCAGATCCTCCCACATATTCTCCTATTGGAGTAAATCGATGTACATCACCTCCATAATTTGTATTCCTGAGATCTTATGAAGGTCCCAGAGCCCGCTGTCGACCTCCTTGTGGTGTAGATGGAAATTGTTGGTCCTTGATGACCATCTGATCATCAAAATTGGTATCATCTGTTTCGACTAGTAAATGTTTAATTAGGAGGCCCACATGGATTTATATAGCCCTACTCGCTTCAGTTTTTCCTTGAATTCCTCATAGGATGTAAAAACCATGTAAGCCAAAGCCTAGTCCTATATGAATTTTCTACATTTTCATAGGTCCCAATAGTCAGTCAACAACTTCTCTAGATTCCCTAAATCCTCCTTGAGGATGGTAATGCACTGTGGTGGAGATAGCTCTAGTTTCAACATTTTCTTGTCAATTTTGTTTATGTGGTAGTATAGATAGTCAAAATTAACAGGCATGTGATCCTCCAATATTTAACAGTTGACAGCCCAGAACCACTGGTGCTGACATGGTGTACTCCAAAACCAGTAATCTAGTTCATCCCTACATTCCATAGGGATAAGAACTTCACCCCTTAGACCAAAACCATACAAAGTTAGTCTATTTCATAGGGATAGTTAATTTCTCTTTTTTATAGGAGCTCCACTAGGGATTTATGAACTGAATGGAATCACACATATTCCCCAATGCCATGATTATCCGCCATCTTTACCCTTCAGGAAACATTTGTATATACCCCTATAATATTCTTGGTTGGCTATTATTTCCAAATCAATTAATATTTTTGTTCTCTATGACAGAGCTCAATCGCAAAGCTCGATCGAAGATCTCAGTTGCATAGTTTTACTGTAGATCTCACAAAAAAAACTCACAGATCACACAATCGCAATGTTTTACTATATAACATACAAAATAAGGGGGTTTTTCCTCTATTTATATTCAATGACCATAATCTTATTGTGAAATGCACTAAAACAGTCGTTCTGGTATGATCCACCTTAGCAAGATTTTTAGTCCTCTCAACCCGCGCTTTAGACGCCCTCATAGCATTTATACTTTGTGATTAGCCTAAATTTTTGTGACCTACGCATAGAATATGACCCTCGTCTTCTCTATAACTTTAATTTTGAGAGGGTCGAGGTCATTTCATGGCACCAAAATAAATGCATTGGTAATAATAAACAAAGGAAACTAAATGGTTCTAAAGTGGTCACTTCACGATCCACAATTTAAAATCTCTTTAGCACCATGACTGGTGAAAAGTCAAGGCCCTCTCTGAACCAGTCATAGAGAAATTCGATAGCCAAATTCATGGCTATGACAAACTTAATTGAAATATAAACACTTCAGATGGATGGGAGATTGCCAATATGAGTCCTTCTATATTCGCAACAGCCCCAGCGACCACAGTAGAGGGAACCAAGGAATCATTTGCACTGTGGAAGGGATGATGGTCGACTTCACACCTCTGAAAAACATAATGAAATATACCTCTAATGGATGAGTGCAAGATACTTCATATGACACCCTTAGAACATTTCACCCCTGTTTCCTATAAATACATACCTTCCCTCCACTCCAATGGATGAAAACTCTGACCTTTCACCTTTTAAAATTCCAAAATCCTGAATAATAATTTCATATGTGAACCATTCAAGATGATGAATCAACTGAGGTACTTGAGAATTAGAAACACTTTTCCCTTTTCCCAAAATTACAACCTCTTCAAAGAGGGATTCCCTTCATTATGGAAATGGGACATCACAATGGAAGGATACCCCTTCAGGTAATCAGGACATAGTGATGCACCTAGGCTTCGCGAATCAGAATCCAAGAACATGTAAACATGGGCATTAGGATGGTTCACTATGGGTTCTGAAGCTCTCTCCTATCCAAAGATGTATCCCTTATGAGCCATATGCTCTGTAGAGCCTTATCATTTTTGAACCCTGTACTCTACGAAGACTTGTTCTCTACAAAGCCCTCTGTTCTGCGAGCCCCTGAGCTCTGTAAAGGCATGTTCTCTACCGGACCCTCTACTTTGTGAGCCACTATGCAATGAAAATCCTCTATATGTGATCCCTCTTGGTTCCCAAACCCCATTTCCATGTGTCCCTCTAGGCTTTTACGAAGGAAATTTTTAGTTCCTTGGGTGGTTCTTTATGTTTCATTCCATTTCATTCTCCTTCTTAACATAAGAATTCTAATCGATATTGCTTTTTCTAATATCCACACTAACGTGATCCCCTTAATGGATCACTTCAAATACCCATCTTCATAAGGGATTTATGTGGCCTTCCCATCAAAAAAGTGTAATGTGTGCCAGTAATTTATGTCCTTGGGGTGAGGAGTGAATCCTCATCATTCAAGCGATAAGACATTAAACTACCAAGCATCTGCATTCATGAAACATGATGTTAAACTATGATCACCACATAAGTGACAGGACTAGGGGGGCCATAGAAGGTATTTTCACCAGAACCCCCCCCCCCCAATTCTCCTCTCCTGATACACTTTTTCACCATGTGCATCTCGGGTAGCCCTTGTGTAATCCTTGACACTCCTTGATAGGGTTCTCTATGTATGGAGCCCATATCCTCCTCAAAAATATGGTCCCCTGCTTATGCTCCCCTCCAAGAGTAGATACTAAGATTCCTCTCTTTGGGTCACTAAATACATGTAAGAAATTCTCCATTCCTTGTGGATGCACCGTTCATGATGCGATTGCCAGGTTTTCTTGCCACTAGTTTCACACACTGTGCACGATTCACTTGGGAATAGAGTAAGCATCTTCCATGAAATTCTCACCGGCTGCCTTAGACATTAAGCCCCATTCCACTATTACCAAACTTCATATACTTTTATCTTTTCTATTTTAATTAAATTGACACTAGAAGCCTACCCGAGGTTCATGCTCATCACAAATCAATCTTGACCACTTCATGTCTATTCACCCTCATCCAGCATGACACTAAATTGTATTCCCATTTCATTTCGCATGATTTCAAATTGTATTCTCTCAAACTACGTGGGTTTTGATCCCTATCTCCTAGATAGGTTACGTAGGAATCCTCCACGAGGTTCAACCCCCAAACGTTTGTAAACTATGGAATCCCCTTTATTGGGAACCACATTCTTGGTCCTCCCCCTAGAGGTGTCATAAAAATTATAGAGTAGAAAACCATGCATAATTACCACACTCAATCCACACTCCTCCAAATAATATTATCTATCTTGCGATGGGATGCAATCTATGCAGAAGCCCCAGCATGTCTCCAGGTTGTTTTCCTTAGTGCACACCCCGATGCTATGCCCCACATCCAAACTACAAGGATTTTATTCCCTACCACTGGGATATATATGAAGCCTTATTGAGGATCAAGCCCAACATCCATGACCTATCCTGGTTTCTCCCTTGAGCGTTTGTGTCTTGGGAAGATCATGCCATAACTCATGGGGTTCTACATCCTTTGAGTTCCTGTCCACATATCCATTCTCACAATCTTCATTCTAAGTTGAATCATCTCCCCATTCTAGAGCAACATCGACGTTGATTCCCTACCATAGGGATATGTAGGAAACCTCCCTGAGGTTCCCGAATAACAAAATCACCTTCAAATCTTCCCCCATATCCATTCATTCCTCTTTTCCACACCTCATCCATAAGCATACTGATTATTTCCTAGGCCACCACAGCCCTATGAAATCATTCCACCCACATGGGAAGCTAATCAAGGGTAAGACCCATTCATTTCATTTATCTTCTCAGCTCCCAGGTATCTAACCACACGTATGCCCCAACATTTCTTTGGGTCATATTACATTGTTCACACTATAATTTCATGCCTAACCATTCTCGAACAATGCGGTTTTTGATCCCTTTTTGTGTACGTACCAAACCTCCTTGAGGTTTAATTCTAGCCAATGGTAATTCTTGGTGTCACATTTATCGAGACAAGATCATCCCATAACCTGCCCTTTCTGGTGTCCAGATCAACCTTCGTGGTCTGAAATCATCCATTTCGGGGACACACCATCCACTATCCACTCTTACGGGGTGTTCTGATCCATTCATATGGTAAATTCTAAGGTACACCTCCCTCGAGATGTACCCATCCGATCCACTCTCATCAGTGTTCTAATCAGTCTGATATGTCTTCTCTAGATGTTAAACTCACGGTATACCCAATATTAAACATGGGATGCTAAAGAAAACCTTGGAGACATGAAAACAACATATACTTCCACAAATTAAAAATGGGATTCCTCGCGCTTCCATACCCTCAATAAGACCTCTCATAAGGGAAATAAATTCATGTGAACCGATGTTTCAATGTCTAGATATTCCATCAATTCCCATTGTGATTACTCCACTAACTGAAGGATTCTTCCCGGAAAAGAGCCCATGGAATACCCTAAAAGAAGTAGTGTAATTAACTATAATCCACAATGATATGGAACTAGAAAGAGTTTCAAAAATAATGTGTTAATATTTAAGGGCGACCCCTAGGAAATAAATTTTGTGGTGAAATCCATAGATAGAAACACTGACATCCCAATATCCCATTTAGATTGAGGAGAAAATGTCCCTGAAGAAGCAATAGATGCCACTCAACTTTGGAATGTGGGAATGAAAGGAAATAGTTTTGATTCCTTGATAGATGGATGTGTGCCCAGACAAAAGCTTTTGAAAAAAACATTATTTCATACTTCCATATCTTTAATGTCTTATTATCTAAAATATGATAAAAATTATAGTTTTTTAATTAATTATCAGAATAGTGCGGAAAAATAGATTCTTTTTTGAAATTATAAAAATATATAAACTATAAAGTAGTCTCTCCATCAATGTTTTTTTTAAAGAAATGGAACCTTATATCCATGAGCAATGGACGCTATTTTTCATGAAGTATTGTATAATAATAAAAACACTCTTCCATGAAAAAGGAAAAGATTAGCTCAGATGAAGATGAATTATTTCAATTTTTTCACCTAATGATTTGAATAAACAACATATTAATTTCATAAAATTTATTTCTGATGAATATTGATTCAAGTTAATGTTGATGATATCTACGTTTGAAATTCCATTAAGGGACTATATGAGTTTGTTTTTCAGATAGAAGAACTATAGTAAAATTTGAAATAAGAATTTATTGTGGAGATTATAAATCTGAAAGGAATACTCATGTGGATGAAATACAATGATAAATATGTAATGTTATTCTATGATAAAATTTATTGAATAAAAAGGGCCCTTGATTTAGTCTATAAACATAAAGACATTGTAAATTCTACAGTCGAAGAATTATCTGGGCCCATTGATGAATTGAATTATGATTTTATTCAAATATATTCTAATATTTATCAATAAATTAAATTATTATATTTATAAGGGGAAAGGATTATGAAGTTCCAGTTCAAATATGATAAAATCCGTAAGTAATACAATGTCTTAAAATAGATGAAGCATGTATTCAAAAAAATCACCATGTAAGATTAATTTTTCTAGAATTTTTGTATCATTGTAATAATTAAACATCATCATTTTACATTACTACAATTACATTCATATATTATTTTTTGATAAGACCTCATGCATTCATATATATATTTATATCAAAAATTTCTTGTAGAGTGTTTCTTACATTTCAGAATATGTTTCTACTAAAATTATTTCCTTTAATGTTTATTTTTTAATATATAAATGGGACATAATGGTTGAGTACTCAAGGGATGTGTATGTTATTGGGAGTATGTTCTTATGTTTTAATTTAAATTTCTATTGGTTATTTTTATTGTGGTTTTAAAATATTGAGAGACTATTGAGTTAAAAGATCACTATCTATGTCTAATTTTTTAAATCATAATTCATTATTAAAATATTTTATGTCTCTAATTTTTAATTGGTCACAATTATAAATTTATATAGGTTCTATTAATGTTAAAATTTTCTGTATTTATAGAATGAAGTATATTTATATTACTAGACATAGTTAATGATCAAATAAATGGGATGAGACATTACATTTTTTTAATGGAGGCTTACCAAGAACATTTTATGGATGTATAAAAATTTATAAGAAACCTACCAGATAGAAAATTATACAAATAAATCTGATTATGATAAACATGGAAACTATTTGAAAAAAGTGATGATATCTTGAATCCATTGAATATTTAAGATATTGTTATGATTATATAGTAATTTATCTTCATAAGTGAATAATTTGACAATTTTTGTTTCAACAAACATCGATAAAGGGGACCATATGATCAATGAGAATAGGCAGCTTGAGGTATATGTGATCATAATATTGCAATTAAGGTTTTAGGGGGATTTTTTTAGATCCTACTATTTTTTGGATGTTATTTTAAATGATATACGTATCTTTTTGTAATTTTTGTTTCTCTCATCGTATTTATTGATAGATCCAAGGTATTGCGAGACATAGGTTTGTCTAATTTGGATGATCTATTCTTCCAAGAAATTAGGATACCATGATTTTTTTAATTATGATTATCGAGGTCTACCAATGTTTTGGGTGATTGACCTTTCGATAGTTTCATTTGTAGGGTTACCTAGTATCAGGTCTATAATTTTTTTTCACTTTGGGTGAAAGTGAATACCGCACATAGTATATGATCGATATCTTTTAATATATCCTATGATTATACAAGGTTATTTATATTTAAATTGTTTATTTCATATTAATTTTATGTTTTATGTTATTTACTTATAATTATTATAAAATTATAATTTATGTTAGAAAAATTATTTATAAAATTATATTCCTTATAATCAAAGTGTTCCGTAATTTTATGTCAAAATTTTTATAAACCAAAATTCTCCACCATACATGATGTATTTCTATGATACATTACTCTGATAAAGTTATAAAATCATTTCTTTAAATTTCAATATAAGTGTATAGATTTAAAATTATTCAATAATAAGAAAAATAAAAGACATATTAATGTCCTCATAGGTTGATTGAAATTGAATGTAGTTTAGAGCACTTGAATGTTCTTAATCTATCTGTTGATTGAGTTATAGATATTCAAGATGAAAATTTGGAAGAAAATTTTCAATAACTGATTTCAATATATAGTATCTGCCTAAATATACATGATCATCCCATGTAGAAGAAAATTGGAAAATATAATGAGTTGGTATTATATTATATTGATTAATAGATATTTTTATGTTTAAATCAATCCAACTAGTTTTTTTTACAGTAAGATTAGATAAATTAGGATTAGAGTGTAATGATTTATGAAAAATTTATTACTAATGAAGTGATATTGTCCTCTATCTGATAATTTGTAATGAATTTTACGAATATGGAGAGAGAGAGAAAAAATATTTTTTATTGACACAAAATAGAAAGGTAGAGATTAGTGAAACAATATTATGTGTGTTGTATTGTTTTTGGTAAATAAAGGAGGAAATAGATTTCATAATGTTCTTTAAATTAATTGGGTGTCCCCAATCATAATAGTGATAATAATCATGGTGTTCCAATGTCATGTGTGTTAATGACTATTCCTTGAATCATTGAAGTGATGTAATCTACCAAAATTGATTATATATAAAATAAGTTAAATGTAGTAGGACATGTTACCATTTATTTCATATATGTTCATTATATGGAGGAAATAATTCTTGTTTATATTCATTCTTTGGGTGTATTTTATGTATATTATTTGAAATAAAGTAAATTAAAGATGTGAATCCAATGAATACTTATCCAAGGTCTGTTATATATGTAAGAAAATATTCTTAATGTTTAATAACACTTATATGATGATTTTAGATGTGTTGGTTAATGATTGTATCATTAGAAGATCCTCAAAGTTAATTGAGATCAATTTATATTGTTTGAGAGAAGAGAAAATTAGTTTTGAAATACTCAAAAAGGGCTTCCATTGTATGTGTCTTTTCCAAAAATCAATGTGTCATTAACTTTGTAAAGGTAAACTATACTCTATGAAAAGGTGACCCAGTATTTGAAATGCCTGTGTTAAAGTAACATTGTAAATATATAGATATAACTCATAATGTCTGAAGGGTATAAAAATTTAATAAAAATGTTTCACTAATTTCAAGAAGTTAACTCAATTTCCCAATAAAGGTGTTTCAAAATTTTCATTGAGATAATCCTAGATTTTAATGACCTACATAGGGTATATTATTGTGATTTTATAGAATATATACAATCTAAAAAAATGATAAAAAATTAAAATGATAGAATAATTTTTTAATGATGATATATCATTATAAAATTAATAGTTATTTAAGTATAATAGAATTCTGTGATGTGGAATGTAGAATATCTTCGGAATTGGAGAAAAAGGTGATTAATTAGTTCTTTCTAACAAACTATATTATGAAAAATGAAATCACATAAGTAAATTAGATGTGTGGTTTCAATAATAGAATTAATCTATAAAATCTCTGTAATGGTATTTATCAATGTGGGGGATGTATGTAAATTATGGTATTTATAATATGGAGAAAAAATGAAAATGTAATTTTATTTACATGATCCTACATTTATAGATTAATATTAATAAAATAGACTAATCTTATAGAGAATTATCCAAAAAATTAATTATCAGACGGTGAATAACCATATAATGCAACATTTGATTATACTCATCAACACATTCAAATTCAAGGTATCTTGATGCATCAATTTAGGCAATATTTATATTATAAGATGTAAAGAATATATTTATAGAGTCTTTCACCTCAAATAATGGGTAAACTTCTACATTAAAACATCCATAAGCATTAATCATATATTTTGGTTTTTGAAAAAAATCAAGGATTTTTTAAAGAGTAATATTGTGATATTTCAAATATCTCACAATGAAAAGTAGCCTAAATGTTTAGATGGATTAAAAGGAATGTTTAATTAAGATAAATCCCAGAGATACTGAGTATTGAATACAATGTCTTAAGAAATGCATAAGAATAAGGATAAATAATTTATGATATTTAAGTAGATTAAATGTGTGAAAATTTTGAGGAAAAAATATTCACACAATACAGTGATTATATATTCTCAAAAGAAGAAAGGAAAGTGATAGTGTACTTATATATAACAACTCGACAGTCTGAATATCAAGCATATAGGGAAATGAGGGATATTATAATGTATATGTTAAATAATTTAGGTATTGTTGATGAGAGAGATAGAAAAACCAATGATTCATGAAAATCAGTTTCCTTATTCACCAAAGCAGAAGAGTTGATCTTGTTTCCTATAAAAAAGAACCCTCTTGTACAATGATGAAGAGGTATATTAGATATTGTGTTTGGTTTTTGTATATCTGAAAAAACCAAGCTGAGAAGGTGACAATTATATCCTAAAACATGAAAATATTGAAGAAGTATGCCGAACATTGAATTGTTTCAACTAAAGAAGAAGATCACATACATACAATCGTAGAGGGATTCAAGCATTCTATTACTTATTTGAACCTAAAGGTTCATGATAAATCCTTTATTCTATACGGAGTTACATACCAACAAGATACTAAATTATTTTTACCTAATATGTTTGGGGTTAATGATTTAACGGGTGTACACTTACTCATGATTTCATTAATAATAATAAATATGGTTTTCTTGGGGGATAATAACCACAATGTTCCAAGAATGTTGTTATCCTTTCTGGGAAACATCATTAACAAGCCAAATTATTCTATTATACTAATTTACATTATATATCTATTTATCTACAAAGGGATAGAAATTCATGGAGAGATCCACTCACTAAATAAGTTAATATGTGATAATGGGATAAAAAAAATTGGAATAAAATTATACCAATATAGATTTACCCCCTTTTAGTGTTGAAAAAATGATTATTTGATGCTAACAATTATATTACTATGAACTACAGGTGTATAACCATTCCCCCCACCATGTATTCATATATCACATCATTATGAACCCATGAAAATAGCCACTCCATTCCCTAGAATAATATATCATCTATAATCTGGTACATGGGGATACATCCACTCCCCACCCTGGAAATAAATCAAATATCATCCAGAACACATGGGAATTTCCGCTCCTCTACATGGAAACATGTATCATATAATCATTCACATGGGTGAATATTAACTTTTATTCATTGAAACATATCTCATATCCTCAGACAGCAATGGGAATATCATATCCCCATATTAGAAACATGTATTGTATCATCTAAAACAAAATACAATATCGACACTATCCCTAAAAAAACATCTCTTATCATCTGGTACCTAGGGGAATATCCCCACCTATCATAGAAAAATCTATCATATAACATGTATGATGGGTTGAAAGGTTATCACCATGTAGTGGATGAATTGTTGAACTGGAAAACCCATGTGTGTTCATGGGTGGGATTTCGTAACCAACATTGGAGCCTCAAAGATGACCTTAAACATAGTATTAGAAAACAACCAATGTGATATCAAGGGATGGTTGTTGTCACATCATACAATGATCATATAGAAACATAAATGGAAGAAAATTGGGATGAATCTATGTTCAGTGAACTCTCAAAGAAGGAATTCTTGGACAAAATGATTTTTAAACACAAGTAGTTGGTCTAGGATTGAGAACCTGTTACAAGGATACACGATGGAAATAAAATCATGTATTTTCCCATTCATGCATTAAAAAAAAGAAGGAACCTTATCAGATCCAACATCACTCTGGAAGAAGCCTCCCACTTAGATGATCATGATATAGTTGGCACACTGGTCGTCTCGCACTTCAAAGTGGTTCTAGCTGGCCCCAATACTGTCATGACTAATGGATATCTGGGTGGCTTTGAGGATCTTAAGCAATTATTACCCAATATATTTTCAACATTGACAATAAGAAATTTGAGGCTAATACAACTGAGAAAGATCTTTATGATGAGACGCATGATCTCAACCCAGAGAGTGTGACAATTCCAGATTGCTTTCCATGAGAGTTCTATAGATATTTCTAGAACCAAGTTGGGCCTCTACTGGTCAGAGTGGTGCAAGAATTCTTATGAAGGGGGATTCTCCCATAGATCACTTTCACTACATCCCTGGTTCTTATTCCCAAAATCAATAATACATCCTCCCAATGCCATTAAAAACCAGTGAGTCTATGCAATTTTCCATATAGGATCCAACTTTTGTCATTAATAGATGCCTTTCTATCTATCACTCTTAGGGGATCTCCACTAGAAAGTAGGGTTTCATCAAGGGAAAGTCAATCCGAGGTGTGATTTCTATATCCCATGATCTGATTAGATACATAAACTATAAGATGAGAGGGTTAATCATTCTTCTCAAGCTCAACGTGGATAGGGAGTTTGATAAAGTTGAATAAACATTTATCATAAAAGTTCTTTTGAAGATGGGATTCTCCTCCCAAACTATGAACCTTCTCTTCTTTGGAATGTAAATTTTTTTTCCTATAGATATTTACAAAATTCTACTCCACCAATAATGGCTTGACGACTTCAATAATTATTTCTTGATGTGTGGGGATCAGGACACTTTGGTGGAATCTACCAAACATGATTTTTAGAAATTTATTTCCCCAGTTTTGATCAATTTTTTTCTGTTTGGTTTAAACCGTATAAATATGGTGAATGTTGTGTGTTTTAATAAGATTTATAAGAGAAAGGAAATAAAACCCCATGTTCTTGCAACTATTTTATCCCTTTAAATTTATCAGTATCACCTCTAGTGATCTTCATATTCTTTTATTTCCATTGATCCTCCATCAGTGGTATTAGAGGGAGATCTAAATCTCCATCTTCTTTCACTGCCCATAACCTCTATTAGTAGTATTAGTGGGTTGAAGGTGAGCTGGGAGGACATAGATCTGTGGGTTGTGCTCTCCATCCATCTATTGCAACACTGATAGGGATCCATGATATCCCCTTCTGATCTATTGTAGATGGCAGGATGTGGAAGAAGATTAATTGTTTCGCTTACCCAAAATATTTATAAAGTTATGCTTTTTTCTCTCTTCCATTTTTTATTTTCAATTTTCAATTTTGGAAAAAATAAAAAGGGTTATAATTTTTACCTTTTATAGAAGCACTATTTCTTTTCCCAAATTTTGATCTTCCTTTTAGAAAGTGATTTCAATCCCACTTTTATTCCATTTTTATCTCCATTAACATTCATGTCTCTTACCTATTTCAAGGGATAAAATATAACCACAAGTTTTGTTACTCCTACTCTATTTCCCCTCTTTTCCTTCATAGATTCAAAAAATAATAATTGCTAATAAATTTCCAAAAAAAATGTTTCAATCTACAACAATGACTTTAATTCCAAAAAACAAATTATCACAGGAATTTTTGAAAAAAATATATTCAATCATCCATTAAAAAACAATATCACTATCCAGAAAAATGGATTACCATGATATTTAATTCAATTAAATTTCCCATCGACTAATTTCTAAACATCAGCGATGTTGACAGACACCCCTATCTTAGTCTCTTCACTCGAAGATTAATCAATCACATGTGCCTGATGCCATCAAATAACATGAGTTTCTATCCATCGTAGACACCTTCCCAAAGGGAAATTAAGAATTGGAATTTCTATTGAGTGTAGAAAATTTCCCATAAGTCTAGACCGACAAAATTTTTGTATCCAGTGAAATATCCAATTAGTCGGAAATCTTAAAGCATCAAAGCCCTATGTTGGTTCTGCTAGTGAAAAATTGTGATGCCTCCGTCCAAAGTGTCTGATTCCTGATGAAGTCCCACAACATGGAGGGACATTTTGAAGAATAAATACCCATGAGAGAGGATACTGTGAATTAGAGTTTGATCATTGAAGAGGAGTACAAGATAGAAGTATTCAAAATCAAAGTAATAAAATCCAATTTTCTTCCTATTGTTGATATTTTATTTCAGCAATCACCACTAGTGATCTACTTATCTACTGTCACTTGTGCTTAAGAGTTTTCTACTGATAATGGATATGGTGGAGTTATAATACCTATTGGTTACTCACCAAGAGATGATACAAATTCATGTTTCAGGAGGAAAACATGTTTAAGAAGATAATGTTGGAAAATAAATTTGTTTTTCCTTGGGCGGAGCCAAAATTTTAATGCAAAAATAGTGGCTTTAAGAATTCAATGATTTTTGTTTTAAGAGTGTTGATTTGGATGCTTGGGTAGCATCTAACATATCAAATTTTAGAATTGTATTTCCTCTATTTTGATTATTGTTTTTTCTGTATGATTTTAACCTTATAAATATGGAATGTGTATTATGTTATAATAGGAATCAGAAGAGAGAATACAAAAAAAATCCATGATCATGCTACTATTTTATTTCTGTGAATTTATCAAGATCACCACTAGTGATCTGAGTGTGATTCTACAGTCCATGATCCTCCATCACTCTTATGATGTTTCAGTTCATCCTAGCTCTCTATATCTTTCACAAGGAAGTTCCACTGCCTATTCAAGGCTCTACACTATCTAAGGCATGTAGACCCAGTTTCTCCAAACATCTTCATCTTCACATAGTATTTCCTCATTCATCTAATCAACAATAGAATATCTAATATAAACAACCCCATTTTGATGCAGGAAACACCCACATATCATTTCCCACATTATGTATATGGATGAATATATCATTTTTTGGAATACTAGCAAAAATATGTTTCATGGAATCTCCAATCTTCTTGAAGACAAATAAATGTGGTATGGGAATCTCATAAATGCTTCAAAGATTAACTTTTACTTATTTGATAAGTGGTTGTAAACACATGAATGTTCCATAAAGACAAGACTAAATATGAATTGTGGCATCTTCCACATGATTGTCCTCAATGCCCCTATCTCATCTCGCAGAATCCTCATCCACCACATCGATCATTTATTTAGGAAGATCATTGCTGGAATTTTGAACTGGAAGAACCACTATCTCTAATTTGGAGGTAGAATTTCTCTTAATAACAGTGTAAATACTTCAATACTGATTCATGATTTCTCTTCCCTCAATGTTCAAAAGTGGGACCTTGATAACATGAAAAAACTCTTAGCCTCCCTCAATTGGGACGTCCACTCTGATGGAAAACATAACTGGGTATCGTGGGAGGGAATGAATTGACCCACATTAGAGGGTGGCATCAACATGAGGAATGTAAAGGACACACTGTTGTGTGTGAATGAAAAATTATATTGGGAAAGGATGGAGGAGGCGATGCTCTAGAGAAATTTTATGGGGGTTAAATTCGAGTGGGGGATAGGCTCTAATGGGGGAAATTCTTCCACCATCTGGTCAGATATTCTATAGAGATAGACTCTCTCATTTTCTAATAGGCTATAGAGATGGCCTCTATCATTCTATACAACTCCCTCCACTGTATGAGAACCCCTCCTAGTATGTCACTTATATCTCCCAAAGGAGCAGAAGCATGATATACGACAAGATTTAGATCTTTTACACATGGTAGGAAGGTAATTTGGTCACTATCGACGATACCTCCTAGGTGGTCAAATTCTCAGTTATCACATGGACGTCTCACATTTAACTCCATGCATCCATGGGAATGAAATTTGATATGGGAAATTCCTTGGGGTTTCACAATTATATTCCCCCTTAACTGGGTCTGCAAATTGTTGTTTGTCCTTTATACTACCTTTTATAAATAATTATTGATTGATTGGGGGGAATCTGATATATAAATCCCATCATGAATTGTTCGAAAAAAATATTTTAAAATCACCCATACCCACCACATAATTCTTAGGATGGATTCCCAAGAAAAAAACCCATCTTGTCTGCACATCCATTCTAGGCTATGCCATACTAGCCTCGATTGACCAACCCTTATTCTATATTTAATATGATACTTGGGTACCCACCAATCCCCCCTATTTCATAACATATTCCATGAACCCTACAACTGAACCTATCTCAAATTACTAATCCTTAAGTCAAATATAGTTTTTCATAGTAAATAAACTCCATCAATATTTTAATGATCATGTGCTGGGATAATAAGATACACTGTTGATACATCATAATAATAGAATTAGAGGGATGTAATAAATCCCATATCACCCCCAAACTCAATCTAAATTGTTTCTCTTCCTAATCCTACACATAATTTCTCCTTGAAGGAAGACCATATGAATACCCAGATTCTTGGGGGGGGCACTCACACTACACTCTATCAATAAGACTAAATTATATATAGTGCGTCATAATTTTTAGATGATCATCCCCTATTCCAGCCATTCCCAATCCATCATTCATCAAATTTATAAGGAGAAAATGGTACCTATCTCAAGGAACACTATAATCATTCATTTAATTTATACCCTTGTAGTGTTTATATATCACATGGAATTAATTTATGGTTAGGGTCATGGAAATCATATATTGAGGCACCAACTAGTTCCCAAGGGTCTATTGGGGCTAAGGAAACTATATTCATTTCATGGAAATTTAATGGAATCATTTATTTATATGAAATTAGTTTGATCACAAATATATATTGTTATCACCGATCAAAGGTACATAGATAAGTGTATAAACATAGGGAGATGTTCAAGGGGCCACCTACCTTATCCATGAAAATAATCCATTTCTAAAAAACTCTCGACCTCCCATCATAATATTGTGAAAACCTAACAGGAAATCACCCGTATACACGAGGACCCAAATATATCAAATATTTTCATGAAAATTGTGAACTTATTATAAATATTTATATGTTTAATTGAAATTTATTCTATAATTAAATAGGGAATTAATGTGGAAAAAATCATCAGATGATCTCCAAAAACAAAATCTACATGAAAAGGTCGGTTCACATTATTTAGTATCCACCTATATATTTTTCATATAATGTTCAAAAAATATTTTTCCATCATATTATGAAATTTTATCCAAAACATTGGAAATCCCCAAAGTGTTTTGGTTAATGATATAAAATCATAAATTTATACAAAACTTTGTGTGATAATCCTCAATGTATCTATTTTATCGATGATGATCAAAATACCCTTCTTATTAAAGATATTTCTCTATGATCTAGTGAAATCATCACTCAAAACCTAAACACAAATACATAAGTTTAGATATATGGTAGAGGATATGAAATCAATAAATAATTAAAGTAGAGTGGTAGACTTATATAAATTAATCCTTTAAATTAAATGAAACTCAAATCCATCAAGAACCTAGAGATAAGTCACTTTGGAATAGAGTATGTAATGAGACACATGAAGGAGGATAAAATCATATGTTATAGGAAAAGAATTCACCTCACAATTGAAAACCCAAAAATTAATTTTATTAAAATTAATTTATTCCCATAAAAACCCCATGTGTAAAATTTTAAAAACATAATGTATGGTTTTTGACATATTTATAATTACATAGAAATGATTCTCCCAATACATAACATATAACACCCATATGCATGATATATATCCCAACATAAGGTCATTACCAAATCCAAATTTCTAGATATACCATTGTTCGTCAATATGTGAGGTTTTATTCCATACATAATAGTTTTTGGTTGGCCAATGTCTACACATGTAATATATCTATAGTGAATAAGGATTTTACATGAAGAAAAATACATGTGTAAAATATTTTTACCTTATGTAATATCCTCCTTCAATATTTAAGGCTTTTATAATGGGAAAAACGTATATGTAATAATTTATCTTCGTATGTAATACTATATTGTTACCCATAAATTGATAGATATAATTTTCTTTAATGTGTAAATTTTTTTTTCATACATAATATATATTCAATATGTAAGGTATTTCTCATAGATAAAAAACCTTTCAAAATATTTATTAATCCATGTGTAATGTTTTATCCTTCATATAATGTTTTGGAATTAACTCAAAAACCATAGGCATGATTATGTTATCCCCCTATGTTGTGTAACTGTATATATTTATATTTCATTGGAAGAAATTTAATATACATATAAAATATATAAAACACAGAAAATAAATTCTAAAATACATGTACTCAATTTTATCATTTCAAGACTCCTATATTGATATATAGATTTAATATAGTTGTTATCTTGACCTTCAGTTATAGATGGTTCAAAAGACACAATTCAAAAACAATTATGACATCTCTAAACCCCCATCAGGTCCCAAAATTTAATTTCAATATACTCTGATAGGTATACTGACACTATTTAAATGATCATCAGAGCACTTGAGGCAATACATAACCTCTTAACACCTCAAGAAAAATCTATTTAAGATGTTTTTACTTCCATAATTCCTTCTTTACCATCAATTCACAAATCATCCACCTCTTTGAGACCCAAAATTCCAATTTTCCATGATTATCACCCACTCATATATGTGGGTCATTACAACCACCCCACTATAATACTTCTCAACAGTAAAATTTCACATTTACCATCTTTAATTTACCATTATAGTCACTAAATATTTACTCATTACACAAATATTATATATATATATATATTACTTGTTTTTTAGTTCAACACAACACCTACACTAACTTCACTTTTCAATATTTCATTATAGCACTCAAGCTGACACAAATGATTTACTCTAAATCTACAAAATTTCCCAACTCCTAGTAGAACATGAGAATTGAAAATTAATTAAAATCAAATCCCATCACTTGAATGAACTACTCCATAGCAGACAATGTCACACTCTTTGTCACACTTGAGCTTCACCTGATCGTTTATACACAAATTCATAGTCTCTCTCTTGAGACTATATTTTTAACACATGGCCCTACCACATGGACTTGTCAACATGTTATTCATGAGAAACTATATTAATTAGACCAAATCTCTCATCATCTGGTTTCTAGAAATAATCACCCAGATGTATCATTTAACCATCAACTTGTATCTAGTGGCTATTAAAAACCACACAAAATGGTTCAAATTGATTTCCATCGACTGATAAATCCATTTAGGCATTGTTTTAATTATCATGAAAAAATATAAATGTTTCATCCATGAACTATCTAAAAAGGAAAACCATACCCCAGTTTGAAACAATGATAAACTATTCCTGAAACATACATAAAAAACGAAAATGAGCATAACATGCTTATATTATCCATGGGGAACACCCCACCATAGGGTATTCTTTATTGTTGACCATGATCATGGTTCTTAATGTTCTCTACTATCAACCTAATGGTGACCATTATGATAATAATTTTTATTCCTCAAATAGGTCTGCGTATTGATCAATGATAGTGATTTTAATAATAAAATTTCACATCAAACAATTAATTTTCAACTCTACCGATAATCCACTATCGTACAATCATTACCAAATAATATATTCCAAGGATATAGACCCTACATATTATCATGTGACTAACCTTTAATATACCACTATGGATCCCAACTAGTCAGTATAGAATTTCATTATAATTCTAGTACCAAACTTACCATGGTTAGGGAACACCATTAATTCCATTTCCATTTGCAAATCTTACCTTCATTTAAAAAATCCAATGAGTCATCATACAACATTTAACTACACAAAAGATATCACAAATCATCTTTCATAGTAGTTGAACGTATCTAGATTCCAACACAAATGACTGGAATCCAATACAACCATCGTATATTATCATACATTATTTTTAATGATCCTCAAGATTCGCATAACATAATCAATCCAGTCTTTCTAATATGAATAATTCCCAAAATACATCCATAGAAATATCACACATGTTATCAAAGTATAATTATAACTAACCGAAAACAAATCTTACCTACCATGGAATAATCTTAGGTCATCCCAGTTGACCTATATTATTGGATAAGAAAATTATCAACATATTTACAATTGGTAAGATATTTCCCATCTAACTAATCTCATGTGGTTCTTAACAACCCTTTTTACCAAAAACAAAACATACCCAAACATGTGAATACCCCCATGATACCATAGAATAACGTCTTACCTATTCCATGTAAAGTTTTATTCCATAATTACTATGATCTATAACATATTTAGCCAATAATCCATGAACCTAATGTTTTCTTATCTCATAAATTACAGGCACACATATCAAATTTACAATTTGAACATGGATACCATCAATGTAAGATGTATCATAATACAAGTACTTTACCATTAAAAATATTTTTGGTATATCTATGACAATATCTAATACAGAATAACACCTTACATGAATCAATATTAGAAATAATAATGTACTTTTATTTTTTTCTATAGACATTAGCAAGCCAATGATTACCCATATCCCTGGTTCCCCTCATGTATCACCACATATCTAAAAAAAGAAATCGTCCCTCTATTTAATTATAACACCTAGATCAAAAATACCATGAGACACATTTCAAGGTTATTTGGTTATCTAATATATACTATAATTTGCATCCCACATGGGTCACATCTTATAGAGAATCATCAATGCGCCAATCTAAAATTTCATAAGTAAAATCACATGAAAAAACACTACCTCTATGGTTGTGATATATATTATAAGGACTCGACCTTAAACATTAAATAATATTTAATTAAATGAATAATTCACATTGAGGATCATTTTAGGTTTAGAGTTTTAGAGAATTCGGCCATAACTATTACATTTCAACTTGAATATTACAAGGAGACACTACTTCTCAGTATCCATTTTTTCGTAAAATAAAAACTCTTAAAAAGAAACATGTCTAGTTCCATGTTTTAGATAGCATGACTTTTCTTTGATCCCATCCTTGACCCTATTCATCATTACGTCCTGTGTAAAAAATTTCAAAAACATTGGATGAGCATAAAAAGCTCAGTAAGTGTTATAAAATAAGGATGTAAAACATTATCCCATCAATAAATACAAATCAATGAAACCATACTTTTCAATCATAAAATACCTTTTCAAATCATGAGATTTATTAATAAGACACACAAATCATAAATCATAATGGTTACATATGACATACCTATCAAACATACATTGTATTAATCATAACTACATAGGGAGTGACACTTGGAATACCCATCACGATATATTCCCTAAATCTCTTTGGAGAAACATCACGCTTACCATAGTCAAATTACCTAATGCATTGGAGAGCAATCTCGGTCTCACCGGCCCTAGGTTTATCACAGAACCACCCATATACGTAAAAAATGCCCAATAACCATAACATAATCACAAAAAATAACACAAGTATAATGGAAAGATAATATTTTCACATTCCACTATATCAAAACAAATATTTAAGTAAACAATTATTTATCAAACCATTTTCAAAAACCATTTAAAAAGAGATTTTTTAATCAAAGTGTCCCTTACCAGTTTGAATATTTTAAAGTAATTATAATTTTAAAACATTAATGTCCATATAAATAAATCCGAAAACCCATTTTAAAAACATGGACTTTAATGTGAAATATTTAGAAGAATAAATCTTTAAAACATTTAAAATGATATTTTAGTTAAAGAGTTTTTAACAAATTGAGAGACGCATGAATAGAAATAATTTAGAAATAACTTTTAATCAGAACATTATAATATCATGAGAATAAAGGGATTCATGATATAATATGTCAAAGGACATTATATACACTATATATGAGTTAATTGTTGCATAACAACAAAGATTTCTAAATGGAAATATAAATTGTGATGAAATCCCTTATAAAGATGACATCCTTCAATTAAGGAAAAATCAATCTCATAATTATGTGTGACAAATATAAATACACCCAACACAAGTGGATATTAATTTTAAAACAATCGGAGGTCATTCACACATATTCATAGGATGAAATAAATAAAAAAGAGAAGATTAACCCAACGAAAGGGAATTGGGTTAAGGAGTTCCCTTACCGATTTGGTAACTTACAAAACACATCCCACATGAATGAAGGATCATCCAATGAAGATGTAAATAATGATAAATGAATGTATATTACACAAAAATTACAATAATGGTTAGTACATACCCCACACAGAAGGATATATTGGAAAATATAGCATGAATCTCACAGGAATAAAAACAAGTGAGATAAAGACCCCTTACCACGTTGTAATTCAATCAAGTCGTATGATCAAAAGTTATTAACCACAAAAATAATAACAGAATACCATGAATATAAATATAATTATGATAGTATATAGAAAATGGCAGTACACAATAAACCACATGCAATAAATAGAAGGTGAATTATAAAAATATCACGGAATTAAAAGTGAGATGAGAAATCCCTTAAAAAAATTCGGCAGCCTAACGGCGCCACTTATAAATACTTAAAATGTATTAATGAAAGTAAGTGGGGGTATCTCATCATATTAAAATAAAAATTAAAGTATTCTGAATATAAAATAACATCATCCAACACAATAACATGGATTATAAAAGTAAAAACATAAAAGAGAGTACTTGAAAAGAAAGAGAGAGGTTAGATCCATTACCCCTTGTCCGACTAGACTCGATCATTCTTTAATCTCATGAATAATAAACTAAAGATAATTTATATGTTCTTAAGAACTTTTTTCAAGTTTATTATTCATTTTATATCACTTATTACCATGTTACAAACATTATTTAATCAATTAAGTTAATAATGTTCATTTTTTCGATATTTGATACTTGAGTCAAAAATGGAATTCTTATAATTACATGTTGTTAATGTGGTCAAAGTATCACTATATCTAAAATTATATTAATGATCTATATATCATATATATCATATATATATCCTGTATATATATGTATTTATAATAGTGCATAATAATTAGAGGTAAGAAATGAAATGCACCGTTCATGGAGACGGTAAGCCGTACGTACGCATAGACGCTACTTTCATTTCTATTTCTTATTTTAATGGAATTAAATAATAATGTTACATGGTTATATTATAATTAAATTATAATATCATATATAATATCATTAACGCTATCCTTTATACATCCCACAGAAGGCATTAACGAGTCAATCACTTTGAGGGGGCGGTAGTCCGGGCTTCCTCAAATGAGATATCATATTTACCCACTATGGAAATTATAAAGGAATGATATAAATAGATAATACATAAGCATAAATAAAACATAAACATAATATATATCATATATAAATACATTTACATAATAATGACCAACATGATAGGTGGTTGGAGATATTTGAACAATCATCGTTTCGTGAGGCTTTAGTTTTCCATCCACTGAAACATTATGTTCTTCATCCATTAGATGGAGGTGTGTGTCTGTGTAGTTAGAATAATTCTCATGAAAACATCCTAGTATATGTAGGATAATGTTTTTGTTACAAAAGAATGTAACAAAAAGATTTTAGGGGTCGGAGAAGTAAAATAAAAAAAAACAATTTAAGAGAAACGGTTACCTTTAATTTGGGTAACTCCCATTAGTTTGAACCAAAAGACTTCGTGAAGTGCCTTCTGCTTAAGGTAAGGCTTCTAAGGGGAGTAGAGGGATGTAGGGATATTAATTGGGAAGAGTTTGGAAGATCCAAATGGATTGAGAGGTGTGAGGAATTGGATAGATATGGTCTCCTTTTATAAGGGAGAGGAGGGGCTCTTTAAGAAAGTGCGAAAATATTATTTTATTATATTATTATATTCGGTTTCAAATGGTCCAAAAATAATTAAAGATGAATATAAGATGACTCATGATCTAAATAAAATCATCTAGTCAGAATTTTACATGTTTTGGATGATTTTTTAATCATTATAATCTTATTTATTTAATTCATTTATTTATTAGGTAAATACAACATCATTATTGTGTCATAAATAATTTAATTTATATGATGTATAAAAATTATATAAAAATACCATGATGTAGGAAATAGTTTTATAATTATAATTAATATTTATAGTCTAAAATATGACTTATATAACACCATATAAAAATTAATTACTAAATGATTTGTGTTAATGTCAATTTTGTATTTACATTATATTAATTAATCTAAATTGTCATTATCACTCCCAAGTGGATCAATGGGGTCCCAAAATCGACCCAAATATGACCATGGTAGTTAATGACTAAAAACATAAGGTTTTGACAAGTTTTATGGTAATATTGAATTATTATAATATTCTTTTAACCTTGAATTTCCCTATTTACCTTTAACTGCGGTAAATAAAATTCAAAAGATACTATTCACCAAAAATTTCTTTCATCTTAATGAACCACATTTTTCATCTTGATGACAACCATGTATGTCGGATTTTTGAAATTCAATTCCCAGAAGTGGTAAAATTTCATTTAAATTAAAAAGTTAGTTTTTTTAACTACCACTAAGTAGTTTCACTATTCATCAAAAATTGATGTTTTTCAGAAAAATACCAAAAATTCAGCCTAAGCTATATTTGATATCCTGAATTCAAAAATGATTCCTGTTATTCCAAATTCAAAGCATATAAGTGGCATTAATTAATGTCACGACCCCCTCCCACCAAAGATGCCCCTCCTGAGCTGGCAATGGTGAAAGGGAGATAATGACCCCCGAGTCCCGCCTCCAGTAGGCCCCGGGTTGGCGACTAGCACCAAGGGTATGAGTTTTCACAAATATGGGACGCATTACCCTTTTTATTATTTTGGATCGGGAAATAGGACAAGTAAACCACCAAAAGGGAAAAGAACAAGTGTATATAAATAAACCCAAACCAAGCCCACATGCATGTTTAAACAATTTTTTATAACAAGGTACAAGTACAAGGAAGCTCAAAAGTACAATGCCAAAGGAAACAAGAGAACAACAACTGCAACAACTCCAACTGCCCGACTAGTAGGGTCCTGCGTGATCCCCGAAGTCCTCCTGGAAACCTGAAAGCAGTTTTATATACGTAGGGTGAGCATACAAGTACACTCAGTAGGGAAAACCAAGACAATCGTGCACAAGTGGGGGAATGTACTAAAGTCCCATGAGAAAAGAGTAAACCAAACACCTAACAAGGCAAACTATCCATCCCAGGCCTCACCAAGGCTCGCTCCCCAAATAACGCAAGTCAAGTAATATATATATAATATCACATCGATGTTTGGGTACCCCGTGACACTTTCCCACTGGTTATTGAGACATCCTACGCATCGGACCAATCCCTCCATTCTCACCGCAGTCCCACTGCCACACCCGCCCGCACACACCTGGGCCACAACCACATGCAGTCCCACTGCTGAATCCCGCCCGCACACACCTGGGCCACAACCACACACAGTCCCACTGCCGTATCCCGCCCGCACACACCTGGGCCACAACTATCACATGTAACCATGCCTGTAAACACCTAGGCCAGAACAACCACGGCTACGCCCGAAGACACCTGGGCTAAAGGATCCACTGCCATGCCCGAAGACACCTGTGCCTCATCCCGAAGACACTTGGGAAACCACCTGCCGCACACACCTGGCCAACCACCACAACACCCTGCCTGATGGTTCTTGGGCTAATAATGGACTTCAGGCCATCACAGCCTGCCCAATGGTACTTGGGTTATCCGGGAAAGGGAGCAGAAAAGGAGCTAATAACCTGCCACTAAGTATAGTTTTGGGAAAAAAACCCTTCCCCCATAAATGGGGGTGTTCGGCACTAAGTGCTCAACTTGTGTGGGGCGCGAATAAGAAACACAAAGCTACAAGTATAGATATAGGTAACAAACACTCGCCCAAAACATAGGTTTCCCTAGCCAACCTACAGAACACAACACCACTGCGTCCGAGTCACAATTCACGAACCTTGCCCACAAAACCATTTGTCCCATTCTTGTTTCACGTTCAGTCAAAATGCTCAATTAATTTTAAGCACTACTGGGAAACTACCATAAGCATAACCAAGGAAAGCGTCAAAAGCATAGATCAACCAAAACATTCACGCCCGGTTCTGCCAACAGAGGATCTCTCCCCAATTTGTGATATTTCAAGTAACCACTCGGATTTAAAACTCACAACCACTGAATCCATACCAACAGGAGATCCCATCCCCAAATTCACACAGCCACCGAGAGTATAAAAGAACAGGGGATCCCATCCCCTCCCACGTTTCCAGCAATCGGCCGAAGGGAAAACAACCAACTACCACTACCAACACAAGTCAGGGATTTTCAGATATAAAAGATTTAACACACTCCATGATTTCAAATTTCTGTGTGTTCTAACCGGGAGTTATCACAGAAGGGTTGATCCTGGTGCTTTCAACTTATTCAGCCGGATATACGTGATTAACCAATTTCACAGCAGGAGTTCACAATTTCAGCAACCCATTTAAAACATCACGAGGGGATTCAAGTGCACACACACGACCACCAAGGGCCTCAATTTTTCAGAAACATAAACCAGTACAACAAAAGGGATGATCACAAGATAAAGCGTAAACAACGATCAAAACCCCTTCCCCTTCTTTCTTTAGAACTTCTTTTATTATCTTCATTAGGGTTCGGTTCAACCAATTCCATAAGAACAAAAATAACGCCCACCCCGCATGATACACAAAAGTGAGAGACGAAAGAAATTCCCTACTTGTTGATAGATGATCGACGTTTAGTCCGGGGGCGCGGAACTTTACGGATAACGACGCAGCGGTCCCGATGCACCAGAAGAGCCACGATCGAAGAAGGGGGAAAACCACGGCCTAACCCTTAATTTATAAGAGCCGGGAACGGTTGAGATAAAAACGCTGAACCGCGCAAGACGTGGAAGTCGTGGGTTGACCACGCGGCTTGACTCATCATTAAAGGTGCTGAGTGGTTTAAACTGACTCATGAGCCGATTTAGTATTTAATTAAACTTTTGTGTGCGTTACTGGAACAACTTGGCAAGGCCGGGTGACGTCGGCCGGTTCCGCCGATCCGTCACACCGATCGGTCGCACCGATCGGTCTCACCGATCGATCGCGCCAATCGGTCTCACCAATCGGTCTCACCGATCCGTACCCCTTAAGGATCCGGATTTTGGAAAAGGAAGGGACCAAGGGGGGTCTGGGTCATCACATCAGATACCTCTTAAACGATTCTCATCCTCGAGAATCACAACAAACCAGAAGGAAGGAGAGGGTCCGAACAACCATCTTCGAAAGATACCTCTTAGGAGTGAACCTATACTAACTAAAAACACTCTCCTGTCAAGAACTAAGAAACATACCACGCCAAACAGCCTGGTCATGTGGGTTTGGGGAGTTTCCCCTCCCCCATGTCAAGATATTATCCGCTTTGGGCGGCACTGACTCGCCCGCACGGGTTCAATCGCATCCACCTTAATGCGTCTTGATTAGGGGTCGGGTTCCCTCTCCCCTTTAGCCGGGGCTTTTCAAACACAACAGAGGAAAAGAACTAGTACATTTCATAGCCAAAAAGGTCAAACGTTCTACCATAGCGGGTACAAAAGGAACAAAGCTCAAAACAACTCGGGGTATTGGGCACGCATCTGTGCTTCCCTTTCCCACGTACTCTACTCGAGCCCGCCATGTCTCCACAACACACGAACCAAGGGAATAGCTCGCCCACGAAGCACATTCTCCTTGCGATCCTCGATCATCACTGGTTTTTTCACAAAGGTTGTGTCGTCCTCAATGTCCAGTTCACCCCAATCAAGGATGTGTGAAACATCGTGCAGATAACGACGGAGCTGGGATACATGAAAGACATCATGTATCCTTAGCAGCGGCGGAGGTAACGCTAGCTGATAAGCCACTTCGCCGACCCGCCGTAACACTTCGAAGGGTCCGACGAATCTGGGGGAAAGCTTACCCCCCTTGCCGAACCTCCGTTGTCCACGCCGCGGGGAGACCTTCAAGAACACGTGGTCTCCAACCTCAAACTCCAAGGGCCTTCTCCTGGTATCAGCATACGACTTCTGTCGATCCTGGGCCGCCTTCATCCTTTCCCGTATGAGCTGAATCTTCTCTATCGTGTTCTGAACTACCTCCGGGCCAAGGATGCCTGCCTCTCCTACTTCGGTCCAACACACAGGTGAACGACATGGCCTCCCGTACAGAGCCTCAAACGGGGCCATACTGATGGTAGAGTGGTAGCTATTATTGTAGGAAAAATCTACTAGAGGCAAGTATCGCACCCACGACTCTCCTGAGTCCAGAACACATGCCCGTAGCATATCCTCCAAGGTCTGGATGGTTCGCTCCGTTTGTCCATCTGTCTGGGGATGGAAAGCAGTGCTAAGGCGTAACTAGGTGCCAAACGCATGCTGCAATCCTCTCTAGATTCGTGAGGTAAACCGTGAATCCCTATCCGAGACTATGGACCTTGTAACTCCATGAAACCGCACCATCTCATTCACGTACTTCCGTGCCAAAGCATTCACAGTACGTGACTCCCTGATTTCCAGAAAGTGAGCTGATTTCGTCAACCTGTCCACCACCACCCAAATGGCGTCGCACCCTCCTTGGACCTTGGGTAGTCTCGTGACGAAATCCATTGAGATGTCATCCCACTTCCACTCAGGAACAGCTAAAGGCTGCAGTAGGCCGCCTGGAACCCGGTGTTCAGCCTTCACTTGCTGACATACTAAGCATTTGGCCATGAATTCTGCCACCGCCTGCTTAACTTCGGGCCACCAGAACTGCCTTTTCAGCCCCTGGTACATCTTGGTATCTCCTGGGTGCACTGCCAGGGGTGAGTTGTGGAACTCACTGAGAACCTTGCCACGCATCACTATTGGAACAAACAACCTTTTCTGGAAAAGCATTCGGTGCTGACCATCCTCTGTCCATTCTCTCGGAGCATCGCCCTGGTCAACCCGATCACGCATCACTTCGCACTCGGGGTCTCCCCACTGAGACTCCTCCACTTGTCGAAACAGAGACGAATGCACTATCATCTGATATAGGCAGCCTCTGCCACTATCCATCTTCGCATCCAGGTGTAAGGAAGCCAACTCCTCCATTGCCTTCCAGGCATTTTCCGACTCTCGGACTGCATCCTTCTGCGTCCTCCTGCTCAAGGCATCGGCCACCACATTGCCCTTTCCCTCAGTATAAGAGATTTCAAATTCGTAGTCCTGGAGGAACTCCACCCATCTCCGTTGTCGCATGTTCAAGTCCCGCTGGGAGAAGATGTACTTTAAGCTTTTGTGATATGTGAAGACCACAAAGCATTCCCCGATGAGGTAGTGCCACCATAACTTTAGCGCAAAAACGACCGCTGCAAGCTCCAGGTCATGGGTGGCATAGTTACGCTCATGGGGGCGTAGCTGCCTGGACCCGTAAGAGATCACCCCTTGTTGCTGCATCAACACGCATCCCATGCCCTGTCCTGAAGCATCACAAAATACCTCATAGGCCATCCCTTCTTCTGGTAATCTCAACACTGGGGCACTAACCAGCTTTTCTTTTAGGTAGCTGAAGGACGACTCGCATTGCTCGCTCCACACGAAAACCTGGTCCTTCTTGGTCAAAGCCGTTAAAGGGGATGCTACTCGGGAGAAGTTGGGTACAAATCTCCGGTAGTAACCTGCCAGTCCGAGGAAACTCCGGACATCCGCCACATTCTTGGGTGCTTCCCAAGAAACAACTGCCTCAACCATTGATGGGTCGACTGCTACCCCCCGCTCAGACACTACATGCCCGAGGAAGTGCACTTCTCGTGTCCAGAACTTGCACTTTGACAACTTCCCGTAGAGCTGGTGCTGTCGGAGGACTTCCAAAACTATCCTCAGGTGCTCTGCATGGTCCTTTTCTGGCCTTGAATAGATCAGGATATCGTTGATGAATACCACCACAAACCGATCCAGATAGTCCCGAAAGATGGAGTTCATAAGCCCCATGAACACGGCCGGGGCGTTCGTAACACCAAAGGGCATGACCACGAACTCGAAGTGCCCATACCTGCACCTGAACACCGTCTTCGGGACGTCGCTATCCTTTACCCTCACCTGGTGGTATCCAGATCGCAGGTCGATCTTCGAGAACCATCCTGCCCCCTTCTGCTGGTCAAAAAGATCATTTATCCACGGAAGAGGGTAGCGATTCTTGATCGTTACCTGATTCAGCCTCTTGTAATCGATGCACAACTTGAGGCCGCCATCTGCCTTCTTTGCGAACAAGACTGGAGCACCCCACGGTGACGCACTTGGACTAACATAACCCCTCTTCATCAGATCGTCAATCTGTATCCGCAACTCTCGTAGCTCCGAAGGTGCCATCCGGTAAGGAGCCATCGAGATTGGTCGAGAGCCGGGCTGCAGGTCTATCCCGAACTCGATATCACGTCGAGGGGGTAGAGTCGTCACCTCCTCAGGAAAGACGTCCATAAATTCACGAACGATCTCTGGTACTTCCACCCTTTTCGCATCTACTGATTCTATCGTCAGTTCGGTCAACAAGGAGAGGAGAGGTTCCTCCCTCCTGCTTCCCTTCGGACTGCTCCCCTCACCGGTGAAAGTAACACGCTGGCCATCCAAACCGGAGAACACCACCCTTCTTTGGAAACAGTCGATGACGGCGCACACAGAATATAGCCAGTCAATGCCTAGGATGACATCATACGGCTGAATCTGTAGCAGAAGGAGATCCCTAACCGACTGATGTGGCCCTAACATCAGTCTACATCCCCGACAAACGAACAGGAAGTCAGTCTGACCTCCAACTGGTGTGCTCAACACCAGGGGCACTGGAAGTCTCTTGGCATCTAGACCCAAGGCGCGGGATAGACTGGGTGCAACAAAGGAGTGCGAAGCTCCGGTATCGAACAAAGAATAAGAAAGAGTGCTAAACACACTGATCGTACCTCGAACAAACCTATGGCCCTGCTGGAACTGTTGCTTCTGCGGCGTGTAACTGTCCACGCCCAGCTCCCCTGCCCCTCGGCTGTCGGCCACCTCACCGACCATGCCCTGGTCGAGGTCCCTGGGGAGCGCCCTGAGGTCGGCCTCCCCCTCCTATGTCTGCCTGTGGAGGAGCGGGATCTCGCTGTCCCTGCTGCTGCTGCCGGAAGGGTCTGGCTGGAAACTGCTGCTGCGGCGGATGCTGGGGATGACTGCCACTGCTGTACTGCACCCGATCGGGGCACTGACTCTGGAGATACCCAGGGCTCCCGCAGATGAAGCACCGTGGTCCCGAGCCTGAAGGAAAAGAACGTGGGCCAGGGGATCGAAAGTGAAACTGCTGCGGCCTGCTCCCTGTGGGTCGGAAGCTGGAGGGCCCGATGCTGGAGGCCTGGCGCTGACGTCCTTCCCCTTCGATGGTCCCAGCTGGATCCCTGCTCGTGACACTCCGCCCAGAGCATGCATCCTTTCCACCACTTCGGCCTTCTTCTGAACCTCTAAGTATGTCGGAAGGGTAAAGGGGGTAACATCATACTGGAGGGAGGGTCGGAGCGCCTCCTCCAAACATCTTGCCCGAGACTCCTCATCGGGAAAGAGTTCCGGAGAAAAACGCAGGAGGTCCTAGAACTTGATTCCAAGTTCCCTCACGGACATGCTCCCCTGATGGAGGGAGAGTAGCTCCTGCCTCTTCTCCTCCTTCATTGTTGAGGAGAGAAACTCCGCCCGGAACTCCTTCTCGAAATCCGCCCAGGCAACCTAAGACTCTTTCCTATTCCCCAGGTGAAGCATCCACCACTGACGTGCCGCTCCTCGCATCTGGCTAACAGCCAGACGAACCCAGTACTCGGTCGGGGCCCGAATTAGGCCGAAGGCTATGACTAGCTCCTCTAGACAGCCTTCCGTCTTCATATCGGAGGTGCTGCCCTCATACTTCTCGAGGGCCTGTCGCTGGAAGGCTCAGAGAGTCTTCTGCCACTGGTCGTCCTCTTCCTCTCGATCAGCTCTCTGCAGATTTGCCAAAGTAGTCTCAGGAGTCTCGATCGCCTGTACCACACGTGGTCGCCTTCCAGGTTCCATAGCTGCAAGGTAAACAAGAAATGCCTAAGCCCAGTAGTGCAAAGAAAATCGTTCTTAAAACTTATTAAGATTTAATTTATTCTTAATTTCCCAAGACATCCCAAAAACACAAGAACACAAGTCATTATGATGCATGTACCTTTCCTAGGGTCTCTACCCTGCAATCAGTGTGGCCTCACTTGGTCGTTCGGTAGGCCCAGAGTCCTTGCATCGGATCACAGGGGGCCCTAAAATCCCGTGTCCTAGCCGGTCTTCCCTGGCCTAATTCACGCACCAAGGTCATCCAACACCGTTGCCTTACCATCCCATGCAATCCTCACTGTGCCTAACTACAGACTCTGTCCTATCTCTCATCCTCCCCTTTGATACCATTCTGTCATGACCCCCTCCCACCAATGATGCCCCTCCTGAGCTGGCAATGGTGAAAGGGAGATAATGACCCCCCGAGTCCCGCCTCCAGTAGGCCCCGGGTTGGCGACTAGAACCAAGGGTATTAGTTTTCACAAATATGGGAGGCATTGCCCTTTTTATTATTTTGGATCGGGAAATAGGACAAGTAAACCACCAAAAGGGAAAAGAACAAGTGTATATAAATAAACCCAAACCAAGCCCACATGCATGTTTAAACAATTTTTTATAACAAGGTACAAGTACAAGGAAGCTCAAAAGTACAATGCCAAAGGAAACAAGAGAACAACAACTGCAACAACTCCAACTGCCCGACTAGTAGGGTCCTGCGTGATCCCCGAAGTCCTCCTGGAAACCTGAAAGCAATTTTATATACGTAGGGTGAGCATACAAGTACACTCAGTAGGGAAAACCAAGACTCTCGTGCACAAGTGGGGGAACGTACTGATGTCCCGTGAGAAAAGAGTAAACCAAACACCTAACAAGGCAAACTATCCATCCCAGGCCTCACCAAGGCTCGCTCCCCAAATAACGCAAGTCAAGTAATATATATATAAGAGCACATCGATGTTTGGGTACCCCGCGCCACTTTCCCACTGGTTATTGAGACATCCTACGCATCGGACCAATCCCGCCATTCTCACCGCAGTCCCACTGCCACACCCGCCCGCACACACCTGGACCACAACCACACGCAGTCCCACTGCCGAATCCCGCCCGCACACACCTGGGCCACAACCACACGCAGTCCCACTGCCGTATCCCGCCCGCACACACCTAGGCCACAACTATCACATGTAACCATGCCTGTAAACACCTAGGCCAGAACAACCACCGCTATGCCCGAAGACACCTGGGCTAAAGGATCCACTGCCACGCCCGAAGACACCTGGGCCTCATCCTGAAGACACATGGGAAACCACCTGCCACACACACCTGGCCAACCACCACAAAACCCTTCCCGATGGTTCTTGGGCTAATAATGGACTTCAGGCCATCAAAGCCTGCCCGAAGGTACTTGGGCTATCCGGGAAAGGGAGCAGAAAAGGAGCTAATAACCAGCCACTAAGTATAGTGTTGGGAAAAACACCCTTCCCCCATAAATGGGGGTGTTCGGCACTAAGTGCTCAACTTGGGTGGGGCGCGAATAAGAAACACAAAGCTAAAAGTATAGATATAGGTAACAAACACTCGCCCAAAACTTAGGTTTTCCTAGCCAACCTACAGAACACAACACCACTGCGTCCGAGTCACAATTCACGACCCTTGCCCACAAAACCATTTGTCCCATTCTTGTTTCACGTTTAGTCAAAATGTTCAATTAATTTTAAGCACTAATGGGCAACTACCATAAGCATAACCAAGGAAAGCTTCAAAAGCATAGATCAACCAAAACACTCACACCCGGTTCTGCCAACAGAGGATCTCTCCCCAATTTGAGATATTTCAAGTAACCACTCGGATTTAAAACTCACAACCACCGAATCCATACCAACAGGAGATCCCATCCCCAAATTCACACAGCCACCGAGAGTATAAAAGAACAGGGGATCCCATCCCCTCCCACGTTTCCAGCAATCGGCCGAAGGGAAAACAACCAACTACCACTACCAACACAAGTCAGGGATTTTCAGATTTAAAAGATTTAACACACTCCATGATTTCAAATTTCCGTGTGTTCTAACCAGGAGTTATCACAGAAGGGTTGATCCTGGTGCTTTCAACTTATTCAGCCGGATATACGTGATTAACCAATTTCGCAGCAGGAGTTCACAATTTCAGCAACCCATTTAAAACATCACGAGGGGATTCAAGTGCACACAGACGACCACCAACGGCCTCAATTTTTCAGAAACATAAACCAGTACAACAAAAGGGATGATCACAAGATAAAGCATAAACAACGATCACAACCCCTTCCCCTTCTTTCTTTAGAACTTCTTTTATTATCTTCATTAGGGTTCGGTTCAACCAATTCCATAAGAACAAAAATAACGCCCACCCCGCATGATACACAAAAGTGAGAGACGAAAGAAATTCCCTACTTGTTGATAGATGATCGACGTTTAGGCCGGGGGCGCGGAACTTTACGGATAACGACGCGGCGGTCCCGATGCACCAGAAGAGCCACGATCGAAGAAGGGGGAAAACCACGGCCTAACCCTAAATTTATAAGAGCTGGGAACGGTTGAGATAAAAACGCCGAACCGCGTAAGACGTGGAAGTCGTGGGTTGACCACGCGGCTTGACTCATCATTAAAGGTGCTGAGTGGTTTTAACTGACTCATGTGCCGATTCAGTATTTAATTAAACTTTTGTGTGCATTACTGGAATAACTTGGCAAGGCCGGGTGACGACGACCGATTCCGCAGATCCGTCACACCGATCGGTCGCACCGATCGGTCTCACCGATCCGTACCCCTTAAGGATCTGTATTTTGGCAAAGGAAGGGACCAAGGGGGGTCTGGGTCATCACAATTAACTTTTATATTAATTTCTGTTATCAAAACAAATAGTGTGTTTTTAAGAAACAATAACTATCAAAAGATCGATACTTGTTTATGTCCAATTTCAAAGTGAAAATTAATTCCAATTACCCACATTGGATTAAATGGTAAAAATATATTTTAATTTCACATTAAAACCAATTAGAAATATAATCTAACCATATAATTAAATTAGATTAAAAGGCACTTTTGAATTAAAATATAATATTTTTCACTATTCATTAAAAATGACTTTATCGGAAAAATTCCAAAAATTTACACACTGTAAATTTTGATGACCCCATTCTAAAGAAGTAATTTATTTGGTCATATAGAATGTAATAATGTTACCAAAACTATTTTTAAAAAGGGTTCGCCATTAAAAGGTGATAAATCAGCCTTTTAATGTAAATTATGCTTAAAATTAGATTCATTCGCATTTTAAGCCTCTAACTTTTATTGGATAAATATAAATACATTTAACAAACAAGTATAATCATATTGTATTTAGTTTTTTTCATTCCTGTCAATAAAACGGCTCAGAGTTGACTATAATTTAAAATAATAATATTATATTATTAGTGTGCAACGTAATATTTCAAAGAAACCCGTTGTTGCATATTGGGTATGCTATCGAACATATAAACCCTTTTAAAGTAAAATTAATATTTAATTAAAAAATTAATAGATATTAAAAGTCATATTCTTTATTTACCTGGGATGTTACATCCTTCCCCCCTTTTGGGAATTGCGTCCTCACAATTTTAAAATTTGGGCTCGGAAAAATTATTGAAAGTCCCATATCGGAAAAAAAAGAGTCAGTAAAACCATCACTTTAAAAGATATAAAGAGAAGTAAAATGGTCACCAGAGTTAACCCATACTACGATTCCATGAAAACATGGATTTGGAGGAGAAAACAAAGGGTCTTGTTCTGATGGAGAGTGATAGGAAACATGTTTAGGAGAAATTTAACCATAAGAAAATCACAATCTTGTGATGGGTTACAGAGTCTTTGATTCCCTAGTATGAAAAGATGACGGACAAGGTTTTTTTTTAATTTTAAATTTCGTTGAAGAATTTATTTATGAGATTAACCAAAAACATAGGGAAATATACTTACTTTTCATGTATACATTTATCTTTTACTACATTTCTAACACAAACCCATATTTTCATTAAATGATGAATATTTAGGATGTCTTTTTTTCAGATTAAGAGCACTATAATCAAATTTGAGAGAGTCATATATTCTACAAAAGAAGAACTATATATTTCGCATTCCATTAGATATTAACTGAAACCAAAATGTTTAGTATAAGATTAGATAATCACCAAAATTATAATCCTTTATAAAAAGAAATACTACACTTAATCTCCAAAATTCAACAAAAAGAACCCAAGGTTCAAGAAAAACCATTAAATAAAAAAATGTCCTTAATATCCATCAAAGTAATCCAAAATATGATTGAAACCCAAATCTTTGAAGGATTTAATCACATAGTCTTCCAAGGTAAATCTTAACATTTATCTCCAAATAACATCGGTTACTCTTAATGTCTCATAATGAAAAGTAATTAACCTAATCAAATATCTTCCATGATAGGTTAATCATTTCCATAGATAACCCAAAATCAACTTATTCCTGATTCATATGATCATATAACTAAAAATAATTAGTCATACTAACATGGGACATCACGTAGTCCAGTGGTACGTGATAAATACCAGTCACACTTTGGTTGTGGGTTCGATTCCCATAGCTTCTTCTGAAGCGATGGGTGGTCACACAGTTTGCATGTTGTCCCTTTTCGAAAACAACATAATTTTATAACATTCCCAAAAGAGGTAAATTCAAAAAAATAACCATATGATATTTTAACCACAAATTTTATCTAATAACTTTCATTTTCCATCCCAAAATGTATTAACCGGTAATTGCCTCAAATTCAAGGATCATATAAACCCAAATGTTTCTTTATAACTACAAAAAAACATAATTATTCCTTGAATAAAATTTTCATATATCAAACTTCAGGGATACACATACTATAATGTTTCTTCTAATTTAATCTCATCATCAAAAGAGCCTTAATACTTTTAAGAATTTCACCATCCTGAAATATACCATAACTCTTGAATCCCTTATATGTTGACCTCTTACTCATTCAACGTTCTTCATGATCCATTAACCATTCTTTACCAACTTATTCTTAAATACTTCTTTCCTACAAAAAAAATCATGAATCATATCCTATGATTTCAAAAATAGGAAAACATATGTTAAGAAATAATCCAAACCTTTCATTGGTCATTGTTAGTTTCTTCATCCTCAATCGGAATGGAATTAGGTATTGGTAAAAGAATATTTGTACGATCATGGTGATCCCATTTTTGAAAATTCTTCAAAAGACATGTGTTTGCATAATGACCTTTCTCACCATATTTAAAACATTCAATTGATCCATCAGAAAGAACATCATTCACTTTCCTAGAGTCAACCAGATGATTCCTTTTTCCATGGAAGTTTCTTCCTTTATGACCCTCATTTCCACATCTATAACATCTTTCCTACACTTTGAAACATTTTCCTATGTGTTTCTTTCCACATCTTTGACACATAGGTTTTTGAACATACTTACCTTTATGATAATTATCTGAACATCCTTAAGGATTTGTTTCTCATATATATGATGTCTTATAAAAATAACTAAGGTTCAGGTTGTCAATCATGACTCCAGATAGTTGGTTGGGAATAACCACAAGAGTTCTCATTGCAGCTCCCATATCATTCAGCTCCTCATTCAGAAAACTGTCATAGTTTTCTTCACATCCACTGTTACATTCGTGCCTTCTAGATCCTACTATTTACTATAACAAAAAAGGTCAATTTGAGTATATCAGTAAAATCATCATAGAATATCTTATGAGGAGAGTAAACACTAATATATAATTATTCATGTTATCTTAAACTCATTCACTTTATAAAAATAACTATGAATCATTCTAAAATCCTAACCATTATGGTAATGTCACTTATGCTTAAATTTCAATGTAACCTCTAAAGTTATCTAAACCGACCTCTGATACCAATTATAAGGACCCTACCTTAAACATTACATAATATTTAATTAAATGAATAATTCACATTGAGGATCTTTTCAGGTTAAGAGTTTTAGAAAATTAGGCCAGAACTATTACATTATAACTTAAATATTACATGTAGACACTACTACTCAGTATCCATTTTTTCAGAAAATAAAAACTATTAAAAAGAAACATGTCTAGTTCCATGTTTTAGATAGCATGACTTTTCATTGATCCCATCCTGGACTCTATTCATCTTTAAGTCCTGTGGAAAACATTTCAAAAACTTTTGATGAGCATAAAAAGCTCAGAAAGGGTTATAAAATAAGAAAGTAAAACATTATCCCATAAATAAATACAAAACAATAAAAACATAATTTTCATTCATAACATGCCATATTAAATCATGGGATTTATGAATAACACACACAAATCATAAATCATAATGGTTACTTATAGAATCTCTATCAAACATACATTATAGAAATCATAGATACATAGGGATTTACACTTGGAATACCCATCACGGTATATTCTCTAAATCACTTAGGATAAACATCACGTTAACCTCTGTCATGTTACCCAATGCATTGGAGATCTATCTCGGGCTCACCTGCCCTAGATTTATCACAAAACCTCCTGTATACATAAACAATACCCAATAACTATAACATAATCATAACACATAACACAAGTATTAACGAAATATAAAATTTCCATAATCCACTATATCAAATCAAGATATTTAAGTAGAAAAAAATATATCAAACCATTTTCAAAAACCATTTAAAAAGAGATTTTTTAATCAAAGTGTCACATACAACATTGAAGCTATTAAAAGAATTATCATTCGAAAACATTAATGTCCGTATAAATAAATCCTAAAACACATTTTAAAAATAGGGACATTAATGAGAAATATTTAGAATAATATATCTTTAAAACATTTAAAATTATATTTTCATTAAAGAGTTTTTAACAAAAAGAGAGACGCTTGAATACAAATAATTGAGAAAAAACATTTAATCAGAACATTATAATATCATGATTATAATGGGATTCATGATATAATATTTCAATGGACAGTATATACACCATATAATTGTGAATTGGTTAATAATAACAATGAACTCTCAATGGAAATGTAAATTGAGACGAAATCCATTATAAAGATGCTATCCTTAATTTAAGGATAAAACAATCTCATAATTATGTTTGAAAAATACAAATACCCCCAATACAAGTGGATATTATATCTAAAACAATCAGAGTTCATTCACACATATTCATAGGATGACATAAATAAAAAATAGAAGATCAACCCAAAGAATGGGAATTGGGTTAATGAGTTCCCTTACCGATTTGGTAACTTACAAAACATATGACACAATAAAGAATGATCATCCAATAAAGATGTAAATACTCATAAGGGAAATAATATTACACAACAAGTACAATAATTATCAGTACATAAACCACACAAAAGGAGATAGTGGCAAATATAGCATGAATCTCATAGGAATAAAAACAAGTGAGATAAAGACCCCTTACTAGGTTGTAATTCAATCGAGTCATTTGACCAAAAGGTATTAACCACAAAAATAATCACATAATACCATGAATAAAAATATAAAAATTATATTATATAGCAAATGGAAGTACGCAATACACCACATGCAATAAATAGGGGTGAATAATAAAAATCTCACGTAATTAAAAGTGAGATGAGAAATCCCTTACAAAAATTCCGCAGCCTAATGGAGCCACTTAAAAATTCATAAAATGAATTGATGAGAGTAAGAGGGGGTATCTAATCATATGAAAATAAAAATTACAGTATTGTTAATATAAAATAACATCCTCAAATATAAGAACATGGAGCATAAAAGAAATGACATAAAAGAGAGTACTTGAATAGAATTAGAGAGGTCAGAACCCTTACCTCGTGTATGAGTTGACTCGATCATTATTTAATCTCCTGAATAATAAACGAAAGTTAATTTATATTTGATTAAGAACCTATTTATTGTTTATTATTCCTTTTATATCAATTATTTCCATGTTATAAACATCATGTAATCATTTAAGTTAATAATGTTTGTTTTGTCGATATTTGGTACTTGAGTCAAAAATGGACTTCTTATAATTACATGTTGTTCATGTGGTCAAAGTTTCTTTATATCCAGAATTTTAATAATGATTTAGATCTCATAGATATCATATATATCAAGTATATACATGTATTTATAATAGTAAATAACATTTAGAGTTAATAAATGAAATGCACCGTTCATGGAGATGGTAAGTCGTACGTTCGCATGAACGCTACTTTCATTTCTATTTCTTATTTTAATGGAATTAAAACATAATGATACATAGTTATATTATAAGTCCAGTATAATGTCATATATAATATCATTCACTCCATCATTTATACACCCCACATAAGGTATTAACGAGTCACATCACATTGAGGGGGCGGTAGTCCGCACTTCCTCAAATGAGATTATAGTATTTACCCACTATGGAAACTATACAGTCGTGATATAAATGGAAAATACAGAAGAATAAAGAAAACATAAACATAATATATATCATATATAAATATAGTGCCATCATAATGGCCACCATGAGAGGTGGTTGGAGAACAATCATCATTTCGTGAGGTTTTAGTTTGTCATCCACAGAAACATTATGTTCTCCATCCATTAGATAGAGGTGTATGTAAGTGTAGTAAGAAACCATCTCATAAAAACGTCGTAGTATATTTAGTATACTGGCTGTGTTACAAGATAAATGAATAAAAAGTGTTTTGGGGTTGGAGAAGTAAAATAAAAGAAAACAATTTAAGAGAAATTGTTACCTTCAATTTGGGTAACTCCCTTTGGTTTGAACCAAAGGACTTCTTGAAGTGCCTTCTGTCTAAGATAAGGCTTCTAAGGGGAGGAGAGGGATGTAGGGAGATTAACTGAGCAGATTTTTGACAAACAAAATGACTTTAGAGATGTGAGGAATTGGAGAGAAATTGTCTCATTTTATAAGGGAGAGGAGGGCCTCTTTTGAAAATTGTGAAAAGATTATTTTATTATATAATTCAATTCGGTTTCAGAAGGTCAAAAAATCATTAACGATGAATATAAGATGACTCATGGTAGAAATAAAATCATCCAATCAGAATTGGACATGTTTTTTGATAATATTTTAATCATTATATTCTTATTTAATAAAATCATTTATTAATGAGGTAAATACTACTTCATTACTGTGTCAAAAATAATTTATTTTAATTTATTTCTAAAAATTATAAAACAAATACCATGTTGTAGGAAATATTTTTATATTTCCTATGAATATTTATAGTAGAAACTATGACTTATATAACACCATATAAAAATTAATTACTAAACAATTGTTGTTATTATCAATTTTTTCTTTACATTATATTAATTAATCTAAATTGACATTATCACTCCCATGTGGCTCAACGACGTCCCAATATCGACCCAAAGATGCCCATGGTCGTTAATGACTCACTAAATAAGGTTTGTACAAGTGGTAAGTTAATTTTGATTTATTATAATATTCTTTTAACATTGAATTACCCTATTTACCTTTAACCGCAGTAAATAAAAGTCAAAACTTACTATTCACCAAATATTATTTTCATCTTAATGAAACACATTTTACTTTATAATGACAACCATGTATGTCGGTCTTTTGAAATTAAATTCACATAAGTGGTAAAATTTCATTTAAATGAAAACGTCAGTTTTTTTAACTACCACTAAGTGGTTTCACTATTCATCAAAAATTGAAGTTTTTCAGAAAAATAACAACAATTCAGCCTAAGTTATATTTTATATTCTGAATTAAAAAATAATGTCTGTTATTCCAAATTCAAAACATATAAGTGGCATTAATTAACTTTAAAATTAATTCCCATTATCAAAACAAATAGCATGTTTTTAAGCAACAATAACTATCAAAAGATTGATACTTGTTTTTGTCCAATTTAAAAGTGAAATTAATTCCAATGACCCACATTTGATTAAATGGTAAAAATATATTTTAATTTCACATTAAAAATAATTATAAATATAATATAACTATATAAATAAATTATATTAAAAGGAACTTTTAAATTAAAATACAATATTTTTCACTATTCATTAAAAAATGAACGTTATCAGAAAAATTACAATAAAATAAAAAAAGTAAATTATGATGTCCCCATTCAAAAGAAGGATTTTATTTGGTCATATAGAATGTATTAAAGTAACCAAAACTGGATTTACAAAAGGGTTCTCCATTAAAATGCGATAAATATGCCTTTTAATGTAAATTATTTTTAAAATTAGATTTATTCTCATTTACGCCTATAACTTTTATTGGATAATTGTAAATACATTTAACAAACATGTATTATCATATTGTATTTATTTTTTATCATTCCTTACAATACAACGTCTCAGATTTGATTACCATTTAAAATAATTATATTATATTATTATTGTGCAACATAAGATTTCAAAGAAACAAGTTGTTGCGTATCGAGTACGCTATCGAACATAGAAACCCATTTAAAGTAAAATTAATATTTAATTAAAAAAATTAATAGATATAAAAAATCCATATTATTTATTTACAGGGGATGTTACATATATATCTATATATATACATTAGATATATAATACACAATCCACCATGCAATGTTGGGTACTAATAATCTATAGGAATCTGTAAATAAAACTTCCACCACCAGGATAATGATATCAAACATGTGAGTGTGTGTGTGTGTATATTTATACACAAAATGTGTATCCATATGATGATTCATATAGACTAAATTCCCTACCTTGGATCAGTTAAATGAAATAAAATTTTCAAGGAATAAGGGAAACCCACTTATATGATTCTATTGACACATTATTTAACTAATATCATATGATAAGTAGAGTGGAAAACCACTAGGAATAATAACATATCATCTAGTTCATTTATGTAGGATTCCACCATGATGCTATATGATAAAATACCATATATCTGGTTTTTGAAATTTAAGAAACCAAACATTTTATCCTTTTATTGAACCACTATCTCAATCAGACAGAAGAAAGAACAGGGATTGTGAAGCTACATGCATGGTATGATGCATGAAGTCACATTTCATTCCAATCCATTCCAAGAGAGATATCCAATATATCAATAATTCCAAATTTCATTTTGAACAATAATCAACTCAACTATAAAATATAATAGAAAGAACAAGAATCCCAACTACCTAGTAACCTGGAATTCATCTCATGATATTGTTGTAAAGTCATATGACATAGATTCTATGCTTATTTTTGAACAGTCCAATCATTGATATACAATATGCGAAATTGTAAGGAAAAAATAAACCATGTGATATAACTCTATAATATCCTTAGCCTAACTCACTCAAGAGTAACAATACTCGGTCATATTGTGAAATAAATCATGAAACCCCATATTCCAAATGATATTGATCAGTAGTGAGAGACTCGAGTGAAACTAGGTGAAGATGATACCATCATATTAAAGTGAATAAATCAGTGGAAATAATAAAAAATCCAAATGAAATTAAGAGTACAAAAAATCAAATAGAGAAGACAAATTTTATAAAAAATTAAAATAAAGTCATCCATACATATATCCCATAAATCTTCCACTAGTATGATCACATATACGAAGTAAAAAATTGATATATTTTGAATATGCACTACTTCTATCCTCAGGACTCACCTCATCCCCATCTTCATACTCCAGCCAAGATTTCTAGCTTGATCATCTAATCCTAGGCCTCTTCCCTAACTGAACCTATGATCATGAGAATTTCATTGGTACCAAAGAGCCATGGATTCTCATACAAGATATGAGTAAAACTCAGCAATACACCAAAAAATGTCCCTAATAAAATTGGTAAATATATTGGATGTACATGATATATACACATTATAATAAATAAAATTTTTAAGCATAATAAAATAATCATAATCAATCCACATATTAGAAGAAGACTCTTAAGATAAACCATACCTACTTTGGAAATTACAGGATTTCTCTATATTGGTCACACAACCATCATGGACGAACATGCCCAATAATGGAATTTGGAGTCACAATTTCATCTTTTATAGATGGAACTTTACACAAGAATTTGTGTTTAACATATCATCTAGAACCCATTAAAACTCACATACCTTCTTGGAATCATATATCCCATTATCATTAACCCAAGGGTATAATGAATCCCCATATTGAGATAATATATATATATATATATCCTTAATAATATAAGGGTTTACTTATTCTACATGATAGAATCAAATATTACATCAACATCAACCAAGTTGTATAATAAATAGCAACCCTATAATAATATATCACACATCATTAGTCACATAGAATATTATCCACTCCACACCATAGAAACATATCTTGTATCATTAAGAAGTCGATGGGATACTAACACCATTATTGAGAATCAGGTCTTACATCCTTATCCACGTGGGGGTATATTCGCTTCCCACCCATGAAAATTATCATATAAAAAACAAGAACCATGGAACACATCCATTCCATAAACTGGAAACATGTGTCATATCATCAGGGACCTAGGGGTATATCTTCACCAGCACCTAGAAACACATATCATATCATAAATATAGCAATGGAAAATAGAATACCTACATTAGATACATTTATCATATATCACATCGGGGGGGATGAAATCCACCCCATAATACCCATAAGAATCATCCCCATATGGGTTTTCGACTTTCTTGAATATATAACACACATCCTAGGAAGGATTCGAAGTCATTCAAACTGTCGCATAACCACATCTATTACAGAACACTACCATATTATCCTCCCTATAGAAACCATTTATCAGAGTTTTATGTGAAACTAGGGAATCCACCAAGGTCCCCTAGTACACAATATAATCCAAACTCCTTACAATTAATCCTTGTTTATATTCCAAACTCTTATGTCAAATCTTGTATCTTAGATGGAATAATACTCCTCAATGTCTTTGTGATCTCATAATGACATAATCGTCCATTTTGGTTATACAATAGAAGAATAACACTGGAGATATGGAATAAATGGAATCTCACCGATAAAGTCAAGTTTGGTCATTTCTCTCATAAATCCCATGCATAATTCATCCCATAAGTCTAACCATTTGGGTAACCACATGATAGAGAGGGAAGGAAATTCCCCACACACACTATTAACAATTAAAGAATCTGCAAGGTGGTTCAATATTTCTATATGACTTCCCTAATGTTATCAATTACAAATCCAATACACTTCACACTCATAGGAAGAAAAGTAAACAAATATAAAAGACCAAAATTATTATTTATTTCATTTATACCCTTATATTGTTGATATATCACATGACACACATTAATTGTTAGAACATTGACCATCATTGGTCGAGGAACCCATTAATTCCTAATCTGTCATCATGTCTAAAGGAAAATTTATTATTTCTTGGGAATTTAATGGAAAAAATCATATTTAGAAATTAGGGAGATTTCATATAAATTATGATATTGTATATCATTGTCACATAAAAATGTATAAAATTAGGGTAATGTTCAATGGACCACCATCCTCATCAATAAATTTATTACATTTATTATAAATATTGACCATCTAATCTAAGCCCATCCAATATCGACCACATATCACCCATCAACACTTGGACCAAAAACTTTTATATCCATTTATAACCAAATACAAATAAATTATAATCAATTGGTATTTTTATTAAAAAATAATTCCATAAATATATTTTATGGAATAAATATGTAATAACCCACTAATTGAAATACCAGTACTAAATCCTTTGGCAAAGGGTGGAATAGTACCCAAATATCAACATTGATTATTATCATAGAAGAGAAAAAATATCTTATCATAATAGATTTATTAAGTTAGAACACCCAAGAAAATATATAATTTTTTATAAAAAAATACCTTCATAAATCCTTAAAAATCTAGTGTGATCATCCTCTCTATATGTCCTTTAGCTAAGCTTAGGAAAATACCCATCTTATCAAAAAAATTCCACCAGGCTCTGGTGGATCATCACTGAGAAACTGAACATAATACTATTAAATTAGTTATGATAAATTGTATAAAATAATAATAAGGAATTGAATTAGTGAGATACATATAATTTAATATTTCTTTTAGAATATATGACACTTGGATCTGTCAGAAACTAAGGGGAATCTCACATTGAACGAGAAAGGATTTAGAGGGGATTTATAGAGATAAAACATTATTATATGAGGATAATATAACCCTTAACAAATTAAAACCCCCAAATTAATTTTCATTAAGATAATATATATTCCTAACCTCCCCACTATATAAAAGGTTTTTTAAAACCATATATATTTATCTGACTTAACTAATATTTCATACATGAAGTTACCCTAATACATAACATATATAACCCCTATGTAATATATGTATCCATAATTAGGGTGTTTAAAATTATAATTTTTATAAATAACAAATTTATTCAAAAAATATGGTTTTAATCCAATTATATATTTTTTAACTCTAGAAACAACATTATACATAATATATATATATATAGAGCATAATTTTCATTCCTTAATAAAAACCATTAATAACATATTTTTCCCAAACATAATATACTCCTTCGATACAAAAGCATTTCCTATTATAGTAATATATGAACACGATATTTTATTTCCATATGTGATAATATATATTTTCCCAAAAATTGAATAATACCATTTCCTTCAAAGGAGATTATTTTATTTTATACTATAATATGTGCGTCATATGTAATGATTTTACTTTAAATTAACACCCTAGAATAAGAGATAATAATCTCTATGTAATGGTGTTATCACATAAAAAATGGTTTGGATTAACACAAAGACTATAATGAACGTTTTACTACCCCCTATGATGTGTGAGGTTTTATATGAATCCATATTTACCAAATGATAGGCTAAATCTACATAATACCAAAAAAATATCAAAACCCATTTTAAAATACGATCATCAAATTTTAAAAATTATTAAAAACCTTGAAAATTCAATCTAGATGAAATATTTCAGTAATCATTGACTTGAGTATTAGTCAAATATTTATAAACAATTATGATCCAATTTGGACACCTCAATAATCCCACTATGTACAAAATTTCCAATTCCACATGCTCAATCCATTTCACTGACCCTATTTTGATGTTCAACTGTGATATGGGGAAACCTATCATCCTAGGAATATATCAAAACACATCATCCCAATATGTTCAACCATTTAGAGTTCCATTCCAAATCCCAATTCTCAAAATGTCTACATTTTTTGTATTACAATTGATATTTTTCATGAGTTTCCCTAACCCATATGACATGATTTTTTACATATATTAATTAATTAGGAAGCACATAATTGAATTTCATTTAGAATGAATTTTCTATTTTCTCTTTAATTGGATAATCTGCTGAGAGCTGGTACGTCCAAGATATTTTTGACACTTCTGGGGTTTTCATAGTTTAATAGTTATATTAACAAGGATTGTCACTAAATCGAATAGAAAAAACAATTTTATTTCAACCATAAAAAATATGAAATCATGAAATCATCTCTTTTAATAATTGGTTAATGATTAATTGTAAAGAAATGAAAAGTATTTTATCTTGACATCTTATCTAGGGTAATGAAACATGTATTTTTAAGAGAATTAGAACATTAATTTCCTCTCATTGACATAGATAAAATATGATATTTTACAATAAGAATTAGTAGTATATAAATATTTGTGAGGTTAGAGTCATTCTAGTTAGTTGTGTTTGTATGAATCCATTTAACCTAAATCATTGTGTCTTTTAATGTACATCCATTGTTTGGGGATGAGACATGTACAAAACATATTTTATAGAGTAATTAAACAGTTGTGTGTTTATGTCATGACTATGGGATCATGTTTAAAAATAATGGATCATAAATATCATTGGATAGTGATAATGTTCAATAATAAAAAACCCTTAGACATACATGGTGGTTTATAGAATAAATTAATGTGTTTATTTCAATTATGATGTGTAATCAGTGGTCATTAGGTAAATAAGGGAACCAAAAACAATTTTTCTCGTGTGAGGGGAAATAATTATACATTTATGATGTGGGGTACACTATAAATTATAACAGATAAATATTTCTCATAAATTATGTGTGGTAAACGATGGGAGCAATGTGTTAGAAAAAATAATGTCTATTATTCTTGTGTTTTTTCATAAAACTCCCAATAAAATTAAATATCATTATACATACTCAATGTATAATTAAATGGATGGTATAAAATGTTACAGACTATAGAGAAATGTATGATTCATTTGAAATACCAAAATAATGAATTAGAATACAATTATTGAAGGATTTTAGTAAATTTAGTAAATTAATTGGGTGGAATTCAAGTGTTGAGTCAGATTAGTGATGAAGATGAAGAATTTTAGTACAAATACACAATGTTTTATGGGGATATATTTGGAGTGATGAAAAATTCACTGTAACAAATCATAATTTAGTGATTGGGAATCAGGTACTAATAGTCATGTGATGTTCATGTGTAGGTTTAAATAGTTTTTTATTTTTCTCAGACAAACTACATTTTCCATTATTTGTTTTGATTCTAGTGATTAGAGTGGGTTTTTAGTATCTTCTAGATAGTGAATTTTTCTAATGTGTGCTTTTTGTTTGGGTTCCCAATGCATATAAAAACTATGAATCTATAGGTGTTTGGTGATGTAGAGTATCATTGAAAATTACTTTCATGTGTATAGATTTGATTGGATGATTTTTGAATCAAATTCATAATTTTTAATGTGTTAGATGGGTTTTATTTCAGTAATTGATAAGCTTTGATGAGTTAGGTAGTTATTAGAATCATTAATGTGGAATTTTTATGTTTCTTGGATAAAAAGGAATTATTAGATATTTTAATCACGCTATTTTATTTACAATCTATAGAATATTTAAGGAAGATATCACGGATGAGATGTTTTATTGTTTTAATACTATAATTACATGTGTTTTGATGTTTTATTGGAATATATTAATGAGTGATGGTTGATACAAATCGAGTTTTAGATTTGTAGAGAATAAATACATTTTAATTCATGTTTAGGGAGACTAATGAGCTGTCTTGGTGGTTTTAGAATGAGTGGATAAGCCCACAAATATTTATCATTCTAAGGATCATCTTAAATTAGTGTATATATGGATTCAAATGGTTTAATTAATGGGTTCCATCAGAATACCGATATGTATAGACCTCCAGGATACATGAATCCTAGTGTTTGCCCCTGTGAATTCAACGACCACCAAACATCTAGTGGATGGTTATTAGAAGTTTGGTGGACCGATGTAATTTTTTAAAATTTAAATTATAATTAATAACTTTTCCTAAAATAAAATTAGACCTTACACCTCCATAAATTCACATTTTTTAAAATTAGTGTATATCCCAAGAACACAACACTATTCATCCCATATTCTTCCAAATTAATCTTATTTCATATTGATCAATTTATTGATTAATCTATTGTACCATATACCTAGTGGATAATCTATAATTTTATTTATTATCCCTATATATTTTCAATATAATTCATCACTACTCTAGCGTAAATTCATAATTTCATATATATTTTCCATTGGTTTTGTTATTTCAAGTATTTGAGTTTGATTTAATCAGTGGTGTTGGATGATCATACCCTCTAACTCTATAATATTGGGTTCTTTGACTTCCCCCCAATTTATATGATTTTTATAATGGTATGATAGTGTGATAAGGAATGAAAGTGTGTATTGTATAGGATATAGCTAATATGTCGTTGGGGTTTTATTAATGGTCAAGAGAGTCTTCTTAGACCCATAAATAATGAAACACATGTCAGGTGATGTTTTTTTGGAGTGGTATAATAATTATTTCAACATTTTATAGGCTATATATTATTGGAATATGAATCCTGAGTGGATTTTTCCTTAATTCAGTATAATATATCTATTTGAATCTTAATAGAATAGGGTTTTGAGTTTCTATCAAGAGTAATGATTCACCCATGGGAAATGGGAGAAGATGGGATGCGTGACTATAATTAATCTAATATTGCAACTAGTATATTTTGTTAAAAAATATAACTAGAATGGGTTTTAATAAGAATTTCATTCTCAGAGTGTGACCCTTTATAGGGTAAGATAAATAGTAAGTGGATTGAGAAATCTTTTTCCAGATATTTTTGAGAAAATTTTATGCGTGGGATGCGTCATGTATTTTTTTCAACCTTGAAATTGTTTTCTTTGTTTTAGATGCATAAAATGTTCATGTAATTATGGGGAAGGTTTTAATTATTAATTTTTTATTAATAAATCCTATGTTTCATGAGTATGATTGGGTGTTATTGATTAATCTATGGTGGTATTGTGAGTTTGTAACTGTCAATATATCAAGATGGAATGATCACTTATTCTTTGTATGTGATTTCTATGGTTTCTTTGGATAAAAGTATATGATATTGTGTAAGAAATAAAGAATATAATTATCTTTTAAACCTATTGTTTTAATAATGTTTTCCTTAGGAATTAATGAAATTATTTATGGTTTCATGTTGATTATTCTTCTATTTCATACCATGTTTATTTGACACCATGTTATTTTTAGTTGTGTTGATCAGGTAGTTCATTAACCATACATTACTCTATAGGCATACATTATATATTTTCCCTGAAATTAGAATGCTATTATTATTTTAAACATATATATATGTCTTGTATCTATTTATTGAATGTGATATATTTCAGATAAAAAGTTGATTATAACTAACATGTTATACTAATTCATATAGTTTATGAATATTTTTATAACATCTATCAATATATAAGTTAAAATATTTATTAATATTATAATAATGTTAATTTATATTTTAATAATTTTTTTGATTTGTCCTTAGATGGATACTTCCTTGATGGATTGGTTATTGATGAAGGTGCCTATAGTGACCTATGGGATGGGGATAAATTTTCAAAGACTCAGTTCCCATTTCCTTTACTATTATATAATTATATGGACTTAGAGTTTACATATATTTATATATATTTTATACATTCACATGAGACTAGATTAATGAATAACTATCTCACATATAATGTGTTTTTTAATTCTGTTCTAGTACTAAAGATGGTATAGTTTGTTTTTGAAGATCACTGAAAGAAGGTAATACAATATCCCAATGATTTCGTAATTATGTTGGAAAACAATCCAAAAGGGTATATGATTATTTATTTAATATTATTATGTAAATTTGATATATCATTATTTTTAAATTGGGTGGTTTTATAAATTATTTTTCAAGATATTTAATACCATATCATGTCATCTATTTACTCCCATATATAATGGATTATGTTAAGGAAACTATTGGGTGTTGCCATCTAATTTATAGACTCAAACTCTAAATATGTATATATATGAATATGAAATATACACATGAAGTTTTTTATAATAATTTATATATTGGGATGGTTTTTTGGAAACATTAGGGACTATCTTAATCTAGGTATCCCTTATATGGTCAGTTCTCTATGAGGATTTTTTTCACTTGTGTCCATTATTTGAATAAGAGATTTATGGAATATCACATTAGTGATTCACTTATATCAATTTCAATCATATATTTGTATTATTCCTATACACTACTAGAATTGTGATCTATACTAATTCCTCTATCCCAACAGTTTTCTTAAAACGGTTGGGAAATTTTATTTTTTTACCAACGCATCAAAAAACCCATTGCCAAAGGGTTAAACAACCAGTCTATGCCAACAGTTTTTTTGTAACCATTGGTATGTATGATATATCCCAAAAGTTTTTAAAAAAACCTAGGTTACATTTCCCCTAAATACATTAAGATCCTCTCTCCCCATTCCAGATCCATGTTTTCTATTTCCCTAAGAGAAGTACAACTATCTCTCAGCTTGTGACCAATCATCAGCAGGTTAATAATCATGGTTTTAATTTTGATTCTTCCACTTCCAATCAGCTTATAACTCTTCAAATTTGTTTGTACCTCTGTTTTTCATCAAATTCATGAGTTTTTTTCTTCCATTTATTTTAGATTTCCACATTGATCTTCAATATCTCATTATTTAGATGTATTGATTTTGTTGCATATACTATATCTATATACACATAGATTCATTGATTCATTTTTATATACGGCATTTGTATATACTAATTTTGTAAAAATCCAATATATTTCATTTGTGTAGATATGTATCATCATTATACACATAGATGCTGATACACATAGATTTCGATACCCATAGATGCTTATTCTTCATCTTTATACACATAGATGCTGATTTTGAGTGTAATTACACAATTTTTTACCTTTATTGCCAAGGGATTAAACAACCTCTTTGGAATTTTATTGAAATTTCTTATAATGTTCTAAATTATTTAACATATTGAAATAGATTTTGATGAACCTCTTTTCCCTTGATATCTTTCTTTATTTAGGACCTTTTTCTATTGATCAATATTAGTATTTTAGTAGAATTTAACATTGTTTAATATTTTTTTGATGAATTATATCAAGTAATGTATGATCACATTGTTTTTTGTTATATTTTTAATCAAATTATGAAAATTAAGGTACAATGGACTTTGAGTTATTTTGGTTTCCACAATTTGGATTTCCTTAGATGTGGTATCATAGAGAATGCGAGGCTACATTATACTAAATTATATTAGAGGTAACTTGGTTAGTTTTCAGGAAATAGAATTGAAAACCCCCTTGGTCTATGATGTTTAACATGGAATTTTACATCACATAGGGTTTTGGTAATTACATTACATTTTCCTATATTGAGATGATGGGTGTGAACCCTATAAGTGTTATTTATAATACATGGCTTTGAATCCTACAATGATTATGATACTCAACTTAAAATCCAATATTTCAATTTGTGTTCCGATTATTTTTCTATGATACATATGTGCATGGTGACCCTTATTAAAATTATGAGACTCCTATTATTATATTGGGATGTTGGATTAAGGCCTCAGGTCATGGATAGTACTACAGAAATTATTATATTGCTATATATGTTACAAAATATATAGTGAATATATATGCATACATACATACATATATATATATACACACAAATATACATGGTGACATGTCAAAATTGGTATTCCATCTTAGACTGAAGTGTGTATACTGGGATAGGTGTCCCATGAGGAACCCTCGTCTCCCTTAAATATATTGGCATGTGTTGGAGTATGGTAAATATAACACATTGGGGTATACTTTGATTCCCATCAACCCTTCAATAAATAATCCTGATGGATTTATATCATATTCATTTATAACATACATGTTTTTAGTTCTGAGACCAAGATGGATTCTTTTAAATAATACACACTATGAAAAATATCATTGATCTTTAATACTAAAATGATACCATTGATTATAAATATATCATTAATTATGAAATACAATTAACTCTATAAATTTAGTCTTAATGCCAACTATTTTCTCCTAAATATCCTAGAGAGTTAATTGTTTATACTATGGTTTTCCTTCACATATAACATTTTTCAATTAAATTACATGGTTTTATATTTATAGTATTTGGTTTTATATACTGTATTTTGTTTTATTTCATATTATGTTTCAGTTATAGATTAGTGTGCTAGTTATTGTTTTATATAAACTGAATAAATCTTATTTAGATTAATATATTTTCTATTGATATCCAATTTTATTGAATTGATTTCATGAAATGACTTTTCAGAATTTTTTTATACAATCGAAAGAATTCGAATGTATGAAACTGATCAGATATCCAGTGATTTTTTAAAAAACATTGTAGATCTTTTTATATTTCAAATTTAACCATGTTTCAAATAGTTGTTACATACATTTATCATGTTATAATTGTGTGGGGTGACTTTGGTTGATCTATGAAGAAGTTATCTACCATATAACCAAATATGGGTTAAAAACTACTAAGATTGGTATCATAATGTGGAGAAAATGTAATATCAAAATGATGATGGTCCAAATGAGAGGACTGGATTGGAGAATTTGATATATGACAAGTTTCTATTTATTTTTCACCATAAGAAGGAAATAATTTTTACCCAAGAAGACTTAAATATGGGCACATAAGATGTATCCTTTGAAAATGATGATGTTGAAAGAGTGAAAAAGTTGAATGATGTTGTGACAACTCCAATACATCAGAAATGTGGTAAAATGAAAAATATTGAATTTCTAATTGGATTGTTTCTTGGGAAAACCATGTATATGATTTCTAATACCGTCATCGATTACATTCTTACCTTCTTGAAGTAATTTCTTTTAGATGATGCAGATATTCCGTCAAACAACTATACGACATAGAATTTAGTTTTAGATCTTTTATTTTCCAAAAAAACATTCTTTCCCAAAATATTGCATCTTAATTTGGGAGGAATCTACTAAAGGATACGAATGTCTACAATTTGTAACATCACGATGGAATCCAAAATCTAATGGGAAACTATCCCATGTTCCACAAATAGTAATGTGACACATTCAATTGACCCCAAACTCTATAATGTTTTCATGACTCATGAAATATCAATAAAAATGTGATGGAATGAAACCAAGAGAAATAAAAATTATAAATAGTTGGTTCACCCAGCAAGAGGATTTTCATGGCAGAGATTTGATTCTCGATATCCCGGTTTTCCAGGTGACATGAGTAATGTGAGACTGGGTCTTTCATGTGTCCATTTTGGTAGATGCTGACTTCACACAACACATAGCTAGTTTTCATACACATTTATTACCTTCACCGATGCTTGTCAATGAAAAAAAATCCACTTTTATGAGTATACTTATATCTGGCCCTTCAGATCATGATAATTATAGAGTCACATACATACAACCTTTAATAAAAAAATTGAATCTTCATTGGGATATGGGTGTGCATACATACAATTTATGTTCTAAAGACATATTTTAGATGTGTGTTGTCCTTATGTAGATGATCAATGATTTTACTACTTATGAAATGATGTATGGGTGGATCATGAAGGGAAAACTATCATGTCTTGTTTGTATTAATGAATAAATGATCTATAATACTGAAATATCATTGTAGTTTTATTTTTATTGGACATCAACGATTCTTTCTAGTGGGATATCTATATAGAAATAATTATCAATGATTTTACAAAACCATGGAGACCAACGATCCACCTCAACATATGTCTGGAACTGATGTGCTAAATGATTTGAAATCATTCAGTTTTTCTTTCAAGAAGGGTCAATTGAAATCTAGAAAAAGGAAGAACGATTCCAATGATACTTGTTACAATTGAAAGAAGAAGAGTATCTTCTTTGATATGCCTTATTTCTCAACTAATTTGGTACATCATTGCTTAAATGTAGTGCACATTGAAAATAATATATGTGAAATGTTTATTATGATTACTCTAAATGTCAAAGGAATGAAAAAATATAATTTACGATCTTGTTAATACCTGTTGTATTGGGTGATTAGACCAGAATTTCATCATGTGTATTAGTGAAAATAAATGGAATGTTCCATGTGATTCATATGTGAAGACACCTGCAGAAAAAAACAATCTAGATGTACTATAGAAAATTGACTTTTCTGATTCGTATTCAAGTAATATATCAAAATGGGTCAATAGAAGGGTGTAAAAGTTGAAATCTTTGAAGACATGTGATTATCACGTCCTTCTGCATGAGTTTATTGCAATAGAAATCTGTCATAGTATTTCTAATAATATAAAGGTTTTTGTTATTTATTTTTTTCAGTTGTTTATAGATCATTGTGATAAGAAGTTATACAATACTTTCTTGAAAAACAATTTGGCTGAGACACTATTAATTTTGTCTGCATTAGAAGAAATATTTCCTCCAACATTTTTCACATGCATGATACATCTAACTGTCTATTTTCCAACCAAAATACCTCTTTTATGACCTGTACATTTTCATTGGATGTATCCCACTGAATGAAATATGTACATATTAAAATATTATTTCCAGAATAAGAATCATCCCAATGGTTCTATAATGAACGGTTACTTGGTTCTTGAATGTATGGATTTCTTCTCAATGTATTTGTCTGATCTAACTACAAAAATGAACAGACCAATGACTAATAAAGAAGAAAAATATTAGAAACTTTAATCCATTATTCAATCACTTCCTCAATTAGGAGGAATTTTCAGATCATATACATTGACAACATTAATCCATGAAGAGTGGGAGATAGAACATCACACAATACTAATCAACTATGATTTGTTTGATGTCTATATTATGTCAGTAAATTGAACATTTATATCTTATCTCAACTCTTTTAGTTTTATACATCCATTAACCAATTTGTATTTTTTATCTATAGGGAACAAAAAGAAATGACATATAGAAAGAATAATTATTTATCATTGAAAATGAGATGGACTTTTCATAGAAAAGAGTAATCTGATAGTTTGAAAATGAAAGTTGAAATATTGATTTAATAAATAAATAAAACCAATATTTAATTATGTTTTATATTATTTTATATTTTAGGTGTTGATTTTTCCTACTGAAAATATCTTTAAGGAAAAAAGATCTTTGTATTTCGGTCCTAATATCATGGTTCATGAATGTAAATAAATTGAGATCAATTGGTATATATTAATTATCACTAAACTAGAAAAGAACATGGTAAAAAATTATGGTGTTATGGTAAATTACACAATAGACTATTATTCATGTACATCAGATAATAGAACTCATTTTGAAAATGCATCTTTATATAGATTCATTGAATAAATAATAGTATTGTATTAATATTCTCATAGTCGAGTCACTATGATGAAATATAGGTGGTTTGATTTGATGATGAGGCAGGAAACCTTCCCTGATGATTGTGGATTTATATTTATTGACATGACTCGCACTCTTGCTTCCGATGAACCATATATATTGGAATCAATGGAAAAACATGTTTTTTATGTCAAAGATCATCTTCGACCTCAATTTGGAGTCATTTTTGAAGTAATACCATGACATATTTTTGATGATGGTGTCAATGGAATTGACACAATCTCTTATCCCATTGGTCATAATCCATTTATTACTTATGATTAATGTAATACTTTAATTGTCATAGTTGATTGCAAACCTGGTGTTGTGGTGAGAAATATATAGAATCATTCATTTGTTCTCTCAATTATATTTTTTTAGCTCTACTTGAGTTGTTGACATTTATACAATAAAAATTTATTTACTGTTAATTACAAATATTTTTCATCCAACTGGAGATTCATGTGAATTATCAATATTTACTAGTGTTTTTTTCTTTGATTTTCATTTTATAACATTGAATTGTATTGTATTCAGACCTACCAAAGCATACAAAACTAAATCAATTAAATAGTAAAAAAATAGATGAATTGAATTGGAAATATTGAACTAACTGATATTAAAATCAAAACCAATTAAAATAATGACTTCACCAAAAAAATAGAAAAATTATCTAAACTTAAATATGAACCAAATGAAATAAGAAAAATAATACATGTATCAATTTTTTTTGGGTTTCAACGTGGTTATCCTTTTCTAATTATATTAAAATTTGTTTTAAAATTTAAGGAAGGGAAACCATGTAAGGAGCAGCGAAGAAAATAGATGATGAACAACAATCATCGAATGAATGAGATGATAATTCCTCTATTAGTGCCTATTGTGAGTATTTTATTTAATATATATATAAATATATATATAACATATAATGTCATGAAATTAATTTTGTTTTCAATTTTTATATAGGATCCACCACGTCGGCACCATTTATTCGACGCGTAGCATAGTAGTGGTCCCAGTACTTAGGTTATTAGTACAAGGGGTGGTGGTGGTACGAGGTCTAGGTGCTCCACTCAACAAACCTATTTAGAACCTTCCTATCCCACTAATGTACCATCTTCCACACATTCGTATCATGTTGTGTTGTTAGAGAAACATGAGATATTTTTTCCTCCATTGTTTTCACCACCCTTAATATTTTACCTTCCTCAATCATATTTATCGTATCCCATGTCAATTCCCACCACTCATCCATATTATGAAGTTGGTGATTCATCCATTCCATCTTCTTTACCATATATGTCATTTTATTCATGCTTATACATTCCATATTCTCCTCTTACACTGACACGTTCTATGCTTATGGATCATACAATGGGACCCACTCCCTAGGTACAGGGTGTAGTTCCTTCAGTGGCAGTGGATCTAGAGGTTCCCCATAAAAAGACTTCGATAGGTATATTTAAGAAACCATACAATGTTTTACCATAATTTATTTTCATTACAACATGTACTGATTTAATATTTGCTTTTATATCATAACAGATAAATCTACTGATAGGCGGTGGGGGTAGGGCTGTACATGCCTATATTCGGTGTGGAACCACTACACATATATGAGGGTGGACTATAATGAAGAAAATCAAATGATCAAAAAATAGGGTAGTAATGATGGAGTTTTTTTGGCGACGCTTTCTAAATACTCCAACAACATTCCTGTCATCCCGATATCTGGGAGGCAGTTTCCAAATGAAGTCAAGGATAATCACTAGGCATAGATATGGTTAAAATAATATATTTTATTTAATGTAATATTATTTTTGTATTTATATGCATTAATATTTTTTCTCCCCTACGGATTAATTTTCCCAATGGTGAGGGTGCATGGCCCGGATGTCTAAAGGAGTTAGGGGAGCCTTGGAATTCCTATAAGCACAAGTTATTTTTTGGATGGCATTCTATAGTTGTTAAAGAGTTAGATGAATTGCCTATCATGGATGATTTTCATATTGAATAGTATTTGAAAATTATTATTTATTGAAAGACTATCATGTTTAAGGTATTAATCACATTTGAGGTGTTTAAATGAAAATTTTTATGTTTTTCATTAATAATATCTTTTGTGTCACATTAGGCTTATGTTGTTATTTGATTATCTATAATTGGATTATTTTTATTCACTTTTTCCATTGTTTTAAAGCTATTTCACAACCCTACCCATTTTCTCCATGACACTCTCCCCAATGCACCAACATCACTACCAAAACCACCCATTCCATAAACCCTACAAATATCCCCTTCCATTTTATCTCCTTACAACCATCTCATAGTTCCATGAAATATTTTCTTAGACATGGTGTTTTTCACTATTCCATTACTAGATTGACTAACATGTGGAAGTGGTCAGAGTGTCATTTTGAATTATGTATTGTATGTTGTTTTGTATTCAATGTATTTGAAATTGGTGGACATTGTTTCTTCAATTGGAGGTCATTATGTATATTGTATTACTTGTAGTATTAAATTGTATTGTATATTGTACTATATATTTTATATTGTATTAATGTCATTTTGAATTCTTCATTAGTGTCATTTTTAATTTTTTATCCTTTGAATAAGTTTCATTTTGTTTTCAAATGTAGCTAATTGGAGGGGGAGGTAGTTGTGGGTTGCTGTCTGAAATTGGAAAAAACTATCCCAAAATTTTAGAAATTGTTGGTATAGATCTCAAAACAAAATCTATACAAAATTATTCCTTACAACTATTGGTAAAACTCTATTCGAACGGTTCACTAACCATTGGAATAGTTTTAATTATCAATATATTTCAATGGTATTAAACAGTTGGTAAAGATCAATTCCAAGAGTTTTTAGAAACCATTAGAATAGAGTAATAAATTGTGACATATACCAAAAGTTACTAAATAGCCATTGGTATGGAGCTATCCCCATCCCTGAATAGCCAGTGGTTTGGAAAACCATTGGTATAGGATATACCAACATTTTCTAGCTTTTACCAATGGATTGAAACCGTTGGTATAGCCTATGATTCCAGCAGTGATAGACTATTTAATAATTGTATACATAATGTATTAATGTATGATATTTATATATATATATATATATTTTGTTTGTGCATGTAAAACAACTTTTCCATTGAATAAATGTTGATATAGAATTTTTAAAACAGTTTGATAGATAGACGAGTCATGATGGATTTCCATAGAATTCAAAAATGATATACAACATCATTGAGAGTGGGAAGGTGATTCCCAAATAATAATTCGAAATGATCATTTCTATTCTATAACATCTCAATATTGTGAAAGGTAAACATGGGAAGGTTTTTTCTATACTATGTTAATGAATATAATTCCATTTTTATAGAATTCAAAATAACATTAGATGATGAAAAAAATATTGGTTTCCCAACAAACTAATATAATTACTTAATTTCAAGTATTTCAGACACATGGTTTATTTATTTTTAGAATAAATATTCTTGGAGAGATATTTGGGTATATTAACTTGATATAAAACCACTACACTTATTTCATAAATATCAAAAAGTAGATGAATCATTATTTTATAAATATCAAAAATTAGATGAACCTTTATTTCAAAAAAATATAATGAAATATTAACATAGAAAAAACTATTTATTCATTTGATAATTTTATTTGAGTTCATAGTATTTTATTTACATGAAACAATTTCTGTATCTCACCAATATGAATAGTATCCAAATTTATATCATCTTCTATATACATCATTTTACAATTAGTTTTATCATCTTATTGATTTTCACATGAAAGAATAATCATATTGATGGTAATTAAACTTGTAAAATAATCTTTAGAATTATAATAATAGTCCGAGATACCATTTCCATATGTGATTTAATCGTATACGGAATCATGTAACCTATATTTTGGAATGATGAGGAAACTTTTGGTAAAATATATGTAATACTTTTTCATGTATAACATCGAGTTGACATATATTGTTTTTATTAACTATTTTAAATTTTGATGTATTTTTATAGTCAAATTGTTAATACAAATTTAATTTTTTTAACTCTCAATATTTCAATCTATATTATATTAAATATCATTCTCTGTTAAGAAATATTTATTCACATTGGAAACATTATATTTATTTTTTATTTACAGTCAATATTTTTATTAAATTAAATAGTTGACTATATGTAAAATTCTTAATCTCTTATAGGGGACTCCAATAAAAAAAGTTATCTTTCACCATAAGTTATTCAATTTTTAATGTAATTAATTTGTAACTTAACAAATATCGTTTTTCCACCAATCTATGTTTCATCTATGATTTTTTATTTTTTACTACATTTATTGTTTGGATCATCTATTAACATTCCATTATTTGATATTATTTTTAAAAGATAATTTTTGGTATTCTCAATATCATGCATTTCTTCCTCCATTGGGATTATGGTAACAAACCAATACGAACTCATCCAAGCAGGAGAATCCCTTGAACTCAATCATGATTTCGAATTGTTTAGTGGTAATCAACTAGTAGAAAGGGCCTAGTCAATAAATTAGGGATATTAAAAAATTTAATCATATTCATAATGTTGGGAAAATAATCATAAATCCCACATCAGAATAGGGTAAATATTAAATCTAATAAAATACAATAATAAATGATGATGTCATACCAAACCTGCGACTAATCTACAACTGGGATGATTTATAAAATAAAACAAATTGAAAATACAATACATGAACCCATACCCTTCTTCCATCCTAAAGCCCCATTTCAATATCCTGATACCCACAAGTTTCAACAACCCGATCCATGAAAAAAACTATAATCTAACATTAAAAGTAGAAATATGGTCTACACATGCATCGAGATTCCAAAGCAAGGTGTTGGTGTCAGACATAGTACGTTATAACTGAGAACACTTAGTACAAACCATCATATGATTTTTATTCATAAAGAAACAAAATATATTAAATGTGCTCATCGAGTAATCATACACTAACCTAAATACCATAACACCTAAATAGGTATATGCACTCACTAATACATTAACATATAATTAGTTCATACACATAATTATTATACCTTCATTGAGACTATATGAGAATCCTCCATAACCACATTCCATCACTGTAATACCTAGCCCAGACCCAAGAAAGTTTGGTCGGGACTTTTCTAAAACCTCTAGTAGATACCCACAAAAAATAAGAACAATCGTATATAAAAAAGAGCGGAACAATTCTTAGGGTGGTCTTTCAACTATCTACCATAACACATCCTATCCCCTAGTAGGACAACTAACCATTTTATTACATAACTTTTCATTACATGGGAAACTGGGGTTGTTTTAATGTTAATTTTCTTGGAAATAAGGAACATAAGAACTTAAAACATAAAAATTATTATAAATACACTTGGGAGAAATATTAATGGGTTCACACTATGTTAGGATTATAGAATCCCATATCTGGGGGAAATACATTGAAGGAAACACAATCCAGGGAGACAAGATGCATGAGATTTTGAGACGTATCAATAAGAACATGAGCCATAACAATAATTAATGAAAATGAGGGATATAATAATAATAATAACATGAATAAAAACATGTAAATGTGGATAAAAATTTAAATAATACATAAATAAGCATACCATCCAGGATTATCACCGATGTCTCTAAAATTAAAATTACCAGGCATATTCACCAATGTATCGTATAATGTGCAATCTGTAGAGATTAAATTATTTACCCATTAAATTGGTGCACTATTAGGGTTGAAATTTTATATTTATTAATTAATTTGATCCATATATATCATAATAAATCATTTCATTAATAACCCGTAGAGAATAAATAATGAGTTTCTTATTAAAATTGCATAATAATAAAGTGCAAAGAGAAATGATCATTGCGTAATTTTTAACCCACATATAATAAATATGGGTTAATTTATGTAAATATCCAAATAAATTAATCAAAATTACGACTATCTGAATAACCATGTAAAATTTAATGTTTTGGTTATTCACAAAAAGAAAATGAATTATAATTTCTTAAGTAAAAGAGTGAAATTTGATAAGAAAATTTGGCAGCATAATAGGTGTAAATCATGGTTCTAGAAAAGGTTAAAATGATTAACAATAAAGGTCCCCTACTGTTGAAATATCATTATTAAAGTAATAAAATAGTATAATGTAAATATAAAATAACATGGTTTGGAAATTGGATAATATACATCAAAAAACGGAACTTAATTGTAAAAGCAAGGTGGAAATTTCCCTTACCATGATGAGTTGTTCCTAAAACAAGACGATTAGAGATTAGGGGTGTGAAGAAACCATGGGGGTCTAATTTGGAGAAAAATAACTAGAAATTCAAGGAATATTAATTGGTATTAATGGGTTATAGGGAAATGGGTGGGTATTTATAGAAAAAGTGGATGAATAACATAAAAATTTCATAAAAATATGTCTTAGAAATCAAGGCTGTGGAAATTGTAAAACCATTGACATAATCATGGAATTTTCTCATTGTTTTAGAAATTTGAGTCATAATTTATAATATTTTAATAAACCATAACTGAAAAACATTTTGAAATATTTATTTCAATATGGAAAATTAAATTTTTTTTAAAAATATTGTTTTTAAAAATAATGATTCAATTTTAATATTTGGAAACTCACTTAAAGATTTGAAATCGATAAGAATATATTAAAAATACTTTATATTATTAAAACTACTTATTTTTGGACATGTATTGTGGTTAGTTAATTATTAAATTATTATGACAGAATTTTGATGTCATAAAAATACTGAAAACTGAAAAAAAAAATATTTTTAATATTCAAGGAAAAATAAATTATTTTATAAAATAATCATAAATTGATACAAAACTAATTTCAATGTGATGATTCAAAACATAGTGACTATTTTATAAGAATAATTTCATATGTGTTAGAATTTTATTTTCTAAATATAAAAATACATATTTATTTAAAAATAAAATTTTAATTAATAGTTATATTTAAAAAACATATAAAAACATTCCCTTGACGTTATTAAATTATTTTATCATTTATATTTAGCTAAGAGTGTTTTAAATTACTATTTTATTATGTAAAATATTATTCATAATATATAGGTTTTTATAAAAGTGCATATATTATCTAGATAAATACAATAATTTTTAATTTGTGACCCAAAAAACTATTATCAAATTTGTCTCAATTAAACATATGATTTATGAAAAAATTATTCATAAAAGGAATTTATAGAATAAAACATTTATTTATATAAAATAATTTTCACTTTTAGATACTATATTTGGGATTTATAACTCATTATTACTCCCATGTATAGCCTAAGGTTAAGGTGTGTGATGGGGGATGTTTCTTGGGGATGCTCAGGTAACATCACTTGATTGAAAATCTTCTCTAACTTGAACATGTCGTACAATTAATTTCATTAATGATTTAGTTGTTAAAGCTCTTATTGGGGTTGGATAATGGTGAACCCACTAATTCAAATATATCCTTTATCAGTGCTATAAAATGACATTAAAAGTGCTAAAAAAGTGTTGTTATTTGAGGCGAAGATAAAGGGGGTCCCCTTTAACATTGCTAAAAATATTGCTGATAAAAGGGGTTTTTTATCCACACTAAACAAAAGTGACGATAGATGGGTCTTTTGTCAAAACATTTTTTAGTGCTGATAAACTCCCCTTTTATCATTTCTTCTAAAAAAGTGCTGATAAAAGTTAAAAAAATAATATAAATAAAAAAAAAATTTCTACAATTCGGGCAGGGGCTTTAATAGCGCTTGAAGCCACTTTTAACAGCGCCCCACCACCGCACATGCGCTAGAGACCCACAAAATCCTTTAACTATGCCCCAACCCCATTTGAAAACACTTGTCATAATTCCCCACCCATTCTTATGACTTGCATCCTCCTAGATTCATACTCGAGACCTCTACCCAGCGTGCCTAAGCCTTTATCACTCCACCATATTGCTTTTCTTTTCATTTATTAATATATCTATTTATTTATATATATATATTTATTTATTTATATTTATGGGAATATTAATATATATTTATATTAACACAGACACACACACACATATATATATTTATAGCCAAAAGTTTTGACAGACAAGAATAATCCTGCTCACAAAAAACTTTTATAAAAGAGAATAAAAAGTAAAATACAGCTCAGAAATAGGAATCCTTACACAAATGTGTATAAAAATCACCATCCCTATAATTGCTAACCCAACTGTCACAATATCAAGGGAGAACAAACAACCAACTGGAACCAACCTTCATAATGGACCTTTTGGAGAGAGCATCAGCACCTGGTTAGTTTCTCAATAGACATGAGAAATATCAGGGAATAAGCCTTCAGCGAGATGCAGACAAGAGATCCAAGCGGACATCATACTCCAAGGAACATTCTGAGATTGATATTTCAAAATCTACACAGCAACAGATGAGTCCGATTATAACCATAATCTTCGCCAGCCATAGTGCGCTGCATACATGAAAACCTTGATTATAGCCCATAGTTCTGCTTCAATAGCATGAGCATACCCAACATAATGGACGAAACAGCCTCTAACGATGCCCTGATGAGTTATGAAGAATCCAACACACCCAGAAGGACCCAATTCTCTTAATGCTGCCCCATCCACATTCACATTCAACAATTCTAAATTTTTTTGAATCCACCGAATGTACTTGACCATTCTGTTCTTCTTTTCCATACCAGTAACACCCAAAGTTCTCAAAAGTGCAAAATTCAGATACATCATTGTTCATGGACCCAGTTTGGTACATCGAAGCAAGTTTAATGCTTTGATGTATCACCAGAACACCATCCTAGAAAGAAGTCTTTATATTGTTATAAACGATATTGTTCTGAGATTTCTAGATATATGAGAAAACCGAGAGAATAGTAGCAATAAATAATGATTTCAATTGATCTCTTAAATCAGTCTTAAAGGCTGAATTGAGCATCAATTCAACAGATGAGTAATAAAGGAAGCAACGGAATGTTGATTGCACATAATTCCATAAACAAATAGAAACATATAACTAGATAAATAGTTGTGATATATACTCATCACTGTTAATGAAAAAATGACATACCAAAGCCAGATTGTGGCCTTTGCACTGCAACACACACTGAATCAGCAGTCTCTTTTTCCAAATTCTCTAGATCAATAGAGCATCATTTGGGGGTATGCTGGGTTTTCGGACACCTTCCAACAATGAGGGGATTACAGGAGGTATTCCACACTATAGAGTATAAAAATCACGGCTGGATAAGGTGCCATTAAGAGCAGGTTTCCATATTAAAAAATCAGTATCAACACAAGCATAGTTAATAATCTCTTTACGAAGATTACTAGGAATGATATCATAAGAATCAAAGTTTTTCTACAGATCAGAGATGGACAGATTTCCCAGACTAGAGGGGATATTAATGGAATCCTTTATTGGGAAAGATAGCCATGGGATGTTCCAGCAATTAAGATGAGAGCCAGGACGTACCAACCATATAGATCAAGACATGAGGTTTGAATAAGAACTCTTTATTGAAGGCCACAAAGAGGATTTCATGTAAATAAAATTACTGTTTTGAATTCTATCAACAAACCTACCAACTAGAAATTTATGAGAATAATCATGCTTGGAAAGGAGTCTCCATGTGAAGTCCTGAAGGAGCACATTATTGAAAATTCTGACATCCTTAATTCACATTCCTCCCATATTAACTGGCATTGTATAGTCTTTCCTGGAAATTGTAACAAGTTTCCTCTGATGAGTTGAGCCAGTCCAAATGATATTCTGTATCATTCCACTCAATTCCTTAAGAAGAGCCATTGGCCATCTATAAACCAAAAAGGAGTAGGCAAACATAGAAGTGATGACAGAGTTGATAAGGCAAACTCTACCAGCCAGGGACATGGTCTTCCCATTCCATCTTGTCAACTGATTGACAATTTTCAGAGAAATACCCTCTAAGTGAGCACGTTTCACCGTTCCCAAAAATGATGGAATCCTAAGATAAGTAAAGGGAATTTTACCACTTTTGACACCCAACCTATGCACAACCTTGTTTTTCTTCGAGATTCTGATTCCTTCTCAAAATACAACAAAGGATTTATTCCAGCTGTTTTCCTGGCCTACTACATCTGCATAATGTAAGAAGATACTCTTAATGAAAGAAATTGTTTTTCTGTCAGCCTTACAGAATATAAGTATATCATAAGCATAGAATACATGTGAAGGAGAAAAGGAGTTCCTACCATCCATCATTATTTGATATATACCAATGTTGACATGGTCATGGAGACACACAATCAGATAATCCTCAGCCATAGAGAACAGACGCCTAGATAAAGGATCGTCAAGCCTAAACACTATAGTGTGTTGAAAGAAACCCCTAGGGGATCCATTGATAAGAATGGATAAACTATCACTTTTCAATATGGAATATACTAGAATAATGTATTTCTCTAATAAAACATGAATCTTAAGAATTGTGAAGATAAAGTCCCACCTTATTGTGTCAAAGGCCTTTGATATATCTACATTCTGGGCCATGTTACCTTCATGAACTTTACTTTTCATAATATTAATATATTCTGAAGCAGTAGAAAGGAAATTCTGAATAGTTCTCCCTGGTACAAAGACAACTGATTACTAGAGACACGATTTTTAGCAACATCGCCTATTCAGATTTCCATGATTTTACTAATTTCCTTGGAAATATAATTATCAATGGAAACAGGCCTGAAGTCATTGACGTCAAAGGAATTATCCTTCTTATTAATCAGAGAAAAAAATTAGTTCATCCCAAATGGAATAATGTAAAAATTAAATAATTCTTTTACCACATTTATCACTTCATTGTGATTGATATCCCGGTAGAAAATAAAGAATTTATTTGTAAATCCATCAGGACCAGCAACACTGCCCATATTTAGGGAGAAAAGTGCATAATATATTTCCTTTTTAGTATGAGTCTTAGTGTTCTTTTTTTCTGATAATCATCCACACTGGATTCAACACATCTAATAATCTTTCTTGAGTTGTTCTCCCAAGAATCAGAATGTAACTTTTCAAAATAACATGTCACCCGATAAGTAATTTCATTTTAATATGTTATCATGGTGTCATCAATATTTAAATCCCTAAGGGTTCTCCTAATCTTTTTCTCCCTGTGTATACAAGGAAAAAATCATGAATTTGTATCCCTAACCTTAAGCCACTTAACATTTAACTAATTTCGATCCAAATTTTACTTTAGAGTCAAGAGATTATCATGCATTGAGGCAGCTTGTATTTCTTCTTGAGAGGGGGTGTACTATTGTATCTTCCCCTGATGAAAACTTAACAAATGAGATTCCGACTCTCTGATATCCTTGTCAATGATGGAGAATGATTTTTTACTCCACTCTCTGAATCAATATTTCACAATTTTCAGCTTGGAGGTTAGAATGTGCAAAGAGATCCCTGTGACATCTGTGTTCCAAGACTCCAAGATTATTTCCCTACACCCATGCACAACCAACCAAGAATTATTGAACTTAAAGGGTAAAGGTGTAGACCTAAGGCTACTAAAATAGAAGTAAAAAAATATGGGGTTATGATCTGAATGATGTTTGGGAAGAGTCATGCGGGAAAATTCCATCATATCACTTCTGTCATCCATCTACATAAGGAACTTGTCTAATTTACTTTTCTACCTCCCATTTAGAGTGTATCTTCACCAACTAAAATACTAACCTAAAATGGGAACATCATTCAACCTACAATGATCAATGCAGGAAGAAAAGTCTTTGGCTAAAGCTCTGCAAATATTTCTCCATGTTTTATAATATGGCCTCAAAATGGTATTAAAGTCGCCAAATAGAATCCATCTAGTAGAAATGTTGTCAGAAATTTTGAGAAGGGTGTTCCATAATGACCTCCTTCAGATGTGCTGATTAAAGGCATACACAAAGGTCTCAAAGAGATAGTTAAACTGAAAACAAAAAAATAAAGTTACTGACTGCTGATCATTTTGAAAATAATCAATGATAACACTATTGTGTTTTAGCACCCATAGAGATTCATTCTCATTCTCTTGTTGAATGGTTGTAGTAATAGAGTATCCCAGAACATTCCAATTAAAGTCCATTCATCTTTCAAATTTCATTCTTGGTTCAGTAATACAAAATAATATAGGTTTATGGGTTATGATAATATACTTCAGTGTTCTGACCGTGGTAGAGTTCCCAAGACCCTGATAGTTCCAGAAAATTATCTTCATTCATTAGAGGACCTCTATCTAGTATAGGGGCCAGCATAGCTTGGAGCTAAGAATTCTTCAGGATCTCACTTATTCTCATCTAGTACTTCATTATATGCCCCTCCATCCTATAGAGGTTCAACTTCAACATCAGAAAGAGATATGAACATGTTTTCTGAATCGATAGGCATTATTAATGTGGTAAGTAACATTCTTCTTGCAACCTTGGATGAAGGTATTTGTGATAATTCTCCTACTGGGTCTTTAGTGGGCTGTACCAACTTACTTTCTACCAAGGGGGATTCCTGTATAGCAGATTCAATTATGATCTGGGCAACTGTGCCCTCACTCATGGACAGAATAGAATTCTCATGCCTTATTGAGCTCAACTCAATAGGGTTGTTAACAACTACATCAAGAATTGTTGACTCTTGACCAGTAGACACATCATCCATAGTGTGCATCTGAATGTCCTATTTTTTACTTCCTTCATTAACAGTGTCAGCACCATCCACCGTATCCTATGTGGGAGGATCATGTGATGGGTTATCTAAGTTGCAATTCCCATCCTCAGGAGTAGGGAAAATATCACCATTTGGGTTCCAGGATGCACTCTTGGCATCCACTTTGTCAATTACTACCTCATTGATGAAATTTATGTCAGGTTTTGAGGTGGGATGATCAGTAATCATCCTTCGACAACTCCTAGCATCATGGCCTCTAGTATTATAGGAGGAGAAAATCATATTTCAGTTACATTCAGAAAGTACATGTTGAAATATTGGACAATTACAACAAACTTTTGGATTTCTTTCATATCCTTTTTCAAGGTTAATGCTATCATCCCTAGTGGTGAATACCACTTCTTCCACTAAAGTAGCTAACATATCAACTTTCACTAGAATCCTAGAATAACCACCGATGTTAGGATTATCTATTTTCTTATCAACCCTTATCAAATTCCCAATAGAGGAAGCAATATCCCACAGGATTTGTGGGTTCCAATAATGCCAACTTAGTTTATGAATAGTTATTCATACCTGGGAATTGGTGTTCTTGACTAATCTGGGATTGAAATTCTGATCCAATTTGTGAATCCGAAGGAAGACATGATGTAGAGGAACAGATCCCAAACACCATGCGCTCCTTGTGCATTTATCAGAGGGAAACACCACATAATCGAACCCCCGCCCCATGGCCGTCATCTTCTAGTCACTGAATCCCCCAATCTCCACCAACCTGCTAGTGAGATCATAAAATTTCATTGGTCGTACCCCTTTTGGAATCACAACCCGAGCAATAATTGAAAATTTGCACAATTTAACCCTTTCCTAAAAAATAGCGTGATTTGCTGAAACATGCGCAATTCATCCCTTCCGTATGACTCTTCTCAAGCTACCCACTTCACAATCCATGAATGAGAATCCTAAAGCTTGTTTGGCCAAATCAGAAAAGCTCTCCCCATGATCAGAGCTAGCCTGGAGCACCGATTTCTCAGATCTTCGCTTCACAAAGATGCTAAAGAGATCAGAATGACCAATACGATCTTCATCAGCCAAACTGACTGCATCCTTTTCCCTGGAATCCTCAACATCATCTCTCGGCTTAGGGTTTACTCCTCTTTCATCCTCGAGAACTCCCTTCAGAGCTGCCATCCTTTCTCTCTCAAATCCATTAATTATTTTTATTTAATTATTAAATAAAATCTAAATATATATATATACAGTTAAAATAATATATATATATATAGTTATATTAATATATTTATTTATTTATATTAATATATATATATAGTTATATTAATATATATATTTATTTAAATTCATATATATATATATATATATATTTGGTTATAGTAATATATATATATATATATCCACATATTAAAATATATATAGTTATATTTATATATCTATATATTTATTCATATAATAATTTTTTTTCATATATTAATATAAATATATTTAGTTATATTAATATATATACATATTTATTCATATTATATATATATATATATTAGTTATAATTTTTTATCCATATATTTATTAGAAAATTAATATATATTTATAAGATTAGTTTTAAATACATTTATAAACGATGTTTTTTTATGTGTGTTTATATATAAATAAATACATAAATACATAGACACATACATACATATATAAAACACAAACACACACACAAACACACACAGACATATTTACGAATAAATACATATATATGTGTATTTGAAAAGCCATAAAATGTTAAAATGACCATAACATCTAATCCAAATGTCTGTTTCAACTCCACAACCAATAAAATCAATTAATATGTAACAATATTAGAATGATATGTGGTACATACTTAATGGATATCTAGATCATATGTTATAGTCGTTTGAATGTAAAAAAATCTTGGTATCACGACTAAGAACTCTGTTTTGGAGTACTTCTATGACTTTTTTAGACTCTAAAAATGTGACAAAAGGATATTTTTGATCAATATAACATAGAGCTCATTGTAGTCTTATACGTGATATGCTGTAAGGATCAAACGGGCACCCGGATCAAATGTTATGGTCTTTTTATGTTTGATGATGATAAGCTGTTTGATGTTATTGTCGTATTAGTGAGCCAATTTGCATCAGTTTGTGGGTTACAAGACATATTGAAATTAAATTCAGTATTTAGATCATGTTGAATAATTAAAAAAATTATGGGATCCTTGGATCATGATAATAAATTATTGTAATTGGATCACTTATTTATTTATGTACATCATGAAAAGTTTCTCATGAGGGAAATATTAATGAAAGCAATCAAATGTTATGCCTTGGTTCGTTAATCCTCTCTACCCCATTTCATATTATTTAATTTGGATGTTCTTGGAAGACTATTAACAAATTCCATTGTGATATTTTCCCACATACATGTTGGTTTGGGTAGTTCATGAAATAGCCCTTTAAGAAGTTTTCACCCCACCTTCACTTGTAGACACACCAAGCACCTTATAGTTTAGTTGGAAATATCCCATTTCATATTATCCGGCCAATAATAATAACAAATGTTCCTATATATTTATGTTATTTCATGAGGTATATAAATTATAGACGAATGAGCTTCATTCGGACGGATTTGTTTTCTCCAAGATTGGTGGGACACAAAGCCTTGTATGAAATTTGAGAACACCCTCTTAGTAAATAGTGAACATAGGAAACATAAACCTTTTTAGAGCTCCTATATTTTTTTATAAATTGTTCTTCATTATTTAATCTCTTGTTATTATCTAGTAATTATGGTTAATAAATTAACTAGGATATGTTTGATGATGTCCCTTCTCTTAAGATTCCCATGTCCAACCGTACTTACCATTTGATCAATAGATATCCTTGAATACACATCATTTCTAGAACAACTAGTCATTCCTACTTAATTCATTAGATAAATTTTTTCCTCTTCTGAGAAGATAATGCATTGAATTGTTATAGTATTTATGAACTTCCAAACATCTCCTCTATGTCATGTTCAATTCCTTTTCTGTGAATATATAATTTAATAATTTGTGGCATTTTTATATATCACATATCTCCCCACAAATATAGTACCTCCATATCCTAAAATCCAATATAAGTGCATCCTAATCCAATTAATGAAAAATATAATTATTCTCATGATACCTTTTCTGATGAGATGCATAAACAATCACCTTATAATTTTTCACACGGATGCACCCACTTCATTCTAGTTGGGCTCGAACTATCCTCCCTTTGTCATTAGTGTTGGGAAGCTGAGGATTCACCTCACTATAATAGTCTCATGATATATAGCCATCTCTTCCAAAATGATTCACTTTCCACTCCCAATCAAGAAGTTCCATGAATTCCCCATCCCTAATTTATTTCCCATGAGAAGATGGAATTTCTTTCCTCTTAGTTCATAATCAATTCCCTTCACTAAATTTGGCACAATTTCTCTCTTCATTCAATTAAAAATATGTGACTACTACATCTCTCCAAACTCCAATTCAACCTTATAGAAAACCTCTCTATCTCTTTGCATCTTTCACAGTATAAATTTTCTAAAGTCATTCATAAATGTGGTATCAGTCCATCAAATAATCTATCATCATTTAACTTATGATACATAATAAAGCTATAGATATATCATGTTGTAATGTTCATCGCTTTATTTTCCTTCATAACTATTTATAGTAATTTATTATTTAATTTTTCATATCGAATGGGGAAAATATTTATTGGAAAAAATTTTCATGATGACTTCCCACTCCATATAATCAATCTCACTTATTTGATTATGGTTTTTAATAATGTTACAGGTCTGATTGGATTCTACATCTATGTGCTATATTACCAAGGTGACTTTCTCTAGCTTATAACAACAGACTAGATAAAAAATCTTTTCTATAGAGATATTCAATTTTTCAGCAACCGATGTGCTTGTAGTTCCACTAAAATAAGGTGTTCATTGATGCATTAAGGAATCAATAGAAATTTTCTCACATTAGGAAAGTCTAGTCCCTTGACATGATTCAAGTTATTTTTAATAACATTAGTTTGTTTATTAATCATCCTCATGATGTTTTCACTTTTATCTTGCATTATAAGGTCATTTGTGCATCACCCATTGCACATATCATTTACATGGTTGCTCTAATTTCCTACCATGCTTCTAAAAAAGAAAACCATTGTGATCATAGTGTAACTTATATGAATTTTATAATCATAATGATATATTATTTGTTAAAAAATCATTCATAAATATGTTATTAATATCTTTTAATTACAATTATTTTTTCTATATGTTATTTATAATAGTTAAAAAAAATATGTGATTAACCCAACATATACTCCATGTTTGAAAAACTCGGAGTGCAACATGGACCATTGTCATCCACTAGATCTCTTTCAATTCTAGATCAATCTGGTATTTTTGGGTGTTACCCCTAGGTACATCTATTCTAGACCCACATCAAATTGTAGTATCCAGAGGTAAATATATTTTGTTGGGAACCACATACTTTATACTTTCCAAAATACTAGTATATTTTCTATATCTAGGAATGTCCATATAGTTATTCCTAAATTTTTCATGTTCTTTTTTTAAAAAATAACTTTATCATCCATTGATACCAACTATAGAATCCAACAATTTAATTAAATAACTTTTAATTACTTGGGACAAAACCTAGTGTCTTTTAATGTTTAGTTTCATGTAAAAATGGTGTATAAAGCCTGAAAAAACAAAACATTATTCTAAATACACTTGAGAGAAATGATTATGGATTCATCCTATGTTACTTTTACTACATATCATATCCTAGAGACAAACACAAAATGAAAGGAATGAGCTCAAATCCAAGTAAATGAATAAGTAATGGAGAAAAAAATATATGTGGTTATGATACATATCAATAAGAACACGATGCATAATAAAATGGAATAAAAAAGAGTAATATCAAAATAATAAGTACACAAATAATAATATTTAAATGAGGATAAAACATTTAAATGATACATTCAAAATTATATAACCAATGTTTATCACTAAAGTGTTGTAAAATAATATTACCATGGTTATTCACAATGGTATCATAAAACATGTCATCTATTGATATTAAATTCTTTACCAATGTATTGGAGTCCTATTAGGGAATAATGTTTATATGTAATAATTAATTCAAGACACACATATCATAAAAAATAATTTCATTATTAACGTATGGGGAATGAAGAATAGGTTTCTTGTCAAAATCAATGTGTACAAAACTTCATAAAGACATGAACATTACACCATTTTTAACCACTGAAAAAAAAGTTTGATTAATTTATGTTCTCTACTCAATAAATACGACATTATTAAAACTATGAGAAAACCCATAAAAAGGAAGAGGTTTGGTAACATTCAGAAAAAAAATAAAGGAAAATTTCTCATGTAAAAGAGAGAAATTTGAGAAGTAAATCTGACTGCATAACAGGATTAAAATATAGTATTAGAAAGATTAAAATTAAAGATAAATAATGAAACCAATATATAAAAAAAATTATTACTATAATGAAATAATATAATTTTTAAAAAGGAACTTGGTTTTAAAATTACAATCTATACCACAATAAGGGTGCTTCAATGGAGAAGAGAGGTTTAAATTTCACTTACTATAAAGAGTTTTCCATAAAGCATGAAGAGAAAACTGTGGGGTATTGAGGACACCATTGGGGTAATTCATTGGTAATAAAAAACCACAAATTTTTTTTGGATGGATTGATATAGAAGGGTATAGTGAAATTTCAGGTTATTTATAGAAAAAGTGGATGAATTATTTAATAATTCACAAATATAGGACTTCGAAATATAGGTGGTGGAAAATAAATTTTTTTGGCATACTTAGGGTTTTTTATCATGGTTATTAAAATTAGAGTAACAATTTATGATCTTTTAATCCACTAGAATATAAATCTATTATTAAATACTTCTTTTTGAATGAAAAATAAATTTCCCCAAATTATTGTTTTTTAAAAAAATTACCATTTTACGCTTTATGAAGTCTCTTTTAGGTTAGGAAATAGATTAAAATATATTAAAATACTGTATATTAATAAAAATATATATTTTTTGTTTAGGATTGTGGTTTATTAATTACTCCATTATTATTAAATAATTATTATGTCATAAAACATTCAGAAAACCCAAAACCGTTTTTATTTTTTCAAGAAACATTATTTTTGAGGATTCTTTTAAATTCAATCTAAAAAATGTTCCAAATTAAATTAAAATATTTATTTTATAATAATAATTACCTATGTCTGAAAAGTTTAACTTTAAAATATAAAAATCCATAAAAATTGAATAATAGAAAATTGTAAGGCATGGTCAAATTTCTAAAATTTATGAAAAATAAACAATGACATTAAAAGTTTATTTTATCATTTAAATTTAGATAATTGTGTTTTAAAAGACAATTTAAATGTTTTTATTCATAATACTTATGATATTTATAAAATTTTATATATATTTTATAAAAATACAATTATATTTTAATTCTGACCAATAATTTATCAAATTTGACTCGAATAAAAATGAATTATATTAAGAAAGAATATTCATAAGACAAATTTATTGAATAAAAATTTAATATATAAAGAGGAATTTACAAATTAAGTAAATTTGACATGGATATTTATCACCCTGTTACACCTATGTACACCCAAAGGATATGTTGTGTGATGGGGGTAGTTTCGTGGGATGACTTAACTGACATATTCTGTGTGGTATTCTCCACTAAATTGAACTTTTACATAGGATATTTTTTTTTCAAGATTCACTTGTTGATGCTCGGCTTGAGACTGGTGAATGGTGAACCCCAATGATGATACCTATCACCCATTTTATGACAAATGATATTCAAATAGACTGACTCTATTGGTTAAGGTGATCAATTTACCTTTATTAATAAATTATCCTTTTGATAACTTATTTTAAGAAATATTTATAATGTTAAAAATAACAACCAAGTGTATAGTTTACAATGATATTATTTACTAGTGATCATACTAAACTGTGGTTATATTTAACCAATGTTGATATAGAATTCATATCCCAATGGACACATTTCCCATTATACACAGTAAATACCACTTCATTCTTCCATTAAAAATTAACTACAATTCCACTTAAGGTTTTTTTTTTCAAATTTAATAATATCATTATAGGTTTAATGATATTTTTTCTTATTTATATTTTATTTTTTGTGGTAGTGTTCATTCTAGAAGATTGGGGTGGTCCATATTTTACCATTTTAGATTTTCTATTATATATGATTTTCTAGTTGTATTGTTTGGAATTTTAATTTTTTTATAGCTAACTAATGTAATGGTCATCGTTAATGATATAAAATTTGGTTGTGATATCTTTGTTTTATACGTGTATAAAATTATGTAATACATGACATACATTTATTACAAAAACAAATATAATTTAATAAGTGCGTCTTTACACCCAGGGAATCCATTAACCTAATCCAACGAAATGAAAAAGGTCCATCATATGCACACCATCCTATGAAACGTTTGTAATGGTCCTCGAACTAATACTCACGTGTTAGGGGAGAATTATCCAATTATATAACCCCATAGAAACTGAGGAGGTACATTACACTGGCATATCCCCGCAGTCTATGAGGAGGACATTCCACTTTAAAAATCCCCTACCTAAAGGTCACATAGAACATCAAAACATACTCATAGACTCTAAGGTGATATATATGCACCTTGGCCCATCCCCACAGACTCTAGGGATGCCACCTAAAGAATATAGACCTAACTCTTGTCAAGACATAGTTCCAAAATCCCAATAACAATGGTCCACAACCCATTACACATCTTATGAACTGATCATAGGGTGATAATAGATGAAGAATAAGCCCACTATCAGGATTCATATCAACTTCCCTATTAGGGTGTCCATTATGTCTTTCAATCCCACCATAGTCTATGATCACTGACACCACCTCCAGCCAAACACTGACCAGTTACAATCCCACATAAAGGCTCATACAACCTAGAATGCAAGGATATGTCAATCATCATCAAATACCTCAATGATTCCTTCTTCTCTACCCAGGTAAATTCCAAATCCATCATGTACAACCCATCCCCAACCTCAATAGTAGGGTTCTAAAACCAATCTAAAACCCCCTTGGAATCCCCCTCCATGTCTCGAAAAATTTATCATAATTATCTTATACACCAAGACTATCCTCTAACATCAGGTGGGATTTCGCATGAATTGTGAGACATATGATGGTCTCACCCATCAGTATATGCCCCAAGACACACATACCTACACAAAATCCACAGAAAACATTCATAGGATAACCTGTTTCTTTCCAAAAAAACCCAATATATCACATAGTTCTCTCATAAAAACAATTAATACTCTCTCCACTTGAAGAACTAGTCACTTGATGATCCCCATTAACCTTTGTTATCATGAGAACTTAGTTCATGAATTGAAGTTATACTATAATCCAACATCATATACCTGGGGATATCTTGGTCCCTAAACCACATTCCCTAACCACATATAGTATGAATTCATGTATACTAATAAATATAAATTCATATTTTTTTTTGTAGTATAGGGGCCACCTATTCGAATACTAGTGTTATCCACATGACAAGCTCTGTTGATCCCCACATAAGAACTCACCATGCCCGCACATGCCTCCACCAAGCTCATCAATGAAAACTAAGTACTTACCAAGATATTGGGAATCTATCTCATTCTGGAGAACATAAATAAATAATTTTAAAAAATATTATATCTAATTAATGAATTTAATAATATGAGGCATAATAATGGAAAACCACATTGGGAATCATCATTTCATTGAAACTGAGACCAAATACCCTTTTAAGGAATGACGAACTTCATAGACACAATTTTACAAGGAACACCTATCAGTCTTCACTTAGTTCATCATAAATTTAATTTTCGTAGTTGGAATTGTTTTGATTTAATTTTCTATGAAACATACCTTGACAAATACTACATTATATGACATGTAGACATCATATTAAGATACCATATTCTCATGTTGGGTAAATTGTAATAATTCTTAGAATATTTCACCATGTTATCTAAAAATAAACACCAAAAAACCTATATCCGGAAACAGAAAAATTAAATAATAGGGGGGGAATTAAATAAATTAGACTAAATTAACATGAATTTCATTTTTCAAAACACGTTATCTTATCCACATTGAAAAGGGGATGAAAGAGAGGAAATATAAGGGAAAAACATCAAAGAAATATCCGTTCCAAATTCCCTTACCTAACTAAATCTTGATTCTAATGGAATGAAAACGGCTTAAATTTCCACAATTAAAACAACCATCCACTAGCCCCATCGTTTGGTCAGTGGGTGACACCAGTGTGTAAATGGTTCTCCATCCATCTTGTGAGCCCAGTAGGGGTTTTGGGATACTACCCACAAAACAAGGTAACCAGTGTTATAGTAACAGACCTTACCACCCTGATCCCTCCTTCAATTATCTATTGGGAACCCATATTCCTTCATAAATTTGAAAACTGAAATTTTTTTAGAAGAAGATCAATTATTTGTATTTTAATCATGAACATTCGTTCTCAAAATTAACCATCCACCAATGTGAAATTTAAAATTCTATCTTAAAACATAATGAATGGAAATCTATATATAATTACAGACTTCCCATCATAATAATATTATTCCCTGAATTTCTATGGAAACCTATAAACCACATTTCATAAACTACATCATTAATCAATTTATGAGCACTAGCCTTATTACTTACCTGAATTCCCAATGTTTCTATGCTTCATAACTCCAAACACCAATCCATGTAGCACAAACTTTTGGTTTAATTCCCAAACCACACATTTTATAAATAGTTATATATTCTCAACATAGGTCCAACTTCACCATGTCCGAACATCCCAAATCCCATGGTTGGACACCCATATGATTTTTCATAAAACACTCAGCTACTCACACTAAAACATTATCAAACCATAAGTGCAATCATGATTTTATACATCTAGAGGAATTGAAAAATTTTCTAGGAACCACCACCAAAAGATAAACCTTAGTCCAATTATATTTCCATGACTAGTTCAACATCCACCTGCTCTATATACCATATTATCACCATGAGTATTGATGCACTTCAGATCTAAAACACACACGGATCAAACAAAAATCGCCCCATACTAGATTCCCAATGACCGACAACAACTAACATCTCATCCATTCACCAAATATGGTTTTTTCATAGAACTAGAAGTACATCATCATCATTTATTTATTTATTAAAAGAAGAAGAGAAGGATGAAACATTGACAAAACAACCCAAAAAGGATCCTACTAGGGTCTAAAGTAGTGAAATCCAAGGTCATCCCCTATGACATGATCAGCTCCCTCTAGCATAAGAGAATCCAATTTCGAGAAACAAGAGATGTTGTGGCCGATGTCGGTTAAGGATGCAAAGTAGTATCCAACTTTGTTTCCCTCGCTCCATGTATGGATGACTTTGATACAACTATTTAGCATACCTCTTCATTTTTTGGTGACATATGAGATTGACCATGGGATAGGGCTCTTGCCACCCAAGGACTTATTGAAGATCAAGGAGTCGATTTCAACCTTTGAGAGGGCAATACTGGCCTACCGGCAGAGCAATAAACCAGTGAACAACGCCTTGTCCTTAGCCTAGTCCCATATCCATGACACCACTAACAAAAGGTCCATGTACTTGTGGCTATTATGATTCTATCCACTATTTTAGTATGATAATCATCTTCTACATAAAATAAATCCCAATCCCCACACCTGTTCCTTATCCTTCATTACACAAAATGACTAGATAAGGTCAACCCCCTCATGTCCCATCCCCAAATCTAATTACCAATTTACTTCCATTCCTGATTCACTGGAACATCATTATCAACCTAGAAAATGGACATCCAAACCCGGTGTAACACCCTCCAAAATTCCATTGGTGCACTCCACAATAAATTCCTTTCCTTTTAATACTCCATGATCACTAACCCCAAAATGGTCACAACACCATAGGCATATATCTATCCTCGAGTCAATATCTCTAATCCTACTAAATCATATAAAGGACCATGATTTTATCATTAATTCCACAATATAGTGATCTTCCAGTAATGTCAACTCTCAAAGACAAGTGTTATATCCAAATTATATACAAAATATCTAGGGGATCCATGCCTAACCACATATCAGTGAGCACAATGGTCACAACACTATAAGTGTAACCACAAACCGAAAATACAACCACACTACCACTACCACACCTATCATGTTCATCCACCACTAAAATTATTGAAAATGACCCCAAACATGAAAAATAACAAACTAAAAATCTAACCAACAAAATGATTTGTCCCGAATCAATTTCCCTCACACATTAAGAATGTTTATAAAGGATTCATCCAATAGAAATCTCAATTTAAAGAGGTAGTGTTATACATTGAGAACCCACATATCATTTTATGTTTGCAACCCAACCTAGTATCAACCAAACACCACAATTATAAAGTCTATAACCACCTGATCTTTCAATCCAAATCATGCTCACATGAGTATCGTATCATCTAACATGGTACCACACACCTAACCCACTGAACTATCCCCACAATAATTTTAGATACAACTATCCTAATGTAACCATTGTACTCCTATTTAATGTTTAGGGATCAACCCATTCCTTATTTATAACACATTGCTACATGCTACAGATATTTCTACGCAAGATCCAACCATGCTAGCTGAATGTGAATCCAAACCAAATGGGTGAGTCACCAAAACATACCTACCCACGGAAACTATCCTTGATACCCGAAGGAATTTTACATACCTTTCCGAAAAACACATGAGTTTTTTATGTCCTTAGAGAAATATATACCTATCCTAATGCTACCATTTTTGAATCTATTCCCTCCTCAACCCATCAATAGGGAATCATACACCTGAACTAACTCAAAAAGGGTCTCTACACATACCTTGATGACTGGACTATGTTTCCATCATCGAGACTAGTCAGATCCAATAATCCACATTACCTTCCATATAAAAATATTATTTTTCCAACTCTGTATAATTATATAAGGCTGACTTACGGAAAATCATTGTATATGTTTTTTTATTACTCTAAATATGAGAAAACCCATCAATAAAAAACAACATGCTGGACCAAAAATGTAAAGTGAATCACATGTGCCGAATTTGATACATGTATTTTTCCTTCTTTCAAACATATAATTTTAAAAATAGGAGAATATTTCAATTGATTAGAGATCCAAATATAGTCCTCATTCCAATAATCAAAGAAAAAATCACCACAAATATCATTCCTCAAAATCATTGTGCATCACTGAAGGTGAAGTTATAAAATTTATCATTGAAAACCCAGAATAGATATCCCATCACACTGGTAACCTGTGATTCCAACTGAAATTGGTTTTCCGATGCACTATCTCAAAATCCATCAAATGCCCCCATAAATTCCAATACCATTAGTAAAAAATATCCCCAAATAAAAAAAACAATATCAAATACCATTTAATAACACTCGAAACAAGTGCCCATATAATCGAGAGTGTTATAAAGACTAAAAAAACCTCCCCATATTCTAGAAGTTGTCGACTGGTGGTGAGGTCCTAATCTATATTATTGAGATACTATTACCTTGAATTTTATCCATAAAGTAGTGAAAATTAGAAACTATGGTCCACAATATTTTATGGAAAATAAAAAATCCAATAAAAAATCCAATAAAAAATATAATAAATGAAATTTGTTTAAAAAAAATCTATTTGATCACCCAAGAGGCCAATCATGAATATAGAAAAAAACAATGAAACACACAAACACAAATATTCGCCAAATCCTACCCCAAACCATGTCTTCCTCTCCTAGTACCTTTAGGATTCCCTAGCCCGATCCACTATACATCAGTTTCGTTTACATGAAATATAGACATAAGGTCTGCATGTTCATTGATATTCACATATTGGGTGAGAGGATAACACTCTATATGATATCCCTAAGAACCCTTAGAATATTTATAAATATTCATGTGTATTAATGAAGGAATACCATACAATAAACATGCTCATAGAGTCAATATGCTAAAACCAAGATGCCATGGCACCTAGTGTAGTACACACGCCCATCAGGCCATCAGGTTCTTACCATACCACTCGACCATGATCATACATACTTAATTATTATTCTAGATCCAATAAGCACACTCATTGAATTAAATTTATTCCCATATCATACATAATTAAATATGGTATAGAGGCATCCAAAACCATGAATTGATACCCACATACACTATGCATGGTCATATACCCAAAAATACATGACCCATCATCAATCACTATATGGATTTTTATAGACCATCCATAATACCCCAATGCAACCCCAAGGTGGTCCTTGAAACAATATAATTAATGTTATTGTACAATGTATTAAAATTGATATAATCAATATCTTGAAATGTCAGACACCTATTTACTAAGCATTAGGGAACTCTCATCCATTTACCCATACCCACAGACAAAGGGGAGTTCCATCACACTAACCCATCCATGAAGTCATTGGAGTGACAATCCCATCGACCAAATACTCTATAGTAGGATAATGAAGCACACTAGAACATCCTCAGAGGCTCTAGGGAGGACCATCAACATGTTGACGCATCAATCCAAACTCTAGAGATGTCACCTTAAGTATCTTGATCCAATCCTCCCAAGGAAAGGTCTCACAAGAAAATTCACATTGGAACTAAACTAATACCTCCTCTCGCTAGATTATCCCAGGGTAAAAGTTTCTTATGACTGGGACCCACCACGGAAAACATTTCAACATATCTTTTAGGGTCTCCAATAGGCCCATAAGATCATACAGAATATATTCTCACTAATACCACCTCTATCATGTCACCCACTGGCGAAACTCTTGTATAAAAGATCCTCTATCTAAGAAACATAGGACATCTCTAATATCACCAATTTCCCTAAGAAATCATGATCCAACTACCCAATAACCATCAGAATCCATCTGGTATAACTAGAACCTAGCCACAATAAAAGGTGGCCAAAACCAAAAAAATACCCAATTGTCCTCCCAACCCATGTTTTTAAGGACTTATCTTACTCAATTAGTACAAAAAGACAATCCTTCGACCTAATGAAAATGTTCTTTCACACTTAATATATAATATGTTCTCATCCATATTTATTAGGCATCAAGCCATTGATTCCTTACCAAAAGCACTAGGAACCCAACCTAGGACATCCCTAGACATGTATCCCAACCTAAGGCCTCAAAATTATTTTTTAAACCCTAATGAAAATTCGAACGCTTGGCGACACGGCCTCTAGGATATACTAATTCACCTAATTTTTCAAGATAACTTAGTTAATGCGTAGGATGCCTACTACCATCCTACCTCTTCAACACATTACACTCTTAGTCCTTAAACCCTATGCCCAAACCCCATGTAATATGTATGAAAGCACACTCATAAAAATAAAAAATTTATGATTTTGTATCATTCAGACCTCTTATATTGATTTTTGAGTTATCCCCCTATTAGGATCTATCAAGCCTCGTCTATGAAGTTGCAAAGCCTACAGATGCCTTAATTAAAAACTTCCATGCCATTTAAAGGCAGGACAATCCCCAAAGATTCTATGTCATTCCAAAAAACTAGTATAATTAATTGTAAGAAATTATAATTAATTATTTAATTTAATGGGACATGACATAATCAATTAAAACATACCAAGCATACCATCATGAAAAAACCTCAACCAACCACCCATAAAATATCAATTTAACCGCTTAAAAATAATTTTGGGTTAAATACCTATCAAACTCCACCAATTTAATCATTAATAAAATTACATTTTATTTAGTTTATTCATTAAATTCTCTAAGAAATGTACCTCTTCCGACATTGATTTGAATGGAATGTATATAACATCTTACAGAACCCAATTGGTAAGGAAAGTCATAGGCCAAATAATCATATATAATTTCCCTAAAATCTGGTGAAATCATCACTGATCCACTATCATAAGCCATAAAAATTTAAATGAAAGTGAATAGGTAAAAAATGAAGCAATGTGATGAACTCATCTTGAATCATCATTACAAAACCCTTGAAATTATCCCCTCTCTAATGGGGCTCAAGGAGATCCGACAGGAGGAAATTCGGATAAGGAATGGCCAATCTCAAGCCTCCATCCATTCTAATGAATAAGGCCCATGAAGCTTCAATATACAGAATTCCCCAATTAATAAAATCATCCACCAGCACCACTAGATTTCCTTGGGATTCCCCTGGATTGAAAGAGGATAATCATACAACCGATGAACATAGTAAGGGTGTTGGGCTACTGCCTATCCATTATCTTGGAAGTGTAATATTAGTATCCTAAAATGACCCATTACATCCTTTTATGATCACTGAAGAACCTATATACCCTCTAATCATCAAAAACATCAAAAAAAATTATTTTATAATGTTATAAAATTTTAATTTAGATCTTAAACATATATTCACAAATTGAAACATTCACCAATTTGAAAATTCACATTCCCTCTCAAAACGTAATGACCTAAAATCCATAGCGTGTTACAATTCTCATAACACTATTGTTTTTTTAAATTCATTCCATTCAATTGTTGGGAAAAATCTAAAAGGATATTATATGAATCTCTTGACATAATAAATGATGATAATTATTTCTATGATAAATCTGAAAAAAAAATTCACATTTTTTTATAGAAATATTGTTACTATACCTCTTAAGAACACTAGAAGCAAGTATTTCCAATAGAAACAACCAAATTATGTTTACAAACAATTCTATATCATCTTAAATGTTAAAATAAAAATGAAAACTAGAAAACAAATTGACTTGAATTGATAATTATAATAAAAAAATTAGAGGAACCTCTATAAATTAATATAAATTAAAATATATTTTAATAAGATATAATTTACCATGGGAACATTAATTGATATGACTTTTAGTACACTAGATAACATGTGATAGACTCGTGGTGGTGAGTTAGTGTACTTTTTTATTTTTTTCTTTTCAATTTCCTTTTATTATATATTTATTTTGTCAAACATTATCACATTATAGGATGCATTTTCTATTAATTTTCACTGACTTTTACACATATTCATGAACATAAATAAATAAATCAATAAATAATTATATTTATGAGGTCCTCTGATGATATCCACAACTACTTATTCATTGAGATATGGATCATCCATATCACTTATATCCATTAATATCATTGTCATGTTATTGTCGGGAATGTACTATTTTTAACCCCTAATAATAAATCCAATTTTATTATAGATATTTCAATTTATATCTTTATTAGGAAATAGATGAAATTATATATAATAAATTATTCTTCAATTTACAATTGTTCTGGTAAAAAAATTTTGGTTGATATATTTGGGGGATGTCAAATGAGATACAAATTTATTTAAATAATATCAATTATTTCCTATATCAAATAAATTCAATTAATTTTACAAACATATAATATTGGAAATAATATATCATGAAAAATAGTGTATCTATTTTTTAGATATCAATGGATTTTCTTACTATTTATTTAGACATAAAAATTTAATATTCTAATGTCAATTAAATTTTAGGGAATTTTGGGTTCTTGACTATCAATGAAAACCTTTAAGACTAATATACAAAGAACAAATGTCAATATGATACTCAATTGGTGAGGAAATTTATACCATTGGCTATATTTTTAAAAAAAATTTATGGTGGTTGTAATTTTTTGATAATGTTATATTATATAATTAGTTATTTAATTATGTAAAATTATATCACTTTGGAGGAATATGTCATATAATATTATAATGGGATAAATGTGAAATCCTATGTATTCCACAATATGGGGTGACCATGGGTCAACAAGATTAAGTAATTATTTAAATGTAATCTCAAAAATAGACATTACGAAGATTAGTAGACATTTATGATTTGACATTTGATGGGTTAAAATTTTTACTACATTTTTATGTTCTCATACACCAAGAGTTTCATTTCATTCCATTTAATAAAATGATGGGATTTATTTTGATGTCAAAGGTCAATTAAGGTTGAAAAAGAACTACATATGGTGAATAAAGTGTGACAGTTGATGATAGATGATTCATATGGAAATTATTATAGGTGATGGGTTATTATAATATTTATTAAATATATGTAAATGTTTCATGATTTTTCCTTCTATACGTGAGTAATAATTCATGATATTCCTGGAATCATTATTGAATATTTGAAAATGGGAGTATAATTATGATAAATGTATCTGATTATCACAATTAGTTTATAATGAATGTTTTTTTATTTAAATAATGGTAATTGAAATGATGTAATTAGAAGTGGTTTTATGAAATTAACATATAATAAAAAATGACATGATGAATATATTAGGTCAAGGATGAGTATGAATAATGAGTGATTTGTGGGATATAATGATTGAGTACTTTTATGATGAAATTTGGTTAATATGGAAATGGGGATAATTAGAGTTATATGTTGAGAAATATTTTATTTTTGAGATTATGAAAAATTATTTTTTGTAAATATGATATTTTTCTTGATAATGTTAATAAAAGGATGATTATGATTCAAAATAAATTTATTTATTAAAAATATTTATTTGTGATATGAGATAGTTTAGTAAATAAATATGTATTTAATTTATGATTAATTAATATTTAATTTAATACATTTGGGTTGAAGATATGATAAATAAAATAGAGATTGTGTCACTCTTTAGATGAAAACCTAGCTAATGAATTTTACACAAGTGGTCAAATAGTATCTTATGTACCGGCCATGCCTCATGTCATGAGGTTTATTCAATATATTTGTTAGGATTTAATTTTTTCTCATTGCCATATAAAAGGTTCTTCTTAATAAAAAATAGGTCAATCCATTTAGAAATGAGGATGTCCTAAATCTGTGTGGGTGTGGTTCCACCTAATATATTCCTCAATATTCTTTGTTCATGGAATGGGGGTGTATAATAGAACTTATGTGATGTATAAATTTGAATGAATATATATATATATATATCTCTAAAATCCATTTTTAACCATTTTATATAAAACAAATTAGATGTTTTAGAACACATAGATGAGATGGGAATGGAGACTATATTGAAATAGGTATTCTAGTATGAAATAACCATTGAAGAGAGTGTGATGCTTATAAATTCCAATAATAAGAGAAATGATTTCATGTTGTGAAAATTATATTTCTATGATTTAATAATGGAAAACGTTTGTGGAGTAAGTGTTTATGATAATTAATATTCTTTATAATGCTATATCATGTTTTGATTAAGGCATAATTTGATAATGGATTTATTAATGTGATATTGATAAATTTTATTATAATTATTTTATGGAGGAATATATTTGACAGTTATATGTTATGAAGTTATTTTTTATTCACATAAGACGATGTAGTAAGGTGTTATGATGAATTATTTAAGGGATATGATACTCCCTAAAATTGTATGGTAATTATTGTTATTATATTATCCATATATAGTTGTTGTTCTTGTATCTCCAATAGTGAATGGAAATTCTAGGTGTAGCCATTTCATTGTTAGAGGTATCGATAGTGAGATGATATAGATGATGTTAGGTGTATGTGATTTTATTTATGGTGATGTGTTTGATGAGATAAAATGAAATGTAACATTTATGATTATTCTTGACGAGGAGGTAAAACAGGTTGGATGACATACATTGGACTTTATTGAACTAAAAGTTTCTACTGAAATTTATTATATATATATATATCTCTCTCTATGTGTGTGTGTGTTAAATGTATTCCTTATTATTCTCCTTTAAAATAGAAACATTAGTTCTTTATGGTAGGAACGAACATATTATACTAATATGCTCACCAATAATTTAATTTTCTATTTTAGAAACTTATTATATTGAGATAAAGGAAGTGTTGGGTGATGTTAATTTGATTTGGAAGATATCTTCCTAGGAGTAGGATGACTTGTCTTATCATTTATTTATTTTGGTTGGTGGATAGTTTTATAAATACACATGTGTTTTTTATATGTTATACCCATAAATGTGTTCATTTAAGATGTTAGATTTAGGTAGATGGTTTAATATAGATATGGTATTAGTTTTTAATTCAATTTAAATGAAAATGCCTCCTCTATTAATGATTTAATGTTTTTGGATCTAGATTATTCATAAAGGACTATTAAAGGAGGGATACATAGATCCCTATAGATTTTATTATTCATATACAATGTGTAATGGATAGATCAAGTCATTATAGAGTATTTTCAGAGTATGGTTCATCTGATACATTTAAGAGGATTATATTTTGATTCTTAAATGTGGTTGTAAATCAATTTCCTTACATGATCCTTATATAATAAATTTGACAATAAAACTATAATAGAATATAGTGGGCCATGATGGTTCTAATTATATACTCTGATTACCAATGTATCATTATTATAGAAAGGGTGTACCATATATAGAATAATTATATATGAATAGATTTATTAATTAAAAATTAATGTGAAATATTAATGTGATACATTGTATATTAAATTATATATATTGTGAAAATATAAATATTTTAATACGTTTTTTATAATTGCTATCAATATATATCGATAATCACGAGAGATATTTTATATACACGTTAATGAAGTTTTAAATGTCTATATCGTCAGATGGAGAGAATTTAACTACAAAAACCAAGAAGGTTTCCACCAATAACTACAAGGAAAATAACCAAAAACATGCACAAAAATAACCTAGGTTGACTCAAACCTAAAACCTACCCAAGGACATATAGATTTGTAACCAACTCATCTATTCCTTAGGGGACATATAAATTTATATATTATTATATTTCTTAAAAAATGAAGTGACAACAAATAAGTTGGTATAATTTTAATTCCAACAATATGAAATCTATTCATCATATGATAGATGTATATAGAGATTATTGATTGTGGTTGAGTGAGGAAGGATATATAAAAGAAATAATTAACTTGTTTTAGGATATATTTAAATGAGATATTAGAGTTACAATGTTTATGTAATGGTGGGATTTTCTCTGTAAGTTAAAAAGAGAAATTGGGAAGTCTATATATGTGAGAAATATGTTAAATATACTATGTAACAATATAAACTAGATTCATTTGTAATAATTATTATAAAATTAACTATATATAAGTTTTAGTATCTATGTAAATGAGACAGTTGAGTTAAATATACAATGTAATTATGCACCATTATCTATAATTAGGGAAATGAACTAATGAATTATATTTTTGTTATAATGGTATGAAATAGTCCATGAAATAGTAGAAACCAAAATTTTCGAAATAAAGAAAATAATATCATCCTAAATTATTGAAAATATATGTTGTGTAAAAGGTAAATGAATCAACGTATGTCTATAGTGTGTAGTGTGTACATATATTTGTAATGGAAGAGAGTAATAATTTAAGTATTTTAATAAATAATCAATTGAATAAAAAAAGAATATAAATAATTTGGGTATAAGATAAATATTTGAACAAATTTCTCATTTTAGCTTTTAAATCTTATTGGTTCAATGGTTAAGAAATTAGTATATAAATTTTGTAAATGTTTTTTTACTATTTTTAAATATTAGATGTAATTTGGAATCTCATTGACTATTTTTACCAGATTTGGGAATTTAAAAATAAAATGATGAAGATTTGGTAAAGGATTTTGACCATGATTCCCATGTAAAAAATGTATTGGCAATAGAGATTTTACAGTTTATCATATATAAAAAATTACTTTTTTAGAATTTTTTTGAATTATCCATGTAGATAAATAGAAGATTAAATGATGGTTTTATATTTGAACATTAAATAAATTCATCATGTGTCAAAGGATGAGAAGATTATAAAATCTAGAATAATGACAGTGACCATGAGTTTTTGATTTTTTAAAGTCCTTAGATGTCATGGTTTATGATATAAAAATACTTAAATAATGATATAGTGCAATATTACTTCATTATTTGATATTTCAATAAGATTTATAAAAATCATGATGATGATATTGAAAAGTGATGATGTTGTGTTGAATGACATCGAATGAGTATATATTCTATATATTACATGATCAATATTATATTGATGTAAATGAAATATTATTTTTTTGTCAAATAAACAACTAATTCATTATTATATCGCATAATGTTATTTTAAATAAAATCTATCTAATATTTTTTTGGAGATTAAAGGAGAATTTTCGAAATGGTGTGTGAGTATTTTTTTAATGAATTAAATATGATTATTCAATTTACAGGTTTTATAGTCCAATATTATAAATAATTTATAATATGGATTATAGTTTAGATGAAAATTGTTTTTTAAGACAAGAAATTCATTTTAAAGAACATTTTTTTTGTGAATTTAAAATTTCATATAATGATATAGATAGAATATAAAATACTTATTATCTAATGATTTGAAAAATTATCAGATGATGGAAAATTTTTACTACATTAGTGTAAAACATTTATTAAAGAGAATATAATCTAATGTAAAATAACTTACCCTCTTGAAAATATGAATATTTGGAGAATATTTATCAATATAATATTTGAATACTTTTTTTGATTTGTAATTATAATCCTATGTATGGGATCATTTCCATCGATGAGTCTATATTATGAATAATAATGATTTTTTTCAAGTCTATTGAAAAATTCACTATAATTAAATGTAATTATAGATTCAATTTTAATAGATATAAATTAGGTGATTAGGGATATTTTATAATTCATGTAATCACATTATGCTATTTTTGATTCCTCTGTAAAGTAGATTTTCTAGTTATTTATTGTACATAATTAGCTAATTTGGGGGAGAACCCAATAAAAATATCAAAATTTAGTGTTATTTTTTATTTGATTACTAGTGATTCATGTGTGTTCATCAATAAGATATATTAATAATTATAAAAAAAGCTGAAAATGATTGAATAATTATATTCATCATGACAGTTTAGGTATATTTATTTAAAAAAATGCTAAACATTGTCCCACACTGATTGACCCCCACATTTATTATGGCTTCAAATGATCACTTACAATTACTAGTGGTGCTTTTTAAGTCATTATTTTATATTTCTTATTAAGATTATTTTTCATATCATCGAGTTAAATATATAAATATTCAACTAACCATTATCTGAAAGATATGAGTTAGTGAAAATGGAGAAATATTTACTAAAACATTGTGCGACAAGAAAAATAATAAACTACATAGGTTTAAGATGTAATCATCAATAAACAGAATATAGATGATTTTTCACGAATTAATTGAAAATTATGTCAATAGTTAGAATAAATATATTTTTATGAATACACACTTGAATAATATTACAAAATTTGTAAGGAGTGTGTGACGATGGAATCTGGCGATAAGGTTTATGTTGAAATTAATGAATATATATAAATATTCTTAAATTATTTGAATATTTTTATATTATGAATACATTTTAAATAAGTAGGAAAAATAAATGATGGATTTAATTTTGTTTATAAAAAACATTTTATATGAAGATAAGGATGTGAACAATTCCTATAATGAATGTTGGAATCTGAGAGAATTATATTCAAATTATAGATGAAAATAGACCACGTAAAAAAAATATCAGGAAGTAACTGATTAAAATTTTTGATATAGAATATAATATTAAGAAATGATCCATGTATCAAATCAAACAAAAAACATATATTATTATCGATAATTATTAACTAGAAATCTAAGAAAAACTATATTAATGTTATGGGTAATTATTTTCATTAAATGACAAAAATAAATGCAGATAATAAAAAACATAGAAACTTGATTAAAAGAGTGATTAAAGAAACTATAGAATTAGATGATGATAAGGAATGTACTTTGAATCAAAATTATCTTCTGTTGAAAGTGGTGATTATAAATCTGAAATATAATTAGGCTAAATTATAATGGGTTGTAAGAAAAGGATTTTTTATTCGTAAGAAACTGAATGTTTATCTAATCAATATGTGACCTTACTTTATATGAAATAAATGACTTTAAATATCTAAATATATATCCAAAAATATATAAAGGAATACACAAGTAAAATATATTATGTAAATTAGAAAGATATTAAAAGTAATTGTAATAATAGTGTATGGTTAATGAAAAATTCAGAAAATATATTCATTAAGATGAATTTTCAATAACCCACAACTACATCAACAATTAATTGATGTGGCAGATTTGGTTTTCACCTTGCCACTTCATTTTTAACATATAATTATCTTTTTATTATTAAAATAATGTATTTTTTGTAATTATGAAAAATTGTTTTATTTTTTGAAATAAATTTTTAGAAATATATTTTTTGTTCAATGTAGTTTTTTACTGATTATTTCAGTTTTTTTAATAATAAAATTATTATATTCATTTAAAATTAAGATTTTCATTTTTACTCTTTTTTTATCTAAATAATAATTTTCCATAATTTTTTTATTCATTTAGTTCTCTTATTATTTCTGTAATTAATTTTTCTTTTTAATCAATTTTTATTAAATTAAGATTAATTTGATAATTTAATTAATTAATAAAATATTTTATTCATTAATAAATCAAATGTAACTTCTATTTTTGATTAATTAAATAGTATTGTTAAATATTACTTTTTAAATCCTTTTTTAAATAGTTTTAAAACTCAATTATATTTAATTTTAACCTATTTTTTTCATTATTTATTTTAATTTTGATGTTTAATTAATTATTTTATTTTATTTTAATTATTTTCAACCCTAATTTACGTGTCTTAAACATTTAATATTTATTAAATAATTTTTTTAATTATTAATAACCCATAAATTTAATTTTTAATAATTTTAAAATTGGAATATTAATTTCATTTCTAATTTAGTTAAAAGATTAATTTTTAATCAGATTAAATTTTTTATTGTATTTGGGATGTTCTTTATTGTTATATTTTTTATGTGCTAGATCACCCTCCACCATTATAAAAGAAAGGACAATGACCCAATTGAGTGACTACCAACCCACATCAATGGAATCTCCCTAAGTCATCATTCCAACTCCAACCTGCATTTGCATCTTCAGCTTGACCTGTCATTATGTTGACCCCTTCGGCTAACAACTTCTGCTCAATCAACGGTGACTCTATCGAGTCACTGCAATCCACTACCACTCATATCATCTTATTTTAGAACCCTCTACTCCTTTTTCACCACTCACCATTCCCCCTCCCACCACCTCAACTATCCTCCAACAGTTTCAAAAATCCAATAACACCAAAATTCGATGACAATATTTAAGAGAAAAAAACTGAAACACAATTGGATACACTGGAACCCTTAGGAAACATCATCAAATATTAAAATAAACTTTTTCAATGATTTGATGAACCATAAACCATTTTTGATCCAGATGTTATCTTCTTTGATGAACCCTTAGACTCCCTACTTCCTCCATCCACCATTGACCCTTCGCCTACATAGATGAACCCACCTGATAACTCTTGATTATGCCACTTTCCGCCACTAACTTGATTCCAAGAACTACATCATTATTGAATTAATCTTCCTTCAACATCAAACTAAACACCATAAATCCCAAGTCATTCCATTAATGTCAAATGAACCTCCGGGAAATGATTGAACTAGCGCTACACCCAATTGCTTCTGCTTGAGCTGTCTCTCCCATCATAAGAAGACTCAAACACTTTTCCCCCTCTACCTCTACCTAACCCCCACCCCACATTATGTTCTTCTTTTAATTATTATTTATTTTATTTAAATAAATTTATATTATATAATAATAATTAAAATAAACTATATATAATGAGTTTTAAAATAATTATAAATACATTTATTTATTAATTAAAGAACAATAATTCCTTGCTTCTAAATATTTATTTTTCATTTATTAAAAATAGTACATATTTAATTAATTTTTATTTTTATATCATTTATATATATATATTATTAAGATTAATAGGCATTTATTTTTTTCACACAATTGAATTTATCTATATATAAATAATAATTTTATATAGTAATTTTTTTAATAAGTTGTCATATTTTTATTCATATATTATATATATATATATTTATATATATATGAATTTTTAAATACCTAGAGTTATTTAATATTAATTACTTTATTCTATTAATTAACAATTTTCATACATGAACTAATGGTTATTTCAATGAAGTATTTTATGACATGAAACCGTGAGTACTGGTGCATTCTATTAGAGCCATCGTCAAGACACAAGAGGGGGATAATTGATAGTGAATGTGTTCCATGTGTATACTAGAGAAGAATTTTTTCTTTGTACTATGAAAGAATAATTGAGAAATCATTCCCAAACTATCAAGAAATTCCAGAGCCATGGATACATTCCAGATCACTAATAGGGGGATCAGCTGCAAAACATCATTCACTACATGATCCATTCTGTTGGTCCCAGTCACCCATTAAAAATCCCTCTCATCCTTCCATTTATCCAATTAATCCATCATAGAGACCATTATTCATTTTATATCTATGAAAATAACAACGACTGTAGCAGGCAACCAGACATAGAGCCGAAATTGGGATTGAAGCTGTACGTTGATGGATTAATATCCCCCAAGATACTTGTTTATCTCTTTCATCCTTTTGTTTTAATATATAATTTCTTAACCCTAATTTTTTAATTTGATTAGTGGACTCATACAGTTATGGAATGATTATACTTTTTCTATTATTCTCTTGTTTAAACTATTGTTTAGTAAAAATTTATGTTCAGTTTTCTTTTCCATTTGATTATGATTATCAATTTTTACAACCCAATGACTTATAGGTGAGGGTAGTGATTCAATTCACCTTGGATCATTAATAAAAGTATAAAACATTGGTTAAGTTTAATGGATCACTAATCCCTATTGAGTTGATTAATTTAAGGCTATTGATCATTTGATCAAATATCAAAAGGTCAATGGAGATGTGTTGATCCATTGAAGTAAACAAATCGGTTGGTTACCACTATTTTTCTAAGCACTAAATGATTGAATTAAACTGAGTTGAATCAGATAATATCATTTTATCAGTTAAAAGTAGTATCAATACCATATTTCAACTATTATTTGACAATAAACTTTTTTCTTTCTCACAATACCTCCCATTTTCACTATTTACATATTATATTTCATTTTTGTGTTTGTTTTTTTATTTTCTTGTTAATTTTCACAATTAAGAATTCATTCTCTGTGGTTTTACCCTTCTTTCGATAACATTAGTGAAAGTGGGTTAGATAAATTTTAAATTTGTGTGAGTCCAATGACATCACAATCAAATTTTGGATGCCTTTTAGGGGAAGGATCATGTGACCTAGTCAACAAAAAATAACAAAAAAAATATAATACACAAAAATAAAAAAATGAAAAACAAAGTACACAATGGAGTCTTGAAACATTATATTACAACATACACACTAGTTCATATAAGGATGAACATTAAACTTCAATATCTAATATAAAAAAATAATTTTCTAACGTGGGGATGTAAGAAAAATATGACATTGAAAATTGAGAATATCTAGAAGGAAGACTATATAATCAAAACCTAAATGTTCCCCCAGCCATATTACATACCCTTGAGACACCCAGACTTAAAATATTTCAATTTTAAAATGTGTCATGAAACCAATATTGGATTTGGTTGTCCCATAGGTTTAGGATCATTGAGATCAGTTGTCTCATATTTCTCAGAAACAAGCATTCAACGATATACCAACATAGGACTCAATTGAACTCATTAGATATTTCAATGGTTTTATCCAGTAATTACCTATAGAAAATTTGAATGAGGAGGAGCTATGGTTTTTTTATTCCCATTATATCTTAAGGGGAGGTCTAGGACTTGATTTCAAAATGAAGATGAATAAAATTTTCAAACATGGGATACAGTGTTGAATGATATTATTTCCAAATTGTACCCCTAGAACACAACCATAGAGGTTAGGCACAAGATCACCAGATCTATCTAGGATGAGGGAGTGAATTTTCATAAATAATGGATTGGTTTAGAGGTCTTCATTGTAAAATTCCCTATAACGACTTAGCTCTCCATCTTCTTAAGGAAAATTTTATAATTCCCATAATCATTATAACCAAAATATATATAACCAATATTTTTTGAGTGATTTATCTAACTTTAATACTAAATAATATAAATAATTGTTTTATAATATTTCCCAAATGTCTCAACACAAGTGCACAAGAAATAGATTCATCTATAGAGATAAAATAACAACTAAGGTTTCTATAATTAGATTTAGAGTTCTTTATGAGAAATGTTGTCATTGTGGGATTTTTGATCACATTGAAAGATGATTCCCAATCATTTATCTCCAATTCCAATCAAATAAGAGAGACCTATTTATATATTGTAAGATACTAAATTATGAATAATTGATCCCTTATAAATTTTGTATAACTTGGGATAAAAATTACACAAACCTATCCTGGAATGAACAAGTTGTGGTGATACACCATAATTCCCCCAATTCCCAATCACGACCCAAATAATTTTTACAAAATCAATATGTTTATGATCATTAAATTCTCAAGGGGAGTTTTTGGGGATGTCTAAGTAGGTGTTGGTTGAGATTAGCTCATCGAGGAAGGATACTGATACCAAGATTCACAATAAAGATCTTTAAATAGGTCAAATTGATAGAGATCAAGGTGGTATGGACAAGGGAATGAATCCAATTATTTAAATTCCTAATCCAAGAGATAATTTTTGGCCTGTCAAAATTAGATCTGGCCTTAAAACCCATGGATAAAATTAACGTCACGAAGGAGTAAAAAATAAGGAAATAGTTGAATTTAAAAATGAAAAACAGGAAAAATCACAATATTGAAATATTGAAATTTTAGTCCAAAATTAATAGAGTGTAAAACCCCTGTGTAACACCCCATGCTTCCACGGTACGTTTCCCTTTGAATAATGCAATGGCGTGCATTGTACGCAACTTCGAGAATCTGACACACCACAACCAATAAATCTAGCCATTATGAAATTTTATAAATTCTATCTCTAAAAATGGAATTTATTTTTGGATTTGAAATATCTAATTTAGACTAGGGTGAAATTTTGGTACTTTTCAGATTACTTTCATATTTTGTGAATTGTGAAAATTACTAAATTTTAATTAAAAATAACTTTTTTAATCGAAATAATTATTATTGATAAATTATGAATTTGAGTGGTTTTAACGTATATTTAGAATATATGTTTACCATTTAATTAAATGTTTTTAATTGGACATAATTTCACAATTAAACCAGATATAAACAAGTGCTAATCTTTTGATAGTTATTATCTCTTAAAAACACATTTTTTGTTTTAACAACGGGAATTAATTTTAAATTAATTTCTGCCACTTCTGTGAATTAAATTTGGAAAAATGTATTGCATATTTAGAATCAGGATATCCAAATTATGTAAATAGGTCACTTTTATTTTTATACATTTTGAATAATTACTTCGGTAAATATTTTATTTACCATGGTTAAAAGGTAAATCCGGTAAATAATGGTTAAAAAATAATATAATAAAAATAAAAAATTAGCCTAAAACGTCTCCTAACCTTATTGGTTGATACATTTCCTACCATGGTCATCTTTGGGTCGATTTTGGGACCCCATGGAGCCACATGTAAGTGATATGGACACTTTATTTAAATTAAGTTAAAATGAATGCAAAAATGACACAAGCATATATATTTTAGAAAAGAAATTTTTACATAGCGATATATATGTTGGATTTTCGAATACAAATTTTCATTAGAAATATAAAAGGATTTCCTACATAATGGTATTTTATTTATAATTTTTAGACATTAAATAATATAATGTATATACGACACAATAATGATGCAGTAAGTACCATAATAGTAAACAATTAAAATATTGGTATTATAAATACCCAAAAAAATATAATTTGAGACTTTTAATGAATTAAACTAATTTTATAGGTTAATATGATATTTTATTAATTATTTAATCAACTTTTTTCGAAGTAATAATTCTGTTATGAGTTTTACAAAAATCAACTATTGAATAGTGTCAAAATTGACATAAAAGAGTTTTTAAAATAAATATTATATTATTAATTGATATTAAATTATTAAAAATCTATGGTTCTGCAAAAAGACATATCATAATAGTTTTATAATTAATGGACCACTTTGGGGGTCTATTTTATGTATATAGTATGTTTATTAACTATATAATATAAAAAAACAAAGTGACATGGTAAATGTCAAACTAATTTACTAAGAGTTAAAACAAAAGGATAAGGTTAATATAATGACCCAAAACTGTCTAAATAATATTGTCTGAATAGTTTTCGACCTATACTCACCTTGACCTTTGAATAATAAACTTTGGATCCATTATAAACCGAATATGAATTTATTATAAATTAATATTTCTAGCTTTTCCAAAGGTGCCCCTCACCCCTCTTATAAAAGGGCACTCCTCCTTCTCATTTCTTCACACCTTCAAATCCTTTTTGATCGGCCAAAACCTGCCCAAATACTCTCTAAACATCCCTCAATACAACCTAGAGGCCTTAGTTTGATCAGAAATCCAACCTAAGGAGCCCTTTTGATCAAATCAAAAGGAAGAACCCAAAGAAGAGGTAATGTTTTCACCACCCCTTTTCAAGTTGCTTTCTTCTTCCACTTATTCTTTCTTTGTTATTACCATTATAAAATAATAAATCCAGTATATTATATATACTATGATGTCATTATAAATATGGTACATACATATTCAGTATTCTATCCACCCTTTTAATAACATGTCACCATACGTGCGTACGTACGGCTTACCGTCTCCACGTCGTGGTGTAATTGTTATTCAATATATTATTATTTGGGTGGGTATAATAATGATGTATAAATCATTTAAATAATAAATATAACATGATAATGATTATGTATATATGATATACCATCTAATTATATATTATTTTAATATCAAAAGAATGATATTGTCGCTCGTGCATACGTATGGAGTACCGTCTCCACGAACGCGGTGAGATTCATTCTCCATCATATCCATTCAAGTATAATTCTCATTTGATGATTAAAAATAATGTTTAAGGACTTGATATCATTCTGGATATGTATAATATACATCCCATTAATAACAAATATGGCTCACATAACAAAGAATATAAAGTAAACTAAACTCGTTAACACCCGAAATGATGATAATTCTAATATATTATTAAAAAATCAATCATATATGATATCATATTAATGTAAATGATTCTTGTATAAATCAATAAAAATTATTTCACCATTATACAGGATGTTAACCTACCATCGACCAAGTAAAAAGTACAAATATGGGGGTTTGTTAACTCACTCTTAGTTTCATGAGAATTCCACTGTTCACCACTTAATTGTTGCATGTGGTGTATGTGTACTTCCCATGATTGTTTTCATTGTGTAATATAATTTAATTTATGGGTATTTACATCATCATGGTATTATCCTTCTTTCATGGGTGTATGTTTCGTAAGTTACCTAATCGATAAGGGAATTTGAAATTTTAATTTCCACTCATTTCACTTTACGCATACTTCATTGATTATTTTACTCCAAGATTATGTGTGGAATCACTATTCATTTGATTATGTCATAATTTCCACTCCCCTTTCTATGGATATAATTTTTATACAAAAAAATCACTCCATTGATAAATTCTCAAGTCATCGGTATGATCTTGATAAGATTAATTTTTACTCAATCTTGATTTTTTGAGATAAACATCCAATTCATTGCTGTTCTTTTTACTAGAATATGTGTGAATTTACCTTGATTGTTTTACACTGAATATCCAATAATATTTAGTGTATTTTTATTTGTCACACATAATTATGTCGTTGATTTATCCTTAACCTAAGGATACGGCCTTTATGAGAGATTTCATCTCAATTTACATTCCATTGAGACTTCTTTGTTGTTATACACCAAATCACTTTTATGTGGTGTATATAATGTACTTTGACATAGTATATCATGAATCCCTTTATTCTCATGATATAAAAAAATTATTACCTCAATTATTTTTATACAAGTGTCACTCTTTTGGTTATAATCTCTAACTAAAATACCACTTTTAAATGTTTTATAGACCTATTCTTCTAAATCTTTCTCATTAATGTCCATGTTTTAAAAAAAATGGTTTTAAGGATTTATTTATATGGACATTAAAGTTTCAAAATTAAAACTCCTTTTGAAAGTTTCAAAGTGGAATTGGACACTTTGATTCAAAAATCTATTTTTAAATGGCTTCTTGACAAATAGTGTGACATTTAAATGTTTTCATGAAAAAGGGGGATATTTCTCTCAAATAGTTTAGATGATTATTTTCATCTATGTCAACATCCTTCATTATACTTGATTGAGGTTAATGTGATACAATAAAATCTTCCATATTGTATCAATTGAGTTATGTTTGACTTTGGATGTGCTATTTTTATACCATTCATGGTTTGTGGTTAAAGTATTGACATTTCGTATGTTAGTTTTAATAATAATGTTTATGTTATGTTTAAACCTATTCATATGGGGAATGCATTGGACTAAATAAGTGACGGGTGGAGCCCGCTATAGCTCCTAGATGCATCGGTAGGTCTCATGAGATAAAATAGTGTCTTGGCATAAGGCCTTGACAAAATCTTATTTGTAGTCTTGGAACGAGGCCTTGGATATGTGGTTATGAGAGTCTGGAATTATGCATTCCATCATTATGAAAGTGGTAATTGATATTGCATGTGATCATTCGACTAGTAGAATATCCATGTGAGTAAGTAAATGGCATTATTTTATTTTATCTTTTCCATTTTATGCTGAAGTTCATGTTTAAAAGGCTTTAGTTTTAGTTATAAACTGCCTTAAGTGTTTATGCTTATCTATGAAAGATTCTGCTATAATGATATCCTTACTGAGCATCTGAGCCCACCCATTTCAATGTTTTATTTTTCCTAGGATTATGAAGAAGTAATTTATGAATGACCTGCAGGGATAGTATGGGGGGATATGAAGACAAGATGTTGTTGTAGTTTTTTTACCTTATGATGTAATGTAAGACTTATGAATATATCTAGTGTTTCCGAGACTACTAAACTAATCGGTCATTCGAGACTTGATCCTTTGTGATCATGCCAATGTTATGTAATAATGCACCGACTCAGGGTATCTAGGGTCGGGGCGTTACAATTGGTATCAGAGGAGGTTTAGTACAAACCTTGGAAGCTAGATTTAGATAAACTCTAATTAGATCACATATCCCTAAGAGATAATTTGAGGATTAGTATAGAAGAACATACTAGAATTTTGGTATTGTAGATATTTTGTGAGTTTTCCGAGCTGGACATCCCTTTCTGGATACGAGCAGGTAGAGGCGGCTCTGGCACAGATTTACCTAGGGGTAAAACCCAAAAACACCGCTTTGAGCTAGACTCGAACGAGAACTGGTGCACGACAACGGGCCTTGCTGCACTCTTTGTTACGACACTCCAGGGGGATATGTTTTGGTAAATTCACAAGATTAGTATGAACCATTATTAAGGGAATACAAAAAAATTCCCCTAAGAATATATGTCGGCAAATAGATAGTGGAAAACCTAGATTTTAACATAGGATACCTCAAGTTAGGATATATTGTTCAATTACAAAATTATCCTATTATGTATATTTTTTTACATTATTATTAGATAAGTATTCAAAAACCCTACTTGTATATTATTTTTGTTAGTTGAAACATGGAGGGAGAAATATTACGAACACATCTTCTCTCTCTTCCTGAAGAACTACTTACAATTATTATCCAGAATTCATGCGCAGATGATGTTGAAACTTTTTCAAATGTCCAAGTTACATGAAAACTACATTATGAGACATCCAATACCTCTAGCATTGCACGATTCATTCAAGGATCAATTACCGACTATGGGATAATGTTGTGCTCTCAACTTTTTTACCATGCTAAGCGTGGTAAGTACCATCAGGGTAATTTCAAATTATTCACATTATCTCAAAATTATGATGCACTAAATGATTTTTTAGATGCTGCAGAAGAGGGAGACCTTTGACCAGCCTATATGTATCAAATTATAAATTTATGTCTTTTGGGATATATAGAAACTGATTTACCAAAACCTTATTTTGAAATATTTAAAGATTAATTAGTGATAATTTTTCTAAAAAACGTGTTAATGACGATGTCTCAAAATTATATATAATAAATACCTATTTTTTATGATGCATCGATGCATCCATCGATATAATCCAAGATGGATGTGGAGTTTTTGGGTAAAGGAAGTAGATGATTTTGAAAAATTCATGAGGTACCATTGTGACACATGAACGCATTCTACCAAAAGGATAATATGCCTAGTATCTCTAGAGTTCATGTTGTGATCCACATATCTATAGTGACAAAATACATTCCTGACCCAACACATGTACTCACCTATGAAGAATTAGAACTGGAACCAGATCTATCTTATTGTGGAGAGCCTGTCAGAATTCTTCATACCAAAGATCAAGTGTTGAGAAACAGGATTACTCATCTAGTAAAAGTTCTATGGAGAAATCATAATATGGAAGAGGCAATGTGGGAACCCGAGGAACATATGATGAAGAACCTATGTAGAAATAAATGGATGGTGAAATGATTAAAAGTGTTAGTGATCTTTATTGATGGGATTATTTGGAATAATTTTCTCCTGTATGTGTAAACCTGCAATTTATCATGTGAAAATGATATTTGTGGAAGAATTATCTTTTCTGTTGCAGATATATTTATAAATAACCATTTGGACTTATATGATCATTGGGTTTGAGGAAATTATATGTTATTATAATTTGGGATGAAAATTCAAGGTATGAGATAAGATTTGTGGTTAAATTCTGTTATGGTTATTTTGAGGAATTTATCTAATTTTGGAAATGTTATAAAATATAGTTTTTGAAAAAAGGACAACACGCAGACCGTGTGACAGCCCATCGCGTCAGACAAAGCTATGGTAATCGAACCCACAACCAAAGTGCGATTGGGATTTATCGCCTACCACTGGACTACGTGAAGTCCCTGGGTAGTGTTACTATTATTTTTAGTTAAATTATTTTATTGATCATTAATAATTTGATTTGGGATATTATGTCTTATCAAATAAATACCCTTAGTATAGGAAAATGATTTGGTAATTAAGTGATAGATGTTATTTTGGATGTTTTTTGCTTTGTTGTATGAAAAATAGAATAGTATGGGATTTCATTTGAGGAGTAATGGTGGATTTTATCTATGTTTTTATTGTAGATTTATTCTGATTTGGGTTGTTTATGGAAATGATTAGGTTAATTACAACTAAGTATGTGACTTTATGAGTAATTAATGTCATTTTGAGATATAATCTAATGTGGAAGACTACATTCTTATATGTTTTGGGTCTCAATATTATATTGGATTATATTGAAGGATTTTAAGGTCAATTGATTATTGAATGGTACTTATTTAACTTTAGGTTATTGTTGGTTTAATTATGGAAATTAAGATTAGTGCTTATTTCTCTCAAGGAATATCCTTTTGGGATCATTAGATCTTGTACTAACCATTTTGGTTTTAATTAATCTCTAAAGACAATGTAAATATATATTTCATCTTGCATGGATCATGTGATTCTATAGAAGTTTATTCTATCTTTTCAAGTGTTACCAAGTCTTCTTGAATAATCATCGTTTACAAAAAATGTGTTAGTGGTGGAAATTTATTAAAGAATTAAACTCTACTTAAAATGTAAGAATATATCTTTATATTCTTAGTCAATATCATAAATGAATTCCTCATCCTTATGTAATATAACTTAAAACAAAAAATGTTGTCTGTTTACATTCCTACTAGGAGACTAATGGTTGTTTGTCCCAACACATGTTTATGGTTTTCTAATTGTTATCTTTATACTGATCATGATTTATATCACTCTCCATCCGAACTTGACACTTAGTTTATCATACACATCCATGTTTTCCTACCAGGAATCCTAGTATGGGTTATCTTGGGTGACCTTTATACCTCCCATCCATTCTTTTAAAGTGATAGTTTTATTGACTCTTTTTCTGAGGTGGGACTTTCCATTATATTCTCAAGCCCAATTTTAAAAATTTCGAGGATGCAATTTATTTTAGGAGGGTAGAATGTAACACCCCAAGCTTCCATGGTACGTTTCCCTTTGAATATTGCAATGGCGTGCATTTTACGCAACTTCGAGATTCTAACACACCATAACCAATCAATCTAGCTGTAATGAAATTTTATAAATTATATATCTCAAAATGGACTTCATTTTTGTATTCGGATATCGAAATTAGCCTAGGGTGAAATTTTGGTACTTTTCGGATAACTTTCATATTTGGATGAATAGTGAAAATTACTCAATTTTAATTAAAAAAACTTTTTTAATCGAAATAATTAATAATGATAAATTATGAATTTGAGTGGTTTTAAAGTATATTTAGAATATATTTTTATCATTTAATTCAATTTTTTTCATTGGACATAATTTCACAATTAAACCAGATATAAACAAGTGTCAATGTTTTGATAGTTATTATCTCTTAAAAACACATTTTTGTTTTAACAACAGGGATTAATTTTAAATTAATTTCTGCCACTTCTGTGTATTGAATTTGGAAAAATGGATTCCATATTTGGAATTTGGATGTCCAAATTGTGTAAATAGGTAACTTTTATTTTTAGAAATTTTTAATAATTACATTGATAAATATTTAATTTACCAAGGTTAAAAGGTAAATCCGTTAAATAAGGGTTAAACAAATAATATTATAAAAATAAACAATTACAATAAAACGTGTCCTAAACTTATTGATTGATACATGTCCGACAATGGGAATCTTTGGGTCGATTTTGGGACCCCATGGATCCACATGTAAGTGATAGGGACATTTTATTTTAATTAAGTTAAAATGAATACAAAAATGACAAAAACATATATATTTTAGAAAATAAATTTTTACATAGGGTTATATATGTTTGCTTTTCAACTGGAAATATTCATTAGAAAGATAAGAAGATTTCCTACATAATGGTATTTTAATTATAATTTTTAGACATTATATAATTTAATTTATTTATGACACAATGATGATGCAGTAATTACCATAATACTAAAAAATTAAAATAATTGGTATTATAAATACACAAATAAATATAATATTAGCCTTTTCATGAATTACAATAATTTTCTAGGTTAATATGACATGTTAGTAATGATTTAATTAACACTTTTAGAAGTAATAATTCTGTTATGAGTTTTACAAAAATCAACTATTGAATAATGTCAAAATTGACATAAAAGAGTTTTTAAAACAAATATTATATTATTAATTGATATTAAATTCTTAAAAATCTAAGGATAGGCCAAGAGACTTATATCATGATATTTGTATCATTAATGGACCACTTGGGGGTCTCTTGGATGTATATAGTATGTTTATTAACTATATAATATAAAAATAAAAAGTGACATGGTAAATGTCAAACTAATCAACTAAGAGTTAAAACTAAACGATAAGGTTAATATAATGACACAAACCTGTCTAAATTCTTTTGGTTTAATGGTTTTCGACCTATCCCCACCTTAACCTATGAATAATAAACTTTTTATACATTAGGAACCGAATATTAATTTATTAGAAATTAATATTTCTAGCTTTTCCAAAGGTGCCACTCACCCCTCTTATAAAAGGGCAGTCCTCCTTCTCATTTCTTCACACCTTCAAAGCCTTTCTGTTCGGCCAAACCCTGCCCAAATACTCTCTCAACTTCCCTAAATACAACCTAGAGGCCTTATTTTTATCATAAATCCAACCTAAGGAGCCATTTTGATCAAATCAAAAGGAAGAACCCAAAGAAGATGAAATGTTTTCACCACCCCTTTTCAAGTTTCTTTCTTCTTCCACTTATTCTTTCTTTTTTAATACCATTCTAAAATAATAACTCCAGTATCTCATATATATTGTGATGTTATTATAAATATGGTACAAACATATTCAGTATTCTATCCACCCTTTGAATAACATGTCACCATACATGTGTACGTACGGCTTACCATCTCCACGTCGTGGTGTAATTGTTATTCAATATATTATTATTTGGGTGGGTATAATAATGATGTTTAACTCATTTAAATAATAAATATAACATGATAATGATTCTGTATATATGATATACCATCCAATTATATATTATTTTAATATCAATAGAATGATATTGTCGCTCGTGCGTACGTACAGAGTACCGTCTCCACGAACGCGATGAGATTCATTCTCCATCATATCCATTCAAGTAAAATTCACATTTGGTGATTAAAAATAATGTCCAAGGACTTGATATCATTCTGCATATGAATAATATACATCCCATTAATAACAAATATGGCTCACATAACAATGAATATAAAGTAAAAAAACCTGTTAACAATAGAAATGACGTTAATTCTAAGATATTATTAACAACTCAATCATATATGATATCATATTAATGTAAATTATTATTGTATAATTCAATAACAATTATTTCACCACTATACAGGAGGGTAATCTACCATCGACCAAGGAAAAAGTACAATGTAAGAGGTTTCTTAACTCATTCTTAGTTTCATGAGAATTCCATTGTTAACCACATAATTATTGCATGTGGTGTATGCGTACTACCCATGATTGTATTCATTGTGTAATATACTTTAGTTTATGGGTATTTACATCATCATGGTATGATCCTTCTTTCATGGGTGTATGTTTCGTAAGTTACCTAATCGATAAGGGAATTTGAAATTTCAATTTCCACTCATTTGGCTTTACGCATACTTCATTGATTATTTTACTCCAAGATTATGTGTGGAATCACTATTAATTTGATTATGTCATAATTTCCACTCCCATTTATGTGGATATACTTTTTATACACATAATCACTCCATTGATAAATTCTCAAGTCATCGTTATGAACTTGATAAGATTAATTTTTACTCAATCTCGATTTGTTGAGATAAACATCCAATTCATTGGTGTTGTTTTTACTAGAATATGTGTGAATGTCCTTTGATTGTTTTACACTGAGTATCCAATCATATTTAGTGTATTTATATTTTTCACACATAATTATTTCGTTTATTTATCCTTAACCTAAGGATAAAGCCTTTATGAGAGATTTCATCTCAATTTACCTTCCATTGAGACTACATTGTTGTTATACACCAAATCAATTTTATGTGGTGTATATAATGTACTTTGACATAGTATATCATGAATCCCTTTATTCTCATGATATTAAAGAAAATTTATTACCTCAATTATTTTTATTCAAGTGTCTCTCTTTTGGTTAGAAACTCTTACTAAAATACCATTTTTAAATATTTTATAGACCCATTCTTCTAAATCTTTCTCATTAATGTCCATGTTTAAAAAAATGTTTTTAAAAATTTATTTATATGGACATTAAAGTTTTAAAATTAAAACTCCTTTTGAATGTTTCAAATTGGTATGGGACACTTTGATTCAAAAATCAATTTTTAAATTGCTTCTTGGCAAATAGTGTAAAATTTACATGATTTCAAGAAAAAGGGGGACATTTCTCTCAAATAGTTTTGATGATTATTTTCATCTATGTCAACATCCTTCATTATAATTGATTGAGGTTAATGTGATACAATACAATCTTCCATATTGTATCGAATGAGTTATGTTTGAATATGTATGTGCTATTTTTATACCATTCATGGTTTGTGGTTAAAGTATTGACATTTCGTATGCTAGTTTTAATACAAATGTTTATGTTATATTTAAACCTGTTCATATGAGGAATGAATTGGACTTAATAAGTGACGGGTGGAGCCTGCTATTGCTCCTCGATGCATCGGTAGGTCTAATGAGACAAATAGTGTCTTGGCACAAGGCCTTGACAAAATCTTATTTGTAGTCTTCGCACAAGGCATTGGCTATGTGGTTATGATAGTCTCGCATTATGCATTCCATCATTATGAAAGTAGTTATTGATATTGCATGTGATCATTCGACTAGTAGAATATCCATGAGAGTATGTAAATGGCATTATTTTATTTTTATCTTTGCCATTTTATGCTGAAGTTCAAGTTTAAAAAGCTTTTGTTTTAGTTATAAGCTGCCTTAAGTGTTTATGATTATCTATGAAAGATTTTGCTATAATGTTATCCTTACTGAGCATCTGAGCTCACCCCTTTCAATGTTTTATTTTTCCCAAGATTATGAAGAAGTAATTTATGAATGTCCTGCATGGATAGTATCAGGGGATATGAATACAAGATTTTGTTGTAGTTTTTTAACCTTATGATGTAATGTAAGACTTATAAATATATCTAGTGTTTCCAAGACTACTAAATTAATCGGTCTTTCGAGACTTGATCCTTTGTGATCATGCCAATGTTATGTAATAATGCACCAACTCTGGGTATCTAGGGTTGGGGCATTACTCCCTGATAGAAAAATCTAGAGAAAAAATTAAAATTAAATGGGAGTTGATTAAGGAAGGAAATAAGAGTCATAGGTTTTAGGAGAATATGAGAAACCAACATTTTATAAAACCTCATGCCCATCCCATTCCCTCACTAAAAAGATTGAAAAATGGTGATGAACTAGATTACATGAGGTTATTAAAAATGATTAATACCTTCTGAATCAACACAAAATTCATTGAAGACTTGTATAATATTCATTCATATATAAAATTCACCTAGAGGTCACTAAAAAGAAAAAATGATTATATGAAATTAGATTCAATCAAACTCAATTTTGAGTGTTGTGCAGTTCTGTTAAAGAAGATTCCTCCCATGTTCATTGATATAGAATATTGGTTATTAAATGATGTATAAGAGTAATTGGATAAAATAATTATCCATGTGATTTAGTATCTTGTATTAATATTACTAGTTACTCCTTGTTTATGACTGTGGGCCTTTGGGATATACAAAAAACTATTGTTTCTTTTCAACTCACTAATAAGTCACTCAGTCATCCCTATAAAAGGTTGGATGACCTATTAGCGAGTGTTTTAAAACTCCCACATCTGAAAAACATTATAATCCTTGATATTAAATGTGATTGAAGTGGTCTCGATCATCTTAGGAAGACCGTTTCTTACTACTCGAGGAGCTATCACTGATGTGTATAGAGGAAAACATACCCTCTATAATGTGGATGATGTGGAAGAGATGTAGTTTTTTAATAATCCCAAGCATGAGGTTAGATGATACATGATTAATTTTGATGAGGTTAACTATTTCAAATTTTAGGGAAATGATTATTATGGTTTCTTCCCACTAGAGCTCAAAATTATAATTATTTCCCATCACATTGAAAATATCTATCATGCTACTACTCTTTCCCCTATATATCAATTAATGAAAATATTCATTCTTCAAAACCCATTTTTCTATGTGAGATATAACTTTTTCTGGATTTGTTTAATCTAGTTTATTAATGATCCCATTTTGAAGTTTAATTTATGAAACTTTTTAGAGGTGAAAAAGTTTCTTGGTTGGTTCTTTCTGAAAAGCATGGTTGATCACATTACAAACAATTTTATTTCCTTGAAAAATTCTCACATACTAAGTTTTATGGAGTGTGGGATAACTTAAAACTTGAACATGAATGGTTAACATATTTTTATACCTATTTGGACACTAGGAATATTCTTTTTGAAGTAAATATGATTCCTTAATAGGGATTTTTTTTATGATCTATTATCTATTTTAGGATTCCTTTCTATAAATTATAAGGAGTTTTATGCTGTTTTTCATCTGTTTCTTGTCATTTTTCCAAACTATACGTGTGTAGGATCTTGTGAAATAATTCATGATCACAATGTTTATTTTAATTTGATACTATTATAAATTTTAAAATTCAATTTTGTTAGTTTTTTGAGGCCATGATAAGTTGTAAAACATATTTCCAATTGCCATGAATAAATAATTTTTTAGAATCATGCTTACTTTTGAAGATGAAAATGGAATGATGAATTGAATTTTTAATTCCATAGAAAATAATGAAATCTAAACCATTAACAATTCATACCAATTTCCTTATCATTTTTATAAAATTTTAGTGGAAAAATTCTAGTTGGGGAATTTAAACCTGGCATTGCATGGGAGGAAACCCATTATTTACTAGTTTTCAGCTTTAATTTTTATTTTGAATAAATCTCTTTGCTCCACTATGTGTCTCCTATGATTTATACACCATAATTTCTAAATTTCATTGAAATAACTTTTCTTCGGATTGATGTATTATTTTTTGACAATTTCAGTTACCAATGAATTGTAGGGGGTCTTGTAGTCTCGGTTGGTTGTGAGAATTAAATACCAGTGGCATCCTTATTTGGAACACCCATTATAAAAGAAAGATGTTGTTTTTAAGAAAATTAGATAAAACATCCCAAAAAATTATTATAGTCAATTCAATTCTTCTTTTCTATTCCTCTTTCTCATTTCGCTCTATTCATTTTTATGATATTCAATATTTCCACAGACGGATTTTTCATTACTGTACAGGTGGATTTCATTCTACAATACACCACTGAAAAGAGATTCTTCAAATTAAGGGTTTAACTAGTTTTACATGCATAAATCGATTATTAGTATATTTGTTGGTTTCATTTAATATTCAATTAAATTTATAGATAATTTATCCTACTCATGTGAAAATATTTCATCAAATAATCTGATTCATGAAACTATTTAGAAACATATTATGTGATTGCCTGTTTGATGGTAGATTGTGGTTTTTTATATGATTTTTTATTTTACTATATTTTTGAATGCCAAAAACCCTTTTGTAAATTCTTGGAAACCCATTGAAATTAATTTTAGTGTGCCTCACGCCTATAATATTTTTAAACCTTTTAAATTGACTCCCTCCTTGAGTATCATCATTCATGATAATTATGTTAATTAAATGGTGGGGAGGGGTCTTCAATGAAATAATATTATGCCTAATTATATAATATCAAAAACACCTTCATTTTTTTAATTACCATCCATTCAAAATGTAAATACATATATTTTATGTATTTTGAATAAAAAACAATAATATAGCAAAAAAATAAAAACAAAAATGATAGATAAATAGAAAATAAAAAAATATATCCATTATGTCATGCCTGGGAAATAAAAATCCATGCTTCCTAGTGGGTTTCACAAGTTAGGAAATTTTTGTAATTATGTGATTACTAAGTGACATCACCTATTATTCATAAAAAATATCAATTTAGCATATAGGAAAGGTAGTATGATAGAAAAAAACATTACATAATTTTTATTTAGAATTGAGAAAACATGATATTTGAACTCAAACCTGGATGGATGACCTTTTTGAACAACAACTTAATTTATCATAGTCAAATGATAATTATTTATTTACTTGGTAACTGGAGTAAAATGGAAAAATGGGATCCCATGGAGAGTCTCTGATAAAAGGGAACTATGTGTGTATATTTTAATAAATAAAATTAATTATCAATTTTAATTTGTGTTTTTCACAAGAAATATGGTTTGTAAATAATAAAATACAGTATCTAGTAAAAATGAAATCATTTAAAAACGGTGAATTTTGAACCGAAATAAAGAAGGGATCAATTTAATTAATTAAAATCAATTTATTGAGTCAATAATTTTTTAATAATCTTCAAAACTAAATTTTAGATCCTAGGGGAGAGTGATAAACTCATCTGTCTTTTGTTAAAATCTAAATTTCCCTTATTTCTAACCCATTTTACTCTTATAAGTTGAACATGATTTGGAAATTGAACTGATTCTATGAGTAACACTCATATAGAAATCCAAAAAATTTTATTTAATGTGGGATTTTTTTTCTTTAGTTTATTTGTAACACCCCAAGATTCCACGGTACACTTCTCTTTCAATAATGCAATAGCTTGCATTGTACGCAAGTTCGAGATTCTAACACACCGCGACCGATCAAAGTAGCCATTATGAATAGTTATTCCCAATTTTTGATATTATATAATTTTTATATTTCAAAATGGACTTCATTTATGTATTCGGAATATTCAAATTAGCCTATGTTGAATTTTTGGTATCTTTCCGAGAACTTCCAATTTTCGATGAATAGTGAAAAATACTTAAAAACAACATTTTTAATAAAAATAATTTATAGTGATAAATTATACTATTGAGTGGTTTTAAAGTATAATTAGAATATAATTTTACCATTTTATCCAATGGTGGACATTATAAATAATTTCACAAAGAAATTAGACATAAAAATTTGTCAATCTTTTGATAGATATTGTTTCTTAAAAACATGCTATTTGTTTTGACAGTGGGAATAATTTTTCAATTAATTATTACTATTTCTATGTTTGGAATTTAGTAAAATGGATCCCATATTTGGAATCATAAGGTCCAAATTATGTAATTAAGACAGTTTTGTTTTTTGACATTATGAATAGTAACGACGGTACTTATCTTTAATTATCGTGATTAATTTGTAATCGTGTTGTTAAGGGTTATAAAATAATATCAAAATAATAAAATTGACCCCAACATGTGTCCTAATGCTACTGGTTGTGTAATTTCCGACCATGATATGTTGTTTTCTAAACATTGGTACCCCATGGAATCACTTTTGGGTGATAGTGACATTTTATTATATTATTTTTCAGGGGAAAGTATAACCAAAGTATGTATCACCAAAGTAAAACAATTTTAGATATGTATATATAAATGATCTCTTAGACTATAAATATTCATTGAAAATATAAAATGATTTTATACATCATGGTAATTTATTTATATTTTATAGGCATTAAATAAATAAATTTATTTATGACACCATGATGATGCAGCGATGACCTCATTAATTAACAATTAAAATTAAATGAAAAGATAATGTAAAATATAAGACATAAACTTTTCAAAAACCTCTTGTATGAGTATATCTATAACCCTTATCACCTTATCCTAAAAATATATAATTTTGGGGCATTTAAAATCAGAAACTCATTATATAATAAAGTAACATTTCATGACTTTCCAAGAGTGTCCCTCTTCTCCTCTTATAAAATTCACCCACCTCTACCACCTTATTCACAAATTAAAAGCCATTTGGCTTCAAAAAAATCTTCCCAAATACTCTATTAACTTCCCAATCTTACTCCTAGAAGCCTCACTTGGGGCAGAAGTCTTCCCAAGGAAGCCTTTGGCTCAAATCAAAAAGAGTTACCCAATTTTAATGTAATGTCTTCCCATATGTTCTTTTGTTTTATTTTGCTTGTCCAACCCCTTAAACTATTTTTATTCCTTTTTTTTGTATAATCACCAGTATCTTAAATATAATAGGATTTTTTTATGAGAAGGATTTGATTCACACTTACACACACCTTCGTCTAATGGTTAACGAACATTCGGTTTCTGTGGTTGGTGAATTACTGCCTCACAAAATGATGATTGTTAAATCTTCTTTTCATGCCTCTCATGGTGGCCATTAAGATGCCAGAATGTTTATATATGATATATATTATGTTTATAGTTTCCTTATTCTTCTGTATTTTTCATTTATTGCATACCTTTATGATTTCCCTTATGGGTAAACGCGAAAATTTCATTTTAGGAAGTACGGACTACCGCCCCCTCAAAGTGATTTGAATCATTAATTCCATATGTGGGACATATAATGGATGGAGTTAATGATATTATATAAGATATTATAATGGAATTATAATATAATTTTATATCATTATGATTTTATTCCATTAAATATGAAATAGAAATGAAAGTAGTGTTCATCTGTATGTATGGCTTATCATCTCAATGAACAGTGCATTTCACTTCTTACCTCTAAATGTTATGTAATATTATAAATGCATTTATATATTAAATATATAATATATATATGATATATACATCGTGAATATAATTCTGGATATAGAGGTTATTTTACCACATGAACAACTTGTAATTATAAGAAGTTTATTTTTGACTCAAGTACCAAAGATCGACAAAATGATCGTTATTAACTTAAATAATTACATATTGTTCTTAAAATGGTAATAAGTGATATAAAATGAATAATGAACATAAAAAAGGTTCTTAATCAAGTAGAAATTAACTCTAGTTTATTATTCATGTGGTTAAAGAACGACCGAGTCATGTCGGACACGAGGTAAGGGACTTCGTCTCAATCTCTTTTCATTGAGGCATATTTTGTTTTATACACAACTTTCTTTTATATGGTGTATAAAACCCTTTGAATTTTACGTTTATTCAAAAGGAATCTTTTTTATATGAATCATTTTACTAAACGACAAAAGGGAATGTTTTTTTTGTCGTACGTATGCAGCGACAACGACTTCTCTGCCACCGTAACCATTATTTGAGTTTCGGCTTCCTCTTCAAGACATAACATTTTTTAAATGAAAAATAAATACCAATTTTTACTTTTCTTTTATTTTGTTATTGAGAATTGATTTTTTATATCAATGTGTTGTATTGATATCTTGTGATGGAAATGTGGAAATCTTATGTTTCCATTATGCATGTTTTATGTGATACGATTATGTTATGGTTTATGATATGATTAGCCCTTTTCATATAAGGAATTCATTGGACTTAATAAGTGAAGGGTGGAGCCTGCTATAGATCCTTGATGCATCGGTAGGTCTCATGAGAAAAAATAGTGTCTTGGCATGATCCCTTGACAATGTTGTTATGCTAGTCTGGCATTATGCATTCCATCATTATGAATGTCGTTATTGATATTGCATGTGATTATTCGACTAGTAGAATATCCATGTAAATAATTAAATTGAATTATTTCATTTTATTTTTTCCATATTATTCTGAAGTTCATGTTTAAAAGGCTTTTGTTTTAGTTATACATTTCCATAAATGTTTATGTTTATTTATGAAAGTTCCTCCTATATTGTTATCCTTACTGAGCATCTGAGCTCACCCCATTCTATGTTTTATTTTCCCAGGATGTGAAGAAATATTTTATGACTGACCTATAGGGATAGTCTGAAGGGGATAAGAGTGTTGACTATGGAGAGTATGTTATTTTGATTTTTCACTTTATGATGTAATGTGACATTTATGAATGTATCTAGTGTTTATAAGGCTACTAAACTAGTAGGTATTTCGAGACTTGATCTTTTGTAATCATGCCAATGTTACGTAATAATGCACCGACTCGGGGTAACTAGGGTCGGGGAATTATAGTTGGTATAAAAGGGCAGTTTAGTTCTAACCTTGGAAGCTATATTTCGATAAAATATTATTAGAGTACATATCCCTAAGATAGGCTTTAAGGATTAGTATAGAATAACTTCCTAGAATTTTGTATAATAGGGATTTTGTGAGTTTTCCGAGCAACACATCCTTGTCTGGATATGATCAGGTAGAGGCAGCTCTAGCACAAATATACCTAGGGGTAATACCCGAAAACAACGCTTTGAGCTAGTCTCGAACAAGAACTGGTGCCCGACAATGGGCCATACTGCACTCTTGGTTACGACACTCCTAGGGATACACATAGGATAATTCACGATTTCTTTACAAACCTTTATGAAGGGGTTATGAGTATATAATTTCTCAAAGAAAACATTTTTTATGGATTATATCCATAAATAGTTCAATTAATGTCAAGTGTTTTACAAGTATGGAATTATGTATTTTTATTCATAAACTAATCTAGTTTATGACATTGTTTAGAAATGGAACCTATTGCAAGGAATGGAAACCATATTAATTCACACACTCTAAGTTGGGATTTCCCTCCTGTTCAAGATAATTATAATGGAGTTGGTGATACAATTGGTGTAGATCAGCTTATCTCTATACTGGGATAACTCACTCAGGTTATGAATAATAACTTTACTCATATAGATCACCCTGATCTGCAACGTCAAGGATCAATGTTAGATCGCTTCATGAGGCAACAACCACTAATATTCAATTGGAGTAAAAATCCCTTAATAGCTGAGAAATGGATAAATTCCTTAGAGAAAATATTACATTCCATGGGGATTAGTGAACAGGAAATGGTTATCATGGTAGTTTACCGCCTCACTGGAGATGCTGATCAATGGTGGTCATTAATTCAAAACACAAAGGAAGATGATGAAGTATAAAATTTTAAATGGAGGTAGTTCAATGTGATTTTCTTAGAAAAATACTTTCCTTGTGACCATCAAGCAGATATGGAAAGGAAATTTTTGAGTCTGAGGCAAAAGGATGATGAGAATGTTGCAAAGTATGAGTCTAAATTTACAAGGTTAGAGAGGCATGATTCAGATTATATATGTAACCCAATAAGTAAGATTAATCATTTATTTGATGGGTTAAAACCATTTCTCCATCAAGATTTAGTATCACAATCCTTCTCATCATACAAAGATATTGTCTCGTGTGCTATCAAGACCGAAAATGAATTCTTTATGTCTTATGAAAAAAAAAAGTAAAGAAAGAGAAGAAGAGAACGGTGGAACCAGATATAGATAAAGGGAAAAAGGGAAAGATGGATTTTACATTATGTGATAATTGTTGGAACAATCACCCCAGTACTTGCCTAAAGGGAATGGGATTTTGTAACAAATGTGGAGAAAAAGGTCACCATGCTCATGATTTCAAGGGAAAGAAAGAGGATATCAATGTTGAATGCTACAATTGTAGAGAAATGGGGCATTATTCAAATGAATTTCATAAGATTCAGGGAAACATACCTCAGAAAAGGCTAAGGGAGAAAGACCAAGCTTATGCTGTTACTAAATATGAAGTTGAATAATTATTGTATTTGTGTTTTTGGACTCAATAACTATTTTATGGTTATAAGAATAATATGATATATATAATGATTTTACTACAGTACATATTTTTTTCATTAAGGTTTTAATATGATGAAGGTAATAATATTTTTAGTATGTGATAATAAGTGAAAAGTTGATTTTTTTGGGGAATCTGATGTTACAATTGATTTTGTAATTTAGTGAATTTTTAGAGGAGGACTGGACAAAGTTATTTTGGATAACTATAAAGGTTGGAATGGATTATGTTTAACTTTGGATAGTATTATTTATGGTTAAAACATTTCTGAAGATTATTTTTGGAATATTTTAATACTATAGTTTTAATAAAAGGACAACTTGCAGGTCGGGGGTCAACAAGTCGCATCGGACAAAGCTGTTGGAATCGAACCCACAACCATAGTGCGACAGGCCTTTATTACCTACCACTACCCTACATGAAGTCCCTGGTTATTACAAAATAGTCTCCTTAATCTTAATGGAATGTGTTAATATTTTTAACCTGGTACGATTAGGATAAATATAATATTTTTGAGTTCTATTATCTTTTTGAGTGAATGTAGAGTTTGTGGTAGAAATTAGTTGAAGGTTGAAACTCTACTTTTCAAGAATATATATATATATACCAATATCTTAGTCTATGAATAAATTAATTCTTAAACTTTTTGAAGGAGATATTAAAACAAAAAATGTGTTATCCTAATACTTTATGTTTTTTTGAACTGATGATACTTTAAATCAACATAGATTGAAGGCTTTGAGGCCCTCAATTTTACACTTGTTTGTGATTGATGACCCCAGTCACTCCATACAAATATTTATGGTTTTCCTCTAATTATATGTCTATAATTTCCACCAATTTTATCCTAATCAGGATCATAATTTGGTGGTGACTTTTTCATTTCCCTTTCTCTCTTATTACGGCTAAATTTTATTAACCTTATTTCCGATGTGGGTTTACAGAAAGGAATTTTCTATTTTCAAAATTTTATTTTCGAAGAAAATTTTCAAATTGCGAGGAAGCAATTTATTGAAGGAGGGAAAAATGTAACAACCCAAGCTTCCACGGTACGGTTCTCTTTCAATAATGTAATAGCTTGCATTGTACACAAGTTCGAGATTCTAACACACCGTGACCAATCAAAGTAGCCGTTATGAATAGTAATACCCACTTTTTGAAATTATATAAATTTTATATTTCAAAATGGACTTCATTTTTTGATTCGGAATATCAAAATTATCCAATGTTGATTTTTTGGAATTTTTCCGAGAACATCCAATTTTCGATGAATAGTTAAAAATACAAAAAAACAACATTTTTTATCAAATTAATTTATAATGATAAATTAAACTAATGAGTGGTTTTAAATTTTAATTAGAATAGAATTTTACCATTTTATCATATGGTGGACATTATAATTAATTTCACATTGAAATTGGACATAAACAATTGTCAATCATTTGATTGATATTGTTTCTTAAAAACACGCTATTTGTTTTGATAGCGGTAATAATTTTTAAATTAATTACTACACTTTCTGTGTTTGGAATTTGGTAAAATGGATCCCATATTAGGAATCATAAGGTCCAAATTATGTAATTAATACACTTTTATTTTTTTTGACATTATGAATAGTAACAACGGTAATTATCATTAATTATCGTGATTAATTAGTAATCAGGTAGTTAAGGGTAATAAAATAATATCATAATAATAACAAATTACCCCAAATGTGCCATAATGCTATTGGTTGTGTCATGGCCGACCGTGGGATGCCTTTTTTCAAACTTTGGTACCCCATGTAATCACTTTTGGGTGATATTGACATTTTATTATAATTTTTTTAGGGAAAGTATAACCAATGTATGTATCACCCAAGTAAAAAAAAATTAGATTTTTCTGTATGAATGATCTCTTATACTATAAATATTAATTTGAAATCTAATAATATTTCATACATCATGGTAATTTTTTTATAATTTTAAGGCATTAAATAAATAAATTTATTTATGAAACCATGATGATGCAGCGATTACCTCATTAATTATCAATTTAAAAAAATGAAATGATAATGTGAAATCTAAGACATACACTTATCAAAAACCTATTGGATGAGTATATTATTAACCCTTATCAACTTATCCTCGAAATATATAATTTTGGGAACTGTAAAATCTGATACTCATTATATAATAAAGTAACATTTCATGACTTTCCATGAGTGCCCCTCCTCTCCTCTTATAAAAGGCCCCCACCTCTACCACATTATTCACACATTAAAAGCCATTTGGCTCAGCCAAACTATACCCAAATACTCTCTCAACTTCCCTCTATTACTCCTAGAAGCCTCACATTGGGCAGAAGACTTCCCAAGTAATCCTTTTCCACAAATCAAAAAGAGTTACCCGATTTTAAGGTAATGTCTTCCCTTGTGTTATTTTGTTTTATTTTGCTTCTCAAACCCCTTAAACGCTTTTTATTCATTTCTTTTGTAACAAAACCAGTATCTTCAATATAGTAAGATGTTATTATGATAAGAATTTGATTTATAGTTACACACACCTTCATCTAATGGTTAAAGAACATACTATTTTTATGGGTGGCGAATTACTGCCTCACGAAACGATGATTATTAAATCTTCTTTTAAAACCTCTCCTGGTGGCCATTAAGATGTCACTGTATTTATATATGATATATATTATGTTTATGTTTTTCTTATTCTTCTGTATTTTTCATTTTTTCCATACCTTTATGATTTCCATTATGGGTAAACGAAATAATTTCATTTTAGGAAGTGCGGAGTACCACCCCCTAAAAGTGATTTGAATCATTAATGTCATATGTGGGACATATAAACGATGAAGTTAATGATATTATATATTATATAATATTGGAATTATAATATAACTTTATATCATTATGATATCATTCCATTAAATATGAAATAGAAATGAAAGTAGCGTTCATGCGTACGTATGGCTTACTGTCTCGATGAACGGTGCATTTCCTTTCTTACCTCTAAATGTTATGTAATATTATAAATGAATTTATATACTGGATATATAGGATATATATGATATATAAATCATTAATATAATTCTGGATATAATTGATATTTTACCACATGAACAACCTGTAATTATAAAAAGATTATTTTTGACTCAAGTACCCAATATCGACAAAATGACCGTTATTAACTTAAATAATTACATAATGTTCATAACATTGTAATAATTGATATAAAAGGAATAATGAACTTGAAAAAGGTTCTCAAAAAGTATAAATTAACTGTAGTTTATTATTCAATAGGTTAAATAACGATCGAGTCAAGTCGGACGCAAAGTAGGGGACTTCGTCTCAATCTCCTTTCATTGAGGCATATTTTGTTTTATACACAACATTCTTTTATACGGTGTATAAAACCCTTTGAATTTTTTTATTCAAAAGGAATCTTTTTTATATGAAGCATTTTACTAAACGACAAACGGGAATGTTTTTTTTTCATACATATCCGGAGACAACGACCTCTCTGCCACCGTGACCATTATTTGAGTTTCGTCTTCCTCTATAAGCCATAACATTTTTTAAAATGAAAAATAAATACAAAGATTTTCTTTTCTTTTCTTTTGGTATTGAAAATGGTTTTATTATATAAATGTGTTGTATTGTTATATTGTGATTGAAATTTGGAAATTTTATGTTTCCTTTATGCATGTTTTATGTGATACGATTATGTTATAGTTTATGATATGTTTAAACCTTTTCATATAAGTAATGCATTGGACTTAATAAGTGACGGGTGGATCCTGCTATAGATCCTCGATGCATAGGTAGGTCTCATGAGACAAACTAGTGTCTTGGCACGAGGCCTTGAAAAAATCTTATTTGTAGTCTTGGCACGAGACCTCGGCTACGTGGTTATGATAGTCTGGCATTATGCATTCCATCATTATGAAAGTGGTTATTGATATTGCATGTTATTATTCCCCTAGTATAATATCCATGTGAATATGTAAATGAAATTATTTCATTTTATTTTTTCCATATTATGCTTATGTTCAAGTTTAAAAGGCTTTTAATTTTGTTATACATTGCCTTCAAGTTTTATGTTTATTTATGAAAGTTTCTGCTATATTGTTATCCTTACGGAGCATCTGAGCCCACCCCTTTCAATGTTTTATTTTCCCAGGATGTGAAGAAATATTTTATGACTGACCAACAGGGATAGTCTGAAGGGAATAGAAGTGTGGACTATGGAGTCTATGTTATTGTGATATATCACTTTATGATGTAATGTAACATTTATGAATGTACCCGGTGTTTCCAAGGCTACTAAACTAATCAGTCTTTAGAGACTTAATCTTTTGTGATCATGCCAATGTTATGTAATAATGCACTGACTCTAGGTAACTAGGTTCGGGGAATTACATTAGGAACATGTATTTGTATGGGGCATAATTTTATTTTTTTTATTTTGTTTTTTGAGGTTGTTTCTAATAAATAATTCACATAGAATAGTCTAAGTGTTCTATTCATGAAGCATGGGGGTGTTTGATGAGTCTGATTTTATTTACATCTTATCACAACATTTGTAGTATTTATTCTCTTTTTATTATTAAAAAATACATTTCATATAGTAACTAACAATTATAGTATTTTTTATATTTAATTTTTAAAAATAATAGTATGTGTAAATAGTTAATTTTTAGAGTTTATTTTTGCTGTCTTGGAATAATAAAATTAATTTAGTCATTATGTTTTTTTCGTTCAAAATTTTAATGTTGATTTTATTTAAATAATCAAATTTCATTAATTTTTTAGTCGCTTAATTATTTTATTTTTTGTAATTAGTTTCTCTATTTCCTATATTTTCATTACATTTAAATTTATTCTTCTATTTCATTTATTCACCTTTTTTATTTTAATATTAAAAAATTTATCTTCTATTTTTTATTCATTAAATAATTAAATTAATTATTAAATTTTTATTAATTTATATAAATATTTCTAATTTTCATTTATATTTAATTTTAATATAAACATTTCAATTTTTTCATTTAAGATTTATTTCTAATTAACTATTTTATTTCTTAATATTTTCAATTAAAATATGTGTTTTCAAACATTAATCAATATTAAATTATTTTTTATTAATTTTTAACCCGTATAAATTTTTTAATATTTTCAAAGTATAAATTTTAATTTCATTTATAATTTAGTTGACTATTTATGCTTGTGTTATATTAAATTATTTATTTTATTTGTATAATTTTTTGGTTTATTAATTTTTTTAGGTGTTTCATCGACCACGAGAAGCATATCACTCACCGGCAACATCAAATCTGAGAACGATGACTCAATTGTGTCACCACAAGCTTGGATCAATGGTGAGTCCTTGAGTCTTAGTTACGAATCCACCACACCACCACATCTTCACCCACCATTACCGATCACTCACCATTAATGGATTTTTTTTGTTAACCACCATTGGAACTCCTTCAATGGTGACTCCTAGAGTCACCGTCAAACTGACCTTCAATTTCCCTCACCCCTTCAGCACACTATTACTCCACACCTACCAGGGATTCCTATCAGTCATAGATAACCACTACCATTCTTTTCACCTTTCTCCATCATCCACTTATCATTATTCACCACTCACTATTTCCCCTCCCACCTCGCCACTCCCTTCCAACTATTTCAAAATTCCAACAATACAAAAAATGAATGGTAGGTGAAAATAATAATAAAAATAATAGAATCCAAATTGGGAACATTAGAACCCAATAAAATAAGAAACCATGATTAAATTCACAAATTTCAATGATCTAATAAACCATCAATCATTTTCATGCCGAATCTAAGCTTCTCTAATGAACCCTCCAACCTCCTACTACTATCCACCTGCATCAACCGTCCACCATCAAAGATGAATCCAGTTGAAAACTCCCAATGATGCCACTAAATTCCACAAACCAGAAGCTAAGAAATGTCTCACCATTGAAGCCCACTACCACTAAATTCACAATAAAGGACATTGATCCCAACCCATTCCTTTGAAAACCCAAGCACAAACATATGCTGATTGAGCTGGTGATTCAATGAATCCATTCCTGTAAATCTCTTTGTACCATTACTAGAAGATTGAAACCCCTTATCCCCTTCTTCCTCAACTAGACCTGTACCCCCTTCTGGGAATCTTTAATTTTTTATTTTTTATTTATAAAACTATCTATAATATAATATATAATTTATTAAAAAATTATACTAATAATAAATTAAAAATATATATTTTAAAAATAACTATAAATACATTTATTTATTAATAAGAAACATATTTTTCTTGTAAATCAACATTTAATTATATTATTATAAATAAATATTATATTCATTTAATATTTATAACATTTAGTTATATAATATTAAAATTAATATATATTTAAATTTATGTTAATATTTTAAATAATGAATATCTATATAATAATTAAATATATTTGTATTTATTTAATAACTAATTAAAAATTTATTATATATTTTAAATATATATATATTTTAATACATGACTAAAATATTTTAATTTTATTTAACTTAATCGGTTTTTCAACATTTTTTTCATAAGAACTAATGGAGATTTTAAAGAAGTGCCACATAAATTTAAATTGCGAGCATTGGTACATTTTGTTGGAACTTCACTAGACTCACATGAGGGGGATACTAGATAATAAATATGTTCCATGTGGAAACAAGGGAATATGTTCTTTATAATTCTGATAGAAGCATCTTAACTTATTTCCAAACCATCGAAACATCCAGGTCACCACTGGAGGGGGGGGGGGAGATTAGCTTCAGATCATCATTTACTCCATGATCTTTTCCACTGATCCAACACACCCATTCCAAATCCCTCATATCTATCAATTTCTCTTGATTATCCATTACATAGACTATTATCTATTCACCATCTGAGCTTAAATAATAGAGACTAGAGTAGGTATCTGAACTAGGACCAGGAATTGGATTTAGAGTGGCATATTGAGGGGGAAATCTCAAAAAAGCTACTTCTTCATCCCTTTATTCCTTTTTTCATTTCCCTTTTCTCAATAACGATTAGTTAATTTTATTAGGGGACCTAGTATGTGATGGAATGATCAACTTTTATTGATTCTTCTCTTGATGAAAATTTTGTTTAGTGAAAATTAAAATTCAGATTTTCTTTTCTGTTGGATTATATGAATAAATTTACACTACCTAATAAATGATAGGTGAGTGTAGCAAATAAATTCACATTGGATCACTAACTGAATTACTGATAATTAGAAAATTTAAATGCATCACTTCTCCATATTGAATGGATTAATTCAATGTCTAAGATTGAATGATCAATGCTCGAGATAGTTAACCAAGTTATGTTGATCCATTGAAGCAACAACATAGTGTATTATCATTGGATGAATTACTTACCTTTAGTTAAATACGAGTATATAATTTTACCAGTTCAAAGAATCCTGATTACCCATATTTATTTATTTTTTGACTCCTTCTCTATTATTCCTCACAGGGAGTCCGATTTTCACTATTTGTTTTAGTTTTTGCTGCTATTTCTTCTTGTTTTTTATTTTCATTGGTCATTTTCAAAATCAATAATTAATTATTTATGGTTATACCCTTCTTACAACAATACTAGGCTGATTATGATATGCAAATTCATAATTTGTGTCACACTAATGACCTCGTGGTCCAATATTTATGAAAAAAATAAATACCTCCCCAAAAATAGTTCTTATTTTTTCTTTAAAAAATAAAAAACTAAATAACACTAGAAACCATTTATAGTTGAAAAATTTGAATCCAATGGTTAGTATTTTTTTAGAAGGTTTGTGTATAATTTTTTATTATTATTCTATTACATAAAAATTTACAAGACATATAATACCTCTTTTAATATAGAGAAATTCATGGTTAATGTAAAATCCAATAGAATTGAACAATATTTAAAAATATAATATTGTAAAAAATATATACATATACAGTATATTTTAATACTTAAAAGAATTATCTTAAAAATAAGAAAGTATTAATTATATTTAATAATAGTAGTTAAATTATAAATGCAAGGATAATATGTTATTGAGGAAATAAGAATGCACAAGTTGAGAAAGAATTAGTGTAAAGGAAAATGGTTTCACCATGGAACATGAGTTGGTAGATTTTTTTATAAAAATCACTCCGAAGAAGATTTAATCTATTGTTCAACAAAATTTAATGAGAACATGATTATAGTATAGGAGGAATTGAAAAAGAAAGGACTGTTGTAAATGTAACAAAAGCCTTATCAATGATGTGAGGGAAGTTGAGAAATATAGATAATTAATTACTAAAATAAATATATATATTAAATTGTGACCAAGTTTAATTTATGCACCATGAGAGGGGGAATGAATCAATTTGTTTTCAATTTAAATATTTTCTTTAATCTTGTTATTCCCCTTATTTTATATATTTCCCCTTATTTAGAGGAACAATACTATGTCTCTCTTCCCTCTCAAATACTCATAATGATTACGGAACCAAATTATAAAATTTAAATTCAAAAATCATAATAACATTTTACATAGTTAACCCAATATTGGATATTACTAATATGAACACACCAATATAGTGGTGTATGAAAATCAAATATACCCATATTCATGGGATACATGTTTTGGTCATTGTATTGTTGTTCCAAAGAGAACATACTTCAAAAATTTTTGGATGACACAATTCTAAAAAATTATCACTGCTTCATCTAATCCTATATAGGCTACATCAGAGAGAAAATATTAGTTTATAGAAAAGGGTCTATTTAGTAGTTTATAAAAATGTATTTCTCTTCTATATGAATTTAGGAATCTAAAACACCTTTAATAATAAATTTCAAAAGTGCTTATCTCTTGGAATCCACTACCATATAATTAATATTTTTCCCAAAAATAGATTAAATAAAATAATCATAGAGTGTTGAATATTATATCTTATAAATCTAGTGGAGTATAATCCCTTGAAACAAGGGTCAACTCTTTATCATTTACATCAATATTCAAAGTAGTAATTCTAACCACCAGATGAGAAAAAATTCTCACTAAACACATCATTTGATATGCACCATATTTACCAAATAGATAAAAAAATGAAACACTATAACTTTATCCTCATATTAATTTTATTAATCCAAAAAACAAGGTAATAAAATTTCATCTTCCATACCAAATTTTAAATCCCACACAATTTATTCTCTTTATTTATCATTTTCTCTATAAAAAATAATATATTAAAATCATTTTATTTCTCTTAATAAATCATATATGTTCAATGATCATTAATATATTAGAGCCTCCTTTATATCAATAATATATTGATATAAATTCCTCTTTTTTTCTTGAATATATTCTCTTGAACTAATACATTGTTCAAGTAATCCATATCCATTATCAATTCTTCATAAACTGTGTATGTAATTTAAAAATCACATCCAAAACGAAATCCACCAACCAATTACATGGAACAACCATTCAACATCTATGATTTATTATCATGACATGTGTCACACATGTTTATTGTTGTCAATACATGCTTCTTGAGTTTGATTCCATATACCAAAAACTACTCAACTTCACCATGATTTGAAATTCACACAATATAGTTGTTTTCTTTTTAATAGATCCAGATTAATGTGTCCATTTCATGAATCCCCCATATGGGTTCCACGTCTACAATATTCTTTGTATACTCAGTATTTTAGTCTCTATGTTTCTGAATTTTTTCGAAATTTTAAATTTTGAACATCATATAATCACCAATGTTTATGGTGTGACACATTAATGATGAAGGGTTTCCAAGGTTTTTGATAAATGACTAATCAAACATATTTCTCAATTATCACCATAACATTTCATTTTATTCATATCAAACTCACTATCTATAACATATTACTCCCTCATATGATATATATCCACCATATATTTTTATCCTTATGTACTCATTTCTATAGAATTGTCTAATCAAATTATGGGGCTCAATATTTCATAATAAAAATTTCATCAATTATCCAAGACTTCCTCTATGTCCATTTCTATACGAAGATCCTTATATTCATCCATTTTATACTATGATTTCTAAAATTTCTTGAAAAAATTATTTCTGTTTCACAATCCCCAAGTATTCATGATTTCACAATAGATTCAAAATGAATTTTCAATAAAAATTATATAAGATGCTACAAAAAAACATTCCATTTCAGTTTAGTGCTCGAACTCACGAAAATAACGATTCCTCCCAGATCCTCTACCTCTTCATGACTACCAACTATTTTTCAACATTAAAATGGGATTTATTATGATAATGTCTTGCAGTGTGTTTCCAATTAAAATTACAGCGAATTATATTTCTTCTAAAAAGACAAAAACACATTGGAATTTACATCTTCACCTACACTAAATCATAAAATATTCTAAAATGGCCATGGAATATTCACTATTAACTCAATAAATTTTCTAATCATTTGGTTGAGAATGATCACTATTTAACTTTTTCAATACCTCTTGTACTAACAATGGATACAATTGTTTTAAAAAATAGGGGAGACCTTGGGTGTGCTTATGGGTTTGAGACCAATTTTTTCAAAAAATGGAGTATCTATATTTTAAAATGTCTCACAATCTAATAAGTAAAAAGTCATTGTCTAGACAGTGTACAAAATAGTGGCTCAATAATAAACTAATATTAGGCCAGCTGATGGCCCATTAGGTTTCTTGTGGAGGCCAATAACTAGCCCGTGTAATTTTAGAAGATATTTTTACCATTGGAAGTGTTTCAATTTAATCTAACATCGTTGTTATATATATATATATATATATATATATATATATATATATCTTTCAAATCCATTTTCTTTTGTTCATCCTATAGGGATATCAGGTAATTTCCATGGAAATTATGGACCTTAGCCTCTAAATTCATAGGTTTTTAAATGATCAGTGATCACATTTGATCCATATGAGTATGAATAACAACATTTATTTCATATATCAATATTTATTATTATTTTATTTTTCAATATCTCTAAACCAATTTTCATTATGTTCATTTTTTTTATTGGATCAGTGGTCTTGATTCGTTCACTGACACTCGAATTTTAGGATTTTTACACATGATGTAGGGGTCCCTATGTTATCACATATAGTATTGATGCTATTTTTATCTTTACATGATCTGTCTATAAGGAAAAATATTGTGTGATTGAGCATACCAAATTATTAAATGAATCCCAATATTTAAATAAATGTGGTTGAATCATTTATGAGCTTCTATTTGCCTATTGGTGTGTGAAGATAAAAAAATAGGCCACCCGGTATGGTCTACCAACCCATTCCAATTAGGATAATGGTAATGTAGTGACTCTTGGAGTTCCATGTGCTTACCCAAAGGCTATTATAACTCCATAATATTCATTGTACTTACTTAAAATTAAGATATTAAGTTTAAATAATTAATTTTAATACTTGATTTAATGTTATTGATAAATTTTCCACCCAAGAAATTTGTAGATTATTTTTAAATGAAATAACCACTGAGATTATGAACATGATTTAATGGATATAATTATATATACTGTTTGGGTGAAATTGATGTGATTCTAATGATCCAACATGCTTCTTATTATGATTGTTATTGTTGGGGGACCTTGATATGATTACAAAGAGCTGATATGCTCATAATTATGATTATTATTGATGGGGGGCCATGAAATGATTCCCAGGAATAGATATGACCAAAAAAATTATAACCATTGGAATACCTCGATGTGATTCAAAGGATATGGTATACCTATTAGTACGATTATTATTATCAAGTGATATTGAAATGATTCCAAGGATTTGGTATCACTGTTATTATGATTATTCTAATTGAGTGATATTGATGATATTATAAGGATCCAATATGTCCACCATCATGAATATTATGGGTGGGAGCCCTTGTACTCAGTTGAAAGGATCTTTTAAGACCTTATACTTATAAATATAACTATGGATCAATGGAAAGAAACATCTAGCACTAGATAATGTAGTTATGGATTACCCTAGGGTCCACTCTGGCCTAAGGGTTTATAATATTTATTATTTATAAACAATTATATAATAATTTATTTCCTTACTCTTACATCAGTATATACTTACTAATATTGGATATTCAATACACACTTTCTGGGGTGGCATACTTAGTTTTACTCATGCCCCTCTCATGATTCCTTTGTTACCCGACCACACATCATGGTTATAGGCCATGATACAATAATTTATATTATGTTTTATGGGTGATTGAGTATGTGAAAATTGGAGCATGAATTGTGGGGATATGCATAGGGTCAAATCCAAGTTAGATTTATCTCTCAACTTGGTATTGTTCTATGAATTTTCTTATTTATTGGATGAACTGAATTTTATTTTAGTATGGTTATATATTTTTGAGTATTTTGAACATTTGTTGTTATTTTCATGTAATTTTATATAATGGATGACATAATTATCATTAATTGTATTAGTAACACTCTAACTATATAATATATTCCACCAAAAAATATTATAGATCATGACTATTATTCTAAATCTTCTGGAATATAGTGACACCCATTTAAGTCCATGTAGTGATATGATTTAGTTACTCATGAATGAAATCGACCAGAGATGTTACAAAGTGGTATTTAAAGTATTCTATTGTCTGATTATTTAAAAAATTTAAGATAAGAGAAAATATGTTTTTTAGTATGTGGTATAAAACTAATTACTATGAGTAGCTTAACCACATATAGGAAAATCCCATTTTACCAGGGGAATGTTTTTTATTTTAGGTTTATATGGTAATAGTGATTTATTTAACCATGAGTGATGCATATAATTTTCATGATTTACTATTTTTGAGATGTTACCCATGAGTCAGTATGACATGAGGATAAGTGTGAATTCATCATGGTAGACATGTATGTATTTCACTATATTGTGTGTTTATTTATAGTAAATTATTTTGTAAAAGTTAGTCCCATATAAGGTATAATTTTTCGAAATAAATAATGTAATGTTATTTTTCTTATCAATTACCTTAAATATGATTTTATAAATTTCCCCTAATTGTTTAGTAGTGTAAAGACATGTAAATTTCAAGGAAATTTTTTTCCTTTTTTCCTTTTGAATTTTACAAGAGCGCAGTTTCTGACGACACCTGATTCCGAGGCCCAGTGTGCTCGGAATCATTTCTGAAGTTTGGCTCGGGTACGTTCGGCGAACGGACGAGCGAGTTTTTTCTAACTTTTGAACCGGTTCCCGGAATCGAATTCTGAGGGCACCGATGAAATCGCAGCGCCGGTATTCGATTAGAAACGCCTCTTCTGGAGTTGCGTTTGCTCGGGTGTGGTTTTTAATTTTCGGGCTTAAAGTTAAGAAATAAAATAATTTTTGAGACAACTTTATTTTATTTCACTTAAGCCACTTAGAAGCCACTTGAAGCCACTTGTTGACGTCTTGAACTGAGTTAAACTAGATAGGATGCTATCCAGAAATATCCTACCCCCTTGGTAGGATATTTGTGAGGTGGGGCCCGCACGAGCCCCGCTGTTTCTTTCCCATATGAAACGCACCCGCGAAAACCCGTCTTTATGAAAGTCAACTGACGCGTTTCTTAAAATCTTAACAGACCATTTAACTGGGCGGTTTATTTCGTTAATTAAATGGGCTGTTTCTTTCGTTGAATTAATTCAACGAATTAATTCAATCGATTCTTAACATGTTTTCGTGTGTTGGCATATTAATAAAATAAGACCAACCAAAATCTTTTGGGGGATTAATCTTGAGATAGAATCCTTGTTTCTTCTTTCTCCTTCGCGAAGAACGCGAAGAACGCGAAGAACGCGAAGAACGCGAAGAACGCCGAACCCAGAAAACGATGACACGACGCCGTGATCCGCAACGCCGACAACGTTCTTCTACGACGTCTCTTCCTCCACGACAGATCTTCGATCGGCTGCTTGAGGTAAGAGTCTCGGACCTTCCTTTTATCTCATTCGTGATTCTTAACCAAAACACGGATTTAATTAATTTCAATTAAATCTGATGTTTCATGGTGCATTGAGTTCGCCGACTCAACGCCGGAATCCGCGACGACGCGACGCCTCCCCGGGACGACGCGACGCTCCCTCTCTTCTGTGAGGAGCTTTTCCGCGAAGAACGCCCACGCGCGACGATCATCGAGGTAGGGATTTTATGATTTGGAATACCCCTCTTTATATTCCCATGAACGTTCATTAAAAATTAAAGGAACGATTTCAAAATGAACAATTTTATTTTATTAAAATTGTCGGTTCATGTGTTGAAAAAAATTCTCCCGGTTGTTTATCTCTAACGCGGAGGGTGCGGGCCAAACGAACACGGCCCGACGACCCTCCGCCGTTCTTCGTTTTGTCCGGATTTGACGGGCGACGACGGAACGTGCCGCAATGGATGATTGATGATCCCGCAGTGAAGAACGAGTCCCGGGAGGAGCAATGTCGCAGACGGGAAGAGAATCGGACCAACGGAACGATCCCAGTGGCCGGCGGAACTCGTCGGCGGCGCGGGTCGCCAGCGCGGCGGCGCCGGCAGCCGGGAGCGGCGGCGGCGGCACCCGCCGACCCGCGGCCGCGCGGGCGCGGTGCCCACGGACGCGGCTGAAGCCGCGTCCCGACTCAGCGCGGCCCCACGCGGGGGTCCCGCGACACCACCAGGCCGCGGGGGCGGCGCCACGCGCGCCTCGGCCGTTCGGCCGCTCGGCCGAACCGGGCCGGGCCGGACCGACCGGCCGGGCCGTGCCCTGGCTGGACCGGACCGGGTCGGACCGGGTCGGGTCGACCCGGTTCGGCCGACTCCCAGGGGGGGTCGGGCCGGGTCGGCCCGGGCCCGTACCCCCCGTCTTCGGACGGTTTTCGTTCAAATGCTCGTATCTTGGGCTACGGGGCTCCAAAGGATTCGCCGTCAGCGGCAACACGATCCTTGGATCGATACGGTCGTTTCGGTATACAATACTCAAGGTGCACCTTCCTTTTCGGGAGCCTACGTGGTTAAAACTCCATAGTTAAGCGTGCTTGGCCTAGAGTAGTGATCAGGATGAGTGACCTCCTGGGAAGTTTCTCAGGGTGGGTGTGAGACGGAAAGGCCAATAAATAACAGACCGGGCGTCCGATTGACGCGCCGTCTATTTCGTTGAATTCCTCTAAGTGAGACGGATCTTTTGACTTACTCCGCTCGAGGTTTGGATGCCGACGGAGTGCGGTTGGGTTGGATCGCACCGAAATCCAACCGGGCCCCTAGAACGAAAAAGTCAATAACTCTCAGACCGGGCGTCCGATTGACGCGCCGTCTGTTGCGTTGAGTTCCTATTGATGATATAGAACATTTGGCATCTTTCACCGAGATTTGGATGCAGTTGGATAGTGGCCCGGTTGGATCGCACCAAAATCCAACCGGGCCCCTGGAACGGAAAAGCCGATATCTTTCAGACCAGACGTTCGTTTGACGAACTGTCAGCGGCGTTGGTGATCACGTTGAAAAACGGTCCCTATGAGTATACCCTATGAGTGTTCGGGGTATAGTTGAGTTACGGCTGGATTGGTTCGCACACGAAACCAACCGGGCCCTTTGGACGAAAAGGCTAATAACTCACAGATCGGGCGTCTGATTGACGCGCCGTCTGTTGCGTTGAGACCCTTATGAAGAGGTGGTCCTTTGAGATACTTTTTTTCATGACCCGTCCTCGGGGACCGTGCTGTGACTACGCCATGCCCGCCTTCCATAGGCCAGGGGCTGGCGACTAGCACCAAGGCGTAAATCCCGGTAAAAATGGAAGACATTGCCTTTGTGAAGTCAACAAGCACCACAGAGTAAGCAAGTGGAAAAGTAAACACTAAGTAAAAACAGAGTACAACTGAAGTGCGGAAAATTAAATGGGCCAGTATACAAACCCAACTGAAAGTAATGTACAACTCGAAAGGGAAAACAGCAACTGTAAAGTAAAACCGCTACACCGAGCTGTCCACTGGAAATCCCACCTAAAGGGTGGGTACAGATAGCTCCAATGCTCCTCGGGTCCTGCCGTCCGCTCCGAGCACGTCCCGCCCAGTGGTCCACCTCCAGGTACCGTCCTGCTCCGCAAGCCTTAGCCACGATCAACGATGTCCGTCATCTGCAACCAACACAACGTAGTGCGGGCATAGCCCGTCCAGAGGTGAGTATAACGATACTCAGTAGGGACCCCGAGACCCTCAAGGTCTCACTAAAACCAACAATGATAACCACAATAAGATCTCAATAGATAACCTCTACTTAGATATATGCCCATACATATACCTAAGTTATCAAGTAACCCATATCAATCATGAGGCAAACACAAGCTCAAAAGTCTCAGCTCAAACCAGGATTTTCATCACCGAAACCGTAACTGCTGAAGAGCTCCATCTCTGGAGTGTACAGTGGCCCTATCACAACTCCGAGGTACTTCTCACTAACTTAAGACTGCTGTAGTACTCCACCTATAGAGTATTGCGGGCCAGCCGCTACCACCAAGCGCTCCCATGTTCTGCTACAACCAAGCGCACCACTGTCGTGGGTCTGCCGCTACAACCAAGCGCTCCCATGTGCCTCTACAACCAAGAGCACCTCTTTCGTGGGTCTGCCGCTACAAACAAGCGCTCCCATGTGCCGCTACAACCAAGCGCACCTCTGTCGTGGGTCTGCCGCTACAACCAAGCGCTCTCATGTGCCGCTACAACCAAGCGCACCTCTGTCGTGGGTCTGCCGCTACAACCAAGCGCTCCCATGTGCCTCTACAACCAAGTGCACCTCTATAACACACCGAGTCGTTGGATCAGCAGTCGTCGGGTCTCAGTCAGCTACACGGTCTTCGTGCTCTGCCCGCTCGTCTCCGGGAGGGTCCGCTCCACGAGCTACTGGTCGATACTCCAAGTATCACAAATTCCCGCAAGGAAGTATCTCAAAGGACCACCTCGTCATAGGGGTCTCAACGCAACAGACGGCGCGTCAATCGGACGCCCGGTCTGTGAGTTATTAGCTTTTTCATCCCAGGGGCCCTGGATGAACCACGTTCTTTGCCTAATACTGTCAAACCCGACATGGATGATACTAACCCATACCAAGGATGATGTCGTAAGGCCTCGACGCTACTACCAAGAGATCCAACCGTTACTCTCACCTCAAGGGTTGAGTCACACTGTCGGCATCAGTGTGTGGTAACTGGGTCTCCTCCAGTAGATGTCCCACATGTGAGGGTCAAGTCAACAGTCTAAACCGGAACCTCTTAGTAACAACGCAAAAGAGGACAGGGAAGTAAATGCCACAAGAAAAGGTTTCTTTTATTACTGCATCTCAAGTGGGACCAAAGGTGGTCCGGGCCACGATAGAGAAGGTCCAGGTCATCCAGTGGTGGATGAGTACAGCTCAGAGCCGGCAGAAGCCTTATGCTGACAGGAGGCGGAGACCACTAGAGTTCGAGGATGACGACCACGTCTTTTTGTGGGTCTCACCTCGACATGGTTTGCGGATATTTTTCCGAGGCGGAAAGTTGTCTCCATGCTTCATCGGGCCTTTCCAGGTCATCAGCAGGATTGGCGAGGTGACTTATCGTCTGTCTCTACCACCTCAGTTGCACCGGGTGCACGACGTCTTCCACGCATCTCAGCTGAAAAGATACGTGCACGACCCGACACACATCTTTGACCATGAGGAGCTAGACATGGATGATGGGGTGACTTTTACGGAGGTCCCGGTGGGGATAGGGGATCGACAGGAGCGGGTCCTACGTGGATGATCGATTCCTCTTGTGCGCATCAGATGGCAGCACGGGAACCTCCAGGGAGCACATTGGAGCGGGAGGCTTAGATGCGTGCTCAGTACCGCCTTTGTATCGCTAAGTTTGTGGTGAAGCTTTATGGAGACGTAAATCCCTGTGGTGGGAGTAATGTAATGACCCATAAATTTCAAGGAATTTTTTTTCCTTTTTTTCTTTCGAATTTTACAAGAGCGCAGTTTCTGACGGAACCTTATTCCGAGGCCCAGTGTGCTCGGAATCATTTTCCGAAGTTTGGCTTGGGTACGTTCAGTGAATGGACGAGCGGGTTTTTTCTAACTTTTGAACCGGTTCCCGAAATCGAATTCTGAGGGCACCGATGAAATCACAGCACCAGTATTCGCTTAGAAACGCCTCTTCCGGAGTTGCGTTTGCTCGGGTGTGGTTTTTAATTTTCAGGCTTAAAGTTAAGAAATAAAATAATTTTTGCGACAACATTATTTTATTTCACTTAAGCCACTTGGAAGCCACTTGAAGCCACATGTTGACGTCTTGAACTGAGTTAAACTGGATAGGATGCTATCCAGAAATATCCTACCCCCTTGGTAGGATATTTGTGAGGTGGGGCCCGCACGAGCCCCGCCGTTTCTTTGCGCTAAGAAACGCACCCGCGAAAACCCGTCTTTATGAAAGTCAACTGATGCGTTTCTTAAAATCTTAACAGACCATTTAATTGGGCGGTTTATTTCGTAAATTAAATGGGCTGTTTCTTTCGTTGAATTAATTCAACGAATTAATTCAATCGTTTCTTAACCTCTTTTCGTGTGTTGGCGTATTAATAAAATAAGACCAACCAAAATCTTTTGGGGGATTACTCTTGAGACAGAATTCTTGTTTCTTCTTCCTCCGTCGCGAAGAACGCGAAGAACGTGAAGAACGCGAAGAACGCGAAGAACGCGAAGAATGCGAAGAATGCCGAGCCCAGAAATCGACGACGTGACGCCGTGATCCGCAACGCCGACAACGTTCTTCTGCGACGTCTCTTCCTCCGCGACAGATCTTCGATCGGCTACTTGAGGTAAGAGTCTCAGACCTTCCTTTTATCTCCTTCGTGATTCTTAACCAAAACACGGATTTAATTAATTTAAATTAAATCTGCTGTTTCATGGTGCGTTGAGTTCGCCGACTCAACGCTGGATTCCGCGACGACGCGACGCCTCCCCGCGACGACACGACGCTCCCTCTCTTCCGCGACAAGCTTTTCCGCGAAGAACGCCCGCGCGCGACGATCATCGAGGTAGGGATTTTATGATTTGGAATACACCTCTTTATATTCCCGTGAACGTTCTTTAAAAAGTAAAGCAACGGTTTCAAAATGAACAATTTTATTTTATTAAAATTTTCGGTTCATGTGTTGAACAAAATTCTCCCGGTTGTTTATCTCTAACGCAGAGGGTGCGGGCCAAACGAACACGGCCCGACGACCCTCCGCCGTTCTTCGTTTTGTGCGGATTTGACGGGCGACGACGGAACGTGCCGCAACGGATGTTTGACGATCCCGCAGTGAAGAACGAGTCTCGGGAGGAGCAATGGCGCAGATGGGAAGAGAATCGGACCACCGGAACGATACCGGTGGCCCGCGGAACTCGCCGGCGGTGCGGGTCGCCGGCGCGGCGGCTCAGGCAGCCGGGAGCGGCGGCGCCCCGGCGCGCCGCCGGACAGGCCGCCGCGACTCAGCGCGGCGGCGGCGGCACCCGCGGCCGCGCGGGCCCGGTGCCCTCGGACGCGGCTGAAGTCACGTCCCGACTCAGCGCGGCCCCACGCGGGGGGGGGGGGGGGGGTGCGACACCACCAGGCCGCTGGGGCGGTGCCTCGGCCGTTCGGCCGCTCGGCCGAACCGGGCCAGGCCGGTCCGACCGGCCGGGCTGTGCCCTGGCCGTACCGGACCGGGTCGGGTCGACCCGGTTCGGCCGACTCCCGGGGGGGTCGGGCCGGGTCGGCCCGGGCCCGTACCCCCCGTCTTCGGACGGTTTTCGTTCAAATGCACGTATCTTGGGCTACGGGGCTCCAAACGATTCGCTGTCAGCGGCAACACGATCCTTGGATCGAGACGGTCGTTTCGGTATACTATACTCAAGGTGCACCTTCCTTTTCGGGAGCCTACGTGGTTAAAACTCCATAGTTAACCATGCTTGGCCCAGAGTAGTGATCAGGATGGGTGACCTTCTGGGAAGTTTCCCAGGGTGGGTGTGAGACGGAAAGGCCAATAAATAACAGACCGGGCGTCCGATTGACGCGCCGTCTGTTTCGTTGAATTCCTCTAAGTGAGACGGATATTTTGACTTACTCCGCTCGAGGTTTGGATGCCGACGGAGTGCGGTCGAGTTGGATCCCACCGAAATCCAACCGGGCCCCTGGAACGAAAAAGCCAATAACTCTCAGACCGGGCGTCCGATTGACGCACCGTCTGTTGCGTTGAGTTCCTGTTGATAATACGGAACTTTTGGCATCCTTCACCGAGATTTGGATGCAGTTGGATAGTGGCCGGGTTGGATCGCATCGAAATCCAACCGGGCCCCTGGAACGGAAAAGCTGATATCTTTCAGACCAAACGTCTGTTTGACGAACCGTCAGTGGCGTTGGTGATCACGTTGAAAAACGGTCCCTATGGGTATACCCTATGAGTGTTCGGGGTATAGTTGAGTTACGGCTGGATTGGTTCGCACACGAAACCAACCGGGCCCTTGGGACGAAAAGGATAATAACTCACAGACCGGGCGTCCGATTGGCGCGCCGTCTATTGCGTTGAGACCCCTATGACGAGGTGGTCCTTTGAGATACTTCCTTGTGGGAATTTGTGATACATGGAGTATCGACCAGTAGCTCATGGAGCGGACCCTCTCGGAGACGAGCGGGCGGAGCACGAAGACCGTGTAGCTGACTGAGACCTGACGACTGCTGATCGAACGACTCGGTGTGTTACAGAGGTGCGCTTGGTTGTAGCGGCACATGGGAGCGCTTGGTTTTAGCAGCAGACCCACGACAGAGGTGCGCTTGGTTGTAGCGGCATATGGGAGCGCTTGGTTGTAGCGGCAGACCCACGACAGAGGTGCGCTTGGTTGTAGCGGCACATGGGAGCGCTTGGTTGTAACGACAGACCCACGAAAGAGGTGCGCTTGGTTGTAGCGGCACATTGGAGCGCTTGGTTGTAGTGGCAGACCCACGACATTGGTGTGCTTGGTTGTAGCGGCACATGGGAGCGCTTGGTGGTAGCGGCTGGCCCGCAATACTCGATAGGTGGAGTACTACAGCAGTCTTATGTTAGTGAGAAGTACCTCGGAGTTGTGACAGGACCACTGTACACTCTAGAGATGGAACTTTTCAGCAGTTACGGTTTCGATGATGAAAATCCTGGTTTGAGATGAGACTTTTGACCTTGTGTTTGCCTCATGATTGAGATGGGTTACTTGATAACTTAGATATATGTATGGGCATATATCTAAGTAGAGGTTATCTGTTGAGATCTTCTTGTGGTTATCCTTGTTGGTTTTAGTGAGACGTTGAGGGTCTCGGGGTCCCTACTGAGTATCATTATACTCACCCCTGCACGGGCTATGCCCGCACTACGTTGTGTTGGTTGCAGACAACGGACATCGTTGATCGTGGCTGAGGCTTGCGGAGCAGGACGGTACCTGGAGGTGGACCACTGGGCGGGACGTGCTCGGAGCGGACGGCGGGACCCGAGGAGCATTGGAGCTATCTGTACCCACCCTTCAGGTGGGATTTCCAGTGGACAGCTCGGTGTAGCGGCTTTTACTTTACAGTTGTTGTTTTCCCTTTCGAGTTGTACTTTACTTTCAGTTGGGTTTGTATACTGGCCCATTTACTTTTCCTCACTTCAGTTGTACTCTGTTTTTACTTAGTGTTTACTTTTCCGCTTGCTTAATCTGTGGTTCTTGTTTACTATACAAAGGCAATGCCTTCCCTTTTTACCGGGATTTACGCCTTGGTGCTAGTCGCCAGCCTCTGGCCTATGGAAGGCGGGCTTGGGGTAGTCATGGCATGGGCCCCGAGGACGGGTCGTGACATGTGGTTTGTTTGTGGGAATGTAAATTAATGTATCAATAAATAATTTTATTAGATTTTTTGGAGGGTGAAATGAGAATCTCACTCTAGTTGTTAGACCAGAACCTATAGTGGTTCTTGCGAACAAAATAGATCATTAATTCCATGACAAATTATTTTGAATAATACATTCAACTGATAGAGGAAATCCACAAGATGGGTACATGATGTGAGACCTCACCATGAACATTTAGCTACAATTACTACCAACCATTATATTGTAAGGTGGTTCCATGGAGGCTAATTGCTAGGAGAAATCATTCCAGTCTATCCTTGACCATTTTGAAACACTCCCAGAGAAGAGTGTAATGATTCCAAGTTATATGATTCAAGGATAAGAAAATGTGGAGGTGGGATATCATTATTCTTATAGTATGGCATGTGGGAATGAGGTGGAAGATATTTCATACTAGGTTATTTTATTATTTTCTTTTTGTGTCCTACAGGGAAAAATGGACCAAGATTTCATGCACCATGAGTATGGAGTTTTATCTTTGATGGTTTATGCCACCCATTTGATGAGCTTACAACATTATTCTCTAATATCTGGGTAATGATATAACCACAATTTTGATCATTAAAGGAATACATGGATGTGGTATTAGGTCGTAATTGTATGTCATTCACTTAAAAAACGTTTTTTGAGGTGGTAATCCAAGAAATTAATATTCATATAGACTCGAAGGAGTAACATGATAGTGGAAATAATATTTTATCTATGATTGAGTATAGTGAATATTATAGTTTTTGGAAGCATTAATTTTAGAATTTATGGGAGGTATGTAGTTGGAATTCAATAAGGAAAGTAGCGTAATGAGTTGTTTCAAATGTTGAAGTTTTTGTCATAAGTGACCTCAATGTGATAAATAACCAGAAGAGCGATGATTATGGAAAAAATGTGGAACTTATATATTTTATATTGGAGTCATTCATGAATTTTTATTAATTATGAATTTAAGAAGACATGTAATTTGGAATTGAGAAAAACTATTCCGCAATATGTATATAGATTGTGTTATATCAGTCATTCTAGATGAGGTTGGGTATGTGGTACCCCTAGGCAATGAAAACATCACTAGCAGATTGGTGTAGTCCAGGGGGGATAGACTAGCAAGAAGTGCTGTTAAATATTCTAGATTAATGTTATATTGAATATTCAATCCAATCTAGATATTGGACATCCCACCATTCAATGTATGATTTAGGTTTCCTCAACTCTAGTGCCCATTTTATTTTATATGGGTTCTTCTGAGTCTTTGGTAGTTATTATATTCATTATGATCTTTAGAATCACTATAGAGTACATATATATGATGATGAACATATATAAACCACTAGCTAAGTGATTGTATGGAATTCATTTCTATTGTGAATGGACTCTCAAATTGGGTGGGTATAGGTTTCTCAATGATTTATATATACTTGAAATGAATATTACAAATTTGATTCTTAGTATTGTTTATTTAGTACCATATTGATATCATATTGACTCTTATGAAAATCATATATCCTTCACTTCTTCTTATGGTTTTAATCGTGTTCATTTAGAACATTGGGATTTCTATGTAGTATGGCCTATACCTAACCATTAGTAATTGTGTGGAATTTTGGCCCAGGTTGTAAGGATGGTGTTGGATGATGAAATAATATAATAATATAGCTATCCTCAAATTTAGAAATGTTCCTTGATTATTTTTCTAATGATTTCTTATGATTTCCAGAAGAGAAGGAGGTTTTGTTCACCATAGAGTTCCATTCGAGCGCATATCCAATTTTTCCCCATTTTCAGATAGTTCTCGTATAACTTCAAAAATTGAAAATTTAGTAGGAAGATATTTAAGATAATAAATTTATCCATTTGAGTACATCTTTTCAGAGTTATCCAGTAAGATTCTATAGAATGTATGATGGTTCCATGATAATGTGTATAGATTATCGAAGGTTAAACAAAGTGATGATCAGAAACTACTATCCAATTCCATGAGTAAATGATTTTTTTGATTAATATATTGGAGCTTATGTGTTTTACAAGATTGATTTAAGATATATTTATCCCCAATTGATGGTATTTACTTTAAATAAACCCAAAAATACCTTCCAGAGAAGGTTTAGAATGTATGATAATTTAGTTACGACATTCAATTTGACTAATTCACCCACTCTATTTATGGTATTAACGATAATTTTTTAGCACTCATTTTTTGGATAAATCATTTGTCAATTTTTGTATATGATATCTTCATGTACATTGATTCAATGGAAATCCATGCATGATATCTTGAAATTGTCTAAGAGAACTTAGAGGTATGTCAGTTAAATGAAAGATATGGAAGGTTCACTTCTAGAGTGACCACGTATACTTATTGGGGGATGTGATATCTAATTATAGAGTGTTAGTAGGCACCATGAAGTTGAGAGAATAAGTTAATTTAATAACTCCTAATAAAATTTTTGAGATTAAAATATTGTTGGGTATGGATGGATAATATCTAAGGTTTATTAGGTACATCATACAATTAAAAGAACTAATGAAAATTTTGTCTAAAAAGTATTTTATGATCATGTTGTTAGATGTTTCTATGTATTCCTTTCAATTGTTAAATATGAGGTTGACCTCAACACCTGTTCTAGTATTACATGAGCTTGGAATGAATTTTAATCATTATTATGATACATATGGAGGTTTTATTCTAATAGGTTTGACAAAAGTTGGTTATAGAAATTCATATAGATTGTGTAATATAAGGAATCATAGAAAAACTATCGACACATGACATTCAGTTGTCATTTGTGGTTGATGGTATTAAATATAGAAAAAAAATTATATATTTAGAAATAGGTTTGTTTCATATACAGAGCATAAATACATAAATTGCATATCCTTGCAGTGCGATTTATTTCATTTGTAGTGGTAATAGTTTGAGTAAACATGGTATTTTTATTTTGAGCTAGAATATAACCTTAGGAAAGGAAACCTCATTTCCATATCTTTGATCCTGAAAACTCTAACTTAGGTCTTCAAAGAGTCTTTAAGAGCATCGAATATAATTGTTATTTTTTTATAGAGAATCATTTTGATGTGTAAGAGTATTAGGTTTGAACACTTACTAATTTATATACCAGATAAAGAGAATAAAATTACGAAGTATATATTTCCTTTACCTATGGTATGACATATATGGTGAGGTTACATTGCAACACTAGAACATAAATGTGGATCATAATATTCTATTACATTATTATGTATTAGTTATGTTGAGTATGTGATAAGAATAATTGAGCTATTTTCATAATTCTAAGTGGCTAGTACACCCATGTTTGACTAAGATGAATCTTGGAAATCATTTGTAGTACTTCTTTCTAGGGATGGTGAAGGAGGTAGTAAGTTTTGTGATTCCATGTTCTACTTGTCCATAGGTAAAGGTGGTGCTGTAGTGGCCCTTCATACCTATAAAACTAGTCTATATAATGTAGTGGAAATTTTTTGATGACACTATGGAATTATTTATTGGTTTACCAAGAAATCCAAAAGCAACAACGATGTATGTGTCATCATTAACAAGTTATCTATAAATGGTCATTTTTTTATTTTTTTGAGAGACTTAGACCATTGATGATCAAGGAAATATTTATGTTTAATAGAGAGTAAATCTTTTTGGATTATTGTAGTGTATAATTTTATATCAGGATGCATGCTTTACCTCACCCTTCTTGTAGGTATTAAACGATGAACATGGTTCACAGTTACACTAGAGTAACAATTATCTTCCCCATATTGATGGATAGTCTAAGCTATTCATTCAGATTCTAGAACACATTCTAAGAGAACGTGTCTTGGATTTTTGTGGCTTTAAGATGGATTTCCTGTCTGTAAATGAATTTTATTATGATAATAGCTTTAAGGGTTTGATTAATGAGGCTTAGATTGAGGAAATTTAGGATAGGCCACACTGTTCACTACTGTGTTGGTTGGAAGAAAGTGAGTTAAGACTTTTCAGAATTAGTCTTATACATGAGACATTATATAATGATCAATATATCATCAAGAGGTTAGAAACATCCCATAATAAATAGAATTCATTTGATGATCATCAAATGATACCTATTAATTTTATGTTTAGATAAAGGGTGTTTTTACGAGTGTTGCCTAGATTGGGAGACAAATGTATTTAGATTTATGGAAATTTGGAATATAGGTATTTTTTTGTTATTTGAGATTTTTGTGTAGATTGGAATTGTTACATACAATTTAGACTTTATGTATAATTTCAGTTCCATGAAAAATAGTTTCAATGTGTCACAACTTAAATTGTATCACCCTAATGTGTCACATGTGATCAAAACATAATTCATGAATCTAGATACTGATTCATCCTCGATGGAGTGTTTGATTTGAATAGTGTATTAGAGTGAGGAGACTGTATATTGGAAGATGATTCCTCTGGTAAGAGTAGTAAGGTATCACCTAAGTTTCTAAGAGGATATGTGGGATTTGGAGACAAATTTGCGGGCTTAGTGGCATGTGTTAACCCCTTTTGATTCTCAGTGATTCTCATGGGGATGGATTAAGGATGTGTTATTATATGGTGGGGATATTTTGAAATAAGAAATATTTATTTAGGTATGTTATAATCTATATTCGAATAGACCTCTTATAATAACCATTCATATGTAAATTCTCCGAAATAGTAGAGGTCATGGGGAGGTCAATGATTTGGGACATGATTTGTTTTAAAAAAAAAACTAATGTAGATGGATATGCATCTAGACTGCTATATATCTGGTGGCTAAAATAACTACCAGGTAGTTTTACTGGGCTAACTGATTGGTTTTTGAGCTAATAATGGCCAGATAGTGGCCCACATTCTCCAGAGTGGACGATAACGACTCACTAGTGGGCTTCTAGATGGGATTTTATTGGGGGTAAATATAGAAATTTCATCAAGACTAACTATATATTCTTTTTCTAAAATCCAATGACCCTCATTTGGAATGTGAAGATATAAATTCAATTCCTTGTGGGGTTTAGAAATCCCATTCTCCCTCACTCTATTCATGGGATTTTAAAGCATTGTTTAATGTGTTTGATTACTTGGAGAATTTATAACACTTTATTTGAAAGAGATCAAATTTTCTTCCCATTAAAAAATTTAGGAACTCAAAAAAATTGATGAATTTGGGGTTGATGTATTGTATTTGGTATAAAAGGCTCGAATTCTATGGTGATACATTACAATTGAGTCTTCTTATGGTTGAGGTGGGTGGTATTGAGATATCCATTGATATATTGATTAAATTTATATATATATATATATATATATAATGTGTAGTCATGCAAAAAAATATCAGGCCCTACCATAAATAATTAATAATTTAATTGGGATTCCAAATTAAATATAGTATACCTTGTGTGATCTTTGAGAGGCCTGTTTGTGAGTAAATATTGTAAAATCGGCCATAATATAAGGTTCACAAACACTTGAAAATTATGATTATAATAAATTAGTGACTGTAGGATTCATATAAGATATATCCAAATACTAGTGGACATTCACATGATCCTTGGGACGTACTCTGAGAATAAGATACTAATTTTAATTAATTGTTGATAATCATCGATGGAAAGTTGTTGTTAAAATCTTTGAAATATGACATTATGGATGATAGGATAATGAAATAAAAACCCATGATTATGAACATTACTAATGAGTATAATTATATATATTATTGGGGACTATGATGTGTTTCCAATGATCTGGTATGACTGTTATTACAATCATTATTAATAGGGGAGTTTGATGTGATTGCAAGGATCTGATATACCCATTATTATGATTATTATTATTGGAGGACCATGATATGATTCCAGAGATCTAGTATACCAATTATTATGATTATTATTTTTGGGATACTTGATGTGATTCTAAGGATCTAGTATGACTATTATTGTGACTTTAATTTATTGTGTACCTTTATATGATTCTAAGGATTTTGTATCCACGTTTTTATGATTATTTTTGTTGTGTGACCTTGATGTGATTCCAAGGATTTGGAAAACCCATTATCATGAGTATTATTATTGGGAGACCCTATACTTAGTTCTGAGGATATGGTATGCCAATATACTTGTAAATATGACTATGGTACTACAGATAGATGCATCGGGGATTAGAACAAGTTGGTATATTTTACCTCAAGGGACACCCTAGACCAAGGGTTGATAATATTCATTATACATATATTATTACACCACAAATTATTTATTTACTATAACAACATTATATACATAGTAAAACATTAAATGTTTTATACAATATTTTGGTTGACCTATTAAGTTTTACTCACAACATTCTCAGGTCATGTTTGGTACATGAGAATAATTCATAGTTATAGGTCATAATAATGACAAGTATTCTATATTAGATGAGTTATTTTGAATTATTGAAATATATAATAGATGGTTTGAATGGGTATGGACTCAAAAGAGTAGTGTTTTTTCATTCTATTTGGGATTGTTTAGGGACTAGTTTTATTTATTGTATGAAATTACGTTTTATTTCAGCATTGTTGTTCAATTTTTATTATTTGAAACTTTATTTGTGGTGTTCTTATGATTTTTTTATGAATTAATTTTCTATGATTTAATATATTATTAATACAAATATATGAGGGTGTAGTCACCCCATGATATCCTTTAGGACCAATCCACAAGTTGTTAGATTCTAATTTATGGGTTGAGTGGTTTGATTATATTTAGTAAATTAATTTAGGAACCCATGAGTTAACTGGATAGAGTATGTTACAATAAAAGTATTCTATTTTCAACTAAATATATCCGTAGAAACACATATTACTCTATACACCATGTAGATATATCATAAAAAATAATTAATCTCATAAATCAATTACCAATTATGGATTTGTCATGATAGTCTAAATATTGATTATATATTCTATAACATTGATATATAAGAAAATCATGATGCATCTTCATTAAAAAATTCTTCTAGGGTCATCCTCATACAACCAAGTATGTCAATGAAATAAATCCTATACTATTTATGGTTCCGAGTTTTAGTAATCGCCAACAGCATTCTAAAAGCATTATCAAGTCTTCCATATTCTCATGTCAACCTATCCAACAAAGAATTATTGAAAAAAAACCATTTCACATCCTCTTATTTAATAAATATATCATATTTTATTTTTTAAATATAACATATATCCACATATATAATATCATATTAAAATAATTCATATGAAAGGTATGAATTTATAGTGCATTATTACCCCTTTGACATTGAAACACTAGAGGATTCTCAAGAACATAAACTGTCATTTTGTTAATGTATCCTCAAGAGCATGATAAAGACTCATTTTTATGTTTAGGAGTATTATTTTGGAGCCCTTATAAATTTATATACCACATAAAGATAAGGAAATTATGCAGTATATTTTTTTTTCCAGAAGGTAGGACGTATATGGTGGGGTTCTGTTGCAAGACTGGAACATAAATGTTGATCATAATCTTCCATTCAAGGATTGTGTATTAGTTACAATGGGTATACGAGAGGAATTATTGACCTATTTTCATAATTCAAAGGGGATTGTATACCCATGTTTGACTAAGATTAATCTTGTAAATCAATTGTAGTACTGGTTTCTAGGGATGGTGAAAGAGGTAGTAGGTTTGGTGATGGCATGTTCTACTTGTCTATAGGTAAAGGTGGTGAAATTGTGGCCCTTCAGACCTATACACCCAATATATATAATGTAGTGGAAATTTTTTGATGACACGATGGAATTCATGATTGCATTACCAAGGAAACCCAAAAGAAAAAATGATTTATGAGTCATCATTGACCAGTTTTCTATAAATGGTCATATTTTATATTTTTTGAGAGGCTTACAGCATTGATGATCAATGAATTATTTATTTTTACTAGATAGTAAATCTATAAGGATTATTTTAGTGTATAGTTTTATATTATGATTCATACTTTACCTCACCATTATAATAGGGATTAAACAAAGAACATGGTTCACTATTACACTAGAGTAAAAATTATCATCCCCAGATTGATTGATATTCTGAGATTTTCATTCAGATTCTAGAATACATTCTTACAGAACGTCTCTTAGATTTTGGTGGATTTAAGAAGGAATTGATGTCTGTAAATGAATTTTCTTATGAAAATAGCTTTAAGGGTTTGATTAATGAGGCTCAGTTTGAGGACATTTAGGTTAGGCCACACAATTTACCACTGTTTTGGTTGGAAGATAAAGAGTTATGACATTTCTGAAAGAGTCTTATACAAAAGACATCAAATAATGATCAATTTATTGACAAGATGTTAAAAACATCCCATAATTGATAGAATTCATGTGATGATCATCAAATGACACCTATGAATTTTGAGTTTAAGAAAAGGGTATTTTTACGAGTGTTAACTATACTGGGAACAATTTGTATTCTGATTTAGGGAAATTTGGAACCTAGATATTTTTGGTTATTTGAGATTTTTCTGTAGATTGGAGTTACAACAATAAATTTATCCTTATTCATAATTTTAGTTCCATGAAAAATAGTTTCAATGTGTCACCACTTAAATTGTATCACCCTGGTGTGTCACATGTGATCCACACTTATTTCATGAATTTAGATATTGATTCATCCTTAAAGGACTATTTGATTTTAATAGTGGATTAGAGTGAGGAGAAACTATATTAGAAGATGATTCTTATGTTATGAGTACCAAGGCATCACCTGTGTATCTAAGATGATATGTTGGATTTTGAGACAAATTGGTAGGCTTAATTAATTGTATGTGTTAATGCCTTCAGATTCTTATTGATAATCATGGGGATGGATTGAGGATGCATTATTATATGTTGGGGATATTTTACAATCATAAATATTTCTTTATGTATGTCAAATCTATATTCTAATAGACCTCTTATAATAACGTGTGATATGTATGTTCTAGGAAATAGTAGAGACCCTGGGGGAGTTTAATAATTTGGGACATGATTTGTTTTTTTTAATTGGAGTATATGGATATGCTTCCGGACTACTATCTATTTGGTGGCCAAAATAGAGGCCAAGAAGTTTTACTTGGCTAACTGATTGGTTGTTGATCTAATAGTGGCCAAATGGTGGCTCACATTCTCCCCATTAGAGGATAACGACTTACCAGTGGGCTTCTAGATGGGATTTTATTGGGGGTGAGCATTGAATCTTCATCAAGACAGATAATATATTATTTTTCCAAAATCCAATGACCCTCATTTTGAATGTGAAGATATAATTATATTTCCTTGGGGGACTTAGAAATTCATTTCTCTCTCACCCTTTTCATGGGAGTTTAAAGCGTCCTTGAATGTGTTTGATTACTAGGTAAAGTTATCACACTTTCTATGATAGAGATCATAGTTTCTTCCCATTAACATATTCATGAACTCAAAAAATGATGAATTTGGCGTTTATATATTATATTTGGTATAAAAGGATCGATTTCGATGGCGATACATTACAATTGAGGCTTGTTATGGTTGAGGTGGGTGGTATTGAGATTTCCCTTGATGTATTGATTCTATATTTGTGTATATATAATGTGTAATCAAGCACACATATTTCATGACCAACCCTACAAAATTAATGATTTAATTGGGATCCCTAATTAAATGTGATAGACCCCTCTATTAACTCTGAGAGGCCAGTTGGTGAGTAAATATTGTAAAATTGGCTATCATATATGGTTCAGAATCCCTTGAAAGTTATGATTAGAATAAATTAGTGACCGTAGGATACGTACAGTATAAATCCAAATACATGTGGACATTCACAAGATCGTTTGGAGGTAGTCTGAGAATAAGAGATTAATTTGAATTAATTGTTGTTAATCATTAATGGAAAATTATTGTCAAAATCATGAAAATATGATAAAATGGATGATAGAATAATGAAAAAACCCCATGATTATGAAAATGAATAATTCATATAATTATAAATATTATTGGGGACTATGATGTGTTTCCATTGATTTCGTATGACATTTATTACGATCATTATTAATATGAGAGTTTGATGTGATTCTGAGGATCCGATATGCCCATTATTATGATTATTATTGTTAGCTGACCTTGATATGATTCCAGTGGTCTGGTATCCCAATTATTATGAATATTATTGTTGGGGTTACTTGATGTTATTTTAAGGATCTCGTTTGTCTATTATTTTGATTTAAATTTATGGTGTATTTTTATATGATTCCAAGGATTTAGTATCCAAATTATTATGATTATTTTTTTGTGTGACCTTGATGTGATTCCAACTATTCGGTATAACCATTATCATGAATATTTTTATTCAGATACCTTATAATTAGTTCCATGGATATATTATTACCGTATACATGTAAATATTACCATGGTTCTATGGATAGAGGCATCTGGGATTAGAAAAAGTATGTATAGTTGACCACAAGGGACACCCTGGACTGAGGGTTGATAATATTCATTATTCATATATTATTATACTACAAATTATTTATTTACTATAAAAACATTTTATACTTAGTAAAACATTATATGTTATATACACTATTGTTGTTGGCCTATTATGTTTTACTCACACCCTTCTCGGGTCATGTTTTGTACATGAGAATACATCATGGTTATAGGACATAATAACAACATGTATTCTATATTAGATGGGTTGCTGTGAATATTTGAAATATTAAATGGATGGTTGGAATGGGTATGGCCCCAAAATAGTATCGATTTCATTATATTTGGTATTTTTTAGATACTATTCTGATTTATGGTATGAAATTAATTTTTATTTCAGCTTTGTTGTCCATTTTTTAATAATTTGAAACGTTCCTTGTTTTGTTCTTATGATTTTATTTTATGGATTAATTTTCTATTTTTTACACAATTAATAATACTCATAAATGATAGTGTAGTTTCCCCATGATATCCTTCAGCACCAATCAACTAGTTGGTAGACTCTAATTTATTGGGAGAGTAGTTTGATTCTATTTAGTAAATTAATTTAACTACTCATGAGTTAACTGAATGGGGCACATTTCAATAAAATTATTCTATATTCCACTAAATATATCAATATAATCTCATATTACTATATACACTGTATAGATATGTCCTAAAAAATAATTAAACACATTAATGATTTACCAAAGATGGATTATTCATGACAGTCTAAATATTGATATTTTAATTCTATAACCATGATATATAGTAATATCATGATACATATTCATTAAAAAATTACTCTATGATCATCCTCACACAACCATTTATGTATATGAAATAAATCCTTTAATATTAATGGTTCCCAATTATATTAATCAACATCAACATTCTAAATGCATTATCCAGTCCTTCATCTTCACCTGTCAACCAATCCAAAAATATTTATTGGAAAAAAATCCATTTAACTTCCTCTTATAGTAATAATATTTCATATTGTATTTATTAAATATAACATATATACACATATATAATATAATATTAAAATAATTAATATTAAATGTATGAATTTATAGTGCATTATTCCCCCTTTGACATTGAAATATAAGGGGTTTCTCTTGAAGATATACTATCATGTTTTAATATTTTATTTTATGGGATATACATTTATCCATAAAATAAACAAGGATATCTTCATATTCTATACTCTCTATTTCAATGAGATTATTTCATTGGATTTACAAGAAATCGTTCTTATTGGGAATCAAAATTAAATTGAGTTTCCCATTTGTTGACAAATAAATCTCTAATATCTTTCAACCACCCATAGCTTGTTAGAAAAAATAGTAGGCTCTTTTAACCTATTTGTCATATTTTTATGATTCCACATGTGATGAAATTATATTAATTATTTTGATAAACTCATGATACCACATGATATCCATGATATCATTTATATATATATTGATTCTTATTTTAAATTGAGTAAAATATTCTTTAAATCTCGATTGCATACTCATATTAAGTTCCATTGGATCTTAAATAACTTGTTATGAAAAATATTCTTGATTGGATTATAATTTATCATTAAGTTTCCTTTTTTCCCAAAAGTAATGAGATGATACAATTTTTATATCCAAAAATCGATAAAAAATGTCATACACATATTTTTAATCTTTTTATCTCAAACTATATTCAACATTATTTGTAGTCAGATACCACTATATATGGACTAAAGTCACTTATTTGTGCTCATTTGTTTCTTGTTATCATTTCAAACCTCATATAAGGATTTTAAACCAACTAATTTTCAATTAGAGTATAATACCAATTGATATTCTAGATTAAATAATACACCACTTAAATTACACATACCCTACTAGTTTTTTTGATGTTTTCAAATATGTAGTTCATACATTTAAACCACTTTTTCTCAAATTGAATCTTGATAAAATTAGTATTTTTCAATACTTTCACACCATTGAATGTATCTCACCCTTAAACCTACATAAATCCATTTATCAATTATTACTTGTATGTTCAATGATAGATTGGTAATTCTCAATCATCCCCAAGTAGAATAAAGTAGTTTGTATTTCCAAACCAACCCTTTTATTTATTATAGAAACTCATGAGGTAAAAATATTTTCAACCATTTATATTAAAACAGTAAAATGGAAATAAAAAATAATTGAAGAAAAAGAAGATGATTAAAATGGTAAATAATGATTTATGTGTCTTGGGAATAATTCCTACATCCTTGGAGATAAGGAATCAATAAACTATAATTTTGGGTACAAATTATAGGTAAAAATTACAAGTACAAGAGACCATAGCTTTAATGTATTCTTAATGATATTTGATGAATAATAACCCATGTTGGTATAGTGCCCATACAACATGTCCATTGTGCTATAATGTTGTAACCACCAAAGACAATCCTATAATAGTCCACTGTGGTAGGATGTCCAGGGACATATAGTATTGTTGTAACATGCTACTATATTAATTTCACACATCTATTTTTACCTATAAGTTTCCTTATTTAGTTCTACTATAGTTGTTAAAAGATTTCACAACACCCAAAAATAGGGCTTATGGGATTTTTAACACAATCACAGGGGAATTAGATGCTACCCATACAACCCCCAGTTACTTCACCATGATAGATAAATCACAATAATTATGGTTTGGTGTGTAGTTTAATCAACTAGTAGTCCTCTAAATTTCTTAAAAAGGATCAGGCAACAACATTCTAATAATATCTGACATAGATCATAATCCAAAATGTTTACCTTCTTTAAAGCTAATGTCTTAAAAACATAATTATATGACATCCTTATCATTTCCATCTCTAATGTACCCTTTCCAATAGAAAATAAAATTTCATGTTGATGATCCATGAAATAGAAACTATTTTCTATTATATTCCCCCAATTTGCTCTTCCAAATTCTTCCTCTCATCCTATTTTTGTTAATAGATACCTATAGAGATACACAATTACATAAAATTATATATAACCATCAAATTTGTTAACAAGTATAAAAGATTATTGGTTCTAATAATAATCTATAACTTCAGTAACCCATAATTTATTTGTCTTCTTATAAAATGTTACTTTAATATGATTTTCTACATCTGTACACGGAACACATGGTTCATTACAATATTTATTGAACTATGAATATGCTAATGAAATAAACATTCATATCACATTTTGTCTATCTACTAAAAGTTTCCGTTTTTACAAACAATATATTTTATAAAATCTATTAAAAATATATATTCTTCAAATTTGGTAATAAAATTCACAAAAATTTTCAACTGAGATATCCTACTTCTTAATGTTCCTAAATTTATAAATTTTAAACTTGCAGTACACCTTCCTCTGTCAACATCGCCACCATTTTCATCATCCACATACCGTTAAAAAGGCTATCCTTTCCAATAGAAAATAAAAACATCATTTCTTCCTTTTATATACCACAAAATCAATATCACATGTAACACATCGAGTTTTAAAAGTAGAAAATTATTTTCAATAGTGTTAATGACATGTTCCATTGATCATAGTTAAGAATATAACACCCCATGTATTTTTGATATATTTAATTCTAAATAAATTTAACCTATTCAATATCTTTTTTACACACAACCCTAAGATTTTAATCTTTCATAGGTGAAAGGTAATACTATTGGTCCTCTCATATGATGTGTCATTTTTACTTCCTTGGTTCAGTACTGTGGTTGACCAAGGTCGTATCTCAAAGAAGGATGTAATTTAAAACAAATATTAAAAGAATTTTTAAATTAAAATAATATAACATAAAAATAGTACTTAAATGATCATTTTATTATAAATTATAAAAATAAAACATGAATGCTCCAAGAAGATTGTATTTAAATTTCATTTTGTTTTCAAATGAGATTGAGAAAAGACAATGAGAATATCTATTTTTTGAAAACTATTTTTTAAAATCATGATAAATATAAAAATACCATTTCACATACTTATTAATAATTATAATTTAAAATAATATACTCATTATTAAGATCCCATAATTTTTAAACCCATGAACCCTACCTTAATTAACTTTTCCACAAAGATGATGTGAATTAATCCCTATTTTAACTTCAAAACATGCAATCAAAATACCCTACATTGATTGTCATTATAATTATATCTTATGATCAGTAGTAAATAATTTCCTATATAAATTTTGGAAATAATGATTAATTGATTTTATGTATTACATTTTAAGTCTACAAATTTGTAATTTGTGGTTCTGTTCTAGAGATTATGATTGCACTCTTACAATTTAAAAAATTCTCGGCCTCACATTTTGTGTGTGTCAATTGTTTAGTTGCTGGCATTTTTTATCCTAGTTTAAAAATTTAATTAATGGATCATATTATGTAAATTTTAGTATCTCATTTATTAAACATAAATAAAGTAAGATCATAATATGTAGATCGATTACTAATAAAAAGTACTCTTTCATGAGAGGTTCAGTCATCATAGAAACATTTTACATTCGCAATGTTTGTGGAAGTGGTATAACCCAATAATGTTTTAAATTTTAATTTCCTACCCAAATAGGATGATTATAGATGAATAAAATAAGATAAAATAGAATTAAATAGAAGAGATATAATATGAACTAATATGTTTATTACCTGAACAAAAATATTACAACATGAAGAAGTAGAAGAAGGATTCGAGGAAGGTATCATTTTATGAAGAGCTACCCTTAATGAAATTCTTGGATAATTGGAGTGGAATCACATTTTATCTTCCTTAAATTTATAATTCATCTCCCAAACCCATCAAAATGATAAAATTACATATTTATAGTGAGTATGGGATTGTAGGATTATATGTGGTTTCAAGGGTGAAAGGGGAAATTTAGAATGGAATTTTAATCCAAATTGCACTCCCTTCCTATCCACAAAAATGTGTGAATCAGCTATCCTTCCAGAAATATTACTGGTGAAATATTTGGTTATCAATCATTTATCAAAATTTGGACCCAATAAAAGGATGGATTTAAAGGATATTTCTCAAATACTAAACTGGTTTCCAATATAGAGAGTCTAGAATAGATTGTAATTCATGTTCCATTTACTCCAATCAAATGCATGATCCTGCTTGGATGCCGTGAATAACATTTCATCCACATTAGTTCCAGAATATAGTAAAAAAATTCAAGTTCAATTTAGTAATTGAAAAATATAAAAGAACCAAAATACTATAGTTATATTTAAATAAAAAAACATGAATTTTCATCAAATTTTCAATTGAATGATCTAATTCCAAATATATTAAAAATAATAATATTTAACACAATTTGAGGTAATTATGTCATTTATTATCAATAGAATATTCAATAAAATTGTGTTTTATCAACTCCCCCTCAGTTACCCCTTTTCATTATTAGGAAAGACATCATGTTAGGTATTCCCAAAAAATTGTGACAAGATATGTGTGTTCATATTCCTCAATCCATCTTCTAAATATTGGAAAAGAAAAAATTCCCCCATTAGTCAATATCAACAAAATTTAAAGTCACTGTCTCATTAATGTTTTCAAAAAAAATCTAGTGAGATTGTTAATACTAATCAAAACGAAACATGTCATGGGACAAACATACCAATAAATCTCCACATGTGTGTGTTCCATAAATTTAATGTTCATATCTATAACCATAATATAGTATATTCATGTAAATTAAAATCATTCGTCTTACCTGGTTTAATTCACCAAACCTATTCTATATTCCATTCCAATTAAATTTCAATAACCATACACTTAGGAATTCATGAAAGACAAACCATAATATCCTTACGAAGATATCCCCATGTGCTTTACATTTCGTTACTCCCATATTTATTAGGAAAATATATTTATATATTTATATATATCTATATTTGTTTATTTTTTACTTTTTTATGATTTTTTGAGGGTGAAGAACAGTCGGATATCAGGTAAACGCACATAGTTCAATTAAATATGGTTATGAAACCAACCAGAAGAGAAATTAACAAATATATCATCTATTGGAATAAGGCAATTATTTTACCTAACTTCTTTATACCTCCAATTGTGTAGGAAAAAATTGTCAAGTTTTGGTTTTTTGAATGTTTTTGTTGATAAATCAATAAAATAACTTACAATGAAAAAACATCACAATGACTGGGGTTATAAAATAAAAGGTTTTATAATGACACAACCAATATTATCATCGTCTATTTTATTTTTTAAAAAATTGACCATAATAATGAAATGATTTTCATTTTATCATGCCACCCATGTACTTTTAAAACATGAATTTTCTATAAATTCCCCATGTAAACGAGAATGATACATGATATGTTTTAAATTTATTTTATATTTGTTAATATTATTATTTTCTCTTGAATTTTTTTTGAAAAGTTTTACCTAAAACATAATAGAAAACAAACACAATACAGAAAAAATGAAAATCCAAAAAATCAAACAAAAAACGTCTTCCTCTACCCCAGTAATAAAGTATTGAATTTTCATTAATACGAGATTATGAGATGGTATGTAATCTTGAATTGAAGAATTTTTAAATAACAAATATCACATAAATGTGAAAGGGTTAGAAGTGGAATGATATTCTCAAGTGATGATGGGGTGATGTAGTGAAATGAAATAAACTGCATCTGTGGGAATTCCCTTAATAGTATGCTTAAAATGTTTCCCATGTAATTTAAAGAACCTTACTATGTCCTACTATGTGATATCTGCTACACCAAAAGAAAAACATTAGATACGACATAAGCACCAAACCATATTGAACACAACATTCAGGGAAACAACTTCAGTCATGAACTATAGAGTAGGACTTTGTCCCCAATAGTGAACTCCCTTTTTGGATTATTATATAATAAGTCACTTTTTATCTTCCATTATATTTCCTTTATTTCTCCTATGATGAAAATAAATTATATTCATGATATATATTTTGAAATTTATATTTAATTCAATATTGACCCAAATCCATGTTCCATTTCATTACATCCCCACATGCCAAATTCTCGAAATCCATAGGGAGATGAAATTCTTTCCCCAAAGCAATCCTAAATGATGAAATATTGATGGGTGTATTGTATGTTGTCCTATAAGTCCAATGCACATCATACAAGCCCTTGATCCATTCCTTTTCTATTTAGTTACATAGTTTTATCCAAAATTTTATTTAACTACCAATTTGAAACATTAGCATGGCCATTTTTTGGGATAGCAGGGAGTATAAATTATATGCATCACCCAATACTTATGAAGTAGGGAATACAAATTACTATAGAAAAAATGTGTCCCTTATTCACTGACAATGGCCTTTGGTACTCCAAACCTTAAAATTTTTTGATACATGATAATATTAACTACAACATGAGCATCATCAGCCATCATGGATCTGGCCTCTACCCATTTTCTATCATAATAAACAGAATCCAAAAAATATAAAAAACACAAATAACTACAAAAATGACCCATACAATCAATTCCTCGTTCATAATAAATATTATAAATTAATATGGACTATTGTTCCATCTCTTGTCTCTTAGAAATATGTACCATGTTTTGGAAACATGGGACGACATACAAACAAATGAGCATCAAAGAATAATATTTGACATTATAATAGAAAATATAAAACATTCCTAACTATCTGTTGGGGTGAAAAGTGTCATCCACATGAAATGGGTATGGAAGAAACTCATAATAAACTGAATCCCAAGATTAGGAACTCACCTCTTAATGAATAGGTCACTACACATGATCCAGAGATAGGGATCATGCCACACATAAATCCAAGACTAACTCATTAATTTTTGGAATTGATATTTCAATAAATTTTCAGGAATTTTATAGGAAAAAATGTAGTGCACTAAATCCACATTTCAAGGTTTCATACCTGAGATGACATTGAGATGCTATTCTAGGAATGTGTCATAAAGTTGAACCTAGTCCATGGTGTCATCCACTAGTGTGTGATTAATCCTACACATGTGGTACCTCACCATGTTATTTGACCCATTCTTTTCCTTTATCTCTATATCGAATTCTTGAAAGAGAAGCATACCTCAAATAAGTTAGTTCTTTGCATATGGCTTCTCCATGTGGTACCTGAGTGAAGCATAATCAGAAAAAACATCTGCTTTTGTGCCCAATAAATATGAGAAAATTTATCTAATGAAAATATGATGGAATGAAACTCCTTTTATATGGGTGTTTAGTTTTATTATGCTAAATCCATCTTCTTTAATGCATTTGAAAGAAAATGAGTCCTCCCTTACACCCTATTAGATAACACAACTGCAACTGTATGGTTTCACACATCATACTTAAGCTGAAATGGAAGTTCCCACCATTGGGGATATATGATTCCTGGAAAGGTCATATTATTTATTGACTCATCTAATGAAACACTAGAAAAATCATAAAAAATGAAGTCAATATAATTTTTAAACAATCGAGATATGGTTAGAGCGATCTCAGTGAAATATCTAATGAAGCATCGATAAAATCCTGCATTCTCTAGGAATGATCTAACATCACACAAAAGTGTAGGATATGGTTGGGATAAAGTTATATCTACCACATAACTATTAACCTATAGTCTATTTTTTCAAATATATTCCTTACGATAATTCAATGATCTACCATGAAATGAAACTTCTCAAAGTCAAAAATCAGATTCTTCTCAATACGACGATTCGACACATTTCCAAAACTAAATATACAATCATCAAATAAAGTTCCATACACTGTAATATCATCCATAAATACTTCCATGAAGTTCTACATGAAACTAGATAAAATATTCACTATGCATATCTAGAAGGTACCCGGGTCATTGAATAGTCTAAATGGAATCCTTCATTATGAATGGAAGGGGTAAATAGTCCTTGCAAGTGCATTGATATAGTTTTCTATAATCAATACACATATTCCCAGAATTTTTCAACCTTGTTAGAACTAAATCCTATCTATTATTTCTATGAATAGTATTTTTCTGTTTTAATAGGAACATCCTGAAGAGGGACTACCCACTGGGAAACTAAATTGGGATAAATTATACATTCCTAATGAAATTTTTTATTTATTTTTTATCAACTTATAGAAGATTTGGATTCAGCCTCTTTTTTGGTTACCTAATCGGTTTATCCCTATCCCCAAAAATAATTCATTTCATTCAAATGGAATGGATAATACCTGATATGTTAGTGAATTTCCAACCTATTTACCTAAAGTTCTCCCTCAAAAGAAAAATAAGATTTTCTTCATGTTAAAAATAGTGATTTTTAGCAATTATAATAGCTAATCTCTAACCTATGAACAAGTATGTGTATTTAATATTTTGCGGTACTGTCTTGAGTTCCAAAGTAGGGGTGCAATATTGATGGAGACATTGAAATAACTGAAATCTGTGTACAATGAACATTAGAATCAGAATAGAAATAATAAAATCATAGAGAAAAGAAAAAAATGTATCATAATACTCAACAAACATGTCAGAATCTGATTGATCATGATCAAAATAATAATACAAGTCAATTTTTTAATCAGAATACATGAGATGTTTGTGCATTAGAAATTGGTTAGTAATTTCTCTTAGAGAACAAACTATAACCAATACTCAGAATCTCTCAAAGCATAAGATGATCGAAATAATTTATATTTTTACATGGTGGTTCATAATGGGACATAAAAAAGTAGAATGGACCTCTCAGGGGTACTTCATGGAACCCATATCATTAAATATCACAACTTCATCAACTATCACCATGGAAAGCATACCATCATGGGAATTTATGATAATTTTGGTATATTGAAGAAGGGTATACCTATGATAATGGTCTCATGAGAAGTTACATATTCATCCACCATGTTAATCATGTATATATATTCTAGAATGATCATGTATCTTACCCAAACAAGTGCATCCTCAAGGACTCCCATTGGATATGTTGTTGCTCTATTTTTCATCTTCACCACTACTCTTGTTAGCTTCAACTCAGTAACATATAATGGAGAGAATACATATTGCGGCATCACATTTATCGAATCAACAAAATCACATAAATCATCTAAAAAGATTAACTCCCCCACAGTGCATTGTATGGTGAATGTTCATGAATCCTAGAAAATTATCATAATTTATTCAATCACTATAATGAGTACTGACACATTCCTTCCAAGAAGGACCTTCTCATTTCCCTTGATCCCACTTCAGTTGGTATTTAGTTCATTTAATAATTATTAATACGTTTGGATTTTCTTAATAGACTCAATAAGGTGGTATTTATCTCCCTGAACGTGAATATATCCAAAACCTATTTTTTATCGTCTTTTAACCCATCTTTTTTGTTTTAAAAACTATTTTTTAAATGGGAAGGTTTTTATGCAGAACATCATCAATATTTACATTTCATTTTTCTTTCTCCATGTTGTTCTTATCTGTGGTTCATAAATGGGGCTTCTTCATTGTTGAGGAGAATTTACATTAACTAATAGGTGAAAATGTATCATTCATTTTCTTCCCACTTCTCAATGTGATGGAAAGCACATTCCCCTTGATATTTGGGGTTATTTTGGACGAAATATTTCTAGAATTATTACTTAATAATTCATGGTGGATAATTTCAATCTGGCTCTTTTTTGTATTCATCTCCCTCAACTATTAACCTTGACTCTTTATCTCATTTTGTTGATAGTGGATAATTTGATTCAAAATATCATTTGTATTAGAGACTACTTTTATTTGAGATTTACCTTGTTATTGACTTGTTGATTCATGAAATTTAAATGTCTTTGGGGTTGTTGGAAACCCAATTGTTAAGGTGAAGGATGATGGACATTTGGTTTAAAATGGGTAATTTGTTGTTTCCAAGAGCCATACGTCATGTTTGGTTGATACATCAACCCTTTGGTGTATGTTTAAGAAAATAAATCTTACTTCTTCTGGGGATATGGTTGTTGTTTCTACAGATATGGTGTCCCAAGGAATACTACTACACAATCTTCTTTCTCTTATAGTTAGGGGATGTAGTCCTTTGGTTGGTCTGTTTTAGTGAAAATTACAAAATGCCTCTTAGAGTGGATTATGAGATCTTTTTATCCAATAAAATCAACCTCACTATAGTTCTCAATTCATCCAACATGGTATAAATTAATGAATTTTCAAGAGAATATGGACATACCTAATGTACTCCTCTAACATATGGTATACGCCGATCTCCAATTTGTTTTCAATTTTATACCATATTTTCAATCAATACAAGTGTATATTCTGTTGTTTTGTCAACCAATTCCCCTCCATCCACGAAATTCACCATCCTTTTTTTGTTAGTTTTGAGTCTTATTTAAAGTATTGGATGAGGAGTTTCACTATAATTTGATGATAAGGGTAGCTTGCACACTACGTCATGAATCGCTCTCAGTATTCAAATATTGGGTCCCCATAATTTTTTGTTATTAATGAGACCTCCTTCTAAATGGATGTGGTCTCTGATGATGGAAATATATTTATAGGAAAAGATATTTCAAATCATTCTAACATGTTATATCTTCATGTTATAGATAGTATTTCCAATTCTTTTCAATTCCATCAAGTGATAATTATAATTGACTTAGTTTAATTTGATCTTTTGATACATTTAATGATATTATGATTAAGAAAAACAGATTAATTTCTTTAAGATGTTTGTTTAGATCCTCTCTAGAGAGCCCATGAAATTTTTGAGTAAGGTGTATCAATCGAGATTATAATTCAATGCAAATTTAAGGTTTAGATATGAAATAAATTTTTTTTAAAAGTTAATGTCAATTGTAGAAAATTATCAAATAATATATTAATTTCATTGTTATTATTTGAATACATTGGTTCTTATTTTATGTTTTATTCAAAAAAAATTTCAATTTCATAGTTACCATAATAGAGGAATTTTTTAACTGGTTGAATGTTGAAACTTTTCGTAAAATGTGATTATCTATTTCAATCTCAAAGGCTACGTTCAATCTCGTTCTAAAGAACTATGAGATCCTATGTATCAGTTCATATCATAAATTAAATAAAAAGAAAAATGAAATGAAGAAATGTGGATCATAATAAATATAAAATATGTTTCTGTTGATGGTCAAATAAAAATTAAAGTGTAGAAAAAAAGCATGAGAAAGGGGAATGATGAAAGAAATAATTGAAGAAAGGAATAAAATTAAAAAGAATATAAATTCCTCTAATTGGAAGAATATTTTACATTACTCTCTAGATACTACACAGACAGGATACATGTTGTTGTGGGAACTCACAAATGATGTGTAATTGATTACTTATAGGTGTAGTCGAGTTGCTGATCAAGGCCATCTCTTAATGGATGTAGTAATTTAAAACAATATATAAAAAGTATTTTGAAAATAAAATAAATTAACAAAAAAACACTACATTATATTTGGATGTTGATTATAATTTTATTAAACTAAAAGAAGTATGCTGGATGAATATTTAATTTTTTTGTCATTCTTTTTTTGAAATGAGACTGAGAAAAAAAATCAGAAAATATTTTTTGAAACCTAATCTTAGAAAGAGTAATCCTTAAAAATATACCTATTTACATACTTATTATTCATTATCATTTAAATTAATATAAAATTAATAATTATTCTCAAATTATTTAACCCCTAAACCCTTTGAGAATAAACATTACCACAAATATGAAGTGACTTAAACCCAAGGCTAGCTTCGGACCACAAAATCAAAAAACCCTACATTGATTGTGTTTCTAAAGATAGATTATGGTTAGTGGTAAATTATTCCATAAATAAATTCTATAAATAAATATTAATTGAGTTTATGGATTATATTTGAACACTAAAAATTTATCATGAGTTGTTTTTTTGGATTAAGATTTCAAAATCCCAATTTAAAAATTTCTCAACCTCATATTTTTTGTGTTTATTATTAAATTTATTGTTTAGTTTATTATAATTTGAAAACTAAATTATTTGATAATATTATTGTAATTTACGTGTATAATTTCTCCAAAATAAATTAATTAATAAATTAATAAGTGGTTTAATTAATAATAGAAACTACTCTTCCATGAGCGGTATAGTTATCATTAAAACTTTTTGTATTCGCAATGATCAGGAAAAGAGTATAACCCAATGAAATCTATAATATTGATTCACAACCCAAAGAGGAAGTTTATAGAAGAATTAAAAATATTAAAATAGATTAGAATAGATGAATATTAGAGGAACTATTTTTTTTATTTGAAAACACAAATATTACACCGTGAAGAAAATGAAGGCTTCAAATAAGAGATCAATGCTTCAATATTTACCCTTATTGAAATTCATGGATAATTTTAGTGGAATTTCTTATCATATGACCTCAACATGCTAATTAATTTTCTCAACCCCTCCAAAGGATAATAATAAATATTTATAGAGTGGAAGGGAGGCTAGGTTTATAAGTTGTTTCAATTGCGAGTGAGGAAATTCAGTTAAATATTTTAATCTAAATTTCACCACCTTCTTGACAACCTAGACACTTGAATCATATTTACTTATAGATTTATTTGAATTTTGACATTTTGTTATCGATTTCCTATAAATATTTGATCCCAAAAAAATTACATATGAAGAAGTTATGACCCAAATACTGAAGTTGTATTTAATCTAGAATGTTTGGTCTGACATTAAAATCATTGTCGATTTACTGAAACCAATTACATGATCTAGAATAGATGCAAGGAATTAATTCATTATCCCATTATGTTAGAAATACATTTACAAAAATTTCAAGTTCCAATAAGTAAATGAAAAATATTTATATATGAAATACTATAGTGAACTTTAATGGGAGAAACTGGAATTTTCATCAATTGTTTTCATGAAATATCTAGTCCTAAATATATTATAAATAAAAAAATTTAACATAATGTGAGGAAGTTATTTCATTTAGTATCAATAAAATATTCAAAATAAATTATTTTCTCAATGATGTATTCAACATGAAACACTGAGCATAAATGATCCATGAAATATATAACTGTTATAACATAGCCTTGAAATTATGGGGTATAAATTTTATTGTGTACATTATAATATATATATATATATTAATCGAGAAAAATTATTGATTTATATTTTAGTAAATAATAAATAAATTGTTACTAAATTGATTTTATTCTTCAAAAATACATTTTATTAAAAAATGATTTCTATTTATTTTCCTGAAATTAATATTATACTATTTTTTTTGAGATTTTCATAAAATATAGATTATAAAACAAAGTTCATTTTCAGAATCATAATATCAAAATATAATTTTGGTTAAATTTAGGTATTTTTCATAAAATGTTTATATTTTAGTAAACATTGGAAATAGTAATTTTTTTGTAAATATTTTTTTTCAACAAATTACAAAAATTTAATAGTCACATTTTGTTTTAAATATTCCTTCAAATAACATTATTATTATTTATTTAAATTTAATCTACTTAATTACTATTTATTCTATATTAAATTATTTTTACTATAATTTTGTTTTTGGGTTTAAAAATATGGATTTCTAAAAACTATTTTAAAATGCATAATGTCATTCCATTTAAATTAATTAAAATAATTAGAATGAAGAATGTTTAAAATTAATTATATATATTTTATATCAATAAATTTTAAATTATAATTATACAATGACTATTATTTAACATAGAGTTAATATATAACAATTTTGTGCTTGAAAAATACATTTCTCGAATGTCCATCATTCATCACATTTATGATATTTCTTTTAAACATAATTTTTTTACATTTATATTTTTTTTGAAAAAATAAAATTTATTTTTTAAATCATCATGTAAAAATTATATTTGGTGGAATTTTTTCAAATTTCTTGAAATGAATATTTATTATGGATATTGAAACTACTATATTTTAATTGAAAACATCCTTTTCATTTAAAATATAAGTAATGTTAAATTATATTTTTGTTGGAACTAGAAAACTCATCTTTTTAGTTCACTAAATGCTACCATACATGATCCCAGAGTGTATCTCGTTCCACATACTTTGATTTGACTAGTCGAGGAGCCCAAACTGAGGTAACGATCAAAAGTGATAGTCGTTTGAAGGCGGACTGCTTGTAATGGACATCATGGATGATTTTGGGGAAAGGTATGGATTTGCGCACCAAAATGGAATATTGCCAATAAAAATGAAATATCGCTTGTAAAAAATAGAATATTTCCATAAAATGGAATCATATGCGTAAAAATGGAACCTTGAGTGAAAACTTTCTTTGGACATAAAAATTTAATGGATTTTATGTGCACCGACATTCAATATTTCACTTATAAATACAAGTGAACCCCCTTCTTCTGCAAAGGCCCCTAGAGGTCGGCTGCCACTCTATTGTGCATAAGTCCGCATTTTCCATGCCTGCATGTAGATCCCCTAATCCTTCATGCCAAACATCTCTTTTGTGCATAAATGGGCCAACATGCCCAATTTTGCGTGCAACGAATCATTTTTGCATGAAAAAGATCCATTGTTCCCAATTTTTCGTTCACCAGTGCTACACCTATCCAATTTCACGACATCCTTCCCAATAGAGTGAAATACTTCCCTCTAACAAGAAAATAATTCCCTATTGCGCAAAATATTCTATAGTATAAGAAAAACTTCCTTATTCCATGCAAAACATCATTTTTTGCATGCAACAGTACTACTGTGTCCAATTTTGTGTGCACCAGTGGTACACCGTCCAATTGTGAGCACACATTCCTTATTGCATGAAAATTTCCCCTATTGTGTGTCGACCTCCACTATTGCATGCAATTCCTTCCCTATTGTGCGCACAACCCCCTATAGAGAACACATCTCTTATATTGCATGCACTCTTACCCTAATTCGCGCAGGCCTTCCTTATTGCATGCAATCCTTACTTCTTGCGTGTAACCCATCCTGCACATAGCCTATCTTATGTGAAACTGTATCTAGGCATGTGCTCGTTGGTCCATACCATGGCAGCACAACCCCCGTCACCTCGTTTAAGATTAGTGCCAGGCTATGGTCATGGCCCACTGAGTCGGTCCCTTCGCATAAGTTACTGACCCCTATGAAAAATGGAGAGGGGCACCGTGGTCTTTTCAGACTGGTAAATCGGTATTTTTCATTGCACACTCACCTTCCACCTATGGAATAACTTGATATGAGATACTGCTCCGTAAACCATGATAAACATGAGTCGGCATATTTTTCTTGGTTTTTTCCAATGTTGTGAGTTGAGATTCTCATCATTGATTCCCTGAGTTCCTTGAGTTCATCCATTACTCATGTAATTCATCCAAACCCCATCACCTGACTCAAATGCTAGGTTGAACCAGAATGGGATGCTCTTGCATAAGCCGCAACACCATCCATTTCTAGGCTCCTTATGCCTAATAGCCATATCTAGATGACTATAAACTATAGTACACCCTATCTTACTAATGTGGGATGCCTCTTGATCCAAAATATAGATGTCGTTTCCTTCAAGAATAATATGTCAACAGTCTTATCTAAATGACTATAAACTGTATTATACCCTGTGTGCCAAACATTGGATACCTCCTGCTCTAAATAAGAGATGCCTTGTGAACCAACCAAAAGATGCAAAGATTTCTCTCTACAAGACTATAAACTTCCCCATTCCCTATCATTCAATAACAGGTTGCCTCTTGTTCCAAATAAGAGATGTCTTATATGATAATCATAAGTTACCTTATTCCATGATTACAGTGGCACAACATCAAAAGATTTGGAATCCGTTCAAACATTCCATCACCCCACGACATGCTTTGTGTGTCATTCATTCAGATCATAATCCTATTTCATGTCTGAAGGCCCCCCCCCCTCCCCCCCTTTACGGTCGGGCCCATGCCACCACTGATCACCTACAGTCTTGGGCCAACACCCCTAATGAAATTGGACAACACATTAACTAAGTTCCTATGAATCGAACATATTCAGATGTCGGCCATAATTTGTTTGACCCGATTTTAGGGTAACACGATATTAATGTAGTGTTTCAAACAATGTTAATAGTTATTGTAGGAGCAAAAATGTTGGACGAAAAGAATGAAGAAAAACAGGCCCCGCACCATGCCTCGTGAAACCCCAACGCGAAGCCCCCCGAACAACGCAGCCACCGCGAATCCTCAGAGGCAGTAACGCTCCGCGAATGCCCTGAAGTTCGTGAGCCCGCTACGATGTACCAGAGGTGGCAATGCTCCGTGAACGCCCTGAAATTCATGAACCCTCCACGGAGCAGAAGAGGTGGTACCTCTCCACGAATCTAGTTGATGTTTGCGACCCACCGCGAAGCAACCGAAGCCCCCTTCATGTCGCGTGAGCTTTGCTACATGGTGCCCCTTGCCTATAAATACCAACCCCCCTGAGCTCTCTAGGAAAACAATACGACCATTCATCCTCTCAACATCCAAATCACGAATCACTCGTCGCTCTGGGAATCATGAGCTCCACGAGGTATTTTTTCTTCACGAGAGGCCTCCGTCTTGTCTCGTTTTGAGCCCCTCATCTGAGAGGGATGCCCTTCGTGAAACCTAAGAGAATTCATGAAGGAAGGGTATCCCCAAGGGGACCCGGGCAGTCGCGAAGAATATATGATTGGTAAAACACCCGTCCTGTACACGTGATCCACATGCCAAGGCAGGGTCACTGTACTTCGCAAAGCACACTACTTCACGGTACCTTTCTTCACGAGCCACCTCTGCTTCGCGAGGATGTGAACCGCGAACACCCTTACACTTCACGAAGCACCTCCCACTCGCACTTATTACCGATTCTAAGGAAAAGGAACTCCACATCGCTAAGTGAACCCCTTTGCAAGTTCCCTCCACTACGAAAAGAAACCGAGCTCCGCAAGGACCATTCCTGTGGGGCCCTCTTCTAGGAAATTCCACTTCCCGTGCGAATCTCCAGGTTTGCATGATGTGATTTCAACATCCAATGGATGACACTACACGTAGAGTTGCTTGACCTAATGCCTCTTCGCATAGGCACGATAATGGATATTGACTCTTCGCATAGCCAAACTAACGTGGACCCCTTGATGGTTCGCTCTGCGACCCACCTTCTATACAGCCTTGCCGATGCCTTCCCTCCCACAAGTAGTAGAGGGAAACAGTCATGTAATCCCTATGGGTTCGGAGTAAACCCACCTCATTCGAGCTACACAACATTAAACTTCCAAGAACCTTGTCCTCAACACATGACGTTAATCTGTGACCCGACCCCGTGCCTCGCGTGCAGGGTCCCCCGGGCTCGGACATTCTTTACGCCCCCTGGTCCCCACAGGGGATGATATCCTCCTTTTGGGAGTTGCGATTGTCCGTGGGGAATGGAAGACACCTTGGTGTAACCCCCTATCCCCTCTTGCAGAAGGTAGCACCCATGCACCTCCGTACTTCTTCACCATCAGGGTCAGTGGGGGGCGTGATATGGAACGAGTCACCTCCTTTCTTCAGTCCCAAATCCCTCTCCCTCTGTGCTTTGCTGCATTTTGGGCCTCCATCCTGGAGTAGGTCCTAGCACCATGGGCCGCCTAATGTGTAAGCCCCTTTTCACTTCTCACAAATGCACCCTTGGTGATGTGATCGTGGGGTCGTTGCTGCTTCTTGTTTCTCACACTGAGCATGACTCACGTGGGATTAGAGTAAGCATTGACCATGACAATGCCCTCATCCAGCATGACATTAAACTCTATTCCCTCATCCAATGTGACATTAAACTACACACCCGAACTACGATGACTTTGATCCATGTCAAGCCATGGTACGTAGGAAGCCTCACGAGATTCAAGCCCACTACCAGTGGACCCACAGGTTCACCTTCATGTCGGTTCGCCGGCAGAAACCCTACCCGAACTATGAGGTCTTTGATCCATGTCAAGGCATGGTACGTAGGAAGCCTCCCTAAGGTTCAATCCCCACCACCCATCGAACCATGTTCCTTCTTTATGTTGGTTCACCAACACCTAAAGTTCACCCGAACTATGTGGTCATTGATCCATGTCAAGGAATGATATATAGGAAGCCTCCCTGAGGATCAAGCCCACAATCACTGGCCCTAACCATCTCTGTGTCAGTGTACCAAGCCCCCATTTTCACCTGAACTACGTGGTATTTGATCCATGTCAAGGCCTAGTACGTAGGAAATCTCACAAGGTTTAATCCCACCATCCACCTAGGGCAAGGTCCTCATTCACGTCAGTTCTCCGACACGCCCCTGTCCCGCATGGCGTTAAACTGCATCCCAATCTAGCGGTAATCCATTGTGACCCTACCATCCAGTTGTTCCGAAACCCCTTCACGTCAATTCAACAACCCCTTTTTTCTGAACTACGTGGTCTTTGATCTATGTCAAGGCATGGTACGTAGAAATCCTCCCTAAGGTTCAAGCCCACCACCCGGTCGTTCTGACATCATTAACGTCGGTTCACCCCCGTCCCGCAGGATGTTAAATTGAACACCATCCCAAACTATGAGGACATTGATCCATGTCAATGAATGGTACGTTGGAATCCTCCCTAAGGTTCATGCCCACCACCCATTGGACCAAGGTGCTTCTTAATCTCGGTTCTCCAGCGTCCATCCCGAACTAAGTGGACTTTGATCCATGCTAAGGCATGGTATGTAGGAAGCCTCACAAGGTTCAAGCCCACCACCTAGTCATTCGGACCTCATTCACGTCCGTCCTCCCACAAACTTGGGCAGCCTAGATTGTATGCCCCACACATTAATTCCGAACTACGCGTACTTTGATTCCATGCCACGGTGATACGTAGGAAGTCTCTTCGAGACTCAATCCCAACACCACCATCATCTCCACGACTAATCCATTTCATTCCCCACTCTACTTCATGTAGTTTTCCATTATCCAACCCAGTCCTTACCTGGGCCGCCACATCCCGGTGAGATCATGCCACCCCATTCCACCCCACAACATTCGAACATCCACCCACGGGCTGGCTCCGATAACGGTGTTACCTCAAGAGGGGTTCCTCAATCTGATCCACTGCAGCTAGTGTTTTGATCAGCCTGATCTGTCTCTGCTGGATGTTAAACTTGCGGCATACCTTGTGTTAAACATTGGAAGCTAAGGAAAACCTCAGATACATGCCTATGGAATATGATTCCACGCATTCGATGTGGGAGGACTCGGGCTTCTGCGCCCTCGAGAATCCCTATAATAAGGGGCAAAAGGAAAACAAGTCAATTCCCCAGCGTTCAGACACGTTAATGAAGCCTCAACATGACTACTCCCCCAACTGAAGGTTGCTGCCCTGACCTGGCCCCTTGTAATTTCCTAACAGAAGCAGTGTAATTAACTGGAATCTATGATAACATGGAACCGGGAACGAGATTCATGAACAACGTATTAAATCTATGAGGGAGACCGAGACTAGGTGAAGAGTTCTGAGAAGGAATCCACGGAAGGAGGAACCGACATACCATCATCCTATTTTGATCATGGAGCATACATCCCTGAATAAGGAATGGATGCTGTAAGCCTTTGTAAAGTGGGAATGTGGGCAACAAAAGTCGCCCCTGTCACGCCCTGAGCGGACGGATGTGTGCGCCCCGTCGAAAGCGTCAAAATCATAAATGGTGAACATGACGTGAATCTCTTCTCCACACTGTGGAGATTAGTAGCTTTCAATACATCAGTAGATTGACGTGTCACCGGATCCAGATATCCGGTGCCAGGTCCCGCCAAGCAAATAGCGGGCCTGGAATGAAACTAAGCAGATGTTGGGGCAGTATAACGTGGTGCATTCCGTTCTGCAATGTTGTCAGCATGGATTCCTCTTACCAGCCATATAAGACGGAATGTCACTGGGCACTGGTTGTCAATTTATTTTCCTCACAGTGCTGATAAGTCAATCTCCCTGCTTCTCAGGGATTAGGTTGCAGCTACAGGGACACGATCATCACCCACTCGCCTATGGAGGGGCAGGGGAAATACCATCACAGCCGCTCCACGTGGCTCCACTACTACCACAACAGAATCATCATCCATGAACGTGGGGCACCCATGCCCCCTCTCCTTGTACGATGTCATCCAACAAAGGGTGATTAAAGACCTCAAAGGACGTTACGAGGAGGATGGAATAATCCCAACCTGGGATATGGACCGCCTTGACCTGGAGTCCTCCAGGCCCCACTACCAACACCGCCCTTGAGGGCCGCATAGGGATCCCATGCCCCCACACCAAAATTTAACCATTTCGGGAGCCTATCCCCAGAACTCCTTGAGGGATCCATGCCTTACGCTGATGAGGTGGGTGATGTCCAGCTCATCCCGGTTAGAGTCCTGATCCAAAGACTCCAAGCAAGGGCCCCCACCCATCAACATCAGCACCACCGTCTAGCCTTGCTAGAGGAGCTGGTAGGCTATGCCCCTGAACCTCCCGTGCCGGCTTGCCTTACCCGACGACAACGTTGGACCCAAGCCGAGGACGCACTCCAAGGGGCGTCAACGTAGACAGCTACTGTGGCCCGATCCACCACTAACACATTTCACAAATTCCCTACACACGCAGAGCAGGGGCACTCCTATGCCCAACCGGGATCGAGGCCCCAACCGCCCCACAAGTAGGATGTGTTTACTCTCCGGGTTGCAGGGCTGAGTGGTGATCACCGCGAACCAACCCGTGGTGATTTCACCCCGTATGGAGGTCCTCCCCGTACCACTACTCCACAGAGTGTGGGCCTCCCCTGCTCCGAAACTCATCATGGAGGTATGCCCTTTGCTACCCCCAACCCAAATGAAGACCTGCCCCACGGTAGTGACACACAGCGTGGAAGCCTCTCCCGCGCCCACCACACTGGGTATGGAGTGCCTCCTCCTGCCCCCGACCGTCAATATGAAGGCATTTCCCATTCGATCACTCTCCATAGTAGGGATCCTCCCTACGTTCTCTCTGCCACTGGTGAAGGTTCTCCTCGCCTGAGAAACCATTGGAGTAAAGGTCAACCTCGCTCCAACCGCACCAAGCATGGAGGTCCTCCCCATGCTCCCGACATTTCCAACAGAGGTTTCACCCACTCAGGTGATGTTCATGGAGGTCCTCCCCATGTACCCTTCAACATTTTCCCTGGTGCCCCTCACACCCTGGTTGTCGCAAGTGGAAATCCTCTCTACCCTGGCTCCAGCACATCCCCAGGACTATATGTAGGGAATCAGCCTTGTCCTGAAGAGCCATCTAGGGCCAATAGGTTGGGTCATCGCCACCACAAGAAGAATACTGGGAAGGTTCGGGCAGTGGTCAAACCGACCCAATTCTCAAATTTTGAAGCAGAATGTGACTCAGTGGTAGAACCCTCCCCTCAGTCCTATGTGTCAAGGACTAGGGAAGGAACAAGGTGTGTCCGCCTCATCCTTCCAAAATGCGGCGTCAACCAGATTACCACCTCTCTTCGCAGGTACATCCAAGAGGAGGAAATTGGGGGAAACCCATAGATTTTGATCGTGCATGTAACAACCCAAGATTTTATGATAAGTATTCCATTTAATTTATTTTATGTCATGTGTTTTATTCTACACCAAGATTATCTTGCGCTATACGCAACACTGTATTAGTTTGCAGTATATGTAACACTAATCTTGGATCGTGTTACAAAAATTTTCATGTTTATTTGATAGTAGTTATTCTACAAAACATTGAGTATATATATATATTCAATGTATTTTGTTATACGCAACAAGAAAGGAGTCGTTCACTACACGCAACCCTTACTTTCCTTACATTACATGCAATCACGACCTTCCTCGATAGCGTGTGTTGTACACAATACCGGGTTTTACTAAACAGCGATATATTATTATAATGTTTTTATGAACTAGCCTTTATGAGTAGTATTAACTAAATTTTGAATTTTATAACATTATTATTCATCTTACATATTTTCTAGAACATGGTATAAGAACAAAAAAAATGTTTCGGGTAAAATAAGTATTTTTTAAAAAATGCTGTTTTCCCACCTTTTGATGGTGTACCCACTTAAAATCTTGTTTTTTATATGTCTATAATATAAATTTGACAAAATAAAATTATTATTTGGAATCATGATATAAAAATTTACTTTGGATAAAATTTTCATATTATTCTGATAACTTTCATATTTTAATGAATAGTAAAAACACGCTATATTTTAATTAAAAACAACTTTTTTCATCGTAATAATTTATTTGGATATATTATCTTGTTAATTGGTTTTAAAGTGTAATTAGAATATATCTTTACTATTTAATCCAATGCTGGTCATTGGAATTTATTTCACTTTGAAATTGGACATAAACAAGTATCAATCTTTTGATAGTTATTGTTTCTTAAAAACACGCTATTTGTTTTGATAATGGGAATTAATTTTAAAATTAATTAATTCCACTTCTATGAATTGAATTGGAAAAATAGACATCAATTTTGAATTCGTAATATCAAATAATGCTTAGGCTGAATTTTTGGTATTTTTCTGAAAAACGTCAATTTTCGATGAATAGTGAAACCACTTAGTGGTAGTTAAAAAACTGACTTTTTCATTTAAATAAAATTTTACCACTTCTATGAATTGTATTTCGAAAATCCAAGATACACTTTTAATATCAAGGACTATAATGTGGTTCAATGAGATGAAAACATTTTTTGGTGAATAGTAACTTTTTACTTTTTTTACCACTGTTAAAAGTAAATAGGGTAATTAAGGGTAAAAATGATATTATTATTACCCTAACACATTTAATAATTCTATTGGATAAGTTTAATTCAACCAAAAACAACCTTAAGACTAAAATATTATCATTTATGCCAACTTAGATTAGATTAGGACATTTATTACTAATTTATTTAAAGAAGGGTTAAAATAGTTAAAAAGAATGTTTAATAACAAAATCATTTTTAATATAAAGTTATACATAAGATAAATTTGACTATAAATATTCATTAGAAATATAAAAATATTTCCAACATAATGGTATTTTATTTATAATTTTTAGACATTAAATAGTTTAATTTAGTTATCACACAATGATGATGTAGTAATTATCTTATTAATGAAATATTGACATAATTATTGTTATAAATACAGAATTAAATGTAATTTGAGACTTTTTAAGAATTGAAATAATTTTCTATGTTAATATGACATGTTAGTATTGATTTAATTAACTTATTTAGAACTAATCATTATGTTATGAGTTTCACATAAATCAATTACAAAATAGTTTCAAAATTGACATAAAATTGTTTTTAAAACAAATATTATATTATTAATTGATATTTTATTCCTAAAAATATAAGGATCTGCCAAATGATTTAGATAATGTTATATATATTAATAATAAACAAATTAGGGTTCGTTTGGCTTGTTATATTTTGTTTATTAACCTCATAGTGTAAGAAAACAAGAAGACATAGTAAAAGTAAAATTATTTAACTAAAAGTTAAATCTAAATGATAAGGTTAAAATAGTCACCGAAACTTAACTAAATTCTATTGGATGAGAGTATTTCTACCCCTCCCCACCTTAGATTAAAAAAAATAAATTTGGAGATATTAAAAAGAGAATATGAATTTATAAAAAAAATAATATTTTTTGTTTTTCCAAAGGTGCCCCTCTCCTCTCTTATAAAAGGGCACCTCCTCCCTCTCTTCCTCACACAACATTGAGCCTTCAGGCTCGTCCAAACCATGTTAAAAACTCTTCTAAACTTCCATAGAAACATCCTAGAGGTCCTGGTATTCTTTAAAGACCAATTTTAGTGCCCTAAAATGAGTTCTCAAAGAGGCTCTTCAAAGAAGAGGTAATGTCCATTACCGATTCTTTAAACTTTATTTCTTCTTCCACTTATTCTTATATATTTGTTTCATTATGAAGTAATAACATCAGTATCACTAATATACTGATATGTTATTATAAGTATAAAACCAACCTATTTCACCATCTATCCATCCTACAGAAAACGAAATCACCGCGCATGCGGACGTACGGAATAATGTCTCCACACCGTGGTGTAATCTGTTTTCGACCACCCCCATACATGGATGGGTATAATGGTGTAAATAAATAACTATATATATTATTATTGTAAAGTGATATTGATTATGATATATTATACAAACACATCAATAAAATTCCATGATCATGGGAATGATATCATCGCTCGTGCGTACGTACGGACTACAGTCTCCACGACGCGATGAGATTCATTCTCCATGTTAATCATTCATGAATGATTATAAAGTATATATAATAAGTATTCATGAAATATATGAAATAATAATGATACTTAATTTATGTATATATATATATATATGTATTTCATCTACTAAATTCCATTCAATTCAATATGGAAATGAAAACAGCGTTCATGCGTACGTACGGCCTACCGTCTCGATGAACGGTGTATTTCATTCCATTTATCGATCTATCATATATATATGTATATTCTGAATATATATGACATATAAATCATGTTTTACATTCTTTAATTAAGTAAATCAGTATATAAGTAATAATATCAAGAACAACAAGTCCAAACATGTACGATAAATGAAACGATTTTGCCCAAAACGCTGCTTTAACATGGAACTTACAAAAGAATGGGTAATATAAAGTCATAAGTGAACCATATATGATATCATAACAATGAATATGAATCTGTAATAAGTCAATGACATTATTTAAATCATTATACAGGAGGTTCGGATATGTAAGAAGTATATCATACCTAAGGTTAGGGATAATTTTGCAAATCTCATTTTTATCCGAGATTGGTTATTCGTAAGTATTTACTAGGGTTATTTCTATCATCTGTATCCATGTTTTATAAAAAATTTTAATGTATGTTTAAATTCCTTTTTACCCATTTTTTACTTTTACTATATGGTATGTAAGGAATCTTTCTTTTGTTTATGTTACGGGTTACTTTTTTGACTTTTCCAGCAAAAGTATGAGAAGAATGTTTTTTTTAACTTATACGACATGAAAGAATTCTTACGGTTTTATAAAGATTTATTTTCATGAAGATTCCTCCAAAATAATTCATGTCTATTTTTAACAAAATATTTTTCTTTTAAAATTGCATGATGTTTTGTTAAAAGTAATTGATTTTGAAGAAGAAAGGATATTTTCCTCAAGATTTCATTTCAAGTGTTTTATCAAAACAATTTTCCATCTATGATGACATTATTTCATATGTGTATGTTTCAATTATAAAGTCTCTATGGTTTATATGGTTTCACATTTCTTATGATGAAATTTCCATTTGTTTTATATGGATTAGGAGGTGATGGGATGATGTTTATGATACCCATTTTATTCTTTGGGTTATGATGAAAGTTTTAAGTTTATTTTGTAGCACAAGTAAGAATGATTTCATTATGAGATGGGTGGGACCTATATCTCTCTCCAATGCATTGGGTAAATATTTATATCTCATGAGATAGACATTTCTGGAATGGTAAGTTAATCTGGTTCAGTAATACAGGACTGGAATAAGGAGTGAAATCGATTCAGAAAGGGACTTTGTCCACTTAGATAGTCTTGGCAGCAATGGCATGGCTACTATGGAAATCATATCATGTGCTTAATGTTTTTCCACAATTAAAAGTTTTATTTACAAGCTATTTTATCATGAATAATGTTTCTTTATAATCTATTCCTTATGTACTACCATGTTTTATTTCATTGCCCAATATTTTGATGTTTAAACATTATGTTCATGATTTTAAGTTAAAATGTATATGATTTGTTTTTTTATCCATGCTTTCCCTTACTGAGCATTTGAGCTCACCCTTTATAAGTATTATTTTCCCCAGGATTTAAAAAAAGGATTTAGGTAATAAAACCAAAATGGTAATATCTTTATGGGAGATGTTTAAGATCTTTCACAACAATTAGAAGATTACGTTCCGAGTTTCCAAAGACACTAAACTATTACGGTCCTTGTGTGTCGGTTTTTGTTATGTATTATGTATTCAGAAAAAGTAATGTAATGTCCATGTACATCAAGTTATGGGTCTCTACAGTTGGTATTAGAGGAAAGGATTAGTTAACCTTTGGAAATTAGGATGCAAAAACGTTATTCAAATCCCTAGAGATATTTCTATGTAATGTATTGAGATGCCCCTAAGGATAAGTATACGTATAGGATATAGTCCTAGAACTACAGTAACGATCATATAATTTAACCAAAGATGTTAGATATTTATGGTACTCCCCCTTTACTATGTTGTTTTCCCTAGCATGATTTTTGCCTCTTACACTATTCTTTTTGGGTTTTAGAAAATTGTTGGAAACAGGAAGATTCACAATAATGGAGGATATGACAGGCAATGAAATTATATTCTACCAGAGAAATTAAATGAAACGGGATTTGGATGTCCAGAAATCGTTATTATGCCTAATTAGTAATCTCAAAATATGATCAATAATCTCTACTTTGGTAAGCTTCCTGACTCAGATAATAAGAGAAAGATGGAGTTTCATGATGATCATAGAGGAAAGAATGTTCAGTTTCCCCTATGTAAATCATGTGGGAAAATGCATCAAGGAGAATGTTTCAAAGGAACTGGAAGAGTCTATGGGTGTGTAAAATAAGGGAAAAAAGCCAGTAAGTGCAAAGGAAAAGGTTCAGTTAACACCATGGATGAGGATAATGGTATTTTTGTGACATCAACAATGGTTAAATGTTATAAATGTGGAATGTATGGGCAGTATGCAAACCAATTCCCTAAGGGAAAGTCTCATGAAGAGAATCAGTATGGTCGTATGGGTAGTAGTTATATTGATGATAATGAAGAGACTACAAATGATGTGTGAGATGAAAGAATTGTTGATGCTCGGTCAATTTTTTAAGAATGTAGTGGAATGATTACATGTTTATCAAGTGTAATGTTGTATAAGTAATCTCATGGTACTGTGGAATGAAGAGACATCTAAGGATTGTTACATTGTTGTCTTTCCTTATGTTTGGAATGTGTATGATGAATGGTACCAGTAACCATGAAAGGTTATTCAGATATTTTTGGAATGTAGATGATATGCGCATAATGAAGGGATAAGGGGAAAATTAAATGTTTGATAGTATTCATGACCTCATGACTGATATAAGGAGAAGGATATATCGTGGTTTGAGTATATATAATTTTTGGATTTTGGAATGTGGAAAGAGTTAACTTTTGACAGCATTCATGTTTTCACTAAGGTTTAATGGGTATTCATTTTTCAAGAGAATACATGATTAAGGTATTCAAATGATTGGAATGTGACCAACAAGATATATGGGGGATAAATGATGGTATTCACATGCTTTGATGATGATATTTCAAGTAATCATTTTCTTTATACTATGAGATTCGACATATGTATTTGTGATAATCATAAAGATTGGAATGGATTATGTTGGACATATGTTAGTATTTTTTAAGGCTAAAACTTTTTTGATATTATTTATGGAATGTTATAATAATGTATTTTTAGAAAAAAAGGACAACATACAGGATGGGAGACAACCCATCGCGTCAGACAAGGCTGTGGGAATCGAACCCACAACTGAAGTGCGACAGGCCTTTATCGCCTACCACTGGCCTACAGGATGTCCACGTTTAGTAGAAACTAGTTTTGTTATATTAAGCAGTATTATATATGAAGAATAATTCCATTTTATGAACCATATATGATTAATATCACTATAGATGGACTTATGTATTTTTGATAACTTTTCTAATCTTTTGTTTGAGACAGATGGAATGAACCATCATTCTATCACATGATCTACTAATACCTCACTAATGACAAATTAAACTTCATTTCATTAAGAGATGATATGGAAATTGTCCAATGAACGACCAACGATGAGACTGTACCAAAATCACGAATGTATATTTTCTAATTCCAATTTCATCAACTTTAGGGAAATGATCTTGAAAACCAAAAATTTTGTCCTAGTTCCCTTATATCTGATGAATTAGATGGTACCTTAGATCATCACAAATTTATGGCTTTGTGATTTTTGGCTTTTTCATATCCATGTTTTCCACCACTCTCCATAAGAACATGATGGTTATATTTCTCTTCTATATCCATATTTTCACTTATGTTCTCTTATGTGGAAACCCAGTGATTAGTTAATTTGGGTAACTGTTATGTTTCATACTATATTTTTTAAAGTTATGTTTTGATATTTAATTTTATAATGAGGGTTTTAATTAAAGAAACATTCAAACCTTCTATAACCCAGATGAATTTCAAGGGAAAAATTCATTTTAAGGGGGGTAGAATTTAACACCCAGAGATTTTATGATATGTATTCCTTTTAATTTATTTTATGTCATGTGTTTTATGCTACACCAAGATTATCTTGCATTATACGCAACACTGTATTAGCTTGTAGTACACACAACACTAATCTTGGAACGTGTTACACACAATTTCATGTTTTTTTGATAGTATTTATTCTACAAAACATTGAGTATATATATATATTCAATGTATTTTTTTATACGCAACAAGAAAGGAGTCATGCACTAAACGCAACCTTGACATGTCTTGCATTACACGCAATAACGACCTTCCTCGATAGCGTGTGTTGTACGTAATACCGAGTTTTACTAAAAAACGATATATTATTATAATATTATTATGAACTAGCCATTATGAATATTATTAAAAAAAATTTAATTTTATTACATTATTATTCATCTTACACATTTTATAGAACATGGTATAAGAACAAAATAAATTTTTCGAGTAAAATAAGTATTTTTCAAAAAATTCAGTTTTCCCGCCTTTTGATGGCGCACCCACATCAAATATTGTTTATTACATGTCTATAAGTTCAATTTTACAAAATATAATTATTCTTTGGAATTAGGATATAAAAATTTACTTTGGATAAAATTTTCATATTATTCTGATAAGTTTTATATTTTAATGAATAGTAAATACACGCTATATTTTAATTAAAAACAAATTTTTTCATCATAAGAATTTATTTGGATAGATTATCTTTTTAATTGGTTTTAAAGTGTAATTAGAATATATTTCTACCATTTAATACAATGTTGTTCATTGAAATTAATTTCACTTTGAAATTGGACATAAACAACTATCAGTCTTTCGATAGTTATTGTTTCTTAAAAACACGCTATTTGTTTTGATAACGGAAATTAATTTTACAATTAATTAATTACAATTATATGTTTTGAATTTGCAAAAATATAAATCAATTTTGAATTCGTAATATCAAATAATGCTTAGGCTGAATTTTTGGATTTTTTCTGAAAAACTTCAATTTTCGCTCAATAGTGAAACTACATAGTGGTAGTTAAAAAAGTGACTTTTTCATTTAAATGAAATTTTACCACTTTTGTTAATTGAATTTAGAAAATACAAGATACATTATTAATATAAAGGACTAAAATGTGGTTCAATGAGATGAAAATAATTTTGGTGAATAGTAATTTTTACATTTTTTTTACCACGGTTAAAAGTAAATAGGGTAATTAAGGATAAAAATAATATTATTAATACCCTAACACAAGTCCTAATTCTATTGGATAAGTGTAATTCGACCACAAACAACCGTAGGAGTACAATATGACCATTTTGGCCCACATGGATTAGATTAGGACATTTATTACTAATTTAATTAAAGAAGGGTTAAAATAGTTAAAATCAACGTTTAATAACTAAATCATGTTTAATATAGGGTTATACATAAGATAAATTCGAATAAAAATATTCATTAGAAATATAATATTATTTCCTACATAATGGTGTTTTATTTATAATTTTTAGACAATAAATAATTTGATTTAGTTATGACACAATGATGATGCAGTAATTTTCATATTAATGAAATATTGACATAATTGATGTTATAAATACCCAAATAAATGTAATTTGAGACTTTTTATGAATTAAAGAAATTTTCTAGGTTAATATGACATGTTATTATTGATTTAATTAAATTTTTATAACTAATCATTCTGTTATTAGTTTCACAAAAATCAATTACCAAATAGTGTCAAAATTGACATAAAATAGTTTTTAAAACAAATATTATATTATTAATTGTTATTTTATTCTTAAAAATCTAAGGGTCATCCAAATGACATAGATAAGATTATATATATTAATAATAAACATCTTGGGGTTCTTTTGGCTTGTTATATTATGTTTATTATGTTTATAGTGTAAGAAAACAAGAAGACAGGGTAAAAGTAAAATTATTTAACTTAAAGTTAAATCTAAATGATAGGGTTAAAATATATACCTAAACTTGTATAAATTATATTGGATGAGAGTATTTTGACCCATCCCAACCTTATATTCTAAATATAACAATTTTGAGCTATTAAAAACCGAATATGAATTTATAATAAAATAATAGTTTTTGTTTTTCCAAAGGTGCCCCTCTCCTCCCTTATAAAAGGGCACCTCCTCCGTCTCTTCCTCTCACCACATTGAGCCTTCATTCTCGTCCAAACCCTGCCAAATTCTCTTCTCCACTTACCTAGAAACATCATAGAGGTCCTGGTATTCTACAAAGACCAATTTTAGTTCCCTATAAGGTGGTCTCAAAGAGGCGCTTCAAAGAAGAGGTAATGTCCGTTACCGATTCATTCAACTTTATATTTTCTTCCACTTCATCTTCTTTAGTTGTTTCATTATTAAGTAATAATATCAGTATCACTCATATACTGATATGTTATTATAAGTATTAAACAACCCTATTTCACCATCTATCCATCCTACGGAAAACAAAATCACCGCGCATGCGTACATACAGAATACCGTCTCCATGATGTGGTGTAATATGTTTTCGACCACCACCTTACTTGGATGGGTATAATGGTGTAAATAAATAACTATATATATGATTATTGTAAATTGATATTGATTTTGAAATATTATTCATACACTTAAATACAATTCCATGATCATGGAAATGATATCATCGCTCGTGCGTACGTACGGACTGCCGTCTCCACGACGCGATGAGATTCATTCTCCATGTTAACCATTAATGAATGATTATAATGTATATATAATAAGTAATCATGAAATATATGACATAATAATGATACTGGATTTATTAATGTATATATATATGTATTTCATCTAGTTAATTCCATTCAATTCAATAAGGAAACGAAAACAACGTTCATGCGTACGTATGGCCTACCGTCTCCATGAACGGTGTATTTCATTCCATTTATCGATCTATCATATATATAAGTATATTCTAAATATATATTACATATAAATCATTTTTTACATTCTGGAATTAATTAAATCAGGATATAATTAAAAATAACAAGAACAACATGTCCAAACATGTACGATAAATGAAACGATTTTACCCAAAACGCTGCTTTATCATGGATCTTACAATAGAATGGGTAATTTAAAGTCATAAGTGAACCATATATGATATCATAACAATTAATATGATTCTGTAATAAGTCAATGAAATTATTTAAATCATCATACAATAGGTTCGGATACATACGAAGCATATCGGACCTAAGGTATGCGATAATTTTGCAAATCTCATTTTTATCTGAGATTTATTATTCGTATGTATTTATTGGGGTTATTTATATAATCCATGTAAATGATTTATAAAAGTGTTTTCATGTATGTTTAAATTCATTTTTACCCATTTTTGACTTTTACTACATGGTATGTAAGGAATATTTCTTTTGTTTACGTTACGAGGTACTTTTTTGACTTTTCTGGGAAAAGTACGAGAAGAATGTTTTTTTAACTTATACGGCATGAAAGGATATTTACAATTTTATAAAGACATATTTTCCTGAAGCTTCCTCCAAAAGATTTCATGACTATTTCCAACAAAATCTTTTTCTTTTAAAATTTCTTGATGTTTTGTGAAAAGAAATTGATTTTGAAGAAGAAATAATATTTTCCTCAAGAATTCATTTCAAGTGTATTATCAAAACCATTTTCCATCTAAGATGACATTATTTCATATGTGTATGTTTCATGTATAAAGTCTCTATGATTTACATGCTTTAAATTTTCTTATGATGAAATATCCATTTGTTTTATATGGATTAGGAGATTATGGGATGATGTTTATGAAACCCATTTTATTCTTTGGGTAATGATGAAAGTTTTAAGTTTATTTTGTGGCACAATTAAGAATGATTTCATTATGAGATGGGTGGGACCTATATCTCCCTCAAATTCATTGGTTAAAGATTTATATCTCATGAGTTAGACATGGCTAGAATGGTAAGTTAATCTGGTTCAGTAATATAGGACTGGAACAAGGAGTGAACTCGATTCAGAAAGGGACTTTGTCCACTAAGATGGTCTTGGCAGCAATGGATTGGCTACTATGGAAATCATATCATGTTATTAATGTTTTTCCACAATTACAAGTTTTATTTACAAGCTATTTTATCATGATTAATGTTTATTTAGGATCTATCCCTTATGTACAACTATGTTTTATGTCATTGACCATGATTTTGATGTTTAAACATTATGTTCATGTTTTTAAGTTCAAATGTATATGATTTGTTTTATTTAATCCATGATTTCCATTACTGAGAATTTAAGCTCACCCTTTGTATATTTTCTTTTCCCTAGGATTTAAAGAAAGGTTTTACGTAATAAAATCAAAAGGGGAAGATCTTTATGGGAGATTTTGAAGATCTTTCACCATGATTAGAATATTAAATTCCGAGTTTCCAAAGACACCAAACTATTACGGTCCGTGTGTGTCTTTTTTTTTGTTATGTATTAAGTATTCCGAAAATGTAATGTAATGTCCATGTACGTCAAGCTACGGGTCTCTATAGTGCGGTCACCACCATCATCATCCGAAGTGTCCTCTACCTCGACTAGAGATCATAGAGAGCTATTTTGGGGAACAATGGTGGTTGAGCAACATCGTGACCCATTGCCGGTAACTGCGATCCTGCACTAGAAGCAGTGGCTATCAGTCCATCGTATCATGACATTGTGGTCAAGTCGCCACACTCTTTGGAGGATGTCCTGGAATTTGGTGGCCAGTCAGCTCGTTCTCTGTATTCTTCGCTGCCCAGCATGTTGTCACAGCGGTCCGCCTTAGTACTATTACCGGTTCCTTAGCCATCTCCAGTTGATAAGTGGGGCAATACGGTGCCAAACCCTGAATCTGATCCCAGGAGTTTCTGGAATATTCTCGTAGTGGATCACTTCCGGAGAAGTTCTGGCCCAAGGCAGTCTCAAACTTTTGTGCACCGGAATCCCTCACCCCGGAGGAAGTCGAGTCCTTCCGTCAAACCCTATGGGTGATGAACTATCGTCTTCACTATCATCAGGTGTTGTACCCTAGGAGGTAAATGCACATTGAGGAAATCAACGATCAAAGACATCTGGTCGATTTGGCCTCACTCCCCGTGGCCCAGTGCCCAAGGACACCAGGGCGCCAGAGAACCCTCCAACATAAATGTGTTCATAGTTTCAAGGTACTCTGCAAAATCATCAACGAAGCTACCCCCCACGTGCAAGACCGTGGCTGGGGACAGTATGCCACCCTCCTCTTCAGTCCTATCCAGCGGCAGCCCAATTCGTTATGTGACATTGAGGACATGGCCCCGAGAAGGGTTGCGGTCCACATGGCTGACATAGTGGACAAGGAGGATGAGCTAGAGTTTCTCGGAACTGTCATGCAATTTGACCCATCTGCCTCAATAGAATATATGGACGAAGACCCCGAAAAGTCTGTGTTGCGCCCACAACTTGCTGAGCAGAAGAGGCTGGTCGACGAACTCTTAGCTGAGCACGCTATAGAGAGGATACTCGACTATGGTGACCCTAAGCCGGGGTAGTGGGGGCAGGAACAACTTCCCCCCAGCGAGATGCCTCTGGGCATCCCTGATCATGCTACTCTCATAGACAGGGAAGAATCTGGAACTCAGGGAAAGAGGGTGCAATACGTCTTACCAAACCCTCCTGAATGGAGAGGCAATCCAAGGAATCTAGCCCTGGTTCCCCCAGTCGCCCCAAGGGCCATTCCACCAGTCGCTCCACGATCCATTGAACCAGTTTACTGTGTCAACGAGCCTGGAAACACACTCATGGTTATGGATCCCCATCAAGATAGGGACCCCCACCTGGATGATCCTAAAGCGGCACTCATCACCCGCCGTGAGGCGTTGGAAATGTAGCAGGTGGAAGTACCACCAGATGGAAAGCCATATCCCGCATGGGTGAATGATATGTATGCACCTCTGGGTTTTGGGAATCCCACTTTCTCGCCCTTTAATGGGACAGGGGACCCACCGCAGCACCTGTCCCACTTTTCCACCAGGTGTGGCCCCATGTTGGGGACCCCGGCACAGTTTGAAGCCACCAAACTCTGATGTTTTCTGAAGACATTGGAGGGCCCTACATTTGTCTAGTACAACAAGATTTCTATCGGATCAGTGACTGGTTGGATGGATCTCTGCCAGCAGTTCCTATACCGGTTCAACTCCACCACATGAAAGACCAGCATTGCAGACCTCTTCAATTTCATACAAAGGCCTGATGAGCGAGTCACAGACTTCATCACCCAGTGGAAGGGGCTTACATTGTCCCTCGACATTCCATTGACTCCAGAGCAATTAAAGACGATGTGTGTATGGAATGTTAAAATAGAACTAGTTCCTTCCTTGATCACCCAAAACTACCCTGAAGGGTTCCTGGACTTCTTAGATAAGGCTCCGCACCTCAAGGAAGTTCTGCAACAGGCTAGATAGGCGCGCCTGCTACCCCCTGTGATCTAAGCCAGGAGGGCTGCCAGAGCTGAGCCCCCCATGGTGGCCCAAATAGAATCCCCCAGGCAGCTAGAATTGTTTCCATTATCCCCGGCTCTACAACCTCACAGGGGCCCTCCACCTTAGGCACAACCTCCTTCCCAGTAGTGGCAACCTCAGAACCGATTGGTTCCCCCGCGCAATGCGCCACCACATCCTATGAGGGAAAATGAAGCTCCGCCTCCTCAGAAGGCCCCTATGGCCCCTCGTTAGGGCCCGGCTCCAAGGGTCACCTATCCGGAATGAAGGCACCATACTTACTCGTTCAGCGAGAATCAGGTCCCTGGTTACATCCGTAGCACCCTAGAGCTGGGGATTGTGCATTTACCCGAGTGAAAAAGGCCGGCAGAGGTGAATCTCACTGATCTCCCCATCTACTGCCCCTATCATCAGATACTGGGGAACACCCTCAAGCAGTGCAATGTGTTTAAAGACTGGCTCTAAGACCAAGTCGATGACCACATAGTCAGGTTGGGCCCAGCCCTGACATAAGTGGCATGAGTTTTTGTAAGGTCAAAATGCGGTAGCGACGACGAAGGCCAGTGGCAGCAGGTTCCTAGTCGTGGGTCCCAGAAGTACGATGACTGGATGGCCCTTAAAACCGTCACATGCACCCATGGTATCATCCAGGCACACCTGAATCAGAAGGATCCTTCAGAATATTCGACCAGTACCTCTGTGTCATCATCTCAGCCAGCCTCTTCCAAGAAAGGAAAGTAGAGACAGCTCAACAAAAATCACTGTGCTCCACAACAGACGTCATCATCCTGCACTCTCGGTGATTTCATGCCCCCTGAGATGGGGATTCCCCCCAAAATCCACCCCGTGGTGGATGATTTGTCAACCGATAGTGAGGGGTATGCTTAGGTTAACACAGTGGAGCTGGTAAATACCAATATGACTCCTGGTTTCACCCAAATTTACCCTAATGGTAAAATCAGTCGATGTAGTACATGTAGGGGTCGAATCCACAGGGACCGAAGAAGTAAGCTTCAGACGCTATGATTTGGTGAAGGATGGGCTTTGAAGTAGCCAACATTGGGTTTGATTTTGGATGGTTTAAATAACACTAAGAAACCTACTTGAATTCAATTCAATTAAAATGGATTGATCTAGGATTATGCTCGGGGTGTATTGAATGAATTTTACTTCTTTAAACAATTTTGGTTTTATTAATTCTTGATGAATGCATTCTTGAAAAATAACACTACCTTCATCATTTTCTGGTTTGGTTCTTAATAAACACAATTACCAATCCCCTATACAATTAGAGAACCAAATTCATGATCTATCCGAGGTATATGGTCATTTAGTAATTGAATTCAGTTGGCTCAAATAGTGTAAAGATGAATAGTAGAAATAACTAAAAAATGAATTTCTTTAATTAATTATCCAATTAACAACAATTCGTTCATAAAATAACATTCAATCCAGTATTTTAATCCTCCTAAGATCAACCCATAAAATGGTTAGCCCTCCATTGATGGTATACTCTCAATTGTGGGCGGAAGATGACTAACAGGAATTGGATTGAAGAAATTAAAACCGCGGAAATAACGAGCACTCCTCCGTGTGTGTGAATGAAATTCACACCTATGTGTGAACTAATTCACAACAACACAAAGATATCATTGTGAATTGTGATAATAATGTTTTAATAAATGAAATTAAAGATATAGAAGAGAAATAAGTTGATTAAGAAAAAAAAGATACAAAAAATAAACTTACATGGAAATGGAAAACATTACAAAGGAAATTTCGAAGCATAAACTTACAATGAAACAAGAAACAAAAGATGAAAAGAAATATATCGACCCCTATTACCTTCACCACTAGCTCCTTATATAGGAATATTAGGAGCCTTAGGTACATCCCCCAACAATTAATTCACCCCCAAACAATTAATAGAGTCAAATGGAGGGTGAATAATAAAAAGGAAATTGATGTTTCGAATTTGACCCGGAAAACTGTCCAGATTCGTCCACCATATTGACGTGTGAATTAAAAATTGAAGATGGCCAAATCTGGAGGGGTTGAAGAAGAGAAATATCTTCTTCCATCTATCCTATATGAGCTGTAAAATGTTCAGGAAATTTGGCTCAGACTTTTGGACCTTATGGTCGAAATGGTGGGACAGATTTCTGTGCATTAATGTCAGGACCACCATTTAAATCTCAACTTCAGATCCCTTTATCATCATGAAAACAACATAATTAGCTCCATACACATTTGAATAAAATGATCCTAATTTTGTATCTTTCTACTGTATAAATTTGATATTCATTGGGCTTAGTTTGTGGGCCCCGCATTTGTTTGATGGGCCTTGGGCCCATTAGGCTTTTTCCAGCAATTTTCTGCCTTCAGGTTCAGAAATCTCCATTTTCAGTTGTGATTCATTCATCAGACATACAAGAAAAAATTTTCCAAATAAATTGATAAATCATATACCAAAATATCAAATTAAAATGAAAAATATTGTAATTTACACAAGAAAATTATTGAGTGGGCCCAAATTGACACTTTAAGCATGAATTGCACAATGATGGGAAATGAAGTTCAATTTCTGAATTGGACTAAAATTGATGTTTATGAACTTTTAAAAACATTAATATTAAGATCATAGAAATGAATACTAGACACTTTCAGTGACTAATCACACCCCCCAACTTGAGTTTTTCTAGTCCCGAGAAAAATATATTAAAAATATGAAATTCAAATCCTCTTTTCCAAAAAACATTAAAATAAACATTGTTCACCAAAGGACCTCATATCAAAAAAATTAGGGAACCCATCAAAATCATTTAAAACAAGCTAGTTCCATAAGAATATCCCAAGCCCAATCCCATTCGTTTGTTCAAATTCATCGCCACATTTCATCCAATTTCAATTAAGCATGATGAATTGTTGTGCATCACAAAAGATATGGGGCCCAGTTTATTTTTCAAGGGAAAAAATGGAAGCGCTAGGTGGGAATCACATTAAACCTTAATATGAGTATCTATTTTTTTTATTTTTTTTGATGATTTTTTATCCACAATTGATATGAAAAGACTAACTATGGGCAAGAAAACTATGGAGTCACGATCCCCAAGTGTCGAATGCCACACATATTGTCAATTTCATGCTCTATAATAGAGATATAAAGCCTAACTCTGGGAAAGACAACTATGGAGTCATGATCCCCAAGTGCCGGACGCCACACATTTGGAAAAAACATTGCTCTATGTGGTCAATTTTTTTTGTTTTTTTTTTGTTTTGTTTTTGTTTTTATGGATACTCAAATTAAACTAAAAGTGACCCCAGAACCATATGCTATAATGAAAGGGACCCAAGAGATCAAATTTACACTCATGATCTAGTAGACGTGAATTGTGGTATTTTTATTAAGAGGATGAAAATGTAAACATTGAAAAATCACATCGTACAACCGAACTTTCCAAAAACTATGCTCATGAACTTAAACTTGCATTAAAATCAGAATCAAGGCATGAAAAATTTATTTGATATCCAATTTTAGAGATTGCAATGTCTGTTATCATGTTTATGGTTAATGGACTTTTTCTTTTCATGCATGTTTTTATTCACAAAATAAAAAAATCATTTTTTATCTCACCCCAACTTAGAATGACACTGTCCCCAGTGTTTAAAGAAAAGAAAAGTTAGAAGGGGCTAGGAGGGGATTTCAACGATGAAATTGAGATTGATAAACATGGAACAAATTCACCTTGTTTTTAATGTTAAGGTTCATGATGCTCCAAATTACTCCTTTGATCTCTTGGGGGATGTAGGAACCTCCTTGATTGAACATGTATCACCCAAAATAGTTCCTGAACTATAAAAAAAATGAAAAAACAAAACAAAACAAACAACAAAATGATTTATTTAATTCCAAGTACCATCATTTTAATGTTTTTTTAAAATCAAACTAATGATACATTGTCTTATTTTAAATTTCTGGTTAAGGTATTACTCAAAGATCACACCGCGTGACACAGATGAATACGATTCTCCCCTTTCATACCCATCCATACTCATAAAAGAAGAACATGTCAAGATTCTAATTTTTTTAACCTATAAAAACATAAATAAAATAAAATAAACTGATGATACATTGTATTCTTTATATTTTATGGGTAAGGTATTACTCAGGGATCACACTGCGTGACACAGATGAATACGGTGCTCCCTTTTCATACCCATCCTTACTCATAAAAGAAGAACATGTCAACAGTCTATATAAAAAAAATAATAAAATGAAGCAGAAGGAAACAATAGATGATTCATAGTTATTGGTAACATGAAAACCACAAGTTGCCTCCCGTGCATCACTTTTGTTTAATGTTGTTAGCTTGACTTGAACCCCCAAACTTATCTAATTCCAACGTTCAAAATTTTAATTAACCCATAATTCTCCACTTCAACAAGATTGAGATTGATTGTTTTTTTGAAATTTGTTTCGTCTGAAATCCTATTTTCTACAATGATTTGTAAAATCCAAGGAATATCTAAAATGGTTGATCGTGTTATATCTGGAGTATTTCCTTAGATTTCAAGGTTCATTCCTACTTGGTGAGATTCTTGATGAAAATTGATGATAATTGAATGGTCTTGGTTATCATAAATAGAGGGATTAATGAATAGGGAAGGACGTATTAAAACATCGAGTTCAGTTTGATTGAATTTTCCTAAAGAAGAATGATAATTTGAATCAAAAATTGTTTCTTCTTTAATAACATTTGAAATAATTGGTTCCTTTTGAAAAGATGATTCATCCCCAAAATTTTCCATTTGAATTTCATGACTGGGTATAGACACAATATTCGGTATATCTCCTAATGGTTCAATGATCGATGGTTCTAAAAAATTGTTTTTGGATCAATATTATGAACACTCAATCCATGAAGACAAATTTCCCCTTGTGAATCCATAAAATTAATTCCCTCTTGATTTAAGCACCCATCAACAATTCCTTTATTATCTTCAACTATCCCAAATCCAATGCTTGTTTCTTCAATAAATTCATGTGAGGTTTTAGGAAGACAATATTCTTGTATTAATGATGAGGAAGAGACAACCTCAATGGGAATGGGTTCCACAACCATTTCAATGCTTTTAAGTTCTACTCTTAAGGATGAAACCTCGGAAGTCATTATCTCCATTTTCTGACACAATTTCTAAATGATTTTTTGAGGATTAGGTTGGAAAGTTGTTTTAACATCGTGGAATTCCTCATTATTTATCTTTTCAATCATTCTTGATAGGTATGGAAATTTATCTTTTAATCATTCATCATTACAAATATCGTTCATGTAATCGGATGTGGGGTATTGATTCAAAGGATGGTTAAAAAAGGTTGGTGATTCACAATTTGGATTTTCAAACTGATTCCATCCTGAGTTTGTGAAGAGATATTGTTGATTATACTCCATTGGATTCATTTATAAATTTGGAATCTTCATTATCAGGAGTAAAAAAATAGAAAGGGGAAAAGAAAAGAGAAATAGGGATGAGAAAATAGAAATGAGCGAGAATAGAAAGATGTTCTAAGTTGAATTACATGGTCCCCAGCAAAGGAGCCAAATTTGGTTGCACCCAAATTTACCCTACTGGTAAAAGTGGCCGATGTAGTACACGTAGAGGTCAAATCCACAGGGACTGAAGAAGTAACCTTGAGGCGCTATGATTTGGTGAAGGATGGGCTTTTAAGTATCAAACTTTGTGTTTGATTTTGGATGGTTTAAATTACACTAAGAAACCTACATGAATTCAATTCAATGAAAATGGATTGATCTAGGATTATGCTCAGGGTGGATTGATTGAATTTTACTTCTCTAGACAATTTTGGTTTTATTAATTCTTTATGAATATGTTCTTCAAAAATAACACTACATTTATCATTTTCTGGTTTGGTGATTAATAAACACAATTACTAATCACCTATACACTTAGAAAACCAAATTCATGATCTCTCTAAGGTATATGGTCATTTAGTAATTAAATTTAGTTTTCCCAAAAACAGTAAAGATGAAGAGTAGAAATAACTGAAGAATGGATGTCTTAAATTAATTATCCAATTAACAACAATTCATTCATAAAATAACATTCAGTCCAGCCTTTGCATCCTTCTATGATCATCCCATTAAAGGGTTAGCCCTCCATTTATGGTATAATCTCAATGTTGGGTGGAAGATGACTAACAAGAATTCTATTGAAGAAATTAAAACCACAGAAATAACGAGTACTCCTCCATCTATGTGAATGAAATTCACACCCATGTGTGAACTAATTCATAACAACACAGATATATCACTGTGCTTTGTGATAATAATGTTTTAATAAATGTAATGAAAAATATAGAAGAGAAATAAGTTGATTAAAACCATAATGATAAAAAAAATAAACTTACATGGAAATGGAAAACATTACATAGGAAATTTGGAAGCATAACCATACAATGAATCAAACAACAAAAGATGATAATAAAAACATCCACCCTTATTCCCTTCACCACTAGCTTCTTATATTGGCATATTAGGAGCCTTAGGTACATCCCCCAACAATTAATTCACCCCCCAACAATTAATAGAGTCAAATGGAGGGTGATTAATCAAAAAGAAATTGATGTTTTGAATTTGACCCGGAAAAGTGTCCAGATTCATCTACCATATTGACGTGTGAATTCGCAATTAAAGACAGCCAAATATAGAGGGGTTGTAGAAGAGAAATATCGTCTTCCCTCTGTCCTATATGAGCTGTAAAACATTCATGAAATTTGGCTCAGCCGTTTGAAATTTATGGTCGAAATGGTGGGACGGATTTCTGTGCATTAATGTCAGATCCACCATTTAAATCACAACTTTAGATCCCTTTATCGTCATGAAAAAATCAGAATTATCTCCATCCACAATTGAATAAAATGATCCTAATATTTATATCTTTCTACTGTATAAATTGGATCTTCATTGGGCTTAGTTTGTGGCCCGCACATTTGTTTGATGGGCCTTAGGCCCATTATGCTTTTTCCAGCAAGTTTCTGCCTTCAGGTGCAAAAATCTCCATCTTCACCTATGATTCGTTCATCATACCTACAATAAAAAATGTTCCAAATAATGTGATGAATAGTATACCAAAATATCAAATTAAATTGATAAATATTGTAATTTACACAAGAAAATTATTGAGTGGGCCCAAATTGACACTTTAAGCATGAATTGCACAATGATGGGAAATGAAGTTCAATTTCTATATTGGACTAAAATTGATGTTTATGAAATCATAAAAACATTAATATTAAGATCTTAAAAATGAATATTAGACACTTTCAGTGACTAATCATCTCCCGACAAGGGAGAACGCCAGGAGTGCCTTCCCAACGTCCCCAGTCGACGTCAACTACAGTGGAACCACAGCCACATAGGTCGTCAAGGCACGACAACAGGAACTTTCATCCAGGTCGTGCACCCTACTAAAATTGGATAGCAGGACCAACGCAGAGCTCAGCACACACAACCTCATCTGGTGCCCTCTGATCTACTTCCACCGCAATTTTTTATACTAGATCAGGCAGAGTCGCCTCATCCGTACCATGGCTAGTCTTGCCGTACTATAGGCCTATCTCAGTTGTCTGGTCCCCATTCGGAAGCTACTCTTTAGGAATCAACTAGCTGGAAGCAGGATGTACCCAGTACCAGCCAGCCGCCGGTCCAGCTGGTAGGGCCCACCATGCATCCAATTGCAGAGCGACCTCCTGTAAGCATAGTATCATGTTTGGCACAGAAGTATGATGTTCTAAAGAACCTTGTCGGAATTCAATCAAGTATTTCTATCTTTGAGGTCTTCGACTATCGTCGGAAATGCATGAGGCACTTGCCAAGGCCCTAGGAGCCCCATCCAGTTTGAGACGGAGGTACCAGCTACAGAAGCCTTCCACGCTGAGGTGGTTGAGAATGAAGAATGTAAGGAAGTTATCTAATTATATAGAGAAGAAGAAGACCCTCCCAGACAGGGGCACATTCACCCATTGTACGTCACTGGTCTGTTCAATGGTGTGGAAGTCTATCACTGCCTTATTGACACGGGGTTTTTATTAACATAATCCCGACTTAGACACTGTGAATGCTGGGTTTGTCTGAGGATAATTTAACTCCCTCCGACCTCAGAATCCAATGATATGACTGGATCGAGCAATCACCGGTCGCCAAGATCCTCTTGAAGACCCAGTTCTGTGGCTTAATTTCCAGCATCGAGTTCATGGTCGTCTCCCAGGACACTGAGTACAACACATTGATGGGCTGGACATGGCTCCATCTGCATGCAGTGGACCCTTCGTCGTATCACCAATGCCTCAAATACACCCTCAATGGTCGAGTCGGTGTGCTCCAAGGAGATGTGTCTCTTTTTGGCTCTTGTGAAGACCGCTATCTGGATGCTGACTATTACAAGAGCAAGGATAAGAAAATCATGGAAAGCAAGGATGAACCTACCCCGGTCACAAGTAATCCCTGGGTAGGTCTGGACGACACCTACATCTTCTCGATCCATCGGTTGGAGGCCACGACCCCCGAAATGGGGCAGTGTTTTGTTGTTTTGGGTACAAGGGTAAGGTATATTCCCATGTATAAGTGACGGTGTAAAATCACCTCATACTCCTACACCAACCAAGCATAGGTTATCCTAGAACCTCCTACCCCTCTACGGTATCGGGATGTCAGGCTCATGGAAACGGCGGTACGTCATACGTGTCTCTTCAACCGTGCTGGAATCAACAGACTTAGGACGACATGTCACTACTGCTTTGATGTCATCAAGCATGGCCCCTTGGGCCAAAGGATACATGGGATTGGGTCAAATTCCTTCATCGCTATGGTCTCAATGACACATGAATATCCTGATGTGCTGACCACCACCGCCCAAGCCGGTACCCGTATCCTATCAGAGTCTGGTGGCCTGGAAATGACTCCCCCCACGGAAGATCCCTCCGCAGATGGAGAATTGGACCTAGACGACTCTCCCCTACCTTTGAAGAAGGTGTTTCTACCACGTTTGATGAACTGGTACAGGTGAACCTTGGTAGCAAGATAGATCCGAGACCTACATTGATCAGTTCTGCCATGCCCCTTGAGGAGCAGTAATAGTACGTTGACTTTCTCAAATAACACCGTGACGTGTTTGCCTGGAGTTATGACTAGATTCCAGGACTAAATCCCCAGGTAGCCATCCACCGCCTTGGTCTCCCGAAAAACCATCGTGGGTTTAAGAAACCTCCCTGAAAGATTCACCCTTCTCATGGTGCCATGGTTGATGCCGAAGTTGATAAGCTCATCAAAGACAACATTGTTAAGGAAGTACAGTACCCTAGGTGGCTAGCCAACATTTTTCTAGTCAGGAAGAAGAGAGGTCAGATCAGAGTCTGCATCGACTTCCGCGATCTCAACCGCCTCTTCCTGAAGGATTATTTTCCCCTCATAGTGACATATTTTTTGATTGATTCCATGACCTAGTTCCAAGCCCTCTCCTTCCTGGAAGTGTATTCCGGGTACAAACAGATATGGAAGGACCCCGAGGACGGGGAGTCCACTGCCTTCAGGGATCCCCAAGGTACCTTTTGTTACCAGGTTATGCCCTTCGGCCTAAAAAATGTGGTTTCCACCTCTTAGTGGGCCATGCATTACATATTCAAGCTAATTCTCAGGAAACTGGTGGAATGCTACATGGATGATATGGTGGTCAAATCTAGCCAGCCTCGGGACCATATCATGGACCTTGAGAAAGTGTTCAGATTCCTCTGTTCTCACCACCTGATGATGAACCCGTTGAAGTGTGCCTTCAGGGTCACTTCCAAGAAGTTTCTTGGCTTTGTTGTCAGATATCGAGGCATCGAGATCGACCTAGTGAAGATCAAAGCCATTAGCCATATGCCTTCCCCAAGCAATATTCGAGAGCTTCTAGGTCTCCATGGACACTTAGCCTACATACGTCAATTCATTGCGAATATGGATGGCATGTGTAAGACCTTTTCCCAGATTATGAAGGAAGGCTCATCCAATGAATGGGATGTAGAGTGTCAGACTACCTTAAATGAAATCAAGAAATATCTGCTCCAACGTCAGGTATTGATGAAACCCTTATTCGTAAAGCTATTGGTCCTTTATGAGACCACCCTGAATGGTCCTTCAGTGCACTTCTCGCCCAGAAGAACAATGAGGGGATATAGAGCAGCCTCTACTACCTCAACCGAATGCTCCTCGATACAGAGACTAGATACCCCCCCATTGAAAAGTGATGTCGTGAGCTCGTGTTCGCCATACTGAAATTTAGGCATTACCTGCAGCATCATGAGGTATAGTTGATCTCTTGGGTAGACCCACTGAAGTACATTGTGAACCACCCCATGATGACTGGCCGACTAGCACGGTGGGCGGTGATCCTTCAGCAGTTCGAAATCTTTTCCATGCCTCAGAAGGCTATCAAAGGACAGGCATTGGAAGACATTCTAGTTTCCCATCCAACCTCTGCGAATCAATCCCTAGACCTGGATTTTCCTGACGATGCAATCCACTTGGTTGATCATGTCGTCTCATGCTGGAAAATGCACTTCCAAAGTGCCTCCCGGAGCCCCCCCAGTAGGAGGCTCAATGATCCTAAGCTCAACAGAGTGGGTTTGGGTATCGTCTTCATCACCCCGGTGCAAGAAATTCTGTCGTACTCATTCTTGTTGTCAGAAGGCTGCACCAACAAAGAGGCATAGTTTCAGGCTCTCATTTCCAGCCTCGAGCTGTCCCTTAAGATTGACGTCCCCCATCTGTATGTGAAAGGAGATTCTAAACTAGTCATCAAGATGGTAAATGGAGACTATGTTGTCAGGAATCCAGAGCTCATATCATTATTAGAGTGCACCCTCCATCTACTAACCCAGTTACCTTCTCGACCAGTGGTTACCCATGTCCCTCAGTCACAGAACGGTCGAGCAGATGCTTTAGCCAGCCTTGCTACGTCACTCGTAGAACCGGAGCAGGATGATTTGATCTTACATGTGGCACACTGAAGAGTCATCTCCCCTGTCACCCCCAGAGGATGACGACGGCTTGCGGGTAAACCATCTTAATGCCAGAACCTCCACGTCAGGAGCCCTAGGTTCTTCATATGTAGTGGTTGAGGCCACTCCTGACTGGAGGGCACCTTTCATCGAGTATCTCCAAAATGGTTTCGTTCCGGATGATCAGGCCGAATGCGAGCGAATCCGACGCTGCACATTCCATTTTACCCTCCAGATTGGTCCATGACTTGATTAGATCCTCTATAAGTGAGGTTTCGATGGTGTTCTCCACTGTTTCATTCAGGGAGTCATGATTTCTCAGGTCATGAAAGTGGTTCATGCCGGTTCCTGCAGTGCCCACCAGAATGGGCCCAATCTGTCCCATCATATTTGGAGGTTGGGGTACTTCTGTCCCTCTATGATCCATGATTGTATTGATTTTTCCAAGATATTCCATGTGTTCCAAGTCCATTCAAACATCCTGTATAGGCTTCCAGAGCCTCTCCACTCCACCAAGTACTCTTGGCCATTTGCGGTGTGGGGAGTCGATGTCATCAGACCATATCCACAGGCGACATCTCGTCAGTGTAGGTTCATCCTGACTACTAAAAATTTATTCTCCTAGTGGTCGGAGGTAGTTCCACTCAAATAGGTCAAGGACTATTCCATCATTGACTTAGTGAGCTCCAATATCATCCACCGATTTGGAGTCCCTCACGTTCTCCTCATCGATAATAGCACCCACTTCCGAGCAGCTGAGATGAAGAAATTGTACGCCAAGTATAATATCCGTTTGAACCATACCTCTCGCTATCATGCATAGGAAAATGGGAAGATTGAGGCATTCAATAAAACTCTCTCTAATATCCAGCAAAAAATGGTTGGTCAGAACAAGAAATGTTGGCCGGGCAAGCTCCCCAACGCCCTCTGGGCGTATCAGACGACAACTCGCAATTCCACCCAGGTGACTATGTATTCTCCTGTGTATGGGGTTGAGACTGTCCTACCCGTCGAGATCCAGCTACCATATTTACGCACTGTAGTCTATGACTAGCATGTGTGAGTTAAGGTGGCCGAAATCCGTCTAGCTGAATTGGAAGCACTGGATGAGAACAAGTTTCGCACCCTGTACAATATGGAAAGACAGATAGCCAGAGCTTTCAACAAGAAGGTTCTCCTTCACTCTTTTCTGCAAGGCGACCTGTTGTTGTTCCTCTGAGTGCCAATGATCCCTGGCAGGAAACCACCCAAGCTGGAGCCCAAATGGGAAGGACCTTACATCATTCATAATGTTTACCCCAATGGAGCATACTCCTAGGTGACCATGGATGGTGAGCACATAAATCCTCCCACCAACGCCAAGTTCCTCCAGCAATACGTTTCCTGAGCCCCATGGTCCTGCACGACCTTAAAATGTACAGTACCGCATGACCCTAAACTGCACATTACAGTCCCACATGACATTAAACTACACCACCATCCGACATGACAATAAACTGCAAAATTGTCTGATCTCTATGACCTTAAACTAAGATCTCCTTCGTCCTCACTGCAAGTCAATAAACTGCAAGCTAGTCAGGACTTCCTGACTGAGGGCCATCCGTCGGGCCCCTAGCCCAGATTCTCTATGATGGGAATGTGTAGCGTTGTGTGGGATAATGTCCTCATTCACATCGGGTTACACACCGGACCATGCATATCCCCAGATGAGATGCGTCCTCGTCCCACAAGACGTTAAACAACATCTCGTCCCCCATGATGTTAAACTGCGCTTTTAGAACTACATATGGCTTGATTCCCATCCTAATGGGATACATAGGAACGCTCAAATGTCATGTCCTGAGCCTAGCCCCGAGATTTTCTCTTTGACTGTCCCCCCTGGGTATAGTTTCCTTGGAGGGTCCTCACATGAGAAGGGGAAAGCTTCCTCAGCCCCACTCATACGAGGTATATAATGCTCGCACCATGTTCCCACTCCCATTATTCTATCCTCCCACGTCTTCACTGCACGAAATTAAACTGCATGTCCTTCATGAACTATGTATGGCTTGATTCCCATCCTCATGGGATACATAGAAACACCCAGACATTTCGTCTATTGGCCCATCCTAAAATCCAGAATTCATACCCTCGGGTCAAAACATATGTTAGGGATCAAAATTTTCACCCCAATTCACATAATGTTATCCTCGACCCGGATTTATGTCCCCCTCCTTAGAGATGTTCACCTATTTCATAGATGTGTAAAACTATGATCCACTCACTCCATGACTGGGATTACCTAACATTACCCATCTAGAAGGGCCCCTAAATGGTCTGGATGCTAGGCCTAAGGGCTCTCTTAAAACTTCAGGCCAATGCCCTAGAGGATGTCGAGCAACAGGCTGATAAAAGTCCCACGTTTCGAATTTGGTCAGAGGTAGATGTACATTTTTTTCTCCCATCTCAGGTCAACATGGTCAACAGCCACCCTGGATCTTCGGGTCTACCCCAAGATGACCCAAACATCGAGTGTAGGGATTCATTCTGCCCCACCCTGAAGTGTCAAACTCTTTCCGGGTAAGGAAAAAACTCGGACTCCTAACCCATGTTCTCTATGTTGGGATTGTGCGGTGTGGTGCGGGATTATGTCCTCATTCATGTCGGGTTACATTCCAGGCCATACACAACCCCTGATGAGACAACTTATCCTACCCTCATCCTTACTGCAAGACGATAAACTGCAAGCGGGTCAGGCCTTCCTCACTGAGGCCTAGCCTCAGGCCCCTTGACCTTTCTGGGCCCCTGACACCTCTTCCTTACTGCAAGACGATAAAATGAATGTTGCTCAGACCTTCTTGACTGAGGCCTATCCTCAGGCCCCTTGGCCTTCTTGGGACCCTTAGCCAAGGTTCATACGCGGAGTGTACGATGTGGTGTGGGATTAAGTCATCATTCATGTCGGGTAACCCTCCATGTCGTACACCTTGCCTGTCTAGGGAATTGTATTCCCTGACCTTAGTCCTCATTGCAAGACATTAAACTGTGAGTGGGCCAGGCCTTCCTGACCAAATTCCTAGCCTCAGGCCCATTGGACTTTTCGGGCCCCTGGCCTTGGTTCCCTCTTACGGGACTATCTGGCGTAGAATTGGATTATGTTCACATTCACATCGGGTTACTGGCCACACCATACATGTCCTCATTAGGGTATCATGCCCCATGGGTATCTTCATGAACAACATTTTGCTTGATTCCCATCATTATGGGATACATAGGCCCACCCGAATGTCTAGGCTTTGGGTCCATCCCCATCTTCCGAAAATCTCCATCCCACCTTGGCCCCTTTTCCTACCATTCCCCGAATAGGGGAGTATATAGAATGTTGTGGGCCTATTTCCTCATTCACTCTAGGATTTAATGACTAGGTCGTGTGCCTCTCCCTCCTGAGGCACTTTGTCACCCCTTTTCGACGGTTCACCAATGTGCCTAAGGGTACTTCGGTTTAGTTACCTGGAATATCGGACTCTACTCGGACACGTCCACACCTTATTTTTAGGCTTTTTGTTCCTCTTCATTGGGGATTTCATCACCTTTCACACCCATAGGGACCACCATGAATGACCTGGATATAATGCCCAAGGGTTCTCCTATAGTTACACGCCAACTCACCTGAGGGGTTTGGGCAACAAATTGATAAAAATCCCATGTTGCGAATATGGTTAGTGGTTGATGCTCATTTGTTGTTCCCATTTTAGGATAATGCGATATAGATACTACATTTCCATAATAGTCCGTAGTAGCCCTCCATGACCACGCCAACCCCACTATGCCCAAAATTTTGGTTAAACGATTCACATCATTCTCCATCCCCATCATGTCCAAGTAGAGCTTCGATACTCTTGATACTATTCCTTAGTTCGCATCAGCGCGTTAGGGGAATAAAGCTGCATTAATGGTGTCCTTCGGGGCTCTTCACTAACTTCCCCTCAATGGACATTCTGGGTATTGCAATATGGATCTTCCTCCCTTGTTTCCCACACTGAGTTTAACTATTGTGGGCTTAGGGATCGGGTCGAGGTCTGCTCTTACTTGGAATGTTGCCATCCAACCATGGTCCGAGCTCTAAGACCATAAAGTATGATCTTCTAATAACTATGTATGGCTTGATTCCCATCCTCATGGGATAAGTAGGAACGCCCAGACATCATGTCTATAGGTCCAGTTTGACTTTAGCTAATTTGTCTCTTTTGTCCGACCTTCAATACCTTGACTACGGGACCACGTGGCGTGGTGTGGGATTATGTCCTCATTCATGGCGGGTTTGAAATAGTCGCACCATGTGCACACCATTCTAATAATTATCCATCATATTTCCTGTCCTCCATGACTTTAAATGTCACCTTTCTAAACTACATGTGGCTTGATTCCCATCCTTATGGGATACGTAGGACCACCAGAATGTATAGGCATCGGGTCCATCCCCACATCTTAGAGATCTCCTAATCTCTCAGTCACCTAGGCCCCTTGGCCTGTCCCTCTCCACGAGGGGGTTATATAGGTCTGGTACATGGTTTTTGGCACCATGCCTCCCTTCTCCTGGGAATCTGCCATCTCTTGGCCGCCCACAAGTTGATTCCCTGGACCCCTTGCAGTGGTTTGCCTATGTGTTAAGAGTACTCTGGTCTATGACTAAGAGTTTCAGATTCAACTTGGTCACGTTCCTTCCACTTGTCATGCTTTGTGCTCCCCTTCATTCGGGCTTCCATCATCGTTCACACCGAGAGGGACCCCCAATAACGGCCTGGATACCATGCCTAATGGATCTCCTACAGTTACGGGCTAACGCCCCTGAGGGTTTTAGACAACAAATTGATACAAATCCAGCATTGCGAACATGGTTAGTGGTCGATGCTCATTTGTTAGTCTCTATTTCAGGCTAACATGATAGGATGTTGTGTTGCAAACATGGTCAGCAGTAATACTCTGTCATCACGTGTGCCCATTCGGGCCTCGAATGTAGGTTGCATGATTCATGTTATGTTCCACTCCATTGTGTCCAGGTGGATTCTCTACACTCTTGCCACTATCCCTAAGTGAACCTTCACACGTCAGGGGGACAAAGATTCCATACGACGTCCTTCAAGGCTCCCACGGTCTGAGATCTAAGACTATAAACTAAGATCCTCATTAAGGGATATGTGCGGCTCGATCCTTGTCCCCATGGAACATGATGGGTCACCCGGACATCTTGTCTCTAAGTCCAGCTCAACTGGGGGCCAGTTTCACAAGTCTCTTTCCTTTTACCCCAATTTGGGCTCCTTGGCCCGAGGTTCCTATCTCAGAATTGAGTACAGTGTGATGAGGGATCATGTCCCCATCCACGTTAGTTATGTTTCATCGAACCATACACACTCCCCGCCTAGCATCATCTCTAATACATCTGTGCTGCATGACATTAAAATGCATGCTTGGTCCCATCACATGACCATAAACTGTGACATTATCGTCCTGGCCACACGATGAAAAATGACACTGCATTTTGATGACCACACCATAGAGGAAGTCACGTCGGGTATTTGTTATATGCCATGCCATTTTTCAATGCCTACTACGGATTGATTCTTGTGGTGACACCAGGGCTTGCTACCCTAGTCCTGTCGCTTCACAAAAAAACCACTCACCTTAAAGGAAAAAACAAGATTTATCAAATTCCGCTTCTTTTGGTGTGAGGGCCACGCCAGCACTCCCCTTTTTCCCTCGCACTGGTACCTTACCATGACACCTTCTAGTACTACATATGTCTTGATTCTAATCCTTATGAGATACTTATGAGCACCTAAGTACTTCCCCGCTGGCCCAACCTAACTCTTGTGTTCGGTCCCTCGAATCGAGCACTTCCTTAGAGAACACATGGAAAATAGGGATCATGTCCCCATCGTCGGGTTTTGTAACCACCATTCCATGTGTCCCATGTTCTCCTTACCCCTACATGGTCAGATTTTGATGACCTTAAACTAAGACCCTTTCAAGAACTACGTGCAGCTTGATCCCCATCCCCATGGGGTACGTAGGAATGCCTTTACACTTTTATCAGGCCTGGCTCAACTCTCATTTTTAGTCCCATGACCTAAAACCTCTCTCAATGAGGTTGTGCAGTGTGGTATGGGATTATTTCTTCATTCAAGATGGGTTGTTCACCTCACCGTACACATCCCCGGTTCCCATTCACATCGGTTTTTTTTTGTAATTACTTTCCACATGCCTCCTGTACTTCCTCACATCCATGGTCTGAATTCTATGACCCTAAACTAAGATCTCCCTATGGGAAGGGACTCTACTCCCTCTCTCTAATACATATCCTTATCGTATATAGATGCGTTTTGACAATGATCTCAGAGCATGGGATTTTCATGGGGACATTCCCCTCATCCCATGACCAAGCTTCGTGAGCTCTCTATTTGAATCCTCATCTTCTTCTACATCCAAAGGGACCCTCAGATGACATGGATTCTAGGATTAAGGGATCTCCATGGATGCTGGGCTTAAGGGCTCTCCAATTGTTTTAGGCCAATGTCCCTACAGATTTCCGATGACATTTGCGACATGGTCCTGTGTTTTGAACATGGTCAACGGTCGAACCTCATTTGTCTGTCCCCATTCCAGGCTAATGCGATATGGATGCTGTGTTTCAACCATGATCAACATTCATCCTCCATCGTCACATCGCAATCATTGTGATCTAAATATCGAGCATCATGATTCACACATTTCCACTTCATCATGTCCAAGTGGAAGTCCAACATACTTGGCTCTACCACTACGCACATCTATGTGATCCACATGGATGTGTTAGCATCATTGGGCCGGAATTCACCAAGAGTCCCTTCACCCTAACCTGCCCCTTCCTGGGTCGGGAAATTTCTCCATTACTTCTTGTTTCCCACATCGAGCATGACTCAGGTGGACTTAGTAGTTTTGGTAGGATGTGTACATGTGCAACCATCCTTCTCTTCATCCCACATGAAGTTAAACTCTTCTTCCAGAACTATGTGTGGCTTGATTCCCATCCTCATGGGATACATAGAGACACCCTAGTAATTTTCCTAGGGTCTAGCCCAGAGGAATCAAAAGTCCTATTCCTCCCCATTTCCGGCCTATGGCCTAAACCCTCATGGGGAACCATCAAACTATAACTCTACCCGGAACAAGTCTAGGATTCCCTAAGATGACATTGGGAAGCGACAGACCGCCTCTCGAGAGAGGCCCTGTCTGAAAGGAATGGTCCATGATCAAACTAATTCACCCATCTACCGTACCCCCACCACGGTGGCATAATTTCAGGATTATTGGATTCTGTTCGAACAAACCATCACTCCACATCCCACGGTTTTCGTGCCCCTTTATTCATATCCTCATCCTCATTCACATCCAGAGGGACCCCCTAACAGTATGTATTCATGACCTATGATCTTCCTGTCGTCCTGGGCCAACGTTTCGGAAGACTAGTCATGTTAGGAGGGACCCCCTAACAGTATGGATGCTCGAACTCTGGTCCGCCTGGTGTCCTAGGACAACGTCCCAGAAGATTGATCGACGATTTTTGAGTTAGGCCCCATGTTGAGAACATGGTAAATGGTCGGCCCACATTTGCTGTTCCCATTTCAGGACAACGCAGTAAGGATACAATTTTTCTGCCAGAGTTAATGGTTGTCCTTTATTGTCACGTCACCCTCACAATGTTCCAAATCTTGGGTATCGTGATTCAAACTTCCCATTCCCACCTATTCAGACCGATTTCAGTACCCATGGTGTTTCACCATTCGTACACAAGAGCACGCTAAAAAACGGTAATTCAGATATTCTATGAACATTCTTCTCAGGCCAGGTCTCTCCTATTTCCCAGAAATCTAGACCTGTTATCCAAACCCATTGATGCCCGAAGCTTGGTTTAGTCCTATGATTGGATGGGACTATGTGGCGACTATCTCTTGTTTCTTACATTGGGTCCGACCCCACATGAGCTTAGGGAATTGTCGATGGATGTCCCGCAAACATTGTAAGGATGAAAAATAAAAGAGTGTGATCAAAGGAACTCGTGCATGCAATGACATTAAAAAATTTTAAATCACGAAAGTACGTTTAAGGGTTTGTAATCATTACAATACCCAGGGTTCCACTCCCCTATGGACGGATTGAACCCTTCAAAAGAGCGTTGCTTCTCTGCCACCTTTTGACTTGTGGCGTCTAGGAATTTCCGCCACCGACTCAGCTCCCACTCCTCCTCAGCAGCGATGGGATGCAGTTCATCAGCCGCAGCTCGAGCCCTCTCTATGTAATCCTAAATGGTAGCCATCTCTCCGGAAGCCTGCCCCATACGATCTTCTACATCTGCCATCTGGGCCTTCAATCTTGATATCGGCTTCAATTATGCATTGAGAGAGGTTGAGTACTCATCCTCCTAGAGCTGTAGGTGTTGGACTTCGTTTTCAGCCTCCTAGAGCTTCTTAATGTTCATCTCCTTCCTCCACTGCCAGCCCATGCTGAGCCCGTGATCATACTCCCGAATATTCTCTACCATGAGATCTCGGATGATCATATGAGGGTGTTGGGCATCCACTCCCCCAACACATTGTTCGCATAGTAGTGAGTAGATTCCGTCCATCTCATTCAGCCACAACGCTTGGGGGTGTCGTTGATGAAGCATGTGATCAGCTTCCACAATCGGCATCAGACTATTTTGTTGTCCTCTTCATTAGAGGTCGTTTCATCCCAGTTTGCGCGATTGGCAGGCTCATATGTAGGATACGCCTGCAAGAAATCTTTAGTAGGATCTGCATCTGTCGTTGAATCTGGCACAAAATCTGGCACCGGAGCAGGTGTGGCGGGGATTTGGTCGACCGGCCAATCCTCATCATCGAACTCCACCTCAATATCCTCAAGCACAACCTTGCTGGTGGTCCTGCCAATGATATAGAGTGTTGCAGCTCGGGTATATAGGGAAACTATCTCCAATATCTCTGGAATTCCCCAAGGAGGGATGCCACCAAACAAGTAGACCAGCCTTGGCGTAGTGTCCCACGCCAGTCGTAGAACTATACACAGTAGGGAAGGGAATGGACGTTAGACGGCATGATCTACATAAGCCAGGCAGTGAATTCACTAGAGAAGACTTACAGAGATCAAACTCTTGGTGCTGCTCCTAAGTCAGTGCTAACGGAACCCCAAGGCGTGGTCCACTGAATTCTGTAAGAGCCACCTCGGGTTCTCTATCCCCGCCCGACATAGAACTAGACACAGCCACAGGCGTGGGTTCTGATGGTCCTGCATCATCACCCACTGAGGGGAGATAACTAGGACTGTGTACAAGTTCCTCCTGCATGGTTCAGATGTTCATAAGAGGTCCATAATGTCCTGAAAACGGACCCTAAGGAAAGAAACTTGGAATTTTATCTCTAGAGACTCTGCGAAATCATCGAGATCTGAGTCTTGATCACCGAATTCACCTTCCTCCAACGGGCTACCTCCTCTAGACTCGTCATCCCCAAAGGATTCATCTGATTCTTCCGGTAGGGTGAATCACGCACTCAGTTCGTCGGACGACAGCTGTGGCGGAACCGTCTAATCCAGAAGTATCATCACCCTATCTTTCATTAGACATGAGGAACCACTAGAATATACATAGTCCTATAGCTCGTCCAGATACTGCTCCTCCTCCTACGGGGACATAGTGAAAATGGCCCGGATAGGGCCTATACCGGGTAAAAAAATCCCGAGATGGTTCAGGTGTTCCCACATCTCGGGCGGACTAAGGTGTTTCCAGTTGACATCCCAAATGTACCAGGCCTCTGGGAAAATAGCATTCTCTGGCATGTCGATATGGCGCAGCTGCTTCCCCAATCCTGAGTGGATATCCTGTGGAATCCTCTCGGTGGCCACCCCTCCGGATGGCTCTGTTCTTCCAGGACCACCGGATCCGCCGCTGCTGCCTCATCCTCATCCGGTGCAGGTCACGCCACCACGGTAACCCTACCACTATGAGAGGCCCTTGCTTCCCTCTGACCCCAACCTCGGGATAGGGGAGGCATGCCTTCTCCAGCACGAATGGTTGGATGCTTCATCATTTCACCTGGATAAGCTGCCTCCCAGCTGATGGCATACTCCTTCACCAGTCTGAAGGCAGCAGTGGATGGAGGCAATGCATTTCACATTTTCCCATATTCCCATGTGAACATGAGCCATAGTTGCCTCATCACATGTGGGTGCTCCTCATGGTGCACCTCCCAGTAGAACTGTGGTTTTAGCCAATGCATGCATCAGAATTGCCTCGTAAATAGATGCAGGGGGTACAGCTCACAGCGCGGCTCACGGTCCACCCGTTCCACCAAAACTCTACCCCGAATGTCCATGAGAAAAACCTAGTGCTCTTCAGTTCCCTGACCTTCATCAGTGAGTACTCACGTCGGCAATGGAAACGGGTGGAAGTTAAACTCGTTGTCCTTCCACACACTATTCAGCACCATTGGTACGGTTAATATGACTGGGAATCTCTCAGACTCATTACAAATGGAGGGGCAGAAGTTTGACCACGGTGGAGAGTTAGGGTTTTGGAATTCATAAACCCCCTTGACGTGCACCACGATCCACCCATATAGAAGGTGGAAGGGTCTGCATATCCTTGGATGATTCTTTCCCTCGCTAACGTGTCGCAGCATCTTGTACAATCTAGCGAGCATTGGAATCCCCATATTGACCTGCCGTCATGTGCCCAGCATGGATTCCATGATGAATGAGCTGGGCCACACCCCCATGTTGGTATCCCACACTGGTAGGATCCAACCACAGATAAGGGTCACGATAAACACTGCCAGCCTGGCTATCGACTACTGTTCAATATTGACATTGAAACCCCAAGTCTTCCATTGGATGTCTTACAAGAGCTGCCAATACAAGTTCTCCTTGCCCCATTGGTCCCCCTTCGGACAAGTTTAAGGCCTCGGGGGAAACCCGAGGTCCACCGGGAGGTTTGGAAATGCTTGAACCACTTCTTAAAGTGGACATCTCTCATCGTCTCTTTGTCCTCTCTGGGGACCAGTCCCATAAATTCCAACGCTAGCCATGACAACTACTCAGGATCCTCCACATGCTCATGACGGGGATGAACTCATCATACAGGGCCCCCAAGATCGGGACCCCTGAGATCTGATGGACATCCCACATAGTGATGCCATCCTCCCCATGGTGCAGGTTAAAAGTGTTGGTCCCAGATGACCATATTCTCAAAAGCTCCGACATTAGTTGTTTCAGTTGATAAATGTGGAATTGGATGGCCCATGCTGCCTCATACAAGCCCACTCTCCTCATCTTGGCCCCAAACTCCTCACATGAAGCCCCTACCCAGTAGGCCCATGCCTAGTCATTGATGATGTTGCTACCCTGGCGCAGGTCCCACTCATCAGACCACCCCTTCTTCGAATCCCCCAAAGATGCCTTCAATATGGTGTGGTACATTGGAGGGTACAAATCCGGTTGCAAAGTCTTCCCATTGATGTTGTTCAGATGGTTGTACAGACAGTCAGCGGTGACAGGTATGAAGTCCTCCCACGCATGACCATCGCCCGCCCTGAACCATTGGCCCTGGCACGATGTTCTCCTGAACCCGTAAGCTGGCTTGTCCATGCTTGCCTCAGGGATGAAGATGTCATACCTTAGCCCGAAGCCTTACAAGGGCAGCTTCTTGCACATCATATAGTTCTTTTTTCGCTCTGAAAAGAGTTATGTCAAATAATTATGATCCGAGTGGCTTCAGACTAGCTCCCCTAGGCCCAGACAGTTGGCCATCTCATCCCTCCGGGCGGCATCCGCAAGAACCCCCAGCGCAGCTTCCTGATAGGCCATCGGGTTTTAGAAGATGGAAAAATTTTAGGTCTGATTGCAAAGCTCGTTCGCAGAGCCTGTTCGCGGATCACGGGCGCAAATCCAAGACATGGAGCCTGGCCTTGGCTTGCAAGAAGATGTTCTCTTGGTGCAGTTGTGGAGTCAAAGACTCTTGGTTCTCAGTAAAGCTCGATTCACGGTGAGAATATATGGAGCTTCACGAATCAAGAGTGAAAAATGACAAATTCATGGAGAAGGTAAAGAACAAAAGAGAGTTCAGCACCCCAATTTATAGGCATGAAACCCTGGAGCATCGTTGCGCGTTCAGCCCACGCGGAGCTTCACGGCGCATCCAGACCGTGAAATGCCAAAAAGTTTGGCGATTTCCCTCAGACATCGAACCTTCATCCCTCCGCAGCTCCAAGTCTGAGGTGGGTAATTTGTAGGCGCCAAAATATTGGATTAAAAGAATGAAGAAAAAGAGGCCCCACACCCTTCCTCACGAATCCCCGACATGAATCTCCCCGAGAAACACGGCCGCCGTGAAGCACCAGACGCCGTAATGCTCTGTGAATGCCCTGACTTTCGTGACCCCACCGCAAAGCACCAGAGGCGGTAATACTCCGCCAAAACCCTAACGTTTGCAAACCCTTCGCGGAGCAGAAGAGGTGGTACCTCTCCATGAATCCGGTTGACATTCACGTCTCGCCGCTAATCAACCGAAGCCCCCTTCGTGTCGCCTGATCTCTTCTTCGCGGAAACCCTTTCCTATAAATACCGTGATCCCCCTAAGCTCTCCCGATGAAAAATACATCCTCTCGGCTTCTCAACTTCCAAATCACAAAGCACTCTTCGCTCTGGGAATCATGAGCTCCCCAAGGTATTTTTGATTTGTGAGAGGCCTTTGTCTTGTCTCGTTTTGATCCACTCTTCCGAGAGGGATTCCCTTTATGAATCCTAAGGGAATTCCTGAGGGAAGGGGATCCCCAAGGGGACCCGGGAAGTCGCAGAGCATTTCTGCTTCGCGAAACACCCGTCATGTACACGTGATCCACATGACAAGGTAGGGTCACTGTACTTCATGAAGCACACTACTTCACGGCACCTTGCTTCGCGAGGCACCTCTGCTTCGCCAGGATGTGCTCCATGAACACCCTTACACTTCGTGAAGCTCCTCCCACTCGCACCTATTCCCAATGATAATTCCATGGCACTCCACTTCGCGATGTGAACCCCTTCGCAAGCACCCTCAACTACTCAAAGCAACCGAGCTCCGCAAGGCCCCTACCTATGGGCCCCTCTGCTTGTCAATTCCTCTGCCCATGCAACCCTCTAGGTCTGTACGATGTGATTTCAAAGTCCCCTAGATGACAGAACCTGTAGCATTGCTTCGCCTAATGCTTCTTCACATAGGCATGAAAATGTCTATTGCTTCTTCGCATAGCCACGCTAACGTGGACCCCTTGATGGTTCTCTCTACGACCCCCTTCTACACGGCCTTTCTGATGCCTTCCCTCTCATAAGGAGTAGAGGGTACCCATCATGTAAGCCCTAGGTGTGCAGATTAAACACACCTCATCTGAGCTGTAGGACGTTAAACAACCAAGCACCTCATCCTCAACACTTGACGTTAAACTGTGAACTGACCCCGTGCCTCACGCGTAGGGTCCCTCTGGCTCAGACATTCATTACACCCTCTGGTCCCCACATGGGATGATATCCTCTTTTTGGGAGTGTATTTTGTCCATAGGGAATGGCATCCACCTTGGTGTAAGCCCCCTAACCCCTCCTGTGGAAGGTAGCACCCATGATCCTATGTACTTCCTCACTGTCAGGGTCAGCGAGGGTGTGATAGGGAACAAGGAACCTCATTTCTTTAGTCCCAAATCTCTCTCCCTCTACATTTTTTCACATTTTGGGACTCCATCCTAGACTAAGACCCAGCACCATGGGCCGCCTAATGCGTAATCCCCTTTTCACTTCTCAAAAATGCACCCTCCGCGACATGATCATTAGGTCTCTACTGCCTCTTGTTTCTCTAACTTAGCATGACTCACGTGGGCATAGAGTAAGCATTGACCATGACAATTCCCTCATCCAACATGACGTTAAACTGTATTCCCTCGTCCAGCATGACATTAAACTGCACACCCGAACTACAAGGACTTTGATCCATGTCAAGGCATGTTACGTAGGAAGCCTCAGGAGATTCAATCCCACTACCAGTGGACCCACAGGATCACCTTCACATCGGGTTGCCAATAGAAACCCTACTCGAACTACGATGTCATTGATCCATGTCAAGGCATGGTACGTAAGAAGCCTCCCTGAGATTCAAGCCCTGTCACCCATTAGACCAAGGTCCTTTTTCACGTCGGTTCGCCAACACCCCATTTTCAGCTGAACTACGTGGTCTTTCATCCATGTCGTGGCATGGTACGTAGGAAGCCTCCCTGAGGTTCAATCCCAACAATCACTGGCCCCGACCATCTCCATGTCAGTGTTCCAAGCCACCATTTTCACCTGAACTATGTGGCCATTGACCCATGTCAAGGCATGGTATATAGGAAAACTCACGAGGTTCAAGACCACCATCCACCTGGGACAAGGTCCTCATTCACGCCGGTTCTCTAACACACCCCTATCTCACATGATGTTAAACTGCATCCCAATCCAGCAGTAAGCCGTTGTGACCCTACCATCGAGTTGTTCTGATACCCCTTCATGTCAGTTCAACATCCCATTTTTTTAGGAACTACGTGGTCTATGATCCATGTCAAGGCATGGTATGTATTAAGCCTCCCTGAGGTTCAATACCACCACCTGGTCGTTCCGACATCATTCATGTCGGTTCACCCCCGTCCTTCATGACGTTAAACTATACACCATCCCAAACTATGAGGAGATTGATCCATGTCTTGGCATGGTACATAGGAAGCCTCCCTGATGTTCAAGCCCACCACCCATTAGACCAATGTCCTTCTTCACGTCGGTTCTCCGGCGTCCAACCCTAACTATGTGGACTTTGATCCATGCTAAGGAATGGTACGTTGGAAGCATCACGAGGTTCAAGCCCACCACCTGGTAATTCCGACCTCATTCACGTCAGTTCTCCCACCACTTTGGGCGGCCTAGAGCGTATGCCCCACACATTCATTCCAAACTATACAGACATTGATTCCCTGCCACGAGGATATGTAGTAAGCCTTTTTGAGACTCAATCCCAACACCACTGTTATCTCTACGACGACTCCATTTCATTCCCCCCTCTACTTCATGTAGTTTTCCATAATCCATCCTGATCCTTAACCGGGCCGCCACATCCTGGTGAGATCATGCCACCCCATTCCACCCCACAACATTCGAGAAGCCACCCCCGGGATGGCTCCAATATCGGTGTTCCCTCAAGAGGGGTTCCTCAATCTGATCCACTCCTGCTAGTGTTCTGATCAGCCCGATCCGTCTCTTCTGGACATTAAACATGCGGAATACCCTATGTTAAACATGGGAAGCTAAGGAAAACATCATATACATGCCTATGGCATATGATTCCCCACATTCTATGTTGGATTCCTAGGGATTCTACGCCATATAGAAGACTTATAATAAGGGACAAAAGGTAAACACACCAATTCCCCAGCATTCAGACACGTTAATGATGCCTCGACGTGACTACTCCCCCGACCGAAGGTTGATGCCCTGACTGGACCCCTTGGAATGTCCTGACAGAAGTAGTTTAATTATCCGACGTCCATGAAAACATGGCACTGGGAATGAGATTCACGAACAATATATTAAATCTATGAGGGAGACCCGAACTAGGTGATGAGTTCTGAGGAGGAATCCAAGGAAGGAGCAACCGACATCCCGTCATCGTGTTTCGATCAAGGAGTAGACGTCCCTGAATAAGGAATGGATGTGGCCCACCATTGGAAAGCGGGAATGCGGGACAACAAAATCTGCGCCTATCGCACCCCAAGCAGACAGATGTGCAGACCCCATAGAGAGCATTGGAAACAGTTATACTCCATCGTTAGGCCACTCTCACCGTGTTCCGAATGTTGGGCATGTGATTTACACTTTTCAACTCCCTTTGTTCTGACTGATTCTAATGTCCTTGGCGTTATCCCACTTGTTTACTAGCATATAGGTTTAGGACCCAATTATATAACTCATCCCACTAGGAAATTGAGATGCCTTCATGTCCATACATGAAGGAGACATTCGAGCAGCTTCTATGCGTAAGGCCCCATCCACCATTGCGGATTCATAGAGGCATTCCAACTGCTATTGATTCTTCGCATAGCCATGCTAACGTGGGCCCCACAATGGGTCACTCTACAATACCCCCATAACTAAGGAGTTTCTGATGCCTTCCCTTCCCCAATGGATGAAAGGTATCAGTTATGTATGTCCTAGGTGTCTCGAGAAAACCTACATCGTCTGAGCTACAGGATGTTAAACTGTGAAATGCCATTGTCCATAGCACATGAGGTAGAACTATGATATCACATTGTGCATCAAATGCGGGGTTCCCCACCTTGTACACTCTTTAATCACACTGGTCTCCATGGGAGTGAAATCATTCCTTAGATGGAATGATATTCTCTTTCTTAGAATGATGTTTTTCTATGGTGAAAGGGAAACCCTCATGGTGTAAGCCCCTAGCCTTTCTTATGGAAGGTAACATCCCTGCTCCTCCAATCATCTTCCATGACGAAGACTAAGAGGTTAGCGGGGCATTAGGGACTACATTACCCCATCCCTCTCTTTCTGGGATTCATCACCACCCGGCATCTGTCCTAGAGTAAGTCCCATTCTACATCACCTTGGTCTATAGACCACACGTAAGCCACTCTTTCCATTTTGGGCCACTCACTACGTGTCCCCCCCCCCACTCAACTTCCCACGGTTGAATATTTAGTGATGTGATCATCATGTGTTTACAAATTCATGTTTCTCACACTGAGAATGACTTACATGGGATAAGAGTAAGCATCTTCCCCAACACTCTCCTTGGGCATCCAAGAGTGTAAGCCCCGCACCAATCCAGAACTACGTGGACATAGATCCTTGCCAATGAAGGGTACATAGGAAGCCTCTCTAAAGTTCAAGACCACAATTCATTATTTCCGACCAATTCATGGTGGTTCACCAACCCCTCTTCCAATATACATGGACTATGATTCCTGCTATGGTTAAGTATTTAGGAATCCTCCCTGAGGTTCAAGCCCAACCCCCATCAGTTCCAACCACTTGACGTTGGTCCACCCCATTCTTTATAATGTTATAATTTATGCCCCTTTTTTCCTACATGACACTAAACTGTCCTATATCTATTGGTAAGCTATTGTGACCTCTCTCCAGTGGTAATCCATAGTGACCTCTATCCAGCGGTAATTCGTTGTGACCACTTATAGCGGTAAGACGTTGTGAACCCATCCAAAAGTAAGTTGTTGTCAACCCCAACCTAGAGGTAAGCCGTCGTCATCTCGCTCCATTGGGACCTATATTTCTGATCTTACCCTCTGGTGTGAGACCATATCTTGGGATACTAACCATGTATATGACTCAGCACATCATCAGGTCGTTGTCCTCAGCACACACCCTGATTCCATATCCCTATCCTGAACTACGTGGACATTGATTCCCTACCACGGTGATAAGTAGGAGGTCTCTTAGAGGATCAATCCCAACATCATCATCAACCTCAAGTCAAATACATCTCATTCTCTATCCACTCCACTTGAACATCCATTATTCATCTTGATGATTACCTAGGTTGTCACAACCCAGTGAGATCATGTCAATTCACATACTAACTTTAGGGTTCCCTCCAGGGGTTTCACCCATCTGATCAACTCTAGTCAGTGTTATGATCAGTCTGATCTGTCTCCGCTAGATGTTAAACATGTGGAATACCATTTTTTAAACATTGGAAGCTACAAAAAATATTAGAGACATGCCTATGGAATTTAATTCCCCACATTCTACATGGGATGACTCGAGCCTCCGTGCCCTTGAGAAGCCCTGTAATAAGGGAAAGAGTCCCAGACATGCTAGTGTTCCAGAGCCTAGACATGTTAGTGATGTCCAATGTTACTACTCCCCAAACATAAGGTTCCATCCCAAGCTGGACCCCTTAGAATTTCCTGACAGAAGTAGTGTATGTAATCAGCATCCATGATGATATGGCACTGAGAAGAGTTTCATGAACACTGTCTTTATCTATAAAGGTGCCCCAGACTAGGTGACGTTTATCGAGGAGGAATACATGGAAGGAGGAATCAACATGCCATCAACCCTTTTCGATCATGGAGCAATCATCCTTGAATAAGAAACAGATTTCACCCACCATTGGGAAGCAGGAATGTGGGGCAACAGTCAGCGCATCTTCGTCGTCCTCCAAGAGACAGATGTACGCACCTGCGAAAGCATCAAAAACAATTTTAAAATAGGTTTAAATTAAAACTAATTCAATTATATATCTATTAACAAAATTTAATTAATTGGAATAAATTTTATATTTATTTTTTTATAGTAAAACACTGTAATAATTTAAACATTTCCTCTTTGAAAATCATCTTTCTCATTGCGTCTACGATATTAGTTTTAAATTAAAAATTTCCAATTATTTGAATTTAATTTTAAAAAACTATATATAGTATTACTAATAATATTAATTTATAATTTTATGTATGTTAAAATTTATTATATATATATATGAATAGTTAATGTATTCAGAATTAGTTACTATGTTTTATGAAAAAATTGATTTACTAGTGTTTAACGTAAGAAGATAAGTGTTAAAAATGACCTCAATCCTTTTAAAATCTAATTTCATTTCCATATTTCAATAGAATTTATTTTTGGATAGATAATTTACTATTTTCATGCACTTTTTCGTGAAAAAAATACGGGTATGACTAAATCTTCTCAAAAATCACAAGTGTTCCACTCACTACTCTTTGAAAAGGACAATCTAGCCACACCTCACATCACACATTCAAACCAATTTGGTTTGACCAAGTCATAAAACAATAACATCCCAAAATCCATCCTCTCATAATAAAATAAATATATTTTTTTATAAATCCATCTTAGAAATTCCGTTGGTTGAAAATTAAATTGCACACATGAAAAAAGAGGTAACATTATTCAACAAGCATTTCTATTTTATTTCTTTATCCTCCTCATTCATTATTCTTAAAAGATGATTATATAATAAACTAATTATCATAAATAAAATTATATGTAAGTAATTTAATGTAATAACCATAATAAGTTTCACCTTCTATCAAATGAGTTATTAAATCGTCATTCGTTTTTTAGAGAGGACTATCATTTTGTGAACCGATGTCATTCATTTTTCAAATAACACCTCCCACAGTTGGGTATGATGATGAGTTTAATGTGTATATATAAAATTTATAATATAATTATTTTTATTTATTTATTATATCATATATTCATTATTATATTTCATTGAAATGATGATTGGAGAATGCATATCTTGTGTACGATGGACTGCCACCTCACGAAGTGATGAGATTTATTATTCAGAAACACATTAAATTGAATGTAATAAGGGTAAATATAATAAATTTTCTGATATATGTAAAATATTTATTACATTATTTTAATATTTAAAATAATTAATATATAATTTCAGTTTCATTTTTTACACCAAAAAATTGATAGCATCAATTGTGTTTGTGTGGACTACCACATTCACGAAGTGATATGGCTCTCTTTTCATCATCACACCATTATTATTATATATATAAGTATAAATGGAAATGTTACATATGCGTACATAGACATACTGTCCCCATAATCATAACATACTTAATTTTTAAATACCATCCTTCATGATTGGTATTGATAATATAATTAATGTATAAATATCATAATTATGAAACTATTATTATTATGTATATCATTAAATTATATAATATTACAAATAACATGAAACTTAAAAACATAGTAAAAATGATAAAAAAGACAATTAACATTTAAAATAATGATAATAACTCATTATTATTAATTAACAGAATAAAATATGTTATAAAATGATTATATATAATATTATAAATATTAATACACTAATATAATCTTTTAATAATCATGTTTAAAACCTCTATATATTAGTTTAAAAAAGGTTCAACCAAAATGAAGTATGAGGTAAGGATTTTCGCATTTCCCTTTTACTTCTATGAGACATACTATAATTCCACCACTTATTTATTTTATGAGGTGTATATACTAACTCTATGAAATAATATATTATTAAGGAAATTATTTTAATGATATTAAAATTTAATTTTTTCATTTTTTTGGGGACCATGATTAATATAATTTTTAAAGTGGTAATAGATTTTTGTCCCAATTTTATTTCATTGAGACTTATGTTGTTTTATAAAGGTATATTATTTTTAGGTGCACATACAAACACATTGGAAAGTAATATCATGAATTTAATTTCTGTCCTGGTATTTTATGGTCAATTTAAACATACCCTTTCATGGTGCTTACAATTCAATGTTACCAAAGTGATAAGAGTTTTATGTTACAATCCCATTATTTATTAGGAATTTTTCTAATTAAGTCTCTAATGATGAAATATTATGATTTACCTCTCCAAAAGATTCATGAATTTTATTCTCATCTGAATATTTTAGGAGAATAAAAATTTCCCCTTAATTGTTCTCTATTTATATATTCATTTTTTAAAATGAATGTTTTTATGAAAAATTATATTTACTTCTCTCTTCAGTCGAAAATGTTTTCTTCTTCCAAAAACCATTTTTATTAAAATTTATTATTTAAAAAATTATTAAAATTATATATTAAAGTCATTATTAAAAATAATTTACTTTTTAAATTTTTTGGATATAATATTCATGTAATTTAAGAAATAACTCCATTTTGGATTTATAATAAATTTGAAAGGATTATTTTCCTTAATTTGTGTTGTTTAATGGAATTTTCCTTCTTCATGACCATTATTTTAATTCATTATTAATTTAAATGTTTTTAGGGTTGTTTTAAAATAAAATGTTTTTCATACTTATTATATGTTTTCTTCAAAATGGAATCGATATTTTCCTTAATAAAAATTGTAAATGATTCTTAAATATTCCAATATCTGTAACACCCCAAGCTTCCTCGGTATGTTTCCTTTCGAATAATGCAATGACGTGCATTGTACGCAACTTCGAGATTTTAACACACCACAACCAATCAAACTAGCCGTTATGAATAGTAATACCTACTTTTTGAAATTATATATATTTTATATTTCAAAATGGACTTCATTTTTGGATTCGGAATATCGAATTTAGCCTAAGGTGAAATTTTGGTACTTTTCGGATAACTTTCATATTTTGATGAATAGTGAAAATTACTAAATTTTAATTAAAAACAACTTTTTTAATCAAAATAATTAATAGTGATAAATTGTGAATTTGAGTGGTTTTAAAGTATATTTAGAATATAGTTTTACCATTTAATATAATGTTGGTCATTGGACATAATTTTACAATTAAACCGAACATAAACAAGTGTCAATCTTTTGATAGTTATTATCTCTTAAAAACACGCTTTTTGTTTTGACAGCGGGAATTAATTTTAAATTAATTTCTGCCACTTCTGTGTTTTGAATTTAGAAAAATGGATTCCATATTTGGAATCAGGATGTCCAAATTGTGTAAATAGGTAACTTTTATTTTTAGACATTTTGAATAATTACTGCGGTAAATATTTTATTTACCATGGTTAAGGGTAAATCCGGTAAATAAGGGTTAAAAAAATAATATTATAATAATACTAAATTACCCTAAAATGTGTCTCAACCCTATTGGTTGATACATGGTCGACAATGGGCATCTTTGGGTCAATTTGGGGACCCCATGGATCCACTTGTAAGTGATAATGACACTTTATATTAATTAAGTTAAAATGAATACAAAATGACACAAGCATATATCTTTTAGAAAAACAATTGTTACATAGGGTTATATTTGCTGGATTTTAGATTATAAATATTCATTAGAAATCTAAAAAGATTTCCTACATAATTATATTTTATTTATAATTTTTTGACATTAAACAAGTTATTTTATTTATGACACAATGATGATGCAGTAATTACTAAAATAGTAAAAATTAACATAATTGATATTATAAATACCCAAATAATTATAATATGAAACTTTTAATGAATTAAACAAATTTTCTAGGATAATATGATATATTAGGATTGATTTATTTGACTTTTTTCGAAGTAATCAATCTGTTATGAATTTCACAAAAATCAACTAGTGAATAGTGTCAAAATTGACATAAAAGAGTTCTTAAAACAAATATTATATTATTAATTGATATTAAATTCCTAAAAATCTAAGGTTCGGCCAAGAGCCTTATATTATGATAGGTTAATCATTAATGGACCACTTGGGGGTCTTTTGGATGTATATAGTAAGTTTATTAACCATATTATATAAAAATACAAAGAGACATTGTAAAAGTGAAACTAATTAACTTAGAGTTAATACTTAAAGATAAGGTTAATATAAGTACCCAAACCTGTATAAATTCTATTGGATGAGTTGTTTTCGACCTATCCCCACCTCAACCTTTGAATAGTCAACTTTGGAGCCATTGGAAACCGAATATGAATTTATTATAAATTAATATTTCTAGCTTTTCCAAAGGTGCCCCTCACCCCTCTTATAAAAGGGCACTCCTCCTTCTCATTTCCTCACACCTCTCAAGCCACTTGGCTCGTCCAAACTCTGCCCAACTAAGCTCCCCACATCCCTCTCCTCCTCCTTGAATCTTCCCCTTAGGCAGAAAGCATTTCAACAAGTCCTTTGGTTCCAACCAAAGTGAGTTACCTAAATTAAAGGTAACAATTTCTCTTAAATTATTTTCATTTATTTTGCTTCTTCAACCCCCAAACTCTTTTTATTTCCCTTCTTTTGTAACAACACCAGTATCCTCAATATACTAGGATGTTGTTATAAGAAGTATTCAAACTACACATACACACAACTCCATCTAATGGATGATGAACATAATGTTTCTGTGGATGGCAAACTAACGCCTCACGAAACGATGATTGTTCAAAAACATCTTACCGCCTCTCATGGTGGCCATTATGATGGAACTGTAATTAAATATGATATTAATGATATATATTTTATAAGCTTCTGTAATTCCATTTTATTTCATACCATTATTCGTTTCATGTCGTATATACATACGATAATTTCATTTGAGGAAGTGCGGACTACCACCCCCTTAAAATGATATGACTCGTTCATACCACACATGGAACGTATAAAGGATGGTGTTAATGAACTTAAGTAACATATATAAAATATTATATTATACTGGAATAGTAATATACCTATGTATCATTTGGATTCGATTCTTTTAAAATAAAAAATTAAAAAATTAAATGGATGTAGCGTTCGTGCGTACGTACGGACTACCGTCTCCACGAACGCGATGAGATTCATTATCCATCGTATCCATTAAAGTATAATTATCATTTAATGATTTAAAAATGATGTTTAAGGACTTGATATCATTCTGGATATTAATAAGATACAACAAACATGACTTATGTAACAAAACATATAAAAGAAAATGAGTAAGTTAACACCCGAAACGGCCTTAATACTAAGATATTATTAACAAATCAATGTTAAAAGATCATATATGATATCATATTAAAGTAAATGATTCTTGTATTATTCAATAACAATTATTTCACCATTATACAGGTGGTAAACCTACAATTGACCAAGGAAAAAGTACAAAGTAAGGGATTCTCTTATCTCACTTTCAATTCCGTGAGATTTCCATTGTTCGCCACTAAATTATTGAAAGTGGTGTATTGTGTACTGCCATTTGATATATATTCATGATTATATTTATATTCATGTTATTCTGTAAATCATTTGGTGGTTTTTAACTTTTGGCCATACGACTCAGTTGATTAACGTGGTAAGGGGTTTCTTATCTCACTTTTAATTTCGTGAGATTTCCATTGATCACCACTTAATTATTGCATGTGGTGTATGTGTACTGCCCATGATTGTATTCATTGTGTAATATACTTTAATTTATGGGTATTTACATCATCAGGGTATGATACTTCTTTCATGGGTGTATGTTTCGTATGTTACCTAATCGATAAGGGAATTTGAGATTTCAATTTCCACTCATTTGGCTTTACGCATATCTCATTGATTATATTACCCCAAGATTATGTGTGGAATCACTATTAAATTGATTATGTCATAATTTCCACTCCCCTTCCTGTGGATATAAGTTTGATACACATAATCACTCATTGGTAATTCTCAATTCATTTATATGAATTTGATAAGAGTAATTTTAACTCATTCTCCATTTGTTGAGTTAAACATCCAATTCGTTGGTATTGTTTTTACAAGAATATGTGTGAATATCCTTTGATTGATTTACACTGAATATCCAATAATATTTAGTGTATTTATATTTTTCACACATAATTATGTCGTTGATTTATCCTTAACCTAAGGATACAACCTTTATGAGAGATTTCATCTCAATTTACATTCCATTGAGACTTCTTTGATGATATACACCAAATCACTTTTATGTGGTGTATATAATGTACTTTGACATAGTATATCATGAATTCCTTTATTCTCATGATATTACAATGTTTTGATTACCTCAATTATTTTTATTCAAGTGTCTCTCTTTTGGTTAGAAACTCTAACCAAAATACCATTTTAAAATGTTTTAAAGAATTATTCTTCTAAATCATGCTCATTAATGTCCATATTTTAAAAATGGTTTTAAGGATTTATTTATATGGACATTAAAGTTTTAAAATTAAAAATCCTTTTAAAAAGTTTCAAAGTGGTATGGGACACTTTGATTCAAAAATCTATTTTTAAATGGCTTTTTGACAAATAGTGTGACTTTTAAATGATTTCAAGAAAAGGGGGATATTTCTCTCAAATAGTTTTGATGATTATTTTCATCTATGTCAACATCCTTCATTATTCTTGATTGAGGTTAATGTGATACAATACAATCTTCCATATTGTATCGAATGAGTTATGTTTGACTGTGGATGTGCTATTTTTATACCACTCAAGGTTTGTGGTAAAAGTATTGACATTTCGTATGCTAGTTTCAATACGAATGTTTATTTTATGCTTAAAACTATTCATATGAGGAATGCATTGGACTTAATAAGTGACGGGTGGAGCCCGCTATAGCTCCTCGATGCATCGGTAGGTCTCATGAGACAAACTAGTGTCTTGGCACAAGGCCTTGGCAAAATCTTATTTGTAGTCTTGGCACGAGGCCTTGGCTATGTGGTTATGATAGTCTGGCATTATGCATTCCATCATTATGAAAGTGGTTATTGATATTGCATGTGATCATTCGACTAGTAGAATATCCATGTGAGTAAGTAAATGGCATTATTTCATTTTACTTTTGACATACTATGTTGAAGTTCAATTTTAAAAGGGTTTTGTTTTAGTTATAAATTGCCTTAAGTGTTTATGCTTATTTATGAAAGCTTCTGCTATAATGTTATCCTTACTGAGCATCCGAGCTCACCCCTTTCAATGTTTTATTTTTCCCAGGATTATGAAGAAGTAATTTATGAATGACCTGCAGGGATAGTATGAGGGGATATGAAGACAAGATGTTTTTTTATGATGTAATGTAAAAATTTATGGATGTATCTAGTTATTCCAAGGCTACTAAACTAATCGGTCTTTCGAGACTTGATCTTTCTCATGATCATGCCAATGTTATGTAATAATGCACCGACTCTAGATAATTAGGGTCGGGGCGTTACAGTTGGTATCAGAGGAAGTTTAGTACAAACCTTGGTAGCTAGATTTAGATAAACTCTGATTAGAGCACGTAGAACTAAGATGAATTTGAGGATTAGTATAAAATAACTTCCTAGAATTTTGGTATTGTAGAGATTTTGTGAGTTTTCCGAGCAATACATCCCTGTCTGGATACGAGCAGGTAGAGGCGGCTCTGGCACAGATGTACCTAGGGGTAAAACCCGAAAACACCGCTTTGAGCTAGACTCTAACGGGAACTGGTGCACGACAACGGGCCTTGCTGCACTCTTGGTTACGACACTCCCGGGGGATATGCTTAGGATAATTTACATTTTCTTTACAAACCAATTTAAGTAAAATATATATAAGATGAGAGTAAATGACCTTGGTTAATCCTAATATGTTTCAAATTGAGAATATGGTGACATTTTAATCTCTAAATGATTTTACGACTACTATTACTCACACAATGCTTTATGGTTTTAGTCAATGGCTGGATTCCAAGGAAGTCATAGTGACTTTGAGAATGATGTACAAGATGGGAACGGTGGTGGCAATGAGCAACAAAATGGAATGTTGATAGGCGTAAAAGATATCGTCTTTATGCCAAATCAGTTTTCCAAAAATATGATCAACAACATATATATTAACCAACTCCCAGACTCAACAAGGAAGAGAAAGGTGATAAATGATAAGAGCTCCAGCAATGGAGACCATGGAGAAAAGAACCCTCAATTTTCATCATGTAGGAAATGTGGAAAGAGACACCCAGGAAAATGTCTCAATGGGACAACGAAATGTTTTACGTGCGAGAAGGAAGGAAATAAAGTAAAGAATTGCCGAAGAAAAATGAAGAGTACTATGGAAGAAGATAAAAATGGTCCCAAGAGTCCATTTACAGTCATTTGCCGTAAATGTAGGGGACCTGGCCATTACCCGAGTGAATGTCCTATTCTATAGGATATTTTCTTGGTCAAAGAAGAAGCTATGTGGGAATAAATGGTTGGAGAAATGTTTAAAAAGTATTAGCACTCCTTGTTGATGGGTTTACTATGGAATAATTTTCTCTTGTATTTGTAACCCCGTAGTTTGCCATGTGAGAATGATATTTGAGGAAGAATTGTCTCTTCTCTTGTGGATTTGGGTATAAATAACCATTTGGATTTATATGATCATTGGGGTTTGAGAGAATTATAAGTTATTCTAATTTGGGATGAAGATTCAAGGTATGATATAACATTTGTGGTTAAATTTATGATATAGTATTTTGAGGAATTTATCTCATTTTGGCAATATTATAAAATATAGTTTTTGAAAAAGGACAACACGTAGACCGTGTGACAACCCGTCGCGTCGGACAAAGCTATGGGAATCGAACCCACAACCAAAGTGCGATTGGGATTTATCGCCTACCACTGGACTACGTGAAGTCCCTGGTTAGTGTGACTATTTTTTTTAGTTAAATGATTTTATTGATCAATAATAAGTTGATTTGGGTTCTTATTTCATATCAAAAGAATACCCTTGGTATAGGAAAATGATTTGGTGATTAAGTGATAAATGTTATTTTGGAAGATGTTCGCTTTGTTGGAAACACTATATGTCCAAGGAAAATAGAATACTATGGGGTTTCATTTGTGGAGTAATGATAGATTTTTATCTACGTTTTTATTGTGGATTTATAGTGATTTGGGTTATTTATGGAAATGATTAACCTATAATAGAGAATATGTGATTAGGTTAATTACTTTTGAGTATGTGACTTTAAGAGTATCTGATGTCATTTGGAGATACAATTTAACATGGGAGACTACATAATCAAATTCTTCTATGTTTTGGGTTTCAATATTAGTTTGGATTATATTAAAGGATTTTAAGGACAATTGGTTATTGAAAGGTATCTATTTAACTTTGGGGTATTGTTGGTTTAATTTTAGAAATTAAGATTAGTGCATATTTATCTCAATGAATATCCTTTTGGAGGATCATTAGATCATTCACTGACCATTTTGGTTTTGATTAATCTTCAAAGACAATGTAAATATATGGTTTATCCTTCATGGATCATGTGATTCTATAGAAGCTTATTCTATCTCTTCCAGTGTGACCAAGTCTTCTTGAATACTCATCGTTTAAAAAAATGAGTTAGTGGTGGAAATTTATTAAAGAATGAAAATCTACTTAAAATGTAAGTATATCTCATAATTTTCTTAGTCAATATAATAAATGAATTCCTCTTCCTTATGTAATGTAACTTAAAAAAAATGTTGTTCGTTTACTTTCCTACTAGGAGACTAATGGTCGTTTGTCCCAACACAAGTTTGTGGTTTTCTCATTGTTAACTTTCTCCTGATCATGATTTCTATCCCTCTCCATCAGAACTTGACACTTAGTTTATCATCCATATCCATGTTTTCTTACATGGAATCCTAGTATGGGTTATCTTGGATGACCCTTATACCTCTCTTTCTTTCTTTTAAAGTGACAGTTTTATTGACTCTTTTTCCGATGTGGGACTTTCCATTATATTCCCAAGCAAAATTTTAAAAAATTGCGAGGACGCAATTTATTGAAGGAGGGGAGAATGTAACACCCCAAGCTTCCTCGGTATGTTTCCTTTCGAATAATGCAATGACGTGCATTGTACGCAACTTCGAGATTTTAACACACCACAACCAATCAAACTAGCCGTTATGAATAGTAATACATACTTTTTGAAATTATATATATTTTATATTTCAAAATGGACTTCATTTTTGGATTCGGAATATCGAATTTAGCCTAAGGTGAAATTTTGGTACTTTTCGGATAACTTTCATATTTTGATGAATAGTGAAAATTACTAAATTTTAATTAAAAACAACTTTTTTAATCAAAATAATTAATAGTGATAAATTGTGAATTTGAGTGGTTTTAAAGTATATTTAGAATATATTTTTACCATTTAATATAATGTTTGTCATTGGACATAATTTTACAATTAAACCGAACATAAACAAGTGTCAATCTTTTGATAGTTATTATCTCTTAAAAACACGCTTTTTGTTTTGACAGCGGGAATTAATTTTAAATTAATTTCTGCCACTTCTGTGTTTTGAATTTAGAAAAATGGATTCCATATTTGGAATCAGGATGTCCAAATTGTGTAAATAGGTAACTTTTATTTTTAGACATTTTGAATAATTACTGCGGTAAATATTTTATTTACCATGGTTAAGGGTAAATCCGGTAAATAAGGGTTAAAAAAAATAATATTATAATAATACTAAATTACCCTAAAATGTGTCTTAACCCTATTGGTTGATACATGGTCGACCATGGGAATCTTTGGGTCAATTGTGGGACCCCATGGATCCACTTGTAAGTGATAATGACACTTTATATTAATTAAGTTAAAATGAATACAAAATGACACAAGCATATATCTTTTAGTAAAACAATTGTTACATAGGGTTATATATGCTGGATTTTAGATTATAATTATTCATTAGAAAGCTAAAAAGATTTCCTACATAATTATATTTTATTTATAATTTTTTGACATTAAACAAGTTATTTTATTTATGACACAATGATGATGCAGTAATTACTAAAATAGTAAAAATTAACATAATTGATATTATAAATACCCAAATAATTATAATATGAAACTTTTAATGAATTAAACAAATTTTCTAGGATAATATGATATATTAGGATTGATTTATTTGACTTTTTTCGAAGTAATCAATCTTTTATGAATTTCACAAAAATCAACTAGTGAATAGTGTCAAAATTGACATAAAAGAGTTCTTAAAACAAATATTATATTATTAATTGATATTAAATTCCTAAAAATCTAAGGTTCGGCCAAGAGACTTATATTATGATAGGTTAATCATTAATGGACCACTTGGGGGTCTTTTGGATGTATATAGTAAGTTTATTAACCATATTATATAAAAATACAAAGAGACATTGTAAAAGTGAAACTAATTAACTTAGAGTTAATACTTAAAGATAAGGTTAATATAAGTACCCAAACCTGTCTAAATTCTATTGGATGAGTTGTTTTCGACCTATCCCCACCTCAACCTTTGAATAGTCAACTTTGGAGCCATTGGAAACCGAATATGAATTTATTATAAATTAATATTTCTAGCTTTTCCAAAGGTGCCCCTCACCCCTCTTATAAAAGGGCACTCCTCCTTCTCATTTCCTCACACCTCTCAAGCCACTTGGCTCGTCCAAACTCGGCCCAACTAAGCTCCCCACATCCCTCTCCTCCTCCTTGAATCTTCCCCTTAGGCAGAAAGCATTTCAACAAGTCCTTTGGTTCCAACCAAAGTGAGTTACCTAAATTAAAGGTAACAATTTCTCTTAAATTATTTTCATTTATTTTGCTTCTTCAACCCCCAAACTCTTTTTATTTCCCTTCTTTTGTAACAACACCAGTATCCTCAATATACTAGGATGTTTTTATAAGAAGTATTCAAACTACACATACACACAACTCCATCTAATGGATGATGAACATAATGTTTCTGTGGATGGCAAACTAACGCCTCACGAAACGATGATTGTTCAAAAACATCTTACCGCCTCTCATGGTGGCCATTATGATGGAACTGTAATTAAATATGATATTAATGATATATATTTTATAAGCTTCTGTAATTCCATTTTATTTCATACCATTATTCGTTTCATGTCGTATATACATACGATAATTTCATTTGAGGAAGTGCGGACTACCGCCCCCTTAAAATGATATGACTCGTTCATACCACACATGGAACGTATAAAGGATGGTGTTAATGAACTTAAGTAACATATATAAAATATTATATTATACTGGAATAGTAATATACCTATGTATCATTTGGATTCGATTCTTTTAAAATAAAAAATTAAAAAATTAAATGGAAGTAGCGTTCGTGCGTACGTACGGACTACCGTCTCCACGAACGCGATGAGATTCATTATCCATCGTATCCATTAAAGTATAATTATAATTTAATGATTTAAAAATGATGTTTAAGGACTTGATATCATTCTGTATATTAATAAGATACAACAAACATGACTTATGTAACAAAACATATAAAAGAAAATGAGTAAGTTAACACCCGAAACGGCGTTAATACTAAGATATTATTAACAAATCAATGTTAAAAGATCATATATGATATCATATTAAAGTAAATGATTCTTGTATTATTCAATAACAATTATTTCACCATTATACAGGAGGTAAACCTACCATCGAACAAGGAAAAAGTACAAAGTAAGGGATTCTCTTATCTCACTTTCAATTCCGTGAGATTTCCATTGTTTGCCACTAAATTATTGAAAGTGGTGTATTGTGTACTTCCATTTGATATATATTCATGATTATATTTATATTCATGTTATTCTGTAAATCATTTGGTGGTTATTAACTTTTGGCCATACGACTCAGTTGATTAACGTGGTAAGGGGTTTCTTATCTCACTTTTAATTTCGTGAGATTTCCATTGATCACCACTTAATTATTGCATGTGGTGTATGTGTACTGCCCATGATTGTATTCATTGTGTAATATACTTTAATTTATGGGTATTTACATCATCAGGGTATGATACTTCTTTCATGGGTGTATGTTTCGTATGTTACCTAATCGATAAGGGAATTTGAGATTTCAATTTCCACTCATTTGGCTTTACGCATATCTCATTGATTACATTACCCCAAGATTATGTGTGGAATCACTATTAAATTGATTATGTCATAATTTCCACTCCCCTTCCTGTGGATATAAGTTTGATACACATAATCACTCATTGGTAATTCTCAATTCATTGATATGAATTTGATAAGAGTAATTTTAACTCATTCTCCATTTGTTGAGTTAAACATCCAATTCGTTGGTATTGTTTTTACAAGAATATGTGTGAATATCCTTTGATTGATTTACACTGAATATCCAATAATATTTAGTGTATTTATATTTGTCACACATAATTATGTCGTTGATTTATCCTTAACCTAAGGATACAACCTTTATGAGAGATTTCATCTCAATTTACATTCCATTGAGACTTCTTTGATGATATACACCAAATCACTTTTATGTGGTGTATATAATGTACTTTGACATAGTATATCATGAATTCATTTATTCTCATGATATTACAATGTTTTGATTACCTCAATTATTTGTATTCAAGTGTCTCTCTTTTGGTTAGAAACTCTAACCAAAATACCATTTTAAAATGTTTTAAAGAATTATTCTTCTAAATCATGCTCATTAATGTCCATATTTTAAAAATGGTTTTAAGGATTTATTTATATGGACATTAAAGTTTTAAAATTAAAAATCCTTTTAAAAAGTTTCAAAGTGGTATGGGACACTTTGATTCAAAAATCTATTTTTAAATGGCTTTTTGACAAATAGTGTGACTTTTAAATGATTTCAAGAAAAGGGGGATATTTCTCTCAAATAGTTTTGATGATTATTTTCATCTATGTCAACATCCTTCATTATTCTTGATTGAGGTTAATGTGATACAATACAATCTTCCATATTGTATCGAATGAGTTATGTTTGACTGTGGATGTGCTATTTTTATACCACTCAAGGTTTGTGGTAAAAGTATTGACATTTCGTATGCTAGTTTCAATACGAATGTTTATTTTATTCTTAAAACTATTCATATGAGGAATGCATTGGACTTAATAAGTGACGGGTGGAGCCCGCTATAGCTCCTCGATGCATCGGTAGGTCTCATTAGACAAACTAGTATCTTGGCACAAGGCCTTGGCAAAATCTTATTTGTAGTCTTGGCACGAGGCCTTGGCTATGTGGTTATGATAGTCTGGCATTATGCATTCCATAATTATGAAAGTGGTTATTGATATTGCATGTGATCATTCGACTAGTAGAATATCCATGTGAGTAAGTAAATGGCATTATTTCATTTTACTTTTGCCATACTATGTTGAAGTTCAATTTTAAAAGGCTTTTGTTTTAGTTATAAATTGCCTTAAGTGTTTATGCTTATTTATGAAAGCTTCTGCTATAATGTTATCCTTACTAAGCATCCGAGCTCACCCCTTTCAATGTTTTATTTTTCCCAGGATTATGAAGAAGTAATTTATGAATGACCTGCAGGGATAGTATGAGGGGATATGAAGACAAGATGTTTTTTTTATGATGTAATGTAAAAATTTATGGATGTATCTAGTTATTCCAAGGCTACTAAACTAATCGGTATTTCAAGACTTGATCTTTCTCATGATCATGACAATGTTATGTAATAATGCACCGACTCTAGATAATTAGGGTCGGGGTGTTACAATATCTGTTTCTGAGGTTGTTTTAAAAGAAAAGAATTATCATAAATTTTTGTGAACCTTTTAGTTTTTATAAATTTAATTTAAAAATGTAAAGTCTTCATTCCTATTTATTTTACAAACATTTTAATATTATATCCCTTTATCCACATAAAACCCCCCTTTTACATATGATAAAATAGGGTTATTTGTTTTCTATCATCTTCATTATTTCATGGGATGCATTAAAATTTTTCCTAATAGATTATTATGGAACCTTTTTTATTTCCATGTGTTATCCTTTTTTCAAATAGATTTTTATGGAACCCATTTATTTTCCATGGGCTAATCATTTTTCAGATAAATTTACATGAAATTAGTTTATTTTCAGTTGGTTAATCACGGTATAATAGCAATAATGATTGTTTCTCTATGTATTATAATTAAATTAATGATTTATATTCTTTATTAATTTCATGGTTCATAGATATTTTATATGATTGGTATTCCTAGATAGATCTGAGTGATCTAATTTTATCTTATATGATATGGTATCTAAGATAACATCGGGTGATACCATTATAACTTATATGATGGGAACCCCATATTGTGCCCTGTGAACCCGTTACAACTTATATTATGGAGTTTCCCAAATAAAACTATAATGCATTGATTATTAATTATGTAGTATCTGTAATTATAGTATAATTAGTCCTTACATTTATTCTAATTGTATGGGCTCTATAAGGGTTCTATGGTGATGATGTTCCATGAAACAAATTATTTTTATCAATGATTTTTATGGGTTTATAGTGTCTCGTTTGACCAAGATTAATATCACATGGATCGTGATTATTTATATGATGAATCATTCTTTTTTGATCCATTATTATATTACTTTAATTTATGATTCATGTATTGATGGTATGATTTATTTTATGATTTTTCATGCAAATAACCTTATGAATTTATTATGAAAATTGACGACATTCAATTTTTAATGATTATGTTTCCCCTTACTGAGAATTTGACCTCACCCTTCTTATGTTTCCTTTTACCCAGGTCATCAATATGTAGTTGAATGAATTGGGTTTAGAAGAATATCAAATGGATGACGATGATTACATAATGTGAAATTATAAAAGATTTGTTAATTAAGGTAAATATACATTAAAATAATTGAGTATTATTTATTTTATAGTTTTTTCCTAATTCATTAAAACTATAAAACCAAAATATCATTGAGAATTTAATTGAATCTAATTTTTCATTTGATTTTTTATGTTTTGGGTTTATATGATTGGTTTACCTTATTGGGAATCAAAGATAGAAATTTAATGTTTATGATTTCATAATCAGATATAGGAGTGTGGGTTCTAGGCCGTTATAGGTGGTATCAGAGGAATGTATTATATAAAATTAGAGATTAGGATTTTATCATGTGTGATTAATTTATTAGTTATTGATAACATCATAGATCTAAAATATTATGGATGATCGTATGTTCAATGTCTTAGATAACCCTTTTACGTTTTTGGTGATGAGATCTTAATGTGTTTAATGACATTTTAGGAGATGATTTATTACATTGAAGTACATGTAAATCATTGACTTGATGAGAAGTGTGCTTTTAATCTTTTAATTAATATGATTTCAGGTATTGATAAACATTATGGTTTATAATATCATGGATACTATGTTAATAATAGGAAGAAATGTTTATTTTGTATATGAAACCCTCAGATGGAAAAGTGATTTGGCGACTAATAGATTGATGTTAGCTAAAAAAAGAGATATCATGATATTTTTAGGCTTGAAAGATAAAATTCATGAGATAACATTTCAGGATATAACACTATTTATTTTGTGGTTAGTTATGAATTATTTAGTTTCTAATTTTTTTATTACTATTTTATTTTAATTATTATTCTATCTTATAATGGATTACTCATTTTTGGAATTATCTTAAAATGTTCCAAAATATATTATCTTTTTTAATGTTAAAATATTGGTGGAATATATTTCTATACCTTTTATGGTTATATGATCCATAAAAATTATATTTTTTGTGAAACATGCATGAAAAATCCATCTTTAATACTCATCTATTAGTGAATAAGATGAGATTCCGGTGGAAATTTTCTAAAGGGTAAAATACTAAATGAAAAGTATGTATATTTCACTATGTTTTTAGACTATATAGTAAATTAATGCTCCAACTGTATAAAAGATATATAAAAACAATCATTTTATCATATCCATGGAATTATATATTCTTTTAGATCATAAAACATTTATGGTTTGGAGACCCTTCACTTTTCACTGATCATTTGATTTATTAATATAAATGTCCATAGTCAATATAATAATTATTTATACTTTTCTTCCATGTGAGAATATTCACTTCCAACCAATGTTCTGATATTTGGAATCCTACATATATGTGACTCCATAGGACCTTTGTACACCCATTCCTCTCTTATTAAGATAATGTTTTTTTAAAAAAAACTTGATGCGGGTTTACATTAATATTATTTTCATATTTTTATCCATTAATTACAGAGATGATGTTTTAATTTTGATAAAATGATTTATTAAAGGAGGGAGCATGTAACACCCCGATATTTTAAAATAATAAAATAATATTTGACAGCATAAACACACTACCAGAAAAATGACATACAGCCACAGTTCAATAGCCACTCTTTAATTTATCCCTGGATATAGGTTAGATAAAACAGTGGAGATATTCTCCCCAATGGAAAAAAATACCTCAAATTTTGATCTCCCACCCTTATGCTTGGGATTCCGATATCCTCTCCCACACACACGCTCGCGATTTCCTCTCCCACCCTCATGCTCGTGTTTCCACTCCCACCCTCGCACTACATGTTTTCTCTCACAAAACCATTATCCTCAATATATATTTACTCGATCGATTCTCCCTCATCAAATCCTCGTCGGCTTCTCTTATTTGGTTCCTCCATCCTTCGTCGGCTTCTACATTTTTGGTTCCTCCATCCCTCACACATTCTTCAGGTGTTCCTCTTACTTTCGGTGCGTCGGCTAGTGCTTCCCCTCTTCGCAATCTAGATCTCCATCCTCCACATGATCAAACTTCCCCTCTTCGTGATTGATCTCCCCTCTTCTATCATTCATCGTTTCACTTGAGGTATGTTTCCTTATGGATTTTTTTTGCATTTCTATAAAATTTATGTGAAATTAGTGGTCTATTTCAGTTTATTAGTTTGGGTTTATTTATGAATAGATGAGTGGGATGTGATGAGTGGTTAGATTTCACATGTTGTGTTATCAGAGCCCTTTTGGTTCTGTTACTCTGTCTATTTTCATTTTGGACTATTGTATCGGCCTTGTTATCCTATTATATTTATGTATCTTCTTCCACATTGTTTTATTATAGTTGAATCTATATCCTTTTATGGATATTTTCTTATACTATGTTTGTAATTAAATTTAATTTTTTACACTATTTGTTTATTTTCACATTAATATTCATGACAGAAATCATTCCCCAAAGGGGTTTCTCAATACCCATGTACTAGTATCTTGCTTGGGGTATTTGGAAACCCCTTTGAGCTAGTGGTGGGTTAGGATATGTGTCTATTTAGATGGTACCATCATGACAGTTCATTATAAATGGTATTGGATTCTATGATTCTGTATAGGGACATTGGTTCTCCAGTCCATCTCTTGTAATTTGGGTAATTTTGGTATGATTTAGTTGGAATTGTCATCAGGACTTTGGTGGTTGGTCATGAGTGGTTTCTTAGTCACCACCCTTCATAATGACACATGTTTTTTCATGGATAGTGGGGTTTGAGTTATGTATTTGGAAATTCACTTGATTTTTTGTGATGATGTTAAAATCATCATTTGTATTATGTGAGTTACCTTAGGTATCATATTAAATTTTGTGATGGGAAAAAAAATTCAATGGCCTTATGTTAGTTCACATAGTCTGATAAACAGGGCAATGTACAAACACTAAACCTTAATGATGTTATAGGTAATGTTAGATAAATGGTCCATATCCTATCTAACTACATGGATTAGTAATGCATGGTTTTGTTTCCCATTTAACTAGATGTTTATAATACCCTTTAGAAATTTATTACACAAGTAGTTCAGTCAATGTGGGTATTATTTTATGTTGACAATGTAAATTAGTTTTTACATGGATTTTCCCCCGATTTTCGTGTGATTGTTCAAACCATTTTCAGTAAAATGTGAGTTTTTTAATGAATGTTATTTTGTTTTGAAATGAAAAATGTAACCTTGTCAATAAAATGGATTTGAATTTCGTTAAAGATTTCTGGTTTTGGGGTTACTCCAATTTTGTCGTTTATAAAATGGAATTTCTTTTCCCATTATTTTCATTTTTTATATTGGTTGATTTGGTTTTGGAATCTGGAAAATGTTTTAGTTATAAAAATCATTGGATATAAAATTGTATGATAGTTTTATATCGCTTGGGTCGTGGTACAAAAAGTATTTTTTTCTTTCATTAGATGATGATGATGTGGTAAATATTTAAAATAATAATAAATGTGGGTGAATTTTTCTGAAAACTGTTTAGAGAATGGTATTTGAGCATTCGAGTTGATTATTTATTTTGTAAGGGAATTAGTGGTTTTTAAAATCAGGATAAAATGTTTTGGATCTCTCTATGAAAAGATGAATTTTAAAATAAATAAATTTTTCCAAATGGTTTTGTCCTTCTAAAAACATTGGTGTTATGAAAAAATGTATTATTTTTTATTTGGGAATGTAGTGTTTTTTTAAATAAATATGATTTCTGGAATATGGGTTTCCTTGTTTTCTTGTTCATTATGGGTTCTGTCCCATCCTGTGGGTTAGGACCATTTGACATTATTTTAGAAACATGAAAAAGTGTGGTATGCGTTTATATTTGATTAAATCATGCCTCCCCAAAAGGTATCAGGTTAAAGGGGAGTGTTTATCTTCAAGGGTAGTAATTTGATTATTCATGGATCTTGCTAATTTTAAATGTGGAGAGTAAATTGTTGACCATTTGAAGATATTTAAAGGAAGTGTTTGTGAACCGTTCTTGTGAGGACCAATCTTCTTATGATTGCGTGTGTTGGTCAGTTTTGGGGATTAGTGCATGCTTTTAGATAATTGTATCCTTGAGTTATATTCCAATTTGTATGACCCTTTGGGTGTTCACTAGGTTTCAATTAATTTTTTTTTTCTATTCTGAGATGCTCACTCCATAATGTTCATATTTCCATGTAAGGATTCCTGGGATATGTTGGGCATGTGGTGAATAAAAAATGAATACTATGTGGTTGGAAACCTCTTTTTAGTTTGGAGAAAGGGGATGCGAGTCCACAGTCATAAAATTCATTTACATTAAAGTGGTGAAGTCAACAAAGATAATTAGTGATGCATACAAAAAATAGGTGGTGAAAAATTATCCTATATGTTCATTAAAGGTATATAAAACAGAGAAATAATAAACAAAAGTGTAAAGAAAGACATATCCAACACAAGTTAAGTTCAAAATAGATAAAAATTGTGGAGTAGGAAGATCCTAAGACTCTAGGTTCACATCCATAGGCTCCCTATCTGGTTTTTTTCATGTGAGTATCCTTCTCATCGGGAGATATCTACATAAGATGGTTGGTATTATCAATAGAATGAATAGTTACCTATTATGGATAATGTGAAACCAAGGTGGAAACTAGCTACCCATCTAGAATGGGTTGGTATAAAATAAGAGGAGTATAATCTAGGGTACTGGGTGCAACATGCTCATATACTACTAGGGAACTCTACAATGTATTCGTGGTCTGTGTTGGACTTTGTTTTTAGGGAAACTCATTAAGTAATTTTATAATCTAAAAATATGTTCTATTTTGGGTATTATGGTTAAAAAAAGTAGTTCTATTCACCTTTTTTGGTGTCATGTCACTTCCCCTTACTTTGGTAAGCCTGCAAATACTCATGTTGGGAAGGCGGGCTGCTGATAACAACAGGAATTTGAATATAGTGTCGTCTTGTCGGACCACATATTTCAGTCGGAATAGGGATAGGGGTTGGGAAGTCAATGGAAGTAGAAGGGTACATGGCTATAGAGGTCTTATAGAGATAAAATTGGTGGAAAAGTGGCTCGGTGAACAATAACCCACCACCCTATAATAGAATATGAAGTTGATAAATATTGAACTGGATAGTGGCACAAAATTAGTGAATCCAAAACTCCAAACGATGCAACCTGTCGTTGTCACCGAATGAGGTAGCCCAGTCTCCTTTGTGGTAACATCTCACCTCTCGTACCACAATTTGGATCTCCCTTGCCTTTTATCTTAATTACATACACATATTTATCCCTCCTAGAATTCTTCAAACTAGAAATTAATTTCGATAGGAAAAGGATATTTTCATTTCATGTTGAAATAGAAAGAGGATATATATAGATTTTGGAGGACTGGAAACATCGATCCTAAAATCGGTTTACTCATTATTTCTGATTGGGACTCTAACATTAATCCGCAGGCACATAAGAATACATTGGCCGATGTCTGGGTCAAACTACATGGTCGTAATTGGTTATTTGTTCACCCAAAAATTCTGAATTATATTGTCTCCTCCTTAGGAACTCCCATCAAAATTGATCATTGAACATTAAATGACATCTTATGTATCTTTTCTAGAGTTATGGAAACAAGATTCCAAGCTTCCCACCAAAATTAATTTCAATTCAAATGACAAAAAAAATGAAATTAGAAATGAATATGAGCGGAAACCTCCCTTTTGCAAACATTTTAAGGTCATTGGTCATACAATTTTCAACATTAGATTAATTAGAAAACAAGTAACACAACCAGTCCAAAATGATTGGATGGAAATTATGAGAAATAAAAAGGATAAAGCCCCTATGATAGATATACATGTACCCCCATCAAAGATATCTAAAAATTGGGTGAAATAGTCAAACAAAGTGATACACATAGGGGATAACTCAATTACTAATTGGGATGATATTGATGAATAAGAAGAAAACTCCATTAAAGATAATGGCCTCTTATAAGAAAATGAAATTTTGGTGATTAACACTATTAGGATATCCAATAAGGAAGAATCTAATACATGAAAATCCAAACAAATTTCAGAATCTAACAAAATTTTTGAACATATTCTAGGTAAAAAAGTGCAATGAATGTAATTCATACACTACACCCCCTCATAACTACTTGCGAACTATATCATTTATTATTCAATCTGTAGATGATCACTCCTAACCTTTATGTACTTGAAAAATCGATGACCCCTCCCTATTAAATGCCATTATTTCATTAGGGACAAAGATTCAGACCAAAAATAAATAAATGTACTTGATAATTTCTCTAAAACTCTAGATTCAACTATCCATTCTATAGATTTTGAGAATCTATTGCCTATCCTGAAATCTGCTCAAGATATCACACATACTAGAAGTATGACTGCAAATGTTTCCATGGATTTGAAAACATTTAAATCAATGAAGGTAAGTACACCCTTGGTAAAAGTGACTAAAATGTATGTAACACCCGAGACTTTTATGTTATATAAATCATCAAAGGAATATTTTTACACAACACTTGCTTGGCTTGCTTTACACGCAATCGCGACCTTCCTCGATAGCTTGCGTCGTACGCAATACCGAGTTTCACTAAACAACATTATGCTATTAAAACTAGCCGTTATGAATAGTAATAACCACTTTTTGAAATTTTATAAATTTTATTTTTCAAAATGGACTTCATTTTTGGACTCAGAATATCGAAATTAGCCTAGGGTGAAATTTTGGTATTTTTCTGAAAACTTTCAATTTTTGATGAATAGTGAAACCACTAAGTGGTAGGTTAAAAACTGAATTTTGCATAAAACTTAATTTTACCGCTTCTGTGAATGGAATTTCAAAAATCCGAGAGACACGGTTAATATCAAGGACTAAAATGTGGTTCAATGAGATGAAAATAATTTTTTGGTGAATAGTAACTTTTTACTATTTTTACCGCGGTTAATAGTAAATAGGGTAACTAAGGGTAAATATGATATTAATATTACCCTAACACATGTCCTAATTCTATTGAACAAGTGTAATTCGACCAAAAACAAACTTAGGAATAAAATATGACCATTTAGGCCCACTTGGATTAGATTAGGACATTTATTATTAATTTATTTAAAGAAGGGTTAAAATAGTTAAAATCAAAGTTTAATAAGTAAATCATTTTTAATATGGGGTTATACATAAGATAAATTCAATTTTAAATATTCATTAGAAAGCTAAAAAGATTTCCTACATGATGGTATTTTATTTGTAATTTTTAGACATCAAATAATTTAATTTATTTATGACACAAAGATGATGCAGTAATTATCTTATTAATGAAATATTGACAAAATTGATAATATAAATACCAAAATAAATGTAATTTAAGACTTTTTATGAATGACACTAATTTTCTAGGTTACTATGATATATTATTGTTGATTTAATCAACTTGGTTCGAACATATAATTCTGTTATGACTTTCACAAAAATCATATATCAAATAGTGTCAAAATTGACACAAAATAGTTTTTAAATCAAATATTATATTATTAATTGTTATTTTATTCCTAAAAATCTAAGGTTCGGCCAAATGACTTAGATAAGGATATATATATTAATAATAAACAATTTGGGGTTCGTTTGGCATGTTATAGTAAGTTTATTAACCATATAGTGAAAGAAAACAAAAAGACACGGTAAAAGTTAAATTATTTAACTTAGAGTTAAATCTAATTGATAAGGTTAAAATAATAACCTAAACTTGTCTAAATCCTATTGGTTGATAGGATTTCGACCCTTCCCCACTTTATCTTCGAAATAAGACCCTTTGGAACCATTATAAACCGATTTTGACTTTAATATAAAATAATATTTTGAGATATTCCTAAGGTGCCCCTCTCCTCCCTTATAAAAGGGCACCTCCTCCCCCTCCTCCTCACACCAAATTGAGCACTCAAGCTCGGCCAACCCCTGACATTTTCTCCTCTACACTTCCCTAGAATAATCCTAGAGGTCCTGGTCTTCTCCAAAGACCAATCTTAGTTCCTTAAGTGGAGGATTCAAAGAAGCGTTCCAAAGAAGAGGTAATATCCATTACCGATCTTTTCAATTTCTTTCTTATTCAACTTCTTCTTCTTTAGTTGTTTCATGATAAAGTAATAACATCAGTATTACTTACATACTGATATGTTATTATAAATATGAAACAACCCTAATTCACCTTCTATCCATCCTACGGAAAAATGAAATCACCACGCGTGCGTACGTACGGAATACCGTCTCCACGCCGTGGTGTAATCTATTTTCCACCACCACCTTACATGGATGGGTATAATGGTGTAAAGAATAACTATACATAGTTATTACAACATCATATTGATTCTGATATATTGTATAATCCACTCCAATTCAGTTCAATATTTATGGAAATGATATCATCGCTCGTGCGTACGTACGGAATACCGTCTCCACGACGCGATGAGATTCATTCTCCATGTTAACCAATTTAAGAATGATTATAAAGTATATATAAGAAATAATAATGAAATATATGACATTATAAAGCTACTGGATTTATGTATATATATATGTATGTCATCTACTTACTTCCATTTCAAGACAATAAGGAAAGTAAAACAGCGCTCATGCGTACGTACGGACTACCGTCTCCATGAGCGGTGTTTTTCATTTCATTTATCTATCTATTATATATATATATATATACTGAATATATATGATATATAAATCATATTTTATATTCTGGAAGTAAGTAAATCATGATATAAGTAATAATAATGTCAAGAACAACAAGTCAAAACACCTACGATAAATGAAACGATTTTACCCAAAACGCTTCTTTAACATGGAATTTAAAAAAGAACGGGTAATATAATGTCATAAGTGAACCATATATGATATAATAACAATTAATATGATTCTGTAATAAGTCAATAACATGATTTAAATCATTATACAGGAGGTTCAGACACTTACAAAGCAAGTCGGACCTAAGGTAAGGGAAATATCACAATCTCATTTTTATCCGAGATTGTTTATTCGTAAGTATTTACTGGGGTGTATTTTATCATCCACATCCATGTTTACTCAATATGTAATATTATTTCCATCCACCTAAAATTGTTTAAATCCATTTTTACCCTTCGGTGAGTTTTTAGTAATACGTATGAAAGGAATCTTTTGTCGTTTTTCGTACGAGGTATTTTTTGACTTTTCCGACAAAAGTACGAAGAATGTTTTTTTTAACTTATACGGTACGAACGGATTTCTACTGTTTTATAAAGCCTTATTTTCATGAAGCTTCCTCTAAAAGATTTCATGACTATTTTCAATAAAATCTCCTTCTTTTAAAATTGCATGATGTTTTGTGAAAAGAAATTGATTTTGAAGAAGAAAGGATATTTTCCTCAAGAATTCATTTCAAGTGTTTTATCAAAATTATTTTCCATATAAGATAATAAAGGGTTCTGTTTCTATCCATATTATTACATTGATTTGATCATGTTGTGATGGAATTATTTTTATGAATTCCTTTATCTTATATGAATTGTTTTATGATGTCATGTTGTTTAAGAATCCCATTTTTATTACATGGGTTACGCTATGATGTATGGTTTATGATTATGTGGCACACATAAGAAAGGATTCATTATAAGATGGGTGGGACCTATATCTCCCTCCAATGCATTGGGTAAAGATTTTATATCTCATGAGATAGACATGGCTGGAACGGAAGGTTATTTCGGTTCAGTGATACAGGACTGAAACGAGGAGTGAACTCGGTTCAGAAAGGGACTTTGTCCACTAAGATAGTCTTGGCAATGAGTCATGACTAACAAGAAATGATTTTCCATGATTATGTGTGCATGCCACAATGTTTCAAGTTTTACGTTATGATTATGGGGATCTCATTTTCACTTCTATGATTTATCCCATGTTATGATATTATGATCTCTTTTGCAGGTTAAGATTTCCAAAAGCTATGTTCTTATGTATATGATGTGATTGATATTTATTTTGTTTACCCTTACTGAGCATTTGAGCTCACCCTTTTATGTTTTCTTTTCCCCAGGATATAAAGAAAGGTTTTTAGGTAAAAAAAAGGGGAAGACCTTTATGGGAGATATTGAAGATCTTTCACCACGATTAGAAGATTACGTTCCGAGTTTCCAAAGACACTAAACTATTACGATCCTTGTGTGTGTTTTTGTTATGTACTAAGTATTCCGCAAATGTAATGTAATGTCCATGTACGTCAAGCTTCGGGTCTCTACAGTTGGTATCAGAGGAAAGGTATAGTCAACCTTTGGAAACTAGGATGTGAAAGCCTTAGTAAGAACCCTAAGGATAAGTCTAAGCATAGTACACAATCTTAGTGTTTTAGAAATGGCCTTGAATAACCTAGGAAAAGACCATAAGCATGAAAATTTTATTCTTGAATTATGTGGTTTCCTATTATAATTAGTGTTGCTCACACTATTCTTCTTGGTTTTAGTCAATGGCCGGAACCCGAAGGAACCGTGTTAATGCGGAATGCGATGGGCAATGCAATGATTGTCCCCCTGAGCAACCAAACGATATGGGAGCTGGAATGCAAAATCTTGTAGCCATGCTCACACAACTTTCTCAAGCTATGAATCATGCAGGATTTCCAAACGAGCAAAGGAGGGAGCAACATTCTGTTGAATCCTTCATGAGGCAGCGTCCACCTTCTTTCAGCGGGTCTACTGATCCATTAGTTGCTGAACAATGGATTAGTACTACTGAAAAGATATTTTCAGTTCTTCAATGTTCTGAACATGATAAAGTCATCCTAGCAGTGTACCGTTTGGAAGGAGATGCAGATCAATGGTGGAATCTTGTTAAGAATACGAGGCAAAGGGATGAAATTGAGTCTATGGAATGGGATGAGTTCAAGAACTTATTTTTCAATAAGTACTTCCCTCGTATTCTCCGAACAAAGATGGAGAAAGAGTTTCTTGAACTGAAGCAAAGGGATGATGAATCTGTTGGTACCTATGAAGCAAATTTTACAAGACTTGCAAGGTACGCTTCTGGTATTATTATCCAACCTGAGAGTAAGATCGATCGATTCTTTAGTGGCTTAAAACCAAGTCTTCGAAGGGCGTTATCCATAAGGGACTTCAATAGCTACGAGGAAATCGTTCGATGTGCTCTCAAAGTCGAGATGGAGATTGGAGTAACCCATCAGTCACATGGGTTTGATAAGAAGAGGAAGATGGAATTCAAAGGAAACTCTAAAGAGCACACTGAAAAGAAGATGAACTTTCCATTATGCTCAAAGTGTGGAAAGAAACATGGAGGGAGTTGTCTTAAAGGGACAAGTAAATGTTTTAAATGTGGAAAGGAAGGTCATCGGGCATTTGAATGCCGTGATAATGGGAAGAAGATGTCTAATGATGCAAACAAAGGAAGGGATACACAGAATGAACCTACTACACTTCAATGTTTCAAGTGCAAGGAGATGGGGCATTATGCCAATCAATGCCCAAATCCAAGGGTTGATGATGATGGTCGACGTCAACAAAATATTAAGGCTAAAGACAAAGGAAAGTCACATGCAATTTCTATCAGCGATGTGGAGTACGATAACTATGTGGTGAAAGGTACACTTACCATCCACTCTAAAGTAGCAAATGTTGTATTTTATTCTGGATCCACCCACTCTTTTATTTCTGAAGACTTTTCTAAGGGTATCACCATATTACCTCAACAATTAGATGTTGAGTTAGCCGTGACAACACCTAATGGCACATCAATCGCATCAAAAGTTTATAATTCTTCTCCGATCGAAGTTTGTGGGAAAGTGCTTCCTGCAAATCTTGTGATCCTTCCTTTAGTGGAATTTGATGTGATTCTTGGCATGGATTGGCTTTCTCTACATGGAGCTCATATCAATTGCCAAAGAAGGGAAGTCACATTTCATATTCCAGATCAATCTACGATCGTATACCAATGCAAGGATGAACATAACCTTCCAGTGGAAATTTCTTCCATATTATGGGTATTGATTCCACTAAATGAAGGTTATTTATCTCAAATGGTTGGTGAGAAACTCACGATTAAGAATATTCCCATTGTACGGGAGTTTGATGATGTCTTTCCGGAGGAATTGCTGGGTCTTCCACCAAATCGTAAAGTTGAGTTTTCAATAGAACTCGTACCGGGTGCTTTGCCTATTTCAAAGACACCTTATAGAAGGGCCCCAATTGAGTTGCATGAATTGAAGAAGCAACTCCAAGAGAATCTTGATAAGGGATTCATACTCCCTAGTGCGTCTCCTTGGGGAGCACCTGTTCTATTTGTTAAGAAGAAAGATGGATCAATGAGACTCTACATTGATTATCGAGAACTTAACAAGATCACTATCAAGAACAAATATCCTCTCCCACGCATTGATGACTTATTTGACCAACTACGCGGAGCTCAATACTTTTCCAAGATTGATCTTCATTCAGGGTATCATCAATTAACGGTCAAAAGGGAGGATATACCAAAGACGGCTTTCCGTACAAGGTATGGACACTATGAATTTATAGTGATGCCATTTGGTCTTACTAATGCCCCTGCTATCTTCATGGATCTAATGAATAGAGTCTTTAGAGACTATCTTGATCAATTTGTGGTAGTCTTTATAGACGATATTCTTGTCTATTCAAAGAGCAAGGAAGAGAAAGAAGATCACTTGAGAATTATATTGAAGACCCTGAGAAAGGAGAAGCTTTATGCCAAATTTACCAAGTGTGAATTTTGGCTTCAAAAAGTTGCATTTTTGGGTCATATAATCTCAAAAGAGGGGATATCTGTGGATCCAGCAAAAACAGAGGTTATCGAAAGATGGTCAAGACCAACAACAGTAACTGAGATCCGAAGTTTTCTTGGTTTGGCTGGATATTATCGACGTTTTGTAAAAGATTTTTCACGATTATCTAATCCACTCACCAAGTTGACTCGGAAAGGAGTTAAGTTTGTATGGACAGAGGAATTTGAAGAGAATTTCAAGGAGTTGAAAAGAAGGTTATCCAGTGCACCTGTGCTCACACTGCCTTGTAGTGGAGAAAGGTTTGTGATCTACAGTGATGCATCCAAGAAGGGATTGGGGTGTGTTCTTATGCAAAATGATATGGTGATAGCTTATGCCTCACGACAGTTGAAAATCCATGAGCAAAATTACCCAACACATGATTTGGAGTTGGCTGCGGTAATCTTTGTATTAAAGATTTGGAGGCATTACCTTTATGGTGAAAGGTGTTATATTTATACTGATCATAAAAGTTTAAAGTATATTTTCACACAAAAGGAGCTGAATATGCGCCAAAGAAGATGGTTGGAGCTGATTAAGGATTATGACTGCTCAATCCATTACCACCCTGGGAAAGCAAACAAGGTGGCAGATGCATTAAGTCGACAAGACCATGCTAGTTTATCCATGATGAGGATCACAAAAGATCCAATATTTATGGATTTACAAAGGATGGATCTTGGAATTATAATGGAAGGGGAAAAATCTTATCTTTCTCAAATGAATGTTCAACCATCTATACATGTGAAGATTAAAGAGGCACAGAAAGAGGATGTCGAGTTACAAAAGAAGGTGAGAAATGTTCCTGAATTCAACCTTGATTGTGATGGGATAATAAAGTTCAGGAATCGGGTTTGTGTTCCTCCCATCCCCGAATTAAAGAAGGAGCTGCTGGATGAGGCTCATAGTTCTTCATTCTCTATTCATCCTGGAAGCACGAAGATGTATAGGGACCTGAAAGAGTACTTCTAGTGGGATGGCATGAAAATAGATGTTGCTAAATTTGTCTCTCGATGCTTGGTTTGTCAACAAGTTAAAGCTGAGAGACAGAAGTCTAAGGGGATGTTACAACCATTACCCATACCCGAATGGAAATGGGAAAACATCACTATGGACTTTGTCACGGGACTTCCTAAAACATCCAAAGGCAATAATGCTATTTGGGTCATAGTTGATCGTCTTACAAAGTCTGCACACTTCATTCCTATTAGAGAGGATTTCTCTCTAGATCAGCTTGCCAGGATATATGTAAAGGAAGTGGTAAGATTGCATGGAGTACCACTTTCTATTATATCTGATCGAGATCCGAGATTTACCTCGAAGTTCTGGAGAAGTCTTCAGCATACTCTGGATACAGAGTTGAGTTTCAGCACTGCTTATCATCCCCAGACAGACGGTCAGTCTGAGAGAACAATTCAAACCCTAGAAGATATGTTGAGAGCTTGCTCTATGGATTTCAAAGGAGGTTGGGATCAACACCTACCTTTGGTGGAATTTTCTTATAATAATAGCTTTCACTCCAGTATTCAAATGGCTCCTTATGAAGCTCTCTATGGAAAGAAATGCAGGACTCCAACTTGCTGGGATGAAGTTGGGGAAAGAAAGCTATTAGGACCTGATCTCGTTGATGAAATGGCGGAAAAGGTCAGATCTATTCAACAACACATAAGAGCAGCTCAGAGTCGACAGAAAAGCTATGCCGACAACCGAAGAAAAGACCTAGAGTTTGAAGTGGGTGATAAAGTGTTCTTACGAATATCTCCCTGGAAGAGGGTTATGAGATTTGGAAAGAAGGGGAAGTTGAGCCCTAGATATATCGGTCCTTTCGAAATATTGGATCGTGTTGGGAAGGTAGCGTACCGATTGGCGCTTCCACCGAATCTCTCTCAAGTTCACGATGGTTTCCATGTATCTCTCCTGAGAAAGTACATACCAGATCCTTCACATGTACTCAGCTCAGAAGTTGTACCGCTGGAGCAAGATCTTTCTTATGAAGAACAGCCGGTAGAGATTCTGGATCGTAGCGAAAAAGTCCTACGAAACAAGACCACTCGCTTGGTGAAAGTTTTATGGAGAAACCACCAACTTGAAGAAGCTACATGGGAGCTTGAGGATATGATGAGGGAGAAGTATCCTCATTTGTTTGTTGCAAAGTGACGAATTTCGAGGGCGAAATTCTTTTTAAGGGGGGTAGAATGTAACACCCGAGACTTTTATGTTATATAAATCATCAAAGGAATCTTTTTACACAACACTTGCTTGGCTTGCTTTACACGCAATCGCGACCTTCCTCGATAGCTTGCGTCGTACGCAATACCGAGTTTCACTAAACAACATTATGCTATTAAAACTAGCCGTTATGAATAGTAATAACCACTTTTTGAAATTTTATAAATTTTATTTTTCAAAATGGACTTCATTTTTGGACTCAGAATATCGAAATAAGCCTAGGGTGAAATTTTGGTATTTTTTTGAAAACTTTCAATTTTTGATGAATAGTGAAACCACTAAGTGGTAGGTTAAAAACTGAATTTTGCATAAAACTTAATTTTACCGCTTCTGTGAATGGAATTTCAAAAATCCGAGAGACACGGTTAATATCAAGTACTAAAATGTGGTTCAATGAGATGAAAATAATTTTTTGGTGAATAGTAACTTTTTACTATTTTTACCGCGGTTAATAGTAAATAGGGTAACTAAGGGTAAATATGATATTAATATTACCCTAACACATGTCCTAATTCTATTGGACAAGTGTAATTCGACCAAAAACAAACTTAGGAATAAAATATGACCATTTAGGCCCACTTGGATTAGATTAGGACATTTATTATTAATTTATTTAAAGAAGGGTTAAAATAGTTAAAATCAATGTTTAATAAGTAAATAATTTTTAATATGGGGTTATACATAAGATAAATTCAATTGTAAATATTCATTAGAAAGCTAAAAATATTTCCTACATGATGGTATTTTATTTGTAATTTTTAGACATCAAATAATTTAATTTATTTATGACACAAAGATGATGCAGTAATTATCTTATTAATGAAATATTGACAAAATTGATAATATAAATACCAAAATAAATGTAATTTAAGACATTTTATGAATTCCACTAATTTTCTAGGTTACTATGATATATTATTGTTGATTTAATCAACTTGGTTCGAACATATAATTCTGTTATGACTTTCACAAAAATCATATATCAAATAGTGTCAAAATTGACACAAAATAGTTTTTAAATCAAATATTATATTATTAATTGTTATTTTATTCCTAAAAATCTAAGGTTCGGCCAAATGACTTAGATAAGGATATATATATTAATAATAAACAATTTGGGGTTCGTTTGGCATGTTATAGTAAGTGTATTAACCATATAGTGAAAGAAAACAAAAAGACACGGTAAAAGTTAAATTATTTAACTTAGAGTTAAATCTAATTGATAAGGTTAAAATAATAACCTAAACTTGTCTAAATCCTATTGGTTGATAGGCTTTCGACCCTTCCCACTTTATCTTCGAAATAAGACCCTTTGGAACCATTATAAACCGATTTTGACTTTAATATAAAATAATATTTTGAGATATTCCTAAGGTGCCCCTCTCCTCCCTTATAAAAGGGCACCTCCTCCCCCTCCTCCTCACACCAAATTGAGCACTCAAGCTCGGCCAACCCCTGCCATTTTCTCCTCTACACTTCCCTAGAATAATCCTAGAGGTCCTGGTCTTCTCCAAATACCAATCTTAGTTCCTTAAGTGGAGGATTCAAAGAAGCGTTCCAAAGAAGAGGTAATATCCATTACCGATCTTTTCAATTTCTTTCTTCTTCAACTTCTTCTTCTTTAGTTGTTTCGTGATAAAGTAATAACATCAGTATTACTTACATACTGATATGTTATTATAAATATGAAACAACCCTAATTCACCTTCTATCCATCCTACGGAAAAATGAAATCACCACGCGTGCGTACGTACGGAATACCGTCTCCACGCCGTGGTGTAATCTATTTTCCACCACCACCTTACATGGATGGGTATAATGGTGTAAAGAATAACTATACATAGTTATTACAACATCATATTGATTCTGAGATATTGTATTATCCACTCCAATTCAGTTCAATATTTATGGAAATGATATCATCGCTCGTGCGTACGTACGGAATACCGTCTCCACGACGCGATGAGATTCATTCTCCATGTTAACCAATTTAAGAATGATTATAAAGTATATATAAGAAATAATAATGAAATATATGACATTATAAAGCTACTGGATTTATGTATATATATATGTATGTCATCTACTTACTTCCATTTCAAGACAATAAGGAAAGTAAAACAGCGCTCATGCGTACGTACGGACTACCGTCTCCATGAGCGGTGTTTTTCATTTCATTTATCTATCTATTATATATATATATATATATACTGAATATATATGATATATAAATCATATTTTATATTCTGGAAGTAAGTAAATCATGATATAAGTAATAATAATGTCAAGAACAACAAGTCAAAACACCTACGATAAATGAAACGATTTTACCCAAAACGCTTCTTTAACATGGAATTTAAAAAAGAACGGGTAATATAATGTCATAAGTGAACCATATATGATATCATAACAATTAATATGATTCTGTAATAAGTCAATAACATGATTTAAATCATTATACAGGAGGTTCGGACACTTACAAAGCAAGTCGGACCTAAGGTAAGGGAAATATCACAATCTCATTTTTATCCGAGATTGTTTATTCGTAAGTATTTACTGGGGTGTATTTTATCATCCACATCCATGTTTACTCAATATGTAATATTATTTCCATCCACCTAAAATTGTTTAAATCCATTTTTACCCTTCGGTGAGTTTTTATTAATACGTATGAAAGGAATCTTTTGTCGTTTTTCGTACGAGGTATTTTTTGACTTTTCCGACAAAAGTACGAAGAATGTTTTTTTTAACTTATACGGTACGAACGGATTTCTACTGTTTTATAAAGCCTTATTTTCATGAAGCTTCCTCTAAAAGATTTCATGACTATTTTCAATAAAATCTCCTTCTTTTAAAATTGCATGATGTTTTGTGAAAAGAAATTGATTTTGAAGAAGAAAGGATATTTTCCTGAAGAATTCATTTCAAGTGTTTTATCAAAATTATTTTCCATCTAAGATAATAAAGGGTTCTGTTTCTATCCATATTATTACATTGATTTGATCATGTTGTGATGGAATTATTTTTATGAATTCCTTTATCTTATATGAATTGTTTTATGATGTCATGTTGTTTAAGAATCCCATTTTTATTACATGGGTTACGCTATGATGTATGGTTTATGATTATGTGGCACACATAAGAAAGGATTCATTATAAGATGGGTGGGACCTATATCTCCCTCCAATGCATTGGGTAAAGATTTTATATCTCATGAGATAGACATAGCTGGAACGGAAGGTTATTTCGGTTCAGTGATACAGGACTGAAACGAGGAGTGAACTCGGTTCAGAAAGGGACTTTGTCCACTAAGATAGTCTTGGCAATGAGTCATGACTATCAAGAAATGATTTTCCATGATTATGTGTGCATGCCACAATGTTTCAAGTTTTACGTTATGATTATGGGGATCTCATTTTCACTTCTATGATTTATCCCATGTTATGATATTATGATCTCTTTTGCAGGTTAAGATTTCCAAAAGCTATGTTCTTATGTATATGATGTGATTGATATTTATTTTGTTTACCCTTACTGAGCATTTGAGCTCACCCTTTTATGTTTTCTTTTCCCCAGGATATAAAGAAAGGTTTTTAGGTAAAAAAAAAGGGGAAGATCTTTATGGGAGATATTGAAGATCTTTCACCACGATTAGAAGATTACGTTCCGAGTTTCCAAAGACACTAAACTATTACGATCCTTGTGTGTGTTTTTGTTATGTACTAAGTATTCCGCAAATGTAATGTAATGTCCATGTATGTCAAGCTTCGGGTCTCTACAATGTAGGATCTTGTTGGATCCATTAGGAAGATTCAGCATATAGAGGATACGAGGGTAGAGAAAAAACAAGATCCAGTTACGACCTCTTCTTCTACATCATACTCTTTTTATGGTTCACAGCTTGCTAATAGTATTGATGTGAATAGTTCAATGATACTTTTTAATTTTAATCCTATAGACCTAGCCATTAAAAATTCATTAACTCATGATACTATGAGATCTTTTAATCACTTCTCTGTCATATCCAATAATATTACTACTCTTGAAATGATGTTGGTAACCAAAAATTTAGAGGAGGATTTAGCTCCAACTCCCCTTGCACACTCTAAATCTATTACCAGTTATGTACAATTATGGAGTTAGATGAGTATTTTTAATCTTTTGACAACTAATACACATAACATGACTTCTTAAAATATTAAAAATGATGTATAACCTATCAAACCTACTTGCACATCTTTGGGATAGGACCCTAAACATAGGGAGACAAGTAATATTTCCTGTCCATTGAATGTGCACCATCCAACATATCAATATACTTCCTAACAATAGACAGTGGATAATTCAATGTTTTCAGGTACTCCTATTTCTACATCTATAATTAATGATGATTTCTCTATGAAATATGGAAACTTGAATTATAATCATTATATCAAATCTTTGTAGATCCGTTTTAAGAATTCTTTAGACTCACCTATGAATGATCAAATTAGGAAACCTACAAGGATGATTCTAGTCACATCTAGGAATGAAAAAGAACATTCCACTAAATATAACCTCGAGGATAGATGTTCTACTAGAAAAAAATGCTCTGGAATAAAGAGAAAAGGGTGTTCAAACACTAAATTCAGTTTTAAATGATAATCCCCTTTTGGAATTGTCAGGGTATTTCTAACAATGACATGTTCATTTTTTTAAAAATAATGGTTAACAACCATCATCCTATGTTATTTTCCATCGATAAAAATAAAATTTTTTTTTCCTTTAAATAATCACATTTATGACAACATGATTATGTTTTTACTAGTGAAATAATTAATACACTCAATGATGATTCTGTATAGATTTTTTCACACTCTTATTTACACAATGATATTGTTTTCAAAATTTCTGTCGAGTTATTTACTTGCAACTTTAACATTTATGGCACACATAATTTATGCTCCTTTGTAAATTCTAAAAATAGTAACCAAGAAAGAAGAACTATTTGGAATGATCTCTCATCCCTAGGCACTAACATAACCCCCTATTTTCGAATTGGAGACTTTAATGTCATTCTTATCTCAAGTGAGAAAATTGGACCCTCTCATGCTTCCATTCCAATGACATAATTTAAAGCCTTGATTGATGACACTAATATCATTTAAATTAATCTCACTAGTGTGAAATATAATTGGTATAGAAGAAATTACAACAAAGTGGTTTCCTCCAAATTGAATAGAGACTTCATGAATTTCCCTATAATAGATTTATGGGACACTATCTCAAACCCCACTCTTCACAGGCTTAATTTTGATCATCATACGATCTTTGTCAATGTCTCCTCTAATGTCATGAAACTTTGATTTCCTTTTATATTTAACAATGTGTGGTTCTATGATTATGATTTCAACCAAAACATCTAGAACTATTGGTTTTCAATGTCTAATAATAATGATGCCTTTGCTCGACACATGAAATTTAAAATCTCAAAGAGACTCTAAACACAAGGTGTAGCTGTAATGCCAAAAAAGTTACCAATGAAATCATGATTCTTGAGAAAGTCCTCAATGATATGGAAGACAAAAACACCACCTCTAACCTCATCATTTATCCTACTCAAGAACTAAACACTATAGTCAAACTCAACTCATTTCTCACATTCAATGAAAATATGAGAAAACAATAATTTCAAATTAAATGGTTTACCGATGGTGACAGAAATTCCAAATTCAATAACTATCGACAAAGAACCAGGAAGGCGTGTAGGCCATTAACCATTTTAAAGGATAGGGACATCCTACGTGACAATGAGGTGTAGGGGGTGTATGGGGAGGAGGGACAATCCAAGAGGGGGGGTGAAGGGGTCTCGGGGAGCAGTGTGCAGGGGGTAGGGAAGGAGGCTAGGTGTGGGGGTTAAGGGGAAGGGGGGATATCCAAAGGGTCGGGGGGGGGGGGGGGGGTCCAAGAGGGATGGGGAGGCATGTCCAGGAGGGGGGAGGGGTGTCCAGGAGGGGGTTCCCATCCCAGAATTCTATAAAAAACATAATAGGTCATAGTTCAAACATCCAGGTTTTAATGTGGGTGTAAGAGGTACACTAAAATAATCATATGTGGTCATAGAATGTTGTGACTATTCATGATTGTTTATAATTTGATACATTTATGAATTCCCTTAACCATAATATTCGTTATGATATTTTTATTGACATGTTATTGATGGTTACATATTATCTTGTGAAACAATAAATATAATGTAATTTAATTTTGTTGATTATTTATTTAATGTATCTTTATATGCATCAGAATGGATAGATACTGGATGTACAACGTTGATCATATCATAGATGAATTCCATAAGGGGTTACGACATTTCTTGGACTTTGCATTCACTAATGATTCAGATGGCGGATTGATTTGATGCCCGTGTTTTGATTGTATTAGAAGAACATGGTTAACTCGCACGGAAGTGAGTTATCATATCAGAAAACAAGGTTTCCAAAACAATTGTCATGCATGGTATCACAATGGAGATAAAGAGAAAGTGGTGAATGACATCGATTTAGTGGAAAGGATTGGTTTGAAAAATTTTATTTCCAAACGGTTTCCCTTTATTGTTTCTGAAGACAGCTCCTCATGTAGACCAATGCAAGAGGAAATGAATACCAGAACATAGTATTCATCTATTAATTAGGATGATGATGTTGAGAGTGTTAGAAAGCTGATGGAAGAGGCAAATACTCCAGTATATCAAGCATGTGGAAAAATGAGAAAACTTGAGTTTTTAATGTGATTATATCATGGAAAAGCAATGAATGGATTTAGTAATACTACGGTCGACAATATCTTTACAATTATAAAGGATTTACAACCTAATGATGCTTGTATTCTAGAAAATAATTACATGGCTTCAAGTTGGTTTACAAATTTGGATTTTCATCTATTAATATTCATTCTTTCCCCAAAGATTGTTGTCTGTTCTGGATGGAAAATTCGGAGTTAATTCAGTGAAAACAGTGTGGCACATCAAGGTGGAAGAATAATAAAGACATAATGAAATCTTGCATATTAGAGAAACTAATTTGGAACTTCCCATTAATTCCCAGTCATAAAAAACTTTTTATGTAAGAACAAATTGAAAAGAATATGAGATTGCATGAAGATGAAATAAAGAAAGATAATGATGAAATAGTGCATCTTGCAGACGGGTTGGCTTGGAAGAAATTTGATAGGTTACATCCTCATTTTGTAGCTGACCCACGAAATGTTATATTGGGATTATCCTGTGATGGTTTCAATCCATTTCACCAAATTCATACTGCACACAGTACTTGGCCTGTTTTCATTCACATATATAACTTTCCTTCTTGGATGTGTATGAAGAAGTCGTTTACTATCATGAGTATATTGACGTCTGGACCCAGTGATCCTGGAAATTATATTGATATATATTTGCATCCAATAATAAAGGAGTTAAAGGTGCTTTGAATTGTTGGTTCATAGGTATACGATGCATTCCGGAAGGAGTAATTTATGTTTCATGCAGCAATATTTTGGACGATAAATGATTTCCATGACTATGGAATGATTTCGTGATGGAGTACTAAAGGGAAATTATCCTGCACTATTTTTATGAAAAATAGACGTCTCTGAAGATTAATGTTTTGACGAACATTAATGTTAGGTGGCTTCAACACCATATATGTGTACAATGATTGACTATCCAGAACGTGTACATATTAATATATTTATACAGATATTGTTGAATTTTTGTGTTCATATATTGAACTTTATTCCAGAAATTTACATAATATCTATTTACAGATTAATATAGTATGGTTTTTGGAAATTAAATGCATCTATTTTTAGAAAAGGTATTGTTCCAAATTTTACAACCAATATAATAATTCACTATCACTATGGTAGTAGTGTGGATGGACCTTTATTAGGAAGGCCTCACAGTAGTTGTGGGTATCCCTCTATTTTATAGTGTTTTGCATCAGGTGGTGGATTCATTTGAGGAGTAGGAGATGCTGCATGATTATGAAGACCTCTAAATGGATAATGTTTCAATCCAATCCCACCACCAGATATAGGTAGTCTATTCCAAACTCATGGTCCCATTTTTGGGGACCATATGATGATGCATACAAGGGATGGACTGGATCAAGTACTGCTTGAGATAGTTTCAGGTATGATATGTGTATTCTGTATATTCTCACATATACATATTAATAGAGTTTTAACCCTTACTTTTCTTATTGTATATTTCAATTGGGACATAAAGGGACCAGTGGATTCCCTATCATGTCTCCATCTAATAAGGAATCATATTGGGGGTGGTAATTTTCTCACCTACCTTCTATTTCAGTGTGATTTTACTACAGGGAAATAGATGTTCTATATGTGTTTAACCAGAAATAATGTGTTCCTGCCTCTCTCCATGAAGGGATCTAGAAATTTTGAAGAATATTGTAGTTGCAACTACTCTTTTAGTCAAAGACACCACTATTCCGTACGTATTTGATTCTGGTATATCTGTAATTATCAAAATCAAATTTTCCATCATATTGCATAGGAGCTGAGATAAAACTACTTCTAATTGGTGAATTTTCTAATTAGATTCCCTCTCACCCCATATTTAACATAGGTCTGCAGATAGCCAATATGGGATAGATGCTATGATAGCTATAATGAAGATGCAAAGATCATTGGTGACTGAGATTATAACAGGTTTACATGGTGATATTCACTTTAATTACCCCATAAACTGCACTTATTTGAGTGGACTACATGCACATTGGGCACTAATTTGTTAAATAGGTTGTAACTTTTTAAAAAAATTTCTTTTTTTGGATTGTTTTAAAAATTACTATATCGATCCTTAAATAATCAACTTTAATATATGTACTAAAATAATTTGCAACATATTAACACTGTATTGTAGAATGTTGGAAAATATTTCTTGATAATTGAGTTATTAATGTTGGCCCACAGATACACTCTGTAGAGGGAGGATGAACAGAATCATTTGGAGAGGTATTCATTAAAAATATGAATGATGAATTCTCTATAAGTACAGTCCACTGAAAGGTATAAAAATTGGTTCTTTATTTAATATACATCATAGTGTTGGGTTTCATGCACGGTATTCTTAGAATTTTAGGATTCTAATTGTTTCCAATAAGATAAATAGAGGTCTTTTGATCATTTAAACCCCCTTAGCGGTATTAGACCTATGTTGTGTTCCTTGTTCACAAGATCATGTTCTAAAATGATGAAATTGTTGGAATCGTTCATGATGTTGAAAAATAGAGCACCATCTTTTATAATAGATATGGTGCATATTGTTAAATATGAATAGAAGATGCATTAGTTGGTATTATGACATTATAATTAGTGATTAATATACATGGTCTAACCACATATCAAATAATATTAACCTAATGTTAATGACACATGAATCATGTGCACTGAAGATAATTATACAGAGTGAATTCTCCTAAGCCGACATTTCTATCTCACCTTATACAATCCAACACAAAGATAATTATTGGTAGTGTCTAAAATAATTTTGTAATTTTTTTAAAACATTATTGTAATAGTTTGTACCACACATTTATGTTTTCAATATATTCATTATAATCAATATTAATGCAGGGTTTTGATCCTGCTTACCGGGTGACTTGATGTAGTAACACACGATTTTGTAGAAATACAACGTCATGGAAGACTGGAGCAAGGGTATATTTTCAAGAAGTGAGTCATTTTATATTTATCAGTTAAAAGATTATTTTAATTTAATTAAATGTGATATTTTCCCATTTATATATATATAAATTCATACACAGGTGAGTGGAGACTGGTATATGCATATATGCATATGTGCAAGGATCCCCTTGCACATGCTCATGGCCATGCAGGTGTGTGCATATGGGATATGTTTCCATGCATGTATGTGAAGGTGTGTATACCAAGTGGAGGAGTATAATAATTTATCTAGAAAGCTCCAAGAGCCGAAGTGGACGGTTTGGTTCCACCTTGAGGTAGGATCCCTCTTCTTGCCTCTTTAATTCAAGAATGCTTTATATTAAATTTAGCTTCTTTCTTGATTTTTCTTAATCATATTGAATATCATATATTTAATAAATTTTCATTAATATAATTGTTTCATTTGATAAATAAAGTCATGTTTTTATTAAAAAAACCCTCCAACGGAGGTGCGCTGCCTGCGAAAACTCACAGTGATAGTAATGTTGATCTAGTTGCTTAAATCATTTCATTTGATTTGTGATGAATGAGTTTTAGAAAAAATGTTAAATATAATTAAATGAATTTTGTGATAATGAAATTACATGATTTTATAAAAAAACCCCTCCAAAAGAGGTGCGCAGTATTCTAAACCAAAGAGTAGTGATAGTTATTTATATCATGTTTAGATTTGGTTTGAATCTTTCATATTCCTCTTGTTGTTGTCTGTTTTGTGGCTAGTTAGTTTTTGTTTTCACTGAAAAATATAAATTGGATTATCATACTCATTTAAATCAAATGACATTTCTCATGTAGGAATACGCCTTTACCATGACACTTTCCTTTTCACGATTTGAATATTATAAATTAAATTTCCATGTTTAGGAAAAGTGAAAGAATTTTTAAATGGTTTGTGTAGGGTGTATGACTCTTTTCCATCATTTTTTCCCTTTAGAAATTGTGTCATTGTACCGCTCGATACGACCTTATCTGGTGATCCCTTGTTATAGAATATTAAATAGTTTATTTGTTCTATCATATGCCGATAGGGTGATGGTCGGAATGTTCCCTCGCAGCCTCCCGCTCCCAACGCTCCTGGCTGACAGATGCTGCCCTGTAGAGGTCGCTGGACCGGGCCAACACGCCGCAGTCAGGATGCAGTCACGTCACAGTCACATTATGGTCACACCGCGGTCACACCATGATTTGGCCCAACTCCAAGATGACACCCCACAACGGTTTGCAATGATTGTATTCCATGAGTCTTTTTATCAATGTTGAGACTGACTAATCACAATTTCTGCAGGTGGGGCAATGACTGGAATGTTGCCCTGCCTCCTCCAACTCCCTTTGCTCCTGGCCAGAAGATGCTGCCTTACAGATGTCACTGGACCGGGCCAATACGCCACGTTCACGCCGCTATCACGCCACGGTCACACCGTGGTCAGGCCGCAGTCATGCTGCGGTAATTCCGTGATTTGGCCCTATACTAGGATGACACCCTGTAGTGGTTCATAGTGATAGTATTCCTTGATTCTTGTGATTACTATTGAGACTGACTAATCACAATTCCTGCTGGCGGTGTGACATCCTGAATGTTTCCCCACCTCCTCCCGCCCCAATCAATTCTGGCCGGAATATGCTTCCCTGCTTGTGTCGCTGTACCAGGATAACACGCTGCAGTCAAGCGGCGGTCACACCGCGGTCATGCTGCGGTCACACCACAGTCACATGGCGTTCACGATTCGGTCACTTCGTTGTCACGCCGCCGCGGTCACGCCGCTGTCATGCCTCTGTCATGCCGCGGTCACACCGTGGTCACTCCGCAATCATGCAGTGATTTTTCCCGGCTCCAGGACAAAAACCCATGTCAGTTCACAGGGATAGTATTCCATGAGTCTTGTGATCAATGTTGAGACGGACTAATCACTATTTCTACTGGTTGGGAGACGACTGGAATGTTTCCCCAGCTCCTCCCTCTCCCTTCCCTCCTGGCTGGAAGATGCTACCCCACAGATGTCGCTGGACCGTGCCAACACACCATGTTCATGCCATTGTCATGCCACGGTAATGCCATGATTTGGCCCTGCTCCAGGAAGACACCCCACGGTGGTTCAGAGTGATAGTATTTCATGAGTGTTGTGATCAATGTTGAGACTAACTAATCATAATTTTTTCCGGTGGGGCGACGGTAAGAATGTTGCCCCGCCTCCTCCCGCTTGCTAAGCTTCTGGCTGGATGATGGTGCCCCCGGATGTTGGTGGACTGGGACTACACATCGCGGTCACAATGCGATCATTCCATTGTCACACTGTGGTCACACCGGGGTCACGCCGTAGTCATGTCGCGGACACAATACGATAATTCTGTGATTTGGAAGGGGGTGTGTGCACGAGGGGCATGGGGTGTGTGCACAGGGGGAAGGGCGGGGTGTGTAGGGGGAAGGGGTGTGTGCATCATACAAACTGATTCTAAATCCCATTACTCATTTAGGGGATGTTCAGATGTCCTAAAGTTGAAATCAAATGATGACAATTGATATCATCTTTTTTTTTGGAATTACAACCAGAGATCTTGCACACATCTCAATACATATGTTGAAAACATTCATGTTTATGTAGAAGTTTTTATAAATCAGCCTTGAGATCTCAAATATCCTCAACTTCTTTTCATTGATTAATTCAATTTCTCCCCCTTAATATCAGACATTATTCAGTCAATAAAACGGATGAGATAAATTCATACCTCATCAATGAATTTTTCATGCACTTTCCAGAAATTCAAAATTTTCATGGAATAAATAAGTCTGGAAGCTTCTCAAGGGTCTTCTCCACTCATCTCCCCATCTAAGAGACACACTATATTCACTCCATTAGGGCACATCTTTACTTTTGATGTTATTTGGAATACCATTTAATAAATCATACCCAGATGTGCAGGGGGGCAGGGGTGGGGTGTGTAGGGGGGACATGGGTGGGGTGTGCAGGGGGGCAGAGGGTGTGTGCATGGGGGCAGGTGTGGGGTGTGTAGGGGGAAGGGGTGTGAACCTGATACCAAATAAATCTAATTCCCATTGCTCATTTAGGGGCTATTCAGATGTCCCCAATTTGAAAAAAATGATGTCTATTGATATCTTCATTCTTTTTGAATTTACAACCTGAGATCTTGCACTCATCTCCATACACATGTTGTAAACCTTCAATTACATGTAATAGGTTTTAGAAATCATCCTTTAGATCTCAAATTTCCTCAAATTCGTTTTATTGATTAATTCAATTTCTCTCCCTTAATATCATGCTTTATTCAGTCATTAACAGGGATGAGAGAAATGCATACCTCATCAATGACTTTCTCAAGAACTTTCCAGAAATTCTAGATTTACATTGAATAAATAAGTATGGAAGCTTCTCAAGGGTCTTCTCCACTCATCTCCCCATCGAGGAGACACACTATTTTCACCCCATCATGGAAGATCTTTCCTTTTGATGTTATTTGGAATACCATTTGATAGATCATACCATGATGTGCAGGGGGCAGTGGTGGGCTTTGTAGGGGGCAAGGGTGGGGTGTGTAGGGGGGATAGGTTGGGTGTGCAGGGGGGGAAGGGGGTGTGGGGATGGGGGGAAGGGGTGGGGTGTGCAGGGGGGTGTGCACATTTTAGAAATTCCAGATTTTCATGGAATAAATAAGTCTGGAAACATCACAAGGGTCTTCTCCACTCATATACACATCTAGTCGAAACACTATCTTCACTCCATCAAGGCAGATCCTTCCTTATGAGGTTCTTTGGAATGCCATTTGATAAATCCTACCTATATGGTTGCTTTTTTCAGATCTAGAATAGTTATTCCAGCTTACATCCGTTCATTTTCTCTCCTCTTGAGAACTATTTTCACCTTTAATTCCCTACATTGTATGGCATAATAATAACACAAAAATAATAAATAATTAGGGATTACTGTGGATGTCCTTGCTCATCAATGTGAGATGTTGGGTTGAGAAAACTTTCTCAACTAGTTTGTCCTTTCAAATTTAGTTTCATGTCTTGATGTACCCTTTATGCATGCACTTCTGGATTTTGAAGCAGCCATGGGTAGCATGGATGTATTTATTCCCTCCTCGTGTGATATTTTCTTTTTAACATGATGATAGTGCACGGGGGGTCCAGCGGGGTGAGGGGGGCTGCTGTCTAGGTGGTGTTGGGGCTGCTAGGGCTACTGTCCAGGGGGTATGACATGGGGGTGGGGGGGGGGGACTGCGGTCCAGGGGGTCCAGCAGGGGGGTTGCTGTCCAGGTGGTCCAGCATGGGGTGTTCTTACCTGGGGGGTCCAGTAGGGGGGACTGCTATCTAGGGGTCTGTCCAGAAGGGGGTGTCCAGGGGGGTCCAGCAAGGGGGGATTCAGTCCAGGGGGGCTGCTGTCCAGTGGGGAGGGGATGCTGGGGCTTTTAACCAGGGGGGTCCAGCATATGGGTGGGAGGATGCTATCTAGGGGGTCCAACATAGGGGAGGGGTGGGGTGTTCAGGGGGGAATGTCTGTGAACATGATATCAACTGATTCTAATTACCATGACTCATTTAGGGAGTATTCAAATGTTCTCAAGTTGAAAACAAATGATTCCAATTGATATCATCATTCTTTTAGGAATTACAACATGAGATCTTTCCCTCATCTCAATACACATGTTGAAAACATTCAAGTACATGTAGCAGGTTTTAGAAATCAGTAATTAGATCTCAAATTTCCTCAACTTCTTGTCATTGATTAATTCAATTTATCCCCCTTAAATATCAGACCTTATTCAGTCATTATCATGGATGAGATAAATGCATAAATCATCAATGATTTATTCAAGAACTTTTTAGAAATTCCAGATTTTAATGGAATAAATAAGTCTGGCAGCTTCACAAGGGACTTCTCCACTCATCTCCCCATCGAGGAGATACACTATCTTCACTCCATCAAGAAAGATCTTTCCTTCTGATTCTCTTTCGAATAAAATTTGATAAATCATACCATGACGTGCTGGGGGACATGGGGTGTGTGCACTGGGGACAGGGGCAGGGTGTGCAGGGGGCAGGTGGTGTGTGCACGAGGGGTAGGGTTGGGGTGTGTAGGGGGGGAAGGGGTGTGAACATGATACCAACTAATTCTAATTCCCATGACTCATTTAGTGGCTGTTCAGATCTCCTCGTGTTGAAACCAAATCATTCCAATTGATATCTTCATTCTTTCTGGAATAATAACCTGAGATCTTGCACTAATCATAATATACATGTTAAAACATTCAAGTACATGTTGCAGTTTTTATAAATCAGCCTTGAGATCTCAAATTTCCTCAAATTCTTGTCATTTATTAATTAAATTTCTCTTCTTTAATATCAAACATTATTCGGTCATTAAGTGGGATGAGAGAAATACATACCTCATCGATTAATTTTTCAATCACTTTCTAGAAATTCCAGATTTGTATGGAATAAATATGTCTGGAAGCTTCTCAGGGGTCTTCTCCACTCATCTCCCCATTTATGAGACACACTATCATCACTCCATCAAGGCAGATCATTTCTTCTGACATTATTTGGAATACCATTTGATAAATCATACCATGTATTGATGGGGGTAGGGGTGGGGTGTGCAGTGGATAGGGGTGCATTGTGTAAGGGGTGCATGGGTGGGTGTGAAGGGGGGAGGGGTGGGGTGTGTAGGGGGGCCAGGGGTGTGTGCACAGGGGGGAGGGGTGGGGTGCACAGGGGGTGTGTGCACATTTCATAAATTCCTGATTTGTATGGAATAAATAAGCCTGGAATCTTTTCAAGGGCCTTTTCCACTCATCTCCCCATCCAGGAGACACAGTATCTTCACTCCATCAAGAAAGTTCTTTCCTTATGATATTATTTGGAATAAAATTTGATAAATCTTACCAAGGTGGTGAATTTTTTCATATCTGGAATAGTTATTCCAGCTTACTTCCCTTCATTTTCTCTCCTCTTGAGAACTTGTTTCACCTTCGATTCCTTACATATTATGGCACAATAATAACCCAAAAATAATAAAAAATTTGGGATTAAGGTGGATGTCCTTTCTCATCAATGTGAGCTATTGGGTTGAGAAAATTTTCCCAACAAGTTTTCCCTTTCAAATTTAGCTCCAAGCCTAAATGGACTCTTCATGCATGCACTTCTGGATTTTGAAGCAGCCTTGGGCTGCATGGATTTATTTCTTCCCTTGTGTGGGATTTTCTTTTTATCATAGTGATAGAATATAGGGGTCTAGTCGGGGGGGGGGGGGTTGCGGTCATGGTGGGATGGGGTTGCTGGGGTTTCTGTCCAGGGGTGGTCCAGCATGGGGCTGTGGGGGATGCTATCCCGGGGGTCCAGAAGGGGGGATACTTTCCAGGAAGGTCCAGCACGGGGGGCTGCTATCCAGGGAAGTCCAGTAGGGCGGGTGCTGCTATCCAACTTGGGTGGGGGGCTATCCAGATGGTCCAGTAGGGGGGGCTTCTGTCTGGGGGGGTTTTCCAGCGGTGGGTGGGGGGGATGCTGTCTAGTGGGAGTAGGGATGCTGTCCAGGGGGGTTGTTGTCTAGAGGTATCCAGTAGGGGGGCTACTATCCTGGGGGTCCAGTAGGGGGGAGGGGTGCCCTATTCTTGTTTATTAAGTTATATTCATTGTGAATATTCTAGGATGTTTTGTTTTTCCCTAATTTTAGGGGATGCGAACTACTAGGTTTTACCTTGATTTGTAGGTACTTTTGAGAAGGTTCCAGATTTTTATAAAAGTTTGTATTATAGGGAGACTCATGTATGTGAAGTTATTTGTTTTTTTATTTGGATTTTTTTAATTATTATTATGAAAGTAGCTTTTGTGTATAATTTAATTTGGAGGGGACTGGTAGGGGGTAGGGGAAACTGGCAGGGGGAGGGGGATGGCAGGAGGGTGTAAGTGGGGGCTGGTAGGGGGGTGCAAGTGGGGGTTGGTAGGGGAAGGGGGGATGTGAAACAGGAATGGTGGGGGAGGTGGAAGGAATGGGGGGACTGTGGCTGTCTTTGTTCTGGGGGGTTCCAGGGTCTGTCCAGGAGGGTGGGAGGTGGCTGTCAATGGAGTTGAGGTCTCGGCTATCTAGGGGGATCTGTCTACTGTCTGGGGTGTCCAGGGTCTGGGGGTGTCAAGGTTATGGGGGGGGGGGGGGGTTTCCAGGGTCTATCAAGGTGGGTGGGGGGTGGTTGTCATGGGGAGTGGATGTTTGGGCTGTCCATGGGGATTTGTCCAGTGTCTGGGGGTGTCTGGGATGGAGGGTGTGTCTTGGGTCTGTTTGGGGGGGGGGTTTCTAGGGTCTGTCCAGGGGTTGTCCAATGTGTGTCTTGGGGGGTGTCCTGGCTCTGGGGGGAGGTGACTAGGGTCTGTCCGTGGGGGGGGGTGTCCAGTGTTCTATCTAAGAGGGGGGCTTTGCAGGGGGGCTGTCCATGAGGGGGGTGTCCAGTGTCCAGGAGGTAGGGTTCTGCAGGTGGGTGGGCTACTGAAGGGGGGTGTCTGCGCATGGGGGGTGGGGGTGATTTTTTATGGTTTTTTAGACCATATTGGCCCAATTTCTCACTGTGGCTATCATTTTATTTCCATGGGTTCTAACCATGGCTATATGGTTTAATTCCATGATTTCTAACCATGTTAATAAGTTGTGTCCCTCTTCTAGAACAACCACGGTTGTAAACTGTGGCTCTCAAGATATTACCATGGTTTAAACTGGGGCTATATACCAAGAGCCATAGTTTGAACCATGGCTCTAGACCTATAGCCACAGTTCCAAACCATGGCTATATGTCTAGGCCTATATCCACTCCAAACATAGACACAATTTCTCAAACCGTGGCTATTTGCTACATCCACGGTTTGAGGACCTATAGCCACAGTTTTAAACTGTCGTTGTTGGCCAAATTTCAAGTAGTGACAACCAAACAAATTGAGTTCAGATGAGAATGAAACACCCCATGATTTTATGAAATATATTTTAAAATAAATTTAGCATCTTCAATATCTTTTTCTACAAAAAACCATGAGTGTTCTTTATTTGATAGAGTATTCACCACGCAAAACTAAACTAAAATAGTCAATGATATATATACTCATTATAACCTAGCTGTTGAATTGGAGTGTTTGAATAGTATTAAATACATTATCAAATATATAAATATTTATCAAAATTATTAATATATATAAATTATTTTTAAATATTTAGTAAATAACCAAACAATTTTTTCTTTACTAATTAGAATCTTCAAAAATATGTTTTATTAAAACGTGTTTTCTTCCTTTCATGGAAAAAAAATTATAATATGTTTTTGAAAATGTTATCAAATTAATTATTAAAACTAATTATTAAAATTAAATTCATTTCAGAAGTTGGAATATCAAAATTTATTTTAGGAGAAATATAAGGATTTTTTTTGAAAATATTTATTTTTTAATAAATAGTAATAGTTGCATTTGTTGTAAAAAAATTTCATTTTCTACTAATTAAGAAATTTAAAAGTCAAAATATATTTTGAATATATTATAAAGTACTATAAATGTTACATCATTATTTATAATCTGACTAATTAGTGTTTAATTATGTTTATATTTGTTTTCAGTATATGTTTGTTATTGGGTATTAAAACAGGGTTTTCAAATAACAATATTAAAACGTATAATATTTTTAATTTTTAATTATAATTAAAATCCCTTTTTAAGAATGTTTTAAATTAGTTGAAAAGAAAATATATCAATTAATGTAATTTTATTTTTATACCAGTGTTTATATTATACATAGAGTTAATATAAAATCATCTTTTTCATGAAAAGTATTATTTAAAAAACATGCTTTTTCATCGCAGTAGGGATTTTTTGTTTAAAATATCTGTTTTTTACGTTTTGGAAATTTATTTGAAAAAATGAACTATAGTTTTTATATCATCATTTCAAAAAAATTTATGGTTTGTTTCTAAAAATTTTATGAAATGTTTATTTTTTGACGAATAGTGAAAATAATAAATTTTATTTATAAACTCCATTTTCAATTAAATAATTTATAAAGTCAAATTACAATGATTTTTTCTAAAATAATATTAGTTAAGTATTTTGTCTATTAATTTAATTTATTTCATTGGAATCAATTTATTATTGAAATTTAATATGAAATCTTTGTAAACATTTGAACCTTTTACTTAGAAAACTTACTTTTAAGTCGAATCTATAGGAATAATTTTAAATAAAAAATAACAAATTACGTTAATTTAATTTATGAAAACATATTCCATATTTAGAATAAGAATAATTTATAATTCTTAAAAATATAAACTTAATTTTTTACCAGAATAAATTGTGAAATATAGGAAAATTATTTACCATTATTATGGGAAAAATGGATTTATCGATTGTTAAACTATTAAGATAATGGTTATATATTACCTAAAAAATTTTGAAACCTATATTCTGTCCATATTTAAACATTAGATATTATATTATCGATGGTTTCCCATTTTAGTGGCTTATGGAATATAAAATTGTAGGTATGAATGAATCTTTTCAAAAACATTACAAGTGTCACACTCACTCCACTTATAAAAGGCCAACCACTATCCTTTACACTGTAAACATTCTAACCATTTTTTTTATTTTATCTAAAATAATATCTCCCAAAATTACCTTTTTGGGTATAAATCCAATATATTATGTCCTTTGGTGGGACCCTAAGGAGGATACCCGACGAATAGGCAATGTTATATAATGAGCATTTTTAATTTATTTCTCTCTCCACCCTAAAATTCTTATTCAACAATGATTTAAAAATAAAATAATAATATTAAAAGTATTTATATTTTATTATGTTTCTCTAATAATATAAATCAATTCCCGCTTCCTTGAAACGGCTTATGAATTCCCCATTCGTGTGTACGGTGGACTACAACCCCATGAACAATTGTTATTCGTTTTTCCATTACAACATCTCAAAGATAGATACGATGATGATTAATATATATATATATATGTGTGTGTGTGTGTGAATTTTAAAACATAATTATTCCTCTTGATTAATTATATCATATATAAAATTTATTACATTTGATTCCATAGGGTATTCGATAGCGTCCTTTGTGCGTACGATGTACTATTACCTCATGAAGCAAAGTGATTCATTTTTCACTAAAACTTTACATGGATGGTAATAAGAAATATTGTAATGAATATATGTCATATAAATGAAATAATTACTATATTAATGAAATATTTATTATTATGGAAATATAAAATTTCATTAAATTTTTTTACACTAAAAAGATGATAACATTCTACGTGTATTTGTGGGCTACCAACTTCAGGATGTGACATGACTCGCACTTCATCACCACACCAAAATGATGATATATATAAGTATAATTAATGTAATAATGTTTCATAAATGGTGTAGTTATCTCATTGTATGGTTAAAAAATAACATACCACTTTTCTATAATGATCATTGAAGAATGGAAACGTTACCCATGCGTACATACAACATACCATCTCCATGATTGTGACATACTAAAAATCTCAAAACCATGACTCCAGATTGGTATTAAAATAGTAATATAAATACAAATTTGATAATTATACCATGATTTTTATTATGTATATTATTGATGTATATAATATGTACAAAAATTGGAACCTTCATAACCAAAATAGAATGGGAAAACAAGTCAATTAACACTCAATAAAAAAAATAATGGATGAGTATTAACAAAAAGGTGATAAAATATTATAAAATATTATATTTGTTATTATAAATACTAATATAGTTATTTAATAATTTTATAATATTTATAATACAACTATATAGTAGGTTTCATCATGTTCAGAAAAAGGAAGCGTGAGGAAAGGGTTTTTCTCTTCTAACTTTTACTTTCGGGAGACAAATTACATATTCACAAATAATAATTTTTTATGGTGTATATTACAGAAGTTTTACATGATATATCATCAATACCATTATTTTAATGACATTTCATATTTCATTTTTAAAATTCACTATTTGTGATTGTAAGTCAAAATATTAAAAAAGCTGTAAGGGATATTTGTCTGAATTTTCCTTCTTTGATATTAATGTCATGTTATGACCCTATATTATTTTATTAGGTGTATATATATCTATTTGAATTATTTTATCATGATTTTATTTATTCCCATGATATTTTACGTTTCATTTAATTTTATCCTTTCACGGGGCTTATGATTCAATGGTATGAAATTGGTAAGAGTTTTATGTTACAATTTAATTGTTTATCAAAATTATTTGATATTATGTATAGAATTATGAAATATTTGGATCTACATTCAGTAAATTTCATTAGTTTTTTTATCCTATGTTTATTTCATGATAATAATTTTCTTTCTTTCATGTTCCTCTCTTAATTTACACTAGAGTTTAAAAGGAAATGATTACAAAATATTTTCTTTATTTATATCATCATTTGAGAGGCCATTTTATTCAAAAATAATTATTTTATAAAATTTTATTCATAAAAATATTTTTAAAATTATTGCAATTATTTATATATAATATTATACCTATGTCTAATTTTTTCCAAATTGTTTTGAAAGGAATCCACAAGTCATTTTATAAAAAAATCTGTTTTAAATTTAATGAATATGTGACATGAATAATTATTTTAATGAGTATTGCATGAATTGAATTTCCAACATCATGAAAATTATTTTATTTGAAACACCCTTTATAAGTTTTCAATATTATATTAAATGGAATGGATTAAAAATTTATTTAAATTTAGTGTTCAAAATTGGAATGATGTTCACCACAAAACATATATTTGATTATTTAAGAGTTAACATTATATTTTTGAAGGTATTTTTCAAAGAATTTTAATTTTTAAATTTTTTTATATTTTTCTTTCATAAATGATTTTCAAATTGAAAATTTTATTTTCCTCAATATTTTGAATGTTATTTTAATGGTATTTCCATTCATCAATGTCAACAAATGTTATAGTAACTCATGATTCAATGGGTATATTTTATAATGGTAATTTCATCTTTATTTATCTAGAGGTTTTAATATTATTCAAAAGTGATTGTTATGGAACCCATCATATTTCCCTGAGTTATCTATGTTTGAAAGATATTGTTACGAAGCCAATTTATATTCTAAAGGAAAATAATTATTCAATGAGATTGACATGAAACCCATTTCATTTCAATAATTTAATCAATAAATAAAAGAAATAATGACTATTTATATAAGGTTTATTAAAAAAATGGATATTTATATATACATTATTAATATTGTGGTTCGTGGATATTATATACGATGGTTGTACAAGTTAACATCGGGTGATCCTATTACAACTTATATAACAGGGAAGCCTAAAGAGGACCATGTGATCCAATTACATATTGTATAATGGGTCATCACAGATAGAATCATTTGAGACCATTACAGATTATACGATGTGGTGGCCCGATTATCACACCAATGCATTGAGAAAAGATTATGATCTCTTAAGGATTATATAGGATGTCCGTCATAATGTTATTATAATTTTATTTGTTCTATACGATTTATATGGTGATGATGTTCAAAGATACAAAAATGTATTATCAATGATTTTTTATGGGGTTATGTTGTATCATTATTAAAAGATTAACATCACAAGGCTCTTCATTACTTATTTTGATGAATCTGGTCCTTTTTAATTTTTTTTCCATGTTTCATGAATCTTAATTCTAATATTGATGGGTATGAGTTCATTTGATATTCTATCATGCACTTTGTTTATATTGTCACACCATAATATAATTCTTATTCTTATTTATAAAATTGAATTTGTAATACTTATGTTTACCCTTATTGAGAATTTTAGTTTTCCATTATTTTAGTTTTACCCAGGTTATCATGATTACATTGAATGAAATGTGTTTAGAAATTTTCAAATGGATTATGATGATTACTAAATGTGAATAAAAAATTCTATGTTAAGTGGAAGAAATTCTCATTTAAATACATTGTTATTGATTCTGAAGGAGATTTTAATAATTTAGTAAAACTCTAAACCTAAAATATCCCTATGAATTTTCAGTAATAGAAGTATTTATTTGATTTTTATGTTTTGGAAGGAAAAAATTATGTCACTTTGTTCGACATAAAAATTTGAAATTTCAGGTTTATGATTTCAGAAGTTAATCTGTGAGTGAAGGTTCTGGGCTATTATAATTAGAAATATAGGAATTATTTAGATAACATTGGGTATTAAGATATTATAATGTGAGGTCTTTTTATGATTTATGGATAAAATAAATGGAATATATGATTAAGTATCATAATATGTTCAACGTATTAGATACATCATTTAGGATTAAGGTAATGAAATATTATAGTGATTTGTGAAATTTTATGAGATGTTTTAATTGGATGAGGAATATCTAAATATTTTTCTTAATGAGAAGTAAAAATATATATATTGTGGAAATGTGATTTATGGTATTGATAATATTTATGGTTTATTTGATCTTGAATACTATGGTAATTTTTGGAATGAATGTTTTTTCATATAGAAACCCATGGGGCTAAAATGTTATTTTTGGGAATAATTTAATAAGTTTATTTAAAAAATGGGTATATCATGATATTTTTGGAGCAGAAAGATGAAAATAATGTGATAAAATTTGTGGTTAAAACACCCTTTGATTTTTGGTTTATTTAAGAATGATTTAGTTTTAAAATAAGGTATTACTATTGAATTTTTATAATTAATGTATATTATTAGGGTTTACTCATCTTGGGAATTATAATATAATGTTCTAAACTTGTTGGTTTTGGTTAACTTGAAAATTTTAGTAGGATTTATATTCACCCCTTTTATGGTTATAATATTCATTAAAAGTTGATTTTTAGTGTTTTAGGAAGGAAACATTAATCTTGAATACAAATCATTTAGACAAAAAAGATACGATTCTGGTGGAACTTTGTTAAAAGATGAAATTATACTTGAGAAGTAAATATATTTCACTACTTTTTTAGTATATATGGTGAATAAATTCCTCAACTATTAAAAAATTTTCTTAAAATTCTTTCTTATTAAATTAAAATACGATGAATTAGAGGGAATTTTATATCAAAAAAAATTATGGTTTTAAGGCCCTTAACATTAAATTGATAATTCACTATCTTATGATCAATGACCTCAATAAATCTCCATAATTGTTTATGCTTTTATTTCATGTACAAATATTCCCATCCCACCCATGTTCTCCTATTTGGAATCCTAGTAATGTGTTATTCCGTTTAAATAATGTACTTCTCTTTCTCTATTATTATGAGGTTTCATTATTACCCATTTTTTAATGTGGGTTTACAAAAAAAAATTATTTTCAAATTCCAATCCTTTTATTACTGATATAATGTTCAAATATTGAGGACATAATTTATTTGGGGGGATGTAGCACCCTGAGATTCTAAATGAAGAATGTTTTGGTTGATTGTGTAAATGATATGAAACAATAAGATTATATTAGAATGTAACACCCCAATAATTTAAAATATATTTATTTTGAAATAAATTTAATCTCTTTAATATTTTTGGTACAGACAACATCATGATTTTTATGTTTGATAGCATGATTAACATGCAACACTAAGCTTAAAGAACCTATAACATATATTTTATCTATAAACAAAACATTAAATAAAATAGTATGAATAATATTAAATAATTTATTAAATATTAAATATATATATATATATATATAAATTTATTAATCAATATAAATTATTGATCAATGTTTTGTAAATAATCATTCTTTTTGCACTAAATTTTTTTTATTCTTCCAAAATATGTTTAATTCAAAAATAAGATTTTATTTATTTTCATAATAAAATATTATGATAAATTATTGGAATATATATAAAATATATTTGATAAATAATCATCATTTTGGGTATTGTAATATAAAAATTTACTTTTGATGAAATTTTCAGATTTTGTTAGAAAATATTAATTTTTTATTGTATTGTAAAAAATAGTTTTTTTTTCAAATGTTTTTAAATTTTAATAGATTTAGTAATTTAAAGGTACGAATATGTTTTGAAAATGTTTTCTTGTAATATATGTATAATTTATTTGTGTTTGATATACATAAATACTTTGGAATTAACTTTTTTGTTTTTTAGTATAAGTTTGTTTTCTGAGTTTAAAAATGATGTTTTCTAAAAATTCTTAAAGATACATAATGTTTCATTTTTTAATTAATTAAAATAAAACCTAATGTGGAATTTTTTATATGAAATTTATATATTATATATCAACTAAGTTTAATTTATACTGATATCATGATTATTATTAGACATATGGTTAATATAAAATCTTATAGTACTTGAAAAATACACATCTAAAAAAGATGACTTTTCATCGTATCTATGTGTTTTGTGTAAAATTAAAATATATATGCACTTTTATAATTTATTTTAAAAATATGAAAATCATTTTTTGAATCATAGTTTAAAATTTATATTATTTACAATTTTCGAGAATATTCTGAATATAATATTATTTCGATTAATAATAAAAATTAATGACTTTGAATTGAAAAATGAAAATCAATTAAATTATTTATAATATTATATTTTTTTAAAATTTTTTATAAAATAAAATTAGTTCAAATATATATATATATTAATCCAATTTAATTCACTATAATCAATTACATTTTGAAACTAGATATGATAACATTGTAAACATTTGAACTTTTTCTCTTTGAAAACCTACTCTCTCACCATGTATGTGGGATAAATTTTATATTTAAAATTTTCCAATTATATGAATATAATTTGAAAAAAATAAATATTATTAATTATCATAATTTTTAGTTTCTAATATTCATAAATTAATTTTTGAGCAAAATGAATAGTTAAAACAAATAAAACTTCCTAAAATGGTTTAGGTAAAAATGATTTACTGGGGGTTAAACTAAAATGATAAGGTTTAAAAATGACATAAAAATTTTCCATAACCCATTGGGTAGATATATCTTGAACTTATATATTTTATCTTCTATAATTTCTAATTTATGTGGCTTTTGGAATGATTAAAATGTTTGAGTAATTGAATCATCTCAAAATTATACAAGTCTGCTACTCACCAAACTTATAGATGGCCACATTATATTTTCTCCTCATTGAACATTAAAAATAATTTGATCAGAAAATACATTACCAAAACACATACAAAAATCCCTCCTATAATCCTATATGCCTTAATTTTTTTATAAATACAACCTAGGATTACCTTTGGTGGAAACCTAGGAAGGATACTAGAATAAGAGAAACACTTTTCAACGATAATTTTTAATATATTTCATTTCCCCACTCCTTATATATTTCATAAAGCATAAATTTATTATATAATTAATATATTAAATATAATTATATGTTATTATGTTAATAGAATAGTCTAAATCATTTTCGTCTTCCATCAAATGGGCTATAATATCCGGATTCGTGTGTATGGTGGACTACCACCTCGTGAACCGATGTCATTCATTTTCCCATTACCACATCTCATAGTTTGGTATAATGATGTATCAAAATAGTAAATATTATAATGATAATCTTATTATGATATAAGATTAATTATATCATATATATACTTTTTTACATACCATTTCGTATGGGATCTCATAACGTATCTCATGTGTATTGTGAATTACTTCCTCACATAGTGATGGGATTTTTTTTTACTAAAACATTACATGGAATGTAGTAAAGGTAATGATACTAAATATATTTGAAATAAATTAATTAGATAAGATATTAATAATATATGTTTCATTATATAAAGGCAATATATCATTTTATTTTTTACACAGAATATTTAATAATATCATTCGTGTACATGTGGACTACCAGCTATACAAAGCACTGTGACTCTCTTTTCATCATCACACGACAATGATGACATATAAAATTATATTTAATGAATTTATTTTTTATATATTATTTTATTATCACTCTATAAATATAAATCATTAATAATCTTTTTTCATTATATTTCATTGACGAATGGAAATGTTACTCCTGTGCATGTAAAATATACAATCTCCAAGATCATAACATTCTTCATTTCTCAAAATAAAATTTAATGATTGATATTTAATGTATAATTGATGTGTAAATATGGTGATTATTAAATTTTTATTATTATGGAGATTATTTAACTATATAATATAAACAATAAATTGAATATTCATAACAAACCATGAATGAGAAAACAAAGAAATTAAAACCAGAAATAATGAAAATAATGAAAGATTATTAACGAACAAGTGATAATGAGTTATAAAAGGATCATATATTATATTATAATTAGGAAAATGTTTCTTTAATAAGTTAATATCATGTTTTATGCCACTATAAATTAGGTTAAATTATGATCAACAAAAAGTAAGCATGATGTATGGGTTTTTCTCATCTAACTTTTAGAACTGTGAGGCATATGCTATATTCAGAACTTATATATTTTCTGTGGGGTATATAATTCCCATTTAAATTTACATGTGATTAATCCCATTATTTTATTAATATTTAATATTTCATTAGTTTTCATCTAATTTTTGGATTACGATATAACAAATTACTAAAGTGTTAATGGATTTTTTTCTTAAATTTCCTTCTTCGATACTTATGTGGTTTTATGCACCTATCTATTTTTATAAGGTGTTAATAAATACAATTTCCCAATTAATATAATTAATTTATTAATTGTTAATATATTTTATGAATCAATTATTTTTATCCTCTCAAAGGGTTTGCGACTCAATGTGACCAAAGTGATGTGACTTTTATGTTACAACCACATTGTTCATCAGGATTATTTGTGATTGGGTCTCAAAAGATGAAATATTATGATCTACCTCTAAAATATCCTGACTAATATCCTTATTCTCTACTTATTTCATGAGAATACATTTCTTCCCTTTTTATTCATATCTTTATATACTCATGAGTTTAATATAATGTATTAATGAAAAATCATCTATATTTCCCTATTCTGTCAAAAACACATTTTGTAGAAAAAAATATGTCGTATAAAAATATATTCATAGACTATTTTTATAATTATTCAAATGATTTATAAAATATGTTTTTACCCATGAATTAATTTTTATAAAAATTATTTGAATAGAATCTTATTGTCATCTTACAAAAAATGCTCATTTTCCATTTACTGAAAACATAAAAGGATTATTTTTTAACATGTACGAAATGAATGGAATTTTCATTGTTCATGAATAATATTTTCAGTTATGATTCCTTTATATGATTTCAAGGATATTTTAAAAGAATGTGGTTTTAAAAATGTTTTAGTTTCTTTTAAATTGAAAGGTTATTTTCCTCTTGAATTTAAAAAAAGAATTTTAATGATTTCATTATATGTATCTAAAAAGATTTCAATTAAATGGATTTTTTCAATAGTTGGTGAATATTATTTTTTTAAAAATTGGTGTTCAAAATCTGATGTTAATTTTCCCCAAAATATATTTTTTATCATATATTAATGGTATTTGGATTTGTCAACGTAAACAAACCTTACATTTAATGATGATACAATGTGGAAACATTGTGATGACTCACTCTTCATTATTTATTTGTATATATTAATATTGTTTCAAATATATTATTATGGATCCTATAAATTTTTGACAGGTTAGCGATTTTTGAAATTAATTTTTACTGAACCAGTTTCATTTCCATTGGTCAATCTAGTTTTAGTGAGATTGACAAGAAAAGTAATTCATTTCGATGTGATATTAAGGATATAATATAAATAATGATTATTTCTACCATTTTCTATGAAATGAAAGATTTACATAATTGATTAATGTTGTGGTTCCGGATTATTATATATGTTGTGTTCATCGAGATAGTATTAGGTGAGCCCATAACATATTATATGATGGGGTGGACTAGATAGAGCTGTGTGAGTCCATTATCGATTATATGATGGGGTGGCCTAGATAGTACTAGGTGAGCCCATTACAACTTATACATTGGGGAGGCCCAGATAGTGGTCTAATGAATTGGGTTATGATTATGTTATCTTAAGAATTATAATGAAAATCAACCACACAATTATTCCAATTATAAGGGTCCAGTAAGGGTTTTATGGTGTTGTAGTTACAAGACACAAACAAGTTTTATCTATGATAACTATGAGTTTATATTGTTTCCTTTTTCCATGTTTAATATCATATGGATTAGGATTATTGAATCTGATAACTCATTCCTCCATTAAATCATTTTTCCATGTTTCATGATTTATGATTTAGGAATTTATAAGTATGAGTTATTTATGATTCCCTTATCAACTCTGATTATGTTTTCATTCCCTTACAAACTTTATAAGCTAATTAATGAAATTTAATATCTTTACCCTTACTAATAATTTGATCTGACCCTTCTTATATTTATATCACAATTTTATCTATATTATGTAAAATTGATTTTGTGTAGAATTATTTCTAATAGATGATGATTATGACATAATTTGAAATAAGAAAATTTGGTTTAAGTATGAGATATAATCATTTAAATACCTGGGAATTTTTTATGTACTACTTTTTTCTATTTCTATAAAACCATGAACCTAAAATGTCATTGACAAATTAATGGAATCCAATTTTTTCATTTTTTTATGTTTTGGATGGAAAAAATTGGGTCACCTTCTTGGAAATAAAAGATAGAAATGTAATGTTTATGATTTATAAATTGGATCTGGGAGTCGGATTTATAGGATATTATATGCCAACTTCCCAATAAATCATTACACAGTTTTCCATATACCTAATCAAAACACCCTATGCATGGGAAATAACAACATGGGTACAGATCCAGGTAAATATCAATCATGCAATATAAAATGTGTTAGAAAACTTTTCCATGAACATATCCACTTATGTTTCCATTGGTGCATTATCATTATACAATTTGAAATGTTATCCCAACGAACAATGATTGGATTTATTTCTAACATACTAAATCATCTCCAAAAAAATTCTAATTTTGTTATCCTTTGATAACGTCATGGTTCTATATTCATGGTCTCTCTTGATCTTCTCACTACTAGAAATTCGGGCTATAGCCACGGTTTAAAACAATTTCTATTGGTCCTCAAACCATGGCTATAGGTAATAGCCACAGTTTGAGAAACTGTGGAAATGTTTGGCATGGCTATAGGCCTAGACTTATAGCCACGGTTTTGAAATGTGGCTATAGGTCTAGATCCATGGTTCAAACTGTGGATCTATGTATACAACAATGGTTTAGAACTATGGTTGTACTGTAGGAGGGACACAACTTATTTCCACAGTTAGAAAACATGGTATTAGACCCTATAATAATAGTTATAACCTATGGAAATAAACCTATGTCCACATTGAGAAACTATGGCTATAGGGTCTGGAAAACCATAAAAAAATCACCTCCACCAACCTGCATAGCCACCCCCTGTAGTAGCCTACCCCATGTAGAACCCTCCCTCCTGTACACTAGACACCCCCTCCTAGATAGCCCCCTGAAAATCCCCCCTCTTGGACAGACCATGGACACCCCCCCACATATAGACCGTTGAAACCTCCCCCTAGACCCTGGACACCCCCCCCCCAATAGACCATGGAAACCCCCCAGACAGACCCTGGACACCCCCTAGACAGACCCTGGACACCCACAGACAGACCCTAGACACCTCCTAGATTGACCCCAGACACCCCTAGACCCAGGACACCCCCATACCCTCGACAGATCCCCCTAGATAGCCCATACCTCCACACCTCTAGACAGCCACCCCCACCCTCCTAGACATACCCTAGACCTCCCCCCCCCCGAACCTAGACACCCCCAGACCCCGGACACCCCCAGAGCCTGGACAGACCCCCCTGGATAGCTGAGACCTCCACTCCCTAGATAGCCACCCCACCCTCCTTGACAGATCTGGAACCCCCCCCCCCCCCAGAACCTGGACACCCTCCGGACCCCCCTGTCCTGCCCCTCTGCCCACCAAGCATGTTACCCCTCTCCCCTACCCCTACCAGCCCCCACTTTCACACCCTACCATCCCCTACCTGCACCCCTACTAGCCCCCTCCCCCTGCCAGTTTCCACATAACCCCACTGCCAGTCCACTCCAAATTAAAGTATACACAAAATCTACCTACATAATAAGAATTAAACAAATCCAAATATTAAAAAAAACACATAACTTTAATTACATGAATCTCCCTATAAGACAAACTATCAAAGAATTCCAGAATCTGCTCAAAAGTACCTACAACATAAGGTAGAACATAGTAGTTCTTATCCCCTAAAATTATTGTAAAACAAAACATATTAGAATATTCACAAAAAATATAACTCAATAAAGAAGAATAGTGCAACCCCCTGCTGGACCACCTAGACTATAGCCCCCCTTATAGATCCCACTAGATACCAGCCCCACTACTAGACCCCCATGGACAGCAGCCCCCCTGTTAGACCCCCTTAGACAGCATCCCCCCCACCCCCATGTTGGACCCCCTGGATTGCAGCCCCAGTAGCCCCTGCCCCACTGGATAGCAGCCCCCACGCTGGACACGCCCCCCCCCCCCCCCCCGCCCAGACAGAAGCCCCCCTACTGGACCCCCTGGACAGCCCCCCAGTAGGACAACAGCCCCCCCCCCCATCTGGACCCTCCTGGACAGCAACCCCCCTACTGGACCCCCTGGTATAGTATCCCGCCCACCGCCATGCTGGACCCCCTAGACAGTAGCCCCAGCCCCCTGGATAGTATCCCCCTCCCCCCAATGGACCCCCCCCCCCCCCCCCCCCGTGCGCTATCATCTTCTTAAAAAGAAAATATCACATGAGGGAAGAAATAAATCCATGCTGCCCAAGGCTGCTTCAAAATCCAGAAGTGCGTGCATAAAGAGTCCATCCAGACTTAAAGCTAAATTGGAAAGGAAAAACTAGTTGGTAAAATTTTCTCAACCACATATCTCACATTGATGAGCAAGTAAATCCACCTTAATCCCTAATTATTTATTATTTTTGTGTTAGTAGTGTTCCATACAATTCCGGGAATTGAATGTGAAAGTAGTTCTCAAGAGGAGAGAAAATGAATGGAAGTAAGCGGGAATAACTATTCCAGATGTGAAAAAAAGTCACCATCTTGGCATGATTTATCAAATTTTATTCCAAAGAACATCAGAAGGAAATATCTTACTTGATGGAGTGAACATAGCGTGTCTCCTCGATGGGGAGATGAGTGGAGAATACCCTTGAGAAGCTTCCAGACTTACTTATTCAATGAAAATATATAATTTCTGAAAAGTACACACACCCCCTTGCACACCCCATCCCTACCCCACTGCACACCCCACCCCTACCCCTTGCACATCTTTGTATTATTTATCAAATGGAATTCCAAAGAAAATCATAAGGAAAGATCTAATTTTATGGAGTGAAGATAGTTTATATCCATGATGGGGAGATGAGTAGAGAAGACACTTGATAAGCTTCCAGAGTTATTTATTCCATGAAAATCTGGAATTTCTAGAATGTTCTTGAATCGAATAAATTCTGAAATTAAGGGGGAGAAATTGAATTATTAAATGAAAAGGAGTTGAGTAAATATGGGATCTCAAGGCTGAATACTAAAACCTTCTAAATTACATGAATGTTTTAAACATGTGTATTGAGATGAGTGCAAGATATCAGGTTGTAATTCAAAAAAGAATAATGATATCAATTTACAACGTTTGGTTTCAACAGGAGGACATCTGAACATCCCCTAAATGATTCATGGGAAATATAATCTATTGGTATCATGTTCACACCCTTCCTCCCTATACACCCCACCACTGCCCCCTATGCACACACCCCATGCCCCACCTTCACACCCCACCCATGTCCCATGTGCACACATCCCTACCCCCTGCACATCTTGGTATGATTTATCAAATGGTATTCCAAAGAACATCATAAGGAAAGATCTTCCTTGATGTAGTGAAGACAGTGTTTCTCCTCGATGGGGAGATGAGTGGAGAAGACCCTTGAGAAGCTTCCAGACTTATTTATTCCATGAAAATCTGGTGTTTCTGAATAGTTCTTGGAAAAATCATTGATGAGGTATGCTTTTCTCTCATCCCTATTAATGAAGGAATAAACACTGATATTAAAGGGGAGAAATTGAATTAATCAATGATAATAAGATGATAAAATTTGATATCTCAAGGATTAGTTCTAAAACATGCTACATGTGTATTGAGATGACTGCAAGATCTCAGGTTGTGATTCCAAAAAGAATGAAGATATCAATTTACATCATTTGGTTTCAACTTGAGGACATCTGAATAGACCCTAAATGAGTCATGGTAACTAGAATTAGTTGATATCATGTTCACACACCAGCCCACTTCCACACCCCACCCCTCCACCCTACTGGACCTCTCTGGACAGTAGCCCCCCCCCCCCCCACCATGCTGGATACCCCAGGACAGTAGCCCCAGCATCCCTATCCCCATTGGACAACACCCCCCCTGCTGGACCCCACTGGACCACCCCCACCCCCTAGGACAGAAGCCCCCCTGCCCCCTAGATTGCATCCCCCACCCCCATGATGGACCCCCCCCCATGGACAGTAGCCCCAGTAGCCCCAGCCCCCCTGGACTGCATCCCCCTCCCCCTGATGGACCCCTCGTGTGCTATAATCATGTTAAAAAGAAAATCTCACAGGAGGAGGGATGAATGAAATCCATGCTACCCAAGGCTACTTCAAAATATAGAAGTGAATGTATGAAGAGTCCATCCAGACATGGAGTTAAATTGTAAAGGAAAAAGTGGTTGAGAAAATTTTCTAAACCCAATAGCTCACATTGATGAGAAAGTTCATACACCTTAATATATAATTATTAATTATTTTTTTGTTATTAGTGTGCCATATAATGTAGGGAATTGATGGTGAAACTAGTTCTCAAGAGGAGATAAAATGAAGGGAAGTAAGCTGGAATAACTATTCCAGATCTAAAAAAAGACACCATCTTGGTATGATTTATCAAATGGTATTCCAAAGAAGATAAGAAGCAAAGATCTGCCTTGATTGAGTGATGATAGATTGTCTCCTCAATGGAAATATTAGTGGAGAAGACACTTGATAAACTTCCAGACTTATTTATTCCATGAAAATTTGGAATTTATGGAGGGAGCACAAACCCCCCTACACACCCCACCCCTACCCCCCATGCACACACCCCATGACCCCCGTGCACACCCCACCCCTCCCCCTACACACCCACCCCTACCGCCTGCACAATGCACCCCTGCCCCCCGCACATATTGGTATGATTTATCAAATGGTATTCCAAAGAACATCAGAAGGAAAGATCTACCTTGATGGAGTGAAGATAGTTTGTCTCCTCGATGGGGAGATGAGGGGAGAAGACCCTTGAGATGCCTCAAGACTTATTTATTCCTTGCAAATCTGGAATTTCTAGAAAGTGTATGAAAAAATCATTGATGAGGTATGTATTTATCTCATTCCTATTAATGACCGAATAAATTTAAGATATTAAGTGGGAGAAATTGGATTTATCAATCACAATAAGCTGAGGAAATTTGAGATATCAAGGCAGTTTTCTAAAACATGCTATATGTACATGAATGCTTTCAAAATGTGTAACGAGATGAGTGCGAGATCTCAGGTAGTAATTCTAAAAAGAATGATGATATCAATTTACATCATTTGGATTCAACTTACGGTCATCTGAATAGACCCTAAATGATTCATGGGAATTAGAATCAGTTGGTATCAGGTCCACACCCCTATCCCCTGCACACCCCGCCCCTACCTCCCGTGCACACACCCCCTGCCCACTGAACACCCCACCCCTGCCCCCCTACACACCCCACTCCTACCCCCTTCACATCATGGTATGATTTATAAAATGGTATTACAAAGTACATCAGAAGGAATGATCTGCCTTGATGGAGTGAAGATAGTGTGTCTCCTCGATGGGGAGATGAGTGGAGAAGACCCTTGAGAAGATTCCAGACTTGTTTATTCCATCCAAATATAGAATTTTTGGAAAGTGATTGAAAAATTCATTGATGAGGTATGAATTTCTCTCCTCCCTTTTAATGACTGATAATGTATAATATTAATGGGGAGAAATTGAATTAATAAATAACAAGAAGTTGAGGAAATTTTAGATCTGAAGGCTGATTTCTAAAACCAATTACATGTACTTGATTGTTTTCAACATGTGTATTGAGATGAGTGCAAAATATCAGGTTTTAATTCCCAAAATAAGGAAGATATCAATTGGAATCATTTGGTTTCAACATGAGTACAACTCAATAGGCCCTAAATGATTCATGGGATTTAGAATCAGTTGGTATCAAGCACAATCCCCTACCCCCTGGACACCCTGCCCCTACGCCCCATGCACACACCCCTTTCCCCCCATGCACACACCCCTACCAAATAATGTCATTACTGTGGCGTGATCGTGGCGTGACCGCGGCATGACCACGGCGTATTGGCCCAGTCCAATGACATCCACGGGGTAGAATCTTCTAGCCAGAAGCGATGGGAGCGGGAGGAGGTGGGAAAACCTTCCTGCCATCACCCCGCTGTTAGAAATTGTGATTAGTCAGTCACAAAATTGATCATAAGTCTCATGAAATACTATCCCTGCCAACCACAGCGGGGTGTCGTTCTGGAGCAGGGCCAAATCACGGCATCACCCCAGCGTGACCATGGCATGACCGTGGCGTGACCGCAGTGTGACAACGATGTTTCGGCCCGGTCCAATGACATCTCTGGGGAAACATATTCTGGCTAGGAGCAAAGGGAGTAGGAGGAGGCAGGGCCACATTTCATTCGTCACCCTGCCAGTAGAAAATGTGATTAGTCAGTCTCAACATTGATCACAAGACTCATGGAATACTATCACTGTGAACTGTCGTAGGTTGTTTTCCTATAGCAGGGAAAAATCATGGCGTGACCATGTCGTCACTATGGTGTGACCGCGGCATGAGAGCGGCCTGTTGGCCCGGTTCAGCGACACCCGCAAGGCAGCATCTTCTGAACATGAGAGAAGGGAGCGGGAGTAGGTGGGGCAACATTCCGATGGTCCCCCCGCTGTCAGAAGTTGTGATTACTTAGTCTCAAAATTAATCAGAAGGCTCATGGAATACTATCACTGTAAACCAAAAATAGGTGTCGTCCTAGAGTAGGTCCAAACCACAGAATTATCGTGGCGTGACTGCGGTGTGAACACGGCATGACCGCAGCGTGACCACGGTGTGACCGCGACGTGTTGGCCCGATATAGAAACATCCGTGGGGCAGCATCTTCTGCACAGGAGCGATGGGAGTGGGATGAGGTGGGGAAAAATTTCGGTCATCACCCCACTGGAAAAAATTGTGATTATTAAATCTCAACATTGATCACAAGAATCATGGAATACTATCACTGCAAACCGCTACAGGTTGTCGTCCTAGCGTAAGGCCAAAATCACGGTGTGACCATGGCATGACCACTATGTGACCGCGGTGTGACCATGGCATGACCGAAGGGTGACCATGGCGTGACTATGACCACGCTGTGTTGTCCCATTCCAACGACTTCCGCGGGGCAGCATCTTCCAGCAGGAGCGAAGGGAGCGGGAGGAGGCGGGGAAAATTTTTGACTATCGCCCTGCTGGAAGATGATAGAGTAGATCAACTATTTTATTTTCTATAATAAGGGTTCACCAGAGAAGGATGTTATGAGTGGAACAATGAGGAAACGTCTAAAGGGAAACAAAACAATGGAAGTGAATCATACACCCTACAAAAACCATTTACTAATTTTTTCACTTTACATAAAAAAGAAAATTTTATTTATAATATTCAAAGCATGAAAAGGAATGTTTCATGGTCAAGGCATATGCCTACTCGGGCAATATCATTTGAGTTAAACGAGTATGATAAGACAATTTATTTTATCCAAGAAAAAACTAACTAGCCCCAAAACAAACACCAACAAGATCCATATGAAATAATCAAACAAAATTTAAACATGATACAAATAACTATCACTACTCTTTGGTTTAGAAGATAGTGCACCTCCATTGGAGGGGTTTTATTATAAAATCATGGAATTGATTTATCACACAATTCATTTAATTATATTTAACATTTATTCTAAAACTAATTCAGCACAAATCAAAAGCAATAATTTAAGCAACTAAATCAACATAAATATCACTGTGAGTTTCCGTAGACAGTGCACCTCCATTGGTGGGGTTTTATTATAAAAACATGAATTTATTGATCAAATGAAACAATTATATTATATAATAATTTATTCAAAATATGCAATTCAATATATTTAAGCAGAATTAAGAATGATGATAAATTAAATTTAATGAATTCCTGAATTAAAGAGCCTAGAAGAGGGATCATACCTCAAGGTGGAACCAAATCATCCGCTTCAGATCTGGGAGCTTTCTAACTAAAAGATGATGCTCCCCCACTGGGTATATGCACCGTCACACACATGCAAGGACACCTAGCCCCTATGCACACACCTGCATTGCCATGAGCTTGTGCAAGGGGATTCTTGCACATGTGCTTATATGGATATACCAGTCTCCACTCACCTGTGTATGAATTTTTATATATATATACATGGGAACATATCATACTTAATACATTTAAAAGAAACAATTAACTGAAAAAAATAAAATGACTCACTGCTTGAAAATATACCCTTTCTCCAGTCTTCCATGACGTTGTATTTTTCCAAAATCGAGTGTTACCCTATCATGTCACCGTGTATGCAGGATAAAAACCCTACATGAATATTTATTATACTGAATATGTTGAAAACATAAATGTTTTGTAAAAACTATTGCAATAAAGTGTTAAAAAAATTAAAATTTATTTTCGACACTAACTATAATTATCTATGTGTGGGCCTGTATAAGGTGAGATAGAAATGTCGGCTTATAAAAAGTCACTATGTATAATTATCTTCAGTGCACATGACTTGTGTGACATTAACATTAGTTTAATATTAGGTGTTATGTGGTTAGACCATGTAAATTAAGCACTGATTATAATGTCATAATACCAACTACTTTATCTTCCTGTCATATTTAACAATATCCACCATATATCTTATAAAACATGGTGCTCTATTTTTCAACATCATGAACGATTCCTACAATTTCTTCATTTTAGAACATAATCTTGTGAACCAAGCACACAACATAGGTCTAATACCTCTAAGGGGGCTGAAATGATCAAAGGACCCTTATTTATCTTATAGGAAACAATTAAAATCCCAAAATTCTAAGAATACCGTGCATGAATCCCAAAACTATAATGTATATTAAATAAAGAACCAATTTTTATACCATTCAGTGGACAGTACTTATATAAAATTCATCATTCAAATTTTTAATGAATACCCCTCCAAAGGTATCCATCGAACCTCCCTCTACAGTGTATATCTGCGGGCCAACATGAATAACTCAATTATCAAGAATGATTTTCAAACATTCCACAACAAAGTGTAAAAAAAGTTACAAATTATTTTAGTACATATATAAAAGATGATTATTTAAGGATTGATATAGTAATTTTTAAAACAAACCAACCAATGAAATTTTGTTATAAATTACAATATGTTTAACAAATTAGTGCACAATGTGCATATTTTCCACCCAAATAAGTGCAGTTTATGGGGTAATTAGAGGGAATGTCTCCATGTAAACCTGTTATAATTTCAGTCACCGGTGATCTTTGCATCTTCACTATAACTGTAATAGCATCAATCCCATATTGGGTGTCTACAGACCTGTGTTAAATATGGGGTGAAAAGGAATCTAATTAGAAAATTCAACAATTAGCAATATATTTATCTCAGTTCCTATGAAATTTGATGGAAAATTTGATTTGGTTAATTAAATATATACAGGAATCAAATACGTACTGAATGACGAGGTCTTTGAATTCAAGAGTAGTTTCAACTATAATCTACTTCAAAATTTCCAGATCCCTGCATAGAGAGAGTTATGAACACATTATTTATTGTTAAACACATATAGAAACTCTATTTCCCTATATTAAAATCACACGGAAATAGAATGCAGGTCAGAAAATGACAACCCCCAATATGATTCATTATTAGATTGAGACATTCTAGGGAATCCACTGGTACCTCTATGACACATTGAAATATACAATAAGAAAATGAAGGGTCAAAACAATATTAATATGTATATATGAGAATATACAGAATACACATATCATACATGAAACTATCTCAAGAAGTACCTAAACATGTCCATCCCTTATATGCATCATCATATGGTCCCCAAAAATGGCACCATTTGTTTGGAATAGACTACATATTACTGGTGGTGGGATTGGATTGAAACATTATCCATATAGAGCTCTTCTTAATCTTTCAGCATCTCCTACTACTCAAATTAATCCACCTCCTGAAGGAAAAAACTAAAAAATAGAGGGATACCCCTAAGTACAGTAATTGCTTTTTAATAGAGGTCCATCCACACTACTACCATAGTGATAGTGAATTATTATATTGGTTGTGAAATTTGGAACCATATCTTATCTAAAAATAGATGCATTTAATTTCCAATATCCCTAATGTAATAATATGTACATAGATATTATGTAAATTTCTGGAATAATGTTAAATATATGTACACCAAAATTCAACAATATCTGTATAAAGGTATTAATATGTCCACATTCTGGACAGTCAATCTCTATACACATATATGGTGTTGAAGCCCCCTAACATGCAAGTTCGTCGAAAATTTAATCTTTGGAAATGTGTATTTTTCATACAAATAGGGCAGGAGAATTTCCCTTTAGTACCCCAACCAGATATCATTCATTAGGTAGGGAAATCATTTATCATCCAAAATAAAGCTGCATGAAACATAATGTACTCCATCCAGAATGCATCGTATACCTATGAATAAACAATCCAAAGCTCCTTTAACTCCTCTATTAATGGCTGCAAGTATATATCAATATCATTTCCAGGATCACGGGGTCCAGATATCAATATACTCATGATAGTAAACGTCTTCTTCATACACATCCATGAAAGAAAAATTATAATTGTGAATGAAAACAGGCCAAGTACTGTGTGCAGTATGAATTTGGAGAAATGGGTTGAAACCATCACAGGATAATCCCAATCTAACATTTCATGGGTCAGCTACAAAATCAGGATGTAACCTATTGAATTTCTTCCAAGCCAACCCATATACAAGATAAACAATTTCATCATCATATTTATTTCTTTCATCTTCATTCCATCTCATATTCTTTTCCATTTGTTCTGAAATAAATTTTTTTTGAAGACTGGGAATTCAAGGGAAGTGCCGCATCAAATTCTATAGTATGCAAGATTGTGTTCCGTCTTTATTATTCTTACACCTTGATGTGCCACACTATTTTTTCTAACATAACTTATCATTTTACTTCTAGAACATGAAACAATCATTGGGGTAAGAATGAATATTAAAAGATGAAAATCTAAATTTTTCAACCAACATTGATGCCATGTAATTATTTTCTAGATTACATGCATCTTCAGGTAGTAAATACTTAATAAATGTAAGGAGATAGCTGACCATAGTATTAAGAAATCCATACATTGCATTTCCATGATATAATCTCATTAAAAACTCATGTTTGATCATTTTTTCACATGCCTGATATACTGGAGTATTTGCATATTCCATCAGCTTTCTAACACTGCCAAAATCATCATCCTGATTAATAGATGAAAACTGTGTTCCAGTATTCATTTCCTCTTGCACTGGTCTATATGAGGTGCTGGCTTCAGAAAGAACAAAAGGAAACCGATCAGAAATCATATTTTTCATACCAATCCATTCCGCTGGATCGATGTCATTCACCACTTGCGCTTTTTCTCCATTGTGATACCACACATGATAATTATTTTGGAAACCTTGTTTAGTGATATGATAACTCACTTCCTCGTGAGTTAACCATGGTCTTCCAAAAAAATCAAAACACGAGCATCAAATCAATCTGCCATCTAAATCATTAGTGAATGCAATATCCAAGAAATGTTGTAACTACTTCGGAAATTTATCAGTGGTCCAATCAATGTTGAACATCCAGTATCTATCAATTATGGGGAATATTAACTTACATTAAATAAGTAATCATGAAAATTACTTAACATTATTTGTATTGTTTCATAAGATAATAAGTAACCATAAATAACATTTCAACAAAAAATCATAACAAATATTGTGGTTAAGGGAATTACTAAATGTTTCAACTTATAAAAAATCATGAATAGTCACACCTTTCTATGACCACATAATATTATTTTTTGTACCTCCTATACCAACATTAAAACCTATATGTTTAAAGAACGACCTATTAAATTTTTTATATAATTCTATGATAGGAACCCCCCTCCTGGACACCCCTCCCCCTCCCTCTTGGACACCCCCCCTAAGACACCCCCCTCCATCCATGATATCCCCCCTAGACCCTTCTGGATAGCCCCCTTAACCCTACCCCCGTACACCCCTTTCCCCCCCTCCCTACTCCATGAACACTACTCCCCCAGATCCCTTCACCCCCCCTCCTGGACAACCCATCCTCCCCTTACACCCCCTTCCCCTCATTGTCAAGCAGGTTGTCCCTATCCTTTAAAAAGTTTAACGGCCTACAAGACATCCTGGTTCTTTGAAGAGAGATATAGAAATATGTATTTTCATCACTATCAGTTAAATATTTATATTTCAATGATTTTTTTATCATATTTTCTTTGACCATGAGCAAAGAGTTGAATTTAACTATAGTGTTTAGTTCTTAAGTAGGATTAGTGATGAGGTCGGATCTGGTGTTATTGTTTTGCTGATCATTGAGTACTTTCTCAAGAATCATGAGGTTATTGTTAACTTGTTTGGCTTTAGAGATGCACCATGTTTTTAGTGTCATCTTGAGATGTTTAGATTTGAGGTTTCGGCTAAAGGAATCATTTTTACGAGACATTGAAGACCAATCGTTCTAGATGATATGGGTGAAATCATCATCAGAGAACCTAGAATTGTTAAATATAAAAGGAAATCAGGGTTTCATAACAATATAGGAGTCATTGATCAATATGGTATGATATTAAAAATTCATCTTGTGAATAGTGGTTCTAGATATAGTGTCCCATAAATCTATATTAGGGACATTCACAAAGTCTCTATTCAATTTAGATGCAACCAATTTGTTTTAATGTCTTCTATAACAAGTGTATTTTACACCAGGGATATTAATTTCAATGATATTAGTGTATTCATCATGGATTTAAATTATTTCATTGAAATTGAAGCATGAGAAGGTCCAATTTTCTCTCTTGAGTTTAGAATGGCATTAAAGTCTCCAATTAGAAAACAGGGGTGGTACTGTTAGTGCCTAGGGACAAGAGATCATTCCAAATAGTTCTTCTTTCTTGGTATCTATTTATAGAATTGAAAAAGGAGGAGAAAGTATGTGTTCCATAAATGTTAAAGTTGTATGTAAATATCTGGACATAGATATTGAAAACACTAGCATTGTGTAAATAATTGAGTGAAAAAATCTATAAAGAATCAGCATTGAGTTTATTATTGATTACACCATTAAAAACATAATTATATTGGCATAAATGTGATTATATAGAGGAAAACAAAATTTTAGGTTATGTGATGGAAAATAACATAGGATGATGGCTGTTAACCATTATTTTTAAATACATGAACATGTCATAGTTAGTGATAACCTGACAATTACAAAAGGGGATCCTCATTTAAACATTAATTTAGAGTTATAACACCCTTTTCTCTTTATTACAGAGCCTTTTTTTCTAGCAGTCCTTCTAACCTCTAGGTTATTTTTAGTGGCATGTTCTTGTTCATTCCTAGATGTGACTAGAATCTTCTTTGTAGGTTTCCTAATTGGATCATTCCTAGTTCAGTCTACAGAATTCTTAGAACAGATCGACAAAGAATTTATATTATGATTAGAATTCATGTTTCCATATTTCATAGAGAAATTATCATTAATTATAGATTTTGAAATAGGAGTACCTGAAAGCATTGAAGTATCCACTGTCTATTGTTAGGCAGTATCCAGATCTGTTGGATGGTACAGATTTAATTGAAAGGAAATATTACATTCCTTCATATGTTTAGGGTCATGTACTAGGGATGTGCAAGTAGTTTTGATAGGTTATTCATCGTTTTTAATATTTTTATAAGTCAAGGTACGTGTCTCAGTTGAAACAGCCTTAAAAACACTCATTTGAATATCTTATTATACATAACGGGTAAGAGAATTTGAGTGTGCAAGGGGAGAAGGAGTTAAATCCTTATCTAAATTTTTGGTTGCCAACTTCAATTCAAGAGTATTATTATTATTAGATATGACAGATAAGTGATTAAAAGATCTCATAGCAGCATGAGTTAATGATGTTTTAAGGGTCAAGTTTGTAGGAATCAAATTAAAAATCATTAGAGAACTAATGACATCAACACTAATAGAAATTTGTGAACCATAAAAAGAGTATAAAGTATAAGAAGAGGTTGTAACTGGATCGTTTATTTTCTCCACCCTGGTATCCTCTATGGGCTGAATCTTCTTAATGGATCCAATGAGATCCTACATTTTAGATACCTGTACCGAGGGTGTAATTCCCTTCATTGATTTAATAGTTTCCAAATCCTAGGAAATATTTGTAGTCATACTAATAGTATGTGTGATATCCTGATAAGATTATGGGATAGAAAATAGGTTCCAAAAATCTCTAGAATGAATATTTGAATATATTGTTTTAGAGTAATTACCAGTTACATTAGTTTTACTATTGGTTTCAATAATTTTCACTAATGAAATAGTGGCATTTAATAGGGAGGGGTCCTCAATTTTTCAAGTACGTAATGACGAGGAGTGATCATCCAAAGATTGCACATGAAATGATCTTGTAAACAAATAATTATGAGGGGGTGTAGTGTATGCATATCATTCATTGAACTTTTTTACCAGGGCTGTGTTCAGAATTTTGGTTAGATTCTGAAATTTTTTCGGTTGAAAATGTATTAGATTAATCCTTATTGGATATCCTAATAGCGTCTAACACCAAAATTTCAATTTATTCTAAGAGGCCTTTATCTTTAATGGTGTTTTTTTTATTCAGCCATATCAGACAAATTTGTACTTGTGTTACCCTATATGTGTATCACTTTGATTGACTATTTCACCCATGTTTTGTATTTCTATGATGGGGGTACATGCATATCTATCATATGGGAATTTTCCTTTTTATTTCTCATAATTTCCATCCAATTATTTTTAACTGGTTGTGTTACTTGTTTTCTAATTATTCTAGTTTTGAAAAGTGTATGACCAATGATCATAAAATGTTCGCTAAAGGGAGGGTTCCTCTCATATTCAATTCTAATTTCAGTTTTTTAGTCATTTATATTGAAATTAATTGTGGTGGGTATCTTTGAATAATGTTTAATTTCCACCATAACTCTAGAAAAGAGACATAAGTCAGCATTCAATGTTCTATGATCAATTTTGAGGGTAGTTCCTAAGGAGGAGAGAATATTATTCAGAATTTTTGGGTGCCAAAAGAACCAATTATGACCATGTAGTTTGACCCAGACATTAGCCAATGTATTCCTATGTGTGTGCGGATTGATGTTAGAGTCCCAATTGGAAATTATGAGTAAACCGAGATTAATATTGAGGTTTCGAGTCCTCTAAAATCTCTATAGATCCTCTTGCAATTTAAACAAGATATGAAAATATCTTTTGCTTATTGAAATTAATTTCTAGTTTGATGAATTCTAAAAGAGAGAAATATGTGTATGTAATTAAAATAAAGGACAAAGCTTATCAACATTGAGTTACAAGAGGTGAGATGTTACCATGAAGGAGATCAGGTTGCCTCATTCGTTGACAGTGACAGGTTTCCTCGATTGGAGGTGTGGTTTCACTACTTGGGATCCTCTATCCAGTTCCATATCCATAAACTTCATATTCTATTATAGGGTTGTGGGATATTGTTCACCGAGACACTAGTCAACCCATTTTATCTTTCTTTGACCTCCCTGGCCTTGTACCCTTCCTCTTCCATTCACTAATCAACCCATATCCATATTTTGACTGAAATTTGTGGCTTGAAAAGCCGACAATATATTCATATTTCTGTTGATATCATTCGCCCGACTGCCCAACATGAGTATTTTTTTAGCTTACCAAAGCAAGGGGAAGGGACATGCCACCAAAAAAGGTGAAGAAAACTACTTTTTTTAAACATAATACCCAAACCAGAACATATTTTTAGATTATAAAGGTACTTAATGAGTATCACTCAACATAAACACTGACACAGACCTCAACTACATTGTAGAGTTCCCTAGTAGTATAAGAGAAGGCGGCACCCAATACCCCATATTAGACTCCTCTTATTTTAGACCAACCCATTCTAGATGGGTAGCAAGTTTCCACCGTGGTTTAACATTATCCATAATAGGTAACTTTTCATTATATTGATAATACCAACCATCTTATGTAGCTCTCTCCTGAGGAGAAGGATACCCATATGAAAAAAAACGAGACATGGAGCTTGTGGATGTGATCCTAGAGTCTTAGGATCTTCCTACTCCCCAATTTTTATCTATTTTGAACTTAACTTATGTTGGATATGTATTTATTTACACTTTTGTTTATTGATTGTCGGTTTTATATGCCTTTAATGAACATATAGGCTAATTTTTTTTACCACATATTCTTTGTATGCATCACAGTTTATCTTTGTTGACTTCAACACTTTAAAGTAAATGAATTTTATGACTGTGGACTCACATCCCCTTGCTCATAACAAAAAATAGGATTCCAACCACATCGTATTCATTTTTAATTTACCACAAGCCCTACATACCCCAGGAATCCTTACATGGCAATATGAACATTATGGAGTGAGAATCTCAGAACAGTGAAACAAAATTATGTGAAACATAATGAACACCCAAAGGGTCATACCAATTGGAATCTTACTCAAGGATACAAGGATCTAAAATCATGCACTAATCCCAAAAACTGACAAACACCTGTAAACATAAGGAGATTGGTCCTCATAAGAATGGTTCACAAAGATTACCTCCAATTATCTAAAAATTGTCAAAAATTTACTCTACACATTGAAAATTATCAAGATCCATGAACAATAAAATGACTACCCTTTAAGATAAACACTCCCATTTAACCTGATACCTTTTAGGGAGGCATGATTTAATCAAGTCAAACCATATACCACACTTTTTCGTGTTTCTAAAATAATGTTAAATGGTTCCAACCTATAGTATGGGACAAAACCAATAATGTACAAGAAAACAAGGAAATCCATATTCCAAAAATATCATTTATTTAAAAAACACTACATTCCCAAATAGAAAAATCCATTTTTTGATAACTCCAATGTTTTTAGAAGCACAAAACCAATTGGAAAAAATTTATTTCTTTTAAAATTAATCTTTTCATAGGGAGTTCCGAAATATTTTATCCCGATTTTAAAAACCACTAATTCCCTTAAAAAATAAAGAATCAACTAGAATGCTCAAATACCATTCACTAAAGTTATTTCAAAAAATATCACCCCCAATTTTTTTCTGTTTTAAATATTAACGGCATCATAATCATCCAATGAAAGAAAAAAAAATTTTGGTACACAACCCTAGGGATCTAAAATTATTATACAATTGTATAGCCAATGATTTTTATAACTAAAACATTTTCCAAAATCCATAACAAAATCAACCTATATAAAAAAATAAATAAAAACTAGGAAAAGATATTCCATTTTATAAACAACAATAATGGAGTAACCGCTAAACCAGAAATCTTTAATGAAATTCAACACCATTTTGTAGAAAAGATTAAACTTTTCATTTCAAAACGAAATAACATTTTATAGAAAACTCAAATTTTACTGAAAATGGATTGATCAATCATACGAAAATGGGGGAACAAAACAAATCAATGTAAAAACCAATTTACATCATCAACATAAAATAAGACCCACCTTGACTAAACTACTTGTGCATTAAATTTCTAAAGGGTAGTCTAAACATCTAGTGAAATGGGATACAAAACCATGATATAATAGGCCATGTAGTTCGATAGGTTATGTGCCTTCTATCTAACATTCCCAATAATGTCATTATGGTTGAGTGTTTGTTCAATGCCCTATTTATCCGACCGCATGAATTAACATAATGCCATAGAACAAATGTTTTCTCATCACAAAATATATTCTGAGACCTAAGGTAAGTAACACAATACAAATGATAAATTTCACATCATCACAAGAAATCTGGTGAAATTCAAAATTCATAACTCAAACCCCACTAACCGTGGAAACTCATGTGTCATTATGAAGGGTGGTGGCTAAGAAACAACTCATGACCAACCACCAATTTCCTGATGACAATCCCAACTAAATCATACTCAATTTACCCAAATAACAAGAGATGGATTGGAGAACCAAGGTACCTATACTGAATCATAGGATCTAATACCATTTACAATGAACATTAATGGAGATACCATCTTAATAGAAACATATAATAACCCACCACTAGCCCAATGTGGTTTCCTGATACCCTGATCTAGATACTAGTACATGGGTATTGAGAAAAACCTTTTGGGAATAATTTCTCCCATGAATATTAATGTGAAAATAAAGAAAAAATGGAAAAAATAATTTAAAATACATAAAAACATAGTATAAGAAAATATCCATAAAAGGATATAGATTCAACTAAAATAAAACATCATGGAAGAAGATACATAATATAATAGGATAAAATAGGCCGATACAACAATCGAAAATGAATATAGATAGAGAAACAGAACCAAAAGAGCTCTGATTACACAACCTATGAAATCTGACCACTCATCACTTCCCACTCATCAATTTATAAAAAAACCCAAACCAATGAACTGAAATAGACCGCTAATTTCACCCAAATTTTTATATATTCTAAAAAAATCCATAAGAGAATGTAACTCAAGTGAAATGATGAATGATAGAAAATGGGAGCTCAATCACGAAGAGGGGAAGTTTGATCATGCAAAGGATGGGGATATTGATCGCGAAGAGGGGAAGTTCTTACTGATGCACCAAAACTAGGAGGAACACCCGAAGAATGTTCGAGGGATGGAGGAACCGAAAATGGAGAAGCTGACGAAGGATGGAGGAACCGAAAAGGAGAATCCGATGAGGATCTGATGAGTGACAATCGATCGTGTGAATATCTGCTGAGGATATGGGTTTTGGGAGAGAAAATATCGAGTGTGAGGGTGGGAGAGGAAACTCGAGCAAGATGGTGGGAGAGGAAATCGTGATCATGGGGGTGGGAGAGGCAAGCAGAAACTTGAGTGAAAGGGTAGGAGATTAAAATTAGAGGGAGTTGTTGCCACATGGGAGAATCTCCCTGTGGTTTTATCTTAACTATAGCCAGGACTAAATTAAAGTGTGGCTATTGATATGTGGCTATATGTCATTTTTCTAGTAGTGTCTCCCCCAAAATCTTATATTCTTCTCCAAGCTCTTTTTTCTCAAAATCCTTATCCAATATCCCTTTTATCTCATCAATCATCCACATACATGATACTTCAATTAATCATTCATCAAAATATAGATGAAATATTATATATCCCTCATAAAAAGGATTAAAATTGAATCATTTATCCATACTATAACATTGATATTATTTTTTTCACATGAATGTGTCAAAAATTCTTCTTCCACTATCTTGGTGCTTAATTTAACCCCCATATAATTTTTTGGAGTATCAACACCATGTTTTACTCAAACCACTCAACATATCCATATAGATATTGAAAATAATTATCCACCTCTAGATATCTATGAATGAAATCCATCATTATTCCAATCATCTAAATATTCAGTTTCATTGATGCAACAGTACTTATAACCTTCCAGTTTGACATAAGATTCTATTCAAATGAAAAAAACATCAATAAAGTAAAAACATTTCTTATGTATAAATACATTCACCCCTAGCATATACTCATACCTCCTCTTACAAACATGTTATTCCTTTACATGAAACACACAATTTTTTTAAATACTTATTTCCCAATGTAAATAGTTTCATGTCCTAATAATTTTTTCCTGTGATAAATATATCTCATACATTATCATAAACTCAAACATACTTTACCTCTTCAACAAAATTTCATCTTTAAAAAATTATGGGTCTCCAATGTTAGTTTATATTATGTAATGTAAGGATGATAAATTAATCTGCACTGACCTTATCATCCTTTTAGACCTCATGAAATCCACTTAATGAGTATGTTCTACTAGATTCAGTATCACATTATTAGGTACACCATCAAGATCCACATACTACTTGTATTTGGATTATTTATTCTTACACCTAGTCATAACTATATAATATTTCTTACAAATAATATAGTCATTTAATATCATAGTTTATATTTGGATGATCATTTATTTATTATCTTATATGAACTAATGACCAAATTATTCATCACCATAGGTAATAAAGAAATATTATTTATAAATGAAATCATGATTTTGCATTGCATCATTACTTATATGAACATATGAAAATTATTTTAAAAATCCAAAATGGGAGGGTCTTAGCTCCTTTACTAACCAGATCTCCTTAGGTATAGATTCTCCCATTGGTACATATAGACTAATGTTTTAGAGATATGATACCATATTTAATGCCTCTTCCCAAAATGTATTGGGTAACAAAGAGTGTTTTTTCATACTCCCACCACAATCATCGAACATAATATTAATCCTTTCCACAAAACCATCATGTTGTGGGGTATCAAGAATTGTTTTATTCCCCTAAAGACCATCTTTAACTTCAAATTCCCTAAATTTTTTTATACTTTACTCCATTATATAATCTCATTATTTTTAGCATTGATCCTTGATCATTGCTGTAACATCCCAACCCAAGATTCCACATAATAGTGCATGAGCCCTCTAGGTCCTATGTCCTCATGTAAATCTCCCTAAATGCTAGAGGCCTATGACCAGATGTGAAGGATTTGGTGTGTCAATGGGGAGACTACACCTTAAATACCATGTTGTAACCTAACTTAATCAATAATATTAAGGTTTAAAAAGTTTTATAATTACCAGAAAATAAGTAAATAGAATAATAATGATTTAATATACAATTTTATGAGGCATATCATTTTCAAAAAGATGATATATGTCATATGCTATGATAAATCAATCAAAAAAGGTAAACAACATTCATGTAAAATACATGTTTTAAAAGTTCCAAATGAAAAAACCTATCAAGCTAGCATAGAGAGCCTTAGCTCAGTCCAATTCTATCCTACTCTTATATAGTAATCATCTACCTATAGTAGGGCGCTTTCCTATATCAACACCTACATTCAAATAGTCTATTTGGGTACCCAAAGGTGGCCCAAACCCGATGTGAGACTAAATCCCTGTAGGAAACCACAAAAGACTAGGTTATCATTAGTCAAGAAAATATATAAAATAGAGTGTGAAAGAAAATATAAATAACAAAGAAAATAAGTAATCAAAATTAAAAAACAAATATATCCAAGGTTTTCAGTTTATGTCTAATTGAATTAATCAATTTCATTTAAAAGATAAATCTATAATATAAAATTCAGCCATGCTCCATCTATGGCATTCTTATTTAAAAATAAAATCCAATTTAATATGAAAGTCTCTAGATTTAATGCATATCCCATCATCCCCACAACACAAGTATCCAAGGATGCCAAAATAGTGCATCCATATAGGTATAAGTCAGGACCGAACTCAAGCTTGGCTATAGCTTGGAAGACACATCATATAACCCATTTAATTTATTATAAAATCATGATCCATAGACCATGTATGGAATTTCTATGTTGGACTCCAACTGCACTCTGGGTATAATATAAATCAACACAATACAAGCCTATCCACGGTAAACCTCTTAAAAACCCATGTGTCTCTCTAGCTGTGGTATAACATCCATTCTATTCGAGTTATTTCTTGGCGGTCCACTTAGGGAGATAAAGGATAAACCATTGAATATAGATAAAATACACTAAAAGTATTTCGATTTTATTATCACATGAATCCACTTATCACTCAACATAGAATATTTATGCCTAAGAGTCCTTCCTAGACAGTCTAATTGGGAGTCTATGAATCACCCAAGATTAAGTAATGTTTACAAAAATTGATTCAATCTATGGCATTGATCAATTTAATCTATGTGTCACCAAAGGCATATCAATATTCTATATCATTAAATACCATTTTATCATTTACATTTAAATATATAAAGTTCAACACCAAAAACATTTCAATTAAACTCACCAAGAAAGGTGACTCAATCAGTGGATATGAATAAAAGGATCCCCATTAAATGTCTCATTTGGTAATTATATGATTTAATTATTCAATGGTTGAATCCATAAACAAAACAATCTATACATACCCTCAAAATGTGGATAAACGACTAGATAAGTTTATATGATTTATCCTTTAATTATCACATAATTACTCACAAGGGAAAATCATTTTATAAATAATATCATGATTAATAATATATTACATAGAATATACTCTAATTACATCACATAGGAAAATCAATTAAAGAGAAATCCATAGTTACACAAGCATTTACACAACATGGGAAAGTTTCCATGGTAATTTATACATTCCCATGAATCAATTAAATATGCAATTCACTATTCAAATTAAAATTCAATTAATAATTCAACTCATAATCCAATTCAACAATTATACATATAATCAATTTTACAAATCCCATATTAAGGAAATGGGAAAAGGGAAACACCCTATGGAATCCTTTTCCAAGAGAATCCTATAGTGTTAAATTATTAAAAGTAAACACACCCAATGAGGAGGTTCCATTTACAATTATTCAACCTATAATAACCATAAAAGGACTCTTTAATTACCTAGGAAAACCCATGTAATTTATTGAATCAATTTAATTTCATGTAGATTCCCTAAAATTTGATGGGCGGTAAGACAATATATATAATCACCTCAAATTTTAATGAAAGGAACAATACCACCTTGTTTTGGTCTATAGTTGATAGCCCATCCAGTATCAGCTCCTGATTAGGATCCAAATGGGGGAAAATCAAAGAAAAGATGAAATACCTAAAAATAGGGAAAATAAGCTTACACAAAAATTGTGAAACTAATATCCAAAAGAATTCTGAACAACTAAAAAGGAATTTAGAACACCCAAATTTAGATCAAATGAGATAAGAGGTGCTGAAATTAGAGTTCATAATGAAGCAATACCTAAAATCCAAGAATAAACAAGGACCATAGCTTCCACATGGGGATCTTGCTATACGGGAGAGATGAATATGATTTTTAGGATAAATTTATTCTAGTTTATTATAAAATTAAAAAACATCCTACAATTTAAGGGTTCACATGGTTTAGGAATGCATTTTAACAATCAATGTGATAAATATGCTTGGCTAACTATAGACAAGAGGTGGCCACCTGATTTTCTCGCATGGTTTAACTATTCTAGAGAAAACTATGAAAATCGCGTTGGACAATATTGCAGAGCTGGCTGCACGACCGTGTAGCCAAAATTGCACCGTTTTTCTAAAATCATGATGCCGCATCAATCTCTCCACTCCAACCTCACATAGTTTGTTAAACTATGTGTCCTTCCCCACATAGTTTTCTCTAGCCACGCGCCATACCATTTTCACCCTAAACCTCTAGTTTCGGGCTCTGAAACAATCCTTAGTCACCCCTCAACACACCCATAACCTAAAATGGAATACACATTAGGCTATAATTAATTATTTAAACTATTAATTGATGGAATATAAATCATACATTCCTCAATTAATAACAAGGTTCATACAAACATACACCCTTAAAAACTCATCTATAAATTACCTTTTCAAGGATGGTCAATATTTTCTACGAATAACTCCAAACACTATTTTCAAACAAAAGCTACCTATCCTAAGTCTCACCCAATACTCTTACAAGATACCACAACACCACAAACTAGAGGAATGCACCAGACATAGAAACTGTCATGCTACGATCCACAATACATATAATATTTTCTTAAAAGAATGCATATACCTCTAACTCACACTATTTTGGCCAAAAGTATTGAGATGGGTTTGAACATTATCATTGTAGCTAAGAAACATGGATAACATCATGTGTGGACCAATATCTCTATGATATCCCCAACAGGTTGGTTATTCGCCTGACTCACTCCAAAATATTTAATGACCCCAAATATATCTCTGAATGGTTGCCCTATCTATAGAACATCTTATGTCACAATCATGGTGAAACACATAATAAAACATGATCCAAAACCATGTCATCTAAAGGTAGTCTATGGTGATCGCAATAAAATTTATAATGAGCCTGAGCAGTAGCCATCTAATTATGAATCCAATGCACCTACTTTGTGGTCTCCTGAATAAGAAGAGGTCCAAGAATAACTACCTATCATTCCTATAACCAACACATGGGTGATTAAAATGTAATACTATAAAAATAATTATAATTCTCTATATGAATAGTATCATGAAATATATAATTGAAGGGGAATTCAACCAGGGGTATATGCCTCTCCAAAGAGCCCCTGAAAACTAGTATACCTAATCAAAACATGTCCTCTAGTACATAAATCATGTTCTCTTATGTCTATCTATATTCGGGTTGTATTTTGTGCTTAGAATCATTTGTATTCCCAACTCCTTCTGTAACTCCTCAAGAAATGAGATATATAATGGAAATCCCTATCTGGAATGATAGTGCGAGGGACCCCATGGAGTCGTACACTCTCCCATATGTAATACCCTTAATGCTAATCCATAGATAAAGCCTCCTTGATTAGTAAGAAATGAGAATCCTCTGGGAGACAATCAATAAAAACCAACACAAAATCATTACCTCAAGGAAACCTTCGTTAACCAGTCACAAAATCCATCCGGATATTATTCAATTCCTACTCATGAATGGGTAGACGCTGTAAATATTTGGCTAGTTTCTTGTGTTTCTTCTTCAGATGATGACAGATGTAACATTTCATAATGAAACCATATATAACCCATTTTATACATAGCCACTAGAACTAGAGCACCCATTTCACTGGAGACCTCATCGCATCATATTTTCTTTAAAAATCATTCATATGGTTCTCTACATGATGGATTTTATCCCAAAACATGGGATAATTCTAAACCATGGTACTTCGATAATTATAATTTCTATAAAGATCATGCCACTAAGTGTTATAGTGACACTCCCCTCATGAATTCTTTGACTTGGTAAATTCGACTATATCTGAGGTCATATCAGATACCTCATTGTATAGAAACAATCAAATCCTGATCGACTAAACTAAAACTAGTCACACAAAAATTCTTGAAGGACACTACGAACCATTCTACTACACCCAAATCAACTACGATACATGTTTAAACCTATTTCTCATTATTGTAACATCTAAAAAAAGGATACATAGTTAATCCACCCCAAATGACTATTCAAAAAATTCTTAGATTGGATGACCATTATATTAGAAAATAATTTTGAAAACCATCTTCCAAGTCTTATTATATTCACCATGAACACACACAATGATGTTTAACCCATCTCTCAGTGAAAATCCAAGGTCATCCCATCACTTGACCATTCAAAATTCCATTCCTAAGCAAGGACACGGGGGTAACCTAGAACTAGCCCACTGGAACCATCACCGTTTTTAAACAAAATATTCGAGCCCAATAACTTGATTGGGATAACATCAAATAAAAAATATAGATCCCAAGGAACTAAACTATGGCATACCATAATATACATTTATATGCTATATGTTGTTACAAAGATAATACATCCATATCATACCATTAACTAAGCCCAAACTGACATCTTCTTAGCTGTCAAGTAAGAGAATAATGGTTTGTGACCATGAGTACATCTAAGGAATCCCTATTAGTGAATCCGAGTATCAATTCTAAGTAACCAAACCGTGATAAAAAAACCATGCATCCATTGTGAAACTCTGATAGAGATCACCCAACAATACGAACTACTTTTAAATAATAGGGCAGTGTAAGACCGATGCTCACTTAGTCCATCAAGGAAGAAATCAAGATATGGAAAATTTTCATTTCATTAAGATGAATAAACTAAGAGTATTTCAATATTTTCAATAAGATCATATTATCCTCTAAGGTTAAAATTCCTTTGAATGAATGTTATCTTCACCTTCTAGCACACCAACACAAACCAATCACAATACTTCACATCTCCTCGTATACCATGTTTGCTCAAGATAAACATCCTATGACTATCCAATACTAGATATGTCTCCAAAGGATGAATACATAGCCAACCCCAACAATGTCATGCTGCCAAGAAAGCAATAACACATTTCCAAACATGGAATCCTAAATGGAATTCAAGAAAAACCAACTATTTTAAAGTGTTTCTATTTTTTTTACCTTCTACTTGGAAGGAAACGTTTACCATAATCTAAATGACTCCCCCCACATTAGGATTTTCCATTTCATTTAAATGAGATACATACTAGAAACTCTTAAGCCAGCTAGATCAAAATTGATGAAAACAAACATGTGAAACTGAACTGAGTCATAGTCACAACGTTTTAGGATCTTGCATGAAAACCAAAATCAACCTGACCAGCATTTCAAGACACCAAATTATCTCTAAATTCATCACATGAATTTTGAAAAAAAATTGGTTCTTTAACACCCTGGTCACTCTAATATAGAGATGAATTGAGAACATAATAAACAGCATAGGGATTAACTATTTCAAAAAACTCAACTAGTTCATTTTATCAATTAATAACACAACTAGTTCCATGTACATGAAAGAATACTACCCCAATGTTCCAGAAAAATGATGAACATCTCATATACATTCCATAGTATTTCCACCCTATGCAGCCATGTATCAGGTAATTCATGAAATATATTTAACTAATAGTGGTATTTCCCATATGACCATTAACATTGATGTTGAAATTCCGATTCATCCATCCCTATAGAAATGTATAAGTTAACAAGAACTATCAAATTTTTTACCATGCTCTTAGTATGTCTAATCAGATTAGAAAAATCATTACCTCGTGCTCACACCTTCAACAGGGGTCAAGGATATCATGACCACCCATCTAAATAATTGTGTCATTTATAAGGTAAGAGTTATACATGGGACAATGACAACCAAACGACACCAAATGTCAAAAACTAACACAGGTTATCAAGTAATTTATGATCAAATGGTGATACCTAGCATAAAATAGCACATTACAAAGAACAAGCATTAACCGTATCACTAGATCATTCCAAAGAGAAGCCACCAGGCTCAAGAGCCTATTATTTAAGTCAATGGTATGTTAGAAACTACCTAGAATATAATTCTCAAATTTACATTCCAATGTATAACATGAATTTTTTTATTAAGAATTATAGTTAAAAATTAATAGTTAATTAACATCCATTCATAAATTAGGAAATTTATTATTTAAATTCATTTTTAACTTATAAAAGATAAGGCAACCTATTATAGTCTTTTCAACCAATGTGGATTCTTTTATAAATCTACCTAATATAATTTATTAATTTATCAATGTTATAAAAAACCATCATATATCATCACAAAAGAACCAAGACCAAACTAACTTGGGAATTTTTTTCATTTTTTAAGCCAATACATGGCCTAAAAAATAAAAACATCAATTGTTATAGATACAAAGAATACTATTGTACAAAACCCTCCTAAAAATAGGGCGTACCACACAAAATGATCCTCAATCTAGTATTGTTATGTGAAATAAATGAAAGAGTCAATAGAGACTCAACCTCTTGCCCACTCATAATCCAGTTCTAGGTCAAGTAGTTATTTCCAAGTTTACATTACCATTTCAATTTCATTTAAATCCTACCATTAATTTATTATTATGGTTAAACCAATTGTTCGCATGTTCCAATCCACGATGGTCCATAACACCTCATGTACCAAAATTGTGTGCCCATATAATACATACAATGTTAAATTCACATTAAATAATTGAAGCAAAAGGGTCACCACATTCCAGTCCATAAGGACTAATAATCCTTATAATGTGAAATATATAGTAAATTTTTATGTCCACTACAAAAAATATATCATAATAGTAGTCACATATATCACAACACCGATCAAAATAGTATGAAATAAGTTATTTGTCCTAAATATTTAAGACGAATGCATGGAATGTGATTTCATGATGGTTCCTATATGATGTAAGAGATAGAATACCCTCATCTCATTAGGTTGCAAAACAATATATCCCAAAATCATATTAATAATAATATCGTAATGTAAGTGAATAACCCAATGGTCGAATCAAATAAACTATGATAACCGAATTCTAGAAAATAAAAATTTTATTCAAAGAAATTTGGTTTTTACATGCATGTGGGTTATCTACTCGCAAGAATAGATCATTACCAAACAATATATTCCTTCTATACATTTCTATTATTTAAAAAGTATTGGGAAAAATATAAAAGAATCAATATAATAATAATTTTTAACATCCCTGACCTGGTTTCCACTCAACAGTAACCATTCCTAATGGGCCACATGGCCTTAAGAGCATCTCCTCAAATTCCAGAGGCTTCCAACTATAAGGGAGGACCAAGGTGTGTCTATGGGTGAAGTATTCCCTCAATAAAAAATTATTACAAATAAGAATTAACAATATATAAATAGGAGAAATATTATAGTAACTGGAATGTAATTGGTCAATGTAAGACTAATATAATAAACAATTATAGAGGACATCCCATATAAAAAATGATTATACATGTCATATGTCTCAAATAAATAATCCAAAATAGGTACACATAAGTAATTTTATATAAATTTATTGAATGTTATAAATGTACAAATGGTGAATAACTAGAATTCATAGCCTCACCTCTATCCCATGATCCTATTATTATAAGTAGAAATCATGTACATGTATTAGAGTGATTTCCTTTTTAAACTCATTCAATCATATAGTCTTTTTGGGTACCCAATGGTTTTCCAAACATGGTGGGAGACTGAATCATACTAAGAAAACAACAAAGATTAGGATACAATTGGTTATTGAATATATAAAATAGATTATGGAGGTAATGATAGTAATAATGTTGGGATGCTCTCAAAATTAAACATCATATAAACCAAATTATCATTTTATGTCTAATTAAAATAATTAATATAATTTAAAAGGTAAATATCTGATTTAATAGTCGGGATTGTCCCATTTATAACATGATCATTTAATAATAAAGTCCCATAAAATATTTTTGTCTTGAGACCTAGCTATTACCTCAACATCTAGCATAATACATCTATCCTAGGTTGCATAAATAGTCCATTCATACTATTATATTTCAAGATATATTCGAAGATTATTCTTTTCCTTTGAAGAAACATCAAATAATTATTTAAAATTATTATTCTATAATGATCCATAGTCATTCCATAGAATTAATTTGTTGGAATCCATGTATCACTTTAGTTATAATATACACAAAAATAATATAAAATGATCCACATTGAACCTCTAAAGAGCCCATGTATCACTCTAGGTGTGGTATAACATCCATTCCATTGGAGTCCATCCTCGGAGGTCCACTATGGGAGACCAAGTATCAAAAATGGAATACAGATCAATCTCCCTTTATGTTTATCCATGGAATTATCATATGAATCCAAGCATCACTCGACATATAACAGTCAATCCTCAGAGTCCATCCATGGTAATATACTATGATGTCCAAGAATCCCATGGGCATAAGAATGGTTCATTCCAATTGAGTTAGTCAATGTAATTCATCATTTGAATCCATGTTTCACCCAAGAAATATAATCATTCAATACCATTCAATACAATTTAATTATTTATTTTCAAATATATCAAGGTCAATACAAATAAAATTTCAATTCATCTCACCTGAAAAGGTGAATCAATCATTGGCTATGATTTGATTTATTTCCATTCAAACACTCACATAGTCATCAGCATTCATTCAATGATTAAATTATTCACATGATTAATCCACCATCAAACCAATATTGACCTCAAATCAATCAGTGTCTAAAATAATGGATAAGATTATAAGGATTAACCTTTAATTACCTCAAAAATAATGACATGGGAAATAATATATCGAGCACATGAAACATAACAATATATTAAATGGAATATAATTCACTTAAATAACATAGGAAAATCAATAAAAGATAAATTCATGCTTACACAAATAGTTACATAACAAGGGTCAAGATCAAGGGTCATCTATACCTTTCCATGATTCAATTCAATTTGAAATTTGCTATTCAAATTGCAAGTCAATTAAAAATTGAACTCAAAATCCAAGTCATAAATTATATTTACAATCCATTTTACTAATCACATCACAAGGAATGGGGTAAAAGGTAACTAAAAATTTCATCTATTTCCAATATCCAACCTGGGTGGTCTAATTTCTCATAATCTACACAACAAGGGGGAGTGTTTGTTTCAAATGTATTCTATATATAACGAACATCTACATAGAACATTAATTACTGAGGAAATAACTAGAAATTCAAGGTTTCAATTCCATGTAATAGAGGCACCCATAAATTGGACACACAAAACAAGTATATATACAAACACATAAATATTTAATGAAAGTAATAGGACCACCTACCTTAGGTTATTAGTTGATAACTCACCTAGTATTAGCTCCAGATTCATCTCCAATAGGGATAAAATATATGAACTGATGAAGAACCTAATAATAGGGAAAATGTTTGTCCACCTAAATATTGAAACTGGTGTCTAGAAAACATATAGAATGGGAAAAAAATAATTAGAAACTCACTAAAACGAATCCAAGTAGTCAATCGGCACTTAAATTAGATTTTATAAAGATACTGTAGCTCAAATTTAGTAATAGACATGGTAATGAGATTCCCAAGTGTTATATTGCTTTTCTGAAGACAGTAATAGGATTATTTGGTTTCAATTTATTTTAAAATAATTTAAAATTAAAAAATTTCAATTGTTTAAGGGGTCACATGGTCTAGGAGAATAGTCTGACCAACCATGTGGATAACATGCATGGTTAACTATTGGTAAGGGGATCCAGCACAGTTTTCACACACAGTTTTAGTAACCATGAAACAAACATGATAATAACCTCTGTCAGAATTACAGATCTAGACGCACGGCTGTGCGGCATGAATCACATATCTGCGTGGCCCAAATCACATTGTTTTTCTGAAACCATGAAATATATTCCTTCTCTCTACCCTTACCTCGCATAGTTGTTATATTTTGTGACCTTCCCATTATTGTTTACTCTAACCGTGTGCCAATCCATTTTCTCTAAAAATCTCATGTTTAGCATTGGACACCCCTGACACTTCCATAACCTCAATGGGTATACAAGTTAGTACATAATTAAACATTATAATTGATAATTGATAGAAAACAATGGATCCATACTGCAATGAAGAAATGGATTCTTACAACTCTAAACCATAGACCTCCACTTTTGAAACATGTTAAATTCATACTATATACTTTTCAAAAGGTTATCTAATGCCTTTAGTGTTGAGTATTTGATAAATTTCAAAAAATATATAGATCCTCTATGGGTGGGTACTATTTTAGGCCCCCAACATTATTTTTCACCATGTGTCGCTTCTCAACCATAATTGTTCTACCTCCTTTTGTAAAATATACCATCATTTTCATTCTAAAGAAAACAAATTCACAACGGGACACTTAAACTGATAATAACTATAGTGTAATTCATTTTATACCAACACCTTCATCCCATTTTCACTAATGTGGAAAACAGATATTTCTACATTTGGGATTCCATTATATAATTTATTAATGTAATCACGTCCAAGAATGATTTGGTGATGTAGTTCATGGTTCTATTCTTTACTCCATGAGCTATGACTGTAGCTACCTCCATAATGTTCCATACACCATAGAGGAATGTGATACTAATACATTCATCATAAACTACATGAATGAAATGTAATTTTTTCTAAAACAATGGATATACCTTATATTATTTATAACCATAAAAATCCCACTCTTTTTTTAATCCATGCATATCCCATCGAGACAATATGTGAGGGTTTATCATCATAAATATGTACGATGAAAAAAATTATCGATAGATAACTATCCAAGAAACCCTTCACCAAATTTGATGGGAAATATTTCCCTATGTTTATAATCCAAGACTTCATAGGGCTATCCTCACTCAGTAGGAATACATCCACAATTACTTTTGTCTACATCATTGTTGAATTGGTTTCAGGTGCCTTTTTTTTCTCTATAATATTTCTTGATATTTAATTTATTCTTCAGGGTCCATTAGGAAAGAAAATTTCCCTTTTTCTTACCATGTCTCATTCACATTTATTGTCATCATCCCCTACGATTATCTCACTGTATGTATCTTCCTATTCCATCGATGTAGAGAGTAGGACTAGAGAATCTGCCCGATTATTCTCTCTGATTATCCTCACTAAGGATTCAGTATCTCACATATTCAAAAAAAATTATATATTCCCAAAATAAATACTAATGGATATTATAATATCTTCCCATCATTCATGTAATGAAGACAGTATAATGAGAGGATATACCTCATCATCCAATATAATTTCCACTTATGACAACTAACATTTAGTGGTGTTTTATTTATTAACATGGAAAGAAATATTTTTCCATTAAATCATTTTTATGTTGAATAATAATCATATAAAATAAATTTTATTCAATTATTAAGTGTTATGAGACAAATTTTAATGAGATTTCATCAACATAGCTATCATCTTATTCTCTCATATGTTAAATGTAATGTTTTTTCTTCCAATAGGACGATCAAAACTCCTAGACATTCTTGACACCTTATATATCACTCCATCTTCCATATATTCATTGGGTTTCCACCAAGAAGTAGAAAGTGTAACTTTTTTAAAGATAATATTTGATCTATGTACTCTAGTTACTAATAATAGTTCAACCAAAATGATCAATCTTCAACTTTCCTTATTCCATAGACATCCTAAAATTTGATAAATGTGGACTTGATCTTCTAAAATCAACTTCTAATACTTATTTTTAGAGATACTCATGGAGAGACAAGTGAATACAAATCATTGAGGAAGAGTGAAATGAAATAAATAATAATAAAAGAAAATGAGAAATTTGAACATAGGACATAATGAATTTCGTGGTTTCAGTGAAATCCATATTTACACAGATAGGATGTATCAGATAACAATAATTGGGCAACATAAATATAGGGTAAAAAATTATACTTCAAGAAACCATATCGCAACTAATAACTCAATTTAGTGTGGTGAATAACAACCTATATTGCAATAGTGCCACATAATATATCCACTATGCTATAATTCCATAGACTCCAATGTAAAATATGCTACCATAATCTCAAAATGGAAGTACGGAGAACAATAATAACACTGTCAATTGTTTCTAAAGTTATTTCAAACTTCTAATGTAGTCTGTTAGTATTTTCAGACTTCTCTGTTATAGTGCCCTTTCTAGTGTCTCCTATAAAACATTGTGGTTTTTTCTATTGTATAGTCTAGGACACTAGAATTCCACTCAAAATTATCTAATGGATTGAGCTACTCTATTCCATCATACTCTAAACATGATTCCATGAATTATTAGTTTTTTACATTATAATAAATCTTCTATAATCTTTTTCTCTAGATATTTGATTCAAAAACATTCCATCTTCGTTGGCCTGGGTTTCAACTCCAATGTGATAAACATCCCACATATACATATTACTTACAAAGATGCTTCATCATCGCATGTTTATCCATGATTCCTCTTTCATATGAGAGATCTTCCCCAGTATTTTTATCCATCCTTATTATATAATGCTTGAAACCACTTATTAATTATTCTTGTTTTCCCTTAACTATATAAATTTGATTCATTTTATATTTTTTTTACCTTTATGAGTATTTTTAACCTCTTATATGGGAAGCTTACATCTACTTCTTAAAAATATTTTTATTTTCCTTCCATGTTTTTTTCCAAAATATATCCATTGGTTTATAATCCAGCTTTCATTTTTCTCTATTATTAATTTACACTAATGTACACTTTTTCTCAATAAAACCATTTTCATTTGGGGAAAAAATATAATATTTTATCATTGAAAATAACAATTTCCTACAATATTATTAAATCATCTCTTTATATAATTTCTTTCAATATAACCATGTATGGAAAAAAAATCTCACATTAAATTCATACATCATGTCAACAATACTTAATTGAGATATTTTACTGGTTCTTCTTCAATAGTTAATCCATTTGGATTCACAACAAACATTTATGGCATGTCCCATGAATCATAAATAGTGTCCCTAAATATACATATCCTTTAATTATCCACCACATAATGATTTATTAATAAATTTTCCTCTACTCATCAATTCAATATTACCTCCTTCATTGAATGAGGATGTTACTTGTACTTTGAGATCGATCCCCATAATTTCATTTGAGGTTTTCAACCTCATTTCGATAACTATAGTATTTTTATTATTATTACTCAATATGATAATCATAACTTCCATCATTGTGCCAAATTATTCTCATGAATTTATCCAATATATAATTTGAGTTTATATAGGGATAACTAAAGCACTAAGCTCATTTTCAATGCCTATTTTTTGTAACATATCATGTGAATTAAATTTTATTGGATATATTTAACTATTAATATTTCCACCCATTCTAATAATATTATCATTCAAGGAAACCTATTTTTTAATTATCTCCCCATTATCCATTTCCAAAAATTAAAGCATACATATTGTACTTCATGGATAATCTCTTGTTGATCCCCTATTTTTGTACATATTAGATCTTATCATGGCCATTGAAAAAAAAAATTTTGGATAGATGAATTGATGTAGTTTAATATTATTTTATTGATTAAACATTCAGTTTAATCTCCATGGTCTAATCTATCATTCATGATTTAAAAGTATATCCCACAAAAATATTAAAAGGTCAATTATTCACTTTTTAATATTAGAAGGTAAATTATTAATTTTTAGAATAATATTTTTTCTTGTCTTCATTATTAACATTTTCGTAAGGCAACCATAATCAACCATTGTGATATTAAAATTTCATTTTATACCAAAAATATACCATAAATAATTTTCAAACATCTCTACGTTTAAATGATATATAAAAATGAAAAGTTTTTTATATAACATACATGAAAATGATACTATAATAATCATATCTATCTTCACATAACCAATTCATTCCCTTTGGGTTTTTCAAATTAGTATCTTGAAATATATACTCCACAACATCAACAGATAATGTTTATAAAAAAAATCCATTTCTTCCATCAATCCAACATATTTAACACCTATGAATTTTTTCTAATTAACTAAATATATGTATGAAATAAAAAAGATAATTTTAATGATTTAATGAATAATATAAACATGTAATATCTGATACCACTTATTGTAACTGAGATTCATTTACATTCCCATGGGGGGGGTGAGTTATGGTAATATATAATGAAGAAAATTCATTGACCATGTTTTCACCATTTTCATTCATTTTTCCCATACTGAATGGAATAAATTTCAATAACACAGCCCTTTACATATATTTCACTGAATATGAAACAAATAAGATTAATAGATAATTCACAAGTCATCCAATGATTTTCCATGGTTAACCTACAATAGGCTACATCCATATTGCTCCCACCAATGTTGTTTTGATGTAATGAAATCTACTATACTAATGTTCATCAGATATGATTGTTTTTCATGACTACTCTATTACAAATACCAGTCACATATATTTTCTTAGGGATGGTTTAGTACCTCCCATGGGTCTGTACCCCTTGTTGTCCTTTTTTCAACACTTCCATGAAGGATTTTTCAGAATATTCACTTGAGGGTCTCTTAAATATATCATTAATGTGAAGCTACGATCATTGTCAACATAAATATATGAAAAATAATGTATCATAAAATTGATATTGACGCTCCATTTTCATCCACATCCCTACTATTCAACTTCTCCAAACATGGATGAGATTAACTCCTTATCGAATATTGAATATTTTTTCTTCCACATCCTGATGAGATTGAACTATTAATGTGTGGGTAAACTCTTTTTCATCTACACAATTATCTTAATAAGAATAAAATCAGATGATAATAAATTCTTAATGAAGGTATCCCTTGATAAACTCTTTATTTAACAACTCGATATGGAGATGATGTTCTATTTATTTTTTTCTTTTTATCTCCAAAAAATATATCCAAATATTTCAATCTCAAAATTGGATTTTCAATATAGAACATATCATTTTTCTTCATGATTGTCTACATGATGAAAAGTTAGATCTTGAATCATATTCTTCCTCACATCAAACATAGTAGGATATATTACATTCAATATACAAGATCCTCCTTCAAATAAATCAGTTATAGTAAAGAATTCGTCTCTTTATCTTAACTCACTTATCCTCTATCTCTCTTTCATACCATATATTATGTTTAATTATTTATTTTCTATAATTCACATAAGAATTTATATATGGAATCCACAACAAATAATCTCACTATAAAGTGGGATGAATAGTTACACATATATTATCATTAAACCATAGTTCAGATCCCTTGAGTTAGGTTTTCATAAGGGTTCTCACACATCTCAGTGAAATAATACTCTAGATGGAAACAAATATATATTTTCCAAGCCAATAGAGAATGGTAGAACACCCAAAATAATCAAATCCCTACCCTTATCAGTGTTTATGTATCATGACCATCATCAATATATTTCATGTAGATCTAAAACAAATATAGAATGTGTTCATCCCACCAAACTACATTGGATTCCATCTTCTTCAATTAAATGACACATATAATGAGATTAATATTATTTCAATCTATCTCAAAACATTTCATTCAATCATTTCCAAGTCTCCCCTAGTTCATGTCTATAAAATTTCCATTTAATTTCAAAAATCAACATCAAATAGTCTTTATAAAAACTCATTCCATCCAAATGAAATCAATAATATTCAAATCATAAAAAACTCACTCCATATATTCTCATATGGGATCACCAAAATAATGTTTCAAATATTTCATTTCAATTAGAGAATATTTCATATAAATAAACAAATTTCGTCAAAATTCATTCTCTAAGAGATGTTATCATGCTCATCATACCAGTACATTTAAAAAATAATCATTCAAAATACTAAAATTATTCTTTCCAAAAGAAACATGGGAATTTATTTAATGACTAACAAGAATCAATCGTTTCATTTTATATAAATTTTCTTATGAAAATAATCATATCAATTCATGATATTGATGAATACCCAACATTGAAATATACACTTATAGAATGAAAAAAGTATATTACTTATTAGTAAATAATTATAGAACCATAGATCATCTAGTAAAGATCCAAATCAATAAACGATACAAGTATCTAAAACTCTCAATTAGGGAATGTGTTCAGAGAAGGAAAATTTAATGTGGAAAAAAATAATACTTATTGAAAGTGATTAAATTAATCAAAAAAATCATTGATCCATGAATAGCCAATGTTGGAAGGGATAAAACACTTCTAGATAGTTCCAAAGTTTGAGGGTATCAAATATGAATTGAGGGAGGTGAGTTTAGAGATTAATTTAATGAATAAGTGAAATGAAATATGATACTTCAATTCACATTATCCCATATATCAAAATCAATATCTATACAATTGTTCCAGGAAGAAATGTTTTTAACAAGTAACCCCATCTATTAGCTAGTGTTATTCATCTGGGAATTTCATTCCACCTTGCATCCAATTGATTTCTGGTGGGCATCCCATAGGGACCATTTTATACCAACCTTCCACTGGTTTTTCAGCTGTTAAAACCAGTTGGTCAGTGGAATTATTATTTACATTATGAATACTCTGCAATTTTAACTCCTATGATAAAATACATAGACACCTACTGGTACCTTAAACTAAAAAATAAACATCTGAAACATCAAAAAATAAAAAATATGGTAAAAACCATGAAAATGATAAAAATGAGATATCATCAAGGAAATAAAGAAATAAGTCGTAATCCATGGGTTTTAACTAAAAAATGTTTTTTTTGATATTACATAATTACCATCACCAATCATTTATATCCCACAAAATTAATTCCCTATATTTATCTCAAAATCTAGAGGAGGAAGAGGCATATATAGAAGTCTTCATTGTTTTAATTTAAGCTAATAGTATTGAGGGATCTATAACATCTAATATTATGACAATAACCATATAAAACTAGAACATTTTAACAATTTACCACTTTTATGAACAAAAAAATGAGTTATATAATGTATGTATGTACAAATAATGTGTGGTAGTGGAAATAAAATTATTATTTGTAGTGCCATAACACACCCACATATAAACAATTTCACACATAAGAAAAGTAACAGCCTTGAAAATGATGATACATGATGATATTTACAATTCTATTAGAATTTATCTTCCAAATGGGAATTAATTCATAATAAATATGAATGGAAAATGAAAACCAAACAAGAAATTAATTCATACTAATTATGAAAATAGCTGACTCAAAAATTATGTTTGAAAAATTTTAATTTATATAAAACTACACTTGTCCTATAGTAGAAATTCATGATTCCACTAGGCCACTAAATTTTTATGTGTTTATGATTATAATTTCATTAATATATCCCATATTTTATTTAGTAAATTTAGGAATGTTTAAAATAGTTTGTCTTACCTCATTAATTTCAACTAAATCTATTCTTACACTTTTAATTGAATTTTAAAGAACCATTCATATAAGATATCATATATTTCAATCATTTAGATAACATTATATATGTTCTGTTCAAATATTATTATTATTATTATTATTATCATAATTTTTTTACTGTATTTTTATATTCTTTGTTAAATATTTTTAGCAAATACATTAGGTATTTAAAATAGGTCAATCCATAATAATAATAAAATTAATAATATAAGAAATTATTGTACATAAATATTTATTAAAAGAAGACTGATGTTAACATGATATATATATACATTCAATTAAATAGAAACAATATCTAACTTCATGTAAAATATATCAATGATATTAAATAACAATATTTTAATATTAGATGCTTACAAAGGGGGTATTAAAATATAGAAGGTTTCATAAGGATTCAAGAAATCATATCGTTGAATTTGAACCAATATTATCTCAGTCTCCCATTAATGTAAAAAAATTTCTCAAAAAATATGAAATTAGTTAAATTAATTTTATTAATATGTTAAAATAACATGACATATAGAAATCCAACAGTAATTATCTATAAATTCAATGACGCTAAAATAATTTAAAATGATTATTTCAGAAAAAAAGGGACAAAAAGTGATAAAAAAAGATAAATCCTTACAAACACCATGAAATATTCTAAAAAGATACAAACATAACTATGATTAATTAAATATAAAAGAACCTTGAAATTCGAAAAATACATATATAATGAATAAATTTTAAATGAAAATAAAAATACTCGATAGAAGGGAAATTTTTAGAAAAATAATAAAGATAAAATAATGAATAAAAATGGAAACCTAGATATCCTATGAGATTAAAAGAATTAGCTTCCCTCCACTCGTAGAATTTCATGTGTCCTTACTATATTGAAAATTTAAAAATATTGTGAGAATAATGATATATCTATGTGGGTGTTACATATTGGGAGATTCATGAAGCTAGTGTACTAATACTGGGGTCTCTAGATGGGTTTCACTGTATTTCATTAACTCATCCCTTTAAAAATTATTTTTGGTTATATTTATTATTTACCCACACAAACTCCAAAAAAAGGTATTAGTGAGAGTGTGTGGGACGAAGTAGTGGGGACAATGTTTATCATATTATAAATTCATACATTCATTGTATATAATAACATTAATTTAAATGTAAAACTTATGTTGATGTATAAAACATTCAAGATAGTGTTTAGTTCTTTAATTAATTATTAATGTGTTCTTATACACATCTCATCATAATTTCTCTATCTAAATAAGCTATAACCTTATTTGAGCAATTGAATTAAAATATTTAGAAAATATCTGTTTTGTAGAAAAATAATATCATTTAACAATATCAACGTGGAGGTGAAAACTCTTTGAAAAAATAATCTCAAAATATTTCTTTATAATCGATGTTCTAAAACCTATACTAAAGGCAAAAAATTTATAATCGAGTCTAATACATTTTTATTTTTATTAGGTGGGAAACTTTTCAAGGATTTATATAACCGTCCTATTATAAAAATTATATTTACCATTGGTTTGGGTTGATGAGATATAAAAAATTTAAAACTGACTCCATATTGATGAAAACATTATTTTACTATATGGTTCAAAAAACAGGAACCCTTTTCACTAATGAAGAACCTAGCGAATCCAAACATTTAAATTTTTTGGGCTCTCAAAAAATTATATAACTACATCAGAGTCTTGATATTCTAAGGATCTTGCTTCTACCCATTTATATATACAATACTCTATTAGTAGAATTTACAGGTTTACACATGAATTATAATACTACCCCAAAATATCAATGCCCCAAACAATTAAAAATTCATGAAACAAAAAGGTTATTTTAATGTTTAAATTATTTTTGAGATATTACCTCTCCCTTTACAATTAATTAATGAATTATAAAATTCATGTGAATCCTAAAATAAGTTTAGAAAGAATTTATCTGAATCATGATCATTCCAAATAAATATTTATTTACTGATTTGAACCCCATGTGAAAGAGTGTGATAGAACATGACGACAGATTGAAATTTTGTATCTGGAAAAATATTCCTCAGATATTTATCACTAAATGTGTTCCTAAGGTAAGGGTTATCAAAAATTCAACTACTAAAACAATTATTATGAAAACATTGTGTTTTATTAATTTATTTTGGATTGCATGTGGCTATCAAATAATTTACGATGTCACCATACAATGGAATAACATATTTCACTTACTAAAATTTCATTTATTAAGAAATAACATCCAAAAGAATGTATGGGGATGAGTTAATTGCAATGGATGGATGGGTGTTACTGATTTGATTGGAATTCAAATTTATTATCCATTAAATTTAAAAATTCATAAATTGAATTCATTACATAGGAACATCCTGATTATGAGATGTGATTTGGATTATGATTTCTCAAGTAGATATGATAGGTCATCATGTTCAGAATACACAATTAAATTGAACCAAAAATGGTAGAACATGGACTTATCAAATTTAAAACCATTAATAGAATTTCATTTTCAATTATGGGTTAGTTTTTTTGGAAATGTCCTTTTGAGAATGGGGAATATGTAATTATATGTGGAGATGAATCAAAACATCATGATATGACTACCCCATCTTTGAAGTTGGAAGCATCCCTCATGAGGTCAAATAGTAAATCCCATGATAATAACTATATTATCTACAGAAAAAATAGAATTTAATTCAATTCATAAATACATAAAATCATAGGTTTTATCAAATATAAATTATTTATTTATTTGGAGTAATTGCGATAGGGGATGTTCAATTTTCCAAATTACATAAATTAAATGATAATAAAATCATTCAAAAAAATTTGATGATTGTATATACCAAACAATTATTCATAATTATATGAAAAAATACATCCATATTTGATTTATCAACTGTATTCTATATTTTTAAATTCTATTTCTATGTAGCATAACTTATTGTAAAAAAATATGTAATTTCGAGTTATTTAATACAAAATTAATTTTTATAAAATTATAATAGGAAATAGCTAGACTACTCAAACACTCATCCAAATAAGAAATGGTTTCTACAAAATCATTTAATAATAGTTTCTATAAATATTTCTAACAATCAAAAAAATATTCACTAATCCTCATTAGAATGTAATTAGTTTATTATACATATGAAATAGATAACATTTTTATGATAATGTTCCAAAGGGTGTAGTGAATGTTGCGATTTATATATCAGATGGGTCAACATGTATATAAAAATATATATAATACCCATAATGGTGACTATTTGGAGACTTCCATATTTAACCATCAATCATCCAATTAAGGAATTATGGTAATAAATGGTCAGGTGGGGGTATAACAATCTATTAGTGAAGTTATTATATTGGGTGTATTTTGAAAAATATGGGTCAAATTCTACAACTTTTAATAAGAACATACCATGAGAAGGTGTTATTCCCTTAATGTAGTTTTAAAGAGGTGGTGTGGATGTTTAATTGGTTTAGTAGTTTATGAGATGTGGTTCTTACCATGAGTTATCACATGTAGATTCTTTTCCAATACTAGCAAAGAGAGGTACTTATATGGACTAATTGTAGATCCAAAATCAACAGATGGTCGGGAAATCATTATGAATAAAATAAATTTCACATTATACTATGGGTTCATCAGGGTACATGAATTTTTTGTCACTCAAGAAATCATAGTGATATATTACTTCAACCAAATCTATGGGATGGATATATAAAAATCATGTGTAGTGTAGTACACAACATGTAATGTTACACCAGAAAGTTTTATTTTACACTGGTAACAATTTAAGTCCCATCAATAGGTATAACATACATCACTAGATTGTACATGATTGCGAGGCTCTATGAGAGTTCTGATCATGTATATATTTTACATGTTTATGCATTTTAGGCTCTCTAAATAATGTATGTGGAGGAGACACATGACATTTGAGACAAGATAAATTTAATGATATGTAATTTATTAAATTATAAGTGATCAGTCTAGAGATACATGATTTTTGACCCAAATTCAAATGAATTGTGATACTTTAAATGAAAGGAGTACCAATACATCATTGCGCCTATATCACATATTGATATTTTTAAGGGTAACATGTCATGGGGAAGAAATGAAAATAAAAAAATTTGATAGTTATGAATAACATTATTTTTGAATTGGGACTACATTTAATGTATTCATAGAAACTCCCATATCCCAAAAAGAGATTTCTCCCAGTAAAAACACCACTATGACTGCCATTACTAGAAATTATTCCACTCCTAGATGAATCATACCACTTTTTTAATTATCTAGATATCATCTATTACAACATCTTCAAATAATAATCAAACCCATGATTAATGATTTTTAGAAAAATATTTTCAAATGGGGTGGTTGGAGTAATTATTAACCACTTAAAAATAAGATCACATCCATGTTTTTTGAGGAATAAGAGTATGAGAAAAAATAATGTTCCATTTCACAATAAAAATCATATCAATAAGATATGAATATTCAAATAATGCATTATCTATCAATGGAATATTTTATCATTGATATATTATATTATAACTATTCATCCCCATGAAGAAACCCCATTTAGTAAATAAACCAATGAATATTCTTGAAATAAGAATTCATAAAAATTTAGAGTCTTTTTCCTTACAATTATCCCACGATGAATTATTAAATAATCAATCTTCAATAAACAATAAAGAAAATATAGTTGATATAAAAAAATATATCATTCAAACATTATCAAAACAATCAAAATCCAATATTTAATCAAATATTCTTTGAATCCTCTTCTTTTTATGTTTTAACATATTTCAAATATCAAATTCACATAATTAAAATATTTCAAACATTAAATTCATTTCAATTTTGCACACCCAAATGAAAAATAATAATATATTCAAATATTATCATTTATTAATATCTAATTGTCTTTTGTATAGATTTTTGAATTATTTGTTTTGTAAAAAATCAATTGATATTAATAAATTCAAGATAAGACATATTTTTTAGAATAATTTTAACCCATTTTAATAGAAAAACTATTTAATCAATCATAATCCCTTCTAATATTATCATGAATTTTCCTTGATAAAAATTCATGAAAAATTTAGCAACAAATATATTGTGATTAATCATATTATAATAATTTCTTAATATTAATCATTAAACCACGAAATATTTTATGTTATTTTATCTTGAGAGGATGAAGATTCAACAACAATTCATAATTGATGGATGCTATTTTAGAAAATGATTTCATCCTCTATAGTGTAAACATTTGGATTTATTCTTCACATTTTTGTGTGATTTAATTATCACCACCACAATGAGGAACAAGAATAACATAATTTTCATTATTTATAGAAAATGAGAGAGGTAATGGTTTCTCTTTGTCTGTTACATGGGAAATCTAAAGAAGGATGATATGAGATTAATATCCCCCATTTAATTTCAATTGGGGAAATTTTAATTATAAATATCGAAATATATTTCTAAACACACCTATAAAAAATTCTATTAAAATTACTCATAATAAATTAATTTAATACATTATTTTTGGAATGTAAAATATTTTAATAATATTATATTGAAAAATATCAAACATTTCATGTCATCACCATATAGAATAAAATTTTGACATAACCATGAAAAGTTATAACCACATCTCAATACACAATAGATTGGAAATAATAACTTTTATTATTTGTATTAAATCTTGTAAATTATCTATCTCATGGCATAGTGGATTGGTAAAACAATTATATTTCTTAAAAGTTAAACCCTGAATTTCCAAATCAACTATGGTATGATAATTTCCATATGAGGAATCATTAAATATTTATACATCTTCATACACATGGAATAAATAAATATTTATTAATAGATATAGATTAATTTAGAGAAATAAAGAGGGTAAAAAAATTATTAAAATTAATCCCAAAGGTGAACAACATTTTCATAGAAAAATGGAATACTAGATTTTCTTTTTAGGGATTATATCTAGGGTAAATTTTATATTCTACACATTCTAAATGACTAATACATTGAAAACCAAATACAAATTATGTCTTTCTTTTAAAAAATATTGGTTACTACACACTCTGAACAATTATTCCATTTCATCCTCAAAATGAAAATAATGTGATCAGTTAATCATAAGTTCATAAAATAAATATACATAGAAAAAACCCATCATCACACAGAAACCATTCCCATGAAGAAGTTCAAGAACTTTGCAAACTTAGGAAAATATATTGAATGAAATATCTTTTTTTCCAAATTGGATTCATCTCACTATTTTCTATTATAGTTAGTCAATAATAAAGGACATGAAATAAAATTACATATTGTTATAATTTTGAATCAAATTTTATTCCAACCACATATCACCCATCAATAAACAATAATGAAAACCCACAAACCATGAAAATTTACCTTTGGTAAGGGTCATTATAAAGAGAATTATCATTGATAGTATCGTTTTCATGATCGTTAATGAGGAACAAAATTTTATTAAACAAATACTTTCATCTAATTCCATTTAAGATCACTTCTATTACTAATGATTTCCTAGGTGGGTTATGGACACTATAATTTAGTATATATTTATGAGCATAATAATTCATAACATATAATACCTAAAATAACTATGTAAAAAGCCCAATGTTTATTGGTGTCCCATTCTGTAGGATTCTAATATGGTAATCCCTAACCATTCAGAAATACGAACTCTATAAGGACCTTGAATCTAGATTCCTAAAATCATGATTTACATTATTACAAATAGAATAAGATACAAGGTATCTCGTCCCAATGGACCTATCTCTTTATTAGTCTTGAATAACCTGATACAAGCATGATTCCCATTTTATATTGGAAATTAAATTTAAAACATAGTGACTATAAATTCTCTACATACTTGAACTCATTACAAAATTTCATATTTATATTCCAGGTAAAGGGAAAAATTGGTGTTATCAAACACACATTAAATGTTACATATATTGGAATATATATTTTTAATAAAGGCATAAGAAATACCTAAATGTAAATAACAGAAAATATATGCCATTAAATAAATAATATCATCATAAGATTTTTCCATGGATAATATCAATGTAGTAATATCATGGATAGTAAAAACAGAATACTCAATAAAAGAAATTATTAATCTTGGATATCCATTTTTGAGATCATGATAGATTTACCTTCATGTACTTGTACCAATAAGTTATAATCAATTGGTAGTTATACACTAAGAACCAATTATATATGTTTTTCTAATTTGGATGTCTCAAGAGTTATCTCAATGCATTAACGAGCTACATAATTCTACAACCATAAAATTTTATTCATACCCAATGAATTTCTTATAGGTTGTCAAAAAATATCTATATATAATAAAGGATATAGAATATTAACATTTACCAATTCAATCATATAACATTTGTAACGACCCGAAATTTTTAAATAAACTTTGTTCCCTAATTTTATGTGTTATTGTTATACTCAAAAAAAATGTTTTATTTGATAAACATGATTATAATTAAAATGAGATCGGTGGGTTTTGACTATTATATAACCATCGGTCAACATGACCACTGTGAACAAAATGTTTTGATTATTGTCTCTAAATATAAGTAATCTTGGTTAATTATTATAGAAAGAAGATTCGATGGCCTCACCTAGTAGTCTTGGACCGATCGAAGCCCATCTAACAGAGCTTGGGAAGGAGGTAGCACCATTGGGCTTTGCTCTGGATCAAATCCAAGCCGAACTTCATCATGTGAAGCTGGAACGAAATCGCCTTCGTGAGAAATTCAAACTGATAGAAATTACTACTCGGGCAATGTTGACTGAGCCGCCCCAAGCTTCTATCACCCTAGCACACCTTACTCTTAGGTCCTATGCTGGTATTATAAGGGGCTATGTAACGAGACCGTAACTACCTTGTGTAATCCTTGTTTTAAATAAAAATTGGGATTTCTTCTTATGATGAAGTTTATGAATTTTGAAATGACCGGATAAATATAATATGCATATTTTTGATGAATTTTAGTAAAAGGATATTTTAAAAATGTTTATGTAAACCCTAAATAATTAAAAATGTGTAATGATTTTCAAAAAATGGTCTTCTACAATAATGTTCATTACGAAATTTAGAGTCTAATAAGATCAACTTGATTTTTGATGAATAGTAAATTGTGAATAGTGATTTTACGCTTAGGATTAGTAATGTGACCAAATGGATTAGTAATCTCACTTAAAGAAAGTTTTAAAATAATATAGGCACCTTGATTAAGTAATGTGATTCAATAAAATGGTTAAATAACGGTTTCATTAATTATTATTCAAGTATTAGTTTTTTCGGGTGAATAGTGTTTTTTTTAATTAAAAAATTAATTAAAAATATTTAGAAAATTATTTTTAGAAAATGGATTTCATTTTTGAACTCAGAGCATCGATATTATGTTAAGGTAATTTTTGGGGATTTTTCTGAAAAAAATGAATTTTTGGTGAATAGTGAATTTATTTAAAAATTGAATTAAAAATATTTAGAAAATTATTTTTATAAAATGGAGTTCATTTTTGAAATCAGAGCATTGATATTTTTTTAGTGTGAAATTTTGGGATTTTTCTGAGAAAGTTGAATTTTCAGTGAATAGTAAAAATGCAGTTTTAGGGTTTCGGTATGTTTAGTGACATCATAGCTGTGTCATGATGATGTCATGAGATAATTTGAGGGTTGGCCGGCCAAGGGTGATGAATTATTGTTTTGGGGGCCCCATGTGGCCTAACTCCATGATAAATGCCAAGGGAGAGCACATGGGTTTGAGAAAAGCACATGTGAGGTGTCCCTTGGTCATTAATGCCTTGTCCCCTCACTTTCCCTATAAATACCAAGCCCTCCTCTCATCCATTCGACTCCCCACTCATTCCCAACGAATTTCTGGTCTCATTACCTCCCAAGGAGTCCTCCCAAGGTGCCCCCAAGCCCTCAAGGTCCCAACCTTTGAGGTTTAAGAGTTACATTTTAAGGTAAGGGATCCGACCTCTCTCTTTCCTTTCAAGTAATCCCTTTTATGTCATTTCTTTTATACTCCATGTTATGATGTTGGAGGATGTCCTTTTATATTCATCCTACTGCCTATTTCATGTTAATATGATGAGAGACCCCCCCTTGCTCTCATCAATTCGTTTTAAGAATGTTTAAGTGGCGCCGTTAGGCTGCCGAATTTTTAAAGGATTCTTTCACCTTCCTCGTTTTCAAGTTATATTTTCATTCAAGTCTTTCATGTTCCTTTTTATTATGTTGGGGTATGATCTCTAAATTATCATACTGATCTTTTATGTTCATATGATGAGAGACCCCATTTGATCGCTTCAATTCAGTATTTTGAAGTTTTAAGTGGCGCCGTTAGGCTGCCGAATTTTTAAGTGGTTCTTCACCCTTCTCGTTTTGAAGTTCTACTTTCATGTCAATTATTTCTAGTTACTTTTTGATATATTGGGGTATGATCTCTATATATATCATACTTTACTCTTATGTTCATATGATGAGAGACCCCATTTGATCTCTTCAATTCAGTATTTTGATGTTTTAAGTGGCGCCGTTAGGCTGCCGAATTTTTAAGGGATTCTTCACCCTTCTCGTTTTGAAGTTCTACTTTCATGTCAATTCTTTCAAGTTCCTTTTTGTTATGTTGGGGAATTATCTCTATATATATCATACTGATCTCTTATTATCATATGATTAGGGACCCTATTTGATCTTGTCAAATCATTTTCTTTTGAAGTTAAGTGACGCCGTAGGGCTGCCGAATTTTCATAAGAGAAATCTAATTTTTTTTCCTTCCATGTTTTTCATTTCAAATGGTATGTACCTAAAATTTCATTACCATGTCCATATGTCCTTCTTATTCTTTCACCATACTGTTTTATGGATCATTTATGAAAGGGTGACCCATGTCCCCACTCATTTCAATGTTTTCTAAAACCCCGAAACTTAGCCGTTATGCTGCAGAATTTTCCCCTCAAAATGCCTCTCTTTTTTCTAAAAAATTATTTTATGTTATAAAGTGAATACTCAAAGCTCTTATTTCTACAAAGGTATTCACATATATATCAAAATGTTCCATTTTAAATTCTGGGATTTGCATACATGAGACCCGCTTTCCCTTTCCGTGGGTTTAAAGTGACGTAAAGATCATGTCTTTAAAGCAGTTTTTAAAACGTTATGATTATGAAATGAAACCCATTTATTTTATGCTATGTGGGTTATTTATGAAATGTTTGATGATGATATATGTGGCTCACATGATAATAAAGTCAAATTTAAGGGTGCGCCCTGATAGCGCTCCAATGCATTGGGTAATGATGTAACCACTAGAGATTACAATTTTCACGATACCTTGGTGAATAACCTTGGTAATTTTCAAATGACACCTTGGGGATGGACCTTGGTGATATGTTCATGATTGTCTATGTTAAATGATGTAGCCACATCTTCAAGTTATGAAAAAGTTTTATTTTTATTATGAGATGCCTCATGATTTCATTTTCATGCCTTAAAGTTCTTTTCATGACTTTATTGATGTATCTCAAGTTCATATGTAAAATGTTTCACTTGTTTCCCTTGCTGGGCCTTCTGCTCACCCTTCCTTTTGATGTATGTCCCCAGGTTATGAGATGCAGTAATGAGCCTAGGGTGAACATGAGGAGAAGCCTTTCAAGTGTTTAAGAAGAATGTTTTTTTTGTTTCATGTTTTATGTTCCTTGTTTCCAAGACACTAAACCTTAAAGATCCTCAGTTCCGTGTAATGAAATGAAAGTTATGTTATAAAAAGACGGGATGCTATAGTTGGTATCAAAGGATGGTTTAGTTATTTGTGGAAATTAGGATATGAAAACTCTAGGAGGAACCCTATAGAAAAGTTTAATATAGGAAATCTTCCTGGTATTTTGGTGAGTATTGAGTAAGGGGTTGCCAAGCAAATACATCCCTGTCTGGATACGAGCAGGTAGAGGTGGCTCTGGCACAGATGTACATAGGGGTAAAACCCAAAAACACCGCTTTGAGCTAGACTCGAACGGGAACTGGTACACGACAACGGGCCTTGCTGTACTCTTGGTTACGACACTCCCGGGGGATATGCTTTGGTTAATTCATAAGCTTGGTATGAACCATTGTTAAAGGAACAAAGATAAAATAAAATAAAGGTTCACATAAGAATATATGATCATTCATAACCTAGATGGGAACCTAGGAGATCACAAGTTAGGGTATACCTTTCATATACAAGTTATCCTTATATGCTTTCAGTTCCTTTTCATGATTATTAGCTAAGTACTTAAGCCCCTAATTATGCTTTCTCTTCTTAGTAAATGGTGGGAAATGGAAGAACATGTTCCGACAACCAATGTGATAGGAAATGCGACGATTTTCGTATTAATATGACAGGGATGATTAGGGGATTAAAATATGATTATTATTTTGGAAGACATTCATTATTTTGGGAACCATATTTGATCGAGGTAAATAGATTACTACGGTATTTTCATTGAGGAGTAAGGTTGACTTATATTTTGAAGAATCGATGAATTTAAGGTGAACTTATAGTAATTTAGGTTACTTATGGGAATGACTAACCTATCTTGGGTAAAATATGTTTACGTTAGCTACTTTTTATAAGATGTTAGGAGTGGTTGATGTTGTCTGGAGATGAACAATGAAGTTGTTTTGGAAGACTATGTTATCAAATCCTTATTGTATTTGGGTTTCAATCTTAGTTTGGTTTGTTTTGAAGAATTTTAAGGACCATTATTTATGGAATGGTCTATGATGAACTTTGGGTAGTACCATGGAAGTTTGATGATTTAAAAGTAGTTTCCATTCCTATGGGATTCTTTCTTTTTGAAGAGTTGTTTTACCTTAACCTTTCTGTTTTTGGGATAATGTTTAAAGATAGAAGAAATAGATAGTTAATCTTTTGTAGATTATGTGATTCTATAGAAGATGATTCTTGTGCTTTTATGAGACCAAGTGTTTTTGAATTCTCATCATTTGGAGAAAAGATTAGTGTTGGTAGGGACTTGTTAAAGGATGAAACTCTACTTGAAGGTAGGTATATTTTCTTATGTTTTTGTTCTATGTAGTAAATGAAATCCTCAAAATTATGAAAAGAAACGTAAAACAAAAATGTTGTTGGTTTACGTTTCCTACTAGGTAATCAAAGACCGTTTACACACATCATAAGTTTGGGATTTTCTCATGGTTAACTTTCTCCTAATCATGTTCTCTATCAGTCTCCCTCAGAACTTAACCCTTTGTTTTTTCCTCCATGTCCATGTTTTCCTACATGGAACCCTAGTGTGGGTTTACTCGGGTGACCATTGTACTTCCCTTTCTTTATTTTAAAGTAATAGTTTTACTGACTCCTTTTCCGATGTGGGACTTTCAATGAAATTTCAAAACCCAATTTTAAAATTGCGAGGACGCAATTTCTTAAGGGGGGAAGATTGTAACGACCCGAAATTTTTAAATAAATTTTGTTCCCTAATTTTATGTGTTATTGTTATACTCAAAAAAAATGTTTTATTTGATAAACATGATTATAATTAAAATGAGATCGGTGGGTTTTGACTATTATATAACCATCGGTCAACATGACCACTGTGAACAAAATGTTTTGATTATTGTCTCTAAATATAAGTAATCTTGGTTAATTATTATAGAAAGAAGATTCGATGGCCTCACCTAGTAGTCTTGGACCGATCGAAGCCCATCTAACAGAGCTTGGGAAGGAGGTAGCACCATTGGGCTTTGCTCTGGATCAAATCCAAGCCGAACTTCATCATGTGAAGCTGGAACGAAATCGCCTTCGTGAGAAATTCAAACTGATAGAAATTACTACTCGGGCAATGTTGACTGAGCCGCCCCAAGCTTCTATCACCCTAGCACACCTTACTCTTAGGTCCTATGCTGGTATTATAAGGGGCTATGTAACGAGACCGTAACTACCTTGTGTAATCCTTGTTTTAAATAAAAATTGGGATTTCTTCTTATGATGAAGTTTATGAATTTTGAAATGACCGGATAAATATAATATGCATATTTTTGATGAATTTTAGTAAAAGGATATTTTCAAAATGTTTATGTAAACCCTAAATAATTAAAAATGTGTAATGATTTTCAAAAAATGGTCTTCTACAATTATGTTCAGTACGAAATTTAGAGTCTAATAAGATCAACTTGATTTTTGATGAATAGTAAATTGTGAATAGTGATTTTACGCTTAGGATTAGTAATGTGACCAAATGGATTAGTAATCTCACTTAAAGAAAGTTTTAAAATAATCTAGGCACCTTGATTAAGTAATGTGATTCAATAAAATGGTTAAATAACGGTTTCATTAATTATTATTCAAGTATTAGTTTTTTCGGGTGAATAGTGTTTTTTTAAATTAAAAAATTAATTAAAAATATTTAGAAAATTATTTTTAGAAAATGGATTTCATTTTTGAACTCAGATCATCGATATTATGTTAAGGTAATTTTTGGGGATTTTTCTGAAAAAAATGAATTTTTGGTGAATAGTGAATTTATTTAAAAATTGAATTAAAAATATTTAGAAAATTATTTTTATAAAATGGAGTTCATTTTTGAAATCAGAGCATTGATATTTTTTTAGTGTGAAATTTTGGGATTTTTCTGAGAAAGTTGAATTTTCAGTGAATAGTAAAAATGCAGTTTTAGGGTTTCGGTATGTTTAGTGACATCATAGCTGTGTCATGATGATTTCATGAGATATTTTGAGGGTTGGCCGGCCAAGGGTGATGAATTATTGTTTTGGGGGCCCCATGTGGCCTAACTCCATGAGAAATGCCAAGGGAGAGCACATGGGTTTGAGAAAAGCACATGTGAGGTGTCCCTTGGTCATTAATGCCTTGTCCCCTCACTTTCCCTATAAATACCAAGCCCTCCTCTCATCCATTCGACTCCCCACTCATTCCCAACGAATATCTGGTCTCATTACCTCCCAAGGAGTCCTCCCAAGGTGCCCCCAAGCCCTCAAGGTCCCAACCTTTGAGGTTTAAGAGTTACATTTTAAGGTAAGGGATCTGACCTCTCTCTTTCCTTTCAAGTAATCCCTTTTATGTCATTTCTTTTATACTCCATGTTATGATGTTGGAGGATGTCCTTTTATATTCATCCTACTTCCTATTTCATGTTCATATGATGAGAGACCCCCCCTTGCTCTCATCAATTCGTTTTAATAATGTTTAAGTGGCGCCGTTAGGCTGCCGAATTTTTAAAGGATTCTTTCACCTTCCTCGTTTTCAAGTTATATTTTCATTCAAGTCTTTCATGTTCCTTTTTATTATGTTGGGGTATGATCTCTAAATTATCATACTGATCTTTTATGTTCATATGATGAGAGACCCCATTTGATCGCTTCAATTCAATATTTTGATGTTTTAAGTGGCGCCGTTAGGCTGCCGAATTTTTAAGTGGTTCTTCACCCTTCTCGTTTTGAAGTTCTACTTTCATGTCAATTATTTCAAGTTCCTTTTTGATATATTGGGGTATGATCTATATATATATCATACTGGACTCTTATGTTCATATGATGAGAGACCCCATTTGATCTCTTCAATTCAGTATTTTGATGTTTTAAGTGGCGCCGTTAGGCTGCCGAATTTTTAAGGGATTCTTCACCCTTCTCGTTTTGAAGTTCTACTTTCATGTCAATTCTTTCAAGTTCCTTTTTGTTATGTTGGGGAATTATCTCTATATATATCATACTGATCTCTTATTATCATATGATGAGTGACCCTATTTGATCTTGTCAAATCATTTTCTTTTGAAGTTAAGTGACGCCGTAAGGCTGCCGAATTTTCATAAGAGAAATCTAATTTTTTTTCCTTCCATGTTTTTCATTTCAAATGTTATGTACCTAAAATTTCATTACCATGTCCATATGTCCTTCTTATTCTTTCACCATACTGTTTTATTGATCATTTATGAAAGGGTGACCCATGTCCCCACTCATTTCAATGTTTTCTAAAACCCCGAAACTTAGCCGTTATGCTGCAGAATTTTCCCCTCAAAATGACTCTCTCTTTTCTAAAAAATTATTTTATGTTATAAAGTGAATACTCAAAGCTCTTATTTCTACAAAGGTATTCACATATATATCAAAATGTTCCATTTTAAATTCTGGGATTTGCATACATGAGACCCGCTTTCCCTTTCCGTGGGTTTAAAGTGACGTAAAGATCATGTCTTTAAAGCAGTTTTTAAAACGTTATGATTATGAAATGAAACCCATTTATTTTATGCTATGTGGGTTATTTATGAAATGTTTGATGATGATATATGTGGCTCACATGATAATAAAGGCAAATTTAAGGGTGCGCCCTGATAGCGCTCCAATGCATTGGGTAATGATGTAACCACTAGAGATTACAATTTTCACGATACCTTGGTGAATAACCTTGGTAATTTTCAAATGACACCTTGGGGATGGACCTTGGTGATATGTTCATGATTGTCTATGTTAAATTATGTAGCCACATCTTCAAGTTATGAAAAAGTTTTATTTTTATTATGAGATGCCTCATGATTTCATTTTCATGCCTTAAAGTTCTTTTCATGACTTTATTGATGTATCTCAAGTTCATATGTAAAATGTTTCACTTGTTTCCCTTGCTGGGCCTTCTTCTCACCCTTCCTTTTGATGTATGTCCCCAGGTTATGAGATGCAGTAATGAGCCTAGGGTGAACATGAGGAGAAGCCTTTAAAGTGTTTAAGAAGAATGTTTTTTTTGTTTCATGTTTTATGTTCCTTGTTTCCAAGACACTAAACCTTAAAGATCCTCAGTTCCGTGTAATGAAATAAAAGTTATGTTATAAAAAGACGGGATGCTATAACATTCATTTTAAATCATAATATGTACAACTTGTACATAGTTTTTTCAATTGGTATATCCACTATAAAATTAATTATGATAGTTAAGTGAAATTTATTGTCTATTGAATGATGATAATAAGAAAGGGATAGTATTAAATGAATTTTAATGACTAAAAATTAAGTAACTGATGAGAGATGACCATAAATTAATCAAAATGTTAATTTTGGGGTAAAATAATATATTTTAAAGAAAAAAAAATAGAAGAATAAAAATGAAAATATTATTTTCACAAAAGTTTTTTCTTTCTAAAACCATTGAGATATTTCTAAATAAGCTAAAGAGTGTAATTTGTTTGAGGCATGAAAGTCAACTAAGATTGTATATGTTTGAAGGAACAGATTCATTTTTAATTTTATATTGAAATTTGAAAATGAAACTTTCAAAAATAACAAGTGTCTATTTAAATCTTGATAAAAAGTTAAGCGTAACATAAAATTTTCTTAACAAATAACTTGAGTATATAAAAAATAATTTTGTAAAATAATTTTAATGAATATGGACTTGGAAGAAAAATATACCAGATAAAAATATAAATAAGAACAATTTTTTATTTAAAATTTATTTTCATTATTTATATGCTAATGTGAGGAAACTCTTGAGGATGTCTTAGAAAATCCATAAATATCAATCTTATTTGAGAATATATAGAGTTTATTATGTATATATTATAATATTACATTAATTTAAATAAGATAAATGCCAATAAAATGAGATTGTAATGTAAATTCTTACCCCTTAGGTATGTTTTATTTTGGTACCACTTGAATAAGTAAACATAGATTAAAAAATTAATCATAATGACCAAAACTATAATATTTTAAATATATAAAATGTGATATATATACACCATATAAAAAAAATCAGACATTAATAAAAAATATGTATTAATGGATTGAAAATTGTGATAAAATACCTTGAAGGATCATATTATTAAAGTGAGAATTAATCATTGAATTGATTATGTATATAAAATTATCCATGTTAAAAATATGGAAATAAAAAATAAAATAATCTTTTATTATTTCTCACATATTAAAGGAATAATATAGTTAATGTTCTAAAAGTATAACATAATGAATTGAAGCTTAGTTATGAAACACCTTTCCTCAACAAAGAATTTCTTATAAAGTTATAAAAATTATTATAAAATGGTTTTATTATTTTTATAAATTAATAATATAATCATATTAAAATTTATAATATCATATATGATACTATTATAACATATAATATAACATTTACTAATAGTATTTCATTATTATCATTGTTTTGGGTGCTAACTACATTTATATACCATGTATGTTTTGTCACTGATGTTTTAGTCCATATAATTTTATTATTGTGAAAAAATATATAATATAATATTTATATAAAATTTTATTTATTAATTATATATATATATATTTAGTCATCAATAAAATTTATGGATAGAAATATTAATTTAACCATTCATTTGGACGGAAGGTGCTATGTTTATATGAATTCTATTTTCACTTTTCAATGGATGGAATGACTGAAAAGTAAATAATAGTTCACCATTAAAAAATAATTATTATTTCATCTATATAAATACATATTTGTTAAATATATCCTTCTCAAAATCTATTTGAAGGGTAAATTAAAAATGAACCACATTTCTTTGACGTTGTGGTAGTCCATATATACACATGATTGACATTATCATTTTCCAACAGATTGGAAGGTAAGAAGGTAGATATGAAATTATAATTTCAAAATCATAATAAAATTTTTAGGAATATTTTTATGGAAATTGAATTATGTTGTTATGTGGAGACGATACTCCACACGTGTGCACGAGTTACACTATCACTTCCCATTTAATTGAAAAAGGTTGATTACAGGTTTGTACAAGGTCATAATAAAATTTATATATATTTAAGATACTAAATTTTTTTATTTTATGAGTAATATCATACATTTATAAGAGGTATAATCTGAAATAAATTGAAATATTTGGGGTCAGATGGTTACATATTTTTTGGTAGACCTCATTTAGATCCCCTCTTAAGAACCCTTAGAATAGAATTTTAAGAATAAGAAACACTAAATTGTTGATAGGGTAGAGGATATATAAATGGAGAGTTTATAGTTGATCTATAAGGATCAGGGTGGTTTCTATAAATTAAATAAGGTGCATTCTTTTATAAGTGAAGGGAAGGGGAACATTTGAAAATTTACAAAATATTATAATATATTATGTGACTAATTCATGTAAAATGGTTTCAAAATGACATGGATTAAAATATAAGTATGATTATGTATTAATATAGTCCTAAATTTTTTATATTGATTTATATATAATTTACAACCTTATCTATTGCGTTAACCCATTGGTCAATAACTATAGACTTAATTAGTTTAATGAAATTTTCAATATTTAAGGGTTAAAAAATTAATTATGAGGTAAAATATTGAATCATAAATTGAATTGGAATCAAAAAATTATAAAACATATAATCCTTATTATCATATTAAAATATTTTTTATTATATATAAATAATTTAATAAAATTATAATTTTCATAAAATATCATTAATTCAATTGTAAACTATAAAAAAACTGATATTAAAGGCATTAAGATAAATAACCAATTATAATTATGACCATTAATACATATATATTATTCCTTTTATATATATGATTTATGTAGAACTATAAATCATCAAGAATATTATTTATATTATAGCCTTTTAAATCATTTTACATGTTTATTTACTACATCCACAAGTATTATGTTTGTGTTCAGTAATATTTAAAGGAAATCATATAATAAATAAAAATTGAAAATAAATTAATATGCTAAGAAGATTAAAAATCCATTTTTCAAATAAGAATTTACGAATAAAATTTTCAAAGATTTATCCTCATAAATATTTTTTTGCGAAACTAAATTTGAGAGAGTGAAATTTGGGAATTTTCATTTCCTAAAAAATATAAATATCTCTATCAAGAAAACATTTCACTATAATAGAATATATATGAATTTGGAATAGATATTTCTGAATTTCTCCCATAAAATGATATTAAATGAAGTGTGGTCTAGATTGTGAGAATTATTTTGATGATTTTAATGATGTTTCATCCATTTTAACCATAATGAGGGTACACATATTTAACAAAATTATTAATAATATTGAAAAACTTAAGAAGAACTTGTTAACTAATTTGAAAATCTTTATTCTAAATATATTTTCCATCATTCAATATTTTATCACTATTATTTGATGTAATATATTTTAATATAGATGTGTAAAAATCAATAAAAACAGTATTAAAAAAAGGATTTCATGCCTAAAAATAAATTTTATCAAAATCCTAGAAATTTTAGATTAAAATAAAACTAATTAGAAGTTTATAATTTTAATTTATAATACTTATGTTTTACACAAAATAAAAAATATAATTTGTGTTTTATATCACTAGATTTACGGAAAATAAGTGACATTATTTGTAAAATTGGTATCTTTCATTATTCAATGAAAAATAAATCATTTCATAAAAATACATTAATTCAAAAATAAGAAAATTTTTATATAATGATTTAAATATAATTATATTTTTTAAAAATAAAAATTTAAATGTGGTAGAAATTATTTATAATTTCTTGGCACAATGTGGAATAAAATCATTTATGATGAAAACTCTTTTTTGATGTATAATATGATGTTACTAAAAATCGTGTTCTTAATTATTAATAAATTAGGGAAATATATATATTGAGTAATCCCATTATAAAAATATTTAATAATTTAGTTACTCATTTTCATACTCACCAATTCAATGGAAATGTAATAATAATCACATTTAAATATTAATATTTTTAAAAAATATTCTAATTCTTTTAATGCTCAATGTAGTATATTAAGAATTTCTTCAAGATTATTATATTTTTAAACTAAATTTTATAGATTTTAAATTATACCAATAAAAAATATATTGAACCCAAATAATTTTATCTCATTCATTAAAGGTTCAATATTTGAAAATATTTATTTGAAAACCCATAGCTCACACATTGATAAAATACATTGTACGAAAAGTGTTATTATGAAACATAAAGATTACACAAAATAACAAATAATGGGGTTATAAGAAAAGAATAAAATTAATGTGAAGATAAATTATATAAATTTAGTGATAAATAATGTTCAATGGAAAATATAGAGTGATAAAAAACCTGGTCTTCAGATATTTAATGAGAAAAAAACCACAATTTTGATCGAGGTGAAAAGACATTAGATTAATTGGAAATTAAGGTAAAAGGATAAAATTTGTATTTATAGATTCTTGTTTCAAATTTTTATACATAATATTACTATAATGGTAATGAGCATAAAAAATATACTTACTTGATATATTATCATTTCAAAATAAAAATTCCATCCTTTAGTTCTTCATTGATGAATTTCAACACCATATCGTATTTTAATAAATGAATATTCAATATTATTTTTTCATCAATTAATAACTAAAATAAACTTATAATGGATCATAAGTTCAATATAATAAGTTCATTCCTTATATCTATAAACATTTTCCAAAACCAAAATGGTTAGTAAAATTTAAGGTAACACTTAATGTTAATAATCCATTTTGTAAAGTATTAATGTGTTGGTTTTCAAAACATCAACTGATATAGCAAACATTCAACATAAATCATTCTATAAATAAATAATATATAAAACTATTCAATGGATTCTTAATTATATAGAGATACAAGATTCAAATAGATTCAATTAAAATGACATATATTTAACTCTAAAAAACATATCATAACACATAATATTTTACACTAACATGTATATAACACCATTGATACATTCTCTAAAATAGGAAAGTCACTTCTTAAATTAAATAATTCATCATATCACAAGAAATAACTATGTATAATATTAACATAATCCTTATTCCTTTATGATTTTTACTATTTAGGTGTGAAATATTATTTTTGCAATGACAACACATTAGATATTTGTATGAATTTTGATCACTTATCCTTTCTATTATCTATTCGAAGCCAAAGGTTATGCCGAATGCAATTGGTTGTCAATTGGTCCTCACACTAATTTTATTACACAAATAACTAAAATAAAAAAATACCACTCTAAGAAAATTCATATTGAGGAATATAATAAGATCATAATTTTATTGATCCCATATTGTTACCAAAAATATAATAAGTATCTTCAAAAATAACATTCAACAACAAAATACATTTCAACCTCTGTAGTTATCCATATAATATAAATATTTTTTCTAGAAAATAAAATAAACTACCAGAATAATTATATCAAAACCAAATAACATTCTATTCCATAAGTTTATTTATACCATTCATCTCATATACCTATAAATAACATTTCTAACCTCTTTATAAAACAAAATTAAATTAAATATTCCTAAAATAATCCTTATATGTCAAAAATAATATCAATAAATTCTAATATATCATAACATTCAAAACCCAATATATCGGTTAACAAATATTTCTACTTACTTAATAATAATCTAACGATTATTTTTTGATTTATTCATTAATTTTTTCTTCCTATAACATGAAATATGAAACATATATGAATTTTACTTAATCACACTATAATCATATTTGGTTTTAAGGGTAAACACTAACATAATTAAAACCTCTTATATGTTACCCATATATTCTTAATATTCTTTTATATAAGACAGATATTTTATAATATTGTATTGATAAGACCATTAGGATCCTTTCTCATGATATTTCATCCTCAAATGTTTTAAATGGGTATTTTAATATCCAATTTCATTATTCTCCAAATGTAAAACATCATTATGTTATATTAAAAAATATCATTAATTACATATTATTTAGTTATTGAGATTTAAGATGGTTTATCATTTTATTCTCTAAGTTATTTTCAGTTAAATTTACCTTAAAATTTATCATTATCTTATTTGATATTTAAGAAAATTCATTCTAGTTCACTATGTTAATCCTGATAAGATATAACTGGTTAAATATAATAAATTTGGAATTTCATTCCATCTCCCATTTAATTTGGCTCATCATGAGGAATATAATATCTCTTTAAATCACATGCAACATTAAAGTAGTTCTTTTTGGGTTCAAATCATTGACTAAAACTGAAAATCACTATTAAAAAATAATAATAATAGTGAAATATCATGATAAGTAATTAATAGGGTGTCAAAATTCCAACACACTCCCAACAATATATAACACCTGATGTTTATCTTTGGATTACCTTAATCATATTCAATTAAAATCGAACATAATATTTGAAAAATAAGATGTTAATCATCCTAGTAATATCCCCCATGAGTTTCAACCCTCGGGTGATGTAAGGGAACACTCCCCATGCACCAAAATAAAGACTAAAATATACACAACCAACACTATTCTAGGTTCTTATGCCTATAAGAATCAATACCACTAGATGAACCTATTCCAAAAAACCAAATCAACTTATTATATCTAGATAGTGATGCATTTAAATGGAATGGAAATAAATTCTATATTCCCATACATTATGATGTTATTATATAATTATAAATATCCTCAATTTTATTCCTAGTGTTTTTCCTCTAATGTAAGTTTTCCTAAATCTATTTTTGAAGGACTATATTTAATATCCTCTGATAACAATTTTAATTAACTATGATCATGTATCCTAGAGTCCATGTCTATATTATTACATTGTAACATGATTCAAAGGATATTTTCCAATGGACCAATCTATTTAATAGTTTTTATCAAATATATAAAAACATGCTACCTACATTATTTTTGAAATAATATATAAAACACATTGAATGTAAATATTCATAATATTTTAACTCATTTAAATATATCTTTTTTATATTCCATGTAATGTAAAAAAATTCTGATCTAAAATTATTAATAAGGGTTACATATATTGGAACCTTGGATGATTATATAATGTATAATCAACATTGTATTGTAAATAACTGAAAAATAACATTTCATCAATAATAAGAAGAAAACATGAATCATTTGAAAAAATTAATATAATAATTTCAATGATATTAATATATGTATTATCAATATAGAAAATTTGAAATATTGGACGTTATGACTTCAAAAATCATTATATCTTTAATTCCAAGGCCTTATTCCAAGAAACATTTATCAATGGTAGGCATACACCACAACCAAATTTAATAAGTTTGGTCAATAGGTTTTTCTCAAGATAATTTTTAATGCACCAAGGGATAAATATTTTTATTACCCTGAAATCACTATAAAACTAATACATTCCTCATATATATATTTATCAATTTAATACATCAAAAATGTTCCATATCAAAAAATACTTGTATTGAATAATGGATATAGAGTATAAGGATTTCCCTATTAAATAAAATAAATTTCAACAATAAACACAAACATATTGAAATTGTATAAAATATTGGAAATAATCATATCCCTATAAAAAGAATATTTTTTGGTAAGAGAAATATAACTTCTAATGAAATATGGTCACAAGGAAGTGAATGATTGAATAGAATATTACTGAACAAAAAATTAATCAGTAGATGAGATATGACTATAAATTCATTGGATTATGTAGTGAAATAAACTATTTTTATGAATAAAAGAAAATTTAAGGGAAATTTTCAAATTAATTATCTTATACCAATTTTATAGAAAATAATTATATCTTGTAGATGTTAAAAAAAACTGTAAAATGATTTTGGTAGAATTTGTTTTCTTTAATGGCATATACATTTAAAAGATAACATTCCATTTTACATTTTATAATTCTTGTTGAAAATGACCCATTTGCTAAACATTATGATAATTCAAAAAAACATTTAAAATTTCATGGATATATTGAAATTTCCTTAACAAATTACTTCAGTAAATAAAATAGAAATTTATAAAACAATTTTGAAAATTATAGACATGGAAGAAAAGTATAGAAAATGATAAGATATAATAGATTTTATTTTCATTTAAACATTTAGTTTAGTTATTAATGTTCCCAAGTTAGTAAAAGTTTTAATAATTCAAGTAAAATACTAAAATATCAATGTTAAAATATAGATGCTGGAGTTTATAAATCATATAAGAAAATATTCCTTCAATTAAAATAAGTTCAATCAAAAAACCCGCTATAGTAAAAAAAATTCTTAACTAATTGTGAACTCTTAAATTAGTAAACCATGAATTAGTAAATTTTAATTGAATAATTAATAATCATGAATAAATAAATATTAATTTTAAATACATAAAAGGTTTATTATATACACAACATAAAAATAAATATGTACATAATATAAAATATGTCTCAATGGAGTGTAAATGGATATTAAATCCAGTTAAAAGATCATCTCATTGAATGGATAATTTATAAATGAAGTTATTATGTGTATTAAATATAAATCCACACCAAAATCATTGAAATAAAATATAATAAAATCAAAGGTCACTTCACACGTAATCATGGCATATCATAGTAATTGAAGATTAAGTATAAACTAATGGAATGAAATTGAGTTATGAAATTTCATACCTAAAGTATTAATATCATAAAAAGTGATGTAAAATAAATTATTATTGAAACATATTAATATTTATAATATCATATAACCCTATTATATAATTTTATTCTATTTTCATTAAGAAACATTATTTCTTATCATTGTTTCAGTTGTCACCTACTTTGTTTTCTCATGCAGGTTTTGTCATCGATGTTTTTATAATTATACATAGGTTATGTATCAATAATAACTATAAATTTCATATATTATATATATATATATGTATATATAGTTATATCCATACATAAATGGTATATATATAAAAATTAACAACACCATTCATGGAGACAGGATGATGTATGTACGAATGACTACTGTTTTCACATTTTGATGGATAGAATGATATTAAATTAAATAATAAATCACCATTATAGATTTGTTATTATATCATATATATATCATATATATTAACTAAATATATTATTATTACAACTCATTTAAATCATAAATGAAAAATGGACTATATTTCTTAGTATATGTGGTAGTCTACACACATAAATGTGTGATGTTATTGTTTTCTAATATATTAGATGGTAAGAAGGTATGTATGATATTATAATTACCTGATAATAATTATATAATTGATATCACAAAAAAATAATAATCTAATCTCGAAAACCATCCTTGAATGATTGTTATGGATAACGAATTGCATTGCTACATGGAGCCAGTAGTCAGCATGTATGCACGAGTGATACTTTCACTTCATATTTGATGGAAAAGAGGGTTAATAAATCTAGATAAATAATCATAAATTTTTTTCGAGATATTTAGGGTACTTTTTTATTATTTCATAATTAATACCATATATTTGGAGGAGTTATAAGAATAAATAAATTGAAATCATTTGGGTAAGATGGTTCCCTCTTCTTCGGCAGACCTCCTTAAGATCCCTTTTTAATGCCCATAGACTAATCTTTTAAGAATAAAAAACTAATAACTAATGGATATTGGAGTTTATAAGAGAAATTATTAGGGTTAGATTAAGATATATGAATCATGAAGTTTTAATTAAAAGATAGTAGGGGTTTCCTTTTACAAGCGAGAGAGGGTTATTTTTTAAAAATTATGAAATATTATAATATTTTATCTGTCTAAATGATGAAAAATAATTCAAAAAAGGAATTAATTATCATTATAACGAGTATAGGGTCTTAACATAGTCAATAAATTATATTTTTTGGTTTATATATCATTTTAATCCTTTTCATTTGGTTAAAAATGTCACTTAACCAATCTTAGCCTTATTCGTGTTAATGGAATTTTCAATATTAAAGTGCTCCATTTTTAAATTATAATGTAAAAATTCCATGTTAATCATCAACTGATGTCATTTTAGAACATTTATAAACCTTAACATGCTGTTAATATTTGAATTATATTTAATTAATTAATCAAAATATTACATTTCATAAAATATCATTAATAATTTTTTGGGATTATTCCTTAAATTTGACTTTAAAGGAATTGAAATAAAATTAATAATTCGAGTCAAAAACTCCAACACGTCTATAATATGATAAATTAATCTATATAATCATTAGTGAACCTATAAATCACACATAAAATATTTCTTTTATTTTTATTTTTAAAATCAATTAGACAACATTTCCTCTATTTTCACGAGAAGTTTGTTGGCATTGTTTAAGAATTTAAGGTAATTATTTGGTCATTAAAAATAAAAAATAATTAATAATTAATGAACAATTAATATTTAAAATTTATATTTAAAAAATAAATTGTCCTTTATATATCCTTATGAAAAAAATTTAGGGGTATTAAATTCCATAAAGTGACATTTTAGAATAATCATTACATAAAATAATATAAATATATTATCAAGGGAAAATGGAACCCAAATGAATTATATAATACATTGTGATTTATGTGAGAATTTATTACATTAAATTAATTCAAGCCATGTTTTTGTTTTTTTAGGCCTTATTTCAAGGGTTATACCATGTTTTACCAATTTCACCTTATTTCAAGGTGACAAGTTTTACAAAGTTTATTCATAATGAAAAAAAATAAAAATGGCCAATTTAAAAAAATTGATCACAATAATTTAAAAATTTTAACCCATTTTTCAATATTTAGTACCTATTATTTGATGAAATAAATTTTCATATAAATACCTAAAACACCATGAAAACAATGTTTAAAGAAATGCGTTTTAGGGAAAAAAATAAAATTAACCAAAATCTTGAAATAATTGGATTGAAATAGGATTTAATATATTATTATAAATAAAATGGATCCTATTTTAATTTAATACCAAATAATAGAATATAATGGGACATTCGAATTACATTATTTAATGGAATGAAATGATTGTATATGAAAAATCCACACTTTCCACAATTCAATGAAAAATCAATCATTTCATGAAAGTCACACAATTTCATCATATGTTAACTTTTATATGTTGAATTCAAAAATTGTGTAAATTTTATAAAATAAAATATTTATATTTTTTGGACATTAACTATAATTTTCATGAAGAAAATGCTAAAAGAAATTTCAAAAAAATTTCATTTTTCCAGCTTAAAATTTGATCACTAAAATCTGAGTGCTGATTTCATAAAAAGTGATATATTTTTTTTGAGGAGGAATATTATAAATATAATTCATAATGAGGTTACTCGTATTCATACCTCCCAATTCAATGTATAGGCTATAATATGATTTATTAAATCAATAACCCACTTTGAAAAATCTCTAATTTTATAGAAACCATAACCACACAACGAAAAGTAATTATACATATGCCAAACACTAATATGATTCAATATTCCAAGAAATATTCATAGTTTTCCACTACTCCTTACCCACCCATGATTTTTAAATATGATAATTTTTCTAAATTACAATTTAATCATTCTATATATTAAAAACAATAGTTATACATTCACGTATCGAAAGGTTTAGTATATCAGTAAAAATAGGTTCATACATCACATATAAAAAATAAGTCCTAAAAATTATTTAAATTCATATTTTATATCAATTTAAAAGATAAAAATATATCCTAAAAACATGAAGACACATGAGGATATACATCTTATAATGGGGTGGGCTAAATTCCGAGTAAGGGGAAGGATAACATAGAAGGAATAATTGACGTGGTTGAATAGTAAGTGGTTGATGAATATCCTCAAAATAATTTAATAGGAATGTGATAATAATCATAAAAGTGAGGAAATTTTTTTAAAAATGTTTGGATTATATTGATTCAGATAAATGAAACATAATGTCATAATGTTCATATAACAAACATAGTTGTAACAAAGCTAGAATCATGTCTACACATATCATATGTTTATAAATCTCATAATCCTTATTATGAATAAATCTAGAATTATTTTCATATATAATAAACATAATATCATGGAAAAATTCACATTAAATAATTCATTTAAGGGATATACAATTCTTATCCAACCCATCACATTATAATATTCACAAAATCATTCATTCCACATAGAATATATGTCATTATTAATTATAAAATAACCCCTCGAAAGGAATGGGTTGATGAGGATTTCATAAATCATATTTATGAATAGTCACAGGGGTTCCATAATGAATAAGGTAAAAAATACATGGATTAAAAATTTTCATTATTTTGTGAAGAAGAAACAAATAAATATGATTTAATTAAGTATTTTGGAAAGAAAGGTAATTCTAAAAAATCATTTTATTTGAATTAATTTTTTTAGGTAAGGTTAAAAACATTTATATAACTAAAATAGAGGGTAATAATAGTGAAACAATATTTATCTAAAATTATAGGAATATATATATTAAATATCTTAGGAATAATTGATAACCCAAATAAAAGTAATTGGGTTCAAGAATACCCTTTACTAAAATCAAACTTTATTTCCATGACCGTAAAATACATTGAAAATTGGAGTAAGATGGATTTAAAATTTACCTAGTTATGAATATAGTCTTATGAGATAGTAATAGGGTATGTATTTTTATTGGTGATATTAGTTAGGAGTGGTTTTCTAAGGTTATGGACATAGGATCATTATACACGAGGAGTGAGGTATTTTTGTGTTAAAATATTGAATAAAATATTACATCTACGGTTAACCTTGAAATAGTGATATTTTTTACAATATAAACCATATTTAAAATATATGAAATCATTTTATGGCTATGAATAACTTTATAATTCGAATTTAATAGTTCAATCAAAAATAAATGAGAAAAATGAGAAAATATTACATTTATGTAAGATTATAGAATTTGAAAAGTACATTCTAGGTTTAGATATCATATTTATAATATTTTAATGACAAATTTATTAAATTAAGAATTTTTTAGAACCTAAAGTTAAATAAATGACTATACCATTTTTAAATCCTCAATTATGTAATTTATGATTCAATAGTTATGAGAAATAAATTTATTTATATAGTAAAAATGAAAAATGAAATATTACAGAAAAATTAACAAAAAATCACAATCAGGAAACATCAACATAAAGATGTAAAAATGAAATTCATTTTATCAAAAACATTCTCTATCACATTTCATACTAACTTTTAATAATTTTTTTGATTTTTATGAAATATTTTAGAATATAGTTTATATAATATATTCTTATATTTTTTTTGAGTTTTTGAGTAATTATGTTTTTTGCAATTATTATATTTATATTTTGGTATATTACTGATGATAAATACTATTTATTTTAAAAAATAAATATTTAGAGGTTAAATTAATATTTAAATAGTAATGTTACTAATCCCAACATTCTAGTAACTTTTCCAAAAGGTAGGATTACTATTCAAAATGTTCAGGTTACTATTCCAATAGTCACAATACCATTATGATTGTCACATTACCTCCTAAAAATTGTTCGTTATTCCATAATTCATTTTCGACCTCAATTATTATCAAGGTTCTACATTTCCATTTTTAATATTGTATATGGGTTTACTATTATTTTGTTTCATTTTTATATATTGTTGTACCAGGGAGGGTTGATTCAAGCAGATATGGGGGATCCAAAATTTCCCATTAGAGATTTTACTTTTTAATTTTTTTTCCATAATAATATTTTTCATTTAGTGGTTTCATTCATTGAATAATGTATTTATTTTCATTAATGAATTAGTGTTTTTTTGTTCTCATTATTTTCTCTATTGGTTTAATACATATAAAATATAGTATAACACACATTTATTTTGGAAACAATTATCATTTAAAAAGTATGTGACATTACATTATCCCCCATTTATAAATTCTATCCCCGAAATATCAACTCATATTATCAGTTAAGAATAGGTAAGGGTAATTCTTTTTCATTGTTTCCTTTAGTTCCCATGTTTCCTCTACATTTTTAGGGTTCTTCTACCCCAATTTGACATGGTTATTTGTCTTGTTGTGTGGATCTTCTTCTTCATATTCCACGAGCTTCATTGACTACTCCACATACAAGGGGACATTCATGAGTTGTGCCTCATCTATATTTAGTATATTTGTGGCTTTGGGTATATACTTCCACATGAGAGATTAGTCGAACAAATCCTAAACATGGGTAATATTTGTAGGAAGTGAAAGTTGATAAGCCACTACACCAATAAGATCAATGATCTAAAAGGGGCCAAAGTACCTTAGGATAAGCTTCCCTTACTTTCCAAACAGAATGATTCTCTTCTATTTCATCTATTTCACAAGATTGGGGCCATGTAGCTTGCATTTTTCAACTTCATTCCAACAAGATATAGTTCTACATCAATTCCCATATAGAGCTTAATGTAGATCCCTTTGAATGCTTAAGTGGATGTAGATGTTATATGAGGACTAATATATTGGGATATTTTGATCCCATCATCCATTACATTGCGTTGAGTAGGAACATAGGATGTCCTTGAGTGTTTTAATAGTCTTTTAAGATTATCCATCAGTTTGGGGATGATAATAATATTAACATTAAATTAATTACCCAAATAATATTGAAAATATATCTAGAAATTGTATCTGAAACATGGATCATTATTAGATACGGTAAAATTTGGAAGTCCATAATGCCTCACCGCTACCTTAAAATATATTTTTGAATGTTTTTTATGTGATAGATCTTCCAAAATAGGGATGATGTGAGAATTCTTGGATATTCAATTCACCAAAAACCATATCAAATTGTTTACATATGATGAATTTGGGAGACTAATAGGAAATTTCATAGAGAAGTTATCCCACTTCCATTTTACTATAGGAAATTATTACATCATACCATTACAGTTTTTCTTTTACGATTTAGCATATTGATATAGCAAGAGTTTTAAGGTGTACTCACCGATCTCTTTCTTAAAGTTGTAACACAAATTATTATTGTTGATTGTCATGGAATTTTATTGTACTTACATGATGTATAGAGAAATATGAGATTTAAAAATTATCCTATACATAAATAATTATCTTAGGTGATGGAGGAATGAAAATTCTAGTTCTAGTTAGAATAACATTATCCTCATTGATATTGAACCCATGTATCTTCCCTTCCAATTAAAACATTCACCTGCTTTTAAATATCCAAATCATTCTTTTTCCACTCATTGATCTTCACATGGAAAGATGGTTGGGTAATAATTTGGGAAAGGTCAAATGTATTCCCTTATAGTATTATTTATATATTAATTCTTTACATATACTTTATGAGAGGGTCTTTCTCTATCCACAATACAGATAAAGTAGCATGTTATTTTTTACTAAGACAATCTTCTACCTTCATCACCTATCTCTAATGTTAATTAATAGAGAAGTCGTAAAACATTATTAGATATGTAATGCACTGACCCAAGTTACCCAGAGTCGGTGCATTATTACATAACATTGGTATGATATAAGAAATCATGTCCTCAAATACCTAACAGTTTAGTATATTTGGATGCACTAGATACATTCATAAGTTTTACATTAAATCATGAAATAAAAAGATCAACACCATTTTTCCCCTTTGGAACACACTTGTATCCTTACCCTATCCCTACAAGTCAACCATAAAATAGTTCTTCACATTCTAGAAAAATAAAACATAGAAATGGATGATCTCAGATGCTCAGTAAGGATAACAATATAGCGATAACTTTTGTAAATAAGCATAAACATTTATGGTAATGTATTATACTAAAACAAAATCCTTTTAAATATAAACTTTAGAGTAATGTGTAAATGATAAAATCAAATAATTCCATTTTCTTTTTCACATGGTTATCTTAATAGTCTAATAATCACATACAATATCAAAACCCATTTTCATAATGATGGAATGTATAATGCCATACTTCATAACCATATAGTCAAGGCGTTGTTCCAAGACTATAAATAATGTCTTTTTAGGGACTTATGCCAAGACACTAGTTTTTATCATGAGACCGACTGATGAATCGAGGAGCTATAGTGGGAACCACCCATCACATACTATATTTAATGCATTCCTAATATGAAAAGTATTAAATATAAAATAAATATTTGTATTAAAACGAGTGTACCAAATGTGAATACTTTATCCATAAACCGTGAATGGTATAAAAATATACATTCACAACCATACATATCCCAAAACCTTCAACACATTATGGAATATTTTATCATAATAAATCATCCTCAATCAAGAATAATATCTTTTAAAGGATGTTGACATAGTTTAAAATGATTAGTAAATCATTTTTAGAAAAATATCACTTTTTCATGATATCATTTATAAGTTTCATAACTTATAAAGGATGTAATATTAAAGATAATTTTTAATCAATGTGCCCCATACCACATTGAATCTTTTGAAAGGAATTAACATTTTAAGACATTAGTGTCCATATAAATAAATCCTTAAAACCATTTTGAAAACACGTACATTTATGATAATGGTTTAAAAGAATCAAACTTTAAAACATTTAAATTTATGTTTTAGTAAAAATGTCCATTAAAAAGAATCTATTTGAAATATATTATATTAAACATGGACATTTATAATAAAAATGACCCAGTAGATAATTACATAAAAACAACCTCAGATAATAAAGAGATTATGAGATTAACCCTTACCTTGCACATTACATTGGTAGAGGGTACGTATAAACTCCAGTATAATGAAAATAGTATGTTATTAAATTATTCCAGAACAATATTCTTATTAATTATATCATACATGATTTATTTATTACTTTATAAAACCTATTTAATAAAGATTTCCATGATAAATCAACATTTTGGGTAGTAATCGCTATCTTTGTCTTACATGTTTTAGCTTGTTATTCTAGATTGTATCATTTAGATCATGATTTACATACATCCAGAATATATCACATGATTTATATATCATATATATTTAGAATATAAATATTTATAATAGATATATATATATATATAATATAATACACCATTTATGGAGATGGTAGGCTGTACGTACACATAAACATTGTTTATGTTTTCATATCGTATTGAACGGAACTAAGTCGATAAGATATATATATATATATTTCCAGTAGAATATTATGTCATATATTTCATTCTTATTAATAATATATATTTTTATATTGATTATTGAATGGTGAATGAGGAAATGAATCTCATCGCATCGTGGAGACGAAAAGCTGTACATACGCATGTATAGTGACATTGTCATTTATAGGATAGATAGAATAATGAATATGGTTGTACCATTTTTATAATAACATCAGAGTATATATAAGATACAGGATTTATTATTTTAGAATGGAAACAATAAAGAAAGTGGAAGTGGAACAAAAAAAAAGAACTTGAATGGGGTGATGAAATATTTACCTATTCTTTGAGTTCTTCATTTTGATTTGATTATAAGGGCTCATTAGGTTGGATTTATGACCAAAGGAATGACTTTATGATGACGGAAAGTGGTGAAGATATATTTTTAGTGGTTTCTGAGACAAATGGATTTTGAGTTGTGAAATTAAGAGAAGGGGAGGTTCCCTTTTTAAAAGAGATGTGGGGGTCACTTTAGGAAAAGATTGAAATATTATTTTATAATAAAATAATTTTCAGTTTATAATGGCTAAAAAATGAATCATTTAAAGGATAAGGTGGGTATGGGTCTTAAACATCTCATCCAGTAGGATTTAGATAGGTTTAGGTCATCATATTAATCTTAACATTTATATTTAACTCTTAGTTAAATAGTTTGACATTTACCATATCAATTTGTATATTTATATTATATGGTTAATAAACATACTATAGTAAGCCAAGTGAACCCAAAGTGGTTCATTATTAATAAATATAAGTTTATCTATGTCCTATGACCAAACGATAGATTTTTAGGAATATTATATCAATTAATAATGTAGTCATTGTTTTAAAAACTGAATTCTGTCAATTGTGACACTATTTTTTATTTTGTTTTTTTTTGAAAATCATAACAGTATGATTACATTGAATAAAAATTATTTAATAAACCCTATCATGTCATATTAACCTAATTTTTTTTATATTAATCAAAAGTCTCAAATTACATTTATATGGATATTTATAATATCAAATTTTTTTAATTTTTCATTAATAATGTAATTATTGCATCATCATTGTGTCATAAATAAATTAAATTATTTAAGGTCTAAAAATTATAAATAAAATACAATTATTTATGAAATTTCGTTACCATTCTAATTAATATTAAATGTCAATTTTAAATTATGTTTATCCCTATATAAAAAATGATTTAGTTATTATACTTGTAATATAACTCTTTTAACTTTTCATTAAATAAAATAATAATAAATGTCCTAATTTTTTTCAAGTGCACCAAAGGGGGTCATATTTTATTCTTAAGGTTGTTTTTGGTCTAATTACATTTTTCCAATAGAATTAGGACATGAGTTAGTGTAATTAGAATATCATTTTTATCCATAATTACACTATTTAATTTTAACCGTGGTAAATAAAAGTCAAATGTTACTAATCAAAAAAAAATTATTTTCACCTTATTGAACAACATTTTACTTACTGATATCAACTGTTACTCTCATATTTTTGAAACTCATCTCAATGAAGTGGTAAAATTATTTTTTATGCAAATTTGATAACGTGCCTAGACGGTGGGTAAAAGAGTTTTAAATGTTCAAGAGAATTTTATACAACTACTTTTCTTATAAAATGAATGCAATGAATTAAATTGAAATTATATTGTTATTTTATATCTATTTTGATAGAAAATAAATTTAAATAAAATAACTAATTATTTAAATACAAATTTGGTTTTAAATAATAACGCTTTGTTTATCAATATTGATAAAAAATTTAATATTTTTAGAAAAATACCAAATTTTACCCTAAGATAATTTTGATATTTTGAATTTATAAATTAATTATATTTTAGAAAATTGAAAACATATAAGTTTAATTTATTAATTTAAAATTAATTCTCATTGTCAAAACCAAAAAGTGGGTTTTTAAAAAGTAAAAACAATCAAAAGATGGACATGTATCTATGTAAAATTTAAATGTGAAAGTACTTATATTGAACTAAATTGTATCAAATGATAAAAATATAATATAATTATAATTACCAACCATTCAAATTCATAATTTATCACTATAAATTATGTCCATTATAGTAGGTGTTTTCAATTAAAACATAGTATTTTTTACTATTCATCAAAATATGAAAGTTATCAAAAATGTAACAAAATTTATCCAAACTAAATTTTTATCTCCTGATTCTAAAGAAAAAGATAATTTCATTAAATTGAATATATAATAGTTTCAAATAATGGTTTTAATAATAGTTCTCCATTAAAAGGTAGAAAAATTCCATTTTTTGAAAAATACTTATTTTATTCGAAAAAATTGAATTTGTTTTTATATTATGTATAAGAAACACATAATATGGGTATTAAAATTACATTGAGTATATAAGATTCAAAATTTAGTTAAGATATTTCATAACTACTTTTTTAATGGTTAGTTTAGTATGTTGTGGTGTGCTCGAACTTGGTGTCGCATGTAGAGCAAGGTATTGAATTACATTAATGAGATAATGTACTATTAAATCATGGGGTGTTACATTGTCCCCCTCCTAAATGAATTGTGTCCTCACAATTTTAAATTTTTCCTCAAAAATAAATTGTTAAAAATTGAAAAATACCTTTGTGGAAATACCACATAAAAAATTGGGTAAATAAAATTTAGTCATAGTAAGAGTGAAAGGGAAATGAAAAATCCACAACAAAATTATGTGATCAATTAAGAGAACATTTGTGGAAATTAGAGACACATTATAAGTGGAAAAAACATAAAAATTTATAGGGAGTTATTGAGGTCATCAATCTTAAACAAGTGCAAAATTGATGGCCTCAAAGCCATCAATTTAAGATGATTTAAAATATAATCAATTACAAAAACATATGTTATTAGGAGAACATATTTTTGGTTTTAAGATCCCTTCCCAAAAGCTCAAGTATTAATTTATTCATATAATAAGAGGAATATATATATATATATACATGACAAGTAGATTTTCATCCATCAACTAATTCCAACCAAAAACTCATTTCTCACTCCAAAAGATAATAGAATCCAAAAATATTCTATTTATCCTAATATTGTAGGGATATAAAAATTAATTTATATTCATTTGTCTCAATTTTTTAAAAAAAAATACATTATACAATCTAGGATATCACGTAGGCCAGTGGTGGGTGATGCACCCTTGTTGACCTTCGGTTGTGGGTTCAAGTCTCGCGGCCTTACAGGATGCGATGGTTTGTCGCCCGACCTCTATGATGTCCTTTTTATGGAAATTTAAAAATAATCTCAAGAAATTATTTGACCTTAATAACAGTATTCAATGACAAACTTAATCGATTTCATCCTTAATAATTATCTAAAATACTTCTGTCCAAATTCATAGTCCAAAATTTATTTGGAAGGAAGACATAATGAAGATCCTTTTTGCCACATAATAACATGTGAATAACTTCGTCATGTATTCTTATAAAACATGGTAACACCCAGAATTATCATATAACCATATTGATTACATTAATTATCCCTTATTTCTTAGATAATACATGGTATACATCTTATATCTAAAAATTTTATAAACTCCAACAATGATGGAATATACAAATCATTAATCAGATTCAAGGTAGTCACAAATATCCAATATAATTTCTATAAATCAATCATATCATATTCCAAAATCACTACTTCAATATCATAATCATATTAAGGTTTATCTTTCTCTCAACCATATATTTTCCAAAACAATTAACCTACCATTGAGTCACTTTTCTCTGTTTCACACAATCTCAATTCATTAATGAAATAGTTTTACATTACAATCCTTATATACTTTATAATTCTTATAACATTTACATCATTAATACAACACTCAAATGACACAATACATTAATTAAAACATAAGAACTATTAATCATTAATCTTCATCTTCTTTAGTATCATAACATTATTATTATCCAATAGCAGCATTTGGGGTCATCTCTGATTATTTGGACATTGATTCATGTGGTATCTCAACTTCTTGGAGATGAAGTATTGTACAATTGAATCCTTTTTCTAACCCATGTAATCACAGACTTAGTATCCTTCTTCTCCACACTTATAACAAACTCCCATTCTCTTCAAGCATTTTCCAAGGTGTTCCTTCCATAGTTATCACATACGGGAAAATCCTTCTTTCTCTTATCCCCTTTATCCATTTTTTTCTACCATCATTTTCTTCTATGTATTCCCTTCAAAGCCATATTAATAAAATAATCCTTTACTTATATTATTAAAACATGACTCTATTTCTTCATATGATGATAATACGTGGGAGAGTATCTCATTTCTAAATTTTGGCTTAATACCATGAATGATTTGATGCTTCTTACTCTTTGGATCATATATTTTGTGGGAGTTCTTATTCCATCTATTGGGCGAAATTTCTAAAAAATGGAATACATTAGGTTAGTTTGTGAACCACAATGCATAATTCCAAACTTTTAAAATACCTAATGTAAATTGAAAATATTATGCATATAATCTGTAATCATAAAATTGTTTTCATTTAAAAATTATTTACTCCTAAATCTTTTATAATGGCTTGTAAAGAAAATGTGAATTATATTAAGCATATCCCGTAGGAGTATCATAACCATGAGTACATTAAGGCATGTTATCGTGTACCTAGATACCCTAGGTCAAGACTAAAACTCATTTTCAGAGTTTTCACTCCTAGTTACTTTTGTGCCAGAGCCGCCTCTACCTGCTTGTATCTAGACTGAGATTTATTGCTTGGAAAATTCACAAAATCTATATATTACCAAAATTCTAGGATGTTATTCTATACTAATCTTCAAAGTCCCTATTAGGTTATTGATTTATAATTAGTGTTTTTATAAATATAGTTTCCAAGGATTGTACTATACTTCCTTTGATACCAACTACAACACCCCGAACCTAATAAACCAAAGTCGGTGCATCATTACATAACATTGGAATGACATAACTAATACAGTCCCGAAGGACAGATCAGTTTAGTACCATTTGAAAAATTAGATACATTCATAAGTTTTACATTACATCATGAAATAAAAACATCATAAGAATTTTTTCCCTTTGTAACAAACTTATATACTTAGGCTATCCTTATATGTCAACCATAAAATACTTCTTCACATCCTATGAAAAATAAATCATTGAAAAGGGTGAGCTCAGATGCTCAATAAGTATAATAATATAGCCAAAATATTCATAAATAAGCATAAACATTTAAGGCAATGTATTAGACTAAAAAATCCTTTTAAATATAAAATTCAACATAATAAGGAAAAAAATCAAATAATTCCATTCACTTATTCACATGGATTTTATAATAGTCAACTAATCACATGAAATATCAATATACACTTTCATAATGATTGAATTCATAATTCCAAACTTCATAACCACATATTCAAGGCCTTGCGCCAAGACTACAAATAATATTTTGACAAGGCCTTGTGCCAAGACAGTAGTTTGTCTCATGAGACCTACCGATGCATCAAGAATCTATAGCGGTCTCCACCCATCACTTACTATGTCCACTGAATTCCTCATAAGAAAATGTTTAAACATAACAAAAACATTTTTATTAAAACTAACAAACGAAATTTCAATACATAATCCATAAACAATGAATGGTATAAAAATAACACATCCATAGTCAAACATATTACAAAACCATCAACACAATATGTATTATTTCTATCATAATAAATAAACCTCTATTATGAATAATATCATGTAAATCATGTTGACATAGTTGAAAATGATCAGTAAAAATATATGATAGAAATATCACTTTTTCATGAAATTATTTAAAAGAGACATAACCAATAAAATAAGTAATTTAAGAGATAGTTTTTAATCAATTTATCTCATACCAATTTGAATCTTTTGAAACGAATTAAAATTTTAAAACATTATTGTCCATATAAATAAATCTTTAAAACAATTTTGAAAAGATGGACATTAATGAGAAACATTTGGAAGAATAAATCATTAAAACATTAAAATTGATGATTTAGTAAAAAAGTTCGTTACAAATAATCCAGTTTAAACCTCTTTTATGAAACATGTAAATGTATAATAAATATGTCCTTGTAGATACTTACATAAAAATTACCTTGGATAATAAAGTGATTGTGAAATTAACCCTTACCTTACACTTTCCTTTGGTCAAGGCTACATTTAAACTCTTGTATAATGAACAAAGTATGTTATTCAATTATTAAAAAACCATCTTCATATTTATTATATCATACATGATTCATTTATTATATTATACAACCCATTTTATAGTGATTTCTATTTTAAATTGGCATTTCGAAAATAATCCCTTTCTTTTTCGTAAGTGTTTTTACTTGTTATTCTTGATCATATCAATTAGATAATGACTTACATAATTCCAAAACATAAAAAATTAATTATATATCATATATATTTGTAATCTAAATATGTATAATATATAGATATATGAAATGGAAAGAACCGTTTATGGAGACGGTAGGTCATACGTACACGTAAATGTTTTTTCAGTTTTCATATCATATTGAACAAAACTAAGTTAATAAGATATATTTAAATATATATATATATATATATATATATATATATATATATGTTTTAAGAATCATTATGATTTAATACATTTCAAAATTATTAATAGTGTATATTTTTTAACCACTGTTGTATGGTGAATGTGGAAATAAATCTCATTGCATCGTGGACGCGTTAAGCTGAATATACGCACATATAGTGACTTTTTCTTTAATAAGATGGTTATAATAATGAATATGGTTATACCATTTTTCTAATAACATCATAGTATATTTAATATACTTGTTTTATTTTTGTATAATGGAAAAGACAAAGAAAGGAAAAGTGGAAGATGAAAAGAACCTGAAAGATGTTATGAAATATTTACCTATTATTCGGGTTCTTCCTTTTGATTTGATCAAAAGGGCTCTGTATGATGGATTTCTAACCAATGGAAGGCCTCTAGGATGATGCGAGGAATGTTGGGAGGATATTTGGGTAGGGTTTCGCTGATCCAAATGGCTTTGGAGGTGCGAAATTAAGAGAAGGGTAAGTTCCCTTTTAATAAGAGAGGTGAGGGTCAATTTTGGAAAAGCTTGAAATATTATTTTATAATAAATTCATTTTTGGTTTCTAATGGCTGAAAAATGAATTATTTAAAGTATAAGGTGGGTATGGGTCGAATACCTATCATCCAACAGGTTTTTGATAGGTTTATGTCACATATTAACATTATATTTTAGATTTAACTCTTGGATAATTAGTTTTAAATTTACCATGTATCATTGTATTTTTTTATTATATTTTTAATAAAATTACTATAACTATAAAAGAAAACCCCAGTGGTTAATTATTAAAATATATAACCTAATCTATGTCCTTTTTCATAAATATGGATTTTTAGAAATACTATATAAAATAATAATATAGTAATTCTTTTAAGAAACTTGATTATGTCAATTTTGAAACTATTTAGTATTTGGTTTTTGTGAAAATAATAACAACATGATTACATAGAATAAAATTATTTTATCAACCCTAACATTTCATATTAACCTTTAAAATTAGTTTATTTTATAAAAAGTTTCAAATTACATTTATTTGGATATTTACAATATCAATTATTTTAATCATTCATTAATAAGATAATTATTGCATCATCATTGTGTTAGAAATAAATTAAATTATTTAATGTCTAATCATTATAAATAAAATACCATTATGTAGGAAATTTCATTATCTTTATAATGAATATTTATAGTCAAATTTATCTTATGTATAACCCTATATTAAAAATGATTTAGTTATTAATTGATGAATTTACCTTTTTTAACTTTTCTAAAAATAAAATAATAATAAATGTCCTAATCTAATGAAAGTGGACCAAAGGGGAAATATTTTTTTCCTAAGGTTTTTTGTCTAATTATACTTATCTAATGGAATTTGTACAGGTGTAAGTTTAATTATAATATCATTTTTACCCTTAATTTCCCTATTTACTTTTATCTGTGGTAAATAAAAGTGAAAAGTTACTATTCACAATAAATTATTTTCATTTTATTGAACAAAATTTTACTTAATGATGTCAACATTGTCTCTCAGATTTTTTGAATTCAACTTACAGATGTGGTAAAATTATATTTTATGCCAATTCGCTAACATTCCAAGAAGGTGGGTAAAACAGGTTAAAAAGTTCAATAAAATTGCCTACATCTAATTTTCTTATAAACTGACTCTGTTGAATTACAATGAACATATATATGTATTATATAACTAATTTGATTTAAAATAAATTAAAATAAAATATCTACTTATTTAAATAAAATGTTGGTTTTAAATAACAACGCATTGTTCTTCACTATTCATAAAAAATAGATTTTTTTCAGAAAAATACCAAAAATTAATCCCAATAAAATTTTGATATTTTGAATTCAAAAAATATGTTTAGTTTACTAAATTAAACACCTATAAGTTTAATTTATTAATTTAAAATTAATTCATGTTGTCAAAACAAAAAAGCAGCTTTTGAAAATGAAAAAACTATCAAAAGATTGACATGTATGTGTGTCAAATTTAAATGTGAAATTACTTATAATGACCTGCATTGTATTAAATGATAAAAATAAAATCAAATAATACATACAAACCATTCAACCTAATAATTTATCACTATAAATTATTTCGATTAAAAAGTTGGTTTCAATTAAAACATAGTATTTTTCAGTATTCATCAAAATATGAATGTTTTCAGAAAAGTACCAAAAATTTATCCAAACTAAATTTTTATCCCCCGCTTCAAAATAAGAATTTAATTTATAAAAAACTAAATATATAAAAGTGTCAAATATTGGTTTTAAAAATGGTTCGCACTAAAAGGTGGTAAAATTTCAGTTTTTGATAAATACTTATTTTATCCGAAAAAATGAATTTGTTCTTATATTATGTCTAAGAAACACATAATATGGCCGTTCAAATTATATAGAGTATATAAGATTCAAAATGAAGTTAATACTATTCATAACATCTTTCTGAATGGTTAGTATTTTATGTTGCGGTAAGTTCAAACTCGGTGTTGCGTGTAGTGGAAGGTATTTAATTACATTAATGAGATAAAATACAGTGAAATCTTGGGGTGTTATAAGATATATCAATCAAATTGATCTCATACTATATGAATATATGCATTACAAACATGAAATTAATATATATGTTAAACGTCTTTCTATAAAGGTAGTTCCATCAAATCTTCATCGTGAAGATCAAAACAGTTATATCCAAATCATGTTCCCGGTTGTTTTTCTCTTTTATTTTCAACTAGAATGTGTCATATTCAATAACGTTATTATAATTTAAGCATACATAACCCAAAATAATATTTAAACCAACATTGTATATATCAAAATATTATTCACTGGTTGGTTGTGTGAATACATGTGCAATGAGTAGTATCTTCTTGAGTTCCTTATATATTTTATCACATTCTTCCATCCAAACAGGCATAACCCCATTCTATGTTAACTGAGATATAAGGCTATAAAATCCTTAACAATTTCTCAAAAAAAATGTCAACATTACCCTAAAAATCCAATCAAACAATATATTTTAAGGACACAAATTGGTTCAGACTATTCTTCAATAGCCTTTTCCTTTGAAGGGTCTAACAAAATCTAATCACTTATGATCACATTCCCCAAGAATGTTATATTCCATATAAAAACTCATAATTTCTTAACATAGTTCATAAAATCTCATTCCTTAAGGATTCAAGTACAATTATTAGATGTTCTTCATGTTTATCCATTATCATAGAGTAAATTAGAATATCATCCACACATACTACAAAAAATTTGTCGATGTAGTCTCTAAAATTTTATTACATAAATTCCACAATGATAATAGTGGAATAACTATGTTCAGAGGGATTCAATATGAAATCATAGTATCCAAAACTTTTATAGGAAACATTATACTAAATATCATCCTTCTTCACGGTTAGCTGATGAAATCTGGATCAAAGATCATCATTTGAAAATTATTGAACTCCACAAAGATTATCGAATATGTCATCAATCCTTGGTATGTGATACATTTTCACTATGGTGATATTTTTGAGCTTATACTAATCAATAAATAGATGCATCGATCCATCCTTTATTATTTAAAAAAGAGATCTAGAGCACCTCATTGTGTCACATAGAGGCATATAAACCCATTTTCCAAAAGATATTTTACATGCTACAGAAATCCTTCATTTAGATTAGGGTTATGCTAGAGAATCTTATGATGTTACAATTTTATCTATGTATTGGATCTATTAATAACTGCACCACCTTATCTAGGGGTTGTTTTGGTACTCTCTAGAAAATATATCAGTTTATTATCTCATAGTGGGAATTTCCTCCTTGTTGATACCTTAATTTGACTCAACTATTTCTGAATCGTATGCTTATACCATGGGTATCCACACCCAAAACGTTTATGGATTTTCTAAAGGATGATATTTATGTATTTCTTATACATGCATTGGGGAATGGTATGGTTCATTAAAAAGAAATTGATATCCTTTTTTCAACAATTAATGTGTTCTATATATATTTCAAGACATTCCATTCCTAGTATACTGTCATGTTTCAATAAGGTTCAAATTATGATATTTGTTGGGAGAATCCATCAACAAATGGAAATATGAGTAGAGTAAAACACTTGGGTTTGAATCATCACACCACTAGGTATTTTTGGAGACATCTTTACTTCATTTTATTGGGGAATCAATTTAGTAGTTCTTGAAAACCATCATGATTATAAGGAATGTGTAGAAAAAAGATTAATTTTTTTACATTCTAGTGTGAAATGAAATTGTACCTTGTTCAACTTAAATTTCATTCTCCTCTTATATAGTAGTGATGTAATAAAATTTTCCATTATACTTTGGCTTTGGTGGATTAGGAAAATGATTACCCTCATTGACCTATGGTTTAGTGGACTGGATTTTATAGTGACCTTGATCCCTACAATTGAAGCATTGTACCATTGGTAGTGCATTAAGATGTTCCATCCTTTTCTACATCATATGGTATGAATTAGTAATGTATTTTTTATATTTATGATCTCATTGGACTTCTCCCCCCCTCCCACATAAATAATTTACATATCCCTTTGAGGCACTTTCTATATGGCCCCATCCTTAAACCTTACTTAATCTTGAGTTCTTACAAGATTACACATTGGGGATCTTTTCAGGTTTGGAGTTTTAGAGAATTAGATAATAAAACATGGATTACATTCCACATTTAAAAAATGTGGTTACATAAATGATAGTATTCATTTTTACCATCAACAGAAACCTATTTAAAATAAAACATGGATTCTTTCTTTACACTTCATTGACACTATCGTCAAATCATGTACCTTTCCTTTGACCTGTGAAAAACATTTCAAAAACATGGGATGAGCATAAAAAGCTCAATAAGGGATATAAAAATATTGAAAGGAAACACGAGTACATATATACATAAGAATGAAATCATACTTTACACATAAAACATTATAACATTAACATACCTCATCAAATCATGAATAAATCAAAGAAATCATAAGACATAAAGGTAACATGAGGCATTCATAACATTCTTACATTGGGAGTAACCCTCTTGGTTATGTTTGGAATACCCATCACAGTATATTCCCTAAATCTCTTCAGAGAATCCTCAACGTTTAATCCATTCACATTACCCAATCCATTGGAGGGCTATATCAGGCTCACCCGCCCTTAGTTTATCACAGAACCACACGTCTTCATAATAATTCCCATGAACCATAACATAATCGTATCACATAAAACATGCATAAAGAAAACATAACATTTCCACTTTTTAATCACAATATATCAATACAAAACATTGATATAAAAACATTATGAAAACCATTTTCAATACAAAAATAAAATAAAATTAAAACATGATATTTATTTTTCATTTAAAAAAAAGGTATGGCTTATAGAGGAAGCCGAAACTCAAATAATGGTTATGGCGGCAGAGAAGTCGTTGTCTCCACATACATACGACAAAAACATTCTCTTTTGTAATTTAGTAAAATGCTTCATATAAAAAGATTCCTTTTGGATAAACGTAAAATTCAAAGGGGTTTATACACAGTATAAAAGAAGGTTGTGTATAAAACAAAATATTCCTCAATAAAAGGAGATTGAGACGAGGTCCCATACCTCGGGTCTGACTTGACTCGATCATTCATTAAAGTCATGAATAATAAACTTAAGTAAATATCTACTTGCTTAAGATCCTTTTTTCAAGTTCATTATTCCTTTTAGATCAATTATTACCATGTTATGAACACTATGTAATTATTTTAAGTTAATAACGGTCGTTTTAATGATCATTGGTACTTGAGTAAAAAAATATGCTCTTTATAATAAAAGTTGATCGTGTATCAATTATATCTAGAGTTATAATCTTGATTTATATATCATAAGTATAATATATATCCATTATATACATTCATTTATAATATTACATAACATTTAGAGGTAAGAAATGAAATGCACCGTTCATGGAGACGGTAAGCCGTACGTACGCATGAACGCTACTTCCATTTATACTTCATATTTAATGGAATTAAAACATAATGATACATAATAGTATTGTTTGGAAAAAATCCCTCAAGGTATCATTGAAGTTATTTTGAGGTGATTGTGTTTGTTGACAAAGTGGACATCTGAGTAGCGATTGTTGACAAAGCAAAACAATGACATACAAATTTGTTGACAAAGAGGATTTCATGGTGGCATGTCGAGTTCAAGGGATGAGGTCAACGATCCATGTTTGATTCAAGAATGTCAATAAAAGGAATGGATGATCTGGAGTCGGTTCAAAAGAACAGATACAAGGTGGCGCTGTTTTCCAGTGTTTGCCAAATATTAGGGCCTGAAAATCGGCAAACAAAGAAAAGTTTTTTTGGAAAAATGACTTGCGCGCCAAGGACTTGGATAATAGGAAACATGTGCGCCATATGTTTTTTAAGATCAGAATATCAAAATATGGCAAAGGAAGTAGGTTCGCGCATGTTTGGGAGTTGGTCGCGTAAGTTTCCAAAAGGACAGAAGACTTGCGTGCCGAGACTGGGTCGCACAGGTGACTTGCGCGCCGTCGCGCAGGGTGGTCAGTTTTCCTATAAATACTGGACCACCCCTCCTCTTTTTCGACCAGAGTTCAACTCTTTGAGAAATCAGAGCTCCCGTCGCACAGGTGTGGTGGACGCGCAGGTGGTGTGTGTGGTCGCGCAGGTGAAGTTGCGCGCCAGTGGTTGAAGTTGTGCGCCGATGTTAGAATTTGCGCGCCGGTTGGAAGTTGCGTGCCAATATTGGTTGGGGCGTAAAAGGAATATAGTCGCCCAAGTTTGGAGTTGAGGAAGCTTGAGTCGCGCAAGTGTCTGAGGAGGACTTGCGCGCCCATTGTGACTTGTGCGCCGATACTTGCGTGCCAAGATTGACTTGCGCGCCAAGTAAGGTTTTGTTCCAGCGGTGCTTCTCAGACTGCGTGGAAGCTGGTACGTTGCCCGATACCTTCGGTGCAAAGAGATATTCATCTATGTGTGAAAGTTGTACTTCAACAGAGCATCTACACACAGAGGAAGATGCATTCATTCATGCAAATGAAGAGACCTACAGGTCTATAAACTGTGAGTGGATTCCTTCTAAGAGCAGTGAGCTTAGGAAGAGGAATAAGGCGATCCACTCCACCGGCAGTGAGCCAGAGAGAGAGAGAAACAGGGGGTGACCCTTGGGAAAGCAGTGATATGACCCTAAACTTGTAAAGGCAGTGAGCCTGGGCTTAGAAGTGATCTAGCCCGAACCTTGTAATCCACAGCTAGTGAAGATTAGTGGAATTTGGTACGACCGGCAACCTATCGGCGTATGCTCCTTGGACGTAGCCCTTAGAGGTGAACCAAGTAAAATTGATGTGTCCTATGCTTGATTTACTTTCTTTTTATATTATGCAGTAGGAAAGATAGAGAATATTTTTGTGCTTAACAGCGAAACAAGATCAGAACGGTCATTTATTTTTAATTAGTCATACCCTGATTCACCCCCCTCTCAGGGTATTCAACCTAGTGGACCTAACAAGTGGTATCAGAGGGAGGTTGAATGTTGTTCTTCTCTCAATGGAGGTCACCAATCATAAAGGGATTCCGATCTTCGACGGATATAATTTTCAGATATGGAAGAATCGGATGCAACACTATTTTCGATCCTTGGGAATGGATGTTTTTTCAGCAGCTATGAATGGTATCACAACTGATATTAATAGTGGTGCTTTATCAGAAGCTGATAATAGAGAGTTGGATGCTGATTCCAAAGAAACCAATGCCTTAGGGGGAGCCGTTTCCAATCCCATCTACATGAAGGTGATGTCATGCAAAAATTCAAATGCCATGTGGGAAAAGCTTTTGAATATATATGAAGGGGACACAAAAGTCAGAGAGGCAAAGCTGCAGGTGTTGTGGAACAAATATGAAGATCTAAAAATGAACCCGAATGAGTCTGTTGACGCATTCTTTGATAGGGTAACCATTGTTGTGGAAGATATGCGAGGTCTTGGAGAAGTCATTGAAGACATAAAGATTGTAAAGCGCATCTTGAGGAAACTTCCACCTCGGTTCAATCCAAAAGTTTTAGTACTAGAATATAAATATCCAAAAGAGATGACATTGGACAATTTTCACAGTACCTTGGTTGCATATGAAATGAGGAATGATGATAATGAGGCTGTGGAAAAGGGGAAGTCTAAAGAGGTGGCATTTAAGGCCATGAAGAAGCTCACCATTGAAGATTCTAATGAAGAAGAAGATACAGATGAGGTGATGTCATTTCTTTCTTCAAATCTAGAAAGAGGAAGAGGAAAATTTAAAGGTAAACATCTAATTGCATGTTTTCGATGTGGAAAGGATGGTCATCTTGCGGCAAGATGCACAAAGAGGTTTCAAGATGATGATGATGATGATGAAGTAGAAATTCCCGAGAAGAAAACATCAGCTTTTGTGAAAGGTAAGAAGAAATCCAAGAGAAATTTCGTCAAGAAAAAGAATCTTCTCTCACAAGAATTTGAAAGTTCAGATGAGTCTGAGGATGAAGAGGTTGAGGAAATTGAAAATTGCAGAGATCGTGGGGTAAATGCCTTGGTGTCGATTGTTGGTAGTTATCAAAAGGGAGAAGAAGCTGATGCTAAAGAAGAAGAAGAAATTGAAGGGAGAGTTGATATGGAAGCCGAATTGGAAGAAGCTCTTGAGGAGATAGACGTTTGGAGAGCCAAAACGAAGAAAGCCAATAAAGTGGTTCATGATGCCAAACTCTATATGCAACAACAGGATGAAGAAAATTCTGAGATGTTAGATGAAATTGAAAGTCTAAAATCCTCAACACGAGAGAACTCAGAAAATATTGTTGAGTATAAGCATAAAGTTGAGGAACAAAAGAAGGAAATTGATTGTTTGACCAACACAGGAAAAGATCAGGTTAGACGTCTCAAAGATCTTGATGAAAAATTTGTCAATCTGCGACAGAAACTTAAGGATCAAGATAAAATTCTGACCCCCAATGTGATATCTGAAAAGCAGGTCATTCAGAAGACAGAGAAGATGAATGCAGAGCCTAGCAGTTCAGTAGGGAAGAAGCATCAATTGAGCTCAGATGTTAAGGTCGTTTCTGGGCTTAGTCAAGAACAAAAATTTGTGACAATTGCAGTCAGACCGCAAGAACTCATCCCGAAAGTGAAGGTTGATTTGGGCACAAAACAGAATCATAATATTCAGAGATCTCAAAGGGAAAATCATAGTGCTGAATTATCACGAGGGAATGCATCCTATATCAGGTTTTATTGCTGTGGGAAAATGGGACATTCACAGTATGTGTGTTCCATAGCCAAGAGATATAGAAGGGAACATGAACAGAGATGGCAGCCAAACAGAGGACGATTTTCTAGAACATATTTTGAAGGACACTGTTTTTGGTGTAGAGGATTTGGACACATGGCTAGGTATTTCACTTCGACCATTCAGAGAAATGTTCCAAAGTAGAATCAGGATGTTCGCAAACAGCCAATCAATGAACCAATGAGTGAGTTAAAATTCAGAATAGATTTTCTGCTCTACAAGATGATGTTGGTTCATCATACTCTGAGAAAGAACAGAAGTCTCAATCCATTCCGAGTGTGAAAGAAAAAGTATGGACCAAGAAGAAGAAAAATGAGAAGGTTGTGGTGGCAGAGATTGCCCTTAAAGCATCAGATCGATCTGGTGTTTGGATCCTTGATAGTGGTTGCACATCCCACATGACAGGTAATAAGGATCTCGTTACATGCATCAAATATGAAAAAGAAGGAGTTGTCAAATTTGGAAATGATGAAGGCCTGAAGATTGTTGGCTCAGGGAAAGCCATGTTTGGGGGCAACGAGATGAGACGTGCTGATGTCATGGTAGTAGAGGGTCTCAATCCTAACTTACTCAGTGTCAGTCAACTATGTGACTCTGGGCACTCTATCCAATTTACCAAGAAGATATGTGTTGTGAAAGGAAACGATGGAGCAGCTGTTCTGCAGGGAAAAAGGTCAAAGGGAAATCTCTACCTTGTAGGTGGGGAAGAAGATACATGCCTTTTATCCAGAGAAGAAGAAAATCAGCTGTGGCATAAGCGACTTGGTCTTCTATGTCAACCATCTATGGAAGATCTGGTAAAGTGTGATGCTGCTAGAGACCTTCCCAAACTATCACGTGATCGCACTCATACATGTGATGCTTGTCAACAAGCGAAAATCATCAGGAAGACATACAGGCCAAAGGAACAAAAAGCAATTGGAGTGCTCGAATTGGGGCATGCTGATGTATGTGGACCTATCTCACCACGAGCTATAAATGGGAAAAGGTACTATGTTCTTTTCATTGATGACTATAGCAGAATGGCCTGGGTATTTATCATTACCCATAAGACAGAGGTGTTCAGTTTCATAAAGCAGTACAAGAGGGAATCAGAAAAGATTCTTGGGCAGAAAATTCTGAAGTTTCGTACTGATAATGGTACAGAATTTACAAACAGTCAGGTTGAAAACTATCTCGAGAAACATGGGATAAGGCATCAAGTTTCATCAGTAAGAACTCCCCAACAGAATGGAGTGGTTGAAAGGAGAAATCGGATCATCAACAACATGGCCAGAACAATTCTTATTGATAAGGACTAACCAGAGAAATTTTGGAAGGAAGCAGTTTTGAATCGGTATATGTTTCAAACAGGTCCCTGTTATGTCCTAAGAAAGGGAAGACTCCGTATGAACTATGGTACGGAAAGAAGCCAACGTTGAAATACTTTATAATCTTTGGAAGTAAGTGTTCCATTCTCAAAAAAGAACATCATAGGATGTTTGAGGCACGATGAGATGAAGGGATATTCCTTGGCTATTCAGGGAAAAGCAAAGAATATAAATGCTTCAACAAGAGGCTGGGAAAAATTGTTGAGATCAATGATGTCACTATAGTCGAACATGAACAGACTGCTCAATGACCCAGTGAACAGTTTCTGGATGAAAGTGATGATGAGGTAAGAAACACGGGGGGAGAAGAAGTTGCAGAGGCTGACTCAGAAGAAGATACTGATGATGAACAAGAAAGTGTCAAGTCTATATCTGCAAGGAAGCCAAAGAGTCGAGCTGAAATTGATAGGCAAAATATCATTGGTGACCAGACAGAACCAGTTCAGACTCGAAGAATGAAGTCATTACAGCATACATCATTTTTATCTCAGGTGAAGACGAAATGTTTTTCCGATGCAGCTGAAGATGAAAACTGGGTTCAAGCTATGAATAAGGAGCTTGATTAGATTGAGAAGAACCAGACGTGGGAGATTGTTTCGAGACCAGCAGACAAGAATGTCATTGGGACTAAATGGGTCTATTTCAACAAGATGAATGAAGATGGAACTGTGATTCGAAACAAAGCACGACTAGTGTGCAAGGGGTACTCCCAGATCGAAGGAATAGATGTTGATGAGACATTTTCACCAGTTGCAAGGCTGGAGACAATCAGATTATTCTTGGCCATAGCAGTGCAAAGAAAGTTTAAAGTGTTCTAGATGGATGTCAAATCCGCGTTCTTGAATGGTGTTCTAGAAGAAGAGGTGTACATTGAGCAACCATATGGTTTTCTTATTCATGATGATGAGAACAAAGTTTGTAGGCTGAAGAAGGAATTGTATGGGCTGAAACAAGCACCACGAGCATGGTACTCAAGGCTTTATCAATATTTGAATAAGCTTGGTTTTCAGTGTGGATGAGTTGATTACAATCTCTATTTTTTGTAATGAAAGTAATCAACGGATGATGGTGCTGGTTTATGTTGATGACATAATATTCAGCGGATTAGATGAAGCTCAATGTAGACAGTTCTCCGAATTCATGAAAAATTAGTTTGAAATGTCATTGATTGGAGAGCTACCATTTTTCCTTGGTTTTCAGGTGACACAAGGAAGTAATGGAACTTTTATTTCTCAATCCAAATATACCAAGGAGGTTCTAATAAGGTTTGGAATGGATAATTCCAAGGAGATGAAGACTCTGGTTGCTACCCGGATGAGATTATCAAAAGATAAGGATGTAAAGGCAGTTAATATTAGAGAATATAGGAAAATTATCGGAAGTCTGTTGTACATGACCGCGACAAGGCCTGATATTGTTTTCGCCACATGCCAAGAAGCGATATATCAAATTAATCCCAAGGAAACTCACATGCTTTCAGTGAAAAAAATACTTTTGTATATCATGGGAACAGTGGACTTCAGGCTGACATATAACAACAAGTCTCAAACAGAATTATTGGGATATACTAATGCAGACTGGGCCGGTTCAGCAGTTGACAGGAAATCAACATCTGGAGGTGCATTTTATCTTGGAGGACTATGTATTGCTTGGTTGAGTAAGAAGCAGGATTTCATTTCATTAAGCACCGCAGAAGCTGAGTATATTGCAGCCACTCAATCATTCACATAATTATTGTGGATGAAGCAGCAGCTTGAAGATATGGGAGTTGAAGTGAAGTCTCCGATCGGAATCCAGTGTGATAACTCAAGTGCTATAAATCTTAGCAAAAATCATTTCCATCATTACAGGACAAAGCGCATTGAGATCAAGTATCATTTCATCATGGAGAAGGTTGAGCAGGGCATCGTGAAGTTGGAGTATGTGCCTACAGAGCTACAGGTTGCAGACATTCTGATAAAGGCCTTACCCAAGGAAGCTTTTGAGAGGCATCGACTGCCTCTGGGAGTTCAGTCGATTCCCCGCACATGCAATAGTGTGGATGTGGGATCCCCCCTCTCCCCGAGGTATGGTGTGTTTTTCCCTACTGTGCTGATGTGTTCTCTACTCTATTACAGACTGCGAAGGAGTGACCTTTGGGTTCGTTGACAAAAAGGGAGAAAATAGTGTTTGTTAAAGGGGGATAAAATAGTTATTGGGAGATAGTGTGGCTATTTGAGAAATCATGACAGATATGGGGAGAAGCTGAAAGGTGGAGCAGCCAGAAAGGGGGAGCAATGAGAACGGGGGAGTGTATTAAATCTGACGATGCTATAAGTGATCGATCAAAGAATAGATATCACGACAGTTGAGGATCGTGATAAAATCAGAAGAGTGGTGTTGGAAAGTGGTAAGACTATGTCCAAACCAAACATTGGTCTTCCAACAAATCCATCAACAATTGGTATCAGTTTTTTTTCAACAGTGGATATCAGAGATAAAGTGATTAATTGATGAAATTTTCATTTACTCTTGTTTCTCACGCCGAGCATTGCTCATGTGGGCTTAGAGTATGTGTTGAGTAAATCCTTGATCGCTATCAGAATCGCAATGAGGAGAATGGAGGCTGAAGAATCAACGATGTATCTTTGTTTTGGAAGAGTTGTCAACATACCCAAAGGGGGAGATTGTTGGGAAAAAATCCCTCAAGGTATCATTGAAGATTTTTTGAGGTGATTGTGTTTGTTGACAAAGTGGACATCTGAGTAGTGATTGTTGACAAAGAAAAACAATGACATAAAAATTTGTTGACAAAGAGGATTTCATGGTGGAATGTCAAGTTCAAGAGCTGAGGTCAACGATCCATGTTTGATTCAAGAACGTCAATAAAAGGAGTGGATGATCTGGAGGCGGTTCAAAAGAACAGATACAAGGTGGCACTGTTTTCCAGTGTTTGCCAAATTTTAGGGCCAGAAAATCGGCAAATAAAGAAAAGTGTTTTTGGAAAAAGGAATTGCGCGCCGAGGACTTGGAGAATAGGAAACTTGCACGCCATATGTTTTTCAAGATCAGAAGATCAAAATATGGCAAAGGAAGTTGGTTCGCGCAAGTTTGGGAGTTGGTCGTGCAAGTGTCCAAAAGGACAAAAACTTGCGCGCCGAGACTGGGTCGCACAGGTGACTTGCGCACCGTCACGCAGGGTGGTCAGTTTGCCTATAAATACTGGACCACCCCTCCTCTTTTTCCATTGGAGTTCAACTCTTTGTGAAATCAGAGCTCCTGTCATGCAGGTGTGGTGGGCGCGCAGGTGGTGTGTGTGGTCGCGCAGGTGAAGTTCCGCGCCAGGGGTTGAAGTTGTGCGCCGGTGTTAGAAGTTGCGCGCCGGTTGGCAGTTGCGCACCAATATTGGTTTGGGCGTAAAAGGAATATAGTCGCGCAAGTTTGGAGTTGAGGAAGCTTGAGTCACGCATGTGTCTGAGGAGGACTTGCGCGCCCGTTGTGACTTGCGCGCCAATACTTGCGCACCAAGATTGACTTGCGCGCCAAGTAAGGTATTGTTCCAGTGGTGCTTCTCGGACTGTGTGGATGCTGGTACGTTTCCTGATACCTTCGGTGCAAAGATATATTCATCTACAGGTGAAATTTGTACTTCAACAGAGCATCTATACACAGAGGAAGATGCATTCATTCATGCAAATAAAGAGACCTACAGGTCTATAAACTTTGAGTGGATTCCTTCCAAGAGCAGTGAGATTAGGAAGAAGAAGAAGGCGATCCTCTCCACCGACAGTGAGCCAGAGAGAGAGAGAAACAGGGAGTGACCCTTGGGAAAGCTGTGAGCTGACCCTAAACTTGTAAAGGCAGTGAGCCTGGGCTTAGAAGTGATCTAGCCCGAACCTTGTAATCCAGAGCTAGTGAAGATTATTGGAATTTGGTATGACCGGCAACCTGTCGGTGTATGCTCCTTGGACATAGCCCTTAGCGGTGAACGAAGTAAAATTTCTGTGTCCTATGCTTGCTTTACTTTCTGTTTATATTGTGCAGCAGGAAAGAGAGAGAAGAGTGTTTTTCTTAACAGCGAAACAAGATCAGAAAGGGCATTTATTTTTAATTAGTCATACCCTGATTCACCCCCCCTCTCAGGGTATTCAGCCTAGTGGACCTAACAAGTATTATAATTCCAGTATTTTATCATATATAATATCATTCAATCTATCCTTTATACGTACCACATATGGTATTAACGAATCAAATCACTTTGAGGTGGCGGTAGTCCACACTTCCTAAAATGAAGATATCGCGATTAACCATAATGGAAACCATAATGGTATTCCATAAATGAATAATACAGAAGCTTAAGTAAAACATAAACATATTATATATCATATATAAATATAGTTTCATCTTAATGTCCACCATTGAATTTGTTATATGAGTGTTGAACAATCCTCGTTTCATGAGGCAGAAATTCTCCATCCACAGAAACAGTATGTTCTTTAACCATTAGATGTAGGTGTGTATATTTGTAGCTCGAATAATTCATATAACAACATCCTATTATATTGAAGATACTGTTTTTGTTACAAAATAAATTAATAAAAAGAGTTTAGAGGGTTGGAGAAGAAAAATAAAACATAAGAACACAAGAGAAAACACTACCTTTAAAACGGGTAACACTTTTTGATTTGAGCTCAAAGGATTCCTCGGGAAGACCTCTGCCCAAAGTGTTTTTGGAAAAAGGACTTGCGCGCCGAGGACTTGGAAAATAGGAAACTTGCGCGCCATATGTTTTTCAAGATCAGAAGATCAAAATATGGAAAAGGGTGTAGGTTCGCGCAAGTTTGGGAGTTGGTCGTGCAAGTGTCCAAAAGGACAGAAGACTTGCGCGCTGAGACTGGGTCGCAAATGTGACTTGCGCGCCGTCATGCAGGGTGGTTAGTTTGCCTATAAATACTGGACCACCCCTCCTCTTTTTCCACTGGAGTTCAACTCTTTGAGAAATCAGAGCTCCTGTCGCGCAGGTGTGGTGGGCGCACAGGTGGTGTGTGTGGTCGCGCAGGTGAAGTTGCGCACTAGTGGTTGAAGTTGTGTGCCGGTGTTAGAAGTTGCGCGCCGGTTGGCAGTTGCGCACCAATATTGGTTTGGGAATAAATGGAATATAGTCGCACAAGTTTGGAGTTGAGGAAGCTTGAGTCGCGCAAGTGTCTGAGGAGGACTTGCGCGCCCGTTGTGAGTTGCGCGCCGATACTTGCGCGCCAAAATTGACTTGCGCGCCAAGTAAGGTATTGTTCCAGCGGTGCTTCTCGGACTGCGTGGATGCTGGTACGTTTCCCGATACCTTAGGTGCAAAGAGATATTCATCTAAAGGTGAAATTTTTACTTCAACAGATCATCTACACACAGAGGAAGATGCATTCATTCATGCAAATGAAGAGACCTACATGTCTATAAACTGTGAGTGGATTCCTTCCAAGAGCAGTGAGCTTAGGAAGAGGAAGAAGGCGATCCTCTCCACCGGCAGTGAGCCATAGAGAGAGATAAATAGGGAGTGACCCTTGGGAAAGTAGTGAGCTGACCCTAAACTTGTAAAGGCAGTGAGCCTGGGCTTAGAAGTGATCTAGCCCGAACCTTGTAATCCACAGCTAGTGAAGATTAGTGGAATTTGGTATGACCGGAACCTGTTGGTGTATGCTCCTTGGACGTAGCCCTTTGCGGTGAACCAAGTAAAATTTCTGTGTCTTATGCTTGCTTTACTTTCTGTTTATATTGTGCAGCAGGAAAGAGAGAGAAGAGTGTTTTTCTTAACAGCGAAACAGGATCAGAACGGGAATTTATTTTTAATTAGTCATACCCTGATTCACCCCCACTCTCAGGGTATTCAGCCTAGTGGACCTAACAAGTATTATAATTTCAGTATTTTATCATATATAATATCATTCAATCTATCCTTTATACGTACCACATATGGTATTAACGAATCAAATCACTTTGAGGTGGCGGTAGTCCGCACTTCCTAAAATGAAGATATCGTGATTACCCATAATGGAAACCATAATGGTATTCCATAAATGAATAATACAGAAGATTAAGTAAAACGTAAACATATTATATATCATATATAAATATAGGTTCATCTTAATGGCCACCACTGAATGTGTTATATGAGTGTTGAACAATCCTCGTTTCGTGAGGCAGAAATTCTCCATCCACAGAAACGATATGTTCTTTAACCATTCGATGTAGGTGTGTATATTTGTAGCTCGAATAATTCATATAAAAACATCCTATTATATTGAAGATACTGTTTTTGTTACAAAATAAAGGAATAAAAAGCGTTTAGAGGGTTGGAGAAGAAAAATAAAACATAAGAACACAAGAGAAAACACTACCTTTAAAACGGGTAACACTTTTTGATTTGAGCTCAAAGGATTCCTCGGGAAGACCTCTGCCCAAAGTGAGGCTTCAAGGAGTAAGAGAGAGATGTGGAGAGACAAAATGGGCAAGGGTTGGCCGAGCCAATGGCTTGAGAGGTGTGGGTAAGGTGGTAGAGGTGGGGGCCTTTTATAAGAGGAGAGGAGGGGCACTCTTGGAATGTTATAAAAGTTTACTTTATTATAAAATGATTTTTGGATTTAAAAGGTCCCAAAATTATATATTTATAGGATAAGGTTCTAGGAGTTTGAAATAAACCCGTCCAATAGGTTTTTGACATGTTTAGGTCTTATATTTTACATTATCTTTTCATTTTATTTAAATCGTTAAATAATGAGGTAATCGTTGTATCATCATGGTATCAGAAATAATATAATTTATATAATGACTAAAAATTATAAAAAACTATCATGATGTAGAAAATATTATTAGCTTTCTAATGACTATTTATAGTAAAAAATATGACTTGTATAACCCCATTTAAAAATTCTTTTAGTAAACCAACTCATGTTTGAGACATTTTAATTTTAACATTGAATAAAAAGTTATTAATGTCATTTTCCGACCAATGTGGCTCCATGGGGTACCCAAGTTGACCGATGGATTTTATTGGTCGGAAATGACACATAAAATAAGAGTAGGACATGGTTCTAGGTCATGCCATATTATTAAAACATTATTTTTACCTTAAACAACACTAATTACCTCTAATCGCGATTAAAAACTTAAAAGTTACTATTCACCAAAAAAATTATTTTTAATCCCATTGAACAACATTTTACTTCTTAATGACAACCATGTATGTTGGATTTTTGAAATTCAAAACACAGAGGTGGTAAAATTTCATTTAAATGGAAAATCAGTTTTTATAAGTACCACTTAGTGGTTTCACTATTCATCAAAATTGATATTTTTCAGAAAAATACCAAAACTTCACACTAAGATAAATTTGATATTGCGAATTCAAAAATTATTTCTATTTTAAAAAATTAAAAACTTATAAGTTAAGTTAATTAATTTAATAATTAAATCCCGCTGTCAGAGCAAATAGCGTGTTTTTAGGAAACAATAAGTACCAAAAGATTGACACTAGTTTAAGTCCCATTTCAAAGTAAAATTAATTCCAAAGACCAATATTGGATTAAATGGTAAAAATATATTCTAATTTCACTTTAAAACAATTCAAAATATAATCTAATCATATAAATAAATTAGACTAGAAAGAGTTTTTGAATTAAAATACAACATTTTTCACTATTCATTAAAAAATGAACTTTATCGGAAAAATACCAAAAAATTACACAAAGTAAATTTTGATGTCCCGATTCTAAAGAAGAATTTTAATTCATAAAATATAATGTATAAGAGTTACCAACACTATATTTAATGATGATTCTCCATCAAAAGGCGATAAGTGGACCTTTAGTAAATATTAGAGTATATATGCCTAAAATTGAAATCTTTTCGTATTTTAAGACTTTATCCTTTATTGGATAAATGTAAAAACATTTAACAAACATATATAACCATATTTTAGTTATTTCTATTCATTCCTGCCAATACAACAGGTACTTTTTAACTACCATTTAAAATAATATTATTTTATTACTAATTTGCAACGTAAGATTTCCAAGAAACTCTTTGTTGCGTATCGCGTACGCTATTGAATATAGAAACCCCATTAAAGTAAAATTAATAATTAATTCATAAATATTAATAAAAATGAAAATTATTTATTCTTTATTTACCTGGGGTGTTACATCCTTCCCCCCTTTTTGGAATTGCGTCCTCGCAGTTTTATTCACTTATCAAAATAAGTGGGGGTATTTATCCCTCATAGATTTTTCAGATTCCGATGTTGCCTCTTCAACCATATGGTTTTTCCATAAAACATTTACATGGTGAATTACCTTATTCCGCAACACTTGCTCTCTATGGTCAAGAATCTGGACTGGGTTTTCTTCATAAGAGAGATTCTCTTCCAACTGAACTACCTCTGGGCTCAAAACATGAGATGGATCTGGCATGTATTTTCTCAACATCGAAACATGAAAAAACTTGTGTACCTGATATAAACTTGGAGGTAAAGCCACTCGGTATGCAACTGATCCAACTTTCTCTAGAATTTCATATCGTCCAATGAACCTTGGAATTATCTTTCCTTTCTTTCCAAATCGCATCACACTTTTCCATGGTGAAAATTTGAGAAAGACATGATCACCTACCTCGAAAGATAGATCCTTCCTCCGGTTATTCGAGTAACTCTTCTTCCTGCTCTGAGCTGTTCTCATCTGTTTCTGAATCAACTAAAAATTTTCTGCCATCTCTTCTACCAATTCGGGTCCCATCAACTTCCTTTCACCCACTTCATCCCAGAAAGCTGGAGTTCGACACCTCTTCCCATATAATGTCTCAAATGGTGCCATCTGTATACTGGAATATAAACTGTTATTATAAGGAAACTCAACCAAAGAATGATGTTGGTCCCAACTTCCCGGATAATCCATCGAACAAGAACGTAGAATATCCTCCAAAGTCTGAATTGTTCGTTCTGACTACCCATCTGATTGAGATTGAAAAGCTGTACTAAAATTTAATACAGTACCCAACGACTTTTGAAGGCCTTTCCAAAAGTTATAAGTGATCCTGGGATCACGTTCAGATACAATAGAGAGAGGAACTCCATATAACCTAACTATCTCTTTAAGATACAAACAAGAAAGTTGATCTAGGGAGGAAGTATCTCGCATGGCAAGGAAATGAGCAGATTTAGTCATGTGATCAACAATAACCCAGATTGCATTATTACCACGAGGTGTCTTCGACAATCACACAACGAAGTCTATGGATATATTCTCCCATTTCCACTCTGGCACTGGTAAAGGCTGAAGCATCCATTTCAGTAACTGCCACATTGCTTTAACCTGTTGACAAGTCAAACACTTCACAGTAAAATCAGCAATATCCCTTTTCATTCCGTCCCACCATTAATACTCCTGATGATCTCTATACATCTTAGTACTACCAGGATGGACTGAAAACGGAGAACTATGAGTTTCACCTGACAAATCTCTCTTCAATTGTGAATCACACGGCACACACAATCTCTTCCCAAATCTCGAAACAAAATTATTATCAATATTGAATTCAGGAAACTTACCCTTCTGAACCAGCTCTACCTTTTTCTGCAACTCGCTATCTTACTTCTATGCTTGCTTATTTCTATCTAATAGAGAATATTTCACTGATACATGAAACAAAACAGAAGGACATCCTGCACAAAAAACATCTATGCCAATGTTCATCAAATCCTTAACCAAAGGATCACATTCCAAATGCAACATTGCTAATGAATCATTACTTTTTCGACTCAAAGTATCATCCACTTTATTTTCTTTTCCTGGATGGTAATGAATTGTACAATCATAATCCATGATTAATTATAGCCATCTCCTCTGCCTCATGTTCAATTCTTTTTGAGTTAATATATACTTTAAACTTTTGTGATCGGTATATATTTCACTCTTTACTCCATACAAATGATGCCTCCAAATTTTTAAAGCAAAAAAACAACAGCTAATTTCAAATCATGTGTAGGATAATTTACCTCATGAGTTTTCAACTGACGTGAAGCATAAGCACTGCCTGATCATTCTGCATTAGGATGCAACCAATTCCTTTCAATGAAGCATCACTTTAGATAAGAAACTCACCATTCCTGGAAGGTAGTGCCAAAACTGGAGCATTCACTAATCTTCTTTTCAACTCCTGGAAAAAATCATCACATTATTTTGTCTAGATAAACATAACACCCTTTTGAGTTAGCTTAGTCATTAGACTAGATAACCATGTAAATTTTCTAACAAACCTTCGGTAATAGCCTACAAATCCAAGGAAGCTACGAATATCAGTTACATTAGTGGGTCTTGGCCATTCCTCTAAAACCATTGTTTTTGCAGGATCAACAGTTATCCTACCTTAATAAACAATGCTACCAAGGAAAGAAATTTTTTTCAACCAAAACTCACACTTGCAGAATTACCCATACAATTTATTTTCATTTAAGGATTGCAAAATAACCCTTAAATGAATTTCATACTCCTATTTACTTTTAGAAAACACAAATATATCATCAGTAAACACAACCACAATTTATCACCTGAGTCAAATGAGCCATCACTGCAGAAAACTGTTTAGTTCTGATTCTGACCATCTCAGGATACTGATTTGAATGGTAATTTCCCTATGTATGCATTCCCAGAAAAGTTGTTTTGTTTCCTCTATGAAAAAACATTCTTAACCCAAAAATATATTAGGCGAAGAAAAATGTTAATCTTTAAATGCTATATAATTTAAATCATTCCATAAATTAATTTATAATTTAACAATTTTGTAAATCCTAAAGTTGTCTAAACCAACCTATGATACCAACTATATTGCCCCAGCCTTAAAAAATACTTAATCTTGAGTTATTACAAGATTACACATTGAGGATATTTTCAGGTTTAGAGTTTTAGAGAATTAGATAATAAAACATGCATTACATTTCATATTTAAACAAAGTGGTTACCTAAAAGATAGTACTAATTTTTCCCATCAATGGAAACCTATTTAAAATAAAAGTTGGATTCTTTCTTGACACTTCATTGACACTATCATCACATCATGTACCTTTCCCTTTACCTATGAAAAACATTTCAAAAACTTGGGATGAGCATAAAAAGCTTAGTACGGGATACAAAAATATGGAAAGGAAACATGAGTACATATATTCATAAGAATGAAATCATACATTACCCATAAAACCTAATCACTTTAACATACCTCATAAAATCATTAATAAATCATAGAAATCATAATACATAAAGGTAACTTGAGGCATTCATAACAATCTTATGTAGGGAGTAACCCTCTTGGTTACGTTTGGAATACACATCATAGTATATTCCTTAAATCTCTTCGAAGAATCCTAAATGATTAACCCCTTCATGTTACCCAATGCATTGGAGAGCTATATCGGGCTCACCCTCCCTTAGTTTATCACGGAACCACCCATCTTTATAATAATGCCCAAGAACCATAACATAATTGTATCACATAAAACATGCATAAAGGAAACATAAAATTTCCACTTTTCAATCACAAGATATCAATAAAAAGCATTGATATAAAAACATTATGAAAACCATTTTCAATACCAAAATAAAATTAATGTAAAACATGGTATTTATTTTTCATTTTAAAAAAATGTATGGCTTGTAGAGGAAGTCGAAACTCAAATAATGGTTACGGTGGAGGAGAAGTCATTGTCTCCGCATACGTATGAAAAAAACATTCCTTTTTCTAATTTAGTAAAATGCTTCGTATAAAAAGATTCCTTTGGGATAAATGTAAAAGTCAAAGGGGTGTATACACCATATAAAATAAAGTTGTGTATAAAACAAAATATGCCTCAATGAAAGGAGATTGAGACGAAGTCCCATACCTCGGGTCCGACTAGACTCGATCGTTCTTTAACATCATAAATAATAAACTTGAGTTAATTTCTACTTTCTTAAGAACCTTTTTTCAACTTAATTAATCCTTTAATATCACTTATTACCATTTTATGAACACTATGTAATTATTTAAGTTAATAACGGTCGTTTTAACGATCATTGGTACTTGAGTAAAAAATATGCTCTTTATAATTACAAGTTGTTCAGGTATCCATTATATACAGAGTTATACTCATGATGTGTATATAATATATATCATATATATCCAGTATATACATGAATTTATAATATTACATAACATTTAGAGGTAAGAAATGAAATGCACCGTTCATGGAGACGGTAAGCCGCACGTACGCATGAACACTACTTCCATTTATATTTCAAATTTAATGGAATTAAAACATAATGAGACATAATAGTACTATAAGTATAGTATTTTATAATATATAATATCATTCAATCTATCCTTTATATGTACCACATATGGTATTAACGAATCAAATCACTTTGTTTGGGCGGTAGTCCGCACTTCTTAAAATGAAGATATAGCGTTTACCCATAATAGAAACCATAAACGTATTCCATAAATGAAAAATACCGAAGCTTAAGTAAAACAAAAACATATAATATATTACATATAAATATATTGACATCTTAATTTCCACATTTTAATGTGTTATATGAGGGTTTAACAATCATCGTTTCGTGAGGCAGAAATTCGCCATCCATAGAAACAGAATGTTCTTTAACCATTTGATGTAGGTGTGTGTAAGTGTAGCTCGAATACTTCTTATGAAAAAATCCTAGTATATTGAATATACTGTTTTTGTTACAAAAGAAAGGAATAAAAAGAGTTTACAGGGTTGGAGAATCAAAATAAAACATAAGAACACAAGAGAAAACACTACCTTTATAACGGGTAACTCTTTTTGATTTGAGCTCAGAGGCTTCCTTGGGAAGACTTCTGCACAAAGTGAGGCTTCAAGGAGTAATAGAGGGATGTGGAGAGACAACATGGGCAGGGGTTGGCCGAGCCAAAGGCTTGAGAGGTGTGGGTAAGGTGGTAGAGGTGGGGGCCTTTTATAAGAGGAGAGGATGGGCACTCTTGGAATGTTATAAAAGGTTACTTTATTATAAAATGATTTTTGGATTTAAAACGTCCCAAAATTATATATTTCGAGGATATGGTTATAAGAGTTCTAAATCCACCCATCCAATAGGTTTTTGATATGTGTAGGTCTTAGATTTTATATTATCATTTCATTTTATTTAAATCGTTAAATAATGATGTAATCACTGCATCATCATGGTATCATAAATAATTTAATTTATTTAATGTCTAAAAATTATAAAAAAATAACATGATGTAGGAAATCGTTTTAGTTTTCTAATGACTACTTGTAGTTAAAAATATGACTTGTATAATCCCATTTAAAAATTTTCTTAGTAAAACAACTCATGTTTGGGGCATTTTAATTTTAACATTAAATAAAAAGTTATTAAAGTTATTTTCCTACCAAAGTGGATCCATGGGGTCCCCAAGTTGACCCATGGATTATATTGGTCAGTCGTGACACATCCAATAAGGTTAGGACATGTGTCTAGGTCATTTCATATTATTAAAACATTATTTTTACCTTAAACTACACTAATTACCTCTAATCGCGAAAAAAACTTAAAAGCTACTATTCACCAAAAAATTATTTTAATCCCATTGAACTACATTTTACATCTTAATGAAAACAATGTATGTCAGATTTTTGAAATTCAAAACACAGAGGTGGTAAAATTTCATTTAAATGGAAAATCAGTTTTTATAAGTACAACTTAGTGGTTTCACTATTCATCAAAAATTGACGTTTTTCCGAAAAATACCAAAACTTCACGCTAAGCTATATTTGATATTCTGAATTCAAAAATGTTTTCTATTTTAAAAAATTAAAAACATTTAAGTTACATTAATTAATATAATAATTAAATCTCGTTGTTAGAGAAAATAGGGTGTTTTTATGAAACAATAAGTATCAAAAGATTGACACTAGTTTAAGTCAATTTTCAAAGTGAAATTAATTCAAACGACCACTATTGGATTAAATGGGAAAAATATATTCTAATTGAACTTTAAAACCAATTAAAAATATAATCTAACTATATAAATAAATTAGACTAAAAAGAGTTTTTGAATTAAAATACAACATTTTTCACTATTTATTAAAAAAATGAATTTTATCGAAAAAATACCAAAAATTTACACAAAGTAAATTATTATGTCACGATTATAAATAAGAATTTTATTTGGTCCAATATAATGTATAAGAGTGACCAAAACTATATTTAATGATGGTTCTCCATCAAAAGGTGATAAGTGGACCTTTAGTGAATATTAGAGTATATATGCCTAAAATTGAATTCTTTTCGTATTTTATGCCTTTATACTTTATTGGATAAATATAAAAACATTTAAAAAACATATATAACTACATTTCAGTTATTTCTATTCATTCCCTCCAATACAACAACTCCATATTAACTACCATTTAAAATAATATTATTTTATTACTAGTTTGCAACGTAAGATTTCAAAGAAACTATTTATTGCATATCAGGTACGCTATCGAATATAGCAACCCCTTTAAAGTAAAATTAATATTTAATTCATAAATATTAATAAAAATCAAAATGATTTATTCTTTATTTACCTGGGATGTTACACATCCAATGATTCTTCTTTACACATTTTTGACATGTCGGTGGTTAGATACTCTTTCCTCCATTTTCGTTTAGCCAACCAGCTTGAAACTCCAATCCTCTTTTCATATCCTCATGTCCAAAGGACCAATAACTGAACTCTATGTCTACTTTGAGAGAAAATCATATCAATTCTCCATAAACCCATATTATCAGGTAACTAATGCCTTTCTAATGTGTGTCTTTAATAAATAAAAGAATCTATCTATTTTTCATTAATTATTGATAAAAAATATAGAGGCGTATCAAACAACCCTTGTTATGTTTACTTAGTATTCATTTGAAATTAATATTCCTTTAGATTTATCTCTAGTAATAATAACTTTATCACTTTACTATGAGTTCTAGGGAAATACTTTTCAAGAAATATTTTCTAATGTTTTTCACACTCCATATATTCAATTTTATAATTTGACATAGAATTCATTATCAACACCCACCACTGATCAATATAACCATATAGAAGATATATGGAAATGGTCATATTCTTTTTCTCAGAATAATTGATCCCAAAATATTTATTCTCCATTGAGTTGAATCACTATTCCGTGATAATTTGATTTAAAGATCCATTAAATATTGGATTTCTTGCCACATAAAAAACTCAACAACCAATTTTTCCATATTTTATGAAGGTGGGTGTTCCAAATAGTTTATGTTATTGTTCATGGACTGATATAGATGGGTAAACATCTACATAATTTTTTGAACTCCACCTCAAATGGCTGAGGGGTTGTTATTCAATCAATCGATGAATTGACCCTCGAATGGGTTGTTGGAATATTTTATCATAGTTCCAACCATTTTGGAAAATAAAAACTATTTGAACAAAACAAGAATCAATCATTCATAAATAAATCATTTATTCCTATGTGAACGTTAATTCTAAAATGATATCATATGGGATCCCATTATTTAGACTTCTATAAAATAAAATCATCAAGGATGTTTACCTATAATTTGTATTATCCTAATGGGTGTCAATAACATTATCTAATCATAAATCCAAAATTAATTAAACAATATAATTGATACAAACTATTGTGACCCTACTTTTTCATACATTATTATTACAACATTTTTATGATAAAAAAATATATCTATACATTCAAGGATCAAAATTCATAATATCTTAGGAATATTATGATCATACATCACCTATATATAATAAAATGGAATAATTATTAAAATAATTCTTCATTAAAAACATAAAATCTACCAAATTCTATTTTGTTCATGTAGTAACTTAATGATATATACCTATTAAAGGGTTGATCTAAAATCCCATTAAGAGGAATAATAATATTCTTCGAATAATAGACATGAATCAATAGTACATAGGTGATCATAATAATCATAATAATTTCATTAGACTATTATAATTATTTTAGAGACCTGAAGCTTGACATACATGGACATTAAATTACTTTTGTGGAATAATAAATACATAACAAAAACAGACACACAAGGACCGTAATAGTTTAGTGTCTTTGTAAACTCAGAATATAAACATCTAATCATGTTGAAATATCTTCAACATCTCCCTTAATGATCTTCACCTTTTTGTTTCCTTACCTAAAACCTTTCTTTATTTCCCGTGGAAAATAAAACATAAAAAGGGTGATCTCAAATGCTCAGTAAGGGCAAACATAGAGAACATAAAACAATCCATAAAAATTTGAAAGAAAAAACTTGAACATGAAATCTAAATATTAAAACCTTGAGCAAAGACATAAATCATGGAAGTACGTAAGGCATTTATCATAAAAAAACATCAATCACGATAAAATAGCATGCGAATAAAACATGAAATTGTGGAAACCATTCAGCACATGTAATTATTTCCATAGTAGCCAAGGCATTTCTACAAAGACCATCTTAGTGGACCAAGTCCCTTTCTGAATCGAGTTCACTCCTCGTTTCTGTCCTGTAACCCTGAACCAAATTAACTTACCATTCCAGCCATGTCTATCTCATGAGATATAAATATTTACCGAATGCATTAGAGGGAGATATAGGTCCCACCCATCTCATAATGAAATCATTCTTACTTGTTCCTCAAAATAAACACAAATCATTCATAATAACCCAACGAATAAAATGGGTTTCATAAACATAATCTCATCATCAAATAATCCATATTAATGAAATAGATATCACTTCATAATAATAAAATTGAAACCATGTAAATCATAGAGACATTATACCTGAAACATACACATATGAAATAATTTCAACTTAGAAGGAAGATTGTTTTGATAAAACACTTGAAATGAATTCTTGAAGAAAATACCCTTTCTTCTTCAAAATCAATTTATTTTCACAAAACGTCATGAAATTTTAAAAGAAAAATATTTTTTTTAAAATAGTTATGAAATATTATGGAGTAAGCTTCATGAAAATAAGGCTTTATAAAACCGTAAAAATCCTTTCATGTCGTATATGTTAAAAAAACATTCTTCTCGTACTTCTGTCAGAAAAGTCAAAAAGTACCGTGTAGGGTAAATAAAAGAAAGATTCCTTCCATACCATGGGGTAAATGTCAAATAAGTAAAAAGGACATTAAATATACACGAATAAATTTTTATAAAACATGGACATGGATGAGAGCAATAACCCCAGTAAATACTTACGAATAAGCAATCTCGTATAAAAATGAGATTTGAAAAATTATCCCTTACCTTAGTTCCAATATGCTTCGTACGTATACGAACCTCCTATATAATGATTTAAATAATGTCATTGACATATTACAGAATCATATTCATTGTTATGATATCATATATTGTTCACATATGACTTTATATTACACATTCTTTTGTAAATTTGATGTAAAATCAGTGTTTTGGATAAAATCGTTTCATTTATCATATGTGTTTCGACTTGTCATTCTTGATATTATTAATTATATCCCGATTTACATAATTCCAGAATGTAAAACATTATTTATATATAATATATATTCATCATATACATATATATATTATAGATTGATAAAAGGAATGAAATACACCATTCATGGAGACGGTAGGTCGTACAAACGCATGAACGCTGTTTTCGTTTCCATATTGAATTGAATGTAACTAAATAGATGAAACAAATATATATAAACATAAATCCAGTAGAATAATTATGTAATATATTTCATTATTATAAATTATATATACTTTATAATCATTCTTGAATGGTTAATCATGGAAAATGAATCTCAACGCGTTCGTAGAGACGGTAGTCCGTACGTACGCACAAGCAACGATATCATTCCCATGTTTGTGAAATTGTATTTAAGTGTATGTATAATATTAAAGAATCAATATCACTTTACAGTTATCATATATAGTTATTATTTATGCCGTTATACCTATCCATGTAAGGTGTTAGTGGAAAAATAGATTTCACCACTGCGTGGAGACAGTATTCCGTACGTACGCACGCGTGGTGATTCCGTTTTCCATAGGATGGATAGATGGTGAAATAGGGTTGTTTAATACTTATAATAACATATCAGTATATGATTTAAACTTGTGTTGTTACTTCATAATGAAAAAACTAAATAAGAATAAGTGGAAGAAGAAATAAAGTTGAAAGAATCGGTAATAGACATTACCTCTTCTTTGAAGCGCCTCTTCTTAACCTCCACTTAGGACACTAAATGTGGTCATTAAAGAAGACCCGGACCACTAGGATGTTTCTAAGGAAGTGTATAAGAGAATTTTTCATGGTTTTTCCATGCTTAAAGGCTCATAGTTGTGTGAGGAAGAGAGGGAGGAGTTTCCCTTTTATAAGGGAGGAGAGGGGAACCTTTGAAAAAACAAAAAATATTATATTATTATAAAGTCATATTCGGTTTTTTATAGCTCAAAATTGATTTATTTATAATCTAAGGTGGGGATGAGTAGAAATCCTCTCATCTAATATAATTTATTCATGTTTAGGTTTCTAGTTTAACCTTATCATTTAGATTTAACTTTAAGTTAAATAATTTTACTTTTACCGTGTCTTCTTGTTTTCTTACAATATAAGGTTAATAAACTTATGATAACGAGCCAAAAGAAGACCAAGTGGTTCATTATTAATATATATAAACATATATAAGTCATGTGGAAAATAATTATATTTTTTGGAATAAAATAACAATTAATAATATAATATATGTTTTAAAAACTATTTTATGTCAATTTTGACACTATTTGTAATTGATTTTTGTGAAAATTATAACAGAATTTTTAGTCGAAAAAAGTTTATTAAATCTATAATATCATGTCATTTTAACATACGGAATTATTGTAATTCATAAAAAGTCTCAAAGTACATTTATTTGGGTATTTATAACATCAATTATGTCAACATTTCATTAATAAGATAATTACTGCATCATCATTGTATCATAAATAAATTAAATTATTTAATGTCTAAATATTACAAATATAATACTGTTATGTAGGAAATAGTTTTATCTTTCTAATGAATATTTATAGTCTAATTTATCTTCTGTATAACCCTATATTAAAAATTATTTAGTTATTAAACATTGATTTTAACTATTTTAACCCTTCTTTAAATTAATTAATAATAAATGTCCTAATCTAATCCATGTGGGCCTAAATGGTCATTGTTTATTACTAATGTTGTTTTTGGTCGAATTATACTTATCCAATATAATTAGAACATTTGTTAGGGTAATATTAATATCATTTGTACCCCTAATTACCATATTTACTTTTAACCGTGGTAAATAAAAGTAAAAAGTTACTATTCAACAAAAATTATTTTCATCTCATTGAACCACATATGAGTCCTTGATATTAACTGTGTCTCTCGGATTTTCGAAATTCAATGCACAGAAGTGGTAAAATTTCATTTAAATGAAAAAGTCGGTTTTTATAACTACCACTAAGTGGTTTCACTATTCAACGAAAATTACAGTTTTTCAGAAAAATACAAAAAATTCAGCCTAAGAATTATTTGATATTCTTGAATTCAAAATTAATGCCTATTTTGAAAAATTCATAACATATATGTGGAATTAATTAATTTTAAATTTAATTCCCGTTATCAACTCAAATAGAAGGTTTTTAAGAAACAAAAACAATCAAAAGATTGATACTTGTTTATATCAAATTTCAAAGTGAAATTAATTCAATGAACAAAATTGGATTAAATGGTAAAAATATATTCTATTAAAACATTAAAACTAATTAAAAAATAATCTAACCATATAAATTATTGTGATGAAAAAAGTTGATTTTAATTAAAATATAGCGTGTTTTTACTATTCATTAAAATATGAAAGTTATCAGAATAATATGAAAAATTTATCCAAAGTAAATTTTAATATCCTAATTCCAAAGAAGAATTAAATTTTGTCATATTGAACTTATAGACATGTCAAAAACAAAATTTGATGTGGGTGAGTCATCAAAAGGAGAGAAAACTGTAATTTTTTAAAAATACATATTATACACGAAAAATTTATTTTGTTCTCATACCATATTCTAGAAAATGTGTAAGATGTATAATAATGTTATAAAATTAAAAATGTAGTTAATACTATTCATATCAGCTAGCACACAATAATATTATAACTATATATTGTTATTTAGTGAAACCAGGTATTGCGTACAACACTCCCTATTGAGGAAGGTCGCGATTGCGTGTAATGCAATCCAAGTCAGGGTTGGGTGTTGTGAAATACTCCTCCATTCTTTCGTATAACAGAATCCAACCATATTTCTTTTATACATTTAGTATATATATATATTAAATCAATGTTTCATAGAATAACTTCTATCAAAATTGTGTGTAACATGATCCAAGAATAGTGTTGTGTATACTGCAAGCTCATATGGTGTTGCGTATAGCGCAAGGAAATCATGCTGTTGCTTACAACATAAGACATAAATGAAATTAAAAGAATATTTTTCATAAAATATTGGGGTGTTACATTCTACCCCCCTTAAAATGAATTTCAGCCTCGAAATTCGCCAGGGTTATAAATAGTTTACCACTCGAATGTTTCATTAATAGAAACCCACATCGTAAAAAGGAACACCATAACTTGGGTTTAAAAACTAATGTATGAAACATAATGGTTACCCAAATTAACTCATCACTGGGTTTCCATGTAGGAGAACATAGGTGAAAATATGGATATGGAAGAAAAATCTAACCATCAAGTTCTGATGGAGAGTGGTAGAGAACATGGCTATGAAAAATCCATCAATCACAAAGCCATATATTTGTGATAATCTAAAGCACAATCTGATTCATCATATATAGGGGCACTAGGACAACATTTTTGGTTTTCAAGATCATTTCCCTAAAGTTGAAGAATTTGAATTAGAATAAATACTTATTTTATTTTGGTAAAATCTTACTGTTGTTCGTGCCTTGAAAGATTTCCACTTCATCTCTTAAAGAAATGAAGTTGAATTTGTTATTCGTGATGTGTTAGTATATCATGTTATAAAATGACAGGTCATTCCATCTATCTAAAACAAAATGTTAGCAAAAGTTATTAAATATACATAAGATGATATATAGTGAGATTAATCATATATGGTTCCTAAAATGGACTTATACTTCATATATCATACTTCTTAATATAATAAAACTAATTTCTACTAAACATGGACTTCCTGTAGGCCAGTAATAGGCAATAAAGGCATGTTGCACTTCAGTTGTGGGTTCGATTCCCACAGCCTCTTCCGACGCGATGGGTTGTCGCCCGTCCTGCAGGTTGTCCTTTTTCTAAAACTACATTACTATAACATCTCATCAATAATATCAAAAAATGATCTATCCATAAACAATACTAACTTATTCCCAACATAATCCATTCCAATCTTTAGGCTTATCTAAAATACTTCAGTCTATTCTCATAGTATAAAGAAAATTATTACTTGAAATGTCATCAACCAGGCATGTGAATACCATCATTTATCTCCCATATATCTTGTCGGTAACATTCCAATCATGTGAATACCTTAATCATGTATTCTCTTGAAAAATGAATACCCATTAAACCTTAGTGAAAACATGAAGGCTGACAAAGGTTAAATATTTATACATACCAAAATCCAAAAATTCTATATACTCAAACAATGATATAACCTTCTCCTTATATCAGTCATGAGCTCATGAATACTATCAAACATTTAATTTTCTCCTTAGCCCTTCATTATGTGAATATCATCTACTTTTCAAAAATATATGAAGAACCTTTCATGGTTACTAGTACCATTCATTATACCCTTTCAAAACATAATGAAAGACAACAGTGTAATAATCCTTCGATGTCTCTTTATTCCATAGTACCATGAGATTACTTATTCAACATTACACTTGATTAACATGTAATCATTCCACTACCTTCTTAAACCATTGACCGAGCTTCAACAATTCTTTCATCTCACATATCAATTGTATTCTCTTCATCATCATCAACATAAAAACTACCCATACGACCATACTGATTCTCTTCATGAGTCTTTCCCTTAGGGAATTGGTTTGTATAATTCCCGTACATTCCACATTTAAAACATTTAACAATTGTTGATGTTGTAGAAATACCATTATCCTCATTCATGGTGTTAACTGAACCTTTTACTTTTCACTTACTGGCTTTGTGTCCTTTTCTACACCCAAAGCATCTTCCAGTTCCTTTGAAACATTTTCCTTGATGCCTCTTCCCACATGATTTACATAGGGGAAATTGAACTTTCTTTCCTCTATGATAATCATGAAACTCCATCTTTCTCTTATTAGCTGAGTCAGGAAACTTACCAAATTTGAGTTTATTGATCATATTATGATATTGCTGATTTGGCATAATAATGATGTTTGGACATCCAAATCCCATTTCATTTGGTTACTTATGAATAATATCATTCCATTTTCTATCATATCCTCCATTATCGTGAATCATCTTGTTCCCAGCCATTTTCTAAAACCCAAAAAGAATAGTGTGAGAGGAAAAAATCATAATAAAGGGGAAGTAACTTCAATATCTAACATCTTAGTTTTAATCTAATATTGTTACCATAATTCTAGAACTATAACATATACTTATACTTAACCTTCGGGACATCCCTAGACAAACCTTATAAATATCTCTAGGGATCTATCTAAAGTTTTCACATCCAAGTTTCCAAAGGTTGACTAAACCTTTCCTCTGATAACAACTGTAGAAACCCGAAGCTTGACGTACATGGAAATTACATTACTTTTTTGGAATAATTAATACATAACAAAAACAGACACACAAGGACCATAATAGTTTAGTGTCTTTGGAAACTCAGAATATAAAAATCTAATCATGTTGAAAGATCTTCTACATCTCCCGTAACGATCTTCCTCTTTTTTTTCCTTACCTAAAACCTTTCTTTATTTCCTGGGGAAACTAAAACATAAAAATGGTGAGCTCAAATGAACAGTAAGGGAAAACATAGGGAACATAAAACAATCCATAAACATTTGAAAGAAAAAAATTGAACATGAAATATAAACATTAAAACCTTGAGAAAAGACATAAATGTTGAAAGTACGTAAGGCATTTATCATAAAGGAAAATCAATCACGATAAAATAGCATGGGAATAAAACATGTAATTGTGGAAACCATTCAGCACATGTTATGATTTCCATAGTAGCCAAAGCATTGCTGCCAAGACCATCTTAGTGGACAAAGTCCCTTTCTGAATCGAGTTCACTCCTCATTTTAGTCCTGTAACACTAAACATGATTAACTTACCATTCCATCAATTTATTTTTTCATGAGATATAAATCTTTACCCAATAAATTGGAGGGAGATATAGGTCCCACCCATATCATAAAGAAATCATTCTTAGTTATGCCACAAAATAAACATACATCATTCATAATAACAAAATGAATAAAATGGATTTCATAAACATAATCCCATCATCACATAATAAATATAAAATAAATGGATATCATTTCATAATAATAAAATTGAAACCATGTAAATCATAGAGAAGTTATACCTGAAGCATACACATATGAAATAATGTCATCTTATATGGAAAATGGTTTTGATAAAACACTTGAAATGAATTCTTGAGGAAAATATCATTTATTCTTCAAAATAAATTTCTTTTTACAAAACGTCATGAAATTTTAAAAGAAAAAGATTCTATTTAAAATAGTCATGAAATATTTTGGAGGAAGCTTCATGAAAATAAGGCATTATAAAACCTTAAAAATCCTTTCATGACGTATACATTAAAAAAACAATCTTCTAGTAGTTTTGTAGGAAAAATCAAAAAGTACCTTGTAGGGTAAATAAATGAAATATTCCTTCCATGTCATAGGTTAAAAGTCATAGGGGTAAAAGGAATTTAAACATAAATGAATACACTTTTATAAAACATGGACATGGATGATAGCAATAACCCCAGTAAATACTTACGAATAAGAAATCTCGTATAAAAATGAGATTTGCAAAATTATCCCTTACCTTAGGTATGATATGCTTCGTACGTATCTAAACCTCCTATATAATCATTTAAATATTTTCATTGACTTATTAAAGAATAATATTTATTGTTATGATAACATATATAGTTCAATTGTGACTTTATATTACCCGTTCTTTTGTAAATTTGATGTAAAAGCAGCATTTTGGGTAAAATCGTTTCATTTATTGTATGTCTTTCGACTTGTCGTTCTTGATATTATTACTTATATCCTGATTTACATAATTAAAGAAAGTAAAAAATTATTTATATATAATATATATTCATCATATACATATATATATATTATAGATCCATAAATGGAATGAAATACACCGTTCATGGAGACGGTAGGCCGTACATATGCATGAATGCTGTTTTCGTTTACTTATTGAATTGAATGAAACTAAATAGATGACATACATATATATACACATAAATCCAGTAGCTTAATTATGTCATATATTTCATTATTATTAATTATTTATACTTTATAAACATTCTGGAATGGTTAATCATGGAAAATGAATCTCATCGCATTCGTGGAGACGGTAGTCCGTACGTACGCGGGAGCGTTGATATCATTCCCATGATCATTGAATTTTATTGAAGTGTATGTAAAATATTACAGAATCAATATCACTTTAAAATAATCATATATATTTATTCTTTACACCATTATACCTATCCAAGTATGGTGTTGGTGGAAAAACAGATTTCACCACGGCGTGGGGATGGTATTCCATACGTACGCACGCGTAGTGATTTTGTTTTTTGTAGGATGGATAGATGGTGAAATAGTGTTGTTTCATACTTATAATAATATATCCATATATGAGTTATACTTATGTTATTAATTAATAACAAAACAACTAAAGAAGAATAAGTGGAAGAAGAAATAATGTTGAAAGAATCGGTAACGGACATTACCTATTCTTTGAAGTGCCTCTTCTTAACAACCTTTTAAAGCACTAAAATTTGTCTTTGAAGAATACCAGGACCTCTAGGATGTTTCTAGGGAAGTGTAGAAGATAATTTGGCAAGGTTTGGCCGAGCATGAAGGCTCAAAGTGGTTTGCGGAAGAGAGGGAGGAGGTTCCCTTTTATATGGGAGGAGAGGGGCACCTTTAGAAAAACTAAAAATATTATTTTATTATAAAGTCAGATTCGGTTTTTAAAAGCTCCAAATTAATTTATTTCGAACGTAAGGTAGTTATGGGTCGAAATAATCTCATTCCATATAATTTATACAAGTTTAGGTTTCTATTTTAACTTTATCATTTAGATTTAACTTTATGTTAAACAATTTTACTTTTTCCGTGTCTTCTTGTATTCTTACACTATAATGTTAATAAAAATACTATAACAAACCAAAAAAACCCCAAGTGGTTAGTTATTAATATATATAACCTTATATAAGTCATGTGGAAGAACCTTAGATTTTTAGGAAAAAAATAACAATTAATGATATAATATTAGTTTTAAAAACTATTTTATGTCAATTTTGACACTATTTGGTAATTGATTTTTTTGAAAATCATAACAGGATTATTAGTTCGAAAAAAGTTATTAAATAAATAATAACATTTCATATTAACATATAAAACTATTGGAATTCATAAAAAGTCTAAAATTACTTTTATTTGGTTATTTATAACATCAATTATGTCAATATTTCATTAATAAGATAATTGTTGCATCATCATTGTGTCATAAATAAATTAAATTAATTAATGTTTAAAAATTAAAAATAAAATACCATTATATACTATATATTTATAGATTTCTAATGAATATTTATACTCGAATTTATCTTATGTATAACCCTATATTAAAAATGATTTATTTATTGAACATCGATTTTAACTATTTTAACCCTTCTATAAATAAATTAATAATAAATGTCCTAATCTAATCCAAGTGGGTCTAAATGGTCATATGTTATTCCTAAGGTTGTTTTTGGTCGAATTATACTTATCCAATAGAATTAGGATATGTGTTAGTGTAATATTAATATCATTTGTACCCTTAATTACCCTATTTACATTAAACTGTGGTAAATAAAATTAAAAAGTTACTATTCACCAGAAATTATTTTCATCTCATTGAACCACATTTCAGTAGTTGATATTAACCGTGTCTCTTGTATTTTGGAAATTAAATTCATAGATGGGGTAACATTTTATTTAAATGAAAAAGTCAGTTTTTTAACTACCACTAAGTGGTTTCACTATTCATAAAAAATTGTAGTTTGTCCAAAAAATACCAAAACTTCATCCTAAGAATTATTTTATATTCCGAATTCCAAACTGATTTCTGTTTTTCCAAATTCATAACATATAAGTGGAATTAATTAATTTTAAATTTAATCCTCGTTATCAAAATAAATAGCATGTTTTTAAGAAACAAAAACAATCAAAAGATTGATACTTGTTTATATCCAATTTCGATGTGAAATTAATTCCAATGAACAATATTAGATTAAATGGTAAAAATATATTCTAATTAAACATTAAATCCAATTAAAAATATAATCTAACCATATAAATTATTTTGATTAAAAAATGTTGTTTTTAATAAAAATATTGTGTGTTTTTACTATTCATTAAAATATTAAAGTTATCAGAATAATATGAAAAATTTATCCAAAGTAAATTTTTATATCCTGATTCCAAACAAGAATTTTATTTTTTCATATTGAAATTATAGACATGTCAAAAACAAAATTTAAGGTGGGTGTGTCATCAAAAGGCGGGAAAACTGTAATTTTTGAAAAATACATATTTTACACGAAAACTTTATTTTGTTCTCATACAATATTCTAGAAAATGTGTAAGATGAATAATAATGTTATAAAATTAAAAATTTAGTTAATACTATTCATAAATTCTAGTCTATAATAACATTATAACACTATATCGTTGTTTAGTGAAACCTGGTATTGCATACAACACACGCTATCGAGGAAGGTCGCGATTGCATGTAATGCAAGCGAAGTCAGTGTTTCATGTTGTGAAAGACTCCTCTGTTGTTTCATATAATAGATTCCAACCATATTTAATTTCTACATTGAATATAGATATATAAACTAGATGTTTCGTAGACTAACTACTATCAAAATTGTGTGTAACATAATCCAAGAATAGTGTTGTGTATACTGCAAGCTCATACAGGGTTGCGTATAGCGCAAGGAAATATTGTTGTAGCTTACAACACAGGACATCAATTAAATTAAAAGAATATTTTTCATAAAATATCGAGGAGTTACAATCATTATAATCAAGACGCATTCATTTGAAAACATAATAGAATGAAAAAATACATATAAATGAAAGATAATTTGATAGTGGTCAAATACCTCACATAGTAGTGAATAAAGATAAAATTATATCATTGAAAACATATGTGTATAAATCATAACATCATCGTTGTTAACAAATATATAATAGTATTCACACAAAAATACATATAATCTCAAGAGATACATCACTTTACCCAATGAATTGGAGTGATATATAATTATTGGCCCACCTGTCAAATCATAATATTCTCATATCATGCATTCCACATAGAATGTATGAAAATTTTGATAATAAAATATTTTTTATAAGGTAATGTTTTTCTTGAGTATTTCATAAGATAAAATTTCATGAATAATCATTGAGTTTCTAAAATGAATAATTTAAAATATTTTTTTTATTAATCATTATCATTTTGAGGGAAGAATAGAAAACTTTAGATGTGTTAAGGATGTTTTTTTAGAAATATAAAACATTATATTTGGATTAAATATCATATTGGATAGGTTCTAAACATGTATATCCATAAAAGTATAATTTATGAATAATAAAATGAAATTTATTTAGAATTATAGGAATATACATATGAAAGAAATAATGATTTATGGATGCCCCAAATAAAAGGTGAATGGTTTGAAAATCCATTGAACTTAAACCCTACATTATTTCGTCTCTTTTTCACATATGGAATAATAATAATAGGTTTATAGAAACAATTAAAAAAACTATATTATGTTATGTTATGTGAGAATTTATAAATTTAATTTAATTTATTATATTCATTAATGTAAATTTTCCAAGTTTATGCATTTCATTTTCATGATTTCCTTAAACAAATTTCCCATTTTTTATATTAATTTTTTTATTTTGTTATAAGTTAATATTGTATAATTATAATTAATTCTTGAAATATATAATATATATTCAATTATTTATATAGAAAAAATTGTTTATTATAAGCATCCACATGGTTTTTATAAGAAATTAATTATCATCATCTTCATTAGCATTTAACCAACAATTAAAGGGATGTTGTTAAAAGTGAGGGAATCTGATGTATGATCAATTAATATGTACTAAAAATAATATATCCAATATGTATGAATCAATCATATAATATTATAATACATATTAATTATTCAGAAAATATTTGGGTTTGAATGTGATAAAGAAAAATTGAAAGAGGAGAGGAGAATTAGTGGGATAATTGATGAGAACATACCCTCTTCTTAGTGTTTCTTATTTTCTACAAAACTGCAATACATTGATGATTATAGTTGGATGGCTCCAGAACATATATAGGTATGTTAACAGTCTTAATAGTGATTACATGGGTAGATATTTTTCTATGAAAATTATGGGGGGACTTTTTTCAAAGGGTTGGAGGAGGGGACACTTATAATTGAGGGGAGGGGTATTTTTCAGTTCAAATATTGAATAAATTACTATATCTATTATAAAACATATATTAATGATATTTTTGAGATTTAAATTTTTTTATTAAATAACATTATTTTAAACTTTTAATCACTTTATCATTGAAATTCATTATCTTAAACAAAAATAGATGTGAAAAAATCAGGAAATATTATTTTAATGTAATATCATAGATTTTAGGTTTCAGAAAATATATAATTTTGGTTGGAAATCATCTTATTTGTATATTAAATAAAACATTATGAAATTATATGTTTTTTCTTATATCAATAATTTCAATAAATAACTACTTCATTATTAAATTAAGAATGATGTAATTTAAGATACATCAGTTATGTGAAAAACATGATTTTTTCTAATCTTTTGAAAATTGATATATTTCTGAAAATTTCCAAAAAATAACCCTTATAAAATTTTGATGATCTGATTTAAAAAATGATATATAATTTATCAAAATAATTTTCTATCATTGGGAATATTATTTTTCAATAGCATAATTATTATTTTTATGAAATCCTTTAATATACTATTTATCAAAAAAAGTTTTTATATTTTCTTTGATTTTTTAAACTGTGATATTTATTTTTGGATTTATAGTATTTATATTTACTTAAATTAATCATTATAAATATTATTTATATCACAGTTGAATATTTTTGGGAAAACATAATATTTCAACTGCGAGGTTACTATTCCAAACATTTGGGTAACTATTCACAAAATAATGATTATTATTCATTTTATTTGGGTTACTAATCTAACAAACACATTACTATTAAAATAGTAATATCATTATTATAAACACCTCTTTATCCACAATTATTTATCACATACATTCCACTCAAGGATATAATTTTCTATGATCTATAATGATGATTTGTTTTCTAATGTTCTGGTTCATTTCTATAGTGTTGTTTGTGGGATGGATGATTCTAACTGATTAGGATGATTCAAATTTTTCCATTTTATATTATTTGTTTTAAATTTTTCCCCTTCTACAATTTTTAATTATAATTTGATGTGTGATTAAATAATGTGTCGATTTTCATTAAAAGTGGTAGAATATACGATAATGTATTAGGAATACCAACTACATTGAGCCTATCTACTCTAATCTCATCAAACATTCCCAGTTCAGAAAAAATATTTCAAGGGTTGTTATCTATAATCACATTGCGACATCACATTAATCACACAGTTCATTACATCCTCACGTTTAATGAAAATTAGTCACCATTTTGGGTACCCCAACCATAAATATCCCACAACTGGTTCATTATACTGTTAGATTGGAATAAAATAAATGGAATAATATTCAAAAGGAACGAATGGTTTAGTTTCCTTGGAAAACTATATTCATACCTAATCCTTACATTAAATTTTAATTCAAAAATATGTCCATATTTGTTTCTTTCAAGAATAATTTAATTTTATCTAGAATATCATTACATATCAGTTATAATAAACTTCATGGAACCCAATGTAAATGAAATAAAATAGGGGTGGCCATAAATTATTTATAATGGTTAAGTACATTATATGTATTCATGAGTAAATAAGAATAATATATATGGAATGAGAAATAAATGAACAGATATGCCATTTAAATAATTTTATAAGGTAAAATTAAAATGGAAATATAAATAACTAAAAAACATGAATGTTAATAAATAAATAGAATAATAAATTCATCCAGAGATAATATCACACTAAAAATATTACAGATAATCAAAACTAAATTTTGAATAAAGGAAGTGCTATATTATTGTTTTCCATGTTTCAAAAATACATGTTAACTTTTCAATCAAGACATTTCACATGATGGTTTAAAACATACTAGGTAAAACCATTTAATCTAAGGATATCAAAATGATTCATCCCATGAGTGAACCAATTCATTAAGGTGATATCTACTACTGGGCCACACCCATATTGTTCCTGTATAAAGAATTCCTTATATATTGATTAATCAGTTTAATTCATAAATGGTGTGTTGTATCAAATGTCTATATTGAGTAAGGAATATATTATTATCAATATTACCTAGATAAACAAATGAAGTTAAATATAGAGAAACATATGTATAAATGTAATATGGTTTAATAAATAGTCATATCCATGAAAAATAATATGGATATTTTTTCTAATTTTAATATCTAATGATCAGAGGAAGACCAAATATTAAATAGGAATTTATTTATTACAAATATGAATCAAGGAATTGAGTGTAAATACTATACTTAGTCTAGATGATCATAAACAAACTAGAGAAGGAATATTAATGGTATTATCATATAAAAATCAAGGTATGAATAATGGTTTTTTTCAATGATGAATCTCATACAAAATATCTTTAAAATTTTCTTAAAGAAAAAATCCATTTCATTTGGGGAATTTTTTGAAAATATTTTTCTTTGAAAATATCTTTTAAAATCATTATATTTATAAATATCATTAAGATGTGGAAATGAATCTTCAATGAAATGATTTTCAAGTCATTGGATAATTCCATATGTGTTGTAAGGAATATTCTTTTTTTTTGTGGTCAAAATTTTGGAAAAGTGAATTGCTTGGAAAGCGATGAGAAGATTCCATTGTTTTTATAAAAAGATAAAAAAGATATTTTCTTTATTAAATCCCATTGAAACTGTCGAAGAAAAAAAATTTATTTTTTTTATAAAAATCATTTTTTATGAAAATAGACATCCATGTGAAGAGATAAATAATGTCAGATATTATTACGTCACCTTCTCAATAATTATAAGTACTAAAGAGTGGAAAAATGGTACTACAACTTTAAAAAAAATGAATAAATAGAGGTGAAGGAAATTTAAATGTTTCTAAAACATTATCATATTATTTCATTTAATGGAAATTAAATAATAATTAATGTCAATTTAAATGAGATTGTAAAATAAACCCTATAAATTATCCTAAAGTTGAAATGAAAATTAATTAATGTGTTGATTATGTTTATAATCTATAAATGAACATAAAAACATTGAAATTTCATACAACATAATAAAGAGTCATTACACCCAATGTCTTACAATGATATAATCAATTAACTATACATTTAACCAAATGAGTGGAAATTGGGTTATGAAATTTATTACCAATTGGTATATTTATATTCAAACCACATATGGTGGAACAATTTAGATTTCAACATAAAATAAAATAAATAAAAAATAATTCACGATATTTCATGTCATGGGGCATAATATAAACCCTAAAAAATATATTATGTCCACAATATTACAATATGCTTGAATGAAAATATATTGAGATGAAATCCTTTGTCGTATATTTCCTTTTAGTTGAAAAATGATTTATCCACTGATATAGTGGTTTAAAAAACGTTATTAACTTATACAAGAACCTTATTAATATTTATTATATCATATATGGTCATATTATAACACCTCATCTCCCATTTATTCATAATAATTCATTATATTCATTGTTCTAGGTTTTAATTGACTTTTTTTAATACAGGATTTTAAATGAAGATCTTATTTTTGAACATATTATAGGGTATAATCATATAAGGAATAATAATCCTTTGATAATAAACATATTTTCATATTAATTTTACTTTTTTTACTAATAATTTATTATGTTTATGAAAAATGATGAATATTATCAATATAAAGATTGTACGCAATATGTATGCATGGCTACCAAATCAATTATTATCGACCATAATGGAAATGAGGTAAGTGATATATTAAAATTCCATAATTATAATGATATAATATATTTTATAATTTATTCTTATATATTTCATCCATGTTGTGTGTTGATGGAAAGAGTGGCACATTATATTGTGAAGGCAATAGTCCACACGTACATGAAAAACGTTATCATCTTTACCTGAGTGGGAAAAAATGAAAATAAATGAATTAAAGGATCATTATATAATGATAAATATGTCATTAATATAATAATTATTTCATTTATTTACACATATAATAATTAAATATATACCTTCCATCTTATCCATTGGTGAAAGTTGAATTATAATGCTTCGTGAGCCAGCAGTCATCCATACACACGAGCGATGTTATTGGGACACTCATCGAATGGAATGTAAAAAATATATATGTCATATAGTGACTTAGTAAGTATAAATATGTTATAAATATCATATATAGACTTCTACCCATCAGCATACCCAACCATGAGAGGTGGAAATAAAAAATTGATATCTGTTCACGAGGCATTAGTCCTTCGTACACATGAATGATGATTTCGTGACCCAATTGATGGATGTGGATAATTTTTTTGGTCATGTACATATGATAAAAAAATTATATAGAATATAATTAATCCATTATATTTTATTCATTTATAAATTTTTATGGATTTGGATGAGGAATTAAAATAATGACGCTCATTGAAAACATTACATTGTCTTTAGATATCGTCCTTCGGTTGCACAAAAACCTTAAATGGTTATATATCTATTGAATAAAAGGATTTTATAATTATTATAGGTAATTTTTGGAGTGATTTCATTATGTATCGTCTTAAAAAATGGTTTTGTGCTCTTAATATTATGGGAGAGGTTGTGGCTTATTATATATGGTGTGAGGTAAACTCTTGTAATTTATTGAATTTTTAAATTGCACCCATAATTTTTACATGGCTCCATGATCCAGTAATATAGAATTATCAATAATACAAGTTAATGTTTAGAAATACTACAAATGATTTTGGATGTTTAACATGTTTTTGTTGATTCCTACATATTATTATTTATGTCTAACCACGTTGTAAACATGTTTTTACTACAATCACTGTAACTAAAGTTAAATATTTTCACTAATAATTATAATAAAAATTATTATCACCATATTATTAATGAAAATTTTTTATGAGTAATAATATGGAATATATTTTTTCTGAATTAAATAAAAAAAGGTGGCCAAAATTAATTTTAAATTAAACCTGTAGTTATGATGAGAGTTTGGAATTTTATAGTGAAAATCATGAAAAGTTTACCAAGGTTTCATATATAAATACAATATTAAAATAGTTATAATGAAGTAAATAATATTAATATATTTAAAATTAAATTTAATTTTTATTCAATTAAAATATAATTTTTTATTATATATAATTTTAAAAACATATGGTCTGAATGAAAATTCAGAAATTTTCCCTATTAATCAAATAATGAAACATTTATAAAAACTACCAATAATTCACCCAAAAAAATTTATATTATGACTTCAAAAAATTAAGAATATTTTATCAAAAAAATTTATAATTTTTTTAAAAATTAATTTTTGGTTATGTAGGTCAAGTTCAACTAAACAATATTTTTAAATAATACTGTTTATAGGAAAACATTTAATTTTATTTCAAATGATTCATAATATTATTTATAATCAATAGATAACTAAATAATATTTGTAAAATATATATTATAAATATTTAGATACTTATATTCATACCCACCATTCCAACTGTAATGTTTTAACTATCAAATAAAATAATAATATTTACAAAATATTATTAATCTGTAAAACTAAACCTTGAAATAAAACCCAAGATATCAATGAAACTTGTTGTTTCAGGTAATAAAATATAATCCCAATGTTTTTTATTGTGAAATTTATAGGATTTATTTATATTATTTAAAATATTAAATATATTTCAAAAAAATAGTCATTTTTATTTCTCTATATGCTTACTATTGTGTTTTATTCAAGCTATTAAATATGATGTTCATATTTTAAAATTTTTTGGTGTCACGTTCTCCCCACATTAAATAAATTCCATCTATAAAATTTATCATCGATCTTGTTAATAAAATGTTTAAAATTTGGAAATATAATTTTTAAGAAACTAAAATAATAAATTTGTTAATAAAATATCCCATTAATAATATATAAAGGGAAGTACAATGTTCATTTGTAGTAACACTAATACAGGATTCTATGTAGGAGAAAATTGGGGTAAAGTGACGATATGGACAAAGGGGAAAAGAATAAATATTTTCAGAGATTGATCGAGGTTATTGATCATAAGAATCTAAACTTTTAATTGAATATTGGGTGCCTTAAAAACATAAATATTTGATGATTCAAAAGACCATCAGTTCAACAAACAATATGATATTAGGAAAAACAAATTAAGCTTCATGATCATTTCCTTAATTTTTAATAGTTATTTTGCAACCTTAGAATATAAGTAAATTTAATTAATTGATATATTTCTATTTAATAAATACAATTTCATATTTTGGTTGTGATTTGATCAATTTAATATTAATCTCTTCATTAAATGAATATAAAAAACATTCAAACTCTCTTCATGTCTAGAGGACATAAATTTACTTCAAAAATATAGTTTGGTCGACAAAGAGTGAAAATTAATTCTATCTACCACTAACAATTTTTACAAAACCAATATTTTTAGGATAAGATATATAATAAATTAAATTAGAATATAAACATCAAAAGAAAAATTTATACTTAAACATTTATATTTATTCATCAAAATTTTTAAGAAAAAACAATGACATATTTACGAGGATGTCACGTAGTTGAGTGGGAGGTGCTAAACCCTTATCATCCTTTTTCCATGGGTTCATTTCTTACAAACATTCCGAACATGATGGGTTCATACCCAGTATATGAGTCTTTCAATTTCAAATATATATTAACAAAATTCCAATAATCTTCCTAATAAAAATATGATGGACTTCTTTCAAACAATAGAAATCACTAAAAAACTTTTTACTATGGTTTTTAGAAAAAATTATTCTTAAATAAAATCTAATAATCTTATTTGACTATTATTACTATTTAATTATTGATCATATCTTACATAAAGTTAATCAATCCCTTTACATAAAATGTAAACTAATTATTATGTAAATAACCTTGTCACTAAAATATAAAATTGCAACAAAATTATCCCAAAATATCCTTATAGTTGTAAAATTATTACCACATAAAACCTAAAGAGAGGTGTTTAATTATTATAACATATAATAAATATTTTACTCATTAACCCATAATTTTATCCATATACCTTGTTTTAATGAATACACAATCACTTCTAAAACTTTAGAGAATCCTTAGATATTTCATAATTCTTGTAACCAACAAACCATTAGTTAAAATAATTCTATAATTTAATTTTTTAATAATAGTACATAAATAATTCATCCATTTTATTACATATTATGTCCTTAAATAATAAAGGGGTTACCCTTTTGATGAGTTCATTTACTCAAGTAATTCTCAGGTCCCCACATTTAATAAAATGAACTATAAATGTATCCTTATGATCTGATTTATTTTCATCAATCATACTATTCATTTTCCTTGGAAATTCCTTGAATTATGACCTTTTTTTCAAACATAAATAATTTCCATATTCTATTGAGACACTTTACTAGAAGTCTCCTATGACATTTATTACCTTACATGAATCAACCCTTCTTTTCTTCAGGGTCTTCACTACTCAAGACCTTAGAAAACAAAATCCTACCATTATTTAGAGATATTGAGAGATAGTTATGGTATTTGGTGTTAATCATAATTTTCGAATAACGATTCAGAATAAACATTATAACTTCTTCTCCTATTACAATATTATTTTTTGTACTCATGTTCACCACATTGTCCTTAATATTCAATGTCAACCTGATTTATTTGGTTTCCGTAGATTTATTAAAACCAAAGGAATTGATTGAGTAAGAATAATTATAGTGGAAGAAATTTATATTAATTTATAGTATTTTTAAATCATAACACTTTAATTTCAATCAATTGATACTTGGGTTTAACCTCGGTCATTTATTTTCATTATATACTCAAATCATTCATAATGGTTTGTATGTTATATGAAAATTATCCTAAGGATAACACTACAGTGTACCAAAATAGGGGAAAAATAAGGCCCATTTTCATGTACCAGTTATCATTTGTTTCAAGCCCAATGTTCCATTTTATAGTTATTACCACTAATAATATTTGTTCTAGAACAATTTCCACTTATATAATCCATACAGGGATACATTTCAATTCTAAACCACACTATCTATATCTTACCAAAATATTACGGTTTTCTTCTACACATATTCTCAAATTACATAATAGGGTTACTTTATAGAATTTATGTTTTTTTAATATAGTTCCCAAGATTCATAGTAAACCTTGAATTATACCAAATATAACATACATAACCCTAGCATCCTAGATCCAGTTCCATTTACCATTATATTGACATAAGATTTAAGTAATTACATCTTGAAAGAACAAATATTTTAGTAGTCCTGTTAAAATATATACCTATATGAGTCTTATATTACATATGATATCTAAAATTACTATATATTTTTTATTAATAAAAATTTTGTTCCATCATGAATATCATTACATATTAGTTATAGTAAACATTATGGAATCCCGAGGAATGGAAAAGAAATAATGGTGAGATAAAATTACCATTAATGTTTGAGTTCAATGGAATTATTCATGAATCAATAAAAATATTATATATGGAATGGTTAATAACTAAGAACACATACAATTTATAAAAAAGGATAAATAAAAATTTATATGGAAATGTAAACAATTAAAAAAATATTACCTTTAATAAATAAACCAAAATCAAAATACATAATTATATAATATCCTAGTAAAAATGTCATTGGTAAAAATAATTTAATTCTGAATAAAGTAATTACATAATTATTAGACTCTATGTTAACTAAGTACATGTTTACTTTTACCATCATGACCATTCAAAAGGCGGTTTAAAACTTACATGAAAATAAACACAGTTTACTAAGGCCATCCAAACGATTCATCACATGAGACTAATGATGCGTCGTGGGTATGTCTATAATAAGGAGTCCCTCATGTCATTCTTATCCATAAAATTAATCAAATATTGAATAATATACTTAATTCATAAAAAATGTTACATATCAAATATCTATCTCAAGTAATTAATTTATATTTATCAATACATCACAATATAAAAAATGACATTTAATGTAGAAAACCATATGAAGAAATGATTTATTGTTTAAGAAATAAAAATATCTGTGATCAATATTATTAATATTTACGGTATATTTAATTTCCAACGATCACATGAACGTGAATATTTCAAAAAAATTATTGAATAAAAAATTAATCAAGGAATCTATTGACAACACATTTATAAACTAAAATGATCATTAACCATCCAATGGAGAACTAAATATTTAATTAATATATACCCATTGTACTAAGAAAAAAATTTTATTTTCATTGATGAATTCTTTAAGTAGATGTTAAAAAATAATATTCAAGAAACATACCTTTTCTAATCGGAAATCATTTTGGAAATCACTTTATATTAAAATATCATTAAAATACATTTGTCAAAAAAGTTTCTTGAAATGTTGAAAATAAATTTTAAAATAAATATTGGTTATGTTGGGGGATAATTTTGTACATGACATAAATAACATTTATTTTGTATGTGAAAAATTTAGAAAAGTAATTTTATTAGAATGTGACTTGATGAATCCACTGATTTTTTTTAAAAAAATATTAAAAGGGTAAAAATGTATTTTAATAAATAAGTTTGAAAAAGTTAAAAAAAAATGGAATCCTTTTTAGAAGTCATGGTTTTGAAAGAAAACTGATTTCTAAAAAAAGAGAGACTTGAATACATATTTTATAGAAATATTTTATCAATAATATTATGTACCAAAGAGTATGGGTATAACATATACCATATAAAAGACATTTGGTTCATTGAATTAATATATGAGTCAATGAAATGAATGTATGATGAAATCAATTACATTATGTCACCTTTTGGATGGACTTGTATTAAATTCATCTATAGTGGGGTTATACAATTTATTAAAATATAATGAAACCATGTTAATATTTATAAAATGATATATTATTCTTTTATTACCCCTTATCACTCATTAATTAATAATCAGTCATTATTTTCACAGTTTCAGGTATTAATTTATTTATTTTCCAATTCATGTTTCTTCGTAAATGATCTGGTTATCACATATATTATTGAATTTAATAATATCAAAAATTATAATCATGACAAAATTATCATTTTTTAAATAAATTTTACTTTTGAATCCCACCATTCATTATGTTTATGAAAAATGAAGTATGTTACGATCATTGAGATAGTAGGTCGTATATACGCATGAGTACCGTTTCCATTTCACTTATAGTTATGGAATGAATTTTTATAATTTCATAAATTAGAAAAATCACAATGATATCATACAAAATATATTTTATACATATATATTTCATCAATGTGGTGTGGGTATGGAAATAATTTAACATCTCTTCATGAAGGAGGATTCCCACACATTCAAAAAAAATGTTATCATCATTCCATGAGTGAAAAGAATATGATGAAAATGATGTATATTATCACTATGGAATTATAAATATGTCATCAATTTATTAGTTATTTAATTTTAATCAAATATATTAATTAAATTAATCATTATCCCTTACCCTTTGAAGCATTAGTGAAAGACTAATCACATCGCTTTGTGAGGTGGTAGTCTTCTGTATGCACGAACGACATTATAATGGCTCCTAAATAATGGAAGATAAAATGACATATGTGATAATGTGAATCCAGTTGTATAAATATGATACAAATATCATAGATATATATTTATTCCATCATAATACACATCCTTGAGAAGTGAAAATGGAAAAAATGAATGACATTAGTTCATGGGGTGGTAGTCCGCCAAACACACAAACTATGATTTCATGAAACATTTGATGGAATAAGTGATGGTTTTAGGTCATTAAATTATAATAATAACAAGAAAATATTTTTAATATACTGAGGTTAATAAATAATCATTTGTTAAAAAAAAATGAAGGGATTTAAAGAAAGAAGTAAAATAAAGACTCTTGTTGAAGAACATTACCTCTTCTTCAGGTATCATCCTTAGGTTTTCAGTAAAGATATAAAAAGTTTACATTATGAAAACATATGTCTTATAGAATTAGGAGAGGGTATTATAATACTTATATGGGTTGGTCATGGCTAAACTGATGTGGTTCGAAGGGGTTATAAAGAGGGGATTGGGTGGCCTTTTATAAGTGGGGTGAGTAGTACACTATTAATTTTTTAAAAGAGTGAAATCCACAAATATTTTTTTCATGACATGAGGACAAAAGAAAGAACCATTTATGATCTTATAAGAGATAAGGTAGATATATTTCTTTATAATGGTTTTTTAATATGATTTAGGTCATTCTTACAATATATATTGTATGATTAACCACTAATTAAACTAATGTTTACATTAATCAGTGTAATTATTTTCATCTTTTTTCCATAATAATTATGGTAAAAAATCAAGTTTACATTATAAATTATCATTATTAAAAATTTAGATTCTGTTTTTCCAAATTTAATCTATAGAAGTGTGAAATTTAAATTTGAAATTAATCCCAAAGACGTGACAATATTTTGGGGTTTTAAATTGAGGATGTTTCAAATCGTATAGAGTTTTTTATATATACATTAAATATGAATATTATTTTAATTACAAAAATTGGATTAATATATGTGAAATTAAATTAATATTACATTAAAACCAATTTAAAATATATATTACCATTTTTAATTATTAAAAATGGGGTTTTTAGTTAAAACCCATTATTTTTTAGTATTTATAAAAAAATAATATTTCCAGAAATGTCCCACCAATTCAACATAACAAAATTCTTGTATTAAAATTTAATAATTAAATTTTCATTTTAAAATAAATATTTGATGTGATAAAAAACAATTTTAAATTTTGTTCTCCAAGCATGAATAAACCATCGATTAGGTTGATAAATTTTTTCTGAAAACATTGTTTTCCATTTAAATGAGTATTGTTATTCTTTATAATCATTAGATAACCAAATAATTCTCGTAAAATATATATAATAATATTTAATTTAATATTATTCACAACTGAAATTCTAATATCTAGGTGATAACTATTATAATAAATAATAATATTAATAATATATTATTGTTCGGTAAATCCATATCTTACATGTAACACCAGTTATCAAATAAAAAATACCATATAGAAACTGAATTTGAAAATTTGGTGAAATATTTATAAAATTTACATTTTCATATTTGATACCTAATAAGGTGAAGAAATTTTCTCTAATCATAACATACAACATAAAATTAAGTGTTTTATCATTTACATACCAATGGACATTTTAGGTTTAGAGTTGTAGATAATTGGAAAACATATGACATAAACAACACAAATGACATTAAATGAGAATTTATACCATTTAACCCATTTTTTATTATTTCACATATGGTCATAAACATCATCCTTGTAAGGACCCTTACATAATAAATTTATTTTAACCTCATTCTTTATAATTCAAGGAAAATGAAAACATAATAAGGGTAAGATCATACGCTCGGTAAGGGTAAATATAAGTATTAACAACATAATGTCATCAAAGAGAAACATAAGAGGGTAAGGGTATGATGGAAAAATCACAGTGTATCAGAGAATAAAAAATAAATCATACCCATCATTAACTGGATCCTCAATATGAGAACATGGTAAAGGAAATATTCATCAGAATCAATTATCACAAGCCATGTGATATAAATCATGATCATAAAAAACATTATAAACATATAAAATGAAATTTAAAATCATTTTTCTATAACATGGATAATTATATTCATATTACCATTTTAACAACCTAATAATTGGCGTAATCATATGACTGAATTACAATATAAACATCACCCTATTCATTATAGTACTATTTGGGCACACTGATTATTTAATCTATTATGGGATTACCTGATGTTATTTGGTCTACACCATGATATTGTTTAATTGGATTATTTAAAAACATGTGGGCTACATCATCTTATTATGTAATAGGCTTAATCGAAGAAATTTGGACTACCTCATGATTAACTGTATTCGACTTACTAGACATTATATGTCATATCACATGTTTTTAATGTCCAAGATCGACAACATGAATAGGGTAAATATTTCATCATAAAATCATAAAGACAATCATTCTTCCATCTATATCTTTATCAACTAGTGGGAATGAAATAATTTTCATTTAAATCCCTTTGAAACTAGAATAAATTGGATAAAATAAATATGTTAAAAACAATATCTTTTAATACATGGTTAACTTGAGTAAAAGAAACATGTTTCATAATAATCTCTTTGAAACTATCTAAAAATATCTAAATAAATAATCAGAATTTTATGAATGTAAATTATACCCACTAGAGTAATAATAAAGGATTTTTTATTTGATGAATCGAAATACCCAAAATACCATTAATACATTCTAGAGGAAAAATCGTTTTCCTATTGAAAATGATATTTTTTTAAAAAAATCATTTTGAAAATAATTTTCTTGAAAAATAAATTTTAAAAAAATAGATGATTTAAAAATATTAAGAAAACAAAAACCATATAAACTTTTAATGGATTATTAAAATAAATTATGGTGTGTAAATCCAATTATGATGTAAAATTTAAAAAGAACAATCCTTTTATTTTGTAAAATGGTTAGAATGTTACAAGTTTTGAAAATGAAAACATGATTATGTTCACATTTTCATTAAAATACAAACATGATTTCTTTTGAAAAGATAATAAATATTCCATTGAAAAAAATATATAAATCCCTTTAATTAATAAATTTTATGATGTTAAAAATAATTTTTAAACCATTTTTAGAAAATAAGGATTTAATAGAAAACTATTTTTAAATCAAAGAGTGAAATATTATTGATTTTTGTTGAAGCATATTACAAAACACATTTTTTCAAAAATACTGTATAATGATTTTATTAATTAAAAACATTATTAATAACCATATAATAAGAAATTTCATGTGTTTCATATGGGATATAAAAAATTATTTCTATATTGGAAACATAATCTTAAGTAATTATTATAAACACTAAGATTATAACATTTTATTATTATTATAATGGTAACATTGAATTTTAATCCCATGAAAGAAAAAAAAATATGTAACAAATAATATCAAAAAAATAAGGAGAGTAGTATTGGGAGAAAATCCATCAAGACAATATTATAGTATTTTTTGGTTGATTTGTTTTGGATAGAGCTTGTTTCTGTTGTTAGTTATAGAGTTACAGAGAGTTTTTTGATTGTGTAGGTTGATAAAGATCTAATAATAATTAATTTATATTCCTTAGGAGGTATATAAAATTCATATAAAAGGTGGTAGAGATTCCTTTGATTTCATGTAAGGGTGACAGTGATTCAAAATGTTGTATTCAAGTTAGTATTAGATATCACCTCAGGAAAATATGATGATGCAAAAAGGTTCCCATAGTATTTCAATTTGTTTGAATTAAGTTTTTTTGATGAAATAGGATTTTCATAAAGAAGTGTAATCACAAGAGGCTTTTTCAACAAACAAAATGTCAAAACATAATTTTCAGTGGTCTATGGATGCTTCAGGCAAGCCAGGAGTTTTATAAAAAAATGGATTTCATCTACACACATATGATGATGCACATGGTTTTTTCATGTATGTTTGGGATAATCTATAAAAAGGATAATTACACACTCACTAAATAAGCTCAACACATTGATAATATTAGTTATTTGAATCATGTATGAGGTCCCTGAAAAGAAAAGAATTATATATGAAGAGTTTTGAGAATAAATTACTGTGTGATTATTTTAAACAATAAATAACATGTTTATTCATGTCTAAGGGAGGTTAACACAATATGTGAATGTTGTTCACAAGTTGGAATTCTGTGAAAAATAGAAAAATGTCTGAAGAATGAGAGATTCAGGGTAAAACTTAAATGTAGTGTGAAAGGTTGTATGTTTTCACACAATGCATATAATGTTTCTAAGAAAGACCATGGTGTATGAAATATATGGAAACATGGAATTAAAAATCTTTATTAATGTTCAACTTCAATAAGGAAACTACCAATAGTTAAATATGTATTCATTATTTCTAATTATTGGACCTATATTTCAATAAAAAAAGGGTGCTTCATTGTAGTGTAATAATCAAAAGAAAAGGATGAAGGTGGTCCTTTCCACAGATAGTGATCTAGTGATAGAGAAATTGAGGGAGTGACCCAAGTGAAGTAGTGAGTTTTCCCTAATCATTGTAAAGGTTGTGATAAAGATAATAGGTTTAATTTAACCCTACTATTATTTATAAGTGATAATTTTTGAATTTTTTATATCATAACATTGTCCTTGTATGGCCCTTTTCATGTATCCCAGATAGGGTTAAGAATTTGAAACTATTGTGTCTCATGTATGATTTCATTTTTACTCATACATTGTTCTGGGAAATTGAGAAAATATTGTTTTTTCTAAATAACAAAACAAGATTTAAAAGGGAAGTTGTTTTTATCATTTATACCATAATTTAATCCATATTATGGTATTCGACCTTGTTGGGATAAAAATGAATGACATAAAATTTCTATGGGGAAGTATATACACCTCATACAATATGATATGAGTACAACATAACTGAAATTTCAAAGAATAAAAATTGAGATAGAAGTACATCATATATTTGGAAAACATTTATACCATAGATCATAAGATATATTGATCCTCAAATGGATATGTAAATTCCAATAAATTTGAATACATGAATCATATAATATATTCATGGGAAATAAAACATCACAGACGAAAGTAAGTGGAAAAATCGCATAAAATAATAATAATTCATCCTTTAAAAGCATTTTAAAAGTACATTACTAATGCATAAAATCATTGATAATCCAAGCATAGTTAAAAGCATGAAGCATTTATTAGCTCTAATAAAGTGCAGTTAAAGGCCATGTTTAAGAGAGATAATGAAAGAGATGTTAAACGGGTCATTTAAAAATTATTTTTAGCATTGTTAACGGTCCCATTTATCATCTCTTTTTAGCAATATTAAACATGACCTTTAAAAAACCAGGTAATGGTTCTGCTGATAATGGTTATATAATTTTTTTTTCTCAATGCCCCACCCACCCCCTTTATCAATGCGTTCGACCTACACACACCTTTATCTATGCTTCCCCAAACCCTTTAACAGTGCATTAAATAATCGAATCCTCCAGCGCATTCGCCAACCTCCTACAATTTTCAATCATAAGACTTCCCACTTATATATCATGCGCCATTACCATTACCCTATTCTTTTTTTTAAATTTTGTGATATATCTAAGTATTTATATATATATATTTCATCACATATTTTCCATATATTTAAATATATATGTTTATATATTAAAAAATATATTTTATTTGTAAATATGTTTAATTAATTTATTAATAAAATTAAATTAATATGTGTGAATATATAAACTAATATGTATATATTGTAATAAATTTTATTAAAATAAATTAAATTATGAAAAATGAAAAAAAAAATTAAAATCCATAATATCAATAATAATGTAATAAATTTTAATAAATTTAGTACCCATTGAAAATGAAAAAACGACCCCCAAAAACAAGGCTTAAAATCCATTGAATGTTAAAAATATAGGGTACACCGAATAAAAAATCAGTTTTAGGGGTCTTCTAGGTTTTTTTTGTACTTGAAAAATGTGACAAAAGGTTTTTCCCAAAATATTAGGGAATAGATCTTGTCTTCTCATTCGATTGAATATGTGGAAGAGCCCAAACAGACACCTGAATCAAATATTACGGTGGTTTGATGTTTTAGTAGCGTTTTCAACTTGTTTTGGATCTTTCATTATTATTTTTGATTTATTTTATCTTCAAATTGATATTAAATGACTATAAGTCGGCAATAATAAGAAAATTATTAATTAAAATAATTTTTAATTTATTTTATAAGACATTGTCTCTAAATATATAATATTATATATATAAATTCCTATTTAACTTATATAAAACATATTTCAAATAATATATATTATATTTATATCAATATATTTATATTTATATATTAATATATTATTTTTGATGAAATATAAATATTTTAGGAATTTTAATTTTATCAGTGTGTGTTAAAAATTGCTGATAAAGAGGGCCTTTATCAGCGTTTCATAACAAGAGTTGATAAACCCTCTATTTAGCACCACTTTTTTACAAGTGCTGATAAAATACAATATTTATCAATGCTAATAAGATATTTACGATAAAGGCCCCCCTTTAAAAGCACTTTTTTTAGCTATTAGAGACCCCCATTAACATCATTTTTCTTAGTACTGTTAAAGGGGTTCATTAATAACATTTTAACTAGAACTGTTAATTCCCTAGTGCTGGATAAATCTAGTTTTGTAGGAGTGACATATCACGAAAAATAAGACTATTATGGGAAAATTGCTTATATGGAATATTATTCTTTACACATGTTCTATATCTTCAAGAATAATAAACCATTATTAATTATATTCAATATACGAATCCTTTTACAACTTTGTATTATTTATTTTCACTTATAAAAAACATATATTTAATTATTTAATCAATTAGGTTTAAATCGGGTGTTAGGACTATATTCTGGTTATGTGTCAAAACAACTATTTTCGGTCAATTATAATCAAAGACGACATTACATAAACATCCAAAAAATAATAATCATGTCATAATTGATACAAATATATTTCAATTGTTATTTTAAAACTAATTATGAATTATGGTTAAAAAACATTAACTAACACTATGATCCTGTAGACTATTAGCCATACATACGCACATGTAACATTTTCATTTTCAACGATCATTATCAAAAAATGGTAAGTATTTTTTATTATTTACATAATAATCATTATAAAATAAAATATATTTTATTTAATTACACACACATATATATATATATATATATCATTATTATGATGTGGTTATGAAATTAGAAGAATCGCATCCCTTTGGGGAGGCGGTAGTCCAGACGTCCTTGAACGATGTTATAACTTTTTACCTGTGTGAGATGGTAAGAAGAAAATGATACATTATATTTCCTTAAATATATTTATTACATGAGAATCTTAATTATGTCATGTATATAATATATATTCATAATATTTACTATTGTTACCTTCCATCTAACAGGTGAGTGAAAAATGTTTTATATTGCTTCATGAGGAGTTAGTCTGCCTTACAGAAGAGGAATGTTATTGTATCCCCTATCTTATGAAAAGTAAAGATGGTTTATATAATATAAAATATATAGAGGTATTAATATGTTATAAATAACATACATATCATATATACATAGTATATACATCAATATTTCTAACCTTGAGAGGTGGTAATCGAAAAATAATTTACATAGTATCACGAGGCAGTAGTTCCCCACACACACGAATGTTTATTTCATTTTCTCTATTATGGAATTTTGTGAGGGTTTATGTAGTAACCATAAAACAATGATGTATTCTTCACTTTAGGATAATTAGGTTATTATAGAAGCATAGTTTTAAAAAATTAAATGCGTGGTGAATGAAATAAAATAAAAACACATCCTGATGAATGTTACCTCTTTTTTAGGAAACTATGTTTAGTTTTCACTAAATGACTTTAATGGATTCCATTATGCCCAAAAAAACTCTCCTTGTAAGAGATTTGTGGTTTTTATAAGTGATTTAGGAATTTTATTGGTGATCTAAATGGATTGAGAGATGAGAGTATGTAAGGGGAGTGAATTCCCATATATATTTGTGGAGTTTCATTCTTGTAAATAACCGAACTATTAACTATTAGGAGGTCAATATTCGCTATAGTGGCACCAAAGTTGATAATTAATTATTTTGAGTGATGATATTGTCTATAAACACCTCTAAAACACATTAAAATACATTTCATAGGCATTTTTTAAATATTCAGGTATCCTTATATTTTTATTTTGGTTTTTCATTAATGTATCCATATTTCTATCCAAATTAATTTATCAAATAAGGCTAAAATAAAGTTATAATTATAAGAAAATTTATAAATTATTATTATAAAAATGAAAAAAAATTATAATATATAAGTCACATGTTTTTTGAAAATTATTTTATTGGAGAAACCCATGTAACGCGCAAAAACACTACTTAATCTATAATTTTGCTGATAATATTTTTATTGTTTAGGGCTCATTATGATCATTATTGAAGAATAAATACTCTATGAATGGATAATATTTTATATTAATTGAAAATTAAAAACCAATTTAAATAATATTTTATTTCAATTAATTTATAATTATTTTAAAACGATTTTTATTATAAAATAACATTAAAGTCAATTTTGAAATTATTTATTTATTTTTATTTTAAAAAATAACAATAAAATAATGGAATTGAAATATATTAAGTTCAATGCTTTTTTGTCATGATATATGAATCATTAAATATAATCTAAAAAAATAATATGTTATATTTACCTGACATTTAATATTTTTAGTATCCCTTATTTTATTTTATTATTAACTATATAATCAATGCATTATAGTTTCATAAGAACATAATATAATTATATATTATCTATAAATTAAATATAAATTATTATAACAACATAATTTCATTTATATTTCCAAATAATATTTATTACTGAAATTATGGAGTTTTTCCATTTGCCAAAGTCTTTATATAATTTTAAATGATGAAGGGTTCATTTTTTGTCTTGTTTCACAATTTATTATAAATTAATCCTTCATGTAAAAGTGTTTTAAAGAATATTTAATTTATATAATAAGGTAAAAATGGTAATGATGCTTCCATTAAAAGGGTGGTGGATAAGTTTTGGTACATTTTTTGACATTATATTCTACGTTTAAACACAAATTAAACTTGTTTTTACTCAAATTGTGGTAAATAAATTTAATTGCATTCATAAATAACTTTGGTCAATAACTATGTTGACATTTTTAGTTAATATAAATTAATATATTTAAAAATATTGATTCTATTTTTCAAAATTAATTTAATAAAGTGGAGGAAATTTATTTATAATTAACCCCAAAGATGAGATGACATAGATGGGTTTCTAATGTGAAAAATTTCAAACGAAAAATAAAATTTTTAAAAAGTTCAACATAAAAATTTCACTAGTAAAAAATATTGTAATAATAGATTTTTTATTGAACTACTGTGACTTTAAAACGTAATCAACATAGAATTTATATTTTTAAATAGTTTCGGTGAAAAACAATTTTCAATTCAATTCAATATTTTCCACTATTTATCAAGAAAATAAAACTTTTAGAAAAATAATAAAAATTCTCCCTGACATAATTATGATATTACTCATTCATAAATAATGTTTATTTTTCAAATATAAATTATAAAATAATAGAATTTTTTTTAATATGTGTTCCATAAAAGTATGCAAACCTCCATTTGGAAAAGTACAATTTTACGCATAAAATTGGATTTATTTTTATCTATTATTTAGAAACCACATAAAATTATTTTTTAATATTATATATAATATATTATATATAAATATCAAAAATATAATTTTCAAATATTAAAAACAAGGGTTATTACAATCGCCTCAATCTCCCTAAAAAATTACATCCTCGTAATTTAAACATTATCACATAAATAAAAGGATGGATATTTGAAAACACTTTTGTTGTAAAACCACATCATTATAAGTATTAATAAAAAATCCACTTGAAAATAGATAATGGGACACATTATGGTCATGTTGATTAACATAAAATAGGTCTCCAAATAGAAGAACATAGGTGGTATGTGGATATTTCAACACCGAAGAAAAAAATGACTCCCAATTAAGGATATAGAGTGACAAAGATCATTGATAAATAAGAAGTGAATGGTGAAGATATATTAATGAATAAAAAACATAAATAAATATTTTGGAAAAATGTAATATATTTCAGCAGGGATGATGATAATAAGATATTTTTTTCTTGTTCCTTTTTCAACGGTTGATCAATTCTCGTACTGTAAAGAAAAAATGAATATGGAAATAAACTTAATTTAGGTGTATAATTTCACCATATAATTAATTTCTATCACAATTGAATGTTTTCTCACAAGATTATGTTTAATCAGGATGGTGTTTTTCATCATTGTAGAACTAATGTACACATTCAATGGACCACATTATTCACAAAATCTTAACATGATATTCCTCCTATCTTTAAACATCACCCAAAAACCTAAATGGTTTGCACAATGTAATATAATTTATAATATGAGAAAACCTTTACAAATTTATCTGAAAAATTTATTAATAAAACCGAATGATGAAATCGAATCCTTGAATAAATCGATGTCATTAATATCATTAATCATTTCCACAATATATTTGAACCACAATATTAGAAGGATTTGATCATATCTTCTTAAAAAAATAAATAAACAATTATTCCCAAAACAAAATTCCAAATTTTATAAAAAAATTACATTTACTATTAGTATTTCCATTCTAATTAAGAAATAATATCGGACCATGGCAGGTGTTACACCCTTGCATCCCATTGATCATGGGTTCAACCCACACGACCTTGCCAAATGTGATGTGTTGTCACCCATCATTTGGGGTGTTGTTTTTGTTTTTTACATTAAACATTAACAAATAAATAATCCATAAATTACAATTCATGTTTCTTATAAGGGTTAAAAATACTCCATCCCAAAAAAACATCTCCTAAAATGTCATTAATAACATTATAATCTCATCACAAAAAACAACAATAGGGTATGACTGACTTCGAACATATGATTATCATTACAGATAAATACTTATAACAGTATATATACCTCACATGATAACCTCAAAAGATAACATATTATTATTTAATTTTTTATAAACCCTACCCTGATACAAACTATACTAACCTGGAACCCACACTGCTAGATCTATTGAAAAATTCACAAACAATACATTTTTATCTTCGATTCTAAAAACGGTGAACCAATATTTACCACATAAAAAAATAAATAATAAAAAAATTATTGGGTCACTAACATACCAATAGATGTTTTATATTTAGATTTATAGAGAATTAAGACAAAAACATATATAAACAACTCTTGTGACATTAAATGAGTATTTCTCCCATTTAACCCAGCAATTATTATTAGAAATTATGTCGTCACCATTATCCTTGTGAAATACCTTTTCAAACATAATTAATTCAACCTAAATATTATTAAATTGGGTAAGATGAAAACATAATAATGGTGAGATAAAATTCTCATAATGGGTAAAAATAATCATTAATAATTGAATATCATCAATGAGAATTTGATAAAAAAAATTTCATGATGGAAAAATCATTGTGTCTATCTGAATCATAAGTGAAATGATACCCATCAATATCTATATAGTCAATATGAAATCATTCTAACGGAAAGGGTCATTAGGATCCATAATCATTTGCCATATGACATCCATATTGATCATAAGACACATTATAAATAAATAAAATAAAATTTAAAAACTATTTTGGATACATGAATCATTACATTCATAAAACCCTTTCAAACCCATTTTAATTTTATTAAAAATATGGATTAAAACACTATAATACATACCTAATAAATTATTTTTAAATCCAAAGGCACCAATTTTTTATGCTATAATTGGATTAAGTAGTGTTATTTTGGCCACCCCATGTCAATCTGTTACAGGTTTACCTGGAAATATCTGGGACACCCCTTTTTAATCTGTAATTGGATTACGCAATTTTATTTTATCCATTCTATTTTATGCTATGATGGGCATAGTTTGTGTCATATGTGCCACTCTATCATTATAATGTCCACGATCCACCACATATATAGAGTATATATTACATCCTAAAATTAGGAAGATAATCATTATTAATTTTATATTTTGATTAACCCATTTTAATGTAATGAGTTACATGTTAATATAATTGGAACATTAATATCCCATGTAAAATAAATGTTTTGAATAAAAATTTTTTTTAATGTGATTAACATGAAGAAAAAAAATGGGTTCCATAATAATCTCTTTTAAGTTGTCATAATCCATATAGCAAAATAATTAAAGTGGAACAAATACAACATATAACTATTAGGGAAAAAATAAATCTTTTTTAAATTTATGAATAGAAATACCACAAAATATGTTGAATAATATTTAGAAGAAAATATCTTTTTAATTTTGAAAAAACTTTTTTAAACATATTTTTTTCAAATCCTTTGTCTTTGAGTTTTTCATAAAAAACTAGAATTTATATAATATTATGAAAACCATAACCTTATAAACATTAAATGGTATCTTGAAGGAAATTATTTTAGATGAATCTATTCATTTATTACAAGGTAAAATGAATATTCCCTTTTCTCTATAAAATGATAAGAGAGCTCCTTGTTTTGAAATTGACAAGAATATGGAGTTCACATTTTGTTAAACAACCAAATAGAAATTAAATTATAATGAAATTAATATTTTTTTGAAAACATTCTGTAATAATTAATTAAAAAAATTATATCAAATATGTTAATGAGATTTTTGAAAAATATTTTTAGAAAACTTATTTTTGGAAGCAAGCATATTTCTTATCGAAGGGAGAAAATAAGGTGGGGGTATCATGAAAACATTCTCTCAAATAATTTTTGATCTAAAGTGTGAAAAAATAGTAACGTTACTTATGAAAATCATTAATAGAATAAGGATCAAAAATTTAATGATTATATCTGAGGATAGATCATAATATTTCATCATTATAAGTATAAACATAAACAATCCTGATAAACTATTAGAATGTAACATAAATCTCTAACTACAATGGTTACATTCTATCTTAAACCCAATGAAAGTATAAAATAAAATTTAAAATAGTATAAATTTAATGTTAATATATTCATGGTACAACATGTCAAAGGGGTAGTACATACACCTCATAAATAATTGTAGGTGTATAACATATCAAATGTCTCAATGAAGTCAAATTGAGACATAAATCATGTATCATTTCAGTAATACTGAATCTTTAATCCCCATGATATAGAGATTATAAAATGAATATGTAAATCCTCATTAATATATGTATATTAACCACAAAATACATTAATGGAATGTATATACACCACACAACAACAAAAAATGATGAATATTTCATGTATCTTAAAAAAAATGAGATGAGAAAAACCATTACCATGAGTTCGATTCAACACACTTATTCTTTATGATCCTAAATAATAATGTAATGTTAATAATTTAATTTCATTAGAAACTATAAAATTTTTATTACTTTTTTTTAATGATTAACATCCAATAAATAATTTCATAATTGTTTATGATTATTTAATGCATTTTGACCATGTTCATTTTATGTGTCGAAAAAAATTTCATAAGTAAAATATTATCAAAGAGTTTATTAATTAAAAATATACATAATAATAACCATGAAATAATTATCATATTTACAAAAAATTTATACTTTTAATAGAAATTATTAAGTATGGATATTAAAATTATCTAACTTTATGATCATGGAGACAGTAGGACATACATAAGCATGAGAAATGTTTCAATTTTTAAATGATCATTATGGAAAGATGGTCAGTAACGTATAATATTTAACAAAATATATTTATTTCACAAATAATTTATTATTATATTATATAGATAATTCTTGTGATGGGGTGATGAAAAATGAATAATCACATCGCTTCGATGATGTGGTAGTATACACATCTACAAAAAAGTTATCAATTTTCTAATGTGGAAAATGGTATTAGGAGAATGATATATTATATTTTACAAAAATATAATTATAAAATGTTAATAATTATTATTTAATTAATTTTATATATATTAAATATAGTTACCCTTAAAAACCTTAATGTAAAATGTTAGTGAAAATGCTTATAATCACTATTTATGGTGATAGTTCATTGTAATCATGAGCAATGTAATCGAATCATATATGGTATGAAATATTAAAAGGATAAATATTATATAGATAATCCATAAGAATATGTATGTTATAAGTAACATAAATATAATATGGAAATATTGTACCCATCATTATTCCCAACCATGAGGGGAGGTAATTGAAAAACGAACCACATAATTTCTGGAGGTGGTAGTCCACCGTACAAATGACCTTTGATTTCAAAACCCATTCCAAGAAATTGAGTGTTGGATTATGTCATATAATTAACATAAAAACATCTCATTATATCATGTATAACTAGGTTATTTACAATAATGGTATAATAATAATTCAATGGGGTGAAGAAAGACTTAAATAAAAAACACATATTGTTTAACATACCACTTCCTTGGTTACTCCTTTTGGTCTTCAAAGAAGGACTTCATTAGTAAATTTTATGCCGGATTTATTATCCTATAGGATGATATTATGGTAGTATATATGTGATTTTTTTAGATTTGAGATAATCTGACTTGAATTAGAGGTTTGACGAAGTGAAGCGGGTGAGTGTCCTTTTATAGTTGAGGAGGAGTTTCATTCTTGTATATATTCGAATTTATTTACTATTTGGAGGTCTATATTACCTCATGTGGCTTAAATATTTATAATTAATGGGTTTTGGGGATTATTAGGTTAAGAAACACCTACAACAAACATAGGAACACATGCTTTAAACATTCCCTTTCATTAATTATATGTTTCCTTAATTTTTTTAATTTGGCTCTACATTAATGTATCTTGTTTTATAAAATAAATAGACTTTACCTCAAAACTAAATTAAATTAATAATTATTATAAAATTCATAACCACTGATTATAAATAGTAAATCTAAATTATAATTTAAATATCTCATGTGTGCTGGAAATAAATTTTAATAGAAGTGCATCAAACATGATAAAACACTACCTTAACCCCAATCATTTCAATAATGTATTAAAATTTTAGAAGTCAATATGTTCATTATAAAAGTTAAATTGGTCCATTAATATAAATAATTGATATTATTTATCATTTAAAAATAATTTTATAGATTGTGTAATTTAATTTTATTTCAAATCATTTTATAAAATATAATTTATTATGAAACAAAATTATTGTCTATTTTTACATTATTTATTTAATAAGAATCTAAACATATGATGACAATAATAGAATAAAAATATAATAAGTTCATAGATTTTTTTCATGATATATTCATCAAAAAAATGGAAACCAAAATTTATTCTATTTACATCATTTTTTATATTTTTAGTACCATTTATTTAATTTTCTGATAAACTAAATAATTCATGTGTTGGAGTTTATTAATCCTTTAATATAATTATATCATCTCTAAAAATCAATTATAAATTATTATGATAACAAAAAATCATTTATCGTGAAGAAAAATATTTATAACTTAATATGTGTAGTTATTTCCTATCTCCAAGTCATTGTACAATTTAAAAGGTTGAAACGTAATTTATTTTCTTTGTTAACTTATTATATGTGTCCAATTCATTTTCAAGTATCTGAAAAAGTTAGAATATTGAACCAAATATTATAAGGGTGTAAGAGGTTTCATGATAATGAGTGTTCGACATGCATTGGTTCATTTGTAATCCTTATATTCTATGTTTAAACACTATGTATTTTTTACCTAAATCACAACAATAAATTTTAATTTTTTTCACTAGTCAATTAGGGAATGAATAAATTTAGATTATTATATAATATAAAATATTTTAATTCAAAATATAGAATCAATTTTTATTAAATTAAATTTATATAAATCGAATAATTTAATTTTAAATTAATCCCAAAATCATTATGGAAAAGTAGGTTTTTAATGTTAAACTCTCAAAACATAAAAATGTTTTTATAACAAAAATCTATTTGAAATTTTTTCCAATGGACAGTATATTGTCAAAAAAATCGAACTATATCCACCTTAAAACAAAAAAAATTCTATTTAACTTTGGAAATAATTTATGAAAAAGGATGGTTTTCAATTATAATTTTTTATTTTAATTATTCATCAAAAAAATAAAACAATTCAGAATAATACCAAAAATTCACCCTAAGCTAATTTTGATATGACAATTTAAAAAATTACTGTTTTTTAAAGTAAATATTATAAAAATTTGAAAAATTGTTTTTTAATAAGTGTTCAATAAAAATATGACTATAAATACTTTTATACAAATATAATTTAAGTATAAAAATGGATATAGTATAATCAATTATCTTGAAAACCCATAAGATAAATGTTCAAAATTACATTTAATATATTATATATAAATTTAATTAAATTTAAATTCACACTAAATCAATTAAATTACTATATATACCCAATCACAGTATCCAGGAACCATAGAGTGAAATATATCACATAGGGAATAAAAACAATTCTTCCGCCATAACGTATAATTTTACACATTTAATATATTAGGATACCCTTCAAATCTGATACTTTGTAGGAAATATTAATATGACCTTAGAATAAATAAAATATAAAAACGCACCTGATTATGGTAACCGTGGGATATTCGCTAGGATATGTTTTAGGTGCTTAATAACCACAATTGGTAACCACTCAACCATAGTTTCCTTGGATCGATTGGTTATGATCGCCTTCATATATAAGAATATATAACTACACATGTTTTATATGTAACTACATTGGAATCAGATAACCAAATTTGATAACACTAAAAGAGAAAAATAAATCTTGATGACATTTATGACCTCAGTATCCCTGATTAAGACTCAATATATGCATTATATCTCAATAAAAACTACCTTTTTAGAGATATATATCATAAAAAGAATCCCAGGTTTTACTATTAGCACTCTTGGGAAGAAAAAAAATACATATAGGTAGTAAAGGGTGAAGCTAGAAATAGTAATTCATGTAAATCCATTTCCACACCACCAAATCCACTATTAGAACCACCTTTGGGAAGGCGTTGAATTATTAAAGAAAAAATTATCCATTCATAAATTCTTGGTTATAATGGGGTTTGTGAAAGGTTTATATGGGATGGTTAAAATTATTCAAAGTAGTGCAATTTATTAGAATCCATAAAACTGATATCCTAATGTCATTGAAACTATAATCATATAAAACTAGAAATAAAGAATGCATATAATACTCTAAAGAATTATATTATCAATTACTTCAATAAATTATTAATTAACCTCACTATATAATAACTAAAATGATCATCCCTCTAAGGTGTATCAATGGTTTAAATCTAATCAAAAAAATAATTGAAGTTGAACCATCAAAAAATTCTTAATTTTATATTATCTTACAATTAAATAATGAAATAAGAAGAGAGATTTAGGCAGGGAAAAGTTTCACCATGTGAATATATGAAAATTAATTATCATGACTTAGGGGGTGGCCTAATTTATAAAGGATACATGGATTCTTTCAAATACCATGAAATTAATCATATATTTCATAAAAAATGATCAATTCAATTTGTTATGTCAAATGTATCCCTGAGCTAATTACACTCCATCTATTTAATCTTAGGGAACAACTAATTAATAGTATCAAATTGTGTATGAGACTCACTCCCTTTAAGGAATACTAATAATTCCAAAGGAATCATTATATACAATTCATTATACTACGACTCCCCAATGTTTTATTATATTTTCATCATTAGAAGATAGTATGATATCCCTATATCATAAAATTTGATGTATCCGAAATAAATAATTATAATAATTTTTCTATATGTTTTCTATTCCCAACATAAATTCATATCATACTATACAATATTACAAGGATTTAGATAATATTCATTCAAAATTTCAACATTCACTAAATTTTGATGGACCTTAATTCTATTTAATCATATGTCATATTATTTAAAATAACTTGTGAAATCATATCAAAAAATCCATTTAGATATATTCCAAAACAAATTAGGTGTGTTATCATTAATTTTACTATGTATTACATTATATTTAATTCCTTTTTATAAACATATACAAATATCCATTAAATATAACTCAAAAAAATTATAGTATCCCTCTAACTCAAACACATTATGAATTTATTCAGTGCCAAAGTGTGAACACATATTAACATTTATCATTGACAATAAATGTGAATCACCAGATTTATAAATGTATTCAATGAGATTAATGTAGAAAATAATCATTGCTACTAATGTTATAAAGTTATATTAGATGATTTCCTTTAAACAAAAATATTTATAAACCTATGTCCACCAATCATATCAACTACTATCAGTAATTTTAATATTTTCCCTTTTAATTAGATTTTGAGTCAAAATCGGAAATTGGGATTGTTAATCTCATAACGTGTCCCCAAATATTATCAACTATTCAAGTATAGATTAGCCAGGTCTATGAATTCATCACAAGTCAATCATATCGTAGAAGAGTATATAACCTATCCCTCCTCCTTGTAAATAATTCCATATATACAGTCTAGGTATTGATATAAATTTTCTTAGTCTATCTCAATCAAGGGACCAGATGTCATACTTATCAAAATAGAGGATGAGACCTATCTTTATTGATCTCTAAATAATTATATAGTCACTAGCATTACCAGACAACCCGAATTATCTAATCCCCATGTAATTAATAAGAACATTTTCAATGTATGATGGTTCTCATGATATGTATCTTTACATAATTATATTTATAGACTGCAAATTTGAATAATTCATCCAAATTATACCAAAGGCATAGTGTATGATATTTCATGTGATGTACATCATGGGTATTACAGTATGAAAAACAAGGTTGTGCCTCATGATCATATGTTTGTCCAAATATAGGAATCATAATTATTATATACCTATCATTTCATCACAACCTATAATACTTTACAAGGAATATTGGTTTGTGATAAATCAAATGGATACATTAAGAAGAAAATTATAATTACACTTCAAAAAACATATATTATTATATATATATATATGAATCCAACATAATGGAATGATAAAATTTAAATTCCCCTTATATATTATATGATAAATTATATATTCATAATATATGTAAAAATATTTTAACAGAAGTCATACAAATGAAATGGTCTTACATATCATTTTTTAAATACTAATAGATTATTCATAAGTTTTTTGTACATTAAGATATTTTTTAAACTATGAAAATATCTATACAATATCAATCACATAAATATGTGACTAACTTATATAACCATCCAATTAAAATCATTAGTGATAGAAATATATGGAGAAATATAGTTTAAATAATGGTGATATTTTTGGAATCATATTTATAATTTCTATCTTCTTCAACATATTCAAACTTCTGAAGTCAACAATGTTTTATGTTTTAATGTTATTAAATTATTTTTTCGACTAAGATATTTTTTGATGCTAATTATATTAATTATTTAAAACCAATCTATCTATAATTTTCCAAGAAATATTTTTTTACTAATGTTACAATTTACATTATCAATTACTTATAAATCCTAAACTACTTTTGGATAAAGTGGAATTCACATTGTTTCTACAAGTAAATATAACACATTATATTTATCCTTGCTTTTATAATCCAAACTCCCTTAGGATATTAAATTCACATTGATTATTTACTAGAATAATCAGTTATTTCTAAACTATTAACATATCTATATTTAAAAAAAAATCCATAAGATTCATAGAAAAATATTACTTCAGGAATATCACGCTACAAAACCCAGACCACTTTGTTTTTGAAAATAACACTTATTTTATTTTAGTAAGAATACATGACAAATGAATAATTATTTAAAATTAATATTTGGTATTATAAGTTTTTATTATATATATATTATTTGATTGGGGTTAAAATAACATATATAGACACTCAAACCTCACACAAATCTTAGAAATGCATGCCACAACCCCTAAGGAGATAACCAACCCATCAAGCCTTATTTATTTAGTATATCACATGTATTCCCAAGGGGCCTGACGACCATTACATGGATCATTGTCCCAATGGACATGAAGGACCATTACAGGGCCAATATCTTCAAATTTTTTACCAAAAGGCCCACTAGTTAATAGTTTTTCTCTAGTACCTACGATGCTATAATAATTTCTCCAATGTTGTCACTACTATAGTTCTTCTATAGTTCCCATCACCTATTATGTGCCGAAATTTCTACAATTCCTCCACTACTACAGATCTACTACAATACTACTAATATTCTCTTTCATTACTTTCTCCCAAATGGTTTTGAACCTCAAACCTCAATGCAGTATTACATGGTGCTTTCCACTAACCCAAACCCCAACTACCAAATTTTTATAATATTTATTGAAATAAAATTTGACGTGTAATCCACGATTGCTGGGGGAATTATATTACATCATATTCAATAATGAACACTGTATTCTATATGAGAAATAATTTATCTCTAACTACTTTTCAAGTAGGTTAATAATTTAAATTAATCACAAAACATGTGTATCAAAACATTAATCTTATTCCTATAAATAGACATTATTTGAAATATTCTTCAAAAAAAGAGAAAAAGTATAAAACTAAATTAATCAATTAATTGAAATTCTTCGATGATTTGAAAAATTATTACATTAACATACTCAATTTATAAATTCCATGCTTCAATACTTCAATGAGAAAATTAAAATTCATTTATCAATTGTTTCATCATTTCTAAATTTTAGTAATTTAATGATACTGAAAAACTTTTTGTTATTATGAATCACCATTTAAAATTAAATAATTTAATTATATAACATTAAAATTTGATATGGAGCCTCCATTATGTTTATTACAACCCTTCAATTAATCTAGATATTTAATTTTCCAATGTTTGGGTTAGTCATAATGCAAGCACTGCCCTCTATCCCTTTATTTCGTTAATATGACTTGATGCATTCTCAATAACCCCTTTCCTTGCCTCTCTTGTAACCATTTTTACTATTATCTTTTTATACCATCATTATGGATCATGATATTGGACCTCCCATAATCCACACATCAGGCCAAAAAATATTGGGGAGGTTAGGAAAACCATTTATTGAATGAGATTATGTTAATGTTCATAATAAACAATCAGAACCTTTCATAGATATATTTATGAAATAATTCCATCTCCAAATAAATCATAATATGTAAACCTAGTCTCTCTATGAAATTTAAATACCTAATAATATTTATCACATGATCTGAGAGTAATTTTACGTCTTCAATATTTCACTAAATCATTGACTTTGGCACCACCTACCCCTAATGAATATATTTTAATTGATGGAGCCATTTTAAGTTTGATATAATCATATAACCACACATAGTCTCGTGTTACTTTTATAACATTTTTCACAAAGATACAATAACAAGATTAGAGACATTAAGTGAATCCATGAGATTCATTTTAGAGTAATCATTATTTTTTTGTTGAATGATGCCACTATTAATTTGATTAAGAGGGGATTCTTCTATACACATATATTTCCTTGTTTCATATTATGTATTCTAAAATTCTAGTTCTAGTCAATGAAATTAATTTTGTTTAGTATTTCCTTATCTAATTTAGATAACAAGGTAAAGATGAATGATTATGATTTTATTATCTTTATAATAACCCTTTATCAACATATTATCATGGTTTATATTCATTAAATATGGAATTTTATTAAATAGTATCTCAGTAATATAATTAACCCTTTCAAAACCCACAAAATCTATTAGTGGTCCATGACCGATATTTTACTTTGAAAATTTACAATCATTTGTATAAACCTCACCACATAGTTTTTTAAGTACGTAACAATCCCAATTGTATCATATATGACTATTGGATAATTGATCAGAAACCACTTTTCCCATTCTATCATATAGATGAACCCAAATATATTCACTTGTTATCTTAATTATTAGGGGTTTCCCTCTATGTTTGACTTAAATATAAAACTATAATTTGGTACCGTAATTCCTAGGGTTTTCCATTATAACCAATCATTACCTATGATAATCTATGGGAAACCCACATTGAAATTGACCTATCCAATTGGATGATCAAGGACTTGCAATGTGTTTGATTCGATGAAATCAAACACATAATACTTTTAAGGGGATTTAATCTCACCATTTTTTTCTAATGGTATTCTATTTAGTATGAATGATTCTAGTAAATTATCTTGGGGGTCCTATTCCTACCACTAAATAAATTTGTTAAACTGTATTGATGTACAACTCATTACCTAATTGAAAACATATAGTAGTAACCTTAATCGAAAACTGAAAACATTCACACCTATCCAATTGAATCATAGAAATAATATATATGAATCTCATTGATATATGGGTTTAGAATTATAATACATCAATAATACCATAATGAGTAACCCAAAAGACAAATTTTGAAAATACCAAATTTGGTAGAATATGGCATACTCCTTTAGGATAGTTGGAAGCCAGCACCAAATTCCATATTCCCATGGATACATTATTGAAGGGATATTTCAATTCATTCATAATATTAACACTTAATATGAATAAATCATAATTAAATCCTCATTTCAATCAAATAACTAAATATGATACAAATTCAATATAGAATAAAAATAAATATTATATTGTAAAACCTAACATGAAATGGATGAAATGTTAATTATATATAATTATTTTAACATCCAAACTATATCAAGGATATTAATTCATAATATTATAATTGCATCTTTGAATTAAGCATATAATTATAAATTAATGAATAATTCTGGAATTAAAACGTGAGCCAAATATGTATAAATAATTCATTAATAATCAATTATAAACACATTATAATTCATTATAAACATTTGGTGATAAATTAAATATAAATAAATATATTTAGTCCCAAAATTAACACCATTAAAATATTTTTTATTTCAAATTTATCATTATATAAAAATATTTTTTGAAATATAAAAATTTTATGTTTAAATTTTTGTGATGTAAATATTTTATGATATCTAAATATAACATATTAATTTTCATTAAATATATGATGAAATCATTTATATAAGTTAGATCAATATCGTTTAAATCAATTCTATATGTAAGGGTTTTTTAATATGATTAATCCAAATTATATATTATAAAAAATTCTTAATTGTAATTATAAACAATTTATATATTGCCTTTTTTAAATTATAAATACTCCCTAAATATGTCTTACAACATCAATATAATCATTTTAAATTTCATTATGAAGATTTATAAAATGTTTTACCATGTTATTCCCATTTTGATTTGGGATAAACCAGCTTTCCAAAGGTTTATAGTTGCAGGGAATTTATGAGTAACACCATAGATAACATGTTCGATGAGAGTGTGGGATGACTAGATCATTGACACTTTTTTGTGATTCATACATACTCAGGGAATATATCATAGGATAATTTCAAATTCATTAATCCTTCCTAAATTCCATTACATGATAGGTCACCCATATTCTAGTGGCTGGCCATAAATATATATACATGTGAACATCTATATGTATCATAAGATCTATATGTTTTCATGATCATAATTTTCTCTTATTTAAAGACACATAACAAGAAACTATAAGGATTATCAATGTATATAAATACATTAAGTTTTTATGGTGTCAGGAATAGGGCCATTGGAATGGATTTGAACATATACAAATATATTGAATTAAAACCCATGTCATTTGGTGCCGCTTAATGGGAAACTTTATTCCTTTTATGGTCATTCCACAATGACTAATCCATATAGTTTAACATTGTTCTATATGGTTTATTAGGTGAAGGGTTCCTAGTGACATCCACTTTTAGACAAATGAATGAGTGACCATTTTTTTACCTTGGAGGAAACAAGAAATAATGAGTTTTGGTCAGTTCATCCAATAGTAATATGAAGCACTATGTGGAGTTTGGATTCATCATGAATATGGTATAAAAAAGGAAATATGGTGATACATGGAAGGAATAATTTCCTATATTTGTGACATATTCTCATTGGGAATATTTACCTACAAGGATAGTTCACTTGTAATATGGAAATGGTGAAAGGGATATCCAAACTCATGTGAAATATAGGATAGAGAGAATGAATTTAAATCATTTCATAAGAAATATAATTCCATTAAGATAAATATAAAAAATTTATTATACTGGGTTGAATCTCTAAGAGTTTTCTTATGTATCATGGTTTAGTATAATTAAATCTCTTATAGTTCATGTTTCACAATTTATGTTCATGTGTGTGGACCATAAGTTAAGTTTGATATCATGTGGTATATAAATTGTCTTCCATTTTTTTGTATTTTGAGATGTTGTGTGTGTAGTTTAACATTGTGATTTCGGGGAGTCTATGTCATGAAATTTGAGTTAAATTAAGATTGATTTGGAATTCCATATATAGGGTTTCCTTTCAATGATTGATTGAGTTTGTGGAATAGGTGATGTAATTGATATTTGGGGAATACGCCTAGAAGGCGACCCATCCGTCCTTATTCCAACATGTTAGTAGGTAGGGATAGATAAAGGATGAAAATTACCAGTTAGTGGATTAAAAGTGTAGATTTAGTACATATAATAGCTTTATCTTCTATTCTTGTAGAATAGACTTGGGTGTCCACCATGTGTTTAGTGAAATCACATTTAAGATGACATCCACCGAAATAGTATCCATGGCATTGGTATGGCCTAAATTTTGTTCTCTTTATATGGACCCATGTTACTGAGGGATCCAAAAATGGGAAATTTCATTAGGTACTAATCAATTTGGGATGTCATGTAGGAGACAAATTTTATCAAGGGAATTCATAATTGATAGAGGGGAAAATTTTCATTTGTAATTAGTTGATCTTTTTGTCTACTATTTTTGGAATAGGTTTTTATTTTTCCATCTCATGATTTTAACTTTATATGGAGGAATCCATAATGACCATTTGGTTTATTTGTAAAGGGGATATGGTGAGTCTAATAGCAAAACAAAACGATATCATTAGATAAGTTGTAATAAGTACACTAATGAGCATCCAAACAATTTAAGAGACTTTATATGTGGAATAAAGAAGAACTATGAAAGTATTATTTATATTAGTGGATTCATAAAGAACATTCTATAGTAAGTGATCATAGAAAAAATATTTCATGAGTTTTTTAACTAATAATTTTCCCCACAAAGGGCATTAAAAATAAATTCCTTCATAAAGGGTATTGTGGGATTCAAATACTTTCTTCCTTTATTCCTTATGATATGTTGATTTCTGGAAAGTGTCTTTACTGAGGGGAATATGAGTCTCAATTTTAAAAAACTAATTTTTTCATTTCACTATATAGAGTCCATTTCGAAGAAGGATTGTGGTATTTTAAGGTGGTATGTAGGAAACTACTTTCCTAAAATTAATGGTCATGTGTAATCTCATGAAGTATCTTCAACAGTGAAATGGTGATCCATAAATCACTATGCGATGACCCTAAAATCTCCATTTCTGAGCCAAAAATAAAATAATGCTTCATGGGAGGGATGAAAAAGACATATATCAAATCAAAAATGTCAATTCTTCATGAAAGGAAGATAGATAATGATAGTACAATGAAAATTAAATTTCATCAAAGGGGGTATAACGATTTAGAGAAGATCTAAGATTCCTTGCGGTGCAGTGTCTTTTCACTAAACTATTGTTGAGTTTATCTTTTTATATACTATGTGGATAAAATTCCCAAATCAGTTTCAAAATTATTTTCTTTATTTTTCAAGAAATCCATTATGATTGTTCATCATCTTTTTTATGATTACTGGTTCATATCCATTTTTTGGGAATGAGAAATATTTAAATTATATGTCATGATATATAATTTTAAAAATGCATTTTAATGTTAAAACATAATATTATGGAACATTTTTTACGAAATATTTCATAAACATTAAATTAACTATTTATTTATAATTAATCACAAATTAATTTATAAATATTTTAATAAATAAATATCCCATAAGACTTTTTATTATAATTTATAAAAAATTTAAAAATTATATAATTTAATTAATAATAAAATTAAATGAAAAGGCATTTTTCTTCAAATATATTCTCAAATTAAATAACATGAGTCATTAATTAAAATTGATAGAAATAGAACGTAAATAGTTTCAGCTTTATGAATATTAATTTACTAGTGATATCCTTTTCAACTCATCTTATAACTAATAGACATAAGTGGTTTCTAATCCATCCATAATGATAGACACCATTATACATCATTGTACACTAATTTATACAAAATCCTATCTTTACATATTAATTTAAAAAGATGATTATTTATCATAATATATATTATGACTCACATTGATATTATAAAGGTGATAAATTTACTTATTTTACTCCCATTAGTAGGAACAATCATCAAGTACAATATCCTCATGTTGTATATTGTGACCAATAAAAACTATGGGATCTGTACTATGTCGCTAGATATGATATTATTATTGATATTCATTACTTAATAGATAAAAAAATTATCTATTATTGTATTTGATGATAGTGAATATGATAGGAATTTTGACACCAGTATCCTTAATTTATAAATAAGGTTATATGATTTTTTTATTTCATAGAAACCAAAGAATGGTTAATAATTTTGGATTAATTATGAATAAATAATGATGAAGAGATTTGAATATTTAAAAATTACATCACCATTCCTATTAAATTGAAATCACATTAGTCTAAAATTTATGAAAACATACCTTAAAATCCAGAATACTGCTATCATGGAAATCTTTCAATTATCAATGACTTAATATCTCATATTTTCTATGCATTATTTTTGGATATTTTATTGAATATTTGAGATGATTCACTGAGATCATGTAGAATTATGAAGCCCATTGTGCCTGGAATAAAGGTTAAAAATATAGAAAATAAATTAAATAGTACATGGGTGTAGTTTTCCTAAAAAAGTGGAATAACATCTAAATGGTTTCCTAGAATTGAAATGCAATGGTGCTATTTTGTTCAAAATGTGGGTTTACCCTACGTGTGACATAACATTATATGGTATCTGTTATTTGTAGAAAAGTCGTCATGAGTGATTAAATGAATAAAACAATTAAATACATTATTTAATTTAATTTTCATGGTTGTAAAAATTAAAAAATATTTAAATATATTATTATGTGAGGATTCCATTGTTATCTGGAAAAACTTAGAAATTCCATAGGACAATCAGTGAGAGATTTGATGATACTCTCTCAGGTGAATGATGACAGATCATGGATTGAAGATTGACGCACATAAAATTCCATGGATCGTTCCAACCATGAATAAAATTGACGGTTCATTATTAGGGGTCGAACTGAATTGAGGCAGGTCATGTGTTTTTATTTTTTTATTCACCATTACAGATTTCAACGATAAAAATGGACCATTCATCAAATATATTGATAATTTTTCTGATCATCTTGTGGGACAATTATGATTGAAGGGAATGTTTGGAGATTTTTTTTTTGATTGATTTATTTTGATTTTTGTTTCTAATGGATATGGATTATGATCGACCTGAACATAGATCAGGGTTCGCTCTACAAATAAATTCTTGTTCTTTTCTTCCTCTATTTATTGTTCATCAAGGTAGTTCTTTGTTTGGATCATGGATCGAAAAACCCTGATCAATTGATCATTGTGAACATTATTCATAGTGTAATGATATGATATTTTAGATTTGGGATTAGCATGACATGATTGGGGTGGGATGAAGGATATGGAGAAAAATCAGATGACATAGATACCCTATTTTCCTATTCTTCAGTGCATAACAAAGAAAAATGAACAATCCGATTAATGAAGAGATTGATGACTGGATTCTTGTTGTTACAGTGATGGGTTGTCTCGATGAGGCTTGATATATGTTTCTCTAGAAATTCATGGTCGGATTCGGAGGCTGGAATGATGGAGGTGATGTGTGGATCGATGATTTTGGATTATAGAGAATCCAGATCCACATGGTGTGAAATGCAATATTACATGGTGTGTGGGGCCCCATATTCAATATCTAGAGTTTTGGGTAAGAGATAATAATCATATGGTTCGTGGCCTATACTACACAATATGTGACCTCTTCCAAGAGACTCAATAGGTAAATCATATATTACATAGACATGGGGTGGGGTACATGGGTTGTATTAATGGTGTGTACTCCCCCAAAGCGACACAGATTGGCCAAGTACATAGGAAGAACTATGTATTAGACCATAATATGAGTACACAGATTTCTTACATGGTGTGTAATCCCCTACCAGTACATATTTTGGGAAATAATTTGTTTACATCGAAAGGACCTAGGGTCTTGAAAAAAGTGTGTAACCCCTAGTATGTACTGTGTACTCTTTTATACATGTCATGGATCTCTATTTCACTGTATCATGGAAATGTTTTATTAGGTTTCATTCTCCTTATCCTTTACCTGAAGGATAATATAGAATATTTTCCTACTTCTTGTACTACGGTCCCTTAAACAATACATCTTGGATAGAGTCATTGTAATCTTGCTAAGAGTGATATAGTGAGTTACTCTATTTATCTTTTCACCCTATGTGGTCTTTTTGGTATCAACATGACCAACACTCTGCGGGCACTGATCCTATATTAGAAAGTTAATCCAGATTCAGTTTACGATATTTACCCCATGTAATTTTGAGAGATCATCATATATGTAACTTATATTATTTGGGATATCATAGTATTATTTCTCATGACAAGACTCGATGAGTTGTTCCTCTCAAAAGTACGTCATTTGTGAAATCAGACACAATAGTTTGTTCTCCCAGATGACTACATTGTAGAATCTCTACGTAGAAATCCTAGGCTAGGGTATTATAGTTTTCACTTACCAAAAGAATATTTTTCATTGTTTATAATATCAATATATCCTTATTATATGTGTTATGGATATATACCTATGTAGATATGAGTATATTTCGTTTTTTATGCTTTGTAGTTTGGGGGTTTCCTACTGATTATTGCTATAGTCACCCATGAGTGGGACTTTATCATACTTGTTGTCTCTTATGAAGATGATATAACTTTTTACATAGTCTATGGTGGACTAGGAATAGATAGTTCTTATTAAGACTAGACATAGCATGGTGTGTTCCCATTGATTTTTGACAGTAGTCATGGTGCATACATTCTGGTTGGACTTGTGGTTCAAACGATTTATAGTGGGATTTTATTTGATTCTATTTACATTCATTACTTCCTAGCGTACTCTGGTTGTGGGATATATATATATATGAATTCATTGGATGATAAATTATTTTTACATTTATTCATTTTGTGGGCTGGGATATGTGTGTGTGTAATGTTACACATGAAATGCTTCCCATGATAGTGATAATATTATTAGGTTCTAGTCACCAGCCCCAGGACTACTAGAGACGGGCTTGGGGAGTCACATCTTGAGCCCCACTGGGATGGGTGCTGACATAGTGGTATCAGTTCAGTTAGTTCTACTTTAGGACTGAGAGTCTCTAAGATTGTTTTGGTGAATAGTGTTATGTGTTTTGAGTTTGGGTTTCAGGACATGGATTCTAGTGTTCGTGTGATGACCGACATATCCATTCACCATGACTCTGATCACTTGTTTCCAACTCATTGCATGATAATAGTTGTTGTAGTAAAAAAATGTTTTATGCATCATATAATAAGTGGTTGTGGTTCTATGTCATTTTTTATTCAACATTCAATACTTTTCCAAAATTTTATTGTTGGTGTAAATTATCTTTAATGGTGAGTCAGCCTTAGTAATGACAAATATTTAATGGTGAGCCAGCCCTACCAGTAACTAATCTTCAACGATAATACAGCCTTGGTGGTGATGGATTTTCAATAGTGAGACATTACTAAACATAAATAAATTTTCAAAAATCATCCTTTTTTTGTACAATGATACAATAAAATATAAATTCATTAATATCGTAGTAAAAATTATTTTGTGATCATCAAAATAAGGGTTACAAAAAGAATTTTTCTACATATAAATCCAAATTTACTAGATTATAAAGGTATATCGTGTACTAGGAACATCACCTATCGATTAATATTAAATGTTTCCTTGATGGGTTTGATCCATTTCTCCAAAAGGAACTACTCTCCCAAAATTTCTCATCATATGAAGATATATTCTCATTTTCTATGAAGAAAAACAATAAGAATTCTCTATGTCTAATAACCATTAGAGAAACCAACATCAATAGATAATGGCATAGAAGGAGAAAAATTATAGGAAATGGGGAATAAATAATTTTACAACAATTGATAATTGTGGGAAGAAACTCTACTAAACATTCTTAAAGCGAATGTGAGTTTGTTAAAAGTGTTGATTGAAAGGACACCAAGCTCGTTATTGTGAGGAAAATTAAAAAGCAGTCAATGTGATGTTTCTCAAATAAAATGAGAAGGGGAACTACACAAATAATTTTCCGAAGTATCAAAGAAATAAAACTCAGAAAAAGGAAAGGGTTATGGGTTTTGGGTCAATATTATTTTTTTAATACTATCAATGTGTAAGAATTATTATATTTGTGTTTTTGTATTCAAGAATTATTTTATGATATTATTGTTATAAAAATCATTATATATAGAAGGAATGCACTCCATTACTTCTTTTTTATAGATTTGGAGGCATGCGTTCTTTCATTAATGTTTTAAGGTGACCACAATATACATATTCATGGTATGTGAAAAAAGACGCACACTATGGTTTGTGTGAAAAATATGATGTCATATTGATTTAATAAATATATTGACCTTACTTATACATTTTTTTATAGTGAATTTGAATATATGTATTTTGGATGATTCATAATGTTGGAATAGATTATCTTGAAAATTAGATATTATTTATTATCATTAATGTATGTATTATTATTTTGGAGGACCAATGCTAATGATTTTTTTTTGATAATATTTAAAATTATAATGAATTAATTATATATCTTTGGATAATGGTTCTATATGTATAAAATCCATCTTGATTGTCCATATCTTATATTAAAAAATAAAGTGGAAATGTTTCGAATCAGAAACAAAAGATGAGATTATGACAATGAAAGAAATCAAGTATGTTTTCCTATGTTATTTATCTTGATTTTTAATTAATCCCTCAACTAAATGAAATGGATTTTGGAAAAAATGTTATCCTTTTACATTTCATTCTATGAAATAAATGGTCTTTTAATAGATCAGAAGACTTTAAGTTTTTTGATGGTTAACTTTCTAATGAACATGTTCTCTTTAACTCTCAATCAGAACATTATAGATATATTTCCCTTACATGTCTATTTTATCACATTCCAATAATTATATCGTACCAAATATCTGAGTATTGTGGTGACATTCACCTTTTCAATTTACCTCTTATTAAGAGGATTTTTTATTAACCTTATTTCTGATATGGGATTACCACAAATGAATATTGATGAATCATCCTTTGATTTTTGAAGTACATTTTCAAATTGCAAGGATGAAATTTATTGAAGGATGAGATAATTTTACCCACTAAGATTTTATGGAATGTATTTTTTTATATTTAATTTTTTTTAAAACAAAGGATTCACAGAACACCAAACTCAAAAGAATAATTAACACAACTGTTATAACCTAAATATTAAATTTACTATAATTTGTAGTACTAAATTTTTTTGAAATTTTTATATTATATATTTAATAATTTTCAATAAATTTTATCCAAATAACTTTATTGTAATTAGATATGACTGTTTCAAACATTACGTATTAAAAAGATATATTTTTCTAAAGGCATGTTTACCACCTTTTAATGGTGCAAAAAACATTAATGTAGTTTTTATAGCTTTTATAAATTGTATTTTGGAAAATAAATTTTTTTATTGAATGTGGAATATAAAAATTAACTTTGGAAAAATATTTTGTATATTTCTGATATGTTTCATGTTTTCATGTATAATAAAAAATACAGGATTTTAATTCAATTTTTTTTTCATCTAAATAATTTATAATGATAAATTATATTTTACATATTTTTAATGATTAATAAGATATATTTTATATCCTTTATTATAGTTTATTTAATTGGGATCAATATTAGATTAAATTTTGATATAAAAACATCTTAATATTTTGAACTTTTACACTATAAAATATGGTTTTCTCGTTCCATCAACGAGATTTAATTTAAAAAAATATTATCCATTTTTGTGTTTTCAATTTTTCAAAAAATAATATATATTTGGAATCATATGTTCTATATATATATATATATAATATTTCCAATTTATTTTCCAGACAACTTGAATAGTGACTTGTATTTTTCAATTTATAATGGTTATGAGTAAATCTTGTAATTTTTTATAAAAAAAATATTAAATGTAATATAAAATAACACTAAAACATGTAATAATTTTATTGGATAAGTTATTATTTACCAAAATCATCCTGAACTGATTTTATGGCCTCTTAGATCCACTTGGAAGTCTGAAATCCTTTTTTATTATTTTATTCTAATGAAATCCTCATATTTTATACTCATATTTTTAATAAGTATTAGATTTTTTATTTGTGGTTATTAAGAAGATATATTTAACTATAAATATTTATTTGAAAAATAAAATTTTTCTATTCATAAAGGAATTTAATTTTTTATTTTTATGAAATAAATAATTACTTTAATTTCATAATCAATGATGATGCAGTAATTGTTTTATTAATAAAAATATCATATAAATGATATTAAAAATATGAAAATTAAAGTAATTTTATATAATTATTGTAATCCAGAAATTTTATAGATTACCGAGACATATTATATATGTATTAATGATATTATTTTGATGTTATCTTATGTATTCATATTTTTAAAAAATTAATATAATGAATAGTGTCAAAATTAACATTAACGATACTTTATAATAAATAATATATTATTAAATGATATAAAATTTATAAAAGAAACATTAAAAAGATTGGGATAATGATTAAATTGTTATCAATGACTCATTTATGGTTCTCTTTTCATTTTATTATAAATATACTAACCCTTAAAGGGTAAAAATCCATATTTTCATGGTAATAGTTAAAGGGTTTTAAAAAGGGTTAATGATAAAAGATAATGGGAAGAATTTGACCTAAATAAGAAAAAAAAATTATTTTATGAGATTTTTTCACAAATCATTATCGTATAATGGAAATAAATTACTTTTGATCCATTTGAAATTGAAAATTAGTCTTTATTAATTTGATGTTTTGAGAGTTTAAAAAAGTGCCCCTCGCCTCAATTATCAGAGGGAACCTCTAACCTCACTTATCCACACCGCACTGAGCCTTCTATATAGAACAAAAAATTTCCACTTATCCTAAAATCATCCCTCCGGTAATCATTAAATCCTTTCATTGGGATGAAATCCATCCAATTAATTCATTTTGTGAAAATTAAAAGGAGATACCCAAAGAATATACAACGTTCATAAACGAATATATATCTTTTATTTATTCCATGAAGCAATTAAATTATTTTTATTTAATATTTATATAAGAAAATAATTAAAATAAATATATGGGGAATTTCTAATATTCATGTTTTGCTCTAACCTCATACACAATTCCATCAAATTGGATACACAATTATAATTCGGATGTAAGGTAGACTACAACCTCGTGAACCTATGGAATTCGTTTTTCCATTGCCACATTTCATGGATTTGAATAATGATGAAATTTAGATTTTTATATGAAATATATGATATTTAAAATTTATTTATGCTTCTCTAATTATTATATATCACACACCTTCATTCTTTCTATTTTGGGTAAATACGATAACTACAATTGTGGAAGTGTGGATTACCGCCGGTTCAAAACTATGTGATTCATTCACACTATACATGAAATGAATTTTAGAAGGGTTTATTGAATTTATATGATCTATATTAAAAACAAGTTATTTTTTAATTATATTATTTTCTTGATTTATTTTAATATGAAAAGAAAATAGAAACAATGTTCAGGCGTAAGTATTACCTACCGTCACCCTGAGGGGTGTATTTAATTTTCTATTTGTCTCTATTATAGATTTTTATAAATATTTATATAATAAATATATATGATATTTATGTCATCATTATAAGTATAGTTTTTATTTTATCATGATATAAGTGATATTATAAAAAATATAATGATTATAAAAACATGTGAAAAACAAAGTGTTTATTACCCAAAATGTAACAATAGCATGGAATTGTTTATAAACTGGTGACATAATGTAATAAGAAAATAATATAAGTTATTAAAAAAGGAATATTCTTCTTGTATATATATACTATAACTTTATTTATTATATAATAGGTTTGAGTGAGTACGACTATAGTCAATATATAAGGTGAAATATTTTTTTCTCACTTTTATTTTTGACGGGCACATGCTTTATAAACTACTTATTTATTTTCTGTGGTGTATATTCTGCCCATTAATATATTTTATTAATATTATTATGAAAATTATGGTATTTTAATTACCATGTTATTTTATTTTATTTATGGGGCATACGAATCTACTGATTTCAATGTGTTATATATTTTTTCTCACAATCTCATTATTATTCGGGACTGTTTAAATTTATATATCAACTAGAGAAAATATTTATTACTTCTACAGGTTTTTTAAAAATGTTTTCAAAAAATATTTTACAATTATCCTAATTTTTTAATGTCATTTTACCCATGTTTCACTTTTTTATGAAATAATTATAAATCAAACTTTTTATCATTTTCCAAATGTTGTACTATATGAATTTTTCAACAAAAATACAAAATGAATGTTTTCTAATTTATGTAGCATGATCGTATTTTTACATCGTAAAGAAACATTAATATATTTAATATTCCATTAAAAATTATAAAAATTTATTGTTAATGAATTTTTTCCTTTTAAAATTGTTCATCTTTTATAAAATATTATTTCAATGTAAACATGGGGTATTTCTCTTTAGAATTTTCTATGATTTTATTAGATTATTTTCATCTATGTTAACTTATTTGGTTTGATATTATGATTCCTTGATAATGTCATATTAGTTTTTTCATTGGAAATATTTTATTAAATTTAGGATGAACATTTTAACTGTAGAGTGCTATTTTGATTCCATTCAACACATTACACGGAATGGGTTGTGATTATGTTTACTAATACACGAGTGTTTTATTACTTTTTATATGTATATATTGTTTATGTATTAACCCATTCATATTTGGAATTCATTTTACATAGTAATTAATAGGAGGGGCCCGTTATATCCCCTCGATATATCGGTAGGTCTAATTCGACAAATTAGTCTGGGTTTTAGCTAAGGTATTACCTATTTATATATAGTGTCTTTATTGAATCCTTGATGATATGTTTATGCTATCTATAATTATTCATTACCTCAAAATGATATTAGTTATTGATATTCAATATGACTACTTGACTAGTATAATATTAACGGTAAGGTTTCATTATCATGTAATTACTTATGTGGAATTATTTTATAATCATTCATTCCATCCATAAGATGATTAATTTATTGATTTAATTGCATGTGTATCAATTAATAACTATTCCAAAATAATTTATTCTTATTTATAGTGTATTTGTCTTAATGTATACCCTTATAGAGATTCTAAGATCACCCATTTTTTTGTTTTATCATTCCCATTGATTGTTTGATTTATATTATGACTAATTTTTAGGGTTGAATATAATGGTAAAAATGTTTTTCTCAGTGAAAATAATTTTTTACATTATGTTTAAAATGTTATTTGAGATTCAAATATGTATATAATTTACCAAGACTACTAAACTTTTCAGTCTGTTGGGATGTTATTCCTTACATATTATGAAAATTTAATGAATTAACAACTGACTCTCAGATACTAAGGTTTGGTTATTTACAATTAATATGGAAATTACCGTGAAGTTATTTCTATATTTTAGAAAAAATGATAAATATTATTTTTGGTAAACAATTGAGAGTTAAAGACTATTTAAATAATTATTCAATTTTTTTCAATGAATGCTAAGAATTTTTAATCTTTGGAATAATCCATCATGACATGTAAATTCATGATATGTTTTTTATGATGTTAGAATCTCTTTTTTTCTTTGAAAAGTTGTTCATGTTATATTGACTTGTATAATGTGTGATTAAAAATATCACATAAATAGAGAGAGGAAAAACTGATCACTAATAGATATGTGCAATACTTTTTCATGATTAATACTATTCAAATGAGCCTATGCCAACTAATTCCAATAATTTCAAGAAATCAGTAGTAAAATTTCATGATTTGTGTTCTTGGAGATTTTCTATTTGATGTTGGGTCATTTCACTTTTTGAGAAATGTTGTTTCCGTGATGTGTGATAATGTTCTGACATGTAAAAAATGAAGCACCTGATTTCTAAAAAAACTTATTACACATTGATGCAATCAAAACCATATAGGAAAGTCATTTCCACCCAAAAAAATAGTATTTTAATATTGAATTTAGAAATTCAAGATTTTTTTGTTTGGGAAACACGGTTAGTTATTTTTTTATTGTTGGTTGGATCTTTAAGGATGATTTATGGTTCTGGTGAGGTGGTTTTGTAGTGATAAGTGTGTGTGATATTCTTTATAGATGTTTGAATTGACATGTTTGGATAGTGATACTATTTGAGGTTTTATGCAATTTTTGAGATGTATTTCATGGGCTGGCAGCTAGAACCACCTTTCTCTTTCTATCTATAATTATTTTAACTCTTATAGATATGAATTTGTTGAGAGATTTATAATATAAGGAATTGATTTTCTGTGATCCTTCTTTTTCCATTCATAAGTGTTGAGTGACTGTGACGAAATATTTATAATAGTTTTAGTGTTTTTGGATTATTTAATAATAAATTGTTCTATATTATTAAGTTTGAATTGGAATTTATAATCATTACAAGGTGAAAAATATTATGTATTAAATATTAAAAAAATCACAAAAAATAATATTACCTATCAGTTATTTTATTGATTACTCTTTTTCTGAATATATTGTTCTTTTTTATTATGAAGTATATCCGGTATATTTTTATATATATTCAGTTTTATAAAAGTATATGACCCTCCACATAAACAATATATTATGAAACATAGATATATGTATATATATATATATATATTATGTTAGAGGTTTCATATATATAGATATGTGTGAGTGTGTTTTTGTGCGTATTAATATATAATCATGTTATATTAAAAAATAAAAGAGAAGGCCATTATAAGAAAGTTTCATATTAAAAAATTAAAAAACATAATTGGTGGAATTATTTTATATAATAATTAAAATATATTATATGAGATAAAAATGATGGTTTTTCATTAATGAAATAAATAATGAATATTTTATAGGATATGATGTGGAGCAATAATTAGAGAGAGATAGAATAAAAACATATTGATATGTAATATTATAATGAAAACGAAATAAATGGTTATGAAATGAAATTGGAAGAATATATCATATGTGAAATTTATTTGGAAATAAATTTAATATATATGTGGTAATTATAAGATTTTAAAACATTTTTTAAACCATTAACCTTAAAAAACTGTATCTTTGGAATTAATTGAAATGATAACTATAATGAAGGTATGAAAATGTGTTTGAAATATGATAGGGAAATTGAAAAGGTAGAATTAAATAATATATTGTGCTATATATTTTGAATTAAATTGAGTGATTAAATAACACATGAATTTGGATAATTAAAAACTAATAAAATAGATACCCAATATTATTCTACTTATTTTTATCATTTCTCTATCAATACTTTTCAAATTGATGTACTTCCAGTTTTATTGGGTTTATCGTGACTAGTAGAAGGTAAGAAAATGGATTATTTCAAATTCATTGATTTATAATTTATATAATTAAGCAAAGAAAATGTTTATATTTAAATTATTAAACATAGAGAATAAAACTATTATGGATTCACATTGGGTCATGCAAACATTGTTTCTCAACATTATAGATTTTATAAATGGAGGTTGGTGATACCTATTTTAACTTCCATTTTGAAAATATGGGAGTTATAATTCTATTTTACTCATTGGTAGGATGGTATTGAACAATTTAATAAATATAATTAGTCTATTAATTGGTATTGATGGGGAATAAAGGATTTCACCTGTATTTTATATGATTTATTCATGTTATAGAAAATTATTTCCATAGAATGTTTTATTTCTTTCATAGATAGTTTTTATATTTGATTTAGATAATTTAAACATTTTCTTATTGAGAGATAAAGTTATAATTACATGAAGTTAATTATTATTATCTTCCAAAATGGAGTGAATCACATTAATTCTGCTGATTTGATATTTTTTGTTGATATTATTAATTATATGGGATAAATTCATAACTAAAAAATATGGATGTTGGGGGGGAATTGAATTTTTGCTTGATTTTTTGTTATAAAAAATATATTTTGTGATGTTATGATATCAACCAAAATGATAAATTATTTGGAAAATTATATTTTTATAATGAAATGGCTATATTAGAATTATTCCTTGTGTGATAAAATGCCTAAAAATAAAGAATTGGAATATCATAGAATCACTTTTTAAAATCTATAAAATTATCTATTTTGAGTTTTGATATATGGTTGTGACAATATTATTGTGTGATGTGTTAAGCATGTTGCAATGTTTTACTATGTGGTGTTGTGATATTAGGTGTGGCTTATAGTGAAAATTGCATGATGTGCGGTTATATCATATGGGGTAATGGTTTTGTGGTTGTGCTTGTGGGGAAGCATGGTGATGGTTTTGTGTGGATGTGATTATGGGGAGGTTGGGTGATTGTTGAGGTGTGGTCATTCTTGTGGGGTGACATGGTGACAGTTTTTTGGGGGATGCTAAGCTACATATGATGTGGGGTTATTTTGTGTTAATTTCATGATTAATATATGAATATTAAATAATAATTATGAAAATTTAATGGTTGGGTTTTTTTTGGTTAATGGAAAGTTAATGGAAAATTATTGAATAATAATTTTTTTAATAAGTAAATTTGTTAAATAAAAAGTGGTTTTTTAGATGATGGATTATTGTGTTTTTTAATATTTTTGTGGTGGTAGGGAAAGTGGGGGAAGTTATGAGGTTGGGTGGTGATTTTGTGGGGTTTTTTAGTTTTTTTGAACCAGTATATTGGGATTGTTTGTTTGAATTATATATATATATATAATGTATATTCTTGTGATATTTATTGTGAAACCAACCTTTTTCATGCACATAGTTCCCATATCTAAATTTTTTGGTGGTGTATTTTCCAACATCTCTATGGTGATGATGGATGAATGAATACACATTCATCCACACTCCCTATAACAGTGGATGATAAAATTTTTGTGTTGTGATTACCATAATTTTAAAGTGTTATTGTTGATATGTTAAAGTTAGTATCATGTAGGGTACAACAGTGGAGGTCATTCTTGTAAGTTAGAAGATATAAGGTTGATTTAAAACGTGTTTATGAAACACTACAACTTTGTTATAGTGATGGATAATAGATCACAGGGTCTATGGTACCATGTGTTTTTGTGTGAGATGTGATGTGATGATTAGAAAAAGGTGAGTTGCTTTTCATTATGTGATATATAGAGGACGTGGGTGATCCCTGATGTAAAAAATTGGGGGTATTAGAGTTAAATTGTTGTTAGAAATCTATACAGGATACCCATCATATATATTCTTCATGTTATACTATTATAGTGGGTTGATTTATTTGGAGAGAAATATGTGGTAAGATTGGGGTTTGGATAGTTAACCAATTTAGGTGCGGTTAGTTCTTCTATTTTCTCACTGATGCATTAGTATTTTCATTTCACATTTTCAAGAGAGAATACAGATTTCCTAAAATATATAATTGTATACTCACTATAAATATATAATACTATTTTTATTTTTTTACAAGGACTTCAAGGACCGTGTGGTACATTACTAGCTCAGACTATTAGAGATGTTATTGTGTTTTTACCTTAGGTTTTATCATTTGACATTCATTTGGAGGCTTCTATATGGATCTGGTCCATTTATACATGCATGTAGGATGGTTATGGTTCATGTTTATACTATTTCATGGAGTCTCTTTTGTATGATTCTTCTTATATCTAAATCCTATATTATTATAAAGGGTAATGCATCACATTTTATTAGATTTTTGAATCCCCAGTGTTAGTCACTAACCAGGGGTCTACTGTAGTTCTGAATCAAGGATAATTATATTTCATCCATAATTATAGTATCTTTGGAGAGAGGGGTCATGAAAAAAACCTTCATAAGGACATACTCTAAATTTTTGGACATCATAATGCTAGCACCAAATTCTTTATACCAAGACAATATAAATAATCATGTAAGATGTACAAAAAGTACCAAAACTATTTTGTCTCAATAAACCTAGTAATGAATCATGGGGATATATAGGTCACTTAACATAACATACTATGTTCAATTCATTGGTCATATGAATGGTTTGAATCATAATAAACATGCGATTTATATTTTAAAACTAGTATAATAACATTTAATAATTTTTTTGGTCAATAAAACTAGTTAGAAACTATCTAGATTAATATGATGAATGGTATTAAAATATTAAATACCCACTAATGTATAATATTCACCAATTAATGTTGACCTAAATGAATATACTTTTAGAGGATCACTAGATGATTTTTTGAGGAAAATACACTTTTCATTTTCAAATCAATTATTAAAAATATAGGTATCTCAAATCTTATGGAATAAAATTTAATTAAAATCAATATTTTATATATTTTAAGTAATCATAAAATAATTTAGGGGTTAAGATATTTGTAAAATTCTTTAATGTCGTTTATGTAAAAAATATTTCCCACATTTTTAGTTAGAAAAAAAAAATTTCATAGTTCAAAAAAAATATTCTCTTGAACTGTTTTTATATATGGTTAAACATCCGTAGAAATGAATTTAAATAGTCATAGTGAAATTATAAAAAGATTCATGAAATATTCATAATTAAAAATCTATACATGGATGAAAAATACTCTAGAATGAATAAAAAAGTTAGTCTTTATTAAAAAATATTCTTTTTGTATCTTAGGAATTTAAAAGTGGAAAATGAATGGAAAACATAAATTTATCGGAAATCAAAATATAATAAGAAAATATATTGGTATTAAGATAGATAAATTATATAATTCTCTTAATGAAGATTAAAAATAAAAAATCAAAAATAAGGATGTGATTGGGAAATTACCCTTATCTATTTTCAACATGCATTGTAACATATTTTATACTCTTGAATAATAAATTTAAATTTACTATACATATATAAAAAATAAATATACATCATAATTATCTAATTATAACATTTTAGTAATCATTTATCAATAATTATTTCAAAAATTCACTTTTTTCGATTGTTAAATTTTTCATTTTTCATGTAGGTTTCAGATTGGTTAATTGTTGTCCCTATATATCACTTATGAATTTATAACCACTAGGTTTTTAATATTAATATAAATACACACACAAAAAAAACACACACACACATATTTATACATATGGAATCACCCATGAATTGAATACATGAAAAATTCATCTCGTCTCTCTTTGGTGGTGGTAGTCCACACATACACACGAGAAATGATATCAATTTTTTAAATAGTTGAATGGTAAGAAGGTATAAATGATATTATTATTATTATATAAGAATAAATATTTCATAATTATGTTATAATATAATTACTTATTTCAATATAGGAACCATGTAAAATGGTAATGGGAAATGAAATACCCTACAATATGGAGACAGTAAGTTGTATATACACATGAGCGATGGTTATAATTTTTGTAGGATAAGAAGTAGATTAAAAATCGATGTAAATATTAATAATATTATTTAAGTGTATGTATTATACTTGAGTTTTTATTTTAGGATGTCCAAAGAAAATTTAGAGTAATTTAATGAAGAAATAAATTTAAATGTGTTGGTAATGACCCTTACCTCTTCCGAGAAAGAGATTCATTATATCTTATACCTAGGGTTGGACTTTTAGATAGGAAAAAAATATAAAACATGGAAAACAATATAGAACATTGTTTTTTGGTGTTTGTTGACATATTATTCTCTAGGTGGAATATTTAAGAGACAATATTTGGTGCCTTTTTATTTTCAATGAAGTCACATACATGAAATAAATTAAAAAATTTAAATATAAATATGTAATTTTCTAGTGTAAGTGTTAAAAAGTGGCTGTAATTTATAAGGTAAGATAATATATATTTAAAATACCCTAAATAAATTTTTTTACATGTTAGTATATTATTTTAATCATTATCTTTTTTTTAAATCCCTTAGTTATCATATTTTATCATTAGTTGCGATAACACCTTTCTCACTCTTAATGCATTGTAATTTTACAAATACGGTAAAAATTGTCCCAAACATGTTAAAAGGAAGAAATTTTAGAATATATAATTTCCCACTTCTCTTATTTCTATATTTTTATGATTTTTTTTAAAAAATTAAAAAATATTGTTTGAATTATGATATTTTTAATGTCATTTTTGACACTATTAATTTAATTTGAATTTAAATAAACCAAAATATTTTTATAATTAAAATTTCTATAATAAAAATATATAATATGTCATATCTATATATTAAATTTTAGGCCAATGTAACTCACTCATAAAAATTACATTTGAATAATTTAATATAATTTATTAAACATTTCTATTAATTGATGAAATACCAAATCAATGTAGGGTAATCATATAAGGTATTAATTTAACAAAAAAATTATAAATAAATTACCATGAAAAATAGTATATATTGGATTAAAACATTTATAACTACTCTTTTAATATTTTCATCATTATAATAAATTTTTTGAATTATTTTAATCATGAATGTGACATTTTTTAAATATTTTCTTAATGGAATATAAATGTCTTAATCAAAGAATCACGACACCAATTGGACATATATTATGGAATTATATTGTAATTTATGATCTACACTAATTAAATTGGATAAAATCAATTTTGGGTCATGTTTTAATGCTTAAAATATTACCTATATCATTAATTACTTTATTTACCATTATCGGAAATATAATTTTTTATATTTGATATTATTTATAATGTGAAAACATAAAAGGAACCCATTTAAAAAAAGTAACTCCAGATTATAAATGTGGATTCCATTTTTCATGATTCAGTTTCTATGTGTGGGAAAAAATAATTTAGGATTAAAATGGAAAACACTATGAAAAATAGTATTTTTGAAAAATGATTTTTTAAGTATACAAATAATTTTATACAAAATTAAACTATAAATTCATAAAAATGAACACAATTAAGTTATTAAATATATAATAAAACTAATTTTACTCTTAAATTGTTTTAAAATAAAATGGATCTTTTAAAATTCTTGAAAGAAAATATTTTTCAGTAAAAAATGTATTTTCACCATTCATTAGAAAAGTATTTATTTTTGAAAATCAAATAATGGTACCCCATGTTTATATTGATATGATTATTTAAAAAATTGAAATTATTTTAATAAAATTCAATTTAAAAAATTTTATATTTTAGGTTTTAATAATAATATTGACTAATATTTTCTATATTTTTTTATTTTTTCTATAATGGAAAGTATATTATAATTGAAGATGAGTTGTTAAAAAATATACCAAATCAAAAAATGATATAAAACTAGAATTACTATTAAAATTAATCTTGAAATAGTTACTTGTATTAAACCATTAGAAATCATGATTAATTATTCATTTATATTTAATATATAGAATGGTTAATATATACACAAAAAAATTAAATGCATTTATAAGACAAAATATGTCTCAATTGAGTAGTAATTAATTGGAAAATCATTAACTCACATTTTATAATGATATAAAGTTATTTCAACTCATGTATAATTATTTTATATTTTTAATTCATACTTTCTAGAACCACATAAAAATCAATAATATCATTTTTGATCAATTTATAATATTTAATAAAATTTGGTTAATAATATTTTATTATTATTTTATATTTTGGGTGTAAGATGATTCATTTTTCATTTATGATTTGATTTGGAAGTTTTAGTCATTGAATATTTCTCAAGGTCCATATTACAATGAATTTTACTCTTGATCTAAACATAATATGTATTCAATATAAATATATATTTATATTTATATATAAATAATTAGATTCATCTATAAATAGTATATATATATAAAAATGTGTTACATCTTTCAGGAAGACAGAAGGTTGGACATTTGTAAGAACACCTTTATCACTATTTAAAAAATGGACTGTAAGAATGTTAAATAATAATTCACCATTATAGACCCACTTTTTACATCATAAGCATCTTAAATATTCATTAAATATATCCTTACTACTATCCTTGTAAAAATTAAATGAAAAACAGACCACATCACCTCATTAATGTGGTAGTCCACACATATAAAATAATGACGTTATAATTTATCGACAGATTAAATGGTAAGAAGTTATATATGATGTTAAATTTCCTGATGAATATATATGTCATTAATTTAATTTATATTCATATGTTAAAAAATTAAAACTACACATGTAATTTGGTTGTGAAAATGAATTACACGTCTATGTGGAGATGATAATCCATATGTATGCACAAGAATTGTTTTGACTTTTAGTAGGATGGAATGAAATGGAATTTGGTTGTTTCGTAATCATAATAACACCTCAGTACATATATTTTACTACTGTGTTTGTTTAGTGATTGGTAAAACATATTAATAGGATTCATAAGAAAAAATAAACATAAAAGAGTGATTAAACCCATTTACCCATTCTCTAGTAAAATGTATTTTTATCTCATATTAATGAAACTTGGGTTATTGTTTTGGATAACAAAAATCATAAATGAATTGGATATATATGTTGATAATGGAAGTGGGTACTATTGGTTTGAGTTTGGTCTCTCAATTCGGGGTAATAAAAAGAGATAAGGGGTGCCTTGTTATAATTGAGGGGAGATGATTTCATGGAATTTATTAAAGTATTATGTTAATATAAATAGTTTTTCATGTAAAAACATTACCAATTGATATAATGAAACTATATTTAATCAGTTTTCACCTAGATGATTTTATTTAACCCTTTCATACCATTTTGAAAATAATAGCAATATAAAATTTCATACCCATTAATGGTCAGAAAAATAACCATTAAAGGAAATGTGACTCATAAACATACCATGGTTGATGTTTTATACTATATACCATATATATTTCCAATTTTAATATTTTTACGAATGTAAAATCACATAGTAAAATATTATTTGTCATAAAATATTGTTAATTTATTTTTGATACTTTTGAATTAATTAGATATTTTATAAATCAAGACAAAGATATAATTAGAATATAATATTTTCTCACAGCCCTAAAATTTCAAAAAAAATTATAAATTTAATTTAAAAAAATAATTCCACCAATTGGTATTAATTTTAATATTTTTTAATTCATCTATTTTATTTTTCTATTAATTTAATTAATACTCTGTCAGCATTGCATAAGAATTTAAGATAATTATTAAGCCAATATAAATTTAAAATTAGATTCCATGATAAAAATATCATTCAGATTTTAAATAAAATTTTATTACTGAACATATGTTTTATTTATACATATCTTAAAATATTATAGTTACTAAAGGAATAAAAGTGACATTTTTATATTCTTCTCCAATTTTCATATAATATATGTCCAAATCAATGAAATATATCACAAATTGTACATAATTTCAGAAAACATATTTACAAAGATGAGATAAATTAATCCAATCTGATAATGAATTTGTTTTCATTGACTTTCATTGCCATATAAAATTATTTTTAACCATTATTACCTGATTAATGCTCTACTAAGAGGATATAATAATCCACAATTGCTGTTTATAATGCTGAAAATTAAAATCCACCCATATAAAAAGATTCAAATTATCATTTATAAATACGATATAAATTTTTTAATATTAAATTTCAACAAGTGGGGGAAATTAATTTTAATATATATAGATAAAATAAAATTATTTTTTAGATAGAAGAACTTTAAAGCCTAAAAATTAATTTATAAAATAATCTTGATTTTTGTATTCAAATAAAATTATTCTAAATAAAATATATCATAAATCACTTTATTACCAAATAAATCATACGATGGTATATTTATATTATTATTCCTTATGAAAATATGTGGGAGTATTTGAAAAATCTTTATTTTTTATATTCACTGAAAAATAAATCGTTTAAGAAATGTCTCAATATATCAATCTAAGATAATTTTTATATTTTTCATTAAAAATTGACATTAATTTAAGAAAACTAAACTTTTAAAAAATTAAAATTATGTTTATATGACAATAATTAATATTTACATGTGTATTAAATTATAGTTTTTTTAATAAGAAGAACTTAATATAATTAATGCTTGAGTGTTCATTAATCCCTCGATGAAAAAACATTTCCATCAAAATTTAACAAAATGTAAACTAATGAAAATATTTTGGTATTTTTAATTATTACTCATTAATTTTCACATGTATCATATTGTATTTTATGATTTCTAAAATGTTTCTTTACTACCCATGTCATGTGATTCATCATCACTTGTTCCCTTGTGTCATGAATCTGGATATTATCTTCATTGTACGATTAGTTAAGTACCAATTATATTGTGTCCAAGGATAGAACATGAATTGGATAAGGAATTGTATTTCTCAATAAGGATTTATGGAATAGATCATATACGTTAGACTTGATAGGTGGAATAAAATAATTTTAATACACAAATCCAATTTTTTATATAAATTAAATATTTCTAATGTACTTGGGGATATGTTTTCCAATCTTATCAATCCTTACAACAATATTTCATGGAGATATATTCAAAAAAAATTAATCACATATTATAAATTCCAATTCATTCCTCCAGTTATCATCATATAACTCTTTCATGTTTTTAGATATATTAATATGTGTTTGAATAGTCTTTTCCACCAATGTTTTCCCCTAACCAAATTCTAATTCTAGAATAATTATTTCATCAACCATATCCCAACAAGATAGAGTATGATATTTATTTGCATATATTTTTTCAAACTTTACTGTGTGATTACTTGAATGAAATCTATTATTATTGGTTAAATCAAGAAAAGGTAATTACTGATCTCACACACCATGAATGTCATGTGAGAAAACAATTAATTTCTCATAAAAGGTTTAGATAGTCCTTTTGGAGTGTCTATTAGTTTGAGGGTGATAGGAAGTGCTCAAATGAAGCTCAATATCTAGAGAATTTCTATAATTTAATTGTAAATTAGTGATAACTATCAGAATCAATTGAATTATGTTCTTCATGGGGTATTATGAATATGTTAGTATAGACACCTGATAGGAACTATAGGGGTTAATATTTTCTTATAGAATGTTAATGTTAATATTTTGTAAGCCAATCAATAATAATCCCCATTAGATACTTCTATCTATGAGACATTTGTAACCCTATGATAATGTCTATATTATTTCTATCCCATTTCCAAATAGGAATAAACCAAGGTTTCTTGAAAACTCTATGATGCAATCTCTCAACTATTAATTATTGGAAAACCAAAAATCATGACACATAATCCCCAATTTTCATCTTCTTATTTTCCAATGAATATTTTCCATTAAATCTATATACATAATGATGATACCATGGTTTATAGAGTAATTTGATTAATGATCATAATATAATAATGATCTTTTATGACCAAGTATAAATAGAACATGTATCCACATTGCAGATATTAGAAAACTACCTTCATATACAAAGTCTTTAAATTTATCATCATTCACTACATTAATATTCTTTTAAAAATTCTCTTCATCAAGATGAGATTTTTATATTTGCAACAAATATTATTTGGAAATATTTCCAAAAAGGAATGATGTCCCAAATTAATCCAAAATTATAGTTTCCATCTTCACTAAATACATGAACATAGGATCTCTGTTAGCTCTCATTTTGGTCCATACTCATTGATATTTCCTACATAATACGTCCACTACCGAATTTACATTCCTTGGGTGGTAGTGTATTGAGAAATAATTATCCATGAGTAGATAAAACCATCTAAGTTTGATCATATTGATCTAATTTTATAAAATAATATATTTTATGCTCTTGTGGTCTTCTTTAATGTCATGTATTTCACCGTAGTTTTAATGTATCAAACACTATAAAAACATATTAAACATTACACTAAATATCATGATAAAGATAGTTATGCTCATGAGCCTTTAATTACCATGATGCATAGATAATAAGCAAGTCCCCATGCTTAAGTGAAAAATTTTGTCCCTTATTCGATGCATCACTATATTTCAAAAATCCAATGATTCCCATTAGTAATTCAAAATTATATAATTATCCAATATCATCTTCAATTCATAAAAACATTCCGATCTTTATTTTTTTCCATTAAATGAAACCCTTTTCTGAGTAGTTTTGGTTTAGAAGTTATCCAATTGGTGAAAATTTTGAAAAAATCACCAATAGTAAACTACATGTCCAATAAAATTATATACCGATATTTTTCTTTTATTTTTGGTTATTTTGGTACTATATTTTTCTCTAACTAATTAAATAATATTCCATAATTTTGTAAAATATTCACATGAGATTAATCATTCAGTATTAATAAATCACACATTCTAAATTTATATATAACTACTTTTTTAAAGAGTCTCAAGAATTATATTTAGGTGATTCTCATGATCCTCATTTAATTTAGAGTATATGTTCATCATTAAATACAATATTTTTTAAATATATTCATTATACATTTTTTCAATATATAATAACATAGTTAAATTTAGTTAGTGTTAATATTATTTCTGTTAACATAGATTTTTCCTACCCCATTCAAAAGGATATCATCAAACAATCTTAATTATTTACATGAAATTTATGATACCTAAAATAATGGTCAGTCTTTGTAAAAAAATTAACTCCATGAACATGATCAAAAAAGTTATAAAATGAACTAGAGGATACTTGTTCTTTATAGTAATGAAATCAATTTCCTATTAATCAATTAATATCCTTATAGATCCATCATTCCTTTTTTACAAAAAACAAGGGATCCCAAAGGTGATTCACTAGGGAGTATAAATCATTTTTCAAACTACTACTATTGTTGTTTCTTCACATATACTAATTCAAAATTTGAAATTATGTTGGGATTATTTAATATTGGTCTCGTATCAAATATTAAATCTTTGGAAAAATCAACATCACATTCTGGTGGATGTCCATGAAATTCAACATAAAATAAAACAATTCATTACAACATAATAGGAAAATCCCTAATATATTAAATACTATGTTAATCTATAGATTTAGTATTTTAGAATTTTTCAATAGTATCATTTAGAAGAGATACTGGAGGTGGATGAAGATTTGACCCAAATGGTGATTTCTATTTTAATTATATGGAATTATATATCTTCATCATGAATCTAAATTTTCTTATGTTATATAAAATTTTTTACATTATATTTTGAAAGACAATATATATAAAGAATTATTTTTAAAATCATAAACATTTACAATAATCAACTCTTAAAATAGGGAACATTTATATATCATAACAAGAACTAATTGACACATCCTTTTTATGGTGGTATTTCCATTATGAATTTTTATTAAAAATCAATTATTATGTTATTAAGGAAATATATATATTTTTTGGAAAATATAGATGATATAAAAGGGTGATAATATCCAAAATCAAATATATAATTAGGTAAATTTGGGGATATAATTAAATTACCTTAATCAATATGTTTTTGAACTTCAAACTCGGTTGCATTTATGATGTAAGCCTTGAATTATCTATATATCCAGTTATTCAATATGAGCCCTTAATTGTTGGGACCATAATATCCAAAATGCCTATTTTATTTATAATATAAAAAATTAATAATAGTTATTTGTTTAACCTATTTTCATTCATTATATAAATTGTTAATAATTTCACACTTGTAAAAAAGTCACATGTTTTTAATGAATTTTTTAGGATATTTCATTCCACGATTTTTACTTGATGTAAATTAATTCATTTAATTTTTATTGTTTGAAATTTTTCCATGAACAATTGTTCTTTTGATTTCCATTGAAATAAATTGATATAGAAAAGTTCCTCTTTATATTTTCAAGATTATATGTTTTATCATTACATAATGAAAACTTTTGTGAAAATAGTTCCCATTTGAGACTTGACTTAGTCTCGTAAAAAATAATTAAACAAAATTTTTGGGTTATGTAAGATTTATAAAGAAAGGGAGGATAATGTTTAGATGTTAACATCATATTCCACCACAAAATATTCTTACTTATAATATTTAGTGAAGAACTTCCTCTCTATTAATTCTCACTTTTCTAGAAGGATGTATATCTTAATGAATGTCACATTAAATGCATTATATTCCATGATTTCAATTTCTTCACCCTCTTCAGTGTTTTGGATCTATGAACACTATTGATCGACATCTCTTATAAAATAATATCATAATTACCATTTCACATTTATTACATCCTAAATCTTGGAAAATTATTTTTTCAAACTTAATCCTTTTCTCCAATAACAAAATATTCATAGTTACACTAAAAGATGTAGGATATTGTCATATAAAGTTATTCAATATAGGATAATCATGATGTGGAGAAACATGTTACTCAATTATGAAATAGATATTTTTCATAACTAGAGGTATCTTCCATAAAATTTCCATGATATTCTATTTTCCAACAAAAGTTTATTGGTTTTCACAGAAGGTAAATCTAAACATTTTTTACGCGTATTGATCCCCTTCCTAACACTAGACAACATAATTGAATAGTTGTACATAATGTGTTAGCACATAATTACCATGAATATAGATCCATATATTAAAAATCTGTCAAATTGTATATCTTCTAGATTACTATAAAGGACTAATATAATTTATAAGATAGATATTATTATTTAAAATATAGTTTCCAAGGTTTCTATTAAACATCATTCGATACCAACCATAACACCTTGACACTAGTAAATAAGAGAAAATGTTTACATAATTAAATTATTATATGATTCAAGAGATCTTTAAATATAGAATCAATTAGTTTGGAAGTCTTGAAGAACTAGATACATACAAGATTCCAATATTAAATTAAAAATTTAAAATACCTTAAATGAGAAATATTATGACTTCTTTGATATTATTCCTAATTTTCTTTATCATATCCAATACCGAGGAAGAAAAAATGGGGGAATATATTCCTAGTAATGGATATATACAGTAGAATTTTGGTTGTGTAATTAAGTAGTATTAATTTTGTAAATATAAATCACTAAAAACACATTCAATTTAATCAATCACTTGTAGAAAAAAATTAATCTAGGGATAATATAAAAGTATTAATATCATAGATAATTATTTAAAATTTATAAATGAATAAAAATTTTATCATTTTCTGACACAAACTTAGATATAATTATATCTCTACAATCATAGAATTATTCCATGAATGTTTATATTATGGGTATATATACACCAAAATCCATTTTAATTTGGCTAACTGGTTTATCTCATTAAACATGTTGATCCTTGAAGGGGATATATAATTCAACGAACCACTCATCAGTATTTTTTTGATGCATTCTTCATATATCGATTGATCAAATTCGTTCAAAAACTATATTACTTATCCATAAATATTTTCCATAAATAAATAATAAATTGTATCAATATTTCCTTGGTCAATATTATATGTTTCAAAGTAAAACACCATATGTACAAATTATTTAAAATAAAAAATTAATGTTCCAAGAAAATATTGATGAAAATTATTAATAAGAGAGAGAATATAATATTGAATTCATCCAAAATAATTTTTTTTTAAATTAAATCATGTACATTGGATAAATAAGTAAAATTGTATAAAAATTAGAAAAATGATTTGATTAATTAGATTTATGTTTAAAATATATGTAATCTTATAGAATAAAGTAAATGTAATAAAGTAGTTATAGTAGTGTCATATTCTATTAATGCCTTATATATTAAAAATAAAATAATTATTTTGAGTTTTTGTAAGGGAAATTAATGGTTATAATTTTAATAAAGCATTTGAAATATTCCTTTCAAAAAATTAGAAATTGTATGATAAAATTAAATTTATTTAATAAATCATTTGAGTAATAAAAATGACAATTTGAAAAAAAAAATTGAAAACTATGGACATGTGTGAAGGATATACATGATCAAAAAAGAGGGAAAACATTTTATTTTCATTTAAACATTCTACTTGAAATTATAAATCTAACTGAATAATTTATAATCATAAATAATTAGATATTCATGTTATACGAAAAAGGATAAATATAAACACCAATAATGTTTATAGATTCAAAATAGAAAATATTTCTAAGTGGAGTGGAAATTTAGAGGGTGTCCCCTACCATGAGTTAGACATTCCTTGTATGTTCATTTAAGATCCATTAAAATAAATTTATATTTATTATAAAAAAATAAAATAACCATATTTATATATATAATGTCATATATAATATAATTATAACATTTTATCTAATTTATGTTAAAAAAAATTATTCTTATAATTATTTGATGTGTTAATTGCTTCATATTCCATGTTTATTTTTATTCAATAATTTCAGTCCCAAAATCATATTCATGGTTCATTCATCTCCATAATTTTACACATCATATTAGTTTTATATACATTCAACACATATATATTTATATTGATATATTTCGAGAAAATATACATATACAAATATGAGTTACACCTTCCAAGGAGATTGTAGGACGAACATATGCATTGACATTATTTTCACTTTTCAAAGGATGAAAATAAATATGGATAAATAATAATTTATATATCTATGATCATTTTTTTATAATTTATGTCTTTTATATAAATTAAATATATCCAATTTTTCATCCATGTAAAGGGGTAATGTAAAATGGATCACATCCCTTCATGGAGATGGTTGTCCACAGATAAATATGAGCAACGTTATTGACTTCAAATGTATTGGATGGTAAGAACGTATATATGATAGTTTTATTCTATAATCAAAGTTATGTTAATAATATTTTATATATTTTTTTGTTAAATAGTTATAACCATTTATTAAATATGGGGAAGAAACATGAAATATGGTGCTATGTGGACATAGTAAGCTGTATGTTTGGATGAGAGATGTTTTTGATTTTTGTCGGATAAAAAGATATTGAATATTGCTTTACCATAATCATAATAAAAAAATTATATATTTATTTTATCATTTTTATTATTTTAATATGGGTAAAACAAAATAATATTTTGTAGAATAATAAATAAACTTGAAATATTCACTATAGTTGATTACATATTTTTTGATAGATTTCCATTAGATATCCACATGACCGACCTAATGTTGGTGTTTTGGAAGGTCTGAAATATTTAGAACATGGATATATTTGTTTATAAGGGAACTGGAAGGTTTTGGTCGATATATATGTCTAAATGTGTTGTAAAGGTTGTAGAGTATGGGTGTCAAACTATAAGTAAGGATAGGGTAATTCTTGGAAATATATAAAGAATTATTTAATAATAAATTAAGGCCAAATTTCTCAATATTTATATAATTAGAATATAATATTATTATGAGTATATATAATCCAATACACTGTTATTTTGAAATATTTTGGTTATTTCTCCACCTCTATATTTTATTTGTAACTCATATTGACCCTTTTTATAATTAAAACAATATTAATCTTTATTTTTTTAGGTGAAATGAATGTTTTCATAAAATGAAATAAGACCCATAAATTGAAGAAGGTTTATTTTTTAATATATATAATATTAATTTGTCATAAGAATATATTTTTATGAGTTTTATATAATTCGATAAAATATTATTTATTAAAGAATTTCCCTAATGTTTTGTTTGGTATAGTACTTTAATTGGAATTTAAATGCATCAAGACAATAAGGGGATACAATTGTAATAATTTTTAACTCCCATGACATGTAATATGTTTCTATAAAATTCATGTACCCCAATAATGAATCATGTATTAATTTCTACTAATATTATTAACACAGTTTAATTATTTATCTACTATTTTATTAAAAACTATGTCTGCATTGCGAAATATTTGATGATAATTATTCAATAATTAGATACATAAAATAATCTATAATTATAATTAATAAATAAAATTTTAAAACTAAACCTATACTGTATTTATCTGAGTAAGAAATTATTATAGATATTGAATGATGAATACTGACATTTTTCCCTTATCTCTCAATTAAATATTATAAAATAAAAAACCATTGAAGTACAAAAAAATATTCCCTAGTGACAAATAATTGATTAAAAAGTAAAAAATAAAAAAGAATATTTCAAATTCATGTTTTTGGTTGATTTTTTAAGGCTTATCCCAATATTTTTAACCTTAGTAATCAGATTTACCCATTACAGATGTGATAAATATTTCCACATTTACAACTCATAATTACAAAAACAATTAGGCACCTATTTAAAAATTTGAACCTTATGATTTCAAAGATGAAATCCATTTTACAATATTAAATTTCTATAAGTGGATGAAATAAATTTAAACAAAAATGAATAAAATTTATTGAAAAGTAGTTTTTTAGAAAATTTATTTTTAATTTTAAAATTTAAATTACATAAAAAGAATGAATTTTATTATTAATATTAGATTATAAAAAATAAAATATAAAATATATTACTTTTATACTATGTAAAAAATAATGGAATTTTATAATTTTTTTATGAGAAAATGGTATTATTTTAAAAATCATTATTTGGGATTGTTCATTGAAAAATTTATCAATTCAATAAAATCCCAAAAATCAGCATAAGATAATTTTAATAAGGTGATGAAATGTGAAATTAATTTAATGTAAAAATTTATATATCGTAAAAATTTATTTCTTAATCACAACTATGAGTAAAACTATGTAAATTGTGTGGTCATTTATTTAACAATAGTATATTGAAATAAGTAATACTCCAGTGTTACATAATAAAAATACAACTCCCTTTTCAGAAAAAAAAATTAATTAAATTTGGATTGGATGATGAGTGGATATCATTGGAGGGATTTTTTTAACCCAGAATACAGTCAAACCCCATAAATATTTACCTTAAACCAAGGGTAAGGATAAGACAAAAGGGTGAACCATCCCAAATCCAGAAAAAAAATTAATATAAGGAGAAGAGGGTGTTTCACCCAATTAAACATCTGGGGAGACAATTATAATTATTAACCATTAAAATCCAATGGGATGTATGGGGGATGTTTTCAATAGTTACTATTATTACCACACATCATTAGTGAGTCCGTGGCACTTCTACAGCTTTGGCTACAGTAGCCACCCAAACTCTCTCAAGGATCCTCAAAGTACCATGGACACCTCATAAACAATTCTAAATCATAATTTTTTTTTTCATAAACGTAGTTTTCAAAATGATCTGACCACCATACCAAAAAACATCAAATTCACATTGGAATTTTCACACCAATTGAAACTCCCAGTCCCCTCTAGACCGGTGCTGGTACATTTCTAAATACATTGGAATGGTTAGAAGGAATGAAAATAATGAAGGAATAATCAGTTTAGTAGTCTTGAAGAAACTTGATACATTGACGTAACAAAAATTACATTGAAAAAGGATAAAAATAAAATACAAAACAAAAACTAAAAACTGTATCCACCAGAACTCAATAAATGATCTCCTCTTCATCACCTTTTGAATGTAAACAAAGAATTGGTTGATCTCAAACATTCATTAATGGTTAAAAATGGCATAATCATGAATGAATAATAAAAAAATTGTAAAAAAATTGATATAATCAATATGGCTTGGTGAATTAATGATAATTTCAGGCCATTAAGAAACTAAGATTTAAATTACATCCAGAAATTTTGTCATTGTGAAAACCTCAAGGATAGTAGTAACTGATAATGAATAAAGAGAATTCTTATTAATTGGATGTCTTTTATCTAGCACATGATACCATAATACCGTAAAAACAATATAGTTCTATTGGTAGAATCCCATTTGATTTTTGGAAACAAACTTGATGGGTTTGTTGCCAAACTGATTATCTCATTAGACCAACCAATTCATCGAGGGGATGTAGCGAGCCTGACTTGCCTCTGCATCCAAATAATTCATTTTACATAGATTAAACATAAGAGCAACATGAATTTACATTATCCATATAAAATAGAGGATACAGATTCGATAATATTTCCTCAATCAAAACAACATGCAAAATAAATATCTTAAGTAAAAATGTATACTACTTAGACAATAATCATATCCATGATATGAGAATATTGATATTTAAATTTATTACAATTTGAATTGAAAAGTTATTTGAAATGTGAATTAGGTACAACACATAAGAAAGAGTATGTACACAATACTAAGAATGTGACAATGATGTGAAAATTGAAACAAAGATAGTTTCTGCATTGTAATCAATTGAGTCGTATGACCAAAAGTTAATAACCACCAAATTAATCATAGAATACCATGAATATAACGAGAATCATGGTAATGGATTTAAAAATATAACAAATATATGAAATAAGAGGCAAATAATGGAATCCCACAAAATTGAATATGAGATGAGAAACCCTCTTACAAACATTTCGGCATGGTAACGAGTGTTCTTGAGAGGTATTAATGAGAGGTAAAAGGTGTAGCCCATTATTTATATGTCCTAAGGGATGTATGGGTGAGGTGAAAAAACACAACCATAATTATTCATTAAAAATAAAATACCACAACATATGAAAGATTCTTGAACAAAAGTGAGAGAGAGGATCCATTACCTTATAAATGAAGGTGTTCTTGGGAAAAAAATGGGCCTACGGGCCATGTAATGGGCTAAATGCTTACTGGGACTTCAGTCTATGTAATGGGTCTTCTTCTACCCAATTAAAGAGTTCATTACTTTAATTTGATAATAAAAGAGGCTTCAACCTAGAACCTCATCATCATGTAATTGATATTTTAAGACCTTATTAGGTTCATTAATTTCCTTTTTGATGGTTTAAGAGATTCAATTTTATTGTTTTGGTAGCATTTTCTTTTTTGGTTATCATGATTTGATTACTTGTATTCATGAATGGATGTTTGTTTGAAATATAGTTAAACCTCCATAATTTTTAATATAAATTATTAGTAAAATTAAAAATATATAAATTATCTTATAATAATTCTATTTATATACCATGAGGATGACTTATTCAATGTGTTAAAAATAAATGGTTGGATTTTTCTTGGCAGTTTTGTTCACAATTAACATATTTTGTATTATTAATATATATTATGAATGTGTAAGGATTCCATAACATTAATCAAGATAAAATACATATATAATTACTTGGTTCAAGCATTGAAAATGTTTCATTACCAGTATTGAAGATAGTAATACAAATTGAAAACCCATCTTCCTTGACTGTGAAAAATTGACACATCTCGGATGGTGATTGCATTGATTGTATAAAAATAGGAAAGAAGTGAGATTGTTATAAAATATTCCATTATCATAATGAAAATCCAGTACATGTAAGGTATTGGAATTATCATGGAATTAGGATTGGGGGATGTGAGAAGAGAGAACAAAAGAATGGAACTTTTTAAATGAAATTCAAAGAAAAGTGAAGAAAGGTTCTCCTCTTGACTACTCCTCCTTGAAAATCCCCTTAAGACATTTATTTTTTTGGCCTTTTGGTGAGACCATAAGGTCTAAGACGATGGTATAGGACTTTGGAAGAGTATTTGGTAGAAGATATGCAAGGCTTGATACTTTAGTGGTGTGGGAGGAAGAGGGGGTGAGGGGTGGTTTTATATAGTGTAGGGGAGTAGAGATTTCTTAATATTATAATCATTAATTTATTATTTCTCCACAAGAAAAGTAATAGTGATCCTTCAATGACCAAGAATAGTAATTTTATCATTTGAATCTGAATCAATTTGGCTAACATCAGCAAATCATCATCAATGACTCAATAAATCCCTTATTTAGCATTTATTTTAAATTATCTCATTTTATTATTGATAAAAGATCATGTTTTTCATAAAAATCACAAGACATCACCCTAACCAATTTTCGACATGTAGAAATAAAAAATGTAGTCCATTTCTCAAAAATAATTATCTAAATATGATTAATTAAAAATTTAATTAAAATCATTTTTAACCGAAAAATATAAATAATTAAAATATTAATCTTTATTTTAAATGTTCCGAAATTTATTTATAAATTCATATGTATGGATACCATTCATTAAAATCATATTACTATTCACTAGGGTATGTTACTATTCATAAGGGTAGGGTACTATTCATAAGGGTACGATACTATTCACTGAAAAATTATGTTAATTTTGTCAAATTCTAAATATCATACTGAACACGACTGTGTATGTTAGATTTTTAAAATTCGAATCACAGAGTAGGAAACATTAAGTTAAATGGCATGGTTTTTCCTATCTCCTATAACTATCCATTTTTTGATCCATAGAGGCTCAGTGATTCATAAAATATAAGATATCTAATGAATACTATGTATTTATGTGAAATATACCATAAAATGTTTGGGGTGAAACATTATTCCCTCCTTGGGAAATTTCATCCTCGAAATTTTATGTATAAAGTCCACCAAAAAGATGTGGGTGGTTCCTCTTCATAACATCCTCAGGTTCCCATGTTGCTTCCTCCATATTATGGTTTCTCCAAAGAAAATTTATTAGATGAGTTTTCCGCTTTCTCAATACCTACTCCATGGTGTTAAGAATCCTGATAGGCTTTTCATAGTATGACTAATCAGGTTCCAGTTCTATTTCTTTGTAGTTGAGTACATGCATTGGGTCTGGAATGTATTTCTTCAACAATAACAAATAGAACACATCATGAACATTGGAGATAATTGGAGGCACTGCTAAATGGTATGCTACAACTCCTATTCATTCGAAATTATCAAATGGTTCGATGTACTTGTGGCTCAATTTCAATTTCATACCGAACCATAAGGCACCCTTCCATGGAGATATATTCAATAAGACAAGATCTCCCACAGGGAATTCCAAATCCATTCTCTGGTTGTTAGAATAACTCTTCTAGCTAATTAGGGATGCTTTACTATGGGCTTTTACTGACTTCACCTTTTCTGTGGTCTCTTCAATATGTTTTAGGACTATAAGTTTCTTATCACCAACTTCAACCCAACATGTTTGATTTCAACATCTCTTTCAATAAAACACTTCATATGGATAAATTTGAATACAAGAATTGAAATTACTGTTTTAGGAAGATTCCACCAATGGAAAGTGTTGATCCCACATACCATGGAACTCAAAAGCGTACGATCTCATGATGTATTTGATAGTTTGAATAATCCATTTAGACTATACTTTTGTTTGTGGGTGATAAACAGTACTCAAATGAAGCTCTACAATCAAAGCCTTCTAGAGAATGTTCTATAATTTTGATGTAAACTGGGGATCTTGATCAGACACAATCGATAGAGGTTCACCATGAATTCTTACAACTTCATTAATATATTTTTATTTTTAGGCACCCATCTGTTAAATCCTCGCTTATTGAAAGGAAATGTGCTGATTTCATGATATGATAAACAATTAACCATATTTCATCATTTCTTCTAGGTTTCCTCGGTAGTCTGGTGACCAAATCAATTGTAATGTTATCCCACTTCCACAATGGAATAGGTAGAGGATGCATCACTCTTTAGGACATTGACTCTCTACTGTCACATGTTGAAAAACTATACACCTAGAGACATAGTTAGGAATTTCCCTCTTCATATTGTCCCACCCATAATATTTCATCAGATCTCTGTAAATCATGTTTCTACCTAAGTTCATAGAGAAATTTGAGCTATGAGCATCATCTAATAGTTACCTTTCTAGCTCATGTACTGATGCAAAACAAAACCTCTTCCCAAATTTGAGAACTCCTTCATTATACATGAATTCTTCCAATCTCTCATCCTTGACAACATTAATTTTCTTGTGTAGATTCTCATCATCAAATTGAGATCTTATTTTCTTCTCCAATTAAGATGTTTTAGCAATCATTTGAAAGTGGAAATATGAGTCCCCTTCATAAGCAATTGCCATATCCATCTTCAGTAGATCCATGAATATATGATCTCTCTCAATCCACATTTTATCCAAAAGTCCATTATCATTGCTACCTAATGAATATGCCACCTCATTTTCCTTTTCTAGGTTGTAGTTTATTTAACAGTCGCAATATTTGAGTAAATTGAGCGATCTCCTTTATATAATGTTGCTTTTATTTTTTGGTGAAAATGTATTTCAAACACCTATGATCTATGTATATCTCAAATTTCCCCTGTAATGATAATATCTCCATATCTTCATAGAAAATATTACAGCTACTAACTCAAGATCATTTGTTGGATAATTTTTCTCATTATTCTTTATCTTCTTTGATTCATAAGAAATAAATTTACCATTTGGCATAAGGATGAAACCCAGACCATTCATTGATGCATCATTGTATATTACCAATCTATCACTTCCAGATAGAAAATTCAAAATTAAAGCATTGAAAAATATTCATTTCAATTCTTCAAATCATTTTGTACATTATTTTGTCTGCACAAACATAACTCCTTTACGTGTAAGCTTTATTAGCAGGTTATCCAGTTGGTAAAAATTCTGAAGGAAACGCCAATAGTAACCTACTAAGCCAGTAAAACTACATACATTAGGTATGTTTGTTAGCGTGGGAAAATCTTGGATTTCCTCTATCTTCGTAGGATCAACTAGGATTCCATATTTAGAGACAACATGATCTAGAAAATAAACTAATAGATTCTAGAATTATCACTTTCTAAACATCCCATATAATTCATTTATTATATGAGTTTATAGAATAATCCTCAAGTGATCCTCAAGGACTATATAATGGATTTTAAATAAAATATGAATTATCCTATGTATATAACCTGGGAGTGTCGTAACCAATAGTGTAGAAAATCCCGTTTTCATGTACTAGGATACCCCAAGTCAAGCTCGAAACTCCTTGTCATAGCTTTCACTCCTAGGTACATCTCAATCAATGATACCTCTACCTGCTCGTATATATACAGGGATGTATTTTATTTAAATATTTACATAATCTATTCCTTACCAAAATACTAGGACATTTTTGTACATTCATTCTCAAATACAACTTTATCGATTTCTTCCCTAATCTACATTTTCTAATATAGTTTCCATTTTTTCTACTAAACATCCTCTGATTCCAACTGTATCACCCTGACCCCTCTAGACTGTGGACGATGCATTAAGAATACCTTGGCATGGTTAGATGTAATTAAAATACCAAGGTAATAATTATTTTAGTAGTCATAAAGAAACTAGATACATAGAAGTTACACAAATTATATTGAAAAAGGTTATAAAAGATAATACATAACAAAAACTAAAAACTAAAACCACAAGAACACATTAAATGATCTCCTATTTATCACTTGTTTAATTTAAACAATGAAAGGGGTGTGCTCAAAATCTCGGTAATGGTTACCAATGGTGCAATCATGAATCAATAATAACATAATTGTAAACAATTTTCTATAATCAATATGGCATGTTGAATAAATAAAAAACTCATGCCATTAACAAACCGATAATGAGACTACATTCATATATTTTTTCCTAGTGAAAAACTCATGGATAGTAATAAATAATAATAAATAATGTGAATTATTATTAATTTTACATCATTTATTTGGAACATGAAACCATAATACTGTAAAAACGAATTTGTTCTGTGGGTAGAAACCCGTCTAATTTTGGGAAACAAACTCGAAGGGTTCGTCGCCAAACTGATTGTCTCATGATACATACTGATGCATCAAGGGGTTGTAGTATGCCCCACCAACCTCTTTATCTAAGAATTTAATAATACATTAACTCAATACCAGAGAAACTTGACTTTACATTATCCTAATAGAATATGGGATATAGATTTATCAAAATTTCTAGAGTCAAAACAACATTCAAAATAAATACCATAAGTATAATGGTATATGACTGAGGCAATAATCATATCCATAATATGAGAATATGGATATTTGAATGCAATATAATTTCAATTGAAAACTGATCAAAAATGGGAATTAGGTACACCACATAAGAAAGAGTAGGTGTGCAATACTATGTAAGTCATAATGAAGTGAAATTCAGACATTGCTAGTTACCATGTTGTAATCAATTGAGTCTTATGACCAAAAGTTAATAACCACAAAATTAATCATAGTATAAAATGAATATAAATAAAATCATGATAATATATCTCAAATGGTAGTACAAAAATACCACATATAATAAATAAGAGGAAAAAAAAAGGAAATGCCATAGAATTGAATGTGTGATGAGAAAACCCCTTACTAACATTTTTGCATGGTAACGAGTGTTCTTACGGGGGCTTAATGAAAGGTAAATGGGGTATACCATTATTTATATTTCATAAGGTTAGTATGGAGGAGGTGAAATAACTTACCCTCTCAGTAGGCATCAAAAACAAATTATCACAACATAAGGGAGGTTCTTGAACAAAAGTGAGAGAGATGATCCCTTACCTTATGCTTGAAGGTGTTATTGATTGTTCTTAACGACCTGAATAATAAAATTAAGCTTCATTAATTAATTTTTCCATAACTTAATAAAATTTTAGTTGATATATTATGACCATATTAGGTTCATTAATGGCCCTTTATGGTTTAATACATTCCATTTTATTGTTTTAGTAGAGTTTACTTCTTTAGTTTTCATGATCCATTTACTTGTATTCATGAAAGGATGTTTGATCCAAATATGGATAAACATAGAGAATTTTTAATATAAATTATTAGTGAAATTTAAGATATTTAAATTATATTATAATGATTCTTGTTATATACCATGAGGATTACCCATACAATGTGTTAAAAATAAACTCTTTTATTTGTCCTGGCGGTTTTGTGAACATCAAACTTGTTTTGTAGTATTATTCCATATTATAAATGTGTAATGATTCCAGAACCTTAATCAAGATAAAATAAATATATTATGACATGGTTCAACCACTGAAAAGTTTTCATGACAATTATTGAATATAGGATTGCAAATTGAAAACCAGTCATCCTTGAGTGTGATAAATTGACACATCTCGAACAGTGTTAGCATTTATTGTATAAAATTAGGGGATACGAGTGATTATGATAATATATTCCATTATCATAATGAAAACATATTACATGTAAGGTAATATAATTATCATGGAATTTGGATGGGGGCATGTGAGAAGAGATAACCAAATAATGTAACTTTGAAAAAGAAATTGAACGAAAATAGATGAAAGGTTCACCTCTTGAGTACTCCTCTTTGAGAATCTTCTTAAGGCCTTTGTTTCGGGCCTTTTTAGAGACCAGAAGGTCTCAGACAAGGGGATAGGGAATGGGGAGATTATTTGGTAGTATTTTGGCAAGTCTTGATGCATGATTGGTGTGGGAGGAAGAGGGGGTGAGGGTTGGTTCTTATAGTCGATGGGAGAGGAGTTTTCTTAATATAATTATCATTAATTTATTATTTTTCCAAAAGAGAAGGAATAGAGAGTCATCAATGACCAAGAATAGAAATTTCATAATGTGAATAAGAATTAATTGGGCATACATCATCATATCATCACCAATGACTCAATAAATCCCTTATTTTGCATTTATTCTAAATTATCCCATTTGACTATTCATAAAAAATTCATGTATTTTAGAAAAATCACAAAAATTCACCCCAACTATTTTTTAACTTTAGAATAAATAAATGAAGTCATTTTTTCAAAAATAATTTTCGGAATTTTATTAATTAAATATTTAACTAAAATCATAATTTAAATGAATAATATAAACACAAAAAATATTCATCTTTATTTTAAAGGTGCATAAATTTATTTATACATTCATGGGTATAAATACCATTCTTAAGAGTCATATTTATATTCATAAAGGTATGTTACAATTCATAAGGATAGGTTACTATTCACCTAGGTAGGTTACAATTCATTGAAAATTATGTTTATTTTATCAAACTCTATGTATCATCCTAACCATAACCATGTATGTCAGATTTTTAAAATCTGAATCACATAGCAATAAAAATTTAAGTTTAATGCCAATTTTTTGGTTATCTCTTATATGTTATTATGTTTTGTCCCACAAAGGCTCAATGTTTCATGAAATATAATTTATCTAATGAATATATTGTTTTTAAGAGAGGCATACCTAATAATGATTGGGGTGAAACACCACTCGCATTGGAATCCACATAAATCATGAAATAAAAAAATAATAATTCACTAGAATATTTTACAAAACTCTACATGAAAGGGGGGATAAATAATTAAATATTTAGTCAATGGAGGTGGTAGTGCACACATGATCATGAATGAATTTTTCATTTTTTTCTAGAATTAGGGGGTATTTGATAATGATTATACCATAAATATAATAACATTTCAGTTTATTATTTGTTATGATATCTTCATATGAATATATTTTAAATGTTTTTGGAGGATGTTAGATGATATGTATAAAGAATGGGAGGTAAATGGTAAGTTATACATACATTGTGAATTAAATTCATATGTTGAAGTATCCTTTCGGAATAAAAGACATCTGATATATTATTGTGGCTAGAGGTTTCCAAGTCTTTAGATGGGATATTTATGATTTAAATCAGTATGGTTTTAATGAAAATTTAGAAATAGTCATGTTTCACAAATGAGGTGGATGTGAGAAACATTTATATGTAAATGAGGGGAAAATATTTGGATATTAATGTTAGGTAAATGGTAAGAGTGTAATTTCATGAGTGTTAGGAGGAATAGTTTTATAGAGTTATGTAGTTGTGAATAGAAAATATAAAAAATTACTCGATCAGGTCTAAATGACAAATTGATTTATTTAAAATTCCTTCCCCATTTGTTTAAAGATTTTAATACTTATAAATCTTGATATTTTATTAATCATGGTAATTATTTTATCAGTAAAAATATAAGATATCCCTTATTACTAAATATTGATGTTCTAAGAAAACTTTTTCACATAATTAAATAAATTCAATTTGAAAATACGGTAAAATTATCTTTACAATTAAAATATATAATATTTTGAATTTTTTGTAAAAACAATTTATTTTAACCATTATTTTTTCATAATATTATATTACATTAACTACCATTTAAATGAGTGGAAATTAGTTTTTTATATTTTTAGAAATCCTATAATATTATTTATATAAATTATATCAATATAAAATATATTTCTGAAAAATATCATTAATTGAAAAATAATCATTTTATCATGATATCTAATATTTACCATGGAAATATAACATTATACCCAAACTGAAATTAAACCCACTACTTAATTTTGACATGATTATTACAAATCATTTAATAATTTTTTCTAATTTACTTTATAAAAGTGATAGAAATTAATTTTCATAGAATCATGAATAAAATATAAACAGTTTTATGAAACATGAACATTCTAAGAAGAAAATAAACTATGTTTTATTATAAATGATTATTATGTTTTATAATGTTTTTTTATTTCTAATGACACATAAAAATTTTATATCTATAATAAAATAGAAATATATAATAATTTTGTTATGGAAACATGGTTTTTATTTTTTAGTTCATTTTTATTCGCATGATAATGTACTCATATGATATTTTAATAAGTAAAATAAATTAATAAAATCATAGTTTGTTACATTGTACTTACATGATGTATTTGTTTCTAAGAATAAATTTTCTATTGTTATGGTCTGTTGATTTGAATATTGCTCATGAAATTTTCATAACATTTTGAATGTCTCATTTAACAATTATAATAAAAGATTAAGGTGAACTGATGATGTTATCACCGCGCCACAAGAACATGAGGGTGGTTTGTACAGTATCATTTATAAATCATAATGATTCATGAAGGAAGGGAATATTATTAATATATTACTTTTGATCACTATAATACCTTAGTGATTTTTATATACAACACTTTTATTATTTTTAAGTGTGACACTTTGATATTCAATTATGATGTTTTTCATTGTAAAATCTATATCTTTTATTTGTAATTGTTTTTCATTTAATCCTATGAGATTGATGAGATTTTGTGCCATGGAATCTATATTTTCAGAATAGTATAGTTCAACTAATTCAAATATTTTACTTTATACTAATCTAGTTAAGTGACGATGATCTCTAGGTTTTATCTCCCACCAATAATGGGTTTTTGAAGAAGTTATAGGTTTCAGAACATTTTTCTTATGATTACTAAGATCTAAGAAGTTCCTCATTCAAACATTACATAACTTGGATGTGCTGATTTAACCAACTACCACTATTTGAGGAAGGTAATGTTTTCTCAGGATAGTGACTAGTAATATTACTTAAAAATATATTTTAGTTGATTTTTTGGGTTTGTTATCCTAAACATTATTTCATTTTTATGTAATTTTTATATTTACTTTACCTCATTCTTTTTTTTCATTTTGGTTATTCATTTTTACATTTTTATACTATGATATATTAATTTTTTTACAATTATAAAGAATTTAGATTCTTTTTTGGGAAAATTATTAGTTTTATTAAATTTTAATTATCTCTCATGATGAAGATGAAATATAATTGGAAAACACCGACTTCTTATTGATTTTTTACCAATTGATTCATTTTTAAGTTTCATTTAGTGTGTCCAATTGGGTTATTTTCTAATCACCATGACACTTTCATCATTCCCAAAGATGGTAAATCTATATAGATTTCACATCTTTCTAATTTGTTCTTGGTGGGTGGGGATCCCAAGATGTTTCTACAGAGATGGTGTGTGGTAGTGATTGGCATTTGAATTTGTTTCTAGAGGGATCATCCTTGGAATATTTAATAATGATTATATAATAGACCATTTACTACAACTATTTTTTGGTGTAGTGTTATCATATATACTATTAGTTCATGGGGTATTGTGTTCAATATCCATTTTCCTTGCATTTTTTTATCTCAATTGTTGGATTTTAATAATTATAAAGTATAGATTTATTTTTAATATTTTATTGCATAGAAGTTAGAAGATGATATAGACTAAGTCCACCCATGTATGTTTATTCTATTTTGGTGCTGGTCACCCAGACATTTCCAAATATATGTAGGATTAGGGTTTCATAATTAGGTAAACTTTTACAAAATTGGGATCCATGTGGTCTAGGTCATTCCAATGTAGTATACGAGAAGATCAAGAGAAATGGAAAATGTTTATTGTTTTCTTTATTTTGAGGATGGGATTAATAACATAGGTTAATGGAGATAAAGAGGATTTACATTCTTTATTGACCTACTGAAACCTAGTAATAGAGTAGTTTTAAATATATCAATTCACACTATGACTCTGAAAAAATATAGGTAAACTCAATGTATTGAGGCATTAGTAATGAAATATAGTTTAGATTATATAGGGATCATATGGTGGTAGCCTATTATTTTTATGTGATTCCTATAAATTCTCATCACAAAAGTATTTGATCAAGGTGGGTTAATCTTATCAAATATTGGGTTCCAGTAGTATGTTTTCAACCCATATAATGAGGTTTGGTTATAAATATCATGTTTGAAAGCTAGGTTTCACACAATTGATAATTTTTATAGCGAGTAATGGATAATGATATGTGGTCAATAAATACATGTAATGACATGTGTTTTGGTATTATATTGACCCTTAAATAAAAACAAAATATGATAAATTTATCACAATAAGCACCAAAAAAAATATATAGATATTTTTATGGAAGTCATGGAGATAATAGTTATAAAAAATTGAAATAAAAAATTGAAATATATATAGAAAAAATAAAGTTCACTTTAAATATCAACTCATGTAGTATATGTGTAAAAATAATAAAATATTATTTCTAAAATTTAAATCAGTTAATTTATAACATATTTGGATATGAATAAATTATTAGTGATATATTTATTTGATATTAATAATAAAAATAATTGTAAATATAATAACTTTTTATTCCCTATAAAAAACGTTTTTCATTTTATTTTATATTTTAATGAAAAATAAATTATAGGACAATTAGAATGCGAGTTTGAAAGACAATATCTTAATTTTTAGAATTACCAAGGAAATGTTTTCTTAAGATTAATTGTTGGTATTCATCCTAAAACAAAAATATTTTCTTGAATAAGGTAAAATACAAATTTTACAAATAGCATAACTTTTATGAAATTATTTGTATATAGGTAAAAATTTTAATATTAATGTACCCTTGTTATAAGAACAAATATGTATTTTATAATTGAAATATTATTGTTAAAAAAAATTTGGTTTTAATTTAAATACCATATTTTACATTTTTTAACTTATGTAATATGATTGGAAAAATTGTTTTTAACACATTATACATTTATTTTTTGAAAATTTATTTTTCTCGCATTTATAAATTTAATATTATTAATTAGATATATAATTTTTAATTAGTGGGTCAAAATAATGTAAGAAGAAAAAATTTATTTTTTCGAATAAATAATAAATTAATTTTGTAAAAATTTCTTATTATATTAATATTTAAAATGGAGAATTAAAAAATCTATGTGTAATGAAAATTCAGAAATTTTTAAAGCATGCGTGAAATTACAACATTGGGAATTTCTCAAATCATGCTTTCTCCAAAATCCAATTTTGTTCAATGTTGGAACCATTGAATATTGAATTAGTATTTTTTAATTTTCATTATTAAAAAAGGTACCCTCCTCTCCATTATAAAAGGAATACTTCACTGGTTCAATTCCACAGTCTTTCATAAGCCATACGATCAAAGAAAGCTCTGGAAGATACTATCATGAACACCCTTCCCAGATCCTAGAATCCTCATACTTTCCAATATCCCAATATAAGGATCCATAAGGTATACCGACACAATCATAACCAACATGAATATTAAATATTTTTAGATGAATGAACATTACATTACACAAACACATTAAAGAGGACTCTACTAGTTTAATGACTTTGGAAACGTGGAATGAAATATTCTAGTCAAGTGAAACATTTTTTATGTTTCCAAAAATAATATTCCCATTTAGTAATCATAATTAAAACATTTCTTCATGTCCTATGGAAGTAAAACATATGAAAAGGTGAGATTATAAGCCCATTAAGGGTGATTATATGAGATATATTAGCCCCACATGAACATAATTTTATGATAGCACGAGAATAAAATTTTAAAACCATACCCTATATATCATAAGACAACATTCATGATTCATAACATAAGGATTCAGATTTCATAAGGAACTAGTCATAAGGGAATGAAGGAACCAGATCCATTAGAGCATTTGACATAGAATTCATGTCATTCATATACTCCTAGAAAATATTATTTCATGGATACCCACCAAGAATATCATAACATGTTCAGATTTTCCTAACCACTTGTGTACGTAGTTTGGGCATGCACTGAACACCCTTGTACCCTACTATTTATCCTTTGGCTGACCACCCATGTACCCTCATCTTTAGGCTTAGGCTAAACACCAATGTACCTTAATCTTTGGTCTTAGGATAAAAAAAATGTACCATCGTCATTAGTATTAGGTTAAAACAAGTTTATCCACATATGTTTGATTGAGATAAACACAAGTGTACCATCATCTCTATAAATAGGCTAAATACATGTTCACCCTCTGAACTCATATGAAATTTTCATTATCCAATGCATTAATGCACTATCCAGGGGAATGCATATTGTATGTTGTAATGGACTCACATCGTGAAATCTGGGATACCCCTTTAAAGAAGAATTAATGGTAACAACCAATGCTATCTGTCAAACCTATTATATAAGTATTGTCCAATAACCTCAACATGACTTATGTATAATGATCTTGAGTTTCACTGTGAAACTCATAAATACTACCATTATTCCCATTATAATCTGATTACCCATTGAAAATAAATGGTTTTCATGTAAATCTCTACTAATAGTGATTGAACTACAAAAAATTATTGAGTTCTATAATAATGTGTTTGAAACATGATTAACCCGTGGAAAAGAAATGGGTTTCCAAAAAAACATTCCACTAAAACATTAACCATTTACAGAAGGAATATAAATTGTAACCTAAAAAAATGTCCCTCATAACTAATATATAATACCAATAGACATCATATAATTTAGAAAATTAATTATTAAAGTATCATTTAAAAAATTTATTGATGAAAATATCCATTTTACTTTGAAAAACACCAATTTAAAAAACTCACAGCCTTTTTCTATGAATGTATCATTGAAAATCAATAAAGGATGAATTAGAAATCATTTAAAAGACATGAAAATTTTTAAAATTACTTTTCAATTAATTATAAAAAAATAATTTAATATCAATATTTCAATTCATTTTTAGAATATATGGTTTTAAGATGAAATAATATTTCTGGAAAAAGGGAGAATTAAAGGGGAATTTTCATAAAAAACATTTTAGTAATTATATTATTTTCCATGGAGTGAAGAAACGGTACCAATACATTAAAATATCATGAATAACCAATGTAGAATAATATCCATATTAATTACTAAAATGTACAACGTGATAAATCATCTATGGAGACTTGATCATTAATAATCCCAATAAACAGTGTGACAGTAACATAGAAATCTCAACACTTCGGTAACCATGAATCTGAATCCCCATTAATGAATAATAAGTTAATCATAAAATACCAGGGGAATGAAAAAATTTAAGATATTACTTGTCAAAATGGAATTTATATACACCTTGTGGAATAATAATATTGCATAACATAACATGCATTCGGAGATGGAAAATTGAAACAAAAATATCTGACTGATTTGGAATATTTTGAAACATAAAATCCATGAAATATAAATCCATAAATTTATATGTAAATACTATTAGTTTTTATTATAATAATAAAAATATATTCATGGGTACTATATACACTGCATAAAATAAATAGGTGGTGAACATGACATGTGTCTCCCTGAAGTCAAAAGTGAGACAGAAATCTGTTTGCATAAGTCTTAACTTCTTTCATACACATTATAACCACTAGTATAATTAATATAATATTATTATTCATCTCATAAATAACCATAGAAATATATATCATACAATATATGGTTTTCTAATGACCTTTTGTCACCTGTTTATTAATAGTACCTTTTTAACATCACGTTTGTGGTAATTTCCACTTTGATCTTCATATGTTTTTATTTGTTAAAGTTTTGTTATATTACATTAATGATTATTTAATTTTATATAGAATGATTAAAATGATATAAATATTATATAAATTTTATATAAATCAATTTATAACAATCTCTAAAATAAAAAAATATAAAATGAAATACATCGTTCAGTGAGCCAGTAGGCCATACGCACACATGACCATTATTTCCATTTTCTGGTCATATTAAAGGAAAATAAATAAATATTATTATTAAAATATTATCATTATACTATATTTCTTTTAATATATATCACATAGGTCTATTAGACCCATATTTAATACATTCCACGAAAATATTGAACAAATTACTTCATTTCCCGAGGCGGTGGTCTTTTGTACACATGAACGATGTTATTATTTTCCCGTAAAATGTAATGCATGATGTTATATGTTATATAATAATTATAGTAGCACAAATAAATCAGAAATATAATATATATTATGTTTAAATATCATTTCAATCATTATTCTGAGTCTTAATAGGTGGTAATGGAACAATGGATGACATCGGTTCAGAGGTGGGTTCTCTATCATACAAATTAACAATGATTTCATAGATCATTTGATGGGAATGTGTATTATTTTAGGCTTTACAGTCTAACCATACCATATCTATGTATATTTTAGATTCGTATGTTATTATATAATATGTATAAAAAACCTTAATTGGTTTGAGGAAGAAAAAAACAATAATGTTCATTGATGAACGTTATATCTTCATCTGGTATCTTCTTTCTGTTTGCACCAAATTCATTCCTTGGTTTGATTTATTAAAAAATTATATATTTTATTATTATATGAGTGAGGTTTGAAATTTATATTGTCTAGGATTGGTTTTCAAAAACGTATTAATAAGTGTGAATAAGTGGGGAGAGTAAATTCCCTTTTAATAATGTAAGAGGAATCACATTCCTCTAAATACCAAATACAATTCACTTTGGTGAAGTCTCCCTCACCCCATGTTCCTAAAAAATAGAGAAATACAAGATGTTATGGATTAAAAGGATAAAAAATATATCCAAGTAACAAAATTAATACATTTGTACCATGTTATTCATTATTCTTCCAGTTTACTCAATTTTATCTTCACAATTTTTAATAAGGTAACTAGTAAATTTTTATTTACCTCTGTAATTTATCCATTAATATTATAATTAAAAGAGATTTATTATATAATTTATACCCAATTATTCTATATTTTATGTCATTATCATTAAATAAAAATCTTATTTGTGTGTAAATTTAATTTTAATAGAAACACAGGTAAAAAATAGAACCACGTTTTAACGTATATCACGACAATTAATTTTATATATTTTCAATTAGAATTATTATCAATATTTATTTTTAACTTGTTAGATAATATATATTATTTTTAATTTAAAATATGGAACATATATTTAAAAACTCTTTTCATTAAAATAGAATAATTTAATCAGAAAAAAATTATATTGACACGATAACAAAGTGAGTTTATAAGGTTATTTTTGAAAATGTTTATAATGTTTTTAAATCAAATGTTAGTATGTAATTGATTCCAATGACATAAATTTTATTAATAGAATAAAATTTCATTTAATTGAACTATTAACTAAGCTAACATACAATTTAACTTTATAAATAAATTAAACCAAAATATAGTTTGTAATTAAAATTTAATATGTTTCTCTATTCAACAAAAAAATGAATCTTTTTGGAAAATCCCAGAAATTCACACAAAAATAATTTTGTTTTTATTATTTAAAAATAATTTTTAATTTTTTAAAATATATTTTATAAAATATGTAAAATTTATTTTTAAAATTATTATGCCATTAAAATGCTGTAGAACTACCTTTTGAAATATACATATTTTTAGGCGTAAAATTTGGTGTATTTTTATATCCTCTCTATAAAACACATAATACGAATGTTTAATAGTTTATAGATTATAATATATATAAATTTCATTAAATTCATTCATAAAAATTAGTTTTCTTAATTTATTAAGATAAATCATGCTTGTCAATAGGAAAAAAGTTTTTGATAAAAGGAATTCATTTCTTTTCAATAGTTTTTACTATTATTTAAAATTTAACTAGTTAAAAAATAATTAATTATATAAACATTTTTAAACCATATATTCATAATCTAGACAATAATATTCATACATACCATTCCAAATACTTGGTGATAACTATCTTATAATAATTTAATAATATGTCATTTTTCATTTCAACTCAGTATTGCTTGTCATACAAGCTAAGATCGATGTTACAAATAATTCAATATAATCATATTAGAGTGTGTAAAAGAATTAAAGATATTTATTTCTTTTACCTCATGATAAACTCAATAATTAATTTGGAGAAATCAAAACTTTGTGTTGCACATAATGAAAACATAAGTAAGGGTAGCTTCTAATGCAAGCCATCAAAGAATATTAATTTATTTCAAAAAATAAATCATAAAATCTCATAATGATACATTTTACACCCCTTAAAATTAATTACACCATATAAATTCATCAAGGATAACAATATTTTTAATACATGAAATTTACTTTCCATTAAACCCAAATTATAATAAAATTAATAATAGAAATTCCTTTAGAAAAAATTTGGGAATATAATAACTACCTAAAGTAATGCATAGATTATTTTCCAAAATGGAGAACATAGGTGGGTATTTAAAATAAGGACATGTAATAGAAAACCAACACCCAATTATAGATTTAAAATGATATAAAAAATGGTCTGAATAATGTTATTAATCGTGATTACCCAAACCAAATTGGATTAGGAAAGGTTATTACTTCTTATAAAATGATATTAATTGGATAATGTTTTAATTAGACAGATTTCATAATGTTATAGAATTTTCACAACTATATATACTTACAAGATTTCATTCCATTTCATATTCACAATCTCCCCCAATTTTTTGTTACTTGATCAATTTCTATTTCTTATCATACTCCATGAAATGAATGTGAATTTTACATTCCAAACATAATAACATATCAGAAGATCCATAAATAGGATCACAAGTCATTTCATCTATTTTTTTATTATCATAAAATTGGTTCAGCAAAGTTTATCCAATTTTCAAAAATCAAAATACAGTGAGATAATAGTTGAACATGCAAAACCTCCACCTATATTTAACATGAACTATTTAGTAAATTTTATCCTTATAAGCCATTCGGGGGATGAAAATTCAAATGTTTAGAAATAATTTCGATGAATTTCTCAAAGACATGTTAATATTGAATACATATATAACATAAATTATCTCTTCGTTATTACATATGAAACATATGATTAACATTATCTTTTATTCTCTTGAAAAATAGTGATAATATGATTTACCATAAATCCTTATTTAAAACCTCCATGCTTCTTTATTCCTATAATTATTGGATATAATATATAAATCTAAAAAATTCCATAATCTCCATCTATTATAGAATAGAATACTTTTACAAAAAATTATTGATGTTTTTATAATGTTACCAGTATTATCCAATTTACCTTCTTCTTATCCAACATATCTTTTTACTAATTAAACACCATTTTCTAAACTTTATTAACATGTTAAGGGTTTCCTTCCACTAATCAAAAATTTTCCAAAAAACAAAACCTTTTCATACATTTGTTTTTTTAGGTCTTCAATTTTATTACACATTATCTTTTAGATCCTCAATAAAAATATAACATTGAAAAATAATCCTATATTTCAAAATTCATGGGTCCTAATACAAGAATATATCATTCATATAACTTCTTTCCCAAAATATTAACTATTATTGATTATCTTATTACATAATGAAACTTTCTATTCATATTTCCTTTATAGTCTATTTATTATCAACTGAAAAAATCAATACTCATATAACCTTGTTGATTCTCTTAATGAGCATTCCCTTTTGAACATTGATTCTCATAATGTCAAAAATCATTGCACTTGAATCACTGAAGAGTAAATTGAGAATTTATTGGAATCGTCTTCACCTCTATTGCATTAACTGGCCCATTAATCACATTTCTATGTTCATTGGATATATGACGTTCCTTTCCATAATTAATTCTCCCCTCACACCAATTGAAGAAATTGTTTTTATTATTATTTTCACATTTCATGTATATACAAAATTGAATATTTTTTCCACTATGGTTTGCAATACCTAAAATCTCAGTTAACTATATCATTCACTTATTTGGTGATTCTAAGAGGTGGTACCAGTGCATGTTGTTAATAATGTTTTGTGATTACTAATATAGAACAATATACTTCACCTTAGTCATGATACCACTTCCATACTCATCAGCGAATTGTTCATCACATTCAATGTCGACCCATTTCCATGTAATTCCCTCCGTTGACTAAAACTAGAGAGAATATTGTGAGAAACGTTAATCATATTTTAATACCACATATTCATAAAAACTCACTTATACATTGCCGAAATCATGAAACCTCATTTTTAATCTATGATAGCTAATGTTTATCTAATGTTATTTATAGTCATCGTCTATTGAAATACATCATCATGTTACATTATGATTTTTCAATTTTATAAATAATATTCCTGAGGAATGATAAACTAATTGTTTAGACAGTTATATTTTCAAGCACTAGTTCCCAAAATAGATGAGCACAACATATTGTTATAAAGTTGTTACCCATAAATATATATTTGTGAGATCCACATCCAATTATATAATTTTTATGGGATGTAATTTCATTGAGTCCAATATCTCAATCGTTTAAAAATTTATAGGAAATCTTCATAAACATTTAACCATCATTATACTTTTTCGCAGAGATACCCCGAGAGGTATCATTAGAAATATCCCAATGTATCTAAATAATTTTTCCTTATATGAGTTTCCAAAGGAAAACAAAAACTTTTCTCTAATAAGAATTATAATGACCCAGGATCAGCATACATAGATATTCCATTTTTGAATAAAAATATTTGTAATATTAAACAACAACATGTCTGAGGGCTGTAATAAATTATCTCCTTTGGAGACATGGAACATAATCTTCTAGTATGTTGAATGTTCTTCAATGCATCCCACAAATATTATCCCTTTTATTAAACCCTCTCAAAAAATTTCATTATAACTATGTGAAGGTAAGGATAAGAAAGGGTGAGATTATATTCTCAATAAGGGTAAATAATAGAGATACTTAAGTATAACATGAACATAATAGTATGAGAACATGAGAATAATATTTGAAAACCATACGCACGTGATCCTTAATCCGATTGGTGGGGACTCAAAATGTGCATCCAAGAGACTCGAGATCAAATCCGAGTGGAGACATATTTCTAGGTACTATAGAATTTATTATTTTGGGTATTGTTCAGTACTATAGTGGCTCGAACAATTAATCCATCTAATCCTCTAGGCCACCAGTTTGGTCCTTGGGTCCTGCAAGGATTTCAGGCCACCCATGGTCTTCAGAAAAGTTCTTTCGGAAGGCCTTCGGCCACCTTAAGGCATAGGGCCACCCAAAGGACTTCGGGACACATGATATAGATATACCAGTCAGTCTACATAGAAAATGTCTTTAGATGATGTTCACAGAAAGTACATTCACTAGAACATAGCTAATCAGGATTTGAAGAACGAGAGGGTATGTCATTGACATCGGTACCGGTATTGTACAACTTTTCATTGGACATCAAGTCGACCATCGATGTGAAGGTGGAGTGCTAATATAAGTACATATTTTAGGGAGGAGTAGTTCCTAGTTGACTTTTCTGTGTGATTGTCTCAAAGACCTAAAGTTCATGTAATCGTCTCTAAGCCTTCATGCCTTGTAAGGGTTCCACTAAACCACTTGAAAGGTGGATTATCAAAAAAATAAAAAAAAAAATAGGTCGTCGGGCCATTCTAATTGAAAAACATTTCTAGTATATCCAAGATCATAATCACGAGTCATTAAATAATGATTTATTTTTAATAATACATGAGTCATAATAGAATCCTATAACATTAGAAATATGAGAATAATAAATGCAATTTATGTCATATATATAAGAATAAAACTCATATTTCAAGGCTACCCACCAAATAGTTCATAAAATATTAGGATTAGGATAACCACTCAAGTAAATACATTGATCATGGTCTGGAAACACTCGTACTCTCCTCATTAATACTGGGCTGAACACCCATATATTTTCTTCATTGGGCTAGTTCTAAACACTAATGTACCATAATCATTGGGCTTTGGATAAAAACCCTTGTAACCTCATATTTGGTTATCGAATAAAAACCCATGTAACCTAATATTTGGTATTCATATAAACACATGTACCCTCATATTTCGGATTTGGATAAGCATTCATCTACCCATTGATAACATATTGAATTTATCATTGCCAGATTCATTGAATTTTTTTCAAGAAGAACCAATCATGTATGATATAATGTGATCACCAAGCACTATCTGGTCCTCCCCATCATTGAATCCATATAAGGCATACCCAATACAATATGGGAATCCCAATAGTAAATGTAAATTCAAAAACAACAAATTGATTCATGTACAAATAGTTCTCATTTCATCAAGAAACTTATAAAAACAACCATTATTACCATTATATCAATATTAAACATTGAAAAAGTTATTTGTTTCATGTAATTCACTTTTAAAAATGAATGAACTATGTAAAAGAAATAGGTTCCATAACAATTTCTTTGAAATATTATTAAACTGTGGAAATTATATGGATTTCCATAAACAATATCCCTCTAAAATATAAACACTTTAGAGAATGAATATGAATTATAACCTTGGGGAATATCCCTCATAAGGAATATATAAAATAAATTGATTTCATCATAGATGGAAAATTAATTTTAATGGATCATAAAAAAAATATTGAGTAAAATATCCTTTCCTCTTTTAAGAAGGGTTTTTAAAACATAAAACATTTTGAAAAGATTTTTCATTGAATGTAACCATGAAAAAAAAAATTTAAGAATTGAAAATAACATAAAAGGCTTAAACATTTTCTAAAATAATTTTACTTGAATGTTATATTAAATTATAATTTACAAAAATTTTATTCTTTTAGTATATATATTTGGAAGAAAACTGCATTGTGACTGAAATGAAATAATGTATGATTTTATTAAATCATTTTGTTAATTATATTACATGAAAAAGAATAAAAATTGTACCATTATTTTATTAAATAAATAATAAAAAAAATTATAATAAAATAAATTATACCATTGAGAGTTATATTATGAAATTTCAACATTCGTGGTGTGATTATAAATAATCCTGATAAACAGAGAGATTGTATCATAATAATCCTATCACTATGTTAACCGTGAATCATATGAACCATTGAAGAAAAACGTAAAATAAAACATATAATATAACTATGAAGAATATATTCATGATATTATAAGTCAATGGATATATATATAAAAATATTAAAATAAGATAGGTGTAGAATATAATGCATGTCTCAAAGAACAAAAATTAACACAACAAGATCTTACTGATTAGGTAACTTTTGAACCAAAAACCAAATGAAATATAGTTCTGGGAATGGATACTTAAATACCAATAATTGTTTTGTATACACAACATTAAAAAAATTATGGTAATTATATACACCGCAAAAATTAAATAGACAGTAAACATGAAATGAGTCTTAATGAAGTATAAAGTGGGACAAAAATCTTTTACCTTAACTCTTAAATTCCATCATAAATGTTAAAAAATAATATATGATAAGTATAAATTTATTATGAATCTATTAAATAACCATAGTCAAATATATAATACCATATATGGGTTCATTATGACTTTTTATAACACTTTTATTGACAATACCTAGTTAAATTCACTTTTTTGGTCAATAATTGCATGTTTTTTTGTACATGTTTTTATTTTTTATATTTATTGTTCTATAAAAGTAATCATGATTTAACAATCTTCATAATTTATAATATGTTATTAACATAATATCTATTAATTATATATGTATTTATAATAGTCTTTATATGATAGAATTAGGAAATAAAATACACCATTCATGGAGATGGTATGACTTATGCATGCAAGAACGTTGTTCACATTTCCTTATTTTATTGAAAGAATGACAATTTAATTATATATATTTTATCATTATAGTGTAATTTTTACGATATATATTTCAGATATTTTTTTTAAACCCATCATCAATAAATTCCTTGTAATGCCTGAATAACCCATATCGCATTGTGAGGGAGTAGTCAGTCATACACATGGATGACGTTATCGTATACCCGATAATGGAAATCATGATTCTATGTATTATAAAATAATTTCAAAAAAATAATTAAATAATAAATAATATATATCTTATATAAATATAATTTCATTCATTATTACAAACATTAGTATGTGGAAATGGAAAACTAAACATCATCATTTCGCGAGGCAGTAGTCCGTCGTGCACAGGAGGTAGCCCATTTGATGGAAGTTTATATGATTGTAGGTTAAAATGTTGACATAATAATTTATATGATCATTTAATATATTTATGGTATTATATTTGTATGATATGTAAATAAATTATCTATATTTAGGAATAAATAAAAAAATGTTTATAAACATTACCTCTTTTTTAGATATATTCCTTTAGTTTGCAATATAGGCCTTACATGTTTGCCTTTAAATCCAAATTAATTATTATATTATGATATAGGGCATGTTGGGAAATGTTTTTGTTATTTTTTTGTAAATCCAAATTTCATTATATGTGTGAATATGTGGGAACATGAATTCCCGTTTATAATGGATAAGGAGTAGAATTCTTTTAAATATCCCAATATATTCACTATTGGAGAGTCTCCCTTACAAAACTAACCTAAAAAATAAATCCAAAATGGGGGATAACAACTTATTAGTAAATGAATACATCAAAAAAACAAATGAAATAAATTTTTATCATTTTATTCCTCATAATTTCATATTACAATATTCTATAATTAATGTCATTACCAAGGAAACATGTATCTTTTTATTCACATGGGTAATTTTTCCAATAATATATACAAGGAATTATAAAAATGATGAATCCCCAATTTATTTTTCTAAGAAATAAAAACATTAAATCCAAATCTACCATTCAGTAAAATTCACTTGGATTCATATAAATTATTTTATAGTATTCCAAATCCTCTCATAAACATCTGAAAAAAAATTCGTTAAATTAAATTCCTTCAAACTCAATGAGAACCATGGATTTCAATTCACTGGTATTTGGATGTTTGGTTGATCAGTTAACGATCAACACAATTTATATCTTTCTGAGAACATTGTGAAGAAATTTTTATCATTATAAAACTATATTACTAAATGTTTATTTAATAAATCATCAGACCAAATATTATCTTCAAAAAAATCCTTCTAATTTTTATTTTACAATCTACATAAGACCTTCTAAAATTACATTTGAAAATTCTTTATCTTTACAATGACTTTCATTATAAATCAGTTTTAATTTCATTAGTTGTCTATCCTATATCTAATGATATTTATAAAAAATATATTTTTCCAATCATCCTTAAAAAATTTCATCATCATTACATCAAATATCATTCTATGATAGACATTGTACAACATTTTAGTATACCTCATATATGTAGATATTCTAATGTGACTTCATACTATTTTGATTAAATTCGATTTAACTTTGTCCAATTTGGAATTCATCTATATGTATTCTTTAAGATCTACCTTTGTACATAGTAAACTTGTATCTAACAACTAGAAATTACATTTTTTGAACACACTACCTCTTCTTAGAAGAAAACACCTATTTGTTAATATCAGTCTGGTAAAACACCACAATTCATCATAGAAGGAAGATTTAACACTCAATAAAATTTATACCTATTTCTATAACACACTTGGATCATGATTTATTTATACCTCATGATGTTAAAAAATTTCCAAATTTTAAATCCTCACAATATTATTCTTTCCAAAAACATTGTTTGATGTTTTTGTATATAATATGATAAATATTCCACCTATACTCTTATGTCATGAAATTTTGATATTGATTTGTTTTTCTAGTGGAAATGTTCTTGAATTGTTTTTCCAAGTTTTTTGCTAATCACCAACTATTAGAAATATTAAGTATATATGTATATTTAATTTTACCACAAAATATAAAAAAATTGTATTTATAAAAACATTATGTATATTTAGAAACACCACCACATTTTTTGGTCACAACAATCTACCATTTTTTGGATTTTTTAACCGTGGAAAATAAATCAATAGAACCTTGTAACTCATGAAATGTATTATATATAAAACAATTATAAGCCCATATTAGTGAACTGAATGTATGAAAAAACAATCATTAAACAATATACCATATTCTACATAAGAATTGAATTAATAAAATTCTTCTTAAAAATCTTATTAAACATAAAAAATTAAAAAAAGATTCATTTTTATAAATAAACATATTTCCTATATCCTCCTCAAAAAACTAATAGAATAGTTCAGATATTCTGAAATCATATCCAACTAATTTTTGAAACACCAATAAAACATTCTATCATTAATATGTTACACACATACCAATAGATAGATTGAAGTTAAAAACATTTTTATATCCATTAATGACTCTCTCCAAATATAATATTAATTCGGTATGGATATCATATACCATAGCCTTGGTTAGAGGGAGGTTTGCCACATATTTTTAACCTCTTCTTTTGATATGTTTCCTACGAATTTTTTTTTGAGAAAATATCACCAAATTTCTTCTTTGTAGGAAGTAACTCCAAATTTTAATCCAACATATCCACATGTTATTTAATAATGTGATATTTTAAATCAATTTTCCTTGAATATGAATATTAATATTTTTAGTGATATTTATTGCTCTATGATTATCAGAACCCTAAAGTAGGGGAAACATCATATCAACATACATGTCTCCAAAATATATCATTATCATGAGTGGAAACAACATACTCATATTATACTATACTAAGGTATATTGAATTCTATTTATTTATATGGCAACTAAAAACATTATCTTATGAAAAATAATCCCCCCGATGTGTTCTTTCTATCAATCAGATATCTTTTACTCTCTATATTTAGAGAAGTAAATGAATAAATTTTTCTTATGTTCTTACATTTCAAGCAAAAATTACTTTCGTCCTTTGTTATTTTTAAGGATTAAATTTAAATAAATGATATGAGATTATTTTGGTTAAATATGGTATTTAGAATGATGTGTATCACAATACAGAATATCATGACTTGAGTCTATTAGATATAGAAAACATCCAAAAAACTATAAAAACACTATAGGATCTATGTAATTTTCTTCACCATAATTTTATGCATTTATTACCAATCGAATCATTGTGGAATACCATTTTATTCCTATATTTAAAACATCAATTGTTGTTTTTTAGAATACTTATCTTGAGAGGGTTAAATATATATCTTCCTTTATGATATTTTTTAGAAAATTATTTTATTTCCTCCAATCATGAAATCCCAAAAAGCTTCTTGATATCCTTAAAATAATTTATCATGTGTCCTCATTATTCCCTATAAATATGATATCATTAATATAAACTATCACAGTGAGGGAATGTTATTTATTTTTCATTTATGTAGTGTTTACAATAAATTCTTATTTTATTGAAATGAAAATTCCTTATGCAAGTATCCAAATTATATTATTATTCCCATGGATCATGCTACAAACCATAAAAATTAAATTTTAAATTTTGATTAAAAAATTTAATCCTTCATAATTAACAAAACACAATTTTGTTCAAAATAAAAATCTTCATTGAGCTTCCTATTTTAAATATGACAAGAAATTAGTTGGAAAATTTAGTATCTTTGTTTTGAAAAAATATATGAAAATATTCTGATTGTTTCTAGTATTTCAACTAGAGTTAATGATTAATCAAAATAAATTCTTTCTTATCATGACTAAACTCTATAGACTAATCTAGACTTATTTATAATAACCTCGCATTTATCATTCCTCTTCTTTAGGAAACCCCACCTTAGAAAAAAAATATGTTGATTTGTGTATAAATTCTCAGGTATCATTTTTTTAAATCTGGTCTATCTCATCTTTCATAAAATAAATTCACTCTCGATGCTCAAAAAATTCATCAATATCATTTGGATTAATATCATAATATAATGAGAAACTAAACATCAATACATTGGGGTTTGATCCTATGGTTGTTGGTTTATACTAATGTCATGAAAATAAAATCACTTCATCGGTCGAGGATGAGATAAATGGAACTATTCATCATCACCTTAGATACTTGAGTAAGGATATTCATATTGAGAAGATTAAATATAGTGGTTATCATTGTGAAATTGTTCACATTGTTTAACTGTAACAAACTCATATTCCCATACCATTATATCAGTAGCAGTTTTAGAAATATTTATATGAAATAGTTCAAGAAGATTCACATGAGTCGAGTCACTAATCATTGTTGGTTCATTTTTAAAAAAATATATGTAATCTACCATTAGGAGGGTTTCCATGAATGTATCAATAAACAATTCATTGATCAAACATTCCATCATTTTCACCATTTACTTTTATAATTAAGGGACTTCCAAAAAAACATAAACATTTAAAACATGGAGTTTATTAATAATGCACCTCGTATGGTGTCATATTTGAATTCATCTAGTGGAAACATAAATACTGACATAAATTGCTACACTGATAGAAATAATAAAACATAATGATATGAATCAGGTTTTTTCAACCATGTTCATGTTTAATCAAACACAAATTTATTCCTTCTTTCTGAAACATCATTTTGTACTGGTTTTCATGGTTTAATTAAATCATAATGAATTTCACTAATTTTAAGAAAATATATAATATATCAAATTTAATATTAACAACTAATAATATTTTAAATTTTATTCATATAATATGAAATTTTGATTCCCCATATTTCTCCTGAATCTCTTAAAAAAATTTAGAGACCCTAATTTAGGTTTCAGAAAAAGAATACATGTAATGTGAGTAAAATAAACAATTAAATAAATAAATTACCTACCATTTTGTTTATATTTTTTACAAATATGCCCTAAAATATTAGAATGTATCATATATTAATAATTATTTGAATGTTTCTCAAATTTCATGTGCGCTAATTTTATAGTCATCCATTTTTAAAAAATATAGAAACACTAATATCTTATTCATTTAATATCATTAATATCATTAATACCATTTATACAATTAGTTATCATAATATTTATAATATATTTATAAATCATATTCTCTAGTCCTATGTGTAAATACTGATTTTATTCCATTGTTATCACATATCTTGAATAATTTAATCTCAAAATTAAACAAAGTCCTAATTTATTTGTTATCCTATACTCATAACATTCTAATATTTATAAATTCAACAAAGGACTATATTTTCTAAAAAAATATTTTTACCTTCCTAGAAATGTTTTAATCTATTAATATGTTGTGTATCACCCTTAAAAATTATCAATTTTATTTTAAAAATTATTCTCCAATAATGAAAAATATAATTAATAAGATTTTGAGTGACTCGACATTAAAATATTAACTATACTTTCGTTGAAATAATTAGAATTATTTAAAAATTTCAAATAACCTTTTATATGTGAGGAACAAACACTTCCAAAGTTCCATGGTCATTCTCCTTCTGTTTCATTAGGAAATGTTTCAAGAACCATGCATTTTCCCTTTCATTTTTCATTCTTATCTTATGGATTTTGACATTTGTATATAATGGTTGTGGTTTAGATGTAACATCCCAGGTAAATGAAGAATAATACATATTTCATTTTTCATTTTCGAATTAAATATTAATTTTACTTTAAAGGGGTTCTTATGTTCAATAGCGTACCCGATACGCAACAACGGGTTTCTTTGGAATCTTACGTAGCACACTAATAATATATTATTATTATTTTAAATGGTAGTTAACTCCTAGCTGTTTTATCGGAAAGAATGAAAAAAAATAACTACAATATGATTATAAATGATTGTTAAATTTATTTAAATTTTTCAAAAAAATGTTAGTGGCTTAAAATATGAGTGAATCTAATTTTAAACATAATTTATATTCAAAGGCCAATTTCTCTCCTTTTAATGGAGAACCCTCCTTAAATCTAGTTTTGGTTAATTTAATACATTTTATATAACCAAATAAAATACTTCTTTAAAATGGGGACATCAAAATTTACTTTGTGCAATTTTTAAGAATTTTTTCGAGAAATTTCATTTTTTAATTAATAGTGAAAAATATTGCATTTTAATTCAAAAGTTACTTTAATCTAATTTATTTATATGGTTAGATTATCTTTTTAGTTTTTTTTAAAGTGAAATTAAAATTTATTTTTACCATTTAATCCAATGTTGGTCATTGGAATTAATTTCACTTTGAAATTGGACATAAACAGGTATCAATCTTTTGATAGTTATTGTTTCTTAAAAACACACTATTTGTTTTAACAACGGGAATTAATTATAAAATTATGAAATGACATTTTTATGTTTTTAATTTGGAATAATAGACATCAATTTGGAATTCAAAATATCAAATAATGCTTCGGCTGAATTTTTGGTATATTTCTGAAAAACTTCAATTTTTGATTAATAGTGAAACCACTTAGTGGTAGTTAAAAAAACATACGTTTTCATTAAAATGAAAATTTTCCACTTCTATGAATTGAATTTCGAAAATAGGACATACATGGTTGTTATCAATAAGTAAAATGTTGTTTATTAAGATGAAAATATTTTTTGGTGAATAGTAACTTTTGACTTTTATTTACCACGGTTAATGGAAAATAGGGTAATTCAAGGTTAAAAGAATATTATAATAATTCCAAAATTACCTTAACATTTGTCTTAACCTTGTTGGAAGAGTAGTGGCCGACCATGGGCATCCTTGGGTCGATTTTGGTACCCCCATTGATCCACTTGGTAGTGATAATGACAATTTGGAATAATTAATTTAATGTAAAGAAAAAATTGACATTATCAAAAATATTTTAGTAATTAATTTTTATATGGTATTATATAAGTACTATTTTCAACTATAATTGTTATTTGGAAATATAAATATATTTCCTATATCATGGAAATTTTTTTATAATTTTTAGACATCAAATGAATAAAATTATTTATGACACAATAATGATGAAGTATTTACTTCATTAATAAATGATTTAAATAAATAAGATTATAATGGTTAAAATATTATCCAAAACATATCCAAACCTGATTTTATGATTTTATTTCGACCATTACTCATCTTATATTTATCTTTAATTATTTTTGGACATTTTTAATCCAAATATAACTTTATAATAAAATAATATTTTCACACTTTCCAAAAGAGCCCCTCCTCCCCCTTATAAAAGAAGACCACTTCTAACCAATTCCTCACACCTCTCGAGCCATTTTTCTCATCTAAACTCTAACCAATTAATCTCCCTAAATCACTATCCTCCTTATAGAAGCCTTAGCTTAGGTATAAGGAAATTCAAGAAGTCTTCTGGTTCAAACCAAATGGAGTTACCCAAATTAAAGGTAACAGTTTCTCTTAAATTGTTTTCTTTTATTTTACTTCTCCAACCCCTAAACTCTTTTTATTCCTTTCTTTTTTAACAAAACCAGTATCCTAAATATACTAGTATGTTTTTATGAGAAGTATTATAAATAAACATACACACCCCTGCATCTAATTGATGAACAACATAATTTTTATGTGGATGGAAAACTAAGGCCTCACGAAATGATGATTGGTCAATTACATCTTAGCACCTATCATGGTATCCATAATGATTTTAGTATATTTATATATGATATATATTATGTTTACTACTTCCTTATACTTCTATAATTCCCATTTATAGCACGCCTTTGTGGTTTCCATAGTGGGTAAATACAATAATCTCATTTGAGGAAGTGCGGACTACCGCTCCCTCAAAGTGATTTGATTAGTTAATGCCTTTTGTGGGATGTATAAAGGATGGAGTTAACGATATTATATGTAATATTATACTATGATTAGAATATAACTATGTATAATTATGTTTTATTCCCATTAAAATAAGAAATATAAATCAAAGTAGTGTTCATGCGTATGTACGACTTATCATCTCCATGAAAGGTGCATTTCATTTCTTACCTCCAAATGTTATGTACTATTATAAATAAATGTATATACTGGATATATATGATATATATGATATATAAATAATGAATATCATTCTGGATATAATAGACTATTGACCATATGGACAACTTGTAATATAAGGTGTTCATTTTTTACTCAAGTTCCAAATATCGACAAAACAAACATTATTATCTTAAATGATTACATAATATTTATAACATCGTAATGAGTGAAATAAAAGTAATAATAAACTTGAAAATGTTATTAAGAAAGTATAAATTATCTTTATTTTATTATTCAGGATATTTAATAATGATCGAGTCAAGTTGGACACGAGGTAAAGGATCGTGTCTCAATCTCCTTTCATTGAGGCATATTCTGTTTTAATACACGATTTTATTTTATACAGTGTATAAAAAGCCTTGAATTTTGAAAATGAATCTTTTTATACAAAGAGTTTTACTAAACGACAAAAAATGTTCCCTTTAACTTAATCTGTGGTAACGATTTTTCCTCCACTACGAGTATTATTTGATGTTTGGCTTCCTTAACAAGTTGTAATGTTATTAAAAGGAAAATAAATACCATACACTCTTTTTTTGTATTTTTGTATTGAAAATTATTTTGAGAATTGATTTATTAATTCAATATCTCAAAATGATATTTTATTCTTTCAATGTGGAAGTTTTATCTTTTCATTATGGTTATATTATGTTCTATGATCATGTTATGGTTCTCGGGAATTATTTATGCATACGGGTGGTTCTGTGATAAACATAGGGCGGGTGAGCCCGAGATAGCTCTCCAATGAATTGTGTAACGTGACAGAGGTAATCATGAATTTTTCTCTTAAGATATTTTGGTAATATACTGTGATGAGTACTCCAAAGTAACTCCATATATAGTTGTGATAGCTACAATGTAAGTATGATATGGATGCCATAAGTTACCATTATGATTTATGATTTCTATGTGTCTTTCATAAATCTTATGATTTCACGAGGTAAGTAAAATATTTCATGTTTTGTATGTATTTATGAAAAAATGTTTTCATTCTTTGTTTTATAACCCTTACTGGGATTTTTATTCTCATCCCATGTTTTGAAATGTTTTCACAGGACTTAAAGATTAATAAGGTCAATAATGGGATCAAGGAAAAGTCATACTATCTAAAACATGGAACTAGACATGACACTTTTTTTCTAGAGTTCATGTTATGTTAAAAAAATGGAAACTAGGTATAAGTGTCTACCATTTAATCTTTTTAGATGTAATAGTTATGTCTTAATTCTATAAAACTCTAAACCTGAAAATATCCTCAATGTGAATTATTAATTTAATTCATTATTATTAATTGTTTAAGGTTGGGTCCTTATACTTGGTATCACAGGTCGGTTTGGCTAACTTTAAGAGTTATGTTATTGTTAAATAAATATCCATACAGTAATTTATGTTAATATTGGAAATCATATTTCATTTACAGATTACCATGTTGCTTCATCTAAGATATTTCTGTGTTCAGAATGGTTTTCCGCAAAGGAAACAGGTCAGTTATGTTTGGACGACATCAGGAGGAAGACAACCTTCCAAATCAGCAACCTAAGATGCTCAGAATCGTAACTGAATAGTTTGTTTCAGTGATGACATAGTTGACTTAGGCGATAAAAGGTAGTGGTATCCATGCAGGAGATCTTCCAGATCAACCACAAAGGAACATGAAATCAGTGGATCATTTCATGAGGCAACATACCTCATCATTCATAGGATCATCTGAACCTGTGCTAGCTGAAGGGTGGATTAAAACACTATAGATTATTTGTGATTTCATGGGTTGTTCAGAACATCAAAAGGTTAGTCTTGTTGTTTACCTTTTTGAAGGTGAAGATCATCAATGGCGGTCGATGGTGAAAAATATTAGGGATAGTGAGGATATTGATTCACTTTATAGGGATGAATTCAAAGGTATGTTTCTTGAGAAATCTTTTTCTATGTTGTTTCATCTTAGGATGGGAAAACAATTCCTGGAATTGAGGCAGGAGGATGACTCAGTGGCTGTTTATGAAGAAACATTCACTCGACTAGAAAGTTATGCTCCAAATTTCAAACGATATCTTGATATTAAAATAAACCATTTTTACTCAGGATTAAAGCCAAAGTATCAAAGGGCTTTAGCTTCTTGTGAGATCAAAATTTATGAAAAACTTGTTCGTTGTGCAGAGAATGTGGAAATGGAGTTTTCTGATCATCAGGTATTATTTTACAAACAACAGAATAAGAGGTCAAGGTGGCAGGTGAAAGGGATGAACTCTTCAAAAAAGTATGATGGTATGAAACATTAGTTTATAGTTTGTGAAAATTGTGGTAAAAAGCATTATGAGTAATGTATTTTGAATTCTGGTAAGTGCTACCGATGTGGTAAAATGGGACATAAGGCTCGTAATTGCACTGAAAAAGATCAAGGTAATGGTAAGAAAAAAATATGATTTACAGTCAGTAAAATGTATTAAGTGTAATGAAATCGGTCATTATGAAAATGAGTGTCCAACAAATAACTCAACCAAAGGGAAGCTGTCAGACTACAAGCAAAAAGGGGTGGTGAAATCCTTTTCAACTACTTTAGCAGATGTTGGGCCATCAAATGAAGTTGTGCCAGCTACACTGTTTGTTTGTTCATATTATGCCAATGTGTTGTTTGATTCAAAATCTACACACTGTTTCATTTTTATAAGTTTTATAGTTAATTGGGAATTTCATCTCTTGATATGAATATTGAACTTAAGGTAAAAACACCTTGAGGAAATGTAGAGACAAAAAAGAAAACATAAGAACATTCTTTTCCTTGTGTGCGGAAAGAATCTACCTGAAAACCATATTGTTTTTCCTTTAGTAGAGTTTGATGTTATTTTGGGAATAGATTGGATTTCTATTTATCATGCTAATATTGACTATAGAGATAAAGAGGTTTCTTTTTAGAATGATTTTCAGTTTGTTTACAAAAAATAACCCTTGATGTTGATAACATATCAGGAAGATGAGAAACTTGTAAAATATGGAAATGAATGTTACCTTTCACATATTGTTGAAAATAAAGGAACAATTCAGATTAATGATGTGCTAGTGGTAAATGAGTACCTTGATGTTTTTCTTGATGCATTCCCTGGTATTATACCTGATCAGGAAGTTGAATATACTATTGACTTAGTTCTGGATGCTAATCCAGTTTCAAAACCCCCTTATCGAATGGCTCAAATTGAACATTTAGAGTTAGAGAAGCAATTGCAGGATTTATTGGATAAGGGTCTCATTCGACCTAGCACATCGCCATGGGGTGCTTCTGTCTTGTTTTTTAAAAATAATGTTGGTTCAATGAGACTTTGTATTGATTATATAGAATTGAATAACATCAATGTTATGAATAAGTATCCTTTTCCTCATATCAATGATTTTTTTGATCAGCTCCAGGGAGCTCAGTATTTTTCAAAGATTAATTTGAGTTCGTGGTACCATTATTTGAAAGTAAAGGAAGCAGACATTCTGAAGAATGTGTTTCGTACTAGATATAGACATTATGAATTTGTAGTTATTCCTTTTGGTTTAACCAATTCACCTGCTTAATTCATGGATCTTATGAATAGAATTTTCCGTGAGCTCATTGATAAGTTTGTGGTTGTTTTCATTGAATATATTTTGGTATATTCCAAAAGTAAGGAGGAACATGAATGTCAATTTAGGATTGTCTTGCAAACCATAAAAGAAAAGCAACCCTATGGGAAATTCAGCAAGTGTGAGTTTTGGTTAAAACAAATTTCTTTCCTTGGTCACATTGTTTCAAAAAATGGCATAACTTTTGATCCTGCTAAAACAAAAGTTGTTAATGAATGGAAAAGACCCCTAAATATAACTGAGATTTTTATTTTTCTTGGTTTGGAAGGTTATTACCGGAGGTTTGTTGAAAATTTTGCATGGTTAACTAGTCCAATGACTATGTTAATTGGAAAAGGTGTTAAGTTCATCTGGACAAAAAAATGTGATCTATTTTTTCACGAATTGGAAATAAGATTAGTGAATGCTACAGTTTTGGAACTCCCTTCTAGAAATGGTGAGTTTTTTATCTACTGTGATGCTTCGTTGAATCAACTGGGTTGTGTCCTAATTCAATATGATCAGGTAATTCCTTATGATTTATTTTAGTTGAAACAACATTAGTTAAATTACCCTATACATGATTTTTAATTAGCTACTGTTGTTTTTGCATTAAAATTTTGGAGGCATCTTTTGTATGGAGTAAAATTTGAAATATATATACTGACCACAAAAGTTTAAAGTATATATTCACTCAAAAATAATTTAACATGAGACATAGGAGATGGTTGGAATTAATCAATATTATGATTACATGATCCATTACCATCCTGGAAAATCAAATAAAGTGGCTGATGCTTTGAGTTGGAAAAGTAATGCTTCATTAATCATGTTATGTTTGGAACGAGATCCTTTGGTTTTTGATTTGATGAACTTTGGAATAGAAGTTGTTGTTGTAGGAAATTCTTCTTTTTTATATCAGATGTTAGTGAAATCATCTCTATTAGACAGAATTAAGAAAGTGCAAAAGGAAGAAAGTGATTTGCAGAAAAAGGTTGTGTTGGTTTAGAAGGGTATGTTGCCCAATTTTAACATTGATAATGATTGTGTTTTGAGATTTGGAAAGAGATTATGTGTACCTTTTGATTCATAGTTAAAGAATAATTTGTTATGTGAAGCTCATAGTTCTCCGTTTTCAGTTCATCCTGGAAGTAATAAGATGTACAGAGATCTTCGGGAGTATTACTGGTGGGATAGAGTGAAAATAAATATTGCTCATTTTATTGTGAAATGTTTTACTTGTCAGTTGGTTAAAGTAGAGCAATTGTTACCTAAAGGAATGCTTCAACCTCTACCAGTGCCAGAGTGGAAATGGGAAAATATATCCATGGAATTTGTTGTGGGATTACCAAAGACATCTTGAGGTAATAATGCAATCTGGGTTATAGTTGACAGATTGAATAAATCTGCTCATTTCCTTCCTATTAGAGATACATTGTCTCTAGATCAACATGATCGGTTATATGTTAAAAAGATAATCATGTTTCATAGAGTTACCATCTCCATTGTATCTGATCGTGATCCCAAGTTCACTTCTAGCTTTTGGAAAGGCCTTCAGAAGTAATTGGGTACTGAATTAAATTTTAGTACAACTTTTCATCCTTAGTCAGATGGGCAGTCAGAATAACAATTCAGACATTGGAAGATATGTTACGTGCTTTCTCGATGGATTACTAGGAAATTTGGGACCAACATCTTTCTTTGGATGAATTTTCTTATAATAACAGCTTTAATTCCAGTACACAGATGGCTCCATTTGAGGCATTCTATGGAAATCATTGTCGAACTCCAGCTTTTTGGGATGTAGTTTGTAAAAGGAAGCTGATGGGACTAGAATTAGAAGAAGAGATGGTATAGAAATTCCATTTGATTCAGAAGAACATGAGAACATCTCATAGTAGAAAGAAAAGTTATGCCGATAACGGGAGGAAAGATCTTTCTTTTGAGGTTGGTGATCATGTCTTTATCAATGTTCCTCCATGGAAAAGTGTGATGTGTTTTGGTAAGATGGGAATGATGAGTCTGGGGTTCATTAGACCTTATGAAATTCTAGTGAGAGTTGAATCAGTAGTGTACAGACTAGCTTTACCTCCATTTTTATCCCAAGTACACAATGTTTTTCATGTTTCGGTGTTGAGAAAGTATATGCCAGATCCATCTCATGTTTTGAGCCAAGAGGTAGTTCAGTTGGAAGAGAATCTCTCTTATAAATAATAACCAATACAGATTCTTTACCATTGAGAGAAAGTGTTGTGGAAGAAGTTAATTCACCAGATAATGTTTTTGTGGAAGAATCATATGGTTGAAGAGGCAATGTGGGAATATGAAAATGCTATTAGGGATAAATACCCCCACATATTTTGATAAGTGAATAAAAATTGTGAGGATGAAATTTCCAAAAGGGGGGAAGGATGTAACATCCAATTTAAATGAAGAATAAGACATATTTAATTTTTAATTTTTTGATTTAAATATTATTTTTAATTATAGTGGTTTCTATGTTCGATAGCATACCCGATACGCAACAACAAGTTTCTTTGGAATCTTAGGTTGCACACTAATAATATATTATTCTTATTTCAAACAGTCGTTAAATCCTCATCGTTGTATTGGTGGGAATGAACAAAACTAACTACAATATGATTTTACATGGTTGTTAAATGTATTTACATTTATCCAATAAAAATTTAGTGGCTTAAAATATGAATGAATCTAAATTTAAGCACAATTTACATTAAAAGGCCGATTTATCACCTTTTAATAGCAAACCATCCTTAAATATAGTATTGGTTACTTTAATACATTCTTTATGACCAAATAAAATCCTTTTTTAGAATGGGGACATCAATATTTACTTTGTGCAACTTATTTAAATTTTTTTGATAAAGTTCATTTTTTTAATGAATAGTGAAAATTATTGCATTATAATTAAAAAGTTCCTTTTAATCTAATTTATCTATATGGTTAGATTAAATTTTTAGTTGGTTATAAAGTGATATTAAAATATATTTTTACCATTTAATACAATTTTGATCATTTGAATAAATTTGACTTTGAAATTGGATATAAACAAGTATCAATATTTTAATAGTTATTGTTTCTTAAAAACACGCTATTTGTTTTAACAATGGGAATTAATTTTAAAATTAATTAATTCCACTTATATGTTTTGAATTTGGAAAAATAGAAATTAATTTTGAATTCGGAATATCAAATAATGCTTAGGCTGAATTTTTGGTATTTTTCTGAAAAACATCAATTTTTGATGAATAGTGATACCTGTTTGTGGTAGTTAAAAAAACCGACTTTTTAATTAAAATGAAATTTTACTGCTTCTGTGAATTGAGTTTCAAAAATATGATATACATGGTTGTTATAAAGAAGTAAAATTTGGATCATTAAGATGAAAAATGTTTTTGATGAATAGTAACTTTTGACTTTTATTCACCGCGGTTAAAGGTAAATATGGTAAATCAAGGTTAAAAGAATATTATAATAATTAAAAATAATTGTAACACATGTCCTAACCTTATTGGATGAGTAGTTACCGACCATGGTAATCCTTGGGTCGATTCTAGTACCCCATTTAAGCACCTGGTAGTGATAATGACAATTTGGATTAATTAATATAATGTGAAGTCAAAATTGACATTAACAAAAATCTTTTAGTAATTAATTTTAATATGTTGTTATAAATGTACTATTTTCATCTATAAATATTATTTGGAAAGAGAAATAGACTTAATTTATCATGGTATTTGTTTTATAATTCTTATAAATTAAATAAATTAAATTATTTATGACACGATAATGATGCAATATTTACCTCATTAATAAATGATTTAAATAAATTATTTTATAAAGACTAAAATATTATCCAAAACATGTCCAATTTTGATTGGATGATTTTATTTAGTTCATGACTCATCTTATCTTCATCTTTAATGATTTATTGTCCTTTTTAAAACGAAGGTAAGTCTATAATAAAATAATATTTTCACACTTTCCAAAAGAGCCCCCCCCCCAATAAAAGGAGAGAACTTCTAACCAATTAATCACACCTATCAAGCCATTTGTATCATCCAAACTCTGCCCAATTATGTTCCCTACATCACTCTCCTACCTCTAGAATCCTTACCTTATGCTGAATGCACTTCAAGAAGACCTTTTGTTCAAACCAAAGGGAGTTACCCAAATTAAAGGTAACAGTTTCTCTTAAATGGTTTTCTTTTAATTTACATCTCCAACCACTATAATCTTTTTATTTCTTTATTTTGTAACAACACCAGTATCCTCAATATATTAGGATGTTGTTATGATTAGTATTCAAACTACACTTTCACAAACCTCCATCTAATGGATGAATAACATAATGTTTTTGTGGATGGAAAACTAAGGCCTCACGAAATGATGACTGTTCAATTACATCTTACCACCTCTCACGGTGGCCATTATGATGGCATTGTATTTATATATGATATATATCAGGTTTATTATTTCCTTATTATTCTTTACTTCCCATTTATAGAATGCCTTTACATTTTCTATAGTGGGTAAATACGATAATCACATTTGAGGAAGTGCGGACTACCGCCCCCTCAAAGTGATTTGATTCGTGAGTGCCTTATGTGGGATGTATAAAGGTTGGAGTTAATGATATTATATATTGATATTATACTGGAATTATAATATACCTATGTATCATTATGTTTTATTTCCTATAAAATAAGAAATAAAAATGAAAGTAGCGTTCATGCGTACGTACTGCTTACCGTCTCCATTAACGGTGCATTTCATTTTTTACCTCCAAATGGTATATACTATTATAAATACAAGTATATACTGGATATATATGATATATATGATATATAAATAATTAATATCATTCTGGATATAATGGATTATTGAATACATGGACAACTTGTAATATAAGGTGTTCATTGTTTACTCAAGTGCCAAATATCTACAAAACGAACATTATTAAATTAAATGATTACATAATATTTATAACATAGTAATAATTTATATAAAATGAATAATAAACATGAAAAAGAATCTTAAGAAAGAATAAATTAACTTTAGTTTATTATTCAGGAGATTAAATAACGATCGAGTGAAGTCAGACACGAGGTAAGGGACTTCGTCTCAATCTCCATTCATTGAGGCATATTTTGTTTTAATACACGATTTTATTTTATACAATATATAAACCCCCATGAATTTCCAAAATGAATCTTTTTATATAAAGAGTTTTAATAAATGACAAAAAAAATTCCTTTTAATGTATGAGGTGACAACTAATTTTCCACCGCCTTGAGTATTATTTGATCTTTGGATTCCTTAACAAGCAGTAATTTTTTTAAGAGGAAAATAAATACCATATTCTATTTTTATGTATTTTGTTATTGAAAATGATTTTTGGAATTGATTTATTATTTCAATATCTCTAAATGATATTTTTTTATTGAAATGTGGAAATCTCAACTTTACTTTATGCTGATGTTATGTGTTATGATCATGTTACGGTTCTTGGGAATTATTTACACATACGGGTGGTTCTGTGATAAACCTAGGGTGGGTGAGCTCGAGATAGCTCTCTAATTCCTTAGGTAACGTGACAGAGGTAAATGTGAATGTTTCTCCTTCATGATATGGGGAATATACTATGATGGGTATTCTAAAGTAACTCCCTATGTAGATGTGATAGCTACAATCTATGTATGATATTGATTCCACAAGTTACCTTTATGATTTATGATTTCTATGTGTCTTTCACAAATCTTATGATTTCATGAGGTATGTAAAAGATTTCATGTTTTGTATGTATTTATGAAAAAATGTTTTCATTATTTGTTTTAAAACCCTTAATTATATTTTTATGTTCATCCCATGTTTTGAAATATTTTCACAGGACTTAAAGATGGATGGGGTCAAGGATGGGATCAAGTAAAAGTCATGCTATCTAAAACATGGAACTAAACATGACCCTTTTTTTCAGGAGTCCATGTTTTGTAAAAAAATTGAAAACTGTATAGAAGTGTTTACCTTGTAATCTTTTGAGATGTAATATTTATGTAATAATTCTCTAAAACTCTAAACCAAAAAATATCCTCAATTTGAATTATTCATTTAATTCAATATTATGAAATGTTTATGGTCGCGTCCTTATATTAGATATCATAAAAATTCATCATTTGGAAATATTTCTAGGTTGATCACATCATACAAAAAACATTTTACAAATTTTTGAAACTATTTTCATTCTTCATACATACTTTTTATGGTTTCCTCTTTTGAGTGGCTTGAATCATCCTTAAAATATTTCTCAAACATCTCCTAGATTATCTGTAATGTTGATAATTAAATCAACACATATGTGATGTGTACCCAAATCCATCACAATTCCAATGGTAACCATAAAATGAATATTCCCTATATAATTTACATATAGTTCAATTTGTTTCTCTTAATTTCATCAATTTTCCTATATATTGATATTTTTTATGTCCTATAATGAGTCCATTTATTACAACTTCGGGTTCATGAAACTAATCTATAGATTTTTTATTATTTTCAACCATGCATTATTGAATTATAAACATGGTTTACATAACATTTTCTATCTTTTGAAAATCATTATATGTGAATTAAAATTCATTTTTTGATTTATGAAACAATTTTTGGTTTTGTGAGAACCCACCATACAAATCACTTTGACTCCAAGGTAGAACCATCATATCATCACAAGGAATCATTAACAGGCTGATCAATGAACCCTATCTAGGACCAAAACTGTCTTAAATAACACCACAAAAACATGAGAGACCATCACATTGTGGAAATGTGAGAACCAAACTCAAGATCCACCATGACCTGAAATAACATCATCAAATCCGCCAAAACCATATCAATTTTCCAAAGAATACTTGAAACTATACCAATGTGGGGGTGTAACCAAAGCGCACAGCCAAAAGAGAAGAGTAGAATAATAAAATGATGTTATGAGAACTTGTAACACACAAACGAAACACCAAAGGGACAAATAGTGATGTAGGGGAGAATAGGCAAGGAAATTTACCAATCACTGAGCATTCATGAGCTAACCCACTACGCCCTCATATTTACCCAGGAGTAGATGATGACCTTGCCTGTTCTGACCACGTAGAAAACTAGAAAACAGAACTGATGATGAGAGGACATTGTAGGTACCAAGCATTCATGCATCTTCTATCTGCATATGTGTATTAACATTCGAAGACAATTAATTCCCCTTCCTCAAAGACAGATACCAGCTACCCATTTTGGAAAGGGAATAAGTAGAGACACAAATCAGAGACAGATCTAGAAAAACTAGACCGAATCAAGCACCCACACATTCAACATGCCGTCAAGATAAAAAATAGAAGATTTAGTATCTGAAGATCTGAAACACCACATCGTGAAGGGGGTTGTTTCGGTGATAGAAATCCTGACATATATTGTGTTGTTTCACTGAAAAAGATCTCATCTACACATGATATGGACCGGGAGAGTCAAGGAAACGATAACAGCCTCGTATCAGTGAGATTTTTTAGGGGTGGAGGTCCTACGGGCAACGATGTGAGGAGGATCCAGATGAAGCCGTCTGAAGGTGGGTTGTCAGATTTGACAGACAGTGCACCTCATCTGCAACGTTGCGTGAAGAGGATCTGGTGTATCATCTGCTACGTCATGTGAAGAGGATCTAGATGAATCGACATCACCGCCACCTCAACGAAACCATGAAACCAAAGATGAAGGGAGCATAAATCCCACGAGAGAAGGGGGCTATCAATTTTAAATATATTTATATTTCTTTTCTTATATTTAGGATAAATGTTTTTGATTTTAATTAGGTTAAAACATTTCAAAACCTTCACAAACATCTGTATCTATGTTTTAAGAATTTTCAATACCTTATTCAATTCTAACAGGTCTTTATTAAATAGTTTCCAACTCTAAATTCATGGTAGTCGAATTATCATCAAGAATAATTTTCGAATATTTATTTTCTTCCTGAAACTTATCCTAATTAAGATTTTATTTTAATAAAATTTATTTTTCTATTAGATATTTTTCATAATACAATTTTTCTCCATATTTTTATTATACCATTTAAGTGTTAAATTTTTTATGTGTAATTAATTCAAATTTCATTTCAAAATAAAATTCATCTGAGTGTCTTCTCCATCAGATCTACTACATTCATCAATAATTATTATTTCATTATTTACTTTAGAAAAAATGTTTTCCAAATACATAAACACTGAAGATATAAACTTCTTACTCAGTATACTCATATTCCACAAACATTAACCATATATTTCTCATTTATGGTTTGGATAAATTATTCACCATTCTCTTATTGATAGATTTAGGTTATTATTTATTTATCTTGAATAATATTCTGTACCATCTATAATATTCATCAATTTCTTCATCTTATTTCCGAAATGGAAAATTGTAGTAAAATTATCAATAACAGCACATCACAAACATTTCAATGTTAACTATCTAATTTCATATGCCTCTTTTCTAATTTTTTGAAAAAAAGACACTTGTTTATCAATATTCATACTAAACTTTTCTTCAGTTTCTGATTTATAATATTCTTCTTTTTTGATTAATATCATATAGTTTCCACACTAAGTAGCATTTCTAGAAATTTCTTGATAAAAATTTTATTTTATGTTCACAACATTTTCTATTATCATTTCTCAATCAATGATAGTAATATATAGGTCACCTTGATAATGAGTTTCAGGATCTCAATTTTCCAATGATCGATCATATTAGTTAATCCAGTCAGGATTAATTTTTATGAAATTAAAAATATTTGTCAAATCTTCAAATTTATCACAATGAAATCATGTGCTGTCTAAAATTTCATTTATCCTTATAAATAAGCCCCTTATGTTTTCATAATCGCCCATTTTATGATCTTCATATTTTAACTTCCATATTTACAGGATCATATTATTCACTATTTTTTTCCTTTAGGAAGGTTATTTATGTTTTCCCACACACCTATAGCTATTAAAACTCCTTTAACACTAAGAGACTCACTTTTAGACAGTGAGGAAAGAATGAAATTTAAACATCCCCATAATTTTTCAAAATCATATTATCAATAATTTTAAGGTGTAAATTTCATGCCTCGAGTAAAAATCCATCTGTCTGACATCAAGAATATAATACCCAAATGACAAAAGATAAGTTATCATTCAATGATTTTGAATATGATAGTTCATTCCATAAAAAACATGAATACATTTAATGCTGACACAATTCTAATCATTTAGTTAAACTTCTTTTTTTTAATCTTTTGAAAAGATTCAATGAATGTATTCATCCCTCTTTTGTAACTTGAAATGACCATACAATTTATATGTGTTCTCTCAGAGGGGGAGGTGGAAAATAAGTGATGTTTTTTGTTTTTATAATTTATTTATTATGAAATAAAATTAACATGCTATTAATGTGTTATAAAATACCTAAAAACTAGAAGAATAGAAAATTACCTTGGAACATAAGATTTTACATGGTTTACTAATCATTAGGGGTATTTAGTCCATGAGGTGGTTTAGAAATATTCCAATACTAAAAAATCCCAAAATAATTCTTATTATTATATGGTTTTATAAAGTAGGATATATAATTACAATTATATTAAACTATTACCAAACTAAATTACATATAAAATCCATTCAGATAAGTTATAACAAGTATTTTGTAAAATTATTTAGAAACATTCACTAATAGGTATAGAATATTGCCATAGTACTACTTCAACTTCATCACTTTTATTATTCATGAAAAAAAACATCGTCACTATCTTCCCAATTATAGGAAAGAACCTTTATCATTTAATTTCTTATAAAACTATATCATCTCTAAATTCGTCCAATTTATTTATATTATTTTTCCATTCATAAAATTCTATATGGAGCCTTTTGATAATTGAAACAAATTCTTTATAATTTTTTCATCTAATATTATCTAATATTAATGTTTATCTAGTGGATTATATCCATTTCTGTGGATAACAACTTCTCTATCCACTACCGAATTCTTATTATTTAACCAATATATTCTTTTTATGAAAAAAATATTCTCAATCTCTAGAATTTAGAATTTCATTTGGAATATCTCAAAAAACTAATTCTACACTATATATTTTTTATATGTTATAAGTACATAAAATCAATAATATAAATACCTCATATTTATAGATTCTAGAAAAGGATAAATGGCCAGATCACTAATTTATTTCCCCAAATAAATATAAACACAAATTCATATCTCCCACATTGTATAATTCATTTTGAAGATTATTATTGATACTAATGTATTAAAAATCTTCTCATAAACATTGGATACCACATCCTTCAATGATATAACTTCAAAAATAGAGAGAAAAAATATTTTCTTCCATGAAATTTTAATATTTCAATAATTACTATATCATCATCACATTTTATGTCATTATAAAATCATTATGATGAACCGTGAATTTGTAAAAAATTATATTATTGAAGCATAATCTTGAAAATATTTGTTACAAGTCTTTTATTTTCAATATATACAATCTTTTAATTTAAAAAAATTATATTAAATTATAGAATGAAATTTCCAAACTCTTCCTATCTCCGATGACTTTCATAAAAACTATATTTTTATTCCCTTCATTTACCATAGTATATATGATGATTTATATACAAAAAATCATCTAATAATCCTTAACAAATTTCACAATCACATGTTCATAGAACATTGTATCATATTAATTTTAGGAAACATTTTTATAATGGAATTCATATAATTAGACTTCATGATCTTATAATTTCATCCAATTGGAATTTTTCTAGAGTAGACTTCAATCAATGAATTTCTATAACACATCCCTTTGAACATCAACAACTTCATTTTATCTTATAGATATGAAAATAATTGAACACAAAACCTCTTATCCAAAAAAACATCATAATAATAGTCTATGTCTAATAAAATATAGAATAACTTTTTAGAAAGTTCGTTGTAAACTAGATAAAAAATATCTCCTTCTTTCTATAAAATTCGTGGACAATGAGATCATTGTAAATCATGATGTTTGAAGCTATTATAAAAAAAATAGTATCTAAATTTTTATTACCAAAATAATATTTTAATGATTTTCTGACCCATAAGATAAATATTTAGTTTAGTTCCTTATTTCAATAAATATTCATTTGGAACAGTTCATCTAGTGAACTTTTATAGAATAGTTTTACCGATTTTATTTTTTAAATCAAAAATATTGTGAATGATTTAAAAATATTGATGATAATATATTTTCTCTCATTCTATGGCATTGAGATGTTGATATTATTTACATATGGATGGAAATAATATGCTCTCTCATAATGGTATTCCAATTAAAATGATAGTTATGGATTTTCATGTTGTTAATCCTGATATTCCACATTTTGAAGACGATTTTATTTTTTAGAATATGGTATTTTTATGAATATGCATTATTTTCACAATATTCAACAATTATATGTCACACTCACATGTTTTGTGATTATTTATGTTTATTTTGAGCCATAAATTAAATTTTAAATTTCATTAATGATAAATTTATTATCTTATGTATCTCAAGAATGTTATATCATTATAATATCTACATTATGATATTTTCCTATATGTTTTTATATTTCCCATGTTATACATCCTGGTTATGATCTCACAAATTATGAAATATTGTTCCTTTTATGAGAATCTATTCTCTCTACTTTCTTTTACTCAATTACGTAGGTTGTAATGATGAATTAGAAATTTGATATTCTCAGAGAAGGTTCTATAAGAACATATTATATAGAAATGTTTTTAAATGTTTTAAAATAGGATTTTCATGTAGCAAATATTCAATATAATAATACATGAGGTCATTAGGTTTTGAAAATACTTGTGGGATGTATCATTTAAATCATGATACTAATGTATTTTCTAAGTCATGTCATTTATTGAGTTTCTATAATATATTTTCCCTATAAAACACAATATAATCAACATCTTGTATATTCAGGATATAAATTCTCATGTACATGAGGATGTTTTCCACTAAGTGGGTTGAGAATTAATTTTTGATGAGAATATAGAACATTTTAAGTTGTACAGTATAGCTAGACACTAATATATCCATAATCCTACTATTGTAGAAGGTTAGATGGAGTTAGTGACTAATTCTTTACACCTAGTTTAGACACCCATCAAAAAGATGAAAATTCTTGAATGATTCTACTACATGGTGTCACGAGGAATTTATAGATAAGTTTATCCCAAAAAGTCGTAGTATAAATTATATTCTATAGGTGGATTTCCTCTATCTTTTTTAGTACTAGGGAATATTTTAGTGGTTTGATATCTATAGATTATTGAATCATTATAGAGTAGTATAGCTAATTCAGAATATGGTTTGAGGTTTGTATACCTCCTGAGGTACTCCTTGTTCATGATTCAAAACAAAATTATTTGAGCATGATATTTTCATAATAAATCCTCATGAGAGGATCTGATATAGGGTTCAGAACTTACTTAGCTCCACCAATGATGTATTCCTTGAGTGATCATTAGTAGTTGATATATTCCTAGTAGAAAACTAGCTTGGTTTGGGAGTAGGATAAAGTAGTCACTAAGATTAGATAATTTTTTTAGTGGATCTAAATCCAAGTTAAAAATAAATTTAAGAGCAGTGATACACATATTGATGGAATAATGGGATAGTAGGACTCAATTTAATATGAGAAGTGATTTTCGGAGGATCTAATTGATATGAGAAAAAAATTAATCGCTAACCACCATTACCCATATCAAATTTTTCTTTTCAATTGAGGAATAATTGTAGTAATATTTATTGTTTGAGTCTTTAAATTTATAGCTATGGTAAAGAGGAATCCATTATTATTTTAGGTATAATTTTATTCCACCCATCAAAGACCATTATACTCATCACCTCCAGTCTAAGCTACTCTTTGCTTCATATATTATATATTTTAGAGTAAGATAGCCATGTAGATTCCTAACCAAATCATTATTAGAGAGTGATTATTCACTTCTGGTGATCATATTCCACTCACACCTTCTGATTATTTTAATTTTCCCTTTATAGAATAATGGATATTTCATGGGATTCATTTGGGTTAGATATGAGAAATAGTGATATTAACCAACGTTTGGAATGATTAATGATTTTTATCATCTCAAAGTGATGTTTTATTGAGGATGTGAATTGAGTTACATCCTTTATAGGGAGTAATACCCCTTGGTATAGAAAGGTGATTCAAACCTTATAATTTTGTATTAAATTATCCTACATGTGGTAATGATAGATCAGTGAAAAATTATCATATTTTTTATTTTTATTTAGATGATTATTGAATGATGTTCACAAGATTTCAGGAGTGAACCCTATAACTGAACATCATGGGAATAAACATTTATATGTATTGATATGTATTTTTATGATTATTAATGGAATTTATAAATCATGAGGTTGTGATAATTAATTAAATATGATTAGAAAAAGAGAATAATGGTGGATGAAACCCTTAATAGGGAGACCCATGTTTTGTTGATGAAATAAATACATGAATGAAAATACTTATGTATGTGGTTTCCAAATAAGATAGGGATACATTTATGAAATTTGATCAAATTGGGTGACATAACACCTTTCCATTGGGAGAGAAACCTATTTTGGTTATGTCATTTTGGAGGTGTTTCATGATCAATTTTCTAAAACTAGGGACCAAAAGGTTTTACTTAAAGGTGGGAAGCTCTTCATCCACTTATCCAGCTGGATAATGGTTCCGTTGATGTTTATAATGAATTATATTATTGATATTTAAATATAGGACCTCCCCTATGGGGAATAGTCCAAAAATTAATATATACATAGGATAAGTGTTTTAGGGGGTGAAATAAATCAAATAAATAAAGATATTTTCTAGTGTATAATTCAATGAAGGTTCATATTTTGGTGACTCGAGGTCTGAAGGTGTTGTAATGGTTTCTAGATTTGAGAGATAAGGGTTATATGAGCTTTCAATACAAGGTATTGTAGATTATAGTTGATTGTGTCATCGATGAGATACATAAATTTGACTAGATAGATTATGTAAGATGATATAGTTTCTGTACATTATCATAAATTCAGTTTAAAAATAAGAAAAAACACATATTTATTTCTCTCTATAGCGGTTGTGATGCTTTATGGAGAAAAAGGTTCATATGAGAGTAATCTAGTAGTGTTTTAGGTATGATTTAGAAAAAGGATCTGTGAACTTGTATTCCTTGAGATAGAATAATTGATACATATTCCTTTACAATGGGAAATAATAAAAATATAATATATCTTTATATGTGTGTGATATCAAATAGTTCTTATAATTTTGGATTAAAATATATTTTATTCAAATCTTTAGTGGTGTTAAACATGAATTCATTTTAACTACATAACATTAATCTAGAAAAACCCATAAATGTGTGGTGTTCAATGATATTGAAAAATGGTTTCTGTAGTAACAAACCTCTCCCTATTATAAGTGGATGTCTAATAGTTCAAATCTTCCCAATGGATTTAGAGAATATTAATTTGATAATATGGTTTTGGGGGGTGGTGGATTGTCAATATTCATATGGTTTAAACACCTGCTTCTCCAGAAGCATTGATTTTAAATGAGTTTGAGTTGATATCCCAAATTTATACGTAGGAGGTCATTGTGAAATTTTATATGGATTTCATTAAATTGGATTTACATGCCTGGTATGGTTGTGAATTGACTTCACATAGGACATATACAACAGTGTTGGTGGATGTGCATGCGAGAGAGGATTATCTATCTGCACAAGAATTTTTTACCTTTATTATATTACATATATATCTAATTTCATCAAAATAATTAAATGTTTTAAATTTGGTGTGGATGTACAAACCAATATATTCCCTCAAGCGATACTTACATCAAATTTTAGTTATTATTCATGAGTTTATAAAAATAGTAAAATAGAAATTTTACAAAATAAAATGTGATATAATGTTTTTTATTCACAATTCATTAGTCTTAATATATAATTTCTACCAATTTCAATATGTTGGTTCAATATGTAATATTTTTATTTTTATTTGGTATTTATTTTTTATATCTTAAATGAGTATTTTTTAAATTCATGTAAGAACTAATAAACTAAGTATGGAGCCCCAAATGAAATTTCCAAAACTATTTTTGTGTATGGAACATGGTGTCTTTCATATGAAATTTACAGAATATGTGTTTGAGTATCAATCTATGTACCAAATCATTTTATGACATTATTTTAAAACTAAAAAAATTCATCACTTAATTCATAAAAATAAATTATTGTTTTTATTAATAATGTCAATGGTTTTCTTGAGTTATGATATATGAGTATCAATGAACTCTAATGATAGATGATGAAGAATAATGTTTTTTAAATTGGGGACTTCTCAAATTATAGAAAATATGAATTAGAATTTAATGGATTATTTATATGAAAACATCGAAAATTCATCATTGGAAATTGAACATATAATAATGGGGAAGGAATTATGTGGTTGGAGAATTTGATGAGAGGATGATAATTTTTTGAACAGTGGAAATTTTATCTGAAACCCCCATAATTTACCCCAAAAAGATGAACCATTTTTTGTGGTTCCATAGTATAGTGGATGCGAACAATAAAAAAATAGTACCTTGACTAAGTGGTTGATGTCAATCAATTTTTGAAGCACCATCAACTACTATGTGAGGTAGGAATCTTGATTATTCATTTTATCTCATTTTTTTGAATGAAAATAAAAATTACAATGGTTGAATTATTAGAAACCCCATCATGATAACAAGATAGGTGTTTGTAATATTTATATTGTCAACATTAATTAAATATTTTTTATTATTTTAACATAGTTAATTATTTTTAACATAATGACCGAAAAAAACTTCTCATAAATAATTCAGAAACATTTATTGATGATATTAAAATTATCTCTAATATTTAAAAATAGAAATATATTCATTGTTCATTTAGACTAGTAGACCATTTTATGATTTTTGATTAATTTTTCTACAAGGATTTAAGATTATTTAATAATAATTTGAGAATGAAACAATATCCCATAGAAAATTATCTATTTTGAAAATAATTCATCAATTTGAGTATGAATATCCTTTTCCATATATATATTGTAATATAATCATATCAATAGGATTAATATAATGTAGTTTTTTTAATCAATAAGAGAAATGATCCACCCTAAACATTTGTTTATGGATTTCATACTATGTATGTCTAGAATCAGATTTAGATAGGATATATTTCCAAAAATGGTGTGTTTGTGTTGAGGTAAAATATTTTTTAGGTTGTCATAGTGGTTGTCAAGGTAGAGATTTTGATAAAGAGAAAATAATTTGGGGCATATGGTGGGTTTTCATTGTGGAATATTCTTTTAGTAGGCACATTGTCAGATTATTTAAAGTGAGGATATGATTTTCTATTTCAAATTTATCTCATATAGTATAAGTTTATCATCTGTATTATTATATTATTGGATGTTTTGTTTTATAACTATGCTTCAAACATCAATTGCTATAGTTTATGTTATTTTGGATAATGGTAATATTCTATGTGTTGTATTTTATATCTATTTCTGGTTAAAATAGTATATTAACTCACATGTATGATTATTGTTTTTCTGTATCAACAACTAGCCCATGACAAATGATATGTGGAATTGGGGTGTCACACATAATTATACCTCTTTCATTCACGATGGGATGATTCATGAAACTACTAATACAAGAATTATTTTATGATGGTTTATTAACTCCCAATAAATACTATAACTATCAAATTATCCACATACTAATTTATGGATGGTTTTCAAAATTTTAAAGGTTTAAAGTGTTCCTTAAATAATTATAATAAAATTTATGTTTTTCATAATGCAAATCATGATTTGACATGTTTCCATTATCCACTAACTACATGATTTCTTCACAATCTAGTTATGTGTTACTCCTTGTTCAGAGTGTCGATCTGATGTCCTTTAATCAAACCTCGCATTATAATTATCTTCTCACTCAAAGACTCTATGAAATATTAATTTTTTATTTAATGAAATTTTCTCCATTAAAATCCACATACATCTCCCTCTCTAATATCATCTTGTAAGTCAATGTTCTTCAAAATACACAATATTATCTCTTAATGATTCATATATTTCATTTTCTAGTTATGATCTCTCTTTATCTCTCTCTCTTTCTCTCTCCATCTCCCCTCACCCAATTTTCTCCTAACATATCTTCCCAATTAATATTTTATATTCACTATATAGACTGATCATCAGTTAATATGATTTTTAGAATTCACATAATCTTGTTTCATAAAAATAATAATATAGATATTCAATCAATATCTTCCCCATTCATTGTCAAATATAACTTGTTCAATTATTCCCCTTGGAATCAATTTATAGGAAATTAATATATTTAAAATTATCTGATCAAATATTTATTCATGAATAGTATTTATGATTCCTATATCAATCATTAATACCTTTAAAATGAAATTATATAATAAATATTGGTTAATGATAGGCCCATAAACTATGAATCAATTTATTCTCTGTTTTAATCCACAATTTAATGATCTACAACCATGAATTTTGGTAAAATTTCCATTAAATATATATATTAATTGTTTTCTAAAATAGGTCCTTTATATTCTCCAAAAACCCATAAAAATATCTCTAATTAAAACTACCCAATGTCTCCCACGAACTGTTCTCTAAATATATCAAAAGATGTTTAGTCAGACATACTAAAATCTCTATATGTTTCTATATTTAAAAATATTATATTTTCTATGAATATTCAAAACATTTTTAAACCAAAACATGTAAATTTAAGATAAATAATTTTTATTCTAGTCAATAACTTTTTTATGGAATCCATATATTTATTATCACTGTTTCTTTATCTATCTATCTATTTTATTTCTTAAAATAGAAAAACTCAACCTTTTCAATGAAATAGTGTCCTCCAAACATGGCATGGTATTGTTCCCTCAAATTCAGGTAACAAAATCTTAAATAACACCCTAAACAAAATTTACAGGATGTGTAATATTTTATTTTATCAAAATGAACAATTAATGAATCCTATTACACCCTCATTGTTTTTTACATAAAAAACCATGTTGCATAATATCTCCAAATTCCTACCAGCATAGAATTATTTGTTTTATCTCCTTATTTTTGACCACTATTTATGATCTATGATTTTATTGATTATAAAGGACCATGATGACTACTATTTATTCAATTAACCATAATATAAACTATGACACATATTATTTTCACATACTCAATAGAAGTTTTTTTAAAAATATTATTTAAACATTATTCATACATGATTATAGTTTATAAAACATGATATGTTCAAACTCACCTAGATTTTTATAATCCAATGTTTTATATATGAGTTTTTATATTTATAATTAATTATTTAATTTAATAAATTTTCACCAAAACACCATTGGAACATCATGGTGGTTTGATAACATTGATATGGTATACTATATTAGACAATGGTGTAAAATCCTTAACTACAACAAAATATAAGAATACCTAACTTCTTTATATTATTATATATATATCTATGAATGGATACAAATAATCATCTGAAACCAATCGTAATTCATAAAAAAGATGATATTTAATCCCCAATATTAATGAAATTTAAAACTGTTATATTCCGTCCCTGTCCATTTTATTATATTGCTATAATATATATCCTATTTCCCATTTTCATTATATCCATATTGACTTCAATGTAATCCCACCATCATATATTAACTTCATGTATCATGGTGTTCATGTTTTAGTGTTTTTAATTCCATAATATTATTCCTCCACAATGTTTAATCCATGTAATCTCTTTACCACACCATGGATATTTTATTTTAATGTTCTCCTCACATCACATTGAATTTTATGATCATCATATCTTTATATAATCAGTAAAAGAGATTACAATATCAATTGTTGAAAATTCCATCATGTAGATTTTTGATGAATAAATTTTGGTGTTAGAGAAAAATATCACATGAATAACAGAATATGTAAAATTTATAACCATCAATGGTTTATTTATTCAGTTGTTCATAAATATTTTTTAATGGTCTCTACATATGATTATTAATAATGTTTTGTAAAAGATAAAATTTAAAAAATTGAGGATATTTTTATATCTGAGAAAATAAGTAAGTTAGTTATGAATAAAATTTGAATTATAATAGTTTTTACCAAGGATGATGAATTTATATCTAAAACTATGGTTTGTACATATATAATATGGACAAAATAAGAACAAAAATATTTCTCAAAAGATATGAATCTAATAATGGTTAATTTATGTGTTATGAATAATTTTATTAATCAAATTAAATATACATTTTTATACATAAGAAATAAAAATAATATAACGATATGTCATTTGATCATAAAAATCTTTAATAAGGAATAATAAAGGTAGAGCATTTGGAATCAGTGAATAAGGTGAATATATAATTTCAAAAATATGATCTAATCTCTCGATTGAAAATATAGGGTTTAGACCTTGTTATTTGACATCCCTTAATATTAGGAGACCAAGAATGTATCCCTCTCACCCTATTTGTTTTCTTTTTCTATATATAGTCCTTTATATTGATATATTACTTGGTAGATGAATCTTATGATGTTTCTGGCTATAAAAAACAGAGAAACACATTGGGTTACTACAAGGTTATAGTGAAGAGAATTTGAATATTATAACATATTGTATTCAATCGTGTCTAATAGAGTAAAAATTAAATACTTTCAGATGATTCAAAATAATATTCCTCTTATTTATCATATAGATAATTGATTCATGTTATATGAGATATATTATTATGGATGTATTGTCTTTGGTAGATTAAACAATGAATAAATAAATAAAATATTTCCCCTTTTTATTCTTCTGTTATAGGAGGAGAATGGATTACAACTATGTTTTTCATGGAGAATGGTCAGTTGATAAATATTAGAAATTTCAGGTGGGGTAATAAAACTATTCATAAAAGTGAATATTAAATTATTGGAAAAATAATTCTTATATAATCCTTAATGATATTTGAGTTTGAAAATTTCAAAGGGAGGTACAATAATGAATAACATAATAAATGAGTTCATTATACCTAAAAATAATAGTAGTAAATGGGTTGTGAATTTTTCCACATTTTTCTTTTTATAGAGACCTATGTATTACATACATAAATATTATATCTTATCAGTTGAATATTCTTTAGATACAATTAATATCTATGTCAAAACCATAAGATTTTCGTGTCTTTATAAACATTTAATCATAAAAAATGGAACATAAAATATCTGAAAAACATCCCATTATATTCTTCAAAACAATCAACCTTTTTAGGAATATCCTAATTAAAAACATTCTCTATAAATTAGGGAAAGGAAAAATTATAATGTTTGATCTAAAGTTACTAATACTTGTAAACAATGGATTTCTTCCAAAGAACATAATTGGGGATAAGATAAGTATAAGGGTATGATAAAATTATCATAAAATCAAAATATCGTACACAATATGTCAAATATCATTTGACATAATTCATGGATGAAATATTTTTCATAACAAAATGCATAATTTTCACGGGTAAAGAATCATGAAAAATAAATCCTAAGCCATGAGAAGATATCATAAAAATAATATAGAATTTTTTGGAATACAGATAAGTAAAAAATCACTTCTTAAATCAAGGTTCACTCCCAAGACTATCATTGCAGAAAAATTACGCAAATGGAAATACTTCTCGATTATTTCAAAAATCATCTAAAGTGAAAATTCCATACATTTGACTCAATCACCTCTCAATAATTTATTTACCCCATCTGCAATTATGTTTTTATAAAATCTATCATCATTACACAATGTATTGGTGGAATATAATATATCCAAACACTATAATGATCTATATTGGTATAACCCATCATATAATCAAAAACCATACATTTTAGTGCCACAATATCATAAAATATTTATCATTTCATCAAATTATAACCCATTTGAAGGAAACAAGTTTCATAATAATTTCATTATCATAATCATAAGAAATACATTTAAATAATAAATATTGTAACCATGGATCATATACATTGTAAATAATTAGAAACATTATATTTCATTGTTATAAATAAAAATACCATTAAAATATTAGTCGAACATTTTTTATAAAAATAACCATTTCATTTTTAAATCACAGTTTTAATATCTAAAAAACTAAAAAATACTAATAAAATAATCTCACTTGAAGAGAAAAATTAATTTTTTTTTAATGTAGTCATAAAATTAAATAGTATTCGTGATGGTGGGAACATATTTTCTTGTATTGTATGTTAAAATAGTGATTCATTTATAATTTTTTTTTAAAAAAGTACAACATTTGGAAAATAAAAAGAATTTTTTTTTGAATTTTTTATTAAAATTTAATCATCGGTAAAAAATTAGTTTAATAAATAATTTTATAATAGTAAAAACATTCTTTAAAACATTTTATTGAAAATATTAATGAGGAAGAATATATTCGTAACTAATGATGAAAATTAAGTCTATTTACATTAAAAGAATGTTTTTTTGGTATCATGAGTATTTAGAGAGAGGAAAATTAAATAGAAATGAGAAACATATATGAATATAGTATTGATAATAAAATATATAATATTTTGGTTGTATTAATCTAATTATTTATTCATCATAAATTTAACCAAAAAAAGATCTCGTAAATCTGAGATTGTAAAACACTACTCCAACCACATTATTAATTCATGATTTATAAAATACATAAATAATTTAATTAAAATTATAATTTAAATACCATGAATATAATGATATTAATGAAAAAAATATCAAATGGGTTCTTGATATCACCAAAAAAATAAAATATGGGTATCACGTAATTTATATCATAGAGAATAAAACATGATATAATAAACCATAACAACTTCTGTAGCCTTCAAATTAAATATTTTTGGATGGAATATATTTAATTTTAACATATTAATCCAGGAATTAATAATGAAAAATTATATTAATGTCAAATCATCATAATATACACCTCATGAAAAATAATTTGTTTAAAACATCAAATAAATTTTAATGAAAAAAACTTGAGATCTGAAACCATGCCAAATGTCAGACATCATTAGATAACACAAATATATAATTTATATTAAATTTATATTTATTGATAAATCTATAATATAACCATATTAAAATTTAAAATGTCATTTATGAAGAACATTTAAAATTTCTACACATATTTTTTAAAATTTATTTATTAAATTTGTTATTTCTAGGTGTCAACATTTTCATTTTTCAAGTATGTTTGGATACCTAAGTTATGCTCCTTTCACAATCATAATGGTCTCATCATGTAAAAATTATAATCATTTGATAACTGTTAAATTTAATTTTTATATACACTATTATATCCATCTGAAAAAAGTGACTATTAAAAATGAATTTCAACACTTCGTGATGATGGTAGTTCGTACATACCCATGAGTTATTTTTCTATTTGTTGATGGTTTTAATGAAATAAAGGTAAATGATAATTAAACATTACTAATTCCTTATTAAATAATAAATATAATATAAATTAATAACACATATTTTTAAATATAATCAAAAAAATAAGAAATTAAAATTGAATCAGATTGATTCAAAGTGGTGGTTGCCCAGACATATTCACGAGTGATGTGACCATTTTTCAATGAATTTGATTTTAATAATGTATATAGGATATTATAACACAATAACCATAATTATTTCATAAATATAATATAAATCTATTAAATCTATCATAAAAACCACAATTAATGATGGTGATGTAAAATTAATAGAATTATTACAAGGAGGCAATAGTCCTCACGTACGTAAAAGCAATATGTTCCTCACCCATTTAATGGGGAAGTGGTGGTAAATAGTTATTCCATATTCATTATAACATATTAATATATTTATTATTATATATTATCAATCTTTTATAGATACAACATAGTTGTATATGGTTGAATAAGGAAACAAATTAAAGAGCTTGGTTATGATTTATAGATCTTCTCTGAGAGACCTCATTTTTCTCACACCTTAATTCCTAAATTATTGGTCAACGGAGAAGGATATATTCTCTATGATTAAGGGAAGTGATACATAGAGGTTTTAGAATTGTTATTTTATTATATTAATGGGTAAATTCTATTGATTAGTAAGGATAAGAGGTGACCATTTATTAGTGGGGTGGGACACACAAGGAATTACATAAAATATTTCATTAACATATGGTCACATTAATGATCATATTTATAAAAACAAATAACTAGAAGGTAGGGTCTTCTAACATTTAAATATCTTTAATATGTAATAATTATAATGGTTTGGGTGGAATTTGTAGCCATTTCTCATGATTTAACCGTCAGTAAACCCATTTTAACCATAACTATTGTAATAAAATTTAAATATTTTTAATATTCATAGTGAAAAAAATATGTTTCACAATTTTAATTATATTAATTATTATGATTAAATATATGGAATCCATTTTAATATATTAAATCTGTTTCAGTGGAAAAAATATATTTTCAAATAATTTCACAAAATGAAATGAAAACAGATTTTTGAAAAACAAAATTACGAATAAAAAGGAATTTTCTTCCATCCCTTACCGTGTGATAACTATAAAATTAATTTTATAATATATCATTCAATATATAATATATATTTATTTTAAAAAAATTAATAAATGGTAATAAATTTAATTTATTAATATAAAAAACATGTAGTTACTAGAAAAATTGTTTTTAGAATAATGAGTATTTAGTCCAAAAAATAAAATTATATAAACATCAAGTATAAATTTTATTCTTAAGAAATTAAATAGATTTTTTATAATAAAATTATTGTTATAATACTTTATTTTAAAATAAAAATTATAATTATTCATTATAAATTACTTTATCTAATGAAAAAATGATAATTTCTTAAAATATTTTTCATAACTATTACCCTAAAAATAGATCGGTTTAAAAAATACAAAAAAATAACCTTATGATAATATTGAAAATATATATTCAAAAATTATATTTATTTCATGAATGAAAATTTATAAAATTAGTATAAAATTAATTATAATATTTTTATGCAAAACATAATAAAAAACCATTTGGATAAAAGGGATATTTTTTAAGCATAAAATGATATCATTAAAATTAACTTATATTTTGTTTTCAAATAACCAATAAGTTATAAATCTTTTATAAAAATATATATATATATATATATTTATATATATTCAAATATTTTTTCATTTCAATTCATACCTACTGATTTATGGTCTAGTTTATAATTTATTTATTCAAATAAATTTTTTATTATATCACAGTTTGCTTCAATATTCATATTTATTATTCATAAAACTAGAAAGAGTAGTATTCTTTATGAACACATTTTGAGGGATGTTAATTTCTCCCCACTCATAAATAAATTTAATCCTATAAATTTCTATTAGGGTAATCAAGGGAAAAATATTTTGAAATACCTTTATTGAAAAATCACATCGTACAGATGGATAATAAAACACCCTAATGAAGTGAAATGTGGATTAAAATAAGGTTACCTAAAATAATAGATAATTAGGTTCCTAAATTAGGATAAAATATTCCAAAAATGAACATATGTCCATAGAGTATAGAGAAAACATCCAAGGAATAATATAAATTGATAGATAACATGATCATGAAATATTGGCGGACCATGTAAATATAAATCACTATATGCTAAAAATACCATTAATTATTTTGAAATAAATTTAAAAGGGGAAAATATTATTTTTGAAGGTTTTTTTACAAATTAATTAGATTTATTTTATAATAATGATAGTAAAATTTTCAAAATATAATTATATGATATCACACCATTTAATACTTTAAATTCTAATCGTTTGTTATGATTTAATACATTTTCTCTTCAGTCTCATATTTTACTCGAATAAATAAATTTTAAGGTTTATTTTTTCATACATGAGCACTAAAATTGTATTTATATAGGATTATAATATCCATAAAATAATTAAATGTTATTCCTTCTGTATATAGTTATTTAAAATAGCCATAATGGATAGAAAATGTAACCCAATATGGAAAAATCTTCTCAATATGAAATAACTCTCCTAAGCATTAATGATCCCACACAAAGTTCACCTTCAACCATTACTTATATATTTTATTTTAATACCCCTATAAATAATGTTTTAAAATATCAAAAAATGAAAAAAAAATATGTATGATTTGATCAAATATTTTATTGCATGATACACTGTAACATTTATCCACAAACAATATAAAGTAGCTTATAATGTCACATTCAAATAACATAAATACAATTATCATATATTTTCTAGAAATATGTTAATATAATCCCGAAATAACCCATTTATCCATAAAATATCATTCAAAAATATATAAATAAAATATTTAACTATATCCTTTTCTATCATAAAAATCACAAAAATCCAATATATTCCAAAAATATCAAAATGCACAAAACAACCTTCAAGAAAACATAGGTAGCTTTTTTCTTAAATCCCAAATAAATTCCATGGTCACCAATACTAAAAAATTTAACCTATAAATATAAATTATCTATTTATCCCTATTTGACAATATTATATTAATATATGTCCCATACTAATTATTTTATTTCTCTCAATAATATTTTCTACCATAATATCACTGTATCACTAAAACACATTTTTCATTTATTAGTACCATTTTATTTATTCTTGAAAATACTTAATGAAAAATGATTTAGAATATTAATAAGATGTTTATTTGTTATTATAACTAGAATATCATTTATAAAACACTTTTACATCATAATTAATAAAATCCCAATAATTAAATACTTCAATCATTTCTCTGCATTCATGAACATTTAACACGGCTTCATAATTTTATTCATTGATACTTCATTCCTTCAATATGAAATATGAATCATGGAATAAATTTTCAAATCCTCAATTTAATCATGATATTTTTACATTTAAAATAATAAATTCTATTAAAAAAATCATACAATTTTTATTTTAGTCATAGTCTCTATCAATAGGAATCATATTCCATGAAAAACCTTGTTAATCCTCTTCATTATCCTCTTCCCTAGGATTGAAATTTTCACAACTCTCATGCATTCTACATTGAAAAAGTAAAATATAGATGATGCCTTCTGAAATCAATTATTCCCATCTAAAGAAATAATCATATTTTCCTTATTTCATTAACAATTACTTTCATTATGTAATTTTTTTACATGAAGAATATTTTAATTTCCTTGGGACATTTCCATGATTTCTTATTTTGTCATTCCCAACATGTAAGTAAATGATTATGCATTCCTCTATAGTCCCCATTAACTCAATTTTTATCTTATTTGGTTCGTCTTTAAACTCACCATTGTTAAGGCTGTTAATTATTTTCTCTGATAACTAGTCTATAATAATAAGACTCATTGGTTTTCCATATACCATTTTATTTGGTTTTAAATGGGTAAAATAATATAATCATCTACCACATTACGCATTATCATAAATCCCTCTGGCTCTATGCATTGATTAAAATAAAAAATAGATTGGGAAAAATAATCATATTTAGAAATCATATAATCTTGAAAAATATTCTTTAGGTTGCCAAAACCTTGACACCTTATTTTTAATCTATAATTACATATGATTAATTGTGGTCCTCCCTAGTAATTATCTATTAAATCCCATGAAAAAGTATCATAAATAAAATGTTAATTAACAAAATAATGTCTCACCAGAGTGTCTTTCTAGGTGTACAGACAGAGGCCCTCTCATCATGTGTCAATGACAATCAAGTTAATAACCAATTTTCGCCATCTAGAGTTGTTACCTCTCGGTGAATGTTTACCATATCCAAATACACATTCTAGTATCCATACCTAAATTAAATTTATAAGAAAAACACACACAATTATTTATCATAACACATCATATTCTCTTATTCTTTGTCATATTGTATGGTTTCTCACTAAATCATTCTCTTCCTTGTTTACAAACATAACAAAACACTATTCTGATACCAACTATAGAAACCCATGAATTATATATATTGATATTACATCTATTTTGATTAATTTTATTTATATATCACTATTATTCAAAAAAATAATTGTAATGTTATATTTCATTTTGAAACATTGGTACCTAAGCAAAAAAGATAGAAAAGATCTATATCATTTCCCATTATGTTCTTTTCAACTTTAATTCTTATTATAATTATCATACATAAAACCATTCATCGTAACATGGCATATGAAATTATAATAAAGGGTTAACTACAAAAAAATAGTTTAGGTAAAAATAATAGATATCTATCAATGACCATATGTGAGCATAAGATATGAATAATACTATTACAACACGATCATAAAATATAATAATCCCAGTCAATAATTCCAAAAAAAACTTAAATAATGTTATAATAATATACATATGTAATAAGTGCATGAAATAATCCATAATCAATCATGAGACATGAAAATGTATCATGATTATAGTACATAAGTTTGTGGATGAAATGTAAGCATAAAAAATCACTTCCTTGGTCATGGTTTACTCTAAATACTACCATTGTAGACAAAGTCTAATAATTTTAATTCCATAATTTTCATTTCCAATATTATATTCATAGTAACTTCCGTTTTGGTAACTCCTCCAGTTAATAGGAGTTTATTAAAGACATTATATTTTTGGGGATTCTCAAATCTATCATGGTTAAATGATGAATCATAGGGATATAAAAACCCCACCCATCAACACGAGCTAAATTGGTCTCACCCATCACATAATCATAATCCATAAAAATTTCTTTGAAAATAAGAAACATTTATCATTTCTTAAAATCACATCACATGTAGATAATATATGTTTCATAAGTATTAAATTATTATAATAATAAATAATATAGAAGAAAAATAATTATGGTAACATTGGATTACATCCCTAGTAATGAAAAATAAATATATAATTATATTTTTATAGATGATATTACTTTTAAAAATTCACATGATTTTTTAATAAATAACAATTTCATTTCAAAATCAATTGTTTAAAATATAAAAATTTCAATATAATATGAAAAATATTTATTTTTGGATAACCATAGCAGATTATAATAGAAGCTTCAATGTATGGATTTTCCCATGATACTGGAAAAACCCAAAAAATGGTGTATAATAAAAACATATTTGATTCCCATTTTTAGTAGAAAAATCCAAACAACAATGTTCGTAAAATCATATGAATATTAAATTTAAAAAACAAAATAGTAATTCAATCATGGATATACATTATGTTAATAAATATTTGGATAATAGTAAAGGAAAATATTCAAAAATCATAATTAAAATATAGTCATAGAGGAAAACAATTAAAATCGAAATAGTAAAATAAGATCGGGTTTCCATAATAAGAATATTTCAGTAACTTGAGTAAAAAAAGAGAAATGAATCATAAAAAATTAATCCCTAGAAATATATAGAGGAGATAAAAGTAAATATAAATTTTTAGAGATATATATTATAGTTTCATCATAATAAATTTCAGAATAAACAATATTAGTAAAAATGAAATTGTAACATAAAACCCTTATCACTCTATTAATATTTGATTCATATCCTCAATGACAGAAATTACAGAAAAAGAGAAATTAAATTCCATTAACATAATGATTTTAATGATAACAAATATCAAAGGGAGAGTACATAAACCTCATAAAATATGTTAGGTATAATTCATAACATATACCCATAATAATATTATCTTTGATAGAAAACCCTAACTAGTTAGGTAAAATTTGACTCAAAAATAATTGGATGAAATAATTTGAATTTTATATTTATATATACTAAATTCAAAAGGATTGATATCATAATATGAAAAAGAACAATATATAAACCTCATAAATGTAAATAGGCTTCCAACATAAAGAATGTATCAACGAAAGAAAATAGAAATGAAGACACACTACTTTATGTCCAACATGAATTGTAAGAACTCTAATATAATGTATAATAAAATAAGATTTATTAGAATTATATATTATAATAAGACAAACTTGTTTAACATAACATGTCCTCCTATATGGCATTCCACAAGGTAGATAGTGACATAAATTACTAAACATGTCATATAAGTAACTGAAAAAAGATAATCAAGTAGAGATAAAATCCAATTAAATTTATACATCCCTGAGAAATATGTGGAAAATGAAAAAGATGAAACATACTAGCATTAAAAATAAATAATAAGAATATATCTCTATGTGACCAACCATCACCACTAACTATCTCAATTAGAATGTGTCAAAAACAATGAAAGAATGAATATAAACATGAAACCCTTCTGTTTAATTGTTTCCCAAAAAACTGGATCCACATATTTCTAATGGAATATGTAAAATGCAAGGTAAATGAAAAGTAATATACCGCTATGAATCTATAAAATACATATCAAAATTAAAATTTTAGTTATATCTATAAAAAGTAATTTTATAAATAAATTTCCCCTAAAAATATTTTACATAAAACATCTATTAGATTCTTCTATAGAAATAAAAATAAGATTTCACAAGAATATGAGTATAAAATTGAATGGAAATATAGAGTGAAATAATAAAAAACACAAATAACTCAAAAGTTAAGAATGTGATCAATGAATCATGAAAATTTACCATCAGGTATAAATCCAATAACAATTTAGGATTTATCATATCGGAATACATACAAAGAAACAATATGTAACACTAATTAAGACACACAGTGAATATTTTTAATATTCCATCCTTCCAGAGTCTAGAGATACCAAAATAGTGACCCCTATGGGGATCCATGCTCAATAATTTATGAATATGTCTATTATCTAATGGGCCCAAGGTTATGAATGTGCTATGTTTTCAAAAGGCATTTATATAAAAAAACAAAAAAAATTAGAAATCATTTTCATAGAAAAGAAACACCACTCTCATGCATATAAATACATTTTAGAGTTAAAATCATCCATGAGTTATCTCATCAAGAAAATAATGTCAATAAACCATTTATAAATAAAAACACATTAATAAAACCCTTTTTGTGCCTCCCAATATTCATTTCAAGAGAAAAATTATTCTTTTTTGTCATGTTAATAAATTACACAAAATAATCTAGAGGAATTTACAAGAATGATGGGTAATTAATGAACTAAAACAATTTCCTAGTGATATTCACATGCTTAATATATGAATATATTTCACAATCATGAATTTTCTTTTAAAATTATGAAATCTAGTCATTATAATCCTAGATGACATCAACCTAAAGAAATCAAGGATAACCATGGAGTATAGGAAAGAAGCCTCAAGAAAATCAAATAGGGAATGATTTGAGATCATGTTGATTTATAAATATATTATATTGAAAAATGGAAAAGGGAATTTGGTTAATTTGTATGGAGTCTCGGACCTGGTTTCACAATGGAGCTACACATTTTGACAAAATGTTCTCTAATAAAATTTTGGACCTTATCATTATGAAAATCAAGATACACATTTTTTTTTGAGATAGTTGTATGGTTTGGAAAAATCTTACTATTATTCCCTATGACCAGTATCCAAATCGCAAATGCCATCATGGTATTACTAGGAACTCATATGGTTTCAAACCCCGAACTCAAAATTTATAAAATTCCACTAGATCTCACAATTTCATGTCATACATTTACCAAATTACTAAAAAATTACTTTGTTCTTACCCTTTTCTCTAAATTTTTTTAAAATTAATCCAGTGGCTCTAAATGAATAAAAACTCCTCAAAATAGATAAATAAATCTAAAACTAAAGAATACCTAGGACTTAGTGGGAATATTAATTCTCACCAGTAATAATTATTTTTTCCTCTAAAAGTGATTAATATTTTAGATTCGCAAAAAGAGAATTCTATTGCTACTCCATAAGTGATTCCCAAACTGGTATCTCATATATAACATTTCTAAACTTCCATATTATAGAGAAAAAGGAATATTATTACTACAAATTGTGCTATATTGTAGAACTATATTCTAAATTGGATGTTTAGCCATAGAGGTTTTTGGATCGAAATCAATTTTACCACATTCAATCACATTGGAAGTATCTGGTTGATGCCACATTATTTGTGAAACATGAAACATGTAATTAATTGATGTTAGTTGAGATGGAAAGTACAACTGATAAGTCTCCATTTCAATATGATTAATTATAAATAAATTGAAAATAGAACATGTAGACAAGTTACCTTTCTTACCAAATAAATAATATCCCATTTTAGGATAAACTCTAGGAAACCCCGACCACCATACTCAATCTACAATGATTGATAAAGACAATACATATATAAATATTTATGACTCTAATATATATCTTATCTTTTTAAAATAATTTTTCTTTTAAATTCATTTTTATAATAATTCTTAGTGCTACCAAAGACCATTCTCTAAACTTTGCCTAGAAAAATGGAGATCAAAAACTAAGACAATAAAATGATATGAAATATTACATTAAAATCAAATAATGATAAAAATATTTATTGTAAATTTTACCACAGTTAGAAATATTTCTTACAATCCATAAAAATAAAGAACACGTTCCCAGAAAAATATCCTAAAGAATCAAAATGTGGTGCATAGTCTACCCATCCGAATAAGGGTGATATTCCATAAAATATGTATATTCGGTACCCATATCCTCTTGAAACCCAATCATAAAATAAGATATAAATCATGTTTCACTATAGAAAACAAATATATAAGGAAATCTATGGAGCATCAGGATATCTTATACATACATACTCCATACACCTTCATTGTCTCCCTAATAAATGGAAAATGATCAGAATTTATAGTTGATCGATGACCAACCAAATAACATCAATCATTATAGTTGTCAATTATAATCTAATAAATAAGTTCATAGATATCTAATCTTAGTTAAAAATAATAATGGGTAAGGGTTACAACAACACAATAGGTCTCTATTGATCTACCTTAATCTTATGGTATGTAAGGATTATTTACTAGAAGTATATACTCAACCACATCATCCCAAAAAACAAATACCAACATTTCATATCATGGTACATCTTGGGGAACCCATCTTATATAGACCAATTTATATCAAGTCCAATATCTATCAATTACTACCTTATAGATATATAAATTACAGACATTCTATAAAAACAAAATAACCATTAGGAGAGCGTGGCCAATCACCTGATGTCTTCCTCCCACTATAAAATATAATAAAACACTAAAAATCACTGTTGGATTCCTATTCATGATAAATCTATTCTGAAAATAATGATTCATTCTTCACTGGATCTATGGAAACCATTCCACATTCCTCTTATACTATAAATTCTATGTTAGTGAATAATCTAATCAAATAACAATCATTTTTCTGACGATTTCGCTGGGGCACATGCATCCATCCGGTGGGGCGCGATTGGTTCGTCATTTGTGTTGCCTTACATTCCTGATTTCCAAAGGCATGCAACATCTGCTCCTTATTTAAGTATGTCTGCTCCTTGATCAAAACTGGGATGATGGGATGTCGGTTCTTCCTTCTGTGGATTCCTCCTCGGAACTCATCACCTAGTCTGGGTCTCCCTCGTAAATTTAATACGTTGTTCATGAAACTCTACCTAGTGCCATGTTTCCAAGGATTTCGGTGAATTACACTGCTTCTGTTAGGACATTACAAAGGGTCCGGTCATGGAAGAAACCTTCTTTCAGGGGAGTAGTCATGTTGAGGCATCAGTAACGTGTCTGAACACTGGGTAATTAGTGTGTCTGTCTTTTGTCCCTTATTATAGGGCTTCTCGAGGGTGTGGAAGCCTGAGGCATCCCACATCGAACGCGGGGAATCATATGACCTAGGCATATATCTGAGGTTTTCTCAGCTTCCCATGTTTAGCATAGGGTATGCCGCGAGTATAACATCCAGCTGACATGGATTGGCCTGATCAGTACACCAGATGGTGTGGATCATATTGAAGAATCCCCCTTGAGGGAATGCTGATATCAGAGCCAGCCCATGGGCAGCTTCCCAAATGCTATGGAGGAGAATGGGGTGGCATGATCTCAATGGGATGTGGCGTCCTGGGTAAGAATCAGGATGGATGATCTATAATTGCATGGAGTGAAGGAGGAATGAAATGAGCCATCGTGGAGATGGCGGTTGTGATGGGCTTGATTCTCGAAGAGATTTCTTATGTATCCCCGTGGAAGGGAATCAATGTCCATGTAGTTTGGGATGGATGTGTGGGGCTTACACTCTAGGATTCCCAAGGTGTTGGAAGAACCTACATGAATATGGTCAGAATGACCAGGTGGTAGTGGGATTGAACCTCATGAGGCTTCCTACGTACCATGCCTTAACATGGATCAAAGACCATGTAGTTCAGGTTGAGCATCGGAAAACTGGCTTGAAAAAGACCTTGGCCCAATGGGTGGGGGGCTTGCACCTCTTGGGGATTCCTACGTACCATGTCTTGACATGGATCAATGTCCATGTAGTTCGGGATGGTGCTGTTATACAGACACGAAGGGGTGTCGGAACAACTGGATGGCAGGGTCCCAACGGCTTACCACTATATTGGGATGGAGTTTAACGTCATGCGGGACGAGGACGTGTCGAACGACCGATGTGAAGAAGGACCTTGGCCCAGGTGGATGGTGGGATTGAACTTCATGAGGCTTCCTATGTACCATGCCTTGGCATGGATCAAAGACCTCGTAGGTCATGTGAAAATGGGGGCTTGGAACACCGACACGGAGACGGTGGGGGCCAATGATTATTCGGCTTGAACCTCAGAGAGGCTTCCTATATACCATGCCTTGACATGGATCAAAGTCCATGTACTTCATAATGGATTTCTATGAACCGACGTGAAGAAGGACCTTGGTATGATGGGTGAAGGGTTTGAACCTTAGAGAGGCTTCCTACATACCATGCCTTGAAATCGATCAAAGTCCACATAGTTCAAGATGTGGCAGTTTCCGTGAACCGACATGAAGGTTTACCTTGGTCCGATGGTTGATGGGCTTGAACCGTAGGGAGGATTCCTATATTCTAGTCCTTGACATTGATCAAAGACCTCATAGTTCAAAGGTCTTCGTCAGTGAACCAATGTGAATGTAAACCCGAGGGTCCACTGGTGGTGGGCTTGAACCTCATGAGGCTTCCTACGTAACATTCCATGGCATGGATCAAAGACCACGTAGTTCCGGATAGTCACAATGGCTTACCACTGGACTGGAATGCAGTTTAGCTTCATGTGGGATGGAGGTGTAACCTGACATGCATAAAATATGGGCGGTGGGCTTGAACCTCATAGAGGCTTCCTACCTACCATGCATTAACATGGATCAAAGACCTCGTTGTTCAGATGGATGTATAGTTTAATGTCATGTGGGACAGAGGTATACATTTTAATGTCATGCTGGACGAGGGCATACAGTCTAATGGCATGCTGGACGAGGGTATAACCATGGTCGATATTTACTCTAAGCCCGTGTGAGTCATGCTCGGTGTGAGAAAAAAGAGTCAGTAGAGACCTGATGATCACATCGCGAATGGTTAGTCCATGAGAAGCGAAGAGGGGATTAAGTGATAGGTAGCCCATGGTGCTGGGACTTACTCCAGGATGGAGGCCCAATGTGCGGAAAAGTGCAGAGGGATATGGATTTGGTGTCGAAGATGGGAGGTTCCTCATTCCACATTACACCCTCCACTGGCCTTGACAGTGGGGAAGTACGGAGGTTCATGGGTGCTACCTTCCATAAGAGTGTCTTGGGGATTACGCTCTGAGGAAACCCTTCCCCCGTGGACAAACGTCACTTTGGTAAAGAGGATATCATCCCCTGTGGAGGGATAATTCCATCTTCGTGGAGAATAGTGGGCATAAAGAATGTCCGAGCTGGGGGACCCTACGTGCGAGGCACAAGGCCGGATCACATTTTAACGTCATGTGTTGAGGATGAGGTTCTTGGAAGTTTAATGTCCTGGGGCTCAGATGAGGTGGGTTTACACCGCACCCCTAGGGCATACATAACTGATACCCTCTGCTCCTGGTGGGAGGGAAGGTATCGGCAAGGCGGTGGTGTAGGGGGGGGGGTCGTAGAGCAAACCATCAAGGGGTCCACGTTAGAGTGGATATGCAAAGAATAAATAGCCGTTAGAGTGCCTATGTGAAGGATCATTAGGCGAAGAAATGCTACGAGTGGTGTCATCCATGGGAATTTGAAATCACATCATGCAAACCTGGTGGGTCGCAAGAGAAGACGATTTTCCAACAAAGTGGTGCACAGGCAGGGACCTTGCGGAGCATGGTTGCTTTGCTTAGTGGATAGAACATGCAAAGGTGTGTGCTTCGCGAAGTGGAGTGCCTTGGCCTTAGGATGGAGCAGAGGTGCGAGTGGGAGGTGCTTTACGAAGTGGACGGGTGTTCGCGGAGCAATGCCTCACGAAGCAAGGTGCTTTGAAGTAGTGTGCTTTGCGAAGTACAGTGACCCTTCCTTGGCATGTGGATAACTTGTACAGAATGTGTGCATCACGAAGCATAAATATTCTGTGACTACCCGTGTTCCCTTGGTAATCTCCTTCCTTCATGAATTCCCTTAGGCTTCGCGAAGAGCATCCCTCTCGAAAGAGGGTCTCAAAATGAGACAAGACGAAGGCCTCTCGAGAAGAAAAAATACCTCGTGGAGCTCATGATTCCCAGAGTGAAGAGTTCTTCGTGACTTGGGAGTTGAGAAGAAGAAAGTTCGGATTGTCCATCCAAAGAGCTCAGGGGAAGCTCGATATTTATTGGCAAGGGGCGCCGCGAAGTAGAGTTCACGCGACGCGAAGGGGCGTCTATTGATTCACGGGGGGTCGCGAACGTCAAACCAGTTCGTGGAATGGTACCACCTCCTCTGAATCGTGGTGGGTTCGTGAACTTCAGGATTTTCACAGAGCTTTACCGCCTCTGGTACTTCGATGCAGCCGCGAAGTTAGGGGCCTGTGCGTTGGATCTTCGCGAGATAGGGCATAAAGCCTCTTTTTATTCTCTCTTTTCTTCGAATATTTTTGGCCCCAACAAATGCCCATTCAGATTTGGAGCCGCGGGGGGATCAAAGGTCAGAGTCTGAGGGAAATTTCCCAAATTCTCGACAAGTCACAATGTGGACTCGCGAAGCGGGAGTGCGAGGCGGCCATGAGTCGTGCGATCCAGACGCATCGCGATGCTCCGTGTGGGCAGGATGCTCCGCGAAGTTATGGGGGCCGCCTCCTATAAATAGGCAGCTAAAATCATCTATATTTCCTTCTATGCGACTTTTTACCCTTGCGATCTTGATTCATGAAGCTCCGCGTCCACTACATCTGCTCACCGCTAATCGATCTTCGCAGCGAATCACGAGTCTCCGGCTCCACGACTACGCCAAGCGAACATCTGCTTACAAGCCGAGGCCAGGCTCCGCGTCTTGTCTTTGCGCCCGAGCTTCATGATAAATATTCGCGAACAATCTCCGCCACCCGACCCAAAATTTCATTCGTGTTCTAAAACATTAATGGCCCATAAAGAAGCTGTGATGGGGGTGCTCACAGACGCCGCCCAGAGGGATGAGATGGAAAACTATCTTGTCCTAGTGCAGCTAGTATGAAGCCACTCAGACCATAATTCTTTGACAGAACTACTATCATATAGCCAAAAGAACTATCCTATATTCAATATTCTTCCCTTGTATGGAATTGGGCTGAGGGATGATGTCTTCATTCCTGAGGCGAGTAGGGACGAACCAGCTTTCTGGTTCAGGAGCACACCATGCCAACGCTAATGGTTTAGGGTGGCTGATGGTCATGCATGGGAGGACGTCACACTCGTCACCACTGACTCTCTGTACAACCATCTGAACAATATCGATGGGTATCCAATGCAACCAGAGACGTCCCCTCCCATGTACTGCACCATACTGAAGGCGGCTTTGCAGTATTCAAAAAATGGGTGGTTTGATGAGTAGGACCTGCGCCATGGTGGTTACTTCACCAACGACTGGGCATGGGCCTACTGGGTAGGTGCCTCATGCAAGGAGTTTGGGGCCGATCTTATGAGAGTGGGCTTGTATGTGGAGGCATGGGCCTCGTAATTCCACATTTATCATCTGAAACAGCTGATGTTGGAGCTGCTAAGCATATGGTCGTCTAGGACCAACAATTTTCACCTCCACCACGGGGAGGTTGGAATCAGTCTGTGGGATGTCCATCAGATCTCAGGCGTCCCAATATTTGTGGCCATGTATGATGAGTTCCTGCCCGTTTTTAGCCCGTGGGAGGATCCAAAGAAGATGCCGCAGTGGTGCTGGCACTGATGGAACTAGTCCCCAGAGGAAAAAGATGTTGTGAGAGATGTCCACTTTAAAAAGTGGTTCAAGTGGTTCCTGAACATCCCAGAGGATCGAGAGTTCCTTTCTAGGCCTCGAACTTGTCCAAAGGGGGATCAATGCGGCAACGATCACTCGTATCAGTGGCTCTTGGAGGAAAGCCAATGGAAGACCTGGGGATTCAGTGTCAGCACTGAACAGAAGCCGATAGTCAGGCCGGAGGTGTTTATCACGGCCCTTATCTATGGTTGGATCCTGTCTGTGAGGGATACCAACATGGGGGTTGTGGCCTAGCTCATTCATCATGGCATCCATGCTGGCCATGGGAAGGTGGGTCAATCTGGGAATTCCGATGCTCGCCAGATTGTACAGGATGCTGCGGCACGTTAGCGAGGGCAAGAAGCCATCGAGGATATGCGGGGCCTTCCACCTTTTGTATGGGTGGATTGCAGTGCACATCAGTGGGGTTTACAAATACCCAAACCCTATCTCTCCACCTGGATCAAATTTTCGCCCCTCCATTCTAAAAGTATTCGGGAGCTTTCCTGTCAAATTAATCATACCAATGGTGCAAAACTGGGTGTTGAAGGCAGAGAAGTTTAACTTCCAGCAGTTTCCATTGCCAACAAGAGTTGTAACCGATGATGGTCAGGGAACGGAAGAGAACCGTGCTTATCTCTTGGCCTTTCAAGGTGGAGTTTTGGTGGAATGGGTGGACCGTGAGCCACTCTACAAGCCTTATACCCCGCACCTATTCACGAGGAAATTCTAGTGCCTATAGCGGTTGACCCCACAGGTCTACTAGGAGGTGCTCCACGAGGAGCACGCGTGTGTAATGAGGCAGATGTGGCTCATGTTCACACGGGAAGACAGGAAAATGAGAATTTCATTGCCTCCATCCACTTCCACCTTTGGGCTGGTGAATGAGTATTCCATCAGTTGGGAGGTGGGTTCTCCTGGGGAAATGTTGAAGCAGCCAATCGTTCGGGCTGGTGACAGCAGGCCTCCCTTGTCCTGAGGTCGTGGTCGGATTGCAGCAAAGGCCTCTCACGGTGGTGGGGCTGTCATAGCGGCGAGGCCTGCACCCACTGAGGATGAGGCAGCATCGGCAGATCCAATGGTCCCTAAATAACAGAGCCATCCGAAGGGGCGGCCATCGAGGGGATTCCGCAGGATATCCACTCAGGGTCTGGGGAAGCGGTTGTGCCATATCGACATGCCAGATAATGGTGTTTTCCTAGAGGCTTGGGACGTTTGGGACGTCAACCGGTCACATCGTAGTCCACCCACGTTGTGGGAACACCTGAACCGTCTCTGTATTTTCTTACCGAGTATAGGCCATGTCCAGGCCGGTTTCGTGGTGTCTCCAGAAGAGGTAGAGTAGTAGTTGGATGAGCTGGAGGACTACGTAAATTCCAGTTGTGCCCCACGTTCGATGACAGACTGAGTAAGGGTGTTTCTCGATCGGACGGTTCCCCCACTGCTGTAGGCTGCTGAACTGAGAGAGCTCTTCCCCCTACCAGAAGAATCAGACAAATCCTCTGGGGAGGAAGAGGCCGGCGGAGGGAGCCCATTGAAGGAAGGCGAAGTCGGAGATCTCGACTCAGATTCCGATGATTTTTCAGAGGTTCTCGAGGTATCATTCAAAATTTCATTTCACATAGTCCACTCATAGCCCATTATGGATCTATTATGAATACTTGAACCGTGTAGGAGGAACTCGTACGCAAACCTCAATCTCACCCCTTGGCAGGTGATGATGCAGGACCTTCAGGACCCGTGCCTGTGGCCGCATCCAGTTCTGTGTCTGGCGGGGCTTGTACACCTGGGGTGGCTCCTATAGGATCTCTAAACATTCCGACAATATACGGAGGGTCATGCTCTGGGGTCCCGTCAACACCAACTCAGGAGCAGCACCAGGAGTTCGATATCCGTAAGTCATTTCCACTGAATTCATTGCTGTTATACATTGATTGTGCCAACTGACGTACATGCCCTTCCCTGTCACGTACAATTCTATGACTGACATGGGCAGTTGTGGCAAGGCTGTTCGAGACATCTGGGGGCATCCATCCTAGGGGAATTCTAGTGATTTTGGAGATAGTTACACCACCTACTATAGATACTGCACTCCCTGTCATTGGTAGGACCACCATCAAGGTCATCCCTGAGGTCATTGAGGTGGAGTCTGACGATGAGGATCAGCTAGTCAACCGAATTCCCGCCACGCCTGCTTCGGTGCCAGATGTCGTGCCAGATTCAATGCCCGACACAGATCCTGCTGAAGATTTCTTGTGGGTGTATCCCGCATACGAGACTGCCAATTGTGCAGACTGGGACGAAACGGCCTCTGATAAAGAGGACAACAAAATGGTCTGTTGCCGATTGTGGAATCTAATAACACGCTTCATCAATGACACCCCAAGTCAAATGGAAGAATGAAATGGACAGACTTCACTCGCGGCTGCGCGAACTGTGCACTAGGGGAGTGGATGCCCAGCTTCCTCATATGCTCATCTGAGATCTCATGGAAGAGAAGATCTGGAAATACGATCGTGGGCTCAGTGTGGGATGGCATAAAAAAAAGGCGACGAATGTCAAGAAGATCCAGGAGGCTGAAAATGAGGTCCAATAGCTGCAGGCCCGGGTAGATGAGCACTCAGCCTCTCTTAATGCACAATCTGAGCTGATCTCTCAATTTAAGGCCCAGTTGGAAGAGGCAGAAAAGTGTATGAGGTAGGCTTCTGGAGAGATGCATTCCATTCAGGCTGAGATAGAGAGGGCTTGATGCGAGGCTAATGAAGTGTGCCCCGTCCCTGTAGAGGAGGAGCGGGAGTTGAGTCGGCGGCAACAATTTCTAGATGCCACAAGTCAAAGGGTGGTGGATCTGCAACACTCTTTTGACGGGTTCCATCCGTCCATGGGGGGAGTTGACCCTCAGGTACTGTAATAATTACAAACCCATTAATTTAATTTCGTGCTTTAAAATTCTTTGAATGTTGTAGCGTGAACAAGTTCCGTTATTTTCACTGGTTCATTTTTCATCCTTATAATGTTTGTGGGACATCCAGAGACAATTACCTAAGCTCACGTGTGTCAGCCCCGATGTGAGAAACAGGAGATAGTCGCCTCTTCGTCCAATCCAACACAGGAGTGGAATCCAAGCTTCGGGCATCCGAGGTTCTGATGACCGGTCCAGATTTCCGGGAATTTTGAGAGACCTAGCCGGAGAAGGAAGTTCACAAAACAGTCGAATTACCATTTTTCCAGCATGTTCTTGTCCACGAATGGTGAAATGATAGGGGTGCTGAAATTGGTCTGAACGGATGGGAATGGGAAGTGAGAATCATGATACCCAAAACTCAGAACATTGTGAGGGTGGCATGACAATAATGGAAAACCATTAACTATGGTGGAAAATGGTATCCTTACTGTGTTAGCTAGAAATGGGGACAACAAATGACGGCCGACCATTGACCATGTTCACAACATGGGGCCTAAGTCAAATATAGTTGACCAGTCTTCCGAGACGTTGGCCCAGGATAGCAGGCAGACCATAGGTCGAGCATCCATTCTATTAGTGGGTCCCTCGAAACATGACCAGTCTTCTGGAACATTGGCCCAGGAATGTAGGTTGACCATAGGTCAAGCATCCATACTATTAGGGGGTCCCTGAAAACATGACCTGTCTTTCGGAACGTTATCCCAGGACAGAAGGAGGACCATAGGTCGAGCATCCATACTGTTAGGGGGTTCCTCCAGACATAACAAATCTTCCAGAACATTGGCCTAGGACAGTATGTGGACCATAGGTCGAACACACATATAGTTAGGGTGGTCCTACAGACATGAAAGGGGACGAGGGTCAGAATAAGGGGAACACAAAGCATGTAATGTGGATTGATGGTTTGTCTGAACAGAATCCAACACTCATGAAATTACTCCACCGGGGTGGGATTACACCAGATGGGCACTTCGTTTTGATCATGGATCATTCCTTCTTTCAGACAGGGACTCTCGGGAGAGGGTTTCTGTCACTTCCCAATGTAATCTTGGGGCATCCTGAACTTGTTTAGGGTAGAGTCATAGTTGCACGGTCCCCTACGAGGGGTCCAACCAGGGGGCCAGAAAGGGGAAGAACATGATTTATGATTCTTATGGGTGGACCCTAAGAAAAATACCAGGATGTCCCTACGTATCCCATGAGGATTGGAATCAACCCACAAGTAGTTCTGGAAGCATAGATTAATGTCATTTTGGACGAAGAGAAGCCTGATTGTTCCGGTACTTATCCCTCCAAAACGACCAATCCCAAGTGAGTCATGCTCGATGTGGGAAACAAGAAGTAATGGGGAACTCTCCTGACACATTAAGGGACATGTTAGGGCGAAGGGATGCTCGGTGAATACTGGACCAATGACGCTAAAACGTCCATGTGACACACCTAGATGTGCAAAGAGGTAGAGTTGAGTATGTTGGAATTCCACTTGAACATGAGGATGTGGAAATGTGTGAATCCTCATGCTCGAGATTTTGATCACAATGATGGTAGCGTGACGATAGAGGATAAATATTAACCATGGCGGAAATGTAACATCCATATCATGTTATCCTCGAATGGGTACAGACAAATGAGGGTCGACTGTTGGCCATGTTCGAATCACGAAACCACGTCGCAAATTTTGTCAGAGATCTGAAGGGACGTTGTCCCGAAATGATTGGAGAGCCCTTAGGCCCAACATCCATGGAGAGCCCTTAATCCTAGAATCCATGTCTTCTGAGGGTCCTTTTGGATGGGGAAGAGGATGAGTATCCAAATAGCGAGCTCATGAAGCTTGGTCATGGAACGAGGGGAATGTCCCCATGAAAATCCCAGACTTCGGGTTCTTTGTCAAAACGTATTTGAATATGACAACGGGACGTATTAGATTGAGGGATCAGAGTCCTTTCCCATAGGGATATCTTTGTTTAGGGTCATTGAATTCGGACCATGGGTGGGAGGAAACACAGGTAGCATGTGGCGGGTAATTACAAAAACCTGACGTGGATGGGAACATAATCCCATACCACATCGCATAACCCCCTTGGGAGAGGTTTTAGGTCAAGGGACCGAAAACGAGAGGTGAGCTGGGCCTGAGCAAAGTGAGAAGGTGTTCCTACATATCTCATAAGTATGAGAATCAATCTACATGTAGTTCTTGGGAGCTTATTTGTATAAGGACATAGAACTTGGACCATGAATGGGTATGGAGAGCAGGGGACACACAGTAAGGTGGTTACAAAACCCAATGATTAGTACATAATCCCTACTTACCATGTGTTCTCTAGGGAAGTTCTCGGGTCGAGGGATCGAAGACGAAAGTTATGCTGGGCCAGCGGGCAAGTTCTTGGGCACTCCTATGTATCTCATAATAATGAGAATCAAGCCATACGTAGTTTTTGGAAAATAAAAGGGGCGCGCGGGACTTTCCCTCACACCCCGAGAAGATATATTTGATAAATCTTGTTTGTCCTTTAAGGTGAGTGGTTTTTTTGTGATGTGACAGTCCTAGGGTAGCAAGCCCTGCTGTCGCCACAAGAATAAAGCTGTGGTAGGCATTGAAAAATGGCATGTCATGTGACCAATACCAAACGTGATGTCCTCTATGATGGGGTCATCACAATGCGGTACCTTTTTCCATCGTGTGTCCTGGATGATAATGCCACTGTTTGGGGTCGTGTGATAGGACCAAGCATGCATTTTAACGTCATGCAACGCAGATATAGCAGAGGCGATGCTGGGCGGGGAATGTGTATGGTGTTGTGCAACACAAATTACGTGGATGGGGACATGATACCACATCACACCATATGCAATTCTAAAATAGTAACCTCAGGCCAAGGGGCCCAAATTGGGGCAGAATGAATGGGGCATGAGGAAATAGCTCCCAGCTAAGCTGGTCTCAGAGACAAGATGTCCCGGTGATCCATCGCATCCCGTGGGGATGAGGATCGAGCCACACATATCCCTTAATGATGATCTTAGTTTATAGTCTTAAAGCTCAGACTATGGGAGCCCCGAAGGATTTCATATTGCATCTTTGTCCCCATGACGTGCAAAGGTGCACTGGGGGATAGCACCAAGAGTTTCAAGATTCCTCTTGGACAAGATGGGGTGGAACATAACGTGAATCATGCAACCAACATTCAAAGCCTGAATGGGCTAGCATGACGACAGAGGATTACTACTAACCATGTTCGCAACACAGCATCATGTCGTGTTAGCCTGAAATGGAGACAAACAAATGATCATCGACCACTGACCATGTTCACAATGCGGGATTTGTATCGATTTGTTGTCTGAAACCCTCGGGGCTGCTGGTCCATAACAGTATGAGAGCCCTTGGTCAGGGTATCCAGGTCGTTTTGGGGGTCCCTCCGCATGTGAAAGATGATGAAAGCCTGAAATAAGGGAAACATGAAGCTTGACAAGTGGAAGGAACTTGACCAAGATGAATCTGACACTCTTGGCCCTAGACCAGAGTACTCTTAACACATGGGTGAACCACTGCAAGGGGTCGAGGGACTCAACATGAGGTCAACCAAGAGATGGCAGATTCCTGAGACAAGGGAGGCATAGTGCCAAAAACCCTGTACCAGACCTATATATCCCTCTTGTGGAGAGGGATAGGACAGGGGACTTAGGTGACTGGGGAGATTGGTAGATCTCTATGAGGTGGGTATGGACCCAAATTCTAGTCATTCGGGTGGTCCTATGTATCCCATAAGGATGGGAATCAAGCCTCACGTAGTTCTAGAGGGTGCCTTTTAATGTCATGCGGGTCCGGAAATAGGAGGGCTAATTCTTATAATGGGGTTCGCGTGGTACGACTATTGCAAACTCGTCATGATGGAGAACATGATCCCACATCACACCATGGAGTCCCGTAGTGAGGGTCCTACTGGCAGGACAGAAGAGACATATTAGCTGAACTCAAGCTGGACCCAAAGACAGGAGGTCGGGGCATTCCTACGTATCCCATGAGGATGGGAATCAATCCAGATGTAGTTCTTAGGAGATCTTAGTTTAGAGTCTTAGATCTCGGACCATGAATGGATGGATGGAAACTTTCCTAGTAGGCGCAAACCACAACCCAATCCCTAAGCCCACGTGAGTTAAACTTGGTGTGGGAAACAAGGGAGGAAGATCCTTATCACCATACCTGGAGCATCCATCGAAGAGAAGTCGGTGAAGAGCCCTGAATGACACCTTTAACGCAGCTTTGTTCCCCTAAAACACAGATGCGCACTGAGGAATAGTATCAAGAGTTTCGAAACTCAACATGGAAATGATGAGAATGGAGAAGTATGTGAATCATGTAACCGAAATTTTGGGCTTAATGGAGTTGTCATGGAAATGGAGAATAACTATTAACCGTGGAGGAAAAATAGTCTCCATTTCGCGTTTGCTTGAGGTGGGAACAACAAACGAGCATCGACCACTGACCTTTTTCACAACGTGGGAATTTTATCAATTTTTTGTCAGAAACCCTCGGGGCCGTTGGCCCGTAGCAGAAGGAGAGCCCTTGGGAATTGTTTCCAAGCCATTATTGTGGGTCCCTCCTGGTGTGAAAGATGATGAAATCCCTGATGAAGGGAAACATGATGCCTGAAAAGCGGGTGTGGACATGTCCGAGTAGAATCCGACATTCCAGGTGACTTAAATGAGAGTACCCTTAGGCACATTGTTGAACCACCGAAAAGGGTCAATGAAGTATCTCATGAGAGGTAGGCCAAGGGGCCAAGGTGGGATGGATATTTACAAAAGATTTGGATGGACCTGACACTTATACATTCGGTTTGTCCTTCTTATCCCATAAATATGGGAATCAAGCCATACATAGTTCTTGAAGCTACCTAGGGGGCATGATATCCTAACGAGGATGTGTATGGCGTAGCGAGTAACCCAACGTGAACGGGAACGTAATCCCACACCACACCGCGTAGTCTTGTAAGAATGAACCTGTGCCAGGGGGGTCAAAAAGACCAAGAGGCCTTGGTCAGTAAAGCCTGACCAGCTTGTAGTTTAACATCTTCCAGCGCGGACGAGGGATGAGGGCCCGGAAAGGCCAAGGGGCCTGAGGCTGGGCCTTAGTCAGGAAGTCTTGACCATTTCGCAGTTTATCATCATGCAGTGAGTATGAGGGCTGGGGGCCCGAGAAGGCCAAGGGGCTGGAGGCTGGGCCTTGGTCAAGAAGGCCCGACCAGCTTGCAGTTTAATGTAATGCAGTGAGGCCGAGGGATGGGGGCTTGAGAAGGCCAAGGGGCCGGAGGCTGGGCCTCGGTCAGGAAGTCCTGACCAACTTGCAGTTTGATGTCTTGCAGTGAGGACGAGGGTTAAGGGCCCAGAAAGGCACAGGGGCCTGAGGCTGGGCCTTGGTCAAAAAGGCCTGACCAGCTTGCAGTTTAACATCATGCAGTGAGGACGAGGTTTGGGGGCTCGAGAAGTCCAAGGGGCCAGAGGCTGGGACTCGTTCAGGAAGGCTTGACCAGCTTGAATTTTAACGTCATGCAGTGAGGATGTGGGCCGGGGAATAGGATTACCTGGATAGGGGAGCTGTACAGAACAACAAGTAACCCGACGGGAATGAGGAGGTAATCCCACACCACACCGAACACACCGGGTATGAACCTAGGCTAAGGGGCCCAAGAAGGCTAAGGGGCCTAAAGCTAGACCTCAGCAAGGGAATGGGTATGGAACAACAAGTAACCTGAAATGAACGAGGACATAATCTCACACCACACCGTACACTCCTTATAAAAGAATCGGGGGCATGCACTCGACTGTTGTCACCACACATTGGGGAGTTTCTCGCTTCGGGGTGGGGAAGAAAGAATCACTTCTCTCGATGTTTGGGACATCTTGGGGTGGACCCGAAGATCCGGGAACCATTCAGGGGCCATTCCGGATGATAGAAGTGATGGAATCCTAGTCAAGGAGTGGGTGAAGAATAGCTATACCCATCTACATAAGAGGATAACATCTCCAGGGGGGATGTACAGCCAGGTCGAGGCTTGCTCGATGTAAATTGGGGAAAAACTGTGCACCCTACCATATGTCTTGACCCAAGGGGACGATTTTGGATTTTGGGCTAGGCCAATAGATGAAATGTTCGGGCGTTCCTACGTATCCCACAAGGATGGTAATCAAGCCATACGTAGTTATATAAGGCCATGTAGTTTAACATCGTGCGGTAAAAACATGGGAGGATAGAAGAATGAGAGTGGGCACATGGTGCGACCATTATAATCTTCGTATGTGTGGGACAAAGGAAGCCTACTCCTCATCATGTAAGGATCCTCTGAGGAAACTATACCCAGGGGGACAGTCAAAGAGAAGAGCTCGGGGCTGTTCTCAAGATGAGACATCTGAGTGTTCCTACGTATCCCATTAGGATGGGAATCATTCCATTGTAGTTTTTTAAGTACGTCTTAACATCATGATGGATGAGAGATGCATCTCATCTAGGGATATTCATGGTACGATGAGTAACCCGACGTGAATGAGGACTTAATCCCACAGCACACTGTAGAATCCCCTATGAGAGTCTGAGTCGAAGAAGGCCAAGGGGACTGAGGCTTGGACTCAGTCAGGAAGGGATAAAGAACTTGAAGTTTAATGTCTTGTAGTGTGGAATAAGTAGATCTTAGTTTAGGTCATAGAGCTCAGACCATTTTTCAGTTTATTTTCATGGAGGATGGTGGTGCAGTTTAAAGTCATTCGGGACTGTAATGGGTAGTTTAGGGTCATGTGGGACCATACAGTTTAAGGTCATGCAAGACCATACAGTTTAAGGTCGTGCAAGACCATATAGTTTAAGGTCGTGTGGGACCAGGAGGCTCAGGAAAAATATTTCTTGAGGAACATGGAATTGGTGGGAGGAGTTATGCGCTCAACATTCATGGTCACCAAGGAGTATGCTCCATTGGGGTAAACCTTATGAATGAGTAAGGTCCTTCCCATTTGGACTCAAGATTTGGTGGTTTCCAATCGTGAATCATTGGCGCTCAGAGGGACAACACCAGGTCTCCTTGCAGAAAAGATTGAAGGCGGACCTTCTTGTTGAAGGCTTCGACTATCTTATTCTGAGGCCTTTCCAGATTGTGCAGGGCACGAAACCTATTCTCATCCAGTGCTTCCAATTCTTCTAGACGGATTTCGGCCACCTTATCTGCGGCCTGCTGGTCGTAGACTACATTGCGTAACGATGGAAGATGGATCTCAATGGGCAGGACAGCCTCAGCCTCATACACCTGGGAATTTGGGGTCACCTGGGTGGAATTGCGAGCCGTCGTCCAATAATCCCAGAGGTCATTAGGGAGCTTGTCCGGCCAAATCTTCTTGTTTTGAATGACCATCTTTTTTATAATGTTAGAGAGGGTTTTATTGAAGACCTCGATCTGTCCATTTTCCAGTGCATTATAGAGAGAGTTATTGTTCGAACGGATATTGTACATGGCATACAATTTCTTCAGCTCGGCTACTGGGAAGTTTGTGCCGTTATCGGTGAGGATAGCATGAGGGACTCCAAACTGGTGGATGATATTGGAGCTCACGAAGTCGACGATGGAAGGGGCCTTGACCCCTTTGAGTGGAACTGCCTCCGCCCACTTAGAGAATAAATATATAGTAGTTAGTATGAACCTACACTGGCGAGCAGTCGCCGGTGGATATGGTCCCACAACATCGAGTCCCCACACTGCAAATGGACATTAGTACTTTGTGGAGTGGAGAGGCTCTTGTGGCCGATGCAGGAAGTTATCATGAACTTGTAACGCATGGAATCTCTTGGAAAACTCAATACAATCATCTATCAAAGATGGATAGAACTACACCAATCTTCAGATCTAATGGGACAGCTTGGGCCCATCCTGGTGGGCACCGTATGAACCGGCATGAACCTCTTGCATGACCTGAGAAATCTCGACTCCTTGAATGAAACGGAGGAGAAAACTATCAAAGCCCAACTTATAGAGGATCCACTCAAGACTGGGACCACTCTAGAGAGTAAATTGTAGTTCATGAAATCAGATTCACTCGCGCTCGGCCCGTTCATCCGAGAGGCAACCATTTTGGAGATAGTCGAAAAAAGGTGCTCTCCAATTGGGAGTGGCCTCAACTACTGCATCTGAAGACCCTAGGGCTCCTGACGTGGAAGGTTTGGCGGTAAGATTCCTTACCTGCAAGCCATCGTCATCCCCTGGGGTGACGGGGGAAATGATTCTCCAGTGTGCCACATGTATGATCAAACCATCCTGCTTGGGTTCTGTGAGTGACGCAGCTATGCCGGCCAAAGCATCTGCCTGACCGTTCTGTGACCGAGGGACATGGGTAACCTCTAGCCGAGAAGGGAACTGGGATAGTAGGTGGATGATTCACTCCAACAATGGCACAAGCTCCAGTTTCCTGACACCACAGTCGCTATTGACCTACTTGATGACTAGTTCGGATTCCCATTTCACATAAAAAATGGGCACATCGATCTCCAGGGCCAGCTTGAGGCCTGTAATGAGAGCCTGGTTCTCTGCCTCATTGTTGGTGCAACCTTCTGAAAAGAGGAATGAGTATGGCAGAACGGCTTGTGCCAGGGTGATGAAGATGATACCAAGACCCACTCTGTTGAGCTTAGGATTGTTGAGCCTCCTACCAGTGGGGCTCCGGGAGGCACCGTCGAAGTGAATTTTCCAACATGAGACGACATGATTGACTGAGAGGATTGCCTCATTAGGAAAATCCAGATCCAGGGATTGATCCATGGAGGTTGGATGAGCAGCTAGGAAGTCTTCCAATGCATGTCCCTTGATGGCCTTATGAGGCACGAACCTGATGTCGAACTGCTGGAGGATCACTGCCCACTGCGCTATATGGCCATTCATCATGGGGCAGTTCAGGATGTACTTCAGTTGGTCTACCCGAGAGACCAACTGTACCTCATGGTGCTGCAGGTAATGCCAAAATTTCTATACAACAAACACAAGTGCCACGGAGCTCTTTTCTATGGGGGTTTATCTAGTCTCTGTATTGAGGAGCATGCAGATGAGGTAGTAGAGACTCTTCTTTGTTCCCTCATTGTTGTTCTAGGAAAGAAGTGCACCAAAGGACCATTCTAGGGTGGTCACATAAAGGACCAGTGGCTTTTCAGAGATGGGTGGTATCAAGACCGGAGATTGGATCAGATACTGCTTGATTTCCTCAAAGGTGGTCTGACACCCTTCTCCCATTCATAGGTGGAGCCTTTCTTCATGAGCTAGGAAAAGTGCTTGAACTTTCCAACCAGATTCGCAATGAATCGGCGTATATAGGCTAAGTGGCCTTAGAGACCTCGCAGATTCTGAATATTTCTCGGGGGAGGCATCTGGCTGATGGCCTTGTTCTTATCTGGGTCAATCTCGATGCCTCGATATCTGACAACAAATCCAAGAATATTCACGGAGGTGACCCTGAAGGCAAACTTTAGCGGGTTCATCTTTAGGTGGTGGGAATGGAGGAATCTTAACACTTTCTCAAGGTCCTTGAGATGGTCCTATCACTGGCGAGATTTGACCAGAAGATCATCCACATTTCATTCAACCAGTGTCCCGAGAATCGGCTTGAATATGCGATGCATGGCCCACAGATAGGTGGAAACTGCATTTTTTAGGCCGAAGGGCATGACCTAGTAAAATAAAGTACCTTGGGGAGCCCTGAAGGCAGTGGAATCCTCATCCTCAGGGGCCATCCAGATTTGGTTGTACCCAGAATACCCATCCATTAAGGATATGGCTTGGAACCTTGCCGTAGCGTCAATCAGAAACTAGGTCGCTGGGAGGGGAAAATCATCTTTCGTACAGTGGAAGTTGAGATCGCGGAAGTCGATGCAGACTCTGATCTGCCCATTCTTCTTCCTGACTAGCACAATGTTGGCAAGCCACCTGGGGCACTGGACATCCCTGACGAACTTGGATTTGATAAGATTGTCAACATTGGCATCAACCATGGCACCGTGAGAAGGGTGCATCTTTTTGGGAGGCTGTTTGAACCCGCGATGGTTTTTTGGGAGACCATGGCGGTGTACGGCTACCTAGGGATCTAGTCCTGGCATCTCATTGTAACTCCAAGAAAACACATCATGGTGCTATTTGAGAAATTCCACATACTGTTGTTGCTCCTCAAGGGGCATGGAGGCCCTGATAAATGTGGGTCTCGGATCAACCTCACTACCAAGGTTCACCTATACCAATTCATCGACCGTGGTAGAGACGCCTTCTTCAATGGCAGGGGGAGAATCCTTCCGATCCTCTTCTCCACTAGTGGAGGGATCTCCTGCGGGGAGAGCTTCTTATGAGTTATCAATCCATGATAGGAAGCTAGTGCCAGCCTTGGTAGCAGTCTTCATCATATCAGGACACTTATGCGCCACTGAGACCATAGCAATGATGGCATTCGATCATATCCCATCTAGCCTTCAGCACAAGGGGCCACGCTTAATTACATCAAAGAAGTAGTGACATGTTGGCCTGGGACTGTTGATTCCAGCCCAATGGAATAGACACGTATGACATACCGATGTTTCCATAAGACTGACATCCTGATACTGCACAGGGGTAGGAGGTTCCGGGATCACCTGATCTTGGTTGGTTTAGGAGTACAGGGTGATTTTCTGCCATCGCTTGGACATGGGAACAGGCCTTCCTTTTTACCCAAAAAAATAAAACACTCCCCCATGTCAGGGGTCATGGCCTCCGACCGATGGATTGGGATGATGTAGGCATCATCCAGGCCTGCCCAAGGGTCACTTGTGACCGGGGCGGGTTCATCATCATTTTCCAGGATTTTCTTATCCTTACTCTTGTAATAGTCAGTGTCCAGATAGCGAGTTTCACAAGAGGCAAAAGGAGATGAATCTCCTTGAATCATGCCTAATTGACCATTGAGGGAGTATTTGAGGCATTTCCGATACGACGAAGGGACATCTGCATGCAGATGGAGCCATGTCCTACCCATCAATAAGTTGTATGCGGTGTCCTCGGAGACAAGCATGAACTCGGTGCTGGAAATTAGGCCACCGAACTTGGGTTTCAAGAAGATATTACTGACTGGGGATTGCTCGGTCTTGTTGTATCCCTAGATTATAAGGTTAGAGGGAGTTAATCATCCTTAGACAAACCCAGCTTTCGCAGTCTCCGAATCAGGATTAGGTTAATCCCAGAACATGTGTCAACAAGGCAGCAGAGGACTTACACTCCCTTGAACTAGCCAATGACATACAGTGGGTGAATATTCCCATTTATGGTAGGGTCTTCATCTTCACTGTAGAATGAGATAACTACATGGAATTTAGCATTCTCAATTGCCTCAGTGTGGAAGGCTTCTGTAGCTGCTACCTCCATCTCAAACTGGAGGGGGCTTCTTAGGGCCTCATCAAGTGCCTCACGCATTTCAGATGACAGGAAAAGAGCCTCAAGAATAGAAATCCTTGCTGGAATGCCGGAAAGGTGCTTCAGAACATCATACTTTCATGCCAAACATGATCCCCTACTTACAGGAGGTTGTTCTGAAGTTGGAGGCATGGTCGGCCCTGCCGGCTAGACCGGCGGCTGGATGGTACATGGTACATCCCGCTGCCCACTAGTTGATGCCTAAAGAGTAGCTGCTGGATGAAGACCAGAAAATTGAGATTGTCATGTAGCAGGGCAAGACTGGCCGTGGTACGGATGAGACTACTCTGCCTGATCTAGTAGCAGAAACGGTGGTGGAGGTAGATCTGAGGGAACCATATGAGGTTGTGCATGCTGAGCTCTGCGTTGAGCCTACTATCTGGTTTCAGTAGCATGCCCGGCCTGACTGAAAGCACCCGCTGACGTGCCTCAGCGACCCATGTGGTTGCGATTCTGCTGACGTTGACGTCGGCTGGGGATGTTGGGGAGGTTTTCCTGGCATTCCCCCTCGTCAGGAGTCATATAAGGATTTGCGAGCTCCATGGTATTAACTGAAGTGTACCCATGACTATCGCTCGATGAGTCATCCACCACTGGGTGGATTCTGGGAGGAATCCCCATCTCATGGGTCATGAAATCACCGAGAGTGTGGGACGACGATGGTGGCGGTGGAGTGCGTTGCTTCTTCTTGCGTCGTCGCTTCTTGCTCTTATGGGAAGAGGTCGACTAAGATGATGATGTAGTGGGACTGGCCGCATCTTATGAAGGCTTTGGCCTATTCAAGTGTTCCTGAATGATACCATGGGTGAAGGAGATGATTTTATGAGCCATCCAGTCATCATACTTCTGGGACCCACATCTGGGAACCTGCTGCCACTCGCCTTCATTGTCGCTACCGCTTTCAGACCTTACAAAGACACCTTCCACTTGTGTCGGGGCCGGGCCCAACCATAATATGTTGTTCTTGACCTGGTCTTGGATCCAATCTTTAAACACATATCACTGCTTCAGGGTGTGACCCAGAATCCGATGATAGGGGCAGTAGTTGGGGTGATCAGTGAGATTCACCTCTGTTGGCCTTCTGAACTCGGGTAAACACACAATCCCTTACTCTAGGGCACTTCAGAAGTAATTGGGGACCTGATTCTCATTGAACGATTAAGTATCATGCCTTCTTTCTAGATATGGGGCCTTGGGAGCCTGGCCCTGATGAGGGTCTAGAGGGGCCTACTGAGGAGGTGAAGCCTGATTGTCCCGCGTAGGCGGTGGTGGCACATTGCGTGGGGGAACCTGTCGGTTCTAAGGCGGTTGCTACTGGGCAGGAGTCTGTGCATGAGATGGAGGGACTCTACGGGGTTGTGGAGCTGGTGCCACTAGCAGCAATTCTAGCTTCCTAGGGGCTTCTATTTGGGCCACCACGTCAGGTTTGACTCTGGCAGCCCTACTGGTTGGCATCACAGGGGGCAGTAGGCGTGCCTAACTAGTCTTTTTCATAGCTTCCTCGAGGCACTGAGACATATCTGAGAAGTCCCAGAACCCTTCGGGGTAGTTCTAGTGATTAGGGAAGGAATCAGTTATGTTTTAACATTCCCAATACACATCGTCAGTAATTTCTCCTTAGTCAGTGGCATGTCAAGGGAGTATTTAAGCCCCTTCCACCGGGCGATGAAGTCTACGACTCTCTCGTCAGGACTTTGTTTGCACTTGAAGAGGTCTTCGATGCTAGTATTTCGCATGGTGGAGCTAAACTGGTATAATAAATTCGGGGGGAGATCCTCCCATCCAGTCACTGATCTGATAGGCAGTTGGCTATACCAGATGGTTGCAGGGCCCTCCAATTTCGTTAAAAAACATCGGAGCTTGGTGGCTTCCTATTGTGCCGGGGTCCCCAACATGGGGCCACACCTAGAGGAAAAATGATCCAAGTGGTGTAGTGGGTCCCCAGTCCCAATATAGGGCGAGAATGTGGGATCCCAAAAACCTGGAGGAGCAGGCATATCATCCACCCATGTAGGATATGGCTTTCCATCTGGTGGGACTGCCACCTACCACGTTTACAATGCCTCGTGGTGGGCGATGAGTGCCACTATATGATCATCCGGGTGGGGGTCCCTATCTTGACTAGGATCCCTAACCATGGGTGTGTTGTCGGGCTCATAGACATGGTAAACGGCTTCAATGGCTCTTGGAGCGACTGGTGGAATAGCCCTCGGGGCGGCTATGGAAACACAGGCTGGATTCCTCAGATTTCCTCGCCTTTCAGGAGGGTTTGGAGAGATGTATCACACCCTCTTGCAGCAATTTCCGACCTCTTCCATGTCTGCAGGAGTAGCATGATCAGGGTTTCCCAGAGGTATCTCACCAGGGGAAGTTTTTCCTACACCTGCTGCCCCGACATAGTATTACCATAGTCAGGTCGCCACTTTATAGCTCACATGGCGTAGACTTCATCGACCAGCCTCTTCTGTTCAGCAAGTTGCTGGCGCAACATGGAATTCTCGGGGTCTTCGTCCATATTCTGTACTGAGGCGGGCGGGTCGGACTTCTTGACGGTTCCAACCTGTTCATTACCCTTACCTGCATTCCGAATGAGTACCAGTGACTTGGTGGGAATAGGGAGTCCTAGAAGGTTCCCTTACTAGAGAGTAATCCTCCCTGATGGGTCCAGCAGTGGTCGTACACCTTCATGGGGTAAGTCTCCATCGAGAAACAATGGATCATATTTATTATCCACTATGTCAGCCATGTGGACCGCAACCCTTCTTGGGGGCATGTCCTCAATGTCTCATAACGAATTGGGCTGCCACCTGATAGGACTGAAGAGGAGGGAGGCATATTGTCCCCATCCATGGACTTCCACAAGGAGGATAACTTCCCTGAGGATTTTGTGAAGTACATTGAAACTCTAAAGACATTTTTTTTGAGAGCGCTCTGGCGACCTGGTGACTGAGGGCGCTGGGCCATGATGAGTGTAGCCAAATTGACCAGATGAAATTGGTTGCCAATTTCCTCAAAGTGAACTTAGCTCTTAGGGTACAACACCCGGTGATAGTGAAGACAGAAGTGCATCGCCAATAGGGTTTGATGGAAGCACTTGACTTCCTCTGGGGAGAGGGATTCCAGTGCACAAAAGTTCAACACTGCCTTAGGCCAGAACATCTCCTGGAAATTGTCCACTACAAGAATATTCTAGAAGCTCCTGGGATCAAATTTAGGGTCTGGCACCGTATTTCCCCACTCGTCAATCGGGGGTGTCTGAGGAACCAGAAGCGGTACTGAGGCGGATCTCTGAGATAGTAATTTGGGCGGCGGAGAATACGACGAACGAGCAGACTGGCCGTCAAATTCTGGGCCATCCTCCGAAGAGTGCGGTGACCTGACCATAATTTCACGATACGACGGGCTAATAGCCACAGACTATGGAGCAGGGATTACGGCTACCAGCGATGGGCCACGCAGTTGCTCAAACATACCTGTTCCCCATAATAGCACTCTGTGATATCTAGTCGAGTTATAGGGTGCTTCTGGAGATGATGGTGGTGACTGCACGGTCGGAACCTATGGGATTCCCACAATTTCTCCATATTAAATGAACCTACGAAGAGATGTGGGAATCCGGTGGGCCTCGCATTCCGAAAGGATGAGGCTGACACGCCTTGTTCTTGCCCAGGTCCTTGATGTGGATGAACGAAGGGAGGGTTCCAATTCCGATTCGCATTCTGCTTTATAATCTAAGAAGTTGGCTGGTTTGATCCCTGTCCGGAACTTCCGTGGATTCTTCATGTGGTGGTGACGATCCGCTATCCTTCCCTTAGATGGCTCTTCAGGACGAGGCTGATTCTTGAAATGTGGTCTCGGGGCCGTACTGGCTTTTGGGTGGAGAGGAATTCTGCTTGAGACGGCCAGGGTGTGAGGGGCACCAGGGTAAATGTCAAAGGGAACATGGGGAAGGCCTCCATGGATAGCACCTAAGCAGTCGAAACCTCTGTTGGAACAGGTGTGAGCATGGGGAGGACCTCCATGCTTGGTGCAGTTGGAGTGAGGCTGACCTTCAACCCTATGGTTCCTAGGGAGAGGATGACCTTCACTAGTTGCGTAAAGGACGTCGAGAGGATCCCCAAATTGTGGAGGCACCGGATGGGCAATGCCTTCATATCGACGGTCGGAGTTATGAGGAGGAATTCTGTACCCAATGTGGTGGGCATGGGAAAGACTTATGCGCCGACTGTCACTGTCGCAGGGCAGGTCTTCATTCGGGTTAGGGGTAGCGCATGGCATACCTCCATGAAGAACATCAGAGCGGGGAAGGCCCATTCTCTTTGGAGTGGTGGTATGAGGATGGCCTCCGTACGGGATGACATCACCACAGATTGGTTTGTAGTGATCACTACTCGAGGTTGCGACCTAGAGAGTCAACCCAGCCTGCCCGTGGGGCGGTTGGGGCCTCGACCCCGGTCGGGAGTAGGAGTGTTCCTACCCAGTGTGTCCAGGGGCTTCATGATATATGTCGGTAGCGGCTTGGGCTACAATAGATGTCGACGTCGACGCCCCTTGGTGGGAGCCCTTAGCTCGGGCCCAACGCTGACGTTAGGTCAGGCGAGCCGGTGTGGGTGGTGCAGGGGCATAGCCTACCTGCTCCTCTGGCAAGGCTGGACGGCGGCACTGATGTGGTCAGGTTGGGGCCCTTCCTTGGATTCCTTAGATCGGGACTCTGACCGGGCTGATCTGGACATCACCCACCTCATCAATGTAAGGTTGGGAGTCGTAAAGGCGTTCTGGGGTAAGGATCCTGAAACAATTGAACCTTGGGCGGGGAGCAAGGGTTCTCTATGTGGCCCTCAAGGGCGGCGTTGATGGTGGGGTCTGGACGCCTCCAAGTCTAGGCGGGCCATATCCCGATTTGAGATTATTCCCTCCTCATCATAACGACGTATGAGGTCGTTAATCACCCTTCGTTGGATGACTTTCGATGGGGAGAGGGGCGTGGGCACCCCACGATCGTGGATGCAAACATCGTTGTAGCAACATTTGAGCCACGCGGAGTGACTGTGCTGGTATTTCCACTACCCCTACATAGGCGGGTGGGTGGCGATCGTGTTCCAATAGCAGAAACCTGATTCCTAAGAAGTAGAGAGATTAAATCATAAACACTTTAAGGAAAAAGATCGACAACTAGTGCCACATTGTCATTTTGTCTTCTGTGGTCAGCAATAGGAATCCACGTAGGCAATGTTGCAGAATATAATGACCCACGTTCTACTACACCAACATCTGGTGAGTTTTACGCTAGGCTCGCTATTAGGTTGGCGAGACCCGGTGATGGATATATGGATCTGATGACACATCAATCTATAGATGTATCAAACTCTACTAATCTCCACATTGAGGAGAATAATTTCATGTTTGGTTAACCATTTCTATTTCCGATGCTTTCGCCGGGGCACGCGCATCCGTCCTCTAGGGCGCAACAGGCACAACTTTTGTGTTGCCCCACATTCCCGCTATTCAAAGGCGGGTGGCATCCACTCTGTATTCCGGGACGTCTTCTCCATGATCGAAACCAGGATGATGGGATGTCAGTTCTTCCTTCCTTGGATTCCTCCTCGGAACTCATCACCAAGTCCGAGTTTCACTCATATATTTAAAACATTGTTCGTGAAACTCTTCCCAGTGTGATGTTTCTATGGATGACGGTTAATTACACTACTTCTGTCAGGACATTCCAAAGGGTCTGGTCAGGGAAACAACTTTCAGTCGGGGGATTAGTCATGTCGAGGCATCAGTAACATGTCTGAACGCTGGGGAATTGGCGTGTCTATATTTTGTCCCTTATTATAGGGCTTCTCGAGGGCGCGGAAGCCCGAGTAATCCCACATCAAACGTGGGGAATCATATGCCATAGGTATATATCTGAGGTTTTCCACAGCTTCCCATGATTAGCACAGGGTATGCCATGAGATTAACGTCCAGCGGAGACGGATCGACCTGATTGGGACACCAGCTAGAGTGGATCATATTGAGTAATCCCCCTCGAGGGAATACCGATATCAGAGCAAGCCCATGGGTGGATTCCCGAATGATGTGGAGGGGAATGGGGTGGCATGATCTCACCGGGATGTGGCGGCCCGAGTAAGAATCAGGATGGATGATGGTTAATAGCATGGAGTGAAGGAGGACATAAATGAGCCATCATGGAAATGGTGCTGGTTATGGGATTGAGTCTCAAAGAGACTTCCTACATATCCTCGTGGTAGGGAATAAAAGTCCTCGTAGTTCGGGATGAATGTGTGGGGCTTACACTCTAGGCTGCCCAAGGTGTTGGCAGAACCAACGTGAATACGGTCGGAACGACCAGGTGGAGGTGGGATTTAAATTCATGAGTCTTCCTACGTACCATGCATTAACATGGATCAAAGACCACGTAGTTCAGGTTGAGCACCGGAAAACCAGCGTGAAAAGGACCTTGGACCAATGGGTGGTGGGATTGCACCTCGTGGGGCTTCCTATGTACCATTCCTTGACATGGAACAAAGTCCATGTAGTTTGGGATGGCGCTGTTATACTGACACGAAGGGGTGTCGGAAAAACTGGATGGCAGGGTCACAACAGCTTACCGCTAGATTGGGATGTAGATTAATGTCATATAGGACAGGAACCTGTCGGAGGACTGACGTGAAGAAGGACCTAGGCCCAGGTGGATGGTGGGATTGTACCTCGTGAGGCTTCCTACATACCATGCCTTGGCATGGATCAAAGAACTCGTTGTACAGGTAAAAATGGGGGCTTGGCACACCGACATAGAGACGGTCAGGGCCAATGATAATTGGACTTAAACCTCAGAGAGGCCTCTTACGTACCATGTCGTGACATGGATCAAAGTCCACATAGTTCAAAATGGACGCCGGTGAACCGACATGAAGAATGACCTTGGTCTGATCGGTGAAGGGCTTGAAACTGAGAGAGGCTTCCTACGTACCATGCCTTGACATGGATCAATGTCCACATAGTTCAGGATGTGGCAGTTTCAGTGAACCGACATGAAGGTCGACCTTGGTCTGATGGTTGACAGGCTTGAAACTCAGGGAGGCTTCCTACGTACCATGCCTTGACATGGATCAAATACCTCGTAGTTCACAGGGCTTCGTCAGCGAACTGATGTGAAGGTGAACTCATGGGTCCACTGATGGTGGGCTTGAACATCATGAGGCTTCCTACATACCATGCCTTGGTATGGATCAAAGTCTATATATTTTCGGATAGTTAAAGTGGTTTACTGGTGGAATGGAATGCAGTTTAACATCATGCGGGATGGAGGTGTAACTTGACATTTATAAATGACGGGCTGTGGGGTTGAACCTCGTGGATGCTTCCTACATTGCATGCCTTGACATGGATCAAAGACCTTGTAGTTAAAATGAATGTACAATTTAATGACATGCGGGAAAGGGGTATGTAGTTTAACTTCATGATGGACGAGGGCACACAGTTTAACATCATGATAGACGTGGGTATTTCCATATTCGATGATTACTCTAAGCCCACATGAGTCATGATCGGTGTGAGAAATAGGATTTAGCAGAGACCTGACGATCACATCGTGAAGGGTGCGTCCCTGAGAAGCGAAGAGGTGCTTACGCGTTAGGCGGCCCATGGTTCTATGACTTACTCCAGGATGGAGGCCCAAAGTGCGGCAAAGCGCGGTGGGAGAGGGATTTGGGACCGAAGATGGGAGTTTCATGGGTGCTACCTTCCATAAGAGAGGCTTGGGGATTCTGCTCTGAGGCAGCCCTTCCCCCATGGAAAAACGTCACTCCGATAAGGAGGATATCATCCCCTGTGGAGGGATGATCCCATATCCGTGGAGACAAGTGGGAATAATGAATGTCCGATCTGGGGGGACACTACGTGTGAGGCACGGGGCCGGATCATAGTTTAACATCATGTGTTAAGGATGAGGTGCTTTGCAGTTTAACGTCCTACTGCTCGAACGAGGTGGGTTTAATATGCACCCCTTGGAATTACATAACTGGTACCCACTTCTCCAGGTGGGAGGGAAGGTATCGGCATAGCCATGGTGAAGGGGGTCGTAGAGAGAACCATCGTGGGGTCCACGTTAGCATGGCTATTCGATGAATCAATAGTCGTTAGCATTCCTATGCGAAGAAGCATTAGGAGAAGAAATGCTATCGTTGGTGTAATCTATAGGACATTAAAATCACATCGTGCAAACCTGGAGGGTCGCACGGGAAGATAAATTTCTAAGCAAAGGGGTCCACATGTAAGGACCTTGTGGAGCTTGGTTGGATTGCAGGGTGGAGAGCACATGTAAAGGTGTGTGCTTCATGATGTGGAGTGCTTGGCCTTAGTATGGGGAAGAGGTGTGAGTGGGAGGTGGTTTGCGAAGTGGAAGGGTGTTTGCGGAGCACTACCTCGCGAATCATAGGTGTCTCGCGAAGCAAGCTTCTCTGAAGCAGTGTGCTTCGCGAAGTACAATGACTCTGCCTTGGCATGTGGATCACTTGTACAGGATGGGTGTTTTGTGAAGCATAAATTATCCGCGACTGCTCGTGCTCCCTTGGGAATCCCCTTCCTCCGCGAATGCCCATAGGCTTCGCCAAGGGTATCCCTCTCGGAAGAGGGTCTCAAAATGAGAAAAGGCGAAGGAATCTTGTGAAGCAAAAATACCTCACGGAGCTCAAGATTCCCATAGCGAAGAGTGCTTCATGACTTGGGAGTTGAGAAGCCAAAAGGAAGGATTGTCTGTCCGAAGAGCTCTGGGGGAGCACTGTATTTATAGGCAAGGGGTACCGTGAAGTAGAGATCACACAACACGAAGGGGGAGTCTGTTGCTTTGTGGTGGGTCGCGAACATCAACCGGGTTTGTGGGGCGGTACCGCATCCTATGCATCGCGGTGGGTTCGCGAACGTCGGGGTGTTCGCAGAGCATTACCACCTCTGGTACTTCATGGCGGCCGTGGATCTAGTTTGCGCGTCAGAGATTAATGAGGCAAGGCGTGGTTCTTCTTTTACTTCTCTCCTTTCATTGAATATTTTTGGCACCAATAACTCCTTTACCAATTTCATCAAGGCTTGAGTAGGTAACATCTTGATTAATTAATAAGTGAAAACAATATCTGTTCTATGTGTATATGAAATATAAAAATAAAAAAATTTATCCCACTAAAACCAAATCCTCTATCATACATTCTAAGCCCTATGTGTTAAAATATACATTATCATATTATGAACTTATTATACTATAAAACACTCCCCAAAAGATATTGTTGCTCCATATTTTGAGACTGTGAATCATAGAATCCAATTCAATGTTATGGTTAGAATATTTCTTGTCATGTTTGAGTAATTGGTTGGATCTATTGTCCAAAAAATATTTTCCATAAACCATGAAACAGCCCAATCCCATATTTGAGGAACCACATAAAGCATCGCCGCTCGAATTTAGTTTTTATATAATTAGAACAGAATCAATGATCATCCTCAACATAAGTTCCTAATAGTATCATTGAAAATTTATATTACAGTCAAATATAATGTCATTACAGGTTTAATATGTAAAAACATATTCAATCCCATATAAATTATTAAAACCCTCCTATAATAACCATTTAATCCAAAGAAACTCTAATTTTTAACATAGATAATTGCTAATCACAAAAAATAACAACATTAATCGTTTAATGATCCACTAAAATACCCATAGTAGATATAATATGTCCCCAAAACATATCTTCTTGGTAATAAATTTCATGTTTTGAAATATTTCCTTTCAAAATTATTCATCTAAATGTTATAAGGATGATATCTAAATGATCTATGCTTTACTCCACTAACATTGAGTGCAGAAAAATGACTTATAAAAAATGAAAATAGAAGGGTATAAGAACCTATAAAAGATATAGTTCATAATGTGCATAAATACCTTGGTAGAGTTAGTATAAAGAAATGGGATAAATCATAATGTAAAATTCTAATACTTAAGTATAATTGTTTTCGTTGGCAAACCCTCTTCATAGACTCTTAACTAACGGTTTTCAAATAACAAAAAAATTAATAAAACCATTGGGTTTCTTTTATTTTTTAAAAGAGTTCATCAATACATTGAAATGGTATTTATTTTTAAAAGAATCTTAATTATGAATTCTGTAATCAATACAATTTATTGGGCTTTCATCCACCTTCTGTGAAATGAGAACTAGAAAACCGAAGGTGACACACTTGGAAGCATAGATCGTTTGGAATTATAATCTATAAGCTCTAAATAAATAATTTTTAGCTTAATAATTTTTATATTTTATAATAGAAAATAATTGAATCATCCTAGAGTGTAGTTTAATTATTAAATCAACCTCTCCCTATGGTTGGTAATGTATAAATATCCTCAGTAAAGTCGTCTAAGAATGCACTTCATATTGAAAAAGTCACTTTATGTAACTCTGATCAATAAAACCAATAGAATTCCCCAAACACTAGCGTATGATTATTTTTGAATTTTGGAAAATAAGCCCCATTTTCCCTAATCAAGAATCCCAATCACCCTGAAATATAAAAGGGACCCTATTAGAAGAGTGTTACTAAACAATCAGATGGTAGCATCCAATCAGGTCCTTAATAATTAATATTCATTCCATGATAATTATAAGGTCCATGATGTCAATATGTAAAAATTATATATCATGAAATACATCAATGATATAAATTTTCACTCAAAACAAGATACATTTAAAACCATGTTCCTTCCCTGTTCCTATAGGCATGGTAAGATCCAACATGAACGACATAATATCACAACATATAACTAGCACAAAAATAAAAATATATGATATAAATGAATTACATACACGTATAAAAGAAAATTCTAGGACCATAGATGATTAAATGAACACATTACCTCTAACAGTATATAACCCTATGATGGATTCAACTATTTCATAATCTATTGTATAAGTATATGCGGCGTTAGCTCCCCCAAATGCTTTCACCATTTCATGATTGTCCCCTTGTCATGATAATGAGACCAACATATCATTGATGTATTAAAACAATCCCAATATCCTTTGGTAAGAGTGTATCATGCTATACATTCATTGTTTATTTTATTTTAGAAAAATTCTTATGAAGATCGAATTCTTCACAATGATGGAATATACTAGGTTATAATATAAAGTTAAGATTAGTATGACCTAAACACCCAAATTGATGGAAAAGAATATTATTATATCATGTATATTCTCCATAAACTAGTAAAATTTTAAAATGAGAAACCATATGGTTGTTTTTACAACCAAATGACACACCTTAACTACCATACATTATAAGTAAAGCTCCACCTATTCATGTTTTCCAATCTATGCCAACCAAAGTAATTTATTATTTATCAAATGCCTCTATAATGTTTGATTGGATTAATAAGATCAACACCAGCTAAATATCAGACCTCAAATCCATCTCAAACAAACATGATTTAAGGTAGTCTTTTTAAGAAATAAAGGGTTACAAGTGAACCAAATTTTATAGATGAGTGGAAAACTCCATATCCAAATTCTCCCTTTTCTAATAGATAGAAGTTACTAAATCTTTTATTTTAGAATTGTTTCATCAAAAAAAAATTTATTATATATTTTCAGAATATAAGTCTAGGTAAAATCAAAATTTGAAATAGAATAAAAGATATATTCCCACCATTTTATTCCTGGTTCTTTCAATAATTATGTGTAAAAATCCATTGTGGAGTCCGCAATAGGTTTTCAAAAGATGATGATCATATAAATCTATTCAAGCCACTCTTCGGATTACTGGGTCCCATATAACAACATTATATATGTGGATTTTTCATTGTAAATTCAAATAAATAATCCACAGTATATCCCTGCTTTCCAATACACATATATCCCGAAGTCTAGATTGTGTGGAAAAATTATCCCACTAAGGAAGGTTTAACATGATGTATCACTTACGGTACATGTCTCACTACTTATACATAAATATTTAGTTGATCTACCATAAAGATAATTTTCTAATAAATAGAAAATATTAAATAAAATTAGATTAATTGAAAATCACTTAATCAAAATATGAATTAAATAATTTATATTAATGGATTTGAATAGTTACAATTTAAAGAAATCATAGATAAAATGAATGAGTTAAAAAATTATAAATGAAATGGTTCATCAAAATAAACCCCAAACCAAGTTTACTTAAATATCTTCACAAACCAACTCAATATTGACAAAAATCCTAGACATCCCATTGATAAATGATTTTAGACACATTTTTAAGCTAGTCATTCACCCTCCCACACTTAGTACTAAAAATTTTAGGGCACTAAATATTATATACCATAACCCATGAAACAAATCATGACTATTTCATCACACATTTGAATAGGTATTTGACACGAAAAATGTCTGTAATGAACTAATAATAGTGAATATAACATGTCACATGTGATGACATTACACAACGATTATATCAATATAAAAACAAAAATATGTTACATTATTCAAAAAATGGAAATAAAAAAATTGAGTATAGAAAATAACAAATTTTCACAACCATGAGTCATTATTGGAAAAAATGATAAACATAAAATCATAAAATAGAATGAACAAATCCCTTTTTTCATGTGGAAAATAGTAACCAATAACCCAGTATTAAGCTTTCCATTCACCCTCCTACACATAGTATTAAAAATATTATGGCAATAAATCCTATATACCATAACCCATGAAAAAAATAAACAATGTTTCATCACAAACCTAGAAGGGTGTTTGATATGATAAATTAATATAATGAAATAATCATGGTGAACATAACATGTAACATGTGATGACCTTACACAAGGTTGATATCAATTTAAAACCAAAAATATGTTATATGATTCAAAAAATGGAATTAAAAAATTGATTATAGAAAAGAATAAGTTTTCAGATCCATGAATCATTAATGGAAAAAAGGATAAACCTAAAATCATAACACAGAAAGAACAAATCCCTTCTTCTATGTTGAATATAGTCACAACTAACCCATCTCACTATGATAGATACATTTTCGAAGAGTAGTTAAAGAAATACCATATTTCATTCAAATTACTTGTGTCCTATAAAATAGACTTACATTTACTAAAAATGATTATGTAGGGTTCAAGGAAAATACGTGGAAGGATACCTTCATTAATATATACATGGTTTACCAAAATTTATCTATTAGTTCAAAATTTATAAAAAAAATATTTTGAAATTTTCCTTAAATTTTTTATAAAAAACATAATTGTGTTTTCCCTAAAATTACACATCTTAAATGTCACATTAAAAGGAGTATAAATATTAAGAAAAATAAATTGGCAATTAATGAAGAGAAATAAAATCTCTAAAGATAATATTGTTACCACTTAAAGGAAAAACAATAACATCATGTATAAAAAATCACAAGTTTCGTTGTAGACCATATGAATACTTTCCATGAAACATAAATGAAAACTAATATTGGATTTCCATTAAACCTTAAAATATTTATTACCATAGTATATCAATATTAAAAGAGTAATCCCTACTGGTTCCATGCTCATTATGGTTTTCATATATCAATAACCTAAAAAATCCAAGGATCCAAATGTTCTATGTTTTCTAAAACATTTAAATAAACCATTATAACAATTTTATAAATTAATTTTCTATAAAATTATCACCAATACCAAAAATGAAAAAACATGTTTGAGTCAAAATCACCATCAGGCGATCTCATTTGAAATATAATATATATATAATTTTATTATAGAAAATATTCTATAAAACCCCAATTTCATGTGAATAAATATTGAATTCATAAAGAAATTATTCTTTGATATCAGATAAATTAATTTCACAAAAAAAAGTAATTTACTTTTCTATTGAGTAATTGATGTGTTAAAAAAATTTATAGAGACGCTTACCATTGAAACATAGTAAAACAAATAGCCTTTGTTAATTCAGTTTGGAAATGAGTAAATCTGAACCTCTCAAGGATTGAAGTCATCCTCTAAAAATGATAAATTATCTCTATGAATTTTAGGGAAGAATCCTCTAGGTTATCACATAGGGGAGGGATCAGGTTAATGAGGATTTAATAATAGACCTCATTTTAAATGAAAAATAAAATCTAGATAATATTTTTGTTAGGTTTTCTAGATATTGGTGTGATACGAGGCCACATGGCTTAACCAACAATGTACCAACTATGTAGTGGCTTTTTATTACAGAAAAATCATGTCACATGGAATCCTATGGCCAGTCATGCTATTTAAAAACCCATTTTCAATTTTTTTTAACATCTACCAGAATAATTCCCAATTTTTTTGGTTTGTTGGGCTACCCCAAATCATTTAACAACTACGATCAAAATGAACAAAAATTACATTACAACACACATTTCCATCATATATGGTCACCACATGGTTATTATTCATCATGTGCCTAAACTATGTGACTAACCTTTTTCCTTTATTTTAAAATTTTTATCCATAACTCTAGAAGACCTATATGTGTTTATAATAAATAAATGACACTGAATATAAATAAAATATTTGACCTGTACTACATCATAATTCACTACAAAATAAAATAATTTTATCCTAGATAGTTTTCTATATTTTAGGATCATAAAAAAATAAAGCTACTAGTACCTTATAAATGATTCCCTCTCCCACATATCATGGACATCACTTTTTATCTACTATTATAACATCCATTAAAATCATACACCCTTGTCCAATTCTAAAGACAAAATATAATATATGTCATGATTAAATAATGATAAAAGTGACCCATTTTTTCATCCAAGCCACAAAAAAATCAAATTTAAATATTAGATAACTTACATACTAAATTACTATTTATTTTTGGAGTTTTAAATAATTTTCCTGAACTCTTACATAAACTAAACTCATGGGCTCAATAGATTATTTTCCCTACAATAACTGTATTATCATTTTAAATATTATTTTATGATCACCATTTATATTAAAAACTTATAGAAATAAATTATTCAACTTAATTCTTAATAACCTAGGGAAAAGGAAATATAAAAATGGTCATGTCAAATTATCGATAAGGGAAATGATAAGAATTAACAATTGAATTTAAATTGTGATAGAATGATTATCATAAGGGTATGATGATATAATAAATGTGTATGATCATAACATAATAAAATGCCCACACATCATGACATATATCATCAAAAAAACATAGAATAAATGTTTATTAAAGAAAATAGGCATTGGGATCACTAATCATGATCCATGTAAGTCCAATATTGATCAAATAAATCATAAAAACCATATAAATAATAAAGAAAACTTTTTGTTTTCATGGAAAAATATATTCATATAACTCTTAACAAACGCAAATAGACACAAACATATGGAATAACCATTGAGGAAATATCCATACCCATTGCATTGTAGGGATATAATGGACCCTTCATCAATGTATTCGCATGGAACCACCCATCCATCATATATCTCATGACCACCTATCATCATAAATAATTTCCATTGAAAAAAACACGAATAAAGAACATATTTTCGTAATTTCATCATAAACCCCATAAAATAACCATTTTTACATTCATACATGGATTAACCCATAGAAAATGAAAAGGATTTCAAGAAATATCTTCAAAACAATTATAATTTATCTGTATAAAGTATTCTTAGGGTTTTACTACAAATTATCCCTAAAGGAGAATTTCTAACATCATGGGATATTGACATTTATTAGAGGATATACCACTAAAATATAATTAAAAATACTTCTATGGAAAATAAACAGTCACTTTGAAAATCACTATTAAAATAAAAAATTTCACAAAATAGGTTGAAAATTCAGTTATTTTAAAATAAAAAAGGATTGATAAAAATAAGAATCAATGAATATAGTGGTTAGATGGTGTAAAAATTTACTAAAGATGTATATATTAAAATATAAACATTATATGTAAAGGAATTAGTAAAAGGGGTAAAAAGTTACCAATTTGGAGAAATTTATGAAACATTCTTTTAAAAACATTAAATTGATGTTTATAGAACATATAAAATAGATTTTTGAATAATTAATTTTCATAGTGACCATTTTTGAAAACTTTTTAGAAAAATGGATATAGTAGAGAATGATTTTAGATCTAATAGATGATAGAAGATTTATACCACTATATACTAACATTCATAGTGTTTCATTAATAGATATGGGAGGAAATTTTTAGTAAAATATTTAAATAAATTAGTTAATTGAGGAGAATAAAAGTTATTTTCTAATGAAAATAAAATCAAATTATTTTATACAGATGAACCATGAATATAAGCAATCCCCAAATAAATGGATAATTTAACATAAACCATTTTCCACTTTGGTAACATTACAATTAAAAGACCCAAGAAATAATAAATTCAAACAGAATTTTAAATACTAAGAATAATGTTATATTCATGAAATGACATGTCAATGGTATAGAATATAAACCTTATAAAACAAGATAGGTTCATATAAAAAAAATAATGTCTCAAATAAATAGAATTTGAGATGAATTACCCTTACTGAGATCATATCATTGAACTGAGAATTAATCATTATAGGGATTATGTGTTAAAAATGTAAATACACTAAAAAGTAGGAATATTAAATAATAAATAGAGTTCAATTTAGACATAATAATTCTATAAAAAATATATGAAAAATATTAATATGAAAATCAAATAAAATTTAGTTAAGAAACACATTACCACAAGGTAACATTCATATAAAACCCTATTGAATTAAATAATTCAAATTTATACAAAAACAACAATGTTTTTTGATTTATTGATGATATAAAATTTACATGTTTAATATATACACCATATAAAAAAATTACGTGTATAGAAAAAACATTTACCTTAATAAAGGTGAATTGGGAAGAAATCTCTTACTTCTTTGGAAATCTATAGATTTGTAGCTCATGAAATAGAAACATAATATGTATTGATAAATCCAAATTAATTTAATTAGAAGAATCATAAAATAATTTACTGGGTATTATATACAACACACTTTTTAATAAAGTGTTGAATATTGAATATGTATCGTAGGAATAAAATTGAGATGAAAAACTCTAACATTGAGTGGACACTTTCCATGTATCGATTATGTCATAACGAAAATTCCTATAAAAATTTCATTTGTTAGGAACCTTTTATTTTTTTAAAACATATACTTATTTTATTTATTTTATTTTTTTATGCGATATATTTAAATATTAATTCCTTTATCTCTACATTGAGTGTTTTGGGGATGTTTAATCCATATTTCTAAAATTTACATCAATATGTTGACCATGGTCAAAGGGGCCATTATTCTATCAACAATCAAAAAGAATAATCACGAAATAATTATAATTTCTTATAAATAATTTATAATATTAAAACCAACCCTGATAATGGTTTTCAAAATTGAAATGATATAAAATCATTAATATAATTGGTTTTACGTAAGCAAGAGTATCATTTTTCATTTAACAAATATTATTATTGAAAAAAGTTATGTAATATTTTAAATATGGATAATTATAAGAATATAATATATAAAATATTAGTATATTAAATATATATATATATATCATCAATGAGATGAGGTGATGAAAAATGAATAAGATCGCTTCATGGAGGTAATATTTCGAATGTATGTATGAACAAAGCTATTGTTTTTTAGTAAATGAAATGTTCGAAAAGTAAATGGAATAATATATTTTTATAATGATAAATATGATATTAATTTTTAGAAATATATATATATATATCAGATATATTTAATAAATATATAAATATTAATTTTCATATAATGCATTATTGAAAAATAAAATACATCACTTCAAGAGGAGGTAGTTCACCATAAACACGAGCAACATTATCGTATCCTCCATGAAATGGAATGTAAGATGGCTTATTTGATTTCATAATTACAAAAATTAAACAATTAGAAAAACATTACATATATACATTACTTACATCCTTAAAATCATCCATAGGAGGAGGTGATGGAAAACAAATTATAATGGATGGTGAGGTGGTAATTTTTTGAACACAGGAATGACTGACTCGTTTGCTAATTAGTAATAATGAGATGGTATTGGTCAAAAAGTAAAAAAAAAATAAATATATGGAATTTACTAGTATAATTGTTTCAAGATGGGTAAATAATATTTGAATGAGGTGGAATAAAAAAATCATGGTTAAGAACGATATATCGTTTTCAGATAACATCTTAAGTTTCATGGAAAATGATTTTTGAGATCTTATTTCTGAAAAAACATGGGATCAAGGAATATAGAAAGAAATTATCTAAGTAAGTTTGGGTATAATTGGATTACCCAAAAGGCTATTAAGCTACATAGATTGTGGTAGAGGGTGTTTCCTTTTATTTGTTGGGGAGATAAAAAGTATAATTTTTTTAAAAGAAAACGTTATACCCTATTTATCTCATGACACCAGGTTATAAAGTGGGTAATTCAAGATAATCACGTTATATAAAGTAAAAATATTTCTATAAATTAAATTTTGTACAAGACTTTAGGTCATTTTTAGCCATATATTTTTATTTCACCCCGAACTAACACATTTTAACCATATCTTCAGGAAAATATTTTTACTGCATTCACTATTCAATAGTCGAAAAAATAAAGTTTAACATATCATATAATATAAATTATTATGATATAATATATGGAATATATTTAGAAAAATTATATATGATGTATAATATAATATAAATGAAAACACGTAGACACGATGAAAAAGTGATTTTTCAAGAAAAATATTTTCATGAACATGATCATAATATATTATCACAATGACTAGTAATAATAATTGTATGATTTTAATTTCATATTTATATATATATAATAAATATATTTCTTTTTAATCATTTAATTTGATTGATTATTTTAATTTATTAGTATGGAAAATCATTATTCCCTTTAAAATAATGTTTAATAATTTGCGTTTTTAAACCCAAAAATAAACTTAAACTATAGTTCAGTAGAAAGTTGATTCAGATGAGATTAATTTAAATAAATATAACTAAAAAATACATTTATTACCTAAAATCAAATTCAATTAATAATGGTATATTTAAATTTAATATTTTCTAAAAAAATAACATATTTACAAAAATTATTATTTTTCACTATTTATTGAGAAATAAATATTTTCCAAAAAAATCCAAAAATATTATCATATTACAATATTCCTATGATTATTTAAAAAATGATTATTAATTTATAAAATTAAATTCCAAACAGTTCTGTAAATTAATAATAAAATTTTACCCAAAAATATGAGAAATTATTTTTGATAGAAACATGATTTTCATTTATAAAATGAAAATACTATAAATTGGGTGATTATTTACACAAAATTTATCAATAAATTTATATTTGTTAAGAAATTTTTCTATATTTCATAATTTATATTATCCTATCCATAAAACTCAATATAATGTTTATGTTATTTTTTCATATTTAAATAATAATATTTCAGGGTTCTTTTGGGATTGGTGTTATGTGTCGCATATGATTTTGATCATAGTACTATATCTGAAAAACATTAGGTTTTTAAAATATAGTAAATTGAACCAGTGAAATGATTTTCCATATTGTATATTATCTTTGTGAACAATAATTTGATCCAGTTTTTCAGCCATAGAGGTTTCAGGAACAAAATAAACGTCTTCTAATTTAATCACTTGGAAAGGGTCTAATTGATGCGTTCGTAATTAAGATACAATAAACACATCATGAATGGACATCATGAAAGAAACAAAATATGAATATATAATCCTACCTTCAATGATATTAAATTATCTATTATTTCCAACAATCCACGATTCCAACTATCCCTTGTTACTCAACTAATAATGTCACATATGTGGAGAAACTCTGAGAAAAAAATTATCACCAAACTCAAAATCTAATAGGTGATGATGATGACCTAAATAGATGTTATTATGACTTTGAGCCTTATCAAATATCTTTTTTTACCATATATAATTTTTTTGTCTCCTGAAAATGCTTTTTTGAAAAAAAGAAGTTTCCCCCAACTCCACCCAGCAAAGTAAAGTTCCATATAGCCACCCATTATTCAATTAATCGGGGACACTATAATTAATTCTTCATAACTATTTTTATTGTAATATTCAAAAAATGACATAATATTTCCCTAAGAACCACCAAAATTTACTATGAATTCCTGAAGCATATCTTCCGGAATATGAATGTCTCACTCAGTACTCCCATCCATCGGAGGGTGCTATAGAGTGATTAATGTAAAATGGGCAACTATAATCTATTATAAACCACTAAAAACATCAATTTAAACCAAATGAATCAATTAGAAAATATATATATATATATATAATTAACACCATGGTGATTTATGATCTATTAGGCTTGCATACTCCAATTCTCTTATACCATTGGTGACATCATAATGTAGAGGAAATGAGCTGATTTTGTTAGTTTACCAATGGTAACCAAATTTAGAGACTTCCAACTAGGATTTTATGGTAAGATAATGAAAATTACATATATATATATATATATATATATATATCATCCCACGTCCAAAATGGAATGTTTAATGCCTATAACAAACAAATAGTTCCCTGGTGCTTTGCCTTAATCCTCTTTCAATTCAGGCATCATGACATGATGTTTTTAATCGATTGCCTCATTAGTGCTAACTAATACTGATTCCTCATATCATGGTTCATTTTCATGTACCTTGTTTTAATAGAAAAATAAGTCTAAATTACACTACTTATCAATTCCGCCCCTATAGATATTAGAATGAACACATATCCCTAGAAACAGAAAGCACTGATAGGAGACCAAAACCAATCACTATTGGCACCACCACAATAAATATATTTTCTAAAACATTAAAATTGGTTTATAAAAGCAGTTCAAGCTAAATTCATTCATTGAATGATGATTCTTCCTTCAAATAATATTTGAAAACATGTTCACCAGACTCTTCCCTAACCAATCTCACTTTATTAAACAAACTCATCATAAAACACTCTTCCCTTGATTCCTTCAATGAATAAGTCGGTAACTACATGCTCAATGAATCAAAAACCACATTTCATTTTATTTGTGTATATGTAATATCAAAATTAATATTATAATTAAACCCAATAAGAAATATCTTTTTCATGTTAATATATCTATAAGTAAAAATATACCTCATGTCTATGGATCTGAGCATTCCATAAATCACTCCATAAATTTATAGTGGAACTCTCTTTTGAGATTATTCCGAAGAGATTCCCAATAAAGGTCATCTATAGGGTTTTTCATATCATGAGGTTGTAATATTTTGGATCCATAGGCCACCACCTATTTTACATGTGCTATGATACACCATAATATAGTACCTAATGAATTATAGAGAATTCCGTCTGTAAAAATTGGTACTAGATATATTGAAATTCGACTTAACGTCAACCTCACATTTAGTTCCTTGAAATATATTCAAAACTTATGATTCCAATAAAACATGACCAACATTTTAGTTAATTATATAATAATAGATTCAAGCATGGAGCCTTATGAATAGTCCACCATAAATGACTTAATAAGTTCATGAAGCTCTGAAAGTCTAAAAATAATCTCTATTTGTCCCATGATATCACTGTACAAATATTATTAGATTTCATTAAAATTCTCCTAGGAGATATAACATTTCCAATTATCTTTATTTATTATATCCAAAATTAAAATGTAAAAATAATTATATACATGAAAAATTCATTCATGATTACAAGGAGAATGTCAAAATGATCCTTTTGTTCTTCATTTGACATGGATAAAACAACTCTATCATCCAAAAAATTTAATGTTATATATTTTAAGAACTGATGGAATGTATGGATTTTAACACCATAAATTCCATGAGAGTGTTAATATGACGAAACAACATAAACAAGAACTAGAAATTCCCATATACAATCCAAAACATATTCATTAGTGAATCTTGTTAACAGAATCATAGATGATGGTACCCAAATCACCGGACAATTTTAGAAAACCATACTTATCCTTTTATTTGATCAAAGAGATAATATATCATTAGATGTTAGTATTCATTGATAACAATCACCTGATTATGATTTTGTTATAAACACATTTTCTAAGGCTTTTTTCCACATTCTTTGCATAGTGAACTAGAAAAGCCCAGGGGAGACACTACTATGAATAAATCCCTTGGACTCAAGGTCCAAAAGATAACATTTAATACCATTTGAAATAACATATTTAAAATGATATGGTGCAATTAAAATGGGAATCATCTTATGGAGTAGGCCAACAGTGAAATCAACCTCTCTCTAAAGAGGTAACCAAAAATTCATCAGAAAATTACTTGTTTTATAAAGTCAAGATATTCCATGATCTCAAATCTTGTTCACCCAGAAAGATTGTAGTCATAATTAGATAAATGAAATTATATTTGATGATAGTGAACACCGATCTGGGCCTTTAAAAAAATCATAAACTCCTTTCCAATAATAATATCAAGGATATAAATACCATGAACTAATAAATACCACATAACTTTGAAATTTAAATTAATCTCCAAAAAACATGATATTTAAAAACTTATTCATTACTCATTATCATGTTTGTAGTAATATCCAACCAAAATGACATACACTTCAAGAATATGACCCAAAAATAAATAAAACAAAATTATTTAAAATAAGTAGATTCCTCGATATAAGTTAAATCATTGACCATAGAAGAATAAATGGACATTATTCCTCTAATAGTACATTACCCAACATTGGCATACATAGCTGTATACTCCACTACATAAATAAATCTTCAATTAGCTCCTTCATGAGATTTATTTGATACAAGAACATTCCCTATGGAATAAAAATGATACAGACCACTCATTGATCAATTTTAATTGACATGGGATACATTATTATGAGTTTATACAACTCAGCTGTCCTAGGATTGTTTATTGAAATAATTTATCTAGGGAACAGATCCTCTCCAATGACGAAATTCCCTATTTTATTCCATATAGTTAGTATTGGTAGGACCATGCCACCCACTATAAAAGAATAATTTTCGAATGTTTTCCAATATGTTCCCATGAAGAAATCCTATTTGTAAAATGACCACCCTTATGCTTCCTTTCTATCTATATGACAATCCATGACTACCACTTGGAATAACTGATGCTCCACATATAATAGTTTTCCCAACTATATTTATCATAGGAATAACATCTTTATTAACTACTGTAGAGAATGTTTTTAAGAAAAATATGATCAAAATATAAAAAATATTTTCCCACTAACCCATATAGAACCAATCATATTTATGGTAGTAATTATAAATAATAGTGTGTGATAAGTGACCAATTTTGAAAAATTAGTGGCATACTACCCAACTGATCCCTCTACTTTCACAAATGTCTTAAATTCTCATATATTTTCCTCTGTAAACATCATAGGATTAATGTATTGATGGAATACCTTCTTTAATGTGGTAAATGTGATATTATGTTGGAAATTAGATTGACTGATTGAGTCCCACAATATTCTTCATGTTTTTAATCATATAAGTTGAAAAACCCACCATTAGAGTCCTATAGAGTTTTAAAATAGTGGGTGATCCTCCAAATCTATTTGTGATAGTCATCAGATTCTAGTGATCCCATGTCACCATGGAAGATAACTGGATTTTTCTTGCTAAATTATGATCCATGATCCACTGCTCATACATGGATTCCAGTACCCACAAGACATAGAGTTTAGATTCTATGGATAATTTCTTCCACCAATTATGGTTATACTAGGGGTCTTCTCAATGGAATTTTTCTCATAACTTCTAATTTTTTGTTTTTAATAACTCTTCGTGATGAACATATATAATAAACATAAAATACATCATCAATTTTTTTAAATAAAAATTATCTTATTCAAATGATAAATTCAGTAATCCACAATAAAGTCCATAAACAATAAGAATTTAATGAATATAAAAAGTCAATGAAAGGAAGAAAAAGCAATATAAAAGAATATTTTTATTTAAATAATTCCTAAATTTAGTTCATTTAAATAACCTCAAAACCAATCTCAGTCTTGATGAAAGGCTAAAACCACCCATGGTAACCCATGATTGGACATGGAAGTTAGTAGGATAATAACCCTCTTACCCTTATTACAAAAATTCCAACAGTCCGACCTCCATTATAATATTGTTCTTAATCCAAACCCAATTTTTTTTTATCATGCTTCAAGTTGGTTACAATCAATGTTAAAAAAATTAATACACATGAATAGGTCAACAGAACAAATCACCCAAGATGACCGTCCATAGGGTATAGATCAATATAAAAAACCCAAATATTATTCATGAGTAATCGAGAGGAGATAAATATAAATAGTAAACCATGAATGAATATTAAAAAATAATGATAGATACAAGAGAAATAAATAATTCCAAACCTAAAATCAAAAAAATTAACAGAAGAACCCTCTCTCTAAGTGACTAACCATCCTCACTAACCCATCCTTCTATGAATATGACCACACCAACGATAATCTATTGATCTATATGACACTGATCCCCTTATCAATATCTTACAAGATAATATATCTATATCCCCAAAATTATATTAATTGTTTGAGAAAAACCCCAATAGGATTCTACCATGAATCAATATAATTTCTGTCATGATGTAAGAATTAGATCTAGATTTTAAACAATCTGTTTAAAAATAAATTTCCATTGAAACCATTTTATAGTAAACATACATTGGATTTCATTGAAATAATTCATAATCAATGTCATTGGAACATGATTAAAAATATTTAGGGAAATATAGAGGAAAACGTAACCAAATCTCAAAATAAAATCACATGAGATATCAAACAAGAATAAAAACCATCTATTATATTGGCAAGAACATATTGGGATCTAGACTATGGGAATACATAAAAGGACAAGAGAAGGAACAATATGGTTGGTATACCATGAATCTATATGATACCTTTTCATTTTATATTCTATCAATATCATTAGAGTATCCCCTAATAGTTCCACACTCATTGTTGTTTGAATATGTCCATAACAAGACACACCTTTGGTTCCCAATGTTCAATGAATTCAAAATTATTTAAATGAACCCATCTCAAATTTAATAAATTGATTTCATAAAGAATAATCACTTCCTAACAAGCATGAGAATTCATTTTTTGGGCCAAAAACACAGTTGATGAATTTTATCAAACACCCAATGGGCATACACTATTCTCTAAAATAAAAAAATCTTTTAAACACCCTTTTTAATGAAACCAAATATGTATTTCATAAAAATTTTTTTCATTTAAATCATATAAATTAAATTTAAAAAACAAACCAATTGAATTTATGGGAATTTTGAGTGATTATTGTTTTAGATCCATTATTGTAGTATCCCTACCATTTTATGGAAATGTATTAGGCCCTTTTTTAGATATTCTTTGAATTGTTTTGAGTTTATATTGTTTGGGTTTTATCATGGGTGGTTTAGGGTATCATTTTTATGTTTTTGGGGTGGTGTGGGAGGGGGGTTGGGTTATACCCAGTTGAATCATGGTTTTACAACACCATGTAGCCTACCCAAGTAAACAGGGAACCCCCAGGAAAAGACGTATTGAACAATTAGTATACTATTTGACAAACCATACACCCTCTTAGTGGTAAACATGAAACCCTGTCAGAGGAGGTGCATGGTTAGGTTCATTATTATTGAAAACCATGTTTCCAAACCAATGAAACTTTGCATGTGGAATTAATTCCTCCAAAAAATAGTTTTAAAATCTCTTAAACCTGTGTCCTTTACCCAAAATAGACCCAAAACAACCCTAAAGGTTTTCTCATTTTCTTTTAGGCTGCATGATAGATTCCAAGGACTTATAAACACCATTATAGAATAATTGAAGAAAAAAATTGATGAATATTAACCCCTCGTAGTAATAGATTATTATCTTGATTGATTTCCCCTATCTCTCTCATCATTATCTCATCCATTGAAGGGATGTTTTCCTCATTTAGAAATGGATATAGATATAGGATTACATAGATCTAGTACATTTTATTTTGGATCATGGGTCTGGATCTAGATCATGTTATTTATTGAGATGTTTAATGTTCTTATTCAATTGGATGATTTCCATTGTGCTACATCCATCATCGATCTTGAGGAAGATGATCTAAATTAAAAATGCCACAATCATAATTTAAATTAAATGTATGTAATTTTATAAGTTTAGATATCATGATTTCAAAATTGGATATAGAAATTAAATTTTATTAAATTCAATTGACATGTGATAATGAATTGGGTTGAATTGTGAAAAATTGAAATCCATGGATTTGGATTATTTAATTATTTAATTAATTAATGGAATATCTCAAATCTTGAATTTATAGGATAATGTGATTGGGTAATTGGGAAATAAAATGTGATTGTGTAATTGTTTAATTATTGATATATGGATTTAATTTATAATGTAAATTGAGGGATGATTATTCAAACCTTAAAGTGTTAAGGGGGTTTTTATTAAATGTTGATAAAGAGTTTAATGATGAATTGTTCATATTATTCCCTATGATTGAACTAAGGAATTATGATTTATATGGAAAGTTGAAAAAGTACATGTAAATAATCCTTTTTGATATGATGGTTAATGATGAATAACGTTGATGTATATGAAATTGAATGTTACGTGATGCTGTGAAATTTGGGATATATATTACATTGAGTGTGGGACATGGATTGAGGCTCTAAATAACTATGTGTTAGAGAGTGTGGGATAGTGAATGTGTCTCAAAATTACCTTGTCTAGCATTTAGTGCAATACAAGGACTGCTGCCCCAAATAACAATATTTGTTACATAGTCTGGCATTGGGGATGATGCTCTAAATAACCATATCACATTTAGTGGTGGGAGAGATACATGGGGTTCTAATTACACATAGGGAGTTATACAGGACTTTTTATGCCCAGGAGATTATCATTAGACTATGGTAAAAATTGTTTATTATATGGATTGAAATGAAATGATAATTGATAACCATGGTATTGGGAAATGTGATTTCCCATAGGGATAGTTCAGCCACTATAATGATCTGAAGAAGGTGTTGATTATATGGGAATAATAAAAAACCATAGGATTTATGTATTAAATTATAGAATAAATTAATGTGATAAATTTTTATTTTATCCATTATAAATTATTATTTATTCATATATATACACTATTATTGATTGGATATTATTTAAATGTTCTTGGTGGTGGCCTTCTTCATTCAACTAACACCCTACATGGGATGCATAATTGGTTCCCAAATAAACTTCATTTTTATAGGATACGTTAAGGGAAGGGGACCAATGTTAGATGGATGAGTCGAGATGGATCAAGGATGAAGGAACCAGAAATGGTGTTGGGACTCAGGTAGGTGAGTTATCAGTGTCTTTGTTAAGGCATTCCACATAAAATATTTACACTTATTTGTCATGAAATATCTTCTTTTTAGTTTTTGGTATTCTTTTTAGTTTTGGTTCATCATGTGATATGAGTTTGTTCTGGTAATATTATGGAACGGGTTATTGGTTATTTTATATAATTTATTGATTGATTAATTATAATATTGTTCTAGTTTGATGTAACTTTATTTTTAAAGGTTGGGGTCGAAACCTCAATTTATTATTTGAAAGCAAAGACCTCTTTAGACTGGTTAGAGGGAGACCCATTACATAGCCTGAAGGCCCAAGGCCAAGTGGCCTGAATACAAGGCTTGAAAGCCCATTTTTGGCCCAAAGGACCCCTCGATGAATAGTACTGCTACAGTACCCGCGCTGCTACAGTCCCTGCTACAGTACCACCACTGCTATAGTATCCGCTGCAGTCCCTCCGCCGCTATAGTGCTACCACTGCTATAGTGCCACCACTGCAACTATACCTACTACAGTACTGCTACAGTACTTGGGAAATTCACCCCTACCTGGATTTGATCCTGGGTCTTTTGGATGCCATGCATGAGCCTATACCACTAGGGTACAGGCTTGTTGGAAAAACGTGTTTTATGGGTAACGAGGTATCGGGCTGTCCTACCCACCTGCGTGCCGTACGCCCCCAGCTAGGCCCAAGGTGTCCATCCCTTGGGCTTGGGCCAGTTCCCACGTAGTCGAGGGGGTGAGAGTTTTGCTGACAAATGGTGTGCGTTGCCTTTATGAGGTCTCGAACCTGGAACCTCAGCGACAGGTCGCCCCGCCTTCAACCAACTCACCCAGCCCCCGTGGGAAAATGTGTTGTATGGGTAACGAGGTATAGGGCTGGCATGCCCACCTGCGCGCCGCACGCCCCCAGCTAGGCCCAAGGTGGCTAACCCTTGGGCTTAGGCCAGTTCCCACGGAGTCGAGGGGATCATCGGTTCCTAACTGATTAGAACACTACAGTTAAGCGTTCTTGGCCTGGAGTATTTATCAGGATGGGTGAACATCTAGGAAGTTTCCCAGGGTGTGTGTGAGTGAGGAAATAGAACAATAGAAAGAACATGTGTTGGCCTGTGGGGACTATCATTAGTCAGATGACCCTTTCAGGCATGTGGGTGGACCCCACAGTGCGGACCACATGTCTTTGGGGCAACAGGTGGTACCTAGAAGGCTAGGAATGGACAACCATGTTAAGGTTGGGTGGTTGTGCAGTCATCGGGACCCAGTTGTAACATTTGGTATTAGAGGTGGTATTTTACCTTAAGTGCAGTGCACTACCTGGGTTTAGATGTAGGACCCACAACTAGGATTTGTACTCTAAAATGAGGGGCGGGGGGTTGTAACATCCTCAAAGGATACATGGTTAAATTACTAAATGATATGACTCTTGTTAACAAGGTGCACCTTTATTTTCAGGAGCCTACCTGATTAGAACAACACAGTTAAGTGTGCTTGGCTAGGAGTAGTTATCAGGAAGGGTGACCTTTTGGGAAGTTTCCCTGGATGTGTGTGAGTGAGGACAAAGCACACTGGAAAAAACATGTGTTGGCCTATGGGGAATGCCATTATTGGATTACCCGTTCAGGCACATGGGTGGACCCCACGGTGGGGACCACGTGTCTGCGGGGCAACTGGTGATACCTAGTTGGCAAAGACCTGGCGACCATGTTAAGGTGCGGTGGTTGTTTTGTCACTGGGACCCAATTGCTACATTTTTTAAAGATATTATATTATCCCCATATTAATAAATTAAACACTCTATTCTAGTCAACAACCTCTATCATATGGTGAGATGTGCCTATGGTCATGTGATCGACTAGTTTGAGCCATTAGTGTGCTGAAGTTGGGCCTAGAAGTTAACAATTTGTGGTACCTGGCAGGCCAGGACCTGGTGACCATGTTAAGACGGGGTGATTGTGTTGTTACCAGGACCCAGTTGTTACATTTATTAAAGAGATTATCTTCTCCCCATGTTAATAAATTAGACACACTATTCTAGTCAACAACCTATATCGTATGGTGAGATTTGCCTAAGGTCATGTGATCGACTAGTTCGAGCCATCAGTGTGTGGATGTTGGGCCGAGATGTTAACAAATGGTAAGAAATGAGATTTATGTTCAATTCATTGGAATTGATATTGTTTAATGGTGGAATGGAGACTAGGAAGATTTCGGCCTTGGGCATGATATTGTCCTTGGGACTAGATGAGAAAATTATGGGGGGAAACCCAAGTACAAAAGTGGGATTTTCATTATTGGTGTTTTCTCCTATGTTTTGATGTTATTTCACCATTGGTGATTCACTTGTTGTGTGATGTGATGATTTTTATGTGATTTTTTTAGATTTGAATCACGGTTTAGTATGGAATGAGATTTATGTATCTATGCATCATTCTAGGAACTTATGATTTTTTACGACATGTTTCATTTTTAGGCATGCACATTAGAGAATGTTTTCTGTAAGTTGTTAATATTGAAATGATTTTCAAATCTTGTGTAATTGAACTAAAAAAGGTGCCTAATATGGAATTGAAAAATATTAAATGATAAGAAATGTTGAAAAATTGGCACTTAATGATAATCTCAGGTGGTGAATTTGTGTTTACCCATTTTTATCCATGAACTGATTGTAGGATGGTTAAATGTAGTGATAGTACCTTGGTTTTGAACTTATGGTGGAAAAAAATGATAACTCGTTGTGACCTTATATTAATCCCTCTTATTAAATGTGTGAATATTGTGTTATGTGTCCTCGTATGTGTGTTTGGAATTGTAGATATATTCCTCTAGGAAGAAATTTTCTAATAAAACGATAGGTAGATATATCTGGAAATGATCATCCAGAAGTGGAACTAGAGACACTTGTAGTGATGTGTGAAGGAGATAGAGAGAAGTGCCTTGAAAACTTTTCCCACTTTATTATGTTTATGGAGAGAGTCCCCATGTTGGTTTTGTAGAGTATGTCTTACCTAACATGGGTGTTTCAGATATATCACCATCTAACATTCATCGGAGAGAGTGGAATTGAGGTAACAGAGTCTTAGATTGGGCCCGTCTAGTCTATAATTTGTAAATTTAAATAGTACTATTGAGAAGTGGTTCATGTTGGATTCTTTTATGAAATGATGATCATAAATGTGCTGGTGGTATTTTCAGTCTGAGATTGGGAAGGGATATGGTATGATATAGATGGAATTTTCAGAGATGTTCTTATAGAATGATTAACCAAAGGCAACGAGTCAGGAGAGAAAACCTATGTTCATGTGGTTGACATAAGGGAGTATGTCTCTGATGGACTATATTTGTCGCTTTATGACTTGTAGAAATTTTCTCTAACACTCATAGGGGATGAGATATGTTTGAAAATGATATTCTATGAAAGACATAAATGTGAGATTAAGTCTTATGGTAACACCTATAGTTAATGAATTTTAATGGGGTGGTGGATGAGTGGCTCATATATGAGGGGAACCTGTAGGAGGCTTCTAAAGGATGATATATGGTTATTTTAGTTGATCAAGAGGTCTTTCTTTTGAGAGAAAGAAGACTCACTATGATAATTTTAACCAAAATAGTGTATAGAAGTGTGGTTAGGGGATGATTATTTATTCAAGAAGTTACCATAGGGATTTTCCACTAGTGTGGAAGGTCATTCTATAGTCATAGACATTATGACCACCAATTGGTATAGTTTCATTCTTGCGGAAGGATGATACATTTACATCAGGTCAATATGATCCCAAGGTCGATGGGTAGTGATTGTGAGGTTATATAGAACCCGATTATGGGATGCGGGTCACCTACACTGTATCGGTCTCACAGTAAATGTTCTAATATACTTGGAATTCGAGGAAGTGGATGAGGTACTTATTTGAAAGATAATCAATTTAGTTGAGTGGTGCAGCTCAGGGGACATAGAATGCATCGTAGGAAAGAGGGACATTATAGTTTCTTATGGTTCATAATAAACATATGGATAGAGAGGATAATCCATTGACTATTTGAGGTTCTATATGTATAGATTTTATGCTAGATGGATCCTTATATGGTATTAGTTCCTCTTAATTTGTTATATATGCAGAATTTTTGAGTTGGCTGAGTCTAGTAGTGGTGTTTATGAGCAGTGTTATGATGTTCTATCCACCATTGGATGTATAATTTAGGGACATCTATTTATGGAAGGGGTCTTCTATCAAGGTTGGGGAATATAATTGTCCATAAGATATTTATATCCTTGACATGTCATGATTTGACCTAATTATGGTCATGGAATAGTTAGTAGTGTATCAATAACACATAGATTGTTTCCATGGGATAGTGAATTTGACATCTCCACATGGGTAACAATTATGTTCCTCATGGATAGTTGAACATACTGACAGGCCCTATTAGTCAAATTCATCAGAAACTGGGGAGACCAAATCCTAGGAAGAAAGCATATTATTAGATGATGGAAGAGTGAAACATGATGTTTCTTCCACCAATAGCTGACTAGATATAAGTCTTGTTTCTTGAGGACTACTCTAGGATTCCACTTTAAGTAGATGTATAAGTTATGATTGACCTTATACCGGGGGTTGATCTAGTTTATATACCACCATACAAAATGGTACGAAACAAATATTCAATAGATAAAGAATCATCTGTAGGATTTTATGTGTAAAGGGTTTTCAATTTGAGTACATCACCTTAGGGTTCTCCAGTCTTTTTGGGAAAAAAATTTACTTGATTATATGGTTGTGTGTCAATTACTCTTAGTTGAACTAGATGACAGTGATTAACTATTATCCTTTTTTCTTTATTGGTGATGTGTTTGACCATTTTAGGGGTGAATGTGTCTTCTTTTTTATGTATTTAAGACTAGGGAATCATTAGTAGATATTTCACCCTTCTGAGATACCTATGACTTCTTTTAGAAGAAGTAATGGTCCATACAAGTTGGTCGAGATACCACTCAGACTAAAGAAAACACAAGTGTTATTTATGGCCTTGATGATAAAAATAATCCTTATGTTCGTAGATATTATTTTTTGTTTTATATTTTACATCTATGTGTAATCCTAGACTCATGATGATCATCCAAAATATCCTAACAACATCTTCAGTACCCCAAGGGATAATGATCGATACACAATGGTATCTAATTGAATATTTTGGATTAATCATTTCCATTTATGAGGTCACATAATTTAAGAGGAAGGTGTATCGGTGCACCTAGAGAAGGTTCTATTAGTGGATTGATGGGATAATCCCATGAATGTATTTGATATCAATAGTTTTTTTAGGTTGGAAGCATATTATTAGAGTTTTATCTAGGAATTTTCACAATTAGAAAAACCAATTTTAGTCTTGAAAAATAAGGGAGGAACATTTTAATGATCTAGATAATCTTTAAATTATTTATAAAGTTGAATATGTTCTTGAAATTGAGATTTTTCATGATCCTATGTGAGCTAGGGGAGGTGTATACAGTGTTTTGTGATTCTTCAAGGATCATACATGGTGCAGTGTTGATGTTGGGTGATCAAGTTCTTGCATATGGTTCATGGATGTTGAGGCCACATAGATGGAATTACACATCACAAATCCTCAAATTTGAACTAATGTTTTATGGTTTTATGTGTTGTGGGAATTATCTAATTGGAAAAAATTTCACTGTATAAAATTATCACAAGAGAAAAAGGTACATATTATGGAAACAATATTTTAATCACCAGCAATAGAGATGCGTTGAAATGATGTATTCAGTTGACTTTGACTAAGAATATATGTCTAGGAAAAGAATATTTTTGCTGATGATTTGAGCATGAGAACTCTGAGAGATGTTGTTTAGAAGTCTAGTTATGAGTGAATGATAATTAATTTACAGTATGATATGAATGTTGTGGTTTAGGAGGGTTAGGATTAGATAAATCCCATATAAGTTTTATTCGATTATACAAATTTGATCAAGATCATAGAGAGGTAGAGTTAGTATCTTTATTGTTTTTCCTTGAGGGAAATCCTTGATGGTGGGGAACACCATATGATTGGACAATAGATAACGATGATATAATCTATGTCAAGAAACATATTATTGTGGTTATAATAATTAAAGAGATGTTGATGTATTAATTTCATCCCTTGAAGTGGGAGTTAAATATGAGTTTGACCAAAATCTACCATGACCTAGGATGACAGTACTGGTAGCTGGGCCTGATATAGGAGATTGGAGGATTTGTGACAATATTTTATAAATCTCAACAAGTGAATTCCTAGTATTAATGACATAGGAGATTACTAAATCTATTTCCTATTCTTGAATGGAAGTCAGATTACATTACCATGTATTTTACAATATTTCTCTTAAGGAAACCACATAATGATGTTTCTGTTAGGGTGATTGTGTACCATGTGAAAAATATAGCCCATTTCTTTACTATATAAGAGTCTTTCTCAGTTGATCATTTTAGAGACATGTACATTCAATAGATGATTTTTATGCATGGGGTTCCATAGAGTATAGTATTATAACATGAGAAAAGGCTTACATCTCCATTCCAGAAAGAGTTGGAGAAGGATATTGGATGAAATTTTTTACATATTATGGATTTCCACCAATAGAAAGATGGGAAGACAGAATGGACTATATAGATTCATGAGAACCTTTTATGAGAATGTGTTCTAGAAATTAGTGTGTATTGGGAGAGGCACCTAGAAAACATTGTTATTTTATATAACAATAATTATTAGGTAATAATTCAGATGGAACAATATGAGGCATTCTATTATAGAAAATTAAAATTATCTATATGATGGATTGAGATAGCTGAATATGTTTTACAAGAGCTTAGTCACATATTTGAGATATTAAAGAGAGTTTATATGATTCAAGAGCATATGGATATGACTGTGAGTAGGAGAAATTAATTTTATGATATAATTTAATGAAACCTATTGTTTATAGAGGGTGATCATGTGTTCCTTTAGATATTGCCTAGATTGGGTATCCATTGGATTGAGAGGCTGGTCACGTGGGTTCCAATATTTTCCTGACCATTAGAGGTTTTGGAGGGAATTAGACTAGTGGTGTACTAATTAGATCTTACATAGATTTATAGTGCTAGGCATGATGTTTTTTTATTTGTCACATATTCACAGGTATCACCTTGTCCTCTTTCTTGTGAATGATGTTTATTATGTTGACCTTGAGACTGATTTGTAAATTAAGTATCATTTGATAGATGTGTTGGATCTTAGTGAAAAAGAATTTTGGGGAAAGATGATTGTGATATTTAATATATTATGTAACAAAATTTGTGTTCTGGAGAAAAAAATAGAGAGATAAGTGTAAATTTAGCCCAAATAGGCCTATCGTTTTGACATAAAATTATAAATATTCTTGGGACTACTACTATAGGAGGAGTTGTTATAATTTCAGAAGATTGTCTAGTCCCATCGATTTTATGGGAATTATTGAGCTCATATTATGGTATTTCATTTCCTTTTTTGAGTATATCTTGTGTGGGTTTTATCTTGGGTGCACAAGGGGTAAATTTGGATGTTTGAGAGTGGGGGTGGGGTTGGTTAGTCCATAGTTTTCATAGAGTTTTCAAAAATTATGCACCCTACCTCGACATACAATAAAACACCAAAAAAGGGGGACTTCTCAGTTATTGCATGATTTGGAAAATCATCTAAACTCTTAATAATAACAATGTGACCCCCTAATAGGGGGATCATTTTTCGGTTAATGGTTATGGAAAACCATAAATCCATGCCCATGAAACTATGTGCGGGTACTTAATTTGGCTGGGAATTTGTTCTAAATTTTCCAAACCCCCTATCCATCACTCTAACTCAAACAAACTTGAACCTATATGTTTTCTATTATTGATGGAGGATCCCAATAGGTTTCTACTGCCTTCAAAACTCCATTCATAGTGAATATAATACAGGATTGAAAAATCTACACATATCTTGGTAAATTATTCTAATGTTTCATGATTTTCTCCTTCACTCCCATTATTATCTTTTTGTTTGATGGGATTTATTTTACACTTGGTAATGGATCAAAATATTGGTTTACATGGATACATTCCATTAGATTCAGGATCTTGGTTTTTGATCTATATTTCAATCTTCATTGAGAAATGGACCATCCCTCTTCAATTTCAAGATTCTTATTGGCGAGTATCAATCGACGTTATTGAGGGAGGTGGTCTAAATTTATAATCACATAGTCTAGATATAAATTAAATTTATGTAATTAGGAAATTGAAATTTTCATGATTAGAAAAATTTATATTGAATAAAATTTTAGTACATAGATATTCCATGTGAGAATAAATTAGTTCAAATCTGGACAAATGGAAATTATTTAATTAAGATTACTTTACACGTTTGTAGATTAATTGAATAATGTGAATATGAGATTTATTGGATATTTGGATTTTGGAATAGTTTAATTAAATGGTAATGTGTAATTGGTTAATTTTTGAAATATTTAATTAATTTATAATGGAAATAAAGGGATGATTGGACTTGCCTTACAGGGTTAGCGTGTTTTGGATTAAATGTTGGAAAATGATTTAATGATGAATTTCTCATATTTTTCTGTGTAATTGGTATAGAGAATTATGATATTTGTGATAAATTGAAAAGGAACACATAAATAGGATTATTTTATATGTTTGTTAATAATTCATATCCATGATTGATATGAAATTTTAATTTGTACGAAATTGTGATATTTATAATTTAGTTGACATTGAGTGTGATACAAGAACTAAGGCTCCAAATACAAATATGATACTGTGAGCATGGGATAGAGAATGTGGGTCTAAATAATCGAATATGAAATTGATTTAGGTATAGGTGTTGAAGCTAAAAATTCTAATATATGATAGAAAGTATTACACATTGACCGAGGATCCAAATAACCAAGTGAAATTAAGGCGTTGGACATGAACAGGGGATCCAAATCCCTATATAGTGTTATAAATTATGTTCAACATCCTTAGATTAGAACTAGAATATGTTACCAATTGGAAGTTAAATGAATTTAAATGAAATGATAAATGATAACCATGGATTTTGTAATGTGATATCCCAAGGGGGTTGTTCAGACTCTAGTATATACTGAAGCATGATTTGATAGTTTGGGTTTCATTATCAACTTCAGTATTTGTGGGGGAAAATAATGAATAATTAAGTGTGATAAATGTTTATTTTATGTATTTAATTTTATCCTTTATATAAATCCATACACTATTAATGACTGGATATTATTTTAGACATTATTGGTGGTGGCCTACTGATTTTTTATCACATCCTACTCTGTATTCTTGATAGGTACCCGAATAAACTACATGTATTTAGGGGAGGATAAGTGAAATGGAACTATGTTAGATGGTTGAGTCAGGAAGGATCACGGTTGAGGGAACCAGATGACATGTTGGAACTCAGTACTAGGAGTTTTTTGTTTCTTTATATTTGTTTTTCACTTTGATTGTTGAAAATTATTTATAATTTCATATCTACTATTTAATTATGAATACTATTTTCAATTAAGGTTCATCTTTTGATATGGTTTTTTTCTGTATATTGTATTATTTTGGTTGTTATTTAAAGAATTTTTGTTATTTCAGTTGATTTTCTACTTAGATAAAGAAGGTGCAGTCTCCCCATGTTGGTAAAATAGACCCTCGCTAGTAGTTTATAGCCTCTAGCATACGGGGTGGCACACTTGATGAAATTTGATCCACCCGATCAAGGAACCAATTTGTGGAACATAGGTCAAAATGTCAAAAATATATAGAGACACATAAATTTATAATAGTGTAAAACTGGTTTAATTTAAGAATGGAGATTGGAAATGAGGATTTCCAATCCTCACAAGCCTTGATGAGGTCCATCCAAAATGATATGGTGTCCCCAAGGAGCCAAGTGAATAAGCATCTAGATGTTTATGGTGGGATAGTTCATGATCATGAGGATTTTAGAGGAGAATAAAGTTAAAAACAACCAATGGAAACTGGATTATTTCCTATTTTAATAGGATAATATCTTGGTAAATAGTTAGTATCTGGAGTTTTACAAACAACATTTTGACAATTTGGGTTTTTTCACCCCTAGAAAAACATTTTTACATAGATTTCTGAGTCTATCCAAAAATTGTGACAATGCTTAAGACATATGATAACCACTGTAGAGAATCTAAATTTCTCTTATGGTGTAATTAGGGAATATGAAGGATTAAAATATCGTGATAAAAAATTCAAAAATTCCACTATTACTCCTAGTTACATGATGCATGGTTACTATATGTTTACTAATAAACATGTTTCTAAACAATTCAACTTAGATGAATATTTTCCTTATTTTCAAATATCAATCCTCGATTCCAATAAACCTTAAATCCTCATAATAGATAATACATTTTCAAAATAAATCATAACACTTACATGATGTTAAATTGATATTCCATAACCATATAAATAATTATAAGATCATATATGATCATTTTATAAAATCTCAACACCAATTTATTAATAATTCATTATTATAATCGTCATTTTTAGGTGTTAATTTTCATTTTCATAAAATATTCTATTTTATATTTATATTATTTTCAGTTTTATCATGGTCCCATCATCTCCAATATCTTAATTTTGAAAAAAGTGTAAAATTTATTCATTTTATACACTTTTATAACCATTCATTATATGTGGTGATGAAACATATATTACAAGACGTTATGGGGATAATAGTCTATACATATATATTATTCCCTTGAACCTCACTCCCGGATTTGGTTCTCATTTACACATACATCAAATAAATTATTTTATATAATTTTCTAATATCCTAGAAATACAAATGCTTAATTGAAAAAATATTAAAGAAAATTTATTATATTATATCAATATACAATTTTTTGGTTTTTAACTATAGAGAATTAAATAACACTATAATATAATAAATACTTTGATATTTGTATCAATATAAATGTTTCACAATATATATATATATATCTAATTAATCCATTAAAAATATTAAACTTATACCACTAATTCATTCACATGTACTTTCATTCAATTTATGTCAGATGTACTACATTTCTCTCTAACTAACAAACATGAAAATAGAATATGGGGTGACTTCAGATGTAACATATCCCAAACATATAACTAAAACAATACTACAATAAAAAAGGAATATATATTATAGTGGGAATAAGTACCAAATATGAATCAATAATATAAATGAAAATTAGAGTGTTCTACATCCATGAAAATAAATTAAAACATTGGTATCAGTATTATAAAAATCAAAACAATAGAATACATAATTCTGATCATCAAAATCATTCTATCATGGCCTTAAGCCCAGAAACATTAATTGTCGAAAATACTTCCATTATGACATCATTCTAAATTAGGAATACATAAAAAAATTAACCAGGAAACGTTTTCTTTATGATACCAGTTTTTTAATCGCGAGGATATAAAATTCTGGGCCCACTCTTAACCAGTTTATTTGAAATAAATTCCACATAAGGGTAATCAAGACCATTAATTTTCTTCCATGGGTTACTTAAAACTAATATAAACATTTCTATTTTCATAATGAAGAATATAAAATATCAGTACATGATCAATTTACCTTAGTAGTTTATAACCATCATGAATCTCAATACTTGTCCCCATTTCAATTATAGTGATAACATTATCATAACCCCTCCACATGAATAATTTTTATGGTAATATAATATGGGACCAATAGTACAATAATAATCTGTATTTGAAAAATACAAAAAGAATGACAATAAATTTACCATTTTTAAAGAAAAATAACATATATTTCATGCCCAAATCATCCAATATGAATTATAGATGTGATATATTCACATAATATATTTCAATGAGTATAAAAATTATTCAATACTCAAATAACATGATCAAAATCCATATAGATAAAGAAAGAAGATGATTTCAATTGAACATATAAGAACAAGTGATAGATATTTATCAAATGGATTATGTGGTAGTAATATATATACAGACAATATGATAATGACACAGAATACAATAAAATGTTAAAATCTTCTAAACATATAATAAATAACTTTAAATAATGATCCTAACACAATGAATTAAAATTGAGTTAATAAAAATCCTCAGTATAGGGTGACGGAATAAATCATTAGCATCTTGAATAAAAAACATGATTTTAGTTGAATATCAAATTAAATACAAGAAAATTTTGTATAAAACATTCAGGTGTTGGAAAATCAATAGAACACCATAAAAAGGGAACATGGTGTATAAAAAGTTACAATTCTCAAAGAGACAAAACTAATTCAACGAAAACCCTTATAACATGAATAAAACATTAATCAAAACCGTTTGAAAAGATGGAAATCTAATTAAATATATAATTACATGAATTAAATTTAAATCTTGATATTAAATCTATATTTGAAAATTATATAACACAAAAAATGAAATTTGGAGTGTAATACCAAATATGTCTCAATGTCAAAAAAAATGAGATAAAAACTACACATCTTCTCTCAAAATGTGGTAAACCATAAAATGAAATACTCATAGATTAAATTAAGTAAAATAGATGCATATCCTATAATCTTATTCATCTATTTTTTCTTTTGAAATTTCCTTTTATAAATCATAGGTCCGTAATTTAAAATATTGTTTTCTTATTTATTTTGATTAGATAAGGATGTTATTTAAGTTTTCAATTAACATATTTATTTGTTGATCATGGTATAAAGGGTTCTAAAATATTTTCAAAATATCCATAATCATAATATTTTAGGTACACAATTTTTATATATTAAACATATTATTAAATCAAACCATTTTGTGTCGTATAAAAACTGAAATTTGTTTTTTATAGAGGTGATTATCTGCGTGTACGCAAGAAATAATGTTTCCACTAGTCAATGAATTAGTGGGAAATAAGGTAAGATGATTATTTGATATTTTAGAATCATATTTATATTATATGTATCTTATTTATTCATTTATTACGTTCGTTTTATTTTTCATGAAGATAAGTGTTGAAAAACGGAAGACATCAGCTTATGGAGGCAGTAGTTCGTGCAACACATTAATGATAATTTTGTTTTTCTTAGCAGGTATAGAGGAATAAATTATAGCTATTCTATAAATATAAAAAATATAAGTATAATATTTATATTAAATTTAATATTTTTATGGTGATAATGTATTTTTAAATATGAGTTTATAATCAAAAAACATAAGGAGATAATACTTATGTTAAAGACTTGGTCATTCCTCGAAAAAATTGTGCAACTTAAGGGAATAAGATTTACTGTTACCGTGTGATTAATAATATGTGATGGAATTATTAGAGAATGTATATGGATATAGTTTCATTGAAAAATCTAAATTGTGGTTCTTGTTTGAAAGGGTTTATGTGAACCTATTTATGACAGAAGAAAATGGTACTTTTACAAACTCGCATTATATTTCAATATTTACATTTAACTAGTCATAGGTAAATGGAACCCATGTTATGAAAATTGGATTTTTGGGGGTATTTGTTAATGATAATGGCTCAACCAATGATTTAAATAAATTTTCTAAACATGATATATGTCTCATACTAATATATTTTTACAATTTATAATATTACTTTTAAATTTGGTAACTAATATTTATCTATATAATTTTAGGTTTTATTGAAAATATAATATAATATGTATAATGAAATTTAGGTGTATTAAAACAAAACATGTTATCTATTTAATCAAATTCAATTTCTAAATTTTATAAAAATAATTTATTAATTCAAAAAAATGAAAAATCCTTAGAATGAAAAATATAAATTTTACTATTATAGATTATTAATCATACATTGTATTGATTACTAATTATATTTATGTTTAAATAATTATTTATGTTTTTATGATTCATTTATGATTCATTGTTTAGTGGATATCAATTTAATTTATTTTCTATTATTTCATTGATATCAATATATTGATGATTTTAAATAATTATTCCACCATTTTCATTTGAAATAAAATTAATCCTAATAATTTACACTTCATACAAAATAATAATATTAGTGATCTTAAATAATATGATATTATTATATACAAACTAATCAAAATTTTATCATATAATCATTTTATTTGTATAGAAATAAATATAAACATTAGCGTTTGTAACTCATAAAAACTTGGCTTAAAGAAAAGCTGTTTTTTCAATATGTTAATGTCTAAGAAAAAATTATATATTTTATTGAATTTAATTTCATTAAAATATTATTACAGATAAATTATGAGTAATATAAATGTGGTCTAAATAGAAAAATTATTCCTCCTCATATTCAATATTATGAAAATAAATAGGCAAAAAATATTTCCTTAAAATATTATCTGACTTCCTAAAATAATAGTCATGGTATTTATAAATCGATAATAAATTTTTAGGTGATTTATTTTAATTTATAATTATATAATTAGTATTTTAACAAGGTTTCAAATAATTCTAAATCTTATATAATTGAAGGTATATGTAAATCAATTCTTTTTACTAGTCATAAAAAAATCAATTATTTTTGTAAAACTGATAAAGTAAACACTAACTAATTTTGTTGTGATTAATTAAAGAATAAATTTTAATTTGTTGAATTTAAATTCTATATTTTTAGATATATATTTTTTAAAAATATATTTAATAAAATCAAACAGTTATTACTAAAAATAATCTTTTTCAATATGATCTCATATTAATTATTTATATTCCGATCTAAATAACAATTAATGGTTTATCATATTATTCATTATTATAGAATTATTCATAATGAATTACTAATATATTGTGGTTTTTATATGGTGGTTATTGTGTAAAGGGAAAATTTTCTTACACATTAACTTATTTAATGTTTACTAGAATTTTTGTGGGCACATTCCCCTGTTAAATAAATTAGTTCCTTGAAATTTGACTCATACAGTCATAGTAATTTCTATAGGGAACATGTAATTCCACATACACCATAATAAGATCATTATTTTATTTAGGATGTGGAATGATATATATATATATATTCATTATAATAACTTGAAATATATAATTATATCCCATTACTAATTTCACAATGAATCCTATAAAGGAATGTAGATATAGATCAATAAAGAATAACATCCCAAAACCCAAAAAATGATTTATATATTAATCGTACCTTAAGGGGATTTATATTTCAAAGTCATTATCTTAATGTTGGTGAAAAAACATTACATATCTTATTGGAAGATATCAAGTGATAACATAATATGGAATTCATTAGTTTTTGTTTAATGTGATTATCCCTATTGGTATGATTATTGGTGATACATTTCCCATGTTGTTCCTTGGGTAGGGACATTTAGTTTCAAAATCCCCAACACTCTTAAAATTATTACACAATTTCTTTAGATTCTATATTTCCCTTAAAAATTTGAGTCTCTTGAAACTCATTATTTTCATTTCATGATCTTTCATAAGACTCTATATTTCGTTTTTTGGTGTATTTGAGAAACTAATTATATTCACATTGTTAATAATAATTGATTTTTGGTGGCTAGGAATAATAAAAAGGATTGCCAATCCATCTCTCATTATGATAGTATCTTAGTTTTGGAAATCTTGGAATTATCTATCATAGTAATGGTTTCCTCTAGTTTTAGCAATTACTTAATCCAAAATAATTATCATTACCGATGATCATTATATGTGAATTGTCCTAAATAACCATACAAAAATTTAACCTCAAGATTAAACACTATATAATAGTATCATGTTGGTACATAGTTCATACACCTCAACTTATAATAGATTTAGTTTTACCTATACCACTCCAATATATAATTATTATCTCACCTGAATTTATTTTGAGTAAGGTTCTCTCATAATTATTATCTTAATCATTAAAATAGCGATCCCAAATTATAATAAACATTAATAAAACATTCTAAAACAAAAAATCATTGAAATATATACTCTCAAAATCCAACTTATACTTCATTAAAAATCATTGATCATTCCTATATTCATATAACTAGGTATTTATATTACCTAATCATACACTCTAAAATGGTATTAACTACTTGTTCATAAACCAGTCCCTATATATCATAGTCTAAATAATGAGATGAAAATATTAAAAAATATATTTACTCAATTATCAATCCCATGTTTTCCAATAGTATCTAATATAATTTTTCAAAATCAAATAAATTATTATTGTATTATTATCAATTATATATTAAACTGATGAGTTCTACATCCCTTAATCTTGTGTTCTCCAATAGTTATCCAAAAATATAAGCACTAATTAAATACACTTTCCATGTTTTTAAAATAGTTTGAAATATGTTTCCATACCATCAATGTGAAGCTACTAAAGAAAAATACTAAATATGATTTACATAATCCTAATATATTTTTATAATATATAGTAATATAAATGATAATAATCACATGATGTTGAAAATAACAAAATGTTTCAAGAAGATATCAATATCCCCACCATACATAAGAATAAAAAACAAAATTTTTCAAATATTATAGCCATACTATTATATCATAAACCGTGTAAATATTATTCTTTACTTAGTTAAAAACCTAGTTGTTTAGGGATATATACCATTATGCACTTCATTTTTTGTGATCCAATTTCTTCCAAATACTAAATATAAATGGATATGATAATATCAAAAATATGAATATTAAAACATTAAATTTAATATTTATTCAATTATGAATTTTTTTTAATATTTTATAATTTCAAATCAATCATTGACTCCCTTTTACAACCCTTATGTGTCTGGGGATTTTTTTACCTATTATGATATGTTACCAAATTATAGAACCTTTATTCTCAAATCATTCATAATCGTTTGTAAATGTAAGGTGGTTAACCAAATAATATCCCCTGATATTTACTCATCATTTGTGATGTTTGAGTAACACTCATCAGACATCATGGTGATGAAAAATTCCATTCTAAACTCACCCTATTTGAGGTGATTATCCCTGGGTGCATCTATGCCACAATTCTTCATTAAATATAAAATATCCAGATTGGGTGATACTGATATAAAAAAATTTCATATTTAATAAAACATTAGTATATTATTCCAAAACATACACATATTTATAGGGGTTTCACAGATATTTTCATATCCTAATTTCCAAATAAAATGTGGATTATTACCTTAGGATTAAATCATACACTCTTCTAAGGTATTATCTACACCTATGATATTCTAGTGAACCTTATCTTATCATTACAAATATTATCTAAAAAATTAAAAATCTCTAATATTTCATAATAATTTCATTTAATAAATACTGGGACACTCTATACACACACAACTTGATCTTGTTCTCAAATACAGAATAATTTCATACTTTCATTGATATATACTATAAAAAGATATATATAAGCATACTTATTTAAAAAACAAATAATTATTTTTGATTTTATTACATTATAATGATTATTTTAGTTTTAAAGAATTTGAGAATTAATTCATAACAGAAACTGATAAATCTCATGTTCTTTGTATTAATTAAAGAATTTCCCATTTTATATAAAACTACTTAATCAATGAATAATCATTAAGGATTAAAAAATCCATTCACATATTTAATCCTTGTATAATTTAAATTTGAAATAATATATCTATAACCTTGTAAATGGAAACATAATAAGGTTTAATCTCAATAATTATATAATATTGACATATAACTGAACAAATCATGATATACAAAAAGAATAAATATTATATTATTAATAGGTAACCAACATGAAACCATAAAAAAACTGAAATTTGGGGAATTCTATATCGATGAAAAATAATGAAAAAATATATATCAAAAATATTGATATCATATTTATGTAATTAATAATTTATAAATTCAAAAACATGATGTTAATTCCTTATTTATGAAGACATTAATTATCATAAAGACCGTAGTGAAGACATCTTGATGAATTGGGAAATCATTCAACAAATACCCAAACCAATTTTTCAATTTAGATATTTACATGCATTGAGTGGATATAAAATATCCACCCAATCCCATCACTTGGTTATATATAATTTCTTCCCTATAAGAGTCATCAAGGCCATTCAAACCATTCCCTGAGGAAGATTTAAGTAAATAAAACATCGATATCTATATAATACTAAATATGAATGATCAATACCTGATCAAACTATGTTAGTATTAAATAATTAACAAAAATTTCAATAATTCTAACAATATCTATAATATGTATAACATAATAATTACACATAAAAGGGAAGAAGGTGTATTTTTAAACAATATATGATCAACTTGATAAAAAGAATCTATAATTGAATAAAAAATGGAATACCAATACATTTTCCCATGTCAATAGAATAAAATAATTTTGGGTTGATAATAATACATTATAAATTATCTAAAATTTTATTTTCACAACCTATATAGAAATGATTATATGCATAGGTCAATACCAGAATACCATGAGGATAAGCCCTAGAGAGACTGAAAATTTTGGGTTTCAAAAGAATATATCTCAAAAAGTAGGAAATATTTTTCAAAGGGTATATGTGGTAAGAATTTATATCATAGAAAAAAACTATATAATACCAAAAAAAACAATAAAATGGAATAATGTACCAAACATATATAATTTTTTTTAACAAACAAGTCTAACTCAATGAACAAACAGTGATTTTAAAAATGTCATTATAATTGGTGAGATAACAGAAGTAATATCTTCCTCAATAAGGAATCCCAATTTTCCTAAAAATACCATGAAATAAAAGGAAATCATATATATTACTTATATGGGATATTAAATCAATTTGACTTCATTATAAGGGGACTTGGTTCATAACATGTAACAAGTATCAATGTGTAAAAATGTAGACCACGAACATGATTACGTCTAAAATAAAAAATCAATCAATACCCCATGAATGTGTGGGCTTTTAATTTAACATAAACTACCAATATTAAATTATGTATCATTTATTTCTTATTTCAGAAATTCAGTATATATAGAACAATAATGAAAGTAGGTGGACATTACAAAACATGTCTCAGTGAGGGAAATTTTAGATTAAAACCCATAACTCATGTATTGTAGTGTTTTATATATTCACATAACATATAAAAATTTAAAATAAGTTCATTATAAATATACCCATGAACCGTATTGATTTATTTTTGATATGAAATATTCCTTTGATCATAATATTTAATTTATTTATAATTTTTTTTCTTTCCAATGTTTGTCTGCTTTTTTTTTCTAGTTTTCATGTAACTCCTTATGTATTATGACCATGAAATAAAGTGTAATAAAAATGTTTCCTAATATTAATAATCTTAAATCGATTTTGGAATTATTTTTTGTATATCGAATACAATTTTAAATCCACCAATTATGGGTGGGGATGTATATGAAACTCTTTGATTGGGGAGATGATATTTCTCATGTACCCATGATTAAGGTTTCCTTTTCTCAACTAGAAAGGGAGAAATATGGTAGATTATGACACAAAATTTAAGAATCATAGGTTATATTAATGATATCTTATTTCAATATCCATTACATCCTTTTGATCATCCAAAAATTTGGTTGTGAAAAAATGGAATACAAAGCTTTGTGGAGGTGTTACTATGTGCAACACACTTACAACATGTTTTTTCTTAGGGGTTATAGAGGAGTATATAATGATTACTCTATTAATATATAAAATTATATGTATAATAATAATAATAATCACGTTTACATATTTTTATGGTGATAAGGTATGTGGATGAGTTATATTAAGATAAAATACTTAATATAGAGATGATACATGTGATGGAGACGTGATAATTCCATGGAAATATCTTGGTAATTGATGAAAATATGATAAATTATTTTGACCAAGTATAAAATAATGTGTGAGATACTTATAGGAGTTATTCTTTTGTATGATTTTCAGGAAAAATGAGAGTTATATGAGAGTATGTTAAATTGTGTAAGTGAACCCATTTTATAAGATAAGAAAATATTACATCTGGAAACACATGTTATATTTTAATAATGACATGACACTATTCCATGGTGAATGTGTATCATCCATTGAATTGGAGTTTTTTTAATAAATCAATTTTCATTTTTGTCCTGCATCACAATAAGACAAGCATTCCTTTCACACAACACTACCATGGATTTCACTACACACAACAGTAAATTTTAATACATTACATCCAACAACCACTTGGAATATGTTACCTAAAACACCCACATGGTGTATGTTACACATGACACTGACCTCACATACATTACACACAATATCGTGTTACTACAAAACATCATTTTATTTTTTTAATTATCAAACGACAATAGTTATAACCTAGATGTTAAACATAGAAATATGAATAGTTATAACTACTTCTCAAATATATTTTATAACATATTTATATAACTAAAAAAATATTTATAATGGAAAATATAATTTTTGGTAATGACTTTATATATTAAAAATACTTCTTTAACAAACAAACTACTTTTCATGTCCATCTGAAAAAAAGAAAATTAATTTTAGATACATTTATATATTTAATTTGATAAAATAAAATTCATTTTTGAATTATAAATCTCAAAATTATATTAGGGTGAGTATTTTATAATTTTATGATAAAATTCCTTTTTGGATGAGTAGTGATATATAAATATATTTAATTAAAAATTATTTTTTTGCCTAATTTATATATATAGTTAAATAAAATATTAAGATTATTTTAAATAAAATTTAGATAAATTATACATATTTTATTCCAATTTTTTTCATTTCAATTATTGCGATGTTGAATTTAGATTTAAAATCATAATGAATATTTTAACATTATCACTTAAAAAACTCGGTTTTTGATACATCTGTGAGAATAGAATTAAAACTAATTTTTCCAATTTTATGAATTGAATTTTGTATAATAGAAATAAAATATTATAATATGAATGATATTTAAAGTATAATAATGTCAGATTAATATTTGACCAAATATTTTATTGAAGTCCATTAAAATTAATTACAGTGATTAATAAAAAATTATGATTAACAAGAGAATAAACCTTAAACATAAGAGACAAAATTACCAAGACACTAGTACAACACCAATTTTATGAAAAAAAGTTCTTCCATAAGCCTTTTATTATTTATTTTAGTTGTTTTTTGGATGATGTTTTTTTGTGTAAAAATATGGCTACAACAAACCTGTTTTCAAAAATTACAAGTGTGTCCTTACAATCCCCTATAAAATCCCACCGACTTTATATATTATTAAAACGTCTGAAAACAAATAGGTTCAGAAAATATCTAACAAATAAAAACCCAAAAATTCTTCCCTTACTCATTAGATTCCCTCTGTGGGATGAATGTTATCCAAAGAATCCCTTCAGTGAAAACAAATTGAGTTACCCAAAGAAGAGGAAACATTTTTTCTTCAAGCTGCTTTATCTTATTTTCATTTTAAAACTATTAAAATATCATTATTCCTTGATTATAAAACAAAAAGTTTATCTCAAATAAAATTAAATGTTGTTATACTAAGGTTTAATCCTATAGTTAAACAGAAATTCATCTATTGGGTAAGGAACATACTATTTATATGTACAGAAACACTACTGGAAATACACTATTTCCCAACGGTTCACAACCGTTGGGAAAGCCCCTCAAACCGTTGGTATATCATATTCCAACGGTTCTGATAACCGTAGGGAAGTAAGCCGTTGGGAAAGGTTTTCCCAACGGTTTACTGTAAACTGTTGCAATGGGCCCATAGAAGTTACCCTATCCCAACGGTTTGGGTGAACCGTTGGGATAGTTTTTCCCAACGGTTCTCCCAAACTGTTGGGAAAACCAAGATATACCATGTGGGAACATTTTCCCAACGGTTCCAAACCGTTGGGATATACCATGTGGAACATTTTCCCAACGGTTCCAAACCGTTGGGAATTGGTGAAGTCTTTCCCAACGGTTTAGAACCGTTGGGAAAAGACATGCTAAAAACTTATATGCCAACGGTTTGAAACCGTTGGCATACCCTATGCTGCAAATTGCAGCACCCTGCAATTTTCACAGCCCCTGTCCCCTGTCCATCACCACCAGTCATCAGGCCTCATTTTCATCCCATTTTCACCTCATTTTCACCTCATTTTCGATCCAACTATTGTACCAGTAATAAAATAAAACATACATATTCAATTACGAACAAATTCATACACATTTAACATATAATGGATCCTGAAACTATACAAATCCATAATTAAATTACAATTCATAAACATACATAATTCATATAGAATTCAATTTAAAATTTAGATGACAATTATACGTGGAATCTGAAATTCAATTCATAATATGATCAGTTTTTTCTATACCATATATTTTTACCTCAAATGATGTCCATTTTAAACAAAATACATACACCTGAAGTGATACCGGCCACACCGCACCTCAGATTGAGGCGGGGTTAACTCGTACACGTCACATTTGACTCATGGATCGTTGTGCTAAAGTATCGACAGAATCCTAATGCGTTTGGTCGGTTTTCCGTATGCCAGTTGATGTTTTTCACTTAAAATGGCGTCCTTTTGAAACAAAAGACGGACACTATGAGTGGTGCCGACCACACCGCGTCTCCAATTGAGGCGGGGTTTATTCGTACACGTCACATATGACTCATGGATCGTTCTCCTAAAGTTTAAATAGAAACCGAATGCGTTTGGTCGGTTTTCCGTATGTACTTAAAATGTTGTCCATTTTAAACAAAAGAGTGACACTTAGACTCATCCCGACCACACCGCGACTCAGATTCATCCCGGGTTGGCTCGTACATGTCACATATGACCCATGGATCATTGTGATAAATTATCAAAAGATTCCGAATGCGTTTGGTCGGTTTTGCGTATGTCAGTTGTTCTTTTCATTTATAATCATGTCCATTTTAAACAAAAGAGACATAGTTAGAGCGGTGTCGGCCACACCACATCTCAGATTAAGACGGGGTTGACTTTTACACGTCACATATGACCCATGGATCGTTGTGCTAAAGTATCGATAGAATCCGAATGCGTTTGGTCGGTCTTCCGTATGTCAGTTGATGTTTTTCACTTAAAATGACGTCCTTTTGAAACAAAAGACGGACACTTTGAGTGGTGTCAGCCGCACCGCATGTCGGATTGAGGCGGGATGATTCGTACACGTCACATAGGACCCATGGATCGTTCTCCTAAATTTACAATGGAAACCGAATGCGTTTGGTCGGTTTTCCGTATGTACTTAAAATGGTGTACATTTTAAACAAAAGAGAGCCATTTAGACTGATCCTGGTCACACCGCGACTCGGATTGACCCGGGTTGGCTCGTACACGTCACATTTGACCCATGGATCGTTGTGATAAATTATCGAAAGATTCTGAATGCGTTTGGTCGGTTTTGCGTATGCCAGTTGTTCTTTTCACTTATAATCCTGTCCATTTTAAACAAAACAGACACAGTTAGAGCGGTGTCGGCCACACCGCGCCTCGGATTGAGGCGGGGATGATTCGTACACGTCACATATGACTCATGGATCGTTCTCCTAAAGTTTCAATGGAAACCGAATGCGTTTGGTCGGTTTTCCGTATGTACTTAAAATGGTGTCCATTTTAAACAAAAGAGAGCCACTTAGACTGATCTCGGCCACACCGCGACTCGGATTGAACCCGGGTTGCCTCGTACAGGTCACATATGACCCATGGATTGTTGTGATAAATGATCAACGGAATGCGTTTGGTCGGTTTTGCGTATGCCAGTTGTTCTTTTTCACTTATAATCATTTCCATATTAAACAGAAGAGACATAGTTAGAGCGGTGTCGGCCACACCGCGTCTCGGATTGAGACGGGGATGATTGGTACACGTCACATATGACCCATGGATCGTTCTCCTAAAGTTTCAATGGAAACCGAATGCGTTTGGTCGGTTTTGCGTATGCCAGTTCATTTCACTTATAATCCTACCCATTTTAAACAAAACAGACACAGTTAGAGCAGTGTTGACCACACCGCGCCTCGGATTGTGGCGGGGATGATTCGTACACCTCACATATGACCCATGAATCGTTCTCCTAAAGTTTCAATGGAAACCGAATTCGTTTGGTCGGTTTTCCGTATGTACTTAAAATGATGTCCATTTTAAACAAAAGAGAGCCACTTAGACTGATCCTGGCCACACCGCGACTCGGATTGAGCCCGAGTGGGCTCGTACATGTCACATATGACTGATTGATTGTTGTGATAAATTATCAACAGATTCAGAATGCGTTTGGTCGGTTTTGCGTTTGGTCGGTTTTGCGTATCCTGTCCATTTTAAACAAAAGATAGACAGTTAGAACGGTGTCGGTCACACCGCACCTCGGATTGAGGCAAGATTGACTCGTACACGTCACATACGACCCATGGATCCTTGTGCTAAAGTGTCGACACAGTCCGAATGCCTTTGGTCGGTTTTTCGTATGTCACTTGATGATTTTCACTTAAAATGACGTCTTTTTGAAACAAAAGACCGACACTTTTTGAGTGGTGTCGGCCACACCGCATCTCCGATTGTGGCGGGGTTGATTCGTACACGTCACATATGACCCATGGATCGTTCTCCTAAAGTTTCAACGGAAACCGAATCCGTTTGGTCGTTTTTCTGTATGTACTTAAAATGGTGTTCATTTTAAACAAAATAGAGCCACTTAAACTTATCCCGGCCACACCGCGACTCGGATTCATCCCAGGTTGGCTCATACACGTCACATATGACCCATGGATTCTTGGAATAAATTATCAACAGATTCGGAATGCGTTTGGTCGGTTTTCCGTAAGCCAGTTGATGCTTTTCACTTAAAATGACGTCCTTTTGAAACAAAAGACGGACACTTTGAGTGGTGTCGGCCACACCGCGTCTCCGGATTGAGCTGAAACCACCGTGAAACATTCTAATTATTATTCGTGACGTGTACGCGTAGACGGCACGTCAATCGGACGTGCGGTTTGCCCGGTACGGATCAATATTCATGTTTTAAGTGATGCGCGCGCTTCGAAACGCGCGTGAGGGGGTCCAAACGGGCCGAACGATGTCGGAATGGCCTGAAATCAGACGATAAATACGGGTGAGTGATTTATGAAGTGGTCGAGCAGACGGCACGTCAATCGGACGTGCCGTGTGCCCGCGGTGACCGACAACGCAGTTATGGTGTCATAAATGGCCAAAACGGGCGTCCAACGGTCAAATTCATAGCGGACGACCACAGATTCACCTGAAACCACCGTGAAACATTCTAATTATTATTCGTGACATGTACGCGCAGAAGGCACGTCAATCGGACGTGCGGTTTGCGCGGTACGGCTCAATATTAGTGTTTTAAGTGATGCGCGCGCTTCGTAAACGCGCGTGAGGGGGGTCCAAACAGGCCGAACGATGTCGGAATGGCCTGAAATCAGACGACAAATACGGGTGAGTTATTTATGAAGTGGTCGAGCAGACGGCACGTCAATCGGACTTGTTGTGTGCCCGCGGTGACCGAGAACGCAGTTATGGTGTCATAAACGGCCAGAACGGGCGTCCAACGGTCAAATTCATAGAGTACGACCTCAGATTGAGCTGAAACCACAGTGAAACATTCTAATTATTATTCGTGACATGTACGCGCAGACGGCACGTCAATCGGACGTGCGGTTTGCGCGGTACGGCTCAATATTAGTGTTTTAAGTGATGTGCGCGCTTCGTAAACGCGCGTGAGGGGGGTCCAAATGGGCCGAACGATGTCAGAATGGCCTAAAATCACACGACAAATACGGGTGAGTGATTTCTGAAGTGGTCGAGCAGACGGCACGTCAATCGGACTTGTCGTGTGCCCGCGGTGACCGACAACGCAGTTATGGTGTCATAAACGGCCAGAACGGGCGTCCAACGGTCAAATTCATAGCGGACGACCTCGGATTGAGCTGAAACCACTGTGGAACATTCTAATTATTATTCGTGACGTGTACGCGTAGACGGCACGTCAATCGGACGTGCGGTTTGCGCGGTACGGCTCAATATTCGTGTTTTAAGTGATGCGCGCGCTTCGTAAACGCGCGTGAGGGGGGTCCAAACGGGCCGAACGATGTCGGAATGGCCTGAAATCAGACGACAAATACGGGTGAGTGATTTCTGAAGTGGTCGAGCAGACGGCACGTCAATCGGACGTGCCGTGTGCCCGCGGTGACCGACAACGCAGTTCTGGTGTCACAAACGGCCAGAACGGGCGTCCAACGGTCAAATTCATAGCGGACGACCTCGGATTGAGCTGAAACCACCGTGGAACATTCTAATTATTATTCGTGACGTGTACGCGCAGACGACATGTCAATCGGACGTGCGGTTTGCGCGGTACGGCTCAATATTCGTGTTTTAAGTGATGCGCGCGCTTCGTAAACGCGCGTGAGGGGGGTCCAAACGGGCCGAATGATGTCGGAATGGCCTGAAATCAGACGAAAAATACAGGTGAGTGATTTCTGAAGTGGTCGAGCAGACGGCACGTCAATCGGACGTGCCGTGTGCCCGCGGTGACCGACAACGCAGTTCTGGTGTCATAAAAGGCCAGAACGGGCGTCCAACGGTCAAATTCATAGTGGACGGCCTCGGATTGAGCTGAAACCACCATGGAACATTCTAATTATTATTCTTGACGTGTACGCGTAGACGACACGTCAATCGGACGTGTGGTTTGCGCGGTACGGCTCAATATTCGTGTTTTAAGTGATACGCGCGCTTCGTAAACGCGCGTGAGGGGGGTCCAAACGGGCCGAACGATGTCAGAATGGCCTGAAATCAGACGACAAATACAGGTGAGTGATTTCTGAAGTGGTCGAGCAGACGGCACGTCAATCGGACGTGCCGTGTGCCTGCGGTGACCGACAACGCAGTTCTGGTGTCATAAACGGCCAGAACGGGCGTCCAACGGTCAAATTCATAGCGGACGACCTCGGATTGAGCTGAAACCACCGTGGAACATTCTAATTATTATTCGTGACGTGTACGCGCAGACGGCACATCAATCGGACGTGCGGTTTGCGCGGTACAGCTCAATATTCGTGTTTCAAGTGATGTGCGCGCTTCGTAAACGCGCGTGAGGGGGGTCCAAACGGGCCGAACGATGTCGGAATGGCCTGAAATCAGACGACAAATACGGGTGAGTGATTTCTGAAGTGGTCGAGCATACGGCACATCAATCGGACGTGCCGTGTGCCCGCGGTGACCGACAACGCAGTTCTGGTGTCATAAACGGCCAGAACGGGCGTCCAACGGTCAAATTCATAGCGGACGACCTCAGATTGAGCTGAAACCACCGTGGAACATTCTAATTATTATTCGTGACGTGTACGCGCAGACGGCACGTCAATCGGACGTGTGGTTTGCGCGGTACGGCTCAATATTCGTGTTTCAAGTGATGCGCGCGCTTCGTAAACGCGCGTGAGGGGGGTCCAAACGGGCCGAACGATGTCGGAATGGCCTGAAATCAGACGACAAATACGGGTGACTGATTTCTGATGTGGTCGAGCAGACGGCACGTCAATCGGACGTGCCGTGTGCCCGCGGTGACCGACAACGCAGTTCTGGTGTCATAAACGGCCAGAAAAGGCGTCCAACGATCAAATTCATAGCGGACGGCCTCGGATTGAGCTGAAACCACCGTGTAACATTCTACTTATTATTCGTGACGTGTACGCGCAGACGGCACCTCAATCGGACGTGCGGTTTGCGCGGTACGGCTCAATATTCGTGTTTTAAGTGATGCGCGCGCTTCGTAAACGCGCATGAGGGGGGTCCAAACGGGCCGAACGATGTCGGATTGAGGTGGGGATGACTCGTACACGTCACATATGACCCATGGATCGTTTTCCTAAAGCATCAACACATTTCGAATGCGTTTGGTCAGTTTTTCGTATGTCACTTTATGTTTTCACTTAAAATCTTATGGAAATTCATATAGAATATTTTTATATCATATTTAGTATGGATTAGATTTTAGTTGATCGTGCTATGAAACATTTCAGAGCTAATGAAATTAAGGAAGGTGGAGGGGATGTCCAGGGGGCTGTCCGGGGGGGCTATCCGGTGGGTGTCCGGGGGGCTGTCCGGGGACCAAGGAGGAGGGTGGGGGGGCTGTGCGGGGTCTGTCCGGGGGGTTTTTGGGGGTTGTTCAGGGGGTTGTCCGGGGTTGTTCAGGGGGCTGTCCGGGGGTTGTTCAGGTGGTTGTTCAGGGGGTTGTCCGGGGGTGTTCAGGGGGCTGTCCGGGGGGTGTTTGGGGGGTTGTCCGGGGTCCAGGGGGGGTGGGGGGTTGTCCGAGGGGCTGTCCGGGGGGCTATCCGGGGTCCAGGGTGGATGGTTGGGGGCTGTACGGGGGGTTGTCCAGGGGGCTGTCTGCGGGGGCTGTCCGGGGGGGCTGTCCGGTGGGTGTCTGGGGGGCTGTCCGGGGACCAAGGATGAGGGTGGGGGGGCTGTGCGGGGTCTGTCCAGAGGGTGTTTGAGGGTTCTTCAGGGGGTTGTCCGGGGTTGTTTAGGGGGCTGTCCGGCGGTTGTTCAGGGGGTTGTCCGGGGTTGTTCAAGGGTTGTCCGGGGGGTGTTTGGGGGGTTGTCTGGGGTCCAAGGGGGAGGGTGGGGGGGCTGTCCGGGGGGCTGTCCGGGGGGCTATCCGGGGTCCAGGGTGGAGGGTTGGGGGCTGTACGGGGGGCTGTCCAGGGGGTTGTCCAGGGGGCTGTCCGCGGGGCTGTCCGGGGGGTGTTTGGTGGGTGTTCGGGGTCCAAGGGGGAGGGGGGTTGTCCAGGGTCCAAGAATGAGGGGGGTTGTCCAGGGATTTCTCAAACACACAACCACTAAAAGACAACAACATCCATAAAAACAGACAATATATAAAAATAACTCAACTCCAATACTATACTACGAGTCCAGATAAAACCAACAACTAGAATAGATTAAACATCAAATCTCAAGTCAAAAATGTAACGGATCAATATGTCCCACATCAACATCACCATCTCCATCATCATCATCATCATCGCCCTCGTCATCGTCCTCACCCTCCACAATGCCTTCCTCCTCGCCTTCGCCCTCCTCCTCGCCCTCCTCATCTCCCTCCTCTTCCGCATCAGACTGCTCGCCATAATCATCTTCAAGCTCGACATCGGCCTGACCACCACTGGAACTGCCACCAGGTGCACCATATATTGAATGTATCGACGAAATGTATTCATCAATCGCTGGGCTGGCCTCTGCTGGAAGTGTTGGACGTAGAACATCAATAAATTTCATAAATGAACTGTTTTCCCCTGCAGACTGTTCTGCCGTCTCTGTGGCCCTTTTCTCAGCCTGTTCTGCCTGTGCCCTAACTTGCTGCAGCTCGGTGGCACTACAACTCGTACCTGAGGCAGGCCAATACCTCGTCGGGGCTATCCTAGGTCGGCAGCGTACTCTGCCAGAATGATCATCTCCCAACACCTGATGTAAGTGATCAGATGGCCCAAAATTGTCTGCTTCTTGGGCATCGAGGGCCTCTAAAGCATCCTGTTACAAATATAAATATATTGTTAAGTTACGAAATAGATATTAAAATATAAAATCAATAGATTAAAACTTACAATCTGCTGCGGAGTCGCTTCGTTGACAGCACGTCCATCCTTTTTTCGTCTACTCGAGAAAAACAGTTTTGCTCGAGGCACACGTCCTTCAATATTTTGTACTTGCCTCTACAATGACATTGAAAACAAAATTTATATAAAGACTTCAGCAAATAATTAAATAATTGAGGAAACAAAAGAAAATGTAAGTCGTAAAGAAAACTTATAAACAATTGTCATACCTGCTGCCTCTCATGATCCGGCATCGTCGTGCGTCCTAGTGTATGGAGGTATTTTTTTGCATCAATGTTTTTTTTATTTTTTCCAGATGATTCCTAAATAAAATTCGATAATGCAAAGGATAATATTAATACAAAACTTGAAATTTATTATTTAAATACCTCAAATGTAATTCATACCTTAAACTGGGTACTCGTCCAATGAGTAATCATCTGACGATACTGCTCTATAGGACAATCATCCACGACTGGTACCGCCTCTAACTCAGTGCCAACTCTAGCACGCCAGCCAATATACAGCTCATGCTTGTAGGCTCTCCAAAGCTCGCCTAAATCCTTTAGACGTTCCATTCGTGCACCCTCACCATCAGGAAAATTAAATCGAAGCTGAAATGAAAATATTAATTTATATAAATACAAAAAAAATTCATGGCATTAAATACAACAGATTTTTTTTACCCATATCTCTGCCCAAGCTCTATCATTGACCTCATGTGGCAAATGTCTCCACGACAGCGGGCTGACGGGAATGATGTCGGAGTATTTGGCAAGCGTCGCCATAAAACTCCGACATTGCTGCCCTGTTTTCTCAACCATCTGATTGTCTTCATTATATTCCACCATAACCTGTGTGCGACGGTTCCACACCGAACGCATGCGTGTACGGCCCCACCCCCGCCTCCTTTCAGTAGATGTATCTGTCATGAAAGAAAAACAAATATTTTATCAAAACATGTTATAATGAAAATAAATATTGCTATAAAAATTTGATAGGGTTTTATAAATATACCTGTGCTAGTCTGATCAATGAGTGGCGCCGGATCCACAGAACCTGATGGAACACCCTCTGGTGGAACAGGAGTCAAAGACGATGGAATATAAAAGCTCGGAGAGACAGAAGTAGAAGGAAAAGAAGATGGACCAACTGTATGACCTGATGCTGACTGGGGAGTGGGAATCATCATGGGCTGTGAAAATGATGGGGCAGAAGATGCAGAAGGTAGCGAAAACATGGGAGGTATAAATATCCCGTGTGTCCCTAACGACACACCGGGATCAGAATGTGGGAAGGCTGAAATGTCAGTGGGAGGGGCAGGGTCTAGTCGGGCACGCGCAGCTCTATGTCCACCTCTGGTACGAACCCTCCTCGTACCACCGGCCTGAGTACTAGGACCAGTACTAGGCTCCTCGTCGAATAACTGTCGATGTAATGGTGGATCCTACAATAAAGTTTACAAAAAAAATTAATCACATGACATTATATATTCTGTAAATATATATATATATTTGAAATAATGTACTCACTGTAGGCACTAATGGTGGAATGGCCATCTCCTCCATCCGACGATTGTTCTCCGCCATTTTTTTTCTTCGTCTCTCTTCAATTGGCTTCATTTCCTGCATTGGAAAACAAATATGTAATTAATTAGAAAAAGAAAATTAATGTGTAAACCAAAAAACTAAATATATGAGGGAATGAGGGGATTCATTGGTAATTTAGCTATCAATTGTTTTAGAAGAGCTTGAATGAATTTAATAAAACATACAAGTTGTAAAGTTCACCAAGTTAGAAATATTGTTTGATTTGGTTTGAATACAGTTCAATTCCAAATTAGAAAATGCAATTCAAATAAAATAGCAACCAATAAACATTGAAAATTCACATAACGGTCAAGTCAGCTAAAACATATTTGTGATCAATACTAAATAAATATGAATATTACCAACCTTAACAACCCAACTCGAGGTAAACCAAAAGAATTGAGAACATGGATGAATGATTCTATATATTTCCAACCACAACTTCAGGTTCACAATCAACTCTGACAATTGAGCTATTGGAGTCATCAAAAGAAATAAATGGATTGGTTCCAATGGCAATAGGGACAGTTTCAATTCCATCATCAGCATCATCAAAAATATGTCTTGGAATTACTTCAACTACGACACCAAATTCAGGTTGAAGTTGATATTTGACATAAAAAACTTGTTTAGCCATTGATTCCAACACATATGGTTCTTCGGTTGCAAGAGTGCGGGTCATATTAATTACTCGAAATCCACAATCATCAATAAATGTGCCATGTCTCGTCATCGAATCAAACCAATGGCATTTCATCATTGTGACTCGTCCATGAGAGTAATAATCCAATATTATTATTTTCTCAACGACTCCATAATAACCCACATTTTCAAGTCACGGTCTACTATCTGATGCGCTGGCATAACAATCTGTTGTGGCAGTAACCATAATACCATCATGTTGTGTTCTCATGTTTTTGGATCGTTCAGTGACAATAAATCTGTACCCATTGATAACAATTGATTTACAGTCACGAACCACGGTATTAGGACCAAAAGCCAAAGCTCTTATTTCCTCAGAGACAGAGTCAGCAGACAAACTCAATACCTGCAATATAAATGACAGTTAAACTTAAGTAAATATTGAAATAATTAATTTAAACAGTAATATTTTTACCTTCAATTTTAACCAAGCAGAAAACTCTTTGCTATGAAAAGTCTCTCTCCTTCTCAATGATAAATAACGATGCTTCCTATTTATCATTGTTTTATGTTCCCTGTAGATAAAAAAATATGAATAGTTTAACAGATATATATGTAAGATATACATATTCAATTTTGTTACCTGATATAGTCATCGAAAAAATCACAGTTGAACAAAACTGTGCGATGTGCCATCTCCCGCTCTTCATGGCTTAATGTCTTCAATGTATATGATCCAGGAATTCCTCCTGTTTGAGGAAGTGATGGAAAATTGGGTTCAATTTGCTCATATTGTTCTTCTTCATTTCTCATTGGTCTGTTCATTCTTGTAGTAAGATCAGACAAATACATTGAACAGAAATCCATACATTCTTGAGCTAAGTAACTGTTCACGATAGAACCTTCGGGATGATTCTTGTTTCGAACATAAGACTTTAATGTGAACATATTTCGTTCAGTTGGATACATCCAACGAAAAGAAACAGGTCCTCCGAGAAGTATTTCAGTTGGAATATGGACAGTCAGATGCAGCATGCATGTGAAAAATGATGGGGGAAATATTTTCTCCAACTCACACAAAATTAATGGGGCATCTGTCAACATTTTTTGCAAGAAAGACTTGGAAAACTTCTTAGCACAAAGATCTCTAAACAAATGGCACAACCGAATAACACCCACCCTTACATTATTGGACAAAAGATGACGGATTGCTATTGGAAGCAACTCATGCAGTAGAACGTGATAATCATGAGTCTTCAAAGATTTTAGCTTCAACTCTCTTCTGTTGACCCGTTTAGATATGTTGCTTGAATAGCCATCAGGAACTCTAATAGTCTCTAATACTTCCAAAAATTGTTTTTTTTCAGTAGGTGTCATCACATAAGAAGCACATGGAAGTTGCCATTTATTTTCACTGATACGCACAGGATGCAATTCTGGTCTGATGCCCCAATCCACCAAGTCACGTCGAGATCGTAAATCATCTTTTGTCTTCCCCTTGAAATTTAGAAGAACTGAAAGCAACATTTCACATATATTCTTTTCAATATGCATTACTTCTAAGCAATGACGTAGCAAATTGGTTGACCAATAAGGCAAATAAAAAAAGATACTCCTCTTCCTCCAATTGTAACAGGTTTCTGTGGAAACATTCTTTCTCTTTCCAGATTTCATTTGACCCTTCCCGAACGAAAAACTGAAATATTTCAATTCATTAAGCACATCAGTTCCAGACATACGCTGAGGTGGATCATCGATCTCTATAGTATTATCAAATCTTCGACGATTCATTCTATATGGATGATCCATTGGCAAAAATCTTCGATGTCCCATAAAACTGAAACTACAATGATGTTTCAGTCTTCTGGATCGTGTATTCTTCATACAAACTGGACATGACAGTTTCCCCTTCGTGCTCCATCCAGACATCATTGCATAAGCCGGAAAATCATTGATTGTCCACATAAGCGCAGCGCGCATCTGAAATATGTCTTTCGAACATGCATCGTATGTGCGCACACCCACATCCCAAAGAAGCTTCAACTCTTTTATTAAAGGTTGCATGTATACATCAATATCAATGCCAGGATCAGAAGGACCAGATATGAGTATACTCATGAAAGTGAAAGGTTTTTTCATACACAACCATGGGGGAAGATTATAAATGTGTATAAAAACTGGCCATGTGCTGTGCGAAGTAAGCATCTGCCCAAATGGATTAAAACCGTCGCATGAAAGACCCAGCCTCACATTACGCACGTCAGCTGCAAAATCAGGATGTCGAGCATCAAATCTCTTCCATGCAAATCCATCTGCCGGATGAACCAACTCATCATCAGTCTTCTTTCTCTCGGTATCATGCCATCTCATTTTTATTGATATGTCATCAGACATAAAAAGATTCTGGAGTCTGGGGATCAATGGAAAGTGCCACATTACTTTCTGTGGAACGCGGGATGGTGTTCCATCAGATTTTGACTTCCAACGGGATGTGCCACATTTTATACAATCATTTCGTTAAGCGGTTTCCTCCCAGAATAAACTGCAATCTTTCGGGCAAGCATGAATTTTGTTTCTTGAAAATCCAAGTTCCTCAACTAACTTCCATGCCATATAGTGGTTTGAGGTAATATCTGCATCATCTAGAAGTAAATCCTTGAAGAGGGTAAGAATGTAATCGATTGCTGTATTAGAAATCCCATACATAGTTTTCCCATGAAATAATCGGATTAAAATTTCCAGCTTTTTCATTTTATCGCATTGCCGATATACTGGAGTCGTGGCAGCATCATTCAATATTTTCACCCTATCAATATCATCATTTTCACTAGATACATCAGCTGTCCTCATATCGAAGTCTTCTTGAGTCGAAATCCTTTCTTTTTCATGATGACGAATAAACGGAAACCGATCATCTAACAAATTCTCCATTCCAGTCTTTTCATTTCGATCATCACCAATTTGAGATTTCGTTTTCTCCCCATTGTGATACCACAGAAAGTAGTTTGCTTGAAACCCATTTTTGGTTATGTGGTAGCTGACTTCTTCATGGCTCAACCAAGGTCTACCAACACAATTGGAACATGGGCAGTGTATGCGACCACTATCTGAAGCATTGTGAAATGGAAAATCTATAAAGCTCTCCAAATTGTTTTGAAAATCATCTGAGATCCGATCGGTTTCATACTTCCAACTTCTGTCCATTCTGTAAAAAGAATTTATATAAGTCATTTTGTCATAAACAATTCAATAGGCATTAACTATAATAGAATATACATTTATGTAAACGATAAAGGAAGAAAATAATCAAGGTATCAACTACACATGTCAAAAAAACATACAAATGTGTTATTGAAAAAATGTAAAACCAACAAGAACTTAATGTGTTATATCACATAACAGCATGACTCATCCCATAACCATATTAGTAGGGTATCATGAACATGAATAACATCAACCTTGTGCCATCCTCCTACCCTACATGACCCCAACCACATGCCACATCTTATTATAGCCTTATCACATCACACCTCATCGAAAAACACTAGGGAAATCATAGTACATCTCACCTGAAGACACATGGACAATCACATCGCGTCTTGCCTAAAAACACATGGTCAATCACTTTTGAAGGAAGAGTAGGGAAGACATGGTAGCTATCCAAACATATAACCACCATCCTAGATATTAGAAAAAATACCCATAACTCAAAACCTCTGATCGTTGGTAAGTTTAACCAACTCTGGTTGGGAATGTGTAGAAATAACATAAAAATACATGATATATAGATAGCACAAAATACTCAACCTATGGGTTCACATTAACTACATAATCACACACTTCACTACTACTATAAAACACATAAACCACACCACCACCACACAAGACACATATCATTGGAATATAATTCTACATTCAATAAGTCTATCTATGGAATTATCATAAGAATCCATGTATCAATTGGAATATAATTCTACATTCAATAAGTCTATCTATGGAATCCCTCCCTTGGATCCATGTATCACCAATGGCTTAATCAATATTCAAAGAAATGAGTCTATCCGTGGAATTCCACTGTGAATCCATTTATCACATAAAGCATATAAGTTAATAGAAACAAGATTATATACCTGACATCCTAATAGAATCCATGTATCACTATTTACTATTAATCATTTAATGAATTTCATTTCATTTAAACAATTCATTAAACATACCAAGGTCAAAAAAAAAGGTATTTAATACAACTCACCTCAAAATGGTGACTTAATCAAATAATAACCTGAAAACAATGAAGCTTCATTTACTCATGTTGTAATGACAAGATAATGAGATTCTATTGCTTAATCAATCAATTCCATATCATGGTCTCAACATAACTCATAATGGCTAGAAATTCAATGAAAATTCAAGCACTCACATGGGAATTTTTAATATAACACTCCTAACAAGACTATAAAGATATCACATGCATTAGTTATAATATATCTAACATGGTAGCATAAAATATAAGATAAATTCAATACAATTTCATAGATTCATAGCATAGTCTCTACTTTACTCACATTGGCAAGGCAATACAATTAAAACATGTGTTAAAAAATAATTGGCATTCATGTATTAAAGGGGAATGCAAACCATAAATTACCCTTAATTAATTTAATTTACAATTCAATTCAGAAATCGAACAATCAATTCGATTTATATAACCTTTCACAAATGACATCCCATGTTCAAGGGGTAAAATCCAAAAAGGAATTTTCAAGAAAACTCACCCTTAGGCGCCGGCAGTAGCTCCAAAATCGTCTAAACTGAAGGGAAAAATAAAAATAAGTTTAAATACTAACCAAACATTTGAATACCATTTGGTGGTGTGAATTTCACTTTGAATTGTTAAAAAATCAAATTGGTAGGATGTTAGAACCAAAGTGATCTGAGTTTGAGAATGATAATGATTTTTTATTTTTGTAAATATATTTTCAAGTTGATCAATGTATAAATATGAAGGACTAAGACATAATTTATTTCATGATCCATAAAATACATTCCCAATAATAAAATCCAAGGATCTAGAGGAATAACATCTTTGTAAGATTACATACATAAATTCATGATCAGAAATGTAAAAAATATGATTATTTAAAACTCCACATAATTCTTATACAATCCATAGAAATTATAAAACTATATATGACAATCCAAGGCACAAAAAAACAACTTTGAAAGTTCTCTCAACACCCCACAAGCCGGATGCCACACTAGTTAGGGATAACACTCAACTAGATGGAGGTTTTACTCATTGAGATCCAAACATTGGAATACATTTTGAGATAAAGAAGAAGAAGAACCTGAAGAAGAGCTGGAATCCGGCCGGCAGTATCTCCAAAATCGGCTGCTGCTGCTCCCGTTAGGGATCTGTAACGCGAATGGGGGAAAGAACGGGCGGCTGGGTTTTTTGGGGAAAACCTTTTCCAACGGTTTTAAAAAACCGTTGGCATATGTATGTTTTTCCCAACGGTTCTATAGAACCGTTGGGATAAACTCCCCCAAACCCATCTATCCCAACGGTTCCTTAGAACCGTTGGGAAAAACTCCCAAAAACAAAGCTTCCCCAACGGTTCTAATGAACCGTTGGGAAAAGCCTCCACTATTCACCTCAATACCAACGGTTTACTATAACCGTTGGTAAAGCCTTCCTAAACAATCCTACCCCAACGGTTTCATAGAACCATTGGTATGTAAGTGTGGGGAAAAACCCAAATTCCAGTAGTGAAATCTACCACCTCATAAAATGATGATTGTTCATTATTCCTTTACCACATACCCAGATGGAAATTATGATGAAAATTATATTTATTTTTAAAATATCTTATATTTATAATATCATTATTCATCAGTAATTATTTTATAACACATACCTTTATATGGTCCATTTTATACAAATACGATAATGTTTTTTAGAAATTATGATCTACCACCCCCTCATGATGATGTGATTTGTTTAAAAAATACATGGAATATATTAAATATTTGTTTTTTGAAATTATAGGATATATTTAAGGAATATGAAACGGGTGAGGAATATGAACCCTTTTGACTTTGTTGGTAATGTTGCATCATTTTGAACCTTTGTACTTGTGCTCTCTTTTTATTTAATAAATTTGGAGGACTGGGAATTTTTCCTTGGCCTACATATTTTAGGTTATATACAAATATACATATATGCCATTTTTTAATTTCATTCAATGTGAAAATAAAACAGAAACAATGTTTATGCGTACGTATGACCATCCATCTCCATGGTCGGTGTATTTAATTTCCTAATTATATATTATATAATTATTATAGTAAAAATATAATTAATATAAATGGTATTTATTTCATGTTTTCCATTATATAAGTCATGATATAATTAGAAGGAGCAATGAAACAACAAATTAAGATGCACGAAAAATGTGAATATTAACCGATGTGAAACCATAACATAAAATTGTTAATAATAGTGTAATATAATGTAAAAATAAAAAAATATGGTATTAGGATAAAAAATACGGTTCTAGGATAGATTTATAATAAACATATATTTATTATAAATAATTTTTTAATGAGTACGAATAGAGTCAAGACATAAGGTAAGGGGATTTCTTCTCACTTTTTATTTTCATGAGATAGATTACTTAATCACCCTAAATTTCATTTGTGTGGTGTTTATACTACCCAAGTATGTATTATATGATCCATATTATTATTTTTATAAGTATTTAAATATCATCTAAATTATGTTTATTTCATGAGGATTATGTATCCAATGTTACCAAAACAATAAAGTAACATTGTCTAAATTTTCCTTCTTTGAGATACATGTCATGTCATGCACCTATATATATATATATGGTGTTTATACAATATTTTAACATATCAAATCATGAATAAATTTATTTTCATTGTATTTTATGATTTATTTAATGTTATTCCTTCCATCAGAAATTATTGTTATCAAAATTTTAATTATTTATTACTACGATCTCACCATTTATCGAGATTATTTATGACTGTGTTTCTATTTTTTAGATAATAATATCTATATCTAATTAACTCTCTTGGATTTTATTACACAATGGATATGAATGTTATATCAATGTAATGGTACCACTTAATCAATCAATTTTAGATAAGATACTTATTTTATTTTAATAAAAATCCAACTTCATTATCCTTTCGGTCAGAAATATGTGTTCTTTCAAAAGCCTGAATTCTAAAAATGAATTAAAAAATGTTCTTCATTTATCGTGTCATGTATAATTAAAATTTTACCCTTCTTTTACCTTTTTAAAAATGGTATTAAAAGGAATATTCTTTTCATTTTCTGGTAAAGAAATGATTCTGATCTTTTGAGGTAAAAATAGAATGTTCGGAATATATTTGCATACCTACAGTCTTGGCCATCATTTACTTGAAGCTTTTATTGTAAGACTTCAATATTACTTTTTAATTTAAATTTTTTATAATAATAAAATTTAAATTCTTAGTATTTAAAATGTTTTTTGATGAAAGAGGTTTTAGTAAATCTTTTATACTTATTAGTTCTTTCTTTAAAATTTATAAAATCAATATTTAAAGAAATAGGTCTTAAAAAATTATTTTATGTTTCAAAAATTATTTTTTAAATTTTAAATAAATATTTATAAGATTCAAATTATTTTTAAGGGAATGTTTTTGAAAACTTAATCAAAATTATTTTAAATTATTTCAAGGGAAATTGTTTTCAAAACATTTTCAAACTCTATTTTTATATTTTCAAATAACAATTTTATCAAACTATTTTTAGGGATTTCATTATACACTTTTAAGTTTATTTTCCTGATTTTTTTTCAAAAGTATGTATGATTAAAAGATCATTTTTCAAAGAAGAAATATATTTTCCTTAATAAATTTATTAAAAGTTTTTTTAAATTATTTTCTCTATATGATGACATTGTTTCATGTTACTCATACCCCTTTAGAAAAAGAATCAAAGGTTCCATTTCTATTAATTAACCAAAAGTTTTTTGTTTTGATAGAATGATTTTTATGAAATGCATTTATATTTCATGGTTTATATGTTTATAGAATCCATTCCCCATCTACAGTTTGTGTGCTTTTGAAACCCATTTCTTTTCATGGGTTCTACTTTGATGAAATACATATGAAACCATTAGTTTTACTCAGGTCAAGATAGGGTTAAATTTTTCTGACCCCCATTTGATATCCTTGGATTATGATTGATTTTTTTAAAACCAAATATTTTATGGTTCATGATATGATGGATGTTTTATTATCCTATGGAACATGTATGGAATATTTTATTATGAGATGGGTGGGGCCTATATCAAACTCTAATTAATTGGGTAATGATCTATATTTCATGAGTTAATTATGGGAATAAATATGAGGGGCATGATTATATATGGGAATATGGGGAAACCTAATCCCTTATAAGGAAAGGACTGTGAATGTGGATGGTTTTGTATCCCACCAATTAGGTTCAGTAATCATGATGATGCAAGAAGTAAAACCTGATCCTATATTGAATGATGGGAAAACCCAATCCACTTTGGGAAGATTGGGAATCTTGATCCATTATAAATAAATGATTGTGATAAGGGATGGTGGTGTGTCCTGGAAATTAGGTGAAGTTCCCATGAAGTGTCGTGATAAGTTTTAGCAATGCGTCTTAACTTATAGGTAATTATATCATATGTTTACGTATCAAACAATTTTTTAACTTATTTTTATGATATTATTTAATTTTTATATTCACTATCTCCTTAGGATTCATGTCTTATGAACTCCAAATATTAATTCCATGATTTTTTTTCTGATTATATGATCATTATGGTACGATCTTATAATGTTATGATCACATTTTCATGTTCATGATTATTCCTCAATGTCTCACATGTTTACCTATACTTATAATCTAAGATCACCCATTTTTATGTTTTATTCCATTTTTATTAATATATTGGTCGTAATTGATATGACTAAGATGGGTGTTAGTCAAGAAGAACCTAGTGGGAGATAATGTGGCGCATTTATATACTACTATTTATGATTCCATGATTCCAAATACACTAAAATAATACAGTCTTTGGGAATTTCTGTAATGTTTTAGTTATATTAAAATGTGATTTATTATAAATTTACATTAATTATGGTTTGTTATAGTTGGTATTATAGAAAATTATTAGTCAACCTATAGAAACTAGGATCAGAAAACTGAAGAGAGTTCTCTAGGTATATATCTAGTAATTTATCTTGGGATGTCTTTATGAATAACTATAAGGATGAGTTAACATTTCAGAAAATGTCTTGGAATTTTGGTTAAAGTGAGGGTTAGTGCATTCTTATAAATACATCTATGTTTTGATACGAGGAGTGGATGTGGATCTAGAACTGATGTTCTTAGATGTACGAAATCTGACATGGTTCTTTGGTCCAAACTCACCAAAACCCGTTATATGAAAATGATCCATGTTATGCTCCCATTTTGAAACTCCCAGGGGATATGATTTGTGAATATCTAACCTCATTATCGACCATCATGAAAAATTGAAATAGAAGATGACTATAAATAAAGTATTATAAAAAAGTATCATAGGTGTCATGATTTGAACATTCTACCTGATTTATTTTCAAGATTATGTGGTTTCCCACTATGATAAGAATTATTAACAGAATGATTTTTGGTTTTACTTAATGCTGGGAACTAGAAGGAACCAACATTCTATTGGAAGTGAAAACAATTTGCTGATGACTAGTCAAATTGGATTATCATAGGTGTAAATATGTTGTTATCATGCCAAATTAGTTATAATTGTACATGATGATGAGACGATAGTTGCAACGTGTAAGGAAAGATGTATTATGTAAAATTATGAGGTAACATAGCTAATGAATTAAGGATTATGTTGATTAATTGAATTTTCTATTTACTTGTATTCATGAATTATGAAATATAAAAGGATTATTTAGTTCTGGTTTTTTTCTATGGATTTATAAAAAAACATTTAATGGTTCTGATAGAATGTAAAAGCTATTTATTGGAAAGGTAGTGTCCATGGAAAATTAACTATTATTTAAAACGCAAACCATAATATATTCTAAATTTCAATATAATATTATAGGTTTTATGATCTATGGGAGATGAATAAGTATATTAAACAATAGTAATTATCATGGTACTAATTAAGGACATATTGATAGGAGGTTTATTTTATAATTAATGGATTTTATAGAATTTTTTGATTTATTAAATAAGATCTAAAAAAATATAGAATAATTAAACAATATTTTTTTCAATAAGTATTTATCATAATTCAAGTCATTACAATGTTCCAATAAAATACATGATGAATGAAATCACATGTTTGGAATGTGACTACCAATTAGTACAATGAGATATATGGTGGCTTAATGTGAATCAGATTTCATAATTTTCACTCTAATGTATAGGATTTTTATATTTCAGATGGGTTATAAGGTAAACCTATAAAAAAAATGTTTATGTTAAACATCATAGTATGTTTTTATGTATTGCGGTTGTGTTAAAAACATTAGATAAAAGTCTCTTTACTGATTAAATTTATTTTAAGGATATCTACTATATTTATTTTGGAAATTATATTACTGTGGTTTTACCAAAATATATCATGCATATCGTGTGACAACCAATCATGTCCAGTAATTCCATAAGTTATGAGACCATGACTAAATGATGATAATATTTGCATGCCTACAACTAGCCAATGTGATGTCCAGGTTAATGTTTAATAATTTTTTATGAATTAATATTAATGATGAACAAGTAGAGTTACATTTTATGTATATTGATTAATATATAAACCATATTTATTTTGAGGAACGTTCATAATAAAATAGTTATACTTTGCATTATTTTATGGGCCATAAAATATGATAAAACAATATTTTATTAGTTAAAGAATCAAAGATAATTTTTGGACATCTATTTCATGAAGTAATAGATGAATCAAAAATATTCTAATGCAAAAAAAAAAAGAATGAATTTTTTATAAAAATATATCAAATAAGTATATTTCTTTATATTATTGTTCAATAAAATAATTAATCCACAATAGGATAATAATAAAAAAAATTTCTAATACCATATTTTTTTATTAAAATGGTGGACTTAAAATAATCATATATTTATTAATTTGAGGCCCTAAACTATTATTTTATCATTAAATTATTTGTGATGGACTAATTCTATTAGTGGCTATTAATATTTACCCATTTCCTCAATGTTTAGGATTTTACATTCCAACAATGTTCTCATATGTGGAACCTAGTTATATGTTACTTTGGGTAAGCATTATGTTTCCAATAGTCCATATTAAAGGATGTTTTAGTATTCATTTTTATTAAGTGGGTTTCTATGAATGGAATTTTAAATCATTAAAACATTATTAAAGTAGAATAATTTCCTAGATAAATTTATTTTAATGGGTGTAGAATGTAACATCCTTAGATATTGTGAATATATTTGCAAATAATTAAATTTTCATTGATGTCCATAGTAATATTATGTAAACCATTCTTTTCTTATAGAACCAAAATGGATTTCTAAACATAAAACACCAACTCAGCATACGTTACACACAACACTGACTCAGAAAACATTATATGCCACCACACTTTGCTTACATTACACAAAACAATGAGTTTCTATTGAAAAATATTTTATTGTTATAATTATTTAAATGTGATAGTTATAACCTAGCCAATTAAATAATAAAAATTATTGGTAATAATAATTTTCAAATAATTTTTATAATTTTTTTACATAAATATGATATACCGATAATGAAAAATATAATTTTTGGTTGGCTTTATATGTTTTAAAATTAAATTTCCTTCAAATGAACTATTGTTCATGACCTTATTTGAAAAATAATAAAATTAAATTTTAACAAATATTTAAATTTAACTTAATAAAATAACTTTCATTTTTTAATTTAAAATTTCAAAATTATATTCGGGTGATTTTTTGGGGATTTTATGAGAAATATCATTTTTGGATGAACAGTGCAACCCAGTAAGTTTTAATAAAAATATAATTTTTACATAATTTAATAATATAGTAAAATTATATTTTCATTGGTTTTAATGTCTCAATAGATAAATTATTCATATTATAATATTGTTTATTTAATTGGATTATTTTTTATATTGAATTTCGATATGAAATCATAATGAACATTTTATCATTCTCAAAATATAAAAACCATCATTCTTGAAACACAAATGAGATTAAAATTATAAAAAACTTTTAATCTTATATAAATTGAATTTTGAAAAATTTAAATAAAATTTTTTAATTAGTACAATATTTATTGTAAAATAAGATCAACTTATTTTTTGTCTAAAATTATTAGTGAAAGTGATTAAAATTAATTATAGTGATTAAAGTAAAATTAAACATAATATGGGAATAAAAAGTGAACTTAAGGGCCCAAATTACCTATCCACTTGTACATCACCCATTTTATGGACATGATTCGGTAATAAAAACTTCCATTATTTACTTTATTTTGGTTCTTATTACTTTTATTTGTTACAAACATGGGTGCAAATAACTTGTTTTCAAAAATGATAAGTGTCCCCTTTCCATCCCTTATAAATGGCCACCACATATAACTATTCTTCACAACAGTCAAACCATAGAGTCGTATCCAATATATTTACAGTCTATATAATAAAATCCATAACTTCGTCATTTAATTCTCCCTTTAGTCTGAATTGTATCCATGTCATCCCTTTGGTGAAAACCTAAATGAGTTACCCAAAGAAGATATATCATCTTTCTTGAATCTCCTTCATCATCTTTTCATTCCCCACTACGTTAATTTTCCTTATTAAATGTCTATAAAACCACAATATTATCCTTAATATGCATTTATTTGTTATTCTATGTGTTCTACCTACACTTACACGTACTTCTATCTAATGGGTAACAAACATACTATTTATGGGTATGGAAAACTATCGCCTCACAAAACATTGATTATTCGCTTATTATTTACCACCTATAATGGTGGGAATTATGATAGAAAATATATTTATATATAATATATTTGATATTTATAATGTCTTTGTGATTTTTTAATTATATTATAACACATACATTTATTCTTTCCTTTTTTTGTAAATATAATAATTTCGTTTGAGAAATTGGGGAATACCATCCCCACAAAGTGATGTGATTTATTCACATATTACATGGAATGTATTAAAGATTTTTTAGGGAAATTATATGATATATATGAAATAATAATTCTAATTTAGTAATATTTTATTCGTATATAACTATATGTAATTTTATTTCTTGCTTTCAACAAGACAATATAACTAAAACCACGTTCACAGATAAGTACGACCTACCTTCTCAAGGAATGGTGTATTCCATTTCATACCTCAATATTATATTACTAATTATAATTAAATATAATTTATATAAATGATATCTAAATAATTTTTTACATTCCTTAAATTATTATTTAATTATAATGACCAAATAAACAACAAATATAGACACATGTGAAAAATAAGGTCAATATTACCAAAAGTGAATCCTTAACATGGAATTTTCTATAATATGGTAATATAAAGTAATAATGAAAACATATATGGTATTAGATATAATAATACATTTATTTGATAGATCTATTGTAACATTATATTTATTATACGAGATATTTGAACGATTATTATGGGAGTTAATACACAAGGTAAGGGTATTTCATTAAACATTCTATTTATGTAAGATACATGACTTAATCCACAATAATTTCATTATCTTGGTTTGTAAAATTACCATGGATTTGTTCTGTAATTATTATAATTATGTCTATGGGTATTTAAATATCCACTTAATGATATTTATTTCATGAGTGTTATGTTTCCAATGTTACCAAAATCAATAATGTTATTGTGTTTTTATTTTCCTTCTTTGAGACACAATCCATGTCATGCCCTTATATTTTTCTATGTGGTATATATACTTCCTTGATGTATGTTTTATCATTAATAGATTTTTTTAGGATTGTTTAAGCTTCATGTTATTTTATTGTTTCAATCATGAATTAATGTTACCCAAATAGTAACACTTTATTACTACAATCTCATCATTTATCGAGACTATTTATGTTTATGCATCCGTTGATGAGACATTATAATCCATATATCAATAACTATAAATAATTTCTTACCCTATGGATATGAATGTAATATACTTGTAACTTTACTATTTTTTACACTATTTTCTTCTAAATATACTTTATAAAATGTTTTTATAAAAATAAGACTTCACCTATTTTTTCTATCATAAATCTTCGATCATTCAAAACCATGACTTCTAAAATTGATTTCCAAAAAGGTATACATTTATCATATAATTTTAATGTAAATTTTAACAGGTGATTTATCTTTTAGAAACATGTTTCATAAGGAATAATCATATTTTTTACAATCAAGAAAATTTAATGATCTTTTAATATAAAGAAAGAATGTTCAACATATACAAACATAACCACTATCATGACTATCATTTCCATAATGATTCCACTATCATTTTACAAGTTTATTTTTCTAATAAATTTTTTTTTTCAAAATATTCTAGAAATTATTTTTATGAATGTTTAAATGAAAAAAATTACCAAAATGGTTTGTATTTATCAATGATTCCCTTAAATAGTTTCAAAACTATTTTTAAATAACATGTTTTAAAAAAATGATTTATGTTTCAAAAAGTATTTTAAATGTTTAAAATAATTATTTATATGTTTTGAATGTATTTTAGATGAATGGGTTTTCAAACTGTATTCAAGATTCTTTTATAAGCTTTCAGGTAAAGTGGTTTTCAAAATATTTTCATGCTCTCTTTATATGTTTTCAAACAATATGGTTTACAACATATTTTGAAATATTTTTTAATAATATTTCTAGTTTATTTTAAAGAAAATGGTTTTAAAATGGTTTTATGTTTTAATGATCCCTTTTATATTACTAAAGTATAATTTCATTAAAAAATGTTTTGAAATGATATATCCAAATTAATTTCTATATAAAATTACATCTGTTGATGTTACTCATTCTCTTTAGGTGACTAATTCAATTGTTCCATCAATATTCCTTTACTGAATGGTTTATGTTTTAATCACATGATGTTTACGAAACCCATTTCATTTTCATGGGTAATATTTTTATGAAATCTATTACTCTTCCATGAGTTTTATTCTGGTGAAACCCATTTCCTTTTAAGGGGTTTACATTGAGGAAATTATTATGAATCATGTTTTTTTTCTTCTGAGGTTTAGATTTTATTTCATGATTATGACACCCATTTCAGTTCATGGGATTATTAGAGGATGTTTAAAAAACCCATACCATTTGATGTGCCATGAAATGATGAATATCTTATTATCATTTGGAACATGTAGGAATAATTTTATTATGAGATGGGTGGGACCTACATCTCCCAATAATTCAATAGGTAAATATTAATATCTCCTGAGATAATGATGGGAATCAATCTGATGGGCTTAAACCTCAATTGGATGATGGGGAAGCTAGATCCCATACAAGGAAATGACTATAAATAGGGATGGTGGTGTGTCCTTCCCTATAGGTATACTTAACATTGATATAGAAGATGGGGAAATATGATCCCCTATGGGAAGATGGGGAAACCTGATCCACTTTGTGAATATGGTGAAAACTAAACCCTTAAAAGGAAATCACTTTCAATGGGGTTATTGGTGTGTCCCGCCGAGTAGGTGAAATTCCCATGAGGTTCCTTGATCTGTTCATGGAGTATTTATTTTCTTATTTGTAATTATATCAAAAGGTTATTTATTTTACAATTAAATTCCGTATTCCTATGATATTTATTCATGGATTGTTTTATATATTTCCATATGATCAATTTCTTAATAACTAACTTCATTTATGCCATGATTCATGTTTTTGATGTTATGATATATAGACGATGATTTTACAATGTTAATATCATTTTCTCATGATCATATTTATGCTTACATGCCACTATTGTATTACATTATTGATCATATGATCTCACCCATATTTTTGTTTCCTTCCCCATGTTATGAAGAAAGGTATTATTTTTTATGTGTCTATGAAGGGCGGTAGTCGAGAAGAACATAATATGATATAATATAGCTCATTTATATACTAGGGTTTAGGGTTACATGTTTCCAAAGGCAATACAGTAATACAATCATTGGGTGTATGTTTGTGTGATGCCTTAAGTATTACACAAAATATATTTAATTTCAAAGTATGTTAATAATGGGATACTATACAACAAATATTAATATTTAAAATAACCGATTTTGGGTGTATTAGTGTGTGTATATTTTCGACCAATTACTTTCATACAAGTTTCAATCATATTATAGGGTCATGACCATTACTTTTTAAAAATAAACACTTATACATTTTAACTAGGTTACATGTTTTTAACTATGTAATTTTATGTTTATTTAAAATAACTTAACACCTATGAAAAAAATTGGGTGTTATTGAGAAAACATTGAACATAATTTAATCAAATTCAGAACCAATATATTATAAAATTATCTTTTGTGTTAAAATTGATAATTTCTTGAAAATCTATTTTAGTAGATAAAATTACATTTTGAACATTAAATATTCTTAATATTATATAGTATTGATTACCAATTGTGTTTGTGTTATTATATTAATTTATTTGTTTATACATCATTTTATATTAATTATTTATAATATTTCAATTATATTAATTCAATATAGATTATAATATATTAATAAGATAATAATTTTAAAATCATTTCTTAGACATTATCACGTTCATTAACACTAATCATAATAATCAAGATTTTTTTAACAAAAAATATAATGAGAAATATTGAACAATATGAACAATATTAACATAATTATAAGATTAATTTTTTCATGATATATATTTTTATGTGTATAAAATTTAATCTTGATTTTGTCAAATGTAACATGAAAAAACCCTTAATTTAGAAAAGTGAATTTTAAGCATAATTTTTAAATATTAGAAACAATTTTTAGTTTTATTGAATTTAATGATATTAAAAGGAAAATTAATGATAAAATAGGTGTTATTTGAAATTGAAATAAACTTTTAACCTAATTTCCCCCAAATTAAAACATAATTAACAATTATTAGATAATTAGTTTCCATAAAATATTATCTTATATTATAAAATTGTATTCCAGGGGTTTATAAATGAAAAAATCATCTTTAGGATAATTATTTTATTATATACATATATACTGAATATTTATAAGGCATCAAAGACTCTTATGTCTAATAAAATTTCCATATTAGAAAAATTAATTATTTACTAATCGCCTAATATTCGATATTTTTTTGGAAAGTTCTAAAAAATACATCCAAAGATAATTTTTTTGTGAGAATTTATTGAATTAATCTCAATTTATTAAATTTTTATTTTTAAATCCTAAAATTTAAATTCCTAAAAGAAAATAAGTTATATAAAGAAATATGGTTTTATTGAAAATAACATATTGTTACTATAAAGTCGTATTAATTAATTTTGTTCAAAAGTTAATAAATAGTTATGGTTTTACATATTAGTGAATATGATAGATTTATTAATAATTTATAATTAATAAATTATGATTTTTACACTATTTATAGAATAAATGATTTGTTATTGAACACATGGATGTATTTAAGGTAATTATAATTTCATGGAGTTAGAGTACACATGTGTGATGTTTTCACTTATCAAGGGATGGAAATAAAGAAATCATAATAATAATTCACCTTACCAAAATAATTATAAGATCATAAACATATAATATATTAATAAGAAGTATCCTTAATAAAATCCATATAAAGAGGGAGAGAATAATGAATCACATTACGTCCTGGATATTGTATTACACAAGTATTCATGAGCAACATTATTTCATTTTCAACATATTGGATTGTAAAAAGTTAAATGATATTTTATAATTAACGAAGCATAAAAATTTCATTAATAAAACATATGGAAATTCAATCAATCATAATAACTAACAATGAATGAATTAACCAAGAATTAACTGTATAACTACATGGTGTCAGTAGTCCACACATATGAATGAGTGATACCTTAAAATCCAAATTCAATGACAAATTATGGGAAATGGATTTGAAATAATCCTAAAAATATCAATATACTTTATATACTTTATTTTTCATCATTATATATATATCATGTTTATATACTTTTTAAGAATAGATAAAATTGAAATATTTTAGGTAGGATTTTTACATATTTATTGAGATAACTCCTTTTTCATACACCATATTCCTTGAATGATTATTCTTATATGGAAATAGGATATAAGATAAAGATAAGGGTTTATGGAAGGAGAGACACAAATGTAATGACATAATATATTTCAATAATTTTAGTTAACTTTGATATGAATTTTGTTAGAACCCAATCATTATGTAGATATATTATGGTCATTATTAAGGTAATGTTTTACCTTTTTTGAGTATATATTTGTTGGATTTTTTTGGGTTGTTTTTTGTGATATGGAAGAAATGTGGAATCCCAAGGGGATATGTTTGGATGGTACATAGTTAGTGAAACCTGTGAAGCTTTCCCCATAAAATATTATAGGATATATTTAAGATACAGGATGTGGAATATGGTTTGGCCAAACCATGATCCCTAAAAAAGGGGGATATGTATGTTTGGATCATGGGTTATCAATCCCTGTTCCACTGAGTATTAACCATGAAACTCCTAAGAGTAGGTACATGGTTAAGTCACACTGTCGGGAAAATATTTTTCCCCAATCTAGGAAACCATGCTTGGGGAATTTATTTCGTTTATGTTTAATAAAATATCAAAATCCCCTATTTTAACCCATATTCAAACATTCTTATCCCTAATCAGTTTTTTATCATCTTTTGAAGATCCTCAGAGGCCTCCAATGTAACAACCCAAACATCCATTAATGGGAATCCCTCTTAATCAAATTAAATGTCTCTTTATGTAAAACATTTATATAAAATTTCAACTTCTTTGGTTTTATGTTTTTGAATTTAAAATGTTGTCAATAATTGTGACTTTTGGTAATATAGTCATTGAACAGTGATCACATGAATAATATAAATATAGGTCTTTAACAAATACAATTCACTCAGATAAAGGAGGCGATGGCCTAATTCAGTAGATGTTCCCCATACAAATCCCATTTGACAATGCTTGGAACATAGGATGATTCTTTGGGATTTGTTCTTGACCAAGCCCAAGTCGAGCTTGAATATTATAAGCTTGAGTGGAACCGCCTACAAAATAAGTGGATTTTGATAGAGATTACCACCCATGCAATGTTATCTATGCCACCCCAAGAGTCGGTCACCATTGGAAATCTTACCTTTCATTATTATTAGGGTGTTATAAGGGGTTATGTAACAAGACATTATCACTATGGTTATGTACATTATTTTTGTATATAATAATGAATATACCTTCATTTTATTATTGTTACCTTGTAGATGGTTTATAAAGCACAAATAGTATTTTTAGTTAATATTCAACTGTGAAATCTATTTTGATGAATTAATGGATTTCTAAATTAAATAATATTTTAATAAAATATTATTATTTTAAAAATTAATTATTAAATATAAATATTTTTTTAATTTTATGAATCCAATCGTAATTTTTATTAAGGTTTGAAAGCCGTTTTTTTCACAACCCATGAATTTTCGATAATTGTTAGTTTTTATATTAATAGTAAAAATTAATATATTTAGAAAATTATTTAGATAAAATGAATATTATTTCTAGAATTAGGATGTCAAAATTATCCAACAGTGAATTTTTCAAATTTTTTTGAGATAATCAAATTTTTGGGAAAAATTAAATACCATTTACAGATAATATGTGTTTTATGACATCATAATGACCCAATAGTGATTTAATAAAACAATATAAGCCTTTTTTCGGCTAATATCTGTTTTTCCATTAAAATAATTATGATTTTAGGTTTTTTTGACTTATTTTACAAAGCATTAATGGAACCTTCAGGGCTTATTAAACATCTTGTCTTCTTAAATTGTTTTCCTTGGGAGTGTGACTCACCTCCACATAAGAAACCCCATTATTTAAAGAATTTCGGACTTTGGAATTATAAAATATTTTTTTTCTACTTCCCTTTTCCAAAAACCATGGGCAAAACCATGGTATTCTTTGTATTTTGGATTGGTTTAATGTGAGGTGTCCCAAACCTAAATAATAAATAATTCCCTCACCTTTTTTATATAAACAAACAACAGATTCAACTTTCTCATCCCTGAAAGCCATTGTAGATCATCCAACCTATACACTACTATCTCTATAATCCTCCCAAGGTTCCCCAAGCTACCAAAAATCCTCTCTCAAGCCTATCTCAAGCCTTTGGAAGCACACTTCCATGTAAGGGTTTTTCTTTCTTTCTCATTTTTTCCAATATTATTTAAATTTTTATTCCATATTAATTTAAATTATAAATTTTGGGGTATGTTTTTCACCCCCCCCATACTTCCCTATTTATTTTTGAATGATGATAGATCCCTTTCTCTCTCATTAAATTCCTCCCATGTACTCCTGTTACTATGTAAAAATTCTGAAAGAAATTTCTCTCTCCTCTTTTACATTCAAGCAATTCTTTTGTATCATGACTCTAAATTCCATTATAATTGTTGGTAAATGTATCTATATGACCCCATTACTATCAATTATATGTAAATATTATGAGACACCCATTTCTCTCTCATCAGCCATTTTTATGATTTATTATGTCACGTCGTTGCGCTGCCGAAATTGCACCATTTTTTCAAGACAATGTAATTGTGTTGTGAATACCATGACCATTTATCTATAAAGGGTATTCACCTTTATGAACATATAATTATTTATTATAAAATTTCATGTATTAATTCTAGTTTATTTTATTGGGAAATAAATTATTTTATTTATGAATCCATGTTATATGATCCATGTGGCACACTTATGCATGAAACGAAATGTTTAAGAAGGGTGCACCCTTATAACGCACCAATGCATTGGGTAAAGTATAGTATCAGATACCTCTTGTTCAATGGGGTTTTACTCATGATAATTCTTGTGCAACGAGGTTTTACTCAGGCTTCACGTGCAATGAGTATTTAATCATTCTCCATGTGCAATGAGCCTTGGCCCATGCTAATTCCATGTTAAGTGTTGTTGCAACATTTCCATTTATGATTATCATGTATTATCATGCATTTATGTTTATGCTTCTCTTGTTATTTATTGATATGCCTGTTTTCTAACATGTACTGTATTCCTCATGTTAATGCATGATTATTCCCTTATGGGTCTTTATAGATCACCCATTTCTTATGCATGTCCTTATGTTACCCCATGCAACCCAAAGTATGAGGGAATGTAGTGGTCACATAAATAGGTCTTCAATAAAGATATTGAACTTTATTTTCTGAGTTGTTATTTAATGATCCTAATCTAAAAATACACTATACCTCTCGATATTCAATGTTGAATCAAATGATGTTTATGTAATAAATTGTGTTTAATTGTGTTATAAAAGATCAGGGGTCGTTGTAGTTGGTATCAGAGGATTGGTTTAGTTATTTTATGGGATTAGGATTATAAAACCCTAGTGAATCCTTAGAGACAAGACTAAGTATAAAAAACATACCTATGTTTTTATGAGTATTGAGTAAATGGTTTATCAATCAAATACATCCCTGTCTGGATACAAGCAGGTAGAGGCGGCTCTGGCACAGATGTATCCGAGGGGTAAAACCCGAAAACACCATATTGAGCTAGAATAGAATGGGAACTAGTGCATGACAACAGGCCTTACTGCACTCTTGGTTACAACACACTCAGGGGATATGCTTTGGTAAATTCACATGCTTAGTATGAACTATTATTAAAGGACAAAAAATACCTTAAGAATATATATTAGAAAGTAGTTCATGGATAAAATTGAATGAAGCCAATTGATTCATATGTTAAGGAAATAAAATTTATTTATAATTAATTTGTTTTGTCCTTGGATTACCTTTTATGTGTTACCCCTAACTTTCCTTTTTTTCCATCCAATGGCCTGTAATAGGAGGACTCGGGATAAAAACTGATGTTATGATCAATGTGATGACTATGCTAATGAGATGCCCAATCCAATTAGAGCATATATCACAAACTTTTTCACTCTTCTCTCTCAGCAAACTAAAGATTTGAATAGAAACATGGGGAATGTGGAATGTTCAACTCCCCATCCCCTAAAGAAAGAACAAGTTGCTATCAAAAGCTTACTGAGACAAAGGCCTCTTACTTTTAATGGATCATATGATCCCTCAATCACTAAACAATGGACCAACTCCATTTTGTAGATCTTATCCATTCTTTAATGTTCTGAACAAGTGTAGGTTCTCTTGACTTCTTATCATATGGAAGGTGACGTTGATCAATGGTGGACATTGATCAAAAATGAAATGTCTAGGGAGGCGATCAAAGAGTTGGAATGGAAGGATTTATAGAATATGTTTTTTAATAAATATTTTCCACGCACCCTCTTGCTTAAGATGGAAAGGGACTTCCTTTCTGTCAAGAAAAAATATGGGGAATCTTTTCGAGAGTATGGGTAAAAAATCACAAGTCATGCATGATACTCTTACGGCATTGTCGTTACCCCCGAATACAAGGTTGACCGCTTATTTGGTGGGACGAAACCTAGCATATAGAAAGCAATGGTGATCTGTGACTACGACAGCTTTGGGGAGATTGTCTGATATGTCCTCAAGGACAAAATGGAGATCGGATAATCTCAGGGGTATCATGGGGATTCAAAGAGTTAGGTGGAATTCAATGCAAGCACTCTATGGATAATTAAAACGGTGCTAATAAGATCCAGCTCCCCACTTTCCAAAGGTAAGGAAAGCATCACCCCAAGAAATTTCCTGAGGGGGATGGGGAAATTATTTAGGTGTGTAAGAGAAGGGAACCTAACTATTAACTAATAAAAAGAAAAACCTATGGCTGCAACAGAATATAGGAACACCTCATTAGATCCTCAATGTGTTTTTCATTTCTAGAACTAAAAAGAAAAAGAGAATCTTGCAAATCGGTTCCCTGTGCCAAGGGTTTTCATAGGCAACCAACAACCTCCAAGGCAGCAAGGGGGATATTTTTCCATCACTACTGCTTAATTTAACCCTAACAATGGAGTGGGGACAGGTACACTAGTTATTCATTCATTAATCACGAATGTAATTTTTGATTCAGGTTCTATGCAATCTTTTATATCTCGAAAGTTTAGAAGAACAATCCCAGCACCACCATAAATCATGGAAGTGAAGATGTCAGTGAATACGACAAATGGGGAATCATTGCATCCCCTGAATATAACTCCCCTCCTATCATAATCTGGTGATTGAACATCTTGGTGAACCTCATCATACTCCCTCTAGTGGAATTTGATGCATTTCATGAAATGGATTGGTTTTCCTTATGTAGAGCCAACATAAATTTCCATAAGAGGTAAATCACTATCCATGTGTAGAATCGACCCACGATTCATTACAAGTTCAAGAAGGAAGATAAATATTCATTAGCTCCATCATCTCAATCATGGATATTATTACAATATGATCACACGTATCTGGCTCATATGATTGAGTCTAAAGAGGAAACCATCCTAGAAGACATGCCTATTGTGAGGGAATTTGCTGAACTATTTCCCGAGAAATTTTCTAGTCTTTATCCTATAAGAGATGTCAAATTCTCAATTGAACATATACCTGGGGAGTTGCAAATATCTAAGACTCTATATAGAATGTTTGTTTTGGATCATGAGGAGATGAAGAAATAACTATAGGAGAATCTGGATAAAGGGTTCATACGCCCAAGTGCTTCACCATTGGGTGCACCAGTACTCTTCTTCAAAAAGAAATATAGTTCAATGCGCCTTTGCATTAATTATCGTGAACTTAACAAAATCACAATAAAGAACAAGTATCCTCTCCCGCGAATAGATTACTTGTTCGATTAGCTTCATAGAGAATAATACTTCTCCAATGTTGATTTTTGGTCATGATTTTATCAAGTAAGGGTGAAGAAGGAAGATATCCCCAAGACTATTTTTCATACAAGATATGAGCACTATGAATTTATAGTAATGCCTTTCGGACTCACTAATGCTTCAGAAATCTTCATAGACTTGATGGATAGTTTATTTAGAGATTACCTCGAAAAATTTGTTGTAGTCTTTATAGAAGATATTTTGATATACTCTAAAACCAAGAAGGATCATGAGGAGCATCTAAGAACTATACTAGAGACCTTGTGGAAGGATAATCACTATGCAATGTACATCAAGTGTGAGTTCTGGTTTATGGAGTTCTTATAATTGGGCCATATCATCACAAGAAATTTGATATCTGTAGATCCCTCCAATATAGATGCAATTGAGGGATGGCCAAGGCCAACATCGGTAATAGTTATTCGTAGCTTCTTGGGGTTAGTTGGATATTATCGATGATTTGTGAGAACGTTTTCATGATTGTCCAACCCTCTTACCTAGCTAACTCGGAAGGGAGTAAAGATTTCTTGGAGTAATGAATGCGAAGAAAGCTTCATGGAGTTGAAAAGGAGGCTTATCACTGTATACGTTCTCACTTTACCCATAAGTGGAGAAATTTTTGGGGTATTTAGTGATGATTCAAAGAAGGGCTTGGGATGTGTGTTGATGGAAAATTACATTGTCATTACCTAGGCTTCAAGGAAATTGAATGTTCATGAACAGAACTATCAAACACCTGTCCTTGAGTTGGCTGTAGTGATCTTCACTTTGAAAATTTGGCTGTATTATCTCTTTTGGGAAAAGTGTGAAATTTATATGGACCACAAAAGCCTCAAATATGTATTCACATATAAATAGTTGAACATGCGCCAATGAATATGTTTAGAGATGATAAAAGATTATGACTTCTAAATCTATTATAACCCTGGGAAAGCAAACAAGGTGTCGGATGCCCTAAAAAAGGACCCAGCAATTCTATCATTAATGAGAATTGAAAAGGATCCAATAATCCTAGATTTGATGAAGATGGTGATGGGAATCATAAATAAGGGAAAATCATCAATCCTTTCACAAATAATTGCTCAACCGTCCCTTTTGGAAAGGATAAAAGATGCTCAAAAAGATAATGTGGGAATTCAGGAAAATGTGGAAGCTAGCTTAAAAAGAAAATCCTCAGAGTTTAATGTTAATGAAGAATGAATTTTGAGATTTTGGAAAAGACTACGTGTTCCATCATGTACGGAGCTGAAGATGGAACTTTTGGATGTTACATAGAGTTTAAATTTCTCTTTTCACCCAAGAAACATAGTTATTTATCGAGATCTACGAGAGAATTATAGGTGGTATTATATGTGGAATGAGATCACTGAATATACTTCAATGTGTCTGGTGTGTCAGAAAGTTAAGGACGAGTGGCAGATGTCTAAGGGGATGATGCAACCATTGCCCATACCAGAATGGAAATGGGAGAACATCACCATGGAATTTATCACTAGACATCCGAAGACATCCAAAGGCAACAATACTGTATGGGTTGTTGTGGATCATCTTACAAAGTCTACACACTTCATTGTCATTCAGTTAGATTTTTCATAGGATCAAATGGCATAGATATATATCAGGTAAGTGGTAAGGATATATGGATTAACACTATCTCCTATGTCTGATTGAGATCCATGATTCACCTCTATGTTTTCGAAGAGTCTTCAACATGCTCTGAATACTGAACTAAACATCAGTATGGCCTATCATCCTCAAACTAATGGCCAATTGGAGTGGATTATCAAAACACATGAGAACATGTTGAGACTTTTCCCAATAAAATTTAAAGGAGGATGGGATCAACATCTTCTTCTGGTTGAGTTCTCTTATAATAACAGTTTCCACTCGAGCATCCATATGGAACCATATGAAGCCCTTTATGGGAAAAGTTGCAGAACACTGGCATGTTGGGATGAGGTTAGTGAGCATATGTTGCTTGGACTAGAAATGGATGGAGAAATGTTGGAGAAGTTGAAAACCATTAAGCAGCATATCAAGGCCACCAAAAGTCGATAGAATTGTTTTGCAGATAACCGTTGACCAGACCTTGAGTTTAAAGTTGGAGACATGGTATTTCTAGGCATATCTATATGGAATAAGGTAATGAGGTCTGGAAATAAATAGATGTTAAGTCCAAGGTATATCATCCCCTTCGAGCTTCTTGATCGTGTTAGGGATGTGGCCTATCGACTAGCACTTTCACCTAACATGGCTTAAGTACATGATGTCTTTCATGTGTCCCTCTTAAGGAAGTACATACCGGACCATTCAAATGTACTCTCTTTAGAGTTGGTATTGTTAGATAATGATCTTTCTTATGAGGAGAAACTAGTGAAGATCTTCGACCATAGATAAAATTTTCTATGAAATATGACAATTCCCCACTTCAGGGTGTTGTGGAGAAACAAAAAGTTTGAAGAAGCGATGTGGGAATCAGAGTAAATGATAAATTAGAGTTACCCAAATATGTTTTAGTGTGGGAAAAGTAAATTTTGATGGCGGAATTTTTTAAGGGTGGAAGATTGTAAGGACCCAAACATTCATTAATGGAAATACATCTTGATATAATTAAATGTAACATTATGTAAAATGTTTATATAAAATGTCAAATTATTTGGTTCTATGTTATTGGATTTTAAAATACTGGTACGAGTTCTGACCGTTGTTATTATAGCCATTGAGTAGTGATCACATGATTAGTATAAATATAGTGTTTAACAAATCCAATTTACTCAGAAAAAGGAAGTGATGGCCTTATCTAGTAAATGTTCCCCATACGAAGCCCATTTTCCAGAGCATACAAAGGAGGTTACATCTTTGGGATTTTCTCTTGGCCAAGCCCAAGTCGAGCATGAATATGTTAAGCTCGATCCGAACCGCCTATGAGAGAATTGGTATTTGATTGAGATTACCACCTAAGCATTGTTATCTGAGCCACCCCAAGAGGTGGTCACCATCACACACCTTACCCTTCTGTCTTAGGGGGGTTTTATAAGGGGTTATGTAACAAGATATTAGAACTATGTTCATGTACATTATTTTTTTATATAATAATGAATATACATTCATTTTATTATTGTTACCTTGTAGATGGTTTTTAAAGCTCAAATGGTATTTTTAGTTAATATTCAACTGAGAAATATATTTTGATGAATTAATGGATTTTTTAATTAAATAATATTTTAATAAAATATTATTATTATTATTAAATTAATTTTTATTAAATATAAATTATTGTATAATTTTATGAATGCAATCGTGATTTTTATTAAGGTTTGAAAGTCGTTTTTGTCAAAACCCATGAATTTTCCATAAATGTCGGTTTTTATTTTAAAAGAGAAAATTAAAATATTTAGAAAATTATTTATATAAAATAAATATTATTTTATGAATCAAAACATCAAAATTATCCAACAGTGAATTTTTCATAATTTTCTAAGACAGCCAGATTTTGGGGTAAAAATTAAATATTGTTTGAATATAATATGTGTTTTAGGACATCATAATGACCCAATAGTGATGTAATAAAAAAATATAATACTTCTGATAGGAAAATATATGTTTTACCATTAAAATAATGTGATTTTAGGTTTTTTGACTTATTTTTCAATGCATTAATGGACTCTTCAATTTTTATTAAACATCTTGTCTTTTTAAATTGTTTTCCTTGGGAGTGTGACTTACCTACATATAAGCAACCCCATTATTTAAAGAAATTAGGACATTGGCCTTATAAAATATTTTATTCCACTTCCCTTTTCCAAAATACATGGTCAAAAACCATGTTATGGTTTGTGTTTTGGATTAGTTTAATGTGAGGTGTCCCAAACCTAAATAATAATGAATTCCCTCACCTTTCCTATATAAACACACCCAAGATCCCAATTTTTCCTCACTCAATGCCTTTGGTGTTCATAGAAAATCTTACCTATAGTTTCTAGAATCCTCCCAATGTGCCCCAAGCTCCCGATAAGCCCCTCTTAAGCCTCTCTCAAGCCTTTGGTAGCACACTTCCAAGTAAGGGTTTTTCATCCTTTCTCATTTTTCCCCAATATTTTTTAAATTGTTATTCTCTTTTAATTTCAATTATAAATGTTGGGGTATGATTTCTCACCTCCCCCATACTACCCTCTTTATTTTTTAATGACAGGATTCACCTTTCTCTCTAATTAAATGCCTTCAATGTACACCCCTTACTATGCCAAAATTTCAAAATGAATTTATGTCTCCTCTTTTACATTCAAGAAATTATTTTGTATCATGACTCTAAATTCCATTACAATTGTTGGGACATGTATCTATATGTCCCTTACACTATCAATTTCATTTAAATATGATGATACACCCATTTCTCTCTCATCAACCATTTTTATGAATTCAAACGTCACGCGGTTACGCTGCCGAAATTGCATCGATTTTCCAAGCTAATGTCATTGTGTCGGGAATACCATGCCCATTTCTCTATAAAAGGTATTAAACATTATGCACATTTACTGATTGATTATAATGTTTCATGTATGAATTACATATTCTATTTTCGTAGAATAAATATATTTTTTTGAATCCATGTGGCACACTTTTTCATGATATGAAATGATTAAGAAGGGTGTGCCATTATTGTGCTTAAATGAATTGGGTGAAGTATAGTATCATGATATGTCATGTGAAATGGTAGTTTACTCATTCTAATTCATGTTCAATGTGGTTTTACTCATTCTTCATGTGAAATGAGGATTTACTCATGCACCATGTGCAATGATCCTTGGCTTATACTAATTACATGTTAAGTGTTGTCGCCAGATTTCTATGTTTTTCATTATCATGCTTTATCATGACTTTATGATTATACCTTTCTTGTAATATATTGATATGCCAATTGTATTAAATGTATTGAATTCCTCATGTTATTCCATTATTATTCTTTTACTGGGTTTTGTCGCCCACCCTTTTCTTATGCACGTCCTCAGGTTACCCCATGCAATGCTAAGTATGAGGAAATATAGTGGTCATGTAATTGAAGTTTTCAATAAAGATTTTGTATTTCATGTATTAATTTGTTATGTAATGATCTTAATCCCAAAAGACACTAGGCCTCTCAATCTTCTATGTTGTATCAAATGAATTTTACGTAATAAATTATGTATGATGGTGTAATAAAAGATCAGGGTTGTCATATCCAAGGATCCATGAAAAACTTTCATGGTGAATCAAATACCCAATTGAGGGATTTTCACCTCTTAGGATTGTGGTATATTTTATTATTGGTTTTCTATCTCCCCCCAACTCTCTTTCACGATGAAAAAAATTTATTTTCTATCCCTTATAAATGGTTTAGATCTTTGTTTTTATTGATCATATGCCATTGGATATTGATATTAGTTATCGGTCTAAGTTCTGTTCCACATTTGTCATTTTTAGTTTTCCTCGTCAATTTGGGGACTTTGGTTGGGAAAATATCCATTAATTATCATGAGGTGGGTTATCTAATTTTCAATTCAAATAGATCTAAATATAATTTCATATATAAAATTTAGAAATTGAAATTTACAAATTGGGAAATAGAATTATAAAATGTAATAATTAATTGATTTTTCATGTGAATATGAAATTAATCCAATATGGTATATTAAAATTGATGAATATGTCATATTAATATCAGAACAAAATAGTATTATGAAATTGATTATTTAATGTGATTGTGTAAATTTATATAGAACCATGGGCTATGACGATACGATATGGAATTATAGCTCATTGTGATTTATAGTAATGATTGAAAAATGGTAAGACATATAGATCCATGTCATGTTATATATTTGAATGAGTTTTTTGATATGTACTATTATTCAAAATACCAATAGGATTACAGACTACTGCTCTAGGAATAAGATATTGAGGATTAATATGATGAATATATCCTTTTATTTTCAGTTTAAATCATTTTCCTGGACTAATGTGACAATACATTGTGATTATGGTTATATTGGGGAGTCTGAGGGTTATTCAGAGACTAGTGACTGGCTTAATGGTAAAACAATGGAGTCCACAATGTTATGAGAAATGGTGCTAGATAGGCCAAAAATTTACCCATAATCATTCTAGTCTTGATAAAGGGGAGTAGAAGATCTCATAGTTTGAGAAGATATTACCCCTTAGGTGCTCACCTATGTTGGATCCTATATAGTTCTTTATAGATCCTGAGACATGGTTTGCAAATGTTTTTTCAAACATTGCACCTGAAACTAAGTGAGGTCCACTTATAATAGTTAATGGTGTATAGTTGCATTAACTGGGTGGCCAATCTATGCAGCCTAGTATTTTTTAGGGAAATCACCATTTCCCTAGTATTTATTTTAAACAAAATATTTTCAATTTTCTCCTCCATCATAAAGCCTTAAGGGATTTGGAGACCCATTAAAATCAAATCTATAGGTTTGGCCACCATTTTGTGGCCCAAAAACAGATTTGAATTTCAGTGGTCTCATAGGATTATCACAAGAAATATCATTAGCCAACATGTGTTTTTATTCATTTAACAATGTAACTATAGAGTTATTTTAGTACAAGTTATTATTACCTAATTTTAGTCTTCTCATCCTTTATTAATTTTTCAACTGATTTAGACAAAAAGAGAGATCGATAATAGGATAGTTTTCTACTATAGACATATGGTATATTTTTTATACCTTTTCCTCGGTGTTGGTGTTTCAAAAGAATAGTTTCAATTGTGCCACATGCTAGACTCTCCACTAGTTCCCCATTAATAAAATTAATGGTAGAATTGTTGGTATTTGAATATATTATGGATTCCCACTTATTCCACTGAAATTTTTATAGGTTGTCTTCCCAATATTGGCCAGACATGGGGTGTGCCTTTGTATTTTTCAATTTGTTATGCAATGTATTGGGTAAGTGTGAGATCACTTAGTTAGAGGAATTCCATTATAAGATGAATAAATTGAATTGAATTGATTATAACAAGATTATGCCTCATTTTTCTTGTTATGACATTATTTAATTTTTTTAATTGTTTAAATTAGTTTTGCAACATTTGTTCATATGATTTGGATGAACTCATGAAATGAAATTTAATGAAAAATGATGATTGAATTGAGATGATGATTTGAAATGGTTTTAGATTCCATGCTTGTTATACCATGGATCAAAATTCAAGTATATTAGATTTATGATTCTACCATGTATCATTTTTATGGTAGTGGATTCCTTAGTCCTATTTTTCTTACGAATTTATTCTTTAGGATCCATTGTGTATTTCAACCAATTGCATCCATCTTTCTTGGGATCACATATGAAATGTTCTATTAACATGATCGTTAGAACCCACCAAACCCTTTACTAACATTCCATTGATATTCTCTTGCCACTCAATAAGGATTCCTTGTACTTTTTTACCTTGGATTTGTCCCTTTGTGGTCAAAAAAGTTTGATTTCACAATGTGACCTATATGGATGACATGATTATACATCAAGTCCTTTTTGAATGTTATACTAGATTATATGAAATCACTGTAATGGATTATTTATAATTTTTTACCTGGAAATGACATTATCTATAAATTTTAATGATTTACATATAGCCAAGGTATGGGTATTGGATATCAGTTGATAGACTAACCTCTATCACATGTTTATTTCAATCTTACCACTGACATTGTTAAGGGATCCAGTTAATTTTTTATAGGGATTCATGTTGGAATGGACCAGTATTACATTTTCCTTAGGAACATTTATTTTAGTAAATTGTATATTTATATTGTTTATATAAAAAGAATTGATTTCTTATAGACCACATTGGTGGTGGGGTAATGGGTGATATATTAATCCATGCATTGGAGGCTATTAGGTATTAAAAAGGCTTATTTGATCTAGGTATGGACTAGGGAATGATCCCATAGTATGTTGCGTAATTTCTCATTGTTTCATTGGAAAAGGAGAGCACATGACCAATCTAGACTCATGATTCTAGTTAGGATAGTTATTTTTGGGTTTTTAGTATTATAATACATGTATTGTACAAGTTTATTGAACACTTATTTTTGTACTTTATAGATACATGACATGATGTATCCTTTTGTATATGAGAATACATTTGGAATTGATAATTTATTATAGTCTTCTAGATGATTTATCCCCAATTAGCTATTTATTTCTTTTATTATTTATATACATCATTAATAAAAATATGTTATAGTATTTAAATTGATAGTAGTCTCCCTAATGAAACAACCTAGGCCCTTAATACTAGTCTAAAGCCTCTAGCGTACAAGGATTGATGCTTAATACCATGTGACCCACCATCTTGAGACACTATTTTGTGGCATCCAAGTGAGGATGTCGCAATGTGGTATCATAGAGATTATTTTATGTTTGTATAACTAATTTGATTTAATTGGTAGTGTTATGAAGGAATTGATATTTTTTCAATGAGATAATCTTGGGAGTAGTTAACCCACATATAAAAAATATCCAAATTTCTTATAACAGAACATTTTTTCTATATTTTTCTTATTAATGTTATCTTTATTACACTTTTAGATAATACACATGAATTGTGATGTTATTATTAGTATAATTGAGAATATATTTTTCCTTTCTCTAATGATATTAGGGTACTCATCCCATTCATCACATTAGTCACATTATAAGACTCACATGTCAGGAATTATGCCATTTCATAATGGATATGTTTCTTGACTTCATGACATTCAGTTGTTTCCATTATGTGATATACCAATTGGGTGATAATTGTGTTGGTTCGGGAATTGGGAAACATAGTTGGTGCTTATAGTTCCAACCGTAAAATATTCTATTTTCTTCTATGTAGGATACATTATTCATCCTAGGAATCCTTTTAATGGTATATTGAGTCATGATCTATTGGTCCAATAGAATAGAAGTTGTTATGTTAAGGATTATGAATATGCCATATGTATTGGTTCATGAGGTGTATGTTCCCATATGGATAAGAAGTGGTGACCTTCATGTTTCAATCATTTAATAAGAATTGTGATGAAATTTTGAATTGAAATGGAAATTTGAAATATAATAGAAAGAACATGACCTAGAACCTGGTTTAAAGGGGGCAGTATGTAGTGTCGATAGAATTTATTATGATCGTTTATTTTTACCCAATCTAGGATTTAGAGTTAGAAGAGGGGTGTGAACTAATTACAGGAAGATTTTAACATGTCTAATATTTTAATAACATGATGTTTTGGTAATGATAATTTTGACCGAGTGTGTTTGGTTTTGTAGATACATAACACCATGAAAACCACTAGTTGTACACCTGTTGGGTGGTGATGAAAATTATATAGAGGTGGTGGGCTATGGGACACCGGTAGATCCTCTTTTGAGGGCCAGATAAGAAACTATTTGTTTTACTAAACATGGATTTTGTGGGATATTTTTATGAGGGTTTATTTCTCTATATGTGTATATTTCAGAGATCACTATAACATGTCACATGTATGAATGAGCTAATGCAGGTATTCTAGTAGTAGAATTTTCCCATGTTTTTAGGGGATTTCAATCCATCAACTACTGAATTGTGTCTTGTGAATAATTTTTTTATTATCTATCATTTTAGATACATCCTTATAGGAGAGTGAAGCTGTATATATATATACTTTGGGGGATTTCAAAGCACCGATGGGATGTTTTTAACTATGATGATTCACTATATTATATAATATTTTCTGATTTCAGAAGCCAATTATATGAATAATTTTTTCATAAAAAACATAGATTAGAGTGGGAAATTTTGTTGATGAGTGTGGAGAATGGAATGAGTAATGTTTTGTAAAATTAGGCACTCTTTATAGAGATGCAGTATTTTTCACAGATATACCTTGTAGATGAGAAATCTAGGGAGATACACTTCAACGATGGTATCTGACTTACTATTCAATCTCAGGTCAATGTGTTACAATTTATCACTATTAATGAGATAGTAAATCAGCCACTAATTATAGTATAGAACCTATGGGAAGTTGGGGACACATTGTAGAGTAGTGTAGTCTCTCGACTCTATGGTTCAACTTCGAGTGGAAGAATAAACAATTTGAGGCTTCCTATGAGATGAGTATCAAAAAATCTCTTATTAATGGGAGATATGTCCTATATCACCTATGTGGATTATAAGGACATAATATGAATCAATATTATTGATAACCATTTGAGTGTTGAGGATTTTTAATGATTATCCATGTAATTGTTTTTGTAGGACATTTAATCTGAAAGATAGTGGAAGGGGTTCAAAATTAACTACATGTCCGGAAGTACATTTTTGTACTATCTAATAGGCTAGGATCTGGAGTAGTAATAGTCATTTTGGTCGAGGTTTTATTCATGGATAAAATAGGTGTGCACCATTTATACCTAGATGTTAATGTGGGCTAACTCGAGGTGGTGTGGTTGTGCCACATCGATGCAGTTCTATCCAGATATATTTTGTACAACCTTCGCATGATGATCATAGTGTTGGGCCATATATTGTGAGGATTATGATATTAATAGCCTCAACTCTTATATCTTTTCTTTTCAATATAGGTGAATCACATAGTTTCACATATGTACCTATGGTGGAGAAAATTGGGCTTTTGGTTTTGTTTTTTGATGGTGTTATGACCTTGAATACTGTATAGGGGATCAAAATTTTGTGTATTCTAGTTTAGGGAGTTCCCCCTTGTGATTGGTTGGTGTCACTTCATATGGAATCCTTTTTACCCTCTAGGTGGTCGAGTTTTATTCCTTGCTTATTATAGATATTAATGTTTATTAATGATACTATATTGCTTTCTATCTCTAGAGGGTTAATTTCAGAACACAAGAGGAGGTAGTTTTCATTTATAAGGGTGAATGAGATGACTATGAGAATTGAGATGGACCAGAGCATCTTGGGTTGGTGGGATAAAAAACATGATTGCTAGATTGTATTTTGTTGATGGGGTATAATGTTTGGTATTTTTCCATATAGTTGTTTATCATTTTAGGGATGTTTCTAAAGACAATTTTTCTTATTTTCATCATGATGTAGGTGTGGATTTCACCATAATTATAGTTTTAAGAATTGTACTGGAATATATTCCTCCTTATAGGATAGAAAATATGGAGTCACAGGAGCTCAAGGGGAAGATAGAGGATTTAGAGGCAAATTGATTTATATGGGCCAATACTTCTCCTTTGGGTTCGGCAATCCATTTTGTGAAAAAATTGGATGTTAACATCATGCATTGTGTCAATTTCCAAAAATTGAACCAGAAGATGGTTAAGAACCATTATCCTTTTCCACCTATAAATGACCATTTTTATCATCTCTGATGTGCTCAGGTTTTCTTGAAAAATGATTTGAGATTTAGATATCATCATATTTGTGTTTAACCATCTTAGGTACCTTGAAATTTTTTCCATTGAATATATAGTCTACATAGGTATTTTTTTATTCTATTTGTTCTCATGAACATTCATATAGTTTTCATTATGTTGATTATCTATTTTTTTCTATCCTTATATAGATTTGTTTTATGTGGTATTAATGGAAGGTTTCTTGGAATATTCTCAAAATAGAAATTTCCATTCCAGACATCTTGAAGTCATATTAGATACATTGAGAGAGAATCAATTATATGATAAGTTCACAAAGTGACAATTTCTTAAAGATAAGGATCACTTCAATGGGAATATTATCATAGAGAAAAGAGTATCAGTTGACCTGATGATGGTGAGAGATATTATTTCCTTAGTAAATCCCAATATATTCATTTATATAGATAGTTTTATGGGGATATATGTATGTTAAAGGTGTTTTATACAGTACATATCACTCTTATAATCACTTCTTGCAGTCTTCACTAAAAATGGAATGAATGTTTTATGGACGTGGACTTATGATATAGTCTTTTAGGGGCTCAAAAGGAGACTAATTTCAGCACTGGTCCTGATACTTCAAGATCCAGGGAGAAGAAACAAAGTGTATTGTGATGTATTATCGATTAGTTTCAAAGAAGTTATAATACAGGGGGATGGAGTTGTGGGATTTTTGTCTCATCAGTTGAGGCCACGTGAATGGAATTAACTAACACATGATATAACGTTATCCACTATTTTACAGGACTTGGATTTTTGGAGACATTATATATTGGGAGAGTGTTTTGTGTTTTACATGGAACACAAAATCGAAAAGTATATATGTACATAGTGTGATCTGAATATGAAGATTTTTTGTTAGGTTGAATACCAAAATTCTTATTTCATAGAGATTTCTTATAGGGTTGGAAATGTATTAATGTGGTAATTGCACTGAGTATAAGGACTCATATATTTTTATTTCAAGAGGCAACTACCAAGTGGAATCTTATTGATTTTTTTCATAGATTCATGTAGAGGTGTAGGATGGTTGTGTCTATTCTTTTATCTAATTCTTTATAGTGATGTACACACTTATGAATAGAGTAAGTATGATAAATTTATTTGATTTAATTGGCCTAGTCATATGGGAGAGTGTGGTAGTTGAGGACCTATATCCTTGTATTACTATGGGTGATGATGAAATTTTGTGTATGAAAGGATTCATATGGGTTTCAACATACATACATGAGGAGATGATGTAAGATTCTCATGATTTAGTTTGGGAAATGAATCCCGATTTTGACAATATGGATCATGAAACATGTTGCCAGTATTGGTGGTCGGGTATCAATCGTGACGTTTTGGGTTATTTCATGAGGTGTTACACCGGTAAGCAGGTGAAGGTAGGACATTAATGACTCATAACATTTTTATAGAAATTACCCATTCTTGAGTGGAAATGGGAGGATGTCACAATGTATTTCATGAATGTTTTTACAACTCCACCTCAAGGTAGTGATGTTTCTTAGAGTGTATTGGATAGGATCATGAATTCTATACATTTCTTTCTGATCTTGGTGACCTTTGTAGTGGATGTGTTTGCAGGGTTTTATATCCATCAGATTATTCAAACACTACAAGTATTATTGTATTCATGACAGTATGTTATTTAGTTGTCATTGTTAATTCATTATTGTACATTGTATCGATAAATTTATTCAGGTGTAATATAATATTATCTATTTTCATTATTTCAATCCATTCATCAATTTTATCTGATCTCGAATTAATGAGACCTTGATACATGATAAGTGTTCTACTACAGACATATGCTATGTGATCTATACCCTTCCCATGGGGTTTGATGATTTATAACAATAGGTGTTATTTAGAAATATGCAATGCATTCTAGTGTTTCCCCTTTAATAAATTTAGTGGTTTAATTTGATGTATTAGAATATATTAGGGATCCTAGTAGTTTCATTGAGATTTCTGGATTTGGTAACCACATCATATTCCACCATAGGGCTACACATTTGTATTTTTTTCTTTTGTAATACTACCCATGGAGTGTGTGAGAGATATCTTAGTAATAATTATTCCTTTATAAATTGAATTAATAAAATTTAATTATTTAGCAGAAAGTTGGGCCTTCTTTTCCTTGTGATGATATGCTGCCAAATTTCTTATCTATTTTTATGTATTTTATAGAATTTTTTTATATGAGTTCGATGAACTCATGTAATATAATTGAATGTTAAATTATTATTGAAAATAGAAGATGATTTGAAATGGTAGTGGGGGAATTGGTTGGTATGTAACACCCAAAGATTTCATTGTATGTTATTTCTTTAATGTAATGCAATAACTAGCACTACACGTAACACTAAGTTCAAGCACACCATGACTTACCAAACTAGCTGTTTAAAAGAGGTTGTGAATAGTATTAACTAAATTTTGAACGTTATATAATCCATATAATTTTATAATCCATATAATGAGTTTCTTAGACATAATTTAATAACAAATTCCTTTTCTCAGATAAAAGAATTATTTTTAAAAAAATGCAATTTTACTGCCTTTTAATGGAGAACCCTTCTCAAATCCAATATTTGAAACATTTATATATTCAATTTTACAAAATAAACTTCTTCTTCAGAATTGGGACATAAGAAATTATTTTCAATAAATTTTTGTTGTTTTTCTGATAACATTCATATTTGGGTGAATAGTGAAAAAATACTATATTTTAACTGAAAAAAAAACATTTTTAATCAAACTAATATATATTATTGAATTATACATTTTAATGTTTTGGAAGTTTAATTAAATTATATTTTTACCATTTAATCCAATGATGGTCATTGTATGTAATTTCACCTTAAAACTGGACATAAACAAGTGTCAATCTTTTGATTGTTATTATTTATTAAAAATGCGCCTTTTGGTTTTAACAACAGAAATAAAATTTAAATTAATAAATGAAACTTCTATGTTTTTAAATTGGTAAAACTGAATTCATTTTTGAATTCGGAATATCAAAATTAGCTTAGGGTAAATTTTTGGTATTTTTCTGAAAACTTTCAATTTTTGATGAATAGTGAAAACACTATGTTATAGTTTAAAATCAAAATTTAATTTAAATAATTATTTATTTTATTTAAATTTATTTTAGGGAAAAATAGATACATAATACCTATATATGTTCAATTTAATTCATTGGATTCCTTTTATAATAACTTTAGATATATAAAAATTTTATTGAGCTTTTTACCGTCTTTAGCCACCTCTTAAGAGCATTTGAAAATTTTCATCAAAATTAATTTTACTGCTTCTGTGAGTTGAATTTAAAAACTACAAGAGACACAGTTGATATAATTAAATAAAATTTGGTTCAATTAGATGAAAATAATATCTGATGAATAGTAACTTTTTACTTGTATTTACCACGTTTAAAAGTTAATATAGTAATTTACGGTAAAAATGATATTATTATTACGCTAAGACATGTGAGAATTCTATTTGATAAGAGTAATTCGACAAAAAAACAACCTTAGAAATATGATATGATCCTTTAGGTCCACTTGGATTGGATTAGAACATTCATTATAATTTAATTCTAAGAATAGTTAAAAGAGTTAAAATCAATGTTTCAATAATTAAAACATTTTTTATATATGGTTACACATAATATAAATTATAATATAAATATTAATTAGAAATCTAAAAAGATTTCTTACATAATGGTATTTTATTTATAGTTTTTAGACATTAAATAAGTTAATTTATTTATGACACAATGATGATGTAGTAATTACCTAATTAATAAAAGACTAATATAATTGACATTATAAATATCCAAATAAATATAATTTTTGACTTTTTGTGAATTAAAATAATTTTATAGGTTAATATGACCTATTAGGGTTTCTTAGATGAATTGTTTTCGAAGTAATAATGCTGTTATGAATTTTGAAAAAACAAAATACCAAATAGCGTCAAAATTGACATAAAAGTGTTTTTAAAAAAATATTATATTTTTAATTGATATTATATTCATAAAAATCTAAGGATTTTCCTAATGACTTTTATAATGATAGGTGTATCATTAATGAACCACTTGGGGTTCTCTCGTAAGTATATAGTATGTTTATTAACCATATAAAATAAAACTACAAAGAGACATGGTAAATGTCAAACTGTTTAACTAATAGTTAAATCTAAACAATAATGTTAATATAGTGACCCAAACCTATATAAAACCTATTTTATTAAGGTTTTTAGACCCATACAAACATTATACGTTAAATAATCTATTTCAAAGCCATTATAAACCTAAAATTATTTTATTATAAAATAATATTTGTAGTTTTTTCTAAGGTGCCCCTCACCCCTCTTATTAAAGGGCACTCCCCCTTCTCTCTAATTCACACCTTCAAAGCCATTTGAATCAGCCAACAGCTTCCCAAATACCCTCTCAACTATCCTACCTTCATCCTATAGTACTTAATTTAGTCTAAAAGCCAACTTATGGAGCTCTTTTTATCAAATCAAAAGGAAGAACCCGAAGAAGTAAATATTTCATCACCTATTTCATGTTCCTTTCTTCTTCCACTTCATTTTTCTTTGATGATTCCATTATAAAATAATAACTCGAGTGTCTTATTTATAAATTTATTTTATTATAAATATGGTACAACCAAATGAATTATTCTATCTGTCCTTTGAATGACAAGTCACCTTACGTTCGTACGTATGACTTACCGTCTCCAGGTCATGGAGTAATTGTTATTCAATAAATTATTATTTTGATGGGTATAATAATTATGTGAAATTGACATAAATAATAAATATGACATGATAATGAATCTGTATATATGATATACCATCCAATTATAAAATATTTTAATATCAAAAGAATAATATCGTTCCTCTTACATACTTACGGATTATCGTCTCCATGAACGCGATGAGATTCATTCCCCATCATATCCATTCAAGACTAATTTTCATTAGATGATTAACAATAATGTTTAAATACATAATATAATTATGAATATGAAAAATAGAAATCCTATCCATAACAAACATTACTTACATTACAAAGCATATAAAGGAAAATGAATCAGTTGACACCCGAAATTACGATAATACAACAATATTATTAACAATGCAATGTTAAAAGATCATATATGATTTCATATTAATTTATATGATTCATATATAAATTAATAACAATTATTTCACCATTATATTGTAGGTTAACCAACCATCGACTGAGGAAAATTACAAGGTAAGGGGTTTCTTATCTCACTTTTAATTCTGTGAGATTTGCATTGTTCCCCACTTATATATTGAATATGGTGTATTGTATATTTTCATTTTATATATATATATATATATATTATCATGATTCTCTTTATATTAATGTCATTCTATGATTTATTTGGTGGTTATTGACTATTGTTCATACGACACAATTGATTATAATGAGGTAAGGGTTAATTTCACAATCTCTTTATTATCCGATGTTATTTTTACGTAAGTATCTACTGGGACATATTTATTATCCATGTCCATGTTTCATAAAAGATTTTTCAAAGGGATTATTTTTAGGTACCTTTTTACTAAAACATCATTTTAAATGTTTTAAATATTTATTCTTCCAAATCATTCTCATTAATGTCTATGTGAGACTTTTAATTATTCTTATGAAAAAGGGGTATTTTATTCAAAGAGTTTTACAAATCATTTTCATCTATTTCAACATATTTTGATATATTTTAAACTAATTTGATGTTTATTTATTATGATAAAAAACATCCATATTGTATTGAAGGTTTTGTTATATGTTTAACTGTGGATGTATTACTTTTATACCATTTAGGGTTTATGGATAATGTATTGACATTTCGTATTCTAGTTTTAATATGAAATTTTATGTAATGTTTAATCCTTTTCATATGAGGAATACATTGGACTTATTAAGGGATGGGTGGAGACCTCTATATCTCCATGATGCATCGGTAGGTCTCATGAGACAAACTAGTGCCTTGGCATAAGGCCTTGACAAAATCATATTTGTAGACTTGGCATAAGGCCTAGACATTGTGGTTATGAAAGTCTGGCATTATTCAATCAATCATTATATAAGTGGCTATTGATATTGCATGTGATTATTAAACTAGTAGAATTTTTAGGTGTGTATGTAAATGGACTTATTTGATTTTATCTTTTCTATATTATACTAAAGTTCAAGATTAAAAGGATTTTGTTTTAGTCTTATACATTGCCTTAAATATTTATGCTTATTTATGAAAGTTTCCACTATATTGTTATCTTTATTGAGCATCTGAGCTCACCACATTCTATGTTTTATTTTTCCAAGGATGTGAAGAAGTATTTTATGACTTACCAACATGGATAGTCTGAGGAGATATGTGTGTGGTCTATAGAAACAATGTTGTAGTAGTTTTCATTATATGATGTTAAGTAAACCCTATGAATGTATCCAGTACTTCCAAGGATAATAAACTAATCAGTCTTTCGAGATATGATCTTTTGCGATCATTCCAATGTTATGTAATAATGAACCGACTTTAGGTAACTGGGGTTGGGGCGTTAAAGTTAGTATCAAAAGATGTTTTGTACAAACCTAGGAAACTAGATTTAGATAAAATATTATTAGAGCACATAGCCCTAAGATAGACTCTGAGGATTAGTATAGAAGAATATCCTAGAATTTAGGTATTTTAGAGATTTTGTGAGTTCTCCAAGCAATACATCCATGTCTGGATACGAGCAGGTAGAGGTGGGGGACTATTATAAGAGGAGAGGAGGGGAACTCTTGGAATGTCATGAAATATTACATTATTATGAAATTAATTTCGGAGATTAGAGGTCCCACAATGATATATTTCGAGGATATGGTGATAAGGGATCGAAATCTACTCATCCAATATATTTTTGACAGCTTTATGTCTTATAATTTACATTATCTTTTCATTTTATTTAAATCATTAATTAATGAGATAATTGCTGCATCATCATTGTGTCATAAAAAATTTAATTTATTTAATGTCTAAAAATTATATAAAAATTATAATGATGTAGATAATCTTTTTATATTTCCAATTATTATTTATAGTCGAATAGATAACATATATAACCCCAGGTAATTATTGTTTTAGTAAAACAACACATGTTTGTGACAATTTTATTTTTACATTAAATAAAACGTTTTTAATGTCATTTTCTTACACAAGTGGCTCCATGGGGTCCCCAAGTTGACCCATGGATTGTATTGGTCGGCCATGACTCATCCAATAAGTGTAGGAAAATTTTCAAGATATTTTCATATATTTATAATATCATTTTTACCTTAAATTTCACTAATTACCCTTAATCACGATTAATAAAACATAAAAGTTACTATTCACCAAAACATTATTTTAATCCCATTGAACCACATTTAACTTCCTAATGACAACCATGTAAGTCAGATTTTTGAAAATCAAATCACAGAAGTGGTAATGTTTCATTTACATGAAAAATTAGTTTTTAAACTACCACTTAGTGGTTTCACTATTCATTAAAAAAATTGAGGTTTTTCAGAAAAATACCAAAAATTCACCCTAAGAAATAATTGATATTATTAATTAATAAATGGTATCTATTTTACAAAATTACACATATATAATTTGGATTAATTAATTTTATAATTAATTTTCCGTTGTCAAAACAAATAGCGTGTTTTTAAGAAACAATATCAATCAAAAGATTGAAAATTTTTTATGTCCAATTTCAAAGTGAAGTTAATTCTAATGACCACCATTGGATAAAATGGTAAAATTATATTCTAATTATACTTTAAAACCACTAAATATAATAATTTATCACTATTAATTATTTTGATTAAAAAGGTTGTTTTTAATTAAAAGTTAGTAATTTTCACTATTCGTCAAAATATAAATGTTATCCAAAAAGTTCCAAAATTTCACCCTAGGCTAAATTCAATATTCCAATCCAAAATATTAAGCCCATTTTTAAAGAGAATAATTATAACCTTTCAAAAATTAGGTATTACTATTCATAATGGCTACTTTTAATGGTTGTAGTGTGTGTTAGAACTTGATGTTGCGTACAACACGCGCAACTGTATTATTCAAAGAGAATTGTACCATGGAAGCATGGGGTGTTACAAACCACATATCAGTAAATCACTAGATATGAGTATATGATGAGGATATACAAAATAAAACCTTCAGATGTCGTTATAGACACTATTAGTACATGGTGATTCCATTTTGAATGATGAATTCCCTATTTGTTTTCATGGGACTCATGAAACAGATAATGAAGCATTACTTAAACTAGTTGATGTTGTTCTCCATTGATGACATCCTAGTGTAATCATAATCTCAATATAAGAACAAGAGACACATGATGATTTTCAAGGACACACACTGAGTACAAAAGATCTATGAGAGGATCTCTAAGAGTCAATTTTTATATTTGGGTTGTCCATTTTATGGGACACATCATTTTAGAGGTTGGAGTTATAGTGGATCCAATGAAGATTGAGGTGGTTCTTGGTTGGGATCCACCTGTGACTATTACCAAGGTGCAGAGTTTCATTTGTTAGGATGGGTACTTTTAGATATTTGTACTAGAATATTCTGGAATGGCCACATCCTTGAATGAAATGACATGAATGGAAAAACATCCCCGTGGATGGAGATGTTGGAGTAGATTTTTCTGCAGTTTAGGTAGATATTGATGTGTTCTCCCCTATTGACATTTCAAAAGTGGGGTACTGAGTATGTAGTATATTTTGAATCATCAATATACAATATTGGTTGTGTATTGAGGATGGGAAATTGGTTATTGCCTACGGTTTATTCTATTTGAGACCATGTGAACAAAACTACATGACCCCTCTTCTTGAGTAAGTAGCGATAGTCTGCACTTTTAAGTTATGGGGACACTACCTGATGGGTGACCTATTTATTATGTACTCAGACCACAAAACACTGAACTATATCATCTATCAGAAGGGTCTTAACATCAAATATTGGTGATGCATAGATTTCATATATGACAAATAATTTTATATTTTCTAAAATTTTGGGTAGGGTAACATAGTGGAAGATTCTCTCAGTTGGAGATATAGTTCATAGTTACTAAACGATCCATTAGAGTAGTTGGAAACATTGCTGATATCCTTTGTAGATGATGATGGAGTAGCTTTGCTCCAGTCTATTATTGGTACTCCTCCACTCTTATAGTGATTTTGGGAGGTAAAACTTGGGTATTCTGGCTTCATGACTTTACATCCTCATATGCCTACATAAAATTACCCATATGGATATTCAAAAGGTGGGAGCACATGATTTTTTTCAGTGGTCACACAATAATACCAGTGGAATTCTTGGAGGAGGCTTTGATGTAGTTACATACATCCACATTGGTGGTATTTATAGGTGTGGTGAACACATACCTAGACCTTCATTGTCAGTTTTGGTAGCCAGTGATGAATAAGGGTGTTTTAGAGTTTTTTCTCAATGCCTCACTTGTCAGCAGGTGAAGGATAACCATCGGGTGTCAATCGGATTGACTCGACCCCTTGAGGTGCTGGAATAGATGTCAGTTGATATATTGATGTAATTTGAGATAGTTTTATCATCTACATCTAGGGTATATGATATTATCTCAATGATCATTGACCAGCCCACCCTGTCCTCCAAAATCATAGCTATACGGGAGTAGAGTTCAGTAGAAAGCTCGGAATGCCTCTATGTTCATGAGATAGTACGACTCTATGAAGTTCCATAGATGATAGTCTCGTATCTTGACACCCACTTTATATCTCAGTTGTGGAAGAGATTTCAGGAGGTGGTTGGGACTCTTATATGCTTGATCGTAGCATTTCACCCCTATATGGATATCAAGACTGAGAAGACCATTCAGGTCCTAGGTGACATGTTATGGGAATGCATGATGAATTTTGTTCTTAATAGGGAGGATCACCTACAATGTTGGGAGTTTACGTAAAATAAATGATATAACTCAACAATTAGAATGGAACCATTATAGGCCTTGTATTTTGGAACCAACAAGTTTCCACATCGTTCGACTGACCTAGGAGAGTCATCACTCATTGGTAAAGAGTTGGTGCGATGTACCATGAAGAAGGTGTAGAACATTGAGGAGTGGATACAGTCTGTACTAAGCTGGTATAAGTTGTATGATGATAGATGGTAGAGGCATTTGGAGTTTGATTAAGGACACCACATGTTCCTTTGGGTATCACCTCGACACAGATTACGAAGATTTGGATGGGTGGAAATATATCTCCATGATTAATCAGACCATTCCTAATACCAGAAAAAGTTGTTGAAGTGTCATACTACTTAGCTATACCATCATAGTTATTTTGGGCACACAATGTCTTCATCATGTCACATATGAGAATGTATGTACATGACCCATCACACATAATTGATTATGGTGAAATGGCCATCAATGATTGTGTGACTGTTGTTGAGTACCAAATAGATATTAAGGAATGAAATGAGGGGATCCTTCATGGGTGGTTGATTCAACTAATATCCATTAGGTGGAACTACATGAATCTCCCTGAGAGGACATGAGAGAGGGGGGGCTTAGATTCATGCTCAGTTCCCTCATTTGTTTGAGTATCCAATTTTTTTTCCTTTTGGGGACATAAATACTTAAGGTTATGAGGATGTAACATATCATATTTTCCAAGTTTTATTTTTAGATATAATATGGATTTATTTTGATACCTATCCCTAAGAAGGAATGTGATTCCAAGGCCTTCTATTCCTGGAACAATTGTTTGAAAAATATTAATCTTTTTACTTGCACATTTACATAGTTTTCCTAAAAAGTGGAATAACTCCATAAATAGTTCTATGATAAAAAATGAAAGGGAATTGTTAAAATCAAAACACATGTTTTACTATAATCATGAAATATGCTTTATCGAAGCTGGACATCGGTGGAAAAAACTCTTTAGGACATAATCATTATTAAATAATTTAAATAAAATATTTTTTTTGTGATACATCCAATTATTTTGATTTTATTAAACATTTTTTCTGAATCCAGGGATATCACCATAACCCAGTTTTTCCATTGAGAAGGGGAGAAATAATCCTCTCATAACAATGATGGAAAATCGAAGAACATATTGTGGATCATTACAAAAATGATGTTAGAGGATCTTGCGATTGACGATAATAAAACACTTCCTCATAAGCCACTAACCAAAACTCTAGGTAGGCTAGTTGCTTCACTATTTCTTTTCCACATTATTAATTTCCATGTGGAATGAATGTTAATCCACAAACAGATTGTGATTCAATTTGATCGCTGCTGCGGTATGGGTTGTTGATGTGTGATTATCAGGAGATTGGATTATGCTTTTAATTTTTCCTTTTAATGAGAAAAAATTCGACCCTTCCTAAACAATGTGAAATGTGTATTCATTATTTGTTATTAGTTTTTTTCTCCACAATTCATGGAATTCTTCACTGTTGGATTCTCATAATTATGGCTCGACTTTCTTGGATGCTCCAAATTCAATCCGAACCAGGGATTAGAGCTATTATTAAAAAGTGTCTGGATCATTGTATATTGAGAACCAAGGTTCACAGAAGAGCTTTCATTTTAGGGTTTGAGCTCCATTAGAAGAATGTATCCTCGCAGACATAGTAGGAGAAGCGAGGGGTGGTTACTGATGTGTGTGAGCCAGTGAGGTCAACGAGATCAGAGGACATGGGACATAGTGGTGGTCTCTTTGGGAAACTACATGAGAGGAATACCATAAAAATTAGAAAATTTGGGTGAGTTTTCTGGGATGGTTTGGAAGTCTTGACTGATCAGGTGGGAATGACCCTATAATATTGGGAATCGCCTAGTGGGCCAGGTCTACCAGGTAGACCGGATCAGCCATAACGGGTTGGGTCAGATCTCACAGGTTGGGGCGGACCTGGGTCGTACCGTAGAGGATGGATTGGGCCATGGATGACTGAGCTATCACAATTTCATGCCAGCTGGGGTGCGGTCAACTACCACAATTGGTACACGGCCCAGTGAACCCCCTTCGAAATATTTGCAAATGACCATAACATTCAAAGTGGACATCTATTTGAAGAACTGTCGATAGTGTAGGAACACTAATGAAGTAAAAATCTTTTCAAGATATCCTAAGTTTGTTATTTTGGGATTTTAAATATGACCTAAGACTTTAAGAGTGATTTCTACCAGAATGAGAGTGCGCCGAGAATTCATTTTTGTGTTTGGGTATGACGTAGAGACTATGTGTTTTATAGAGGCTATGTATATTATGGAGATTGTGGGTCATATGTAGATTTTTTTGTCTTATGAAGACTATGTGTGTTTTTGAGATTGTGTGTATTATTTTATTGAGTATATATGAATGTTCTTGATATATTTAATGTATACATATATCTGTGTGGAGTTGACTATGCATCCCTTTCTAGTATTCCTTTATGGTATTCCTTTATGTAATTCCTTTATGGTATACCTTGATGGTATTCCTTCATGGTAATTCCTTTGTGATATTACTTCATGGTATATTTTTTTTGGAATTTCATTGTGGTTTTATTTTGTGGTATTTGAATTGTGGTATTACTTTGTGGTTTTGGGGAATCCAACTAAGTATTGTTTTGGTCACCTATACTCGGTATTATCCCAAACGTGTCATGTATTTTGCAGATGATTGACTCTTCGATGGATTTCCATGAAGACCAGGACCTGAAGGTACCTTGTGAGGTAGGATAGGCTGAGGTGTGTTCAAAAATATTTTCTGATGACAGTCCCATTGCCACTTACTTTATAAGATGGACTTATGGCTGAAGACGCTTTTCATTTGGTGGGTTTATTTTTTAACCATTTACATTGCAGTACATTCATTATTTTACTCTATTTGTGGAATATAGTTGTTTGAATTTATTTTTTACTTAGGGATTTTAATTTTCAGCATTTGCGCCTTGGAGATGTGTGTGTTTATAGAGCTATTATAGGTTGATGCCTTCGATTTGTGGGATATTCCATCTCGATGATAGTCTCCAACCCCTTTCTTATTAGAGAAGGGCTTGGGGTAGTCACATCATGGGCCCCTATGGGATGGGTCATTCCATTATTGTAATGGTTCCCTTCATATAGGAGAGTGAAATATCAAGGTAGGCCATGCATGGATAGTTCACCAACAAATAAGGGATATCACCACCCAGGTTTCATGTATATTACTAAAAGCGTATGTGTGAAACCATGTGTGTTTCCACCAATTGTGTACCTTTTTTAATATACATTTCATAGGGGCATCTCATGGATACTGTCTGAGAGGGATGTTGATTTGGTAATTGATGTCATGCCTATAGATGAACTAGTATCTATTCCCATTGAAAAAGGAACCAACCGAGCTTCCTGATCTCAATACTATTTTTCATGAATTGATTGATAAGAGATTTATCCATCCATTTATATCAACATGGTGTTCTATAGTCTTTTTTTCTATACAGGATGATACGACCATACATTTATGTGTTGTTTAAAGGAAGTTAAACATGATGATACTGAAGAGTCGGTATCTAAATCGACATATCTATGATCTCATGGAACAATTGATGAGGGAATGTGTCTTCTCTATGATGGAATTGAGAGTGGGATATCTTCAATGAAGAATTAGTCATTCTAAAAAACACATAGAACATTCAAAATGAAGTATGTCAAATATGTGTTCCCAGTGATGTTGTTCTAGTTTAAGAACACACCATTTGTGTTTATTACCATGATGAGCCTAATCATCCACCTATTATGAGATCAGTTTGTGGTATTTTTGTGGATGAAATATTGGTTTCATACATGAATCATGATAATAATGTCCAATATATTAATATAATCTTGATTACACAGAGTGAGAATTGACTATATGCTAAGATATCAAATTGGAATTTCTAGAAGAGAAAGGTACATTTCTAGGGAAATATCAACTCTCAAAAAGGTATGTTTATGGACCCATTGAAAGATCTGGTAGCGGTTTATTGGGAGCATCCCATGAATGTCTTTGATATCTGAATATTTATTTGTTTTGTAGGCTATTATTAGAGTTTAGTTTAGGACTTTTCTTTCTTGGAAACACCACTTTATATCTTGACCATAGAAGAGACTATGATTGAATAGTATATGGAATGGGACAATGATTTCTAAAATTTCAATAAGTGTATAAATACAACACCAATATTGAACCTACCTATTCTAGGTGAGGAATTTTCTACATTTTGTTATGAATTAGGTGTTGTACATGGAGTATTTTTTATGCAAGGAGACCAAGTGGCGAAAAATGTGTTTTTTCACTTGAGGCCACATGAATAGATTTACCGTACACATAACCATGAGTTTGTTATAATGGATTATATATGGAAATATTGGTGGAATTTTCGATTGAAAGAAAAGATAACTACTTATATTGATTAGAATAACATACAATAGACCATTCCAATATAATAATTTAATATCTGGTAGTAGATGTGGGTTTAGTATATGATTTCATTTTATTTTGATCTAGAATATATTCCATGAAAGTGGAAAAATATTGCATCCACTTAGAGAAGGATGACACAGACTACAATAGTTTAGGTGTAGAGTGTAAGATGATGAATTTACTAGCTATGATATGTGTTATTGTTTTGGATGGGAATGATCAGATGACCCTCATATAAGTATCAGTTGATTACACACATCTATCAAATATTAGGGAGATAAAATATGAGTTTCCAATGAGTATAATGTTGAGTAAAATCCTTGATGGATGGACTCACCTTCACATTGGACTGTAGATGAGGATGAGATCATCTATATCCTTAACAATTTGGTTGTGCCTACAAGTATGAAAATTGAGTTGATGGTTGATTTTAATGTATAATTTTTTTGTTTCATCCTTGTTGGGAAAAAATTTAATATGACCTATGTTGATAGTCTTGGTGTCCCGATATGAAAAAAAAGATTGTATGTCTTGTGAAAAGCTAATATAATTATCAATAGGTGAAGGACGATCATGAAAAACCTGGTGTCTTGATACATATATTTACAATTTTGGAATGTAAGTGGGGTAATGTTACTATGATTTTCATGGTGGTTATTCTAAGGATTCCTCCAAATAATTATTTTATATGATTAATTGTGGACATATTGAATAAATTCCCCAATTTATTTCCTATTCAAGAGACTTTGACATTTGATTACATGGGGGATATTTACATCCAATAGATAGTCTATATTTGAAGGGTTTTGCGGGAAATAGATTTATATTGTTACTTAAATTTAACATCATTATTCTATCAAGTTTTATTGATGAATATTTAAATATAATTATTTTTTAGCATGGATATTCACGTGAACACATATGGGATGTTAGATCATACTCCCCATGTATTGGAGGATATATTATAAGTTTTAATTATAGACATTGATGGTCTTTGGAGGACCACCTAGAACTCATTGAGTTAATTTATAACAATAGTTTTTGGAAACTATTCTGATGGATCTATATGAGTCTCTTTCTCGTAGTCATTCCAGATCACTTCTATGTTAGATGGTGGGAGGTGAATCACATTTTTTTGGACTATGTTTCGTGTAGGAGACATCATATTAAGTTCAAATGCTTCAAAAAAAAATTTGTAAATGTCTTAATTTATGAAAAACATTTATGATGATTGATGTCAAAAAACCATTGAGTTGACTTATGGTGATATTGTCTTCCTTTGGGTGTTTCCAAGTTTGGTTTACCATATTATTAAAAGGTAGGTCATGTTTCCACCCCAGTTTTTTAGACATTATAAGATTGTTAGTGGATCTAACTAGTGGAATACTTAATGTATCTTCCACATAGGTAATGTCCTATACATGATTATTTTAATTATTCATAGCTTTATCTATATGTCCATGACCATTATCATGAGATTGATGTTATAGTTATTGATCTTGAGGATGATGCTTCCATTGAGGGGCATCTGATTTGTGTTTTAGATCACAGTGAGAAGTTTTTCAAGGAAATTCCTTCCCGATGGTTTGAGTACTAAGGAAACGTGTCAACATTCTATAGCAATCATGGGAGAGAAAAGTAGATATGTGAGTTCAGAGACATGATTTTCTTACCATGGAATCCAAATTATTTTTGGGATTAAAGATCGAGGATGAATTGTTATATAGTTGAAAGACTGTATGATATTGACAATTATGAAAATTTATCATTCTCAATTTTTAGATACTCTTTTATCTTTTTTGGAGTATATCTATATTGAGTTTTTCCTTAAGTGTTTTCTCATGAAATTTTGTAAATTTAAATACTCAAGGAGATATTCTTAGTAACCAATTTTTAAATAAAAACTATGAGGCATTTCAAATGAAACAATGAAACTTATTTTGGAGAGACATGAGGTGGCACATTGTTGGAGAATAGTATGTCCAAACCATTATTATTCCCACCTAAACCATGAACCCTTAAACAGTAGAGATATGAATTGTTTGGTTATGTCTTTTCTAAACATGAACCATGTAGGATAAACTATTCACCCTCTAGGAGGTGGGGCGTGGTTAAACAACACAGTTTGGAAAACCCTCTACCCCGACCTAGGAAACGATGCGTGAATGATTTATTATTATTATTTTAAAAAAAATTAACGTACCCACAATTTCTAATCCATATTGACCTAGGGTTAGACCTAATCACTTTACTTCATTTTTAAATTCTTCTAGGAAGATTCCAAGGATCATTGAACTCCTTACATGAAGAATAATTGATCCAATTAAAGAATCATCTCCTCTACAATATGTCTTTTCTTCCTTGAATGGTTATATCTATATTTCTAATGTATCTCTTTCCTAATGATGTGGAATTGTTTCTACTATATTATAAATGATTTAGATCATGGATTTTAGGGGTATTAGTCCATTGGATCTTCATCATAGGTATCAGACTTAGATCACTTCCACCATTGTAAATTCAAGTGATCCTAAATTTTTGAATTTCAGTTTTGTGAATGTCTATGAAGGATCTTGAGTTTGGTGGTCTTATTATCAACTACCATAGTCTTGGTTATAAATGTATCTATGTAATTTTGAAATTTCAATTTACATGATGGGAAATTATATTCTAAATTGTATTAATTTATTAATATTTGTGGTAATTATGAAAGTTTTCCCACCTGTGAATATAAAATTGCTGTATAATTGGTAATAAAATTAGTAAATATTGGATAAGGAAATTGAATTATTAATATTGTTGTGAAATTTTAATGCAAACCATATTGTGCCCCGATGTGATATTAAATGTTTGTTGTTAGTGATTTAAGGTAATTTTTGATAAATTGATAGAAATACGGATCCTTGAGAAGTGATATTTTTTAATGAGTTGTGGGATAGGATCTCCTACTCCAAATACCCAAGAGGTTCCAGAACACCACTCTATTTAGCCAATGTATTTATGTAATTAATTTGATCATTGAGTTGTAGGACATATACTACTATTCCAAATTCCCACAACATGGAAAACAGATTCTCTAGGCCCCTGTTGAATGAATTAGTAATTTGGATTAAATGAATAATGAAAACACATTATGGATTGAAATTATATACCACTTGGTGGATTGTTTAGACTCTAGTATGAGATGAAGTAGGTATTGTTGGTTCTGGTGTTTTCATGTACCTGAGGATTTATGTGGTGAATTGAATAATGAATTTCAATATGAAAACATTTGACTTTATCTATTTACTTTATTATTTATAAAAATGTATAAACTATTATAGTGTGGTTATTTTTTTAGAATCTATTGGTTATGTCCTACACAGTTGTACTCACACACTACATGGACATACATAATGGTACCTGAATAGACATTATATTTATAGGATTTGATAAGGGAAACCGCCGAATGATATATGGTTGGGTTGGGATGGTGCATGAATAAGGGAACCAAACATGGTAATCAAGATCCAAATTTTGTTTTTATGTCATTATTTTGGGTTTTCATTCGGTACATGGACCTTATTATTGGATTTAATATTAATTATTTTGGTTTTGATATTTTTTCATTTTTGGATTTATCATGCCATGTTGGCCCTTATAAGATATTGTATTATAATGGTAAATATATAAAATGATTTAGATATTGTTTATCGTTTACCATAATATAGAGATTTTGATGTAGAGGGTCTAGTATCCCCCACATATATGTACATTAAACCATCTATGGTAGTTTACATCCACTTGTGTGCAGAGGGGCATGATTGAGGTCATTTAACAAATTAACTCAGAGAACTAGTATGTTGTACTATGGTCAGGGCATTAAAAATGTTGCTTAAAAAGAATATTAAATATATATTAGGAAAATATATTGTTTATTTTTCTTCAATGAAAAATAATAATCATGGATTGAGTTTCATTCGAACTACTAAATATTTTTTTTACCCCAAAACATATTTTAAACTCTATCATGCTAAAATAATACTTTTTAAATTTCACTATTATAAAATTTTGTTGAAACTATTAAATAATGTTAATTTTGGTGATCACATATATTTATTACATTTTGGCGATGTTAAATTTCAATAATTTTAAGAATATAATATTAAATAACCATGGAAACTACAATGAAACCCCTTTTAGAAAAATAAATTTTTTGTATAAAAATAAATTTTGATCCATAATATTCCATGTAAAAACCATAAAATAAATGTTAAAATATATGATTCAATATATAATCTATTATTTCCATTAAAAATATTAATCACTATACATGAATAAAAATTATAAAAATCAAACACTCATTGGGTGTATAAATAAAATTTTATGAAAAACGTTTTTTGGCCCAAAATTAAACTTACACTAAATTCAAATAAAATGTGTATTATTATGTAATAAATTGTATAGATTTTGATATATGATAATTAGGTTTATTAAATATCGAATTGAAAACATAATGGTACATTTTATGTTACTTTACTTAAGGAATAAGTGGCAGTTTTAGAAAACATTTTATTTTCACTATTAACATAAAAAAGATCTTTTCATAAAAATAAAAAACATTCACCCTAAGATAATATTGAAATATTGATTTAAAAAATTATATTATTTTCCTCTTATAAAATTTAGAATAATAGTAGTAATAAATCATAATTTCAATTCCTAAAATTCAATAAATACAATTTTTCGATGAAAACAAATTTTTAAAGAATAAATGTCTTTATTGAAAATTGGGTTTAAATTTTTAAGAATTAATCATGAAATTTAATTTATATAAAACCTATATAAATATATATTTTTTCGTATTTTGGTTATCATTATTTATACAAAACAATCTAATTGCTATATTTTATGATATAAATTTAAATAATATTTTTATCATATATCACAGGTCATAAAAAGACTAATGTTAATTATTATGAAAGTAATCAAGAATAGTATTCTTTTAAAAAAACTATTCTAGAAGTTATCTTTTTGAAATATTGTAAATAATTAGTTGGTAAAATTATATTGATAATGAAATCTAGAGATGAGATTATATGTAAGATCCAATTACAACTTTCAGGCATTTCTCATCTAACCCTTCACTCGCCTCCTTATTTGGGCGCATTCTGGGACACCTGAGGATAGATAACATATTTTTAGGAAAATTATCTAATGGAAAGGGATTTATGTTTTTTAAATTGTTGGGTTCTAGGAAAAAATAAGTTAATATATTTTGTATAATTTCCCCAATTTTGGCCCGTAATAGAGATGTTTTTGATATTCTGAGATGAAATATGACTTTTCACTATCTATGGGAGAAATAAACATCATATAATGAGATTAAAAACAATATAATGTGATCTATAAAGATTTAGTGATTTTGGTTCAACAAATGAATGTATTGTACATCCTATGAAATTTATGCACCTTTTAAAAGGTTTTCACACCATATAACGGGTTCTGGTTAGAATTGTTGAACTTGTATAAGGAATGAAGAGAATACTATGTGAATGTTTATTAAAAACCATGTAATGGTAAAATAGGGTTTAAAATTATATGATTATGTAGTTTTAGTCATAAATGGGTTTTTTGGATTGCACAATATGAAATTGCGTTTAACAATGTGTATTTATTATGAGTTGGGATGTTAGGTTGTTGCATGACTTAACATTATATTAATTTCACGGATCCCTCATCCCACATATAATAGAGGCTATCGTGGGTGATTGTGGAGACATAATACTCTTCCGAATAATTTTTTTTAGTGAATATTCTTTATTTCTAGAGTGTTTCATTTCTCAATATGTGTATTCATATTGTTTCTTCTTTTAATTTGGCCATAGTAGACCAATTACATTATGTTTGTAGTTCCATAGTCATGTGCGGTGGAATCTTCTTTTTTTATTCTGGATATGTTGTGAGATATTCTTTTGGAGGAAATCTGTTGCATTGGTTGTGGTGTGCAATACATGTTTCTTGAGGTAATAGTTTTTCATACATTTTTGGTAATTATTATTCAATGAGATATGATTTATAGAATGTGAGTATTTATTCTAGGGAACTAGTTATCACTGTTGTGTTATTTTTTGTTGATGCATTCTATTTTAGACAAGTGAAACCTGAGTTTTAGGTTGGTGTTTCTATCTCTATAATAAATTGGACGTCTTCATAAATCAAATATTGATAAAAATAATAATTAACAATATTCAATGATTTATTTATTAATTTTAGTTTGTGGTAATATATTTTTGATAAAAGAATATTTTCACATTATGTTTTAAAAAAATGGTATTTGTAAATAATTTTGAGTGGTTTTATAAATGGGTTATAAAGAATGATTTGGATGAAACTATTTGGATTGTTGAGAACATGTGATTTATTGGGTACTTTGGTGGATGGCTATAATAGGGAAATCATACATGTATTATCAGGGCTTTCAGTCATGGAGTGTTACTCTATTCCCTTGAAATGTTATTCTAGGGAACTGATATTGACATTTTATTAGGATTAACTCATGGGGAGTTTTTATGCTTCCTAGGATAATGTTATATGTTCTTGATAGTGTTTTAGTCATTGATTATAGTATGATTAGTTTTCTGGCCTTACTTATAGTGACACTTGGTGTGATGTAACCCATTCTTTGGTTTTCACTGTTTTATCTTGCAAACCAATGGATTGGATTTGATATAGGTTACATTATTTTAATAAATTTTATGTATATGATTTTATTTAAAGCTTTTTTACATGTATTTATTTAGAAGTGGTGAATAAAAAATATTGGATGTTTTCTATGATTTTGATATAAAAATACTAAAATGTTTATAATTCATTGATTTCATTAATTATGGGAATATTTGGATAATCATATAGAGACCTTTTATGTAACCCATGGGGTGGTATCCTTCTGCTCATGTCAGATCACACCATGGGTACCCCTTATATGCTATCTAGACCATCATATGTATTTTGATACATGGAAAGGAATCATATTGAGGTTTTCATGTGACATTTCTATCAAATTTATCTTGGTATCTAGTGGTGAGATTGTGGGATCTCTTCCAATATATCACATGGAGTAGTCAATTTTTCATTTCTATTGTCCTTTTATTGTTGGACATTTACATGGGAAAAACAAACATATTTTGAGTTGTATCATTCTTCTATATTCTTTTAGTTGTGGGATATATTTTTGGCTTCCAATATTTTCCTCTATTAAATATATATATATATGAAATTTTGTTATTTCAGATTATGATAAATAAATCCCTTTGGATATTGATTGATGTCAGGGTGCTAGTCTCCATCCTTTTAGGGTTAGAAACACCCTTTGGTTATGTGGAAATTTAGGCTGAGTTCTGGTTTTAGAGGCTATCTCAGTTGGGTTCATGATATTTTCATATTATATGTGGCCATTCCTCAACATTCCATATCCGGAGATGTTTTGCTGACTAGAGATAGGATTTGTTGGAATGTAATATGTAGGTTTTGGTGAGTTCCTGTATAACCCTTTCCACAAATAGAGTCAAGTTACCATGGGATTTTGCGATGTGTGTCTCATATTTTGAGTTATTGATCATAATCATAATCATTTATTATTGTTTTTCTGTTTTAAGTCAGATAATTTTTTTCCTTATCATTTCTTATATTTCAGTGTGTAGGAGTATGCGTCTAAGATGTGATACATAGGTTACATAGGAGGGTTCATCAGACAATACTAAAGGAAATAACCGTAGAGAATAGAATATTTTCAAGGTTATCATGTAGGAAGATCATGTTTTCCACTAAAATTTACCAATATTGTTGAACGTAGAAGTTGCGGCACATGACGGAGGTGGAGTAGAAAGGGATCGATCATGAAAGATATTATGTTAGAATCCACCATTATTGATTGGTATGAGTTAACCTAAATAGGTAGATTAGTGTTTGGATAAGATAGACCAGATCCTAAACATTATTGATACACCATTGAGTATCAAGGTTAAGTGTGTGTCGGTCACAATTCATGATCTTAGCATGAAAGGATAAAAATCCATGGTACAGGCACATAGCTATATGGGAATGTGCTGGATGTGTTTCAAGCACCCTTCTAACATTAGTTGTATCGTAAATATCTAATGTAAAAAATAGTCCAAATTTCCACTAGATATTTTGTTTAGTATTGGTGTACCCGAATCAATATTCTAAGATTGTTTTCCCCATAGTAAAGAATGAACAATTATAGTCATATAAATACATGTAGAGTCTGGAACCAGATATCGAATCACATGTATTTATTCCAAAACATGAGACCAATTTGGAGATAATAGATAATGAAATTATGGAAGGGATGAATATAGATTGAAATTTTGGTTATTCTAGATCTTTTCTTCCACCTAATTGCACAGAATGTAAAAATAGAATCTAGAAATATCATAGGAGTGGTGGATATGGAACTCTATGGAAAGCCTCCTCTTCGCCTTTAGCTATATATTTAAATGTTCCCATAAATTTATGTCATTATGGAAAGTTAAATCAAAACCAGTGTTCTTGTCATGCACTATTAAACATTGGTAGCAATTTTGGATGATATGTCCATCTATAGTGTTTCTATATTCCTATTTCTATACATTTATATCGTTTGGGATCTTCAACTATATATTTTACCATGGTGCAATATGGTGCATCGAAAACATCAGAACTCCAGCCAGAGGCCTTGGGTGTAATGAACATTCATGTAGTAGATGAGTATCTATAGGAGGTTTATGTGGGTCAATCAATAGTAATAGGATGAATTTTTATTGGAACCACTATAGAAATTTCTTTATTTAATAATGGTTTTACCCACTTGTTTCAATATAATAATTTTTTTTATATTCATAAAAATATAATGGTTCTCATATCCATTGTTATATAATAAACAAAACCACTAGATATGAGGAAATAGTTGGAGGTTCATTGTATTTTTGGTTGATTATTGATATTTTCTATGGTGTTAGTATGTGATTTTCTTGTTCTTTATGAAGATTAGTGTGAAATCATCATCAAGATGGATTGGCATGACACTCATCATGTCGATGTTTATTTTTATCATATACTTATCTCGTTTCCTGATGATGATTGAATCTTATGGGTGTTTCTTGCATTGTGGGATTGGAGGTATGTTCATTCTTATCATCCTACCTAGAGATGATTAATATATTTACTAACCAATTAATTGAGATGAATTACATTTATTCTATTGTTATCCTTCCCACTAATTTTCTTGATTTTCCTAATGTTTTCCTAGATTATTTTTCCAGTATTCCACTAGAGATGTAGGTATACAGTACAATATACCTGGATCCTAGTATGAAATGGATTTTGATACCCTCATAGTGTATGCATGATTTGGAGATATTGTTTATCATGGTTAATTTGGATGACCTATAGAAAATATGTTTTGTTCTTTTTATATTTTTACAATGGCCATCCCCTATTGTCTTTTCCATGAAGGAATATTTTTTACACTATTAAGAATGTATAATTGAAAAATTAAATTTGTTATAGTTGAGAATAAGTATCAATTCTCTCATCTGGATGACTAATTTTATTAGTTAAAGGGTGATACATTTTTTTTACGATTGATCCTCATTCAGGTTATCATTATCCTAGAGTTCAATTGATTAATATACACAATAAGTATTTTAAGAGAATTTATTGGAATTATGTAAATATTATAATTACATTTGGCTCTATTAACACTTCTATAGTTATTTTGGATTTGATGAATTCGATATTCTATCAGCATCTTGACACTTTTTGAGTTGTGTTTGTTGTTGAAATTTTGGTTTATTCGATATCAAATTAGGAGCTTGATTACCCATTCAGTTTTATTATAGTAATAATAAAAAGACACCATTTGAATGGAATGCATTCGAAAAGAAATTTCTAGATCCAATATATTAATTTATTTGAGAATCCTATTTTTTATTATATATTATCAATTTACCTTGAGAAGGTAAATTCTATATTATATTGGTAATAACCATATAACAATGTTGAGATTCAGATATTCCTTAGTATTTATGGATATTATCGATGATTAATCATGGATTTATCAATGATTCAAAGACCATTGATTACTCTTACTAGGAAGTGGGGAAATTGATATGGGATGAAAAGTTACATTCATCATATAACAGACTAAAATATCTTATGACTTCAATTCATATTTTAATCTTACATGAGCCTGGTACCATGTATGTATTTTTTATGATACTTGTGGAATTATTTTGGGCTATGTGTTTATACAGGATGATAATGTGGTGACTTATGTATCTCATCAGCTTCAACAATATAATAATAATTACCCCTCTTTATTTAAAACATTCAACAATTATGAATGCACTTAAGTGTTGTATGCACTATATTTTTGGGGAGATTTTCACAGTCACTTCAGAACATAAGAATTATATATATATATATATATATATATATGTTCCCCTAAAGACTTGAATATGTGATATTGGTAGTGTTTATAATAACTTCATAAATTTGAATCCAATATCTCTTACACCTTGTATAAGGGGAATGTTTTGGTAGACGCTCTCAATATGAATGTACAATCACAGGCTATTATAGAATCAAATGAAGAGTGGAATCTTATGGGACTCATTGTAAAGTTTTAACTAGATGTTGAAGAGTAATTTTCTGGTTTGGCTCTGGAAAGTATTTATTTATCATCATCTCTCTATGAGTCTATTTAGTAGGTTCAGTAGTATGATTCTATGTTTAAAGGAATATAAGAAAACCATTATGGTGGGGAGACATTTATGGTTTGGTTTATCCCACCAGATTGTATTATCATCTTTGGGGATTAGTTTTCCAACACATCATTTATAAGGATATACAATTTGATGGATTTTCATAGTTCAAAATGGTCCATTGAGATTGGAACAATAATGTTTTATTATGACATTATATAGTGTTTCTAGTGAGCAGGTTTGATGTTTGAAAATTGTGATTATGTGTCCCATTGTTATACATTACTATAGATAAAGGTATGGAATATCAAACCTCCTAATTTTAATCATCCCCATTCAGTTTTGATTTTGAAAATCACTGAAATATTCTTGGATTTTTATGTGGATTATATTGAAATCCTTGAGGGAGAAATTATATGTGGGTAGTGGTTGATATATTGACATGGATAGCTCATTTCATTATGATTAGGGACAAAAATAAAGAATATAATCTAGGTAGCATGTATGTGTAGGAGAACATGATGATACATGTGGTTCCTAATTCCATTATTTTAGATAGGGATCCTAGGATTACCTTGGGGTTCTATACAAGTCTAAAGGAGGTCATGTGGAATCAGGTTTGTATGTCTACAAATTATCAACCATTATTAGATGGTCAGATAGAGAAGGATCTTCAAATCATATAGGATATGCTTCATGCCTATGTCATGTGTTTTTTGGATCCTGGGAATGAAATTCTAGAAAGTTTTAGTATTCTTATAACAATATTTACCATTAGTTTCTTATAATTCCATCTTTAAAGGATTTTTATGGTAGTGCATGTTGATCATCTCTTTGATGGGAAGAGGTGGGTAAAGCATCTATTGTAACATCCCCAGTAAATAATTATGTATTTTTATATATATATGTCAATTTATGAATTATATTGTGTTTTAGAGGCTTAAAATGTGAATAAATTCAATCTTAAGCATAGAATTCTATAATATTTTTAAAAGATTGTTTACCACCTTTTGATAGAAAACTATTTTTAAATCTATCTTTTGACAATTTTATAAGCTCTATTTGTCAAAATAAATTTATTCTTTTGTACTGGGACATTGTAATTTACTTTGGATAAATTTTTGGTCTTTTTCTAACAATGTTCATTATTAATGAATAGTGAAAAATATTGCATTTTACTTCAAAACTATTTTTTCACCTAATTTAATTATATGGTTATATTGTCCATTTAATTGATTTTAAAGATTAATTAGAATATATTTTTACCATTTAATACATTGGTGGTCATTGGAATTAATTTTACAATGAAATTGGACATAACCAATTGTCAAACCTTTGATAGATATTGTTTCTAAAAAAGCCGCTATTTGTTTTGACAACGGGAATTATTTTTAAAATAAATACTACAATTTCTGTGATTGAAATTTGGTAAAATGGATTCCATATTTGGAATCATAAGTCCAAATTCTGTAATTAATACTCTTTTGTTTTTAAACATTATGAATAGTAACAACGGTAATTATCTTTAATTATCATGATTAATTAGTAATCGGGTAGTTAAGGGTAATAAAATAATAACATAATAATATAAAATGACTCCAACATAGGTCCTAATACTACTAGTTGTGTCCTGGCTGACCATTGTATGCCTTGTGCCAACTTAGGGACCCCATGGAATCACTTTTGGGTAATAGAGACACTATCATTTTATGTTTTTTAAAAGGAATGTATAACCAAAGTATGTATCACCCAAGTAGAACAATTTTAGTTTTGTCTACATAAATGATCTCTAAGACTATAAATATTCATTGGAAATCTGAAGAGATTTCCTAAATCATGATATTTATTTTATGATTTTTAGACACTAAATAAAATTAATTGTTTATGACACCATGATGATGCAGTGATTACCTCATTAATGAACGATTTAAATAAAATGAAAAGATAATTTAAAAAATAAGACTTACACATGTAAAAGACCTATTGGATGGGTGGATTTATAACCTTTATCACCTTATCATCGAAATATATAATTGTGGGACCTTTAAAATCCCAAACTCATTATATAATAAAGTAACATTTCTTGACTTTCCAAGACTACCCCTCCTCCCCCATATAAAACGCCCCCACCTCTACCACATTACCCAAAATCTGCTCATTTTATCTCTCAAAATCCCTCTATTCATCCCAGAAGCCTTACATTAGGCATAAATCTCTTCAAAAAACCCTTTTGGTTCAAACCAAGGGGAGTTACCCGATTTAATGGTATTGTCTTCTAAAATGTTATTTTGTTTTATTTTGCATCTCCAACCCCCTAAACTCTTTTTATTACTTTGTTTTGTAACAACACCAGTATCTTAAATATACTAGGATGTTTTTATTAGAAGGATTTCATTTACACTTACACACACCTCCGTCTAATGGTTAAAGAACACATTGTTTCTGTGAGTGGTGAATTACTGCCTCACGAAACGATGATTGTTCAATCATCTTTTAACACCTTTCATGGTGGCCATTAAGATGTCACTATATTTATATATGATATATTTTTTCTTATAGTTTCTTTATGCTACTGTATTTTATATTTATGGCATTCCTCTATGGTTTCCATTATGGGTAAAAGTGATAATTTCATTTTAGGAAGTGCGGACTACCACCCCCTCAAAGTGATTTGAATCGTTAATGCCATATGTGGTATGTATAAAGGATGGATTTAATAATATTATATATGATACTATACTAGATTTATTATACTACTATTTATCATTATTTTTTATTTCCATTAAATATGAAATAGAAATGGATGTAGCGTTCATGCGTACGTACTGCTTACCGTCTCCATGAACGGTGCATTTCATTTCTTACCTATAAATGTTATGTACTATTATAAATACATTTATATATTGGATATATATGATATAAATTATATCCAAATCATGATTATCATTCTGCATACAATTATCCTTTGACCTCATGAACAACATGTAATTATAAGAAGTCCATTTTTGACAAAAGTACCAAATATCGACAAAATAAACATTTTTAACTTAAATGATTACATAATGTTTATAACATAGCAATAAGTGATATAAAAGGAATAATAAACTTGAAAAAAGTTCTTAATCAAGTATAAATTAACTTTAGTTTATTATTTAGGAGATTAAAGAGTGATCGAGTCAAGTCAGACACGAGGTAAGGGACTTCGTCTCAATCTCCTTTCATTGAGGTATATTTTGTTTTATACAAAACTTTATTTTATACGGTGTATAAACCCCTTTTACTTTCACTTTTATTCAAAATGAATATTTTTTATATGAAACGTTTTACTAAATGACAAAAAAATAATGTTTTTGCCATACGTATGCGGCGACAACGACTTCTCCGACGCCATGACCATTATTTGAGTTTTGGCATCCTCTACAATCCAGACTGTTTTTGTTAAATGAAAAATATATACCATGTTTTACTTTTCTTTTATTTTTTTATTGAAAATGGTTTTGATAATGTTTTTATTATATCAATGTGTGGTATTGATATCTTGTGATTGAAATGTGGAAATGTTATGTTTCTTTTATGCATGTTTTCTGTGATACGATTATGTTATGGTTCTTGGGAATTGTTTATGAAGACGGGTGGTTCTGTGATAAACAATGTGTGAGTGAGCCCGTGATAGCTCTCCAATGCATTGGGTAACATAAAGGAGTTAAGAGCTAAGGTTTCTTCGAAGAGATATAGCGAATATACCGCGATGTGTATTCCAAACGTAACCATGAGGGTTACTTCCTACGTAAGAATGTTATGAATGCCTCTAGTTACCTTTATGTCTTATATTTTCTATGATTTATTCATAAATATTATTATTTCATGAGGTATGATAAGGTGTTTATGTTTTATGAGTAAAGTATTATTTCATTGATTCTTATGTATACATGGGCTTATGTTTTCATTCCGTACTTTTATATCCCTTACTAAGATTTTTATGCTTATCCCATGTTTTGAAATGTTTTTCACAGGTCAAGGGAAAGGTACGTGATGTGATTATAGTGTCGAGGAAGTTTCAAGAAAGAATCCATGTTTTATTTTAAATATGTATCCTTCTATGGGAAAAAAGAATATTGTATTTTATGTAACCACCTTTTTGAAATGTGGAATGTAATTCATGACTTATGATCTAATTCTTTAAAATTGTAAACTGGAAAAGATCCTCAATGTGTATTCTTGAAATAACTCGTGATTAAGTGATGTTTAAGGATAGGGCCTTATAGTTGGTAACAAAGGTCGGTTTAGATAACTTTAGGAGTTATAAATCTATTAAATGATTATCCAAAAATATTTCTTTATGGTCAAATTGAAATGATATAGTATTTGAAGCTTACCATGTTGCTTCATCTAAGACATGTTTGTTCACAATGGTTTTCCATAGAGGAAACAGGGAAGCAATTCTAGGATGGAATACAGACAGAAATGACCTTCCGAGTTAGCATCCTGAGATGGATGGAATTGGAACTGAACAGTTTGTTATAGTAATGGTGTTGTTGACTCAAGCGATAAATAGTGGTGGTATCCAGGCACAATATCATCCAGATCAACTGAAGAGGAACATGTTAGTGGTGGAACATATCATGAGGAAACATCCTCCATCATTCAGAAAATCATCTAACCATGTGCTAGCTGGAGGGTGGATTAAAGCACTAGAGAATATTTTCGATGTCATCGGGTGATTAGACAATCAAAAGGTTAGTCTTACTATTTACTGTTTGGAGGGTGAAGCAGATCAATGGTAGTCGATTGTTAAAAATATCAGGGACGTTGATGAGATTGATACTCTTGACTGTGATGAATTCAAAGGTATGTTTCTTGAGAAATATTTTCTTAAGGTTGTTCGACATAGGATTGAAACACAATTCTTGGAATTGAGGCAAGAGGATGACTCTGTGGATGCTTATGAAGAAAGTTTTACTCGATTGGAAAGGTATGATAAAAATTTTATCCGAGACCTTGTTAGTAAAATCAATAATTTTTTATCATGATTAATGCCAAAATATAAAAGGGCTTTAGCTTCTAGTGAGTTCAAAAGATAGGAAAATCTTGTTCGATGTGCTGAGAAGGTGGAAATGGAGTTTTCCGATGATCAAGTGTTCTATAACAACCAACAGAAGAAGAGACCGAGATGGAAGGAGAAAGGAAAGAATCCTTCAAAAAGGTTGGATGGTAAGAAAACTATGTTTTTAGTTTGTGATAAATGTGGTAAAAGGCAAGCTGGGGAATGTCTTGTGAATTCTTGAAAGTTCTACTGATGTGGTAAGATGGGACATAAGGCTCGTGATTGCACTGAAAAAGATCAGGGTGATGGTAAGACCAAATTTGATTTATATTTAGTGAAATGTTTCAAGTTCAATGAGATGGGTCTTTATGAAAACAAGTGTTCTACAAAGAGCTCAAATGATGGGTAGAAGCTAGACTACAAGTAGAAATTTTTGGTGAAATCTTTTCCAACTACTTCAGCAGATTTTGGGCCATCAAATGAAGTGGTATCAGGTAATAAGTTTGTTTTCTCATTTTATGACAATGTGTTTTTTGTTTCGAGGTCTACACATTATTTCATCTCTGAAAATGTTTCTAGTAAATTGGGAATTCCATCTCATGAAATGACTCCTGAAGTTGTGGTAAAAACACCCGGGGGAAATATTGAGGCAAAAACAATTTATAAGAATCTTCTTATCCTTATCTGTGCAAAGAACCTACTTTAAAACCTTATTATTTTACACCTATTAGAGTTTGATGTTATTCTGGGTATGGATTGGCTCTCTGTTTAACATGCTAAGATTGATTTTAGAGCTAAAGAAGTTTCATTTTAGAACGACTTTCAGTTTGTGTATAATAATGAAACCTTTATGTTGATAACATATCAAGAGGATGAGAAACTTTTAAAAGATGGGAATGAATGTTACCTTGCACATATTGTTGAAAACAAAGGAACCTTTCAAATTAATGATGTGCCAGTGGTAAATGATTATCCTAATGTTTTTCCAGATGAGTTTCCTGGAATAATACCAGATCGGGATGTTGAATTTAATGTTGACTTATTTCCTGATGCTAAGACAATTTCAAAACCCCCTTATTGAATTTCTCAAATTGAACTTTTAGAGTTGAAGGAGCAATTGCATGATTTATTAGAGAAAGGTTTCACTCGACCTATCACATCACCATGGGGTTCTCATGTCTTATTTGTTAAAAATAAAGATGTTTCTATGAGACTTTGCATTGCTTATAGAGCTGTGAATAACATCACTGTTAAGAAAAAATATCATTTCCCACATATCGATGATTTGTTTTATCATCTCGAGGGAGCTTAGTATTTTTCAAAGATTGACCTGAGATCAGGGTACCATCAATTGAAGGTAAAGGAAGCAGATGTTACGAAGAAAGCATTTGGTACAAGATATGGCCATTATGAATTTTTAGTAATGCCTTTTGGGCTATCCAATGCACCTAATATATTCATGGAACTTATAAATAAAATTTCCTATGAGTTCTTGAATATGTTTGTGGTTGTTTTTATTGATGATATTTTGGTGTTTTCTAAAAGTAAAGAGATTCATGGATGTCATTTAAGGGTTATTTTACAAACCTTAAAATATAAGAAATTGTATGAGAACGTTAGAAAGTGTGAGTTTTTGCTGCAAAACATTTATTTCCTTGGTCACATTGTTTCTAAATATTGAATAATCGTTGATTCTGCAAAAACAAAGGTTGTAGAAGAATGGCCAAGACCGACAAATGTAACTGAGTTTCGTCGTTTTATTGGTTCGGCAGGCTATTACCGAAGGTTTGTTATAAATTATTCATGGTTATCTAGTCTAATTACTAAGCTAACTCAGAAGGGTGTTAAGTTTATCTAGACAAAAAAATGTGATGATTGTTTTTTAGGAATTGAAAATAAGATTGGTGAATGCTCCAGTTTTGGCACTACCTTCCATGAATGGTGAGTTTGTTATCTACAGTGATGCTTCGGTGAAAGGAATTGGTTGTATCCTAATGTATAATGATCAGGTAATTGCTTATGCTTCATGACAATTGAAAACTCATGATTTAAATTACCCTACATATGATTTGGAATTAGCTGCTTTTGTTTTCAATTTAAAATATTAGAGTCATCATTTGTATGGTGTAAAGTGTGAAATATATACTGATCACAAAAGAATAAATTATATATTCACTCAGAAAGAATTTAACATGAGAAAAAGGAGATGGCTTGAATTAATCAAGGATTATTATTGTATAATTCATTACCATCCGAAAAAAAATTGGCCGATTCATTGAGTTGAAAATGTAATGCTTCACTAACCATGTTACGTTTGGAACATTATCGTTTGGTAAAGGATTTGATGAACCTTGTCATAGTGGTTTTTGGTGCAGGAAGTTATTATTTTTTTTCAGGTATCAGTGAATTCTTCTCAATCAGATAGAATTACGCAAGCTCAGAAGCAAGACAGTGAGTTGCAGAAAAAGGTAGAGCTGGTTCAGAATGGTATGTTAAATGAATTCAACATTGATAATGATTGTGTTTTGAGATTTGGGAAAAGTTTGTGTGTTCCTTGTGATTCAGAGTTGAAGAGAGAGGTGTTATGTGAAGCTCATAGTTTTCCGTTTTCAGTTCATCTGGGCTGTACTAAGATGTATAGTGATATTCGGGAGTATTACTAGTGGGATGGAATGAAAAGAGATATTGCTGATTTTACTATGAAGTGTTTGACTTGTCAATAGGTTAAAGCAGAGCAACATTTACTGAAAGGGATGCTTCAGCCTTTACCAGTGCCGGAGTGGAAATGGGAGAATATATCCATGGACTTCATTGTGGTATTACCGAAGACACCTTGAGGTAATAATGCAATCTGGGTTCTTGTTGATCGCTTGACTAAATCTACTCATTTCCATGATATACGAGATAATTTTTCCCTAGATCAACTTTCTCGTTTTAATATTACATAGATAGTAAGGTTACATGGAGTTCCCCTCTCTATTGTATCTGATCATGATCCCAGGTTTACTTCTAACTTTTTGAAAGGCATTCAGAAGTCGTTGGGTACTGAATTAAATTTTAGTATAGCTTTTCGTCCTCAATCAGATGGGTAGTCAGAACGAATAATTCAGACTTTGGAAGGTATGATACATGCTTGTTCGATGGATTATCAGGGATTTTGAGACCAACATCGTTATTTGGTTGAATTTTCTTATAATAACGGTTTTCATTCTAGTATACAGATGGCACCATTTGAGGCATTATATGTGAAGCGGTGTCGAACACAAGCTATTTGGGATGAAGTGGGTGAAATGAAGTTGATGGTACTAGAATTGGTAGAAAATTTTGAAGAAAAAGTTTAGCTGATACAGAAACACATGAGAACATCTCAGAGCAGGCAGAAAAGTTATGCATACAAGAGGATGAAGGATCTCTCTTTTGAGGTAGGTGATCATGTCTTCCTTAAAGTTTCACCATGGAAATGTGTGATGCGATTTGGTAAGAAAGGAAAGACGAGTCCAAGGTTCATTGGACCATATAAAATTCCGGAGAGAGTTGGATCAGTTTAATACCGAGTGGCTTTACCTCCGAGTTTATCTCAGGTACACAATGTTTTTTAATGTTTCAATGTTAAGGAAGTACATGCTAGATCCATCTCCTGTTTTGAGTCCAGAGGTAGTTCAGCTAGAAGAGAACCTATCTTATGGGGAATAACCGATCCAGATTCTTGAACACAGGGAGAAATTATTGTGATATAAGGTGATTCAACAAGTAATGGTTTTGTGGAAAAACCACCTGATTGAAGAGGGAACATGGTAATCTGAAAATGCAATGAGGGATAAATACCCCAACTTATTTTATAATTAAATAAACTACGGGGATGCAATTTTCTAAAGGGGGAAGGATGTAACATCCCATGTAAGTAAAGAATTGTGGATTTTCATATTTATGTCTATTTATGAATTAGATACTGTTTTAGAGGCATAAAATGAGAATAAATCCAATCTTATGTATAGAATTCTCTAATATTTTTAAAAGATTGTTTTACCGCTTTTTGATGGAGAACCATTTTTAAATCTATATTTTGACAATTTTATAAGCTCTATTTGTCAAAACTAAATTTATTCCTTGGTATTGGGACATTGAAATTTAATTTGGATAAATTTTTGGTATTTTTCTGACAATGCTCATTTTTTAATGAATAGTGAAAAATACTACATTTTACTTCAAAACTGCTTTTTCATCTAATTTATTTATATGGTTATATTGTCTTTTTAATTTGTTTTAAAGCATAATTAGATTATATTTTTTCCATTTAATCCAATGGTGGTCATTGGAATTATTTTCATTTTTAAATTGGACATAAAAAATTGTCAAACTTTTGATAGATATTGTTTCTAAAAAACCCGTTATTTGTTTTGACAACAGGAATTATTTTTAAATTAATTACTACAACTTCTGTGTCTGGAATTTGGTAAAATGAATTCCAAATTTGGAATCAGAAGGTCCAAATTATGCAATTAATACTCTTTTGTTTTTGGACATTATGAATAGTCACGACGGTAATTATCTTTAATTATCATGATTAATTAGTAATCGGGTAGTTAAGGGTAACAAAATAACATAAAAATAATATAAAATGACCCCAACATGTGTCCTAATAATACGTTTTGTGTCATGGACGACAATGGAATGCATTGTGCCAAATTAGGGACCCCATGGAATCACTTTTGTGTGATAGTGACACTTTATCATTTTATGTTTTTTAAAAGGAATGTATAACAAATGAATGTATCACCCAAGTAAAACAATTTTAGTTTTGTAGGACCTATTGGATCGGTGGATTTAGAACCCTTATCACCTTATCCTAGAAATTTATCATTTTTTCCACAACATACGGCTTACTGTCTCCATGAACGGTGCATTTCATTTCTTACCTCGAAATGTTATGTACTGTTATAAATACATGTATATACTGGATATATATGATATATATTATATCCAAATCATGAATATCATTCTGGATATAATAAACCTTTGACCACATGAACAACATGTAATTGTAAGAAGTCCATTTTTTACATAAGTACCAAATATCGATAAAGCGAACATTATTAACTTAAATGATTACATAAAGTTTATAACATGGAAATAACTGATATAAAAGGAATTATAAACATGAAAAAGGTTCTTAAGAAAGTATAAATTATCTTTAGTTTATTATTCAGTTGATTAAAGAGAGATCGAGTCAAGTTGGAAACGATGTAAGGGACATTGTCTCAATCTCCTTTCATTTAGGAATATTTTGTTTTATACACAACTTTCTTTTATATGGTGAATAAACCCCTTTGACTTTTAATTTTATTCAAAAGGAATATTTTTTATACGAATCATTTTACTAAATGAAAAAAGGTAATTTGTTTCTCATACATTGCGGCAACAATGACTTCTCTTCCACCGTGACCATTATTTGAGTTTCAGCTTCCTCTACAAGCCATAACGTTTTTTTAAATGATAAATAAATACAGTGTTTTACTTTTCATTTATTTTGGTATTGAAAATGGTTTTTATAATTTTTTTATTATATCAATGTGTTGTATTGATATCTTGTGATTGAAATGTGGAAATGTTATGTTTCCTTTATGCATGTTTTTTTGATACGATTATGTTATGGTTTTTAGGCATTGTTTATGAAGATGGGTGGTTCCATGATAAACTACGCACAGGTGAGCCTGTGATAGCTCTCGAATGCATTGGGAAATTCGAAGGAGTTAAGCACTATGGTTTCTCTGAAGATATTTAGGGAATATATTGTGATGAGTATTCCAAAGGTAACAATGAGGGTTTCTCCCTACGTAAGAATGTTATTAATTCCTCAAGTTACCTTTATATCTTATGCTTTCTATGAGTTATTCATAAATATTATGATTTCATGAGGTATTATAACGTTATTATGTTTTATGAGTAATGTACGATTTCGTTTATTCTTATGTATACATGGACTCATGTTTTCATTCCGTACTTTTATATCCCTTAATGAGATTTTTATGCTCATCCCGCGTTTTTGAGATGTTTTTCATATGTAAAGGGAAAGGTACATGATGTTATGATAGTGTCGAGGCTATGTCAATAAACAATCCATGTTTCATTTTAAATATTTCTCCTTTGATGGGAAAAAAGAATATTGTATTTTATGTAACCACCTTTTTTAAATGTGGAATGTAATGCATGATTGATGATCTAATTCTCTAAAACTCTAAACCTGAAAATATCCTCAATGTGTGTTCTTGAAATAACTCAAGATTAAGTGATGATTAAGGGTGGGGACTTATATAAATTGTGGGACCGATTCTTCTCCTAGAGATACCAATGAGGATTAATGATATTTTTTAGTTTCTGGTAACATATCAGAGTCAAAATAAATAATATGTGGATGAACATTGCCTTCCTTTTGAGTTTTTCATTAGGGAACTTGTTTTCTAGATTGCTTCACCTATTTTGGGTCATCAGTATCATAGGAAATAGGGTACATTGGCATTAAGATAATATTAACCATTTGAGGACACGAAGTGTACAGTTCAGGTGGTTTATCAGTTGTAAATTATTGTTTAGTGGATAGGCATTAATGATGTTTTTCACATATTATAGCTCAAGAAATACCATCACGATCAATATCTCCTTCTGAGTTGGGAGGATATTATGCTTGATCGAGATGTATCTATTGTGGAACATACAATATAGAATATAGAATCTCAAGTTAAATTATTTCATGGGAATTCTATTCTCTTATTCATAGTTTTCTAGAGACATATATTATATTCTCATGAAACATGGTAGCACAATTTGTTAATGAGGGATCAAGGGAATCATATCGTTTTTGAAAGTATTCAAGCTCATTACATCTTGGGGATGGAAAGTTTTATGGTGGTGAGTTCATTGAATCATATTACTATTTCTAGGAGTATATCTTATCTATTTTCAATTTAATCTTTATTTATGTGTTTTTTGGGATGGAATTGGATGAAGATAATATATTATAGAAAATGAAATAATGTTCATGTGTATATGTTTTTTGAATTAATGGAGTCTATGTATAAATATGTTAAAGGAATTTTAGGATTATACATTATTTTAGAGAATAATGGACTTATTTTGGGCCTTTATGATGAAACTAGACTTTTCTCTACCAACAGGATAATTAGATGGCATGTAATGTGATTACATGCTGTGTAATGTTCACCGGGTAGATGATGCTTGTTTGGTTCAAAGAGGGAACCTCTTTCACATTTGTGGGAATTTTACACACCATGTAATAGGTTCATAATCAATGTAATGGGTTCTATATAGAATCCATTAACCAGTAGAAGGTGTGGAGATTACATGTTGTGAATGTTCATTAAACACCATATAATGGTAAAAATTGTTTTTTAATAAAATATCAATGGGTTTTTTCCCTCATGGTATTTTACATATCAATACAATAATGTGGGATTCACAACATTTATGTATCATATAATCATATTTTAGGGTATATCACACATTATCATTCATTTTTTTCACTAACAGACCTCTTCCCTCTCAACCTAGAGGCTCTCAGGGGGGGGGGGGGTTTGGAGACCACCAGCCATTACAAATAATTTGGTTGAGTGAATTATTGTCATTTTTGTTATGGTGGGTTTCTTCATGTTATTATTCCTCATATTTAATTTATTCCATTAATTTATTTTCCCTATTTCTTTAGTTTTTAAGATTCATGGGTCTTTGTTGTTTATATTTCATGATCTCATCAAGATCCATCATCAGATTATCTTTCAGAGCCAAAACCATATGTTGGTTGTAGTGCTGAGTGTGACTTTCTTGAGGAATTAGTTGTTTCATCATCCCTTCCAAAAATTATTATTATTTAATTTATTTTTAGAGTATGATGATTGATTCTACAGTATCCTTTTTGCTGGTTTTTCTATCCGTTCTTGGGGATTTCTTTGTTGGTATGTGTGGAATATGTTTCAGTTAGCTTGTTCCATCTACAGATTTTGTTGGATGAAATAAACTGTTGGTGTTTAGAAATTTTATTATAAATGAAATGGAGCAATGTATTTATTGATTTGTGTATGGGGAATAATTTTTTGTTAAATGATGGGGTTACCTTATTTTGGTAAAATAATGGGGTATTTAAAATCATTATTAATAAAAATATGAAATGGGGTTTATTCATGTTTTTTGTGAAATTATTTTGAAAATAGATCACATTAGAATCCTTGGGTAATTATGTGTAATATTTAACTTATAGATGTAATCAAAAAATTATTAGGGCGTAATTAATGGGGTGGTCCTCTATTTCTATAGGAACAATTTTAATTGGAATTGATATTGACATTCTTGATTGATTCAGTCATGAAGTGTTTATAAACTAATTATGTTTATGTTCTAAGGACGTTTTTGTACACTAGTCAATGACTGTGGTGTGAGTAATCACTTATCATGACCTAGAGTAATCTTTGGAATAATTTTAAATTTTCTTTAGTTTGTAAAGTTTAGGATTTTACATCATTGGTTTTGATATGATATGTGATATATTCTTTTCCTAGATTCTATATATGGATTGATTTTAAGCTATTTTACATGGATTTTTTGGTAAATGTGGAAAAAGTATTAATTAAATTATTTTTCATGAAATTCATTTAAAATCAATAAACTTTTTATCGTACCCTATTTTCTTTAATTTTGAGTGTGTTAAGATTATTATATAGAGACTTATTGAGGAACACATGGGTGGGATCCGATTGAGATTGTTAGCTCAAAACATCCACACCCCTTCATAGATGTATAGATTTTTTTTTCTTTCGATATAGTTAAATTCAACATTCTATAGTGAGGTGGTGAGGTAGTGGGAGTTTTCTCCGGAAATCACATGTAGTGGATAGTTTTCTGTTTTACTAGTCTATTGATGTTGTACTTGTACATATGATATTATGACATTTTTTTGAGTTTTATCAATCTTAAATATTCTTTTAGTGAAATAATATATTAATTAATTCTATTTTTATGATTTTCATACATATATATATATTTGAGTGTGTGTGTGTGTGGTGTTTTTGCTTCAGGTTGGGAGAAATCATTCCCTCTAGTAGTTGTTTCATGTTCGCGAGCTAGTCGCTACCCCTTGGGGATCATGAACACACATCAATTATGGGGAAATTCATGTTGTCTACTAGTTTCTGAGGGTAACAGGGTTGGGTTCATAAAATTATAGGATCATCTAAGGAACACCATATTAAATAATTATATTTGTTTTCAACTTTTATGTTTTAATGCTTTGAGTATTTTTATGGATGATTTAAAAAATATTTTAATAATTATATTTTTTTAAAAATATATTGAATATTGAAATATAATTTTCAAATACAATATACTTGTGGGTAGAGGTTTTATATATGCGAGTAAAAATTTACAATGTAAAAATTAATATTTTTCCATAGATCAGATATGCATGGATGATTGAAAAAGAGTTTCAAGAAGTCAATTGTAACTGAAAATAAAATACAATTACCTATATATGTTCAATGATATTTTTAAAATTTCACAGATTTTATTGATATTTAGACATTTTATGTACAATTGTTTTATTATTATGTTATATTGACCAAAATAATTTATGATTTTCTTATTAATAACCTGGATTTAAAATTTACCCTAGTTTGGTTTAGATAATACAACAATAACTATTCAAAAAGAATTCTATCCATTTTTATGGAGGATGAAACAAAGTAAATATATAATGACTGATAATGATTTTTTAACAAACCTAATTAAAGGTTCTATAATAAGACTCATTTGTATAAATGACATCTTAATATGTGAGGTCAATTTATTGGTTTATAATAGATAATATTAAATTATCTAATGGAATAAATAATTATAGAAAATTGTTTTAAAAATATCATGAGAAGGAGGATGAGTGGAGTCTCTGGAAAATTTGGGTTTCTAGAGTGCGTATATTTATGAATTTAAGGTATATCAAGTTGTAGTTCAAAAGAGAAAACACAAATATTTTATTGGTGTTAATCTAAATTTTCGACAAATTTTAGAATATTTAATTATAAAATTATTTTAATATCATTTTAATTCAGTGTGTGAATCGAAGATGTGAGATTTACTTTCCTAGATGTATTATGACAGCCCATAATTTTAAAAAACTAGGTTTCAATGTTTTGATTATTTCTTCCTCATAATTTAATTCAATAAAAAAATAAGTTTTTTATATCAATGATCGAATTTTTTTATTTTATTTTAATATTTCCAATTTGGGTGAATCAAGAAAATCCAGAGTTCACTTCCTCTTTTATGGTTTACTATTTATATAAAAAACAATGAGTAATATTTGTTTCTTTTTACAATGAAAAACGTTCTACCAAAAATGTAATTTTTTAATACAATTATTCAAACCCAAACTCTTCGGGGATCTAGGGAAATGTGGAAAAAACATGTACTAACTAATTAAATAAGCATAACTGATGTAAAAGTTGATTGATATATTTCTGAAATAAAAAATTCCAAAGTTATTTTCATCGAATGGGAGGAAAATCATATATTGTTTAATATTATATAGAATGTTTTTTAGTTAAATATTATTTTGGTAGAAGATTAACTAATGATAATAAGATGAAATGCTTTGTGTTTTGGCTACCAAAATTTTATAAATAGAAAATTATACTATAATCCTATGTATAATGTGGAATTTTTATGGTTGAAAAATTATTATAAAAGTAATACTTAATGAAGGGGAATTTGGGGAGTTTTTAAATCACTAAAAAGACTCTCTATGAACTTATATATGTTACATTTAGTCCATTATATTTACAAATATCTATTCCAAATAAATAAATTTATATTTCATGGGGGAAAATTGATTGATAAATGATATAGGAGAGATGTTTTGATAAAAATATTTTATTAATATTAATCATTATGAAATTAATTAAACAATAATTTTTTATACACCATGAATGAAAAAGAAGATTTTAAATTTCATAATTAATAATTTATTAGAATATTTTTTTTATATTCATTTTTAGGTGGAGGTAGATGTATTTTATGAAACTATTGTTCTAATAAAGTTACAAATAACAATGTGTAAGTATTAATGTTGTTAATTGAATTACTTTTATGAAATAATACAATGTTTGGGATTTTAATCCCAATGATTTGATAAATTCAAACTATTTTGTTTATCTTCTTTGTATTCATAAATATTTCAACATTAATTATGGTGATTATTTTTCTATGTCAATTATGTTATAAATATCACAAAAATGTGTTACATAAAATTATATATTTTATTATACTAAATAATAATAATATGAGGAATATTATGGTCAAGTAATATATAATGTAATTTTGGAAATTAATTATATGGGATATAACTATAAATATGTATAAAAAATGGTGTCAATGTTATAAGGTGAATAATTAAATCTAATCAAATTAAATTAGATGTTTTTGTATATGTGTAAATGATTTGTTTTAATTAAAAATGTATTATAATTGTGAAAAGGTATTTAAAAGATTATATGCAAAAATAAAATGGCTTGTTATATGAAAAATATAACATAATGTGTCATATAAAATTTTAATATATCAAAATATGTGAGAAATAACATTTGAATAATCCCTGATTGTTATAATATAATATTCATAAGTGAAATTGAATCTATATAATTTGGAAACTTGAATATTTGATATTTCTAATTTTCATAATGGTGTTGGAAAAAGGAATCTCATAATAACTATGAGATTTTTAGGAAATACAATTAAAATAATAAATTATATTTTGAATAATGGTTTGAAAAAGTTATTTAATTATGATATATTTTCCACATATTTTAATTTAACTAGCTTTCCATGTAATAGTATAAATTTTTCAATGAATAAAATATTTTTTAATTTGTATTTTGGATATGAAGTGGTTTTGATAAATCATCGATCTTTATAGAGTATTTTATCACATAGGGGAACATAATTAAATTTTTCCTATGGATTTCTTAATGATCAGTACTTTGGAATAAAAATTAAATAAACATTGAGAGTTCAATTTTAAAAAATAATATAATGGTCTTGTAAAAATTTAGAAATGGCCCTAAATAAAAAAAATATTACTATGAATGATTTATATTCAACTATACAAAATAATTTACCTAATCATGAATCGATTGATCAGTAAACCATGTATAATAAGTAATGTGACAATGAATTTTCAATTTTTCAAGATGTTAAGATATCATGGCATAAAATATAAGAAGATTCATGTGACTATATATTTTTAACCAAATAAATTACTTTGTATAGAAAAGATAAATATGAGACTTGAAAATGATGGTGTTGTGTTGAAATACATTGTCCAAGAGGATATTCAAGTTATAATTTTGACTACGTTCTATGGATATAAATGAAGGATTATTTTTAAAATCAATCAAATTAAAAATTCCTTGGGATGTTATAGATATATATTTTCAATCAATTATGGTTGATCGTTTTTTGAATTAATCTAGTATATTAAAATAAATTTCACCACAGGTTTTTAATTGATTTAATATAGATATATAAAATCCCTATTTTATTTCAAAAGATTAAATTTTATTTTTTGGAATGATTTAGTAAATTGTTCAAACCTTTATTTTATTATATTAAAATGATGTGATATTTTAAAAGTTTAATAAGAATATGAAATTTGATATTAATATATATATTGACTATAACATGTATAATATTATTAGATCAAATATTTAAAAATAAGTTGGTTATATAATTTCATATGGGTGAGAAAATCCTATGAAAGGAATTAATCTAATCTGAATAGTTGAATGAACATTAGGATACTCTAAATAAGAGAATATTTTTCTATGGGCATTTTGAGTAAGTGATCGTTCTCTTAAAATGGTAACATAATAATGGGATCATTTTCATTAAATGTAATTTATTTTTATGGGGGATATTTTTTAAGAATACTTAATAATAAAATTATAGATTCCTCTACATTTTTGAGGAGATAAATAATCAAACACAAATGATAAATTCTATGGCATGTAATTTCTTCATTATATTGATGATAATTTTAGGTATTAGGTTTCAATAGTCATAAAAAGGATGAAGAAACCCAATTTCGGGAAAACCCTTTTTAAAATAACATGTACAAATATTATTTCTTATTTGATTAATTGTGATGTATTTGTGTTAATGATGGTATAAATTATAAATTCAAATAACAAGTTTGGAGGACTGAGCGATAAAATAAATAGAAATTATCTAACACTAACTCACCCCACATAGAGTGGAATAACATGTTCAATGTGAATAAAAACTTGATTAATAATGGGGTAGTGAAAATTTAAATAAAATTAGTATTTATTATTTCGTATTTGATTAATGGTGTTGTATTTGTGTTAATTAAGGTGTGCATGATCAATTTAATTAATTTTTTTAGAGATTTTAGTGAGATAAAAGACAATAATTTTCACACATTATCTCGCTCCCACTTAGTGTGGAAAACATGTTCCATGGGAATCAAATTTTTATTAATATTGTGGTACTGAATATTATAACATTCATATTTTACATGGGTTGAAATAATTTTTTTCTCTAGTTATAAAACCAGTGTATCAAAATCATGATTTAGAGAAATAGAGTGTATAATAATTACATTGTGTTTATCATCAGAGGGTAAACATAGAAAATATGGTGTCATATAGAGTTACCTTACAAGAGTTTTAGTTGAAGAAGTATTGAAAAAATTAGATATCAATTTATGACATAGATACCTATAAATGGTTCAAGAAAGTAGAGAAATAATTTTTACCAATTCATGTAATTGATTTATTATGTATTCCATAGGTGTATATATTATTTCAAAGGTAAGTTTGTTAGTTTTTGATATTGTTTCTTAGATATAGTGATATTTCAATGGTAATGTATAGTTATGTTCTGGATAAAATTTGAAATGAATTCACGGCCGCTACACTTTGGTTGGTTCCTCAACATGATATTATTTTGTCCATAATTTTAGTGTTCTAGGGAATGAAGAATATTTTACGAGTTTTTTCAGATACTTTCTTAATTTATAAGATAATGAGGAGTAATGATCTATTTATTTAGCTATTTGGTTTCATCTAGAGATATATCAACATTTAAATACATTTAATGTTAGGATATTGTTTATGGAGTTACATAAAAATAATGTCTTTTATAGAAATTTATTAATTTTTGTTGTTTTCTATGAAGAAGAAACATCATGTATGGTGAAAATTGGAGGTGAGAAAGTGACTAATTCATTTTCAATGTAGTTAGGTCATTGGAATATTATTCATAACACATGATGCTTCATAATTAGTAGTAATTGTCCTTAATGTTTTAATAATTTTGTGATAATGTATTCATGTGGTGGTAAAGGATATAAAATTTTTATGCAATTTTTTATATTAAGATAATAAATATAGATTTATTTGTTTTGTGATGGCAATGGGATAGCTCAATGAAATGATGAACCTCTAGTGCAGGGTTTTGTTAATACAGGGAAACTATAGAATTTTATTTTTTTACATAAAAAATTTACATTAATCCATGGAAAAGTCATGGATAAGAGGTTGGAAAGCATTATAGAGTAATTGATCCTAGAAAACACCATGTATTCGAGGTTTTCTATCATGGAGGTCACAAAATTGTTCAATGAATATACTATTTGTTTTTTACACCATCATTTAGTATATATGAATTAATTTCTTCATATTTAGTATTAAAACATGTCTATTTTATGGCTAGAGTTTCTAATATAAAATATTTTCCACTATCATATGATAGGAACTAAAAAAGTTATTAAATAAGGTTAAATTAAGTGATTGTTTAATAAAAATCATTTATTAGGAGGGACAACCTAAAGTGGGTTATTGTCTTATTTCATATAGATTATGGGACCTTGTTTAGAATCATTGGATGATCATTTACTGGGGGTTTTGTGAATAAATGGCCAATATTTTTTTATGTTTCTCTTAAAAAACCTTCATCACATATTAGACTATAGTTTTTCATTATATCGTTATACCCCGACTCTTATTACCATAAAGGAATATTACAGATTTATATGTTTTAACTCTCAATGTGAGAATGTTATTACTTCGTTTCATAAATATTCCTTAAATATCACACTGTACACTACAAAATTTTATGATTATAAGAGATTGTGGTGTATCCTTGAATCATTGGTTTTCATTCCTCTCATATATAATTTGGGGAATCACAATCACTAGTGAATCCCCTAATTTTACAATGAAAAACTATTCGAAAAAATTGATGCATATTCCATCGGTTTTATATTAATAAATATTTTGGTGTTGTAATTTATTCATATTCTTATTCTATAATTATTATGTACAAATAATTATCTTCAATTTTCCTACACAGAACTAAATTAAACAACTAACGACTATATCTTTATAGTGGAATGGTTTCTTTATAGATGTATGGCAGAAAATCCTTCACTTTTATCTCCCAATAAAATAAAATTCACACCTAAACCACTTGATATATTTTTCATAGTTTTTACCCCTCAAACATTTTATATTCTTATTTAATGAATATATTTCTATAGATATGAATTAATAGTATTCCAATAATTTTACTATTTCATCTTTAGATTCTGATCTTTATAACTATCATAGATATTTATAATTTGATTTCCATGATGACTCGTCACTTTCTCCTCCAAGATAATAATATTATCATTTTCTTCTCTCTGGACCTATAATAATCATATGAAAAATACATCATAACTATTTTTGAATTAATATTAAATATAATGTAGTTATGAGTCCTTATTTTATTACACCAATATATTCCTAAAACTTATTTTTATATAAATTTAAAATCTGTGTCCTTCTTTGGGGGGGGGTCAGCTTCCTTCCAACATGCATCTTGAATGTATTTATTTTTTATTGTAAATCCATATAGAGAATATTTTGGGTTATATTAATTAATTCTATAATACTATATAATATCACTTTATTTAATTGTGATATTAATTTCCCTGAAGAACATCACAAAATGCATTAAAAATAATAATTTATTTAGAAAATTAATTAAAGAACCTCTAGATTATTCATCCTTTATGAATTTAAAATCCCTTAAATAGACACCAATGTGATTCCCCGTACATGGAAATTTGATTAAAAAAGATAGATTTCCTAATGTGGTCACTATTAGTAAGCACCATTAGAAACAGTAACACCACCTCTCACACCACCTCCATCACCATTGTCATCGATATCGATTGTGGTAGCAACATTAGTAGTGAAAGCAACAATGAAATTAGCATCGACAACAAAATCAATGTTAATATCAATAACATAACCTTTAGGATCAAAGGATTATACAAAATAATAATTTATCATCATTAAAAAAGCATCAACCTATACAACATCTTCTGGCGGTAGTATAGAAGAAAGACCATAAATAACATTCATCATCTATTTTTCAACATATTTTGATGTTGACTATCTTATTATTATTTGTGAGTTTTGTTTTTTGATTATTGCATTCATCTGTTCCTCTATTACCATATTAGGAAAAATACTCAAATAAACACTATCAGAAGACACAAATATCGATCACATAATCTTCTCCCTATTCTAACAATTCAATCTGCCAAAATATTCATCTCCTAATACCTGATTCATTTTAATTCTCAAGATGAATGTGTTGGGTTATTTTTTTAATTATTATAAGTAAATATTTTGAGTGACATATAACATAAATTATTGAGAAAAAATAATATCTGGAATTAAATATAGTTATAATTAATGAAGCTGAAAAATACTATTAATAATCACCTCTCTATCTCTATTTACAAAGTCACCATCTCTCTTTTTTATACTTTTACAAAACATGGTAGTGTGAGGAACATGAACCAAAATATTCAATCGATTTTTTGGGAAAAACAACAAAACTAAAAAACATAATATGGGAATTAAATTACACAAAATGAAGTTAAAATGAAAAAGGTAGATAGTAACAAAATATATTTAGATAAAAAAAATATAAGCAATTGAAGATGAATTATAAAATAGAAAATGAAGAAAAAATAACTAAAATTTTATTTTTTAGGTCATTTTGGAACTCAATTGTGTATATATTGATGTATTATAGAACTAAATAGTTTTCTAAAATTAGACTGGATCATATATATTGGAATCTATATAAAAATTATAAAATATGTATAAAAAAGTCACAAAGTAGCATATATATAATATTTCTAATAAAAAATCGATGTATAAAAAAATAGATAAAATCAGCACCAATGATGAAATCTCTTTAGAAGTGTTTTTAAATCTAACACTTTAAATAATTAACCCTACAGTTTGTGTTGGATAACTCAATTAATGAAGATAATTTGGGATTAAGGATACTGTATATTGGAAGAAGTGTTATCATTCCCATTGATATGATGGATGCCCAAGAAAGTTGATGGATATTATATTGAAGATGAAATATATCTACCTTTGTAAAATCATGTTTAGTAATTAAAACTATCTTGTGGAAGAATAAATTGATAGTGTACAAAGAGTCATCCATGAAATTATATTTAATAAAAAAAATTATAAAATGATAAGAATCGTGTTTTACTAATTAATTCAGGAAATATTACATTATAATGTATTCTCATGTATAGTGAATCTAATGTGGAAATGAAACAAGATTTTCATAAAATGAATGCGACCAATTAAATATGCAAATAATTTAAATTCAACCAATATAAAAAGGTCATATAAGATAATTTAAGTGTATTAATTATTTAAATTGTTATTTCTAAATTAGTCAACATGAAATTATATTAATTCCTACATGTCCTATAAGGTACATGAGAGAAAAATGTTGTTTGTCTACCATAAATGATATAGTAGCTTCATTAAGTTCTAGAAGGAGATAATATAATGAAATATACTCAACGAGAAAACATAAGAGAAAATATTAATTAGGAATACTCTAAAAATTTGAAAAAAATATCCAGAACCTAAAACCATAGGTTTACGTTAAATTTAACAATGGTAATGCCTATAAGAAGACTTGAAGGAAATAAACAGATTCGATGAATATACTAAGTATTAATATTTTTGGATAATGATTAATTATTTCTTATGTACGAATATAATAATATTAAGTGATATTATATTGGGATGGATTCTACCTTGTTGAAAGAGATCCATTGTGAAAAAATCATTCTTAAAGGATCATGATTTATGAGTGATAATATAGTGTTAGGGGAAATTGATATTGAGAACATAGGTAAGAAGGGAGACCTAAAAAATGATGTAATTACCAAGATCCCCTTATCTTTATATTGTTGGAATAATCTAATCAAGTTTGAATAAAGTAATGTCTTTTTTATAAATGTTTCCAACGTATATTTTGAAAATTATCATGCCTAAAAAGAAATTTGGGAAGCCTAATACGTGGTTGATACAAGTTTTAATTGTTATAGCCATGGAAGCTGGAGATGGAATATTTTGATGATATGGATTTTATGAAGTATAAATTTATTGGTGTAAAAGTTTATATCATTTCATTCATAAGTGTTTTTTGAATTTATATTTGTTTTTGGTTTTTTAGGGTCATTATGTATATGGTGTGGGGATAGTAATTATAATGGAAATAATATTTCCAGTGAAGAACTGAAAATAATGACCACTTAAAACTATTTCATTTTATTATTTATTTCTTCCCATTATATTTAAATATATACCCCATTGTATATGGATTCATTAAAAAAATATCATCACCATATAATGAATTCTTACCACTAAGCCAATAGTCACATCATAAATACATGGTTATTTTTTAAGCATCATCGTATCTTAAAAAAAATTATACATCCCCACAACAATCAATTAATCTATTGGATTTTATGTGACTATAATCCTTTGGAATATTTTTAGCGAAAACTCATCGATAAATCTGTAAAACATACCCTTGATCCCCTACAAACACCATCAAAAAACAAAAAACAATAAAGATACATGTTTTTTTGGTGAAAATGAAAATGAAATCATATTAAAAATGTTCATGTTTGTATAGAAATATGTTTAGTTTAAACCACTTTATAGATCATATCATAACAAAAAATAAAAGTTCATTCACAAAAATATAATTTTTTTATGTTTTATTTATTGAATTCGTAGTCATGATATATATATATATATGTGGAAATGGTTTTTTGTATACATATACAATCAAATAGTTAGTTTTAATATTGTATATTTTTTAGATAAATTTAGTAGGGAAAAACAATGGTTGGCATGGTTCACATGAGTAGTTTACTCTTACTTAGGTAATTCACAGCATCTGCACAATTTTTTCTCCACTAAATGGTTGTGGTAACCAAAGGAAAATAACCTTAAAAATAAGTATTCATTCAACCAAACACATCATTAAAAATTAAATATGATTTGATAGATTTATAGGGAATATAATATGTTGAATCAAAAAGAATTTAATGTTATTATATATTGGTATCAAACATGTTTCACAATGACATATATTTCATCACATCATAATGGATGATATTACTCCCTAGTTTCTTAGAAAAGTTAATTATTAAACAAATACTAGGAAATAATAGTATTATTTTTTGAATCTAGTATGTATACACCCTAGTAGAATTTTTCAATGGAGTTTAACTGCTTTCTGGTTCTATTATTTTGGAACACATCATTCCATAATAATCCTAATAATGTTGTGATTCTAGCTAACTATAATTCAAGATCTCTGGTTTTTTATATATCATTTCAATCAAGTGGTTAGAATTTAATAATGGATGTCATATTTCATTAATGAGAACCCAGTAAAATATTATATTTCTATGTCATTTGAAATATTATCTTGATACTTTTTTCTCATCATCATAACTTCATCATTAGTCCTATAAACCAACCAATAGGGGATTATTTTTAAAAAAGATTGTGGATAGCATTTTGGGAGAAATAGATTAACTCCTTAAAGCTTCATTGCACTTATTACAATGAGCATTAAGTAAAATAAATGCATTTAAAGAAATGGTTCTTGGGACTCATTTAGATGGATTTTAATTTATTTTAATTTATATCATAACATTATTGATATATGAAAAAATACATTACATTAAATTAAACTAAAGTAATTAATATACATTATATAATAGGGTTTCTTATTTTTTGAGTGAATTTAATGTTTAAAATCTAAAATAACATGGATATGATATTATTGAGAAAATAATTAATGAAGTCAATCTCATAAAACAAGACCAAGATAATCTTGAGTCTGAAATAAATGCATGGAATATAATTTATTTATCCCTATTATAGAACGATCTAAAACATTTCATCATATGAAAAAATATTCATAAAATTTTGAATATGTTCAATGATATTCATGATTGAGATAAGAATGTCAACAAATCATGATTCAAAACTTTTCATGCTAAATTAAAAAATATAAAGATTATAGAAGATCAAACTAGAGAAACCTTATTTATTCATGGAGATTATATTATTATTTTTTATATAGTCTTGTAGAGACACATGAGGATTCCCCCATTGTGTAAAAAATAAAATTAATAAATATATATAAGTTTGATTTTCAAATATAATTACAATAATTCTATGATATATATTTTCATTAAATTAATGAAAAATATAATTTTTTGTATTATTTGATATAATATGTGTTCCGTATCTAAAAAAACATTTGCAAGATGAAAATGATATTTTTTTTAAAACAAATAAATGTCTTATGTACATTAATTTCCTAAAGATAACTGAGAATAAACCAGAAGATAATGAAACATAAATTAATATAAATTATTTCACATTATTTTATTTAATATAAATATAATATAGCACAGATAGGTACCATGGGATGTTAGAATATATGTTAAAAAATTTGGTATTATTAGAAAATTATCCAGAAATTTCACAGAGAATCCAGAATATTTTTTGGATGGATATCGACCAATATGGTCATATAGAAGGAATAATCCTTCTAGAATAGATCATGGAAAGAGGATAACAAATTGAAAATATTCATCCACAAGATAATAATATAGAAACAGTCTCTGTAATAATGTTGATTTATTATTATACGATGGTGGTGAATAATTTGATTTCAATATTTATTGAGCAATGATTATTTGGGATGACATAAAAGATCATTTTAGTTTTTGTTAGTCTATGAATTATTTAGGTTTAAATCAATAAAAAACAAATCAAATTGAATGATAGAAAAAAACTTAAAGGCAACAAATATATATATTACTAAAATGAATTTGAATATTTAAAAAGTTATGTAACATAATATTTCTCAAGATATGGGAAAAGAAGATTGTCTAAAAGTGTGAATGTATTTCAGTGAACATTGATTTTTTTATTTCTATTATTTTTCACCTATAAAAAATATATTATATGAATGCATTAATTTAAATAAATAAATAAAATTTTTAATTTAAAAAATAATTTTCAAATGAATAAATGATTATATATATAAATTTTTCCAATACCATGAACTCTTGTCTCTTAGAATAACAAATCATATATATATACCAAAATATCAATAAATCTAGAATGATAATTATTTATTGATTCTCAATATCATCTTTCTATATATAACCATCATACATGTCATAATTGTATACTATCCAAATTGTAATAAACACCATTAACATCTCAACCATAAATTTTTTTCCATCAGGAAAATTATATATGATTTTTATTGGAAGACATATTTGTTGAAATAATTCTATAAATTTGTCTATATAAATGTTGATTAACATAACTTGCCCAAATATCCTCCTAGTTAGTGTCCATTATCTGATATCCAACTTACCTCTAATGTATTGCTTCAACGGTAATGATATTTATATGTTTAGAAAGTATTCCCATAAATCATAAACATTTCAAACCATCATTCTCAATGATGATACGATCTTAATTGTATTTAATTAGGATCTCTGTGTTTTGATTCTAGAACTCATGAATTTTCGTGTGGCCTTATCAACTGGTAGTGGTTGGATGTAATCATGGAAAATAGTTAGTAATGAAAAAATATTTATATTAATTTCTTATTAATCTCTATGAGTATTTTTTAAACACATACCTATATATGGTGGATCTGTTGACCCCTGAAGTGTTGTGTTGGGAGGCGGGGTTGTTTCCTCTACTGTATGTGGGATATCTACAGTTGGATTACTCTATACAGTCAATGATGAAAAAAATTTGATGGAGGGAAAAACATAATGGATAGTCATGTACAAATGAATATGAATATATATATATATATATATATATATATATGGTGGTGGGATTTATGGTAGAGTAGACCCAATTATAGTTGTTGGTGGGAATGGGTAAATAGTAGGTATTATAGAAGGAGAACATCCAACTGATGTGGGTGTCGATAGAAATCCATATAGAAATGGTGAACATGGAAAAGAGATAGAATAATCAGAGGATAAAATCTTTGTAACTAAATAGGGACAAAGAGAGGTTGAACTAAATGACATACCCATAAAAGAAGAAGAATTGTGGTAGGCTAAACAATAGAAAAACTCGAACTAATACCACTGCCACGCAGTCAACCTCCATAGCATAATCCAATCATCTCTTTGATTATTTATCCTTAAATAACATTTATGATAATACAAAACTCATTATTTCCAGATAAATAATATTAATGACCATTATATAAAAAAAATAAAATGTATTTACATTGGTCATCATAGGAGGCATGCCTAAATATTTAATAAATTAATCATTTCATTCTATTGTTCTCCTTCTAGATTCATTACAATCTGATATTTTGACCGGAAAATATAAAATAGCATTCGAAGATAAATATAAATACTTAAAATTTCAAATAATAGAACCATTTGACCTCAATAAAATGAAATTTTAAAAATTCTATTTTATTAAATGATTAATTAACATAAAAATAATTATTACTTATCATTTTTTATTCAGTTACCACAATGTCAATTCTTTTGAAATTTAAGCAACGAAACAAACATAATTAATTTAATATCATGTATGGATGTTAAGAAAAAAAATCAATATTAAAATAATATCATATAAATATTTATTAATATTTCAATGATATCTATTCTCAATTAAAATTTATTATTTAGAAAATTATCTTACAATTGAAACATCTTTATTAACAAATTTAAAATTCTAGTAAATACAAACTGTTTCATTAAAAAATCATATTCATTCATTACTTCATCAAATTTATATCCTTGAATGACATCAATAATAACAAAATTTTGTTTTTTAAATAGGACATTTAAATAAAACACATATCTATCTCGTGATGTAAGAAGATAATGTCAGCTAGTATGAAGGTAAAGGTTCATATCAGTAACCCAAAATCCACAATTATCTATATGAACACCTTATTATGTCATTGAATCAATCCACTTGTATTTCAGTATTGCGATAAGAAAATGTGTATTTTAATATAAAAAATGATTCTTTCAATATCCCGGGAATATGATATATTTTCTAATCAAGGTTTCTTGTCTAATTCACTTGTATAACAGTTTAATGTGGATATTATCATGACAACACCATCCTATGTTTCCATTTTTATTACAAAACTAATTATAAATAATTTTACTCCATTTAAAACCATTTACTTGTATTTTCATATAAAATTATTTATAACAAAGGATAATTCTCTTATTTCGTCAGATACACCATTACCCAAAATATATCAACATCAAACATTAAATTGATACATGTGATTATATTATGAGAGAAAAATCTATACCCTTGGACTTTAACAAAGCTATATATCATTTGTGGTGTAACTTTTACTTCCTCTTAATAGGTAGATTAGGATATACCCATTTTATAATTCAAAAATGTTCTCTATAAATATTAAAGCATTAAAATGTTTGAACATACATAGAAATAAAAAAATGAAAAAAATCATAATTATTAATTTACAAACATTATGCAATCATCATGCACACTATAGTTGAATAAGTCTATAAGATGGTGCATTTACCACTCTTAGATTATGAAATTACATAATTAGTATGACCCAGATACCCCATGTTTTGGGATGTGAAGAAAAATAATTCTCAATAAGATCATATAACATATTTTTAGTTCTCAATAGATGATTAGAACTTATAGTGATGTTATCCAAGAATGATTAACAAAAATACATGCACTCATGTGCCAAATATCATTTCATAATAGATATTTTGGAATAATATTTACTTATATCATAAAACATAAATCGATAAATAATTATATATATTGGATACAACCACTGAGTCAAAATAATAACACCAAAAAGAACATATGTGGGAAGATGCATATGAAGGAACAAATTTCACTCTACATCGCAAATAATATTTAGTTCATCTCCTTATAAAACCTCTACTCAATATTTAATCGCAATGGTATTGCTAAAAATGAAATACCTTGATCACATAAATTTTAAAATTATGTGAAAGAAAGTTTCATATGGTGTTGGAATCAACTCATTTAATAATACATCGTTATCATATGTTTTAATAGATTCCAGTTTCACATATTCTGTATGAACTCTTTTTGAAATGCTACATGAATAACTAAATGGAACCATTAAAATTTATTGCACTTGAAAATATATTTTTTTATTGGACTTTTCATCAGTAAATAGGTCAGATGAACTTTCCACTTATTATAGACATCTAAATATGGATGATTTCTTTCTCTTTACCCATATCCATCCAATCATAAAGATGTGAAAAATATCCTTTATTACCCAAGGCTTTCAAGTGAGTGGATAGAAAATTTCACAAATGTTTTTCTCGATATGAATTGCATCCAATAAATGACATAATTCATTCAATGGGGAATATGAAAACACAATGAATTCAATTTTCATTCACTAATTGATATTGGAATTTTAATTAAATTTTTTTTGTCTTTCTGGAATTTGATTGAATTTTTCCATGAAAATAACTCAAACATTATTGTTCCTTAATAATATCATTCTCTAACATTTTTTGATTTGTTTCATCTATCTCAAAAATATTTTCAGAATGTCTCGATTTTTTAATATATAAATCCTCCATCTGTAGAAATATTCATTTCAATATAAATATGAAATTTTTTTTAGTGTTTAGTCTCTATGAATGTGTATTATTTATAAAAATATGGAAGGATAATTTGCCTTTTTTAATCTACCCAGATATCATTCTATATAAATAGAAATAATTTTTTTTCATAATAAATAATCATAAATTTCAAAGTAATCCTTTTTAGTGAATCATATTCCTATGAACCAATAATAAAAATCTTAATTAACTCATCTATTAATGGAACCAATTTTATGTCAGTATATTTTCAAAGATAACTAGGTCCCTATGTCAATATAATAATTTTTTTAAATGTATTATTCATACACATCCAAGATATAATGTTTTCAATTTGAATGAAAATAGAACAAGTACCGTGTTAGCTATGAATTTGAAAAAATATGTTAATAGTATCACACGATAATCTTTATCTAACATTTTGTGAGTCCCCTTAAAAATTAGGAAGTAACATATCAAATTTCATCCATGATAACCCATATAGGAGACTCACTATTTCATAACTATCATTTTTTATATTATCTTCAAGCCAACAAATATTTATTTCTATTTTCTATGACATAAAATATTTTGAAAACTACGAATAAAGGGAAAGTACCACATCACCGTCTATATTGTGTTTCATTAAGTTCCATCTTTATCAATATTATACCTTGTTATTCCACATTATTTTCACTAAATTATATTTCAATTTCATTCCAAAATAGAGAAAAATCATTGGGGAAATACTACATCTTAGCAGATGAAAATGAAAAAAATTATTTCAATATTGATTCCATAATTTGTTTTTTCGAATTCAAGCCTCATTAGGTATTAAATACTTAATAAAATTATTTTCATAGTAAATAATTGTATTAATAAATCCATATATTACTTTTCCATGATATAATCACATTAAAAACAAGTTTCATCATTTTTTAACATGCTCGATATACTGAGGTATTGACATTTCCATCATCCGACTAAAATTTTCAGCATCTTCATTATGATCAATATGTAAAAAATTTGATATAGTATTAATTTCCTCTTGTGTATTTTCACATAAGAAAATATATTGACAAAGAAATAGAAAATAATACCAAATGAACTTTTTCATGCTAATCATTTTAACTGAATTAATTGGATTATAAAAATGTATTTTCTCTATTATGTTACCAAAAATAATATTTTTTAAACCATGTCTAATGATGTGGTATCTCGCTTTCTTATGAGTTAACAGAATCATCAAATAATTCCTCCATCTGAATCATTATTGAATTCAATGTACAAAAAAAATCTATAACTACTTCTGAAGCTGATTTGTGATTTTATAATTATTTTACATCAAACTTACCTCTATGATAAAGAAAATAAACATATATTATTAAAAAAAATTTGGAAATGAATTTATATGATAACTATTTCTTTATTGGAAAAAAACTATTCCTCAAAAAAGTATTAAAAAGAAAATCAAAAAAATTATCTTAAATGGAAAAAATATATACTATCAGTTGCAATTTTTTAAATTTTCATAAATGTTCATTTCAAAAAATGCATTATTTTTTTATTTATTATTTTGAAATTTGAAACAGTGCACCGTCATCAATATTTATTTTTTACAAATATTTTAAAAATAATAATTGTTATGTTAATGTAATAATTATAATTACATATTGACAGAATATACTATAGGTTTATAATAATGAATATGATATGTACATTGACCTAGTAGATTTGAATTATGGTTGAATTCAATCTATTTTTCATATAAAATAAATAATTTAAATATTTCTATAATGAAATAATTATGGTTGTTGTATTTTGGGATCCCTATTGGGGAGATTTTATTTTTTATTAAAATATTTCCATGATTATTCTATGCATAGATGACTTCACTGTTCTGAAAGTCAGGTGATGCAATATTACATAGAGGTCCCATGAAGATGCAGTGTCTGGAATTATGTGTGGTGCACTCATCTCAAGATAGAGGCACATAGCCTAAAGAATATCATAATTATGATTTTAATTTAAATATTAAAAATTATATTATATCAAATTAATATAAAAAAAATTAAAAACTTGTAGAATATATATATATATATAATAAATAAATAAAATCATCATCTATGGACATAATTTTTATATACGATATACATGTAGTTTATCCCTCTATATCATATTATAAGTTTTGATCCAAAATTATCAATATATATAAATTTAAGAGATATATTCTTTCTGACTTCACGTTATTTTTTTAAAAAAAATTGTTTTATATTTATTTTCCTGTTATCCGAGAACAATAACTTTAGATTAATTAATCGTGATATATATGAAGACATTTTATAGTTTTTTGAAAGATTTTATTTATATCAATGAAGCATTAATTTACTCTCCTTATATGTTAATGGAAAGAACCATTTTCTATTTCACTAATGAATTTAATTTTCAAGTAGAATATATCATCAGTTTGTATTTTATAAAAAATTAATTTTTTTGTAGGGAATACCATAATGCCTATTGAACTTTTCGGAAAAAAAATTTATTAAAAAATATTAAAAAAATATCCTTCAATATGAAACAGTTTGACAATAATAATATTTTTTCTAATCATTCTATATTTAAAAAAAATTAAATTAATGACATAAAATTGATAACAATATTTCCAAGACAATTACACCTCATGAGATTTCTCTCTGCCAAATGTTTCCAAATTCAACCTTTTTTTTTGAAAAAATATGTATTTTTCCCCATTATACTTCATCGAAATAAATTATCTATGAAACAAAGGTGTTTTATTTTTTTATATGTAAATTTATAGTAAATTTATTAAATAAGATATTTTAACCCTTATATTTTTGTGCATAAAGGGTTATACTATAAAAATATTGGAATATCCTTTTTTATTATGTTTTATTTCTGAAAAAAAATTCTATGTTAGATATAAAAAATATATATTTATTATAATATTAAATTTCTGGGCCGTTATAGTTAATTTAATTATAAATATTTATGAATGATGATCACTCGACATATAAGTTTTTATAAGTATTTTTTTATAATTTAGTTTGCAGATTTTAATGGGGGAGCCTATTTTTTGTGTACAGAATGATTGGAAGATACAATAGAAATAATATATTAGAAAAACTTTTAACAAAATCATTATTATGTTGAATTTAGATCAACCTTTTCTTTTTAATTTCTTCCTTTTATAATTTTAAGATCAAAATCAAAATCATCAGCATATTTATTTATTTCATCCATAGATAGATCATTTAAACTAAAATATTATATAGGTAAATTATTTAATTAAAAAACTAATAACATATAAATTTTTAAAAATAGATTCTAATCATTTCTCAATGAAAATATGTGAAAAATTTTAAAGTTATTTAAATAAATCACTTTTTTGTTCACTTTTAGTAGATAAACCGTATCCTACAATATAAATGTTTGATGCTTCAAAAAAAATATTTTCCTTCCATAAATTGTTTTTATCTCCAATTTAATATTTATACACTATACTCTAATGTATAGGGGATTTTTTCATTAGTAGAATTTTTCCACATTGGAAGTATCTCATAAAATAACTTTTAGAATAAATTATTTTAGCAATTATACGCATCTTATAATTTCATACATTAATTTTTTAATAATTATTTATCTTTTGATTTGCTTATCCTTAATCATATAATTTGGAAATGTATCTTCACTAAGTGGTATATATCTGATTTCGGGAGGATTGTAATGGTATACCCCAAATTCAATCAATTTTTTACAAGTTATTTTACTATTATTTAATGATATAATGTTCATGTTTAAAAATAGTTTTAATTTTTTCATAAATAATTATATTTGTAATGAATTTTTTATCATCAATTCATGTCAAAATTGATTACAATTCATTTTTTAAAATCTATAAGAACATTTAAGAGTAAACAGGACATGTGAAATCTATATATTTTTGAAAAATAATTGATTGTTGATAAAATATTTTGGAAATAGATTCTCTATGTATGGAATATATTTTTTGATATTCTGTTTATAGATAAATTCTATTTATTTTGAAGAACATTTTATACACTATAGTGAAATTTATAGATACTTATATATATATGTAATATCTTAATTTTCAATATGTTACATGATATAAAAATTATTTGATATAAAAAATGGAGTGTTTATATTTTTTATATTAATATTATACATCACTCATTAAACCTAATAAAATAAATAAAATTCTTTCTCTGGGATTTTTTATCACGTTTTTTTAAAAAAAAATTATTTTAGTGTTCGTAGTGAATGTCTTTGTATGATATTTTTGGTATTCATTAATAGGTACATTGAAGAATAGATTCTTCACATAGTTGTTTCCATCCATAAATATTTTTGAAACATTATATCCAATTTTATATTTTTATCTCAAACATTATATGGTTTATAAAATAAATAATATTCAATATAGTCGGACAAACACAAAAAAACATGTTTTATCCCGGGGGATATATTTATGTGTTGAGTAAACTAAATGTTTCAAAATTTCAATTGACATTACATTTAAATATAATTGGAATAAAAATAATACATTAAAAAAATAATTCATAAACTTTTGATAGTATAACAATTGAAGATAACTTATAAAGATACAGATTTAAATAACTACAAAAATCAAAAAATTGATAATGGATATAAGATTTTAGAAAGGGGTTCTATATATTTTATCCCTAATTCCTTAAATTTTGTTAATATATGTATGAATAAATAATCAATGATAATTCCCAATGATTTATTCATTGTTATCACTAAATGGTAGGATTGAATATTATAGATGAATCTGATACATCCTCAATATGAATTGAGATCACTATTCACTCAATATAACCATAAAATTTAAAATAATCAATAATCCGACATAAATTAGGGTGAAATGATAGAATATTTCACAAACACATGTATATAGATAAAAATGAACTATGAAATTAGATAATAAACAATGATGATATGATGAAGAACTACCATAAAAGAATTTAAAATGAATGTTCCTCTTCAAAATGTTATTTATCAAAATACAATTATGATCACTTAAGATTTATCTATTAGAATTATTAAACGAACGAATTAGTTAATAATTTATTATAGATCCTTATAGTTATTTATGTTGTTATATGGATTAATTGAATATTAAAATTTTAAAGATATATGATGTTAATAAATGATACATGGCTAGGTTAAGATAGAGAATAAATATTATATTAATTATGTCACAAAAAAGGAAAAAATTTATAGAATACTAAAATAAATATATTCCATAAGAAAATAGAAATTTTAAGTAACCAAAAACTCGTTTTTAGGAATAATTACATGTCATGTTCAATAAGAGAAGAATCCAATGAAATTGAATGAGAATTAATGGATATAAATTTCACATGATGTTGGTAAATAATTTGCATAATAAAACTGAAATTTATATGCTTGTTTTTGAAAATAAAAAATATAAGAATTAAGATGTTTTTAATAGACTAACTCCATAATGTATAAAACCTATTTTGAAATAATAGATTGTCTCTAGTGGTCAGGGAAAATGTTATTGTAGGATTCCTTGAATTGGGAACCAGGTGAAAGACCTTAAATATATTTTTATGGACACCTTAATGTTATGATCTATATATCATTAATTTGTTATGGTTTTAATGTATAAAGATTTACATTAATATTAAATTTAATGTAGGAAATTATAGATGTAATAGAAATGTATTATATGAATTTTAGATTAGTTTTGTTACTGCATGCCTCTAATGAAAGTTTACTAGACTACCACAAAAAACATGCAAATCTAAAATTACTAACTGGATTGTTAAATATTACCGTAGCATGTTAAAATGATGAGAAATTTTTTAGAGGGAAATATTTAACATATTCAGTGTTGAAAAAAGAGAATATAACTAGTTATAGAATTTATTAATAAAAGATAGATTATTAAAATAAGAAAATATCATCAGAAATTGATCATATAGATTCACCAATTATGATGATAAATGGAAATAGATGTCTAAAAATTATAGAAATGGTAAGATTTTGGAGAACACATAAATCAATGCATGGATATGTGATCTAGGAGAATCAGCCTAAAGAATGAGAGAATGAATTAATTTCATCAACCAGATAATGGAAATCCCTAAAAAATATCTAAAATAACATATATCGATAATCATATCAAGGATAAGTGATCAACTGAGATCTGTAGGGAGGATGATGATCAAGTTCAGGTAGTGTGGCTATGTTAGAGTCATAATAATGGAGAATGTGGTGAGCCTACCTCAGAGAAGCATCGACGGAGAGGTGGGTTGGCCGCTTTGGAAGGGGAGGATTGTAGTAAAGTTGGTTGGATGCATTATAGTAGAAGGATCATTGGAGTTTGGGTGGTAGTTTCAGGTGAGGATGGTCATAGGGAGGATAAATTAGGAGGGTATGGAAGAATTGGGAGAGTTATTGGGGTATGATTCCATGGACTTGTTGAAATATGTTAGGCTATATTATTAGATTTTATAAACCATTACATTATGGTTGTGGTTATCAACTCAATTTAGGGTACTGACGAGAATTGAATGTCACATTCATTCTCTATATAAGAATACTAACAAACATCCATTCTCTTTAAACCTATTAAATATATTTTCCTTAATGAAATGTTACCATTTGAGATTTAATTTTTTTTGAAATTATTATTCAATCAATAGTACATCATAACTTCTTAGAAAAAACTTCATAAATCATAAACTCATCATTATATCCTAACTATCCTATTCATGAAATTCATCTTCATTAAACTGGAAAAATAATAATTATTACATACACTTTAGTAAATCTATTAAATATTCCACACATTCATATGATGAATTACTATTGTAACACCCCCATATTTCATATTAGGTTATCTCATTAAAGTAATTCAATATCTTGCTTTACACGCAACACTGAGTTTGACCCACACAACTTATTCAACTAACCATTCAAAAAGTGGTTATGAATAGTATTAACTTCATTTTGAATCTTATATACTCTATAAATTTTTAACATCCATATTATGTCTTTCAAAGACATAATATAAGAACAGATTCATTTTTTTGGTATAAAATAAATATTTTTCGAAAAAATGCAATTTTTCCACCTTTTAATGGAAAACCCATTTTAAAACCAATATTAGACATTTTTATATGTTAAATTTAATGAAATTAAATTCTTCTTTTGAAGCGAGACATAAAAATTTAGTTAGGATAAATATTTTGTACTTTTCTGATAACTTTCATATTTTGGTGAATAGTGAAAAATACTATGTTTTAATTAAAAACAACTTTAAAATCAAAATATTTGATAGTGAAATTTTTTTAATTTGAATTTATTAGTTGTATAATTATATTATATTATTATAATCTGATACAATTTTTTTCATTTTAAGAAATTTCACATTTAAATTTGATATAAACACAGGTCAATCTTTTGATAGTTTTTAATTTTTTAAAAACAAACATTTTGCTTTTGACAAAAGGAATTAATTTTAATTTAATTAATTAAACTTATATGTTTTTAATTGGGTAAAATATACTTCATTTTTCAATTTGGAATATAAAATTATCTTAGGGTAAATTATTGTTATTTTTCTGAAAACTCTCAATTTTTGGTGTATAGTGAAAAAACAATACGTTATTGGTAAAAACAAACTGTTTATTTAAATAATTAGGTATTTTAATTTAATTTCTTTAGGTCAATAAAGTTATATAATACTTATATATTTTTATCATAATTCATTGGGGTTATTTTATAATAAGTTTAGATATATAAAATTTTATCAAACATTTTACAGTCTTTTACCCACCTCCTAGGAGGATATACAAATTTGAATAAAATATAATTTTACCACTTCTAGGAGTTGAATTTCAAAAATCATAGAGATGCAGTTAACCTAATTAAGTAGTTTTTGGTTCAATAAGATGAAAATAGTTTTTGGTGAATAGTAACTTTTATCTTTTATTTACAACGATTAAAAGTAAATAGCGTAATTATGGGTAAAATGATATTATAATTACCCTAACATAGGTTATAAATCTATTAGATAAGTTGAATTCAACCAAAAAAAACCTTAGTAATAAAATAAGATCATTTAGGTCCACTTTAATTATATTAGGACATTTATTATTATATAATTTAAAGAATAGTTAAAAGTGTTAAATTCATGTTTTCATAACTAAAACATTTTTAATATAGGGTTATACATATGTTAAATTCTACTGTAAATATTAATTATATTGATAATAATATTTCCTACCTAATTTTATTTTATTTATTATTATTAGACTTTAAATATTTAAATTTATTTATGAATTAATGTTGATGGAGTAATTACCTTATTAATAAAAGATTAAAATAATTGATTTTATAAATACCCAAATAAATTAAATTTGAGAATTATGGTTAATTAAACAAATTTTATAGGTTACTATGACATTTTATGGTTGATTAAATCAACCTTTTTCTAATTAATGATGCCTTTATGATTATAATAAAAAAACAAATACCAAATAGTGTCAAAATTGACATAAAATAGTTTTTAAAACATAAAATTTATAATTGTTTGATATATTGATCATAAAAATCTAATGTCTTGATAAATGGTGTGAGTAAGGTTTCATATGTCATTAATTAACCACTTAAGTTTGTCTCAAAATTTTAGTGTATATTTATTAACAATACAGTATAAAAATACAAGAAGACACATTAAAAGTTAAACTATTTAACTAAGAGTTAAATATAATATATATGGTTACCAGGGTAGCATAAACTTGTCTAAAACCTATTTGATGTGATGTTTTAGACTGATACCCACCATAAACATTAAATAATTCATTTTTGAGCCATTATAAATAGAAATTTATTTTATTATAAAGTAATATTTGAAACATTTCCTAAAGTGACCCTCACCTCTCGTATAAAAGGGTCTTCCCCTTTTCTTAATTTCACACCCCATAGCCATTTGGCTCTGCCAACCCCTTCTAGAATATCCTCCCAAAATTTATACCTTCATCCTAGTGGACTTCCATTTGTCAGAAAGCCAAACTATAGAGCCTATTTGTTCAAATAAAATGGAAGAACCCGAAAACGAGGTAAATATTTCATCACATCTTCCAAGTTATTTTCTTCTTCCACTTCCTCTTTCTTTGTTGTTCACATTCTAAAATAATAACTCCAATATATTATATATACTGAGATGTTATTATAGAAATGGTTCAACCAAATTGATTAATCTATCCATCCTATAAATTACAAATTCACAATACGTGCGTACGTACAGATTACAGTCTCCACGCCGTGCTGTAGTTTGTTATTCAAACACTTCATTATTTGGATTGTTATAATAATGGGTATGAATGATGTAAATAATAAATATAACATATAAATAATTCTATATATATGATATAAAACCCAGTAAAATATGATTTCTCAATCAATATAATGATATTGTGGCACGTGCGTACGTACGGATTACCATCTCCATGATGTGATGAGATTTATTTCCACGTTCACCATTAAATGATGATTATAAAATATATATCATTAATAAGTATTTAATATATAACATAATAATTATACTAGATATATATATATATATTTGTGTGCATGTGTGTGTGTACTAACATATATCTTATTAACTTAGTTCCGTTCAATACAACATGAAAACGGAGATAACGTTTATGGGTACGTACGAACTACATTCTCCATAAATTATGTCTTCCATTTCATATATATGTCTATGATACATATTTATATTCCAAATATATATGATATATAAATCATTTTTTATACATCAATTTATTTAAATCGGGATGTAAGTTATACAATCAAGTGTAACATGTTAAGATACGTACGATAAAGGAAGCGATTATTACCTGAAATTTTAATTTAACATGGAAATTATTATTCAATCGGTAGTATATAGTAATAAATGAATTATTTCTGATATCATTAATATTAATATGGTTCTGGTATAATTTAATAACATATTACGGTGTTTATACAGGAGGTTAAACGTACCTTCGACAAAAGGAAAGTGCAAGGTAAGGGTTAATTTCTCAATCTCATAATTATTCAAGATTGTTTACGGGAAATTTTTTTCTGTAACATATTTATTACCCATTCCCATATTTCATAAAATAGTTTTCAAAGGGATTGTATTTGAGGGAATCTTTTACTAAAACATCATTTTAAATGTTTTAAATATTTATTCTTCTAAATCATTCTCATTAATGTCCATGTTTTCAAAATGGGTTTTAAAGATTTATTTATAGAGACATGAATTTTTTTAAAATTTTAATTACATTCAAAAGTTTTAATGTGGTATGGGACACAATGATTCAATAATGTATTTAAATTTATTCCTTTTTAAATTGTGTGACTTTTAAATTTTTTCATGAAAAAGGGATATTTCTCTCAAAGAGTTTTATAAATCATTTTCATCTATTTCAATATCCTTTTATGGATTTTAAACTTGTTATAAGTTGATTTATTATGATACAAATATTTCATATTGTATTGAAGGTTTTTTGATCTATTTGACTGTGGTTGTGTTATTTTTATACCATTCATGGTTTATAGAAAAAGAATTGACATTTCTTATGCTAGTTATAATATGAATATTAATGTTATGTTTAAACCTTTTCATAGGAGGAATGCATTGGTGTTAGTAAGTGACGAGTGGAGCCTGCTATATCTCCTCGATGCATCAGGAGGTCTCATGAGACAAACTATTGTTAGGACACAAGGCCTTAAAAAAATCATATTTGTAGTCTTGGCACAAGGCCTTGACTATGTGGTTATGAAGTCTAGCATTATTCAATCCATCATTATGAAAGTGGCTATTGATATTTCATGTGATTATTCAAATTGTATAATATCTATCTGAATAAGTAAATGGAATTATTTAATTTTTTATTTTCCATATTATACTGAAGTTTAAGTTTTAAAGGCTTTTGTTTTAGTCTTATACATTGACTTAAATGATTATGCTTATTTATGAATGTTTCCGTTATATTATTATCCTTACTAACCATCTGAGTTCACCCCTTTCTATGTTTTAATATTCCTAGGATTCTAAGAAGTGTATTATTATTTATAAATAGGGTAAATCTAGGGGATTAATGGAATTTTCAAAGGATCATTTATGTTCTGTTTTTTTATAATGTGTAATGTTATGTTCATGTATGTAATCTATTTTCCAAGACTGCTAAACTAATCGGTGTTTGGGGACTTGATTCCATGTAATCATGCCAATGTATTAAAATAATGCACCAACTCTAGGCTTCTAGGGTCAGGGAGTCACTTTTGGTATCAAATAATGTTTATCAATAACCTTGGAAAGTAGATTTAGATAAATTATTATTATAGCACACTACCCTAAGATAAACTTTGAGGATTAGTATAGAATAGCTTCTTAGAATGTTGGTAATGTGGAAATGATTGGAGTTTTACATGAAAATACATCCATGTCTTGATACGATTAGGTAGAGGCAGCTCTAGTACAGATGTACCTAGGGGTAAAGCACTGAAACACCACTTTGAGCTACACTCGAACGAGAACTGGTGCACGAAAATGGGCCTTGCTGCCATCTTGGTTATGACACTCTCGGTGGATATGCTTTGGATAATTCTCATTTTCGATAAAAATCATTATGAATGATTTATGAGAATATACATCCTCAAGGAAAATATATTTATGATTAAGGATTATATCCATAAATTATTCAATTTATGTTAGGTATTTTACAAGTTTGGAATTATTAATTATTATTCATATACTAACCTACTGTATGCCATTGTATAGAAATGGCACCCAGTTGAAAGAATGGGAACTCCAACAATACGTATGATATACAGAGTAAGAATGTTCAAATCATTCATGGTATTAAGACTGCATTTTGAAGGGAAATAGTATCCCATGTATTCTAAAAAAATGATGAAATAATATCATGTTTTAATAAGATATGTAACGAATTCCCTGATTCATATGGCTTTGAAGGGATTAAAGAGTAGAAAGGATGGTAGAGAGAAATACGGATAAAGGGAAGAGGGGAAAGTACTATCTTTCCATATGTGATAAATGCGGAAATAATCACCTCAGTAAATTCTTGAAGGGAATGATATTTTTTATAAGTGTGGAGAAAAATGACACCAACTACGTGATTGAAAGGGTAAGAAAAAGGTTTCAAATGTAAAATGATTCATATTCAAGGCATTCGGACACAATGCGAATCAATTTCCCAATCATCAGAGTGTACCACAAATGATGATATGGGATAATATTCATGTTATGATACAACATCAGATGAATAGGAATGGCTTGTTTTCTTATGTTTTTATTATTGAATTATTTCATTTTATTGTTTTATAAACAGTATACTATTTATATGAATTATGGATAAAAATAAGGATTGTACTATCGTACTATGGTATTGAGGATTTGAGATTATATGGTTCTAAGATAAGTGACTTAATTGTAAGCTACACTTTTTTGGAAAATACATGGTTGAAGGAAAGGTAATCCTTAATATGGTCCAAATAATGAGGTAGTGAGTTTGGAATATGAGATGGTTGATTTAGATATATTATATTGGATATTCATGACTTCCTTGGAGCTGATTAACATTTTATTTATTTCACCATTATTGGAATATTTATAATTTTTGGATATAAGGAATATTTCCAGTATTCTATAAAGAATAAGGGAGCATGAATGTAATCAATAATGTTTTATGGTAATTCAGGTTGTTACCATGTGTTAAAAGAATACACGATGAAGGTGTTCACATGTTATTACGTGGAAAAAAGGATCATCATTGTGTTTAACTTTCTTATAAATTCTGGACACTAAGTTTTATAGATGTGTATTGGATAATTCTAAAGGTTGGAATGGATTAATTTTGAAGTTGGATTCTAGTGTTAAGGTTATTTTTGGATTGTTATAAAAAGGACAACCTAGAGGTAGGGCAACAACCAGTCGCGTCCCCCAAGGCTGTGAGACTTGAACCCGCAACTAAAGAGCAACAAGGGTGCATCGTTAACAACTAGCCTACATGATGTCCTAGTTTTTATAATTTAGTTTTTCTAAATAGTCTGACATACAAATTATAAATTCATTATTTTTATGATCCTATATGATTAGGATAAATAGAAACTTTTTGAAATATATTATTTTTTGGAGTGAAAGATGAGTTTGTGGTAGAATTAGTTGAAGTATGAATCTCTTTTTGTCATGTATATATAATTTTTCCTATAATTATATGAATAAATTGTTTCTTAAAATTTATGGAATGGATCTTAAAAAAAATATTTTGTTATCCTAACACCTTATATTTTGTTGAACTGATGATATTTTACATCATCTTAGATTGATGGCTTGGAGACCCTCAATTTTACACATGTTTATGATTGATGACCTCAATCGCTCCCTATAAATAGTTAAGGTTTTCCTCCAATTATGTGTCTCAAATTTATACCAATGTTCTCCAAATCGAGATCATAATTTGGTGGTGTATTTCTTTCTCTTTCCCTCTTATTAAGAGTATATTTTATTAAACCAATTTGGGATGTGGGTTATCCACAAAATTATTCTTCTATTTTTAAACTACTAATTTAGAAGATCAATTTAAAATTGCGAGGAATAAATTTGTTGAAGGAGGGGAGAATGTAGCACCCCAATATTTCATAGTATGTTTTCTCATTAATGTAATTCAATAGATTGCGCTACAAGCAACCCCGAGTTCGAGCGCACCACTACTTATTAAACTAACCATTCAAAAAGCATTTATGAATAGTATTAACTAAATTTTGAATCTTATAGACTCTATATAATTTTAACATCAATATTATCTGTTTCAAAGACATAATATAAGAACAAGTTCATTTTTTCGAATAAAATATGTATTTTAAAAAAAATCAATTTTACCACTTTTTAATAGAGAACCCTTTTTAAAACCAATATTCGACACTTTAAATATTTAATTTATTTAAATTAAATTCTTATTTAGAAGAGGGAAATAAATATTTATTTGTGATAAATTTTTTGTACATATCTAATAAATTTCATATTTTGATGAATAGTGAAAAATACTATGTTTTAATTAAAAACAACTTTTTTAATCAAAATAATTTATAGTGTTAAATTATCCAATTTAATGGTTCATAAGTACAATTATATTATATTTTTATAATTTAATACGATTTTTTTCATTTTAAGTAATTTTACATTTAAATTTGACACTAACACAAGTCAATCTTTTTATATTTGTTCCTTTTTAAAAACACGATTTTTGGTTTTGACAATGGGAATTAATTTTAAATTAATAAATGAATCTTATATATTTTAAATTTGGTAAAATAGACTTTATTTTTGAATTCATAATATCAAAAATATCTTAGGGTAATGTTTTGTTATTTTTCTGAAAGCTTTTAATTTTTGTTGAATAGTGAAAAAACACCGCGTTATTGGTTAAAACTGATTTTTTATTTAAATAATTAGTTATTTTATTTTAATTTATTTTAGGTTAAAATAGATACATAATACCAATATATTTTATAAATAATTAATTGGAGTCATTTTATAATAATTTTAGATATATAAAATTTTATCGAACATTTTACAGTCTTTTACCCACCTATTAAGAGCATTTGAAAATTTGAATAAAAAATAATTTTACAGCTTCTGTGAGTTGAATTTCAAAAATTTGAGAGACGCAGTTAACCTCAGTACGTAAAATGTGGTTCAATAAGATGAAAATAGTTTTTTATGAATAGTAACTTTTGACTTTTATTATCATGATTAAAAGTAAATAGGGTAATTAAGGGTAAAAATGATATTATAATTACCATAACACATGTCCTAATTCTATTGGATAACTGTAATTCGACCAAGAGAAACCATTGTAAAAATATATGATCCTTCAGATCCACTTGGATTTGAATAGGACATTAATTATTATTTAATTTAAAGAAGAGTTAAAAGTGATAAATTCAAGGTTTCATAACTAAAACATTTTTAACATAGGTTTATACATAATATAAATTCATATATAAATATTAATTAGAAATATAAAATAATTTCCTATATAATTTTATTTTATTTATAATTTTTAGACATTAAATAAAAAAAATTATTTACGGCACAGTGATGATGTAGTAATTACTTTATTAATAAAAGATTAAAATAATTGATATTATAAATTCCCAAATAAATGTAATTTGAGACATCTGATGAATTAAAGTAATTTTACATGTTAAAATTAAATGTTAGGGTTGATTAAATCAATTTTTTTCTAAGTAATCAGGATGTTATGATTTAAAAAAAACAAATACCGAATTGTCTCAAAATTGACATAAGATAGTATTTTAAAAAAACTATATTATTGGTTGATATACTATTCCCAAAAACCTAATGATTTGAAAAAGGGCTTAAATAATATTATATATGTCATTAATGAACCACTTGAGGTTATCTTGGAAGTTTACTATATGTTTATTAATAAATATAGTGTATGAGTACAAGAAGACACGATAAAAATTAAACTATTTAACTAAGAGTTAAATATAAAATATATGGTACAATGGTAACCTAAACATGTCTAAAACTTATTGGTTTAGGGGTTTTCTACCAATACCCACCTTATCCTTTAAGTAAATCATTTTTCATCCATTATTAACCAAAAATCATTTTATTATAATATATTATTTCAAACATTTCATAAAGTGACCCTCACCTCTCTTATAAAATGGATCATCCTCCTTCTCTTAATTTCTCACCCCCAATGACATTTGGATTGGAAAACCACTTCCCAAATATACTCCAAAGATTCATAACTTCATCCTGGAAGCCTTAAGTTGTCCTGATATCCAAACTATGGAGCCCTTTTGATCAAAAATCAAAAGGAAGAACCTAAAAAAGTGGTAAATATTTCATCACATCTTTCAAATACTTTTCTTCTTCCACTTACTATTTCGTTGTTGTTTCCATTCTAAAATAATAAATCCAATAATTTCTATATACTGTGATGTTATTATAGAAATCTTTCAACCATATTCATTATTCTATCAATCCTATAAATGATCAAGTCACAATACGTGTGTACGTACGAATTACCGTTACCACATCGTGCAGTAGTTGGTTATTCAAACACTTCATTATTTGGATGCGTAAAATTATGAGTATATCTGATGTAAATAATAAATATAACATGTTAATGATTCTTTAAATATGATATACCATCCGATTAAATATGATTTTTCCAACAATATAATGATATTGTCACTTGTGCGTACATACGGATTATCATCTCTATAACGTGATGAGATTCATTTCCACATTCACCATTCAACGATGATTATAAAATATATATCATTAATAAGTATGTAATATATGACATAATAATGCTAATGTATATATATATATATATATGTGTGTGTGTGTGTGTGTTTGTACTTACTTATATCTTATTCACTTATTTTTGTTCAACACGACATGAAAACAGAAACAATGTTTATGTGTATGTATAAACTACCACCTCTATAAATGGTGTTTTCCAATTCAAATATATCTCTATTATACAAATTTATATTCTAAATATATATGATAAATAAATCATGTTTTATATTCTGTAATTATTTAAAACATTATCTAAGTGATACAATCTAGAGTAACAAGTTAAAATTTGTACGATAAAGAAAGCGATTATTACCTGAAATGTTAATTTAACATGGAAATAATTATTAAATGGGTAGTATAAATTCATAAATGAATCACGTATGATATATTAAATATTAACATGGTCCTGCTATAATTTAATAACATACAATGGTCTTTAGAGAAGAGGTTAACCATACCCTCGACTAATGGAAAGTTCAAGGTAAGGGTTAATTTCTCAATCTCATTATTATTCAAGGTTATTTATGGGTAATTATTTACTGGGACATATTTATTACCCATGTCCATGTTTCATAAAATATTTTTCAATGGGATTCTATTTAATGGACACTTTTACTAAAACTTCATTTTCAATGTTTTAAAAATTTATTCTTCTAAATCATTCTCATTAATGTTTATGTTTTCAAATTGGGTTTTAAGGATTTATTTACATGAACATGAATATTTTTAAAATGTTAATTTATTTCAAAAGATTCAAATTGGTGTGAGACGGTTTGATTAAAAACATTCTTTTAATTTCTTCTTTCCAAAATTTTTGATTTTAAAAAAATTCATAAAAAGGGATATTTCTTTCAAAGGGTTATAAAACTAATTTTCTTCTATGTCAGCATCCTTTGATGGATGTTAAAATTATTTGAAGTTGATTTATTATGATACAAATATTTCATATTGTATTGAAGGTTTTTGTGATATGTTTGATTGTGGATGTGTTGTTTTTATACCATTCATGGTTTATGGATAATTTATTGACATTTCATATACTAGTTTTAATATGAATGTTTATGTTGTGTTTAGACCATTTCATATGAAAAATGAATTAGACTTAGTAAGTGACATGTGGAGCCCTCTATAGCTCCTCGATGCATCAATAGGTCTCATTAGACAAACTAGTGTCTTGGAACAAGTACTTGAAAAAATCTTATTTGTAGTCTCGGAACAAGTCCTTGACTATGTGGTTATAAAGTCTGGAATTATGCATTTCATTATTATGAAAGTGGATATTGATATTTCATGTTATTATTTGACTGTTAGAATATCTATGTGATAAGTAAATGTTATTATTTTATTATTTATTTTCCATATTATTCTGAAGTATATGTTTAAAATTCATTTGTTTTAGTCTTATACGTTGCCTTAAATGTTTATTCTTATTTATGAAATATTCTTCAATATGGTTATCTTTACTGAGCATCTGAGGTCACCCATTTCTATGTATTAATTTTCCCAGGATTCCAAGATGTGTATTATGATTGATAAATAGGTTTAATCAAGGGGATTAATGGATTCCTCAAAGTATCATTTATGTCGTGTTTTTTATAATGTTTAATGTCATGTTCATGTATGTAATCTATTTTCCAAGACTGCTGAACTGATTGGTCTTTCAGGACATGATTCATTGTAATCATGGTAATGTATTAAAATAATTCACCAAATCGGGGCTTCTGGGGTCGGGGTGTTACAGCTATATTATAATTTTTATTAAATAACTATAAATAAATTACCCCTTAATAGGAATGCATATTAATTGATATATCCCATATAAATATTCTACTCCATTAAAACAAAACATAATTTTATAAACACAATGGTGGAATTATTTTTCTAATTTCTCACTCTAATTGACAATAATGTAAAAAAGACAAGATGATACATGGGACTAAAACCCAAAACATTATAATTTATAAATAAAAGGATAAACTCATGACATCACCACATATTATGAAATGCTTCATTGTGTAATAGATTAGTGAACTCGATTGATTTTTCCTCCTTTATAAGAAAAGGTCACATCATTTTTTCATTTCATTCCAAAATTACCATAATGTAATAAATTTATATCAACGTGATTTTTTTAAAATTTGTTACCTTATTATTTTATGAATTTATTAAAAATTTATTATCACATCCCAAGAGAAGTGGGAATTACACTTCAATGTTATGGTCATCCAATTATTTTATCATCAACAATAATTGAGTTTTAGATTGAGAGGTATCCACTTATTAAATTAAATAGTATATAGATTCAATGAATTCTATATTAAGTGTGATAAAAAACAACTATCTACATGGAAGAGATACATTCATGATGTAGACCTCTTATCAACAACACAAACTATTGAATCTATAAATTTGTATCTAAATATAATAATCACAATATTTATATCATATTTAATACAAAATCCATATGTAAATTTAATATAACTGTTAATCGTTTATATAGAACATAAATATTTCCCTTTAAGGGATGTTTTTTTCTGAAGAATGAAGAGTAATAATAAAAAACATATTTTATCCCAAAGCTCTAAAATACAATAGACTATTATACAGCTTCTTGAACTCAATTGGATTAACTTTTTTTTGTTATTCATCTTTAGAATTATATTTTAAAATATAAAATTTAATATAAATAGGATTTCGTGCAACAATTCTGATCCTTTTAAAAATTTCAATATAATACTCACCCTGAGAAATAAAACTTTATACTTATAATGAAAAATTCATCGTCTAAGAAAGATCCTCATCTCTTTATATAGAGAAATTTAAAATATTTTCATCTTCTCTATGTAAATAATATTGGGATATTATTCATCCTTTACAGAAAATATAATAACTCTACATAAAAAATTCTTATACGAGATACCTATTTGATTTCATTAATGTAGAGTTTGATATCCACTCTTCCCTTTCTAAAATTAAATATCAGTAAAAAAGTTTTGAACCTAGAATACCATGCAATAAAGGAATTTTTAATCCCATATGAAAACATTGTTAGCATTTATAGAAAATTCTTATATTTCACTAGAATGAAATAAAATGGTGTCTTAATATAAACTTTTATTCTAACACAACATTTATTAAGATGTGATAGAAATTGCTTTAAAGTCATTTGTTTTACTTAGGGATATAATATAATTAAATACTAAAATGATCTCAAGAGATTAAAATATTGAAAAAATATCACAAATTCATACATTTCTATCCTATGAATAATCTTTACACACTAATATTGCATTATTTATATTTTCTTTTCCACTTTTGTGGAAATTATTTTCAATTACCCAATTTTTTCTAATAAATTTATTTTTTTATGTTTGGGTAATAATGGAAAAGATTGGTTATTATTAATATATTCAAACTATAAATTCATCGAATCAACCGAATTTTTTTCTTTAATTCTACTTCAATGTCCCTTGGTTTATCATGAGATTTTACATAACTATGGATTACTATCCTTAATGTTATATTAGTTTTTACCTTCATTTTTTCATATAAAATGTTTTTAGATCTTTAAATGACGTCTATGCATTGTATTAAATTCATGTGGTTGTTCCTCACTACTCTTAACAGATGAATTATTTTTGGTAACCTTGAAAATAATAACAGTTTCATTTATATTTTATTTTTCTTCTAGATTTTTAACAAAAACAACATCATAATAATATTAAAACATGATTAATCATGTATATATATATATTCTTTGGATGTTCCATAATATCCACCTTTGTAGTATATACTATACTTACATATTAACCATTTTAGTTGTTAAAACATATTCTATTTTGAGTATATTTTATGAATATCCCATCAACAAATATATTTTCAATTTTCTCAATATTTTAACCTTTTTCATATTAATTTAATGGATTCCAAAACATGATGATAATTTAAACATAGACAATTCTTATATTAAATTTCATTGTCGAAAAATATGAATTCATCTTGAAATAACATGACACACATAACTAATAGCATGCTTCCCCAAATATCAAGATGTGTCTGGAACAACTGAAAGTGAATGAGATATATCCACCAATATATAAGCGACTATTTATAAAAATAATTTTTTATGGTGTATATACTGCTTAGAGTTTATGTTTGACATCGTGATTCTATAGATATAACTTATCATCCAATTTTTATACTCAATTACATTTTACATTCAGATATTATTTAGAGAATACCCACATTATTTTTCTACAGCTTTGAAAAATATAAATTTTATAAGGCCTCATACTTGTGTTTTATATATACAATGTTGGTAATGTGATTGAATTCATCAATAAAAATAATCTAGAACTGATCTTCATTATAGGACTTATTCCTCGTGATCCTATACAAATATGAGTGAATGAGAACTAAAGTATAAATATATTTAATATCAACCTTCTAATGTGAAGAATTAACAATAATGACCTTTTGGAAAGTTGATAAAATCTAGTATATTTTTTTAGAAAATGAATATCAATAAAATTGTCTCATATGGTGCAATATTTGTAATTTTTTAAATAATTTATTTATCTATTAGTTATAATTAATCATTCAATTCTTTCATGATTTGATTTCTCTAAATTCTAATGTCACTCAATTTAAATAAATTATTTCTATTTTGTGGTCCTCTTATAATAACTCTTCCATAATTGTGGTTCATAACCAAGAATCCATAAATTCTAAAAACAGTTCATTTTCTTCATCCTAATGACAATAAAAATTTAAAAATATGTGCTTCAATACATAAAAATATACGTTGTTTGTGGGATTCATATTTTCATTCCTACTAACAGGTTCACAACATACATAAACATTCAATGAACCATCATTCCCAAAGGTCATTTAGCCTCAAATGAAATTTTTAGGACATTTATCATGGGAGAATAATATCCACTATACATTATCAATAGATTAATCTTTTTATGCTTTGAGTGAAACATTGATAACTAAATCATCCTATATCCCTTTATTTTTTCTCATAAGGAATCTAAGTATTGAGACTAAAATTTCTCTTGTATGGTATATGTATGATGATTTAATTTTCATCATAAATGGGTAGGTCCCAAATTCCATAGACATCATCATGAATATAAAATTAATTTTGTGATTTTTCTCTAATATTCAAACTATTTAATACTTATCTTCCCATGAATGGGCATACTCACCTACAATATATTTTTACCCAGAAACATAGAAAAAATATGATGTATTTATTGTACCCAACCAAATATTTTATATATAACTAATTTCCATACATTATGAACATAATCCATAGAGGGTACTTATATTTTAATGTATAACGTTTAACCTAATTTTCTGGTTTTCATAATTCCATAATTGATTCACCAACCGTGGTAAATTTTTATGAACTACGTTTATTATGAACTCTTTAATTATTAATATTAAAACCATACTAAATCAACCAGTTGTAGTATTTTTCACTTTATGTTAGTGTTCTTATAATTACCATATTTATGAGTGTCGACATATTGAGATACAAACATGAATTAAAGACAACATCCTTCTTTCTATGACTATTCAAAATAATATTCGAACATATTTTTTGTCTTTATGATTCCCCCCATATTATTATGACACATATTCGAACATTCTTCAACACCGGGAAAAGAACTGTGGAATCTGGATCTATACTGGTTAATTTTTTCATTGTTTATATAATTGTTTTATATGTGGTCTAATATGTTCTCTTGATTTTCCCATATTCTTCTATATTGATTTTTATATTATTTTAATCATTTAGAATACTCTTAAGATCGTAAATATCATTTATAAATTTAGATATTTATTCTACAAAAATATATTCATTGCTATTGGATGATTAATATTTCTTCCTTAAAATAGTAATCTATTTTTCAAATTAAGAGATCCTTGAGAGATACACTTTTAATATATTCATTAGAAAGAACTCCATCTGAATATATTCTTCATTGAATTTATAATATATTAAATAAATAGTAAAAATTTAATCATTATGTTGGGAAATAGTTTGTTTCTCATCTTCATCGTCATCTATAAGATCGATAAATATATTTATCTTCAAAAACATCTATTTATTGATATAAGAATACTCATCTTTTAAATTAAACTAACATTTTACCTTTATGGGTGATTTTATTCCTTAATGGGGTAACTTGGACTATGGTTTCTAAACATGATGTGTAGTTCACATCACGGTTTTGCAGAGGCCTATAAGAGGTATTTCATACCCAGATGAGGATGATTACTACCATCCACCTATAGTCTGAGGAATATACTGAAAAAAAAAATTTGATGTGTTATATGATATGTTGTGGGATTTCATGTAAGATTCTTCATGGAAATTGGAATATCACATTCCACTAGTTGAGTTTTCATGCAACAATAGATACCACTCTACTATTGGTATGAATACTTTTGTGGCTTTGTACAAGAGATCCTATAGGTCACCCTTTTTCTTGGTTTAGATCAGCAAGGATTCTCTCAGGGGTCCAAAGATGGTGAATGTGATGACAGAGATGGTTGATGTTCTACTTGAGCAGATGAAAATTTACTAGATAAAGAATAAATCTTTAATAGATTAATGTCATATTAGTTTGGAGTATGACCATGGAGATAATTTTTTCCATAGAGTCTCCGAACGCTGAGGATTATGGTGATTCCACCTTATAGGAAATCTATCCCAAATTATCATCTACATATTTAAGACTGTGTAGAGGGTTAGAGGTATTTCTTACTATCTCTCCATACCACTATATTTGGAATGGGTGTACAACATCTTCCACATGTCATAGATAAATAGATATGTGCATAATACCACACACATTATTGACTGGGGTTAACCATACATAGGAGATGGATCCACTTTTAATGAGAAAATTATGGTGATCAAGGATCAATTGGAGAGGACCCTGCATTGATGGACCATCCTCGTGTTTCATGTTCTTTAGTAGCATAAGAGCATACTAGAGAGCACTTGGGAGTGTGAGAGCTAGATACCTGCTTTGTATACCAATATTTCTATCTTAGATGATTCTATTTTGAAATGAACATATTGAGGGAGGAAGTGATGTGAAAAATAGATTTTTTCTTGTATGTCATTCAGAATATTTCTACATAAACTTTTGGAGCTGGGAGATGAGACAATGGTAGATTTCGAGGTCCGGTGTGCCCATAAATAATTTTTTAATAATAATAAATATATTTTCTTTTACATGAGCATGGGGTTTTTAGGAAAATGAGATAAATATTAAATTTAATCATAGACACGAAATATGAGACCATGGTGGCATTTGTATGGTGATGTTTATCTTGAGGATGACCAAAAATATGTCATTATTGGTTGTTCTGATAAACACAGTCATGTGTGGTTGAATTTAGTTAAATTAATAAAAATATATATATTTTTCAATTAAATGTCCTAATACAAGGTCAAAATATTAAGACACAATTATGGAATGATTTTTAGGGATAGTGACATAATCATAGGATTTTTTAGAAGTGACAATATCCTCCCTTTATTGGGGTTTAAGATTTAGGGGACGATGAATCTTTTGATATTGGCCGATTGACCAAGAATGAATTTATAAAATTCCATAAATCATTTGTCGGATAATTTTCCCAAAATGAGTTTTTCAAAATGAGTTGTAACCTATGAATTTTTGGTTTTTACCATATTTATTAAATTTATTAAGGATTATCATATGTATTATTAATTTTCATTGGAATTGTAATCCTTTACATATTCCCAAGTACGATTTTATATTGTTTATTCACTTTTCTATCCTAGGATATCTTGATTTTGTTTATTGGCCAATAATTCATGGAAAACATCCATTAAATATGTTTTGGGATCATATCTCCCTTTCATTGTTCACATTCATTTGCAATCGGAAATGGTTCCATGGGTCTACATTGTTGGGTCATACCAATCCTGATCGGACACTTAGATTTATGATAGAATCTTGTGAATTGAACAAATCAGAGATAAGATGGAATATAGGGATTTTTTGTAGGGTATTAGTTATCTATCTCACGGATTTTGGATTCCATATTGAACATTGATGGGAGGATACGTGAAGTTCATCTGAGGAACCACCATGGTTGACATATACTAATTTTTTGCCACTAGATGGATGAAAATCACCGACCAGAGATACATCCACTATAATGGGAGGCTGAATGGCCACAAAAAAAATGAATGTAGATATTGGTTCCTTAGAATAGATATAACCTTATTTGGAATATTTGACTACATTCCATGATTTTCAATGAACAGTCAACATTTACTTCTCATATGGTGATGAAAATAGGGTTGTGGAGAAGTAATGAATGAAACATCATGTGGCTAGGACAATTATCATGCATCCCTCCCCAAGATGAAAAGATGTGTGAAAGAACACGTGTGGCATTATTCATGAGAAATGTAAAATCATGTACTGAATTATATAGTCATGTATAGTTTAAATAGACATGGCCAGAGAGCACAAGTAGGACCTCAGGTGGCTGAGACATGTCATGCAGCACACCTAAATCCATATAGTTCTCCATTGTTATTAATCCATTTATCCATGAGGAAATGGAAAATAATATAAGTGGGAAACAAGTATTTTGGTCTCCATACATACAGTGTATCCCTACATTCATTTTTAAAAGTAGTGAACCTTCATAACTCTATTGTTTGGATAGAGATTTTTCATCGTGAGTAGCCTATCTAGAGTGTTTTTCTACAAGAAAATGATGCAATCTTGTGATTTGTTTTGAGATATGATTCCAGATTTCAAGTCAGGGATGCTTCTTTAGTAGATTCTTATTGATAGTAGTGATTTGACATAATCACATTGTGCTCTAGAGTGGTACCCTCTAGTTTAGAAGGGCATGGGTACTCTACATATCTATAGAGTCTCACCCTCATTCTATGATAGGGAATTGATTATATAGCTACCCATTGAGTGGAACCCACCTATAACTTCCTGATTTTGGGTGATTCATAGAGGTTCCTTGAACCCATTTAGTCACATGAACTCATTCACATTTCCCCAAACCGAAGAGGTTGTTGACTAGCAGCGAGGGCCACACTGTGAAAATGGGAAAACAATACCCTCATGGGAAGAGTATACATAACAGAATAAAAATATTAAAAATTAAGGGAATATATTATAACCTAAATAAAAAGTAAACAATGGAAGACTAATAATAATATAACTACTATTTCATATAAAAATGATTCATGTCATATGTCTCTAAAAAAATAGCCAAATTACACAAACAAATCTCGAAATACAATAATGAAACCAATGTACAGAAAAAAAAGGTAAACCCCAATAACATCACTAGAATCAACTTGGACCCATACTCTCCATCTCTAACAGTAATCATGTCCTTGATGAAGAAGGATGTTTTCCCGTATTTATAACTTCAACCATATAATCTGTTTGGGTCAAAAAAACAATACCCAAATAGGGAGTGAGATGAATCATAGTAGGAAACCACTAAAATATCAACACCCATCCATTAGTGAATATATATAGTAGGTAGTATATTGAAATGAAGAAATAAACTAGGATGTACGCAAGGGTAAATAGTATTAGAACTTCAATTTCATTCAACAAATATTCATTATTCATTTGTTGAATCATGTAAAACTAGGGATCTAGCCTAATATTTATATCCCCTTTGTAATATAAAAACATACTTTTCAGAAGACCATATAAAAAATCATGTATGACCAAGTCCAAGTTTGTGCTTTGGCTTGGCAGGCTTGTCATCATCATTCAGTTATTAAAAAATGACCCTTTTTGACAATGTTCTCACAAACTAATCCCATTGGTTTAACATAATAACAAATTATTTAATAACACCCCCCTTGGTAGCCCTAATTGTTTAACCCCTCTAGTCTAACATAACAACAAACATTTACAATTGACCACCTGGGAAGCTCACATGGTCAATAACCCTTGGTAATCCTATAATCAATGAAAAATAAACAACCACCTAGAAGCTCTCATGGTCAATACCCCTTAATCATTATAACACCTATTCATTTAACAATGCCTCTCTGGGTAGCTCTCATAGAATTTCCCATTTGATTTAACATAACAACAATTCAAAAATAAATTCCCCTACCTTAGGAATATCTCACAATCAAATTCCCCTTGGTCTAACTCTCATAATTCATATCACATGCAACTCAAACAATTAGTTAATCCATCATAACAGCAAAAGGCATGGAAAATAGGTAAATCATAACTTGAATTCTAGACCAAACGACCATATCCAATCAAACAAGGGAGACACATGCTTTGGGTGTACCACAAACAAGGTATCTAACCTTATTCATATGAAACTACCCTTTAATAATATACCAAACCATAACATGTATTAATCAGTGTCTAATTCAAAAAACACAATACCCTAAACGTGGGTATACAACACTTTAACACATATAATCCAATGAAAATCAATGAAAGGAATGACCCAACTTCTAAGATGTCATATGATCAATACTCTCTGACATTAGCCCCTGAATCAGCCTAAAATGTCATATATCTACAAAAATGTGAAAAAAATTTAATGTTAAATAACTTATGAGATAGGATGAATAAAGAATAATTTCTCTAAAGTAGTTGATAACTACCAGGTGTGATTTCAACAAACCTTGCGGCGTCATAATAGAATGTCGGATGGAGAATCGGGAGGGGTTCAGAGTTCATCATCCCTTCTATCGTAATCATGTATGTACCAAGGGGAGAAGATGATGTTTTTCAGGATGAGATGTGAGCCCACTCCGATTAATCAAATTAAAATTAAACTACATAGTGTGTTCATTAAATGTACATGACATGTTGTAATGTTAACCAACCCTTGAAATGAGGGGTATGCCTGGTCACCACTTGGCCATGTACCCAGCTATTACACAACTAGTATGTGGCTTTACATGGTACATGGGTACACTTCAAGTACTCATAAATACACAGGATGTACATAAAAAATTCCCAATTCTTCATTTTTTCCTAAAAAACTACTAGAATTCGATATCAACACCAGAAATTATGATCATGGTTTTTACCAACATCCCCCCTTAAAATAATTCATCCCTGAATTTCCCTTCCAAGTGATGTGAAGAAGAAACTTCAAAAAAAATATGGCCATTGTGATCATACGTCAGCCTCCCTATCCTTTGCCTTATAATGTAATTTTCTATTGAGCCATAACACTCGTACAAGAGAAACATAACCACCATGGAGAACCTTTATGCAATGATCCAAAATACAAATATTGACCTCCTCAACGAATGCATCCACCTTCAACTTAATATCCTTTGGTTGAAAAACATGATACAAGTCTGAAAAAAATGATGTAGCTGAGAAACATGAAGGATTTCGTGCATATCTTGGTACCTATGAAGTAATTGAAACCAATAGGAAATAATCATGACCCTCTCCAAAACCTCAAATGTTCAGACGTATCTCGATGAAAGTTCTAAATTCGTGTAATACTCTCGTGACCTAATCACAATGTGAAAAACATGAAACCTTGTCTCTGACCTCAAACTCAAGAGGTATTCTCCATCGATCAACATAATATTTCTAGATAGATTTTTCAATATTCATCCCCTTCCGAATCAACTCCACCTACTCACAAGTATCTTTGATAAGACAAGGTCCCAGAATATCTACCTCTCCTACTTCTTTCCAAACATAAGGGTGATTGCAATGACCTAACATACAAAGCCTCTTAAGGTTACATCAGAATCATTTCCTGAAAACTATTATTGTAGGAAAACTCCATTAGGTGTATGTGTCTCTCCCAAGATCCCCCAAAATCTAGGACATATTCTCTAATCATGTACTCTAAATCCTGAATTGTACGCTCAGATTGTCCATCTTTTTGGGGATGGTAAGCTGTACTAAGAAGTACTTGTGTACCCAAAGCCCTCTGTAGTCCCTACCAAATAGGAGAAGTATGCCAGACATCCCTATCTAAAATTAAATTGTGTGGAACCCCATGAAAATTTACAATCTCTCAAACATAAAACATTCAATGAACATCGACCCTGAAGGATTCCTTTGTCATAAGGAAATGTGAAACTGTCGTGAATATATCAACAACAAACCATACAACCTCATTAACTCAAGGAGGCCTTGGTAAACCAGTCACAAATTCCATCGCGACATCATTCCACATCCACTTGGTAATGGTTAACTACTGTAAAAGAATTGCAGGTCACTGATGCTCTGCCTTCACCTTCTAACATGTGGATCATCCCATAACAAAACCAGCTAAATCACTCTTCATACCTAGACACCAATAATGATGATGTAGATCTTGATACATCACAGTGACACCAGGAAGAATTGCACATACTGTGGTAGGAAAATCTCAAATCAACTCCTCAAATATTTCTACTAACACCCATACTTTCCCATGAAAACCCTAAATCTAATCCCCGCCTATGGTCCATCTTGGAGTAGTGTTCTCGCCTGACACACTCTCCCTTAGGACTAGGCCTTCAAAATCTGATAGCTACCTCATTCTCAGTTGATACAGTCGAGTAGAGGTAACAACTATTGAAGAATGAAAATTCTTCCATTTCCTATCATGCACCTCCAAATGCATCTGAGAGAGTACATCCATAAGCTTCCACTCACTACTGACCTCCTAAACTACCTATATATAAGTCCTCCTACTCAATGTATCTTCTATTGAATTACCTTTCCTAGGTGTGTAGGCTATATCAATGTCAAAAGACTGAAGGAACTCAACCCACCTTCTCTGTCTTAAATTCAGATCATGCATTTTAATGAAATAATTGAGGCTTTTTTGGTTGGTGCGTAGAAAACAATTCTCTCCCAAACAATGTCTTCAACTATCGATACTCATACGCAATAATTCCTCCCCCTTCATAAGCACTACTCCTAGACTGATAACTTACACATCATAGTATATATTGAAACTCTTTCCCTACTCCATAAAAATCAGTATTGGTGCTGAATTCAACCTCCCCTTCACCCCATGAAAGGCTGAATTGCAAGAATATGTGAAAAAGTACATCACACCTTTCATAGTCAGGCCTATCAGTGGTGATACTATGAATGAAAATGATTGTATAAATATTCTACAATAACCATCCATCCCCAAAAAACACTGTACCTCAAAGGATATCTTCGGTTGGTCCTACGAAACAACTGCTCTCACATTATCTTGGTCCATCTATAATCCTGTCTCTAAGATAACATGACCCAAGAAGTGAATTTGGTCCATCCAAAATTGGCACTTTGAGAGATTATAATACAATGTATTCTCTCCTAGTGTACTCCATATGATCTCTATATGGGCAACATGGTCATGTAGAGTGTGACATTACAACAAGATATCAAACACAAAGACTACCAAAAAAGAATCCTAGTGTGGATGGAACTCTTTTATCATCAGTGTCACGAAAACTGCCTGCATGTTTGTGAGACCGAACGATATAACCAAATACTCGAATAGATCATTCCTGATACAAAAGGCTCTAGGAAGTATATATATTTTTCTAAAAACAACTATTGATGAAAATATCTTAGGTCAACTTTCAAGAACACTCGGGATCCTCAATGCTGATCCAAATGATCATCAATACTGAGTAACGGATATCAGTTCAAAACCTTTAACTGGTTCAACTTCCGATAATCCACACAATGTCTCAGGGTAACATACACCTCTTCACAAAAAGGATAGGAAAACCCAATTGAGAAGTATTAGGTTAGATAAAACTCTTTTCCTGCAACTCCACTAACTACTTCCTGATCTCATGTAACTCAGAGTAGCCATCCTATAAGGATAAATTGAAACATGTGCCACTCTGGGAATAAGCCCAATAATGAAATCCACCTCTCGCTCTGGAGGTAAATATGAAAATTCATCTGGGATGATATCTCTGAAATGATCCACCACTAGTAGAATTTCAATCTTTGAAGTTTTCTTGTCGTCCAAATATTGACATGCAATCTGGGCTGTAATTACTCTCAACCCATTATACTAGGATCCAACTCAGATGTCCTGGACATCCCATTCTGGCATGTTTATAAGAGACCTTCCCTATTTGGACGTGAAAATTACCCTACAGTGATAGAAGTCAAAAAATCCTGGAAGGAAACCAACCAGTCAATTCAGAGAATGATATTGAATCCAATCATCTCTTTGACATTGATATCCCATACAAAGTGACACCCACAAACCTCAAGAGGGAACTCATTGTATTAATGTACACTATCCATACTAATCTCCAACGAAGTTTCTATAATCATAACACCATCCAATGTATAGATAAAGATCCCAAGGCACTCTACAATGGAAACTGATATGAAACTATGTGATACCCCAGTATCGAAAAGAGTAGAAGTTAAAGATGAGGAAACTAGAATCGTACCTCTAACCATATGGGGTCCGAGAGCTTTCTCCAGTTCAGTCTACTCCATTAAAATATTTTGAACTGTACTGTGGCCCTATGACCCTGCCTTACTATCCCAAGCCGATCCCCCCTATAGTCATTGAAAAACTGTTGTCTGGCTACCATGACCACAAGCACCTCCTCGGCCTGAATGGCCGGACTAAATCCAGTTTCCTGAAAGATGATGTCACACCCCGACATTTAATTCATTTTTATTTATACAATTCATGGCCTTGAGATCTCTCGCCAAGGTCTGTGTTGGTTCCTAGGTCAAAAATTTTGGTGTTTAATGTTTGCAGTTGGGTTCAGACCCGTGGGCGGTCATCACACGGTTGGTGGAAGCCACGCAGCTGGCCCAAGTGTCATCAAATTGCTCATTATTTTATTACTATTTTTTTGTTATTGTTTTATTTAAATGATTAAAATTATTATTTTTATAATTACTATTTTATTAGAGCAATTATAATTAATTTCGCATCATCATTGTTATTTTATTATTATTGAAATAGTTATTACTTGTATTGTAGGTAATTTTTTTTATTAATATCATCATTATTATTGTAAATATTATCAATATTATTATTCTGTTATTATTATTAATATTATTATTTAATTTATATTTTTATTATTCTATTTCAGATTTTATTATTATTATTACCATAAAATGAAAAAAAAGACCTCAACCTAACCATAGCTACCCGAAGCACCCCCCCTTCTCCATATTTTTTTTATTCTTCCGATGTCATCTCCCTCCAACACTCTACGCGCCCAAGACCTTGACCTCCGCTGCAACCCCCCCCCCCCCCCACGCTAGTTCTTGGCCTCATCCGGCACTCTCGTCCAACATCCAAGACCCCTTGTCGCCTGGTGCTCCCTCTGCCTCACCCAACCGCCATCCCGATCCATCTGCACCGGCCCCAGAAAACCCGCGCCCCATGTCCGATGCTACCCTCCCCTTAGAGCAGACTTGCACCCAGCCTCCGACTCCCCCTCGTCGGCCTGCCAAGATCCTCCACTCAAGGCACAACCCCCCTTTTCTTTCCCGTTTTTTCCTATCTTCCTGCGATGCATCACCTACCGATTTTTCCTACTCTTGGCGCACCAGCCGCCTCTTCCCCGATGGCCCTCCGTCGTCCGCCTTCCCTCGTCTGGCGATTCTATCCGGGTCCTCCACCCACGTCCAGCTCACCTCCCCTACCGGATGTCTTGCCAGTTTTTCCTCCCCCAAAGGTCATCGCTCCTCCGTTGGTCCCAGCACATCCCTCTTCCCTCGGCCTACCCCCACACTACCCTCCCGACCTCCCGCCCTCAGGAGTGTGACCCCTTGTCCAGCGAATCCACCATGCTTCTTCCAGACTCCCATTCCAAGCCTTGATTCTCTTTGCCGGGTGTGTGAAGGGACCTCAAAGATCATACCACCATTCCGCTAAATCCATATAAGATTTTCATTCCATTGAGGTATGTAAAACCATATTATCCATTCCAACTAAGTCCGTTTAATGATTGAGTGTTTCAATTAATTCATTGACTTGACTCGCTCCTTAACAAATATAGTAAATTTTCTATATTGTTTTAATGTTAATTGATTTCGCTAAAAATAGATTTGAACTCTTTTTTTATATGATTATAGGTGCCAATGAAAAATGTGATCATTGGATATATATATATATATATATATATATATTTGATACTATATTAATCATGACACACACCTTTTTAATACTCTAATAGTTTTCTTATATTTGTTTCTAGTATTAATAATTTTTTAGAAACGACTTTTGATGTGATTATTTGAATTATTCCATGAATTGGTGTACCTGTTTCGTTCTATTGAATATCAAATTATGTTTTGATAGTTTTTAATATTTATTTTCACCTGAATCATGTCTGTACATAATTCATTATCATGTTTTACAAAGGAAAACGTTTCATTAAAATGGGTAGTTTTTCTTCCAGGAATTACGTGTAGGATGTGTAAATTTGTAATCTATGTCCTATGTGTTGTTTTTGTAAGTTCAATGATTTGTTAACCCAATGTTGAATCATTGAGGATTTTATGAAATTGGGTAGGGTTTTTTTGTAGACATGTGGCCAAATTGAAACTAGAAATGGGCCATTGGCTTGGCGTCATGTGGTTTTGTTAACACTTTATGGTTTTTTTTAAAGTGACCTAATAAATAATGTTGATGGTGTGGATTATGTTTCAAAAACGTGTCGTGGTTGTTCTTTTGCGTTGTTTTTTTTTGGTTTGTTTTAAGTCTGTCTTTGTGTGATTTTGGTTTTATGTGTTTATTGTAGTGCATTCGCAAGGTAGCCCCCACGATATTTCTATCATTAGCTTGCGCTTGCTTGAACGCCTGCGTGAGGCATGTCGCGCCTTTGTGTTTGGACAGCGAGCCGAGGTTGGTCCCCCATTGCACTCACCTTTAAATTTATAATTTATTAATTGTTTGATGTTTTTTTAATTTTTATTAATGATAAATAATATTAGATAATAAAATTTTAAATGATTATTTAGTGTGAAAAGATCCGTTTATTTTATACCAAACACTTGGAACATTTTCTTGACGGGCAGACACCCAGTTTTGAATGAATGCTCGTTTTACCTTGAAACATAATTCTCGGAATTTCAAATGTACATCTAGTTTTAAATTTAAGTGATTTCTTCTGAACAAGTGTTTTGGGTTTTCTCGAGAAATGAGATTTTGTTTTAAAATTTGCGAAGGCCCGTTTGACCCTTTAATAAAATAAATTATTTTGGAAAAAAATCACTTTGGGGTTAGTAAGGGGTGTTCATTGGTGTGCGTTGATTTTGTGAATTGTGTGTGATATTTGTGCGTCGTGACTGACTGATTTACATTGAGGACGCACCCCTTTTTATTGTATGTGTTGACATGGGAACCTGGAATAGTGAGTGAATCTTCTGAGAACGATTGTTGCACTAGTTTAGATTACACACAAGCTGGTGGCCCCATAGCAGGGGAATACTGAGTTATTGCTGCTATGGGGATTGGTCCCCTCGGTTAGGCCATGCAAGGCTATTCCGTGCGTTAAGGCATTATGACATCATCGAGTTAGAGCACGCCTTCAGGATGAGTCAGATGTATAGTATGTTCTGGATTGTTCACGATCTCTAGGTTCGACCCATGTTTCATTTAGTGTTGATTTGTATGTGGCAGATGATTGAGAGGTCGAGTTCGGTTGCTGACCCCTGTGTGCCACTTTTTCCATTGCCCTTAGTGTGTGTTGTGTGTTGTGTGTGATTTTCCTTTTTGACTAACAACTAATGTTTGGATTTCTAAATTGTCCACAAAATGTTTTAAAATGAAATGCACCTGTTTCTTTCAACATTAAACTTGTTCTAATTTAAAAAGGGAAATGGACTGTTACTTTTTTTAAAAATGAAAGTGTGTGTGGAAACCATATTCTATATAATCTAGTGCAAACCTAGAATTGATAAATTCTTTTTTTAATGGTATGTGCGTTGGGAATAGAATTAGTCAGGCCTACCTACTGAGTTTTAATACTCACGCCTATAGTTTATTTCCTATTTTTATTTTCTGTTTTAGGTTGACTTGAGCTTATTCGCCATGGGAGAGACTTGGTTGTGGTGTGGAGAGTGACCCTCGAGGTCACGAGGAGTTTTGGTTGAAGTCAGGTTAGTATCATTGTTGGTTGTTCTTTATTTATTTACCTTTGTTCTATTTATTTTATGATGCTTAGTTTTTTTTATTTTGGTCCAAATCATTCCCACCTATTAAATTTTGATGCCCGACACTAGTTGCCAGCCCATGGGGATCGGGAACTCCCCTTGGGCCATGTCATGGGCCAGCTCGGTTGACCGGTTCGGGTTCGACCCGGGTTGGTTCGTGACAAAATTGTATCAGAGGAAAGTTCTTGTTATTTGGGTTGTCTGGTAGGTGAAGATTAGGACTGTCGGGACTTGAGAGGTAGGTACGGGAAGGACGTCATGAACCCTCTCCCGTTCCGCACCATGAGTCACTAGGGGTAGTCTGGGAATTGAGTCCTTGTTTAGTTCTTATTGGTTTTGGATTGAGGGTTGACAACGGAGGTAAAACGATGTTACATCGTGATCTCACATGGAGTAGTGACCCATGTGGAGTCCAAGTACATGTTCTGAATTCCTCCTAGTTGTTGACACTTACTTGGGGCATGTCCCACTACCATGTCGTCAAGTTAAGTGTGACCTCTAGTCCCTCTCTCTGGTGGTTTGATACAAGTTGACTATCATTTTCGTCCTGGTTGGTGTAAGTGCATTTTTTTTAAATGAAAAAGGGTTTTTGAAAATGATATTGACTTATTTTAAATAACTTTAAATTTATGAAATGGGTTTTAAAACTGAAAGCCATCAGTTCTGAAAACCGGTGTTTTCATGGAAAGTGTTTGAGAATGGTTTGGGGTGAATCCTCAGGTACTCCTTATGAATGTTTGCACATGTGAGAGGATGCGTGGAAAGTGCTAGTTGGTGCGTATGAATGAAAGTGGATGTAGACATGCACAACGGTTCATGAGATTACCTGGGTGTGTTTGAAATTAAAGGCTTGACCTTGTTTTCTAAATTGCCTTTTTAAAGGGGAAAATGGTTTTTGAAAGCGGTTTTGGTTTGAAAAGTGGATTTGGTATTTGGAATGTAGCCTTGAAAGAAGGTGGTTTTGAAATAAAAAGTTATAAGTGGTTTTTGGGTTGTGTTTGTGGTTGTTTGGTTTCTTTTGAGCTGGTTGTTTTTGGATGGGGGTACTTTATTGATATTCCTTCGATTGATATCAGTTTCGGATTTTTGTTTTATATTTTGTTCAGAACATGCCAGCCAAAATGGTCCCCAAAGTTTTGATGAGTCATGCCCGCTTTTTGGTCTTTCTCGGACGTTGTCTCTCCTTCATGGTTATTGGAGTATATTAGAAATAGTGTAGTGGCTTGAAGAAGTTGAGCGCGTCTTTATGGTATTGGGAACTCCGTAAGTGATCAGAGTTCGTATTGTTTTGGGTCTGTTTGGTGGTCTATCTCGGGATGAGTAGGAGTTGTTCTCCCCGCCATTACTGCAAGTTGGGATGATGTGGTATTTCTTTAAAGTTGTATTCATTTAATGGATTACACTTGTGGATGTGAAGACGAAGAAAATGGAAGAGCCCATGCGTGTTCAACATGGCTAGTAGACGGTGAAAGCGTATGCTGACCATTTCAAGGATCTGGTGTCTCTCTTTTTGGGGGTAGTGTCACAGGATTTGATGAAGACTCCTCCCTTCATCAGAGGTCTTTGTCCAGAGATCAAGGAGCGAGTCCTCCCTTTTTGGTAGCATCACTTTTGAGAAGTTGGTGCATGAGGTATTCTTAGATTTGTTGGTTTCCAGAGCACAAATGGTTGGAAATCCACCGTATCCAGTTGCTCATAAAGGTCCCCCGTTAGGCGATCAGGGTGTGTTAGATGGATCGATTTCTAAAGAGTTCTTTGTAGTGACTCTGGTTTCCAGTTCGATGGATTGTCCAATGGTGTACCGTCAGTATGGACGTTTAGGACATACAAGCCTTCATGTCACACCCCTCTAAATATGTGCCATTGTGGCAGTTGTTTGATTCATCTAGAGAAGTTTTGTAGGAAGCATCGCTTGAAAAAGACGCTACGACTGAAGAATTCCAGTGCCTGGCTGTGAGGCAAGAGATTCTTCAGCCATCGAAGCCCCAACCATAGGTCTTGGGGTGAAGCTCGCGCACAATCATGAGTTGTCGGGGGTGTGACGCCTCAGTTCGGGTTTTGTGTTCCATGTTGGCAACGAAATATTTAAAGCCCTTATGTTGTTGTCCTTCCAATGTTAACGTTTTGGCATTGTTGTAGGTTTATTGTGTCATCATGAGGTTGGGATGAACGTGTCTGTTTGTAATCCAAACAGTCTCATTTTTCTGATTATGGTGTTTAGGATCGTGTGTTTTGCTTAGAGGTTTGTTTGGACCTTGTGTGGGTTAGTCTTGGTTTGGAGGTGTTCGTTTGGAGATATAAGTGCCTGTGGAGGATTCCAGGTTTGCGGTTATGCTCGGGTTTACTACTTTTATTAAGTTCTGCTCGGATATTTTTCTATCATCTTCGGGCTTTCTTTGGTCTGAGTCGAGAGTTCCAAGATTTGGCGGAGGTGTTGTTTCGCTCAAGCTATAGAGGTTAGTCTGGATGGGTTGGGAGTTCCCGCGTCGCCCCCCCTTCCCAAGGTGGTATGTTTAGGTGTTAAATTTCCGCACTAGTTGAATTCTTGTGGTGGGGAGAACACTCTCATGTTCTCCCGTGTTCTTATGTTGTGCTTTATTTCAGTTTCAACCGGTCACGTTCTCTTGTTTTATCTATTGTTCAGTGGTGTGCCTTTCTGCGCGTAGAAAGTGTCTGTGGTGGGGAGAATTGTCACACCCCGACATTTAATTCATTTTTATTTATACAATTCTTGGCCTTCAGATCTCTCACCAAGTTCTGAGTTGGGTCCCGGGTCAAAAAATTTGGCGTTTAATGTTTGGAGTTGGGTTCGGACCCGTGCGAGGTCATCGCATGGTTGGTGGTAGCCACACAGCTGGCCCAGGTGTCATCAAATTGCTCTTTATTTAATTAGTATTTTTTTGTTATTGTTTTAATTAAATGATTAAAATTGTTATTTTTATAATTACTATTGTATTAGAGCGATTATAATTAATTTCGCATCGTCATTGTTATTTTATTATTATTGAAATAGTTATTATTTGTATTCTAGGTAATTTTTTTTATTAATATCATTTTTATTATTGTTAATTTTATCAATATTATTATTCTAGTATTATTATTAGTATTATTATTTAATTTCTATTTTTATTATTCTATTTCAGATTTTATTATTATTATTACCACAAAATGAAAAAAAAGACCTAAGACTAACCCTAGCTACCCGAAGCACCCCCCCCCCCTTCCCCACATTTTTTTTCTTATGTCACTGTCATCTCCCTCTAGCCCTCTGTGCTCCCAAGACCTTGACCTCCGCTGCAACCCCCCCCCCCCCACGCCAGTTCTGGGCCTCATCCGGCACTGTCATCCAACATCCAGGACCCCTCGTCGCCCGTTGCTCCCTCCGCCTCACCCAACCGCCATCCCGAGCTGTCTGCACCGGCCCCAGAAAACCCGCACCCCATGTCCGCTACTACCCTCCCCTTAGAGCAGACCTTCCGCCCAGCCTTCGGCTCCCCCTCGTCGGCCCGCCAAGATCCTCCACTCCCGGCACAGCCCCCCTTCTCTTTCCCTTTTTTTCTTCTCTTCCAGTGGCACTTCACCTGCCGATCTGGCCTCCTCTTGGCGCACTAGCCACCTCATCCCAACTGGCCCTCCGTCGTCTGCCTGCCCTCGTCTGGCGATTCTGGTCGGGTCATCCGCCCACGTCCAGCTCACCTCCCCTGCCGGACATCTTGCCGGTTTTTCCTCCCCCAATGGTCGTCGCTCCTCCATTGGTCCCAGCACATCCCTCTACCCTCGGCCTACCCCAACATACCCTCCCGGCCTCCATCCCTCAGGATTGTGACCCCTTGTCAAGAAAATCCACCATACTTCTTCCAGACTCCCATTCCAAGCCTTGATTCTCTTCGCCAGGTGTTTGAAGGGACCTCAAATATCATACCACCTTTCCGCTAAAGCTGTCTAAGCTTTTCATTCCATTGAGGTATTTAAAAATATATTTTCCATTAAAACTAAGTCCGTTTAATGATTGAGTGTTTCAATTAATCCATTGACTTGACTCTCTCCTTAACAAATATAGTTAATTTTCTATATTGTTTTAATGTTAATTGATTTCTCTAAAAATAGATTTGAACTCTTTTTTATATAATTATAGGTGCCAATGTAAAATGTATTCATTGTATATATATATATATATATATATAAATTTATATTTATATTTGATACTATTTTAATCATGACACACACATTTGTAATACTCTAATAGGTTTTTTTATAGTTGATTCTAGTATGAATAATTTGTTAGAAACAACTTTTGAGGCGATTATTTGAATTATTCCATGAATTGGTGTACCCGTTTCATTCTATTGAATGTCAAATTATGTTTTGATAGTTTTTAAAATTTATTTTCACCTGAATCATGTATGTACATAATTCATTACCATGTTTTCCAGCGGAAAATGTTTCATTACAATGGTTAGTTTGTCTTCCAGGAATTATGTGTAGGATGTGTAAATTTGTAATGTATGTCCTATGTGTTGTTTTGGTAAGTTCAATGATTTGTTAACCCAATGTTTCATCATTGAGGATTTTATGAAATTGGGTTGGGGTTATTTGTAGACAAGTGGCCATATTGAAACTGGAAATGGGCCGTTGGCTTGGCGTCATGTGGTTTTGTTAACACTTTACGGTTTTTTAGAGTGACCTAATAATTAATGTTGATGGTGTGGGTTATGTTTCAAAAACGTGTCGAGGTGGTTATTTTGCATTGTTTGTTTTTTTTTGTTATTTTTAAGTCCGTCTTTGTGTGATTTTGGTTTTATGCGTTTATTGCAGCACAGTCGCAAGGTAGCCCCATGATATTGTTGTCATTAGCTTGCGCTTGCTTGTACGCCTGCATGAGGCATGTCACGCCTTTGTGTTTGGACAGCAAGCCGAGGTAGTTCCCCCATTGCACTCACCTTTAAATTTAGAATTTATTAATTGTTTTAAGTTTTGTTAATTTTAATGAATGATAAATAATATTAGATAATAAATTTTAAATGATTATTTAGTGTGAAAAGAGTTGTTTATTTTATACCGAACACTTGGAACATTTTCTTGACGGGAAGACACCCAGTTTTGAAAGAACGCATGTTTGGCCTTTAAACATAATTCATGGAATTTCAAACGTACTTCTATTTTTAAAGATAAGTGATTTCTTCTGAACAAGTGTTTTGGGTTTTCTCGATAAATGAGGTTTTGTTTTAAAATTTCCGAAGGCGCATTTGACACTTTAATAAAATAAATTATTTTGGAAGAACTCACTTTGGGGTTAGTAAGGGGTTTTCTTTGGTGTGCGTTGATTGTGTGAATTCTGTGTGATATTTGTGCATCGTGTGACTGATTTACATTGAGGATGCATCCCTTTTTATTGTATGTGTTGACATGGGAACCTGGCATAGTGAGTGAATCTTCTGAGAACGATTGTTGCACTAGTTTAGATTACGCACTGGCTAGTGGCCCCATTGTAGGGGAATACTGAGTTATTGCTGCTATGGGGATTGGGCCCCTCGGTTAGGCCATGCAGGGCTATACCGGGCGTTAGGGTGTTATGACATCATCGAGTTAGGGCATGACTTCAGGATGAGTCAGATGTATAGTACGTTCTTGATTGTTCACGATCTCCTAGGTTCGACCCATGTTTCTTTTAGTGTTTATTTGTATGTGGCGGATGATTGAGAGGTTGAGTTGGGTTGATGACCCCTGTGTGCCAATTTTTCCATTGACCTTAGTGTGTGTTGGGTGTTGTGTGTGATTTTCCTTTCTTACTAACAACTAAAGTTTGGATTACTAAATTGTTTACAAAATGTTTTAAAATGAAATACACCTGTTTCTTTCAATATTAAACTTGTTCTAATTTAAAAATGGAAATGGACTGTTACTTGTTTTAAAAATGAAAGTGTGTGTGGAAACCATATTTAATATAATCTAGTGCAAACCTGGAATTGATAAATTTTCTGTTTAATGGTATGTGCATTGGGAATAGAATTAGTCGGGCCTACCTACTGAGTTTTAATACTCATGCCTATAGTTTTTTTTCTTGTTTTTAGTTTTTGTTGCTGGTTGACATGACCTTGTTCGCCGTGGGTGAGACTTGGTTATGGTGTGGAGAGTGACCCTAGAGGTCACAATGAGTTTTGGTTGTAGTTAGGTTAGTAGCGTTGTTGGTTGTTCGTTATTTATTTTCCTTTTTTCTATTTATTGTCTGCTGCTTAGTTTGTTTTCTTTTGGGCCAAATCGTTCCCACCTGTTAAAAGTTGATGCCCAACACTAGTTGTCAGCCCGTGGGGATCGGGAACGCCCCTCGGGCCATGTCGCGGGCCAGCTCGGTTGACCGGTTCAGGTTTTACCTGGGTTGGTTCGTGACAGATGAGAAATTGGTGGTCCTTCTCTTGAATGTGGAGTCCAAACGTAACCCCTCTCACTCACTACTAGTGAGAACATTTGGAAAAAAACACTGAATATGTCCCATATTTCAACTAGAATGGCACTCAACTGGGTCCTTCGGGCAATGTGGTCTCGGATGAGCACTATTCCCGAACAGGTATCATACAACCTAAATACCTAAAGAAATATGGAATGAAATATTTCTACTGCGCTTCCCACTATATCTTGATGGAATAACATCCCTGGATGCTAAACTTCCGAGGCTCATAGCTCCAAACTCACTTAGAATGCACTTGGTAATCAAATGAGGTGTCATGAGAGTTTGAACATATGATCAACCTTAATATTATATTCTCATGATGGTATATATTACACTTATGATAACCTCATATAAAAACATACTATCATCCAATGTTATCTAAACCTACCTTTTATATGGATTATAATATCCCATGAACCCCACTCCCAAATCATGTTCTGGAATCCATAATATTTAATTTTATACTATTATGTCTATAATTGTGACCCAAAGTTTTCATCTAAACCTTACAACATCATAAGGTATTCTTTGATCACATAAATACTAGATGATATTTTATATTTATAGTTTTACATAATAAGTAAAAAACCTTATATAAATAATTCACATGACACTAAAATAGCATTTTCCTCATTTAACAGGACATTTATATTTCACATGAAGACATCATCATTATCCATATGAAATCTATTCTAGACATAACTCATTCAATGTCATTATTAAAAACATGGGGAAAAGGAAATATGAGAAGTGTGTTCTCCAATTATCAGTAATGTAAAACATAAACATTAAAAAATGAATTTCATCAGTGAGAATAAAAATGTATAAGGGTGTGATGAAATAATCAATGTGCTTGTGGAAATCATAAAGGCACTCATAAAAATCAATACCTAGATCCTCAAATATGAAAACATGGAAAAGTAAAAACTTGTCAAAATCAATAATCATGTGCCATGTGATATTAATATGGATAATGAGATACATTATAAACTCAAAACAATAAATAATAAAATTGGTAACATGGATCATCATTTTTATTAAATGCTTCCAAATACCTTATGAATAACATTAAATTAAAATAACCATATGAAAAAATTCCAGTATTATCATTACTCTATATATGAGAGAGATATAAATGGATCACCTATAACTATATGGACCACCCCATGTTAAGATGTTATGGGATTTCCTTGTTTAATGTATGACACCCCATTTTAATCATTAATGGGATTTACCAATTCTATCTAGGCCACCCCATGTTATGATATAATGGGATTAACCATTTATATATTGGGCACCCCATATTAACTTATGATGATCTTACCCAGTTCATTCTAGGAAACCTGAACATATGATATAAATGGATTTCCAGACACCATCTAGGATGGCCAACTGTGCAAGATTCCCATGAACTATAATGCGAATAAAAATCAAAGAAATAATCATATTCGATTTAAAAATTGATTATCCCATGGAATAAAAATGCGTATCCCATAAATATATCTATGAAACTATTAAATAGTGTAAAATAAAGTTGTTCCATTACAATGTATTTAAAACGTGGTTATCTCATGGAAAAGAAATGGGTTCCCAAACAATCTCATTCAATCAAAATTAACCCATAGAAATTAAATGGATTCCTTAACAATGTCACTAAAACCTGGTGTACCATAATAAAGATATGGGTTCCATAAAAATACCATTGAAAAATTATTAACCTTTAAAAGGAAATGGGTTCCATAGTAATCTCTTGGAAGCATGGTTTTCCCACTAAAAAGAAACTGATAATATAATAATCTATTTCAAAAATTATTAAGCCATGGAAAATTAACAGGTTCCTTAACAATATATTTAAAACAATATTAATCCCTCTATAAAATAAATAGGATCATATCAATGAATAATTTTCCAAGTGGAGGATAGGTGAAAAATGTTTTACTGATGTGGGTTGGTTTAATTTCGATTAATTATATCATTAAAATCAATGTTGAGTAAAATAATTTCTATCCATTCCAACAAATACCATACCACTTCGAAACATATGAATTAAAATACAAGTGAATTGAATAACCTTAAATAAAACATATAATATCATTAGAATATTTAGACACTAGATATAACTTTTAAAATGAAAAATATATACACCACATAAAATATTATAAGTTTTGTAACATAGTGAACATAAAAAGTAATACAAATTGTATCAAAAACCCCATTATCGACTTGGTAACATTGAAACAATAAATCCCATAAAAGATACATCCTCAAATGGAATTATAATACACCATAATTTTAAAAATAATAATAATAAAATATATTCATGGTTATTATATACACCACACAACAAAAATAAGTTCATAATATGACATATGTCTCATATAAATAAAAGTGGGACCAAAAATCCAATTACAAAGATCATATCATTTGAATGAGAATAAATCAATGATATATATTTATTAACATTATTTAATTTCACAAAATAAGATTTTTAATATAGATTAATATTATCAGTGGTCATTTCAGACATGTTCTTGGCATATCATAACCAATAAAAGAGAGTTTTAACCAAATGAATAACAAATTGATTTAATAAGCCCCTTATATTGAGACCTATTTTTCATGATTTTACTCTATCGTTATAAATAATAAATATATTTTAATTATTTACTTGAGTCATACCCTTTTCCATATATATTTTTACTCCACATTTTCTTATAAAAAAATTTATATATAAATACTTAATCAATAATGTTTATATTGGATATTTTTACAGTATTTAGCTTACATGTCAAAAATTTCTTTGATGGGTCGACTATGGTCATTGAGTCATTTATTTAATAAACTAAAGATTAATATACATGAAATAATTATGAATTTATTACATAAACTGTAATTTTAAAATAAATTAATAATTATGGTTATGAAAAATGAACCAACACTATGCTCATTGAGACTGTAGGTTGTACATATGCCAAAGTAAAGTTCCATTTTTAAACTATCATTATATAAAAAGGGATGTGAATTTTATCTTTCTAGAATAAAAATTATAACATAAGTATATTATTTTGTATGTATGTATACTTATATATATCATTATTCTATTGTGATGTTGAAAAAGGAAGAATCACATATCTTTGAGGATGTGGAAGTCCACATGTCCACAAATGATGTTATCGCATTATTTGTGTGTGAAATGGAAAAAAGAAAATGTTGATTTATAATTATAGATAGATAATTATGTCATTATTCTCATAAATATTTATTTTATATAATATAAAAATTTATGAAACCCATACTTCATACAATCCATTTAAATTTTGAATGAATCAAATCAGTTTGAGGAGGAAATAGTCCACACATCCACAAAAAATGTTATTTTATTCCTAATAAATGGAAAGAATGAATTTAGGTGGTATAAAACAATACTAGAAACAATAAAAATAAAAAAAAATATAATCATAATTCTGAACCATTAGAGGTGGTAATGGAAAAACTAAAGACATAATTTCACAAAGCGATAGTTCGTCGTACACAGGGTTGGTTATTTTGTTACCAATTTGATTGAATTTTGTGTAAGTGTATATATAAACATAAATATAATAGGATATAAGTATATTTATGATAATAATGATATTACATAAGAAATATATAAGATGAATTGAAGGGGTGTAGAATGAAATAAACCAAAAGTGTTCGTTAATGAATATGTTTCCTTATTCGGGTAACACCTTTTTGTTTTCACCAAAAGATATCCTTGGATTTATTTATTAAAAAATTATATCATATATCCTGAGAGGTAGGATATTTTGATTTAATTTATCTAGGGGTTGGATGACCCAAAAGGGCTTCAGAGATGTGAAGATATGATAAGGGCTGTTGGCCTTTTATAAGTTAGGGAAATGATACTATTATAATTACTGAAAATATTTGAGTGCTCCCTAGGTTTTTCTTTTCCCCACGGTTCCAAAGTGGAATATTATATAACATTGTACATACAATTGTATAAATATATACATCTAAAAATTTATTTAATTAATTTTCATTTGTAAACTATAAATTCTATATTTAATCATTAAGTAAACTCTTTTTTTAACCTTAATCATTACCAATAATTTTCATTACATTAATTAATATTTTTGGTAAAAAATTATTTTGGCAATACTAGAAATTATAAATTATTATTATTTTAATTTTAGAATCCATTATTCTATGTTCAGGTTATAGAAGTGGTATAATGAGATATAAAATTAATTCCACAAATACGACAACACAACTTGATTTTAATGTTAAAAGTAAAAATCATTGAATTGTTTTTTAGTGAAATTTCAATTTCAAATTGAAGATAATGACATATATTAGATTAATTCATATAAAATTTAACTTAATATATTTTTAAACCAATTTCTATCAAAATTTAACTATATAAATAGATTATATGAAAAAAAGATTTCAATTAAAATATTGTGTTTTCACAATTAACTAAAAAATTAATATTCTCAGAATAATTTCAAATATACACACCATGTAAATTTTGATATTATTTTTTAACAAATTATAATTATTTTATCATATAAAATTTATGAAGGTTTCAAAAATTATATTTCAAACAATCCTACCATTTTTGGTTATATAACTGAATTTTTATGAACTACACTGTTTAAGGAATAAAATATGATTTATTCTTATTTGGTGGGAATGGCCTGAAGGATTTCTATTTTTATTCATTTTTAACCATCCTAATTTTAAGGGTTGTAGGGGAACCCATAAATGGCCCATAGGCTTCAGGGTATTTCACTACCAGTAGGTCATAGATGAATTCATCTAGACTGTTACTACATGGAACTACCCCTCCACACCGTCAACAATATGATATCAGCTCTCTACCTTCATTTGGTTGTTCATCTAGGATTATCATGCATGCATTGGTTGATCGTTGTTGAAATTTCCATACCCACTCATTCTTCCAAATCTGAATATGATACACCAGTAAAAAGAGTCGAACGAATTTAAATACATTTTATTGAATATATAACATATAAATTTCATTAATATACTTCATTAATATTGATTATTATAAATTATTAATTCAATATTTTATTCTTCTCATAAAAATAGTTATCATAAAAAGCGATTCAATATATTAAAACTCTCTTTATTTTCACATACAATTAATTGGTAACTAATGAATTTATTTTACAAACATGTGTAAACAATAATTATCATGATTTAGTTAATATAATTCAGTCCCTCTATTCTATGGACAAGTGGGTCATAATAATATTAATATTATATTATTTCCTAGTAAGACTTGGTCTTCTATATAACATAAGTCATTAAAGTAAATCAATGTTTCGTGCAATAAAAGATAAACATGTCGTTGTATGAAATGCAAGACAATCTATGTATTGTTTGCTGAAAAAACTATCAAGGAATTTAAATTATTTGGAAATTATATATATCAAAAAATATTATGATTTTACATAAGGAGTATATTTTGTGGATATAGTTATAGTCCACATATTTCACTATGAACTATGATATTTCTCTATAAAATGTGACATTCCATAATATTGATCGATTAAATTTGTAGTTAAATATTCAGAAATATATAAAAAATATATATTTGTTGACTTAGCTTTATCAGACTGAAATGACCACAATAAGAGTACGTTTTATAGTTGGCATGATCTTAGTGGTCATGGGAATGGATAATTAATTTTAACCATTTAATTTAAGGTCTGATTCCATGGAGATTAAAAAAACATTTTTCTTTATAGAAAATAGATACCATGAATAGAGGAAGAGCTTGAGAGAAATAAATAAAGAGGATGAATTCAAAAAAATTCCTTGTAATGATAATGGTGGAGAGGAACAATGTTTCCTGGGACTTTTCAATAAAAAATTTGGGATGTTATTAAAGACAAATAATGTGGATAATATCGATATAGTTCCATTGGCATGGCCATAGTGGTTGTGGTGTGTTCTGTGTTTTATTGAATTTAATTTCATAAGACCTATGTAGTGTTTCATTTCTTCCTTCTCATCTCCCATTCAATATTTTTCCTCTTGAATACTCCCCAGAGGATTTTTTGATACTCCAAACTAAATTTTTCTTTGACTATAAAACCGCTGATCTCATTAGGTCCCCATATGGTGAGTAAATATCATCTCATGTGGTTTCTCTCATATCCACTTATATACACATTAGAGAGTGATATATCATTATGTTATTTATGGATCTATTATCCATTATAATGGACCGTTTTTATAGGTTGGATTCCTCATTATATTTCACCATTTTTTCATTGGAGGATCTCATTGTGGGTTTTTTTGTATGATCCTTGATTAGTGGTATGTGGTTCAGTAATGTTTCTTATAGACAATTGAAACTTTGTATGCAAGTTGTATTAATTATACATTTAAAACAACTTTTCTATCAATAATTAATGTAGATTTGATATATTATATCTATGGTATGTGTTTGTGAACTAAGTCCTCTATTGGGGTGTTTTTTATACATTAATTGATATACGAAAAGAAGTATTTTAATGGAAATATGTTGGTAAATTGACATCCCTTGATATGAGAAAAAAATTAGATATATTTGATTTGAAAGGAAATGACATTTGATAAAAAAATAGATTTATTTTTGATATGAGAAAAAAAATCAAAAATTAATGGAGGAAATTGTATTTCAAAATAATTTTCAATGAATAATTTTCAATTGAGTTTTTTTATTGACTTATTAATTGAATGAAGCACATGTTTTTCTAGGTATCTAGTGGTAATTTGGGAAATCACCCAAGGATATGATATACTATAACTATATTAAAAATTATAATTTTTATATAAACATAAAAAGGCTTGGTTTTTTTGCAAAATTGGTTGTTGATCACAAAAAACCAGAGTCGTTGGATGTGTCCAAACATTTACCTAAGATCCATAATGAGTTATGAAAGGATCCTATTTCTAATAATTGGTGATGCACATGGGCTTGATACAATGTCCATCTATATACTTGATTTGATTATTGTATTTCATTGAATTAAGGAACTATAATAATAATTCCAACATATTTATATAAATTATATATATAATGGATATTTCATCATGTTTTGGTATATCTAACTTCTTTTTCAATTTAAGGCATGTTTTGTTGAAAATATGTGAATACTATGACATGGATTTTTTTTAAAATCAAAAGAATTTAGGTTTTAATTTTTATTAAATTTATTAATGAATCCATAGTGAGACCATACTAAGAATTATAGCTCACATACATACATTACATTGATTATTTGTGGATTATCTAATTCTATGACGAATGAATGAAAAATAACAACATAAATATTATGGATGATCTGGATCCTTGGGACTCATGTTGATGGATGTGACTGGTGGAGACATGATCCAATTTTTTAATGGGATATTTATTATTTTTAACATGGTAAAACCATTTCTTTTGATGACATATGATACGATTACAACTTTAAATATTTGATTATATTACATTATCCCATTTTGAGTGTTGAGGATATAGGCTTGTATCTGTTATCTTCGACATCTTGTTTTGTAAAATTTATTCCTATGTGATTATTATATGGTGGTATGTTATTTTTCAAACCCATACAGATATGAAATTCAATTCCGGACATGTAACAATCATCTTTGGTATCAAGGTACTAGGGTATCTGGTATTGTTCATCAAAAATTGGTGTTAGTGATCTACGTTAAGTTATTCACCTTAATTTGATTTTATTATAATGTTGGGATGACCTATAATAAAGGATGTAGGATTTATGTAAAATTTTTGGTAGTTGAAAGTGAGTTCATTGAATGATTCCGTCATAATGAGACATTAGACACCATGTATTGGTAGGATATATTACATTAAGGAATGTTTTTCTATTTTTTAATACATTATTCTATATTTTTTGTAAGTATTTTGAGTTCTCGATAATGTTTTCTACTTGATAGAATTGATATTTCTATGACACTTATTTGATTTCATGATATGGTTATATTTGATGATTCTTTTAATGTTATATGTCGTCGTTGTGTAGTGATGTGTATATTAGGATATGTTTTAATTTTCCACAATGGAATTTTCTAGTGAACAAATATAGGAAGATCCCTATGTGGATGAGAATCTTATTGACGTAGTGGTGTGTTCTGTCCATGATTTGGTATAGGAATGTACATCTGTAACGGCTACGAATTCGGTATTGGTACCTCAATGGGATAAATACTTAGATCATTATCTGGATTTTTATCATCATAACCCTCCATATTCCTATGAAATGAATGATTATTAATATTACAAGGATTGGTTGAAAATGAATGACCTAATTTTCTGTTCATGGAAAGAAATAATTTGATTTATGAGAAATGTGCTAGCATCAAGCCTGATTGAACTAGAATGAGTTGTTGGAATTAAATGCGGATAGAAAAGAAGTTTGAGGGATGAGAGTGGATTAGATTAATTGTACTCTTTACTGATTTATATTTATTGAGTTGATGGTATTTATGAATTCTATAGAGTTTCTTTATCTCTAGTAGGATTGAATGACTGTGACATAGTATGCATACTATTTTTCATGGATTAATCAATTTTCATATAATGTAATGATAAATGAAAATCTAGAATAATGAATATTAAATACGATTTTCAAATCTAATATCAAAATTTACATTTTCCTACTGAAGGTCACCTCTTATAATGTTTTGTGTAATTGGGAATTGATAGTAGAACATGACCTGGCTGGTAATTTAGGGTTCATGGGAGTTCCACATTCTCCAACCGGTAGTTATATTAGTTCATATAATGAAGATATTAATCTTGATTATTCAATTGGTGGATATTTAAAATGGGCATCATCCAGATCTCCTGGAATTCTTAATGGTCACCCTTTACATGATTCATGTATGGAAAATATTGGGCATTCAAATTGGGTTTTGAATTTGGAACGAAAGATTTGTAGTTTGTGAAAACACTCTAGTCACATAATAATGTTCTTCCACATCAATTATTATCTATGTAATGGAATGTTCTGATCAACACCAAAAAATACTACACTACAATTAGGCTCTTTATGAAAAAAGTGTTCCAACTACTGGAATCTAGAATGATGCTTCTTTACATAGTGGAAGAGTCTTCAAATGAATCTGATGTGATTCCGATGACAATGAGAGTGACCCCGACATTATAATCATAAATAGTAACTATTTTATATGAAATATGTGAATCTACCTAATTTATATTTGATGTTTTTATGTGTTTAATGAATCTTATGTTATATATATTTTTATTACCCTTGAAGCAAAGAGGGAGTAGGGTCTTCAGTGTCCATCCTATGTTTTATCTTTATCAGATATTAAACAAAGATAGCAATTTCAGATTTTTGAAATCTATCATCTTGACATAATTTTTTGTATAGATATCATAATTGATAATTTTTCTAGAATTAATAGTTATCTTTGGTGGTTCCATATCACTACTCCTTATGGTATGTTTTATGTTTTTCAAGGTGAATGAAACTAATGGTTGGGTATTACTAGATCTCTTTTTTGTAGAGTTTTTTATGTTAATATTGGTGTTTTATTTAAACATGGAGTGAGAATCATTGAGTAATGATTTCCCACTAGTCCTGATCTACTTTCCAGTTGTTTTTCATTATTAGTTCTCTTGGATACCACCAATAAGAGAGGTAGTGTTTTCTATGGATCACGTACAAGTTTCATAGTAAGTTTATATTCCTTTGTACCTTATAGGTACAGTAAAGGATAATGATTTGAAATATATTGGGATTGTTTTCTAATAAAGGGTTTCATATTCCAGAGTGTGTCACCTTGGGCATCACCTATTCACTATGAAAATAATGCTAATGGGACGCTTTTACATTATGTTGATTACTAGATACTCAATCATGTTCTAGTGAAGAAAAAATATCCATTAACATGGATTAATGAAATGTTTTACCTATTGGGAGAGGAAATGTGGTTTTCGAAGAATTATACTCGATAAGGTTATCACCAGTTGAGAAAAAAATAATTTTTCATTTAGTTGAAAACCATTATGAGTGGGTATATTAATCATGAGAATATTTGTACAAAATATTTTTTAAGAAATAATCTTATATTATTTATAGATTTGATGAAAATTATATTTCATGTGTACCTTGACTCATTCATGGATGTAATTTTTGATAAAATCCTTGTTTACACTTAGACCATGGAATACCATGTTCTTCATTTGTAGGTAGTTTTGATGATTTTGAAAAATCATCCACCATATACACTATTATAAGAATATAATTTTAGGATTCAAGAAGTTATTTTATTGGTACATGTGGTCTTGAAACATGTTAATTCAGTTGATCTTAAGAAATATAATGATGTTATATCATGGGTGTAATAGAATAATTTTTTCGACATTCACTGATTGTTGGTTTTGGTGGGATATTGACATAGTTTTGTCAGAGATTTTTAATGTTTTCTTCCAAAATGACAGCTATCACTCAAAAAGGAGTGATGTTAATTTTAGAAGAATAATTTCATGGTCCTTTTTTGAGATGAAAATTATTTTTGACTTCAATACCACTTTAGACTCTTATATAAATTAGTCAGGGCTGAATTGTATTTTGTAATGAATTAGTGACAAATCCTATGTAATTATAAAATAATTTTCTTTCATTCTATAATTAAATTGTTTAATTAGTTATAAATGTATATTAAATTCAATAGTATTTAGAATAACTACATTATATATACTGATCGAAAAATAACATAATTTATTAGAGTATAAAAAACATTTTTATATTATAAGTGAAGATATGATACATTTATATCATCGAATAGCTAAATAAAAGTTTTGATAATGATAATTTATATGTTTGTATTTTTGGGAAAATAACTTTTTATTTATAATTTTTTAATAAATATAATGATTTAAAATAATTTTTATCATCAAAAAATTGATTTATAAATTATTATTTTGTTTTCAAGTTATAAAAAGATATTTTTATGGGACATTAATTAAAATTGAAACATGTTATAAAATAAGTTAGAATTTTAAATATGGTTTTTTTTGTAAATTATGAATTAAATTTCAGATATATAAAATCATATTTTCTAAAAATTGACTTCATTTTTGATATCAAAAAATTAGAAAATGGTTTGGGTTATTTTTTTTATTGTTAAAAATAATTTAATATTTTGTATATAATAAAATTCTATAATTTACAGTATTTATAAATTTTAAGATAAATATAATATTACTTAAGTTATAGTTGATGTAATCACCATTATCTCGATTACACATTAATTATTGTAATATTTTTAGTGATAATTCTCAAACTATATGTTGTCTGGAACCAAAATAAAAAAAAACTATTGAATAAAATAATTTGAAAACACTCTTCTCCTGCAATATAAATTACACCCTTCACCACCTCCTCTCCTTATACTTTAAATCATTTTATCTTGATTAATATCTACCCAATTTCCATATGTAGCCTCTTCCCCACGTCCATGACCTTCTGGTCTCACCAAATATAAAAAAACATGTTCCTTAAGGAGTTTCTCAATGAGAATAAATCAAGAGGTAAAATTACCTTTCATTTTATTTTATTTTCCTTTTAATTTCTATTATTTTATTGTTCTCTGGTAACCTCACCTTATCCAAGTTTCCTGAAAAATAAATTATCTTATATAAACATTAATTTTATCCTATTTTTGGAAATGTACATCCCCAAATCTTTATCCCCTCCCTTTTATTCAAGAAATGGTATCATCTTCCGTGATGTGTCAATTTACCACCACAGAAGATGATACCCTTTACTTTTTCTTTACCACCTTCATGAATAGTCATAAAATTATTATTATGGTTAAATAATATAATATAATTCATATTATAAGTTATATAATGATTTGTAACATATATATAAACATGATATTATGTAAAATGATATATGTTTGTGATGGTCAGTAAAACTGCCAAAACAAATTAAATCATTTTCATTAATGTTTTATCTAATGAATCATACTATTATCAGAATAAATGACATATGATATAATTTAAAATTTTAGAAACATATTAATAAAATTTAATTCCACATATGGTATTTTTCAACCATTCAACATGAAAATCCATAATGAACCAACCCTGGAAACCATGAAATAAATACACATGTTATAATGAAAGTAAAAATTATTATCATTAAATTGTTTTTTTATTTTATAAAAATATAATATAATGTATTATATATATTAATATAGTTCATTAATTTATAAATCACACTTTTTAAACCATTATACTAGAAATTTGATGATTTTTTATGTAATACGAACACGAGGTAATGGGATTTTCATGGAAGATCATCTTATATTTTATTTAAAAAATTAAAAACATATATTTTTATGATTAATGTTTTATTGTTTTATGGTTATTTTTTGGATTGTGGACATATATTATGATTAAGGATGGGACATGTATCCATATCTAATTCATTAGTAATTTTATATTGTAGCTCGACTGTATGGTTACTCCATGTGTGAATACGATGGTTACACCATACAATTTTCATGAGGGTTACATCAGAAGGTAGCTGTGAGGGTTAAATTGTATGGTAGTCGTGAGGGTTAAAAATCCAATTTTATCTAATAGTGTTACTATAATATGTAATTATTTCCCTTGTATAACTTTATAGTTTTATGTTTTATGTGAATCTACAATTTTTACAATGTAAATATATGATACTTTTTGGGTGAGAAGTTTGGCATTATGATACTATTTTTTATACGTTTTTGTGTACTAAGGGTTTATTTCCTTATTTTTAGGTCCCATAAATTGATTTTTTTCTTCCCATGTCATTTTTTAAAATGATTTTCATAGGGTTTAATGATTGGTAAGATAATGAATAATTTGAGCTTCATAATGTGTCTATTTTTCATGAAATAATTTCATGTATTATTTAAAACATTTTTATTCTAAAAAAATTGATATTGTATTAGAAGTATCTACTCGTTATGTTTGTGGGTTTTTATTGTGACCTAATTCTAAAAAACATATACTTTTAAAAGATCATTAAGAAGTTAATAATGCAAATTATAGTTGAACTAACTAGATTGAGTTATATTAAAGGTCAGGAACATATGATCAGGTTGTTCTTTGAGATGTATCCATATATAGAGTGATAACATGGTAGCTTATTTCTCTATATTTACTAGGCCATATTAGATGAATTATTTGACCCATGATCTCACAATTATAGCTCTGATGAATCCACTTAAGATATGGTAGTGCAAGTTTTTGGTGAGTGGTTAACCATTTTTTGACCCCCAAATATTGAGTTATATATTCACTAAATGAAACATATCCTCCATTAGATGTGTTTGGTGAAGTAAACAATATCTTTTTATTTTGACATTTCATATAATAATGTTAAAAGAAATATTGTTTCTAATTCATTGATTTGGAGACATTTCACTTTAGTCCTGAAAGAAGAATCTTAATAGTGAAAATTTGTGGCTATGTTTTCTCATATACATTCTAGAGTCTAGGAGAGTGATTATAATGTGTATTTGGTGAGTGTGTAGTTAAAATCCATTATTATTGAGATGATTTATCTGGTGAATCACTTTTTTGTAATTTAAATTCTATTAGAGACTATAATTATGGTGGGGATATTTTGGTGAGTGACCATTATATTTGGATAATATCATATGTTTATAGAAAAGATTTTATAACATTTATTAGGAGAAAATCTTTGATTGGGGACTACCACAGTTCCTATTTTCTAGTGAAATCGGGTTCATAAATATATTCAATGATATGGGAAAAATATTTATAGTGGCTAGTTATGAGAAGAAAAAACTGTTTCTTTTTTATCAGCAGTATACCTACAATTAAGTCAAACATAAGAACCAGAAAACTTTAGGTTTTCTTCATCATCATACATTTCCCAATTGTATGTGGGATGATATTTCTACAAAGTTCATGGTTCTGTTTCCTATTAACCAATGGATAAATAATTAAATATTTGTTTTAATGGATATGGAAACCAAATATTCTAACATTATACTCGTTTTACATGGAACCAAGGTTGAGGACATGGGACATCTGTACCAGTAGGATATTACCAAATTGTATGAAGGTATATATTCTATAGATTATGATTAGGATTTATGCTTTACATATTCTTCTAAAAAGTCCTTAAAGATGCCATGGGATCTCTAATATGTTTGAGAATTATATATGATATTTTTATAGATTTCTAGACAAGGTGGGAAATATAGATTTTTAAGGATTATCTATGCCCTTGCATTAATCACTTTATTGAAGATTCTGTTGACCATTATGGTATTGTTAATGTTCTCTAATAACAAAATATACATGTATTCTAGAAGGATGTATCATTATTAAACCTTATATGGCTGACCATACTGATCTCTATTATGTTAATTATGTATTGGATAATTTTAATTAGTTTTCATGAGTTGGTTTTAAGAGAAACCATTGATGATTCAATTGATTCATTAATATATTTTGTTGGAACAGAGCTGATATAAATCATATCCTGAATCTTGGTGATGACCACTAGATTTTTTCAGTTGTTAACCATGTTTTCATGAGAGTTTCACAGCTATTAGGTTCCTGATATCCTAGGAGATTTGGAAAGCATGGGACAATGTTTTTGGGTCCTTATGAGATTAATAATTGATTGAGAAATTTGACCAACCATTTGGAAATTCGACCTCTATAGACCTAAATCCACAATGTGTTTCTAATCACATCATTGAATGTATATTTCTAACCCTTATTATGTTCTAAGTTAGGAAGATCTTGATGTCCATCTAGATTGATCAATGTCTAAATGTCCATTTATTATTATTGATTCTATGTAAAATTTTATTCCTGAGAATACAATACAATTTGTCCTTGTTCTATGTCTGAATGTTTTTTATTCCCATGATATGTGGGATCATTTATCACTAATGGTATAGTAGTGGAATCATCCTTTTGAAAAGTAAAATTGTGGAAATGATTGTTTGTGACCAAAACTATTTACGGTTGGGAGGATGTAATATCATATTAAGTTATTTTTTTACTTATTTAATGTTGTTTTTATTATTTTTGGCGGGAATTTTTAAGTCTTTGAGGATTGGGATATTTTTTCAGGGAAAATTATATATTGTTAAGGGTTATATACAAGATTATAATTAAAGTATTTTGGTTATAAATAATTTATTTGGAAATAGTATCATGGTGTAAGGGCTATAGTGTAGATATTTTAAGCTACAATGTTGAAAAACAAGCAATTCAACATGGGTTAATGAATCCAATTCTCAATGCTACTACTTATTTTGATGTATATTTAATATGGGGCTAGGTGCACCTTGTAGCCCTTATTTATTCATTTGGGTTATTCTTTACTATTCTAGAATAGATGCGGCATGGTCATTATGATGCATCATAGATTTATATAAAGTGAAATGGATCTATGAAGATTATATGTTGTGTTTTCAAAAGTTCTTTTTACTAAGGGTGGATGTGACCTGGTTTGAGGAGGTTGTGTCATGGTCTGGATATTTTTATCCATTCAGTGATGTGGTCAGGGTGACTTCAACATGGTCCATGTTTTTATATACATAATTTTCCCAATTCACATACATTATTTAAATTTATCACGTTCAAACTTAATTCAAAATTTATTATCTTAATGGATCCCAAGGGAATTTTGACTTCTCCAGACCACATTATTCTTAGAATAAAGCACTGGCGATCATGTGGGTTCTCATTTCAATAGTAAATATCGCCTTACATGGTTTCATTAATACTTCTATTTCTCCTCATTAGATATTGATATAACATTGTGTTATTGGTTGATATAATCATCATGTTGATTGAACTTTATTCGAGGTGGGATTCCTTGATCTCCAAAGCAACAATTCTATATTTTTGGATCTAGTTGTGGGTGTTTACATGGTTTGATTGATTATTTAAGAATAGTGGTTCCATATTGTTTCTCCTATACAATTAAATCCTTGATCGGGTGATTTACTCAAATATCATTTGAAACATACATTCTATACTTTTAATTGAATTCGATTTAATTTATTATTTACAAGGAATGTGATTATGAAATATTACCCTATTTTTGTGGTATTGAGACATGGAATTATTTGGTGGATACGGATTTTTATGTGATTCATTTGGTAAAATGATTTTCCTTTATTTTTTAAAATTATATTTTAATGAAGGATTTTTTACACGGATTGTACTTGAAAAAAATATATTATTAGTTTTTGAAATGAGAATGGAATGTTGGAAATTGAATGAATGTAATTTTGTTTTTAACTGACATGAAATCACTTATTTACCCATGATTAATATAAAAATTGATTGAGGAACATGCGATTCTAGTTAGTTAGTGGTAATTAAGAAAAACAAACTAGGATCAGACCACTATCACTTTATTGATGATTAAAACATTGACATAAACATATTTCAACAAGATTTCTTACCAGATGTGTTGTTGAGTCATAATGGATTATGTTGGGAAACCTGCATACATATTGATCTGAGATCACTGATGAGCTATGTGAGGATCCTATTACCAGAATCTACAATATAATTTGGCTTGATACATGGTTAGATAATAGAATTTATTAAATGATTATAATATTTGGATTTATATAACTATTTTATTCATTTCAACTTATTGAAATTGATGACGATATTAAATTTTCACTTTAACATGTTTTGATATATATAAATATTTTTAAAAGGAAATAATAATTTTTTAAAATATTGAAATTCAATGACATGGTTTTAATAAATTAAATTGGAATAATATTCGGTTCAATTGTTATGGAATTTATTGTGGAACCCTTAGTGATACCCCTTTGTTCTTTATAGCACAAAACCTACAATTTCTGTCAAGTGTATCTAGATTATTTATTCCATTTCCAGAATAATGGAAATAACCACTTAGATGTGGTGGATGATCTTGATTCTTGGGACATAAAGTGTTGGATTTGACTAGTGGAGATGTGAACTTCTTTTTTTGAGGGGTATGTCTGAGTTTTTGCCTTCGAAGACATTGTGACTTTTTTAGGATTTACTATTTGAGTACTACATTACCTATTTGATTCTTCTACTATATATATTTTTAGTGTTTACCATAATTACTTGTATTTATTATCTTCCACTTTTTGATGGAAAAAAATAACCATGTGATTCTGGTATGATTCTTGGTAATTTTCATCAACCTATGGGGATTAATAATTTCCTTTCATCCATTTTAGAGCTTTCTTCTGTGTTATGGTAACGTGGTATCTAAGTTTGTTCTTGAAATAAATATCATTAGTTTCTGCAAAATTTATAGTGATATATTGTTTCCTGTAATTTTATTGCATTATCTAAGAAAGAAATTTATTATATCTTCATCTATAAAATGCCTAAATCGCAATTTTTTGTGCCAATAGTTTCACATAAAATAAAAAAATCCGCTAAATATTACTCATCATTAAAAATGAATCTTTAAGGAATGGATAACTAATAATTTTTTTGAGTATGATATAATATAGTTGTTTTTATATGACTTCTAATGTAATATATTTTTTTATAGAAAAAAGTATTATATATACATTTATATTCACTAATTGATGATGTAAGAATATTTTTAATGTTCTTGAGGAATTATGAGATTACTGAATTTCTGAATTTTAGTTATCGAAGTGGAGAAAATTATATGATACTCTATTGATATTGAATATGGATACTAATTGTAATTTATGAATAATATTTCTGATAATTGTTTCTTATGGTATGAAAATGTGTTAAAATTTCCATTAATTATATTGTGATTAATTTTCATTGTTGTAATATCAATGATAGACCTTGATCATTTTAGTTTGTGTGGTGATTATATCGGAATTTATATCAATAGTTTCTTCCACATCATTCCACGAATATTATTTACTTATTAATTGTTTTCAAAAGTATTTGTATTTTTTATTTTTCGTATGTATTGCAAAACAAAATAAAAACTCTAATATTTTAAACATAAATATGTTCAATGGTGAAGAAAATGTATATTTATGTCTTATTTATTTAATCGTATTTGATTAAAAATGTTAATTGTTGGGGGAATAATAAATATTTTTCTCAATAATTCATCTAACCTCCTAGATAATACACTATATAGGACCGTAGTACACTAGTTATATCTTCCTCTTCAATATTTATCTATAAAACATTTTCCCTTCAAATCCATCAATATTTTTTAAAGTTTTAGTAATTTTTTCAATACTGTTATTGTTCTTATTGGTTTTAAAAAAATTATTATGGATTTTAAATTTTTTTTAATATAAAAAATTTGTATATTTGATGGTAGAAATTAAATTTTTATAATGAATGGATACTTATATACTTTCACTCTCTTAATGTGGATTTTCTCTATATTTTAACTGATGGTTTTACTCTTGTAGTGGATGGTCTGTGATAACTAATGTTGATAAGAATAATATTGAGATTTATAGATTTTTAAATAATTCTATATTCTCTCTATATTCAATTAAATTTTCCCTAATGTTTACGAGGATATATATAATAAAATAAATCATGGAGATACTATGTATAATTCATATAGTGACTACTAATATAACAGAAGAAATAAAATATATATAGATTTCTCAGTTTGAAGACATTAATATGCATGATGTAGAGTAAACTAATGATTTAATAACTAAATTTAATAAAACATTGATCACAATATGATATTTTAGCGAAAAAATGGATTCAATGATAGTTTCAAATATAATACATATTTTTTATACTAGGGTTATTCTATGCCCTCTTGTGTTGAATAATATGATATATAATAATTTCCAATGTATTACATGAACATTGTGTTGAATTAGTAAGAGATATGTAATTTTTATTTTTTTACATGTAATTTAAATCAGATAAAGAAAACATTTTTAGTCCCCTAAAGTATGAAAATTCATTTAGGAGGTCATAGAATAATGTGAAAATTAGATTCTGATTAATATTTTGATACGAAATTAACTAGATCATTTCACTCATTTTAAGAAATATCCCAAATTTGAAGGATATAATCCTTTATAAACTATCGATTAAGCTTTTTTGTTATAGAGAAATAATGTATTTTACTATGAATTACTAAAAAATAAAGTATAAATATAGTAGAGATAAAGATGTGTTATGAAGGAATTTCATTAGGAATATGACTCCAAAAAACAATGAATGATAGTTAACTTATAATTAAATACTATATATAGTGATAAAGTCTATTGTAATAGTCCCTTTTAAATTATGTAGTAAGAGGAATGTGTTAGACACATTTGTGAAGGGGATTCTCCATATTTCTATCTTGGAAAAAATATTTTTATTTCCATGGAATGTAAACAACATTTTCCAGTGATAGGGGGATTAAGTGTTTTACATGGACCACATGGATAATTTTTATGTAATGTTTTGAATAATTAAAATAAAATGACTGGTAAAGAGAAAAATAATTTTTTTAGAGACCCTTAAAAATCAAATGAGGCCACTAATGACAACAAAAATGATATATAGATATATATATATAAATTTTAATGAAGTGGAATTTATGAGTATCTCATTTTTTTTATAGAGAATACATTTATTGTTGTAGTGTTGAAATACATTATAGAAAAGGAAGATAATCATTTTTTATTGACAACATAAGTCCTTTAAGTGTTTACATCAATTTAATAAGATCTTTTTTTATGTTTAATTTTCTTGTAAAATGTAAATGAAAACATGAAGATAAGGGAGAAGTCTACTAAAACTTCATGGAGTGTTATTTATCACACAAATAATCAAAAATTATAACTATTGGATTTACAATTAAATGATTATAGATAAAATAATATGATGGATAATGTACGTAGAAAAATGGTAAATAATAATGTTCCCTTGAACGGAAAAACTAAAAATTCTAAAAATCCATTGATTGTAGGAATAAATTTGGAATATACATTATGTAAAATGAAATAAATTTCAATGAAAAATTATAACGTTTTTTCATATTTTATTGGAAAACTAAATAATTGTTTATTTATATAATTGGATAAAATTAGTGGTATGAGATATAAATAAATAAATTAGTTATAGCATGGACATAATATATTTTGAACACAAAAATTTCAATTGATGGATACTGTTTATGCTACATTGTATACATTCTTTTAGAAATTCATTTTTTGTTCAATGTAATATGATTAGGACTAAGATAATTCTCATTTATTTGTCTCAGCTCCTTGGTAACAGGGTGGATTCCCCCTCTATCCGGTGGATGATTCCTCATCCTCATGATACCCAGTCATACATCATTAGTACCCAAGTCTTATTGGTGTGATGGAATCCCCCCTCCATGGTCCTTTATCTCCATACTGATGGGTCTTTCCAGATGGGCGTCTGTTGTGGGGGATGGGGTTTTCTAGGACACTTGATGATCAATCCTCTTAGCCTTCTCATCACACTTGTTCCATTGTTTTTCTCCTCAAGCATAATCCAATGCTATGCTTATGGGTATTAATCTCATCCACCAGATGGGGCTAACATTATCAGAAGTTGAAACAGACTCAATATCCTCAACAACATCCAGAATGATATTTCAATTCTTCCATGGTCAGTTATCATTATAATTAGAAAGTTAAAAGTCAAGATCACCAATAACATAAAAATTAGGAACTCCTGGAGTGAGGGTAACCCTTTGGTAGATTATCTATCTTTGATGGAGGTCCCTGGTAATAATCATGTACTTATTCACGATAGAATCAATTTGAAACCCGATGGGTCAATCTAATTAGTTCGGATTCCCTCGACCATCACCATTTCATACCTCCTTAGACATCTTTTTTTCTTATGTTGGTTTTTGTGACTTGTCTAATTATTAATAAAATATTAATTTATTAATGAAAGAGATAATGAGAATTACGTTCCCATGATGAATCACTTTAACATTCTAAATTAATCCTATAGTAAATGTGATAAAATATTTCACTTTGATGAATACGGAATAACATTTTTTGAAATTTATTACATATAAAAAATCCTTAATTAATTTAATATTATAATGAATATGGAAAGGAGAAATTATTTTTGGTTGATGCCACATTGGAATAATAAGAAAATAATTTCCCATCGATATATAGTAATAGGTTATCATTATATATGATAGGTGATTATAGATGAGGAAGTGGATTTAATAATTTTACATAATTATAAGGTAAATTTAGAAAATTAAAAACACTAAAATTTAAATTTGTGGTGCCAATGGATATTAGGGAACATATGTAGATATCTAAGAGAACTCTCTTTGTTTAATTTTTTTAATACAATATCATATGTTTTTCTTAACTATGTGTTGAAGTAAATATAGGGATCGTTAAAAAAAATTGGTAAATATATTAAGGAATAGATATGTCTTGAATCAGGTAAAATATACAATGGGTTTCATATTTCAAGTAACATATGCAAAAAATCCATGTCACATTATAATAATGGCTGATAAAAGTGGTTTTGATTATTTTTAAATTAATTGTTATTATTATTTACGTAGAAAAAATCCAATGAAAAATAATTTGTTAGAAATCATTAAATAAAGGTTTAATGTGTGATAAAATATGAAGATAATGAATATATAAAGAAATTAGAAATTGGAAATTTGGTAACTTAAGTAAAATCATATATTGAATAAAATTATTTTCTATTTTTATGAACATTATATTACAAGAGAAATATCTGTAATAAATAGGCTCATATGTACAAAATATTGATGTTATGATTTATCAAAATGAAATAAGAAAATATTTTCCAATAATGAATTTTAAAAATTTCTTGATGTAGGATAAATTATTTATTCAATGTGATTATTAGATGTTATGGTAATTAATAGTGTTATATAGGTTTTAAGAATAAAATGAAATATTTTTTTGTTCATGGTATGTAATGTTAAACATATAATATTTGAGATATGAAAACTATTTATGGGCAGGAAACTCTTATAGAAAATTATAATAATTTATATTATTATTTTGAAAAGTGATGTTATGTGACAAATTATTTTTGATGGATTCAATGATATGAATAGAATATGTGAACAAAATATTGTTTTTTTAGAATTATATCAAGATATTTTTATTTTAAATATTTTTATGAATATAATAATATTACTTTTTTATGTTGAATAGACGAAAATAAACTTATTAAAGATATGTTCATTTATAAACAAAAAAATAAAATTAATGTTAATCAATTAGATAATTCTAAATATAAAGGTATGAACAATAAATCATATCAATTAATAATCCTGAAATAGTTGTATCAAATATAATATGTTAGATATTCTTAATAGCTATCTGTATTACATTCTACTATTTTAGTATAAAAATTTCCAGGCTCTAAAAATAATGTTAACATGGAGTGAAATATAAATAATGTGTCTTTATAATGTTATCTTGATGATAATTAAGTGATGAATGGTTATACAAAATAAATTTTAGTGATGAAAATAACATTGGCATGAAAAAATAAAAAAATAATAAAGTGATAGAATATCAATTAATCCTTGGAGAATGATGAATAAAACATTGCCTCATCTATTTAATGACTATTCAAGGATTCCTTTCCCAAATGATCGTATCATTTAATTTTTTTTTCTAGGCGTATGAAAATTAACTAAATGGATAAATTTTTAAAATGGAAATCGTAATTTAGATGTACCTTTGAAGAGGGGAATGTTGTGAACATATTTTTCTGTAGTAGTGATTCATATTAATTTTCCACATCTGTTTAGTGATTTTGTGTATATGAAATTTTTGCCACACATATACATGAGTAGTTTATAGTGGATAGGTTGGGAATAGATATAAAATATATGGTTGGGATATGTATAAAATCTATTGTAGTGGATATATTTGGATTCTTTATTCATATTTAATGTTTCTAACTCAGATTTTATTGATGTTTTCCATGAATTAGTGAATATTTATTCACTATAAAGTTGAATAATGATTTATGTTTATTGTTGAAAAAAAAATTAATATGGGGAGGTTGTTATAACTAAGACGTTTTTCAATATTTGTGGTGCCAATTTAAGAGTTTGTGTTATTGGGGTTTTTATTGATTTAAAGGTATTTTGATTTATAATGATTGTGTTTCAATTTTTGTGATCATTTTTTGAAAATATAAAAATCATATTCACACTTCTGTTTATTTGTAAAATTTATGTTATGTGAAATATTATTTGAATTTTGGAACATGTTCAAAGAGGAAGATAGAGTTTTTTATATTTAAAATATAAGATATAGTAAATCATGACGCAGGAGGTTCACATCATTGTGATGAGAATTTCATTGAAAACAATTATTCTGATATGGAATTATTCATTACCAAAAACAAGTTCTTGTGAAATTATAATTGTATTGAATTTAAATTTTCTTACTCTAGTATATTATGACATGAGTATTACACCATAAAGGATTCTTCATGAAACATTGTGTTTTTGTTATTTGGTGTGGGAAACTATATTATGATATCAAGATTCTTGGTTATATAATAGTGATACAAATCACACCATATTTATGATTTTGTGAGATTTTTTAGTTCATATAAATTTTAAATAGTTTCCAAAATCATTCCACCAAGGTATAGGTAATTCTATAAAGATCATAGATGTTTGGAATTGTTTGATGAAAACTACATTAGTATGTATCATGGCACATTATATCACCATGGGGGTCATGTTCACACTAAAATTAACATGGTAATTATACGTTGTTTAATGAAATCCACATTCACATTTTTCTATATTACGACTTCCTTTGAAACATACATGCTACTAAAACTATATCATCAATATCCACTAAACGTAATACTGATGGAATAGAATGTTTCATTGATCCTATGGATTAATTTTATTTTATAGAAGTTAAATAGGGAGTCTTGTGTTTGAATTAGAATTTCAAATTAAAATTTAAATGATAATGGTTATTATTGGTAAGTATAAAATTTGTAAATGTGTTTTTTAGAATTGTACTTGAATTTGAGAATAATAAGTTACGGATAAGAAGGTGATGCATGTAGAATAAAATTATGAATAAATCATTTATAATGAATCATTGGAAATCATGATAAAATAAATCCTTTTTATGAATATTCTCTCTAGTGGAGTTTTAGTAAGTTTTTGAGTTATATCATATTATATAATGATCAAAGATTCATTTATATTTTTAGATAATGATGATAAAATAAAAATAAGTTATTGGGTGGTCTATGGGATGAATCATATTATTGAATATTATATTTTATTGATCAAAGTAAAAAAAACATTATGAGATACATTATTGACAATGATGTTAGAGATTCATGGCTATTCGAGATAACCCTTACAACAGTTTCACTGAATATATGTCAAAATGATTAGGGGGACATTTTATATTTTAGGATTTATTTTTACACTCACATTCCCAATGAGAGATATATATATATTATAATATGTTTTATGATTCTAGTGGATCTTACAAAAATGGGTAATTCCACATAATGCTAAGGTGAAGAAATTCATTCTTAAAAGAGATCCTTTTACATCACCATGTCTTTATTTTTTATAAATTTTAAAAATTAAACCTTAAACGAATATATTTAACAGAAAAATATTTAGTGGTGAAAAAGAACATTATGTTATGGATTATTTTTGTATTCTAACCAATGTTGATGATAAATTAGTGAAATCATAAATAAAATTTTAAAAAATGATTCAATGATATCATAGTGAATAAAAACTATGGGAACATAATACATTGGTGGATGATTTCACAAAAAAATGGCAATAAAATAAAATTCTATTCATGAAAAATAGATTTTATTAATTGAAACTAGTGATATGCAAGAATAAAAAAGTATAATAAAAATATATCATCCACTTATTTTTTTTTGGTCATGTGATTATTACAAAATAGAGAGTATAATTAATCATGCATTTTATTTCTATGAAAATATCCACCCAATAATTTAATTATTTATAGGCTTGAATAATTGAATTTTTGGTCATGTAAAATAAACAATAATTTAATGTCTTATTGTTTGTGTCTCTATTTTTTATATTGTTAGAAGACTCTCTACTATTTAAATATATATTGGAAGAAAATATATATTTTAATGTCATGTTAAAATGATATGATATTTCTCATGGTTATGTTATATCCATGAAGGAGATAGATATGATATAAAAAAATGTCATCAAAGATGGTGAAAATGGTTTATTTTGGGGAATATTAGGTAAGAGTGACATTATTTTTTGTAATTTCATCATAATGGATTGAAACATAACCATTAATTTAATGTAACATATAGGGGTAAAATAGTTGGGAATTAAAATCACAAAGGATTCCTATGATTATTTATTAATGAAATAAAAACCAATATAGATGAAAAGGGTGCACATATAACTAAATATTATATATGAAGGCCTGAAACTCATCCTTGAGAAAAAAAATTTAAAATTATATAATGTAAATATATTTAATTTCCTGATGTTTAAAACCAAGTGGGATTTTTTATCAGATTTTAATGGTTTTGTATGTATAATATTTGATATATAATTTTTATCCATCTCGCATCGGCCCATAACCCTAGTTTTAGGTCATATTGTGATGAATTATTCATGTAATTTTAGGTATTTTAGAATGTATCCTGTATGAAACTAACCCATGATTAACCAAGAGTTCAGGGTATGTAGTTTTACATTGTTAATGTAAATGAACATAATGTTGTAAAATAAATAAATAAACCTCAATCCATATAAAATATCTATGTGTGGTAAGAATAATGTGATGTGAAGGACCTTTGGAAAAAAGAAAAATCTATTTATTGAAGATTGTTTTTGATTGAAAGGAAGATAAAAAAAGAAGTAGTGGCCTGTAGTCATCAGTAATTTAATGAGTGAAATATTTTAATATAAATATTTTATTATTTATTAGTTGATTATAATTAATTAATCACTAAGTGTAGGTGAGTTTACTAAATCACTTTCATTAATGAAAGTCTAGTTGAAGAAATTTATAGTTAGGGGGTGGGGTTATATAATAGGTTTTGTTAAGGGAGAAATTTTATCAAAAAATATCATCAATAATTCTTCTCACCAATTTGAAATTTTAAATTGTATAAATGGAACACAAGTACAATACATATATTTGATTATTTTGATAGTGAATTTTTCAATATGGTTTTTTTGTTGTTTTTTAATTGAAACATACCAATGGTATTTTTATTTAGGTACTTTTAAGATGTTATAAAAAATGAAGTGATACTTTCTTCTTCACCAAATATTAAGAAAAAGTTTATATTATTTCTCTGAAAGTTGAAATATTTGTAATAAATATCCTTGTGGTACAAGAGTATATGAAATTTTAAATGCATTTAAAATAATGAACATATTAATTTCATAGTATTAATGGATATTAAGATTGTTTCACATGTTATTCAAGTGAATATAGACATTTAAACACCTCATTAATTTGAAATTTATATAATAATAAAATCAATCTTTAATTGGAATTATTTCCAATTTTTTATCATTTTTTCAATGATACCTTTAGAAATAGTTTCATTAAGATTGAATAAGATCTAGTTCTATGGTAGAATCAAAGGATATTGTGCATTATTATACATTTAAATGTAATTTTATGTTGTATCTTCCCATATACCCTTTTATATATGGTTCTTAAACATTGATGAGGTACCTATGAAACTTTATGAATCATAATGTAAATTATCAATCATAATTAATCATTCTGAAAATTGTTTATTTGTATTATTCTAAATCACTAAATTAAAATTTTTATGTTAATATCATCATTAATAGTTCCACATAGAAAATATTTTTTATAATTATTTTATGTATGAGTGAATTATTTGTTGGTAATATTTATAAATTTTTAAATTTTATATCTATTTCATGGTTTTTTAATTTCCTAATTTAGAAACATTTTAATTTGACAGTATTTCATAAAATAATACTCACAAGGACATCTTTTCTTATTTTTCACGATTTTAGAAGATTTTAAATTTGTTTACTCTCAATATAACTTCTTATATGTTCCATAAAATTACACTCCAATATTTCTAACTCATGTGGATTCATAGATAAATCATTCAATACTATACACTATAAAAATAAATGACATGGTTGGGGTTTAAAAATATTCATGATAAATTAGTTCCTATTTAAAACTATAACCTACAATCATAGTGGTTTAGGTACTCACAACAATATGATCAAGTTAATATATTTTTCAAGTCAAATATACTTGTAAAGAGAATTATTGAATGGAAAAAATATTTTAAAATAAACACTTGAAAAAGGATTAATAACTCAAAAACCAAGAGATAACAATTAAAATATGTTATTTGATCCTCTATTATTAAGTATTAGAATAAAATTAATAGAATAGATTCAGTTAGGATGTTTTTAATAGAAGAATTATTTTTAAATAATGAGTGTGGGTATAATTCGATTCAAAATATTCACATTTTTTGTGAGAATAAAAAGTTCATTGATTAGAATGATATTTCTAAACCTCATTGATTGGAATGATATTTCAATATTATCATAAATGAATGTGATTTTGAACATTTTTTATATTTTAAAATTATGCTCTTATAATGAAAAAAAAGATAATTTCCTTGAGAAATGATTTTATAGAATGTTAATGATTCTATTATTAGCTATCCAAGTATATTTTATATTAAATGGATTTAAAAAATATTTAATAATTTTTTAAAAATATATTTTATAATAAATTTTATATTCCTCATGAAATGTTCTCAGTGATCTTTTAAAATCGTATTCTTTTTAAATGAAATCAATTTTTACTTATGATTTACTTGGGATATGATCGAGAGATACCATTCATAATATTTCTCTTGTTGGATTATTTTTATGATTTGATGATGTATATGAAACATGTTTATCATCCATGGGATATAAAATGATTAAATTATAATGAAACCCTTTTCCTTTAAAAGTTTTATTCATTTTTTAATTGATGAAATGATTATGTAACTAGATTATTTTTTATAAGTTATGTTATAATGAATTATTTATGAAACTCGTATATTTTCTTATGTTCTGATAAGATGAATGTTTTAGGAACTTGTGGTGCACATATATATGACATTCATCAAGTAGTTGGTGGGGCATATATATCAATAATATTAATTAGGTAATTATTATTGTTATATGATATCAAATAAAACATGTGATAGACAGTACTTTGGAGGTTATCCAAATCCATGAAATGCGTACATGGTAGGTTATACCAATTACGAAAGTTGGTGCATTAGAGGTTATATGATTTGAAAAAGAGAGTACATGGGTGGTTATCCCTAGGCTGATGTAGTTACATGGGTGATTAGAACAAACCTAACATTTTATTAAGGTCTTGGTAGGTATCCTTGGTATATGTTTTCAATAATTATGTATATTCCCCAAATATAAGTCTTGTGATAATGCTATCAATTTATAGATCCCATTATTCATTTATATTATGATTTATGTCTTATAAACTACCAATATTTATTCCATAACTCATGTTTCAGATATATGTTTTGTATGGTATAGTTTCTATATTTTTTTATAACATTTTGATACCCATATGATCACGTTATATTGATATCTACAATTTTCCCATTATTGAGCATCTATGCTCAAACGTTCTTATGTATCATTTTTATAGGATTTGATAAAAGGGATAATGTATGATATGTCTAAAAATGATGATAATTATGTAAAACCTAGTGGGATAATACATATTCACATATGGACTTGTTTTTTATGCCTATATATATTTCAAAACACACATGACCTAAATGATTCCGGAATGAATCATTATGTTATGTAATGAATATTAATATTTTATGATGAGATATTTATGTATTAGAATATATGGTCTTTAGAATGATCTATCTACCTAGTTAGATAATTAATTCAATTCATTATTTACTATTGTGGGGATATAGTGTAACCCAATGAATATAAAATACACCATTATGGAATTGTGGGTCATCATTCAAATTAAAATTTATTATCTATAAATTTGTTATTCTAATTCTCCCAACATATAGCATATTTAATAATAATGCTTTGGAGGTTGAGTAATATATTTAGAACATGGAATATTTAGATTATTAATTTTACATTTATAGAATATATATGGATTGTCTCTTGATGAATCTATGAAAGGGCCCATAGGAAACCCATGTGTGTGGAAAATTAGTATGGTCTTTGTAACAACCCATTATTTTCATATTTGAAAAATTTTACATCTATAAAAATAAGAACTGTATAATCTACTTTATATATATTATAAAACAAATGATGAAAAAAAAAATTCAATATAAAACATTATATATAAAAAATCTGTAGAATTGAAAAAGTTCCATGGCAAACATAAGCAATACATAAAACACGAACATGATACTCTAGTATATTTTGGTCTGCTAAAACTATCACATACATGAGTAACACTAAAAAATAAATAAATATTAGAAAAAAATAATTTTCATTTTAAAAAAATATATAAATAAATATTGTATAAAAATTTGTGAATATATAATAAATGATTTGATAATTATTTATTTTGATCATATTGATTATATTTCCATCATAAATGTATATTATCATTGAGAATAATATATTATTTTTTAAATGGTAACCAAAGTATTGGTAATTACAAAATGCTAAAAATGATGTATTTACAATTAGTAAATATTAGTAATTAAAAATTTTATAATTCTATAAAATAGTTCCTCAAATAATATATCTTTTAATAAAAATGATAAACTTTAATAATTAATTAGTTTTCATATTTTTTATAATATTATTTTTTATTATATAGTTTAATTATCAAATTTCAAAACTAATTTTACATAAATATATTTAATAATTAAGTATCTATCATAAAAAATTGAATAATGAGTAAAAAATATAACGTTTTCACATATTGAAATGTTAATATTATATAATTGAAATAATTTTTTTTAATATATCATATGATTTTTGTTAATTTTAAAATATCTAAAATATATAATTTCAATTTGACAAAATTTAATTCTTGGGTAAATTTTATGAATTCTTCTAAAAACCTACTTTTTTATTAGCTTTAAAATTAATTTTTTTATGTATACAATAGCTTTATTGAATATTCACAGATTTAATATGAGATAAAAATATGAAAACCCATTTTCTACACAAAAATGTTCTAATGGGGTAAAATAATGAATTTAAAAGGAAAAATTTTTAAACATGTATTTTTAAAATATTCAATCATATATTACATTTTGTTATAATAAAAAATATTTTGTTCATTATTTACATCTAATAATGTATTTCAATGATTTTATGTTTTTTTGGATTGAATTTAATCTCAAATAAAACTCATTTTCTAATTATATATCTATAAAAAACACAGGAATAAACACTCATAGTATTTGACCAAAATGATAATGCAATGTATACATTACACTAAAATACCTCTTTCCATGGAAATTATAATCACCCTCTTCCCCATTTTTACCTATTTAAAAAATATGTTAATTTGAAACAAATCTAAACAAATCCATTACTAAATTTCCTTACCAAAATCCTTAATCTCTAGGAGGGAACAAAATATCCTCATTTAAAATCCCTTTGATCAATCCAAAAGAGGTGAGCCTAGATGTAAGGTAAGAGTTTATTTGACAACATTTTTCATTCTAATTCCCCCTTACCCCATTCATATATTATAATTTTTCATTTTATGTTTGTACAAAACATTGGTTTAAATTTTTATTAATTCGTTCATAAAAAATTAATATCTAATATTTTTCTAAGACTTTTTCAAATATTAATGATAACATCACTCCAATCATGGTCATTATTGGATACCTAGTTAAATGATGGTGTTTTATTTATTACTAATTCATTCCATGTATATTATTAATAATTGGATTTATAATTTATGATTATAAAATAATAAAATAATACATTATATATGATTCTATAATGGTATAATAGTTATTGTAATAATGATATAAAATTTAAACAATCATAGCCATTTTTAACAGTAACAAATCATTACCAAGTGATGTTGATTTAATTGTAGAAATTTATTAGGGTCCTAAAAACAATCATTTATTTTAAGATGTGAAACATACTTTTTTACTTCAATATTTTATCTAAATTTTATAAAATTGAAATCAACCATTATTTATACATCAAATTAGTTTTAAAACCATGAACTAAACAATGTCAAAATTATTCACATAGACAATATTAATTTTGAAAATGATTAAATCATGTCAAAAATGTCTATAAAGATAAAATTAATAAGAAAATCATTCTAAATCTATTAATTAATTAATATAATGTTACTAATCAAGAAGTTTAATAGAGTATCTATTGTATGTTAAGACTTGCGGTAAGGATTCATTTCCCGTTATTTCCTCTTATTTCAAATTTTTAATGATATGTTTTATACCACCATAACTCTCCCTCTTCAACTTTTTACTATTATTATACTTTTTACCTTATTTAATTCATTATTCCTATTTTATAATTTTTGATGGATATATGAATGTCTTTTTATTTTAATATTTATTTTTTCCTTATATTAAACCCTATGAATCTTACAACAAATGATATTTTAGATTCTTCTTTTATTCCAATAATTATCCTAATATTTTTCTCAACCATTATTTAATCCATCAGAGCTTGAAACAATTTACTATATGCTAAATATGTCTTTATTTACATTAACTGATATATTACCACATTATTTGGCACTTCAACATTACTAAAAATTTAACTAAGCCACATTTCCTCATTATAGACACCATCTGTTTATTGTGTATTTATTTTGATCTTATTCTTTAGGGTTGTCTAATTTCTATACAGTATAAATATGAATGATTTATTATGATGGCTTATGGGTCAAAATTCATTTATCTCTTTAAATTTATTAGTAAATTCTTTTAACTCATGTGATGGTATTATTGAGATAATACTTATGATGGATGATTAATGAGCATATCCCTTTATGTTATGTTGCCCTTGACGTTATCCATTAGCTCATGAAATGTTTTTTCAATCTACCATATTCATATGATTCTCATTATTAACATTTTCTTAACACAGTTTGTGTTTTCTTCCATTTACATATGTGATGGTTTATAATCCCTACTTATATTGATATAATGTTTTGTTAATTAATTATTATATCATATATACCCATGATTTTTATGTTTTACACACATACTAGGCTTTTTAGATCGACCCTCAGTTTATGTATCACCCTATAATATAGATTATATAGACAATAATATAATGATATCAAAGAGAAATATATATATATATATATATATATATATATATAATTAAATATTATGTTTTTAAATTAAAACATGTTTTATTATGTTCCAAATTTCCTGATGGAACTAGAGCCTTGGATTTCTGGATGTTTTTTATAGTAATTTGTGATTAATATGATATATTTTTATATGTAAGTGATTTATGTCATTATTGATAGTATCATATATATTTACGGTTATTATTTCACATAGGATAGATAAACTATTAGAAAATATACTTTGAATTTCCAAGAATGTGATTTTGGATTTCATATGATATGAATTACTGGTATGTTATAAGATATTATTCTTATTTTATTAATTTTCCTTTTATATGGTTACAAATAGGAGTACTCTCATCCCTTACATTCATTGTGTTTTTGTAAATTAATATAACCAAAACAAAAATATGAAAGCTACACATATTATCCATTAATGAAATTTAAATATTTTATTTCATTACAGTACTATGAATTAACTCATTTCATGTACGTTTTCTGAAAAAATAATAACACTACATCAAGATATGACGGTTCAGATAGAGGTTAAAACCACATGTACATAAATCATTACAACTAATGTATGTTATCTTTCCCAAATTAACATTTAATGGAACATGTTCATTGAGTCATAGTTATTATCCATTTATATTATTTCATTTATTATTGGGAACGTATTGGATATCCATATATTGATAAAATATCAACATTTAGGTGCAGAAAATCACCTTTCATATACAAAACCATCCTCTCATTCTAAAAAAGTCAAGGATTATTATGGAACCCCTTTGGAAGCCCCTTTTTAATCATGGATATTATTTCCTTTTGAGGATGAATATTTAACCAAAACAATGATAAAAAACTAAAGTTATTCCCGTGATAACATTCCATTAATAATGTAATATTAAGATTTATACCACAATGAGTTTCCTAGTCTTCCTGATAATTTAAAGGTTGAGATCTTAATAGAAAATATTCTAAAATCAATGTCCACATTAGATAATCTCTATATAATGGAACCTCTTTAAATTTAAGATATAAAAAAGAAACAAGACGAAATTTTATAAATAGTTTTACTATTCTATAGGGATTATCTACGGGGTTCCCTAATCCTTTTTCCATGAATAACAATTTAATAAGTCCATGTATTGATTATTGATCTCTTAATAAGATCAAAAAAATGAATAATTATCATCCTCCAGGGATGGATTACATTTTCAACCTACAAAATGGGACACAGTATTTCTCAATTGTGGATATTTATTGAGAAATAATTAATTTAACACAAAAAATATGTTTTTTCAATAGACACCCTTCTATACAATGATTATAAACAGCGAGTTCATAGTCATACAATTGAGACTCACTAATTCAATGAAAAAAATAAATATCTTTATTAATATAATATTTATTAATTACCTCGACAAATTTATGGTGGTATTAATAAATTATAATATCATATATTCTGAAATCCATGAAGATAATGAAGCACACTTGAATATTCTGTTAAATAAATTATGAAATGTGATGTTATATGAAAATTATTATATACATGAATTGAAGTTGGATATTTTCACATTATTGGGGAATGCAATCATAATATAAGGTATATATGATTATCCTTAAATGGATAATTTTAATGATTAATTTCCTTAAAAAATATTTATGGAGATATACAATTTACATGTATTAGTAAGGAATTACTCGCTGTTTAAGAAAAAACATTTCTAAAATTTCAAACCCGTAAAAGATGTTATCTTATAAAGGTGTAATGTTATTATTATTATTATTATTATTATTATTATATGAAGAGATATTAAATTATATGAATAAAATGATACATACAACACATATATTTCAAATTCCTTTGAGTTTGGAAATTTCTATGAAATATAATGATTATTAAAATAATTATTTGGATTATGTAATAATGAAAAATGATGAAGTGATAATATATGACTTAATATATTTGACTGTACTTGAGAAACATTACCTGAAACATTAACTATATTTTTCTTTGGTAAATTTTATTTGATTATTTATAGTAAGTACTTAAATGGAGAATATTATAACATATATAAAAATAAAGAAAATATGAATTATATATTGATATTACATCAGCTCAACTTACCAAATTGAACATAGTTTTATTTGATCAAGGATTACGAATTATCAATCCATTTAAATACCATATCATAAAATTGGTAGATTATCTAAGTCTATAGGGTCCTATATACCTATCCATGATAAGGATTCAATGGGACCTTGACTTATCATATTTTCAAACGTTATACATTAAAATCATAAAGGAAGTTAAGGGATCATGGATTGCTCAAATTATATTTAAAAATAAATCATATAGAAGAATATGGGGGTGTAAAGAGATGAATAAAATATATAAAATTGATTTTTAGAAATAAATAATAATAAAATCTCAATGTTTATTAGTGATATTGTGAGTGATCTTAGGTTTTCAGCATGATTAACTATACAATATGTGATTTAGATAAGGAGGGATCTATGGGATTATACTAACTGATAATCATTTCTTATCAACAAATGAAGAACATTATGTATATATAAGAATAAGATATCTATTATTGGTATAATATAATGATTATATTTTGGAATATGAATCCATTTTATCAGAATGACAACAAGGTAATTTAGAATGAAATAATTCTGAGGGGATGAGGCAATATTTACCCACACTAGTATTTTAATGTGAGAACATTACAATGGTTATTTTCAATGGTCATTAAATTATATCTAAATGAAATAATAAAATATGGATTATCATAGACCATCTTAGAAACACTTCCCACTTCACCACTAGTGGGGAATAATTCTCAATAAGTAAAATTTTGATGATATAGATCTACGAAGTGGTTAGGCTACTTGAAACCCCACTTTTGTTTATATTATATCCAAATCATATAAATATATAAATTTTATGAGGGTGTTTCTAAAAGTCATTGAAAATAGGTTTAATATTTAGTATTAATTGTTATCCTATGAAAAGTGGTGAATCATGAAAAAAAACTCAACATCTGATGGAAATTTTCATAGGCTTTTATATGAACATTAATATAAGATGGAATCAAAAAATACTCTATCCATGATCAAATACAATAATAGATTAATGTGAAGATGTAAAATATATCCTTATAAACCCTATGATGTGAAAAATTGTATCCTAAAATATGTTGGGTTGAACTAGTAGAAAATAAGCTGTTTGGACTAGAGCTGCTATAAGGGGTTGGATAGAATATCAATTCATTTCATCAACACATCATACAATACTCGATTCAATAGAGGATCTATGATAAAAACCATTCATGTGCATTGTATTTTGATAATGTGGATAAATTATTCCTTAAAATATATTTTTGGATTAAATTTGTGAGGGTAGGGATATATGTAAGGCCGAATCATAGGTATATATACCCCTTTCAAATTCATAATCATGTTGGGGATATGGAATATTGATATTAAATTTCAAAAAACATATCTCCAGTATTGAAATTTTTCTATGTATCTATATTGTGGTTTTACATACAATATCCTTCACTTGTACTAAATCCAAAGGTTGTACCATTTGAGAATGATCTCTCTTTTGAACAGTATAGTGTTGAAATATTATATCATTGTTATAATGTGGTACAAATGAATAAAACTCATCTTGTTTAAGTATTGTTGAGAAATAATATGTACAAAGAAAAATAACATGATGTTTTTATAAATCCAATGTATACAAATTTACTTAAATCAATATTTTTGAGATGAAATTTCTATCATTGAATTTTCTAAAATTAAAATAATACACCAAATCAGTAGTTTCATATATGGTAAATTTACAATCTCCAAAAATATGAAAAATATAATAAATAAAATATATCTTATACATGAAATATTTAATAAATATTTAATTTTCATAACATAAAACTCTATATATAGAGTATTAAACTATATCATAATGATCATATTTATTTACATAAATGATAAAATAAAAAAAATCATTCTGAAATACCCCTTCCCAATGGCTATAAAAAACACAAACACCACCTCTTTTTATTCTATTTAAATTTTCTTAAAATTGAATAAAATATAAGAAATATCCATTTACACTTCACTATTCACCTCCCTTAGCTTCTTGTGTTACCAAAATTTCCACCTTGGATATATTTAATCTCAATCCAAATGATGTGACTCAAGGTGTGAGGTAAGGGTTTTTTAACCCATGCACTTATTTCTAATTTTCCCCTCACCCACTATATATAATATAATATATCATTGAAATTAAATTTTATACATAGGTTTTAATATGCTAAAATATTTATTATTAAACCATAATATCTACAATTCTAGCAATTATTATCCCAATACTCTTAAAAACATATTGTTACCAATTCTAGTTTTACACTATCTATCTAAATGATTGAGTTTAATTATTTACTTATACTTTCATGTCCATTATTCAAAATTAATTTAATGTCTTAATTAATAATTATAATAAACAAATAACATGAATATGATTTTATAATGTTCAAATAGGCATGGTAGTAAAAATATAAAGAGTAAATAATCATATTCAATTTTCAACGTGAAAACAATCTTATATTGTATTTTTTCAAAAATTTTACAATATATAATAAATTTTAAATCCATTAAATATATATTGAAATAAAACAAATTCTTTGAAAATTTTGGATACTATAGAAATATTTTAATGCTTCCATCAACCATTACCAAATCAGGGACTTACCTATTGAACCATTAACTAAACAATGTCGAAACTATCGATGTTGACAATCTTAAATTCATAAAATAAATAATAATGATAAAATTTAGTATATGTATATAATTAAAAATTACATTTTGATTAATAAATTAACTACTCAATTTATCTTCACTATTTAAGAGGATAGCGGTATATTTGAAGAAAGATAATACAAGTAGTAAGCCTTATTTTCATCTTCTATCTTATTATTGATGAAATGTTTTTTTATTACCCTCCGCCTCTCAATATTACAATTTTTAAAATTTTCATATATTTACATTATATAGTTAATAATTCATTATTTTTTATTTTTTATTTTTATTTTTATGTCATTATGTTTCCTTTTTAATTTTTTTCTTATATCAACCCATGTGATGCTTTAAATGGAATAATTTCCAGTTTAAGCCCCTTTTTACAAAATTTCCCTTATATTTATCCACACCAACATACATTAGATCATAGAAAAATAAATTTTTTATATCCTTATTACTTATTTTGAGTACATTATATGATGTATTACCTCTATATTTTCAGTATTGCATGACTAACCAAATGACTATGCCATTGGACATTATTATGCAACACATTTAATTTTTATGGGATTAATCTAGGTTCATAATTTATTCCTGATTATTTTCAATGTATGAAACATATGTATAATGTTTTATTATGAATATTATTAAATTAATTGTTCCTCCACTCAATTGATTCTACAATTCTTTTATCTCATGAGATACAATATAAGATGCATAAGTTGTGATCAAATCACTTTATTTAATATTTCCATGGAAGTAATACTTCAAATAAATCATATTTTATGTATATTACACATTTTAATGAATATAATTATTATAATCCACTAATTATAGATAATTTATTTAAGTTTAATTAAATCCAATACATTCAATTGCTTCTGATGCAGACAATATGAGGTTTAAATGTAAATACTTAATAATGGAATTATTTAAATATGACCACTATAACCTAGACAATAAACATGTTAATGTGAATAGTGAAAAATAAATTATGAACCATATATGGTTTATACAAGTACACATCAAATTGATATCTATTTATTATAAATACAATAAGACTCCTATGAATGAAAAATAAATATTTTCACAAAATAAATATTTTTTTCAAATAGATTAGTTTCGTCACATGTTGTGCACAAATGATATAATTATTATTTTTGATAATTTTTAAAATTATATTTCATTTAATAAGAATAAATTTTAAAATCATCATATTAATGTTTTCATAGTGGAGTTTTTTTATTTAAAAAAACATTTCATCATGGAATGATGAAAAATAAATATTTTTAATGAATACTACCCTTTCAATTAGATTATTTACAATGTCAAATCATATTTTAAATTTGTTTAAATTAAAAAAAGTTAAATTGAATCATATTAAATAAAATATAGGTTAGTGGAATAAATTTCATAATAAATTTACATATTAAAACATAATATACCTATGTAATCTATTTGGAATCCCTCTATTACATCGCTTTGGATGGAAAATTATTAAATTAGATTATATCACTTCTATAAATTGAATGTTGAAATATTTTTTCAATATTTTAATTAATCATAATTTATATTATATAATAAGTTCAACATAATTGTTCTCCATATAAATAGAAAAGCCTTAAAAATTAAATATTGTAGTTATGGTAAAAAATGATTTACTTGCTATTAAATCAAGATAAAGAGTTATTAAATGATCTAAAAACATTTCCAAAACAACGTGGACACCCATATTTGTCCTATAATAACTAATTTTCACTAATGTATCATTTTTTAGGAATTTTTAATTACAAAAACATGGAAATAAATTATTCAATTCAAAAAATCCATATATACCTCTTCCAACAATATAAAGTTATATCAACTCTACTCCCCTAGTCACACATAAAAATACATTTGGTTTGTCAAATAACAACCCAAATAATTTAAATAATACCCTTCCAACATTACAGACCATTTCATAATCAAAAAACAATCATAGTAACGATTATGGTGTAAAACTAAAGATATTCCTTGAAGAAGAGGTAACACTCATTAATAATAATATTCATTTTATTACATATTCCACTAAATAAAATGTTATTAAATCATGATAATATAATAAAACCAGAATCTAATATATATATATATGTTATTATGTTAATGGAATAACTTATATTCATCCCTATGTGGAAGAAATGGGAAATGAAATTATCAATCGTGTGTACATAATAATATTGTGATGTGAACCGAGGTAAATAACTTTATATCATCATCATTCTTTTCCTTTATTGATCTCATGAATGGTACAAGAAAAAAGGGTCCAAAGAGAAACTGACAAAGAAAGAAGGGTGTTAGGGGGTCTTAAAGTAATGCAGTCCTAGAGCAACCCCTTTGACCAGGATACTCCCTACAAAACAAAAAAAGACACCTCTGCAGGAGAAAATACATTGAGACCATTTGCCACCATCAAGGATAGATAATCTGCAACCTTGTCCCATTCCCAAAACGTGTGAAAAAAGTTAGTTTTGCTACTAATGATGTTCCTGCATATCCTCAAAATATACGTAACTGACCAGGGGGTGTTGCGCTTCTGGTTCATGGAATCGTGGAGGATGAGGGAGTCGGTCTCAATCGCACCCAAACTAATTCCCCGATGCCTGCAGAGCTGTAGAGTCGTGATCATGGCCATGGCCTCATCCCAGAGGGAATGACCCCTACCAAAATGAGTAGCATAAGCAAGGATGACATGCCCTCTGGATTCCCAAACTACACTGCCACCTTTCATGTTGTTCGAAGAGCAAGTGCCATAAAAGTTGAGTTTCAGCCTAAATTGGTGGGGGTTCCATCTGACCTAATAGCTAGCCGTTGGAGGGCTATACATAGTGAGTCCATCCTGAATAAATCTAAGCAAGTGGGTCTATTTCCATTTTTTGTATGAGAGGACGAGATCAAGTAGGAGGAAACTGGTTCTAGCCACCAGGTTCCTACTGAAGCACTGAAACCCCTCATACCTGGCTTGGTTTCGTGCAATCCAAAAACACTAGCAGCCCAAGATGAGGATCATGGCACCTGAATTCCTCTCAGGGGCACCTCCCCCAGCACTATGTAACCACTGATCGAGAAAGGGGAGGTCCCTCAGTGCCACCATAGAAAAACCAGTGAAGTTGCCAAAATCCCGCCATACCTGGCAAGCCTAGTCGCTGCTAAAGAAGAGGTGGGCAGAGCTTTCCTCCCTGGAATCCCTGTAGCATAAAAAATAGGAGGCCAAGCTGAAACCTGAGTGCTTCACATTCTCATTCGTAGCCATTTCTCTATTCCTGATATGCTAGAGGAGAGAATTGAATTTTTTTGGGGCCTCTTTAACCCAAACCGTCAAACCCCATGGTTCATTCTGATTCTCTCTATTATGTGCCCTCCTATAATATTTAGTGGAGAACATAACCAAAGGCAATGTAGTAAAAACACAATAGCCTGGGTCATTCGAAGGGTCGATCAAATCAAAAGCATGGCGTTGCGTACTATCTAGCACCGCATTGATGAACTCTGGATACATTCTTGCCTCCTTGAAAGTGAGTTCGGTGTTGGGGCATCCTAGAAACCCAAGAATAGACCCAACCCAATTGTGGTGCCAGAAATACATGTCCCCTTCCCCCCAAAATTCATCTGGAGAAGGGTAGTAGGGCCAAAATTTGAGAGAGAACAGCCATACAGAGCGGCGACTGGAAAGCATTAGGGTTGTTTCCCCCTCCACTAGACAGGTCTTCCATGTACTTACCACCGAGTGTGCACCCCTCAATAGCCTCCCATGCCAGCTTCTCCCATAGGCCATGCAAGATATCTGAGTTTCTCTTGACTCCAATGCCCCGCTCATGTACTAGCTTTGTTAGCCAATCCCAAGCCGCCCAGTACTTCCTCCCATCTTAGTGTGTTTCCCAAATGATAGAAGAAATGATAGAGTCAATCTTTGTGATCACCCCCTTATGAACCTTGGTGGATACAAGTGGATGTCAATGGATGAAAGATAAATCATGGTTCGTGAGGGTGATCATTCCTCCAAAAGACAGGAATCATTTAGTCCAGTTAAAAATTCTTGCTCGACATCTAACCGATAATTTTATCATAGTGGAGGATACGCATCCTGCCCGTAGAGATAGGAACCCCGAGATACTCCATGGGGATGGAGCCCCTCTGCATGCCAAGCCATGTGATCAAGGAAGCCACCCTACTATCCAAGCATCTCTTTGGGACATAAAATGTACTCTTGGTGTGGTTGGAAACGTGCCAACTCCATAGGAAATAGTCATCAAGGATCCAGTTAAACCATCGAATAGACCACATTCCTGCATTCATAAAAATAATAAAATTGTATGAAAACATCATATGGGTGATATTCCGTGGATTTGAGTTGCAACGATAGGGCCTGATGGTTCACTGCAAGATTGCCCTGTTGATAAGATGACTGAGGACATCCCATGAAAGGATGAAAATGGTCGGCGAGAGAGGATCCCACTACCTCAGACCATGTACTACCTTGAAGAAACCATAATTCTGGCCCATGAAGCAAACAACCAACCATGTCAAGCTAAAGAATCAAAAAAGAATGTCCATAGCCCATGCAGATAGGCCCATACTTAACAAGACCTTGATGATAAATGCCCAATCCACTCTTTTGTAGGACTTATCTATGTCCAAATTGACCACCATGTTAGCTCCATGAACCCGTATGTTGAATCCATCGATGATCTCTTAAGCCAGTGCAATCACACCTTGAATGGACCTTTGTTTAATGAAGCCTTTATTCTCACAGGATACCCATTGCTGAAGGTGGGAGTTGAGTCTGTTGTTAAAAATTGAGGCAAGGATCTTATATGAAAAATTGCACATGATCATGGGGCTATAGTGGTGGATTATGGAGGGATCATTTACCTTGGGAATGAGAACCATAGTGGTGACACTGGCGGATCAAGGAATAATACCCCCTCTAATGAAGTCTTGAATAGTGAGAACTACATCCTCCTTGATCACACTCCAGGAGGCACGGTAAAAGGATCCCGGGTACCCATCTAAGCCCATGGCAATTTCTGTGTTCAGGTTCATAACAAACAGAAGGATCTCATCCTCTTGCAGTAATGACTTTATCAGAGTGTTGTCATGTTCATACATCATTGTATATAATGATGGATTAAAAAATCATTTAATATTTATGTTATTGTTAAGCTTCCAAAATTAAAAGATCACATATTTCACACCATATATTTTATTTTTTCGTTAATGTTTTAGTTCATTGTCATACCATTCTTTTCATTGGTTTCTAGAGTGTAGGGAGTCTAGTTTTGATGCATTATATTTATATATACTTTCCCTCATGGTTTATCCTTAGTTATTTTGGGAGTTCTTAGAGAAAACATGATATTTTATCTTGTTTTTTACTCTACATGGTATAGTGCATGGTTCAATAAACCATGCTGCTGGTATAAAACCTACTGAATGGTTAGGACATGGCCATGTGGCTTATATTGGTTGACCAAGTAGTTGGTCCACATTGGTGCCATGCAGTCTCTGCATGGTTCAAAAAATTGGGTAGCCAAACTGGGCAGCACTGCCTAGAATTAGAAAAATGTGATTTTCCATGTTTTCCCATCTTGAAGTTTGAACCAAAATCTACCAAATTATCTTTTCTCTATTTCTTCTAGAAATAGTCATCCCACTCCCTTGCCTCTTATGCCATTCCTCCTCCTCCTTTGGTGGAGATTTTTGAGATCTTTATGTTGGGGCTAGTTTCTAAGGTTATTTGCTTATCCTTTCACCTCTATCTTCCATATTTTTTAATTTTTCATGGATTTCCTCTTCTCCATTGGTCATGCTCATCCTAGGGTACTATTGTACCCTGTTTTTATGTTATTTTTTATCATTTAAGGTTTTGACTCATAAATTTAGGGTTCTTTAACCCTCGATAAGTGATTTTGGGTGTGTGTTTCCATTATTCCACAGATATTATATTGGTTGATCCATGTATAAACATTAATTGGTGAATTTATTTTTCATTAATTACTAATTTAGTATGTTCCTTGATCCTTATATTTGGTGTGAAATTGGTTTACATGGGGTTTAAATTTGTGTTTGATTTTTAAATGGGACATTTATGTGAATTTGGGTGTTTCTCATGTGTAATATCTTATTATTTCACTTGGAATGATTTTATAAAAAATAAAATTAGTTTATTTTATATTATAAGGGATCCAAATTATATTTTGGTATAGAATTTATGTGAATTTTATTTAAAAAGTTAATTTTGGATTCTGTTTTTGTGGAATATCCTAGTGATGTTCATGAAATTTGTTTTATAAATTGTGGAAATGTGTTATTAAATTGTGAAAGGGGAATAGAGCATGTTTTGAATTGTTTTGGTGTCCAAATTTTGGTATGTATAGATAATGGTTTATTTAAATTTTTAAAATGGTGAAAATTATGTTTTGATATGGTTAGGAAGTACAGTTTTATTTAATGTGGTGTTTTGATATAAAATATATTCTATTTATGTTGTAAACTTTTGTGGTGATAATTTGAATTATTTAATTTTTTTATTGATTTTTTAAATTACATGTGTGGTGATAAAGTGGGTTTTCACATGATTAATAATGAATTTTATTTTTTAAGTGTGATTTTTATGTGAAATTGATTATTTTCCATCTATAAACCTTTGTTTTCCATTTGATATAATTTTATAACAAATTAAATTGGTTTCTTAAACTATGTGTGGGATGAATATTTTGAATTAATATATAATCGATGTGTAATTTATATTTAAATGGGTTTTTGGGGGAAATTTTGGTGGAAAAGCATTTGGGGTGTTTATTGAAATTGTTTTATAAATATTTATATTGGTTTATTATAGAATATAATTGTTTTTAAGAATATTCGAGAAATGTTTTAGTGTGTGTGTGTTTCCAAAAATGGTTTTTGATGTGAAAGTGGTGGATTTTGATATGTATTGATTAGTATGAGTGATGAATTTTCTAGAATTTATATTATATGAAATGTGAAAATTGATTGGGCACAAAAAGGAAATCCATGGTATCGTGGTGGCTAGTCTAGGACTAGTAAGTTAGTGATTCAGAAGTGCACTTGTCCTGGTATCTCTGGGAGGAATCGACGATGATAACAATAAATAAATATGAATGATGATGTGAGACTACTAGAATTTTAGATGTTTCTCCTCTCTGGTGGATTTTATCACAAACCAACTCAGGTGGACCCTGAACCGGTCACCCAAACCGGTCTATGGAAGGTCCTGTGGGGACATCCCCATCCCCCCAGGATGAAACTAGTGTTGTAAGTCAATGTATACTTGAGGGAAAAATTGAATCCTAAGAGATTAAACTAGGACCTGTTAAATATATAGAACAAATAGAGAATGCATAAAAACACCAAATAAAAAACAAACAAAGAACTGATCCAGATACAAAGTACACTAAAAAGAACAAAACTGGAAATAAGACCATGCAACAATGATCTCCATGTGACCCCTTGGTCACATCAAACGGCAAGCCCAACACTACTCCCACACAAGTAGCCACTACAAAAAATCATGAACAATAGCTGAACTAGAAACTAGAATGGTAAATAATAGTCATGATCACAAAAATGCTCAGTAGGGATGCCAAAAGTAAACCCCTAAATCCATGTGTTTCATGACCCAAAGTTGTTTAATGGAACAAATTTTGAAATAAAATTATAAAAATACGGATTTCCCTTTTAATCAAAACTACACCTCTTTCGCTATATCAGAACTAACTCACGACATATATTATTCCAAAATAATTTTACCATTTTCTAAACAAAACCAAAAAATTAATATGAATTTTGTTCGAAAAGGATACAGGTAAACAATACATGTTGAAAATAAACCACTGTAGAATAAAATATACAATCAATACAAGATGTAACCATGGGTGATCTTAAACATTCCTAGACAAACCTTGGTCAAACTCTGTTCAAAATAACTACTGGAGTAGGCTGAAGCCCCTTAGTCTAAAACCTACTGATCTCCATCATTAAAAAATCAGCAGAAAATCCCGCCTAGACTCTCTACCTTCTAGGGGGAACCAACCCATGTTTTCAAGGATGGTGAGTAACCATCAGTCGATATTATACAACATTACCAAGAACCCCTAATGTTTATATTAATATTCTGTAAGTAGGAGACCCTTGCACGTGTGACTCATCTCACCGCACATGTCTACCCCAAACACACACACCGATCTATGAAAACTGTTAAGTGATATCCTTCCTATAAAGGTGTCCCATATTTATATACATACATTTTATATCACATTAAGGGTCCAACAAGGATTCTATAACATAAAAAATTTAAAACATTTTAGAAAACATTTAAGGCTTCCAACCAGGACCACACATTTATTTAAAATATCTTGCAAATACCACTCTTATATTTATAAAGCTAAACATGCCCTTAAGTTATAAACACACATTCAAAACCTTCAAAATTATCAAACATGATTTTTTCCATTTTCGACCCACACCAAAACATCTTTCGAACTGAATGGTCAAACCATAAAAACACATTATAAACCATGCTTTCAAAAACACATAAAGAAACACATTGCAAAACAATATTTAAAATATAGTTTAAAACACTCTCGAGGGGTCCAAATTTATTTTAAAACTAAAATACATTTAGAGAACTAAACATCCTATAAAACACCAATTACCATAAAACCATAACAGACCATGAACATTATTTATAGAACCCAAAACAATCCAAAAAACATTAAACCCTTCCCAACATATTTTAACAATTTTAGAATGATATAGCTATATCAAACCATACACAACCAAAATCCTATTTTGAATCAAAATGCACACCAAGAATTTATTTTAAATAATTTCCACTAAAATCACCACTTATCCTTATTATTTTAAAGGAACTCCAACAAATAAATTGAATCCATTAAACCCTTACAGAAGTTTTTTAAACCCAACAAGCAAGCCATAATACAACCGAACCAAGTTCACTAATAAAAAATGGAATTGTAATATAATAACAGAGATAAATATCATAAGGCAACAATTACTAATTTATGAAACATAAGAAATTCAAAAAATCATTCTATGTATCATAAAACTATGTAATTTACAGTAAAACTCATTTAAAACCTATTTTTAACAAATAAAAAAAATTCAAATTTCTACAACAAATTAAACAAGGGTTTCATAGAGAAAAAAAACTAGATTATAAATTTATTTAAAATGTAAATCATAAATGGAATGGCTTTTGGAAATAATAAAATGGAAACACCTACCAAAACATCGAGATATTGGAAAGAAACATCAATGGGAAGAAGAAAGATGCGTGCAGACAAACTGCACACCCCAATTCCAAAGCAAACCCATGATACACATTATCCCTAACATTTAGAGTCTAGATAATAATAAATATCATATGAAACAATAAAAAATGTGTGAGTAGAGTAGAATATGGGGAAGATAACTCACTGGAAGGAATCACCGGTAGGAGGAATGGTAGCTGGAAGAAGCACCATAGGGGAGGGAGGTGTGCGAGGGAGAATAGGGGTGGGAAGATGTGTGTTAGGTATACTCAGGAGAGGGAGGAAGAGTTCATGATGGATAGTAGGAGAGAGGGGATAGTGAAGTGAGGATAAAAAGTGATAAAAAATATAAATGGGGAGAGAGGGGGATGCGTGAGGGATAAATAAAAGTGGGGAGGTGTGATTGGAGAGAGGTGTGAGAGGAGAGAGGGAGATAATGGGAATAAATAAATAAATAAAAAGGGAGATAGGGAGGGAGATGTGCATGAGGGATAAATAAAAGTGGATAGGTGTGATTGGAGGGAGGTGTGAGTGGAGAGAGGGAGATAATTGGGATTAAAAAACCATTAAAAGGGAGATATGGAGAGAGATGTGCATGCGAGTGAATAGGGGGAGAGTGGGTGTGCAATATGGGAATCATGGAGGTGGGCATGATGGGTAAAAAGAAAAAAATGGAGATTAAAACCCTAAAAAATAATTACAATAATAAATAAATAATAAAAAAATTGTGCAAATATTAATAATAATTATTATTATAACAATTTAAATAACAAAAATAATTATAAAATTTTAATGAAAACATTTTTTAATAATATGTAAAATTATATAGTCATAACAAATCCATTAATTTTCTTAATGATAATAATAATAATTAAAATAACAATAATCAAAACGATAATAAAAATTTTATTAATTTTATTTGAAATAATTAAAAAACTAATATCAATAAAATAATAATTATATTTATATCTATTTAATGATAATAAGATAGTTAACAATTTTAATTAGAGAAATTTTTTTTATCTATGCAGCAGTGTTATTATTATTGTTTTGTCTTAAACATTTAATTTATTTCATTCTCATAAAGTTGTAATCTATTATGTAATGGCTAACCATTGGGGAATTTCTGCTGACCACACAGTTAACTCTAATCGTGTGATGCCCATTCATTGATCCGAAACCCACCAAAAACAAAAAAAATATCAAAAAAATTAAACGTGCACTCAACCCACACCTTGAAAAGACTAATCGAAGCAAATAAATAACAATATAAAATAATTTAAATGGTCGGGGTGTGAAAATTCTCCACACCAGAAAAATGTTTGCCCCCAGAAATCACCCATCTTAAAGACAACCAAAACTCAGGTTTATTCCAGACCAAAACCGTTGGGGAAAAAATACGAGCCTTGACCTGACTATTCACTCTACAAGTTACACCATACTGACTCAAAGAAAACCCATAGGACAAAACAAGGGGAGAACATGAGAGGGTTCTCCACACCACATGAATTCCCCTAATGTAGGAATTTAGAACTCAAACACACAACCTGGGGGGACCAGGAAACTCCCATCCAAATGTATCAATATCTCCACAAGAATTGAACAGGACCACTGAAACTTAAACGGAACACCACAACAAGGCCAGCCAACATACCGAGGCACCAGAATAAGAAACTCCCTACTTCAACGCTACCAGAACTAAGAATTCACCACACATATCTAAAACATAACAACACCTCACATCTCAAAATAATCACTAATAAAACAAGGAAAAACACACACAATGGACAAAAATAACTTTCATGAAAAACAAATGATTCTAGAGGACACATTTAGAAGAACACAACTGCAATAATCATGAATGTATAAGTTCATCGCACTGTCAAAAGAAAATATCAACATACAATATTAGGAAATCTAGAAAAAGGAAACCCAGAATCTCTATATTTCAAGATGAAAGATAAAGAACCAATCCAAGGTCTCACATTCCTATGACACGCAAATTGTGCATGATCATCACCCAGAGACCTGAGGCTAGAGCTCTAATGGATGAAGCATCTTATTCCTCATAGTCAGACACTAGAATCCCCTGATCAGAACTCCTTCCTAGAATGAATCTTCCCACATAACATCTCTCGGTGACCTGAATGGCCATAATGATGATAGGGCTTTGGAGGGATGCTACCCAATGGCTTGGAATTCCCGAACCAGCCTTACCGATGGCACTCCCGAAGACATCCTGACAAAATAGTTTCTGGGATCAATGAAGATAACCTCTTAGGGAAGGTTCCTCCTACACACACACCTCACTAGATAGAGAGCTTTAAGAAAAACAAAAAATCACCAACTACTCTCCAAACTCCAATGATGATAAGATAACAAACGTCCACAGGTCCCAAAATAAACCCTTAAAAATTGAAACGACATGAAATGTAACTAACTAGGGAGTTCCCTACCACCCAAAGACACAATCCACTCCCCTCAATTCATTCCACCCCCATTAAGAGTCCTCCAACACATTAAAAGGAGATGAAACTTAAAAGAACGAAAACCTCGGTATGACTCATCGGCAACCCTAGGGACCATTATAGTGGAATACTCCTATGAACACAAGAAAAAAACCCAAAACATGCCTAATTCCAAAACACAATGGGAAAGAACACCACATTCAAATAAAACTGGCCCAAAGGCCAAACAAATATGTAATCAATCAAAACACAATTTTCTAAATCCACCATTTTCATTTAAATTTCAGAACCATCTTATCCAAAGTTCATTTTTCAAACACCAAAAGAACTTTTCACAAGCCAAAGAAAATCCACACCCCAATGAAAAACCTATCTCTAAACCTTTTATTTTTTAAAACACACCCAAGTAATCCTATAGATGATCACATTGGTGTCCACCCATTTACATCCACATCACCCATAAACAAGTTCCCACCCACACTTACTGGACACACCCACAAACATGTGATCATCCATATAGAGTACCAAGGGCCACATCCTTTTCACATTGAACCCTATGAATTTACTAAAATTGTTCCAATTTTAAAACTCCTATTAGAAATTAAATTAATTTTAATGAAAAAATTTCTTTTAAAAAACAACTTCCATTTCCAAAAGCATGTTTTCACCAACTGAAACCAAATTGAGTAAAATATATAGAGAACCACCAGAAAGAAGAACTTGAAGTTACACTTAACTTTATAACATGGTATTGAGACACACCCCAAGTAAGATTCAACAACTAGGAGGAACATAAACTATGAATTGAGACTCCATATGGGTCACTACTCCATGTGAGTTCCTGATGTGACACCAGTTTTCCTCTATTGTCAACCCTCAATCCAAAACAGTGACACAATACTGAAATCTTGGACTACCCCTAGCAACTCAATGTTCTGAATGAGAAAGGATTCAGGAAAACCTTATAACACCTACCTCTTAAGTCCTGATAGTCCTAATCTCCATTTACCATATACCCCAAATAACAATGTTATCCTTTGATACAATTTTTTCATGAAACCATCACGGTTCAACCCTGAAACGGTCACCCAAGCCTATCCAAAACAAGTACCGAGGGGAGTTTTCATTCCCCCCCCCCAGGATGAAAACTAGTGCTAGACATCAACGTATACTTGAGGGAATTATTTCACCCCAAGAGATAAAACCATGACCAGATAGATAAATAGAACAAACATAGCATGAAGAAAAATTAAAACCAAATCCAAAATAAACAAAGAACTGATACAGATACAAATTACACTAAAAAGATCAAAACTGGAAACAAGACCCTACTATAATGATCTCTATTTGACCCCTTGGTAACCACCAGCCACAGGCCCAAAACTACTCCCACATGAGCTTCCACTATGGAAACGCTTGAACAATTGCTTAACCAGAAACATGAATGATAAATGATTGGAGTGAGAACAAAAATTATTAGTATAGATGCCAAATGTAAATAACTGAATCCAATTGATTCATTACCCAATGATTCATGATGACACAAATTTGGAAATATGATTATGAAAATAAGGTTTTCCCATTAATACAAAATAACACCTCTTTCCCACTATGAGAACTAACTCACGCCATATATTTTTTCTTAATCATTTTACCATTTTATAAAAAAACCAAACATGAAATTTTAGTGTCGTGCAAAACGGAGATAGGTAATTAATAAATGATGACAACAAAACAGTGCAGAGGAAAATAAAAAATCCATACAAGCTGTAACCATGGGAAATTCTGAACATCCATAGGCAACCCTTGGACGCACTCAGTTCAGAAACACATACTAGTGTATGGTGAAGCCGTGTAGTATATAACCCAGTGATCACCCTCATGACAAAATCAACAAAAAATCTGACCTAGTATCTCTATCTACTAGGGGTAACCAACACTTCTAATCAGGGATCATGAGTAACTGTGACTCTATAATCTATAAGATTCTCAAGAACCCCTGATGGTTATAGTAATATTTTTTATGTAGGAGACCCTCACAATCATCACTCATCTCACTGCACCTGCCTACCCCAAACATGGATACCAATATAAAATAACCCCTAAGAGATATCCCTCCTATAAAGGTGTCCCATATTTATATACATACATTTCGTATCACATGATTGTTCCAACTGAGCTGTTATAACATATAAACTTAAAACATTTCAGAAAACATATATGGTTTCCAACCGGGGCAAAAAAGAATTTCATAATATCTTGGAAATACCACTCATATATTTACAAAGCCAAATGGGCCCTTATGTTTTAAACACACATTAAAACACTTCTCCATTATCAATAATTTTATTACCCTTTCTCAACCCACACAAAATCATGTTTCAAAATGAATGGTCAAACATTAAAGAACACATTATAAACCATGATTTCCAAATCACTTAAAACAACACTTTTAAAAACCACATTTAATATAGTCTTTAGAAATCACTCAAGAGGACCATGTTTATTTGAATACTAAAATCCATTTAGAAAACTAAACATCCATGAATACACCAATTACCATAAAACAATAAATTACCACCTATATTTTTTATAGAACATAAAATAAAAAAAATTAAACCCTTTACAACACATTTTAACATGTTTAACATGTTATACACCCATCAAAACATACCCTCCTGAAATCCTCTTTTGAAATCAAATTCACTCCAAGAAAAAAATTTAAAGCATTTCCTCTAAAATCACCATTTATCCAAATTACTTTAAAGGAACACTAACTAAAAATACTGAATCTATTATACCAATACAAAAGTTTTTTTAACCCAATAACCAAGCCATTACACAACCAAACCAATTTCATTAATAAACAATGTTGTTGAAACATAATAACAGTGTTGCATTTCAAAAGGCCTTAATTCCTTCTTAAATAAAGATAATGATTTCAGAAAATCATTGTAGGTATCATAAAACTATTCAAGTTACACTAAAACTCATTTAAAACCTATTTTTAACAAATCAAATAAATTCTAAGTTGCAATAATAATTTAAACAAGGGTGTCATAGATCAGAGAAACTAGTTTATAAATTTATTTAAAATGTAAGGAATCAAAAGAAATGAATTATGAAATAAAAACATGGAAACACCTACCAAAACCTCATGTGATTGAAATGAAAATTAAATGGGAGGATGAATGACGCCCCGCAGACAAACTACACAACCTAAATCCAAAAGAAACCTGAGATACACTTTAACACTAATATTTAGGTGTTGGGAAATAATAAACCCCACATGAAATCCCTAAAAACGAGTGAGGATAGGATTAAATGGGGTTGGAATCTTATAGTAATGAATCACCAGAGGGAGGAGCGGCAACTGGAAGAATCCCCAGAGGGGAGGGAGGCATACGAGGGATAATTGGGAGAGGGGGATGCGTGTTTGGGGAAATTAAGAGGGGGGAAGAGTGTGTGAGGTGATTAGGGGAGATATGGGAGATTTAATGATAGATAAAAAACGATAAAAAGACAAAAATGGGGAGAGGGGGATGCATGAAGGATAAATAAAAGTTGGGAGGTGTGATTACAGAGAGGTATGAGTGGAGAGAGGGTGATAATGGTGGATAAAAACCATAAAAAGGGATATAGGGAGATAGATGTGTGTTAGGGATAAATAATTATGGGGAGGTGTGATTGGATAGAGGTGTGAGTGGAGAGAGATAGATAATAGGGAGTGAAAAACAAAAAAAAGGAGACAAGTATGGAGATGTGTGTGAGGGTTAAAAGGGAGAGAGTGGGTGTGCATGTTGGGAATAATGGGGGTGTGTGTGATGGGTAAAAAGAAAAAACTGGATATTAAAACCCTAAAAAATTTAATTACAATAACAAATAAATAATAAAAATGGTGTTAATAACAATAAAAATTATTATTATGACAATTTAAATTATAATAATAATAATAATAATAAAATTAATGAAAACATTTATAATAATATTAAAAATTATATAATCAAAACAATGTCGTTTAGTTTCTTAATGGTAATAATAATAATAATATCAATAAAAATAATCATAATTTTATTCATTTTCTTTTAAATAATAACAAATTTAATAACAACCAAATAATAGCTATATTCATAACTATTTAATGATTATAAGATCTTTACAAATTTTAGTCAAAAATTTATTTTATTTGCACAACAATGTTATTATTATTATTATGTCATAAACATTTACTTTATTTCATTCTCATAATGTTTTATTATTTTATGTAATGTGTAACTGAAGGGGCATTTGGGCCGACCGCACAGTTACCACCAAGAACACGATGCCTTTGTACCAATCTGAAACACACCAAAAAGATCAAATATCAAAATATTTAGGCATGAAAACAAATCATACCATGAAAAGACTAATTGAATCCAAGAAATAATAAAACAAAATAATTTAAAAGGTCATGGTGTGATAGATCATGCATGACAAAAACAATTGGTTGTGGTCTCTATAATAAATTTCACTTAGATATGAGGTATATAGGGACCCACTATTGCTAGTTCCTAGTGGTATTTCCCATAAATAGTGGAAATTTTCTATACCACACATACCATCGATAGAGTGTATGTTTTATTGGTAATTTCCAAATCATGGGTGTTTTCTTTAATTTTTTCATTTTAAATCAAATTTTAATTTAAACATGAATTTTTTTTATGCATTAATGATGCTTTCCATAAAAAAAATTCTAACATTTCTTTCATTATAAAATGTTCTGGTTTATTTTCCTTTTAATTTTTTTTCATGGAATATATTAGTTGGGATGATTCCTATTGTGTTTTGGCTTACACTCTCTATACAAATTTGGTTTTATACAGACCCTATTGTGTATTTGATTCAGGTTATGGAATGGTGTGTTATATTGGAAGATAAAGATTCAAGTTTATCTTATTATAGATCTAGGTGGTGTTGACTTGGGGATGTTTCTCCTCTTATTGCATCATGTTTTGGGGTGATGTTTTTTATTTCTGTTGTGTCTTTGTCCTTTCAAGTTTTTGATTTTGTTATAAACTTAATATCAGGAAATTGTTATATGCATGTTTATTTGGATTTTTCAGATATGGATTTTTTTTTGTTATGTTTAATATGATTAATTTTGGTAAAACATTCCCTTTAGTTTTATTTGATACCCAGAAACTGGTTCTATCCTTTGGGTATTAGGAACACTAATTAAGCCTTATCATGGACCAGGTTGAGTACTAGTTCAGATGAAAACTCGTCTTGGTTTGTGAAAAAAACTGATATCATGGGAGGCCGTATCTTAGAGGAACATTATTTTTTAAGTTTCATTTGTTATTTAGAGATTTCATGTTTGATGGAATAGGATTATATAGACTTGATGGGTAAGTTCATAAGGAGAATCTCAAACACTTGATTATTCTGATCATTGTGTTTCTATAAGAAGTTTGGTCTTATTAGTTTCTTTAGTCCTTTGGGACTGTTTTTTGTTCTAGATATGATGATGGGAGTTGGTTCATTGGCCTCTTTTAGATCGTAGGGTTTGGAATACCATGTGGAGTTAGGACATGGTCCTAGAAGGGTCTCTTTGTTGATGTTGTGTTTGGAATATGATCGCCAACCATATGGTCAAGTCATCCACCAACAATAAGTCCCTATTCTAGGTCTCCATGAATCTCTTTGAGTTATTTAAATTGATTTTAAAACCCTTGAGTGAGAAATATGAAAACAAGGTTTTAAAGGAATCGTTGGATTTTGAAAAAAATGTGGAAAATTGATTTTCATTGATTATATTAATATGGGTTTTTTGAATGTGGGGTTTTTTTATACTAATCTTGGGATAAAGGGGTAATGGTTTAATATTATTAGATATCCTTATTATATACAAATGTTTTTTTAAATAAAATGTTTGGAAATCATTGGTTATTTTGAAAATCATGACTTGTTGATTATTATTTGAATCAGACTAATTGTATTTGGAAATTTGGTTTGAACAGTAAGTGTTTTTATAAAGAGAATTTATGCAGTTTGAAATTTGTCTTGATCTTGTTGGATAGTGGATTATAAAAACAAACTCTAGTGAATTTTTAAAAATGGAAAAAATTGTTTCTTTGGATGTTTTTTGAATGAACATGGGTGAGTTTTTAATTAAATGGTTTTGATGAAATAATGTTTTTTTGAGATGCGGGGAAATTTCTTGAATGTAATAAAAATGATTTTAATGTAAATCACGGGGATTTTACATTCTATCATGGTAGTATGATTTCATTTTTAAAAATGGAATATAGTTTTTTGACTTGGTGGTAAGTGTTCCTTGGGAAGGTACGCGAATTTTCAATTGATTTGAATGGGTTGTTTTATAAAATGAGCTTGTATTATATTTGAAATTGGTTTTTTCATGAGTTCTCACATGAATGGATTTATATAGAAATGTGGATGGATTTCCAATATTTCATGGTGGATGGGTGTCCAGGGTGGCATGAAAATGTTCATTTGAGTGAGACTTGATGAAAAAATATTGGTTAGTGTGAAAATACACCATGATTGATTGATATTATTTTCAGAAAGTGTTTTAAGCTATAAATTGGGGTGTTTTGTTAATCAATTGGTTATGTGGAATTTTTTTGTGTGTATTAGAAGTTTTTTTTATTTTCTGTTCTCTTCCTCGTGATCTAGAAGTGATACTCTTATTTTATTTTTGGTTGAGACTCTATTGGTAGCTCAGTCATGATGTGGTTTCATAGATTGATTTTTATAAATGTTTTATTGGGATGTCCTTGAGCCGGTTTACCTCTAAGTTGTTGTTCATTCAATGTGATGTTTTCTTTTATATGAGTTGGTTTAGATAGAGCTCATGGTTTCCTTTTTTCCTTTTCATCATGCCCATATAGATTTGATCGATTTTGAGGTATGTCTACAAATGGTTCTCTGTTGGAAATATTTCTAGTTGATCATTCTTAGGAATTTGTTTGCATGATTTTAATGTTAGATCCGCCTCTTTGAATGGAACCCTTCCCGTTTTTTGAAATAAGGAGTTATATGGAATCAATCTAAAATGAATCCCTATTATGATAATTCTATATATTATATCAGTTTTGTTTGATGATGTTTGGGGTGTTTTACCATGTTCCTTTTGCATTATTCTCCTTGTTCAGTGTGAGATAGAATTGTGATGTGTATCCTTAATACCCAGATTGGGTAAAATGTGTTGTTTAAAGAGGTTAATTTTGTAGTGTGTCATAATACATTATTTTTTTTCCTGGGAGTAATATGTCGCTTCATGTGTGACTAAAATAAGGTGTTTTAGTTAATTGATTAATAGCTCCTAACTTCGAGGCATTAGATTCTTCATATATCATTGCTCCAACTATAGTTCTCATAATGAAGTTGATGCTCGGTCAGGAATCTCATGGGGATTATGGTGTGTGGATAAGTTCATGCCTTTACTGTTATGGTGAGGTAGTTATATTGTTTTTATTATGGTTTCTCATCACTGTGCTTTCCAATTGTCGCACAGTGGGTGGTCGACTTACCCCCTCAAGCAACATTAACAGATATTCCCTCTTGAATGTATGTTCCCGATCATTAATCTTATGTGGAATACTAATGTGAATCTGGTGTGGTTATGGTTTTTATCCATACATATGTGAAGAGTGGTGGGTGTTTAATAGTTTGGGTTGTAGTGTTCAAATCATTGTATTCCCCTCCATCCCTTCCCCTTATAGTTGGTGTTTTGGTTAGTGTGGGATGTTTTTGTTCAGTTTTATACACTTCATTTGAAGTGGGTTATTTAAATGTTTTTTTCATTATTCATGGATATGAATTATTGGTTATTGTTAGATTTCTTTGGTTTTACTATCACATAAGGCCTGATCATTGACTTATGATGAATTTTCATTTCATCATTGATAGTCATTTCTTAATTGTGTGGAGAACCACCCATGTCTCATTGACTTTTCTTCGTAGAATTTGTTCAATTTTTGTTGTTTTATAATAGTGGATAGTGTGTTCCATCCTCCCTTGAAATCATTAGGAAATCATTAGTGTTCTTCAATGGGGGTGATCATTGGGATTATTGGTAGAAGGACCAACAATCAGGTCTTTGGCTTGGTTGCAGATGTAATGGCTTGGTCCTTCCTTTGATTCATGGGAAATAATTGAGGTTTTCTGTCTTATTTAGGGAAAGTGGATTATGATCAGTACATTTTCGTTGAAATTTCCCTGTATTAAAATGTAACATCATGATGATGTGAACCCCTTTGGATTTGATCAGTAATATTGGGATTTTCATGGATTACTGAGGGTGGAAAGAGTTATTGGTGGGGAGAATTTTCACATGCAGGTTTTCATGTTTTGATATATGTTTTAGTCTGTTGGAAATCCCAGTTTTTTATCAGGTTTTGGGTGTACGGGTACTGAGTTTTGAAGGGTTTAATTTGTCTAGTGTGACCCTTAGGGTTGAACCTTTGGTTCGTTTGAGAGTTCATATAGAAAAGAAGAAATTGTTTCGTAGTATTTTCCTATGCATGATTTATATCACAATTAAATAAACTATGAGACCTTACAAAATTAATCATTATGTAGGTGTAAAACCTACCATAGAGTTGGTGAACGGTCATGCCACCGATCAGGGGTGACCTTGTAGTTAGTTTCCATGGCTGGTTAACAGTTTCCACTCGATTTAAAAAACTATGGATCCTTACTATGTGGCACTGCCCAAAATTAGAAAATGTGATTTTATTTGTTTTTTCCCACATTATTTTTGGACACAAATCCTCCCAAATCTCATTCCCCTGGTTCACCCAGACCTAGGTTTCCCTCTATCTTACCGCCTAATCTATTCCTCCTCCTCATTTGGTGTATATCTAAGGGATCATCAAGTTGGGGATACATTTTCAAGGTATTTTTCATTAACATTATCCCTCATCTTCTTTATTATTTAATTTATCCAGGATTTCCACTTCTATGTTGGTCACACTAGACCTAGGGTACTATTATCCCATGTTTTTATGGGTTATTGTTCATTTAGAGTTTTTCCTCATAAATCTAGGGGTTTTAAACCATCAGTGAGTAATTTCGGGTGTGCATTGCCATTCCTCCTTAGATTTGAGGTAGTTGGTTCCATGTATTAAAATTATTTGGTGAATTTAGTTTTCTTTCACATTTAATTTAGCATTTTCCATGATATTTTTATGTGGTTTGAATGTTTATTTCAAAATTATTAAGTGTGTGTTTGATTTTTACATGGAACTCTTACATGAATTGGGGTATTTCTCATGTGTAATCCCTTGTTGTGTCACATGGAATGATTTTATAAATTATAAAATTTGATTATTATATTATGTAAGAACTGGAATTTACATTTTGTTAGTGAATTTTTTTTCATTTAATTTTAAATGATAAATTTGGATGTATTTTTTTGTGGAAAATCCTTTTGGTATTCTTGAAATGTGTTTTATAAATTATAAAAATGATTAATTAGATTTTGAAATTGGTATAGAGCATGTTTTGAATTGTTTTGGTGTGTTTTATTTGTGGTGAACTATTGGTATGTATTGAAAGTGGTTCATTTATACTGTTTAAATGGTGTAAGTTAGGTTTTGATATGATTATCATGTGCTATTGGTTTTAATTTGGTGTTTTCTATGAAATCAGGTGCATTTTTTGCATAAAATATTGTGGTTCTAATTTGAAGTGTTTATTAGTGGTTTTATTGATTTATTAAATTATATGTGTCATGACCCGTCCTAGTGGGGATAGTGTCATGAATACCCCATGTCCGCCTCCAATAGTCTAGGGGATGGAGACTAGTACCAACATGGCATATCTCACAAATGGAATTCGTTTTAAAATGTACATGTAAACACACACGCGCATCTAGAACAGAAACCATCAACAAAATTTCTTGAAAACACTAAAACAATAACCACAATGTACTGTATGAAGTAAAGTATAAATTGAAAAACAAGCCAGTATACAAGCCCACTAAAATGGGAAATTGAACACAAGAAAGTACTAAAGTCACTGGAAACTAATCATTAGGAAACCCTACCTGAAGGGTAAGTGCAATTTAGTAGTTAGAAGTTGTATGATCTCTCAGCATCTTCAAAATCTCTCTAAGAACAACCTATTCTGGGATGACCTACATCATTATCAAATCATTTATCGTCTACACAATACATGACATGTGAGGGACACACTCATGAAGGGGTGAGTAAAATTTTACTTATTAGGTCATCCTAAAACCATAAAGGAATGACCACAACAGAACGATAAAAATGATGTATTGTTAGTTCACACAGGTATATGTCTATGACACTAAAAGAAAGTTTAGCGGATGTAGTACACAGAACACCCAGAATCGATGATACATGCAGTCCTGATGAAATACCTAGTTCTAATTAGACACATATTAATAACAAGGAACATAGTCCTGATGAGACACCTAGACTCAGTAAGTCATGTAGACTCCAAGAAAAAATCCAGAAAGATGAATAGTAACTGAGTCTCTACCACCAATAGGATTCTGTTTGTAGCATGTTTCTTCTAGGAGAACCTATTCCTCAAGACTAATTATAGAAGTCAAATTCAATGAGAACATATTTAGAGTATCTAATAAGTATCACCATGTTGTGAGGGTCCCAACTCCACAAACGGATCATAAAACATACATACGGATTTGAAGTTATGTCCATTTACGTAAAAAAGGGACAGGTGGGGTTTTGGTCCAATCTGACCCGATAGGATCAACCTCACCAACTTTGGTCCCCCATGTCCCAACCCCTAGGTTCCAACCCAACTTTCCATGCCCGATCAACCCCATCATACCCTACCCACCCCGCCTTTCTTGTCCCATCGACCCTTACTCATCCCACCCCACCGTGCCTGCTCCACATCGTCAGGCCCGTCCCACCAAGTCGTGGATTTCCCACCATGTCATGCCTGGTCCACCCCATCATGCCTAGCCTACTTGAGAGGGCCAATTATATCTACAAGAATCTGGTTACTACAACATCCCCACCTTATTAACATGACTGACATTTGATCCAGCCGCTCCTCCCACATGTGGTCCTTAGTACCACGTTCAAGCCTATTGATGTGGTGATTTTTCACATAGTAGGTCCATACCACCACATCCCTCCCAAGAAATTTATCCGATAACCATCCATGGATGCACTGCAGCTTGCTCCTCTACCACCAGCTATCGAGTTGGTGGCCATCTACTGCCAGGTGGTTGCGCCGCTACACTCTGATGATGGAGACTTCTATTCTACAGGGCACCACCGCCGTCCTGCTACTCCATTTTTTGAGATAGAAGAACCATTGTGATCCTCTTGTCACAACATTCACTAATTTGGCCTTTGTTCCACATTACCTTCACTCTATGTTTCCAATTGTTTTTAGAACCTCCAAGAAAAATGTGTGGCAACCACGGAGGTTCGTCAGAGAATAATACAAGAACGATGATATAAGAAATCACTATGAATTCTCCATGAAAAAACTCATCCATTTTATTTAATCCTTCACTTGTACCATTAGAAATATGGGGATGAAAAAAATTCTTCACATAGATTACACTCCCTTTAATACCTCATAGCAGATGACCCCATCCCTCAAGAATGATTGACCAGAAGATCAACATGTTCTTGGGTTGATACACGTTCATCGTTTGAAATAATGAACATGGAAGAATTCAAATAGAAAAAAACCACTTCCTAGAGTTTGGTTCAGTCGACGTCGTCATTTCATTGTTGTTGGTGATCCATCGAGATTCATCGCAATCTGTCATCTCATTGATCCTTGATCCTTGCCACGTCATTTGCCATCATTCTCCAATGATCACCGAGATCTTATCCAGTGCTCACAGGGAAGGAGAAATAATTCTCATCATAAATTCCTATTAACATTTAAAAATAGAATGTGTGTTTCATCATTAATGAGTTTCATCATTAGATTCATTTCAACATTACACACATTTTAGGGTTACCACATCACTGTTTTTCATCGTCATAGAGTCACTACATCATAGAGATAATGTGTCCTTGCGTAAAGTCCAAGAACGGTTACGTTTAAAATAGTTTTATTAAAAAACATAAACGATAGTTTCATCCATAAAATAAATTTTAACCTCACACCATGTCGATCAAGGTTGTTCCCCACCTATGGTAGAGTCATTGTTTCGAATGTAATGGTTCACTTAGATTTTCGTTGTAGGTGACTTTTTAAAAGATTATATAGTTCAATGATATCTTTATGAGTGATTTCAATTAAAAAATAAACATTAATCTATGATTTGTTACAGAAACACTGGGACATGGAATTTCTTGTCATATCGACACATGATCTAAAAATTTTCTCAATAAATTTATAAAAATAATTTGGAGAAAAATCTGATTCATTACAAAATGTGTGGTGTGAATGTGGTATTTTACCTGATTAATCATGAATTTGATTTTAAAAGTGGGTTTTTTTATGAAATTTGGTGTTTTTAATGTGCAAACACTTGTGTTCCAGTAAATGGAATTTTATAAATCATGAAATTGTCTTATTAATCTATGGGTGGGGTCCCAATTTTGTTTTGATATAGAATTGATATAAGTTTTCTTGAAGAGTCTTTCGGGTTCACTCTTAGTTGAAAATCATTTTTGGTGTTTATTGAAATTATAATATATATTTTTATAATGGTTTATTAAATTATATTAATGGTACATGGAATAATTGGGAAATTAATTGGTGTTTGTGTGTGTGTTTCTAGAAATTTATTTTGGTGTGCAACTTGTGGATAGTGATATGTAATGCTTGGTTTGGTTGATGAAGTGAATGGATGTTAAATTATGTGACATGTAAAACATGATTGATCATAAAAATGGAAGACCTGGTATCTTGGTGGGTGGACTAGGACTAATATTCTAGTGATTCAAATGTGGCTTTAACCTTGTTTTACATAGTGGGATTGATGATCATAACACTAAATAAATATGAATGATGATTTTAGACCACTAAAAATTTGGATGATAATCCTATCAAGTGGCTCGTGCATGAGAAAGTCATTAGTCTAGATTCTATACCCAATTTCACTAACATATGAGGTACCTAGGTCCCCACTATTACTATTTAATAGGTATATTTCTCATATATAGTGATTATTTTCTAGATGTATCTTACCAATGGAATATAATAAGGTGATTTTGAATTTCAAAGGAATGTATATTTTCTTCAAAGTTGTTTTCATTAAAACATATTTCTATTTTATGATTTATTTATTCAATTTTTTTATTATTTAAAGTCGTTTTCTATAAAAACAATTCTTGCATTTCTTTCATTATAAAACATGCAGGTTTATTTTCCATTTACTGATTAGAGCATGGAATCTTTTATCTAGATGGAATTCCAATAGGATTTCCTCAAACCATGCATACACCTTTGGGATTATATAAAATCCGATGTATTTTTGTTTTAGGTTATGGTGATTTGGTTAGTGTTGTAATATTGGGTTTCTAGTGGCTCGTGTTTTGGATATTGGTTGGAGGCTTGAGGATGTTTCTCTTCTTCTTGTATGAACATTTGGGGTGATGTTTTTGTTTCCATTTATGTCATAGTCTTTTTTATAATTTTTTTATTTTTAAACATAAAATATGGAAATTGTTAAAGTTACATTATTTTTTATTTATCAAATCATGATTGTTGGTTTTTATTATTATTTTAATATGATTAACTTAATAAAATAGTTCCCTATTTATTTATTTGATACCCAGACACTTATGGAATCCCATAAGGATTGTTAATTACCTTGAATTATTTTCGTGGACTAGTTCAAGTGCCTTTTCAAATGGAGACCTTCCTTGGTTCGTGAAAACCTATACCATCATAGGTTTCATACCACTTAAAATAAGATAATGTCTCTCATGTGTAAGGTGGACTACCACATCACAATGTGATATGCTTTGCTTTTCACTTTTCATTTAAATGGATGTTAATAAGAATAAATATAAGGAATATATATTATATTTATAAAATTATATAAATTCTGGACAATAATACATCATATTAACCTCGAACCATTAACTTGTTAATGGAATGATATTGGTTCTTGTGCAAACATATTGTCTACCATCTCGAAAAAGAGATGCAGCTCATTTTTTTATCAAAAATTCTGAGAATGGTTCTAATAATGTTTATAGTTATTTAATATTATATTTATAAAATTGTTTTCATAATTTTAGAGAATGGATTTATATCCAATATGAGATAAACATATCTTTCATAACCATACGTGCTTTGTAAAATAAGATAATTGACACCATAAATAATGAAAATAATTAATCATTGTTAAAAAATATATCATAAAATTTTATAAGAGGATAATATATGATATATAAAATTTTATTATTTTTTTGATACAAATCAATAACATTCTTAATTCCATAACCAGTGTTGTTGTAATATATTCATCCAAAAAGAAGTGTGAGGTAATAGACTTCGTCTAAATTTCCCCTCATTTAGGAATATTTATTATTGTTCACTTAATTTTTTTTACATAGTGTATATAATATTACTTTTATATTTAGTTCCATGATTACTCCATACTTCACTTTATTTTAAGTTCAATATTTATAATTTCATCCTGGAGGATTTTACTTGAATATTAATAAGTGGTAAGAGAATTTTTCTTAATTTCTATTTTATTGAAAAATATTCATTAATATATACCTACTCAGTTATATGTGTTGTATATACTAATAAATTTACGTATTTAACATTAATAATTATTTATTTATAATGATTACTATTTAATTTATTGTTTATTATTTATGGGGTTACAATTTATATTTTACCGAATAGCTAAAAAAATCTTTTACATTCTAAATTTCGTTTGTGATCATTAAATTTATCTTGAAATAATAACATTCATGTGATCATTTTTCATTGTAAATTACATTTTAATTAAATATAAATTTAATTATATAATGAATATGATAATTTTTTATATGGTATACCAATTTTAAATTGGGTTTTCATCAACTTTTATTTGTTAAACATGTGAAATGTTGATAAATATATATCCTTTACTAAATACGGATCTTGGATTATAAGATATAATGATTGACAAATTAAATATATTATTTGGTATAGGAGGAATTCATTGGATGTTTTTTTATATTTAGGGCCCAGATATTGATAGTACCTCGATACTTCATCATGTTTAATGAGACAAATTAGTTTTCAATGTAAGATGTGTTTTTACCAAGTAGTTTTCTACAGTCTTGAAAAATGTCTTGAAAGTATTGGTATTCATGATTTCTATGATAATGATATCCAATAATTAATTATTTCCATAATTTAGAATGTAGTTATTATTATTCTCCATGTGATTTTCACAATTATAATATCTCTTGATGCATAACATTCTCTATTAATCAGTTAAATGGGAAGTGTGTTTAGTTATTTACCTTTCAATATTAATTTTCCCTTATCAAATTATGTCCCTCTAGTTATTGAATAGATGGAAGTTTTTTTCACTTATATACTAATTCATATTTTTTACTCATTATTTAATTATGATAAATTATGATGTTTATAATGATTACTGAGAATTTTTACCCAACCATATTTCAATTTCCATCACCTTGATATGAAGAAGAATTATTTTATTGACTTTATAGATGATAAATTTTTTCCATTAATATGCTTGGTATTGTATTTCAATTTGTAATTCTTGTATAAAATTTCTATCTAACTCTCTAAAACTAGTAAACTAATCAGTCCCTTTGGATTTTACACCATATATCTATGTCAATGTAAAAATATAGGCATCATATTTGTTATAGTGGATTTGGTTTTATTGAAGTTGGTATCATGGGAATATTATTTTAAAAAACAAGAATTATATGAATAGAGAAATGGATTGTGTGACATAACTCTTTTATATACAATGTTTATATGTATATAATAACATACTATTAGTTTTTTATAGAATATATTATGTGTTTTCACTTGAAATACATCCCATTCTGGATAATAAAGGTTGATGTTGTTTTGTAACCGATGTACCTAGGGGTGATAACATTGAAAATGGTTTGTTGGGAATGAACTAATCAATACATGGTTCATGAATATAGTCATTTTTTCTCAACTTGTTTTACATGCTAGAGTTGTACAGTTTTGGTAATTCATTCTTTCTTTATACGACATTATTAATGAATTGAAAATAATTTTATCCCCAAAAAAATAATTCTTATTATTTTGAGCATAAAAATGATTAGGTTCTTAATAATATATTAATTGTTACATAATAATTGAAATTATACATTATGATTAAAAATTCAAAATTTTATAACCTAATCTATAGTTTTATACTATTCATTAGGTGCATATTATTTTTCTTGAAAATACAACAAGGTACAAAATGTGTTGATAGAATATAACTATTTAACCGAATTAAAGGATATACTCAATTTAGTTTCAACAATATTTGAAGATAATGTGTTTATGAAAATATTAACTTCCTGAGTTTGTTTATCTTTAGTCCCTTTCTCAGTGGAAATCACCTCTTAGGGTTGAGTAGATGCAGATCGAGGAAGGTAGTCAGTCTCTTATGTTTCTTGTATGTCCTTAGAAAAAATTATGGAGGCATATCTGAGGATTCTCTCAATTGGGAAAAAAAGTAAAATTATGAAAAGTAATGGGTGATCTCAGTTATCTCATAGGCTATCAAATCAAGAATTTTTTTGTTCATATGTTCCCTCAAGCCATCTATGAATTATTTCATGCTTTCCACCATTATTTGATATCAAAAATAACCTCACCTATCATACAGAAGAAAAAAAATATCGTCTATGGAAAATCACAAGTCAATAATTGGAAAATTCATCAATGGGTAATTGTTTAATGAATTAATGAAATAATCATTAGAAACCATTACTGATTTTTTATTATTTTTATAAATTTAAAAGAGTTAGATATATATATATAGGTTGTGGAACTACCTCCCCAGAAATAGTTCCATGTTTGACACATTCATATTATTTGTTGTGGAAAAAAAAAATTTAGATTCCCTATGTGTAGTCTAGTGATTAACCCTTGGAAGTCTCCTGAAAATGATTTCACAAAAAAATTGTCACTTTTAATTAGAGATGAAAATGTGGTGGTTTTTTAATTTATTGGTTTTTAAATAAACAAAATAAATGTAATTAATTATTAAAATTATTAAAATTAAATTGTAATTTTACATTATTTGAAAATATGTTATGGGAAGTGTGATTATGTCATGGTTGGTTTTTATTAGAAATGCATCCTTAATCTATTTAATTCAATAAATTTTTTTTTGAAAATTAGTTCAAAATGAGGTTCCCCGATAATTACCACTCACTCCACTGGTCAAATGTTTATGGTGAGAAAATACATTACCAAGATCTCAGTTTGGTCTAATCTTCTTCTATGTGAAAAAGAGTTTCAATGAATATCCTCAATTGACTTGGGAAATACCCGATCACATCATGTTTATTACAAAAAATCAAGAACATCCACTACCACTATTACATGTACTAATGATCATCATGTACTTTACTAGTAATCCCTAGTATATTCCATAGTATATAATCCAAAAAAAATTTTAGTGAAATAATTATAATTTACTATAGAAAATAATCATCTTGACAACCAAAAATAAAGAATGATCACAATTAAAAAAATCAGAATATGAATTTGATAACAAAATTACATAATATAGAAAGACAATTAATTCAATTATTTCTATGAACTAATGTGTCACATAATATAAATATAAACCTTCCCAAATCCCTAAAAATATATACTCCGCCATGGTATGTGTGATAACGATGAATGGGGTAGAAGAGGGCATTAAAAATATATGGAAATGAAACGAAATAAAATAGATAAATAAAAAATGATCTCCGCCTTGATGCTATAAAATAAATATGATGAATTGAATGTGTAGGGTGGGAGGATCTATCATGCTTTTATAGTCCATTATTTTATTTCAAAGGATGATTCATTGCATCCCTAATAAATATCCAATTCAAACATTATATCCTTAATTAATGTTGTTAATAAATTTATTGAATATATCACATCCAAATATTAGTGTATTTTCCGATGTGTAGTAAGAGTTATGTCTATTTTACACTGAGAGGTTATTATTCCAAAGAAGAGCCACCAAATTTAACATATTCTGATTATCAGTCATTTATGACCATGGAAACGCCAAATTAATTCCTAAGAGCCATCATGAATGTTGTTCCCAATGTCTTTTGTGTCCAAACACTAAATTTTAGATTATGTAGAACCTCCAATTATGATATTTAGACACAATAAAAATAATCTTCAGATTTATAAATAGTCTTGATGCTCCAATTTGTGAGCTTGTTTTGAGCTTCTATAAGTTGTATTTGGCATTTGGTCTAGAATGATGAAATGATACCCCAGATGCTTTTAATTTTAAAAACAATTAATTTCACAATTTCGATAAATATAGAAAATGTTATGGAAAAAATACATAAATTATATTAAAATGATAAAAATTAAAAATAGGCCATTTTGATTATTTAGATCAAAATAAAACTATAATCATAAAATGTGAAAATTTATATTGAAATAACACTTTGGTGGGATCTAAAACATTGAAATTAAATAAAAATTATTAAAAATAATTTCCCTATCAATTCACCAAAAATAAAAACATGGTCTCCTGGACAATTAAACATCAAAATAATATCCAAGAAAATTCAAATCACATACCCATTAGATCTACAAATCCACTCAAAGAAACAACAAGATATCACACATCATAAAAAACCATTTTTTTCATGCTCTCTATTTGGATCATTTAATATATTTCCACTACATTTCTTATCACATTCAAACAAAAAACATACCTCACTTGAATTTTATCTCATCTCACAATTGTGGTTTTTCAACATGTGTTTTCTCATCCAAACTCATGAAATATTCACTATAGTCTTGGAAAATCCATATTTCTCCACCCAATTTGAGTCAAGGATATGTGTTTATCATGAGTATTTCTTCTGGTTTGTAGGATATAGATGTTAACAATTCTAAGGCCGAATGATGTGGTATTGGTTGATTTTTAAGAAAAATTGCATGATTCTTATTTTCACTCATGTATAGTATCCGGATCACTCCCATTATTGGAAAATATAATCCATCATCAAGAAAACTCAAGGAATTCTCATTATATTCATCATTCTAGTAGAAAAACATTTCAATCTTCTAGAACATAATTTTTCTTGATTGATTCAGATATGAAGAACATTATTTCTTCCTTATATTCTCTAGAAATTCAATTATTCTCTCATCAAGAATGATCTTGATAGGCATAACTATCAAAAACATTAATTCATTTGTTGTATCATCATATCTTCATCATTTTATTTCCACCTAATTTATCAGAAAATGATGTAGAAAAATACAAGATATAATTCCCCACACTTATATTCGACTAAATCAAGCAATCTCACTTCCTGAGATAGTTGTATATGGAATCCTATCTAGTAATGTGGCTAAACTAAGAGGGTTTTCATGATTTCTATGTAATAAAAGTATTAAATTTACAATTTATTCTATAATTAAAATGATTTTCTTGAAAAGGGGGATTTGAAACCAAATAAATTCCTTAATATTTTATAAAAAAGGTTCCTAAAACCCTAATTTTTTGACATAAATAAATAAAAATACACTTCAATCTTGCAATCTCTTGTTCTCTCGAGAAGATAGGTGAATATAAATAAATAAAAAACTGGTTCAAAAGACTCATCCAATTGTGATTTCAAAAATAAAGATAATGTGTTTTCACATGGGATTCAAAAATTTAAGAACTCTTGATGAAATTCCGCAAATATTTGAACATGAAATACTATCATTTTTAGAATTAATTTATGCTCAATTTCATGGAATAAACTATTTCACTCATATACTTGGGATTTAAAATTTTCAATGATAATTATTTCAGCTAAAAGTTAAAAAACCTTAAAATTGAAAAATAATCTCAAAAAAAATTGAAGCCAACATTTTTTTAATGTTGAAAAATAAACAAAATTTTAAATCTTAAACTAAAAATGTTACCCACTCACTTAAATGGTATAATTTACTCAATGCATTTAATTGGAAAAAATATGTAAGCAGTTTCTAGAGTTAATCAAAACGAGAAAGAAATGGTAAAGGAGTGGTATAACCAGACTTATTATTACATAAATGTTGTGTTAATCATCTATGTGATACTCTCTGAAATCCTCTTAGGAAAATATAAATAAAAGAACAGAAGAAATTTATTAAAATAAAATAAAATAGAAATAATATGAGAAAATAAGTAAAGATATTGTTTTAATTCCTCAATGTGGGCCCAGGGTTTTGAAAAACTCTATATATGTTATTTAATTCTGTTATCCCCACTCTAATAGTGGGTGAAATATCTTTTCATATGTTCAAAAAAACTTCTTTAGAGCATATAATTTTTCCATTTTATTGAAAATTACTTTAATATTGTATGCCATATACACCACATGGTAATTAGATAAAAATTGCATGGTTAGGGTAGGATATAGAATGAGTCCTCGTATTTCTTGGTTTCCACCTTCAAAACATCCCCTTCATTATCTAATGATTTCTCAAGGTATGCTACAACATTGGAATAATAAAATGGAATGTAATAGTGTACCTCTATTTTAACAAAATTAATGAAATAATAATCAATATCAAATTAATCACCTATAATATGAGAAATGCACGTCTTGTTTTCCCTAAGAAAACAAATTTGGTCTGCTCATAAACTCACTATAATAAGTTTTTAACTTGTTTGGGGAGTTTCCTATGTACTTAATTAAGTCAATATTATTTTCCTTGGGAATCCACCAAGGTAATAAATTGTTTGATCGAATCTAAAAGTTTAACACAATTCGAGGAGATAATCAATTTAGTTTCAATAAAATTAGAAAATAACGAGTTTATTAAAATATCATATTCCTATGTTTTTCATCTTTAATTTCTTCCTCAGTGGAAATAACTTCTTGGATGTGAGTATTATCATATAGAGGTAGGTTTTCAGTCTCCTTCATTTTATGAATCTCCTTAGAAAAATCCGGGAGTACTAAGGGTTTATTTTACTTCAACATGGAAACATCATAAAATATTGAAAAGAAATAGGAAGTCATAGTTAGATCTGGGTCCATCACATCATGAATGTTTTTGTTCTTGTCCTACATTAAGCAATTATTTAATTCTATTAATGTTTTCCTCTAAATATTTTATTTCCAAAACAACATAACATATATTATAAAATAAGAAACACCATCCTCCGTAGAAAATGGAGTCACAATAATTAGTTCTTCCATTAGTGGGTAATTATTTCATGAATTAATGAAATAATCATTTTCAGAAATCAATGTTTTTTTTTAATTTTTTAATTTTTAAAGAGTAATATATTTATAATTGGGTTATGTATATGCTTTCCCAAAAATGGTTCCATATTTGATTCATTCTTATCAGGGGGTGAGGAAAAATTATTTTTTATTCCATAAGTGTATTATAATGATTAGGCATTGGAATTCTCCAAAATAAGAGTTCACAAAAAATAAATTGCCACCTTCAATTAGAGGGAACAATGGGGTGGTTTTGGATTGATTGGTTTTTGAAGAAACAAAATTAATGCAATCAATTAAGAAAATAATTAAAAATCAATTGAAAATATACATTATTAAAAAACATGATATGTAATGGTTGATTAGGTCTAGGTTAGTTTTCCTATTTAAATTCAATCATTCTTCTATTTAATTCAATCAATTTTGGAAATGTATTTTGAAATGAGATTCCTTAATCGTTTCCTCTCACTCCTTTGGTGAAATGGTTATGGTGAGAGAATACCTTACCATGATCCACGTTTGGTCTAATATCATTCCATGTAAAAGAGATTTTCAAGGAATATACTATATTGATCTGGGAAAAACCCAATCACATCATGTTTATCCCAAAAAATCAACAATATACACTACCCCTTGTAGAGGTAAGGATAATCTTCTAGAAGATCTATGTAATGGGCTACAAGCCCCCTAGGCCTTCGGGAAAAGTAATGGATCTCCCTCTACCCAGTTAAAAGAGGTCTTTTATTTTATTTAATAATAATATAATGATTCATCCCCAACCATTAAAAAAGATAGTATTTTAGTACTTCCCAATCCCTAGTATATTCCATCGTATATTAACAAAAAATTAGTTGAGATACATAATAATAATTTACTAAAGAGAAAATCAATAATATATTCAAAAATTAAGATTGATACCTCTTGATAAAAAATCACTATATGAAATTGAAAAAAATGTTACATAATAGAGAAAGGAAATTTATTCAATTATGTCAAAGAACTAAAGTATTAAAAATTTAAAAACAATCCTTCCCTAATCACTTAAAATTTTTACCTTGCCATGGTATGGGTAATATATATGAATGGGTATGAATAAGGATTTAAATATATATTGAAAATAAAATAAATTAAAGAGATAATCTAAAAAGTTCTTCTCTTTGGTCCCGCCAATGGAATGGGGTGGAATGAAATATTTTGGGAGGGTGGATCTCTCAAATAGTTATAGGACCTAAATTTCCATTTAAATATGATAAATTTGATGCCCAATAAATGACCAATTCACATGATACATCCTTCATTGAATATGTTAATAACTTTTATGAACATCTCATCTCCAAATTTCAGCATATTTGGACATTTGAAGTGAGAGTTAGGGTTGTTTTACTCTATGAAGTTATTATTCCAAAGAAGACTCACCAAATGTCACATATCTAGATTATCATGCATTAATGACAATGTAAATAGTCAATTAATGCATGATATATATCATAAATATAGTTCTAAAACATAGTTTGGGACCACCCACTAAATTTTAGAGTGTTGGGACCCTCCAATCACGATATATGGTCCCAATATAAAAACATCCCAGATCTATAAATAGTTTTGAAGGTACAATTTGTGAGATTATTTGGAGATTCTATATGATGGATTCATCTCTCGGTCCATAAGGATGAAAAGTATCCCCATAAGTTTATAATTCCAAAAATAAATAATTTCACAATTTAAATCAACAGAAAAAATTTATGGAAAAAAATACATAAATAATTTTAAAATTGTAAAAATCCAAAGCATTCCATTTTGATGATTGACCTGAAAATACCACTATAATAACAAAATGTGGAAATTTATATTGAATGAAAACATTAGTGGGACATAATAATTGAAAGAAAAAAAATTTAAAATACTTTCTTTATAAATTCCCCAACACATATAACATGGACTTCTGGACAAGTAAACATCAAAATAAAATCAATGAATATTCCAAACAATGACCCATGAGATCAATAAATCCACGCCATGAAACATAAAGATATCATACCTCATAAAAAATAATTATTTCTAGTTCTACATTTAGATAATGTAATTCCACTTTATTTCATATCCCATTCATACAAAAAAACTTCATCTAATAAATATTCACTCATTTCACAAATGTGAATTTTCAAAAATGGTTTTCTCATCCAAACTCATGAAAGATTCACTATAGGTTTATAAAATTACAATGTATCAACCTGATGTGAGTCAATGATATTTGATTATCAAGACTGTGTCATCTTCTTGGTAGGATATAGATGTAAAAAAATCAGAAGCAAAATGAGGAGGGATTGGCTGTTTTTGAGGTAAAATTGCATAATTTTAATTTTCACTCATTTGTGGTATATAGATCAATCCCCTTAATAGAAAAGCAGCTCCAATATCATGGAAACTAAATGAAATTTCATGACATTCAACATTTCATTAGTTAAAAAATCTAATCTTCTCAAACATAGTGTTTCTTGAATGGTTCAAATAGGCACAACATTGTTTCTCCATTGGAAGCTCCATAAATTCACTACTTCTCTCATAAACAAAGATCCCAAAAAACATTAATCTTCAGAAACATCATATCTTAAACATCTTATTTCCACAAAATGTTTTAAAAAATGAGGTAGAATAGAAAAAGATATATTCCCCCACAGTTATGTTCAAGTAAATCATGAAATTTCACTTAAAGAGTAGGTTATATAAGGGAAATTATTATGTAATGTGGATTAAATAATAGGTAGTTCATTATTTCTTAGGGATATAACGATTAAATGTACATATTAGTACTTTTTAAATTATTTTTCATGAAAACGGGTCTTTAAAAAGAAAAACAATCCTTAATCCTTTAAAACACAAGTACCTCTAGACTTCATGTTTTGATGGGAATAAATTGAATTCTAGTAATAGTAAGAATGGTCTAGATCTCACAAGATGTTAGGTGATTGTAAACAATATGAAAGAAATCGTTCAAAAGAATCACCAAAAATTGATTTCAAATATAACGTTAGTGTGTTCTGGCAGGGTATTAAAAAATCAAATACCTTTTGATGAAATTCAAAAAATAATTTAAATTTAAATATAGTCATTTTTATCATTCATTTTCGCTCAGTTTCACGGAATAAATTGTTTCACACAAATGTATGGGTTTGGAAAATTTCAATGATAATAATTCAAGAAAAAATTTTTTAGAAACACATTAATACAAAACAAGAGAAAAATAGAAATTTGAGAAAAAAAATATTTTTTAAGATTAAAAATAAACATCAATTGAAAATACTAATCTACAAAGTCCACCCCCCCCCCCACACATAAATGGTACAGTGTTTTAAATTCATTAAAATCTAAATAACATGTAAGATGATATGATAATTAATCACAGAAATTGAGGAAGTGTAAAAGAGAAGTCCAACATGACTTATTTATAAAGAGATGTTGAATTAATATCCTTAGTGTTACACTCTAAATACCTATAAGAAAATGAAATATAAAAACCATAATTAATTTATTAAAATAAAATAAATAAAAAAATAAAATCGGAAAAGATGGATAGATCTTGGTTTAATTCCCCCAAGTGGTCCCTAGGTGTTGACAGCCTCTAGGAGGGAAATAAATTTTATTTATCCATAATCAGATGATGGTATATGTTTCTTTCTCATGAACCAACAATAATTCTTACTTATTTAATGTACTTGTTCCCTTTTTGGAGCTCTGTAGATATAATATGCTAAATCCACCCTAAGGTAAATGAGATAAAACTCACATTGTGGGGTAATAGAATTAATATGTCCTCCTATTTTTTGTTTCCACATCCTCTATAACTTCTTCATTCTCTAGTGATATATCAAGGTATGCTGCACCAGTGGAATAATCAAAGAAAATGTCAGAGTGTACTTCTATTTGAACATAATTAATGCATGAAGAATTAATATAAAATTCAACCGCATTAATTTGAGTTTCACGCGTCTCATTTCCCAATGGATACGCACTATAGTCTCCACTTGAACTCCCTATAACAATTGTTCAACATGTTTCCAGTGTTTCATATGTTCTACATCACGTCCATCTTATTTTTCTTCATAATCACCATTCCATTATATTTGTTGGCTAAATCTAAAAATTTATCAAAATATAATTTGATACTCTATTTAGTTTCAACAAAATTAGAAGATAATGTGTTCATGAAAATATTTCCTCTCTGATTTTGTTCTACATGAATATATTCCTAAGTGGAAAGAAACTCTTGGATTTGAGTAGTAGTAGATAGAGGACGGTTGTCAGTCCCTTTAATTTCATGGATCTTTTTACAAAATTCATGGAAGAGTACGAGGTATTCATAGAACATGAAACTATATAAAATTCATTAATCCAATGGGAGAAATATATTATCTCCCCATACATTTATTTAAAAATTAGTTTTTTTATGTCCTCCCTTGGGACATCTCTGAATTTGTTGAATTATTCCACCCCCTTATTTGATTTCCAAAATAACCACACCTTTCTAACAATAGCGAAAACACCATCCTCCACATAAAAGGGTGAGTCAATAATTGGTTCCTTTATCGAGGGTAATTGTTCCCTGAAATAAAGAAATACTCATTAGAAAATAAAATAGAAAAGGATTCTATTAATTATTTTAATTTGAACAGAGTCAACTATTTTAAGTTAGGTTATGGAAATGCCTCCCCAGCAATGGTTCCATGTTTGACTCCCACCAGTCATGTGGTGTTGAAAAATATATTTTTTAATTCCCTATATATATACTAATGATTATCCTTAGGAATTGTCCTAAATATTAGGGCACACAAAATAGTTTTTTCACATTTAATTATAAAGAAAAATGGTATGTTTATTGAGTTTAATGGTATTAAATGAAATTAAATAAATGTAATCAAATAAGAAAATATTTATAAATAATATGTAAATTCACTTGATTTAAAACAATGATATGATAAGGGTGATTGTGTTAGGGTCGGGTTTCTGATTTAAATTATATCCTTGTTAAATTTAATTCAATCATTTTTTATAATGTTTTTTATGTGATATTCCACAATTGTTTCCTCTCAATAATTTTCTCAATTGGTCATGGTGAGAGAAGAACGTAAAAATATCTCAGTTTTGCCTAATGTACTTTCATGTGCAGTAGAGTTTCAATGAATATCCTCAATTCAGTTGGGAAATACCCAATTGGTCTTGTTTATCCCAAAAAATGAAAAACATATATTATACCTTTTACATGTACTAACTATCATCGAGTACATCACCCCTAATTCCTAGTTTATTTCATCGTATATAAACAAAAAATTAGTGGAGGGAGATAATGACAACTTACTAATTAAAAATTTAAGTATCAAATTAAAAATAAAGAATGATCACACCTGATAATAAAAATTTCAATATAAAATTTAAATTGATGTTATGTAAGAGAGAATGACAATTTAGTTAATTATTTCCAATAACATAAGTATTACAAAATAGAAAACCAATCCTTCCATAATAACTCAAAATGTTTACCATGTCATGGTTTGGGTATTCTAGTTGAAAGGAGATGAAGAATTCATTATAAATAATTGGAAATGCAAATAAATAAATGAAATAAAGTATAAAAGTTCTCCTCCATGGTTCTTAAGATGGTATGGTGTGAAAAGGAATGATTTGGTAGGGAGGATCTCTCATCCTTTTATGGGAAATAATATTCATTCTAAATCAATCACATTTCATCTCCAATAAATGAATGGTTCATGCACTAGATCTATCAGGAATGTTGTTCATAAATTTTGTTTGTGTCTCCCCTCCAAATTTCATAATATCTGGACATGTCTAGTGACAGTTTTTGTCATTTTACTTTAAGATGTTATTATGACCAAGAAAACATTTTACATTTGACATATCTAGATTATCAAGTATTAATTAATTTAACAATAGTCACCTAAAATGCAAGATTCTTTGGGATAGTTGTTCCAAACCTCTTTCACTTTCACCGACCCCATTTTAGAGTGTTTGGGCCCTCTAATCACGAGATATGGTCCAAATACCAAAAATCACCCAATACAAAAAAAATTTTCAAGTCCGAGCTTTTAAACTTATTTTGAGCATCAATATTGGGGATTCAGGTTTGGACCACAAGGATGAAATGAATCCCTAGATTCCAATATTCCTAAAAATAAATAATTTAACTATTTGGATCAATATAAAAAAGTATGTCTAAAAGAAATAAATAATTTAAAAGTTGTCAAAATCTAGAATTGGTCATATTTATTATTATGCTCAAAATACAACTATAATAATAAAATGTCGAAATTTATATTAACATAACACTTTTGTGGGATTTTAAAATTTGAAATTAAATAAAAATTATTGATATTTTTTTCTATATAAGCATCAAATTAATAAATATATTGAAATAGATTTCATACTCAAACATGATTTGTCCATGTTTGTGAAATAAGTCTTTTATTCCCATATCATTATAATAAGACAACAAAAAAACTAAATTTAATTTAGGAACATATGAAAGTATCTCATATTAAAAAAAGGGATAATCTAAAAATAAGAGGACTTATTTGGAATGTCGAGTGAGAGAACTTTTTTTATTTAAATTATATCCCTATAAGGGAGTAAAAACGTTCTACGTGACATGGAAGGTAAACCACAGTTACAAAAAAATCCTTTGAATCATTATAAATATTTTGATATGTGGTATACTGGTTGAAAATACTTCCAAAATTTTCAAAATTACAAGATGTGTTTCGTATATCACTATTACAAAGGTACATTGTAGAACAAACACATGTACTCACCTCTCGTAAAATAGAATGTCAACTTATCATATATTACTATGAATTTAAAAAAACATCTTTTTTCATGTATTTTTTAGAATATTGTATAGATTATTTTTAGAGTTATTTAGAGTCACATTGTGAGATATTTTGTCCCAGTGAGCCTAGAATTAATTTTTAAAATATATCAAATATATTAAACATTACATATGCATTTTTTCCTAAAAAATATGAATTACCCCTAAATGGTGAATTGGATAAAAAGTATGAGGTAGGCATTGAGTTCTGAGTGGGGATTTTAACCTAGGTATTACATAACCTTGGAGCGTGTCAAGCATTTTGGTTGAGTTCCATCATATGATAATTAATAAAATAAATAATGTAAATTATTAATTATATATAATGTGATGAAGGGAACTACTCTATCTCTATAAATAAATTTAAATGTCTAATTTTCAAGGTTATAAGCATATCCCAACAAATTTAGAGAAGTCTATGGATATTGTTGGAGGAATATTATAAGATAAAACTAGACCGGATCATCGTTTGTCGATAGGTGGGGAAAATAATTTGAGGATCTTACCAATGGAAAGGATACATAATCATCCTTCACCATTAACTGATCCAAAACAGGAAGGGATTTTTTTTATTTTTAGTATCACCAATTTTTTTCCTATGATGATTGTAGGAACTCGGATCGTCGTTCAAGTGTGTTTTTCTTTTTTTTTCAGGAGTTTTTAAAAAAAATGTATTTTCTGGAAATTTCCGAAGTACACGTCGTGTGCATTCTGAGTACACGCCGTGTACTCTTCTCCGGCTTGAATCTGTGTGTTAGCCATGCCCGGGCCACACACACGGTGTGTAGGGGTGACGTGGAGGCTGATTTTAACAGAGTATGGAAAAACCCACTACACGTTGTGTATCATAAAAATAAACAGCATGTACTTTTTGTTTTTTCACTAAACGGACCGGGGTCGCTCCTAACCCCCATTTTCATCTTCTTCTCCAGATTTTGTCCACCCGAGAGCGATCGTACGGTCGGACCTTCGACGAGCTCCCACCACTTAGTATGTTCTCTGATTCGAGTGTGGTCAATTGCATTAGAATCACAGCGGTGAGCTCTCCCTTCTACTTGAGTCTTGTTTCTTTATTCCTCCTGGTTTTCAAGTTATTGTAGGTTGATTGTTTTTTGTCTTTTCTCAGATCTACATTCTTCCAAGTGGAATTAGTCGTCGTGGTTCACTTATATCAATCTCCTAGGATCGAGGTTGGGGGTTTGTGCCTTTCTGTAGAAAGGTGATGAATATTTTGTGCAAATTCCACCAATACCCTTGAATGAGGTATTGTGTGTTCCTGTTTTTCCCTTGTTGTATTGCCTCCTTTGCTTGATTTCTAGAGTATATGTTTTTCCTATGATTATATGAACTTTACTATACCTTGGATGTTTTCTATTATTGTTCTACCTGTTTGGTTTTTTTCGAGTTGACATGCCGAGTTGTAGGATTGTGGATTGTTGACTTGTTTTTTTGCTGAGCCTTAGTTGATAGACAAGTAGTTTTTGAGGTTACTTGGATGATGTACATGTGCGTTGATCATGTTTAGTTTTACATAGGACTGTGAGAACCTAGAGTAGTAGACCAAAAGGAGAATTGACGGAAGGGCTTCTCCAGAGTGTCTTTTAATTACTATGAGAGACCACAGGGGGAATTGACATTGAATGATTCCTCAGAGAGTCTGTAGTTCCACGACGCGGGCCACAGGGGGAATATACATTGAGTGCTTCCCCAGAGAGCCTTTAGCATGATACGAGACTATAGGGGTAATTGACGGTGAGTGCTTCCCCAGAGATTCTATTTATTTCAGAGCTGAACCAAAGGGGTGAGACTGTGTGTGCCTCCTAGATGGTTGCTAGTACTTATATGTTGAACCATAGTGGTTATGCTGTGAGATCTACCTAGAGGGTTACCTGTTTTCTTCTTATTCTTGGATTCTTACTTGTGTACTTTATTGATAGAACTATGGATTGTTGCTTCTTGTGCTTTCATGTTTACTGCTTCTTGTTTCATTACTTTCCTTGTATTCATTGACTGTTAGGCAGAAATCTTTGGGTGATTGCCTACTGAGATTGTATCTGACACCCTGTTTGGGCCATGCTTTTGGTCCCAGGGATATTATATTGTTGCAAGTATAGATAAGGGAAAGTGACCTTCTACTTTAGGTTCTTGATTACACTGGAGCTTGAGAGCATGGGACCGAGCTAGGGATCGCGATGCTGAGGAGTTTATTTTGTTATTATTTTGAACTTGTTTTCAGTTGTATTCTAGCACGTTTTTGTGTTTCCTGCTTTCCATATATACTTGTACCTGCTACATCATTGTCATCATTGCTATATATATTCATTTCTTCTGCTATTTGGTTTCTGTTGTTATGCATGTTGTTACTGCTTCCACTGTTGACTGTTGTTTTTCCACTATATACCTTACCAAATGAGGTCATAGTTTCCCCACCGACTCACCAAGCCCTCGCTGCTAGTCGGTAGCCTCTCGCATTTGGGGAAACGCACTATAGGTCATGTGGTGAACCGTGTACGGGTCACAAGTAGAGGGGCTCCAGATTCAGGTCGTTACAAAGTGGTATCAGAGGAGTTCTTTTCTCTTTCTTACTATTTGGAGACTTTAGCCAGGGATAGGAGGGATTTGGTACTTGGTATTAAGATGTGCTCAGGAGTAGATAACCCTTGTACAGGGAAAGGCCATACTAACTTGTTAATTGCAGTTTGCTGGTTTTGAGTTTTTATGGTTGATATGTTTTCACCTAGAGTGATTCACATGACTTGTGCGGTTATTGTTTTGATATTTCAGTTCTATTTTTGTCACAATCCGATAAGATAAGGATTTTCCATCTCATGCATCATATAGGAACTTCTAGAAATCACATGTCATGCATTCTTTCCATGCCATCTATGGTGCATTAGAGATTGCATGCTGTTGTGATAGACTTCATGTATATTATGCATGCTGTTGTGATAGATGCTTGATAGAATCTCTGTTGTTAGGTTAGAGAGCTATTGTTTTCCCTTTTATGTGACTACATGAGATGTCGACCATTGATTCACTAGGAGTATATACCCTCACAAATAGAAATTTGGCACCCCTTTCCCTTATTTTAGTGTTTCTGGGAGTTTGAGCAGTTTCTGAGCTACTTCCCAAAAAAACCCAGAATACATGGCGTGTACTTTTTGGATACACATCGTGTAGTTTTCAGGCCATGTCACTGACCGTGTGACAAGAACACGATGTCAGGGGAGTATCTTCGGGAACATTCCATGTATAATTGGTACACGTCGTGTAAGTTCGGAGCCATGTACCCAGCTGTGTCACTAACAACACGGACTGAGGAACCTCGGGTAGAACACGCCATGTCCTTAGGGAACACGACGTGTAGTCCTGCTTAGGTACCCAGCCATGTCACAAACAACACGGGTCGTCGTTACCTTCTTTTCCACATGCCGTGTTTGTTTGGAACACTCCATGTAGTCTTGTCCAAGTACCTGGTCATGTCACGAACCACACAGGATGGGGTCACCATTCCTATGCATGCCGTGTTTGTTCGGAGCACGCCGTTTAAGGTTCAGCCGTGTAGACGTCCGTGTGATTCACAAACACGGGCTACCAAAGCCTTGTCTAGTACACACAGAGTGTGTTAAGAACATGTCGTGTAGTCTCGGGTTATGTCGGACCATGTGGGTTAGCCGTGTAAGGAGACTCAGGTAGGGGAACATTTTTCAAGTACACATTGTGTGTGTGTGCAACACGCCGTGTAGTTTGAAGTGTACACAACTTGTTGGGCCGGAGTACAAGCCCATGTTAGTGGGTTATGAAGACACGCCGTGTAGTCATGTTTTGTAAACTTGTGTGTTTTTCTTCCCTTATTTCTGTTTTGTACTCTTGTGTTCTCTTTCCTTGTTTTCCGGATCTAAGGTGTGCTTTGGATCTTTCAGATCAATGCCTCCGAGACATCCTCCGGTCGTACGTCTGTTGTCGGGAAGTGATCAGACGCCAGATAGGGCTGATCAGGGATTTCATGCCGATCCTCCAGTTGGGCCAGCCTTGGCTCTGGCTATTATACCAGTTGCAGGTGCTAATGTGCAGTTCATATAAGGATTCATGAGGATGATGGAAGCCTTCCAGGGAGCACCACCTCATGTCACTTCTATGGCAGATTTGACGCGGGTTTTTCAGCAGTAGCATCCTCCCACATTCTCGATGTAAGGAGGACCTCAGGCTATAGAGTCATGGCTGGAAGCCATGCTGACTATCTTCAAGCATCTGGAGACACCTCCAGAGGGGTGGTTCAAGCTCTCCACCTACATGCTCCGAGACTCCACCAAGAGGTGGTGGTACATGATCTCACAGGCAGGTCAATAACAGGCTATGGTTTGGGAGGAGTTCCAGTGTGTTCGATGACTACTTCTACCCGGAGACCCTAAGGGATGAATGAGCCTGGGAGTTCATGAGCTTAGAGAGATGTACTCTTTTTGTCATGGAGTATTCTGCTCGTTTCACCAAGTTGCAGTGCTTCATGCCCCACTGGGATGGGATTGGGGTGTTCTGAACAAGGAGGTTTGAGGATGGTCTCAGGTGGGAGATCTGCTCACATGTGAACATCTTCTAGCTGACTTCCATTACTTCCATTGCCAACCAGTAACTGATTGCAGAGCGAAATCTGAGAGACTCTGGAGCTATGATCTATGACGGTTCTGTTTCCACAGCTATTTTGCCTCCAAATGACAGCAAGAAGCGTCATAGAGAGCCTATGCATGGTGACCCGAGGAAGTGTGATGCACCGTCAGGTAGCTAGGTGACTTACTACCAGTGTGGCCAGTCCGGGCAAATGAGGCTGCAGTGCCAGAGGGACCCCGTGGAATGCCGATCTTGTGGAACGATGGGTCACCTTCAACGTTTCTACCAGGTTTTCTCACCAGCAGCTGGTGACCGGGATTCTTCCATGACTCCTCGTTCAGGAGCAACACCACGAGTTTTTCACCAGTCGGGGAACTGGTGTTCTTCCGACCATTCGGGCCAAGGTGGATGTTAAGGCCATGGAAGTCATCCCCCAGTTCCTCAGCTCTGGCAAGGAGTTTCATCCCAGAGTGGTCATCCAGGGGCGCAGGGCCGCAGTGCAAGCCAGTCATTCACCGTGGAGCAGACTTATCAAGAGCAGGATCCCGGACCTTCTACTATTAGAGGTACTATTTTAGTAGCCTCAGTTTATCTTCATCCCTTTTCAATACTGGTTCTATGCATAGCTTTATCTCTGTTGCTATTGTAGATAGCCTTAGACTCTATGTCTTTTCTTCTGCAGACTCGTTGACACTAGACACACCTTTGGGGACGAGGACATCATGTGTACGCCAGTGTAGAGGGTGCCCTCTCGAGGTTGTACGGTATCACTTCTTATGGGATCTTTATGTCCTAGAGATGACAGGATATGATGTCATCCTTATCATGGATTGGTTTATTCCCTTTCAAGAATTCATTGACTGCTATCGCAACAGAGTGAGTTTCGTTTCACCAGAAGGCTAGTCTTTTCTTCATAAGGGCGAGTGGGACGTTCGGGCGAGTTGTGCAGGACTCGTGCATCTTGTTCTAGGAGGGGTGATGGCCCAGATTGCTAGTCTTTATCTATATGATCAGGGGACTCCACAGTTGGATTTTCCTCCAATGGTGGATCACTTCGGGGACGTCTTTCCAGAAGACTTTTCAGGTTTTCCTCTGGAGAGTGAGGTAGAATTCTCTATTGAGCTCATGCCAGGAGTGGCACCGGTGTCCATTCCTCCCTATTGGATGGCCACACCTGAGTTACAGGATCTCAAGAAGTAGTTGGAGGAGCTACAAGCTAAGGGTTTCATCCGACCCAGTACTTCTCCTTGGGGTTCGCCTGTCCTGTTTGTGAAGAAGGCAGATGGTACCCTTCGGTTTTGCGTGGATTATCAGAATCTAAATCAGTTGATGGTTAAGAACTGATATTCCTTGCCGAGGATCTATGAACTCTTTGATAAGCTTCGAGGATCCCGAGTGTTCTAAAAGATATATTTGAGGTTCGGTTACCATCATTTGTGTGTTAGACCATCAGATATACCTCTGACAGACTTCAGGAATAGGTATGGTCTATATGAATATACAGTCGTGCCGTTCGGTCTCACGAATGCACCTGCCGTTTTCATGGCACTGATGAACTGAGCATTCCATCCTTACTTGGACTACATTGTCGTGGTCTTCGTATACGATATCTTGGTTTACTCCCACACTCTACACAACCATGAAACACATCTTGAGATCGTTCTGAGTACACTGAGAGAGAATCGTCTTTATTCTAAACTCTTGATGTGCCACTTCAGGATGGATCAGATTCACTTCTTGGGTCACGTCATCCCAGAGGAAGGAGTATCTGTGGACCCAGTGAATGTGAGAACTATAGTTTCCTAGGAGAATCCGAAAAATGTCTTTGTGGTAAGGAGTTTCCTAGGGCTGGCTGGATACTACAGATGCTTTATTCAGGACTTTTCTCATCTAGCAGCACCTTTGACAGGTCTGACCAAGAAGGGGGCGAAGTTCATATGGTCAGATTCTTGCGAGACATCCTTTCAGGATATGAAAGGGAGGTTGATGAAAGCGCTGATACTGGTCTTTCCAGAGCCAGGAAAGAGCTACATCGTTTACTATGGTGCTTCAGGGATCAGGTTGGGATTTGTGCTTATGCAGGGAGATGGATTCATTGCATATGGGTCTCGGCAGTTGAGGCCACATGAGAGGAACTACCAGATGCACGATCTGGAGTTGGCAGTTTTTGTTCATGCCTTACGCTGTTGGAGACACTATCTACTGGGGGAGCACTTTGTGGTCTTCACTGACCACAAGAGTCTCAAGTATATTTTCACTCAGCGGGATCTGAACCTGAGAAAGCGTAGGTGGGTTGAATATCCTCGGTCTTTTGACTTCAAGATTTCCTATACGCAGGGGAAAGGAAACGCAGTGGCAGATGCGTTGAGCAAGAGAACTCAGATTCAGGCAGTTCAGGAGGCCAGCAGTGAGTGGCAGCTAATGGATCTGTTCTCTGAGATGCATCTGGAGGTTCACGACAGATAGGGACATACTTTCCTATCTTCAGTAGCTATGACATCTACACTTCTTCATCGGGTACGGATGAGGCAGCTATCAGACTCTGAAGGCTCAGTCCTGTAGGAGAGTGTGTCAGGAGAGGACTCTCTTCCCATATGGGTAGTGGGCGAGGATGAGATCTTGTGTTTCTAGGGATAGGTATGGGTGATAGTAGACATACGTGAGGAGCTGATGTGAGATTTTCATTCCTCAGTTTGGGCAGTTCATCATGGTGTCACCAAGATGTATTGGGATCTTCATCGCCATTACTGGTGTCCAGTTATGAAGAAGGAGGTTGCTGGTTTCATCATGAGATGTTCTACTTGTCAGCAGGTGAAGGCAGAGCATCAAAGAACAGCATACCTTTTACAGCAGATACCCATTCCGGAGTTGAAGTGGAATGATGTCGCGATGAACTTCGTGACTGGGCTGTTGTGGTCACCTCGATGGAACGATGTTGTTTGGGTTGTCGTCGACAGGCTTACGAAGGTTGCACACTTCTTTCCAATTAAGGAGACCTTCACTGTTGATGATATGGGATGACTTTACATCCGAGAGATCATTCGCCTGCATGGAGTTCCACACTCTATTGTTTCAGACAGGGATGCACACTTTACCTCTCAGTTCTGGTAGGGACTTCAAAAGGCCTTGGGTACACAGGTACTTTTGAGTATAATATATTATTCCCAGACTGATGGATAGTCCGAGAACATGATCCAGGTGCTTGAGGATATGCTCCGAGCCTGAATCCTAGACTTTGGAGGTTCTTGGGAGAAGCATATACCTCTGGTAGAGTCCGCCTAAAACAACAGTTTCTAGGTGACCATTCAGATGGCACCATACGAGGCTTTGTACGTTAGGTCATGCCAATCACCCTTATGCTGGCTGGAGGCAGAAGAGGCAGCTCTACTGGGACCTCGTCTCATTTATTTGTCTTCATAGTAGATAGAGCTGATTCTGAAGTGGATGGCTACGACATAGTCTCGACAGAATCTTATGCTGATCTACAGAGAGGACCTCTGGAGTTTGATGTCAGAGATCCGGTTTTCATGCGTTTCGCACCGAGGTTGGGACATAAGAGGATTCAAAGATAGGGTATATTTTCACCGTGGTACGTCGGGTTGTATGAGGTCTTGGAGAGGGTGGGGTTGGTCGCCTATCGGTTGCATCTACCTCAGAGGTATCGGGCCATGCATGACGTCTTCCACGTCTCTCAACTCTGACATTACTTTTCAGACCTGTCTCATGTCTTTCAGCCTGAGGATTTCGAGCTTGAAGCAGATGCATCGTTCGAGGAGAAACCTATCCGGATTTTCGATCACAGTACGAAGGTTCTCCTTGGGTGGTATGTTCCTCTGGTACGAGTGATATAGCATCACGGGAAAGTACAGGATGGGACCTAGGAGTGGGAGGCCGATGTACGATCGCAGTGGCCGGAACTATCTGGGGATTCCACTTCTATGCCCTATTAGGGAAATTCGGGGATGAATTTTTTTAAGGGGGGAAGTTTGTAAGTACCCAAATATTCGTTCAGGTATGCTTTTCTTTTTTTCCAAGAGTTTTTACGAAAAATGAATTTTCTAGAAATTTTCTATGTACACGTTGTGTACTTTCTAAGTACATGCCCTGTACTCTTCTCCGGCTTGAAGCCATGTGATGGCCATGCCCAGGCCACACACACGGTGTGTAGGGGTGACGTGGAGGCCGATTCTGGGGGAGTATGGAAATACCAACTACACGCAGTGTATCTTAAAAATACACGCCATGTACATTCCTTTTTTTTCACTAAACGAACCGGGGTCGCGCCTAACCCCCGTTTTCATCTTCTTCTCTAGATTTCGTCCGCCCGAGAGCGACCGTATGGTCGGACCTTTGATGATCTCCCGCCTCTTCATCCATTATCCGATTCAAGTGTGGTCGATTGCATTAGAATCACAGCGGTGTGCTATCCCTTCTTCTTGAGTCTTGTTTCTTGATTCCTCATGGTTTCCAAGTTATCAGAGGTTGATCCTTTTGTGCGTTTTCTCAAATCTATGTCGTTCCAAGGAGAATATTTCATCGAGGTTCACTTATATCAATCTCCTAGGATCGAGGTAGGTGGTTTGTGCCTTTTGTAGAATGTTGATGATTATTTTGTGCAACTTCCACCAATACCCTTGAACGGGGTATTGTGTGTTCCTGTTTTGCCCTTGTTGTATTGCCTTCATTTCTTGATTGCTAGATTAGATGTTTTTGCTATGATTATGGTAGATTTATTGTACCTTGGATGTTTTCTATGCTTCTTCTGCCTATTTGGCATTTTTTCAGCTTCCATGCCTAGTTGTAGGATTGTGGATTGGTCCCTTTTTTTGCTGCTGAGCCTTAGTTGATAGATAAGTAGTTTTTGAGGTTACTTGGACGATGTGCATGCGCGTTGAGCATGGTTAGTTTTACTCAGGACTGTGAGAACCTAGAGTAGCAAACCAAAGGGAGAATTGACAAAAGGGATTCTCCAGAGTGACTTTTAATTATGATGTAAGACCACTGGGGGAATTAATGTTGAGTGCTTCCTCAGAGAGTCTATAGTTCCATGACGGGGACCACAGGGGGAATAGACGTTGAGTGCTTCCATAGATATCCTTTAGAACGATATGAGACTATATGGGGAATTGATGGTGAGTGCTTCCCAGAGAGTCTATTAATTTCAAAGCTGAACCAGAGGGGTGAGACAATGTGTGCCTCCTAGAGGGTTGCTGGTACTTATAGGATGAACCCTAGGGGTTTGGCTATCAGTGCTACCCATAGGGTTACCTATTTTCTACTTGTTGATGGCTACTTACTTGTGTAATTTATTGTTAGAACTATGTATTGTAGCTGCTTATGCTTTCCGGTTTACTGCTTCTTGTTTTATTACTTTCCTTGTATTCCTTGACTGTTAGGCACAAATCATTGGATGATTGACTACTGGGATTTTATCTCACAACCTCTTTGGGCCATGATTTTGGGCCCAAGGAGACTATGTTGCTGTAGGTATAGATAAGGGAAAGCTCCCTTCTACTTCAGGTTCTTGATTGAACTTGAGTTGGAGAGCATGGGACTGAGCTGGGGATCGTGATGCTGAGGAGTTTATTTTGTTTTTCTGTTGCACTTGTTTTCAGTTTTATTCCATCACATTGTTGTGTTTGCGGCTTTCCATAGATACTTGTACCTTCTGCATCATTGTCATCATTGCTATATATATTCATTGCTTCTGTTGTTTGGTTTCTATTGTTATGCATGTTGTTACTGCTTCCGCTGTTGATTGTTGTTTTTCCACTGTATACCTTACCAAATGAAGGCATAGTTTCCCCACTGACTCACTTAGGCCCTCACTGCTAGTCGGCAGCCTCTGGCATTTGGGGAAACACTCTTGAGGTCATCTGGTGAACTAGGTACGGGGCACCAGTGGAGGGGATACGGATTCGGGTCATTACATTGATCATGAATCAATCAACCAACTGATTGATTAGACGATTAATCATATAGCATGTGAATTATTATCTGTATGGATTATTGAGAGAAATATGTTATTTATTCTCAAACATATTTTTTAATTTTAAAGAAAATGGATCAAGTCCAATCAAACATAGATGAGGTTCCTTCATATTTTGTGTGTTTCATTGATTTATCACACCATTCTTTCTTTATCATGGGAAAATTTCTTTCCTCTACAGTTCGACAAATACAAAATATACATTCATTATGCACCTATATCTTGTCACATAAAATTGCTATCTCAGATCTAGATATAGATCAATGTAAAGATTGTGCTATGAAAATGGTGATGATTGGATGGATTCATTCTAGTGGTTCCCAATCATTCTAATTCAGTGGTGTGATTACAAATGGAACATGCATGAATTTCTCGAGTGGTTTCGAAGGCTAGATTTTGGGGAGTGGTGATGATAATACTCAGTTGGAACAGATCGATACTCTAAGATGTTATTTTTAGCATTATCAGATTGTGAAGGATCTCTAGATTATTACTTAGTATGGTCCATGATTTTATAGTAATCCCATACTACACTCTATGAAATGCATCAACACATTCCATATGTGGGAACCATGCTATCGTGTTAGGGTTCTATGTGATGTTATGTATCACAAGGCTTATGACCCATATCATATAGTGTGAAACAAAACTTGGTATCTCAATGTGTTTCTAAGAAGTTACATGGACATGTGCATGGGTAACTATACATAGAAATGGAAATCCATAAATGGGAATATCGATTAGTAACTAGGATCAGAGACACCATGTACTTTGTGATGGAGATAAACACAGGCATGGGCCACGATACAAGGGGGTACCTACTGTAAAAGAGAAATGTCATGTACTACCGATCCACATCATGTACTCATTAAAACATGTATTAGATACCCTATCCTATTCAACATGGTGATTTTTTGCTACGGTGGGTTCATTTGAACCACTTCTTAAGGGAAAGTATGAAATCTCATCCTATACCATGGATGGTGATCCATTAAAAGTTACTTTATTCTTATATAGTGTGGTTAGAATCCAATCATGAGGCTCAGAGTTAAATCTTATATCATAACCTATTCCCTAGGTGGAGTTCCTCATATCATCATGAACAACAATACATGGGAGTGAAACCTATAATTTTTTTGTTAGTCCATATTTAGTTGTGCTTATACCCCAAGTCCAACACCTCAAGATTTTGTGAATAAAAATAAGATTTAATTTAATCTTTTTGATATTTTTCATATCACACATCATAGAGTTTATCTTGTGTAATATGAATGCCCCATGTTATTGTTGATTTTTGTACAACACAAATTTTTAATTTTACAACACACAAAATTGAAATCATATTAAAAGTGGGATATTGAAATTTACATTGGGTGATTTTTTTTGGATTTTTTAGTGACCTTCAATTTTTTATAAATTTCTAGAAACATCAATTTTTAGTTGATAATTTATTTTTCATATAATTTATTTATATAGATAAATTATAATTTAAATTTGTTTAAAATTATATTTTGACCAATAATGGATCCAATAATCCAATTTTTTCATTGTAAAAAAAATCATAAAGAATCTGGATATAAAAACATTTCAAATATTTCATCATGTTAACATTAAAAACTCTTCATCTCATTTGATTTGTGAGATTAATTTTATATTAATTTCGACCAATTATATTATTAAAATATATAATAATTCATTTCATATTTTAAATAATCCTAAATTTTAATTTCTAATAATTCCAAATGTTTTTTTACGAAAAATATTAAAGAAAATATTAAAATTAATTACATAAATTAAGGTAAAAAGTAGGTTTATAAATGAAGAAACTGAGAAAATAATGTGTAAAAAGAACATACACTTGTCTAAAAATCATTGTATTGATATAGTAGATCCATGAAAACATTAAGTATATATAATGATATATTTTTAATCCTTATAATACAATAAAAAAAAGGTTATCACACAATCATTTTCCCGAATATTCATTGTTTCCATTCCCCAGAAATAAAAGGCCATCTATCATCCAACTAACTAATCCACTATTAAGAAATTTTGAATTAGAAAAAAACTGCCCATATCTCCTCCAAAAATACCTTCCAAAATCCTAAAATCCTCCCTTTTGAAATCAATTCATCAAATGAATCCCTTTTTCACTCAAAAAGGAGTTACCCAAAAAAATGGTAACAACCTCTTCATGATCTTTTATTTTATTTTCATTCACCACCACCCTAAACAACTATTATTCTTGGATTATATAATACCTTAATTATTCTAAATACAATGTGATTTTTTATTTTAAGGGTTCTACCTAAATCTATACACAATTCCAACTAATGTGAAATGAACAACCTATTCTTGTGTAGGGAAAACTGTCGTGTCACGAAATGATATTGTTTGTTTTTTATTACCACATCTCATGGATGGGAATTATATTGGAGAATATTTTTAAACATGATAAATATGATTTTTATATTGTATTTATTCTTATATAATTATTACATAATACATAACAACTTTCTTTCCATTTTTATTAATATGTTAACATTGTTGGTAGACGTATTGACTACATCCCCCTCAAAGGAATGTAATTCATTCACACTCTACTTTGAATGTATTGAATATGGGTTTAGTAAAAATTTATGATATATCTGAATTAATAATGATAATTCAATTAGTATACACACAAACACACACAAACACAATTCTTTTACTTACTTCCTTTTGAAATGATAATTCAATAGAAAGAGCGTTCATGTGAACATACAACCTACCCTCTATGTAAAAGGTGTATTCCATTTCATGTTAATACATTTTATATATTATTATAAATATTTTATACTGAATATATATGATATTTATATAATTTTATTCATTCTGGAAAATACTATATCATTATATACTTAAAGTTATCAAGAATAAAAAGTAAAATCCTATATGAAAAACAATGTGGATGTAACAAAAAACATAATATTAACATGGAATAGTAAATAAACCGGAAATATAAAGACATAATAAAATAAAATGGGGTATTATATATGATATTATTTCTTTGTGGATTATTTACAATATATTTACACATATTATATAGATGTTTTTAATGATTGTGAATATATTCAAGGCATAAGGTAAGGGTTTTCTCTTCCAAATTTTATTTTTGTGATATTTATGCCTTATTAACCCCTCATTTCTTTTGTGTGGGTTATATAATTACCATGAATTTAATCTATAATTATTGTACATAATTTTTTTATTTTCATTTTTATTTTATGGTCATTATATCATGGGATTTATGATTCAAAAGTCACCAAATTAGTAAAGATTTATTTTCAGTTTTACTTGTTTGAGAAAAATTGTTGGTTATGAGTCTATATTTTTCTATGGGATGTTATATAATACCATTTAACAGGTAACATCATGAATATAATTCAATCATCATATTTTATACTTCGTTTAATATTATTATCTCTTATTTATTATGATTCAATGTTACCAAAGTGGTAATAGTTTATTACTGAAATATCATTATTTATTGAGATTGTTTATGATTATTATTTAATTTATGATATCATGTGAATGATATCTCATGAAGACACTTTAATTTTTATCCCATATGGTTATTCAATAATTCCCCTTTTATTGGTCCACTTTTTAACTCATTTGTACTTACAATAATTAAAAAAAATTATGCAAATATGACTTAATCTCTTTGTTTGGTCAGAAATCAATATAAGATCCAAACTAAATTTTATAAAAAGGATTTTAAGAACATTTTATGATAAATATTTTGATTAAATCATTTGAATCATATTTTACATATTTCTAATGGAAATGGGTTTCAAAAAACTTCTCAATAACTTTTGCAAATTTTGAAAGATAATGTTATCAAAATATCAAGACATATTATTATGTTTTCAATGTATTTTCAATGAAGAAGGTTATACAAATGTTTTTTGAAAATAATTAATAATTTTTTAGGTTTTTATAAATAAAAATGTGTTTACATTATTATTAATATTCCTTATATGTTTTCAAAACTATTTTAAATGAAAAATGTTTTCAAAATGATATATGTTTTGAAAAGATATTTTCACATCAGAAAATATATTTTTCTCAAGAAATGATTTTAAAGGAAATGAAAAGTTCATTTTATTTGAAATGGAGTTTCTAAATTATTTAAGTAAAATTATTTTTAATGAAATTTTAGTTTACATAAAAAATATTTCAGGTGATAATTCAAAATCCATCACCTTCTAATATGAAATACTTTGTTATAGATTATAATATACTAGGGATATGATCCGAAAATAACATTTATATTCTTTATTAAATGTTTTATGTATTCATGGAATTGTGGTTATGAACACTATTTTTCTTCCTTAGGATATATGCATTTGAAACCCGCTTCATTTCATGAGTAATGGTTTGATAAAATGATTATGAGAACAATCCCTTTTCTATATGTAATAATATGATGAAATTTTTATGATACCCATTTCATTTCATGGGTTAGAATATGATGTTTATAAAACCCATTTTTTTTATTTTTCATGGAATGATGAATGTTTCATTATCTTATAGAACATGTATGTCTGATTTTATTATGTTATGGGTAGGACCTACATCTTCTTACAATACATTGTGTAATGATATATATCTCATGTGGTAATGATGTTAAAAAAGCTGATGGGCTTGATCTATAATGGGAAAAAGGTGTATCAATATCCACTATGGTAAGATAGGGAAACCCGACCCACTATTGTAATATATGGAAACTAAATACTCTATGGGGAGATAGGTAAACTTGATCCACTATGGGAATATGGTGAAACTCGATACACTAATGGGTGATGGAGAAACCTCATCCACTATGGGACGATTGGGAAACCCAGTCCCCTTTATGATAATTCGGAAACATGATCCCTTATAAAGAAAGGATTGTGACTTGGGATGATGTTGTGGCCCACCTATAAGGTTTTTTCCCCATGAATTTTTATAAAATTATTTTATCATTTGTCTTAGACTTATTGTGAATGATATTACAAGTTTATCTATCTTCCAAAACATCATTTCTTTTTTCAATGTTACGATTTCATGGAATATGTTGTTGATTTTATTATGATTCAAGTATTATGAACTATGAATATTTATTCCAGGACTCTTGTATATAATCTATGACATATAAGTTATGATAATATATTTTTATGATCATGTAATAATACCCTTATTCACCTGATTACACTTACATATCTCCATTTTTTACCATTTTTAATCATCTGAGTTCACAAGTTTTTTGTTTCATTTCAGTAGGTTATGAATTTATATATTACATATGATGTGTCTAAGAAGTGTTATAGTCATGGAGAATGCAGTTTAAGAAAATTTAGATCAATCATGTAATAGTTTTTATATTTTCCTGTTTCCATAGGCAATAAATTAATATAGTGTTTAGGAGTTTATTTTTATGATGTATTATGTATTCCACAAAAATGATGAAATATTTGTGTATGTTAATCATGGGTATTTATATTTGGTATCTTAGCCAAGATTATGAATTCATTGGAAACTATGATGATAAAACATTACTGGGATTCCTTGGGATATTTCTAAGGATATTTCTAAGGATATCTCTAAGGGAATTTTTAAGGATGAGTTAAAGTAACGGAAAATGACCAAGTATTTTCTGTAATGGATTGATAGAGTTATGTCCAATAAATTAAATACATATTTGGATACTACAAGTGGATGTGGCTCTCACATAGATGTACATTTTTGTAACAACACCAAAACATTATATTGAACTAGAGTCGATTGGGAATCACTGTACAACTTTGTGCCTTACTACACACGTGGTTTGACTCTCTATAGGTATATTCTTTGTAAATAAATAAACTATTCACAAACCATATTTATGGTTTTAAATAAATTAAAAATATAAATAACCTAGTATAAATTTAAGGTGTCACAAAATATGGAATTTCTCTTGATTTAGGCTCCTACAATTAAATTTTCTTGATTATGTGATTTTTCAATATGATAGGGCTTGTTCACACAATGCGTTCTAGTTTTACTAAATAAAATGGAATATAAGGAAGTTGGAAAATATTTAATTATTCATATGTGGTAATTATGGGAATTATGAAAATCAATTTCTTTAGTGGAAATATCCAAAAGAGAATCAATATGATGGAATAAGTCTACATTATACTATTGAAAATAAATATATTTTCAATAACATGTCAATGGTATAGGATATGATTCTAGTATTGAGTACATTAATAATAAGAATCCAAATAAGATTTCAGTTGGTTAACCGTAATACATTATTCAAATTAAATATTGTTGAAAATATATATTAAAAAGTAAGTTGATGAGGCCTGAATAATGGTTTAGGAATACATTTAGATGATGGAAATGTATATGTTTTCTAATTCAATGATTATGTTTCATATATCAAGAAGTATATAAATATTTTTTTGTAGAGGTTTTTAATTAAGTATTTTAAATAATTTGTTAAATGATACTGATGACCTATAAAATTTATTTAATGGCATGGTTACATTTATATAAGGAAACCCTTAACATATTCTAGATGATAATAAAATTATTTTATATATATAATGAGATTATGATATGGATTATATAAATTGGATAGTATTTATGACATAATAAATGATAATTTACTTTTTATAAGTTTGGGTTATGTTATAATGGATGAAATATTCAACATTGGATTTAATGAATATATCCATTACTATTTGAAATAAATAAGCATGCATGTTTTCTGAAAGTATACATGGTAATTTTGTTTATCACCATTTTTAAAGATAATATAAGATGAGGGAATTAAAATTTTAGGAATATGAAAAAGAAGAGATACTTTATTATATATTGGGGTTTATAGTTAATATGATTTAATGAAATCAATTCTAAAAAATTTGTTTTACATATTTGGGAAGGGATGCAAGGTAAAACACTTATTGAATGGTTTAGGTTTAACTCTAGATAATGCTTTATAAATTAATGTAGCATAATTACACATGGGGATTTATTTATATTTTATAATATGTGATAACCATTTTTTTTGATATTATCTAATGATAGATGGAATGAAATATCATTCTATTTTTGGATCTCATGATCATTTTGTTCTTCTGGAATTATTAATTCACCTTTATTATTTGGAATAAGTGTTCATGTTTGGATTAATCATGGAACAAATAAAGGATGAGATTTTTTATAAGGAATGGATTGAAATCAAGTAAGTATATTTTCTTATAGAAAAGGGTATTCAATGAATTTTTTTCCTATTATCAACATGTTAGATCATATCAATGAACTCTTTTATGATTGTTCAGATTATTGTTTTGTGATTGTTAAGTTTCTTTGAAACAAACAGTTTATTATGATTTGTGAAATCTATAAATCCCTATAATTATTTATTATTATCTCTTATTTACATGTTTTCACATTCCACCTATGTTCTTCTAAATACGAGTCACATTTAGTATCCATTATTGTTTCAAAATTCCCCTTTTAACGGACATTTTAGTATTACTTTCTACAAAGTGGGGTTGTATAAATAGAATTTTCATGTATTGAACTATTGATTACCAAGATTAATTTATATGGATAAATTAATCTTAAGGGGGTATAATGTAACATTATAAAATGTTGTGATTTTTTTGAATTCATTTAATCTTGTTGATATATTTTATTTCAACCAACACAATATTTATCATGTTTTATATGAAGGGATCAGGATATTCATGATTTTTTTTGAATTATCAATCATTATTTCACTATGAAAAACACATTAGTAGATTTTGGTATATGAAACACTATTCTTGGAATGTGTTACAAATAATACCGAGTCTCTTTGATAAATTGAGTTACACATAAGAATTATTTTTATTGAACTAGGATATAAAATTATTAGAATATTATTATAAATATTGCATAGACGTTATACTGAATAATATGAATGAGGAATAATAAAATATGAAAATATGGTTTACAAATGTATATAAAATTAATCCTTTGTTTATCAATTAGTTGGGAATGAATGTATGAACTATTTGAGAATAAAGAACATAATTATCTAAGAAAACTCTTTTTCTATGTACAACCCAAATTTTACCTCATTAAATTAAGCAACCCACATTTGATGAATGTTTTAAGAATAATTTATATATTATATATTCAATATATAATATATATATATATGCTTCAAATATAATTTTATATACGCAATATAAGAAAAAATATAATTATATGAATAAAAGAAGTATTTTTGTAAAAGGTATTTTTCCTACCTTATACTGGAGAATACATTTTAAATATATATTTTAGATAATTATAGAACATATATCTGAAAAAATGAACTTTATTTTGGGAATTGGGATATAAAAATTTACTTTATGTGGATATTTTTTATTTTTCAGGGATGTTTCATTTCTTGATGAATTTCGAAAAACAAGGAATTTTAATTGAAAACTACTTTTTCATCTAACTTATTTATATACATAAGTTATATTTTAAATTGGTTTGAAGGTATATATATCAATAATAAATAAATAAATCAGATTTAATACATTTTTACCCATTTAAAATTTAAATGGGATAAAAAAACATTTCAATGTTTATTACATATTCATATTAAAAACTCTTCGTCTTAACCCGTCAAGGGGATTAATTTTAAATTATTATTTTAAATTATGTTATTATAATTTAGATAAATGCATTCTATATTTGGAATAATAATAATTTATAATTTCATATACATTCTTCTTAGTTTGTTCAAAAAAATATTAATGAATGTAATAAAAATTAATTATAATGATTTATGTAAAAATGAGCTTAATTAATTACTAAACATACAAAATATGGTTTCAAAATGACCCTAAGGTTGTATAAAAAATTTTGGATGGACATATTGTGTCCATTAAACCATTATAGATCTATATTGATATATTTTTAGTCCTTGGGTGACATGTTCAACATGTGAATCACACAATTCTTTTCAAAAATACCTAATATATCATTTTCCCCATGTATAAAATTCCTCCAATGATCCCCCACTCTATTCACATAACAATACATTTTATATAGTCAAAAAACATAATATAACCTCCAAAATTACCTCTCTTCATTATAGAAGGATATATTTTTTATAAAATACATCCAAGAAATCCCTTTGTTGCAAACCAAACAGAGTTACTAAAAGAAGAGGTAACATTATTTCTCAAGATATTTTATTTTATTTTTATTCTCCAACAATCAAATATAAATACTCCCTTATTAAATAACATCCTCATTATAAAAAAATTAATTATATTTTATAATTTTATGAATTATACCAACACATATTCAAAATTCTAGTAAATATGTAATAAACATACCATTGTTGTGTTTGGTGAAGTACCACCTCAAGAAATAATGTTTTTGATTTTCCTTCACTATCTTTCATGGATGGTAATAATGATTTAAACTATATTTATATATGATATATATTATATTTTTGATTTATTTAGGCTTCTGGAATTATTATATTACACATACCTTCAGGATTTCTATTTTTTTAAATATGATAACTTCATTTCTTGACTTACAGACTACTGCCTCATCAAAATGATGCAATTCGTTCACAATATATGTGGAAAGTATTAAGGATATTATTTGTAAAAATATAAGATATATATGTCATATTAATTTTAATTTATTTATTCTATATATTTATTTATACCTCTATGTCTGTTAATTTCAATATTTCAAATCTATAATTAAACGAAAACATCATTCATGCGTATATACGACCTACAAATTCCATAAATATTTTATCATATTTCCAATTCCTATATACATTATATATTACTATAAATATTTATATAGTGAATTTATATTTTATTTATATCATGTTATAATTTATGGAAATATTTAAATCATGATCTATGTTGTAGGATCAAAAATAATGCCAAACCATATACAAAAGACAAAATGGATATTACCCAAAAAAAGAATTAATAGTGAATTTTCGATTAACGGGTAATATAAATACTTAAACATAATATTTGGTATTATATATAAGAATAGGGTTCTTTCATTTATGTATAATAAACATATACCTTTTATACATGAGGTTTGAACGAGTATGAAGAGAGTAGAGACAGAAAGAAAGGGTACTCTCGTCTCACTTTTATTTCTATGAGATTTAATACTTATTCACCACTCATTTCATTTGTGTGGTATATATAATTCTAATGAATATACAATGTGATTATTATAATTAAATTTATGGTCATTTAAATATCTAATTGATGATATTTTCTCATGTAATTTATGATTCAATATTTACAGAATGGGTAAAGAATGTTTTTCACAATGGTCCTTAATTGAGATACATTCAATGTTATTCGCCTATATTTTTTATGGGGTATATATACTTCCCATTGAAATTTTATATATTTAATATTATTTTTTCATGATATTTTAATATTCATTTAATATTATTCTATCTTTTGTATAATTATTAAATGTGACAATAGTTGTAATAGTTTACTACTATAATCTCATTGTTTATTGGTAATTTTTATTATTATTCTTCCAATAATGATATATTATGATCCATATATCATGAAAACTCATTGTTTTATTATACTATGTTTATTCTTTATTTTATCATGTATTGTTATGTGTTTTCCACTCTTTGGTATGTAATATAATTTAGAAATTGTTATTATGAAAACCCAACTTCATATTACACTTTAGTCGAAAATATGTGTTATTCCAAAGCATGTTTTTTCTAAAAATGATGTCAAAATATTTTTTTTCAAAAAAAGATTTTTTTTATCTTTTAATTTTACAATTATAAATGAAAAATGATGTCAAAAATATTTAAAGCTTATTTTATAAATTTTTAAGGAAAAATGTTTCCAAAATTCTACAGAATTTTATTAAATGTTTTCAAAGTATTTTAAATGAAAAATGTCTTCAAAATGTTTTTATTACTTATTTTTTAGTTTTCATGGTGTTTTCAATGAAAAATGTTTTCATAATATTTTTAACCTCCATTTATAAGTGCTAAAATATAATTTAAAATAAAATGGTAATTAAAATTCTTTATGTTTAAAAAAGAATATTTCAAATTAGAAAATATATTTACCACAAGAAATTTTTTAAATGATATAGTAATAAATATTTATAAGAAAAAGATTGTAGAAATAGTTCTATGAAATTTATTTTTAGTGAATGGATATTTTTCTTAAAAAATATTACTTATGATAAATGAAAATCCTTCTCCATTAATGATGAAATAATTTTTCATTGTTTATTCTTTACAGAGCATATAATCCAAGAATACCCTTCAAATTATTTCATAAAAGTTTTATGTTTTTGATGAAATGATGTTTATGACACTCATTTCACTTTCATGGGTTATATTCATTTGAAACCCACTCCATTTCATGGGTAATGAATTGAATAAATTATTATCAAACCTATTTCATTTAAAAAGGTAATAATATGGTGCTAAATTTATGATACACATTTAACATCATGGGTTATGATATGATTTTTTTGAAATTGATATATTTTTATGTGTTATTGTATGATAAAAGATAAATTTCTGTTTGGAACATGTATATATGATTTTATTATATGATGGGTGGGACCTATATCTCCCACCTATGTATTCAGAAATGATTTATATCACATGATATAATGGTTAGAATCAAATAGGTGGGCTCGATCCATAACAATAAATAGGTGTGTCTTAATCCCCAATAGAAATATGGGGAACCCTGATCTAGTGTGGGACAATGGGGAAACCCAATTTACTATTGGAATATGGTAAAACTTGATCCACAATGGGAAAATGGGGAAACATTATCTAATATGGGATGATGGTTTAACCCAATAAACAAAGAAATGATTGGGAAAACTGATCCACTATGGGATTTTTGGGAAATCCAATTCATTTTATAGAATGGACTATAATCGTTGATGGTGGTGTGTCCGACATATTAGGTGTAGTCCCCATGAATTTTTATCATAATTTTTTTTCATTTCACATTATCATATTTGGAATGATATGACAAGTTTTTATGGATTCCAAAATTGTATGTATTATTCTTATATTATTCCTTCAGGTATTTTTCTCTTGATTCACTTATTAATCATGCCTTCAGAATTGCTAATATTTATTCCTTGACTCTTGTTTATTATCTGTGATATGTAGTGTATGATCATTTATTTTAATTATCATGTTTTTATAAATCTGTTCTCATGATTATTTTTAAATATCTACCTTTTCTACCCATACTAAGATTTTGATATCAACCATTTTTCGGTTTCTTTTCCCCATGTTATGAAGGTATGAATTTTTTATGTTATGTATAATAAGGTTTTTAGTCATGAAGAACCTAGTGGTAGATAATGTAGATCAGTTATGCACCAGTGTTTTTGTTTCCATCGTTCCAAAGGATGTATACTAATATGGTCTCTGGTTGTAAATTTTTTAATGTATCTGGTATTCCATATAAATGATTTAATTTATATGTATGTTAATCCTAGGTCTTTGTACCAGGGCCATGGTTGTGATCCTAATATATGTATTGATCTCTTTAGAATTCCATAACATATTTCCAATAGAGATACCTGATGATCACGACCTATCAAAGGGACACATTCAATGATTTTCGACTCATGGAGTGTGTTCTACTAGATGAGTGTTATGTGGAACCTTTATGTAAAAATCATTTGTGGGAATTTTGGTTGTGACATTAAGATGATCCTAGTACCTTTGTTGTGTATACCTGTATATTCCTATTATATGTGTTGTAGACTTATACCTATGATGAGATAATTGTAATTCTTGATGTATATTCTTAGTGATTTTAGGGTTTCTTAAATAGTAATGTCATATTCACCCATGTATTGTCTTTTAAAAGACATTTCTTGTCCTATTTTTACTATCAAATTTTTTATGGATTACTAGAGGGACTAGGGAAGACAAGATAGATTGGTCAAGCTATGTACATTTTTTAACATAATATCAGTCACCATATTAATATTTAGGTTGGATGTTTTTTTCAGTTTATTCATAGTGGGATTATATTTTTTCTTTTTTCTTTCTAGTATTGGTTTATTTACATTGGTGATTAAATATTATTTTTATGCATTCATAGTTTTTAGTTGTTTTATATTTCATAATTTTATGGGATTATAGATGTGTGTGTATGTACAAGTACATTTCGATAAGGCCACCCCTGATTGTGACATGCCTACCCGATGCTGGTCTACAGAGCCTAGCCTATTGGAGGTGATCTCAGAGTTGTCAAGGATTAGGTCCCATTGGGCCACGTCAGGACAGAGTGGAATAATAGGATCATTATACCATAGGATCAGAGTCTATTAGATTTTATGGGGAAACAATGTTAAGTGTTTCATGTTAGTCATTTAGGAAATATATTGTAGTGTTGGTGTGGTAGCCGACATATCAATACACCAGTACGTTGATAACCAACATGTTTACTTGGTATCTGTCGACACCAGTCGGAGGAAAACCAATTGTTAAAATTATCATATAGAAATGGGTCGTAGTTTCCATGCCCTTCTTGATTCATCTATCAAGATATAATCATAATCCATTGTAGATATTTTCTATTTTTGGATCCCTCCAAAACCTTTTCCAACAAATATTTTGGATCATAATTAGGGTTATACACTTATAGATGAGGCATAAAGATAGAGATATATTTAGGTGGTGTTACCACTAGGTGGTTCATATAAGGCCCCTCCCTTAAACATTACATAATCTTCAATTAAATGAAAAATTAACATTGAGGATCTTTTCAGGTTTAGAGTTTTAGCGAATTAGATCACAAATCATGCATTTCATTCCACATTTAAACAAGGTGGTCACATAAAATACTTTATTCATTTTCTCCCATCAAGGAAACATATTTAAAATAAAACATGGATTCTTTCTTGACACTTCTTCAACACAATCATCACATCATGTACCTTTCCCTCGACCTGTGAAAAACATTTCAAAAACATGGGATGAGCATAAAGAGCTCAGTAGGGGATATAAAAATATGGAAAGAAAACCTTAGTCCATGTATACATAAGAATCATTGAAAACATACTTTACTCATTGAATATAATCACTTTAAAAAACCACATTAAATCATAAGATTTATGAATAACTCATAGAAAACAGAAGACATAAAGGTAACTTGAGGCATTCATAACATTCTTATGTAGGAAGTAACCCCCATGGTTATGTTTGGAATACCCATCACAGTATATTCCCAAAATCCCTTTGGATAAACCGTAGAATTTAACTCCTTCACTTTACCCAATGCATTGGAGAGCTATCACGGGCTCACCCACCCTTAGTTTATCATGGAACCATCCGTCTTCATAAACTATGCCCAAGAACCTTAACATAATCGTATCACATAAAACATGCATAAAGGAAACATAACATTTCCACGTTTCAATCACAAGATATCAAAAACACATTTATATAATAAAAACATTATCAAAACCATTTTCAATACCAAAATAAAAGAAAATTAAAACATGGTATTTATTTTTCTTTTAAAAAATTTATGGCTTATAGAGGAAGACGAAACTCAAATAATGGTCTCAACGGTGAAGTCATTGTCACCGCATACATAATACAAAAACATCCCCTTTTTTTATTAGTAAAAAATATTGTATAAGAATATTCCTTTTGAATAAAAGTAAATGTAAAATGGGTTTATACACCGTCTAAAAGAAAGATGTGTATAAAACAAAATATGCCTCAATGAATGGAGATTGAGACAAAGTCCCTTACCTCGTGTCTGACTTGACTCGATCATTCGTTAATCTCCTGAATAATAAACTAGAGTTAATTTATACTTTCATAAGAACCTTTTTCAAGTTCATTATTCCTTTTATATCACTTATTACCATGTTACAAACATTATGTAATTATTTATATTAATAACGGTCATTTTTTCGATCTTTGGTACTTCAGTCAAAAATAAGTTTCTTATAATTACAAGTTGTTCATGTTGTAAAATATCCATTATATACAGAATTATATTCATGATTTAGATATCATATATATCATATATATCCAGTATATACATGCATTTATAATTTTACATGACATTTAGAGGTAAGAAATTAAATGCACTGTTCAAGGAGACGGTAAGTCGTACATACGCATGAATGCTACTTTCATTTCTATTTCGTATCTAATGGAATTAAATAATAATTATATAAAGGTATATTATATTTCCTATATAATATCATATATAATATCATTAAATCCATCTTTTATATGTCTCACATATGGCATTAACGATTCAAATCACTTTGAGGGGGCGGTAGTCCGCACTTCCTAAAATGAAGATATCGCGTTTACCCATAATGGAAACCATAACGGTATGCCATAAATGAAAAATAAGGAATAAAAAAATAAAACATAAACATAATATATATTATATATAAATTGAGTGACATATTAATGGCCACCATAATACGTGTTAAAAGAATATTGAACAATCATCGTTTCGTGAGGCTGTAATTTGCCACTCACATAAGCAGTATATTCCTTAACCATTAGACGGAAGTGTGTGTTAGTGTAAATCAAATACATCTCATAAAAACTTCCTATTATATTGAAGATATAGTTTTTGTTATAAAATAAAGGAATAAAAAGATTTTAGGGGGTTGTAGAAGCAAAATAAAACAAAATAACACAAGAGAAGACATTACCATTAAATCGAGTAACTCCCCTTGGTTTGAACCAAAAGGGTTTTTTGAAGAGCTTTCTACCTAAGGTAAGGCTTCTAGGATGAAGAGAGGGATGTGTAGAGATAAAAGGTGCAGAGTTTTTCCGATCCAATGGCTTGAGAGGTGTGGGTAATGGGGTATAGGTGGGGGCCTTTTATAAGAGGGAGGAGGGGCACTCTTGGAAATTCATGAAATGTTACTTTATTATAATTTTTTTTCAGATTTTAAAGGTCCTAAAATAATATATTTTAAGGATAAGGTGATAATGGTTCGTAATCCACCCATCCAATAGTTTTTTTAAATGTTTATGTCTTAGAATTTAAATTATCTTTTCATTTTATTTAAATCATTCATTAATGAGGTAATCACTACATCATCATGGTGTCATAAATAAATTTATCTGTTTAATGTCTAAAAATTAAAGAAAAATAACATGATGTAGGAAATAATTTTATCTTTAAAATGACTATTTATAGTCTAAAATATCATTTATGTAGACAAAATTAAAATTGGTTTACTTAGGTGATACATACTTTTGTTATATTTAACATTCATTAAAAATAAAAAGATAAAATGTCACTATCACACAAAAGTGATTCCATGAGGTCCCAAAGATGGTACAAGGAATCCCATGGTCGGACATGAAACAAGCAGTAGAATTAGGACACATTTTAGGGTCATTTTATATTATTATGATATTATTTTATTACCCATAACTACCTGATTACAAATTAATCATGACAATTAAAGATAATTATCATCGTTACTATTCATAATGTCCAAAAAAAGAGTTCTAATTAAATAATTTGGACCTTATGATTCCAAATATGGAATCCATTTTACCAAATTCCAAACATAGAAATTATAGTAATTAATTTAAAAATAATTCCCGTTGTCAAAACAAATAGTGGGTTTTTTGAAACAATATCTATCAAAATATTAACACTTGTTTATGCCCAATTCCAAAGTGAAATTATTTACAATGACCAAAATTGGATTAAATGGTAAATATATATTCTAATTAAACTTTAAAACCAATTAAAAGGACAATCTATATATATAATTAAATTAGTTGAAAAGGCAGTTTTGAAGAAAAATGCAATATTTTTCACTATTCATTAAAAAATAAACATTGTTAGAAAAATACCAAAAATTTATCCAAAGTAAATTTCAATGCCTTGATTCTAGAGAATAAGTTTATTTTGAAAAATAGAGTTTATAAAATTTTCAAAAGATAGATTTAAAAATGGTTCTCCATCAAAAGGCGTTAAAACAATCTTTTAAAAAATATTAGAGTATTCTATGCTAAAGATTGGATTTATTCTAATTTTAAGCCTCTAAAACACTATCTAATTCATAAATAGACATAGATATGAAAATATATTATTCATTACTTACGTGGGATGTTATATCCTTCCCCCACCTTAGAAAATTATGTCCTCGTAATTTATTTACTTATCGAATAAGTGGGGGAATTTATCCCTCATTTCATTTTCAGATTCCCGTGTTGCCTCTTCAATCATGTGGTTTTTCCACCAAACCATTACCTGATTAGTCTCGTTATTTTGAAATACTTGCACTCTGTGGTCAAGAATCTGGACCGGTTGTTCCTCTTAAGATAGATTCTCTTCCATCTGAACTACCTCTGGACTCAAAACATGAGACGGATCTAGCATGTACTTTCTTAACATTAAAACATGAAAATCATCGTGTACCTGAGATAAACTCGGAGGTAAAGCAACTCAGTATGAGACCGATCCAACTCTCTCCAGAATTTCATATGGTCCAATGAACCTTGGACTCAACTTTCCTTTCTTACCAAATCACATCACACGTTTCCATGGTGGAACTTTGAGGAAGACATGATCACCTACCTCAAAAGAGAGATCCTTCCTCCTACTGTCTGCATAATGTTTCTGCATGCTCTGAGCTGTACACATGTGTTTCTGTATCAGCTGATATTTTTCTACTAACTCTTCTACCAATTCTGGTCCCATCAACTTCCATTCACCTACATCATCCCAAAAAGCTGGAGTTCGACACCACTTCCCTTATAATGCCTCAAATGGTGCCATCTATATAAAGGAATGAAAACTGTTATTATAAGAAAACTCATCCAAAAAAAGATTTTGTTCCCAACTTCCCTGATAATCCATTGGACAAGAACGTAGTATATCATCCAATGTCTGAATTGTTCGTTCCGACTGCCCATCTGATTGAGGATGAAAATCTATACTAATATTTAATTCTGTATCCAACGACTTCTAAACGTCTTTCCAAAAGATAGAAGTAAACATGGGATCACGATCAGATACAATGGAGAGGGGAACTCCATGTAACCTGACTATCTCTACAAGATAAGAACGAGAAATTTGATCTAGGGAGAAAGTATCTCGTATAGCAAGGAAATGAGATGATTTTTTCAAGCAATCAACAATAACCCAGATTGCATTTTTACCTCGACGTGTCTTCAAGAATCCCACAACGAAGTCCGTGGATATATTTTCCCATTTACACTCTAGAACTGGTAATGGCTGAAGCATCCCTTTCAGTGACTACCCCTCTTCTTTAACCTGTTGACAAGTCAGACACTTCACAGTAAAATCAGCAATATCTCTTTTCATTCCATCCCACCAGTAATACTCCCGACGATCTCTATACATCTTAGTACTTCTAGGATGAACTGAAAACGGAGAACTATGAGCTTCACATAACAACTCCCTCTTCAACTGAAAATCACAAGGAACACACAATCTCTTCCCAATTCTCAAAACACAATCATTGTCAATGTTGAATTCTGGTAACATACCCTTCTGAACTAGATCTACCTTTTTCTGCAACTCACTGTCTTGCTTCTAAGCATGCTTAATTCTGTCTGATAGAGATGATCTCACTGATACCTGAAACAAAACAGAAGAACTTCCTATACCAACAACTTCTATTCCAAGGTTCATCAAATCATTAACTAAAGGATCTCGTTCCAAATGTAACATGGTTAATGAAACATTAATTTTTGGACTCAAAGCATCAGCCACTTTATTTTCTTTTCTCGGATGGTAATGAATTGTACAATAATAATCCTTGAATAATTATAGCCAGCTCCCATGTCTCATGTTCAATTCTTTCTGAGTGAATATGTAATTTAATCTTTTATTCATGAGTATATATTTCACAATTTACACCATACAAATGATACCTCCAAATTTTTAAATCAAAAATAGCATAGGCTAATTCCAAATCATGTGAAGGGTAATTTACCTCATCCATTTTTAACTGACATGAAGAATAAGCAATTACGTGATCATTCTGCATTGGGACGCAACCAAGTCCTTTAAATGAAGCATCAATATAGATAAAAAACTCACCATTCCTGGAAGGTACTTCCAAAAATGGAGCATTCACCATTCTTCTTTTCAATTACTGGAAACAATCATCACATTATTTTGTCCAGATGAACTTAACACCATTCCGAGTTAGCATATTCATTAGACTACATAACTATGAAATGTTTTTAACAATCCATCGATAATAGCCTACCAAACTAAGAAAACTATGAATCTCAGTTACATATGTGGGTCTTGGCCATTCTTCAACAACCTTTGTTTTTGCAGGGTCAACAGTTATTCCATCTTTAGAAACAATGTGACCAAGGAATGAAATTTGTTGCAACCAAAATTCACACTTACTGAATTTCCCATAAAATTTATTTTCTTTTACTATTTTCAAAATAACCCTTAAATGACTTTCATGCTCCTCTTTACTTTTAGAAAACACCAAAATATCATCAATGAAAACAACCACAATCTTATCCAGAAACTCATGGAAAATTCTATTCATAAGTTCCATGAATACAATAGGTGAATTAGTTAACCCAAAATGCATTAATACAAATTTATAATGGTCATATCTTGTACGAAACGCAGTCTTCAGAATATCTTCTTCTTTTTCCTTCAACTGATGGTACCCCGATCTCAGTTAAATCTTTGAAAAATACTGAGCTCCATGGAGCTGATCAAACAAATCATCGATATGAGGAAAAGGATATTTGTTCTTAACAGTGATATTATTCAAGGCTCTATAATCAATGAAAAGTCTCACTGAACCATCTTTCATTTTAACAAATAAGATAGGATCACCCCATGGTGATGTGCTAGGTCGAATGAAACCTTTCATTAATAAAACATGAAATTAATCCTTCAACTTTAAAGGTTCGATTTGAGCCATTCGATAAGGGGGTTTTGAAATTGGCTTATCATCAGGAACTAAGTCAACAAAAAATTCAACTTCTCGGTCAGGTATTATTCTAGGAAACTCATTAGGAAAAACATCAGTATACTCATTTACCACTGGCACATCATTAATCTAAATGGTTCCTTTGTTTTCAACAATATGTGTATGGTTACATTCATTTCCATATTTTACAAGTTTCTCAGCCTCTTGATTTGTTATCAAAATTAAGGGTTCATTCTTGTACACAAACTGAAATTCTTTCTAAAAAGAAACTTCTTTATCTCTACAATCAATCTTATCATTGTAAACAGAGATCCAATACATACCTAGGATTACATAAAAATCTACTATAGGTAAAACAATAAAGTTTGCAAAGAGATTCTTTCCAAAGATATGGATAGGAAGATTCTTATAAATTCTTTTTGCCTCAACATTTCCCCCGGGTGTTTTCACCACAAGTTCAGTAGTCATTTATGGAGATTGAATTCCCAATTTACTAGAAAATTTTTCAGAGATGAATGAATCTGTATACCCAGAATCAAGCAACACATTGGAATAATATGAAAAAAAAACAAAGTACCTGATACCACTTCATTTTATGACCCAACATCTGCTAAAGTAGTTGCAAAGGATTTCACCACAACTTTCTTCTTGTAGTGTGACTACTTCCCATCATTTGAGAACTTTTTCGAACACTAGTTTTCATAATGACCCATCTCATTTCACAAGAAACATTTGACTAACTGTAAATCAAATTTGGTCTTACCATCACCCTGATATTTTTTAGTGCAATCACAAGCCTCATGTCCCATCTTACCACATCGGTAGCACTGTACAGAATTAAAATTAAATTCCCCAGCATGCTTTTTACCACACTTATCACTAACTGAAATCATAGTTTTCTTACCATCAGACCATTTTGAAGGATTCTTCCCTTTCTCCTACCACCTCGGTCTCTTCTTCTGTTGGTTGTTATAGAACACTTGATCATCGGAAAACTCCATTTCCACCTTCTCAGCACATCAAAAACTCTTTTCATAACTCTTGAACTCATGAGAAGCTGAACCCCTTCGATATTTTGGCTTTAATCCTGAGTAAAAATGATTAATTTTACTATCAAGTTCTCAGATAAAATTTGGAGCATACCTTGCCGAACGAGTGAACGTTTCTTCAAAAGAATCCAATGAGTCGTCCTCTTTCCTCAATTCCAAGAATTGTTTTTCCATCCTAAGTCGAACAACCTTATAAACATATTTCTCATGAAACATTACTTTGAATTCATACCAGTCAAGAGCATCAATCTCATCAGCATCTCTGATATTTTTAACCATCGACCACCACTGATCTGCTTCACCCTCCAAACGGTAAACAGAAAGACTAACCTTTTGATTTTCTGAAAACCCCATGACATCAAAAATCTTCTTTGGTGCTTTAATCCAACCTTTAGCTAGCATAGGGTCAGATGATCCTCTAAATTATGGGGGATGTTGCCTCAGGAAATGATCCACCACTCACATTTTCCTCTGTGGTTGATCTAGCTGATCTCATCCATGGATACCACCACCATTTATTTCTTGAGTCAACTGCGCCATTACTGCAACAAGCTATTCAGTTCCAATCCCAACCATCTCAGGATACTGATTTGGAAGGTCTTTTAAATCTGTATGCCTTCCTAGCACGGCTTCCTTGTTTCCTCTATGGAAAAATATTCTGAACAAACATGTCTTAGATGAACCAACATGGTAATCATAAAATGATATATCATTTCAATTTGACCAAAAAATATTTTTGGAGACTCATTTAATAGAATTAAAACTCTTAAATTTATCTAAACCGACCTCTGATACCAATTATAAGGCCCCAGCCTAAAACATTACTTAATCATGAATTAAATGAATAATTCACATTGAGGATCTTTTCAGGATTATAGTTTTAGAGAATTAGATCATAAATAATGCATTGAATTCCACATTTAAACATGGTGGTTACATAAAATACAGTATCCATTTTCTCCCATAAAGGAATCATATTTAAAATAAAACATGGATTCTTTCTTGAAACTTCCTCGACACTATCATCACATCATGTACCTTTCCCTCGACCTGTGAAAAACATTTCAGAAACATAGGATGAGCATAAAAATCTCAGTAAGGGATATAAAAATACAAAAAGAAAACCTTAGTCCATGTATACATAAGAATCATTGAAAACATACTTTACTCAAACAATATATGACCTTTAACATACCACATGAAATCATAATATTTATGATTAACACATAGAAAAAATAAGACTTAAAGGTAACTTGAGGCATTCAGAACATTCTTTCATAGGGAGTAACCCTCATGGTTATGTTTGAAATACCCATCATAGTATATTTCCTAAATATCTTCACAGAAACCTTAGCATTTAACTCTTTCGCATTAACCAATGCATTAGAGATCTATAAAAGTCTCACCCACCCTTACTTTATCATGGATCCACCCTCCTTCATAAACCATGCCCAAGAACCATAACATAATCGTATCACATAAAACATGCATAGAGGAAACATAACATTTCTACGTTTCAATAACAAGATATGAAAAACACATTGATATAATCAAAACATTATCAAAACCATTTTCAAAACCATAATAAAATAAAATTAAAACATTTTATTTATTTTTCATTTAAAAAAAGTTACGGCTTGAATAGGATGCTAAAACTCAAATAATGGTAACGACGTCGGAGAAGTCGTTGTCGCCGCATACGTAAGACAAAAACATTACCTTTTGTCATTTTGTAAAACACTTAGTATAAAAAGATTCATTTTGAATAAAATTAAAATTCAAATGGTTTTATACACTGTATAAAAGAATGTTGTGTATAAAACAAAATATGCCTCAATGAATGGAGATTGAGACGAAGTCTCTTACTTCATGTCCTACTTGACTTGATCGTTCTTTAATCTCTTGAATAATAAACTGGAGTTAATTTATACATGATTAAGAATCTTTTTCAAGTTCATTATTCCTTTTATATCACATATTACCATGTTATGAACATTATGTAATTATTTAAGTTAATAAAGGTCTTTTTGTCGATCTTTGGTACTTGAGTAAAAAATAAACTTCTTATAATTACAAGTTGTTCATGTGGTAAAATATCCATTATATCCAGAATTATATTAATGATGTAGATATCATATATATCATAAATATATCCATTCTATACATGAATTCATATTATTACTTAACATTTAGAGGTAAGAAATGAAATTCACCATTCCTAGAGATGGTAAGTCGTACGTACGTATTAACACTACTTTCATTTATAGTTTGTATTCAAGGGAATGAAATCATAATGATATAAAGGTATATTATATTTCCAGTATTATATCATATATAATATGATTAACTCAATCCTTTATATGTCCCACATATGGCATTAACCATTCAAATCACTTTGAGGGGGCGGTAGTCTGCACTTCCTAAAATGAAGATATCGCGTTTACCAATAATGGAAAACATAATGGTATGTGATAAATGAAAAATACATAAGAATAAGGAAAACATAAACGTTATATATATCTTATATAAATATAGTTACATATTAATGGACACCATGAAAGGTGTTAAAAGAAGATTGAGCAATCATTGTTTCGTGAGGCAGTAATCTTCCACTCACCAAAAAAGTATTGTCTTTAACCATTAGTCGGAAATGTCTGTAAGTGTAAATAAAATACTTCTCATAAAAACATCCCATTATATTGAAGATATTGGTGTTTTTACAAAATAATGGAATAAAATGATTTTAGGGGGTTGGAGAAGAAAAATAAAACAAAAGAACATAAGAGAAAACATTACCTTTAAATCAGGTAACTCCCCTTGGTTTGAACCAAAAGGGTTTCTTGAAGAGATTTATGCCTAAGGTAAGGCTTCTAGGATGAAGATATGGATGTGGAGAGATAAAATGAGCATATTTTGGACGATCCAATGGCTTGAGATGTGTGGGTAAGGGGGTAGAGGTGGTTTCCTTTTATAAGAGGGAGGAGGGGCACTCTTGGAAAGTCATGAAATGTTACTTTATTATAAAATGAGTTTCAGATTTTAAAGGTCTCACAATGATATATTTCGAGGATTAGGTGATAAGGGTTCAAAATCCACCCAAAAAATAGGTTTTTGACAAGTTTATGTATTAGATTATACATTATCTTTTCATTTTATTTTAATCATTCATTAATGAGGTAATCACTACATCATCATGGTGTCATAAATAAATTTATTTATTTAATGTATAAAAATTATAGAAAAAATACCATGATGTAGGAAATATTTTTATATTTCCAATTACTATTTATAGTCTAAGAAATAATTTATTTAGACAAAATTAAAATTGTTTTACTTAGGTGTTACATAATTTTGATATATTTAACTTTCTTTAAAAATAAAAAGATAAAATGTCACTATCACACAAAAGTGATTCCATGGGGTCCCAAAGTTGGCACAAGGCTTCCCATGGTCGTCCATGACAAAACCAGTAGCATTAGGACACATGTTGGGGTCATTTAATGTTATTATGATATTATTTTATTACCCTTAACTCCCTGATTACTAATTAATCATGATAATTAAAGATAATTATCGTTGTTACTATTCATAATGTCCAAAAACAAAATAATCATAATTACATAGTTTGGACCTTCTGATTCCAAATATGTAATCCATTTTAACAAATTCAAAACACACAAATTATAGTAATTAATTTAAAAATAATTCTCGTTGTCAAAACAAATAACAGGTTTTTTTGAAACAATATCTATCAAAAGATTGACACTTGTTTATGCCCAATTCCGAAGTGAAATTAATTACAATGACCAAGATTGGGTTAAATGGTAATAATATCTACTAATTAAACTTTTATTACAAATTAAAAGGAAAATCTATCCATCTAATAAAATTAGATGAAAAAGCAGTTTTGAAGTAAAATGCAGTATTTCTCACTATTCATTAAAAAATAATCATTGTCAGAAAAATACCAAAAATTTATCCAAAGGAAATTTCAATGCTCCAATTCTAAAGAGTAAGTTTATTTTGACAAAAAGAGCTTATAAAATTGTCAAAATATATATTTAAAAATGTTTCTCCATCAAAAGGTGGTAAAATATTCTTTTAAAAAATATTAGAGTATTATATGCGTAAGATTGGATTTATTCTCATTTTAAGCCTCTAAAACACTGTCTAATTCATAAAAAGATATAGATATGAAAATATATTATTCTTTACTCAGTTGGGATGTAACAGTTCACATTTCATACCACCGCCTATCGAGTATCTTATGGTACTTATTGTATCAGTGGATAAGGTGTGTAGGTTGTTCAAACTTTATAAAGTTCAGTGATAGTGAACCTTATGTTATGGGGCTATACCGACCCAAATGTGGCTATAAACATTATTGACTAAATAACCTGAATATTTTGCCTTATTAGGATACCTTTAAACCATATGGTGGTCCTAGTAGTGATCCATCTCCATATATCTAGAGGATGATGGTGGGGATTAATGGCCCACTCTTATGATTAAGTGACTCTATCATACTCAGATTTCGATCCCCTTTTCATATAAGAGTTTTCCCCTACTACATTGATGGATATGTGCATCAAGAATATTCTATAGTGATGGCAGTTTAGTATGATTGTGGACAAGAAATTATTAAGTTTCATCAAACTCTCTTGATACTATACAGATACAGTGCTTGATAACATATCGAACTTTGACCGAGTACTAAATAGAGAAATGTTTGTGATCATGGTTTCTCTATGAATCCCTTCCTATGAAGGGGTTATAGAGTGTGATCTTGTGGTCAAGAGTTCCAGAAAAAGTATATGTTGATAGTCAGTACCTCTTGTGGGTACCGATGAGATGAGTCTTCATTAGTGGGTAGCTGATGTTACAAAAAGGTAAATGTACAAATACGATGTCTCGGGAGGAGATCACAGATCGTAGGGTATATTGTTCAAGGATCACATGATGTATCTAGTCAGTATATGGAGAGTTAGTGCTAATATTTTTATGGAAGGGGACATCACATGTTGGATTGTTTGACCCGTCATACAATTATTGGGTAGATAAAGGATATGCCTCTTAAATAGAATTAGTAGTAGAAGAATGTAGGTATTTATGGTGGATTACATGGAAGATATTATATATGATAATTTGGATATGTTATATGTTACCACTAGTACCCCTATGTGGTTCACCCCAAGATTAGGGAGCTGAGGGATAGGGGTGAGGGAATCTGCATGTTGTTGTGGATTATAACCTATAGGCTCCATGGGTGATAAGAGGTATGATCTATTTCTTATATACATTAGTTTCAGTTCAAATAGTTATTGGTGTGATTTATTCTTTTATTTCCACTAACCTAGTCTGAGAAAAATAGATTCTAGTTGAGACATCAGTTCATCACCTACACATGGTGACTCCAACTGGAGAAGACTAAAATACCACACACTTTTTCTGATGATGTGACCTAACTTTTGGAGGTTAGATTTTTTTTGGATTTATTTTCATTAGTGATGAGGCTTTACAACATTATCTTCGGTATGGACCAGTTATCTATAGTTCATTACGTGATAGATAGCCTCATATAGAGGATATGGTGTGTCTGTTGCAATGGGACTAGGTTTTAATTTGTGGGTGAAATTGATAACACGACATTTCATGATGGACTCATTAATAGGTTGGTGAAGCTAATTTCCCATAATTTATCTAGAATAACCTTTGGATCTATCGATTTTATGAGGTTTTTGTTTCCTTAATTGGTGGTGAATTATGGTGAAGTATTTCTAGAGGTTTTTCCAGGATTACCTTCTAACTGGGAGATATATTCATACATTGATCATGCACATGAGGAAGAACCAGGTATTTCGTCCAACATATTAGATAGTTCCCATAGAGATTTGTTATGTGAGGGTCTAGTTTGGGGAATTCTAGAAGAAAGACTTTTTCAGAACCAATGTTTCACCCTGGGCTACCCTAGTGTTGTTCACCAAAAAGGAATAGTTGAGCAAGAGTTTACGTGTTGACTATAGTCACCAAAACGAGGTGACTATATGGAATGTGTATCCACTACTGAGGATTGATGACCACTTTTACATGTTGAAACAGTCATGGTGGTTCTCAAATATTGAACTTTGGTTAGGTTATGAACAGTTGTGAGAATTATATGATGATATAACAAATATGACATTCATATTTCACTATAGTAATAATAAGTACATTATGATTTCCATTATTAGAACAAACTTCATAGAACTTCTCATCATACTCATGAACCAGATCTTTCATCCTTTCTTAAATCAATTTTTTTCTAGTCTTCATGAATAATATAATATTTCACCTATCATCTAGTAGGATCATAAAAGGATACCTGATCATGGTTTTAGATGTAACTTGGGAGCACTATATTTAGGTAATTTTCTCAATGTCCCATTTATATATTCAAGATGTGCACTTTCAGAGACATGTTATCGCATAAGATGGTATAGTTGTGCACCTTGTGATGGTCAAGGTAGTGTTATCTTAAGAGCCATTGAATTTAGTGATAGAGTTTTAGGGCCTCTTTTAGAAGAAAGGATACTATTAGTGATTCATAACTTATTTTTTCAAGGTTTTATAACCTTTGATAGATTTGGATCAAATGGGGTAGTCGTTCATGTAGACAGAGAGGATCCAAATGGTTTTCCATTAGTTGAGGTAAAGAATAATGAGTACTCCCATATTAAGATTTCCATAGGAGTATATCACTTACATAGAGTTCTATGATGAATGGAGGACTTGGATTGGATCTATTATCATTTATTTGAAAGAATTGATTTCGAGTGGTTCACATCAGTTGAGACCATAGGAGCATAACTATGAAACCCATAATATGGAGTTAGTCGTGGTGGTCACTTCACTAAAGATCTAACAACACTACATGAGATATGAGAAGTTTATCATCTATTCTGGCCATAATAGTATCAATTCTATCTTCTTACAAGGATTTTAACTTAATATAGAGGTTGTTTCTATATTCCCTTGAAGATTATGACTTTTATAGTTCATATATGACTAGGAAGGAGAATAGGGTATCAGATGAACTTAGTAGGATATCTTGTTCATAGTTTCTTAGCGAGACATTGTATCACTTAGCCTCCTTATAGTTATCATTTATGGATGGAGATAGAAGATCATAACTCCAATCAATTGTTGATACCCCTATGCTTCTATAGTTATTTTAGAAGGTGCATCCTAGGAATACAGACTATGAAACCCTATGTAATGAGATACACACTAGATATGATCCTAATGAATTTTATAATGGTGGGGAGAATGTCTTTATTTATAGAGGATGAATGATGGTACCAAAGAAGATATAGGAGGATATTATGAGTGATTTCATTACATATACCTTGGTGGTATATCCCAGTATGGAAATGATGTATTAGAAACTCCTATATCCATTTTGATGGCCTGGGATGAAGATGGGATTCGTTGAGTTATTATCTTGATTCCTTTTTTTTCCTCAAGTGAACGTTGTGATCTGGGTTCCGACATGTTTTTATCAACCCCTTGAGATTACATAGTGGATATGGGATGAGATATTTATGGACCTAATTATGATTTTACCACATAAATATGTGGTACAAGATATTATCTAGGTTACAATATACAAACTCACCAAGATGGAAAACTTCTTATCTATTTAAAACAATAGTTTAGTAGAGTTATTGGGATGCCTATAAATGAAAGAGATAGTCAAACTCAATGGATTACTATGAAAACATTGATATTTTTATTACAAAATTTAACATAATTTATTACATAAACATCACATGATACTACATATATAATCGAGATTTACATTGTCTTTAGGGCTTAGGATCATTACATAAAAACCTAAAATATGAAATTCAACATATTTATTGAAAAATTCCATTACATGAAAACTGCATTCCCTTGTACTTAGCATTGCATGGGATAGCCTAAGGAAATGCGTAAGAAAAGGGTGAGTAATAATGCCCAGTAAGGGAACAATAATGGAATAACATGTGGAATACAATACATGTTTGACAATAGGAATATCAATAGAACACAAGATAAGCATAAACATAAAGGCATTATAAAGCATGTTAATCATAACATTGAAATGTGGCGACAACACTTAACATGACATTAGTATGATCCAAGGCTCATTGCACATGGGGCATGAGTATACCCTCATTACATATAAAACACGAGTAAACCCACATTGAACTTAAATTATCATGAGTAAACAACCATTGAATATGATGTATCATGATACTATACTTTACCCAATGCATTGGAGTGCTATCAGGGCACACCCTTCTTAAAAATTTCATTTCATTTATATGTGTGCCACATGGATTATAAAATATTGAATCATTCAACATAATGAATTATTCCATGTTAAATGATTGTGGAATAAATAAATGAAACTTTTTTAACATTAATTAAATGTGCATAAAGCTGAATACCCTTGATAGAGAAATGGGCATGGTATTCACTACACAATGACTTTTGCTTGGAAAAGCATGGTGCAATTTCTGCAGCATAACGGCATGACATAAGAACTCATAAAAATGGTTGATGAGAGGGAAAGGGGTGTCTCATCATATTTACCTGACATGAACAATAATGGTTTCATATAGATACATGTCCTAACAAATGTAATGGAATTTAGATTCATGGTACAAAATAATTGCTTGAATGTAAATGAGGAGAGAGAAATACCTTTCATAATTTTACCATAGAAATAGGTGTACAAGGGAGGCATTTAATTTGAGATAAAGGGGTCTCAAATCAATAAAACGTAAATAGGGAAGTTTGGGGGAGTTCTTAAACCATACCCCAACATTTATTTTTGATATTAAATGGGAATGACAATTTAGAGAATATTGGACAAAATGGGAAAGAAAGAAAAACACTTACATGGAAGTGTGCTTCCAAAGGCATGAGCGAGGCTTGAGAGAGGATTATTGGGAGCTTAGAGCATCCTTGGGATGATTTTGGAGAGGGGTTTTCGGAGTTTGTATGAACTCCAAAGGCTTAGAGTGTGGAGGAAGTGGGAGCTAGGGTGGGTTTATATAGGAAAGGTGATGGAAATGTTTATTAATTAGGTTTGGGACACATCACATTAAACTAATCCAAAACACTAACCATCCCAACGTTTTTGCCCATGGTTTTTGGCTAAGAGCCGAGGAAAACAATATTCTATATGTCCAAAGTCTGTACATCTTAAAATAATGGGATTTCTTATGTGGAGGTGAGTCACACTCCCAAGGAAAACAATTTAAAAAGACAAAATGTTTAATAAGTCATGAAGGGTCCACTAATGCTTTTTAAAATAAAAAAACAAACCTAAAATCACATTATTTTAATGGTAAAACATATATTTTTTGAAGAAAATTTTTATAGTATTTTATTACATCACTATTGGTTCATTATGAGGTCATAAAGCAACATATATATTTAAATGGTATATAGTTTTTACCCAAAAATTTTATTGTCTCAGAAAATTATGAAAAATTCACCATTGGATAATTTCGACTTCATAATTCTAGAAATAATATTAATTTTATTTAAATAATTATATATATATATATATATTAATTTTCACTTTTAAAATAAAAACAGACTTTTATCATAAATTCATGGGTTTTGACAAAAATGTATTTCAAACCTTAATAAAAATTACAATTTCATTCATAAAATTCTATGATCATTTATATTTAATTAAAATTAAATAAATAATAATAAAAATATTTTATTAAAATATAATGTAATTCAAAAATCCATTAATTCATCAAAATAGATTTCTTTGTTTAACATTAAATACAAATAAAATTCGTGCTTTAAAAACTATTTATAAGGTAAAAATAATAAAATGATGGTATATTCATTATTATATAACAAATAATGTATATATCTATCATGGTAAGTTCTTGTAACATAACCCCTTATAACACCCACATAAGATAGAAGAGTAAGGTGTGTGATGGTGATAGACTCTTGGAGTGGCTCAGATAACATTGCTCGGGTGATAATCTCTATCAACATCCACTTCTATTGTAGGCAATCCTGCTCGAGCATAACATATTCAAGCTCACCTTGGGATTGGAAAAGAGAAAATCCCAAATATGCAACCTCCTTTGCGAGATCTGACAGATGGTATTCTTATGGGGCACGTCTACTGGATGAGGCCATTTCTTCCTTTGTCTGAGTAAACTGGATTTATTAAAACCGTATAATTATACTATTCATGAGATCACTATTAAACAGATATATTATTAATGGTTAAAATTATTAACATAAAACAAAAAAAATTGACATTTTATATAAACATTTTACATGAGGAGAGATTTAATTAGATCATGAGATATTTCCATTAAATAAAGTTTGGTTAATTACAATCTTCCCCCCTTAAGAAATTTCACCCTTGAAATTTTCTTTTCCCACAATAAAACATATTTGGGTAACTCTGCTTCATCATATTCCCTTATTCCCATGTTGCTTCTTCAAACTTGTGGTATCCCAACAACACCTTGATGAGTGGCATTGTCTTATTTCATAGAACTGTTTCTCTAAGATCTAATATCTTCACTAGTTTATCCTCATAAGAAAATCATACTATAACAATACCACCTCTGAAGAGAGAACATGTGAAGGGTCCGGTATGTACTTCTTTAATAGGGATACATGAAACACATCATGTACTTAGGCCATGGTAGGTGGAAGTTCTAGTCGATAGGGCATATCCCTGAAACAATCAGGAATCTCGAAGGTGCCAATGTTCCTTGGACTTAACATCCCTTTCATTCTAAGCCTCATTGCCTTCTTCCACAGAGATATGTGTAGAAATACCATGTCTCCAATGTTAAACTCAATTTCTTGTCGACAGTTATCTACATAACACTTCTGTTTACTCTGGGCTACCATGTTATGATGCTGAATTTTTTTTAACTTCTCCACCATTTCATCGACTATTTCTGGTCCAAGCAGCTTACGCTCACCGACGTCATCCCAACACACTGATGTTCTGCACCTTTTCCCATAAAAGGCTTCATATGGTGCCATTTGGATGCTTGAGTGGGAGCTGTTATTATAAGAGTTCTCAAACAGAGGAAGATGTTTATCCCATGCTCCTTTAATGTCCATTGAGCATGCTATCAACTTGTCCTCAAGTGTTTGGATAGTGTGCTCGGATTGGATATCAGTTTGACGATGATAGGCCGTAATGAAGTTCAGTTTAGTATTCAAAACATGTTGAAAACTCTTCCAAAACATAGAGATGAATCTTGGATCTCGATTAGATACAATAGATAGTGGTACTCCATACAGCCTTACCACTTCTCTGATATATATATGTTCCTGTTGATCCAATGTGAAATCCTCCTGAATAGCAATGAAGTGTGTAGCCTTTGTAAGATGATCCACAACAACCCAGAATGCATTGTTTCCTTTGCATTTCTTTGGAGGTCTGGTGACAAAGTCCATGGTGATGTTCTCCCATTTCCATTCTGGTATGCACAATGGTTGCATCATCCCCATAGACATCTGGCTCTCTGCCTTCACTTTCTGATGCACCAGGCACTTTGATGTATATTCAGTAATCTCTTTATTTATATTATCCAAAAAAATATTCTCTCATAGATCTCGATACATATTTGTGTTTCCTTGGTGAATAGTGAAATTTGAATTATGTGCATCATCCAAAAGTCCCTTCATCAGCTCCATACATTATGGAGCACAAAGTCCTTTAGAAAATCTCACTATTCCTACTTCATTAACATTATAATCTGAGGATTTCCCTTTTCTGATAGCTACCACTTTTCCAAAATTCCGACAACATCCTTTTGATCATCCTTTAACCATTATAAAAGAGATGGTGAAACAATCATTTGTGAAAGGATTGATGATGTTCCCTTCTTTATGATTCCCATGTCCATATTCATCATGTCTAAGATTTTTGGACCCTTCTCAATTCTCATCAATGATAAAATCACTGGGTCCTTTCTACATAGGGCATCTGCCACCTTGTTCGCTTTTCCAAGGTGGTAATGGATTGAACAGTCACAGACTTTGATCACCTCTAACCATCTTTGTTGGCGCATGTTCAACACTTTCAGTATGAATATATACTTGAGGATTTTGTGGTTCTTATATATTTCACACTTCTCCCCAAAGAGATAATGCCGCAAAATTTTTAAAGCGATGATTACTACAGCCAACTCCAAATCATGTGTTGGATAATTCTTCTCATGAAAATTCAATTTCCATGAGGCATAGGCAATAACATTGTCATTTTTCATCAACACACACCCCATTCCATTCTTCAAAACATCATTGAATACCACAAAAAGTTCTCCACTTGTTGGTTAAGTGAGCATGGGAACAATGATAACCCTCCTTTTTAAATCCTTGAAGGTTTTTTCGCATTCATCACTCCATGGAAATTAGATTTAGCTTTGTAAAAGGGTTGGACAATAGTGAGAAATTTCTCAAAAATCCTCGATAATATCCAGGTAACCCCAAGAAGCTACAGATATCTATTACCGGTGTTGGCCTCAAACATCCCTCAATTGCATCTATTTTGGGGGGATCCACAAATATCCCATTAAATGTGATGATACAGCCCAAGAATGAGACCTCCTTCAACCAGAACTCGCAGTTGTTGTCCTTTTCATAGAGCTTCTCCCTCTACAAGGTCTCTAGTATAGTTCTTAGATGCTCCTCAAGACCCTTCATGGTTTTAGAGTATATCAGAATATCATCTATAAAGACTACAAAAATTTGTCGAGGTAATCTCTAAAGACTCTATTCATCATTTCCAGGAAGATTTCAAGAGCATTAGTGAGTCCTAAAGGCATTATTATGAATTCATAATGCCCGTAACTTGTACAAAAAGTAGTCTTGGGGGTATCTTCCTTCTTCACACTTACTTGATAATATCCTGAACACAAATACACCTTGGAGAAGTATTGTGCTCCATGTAGTTGATATAACAAGTCATCAATTCATGGTAGAGGATACTTGTTCTTTATCGTGATTTTTTAAGCTCACGATAATTTATGCAAAGGCGCATTAACCCATCCTTCTTCTTGATGAAGAGGATTGGTGCAGCCCACGATGAAGAACATGGGTATATAAACCCTCTATCCAAATTCTCAGGTAGTTGTTTCTTTAGCTCCTCAAGCTACACAATAGCCATTCTCTACAATGTCCTAGATATTGGCAACGCCCCAGGTATAAGATCAATTGACAATTCAACATCTCTTCTAGGAGAAAGACCAGACAACTCCTCAGGAAACACTGCATCAAATTCCCTCACAATAGAAATGTATTTTAAAGTGGATTCCTCCTTAAACACAATCATCTTAGCTAGATACATGTTCTCATAGGGTATTAATATCCATGCATGAGATGATGGATATGAATAAGATTCATCTTCCTCCAAGCACTTGTAAAGAATCGGGAATTGATTCACCACATGGAGAGTTATTTCCCTCTTACGACAATTTATGTTGTCTCTATATAATTAATGTCAATCCATGCCAATAATTGCATCAAATTCCACCCTAGGGAGTATTAAGAGGTTCTCTGGGAAGTTCAATCCACAGATTATGACTGGGGAGGAGTTATATTCATGCGATGAAATGATTTCACCATTTTCTGTACTCATCAACATCTTCAATTCCATGATTTTTTGTGGTGCTGGGATTGTTCTACAAAACATTCGAGATATAAAATAAGGCGTAGAACCTGAATCAAAATGTATGTTCGTTATTATTCAATGAATAACTAGAATACCTATCAGCACTTCATTTTTGGGGTTCACTTTGGTAGTAGTGATGGAAACTGCTCACCCTTTCTGCCTTGGAGGTTGATGTTTGCCTCCAAAAACCCTTGTCTTAGGGCACTGATTTGAAATATTTCCTGGTTCATTGTAGTTGTAGTAGTGAACAACGCATTGAGGTTTGAATAGAGAGTTACTCTCCTCTATTTAAGACATTGGTTTTCTTGCTGACAGTTAATAGGTAGGTTCCCTTCTCTTTGACACCTAATGCATTTTCTCGTACCCTTCAGGTAATTACTAGGGTGCTTCTTTCCGCACCTTTGGAAAGTGGGGTGCTAGATCTTCTTAGCACCGTTGGATTTATCCATTAGAATTCCAGAATTGAATTACACCTTATTCTTATTATCCCTATGATACCCCCGAGATTCTTCGATATTCATTTTGACCTTGAGGGTACATCAGACAATTTTCTCATAGCCTTCGATGTCACGGATCACCAGCGCTTTCTGCATGCTAGGTTTCAGCTCACCAAATAAGTGTTAAACCTTGAATTTGTGGGTAATGACAAAGTCGAAAGCCTATCGTGCAAGCCTTGTGAATTTTTACTCGTACTCTCCAATATATTCGTCACCATTGTTCTTGAGGGAAAGGAAGCCACATTCCATCTTAAGCTAGAGGGTGCGCGGAAATAATTTATCGAAAAACATATTCTAGAAATCCATCCCATCCAACACCTCAATCTCCTCCTTAGTCTTTTTATTGTTGGTCAACATCCACCATTGATCATCAAAACCCTCCATATGATAATCATCCAAGAGAACCTTCTCTTTTTCAGAACATTGAAGTAGGGAGAAGATATTTTCAATGGATTTGATCCATTGTTTAGTGATTGAGGGATCAAATGATCCATTAAAAGTAGGAGTCCTTTGTCTCATGAAGCTCTCAATAGAAACTAATTATTTCTTAGGGGGGGTTGAACTTTCATCTAGGCCCGTGTATCTATTCAATCCTTGAGTTAGTTGAGAGAGAAGCATGAAAAAGTTTGTGATTCCCACTCTAATTGTATTGGGAATTTCATTAGTACAGTCATCACATTGATCATCACATTGGTTGTTAGCTTGATTCCTCCTATTACCGGAAATTGGCTGGAATAAAATGAAATTCAGGGGTATCGCATAAAGGATAATCGAAGGAAAAAACTGATGAAATATAAATAACTTTTATTTCCTTAACATATGAATTAATTTTCTTCATACTATGTAATCCATGATCTACATTCTAACATATATTGTTAGGGAATTTTTTTTGTACCTTATAAAAGGTTCATACAGAGCTTATGAATTTAAAAAAACATATCCCCTAGGAGTGTCATAACCAAGACGGTAGCAAGGCCGGTTGTCATGTAGTAGTTCCCATTAGAGTCTAGCTCAAAGCGTTTTTTTCGGGTTGTGCCCATAAGATACATCTGTGTCAAAGCTACCTCTACCTGCTCATATCCAGACTGGGATGTATTTTATTGATAAACCACATACTCAATACTCACCAAAACTTAGGGATGTTTTTATTATACTTAGTATTTTCTCTAAGGCATTACTACGATTTTCTAATCCTAATCTCAAACATAACTAAACCTATCCTCTGATACCAACTATGACAACCCTGATATTTTTATTACCCAACAAAACATAATTTATTACATAAACATCACATGATAAAACAAAGAATATCGAGAGGTCTTGAGACTATGGGGCTTAAGATCATTACATAACAGCATAAAACATGAAATACAACATATTTATTGAAAAAAATCCTTTACATTACCACTACATTCCCTCGTACTTATCATTGCATGGGATAACCTAAGGACATGCATAAGAAAATCGTGAGCTACAAATCCCAGTAAGGGAATAATCACGGAATAATATGAGGAATATAATAAATTATAGGCAATAGGAATATAAATAGAGAACAAGAGAAGTATAAACATAAAGGGATGATAAATCAGGATAATCATTACATGGAAATGTGGCAACAACACTTAATAAGGAATTAGCATGAGGCAAGGCTCATTGCACTTGGAGCATTAGTAAACCATCATTGCATATGAAGCATGAGTAAACCCTCGTTGAACATGAATTAGCATGAGTAAACACCCATTTCACATGACGTATCATGATACTATACTTTACCCAATGTATTGGAGTGCTATCAGGGTGCACCCTTCTTAAACATTTCATTTCTTACATAAGTGTGCCCCATGGATCATAAAACATTGAATCATTCAACATAATAAATTTTTCCATGATAAAAGAATGTGGAATAAATTCATGAAACGCTATAAAAAATATGTAAATGTGCATAAAGGTGAATACCCTTGATAGAGAAATGGGCATGGTATTCACTACACAATGACTTTGTCTTGGAAATGGGCGGCGCAATTTCGGCAGCATAACAGCGTGACATAAGAACTCATATAAATTTTTGATGAGAGAGAATGGGGTGTCTCATCATATTTACATGACATGGAATGTAATGGGTTCATAAAAATACATGTCCCAAAAAATGTAACATAATTTAGATTCACAATACAAAATAATTTCATGAATGAAAATAAGGAGAGAGAAATTTCTTTCAGAATTTTGGCATAGTGACGGGTGTACATGGGAGGCATTTAATGAGAGAGAAAGGGGTCTCAAATCTTTAAAACATAAATAGGGATGTATGGGGTAGGTTTGAAGCAATACCCCAACATGTATAATTTATATTAAAAGGGTATAACAATTTAAAGAATATTGGACAAAATGAGAACAAAAGAAAACCCCTTACATGTAAGTGTGCTTCCAAAGGCTTGAGAGAGGCTTGAGAGAGTCTTCTTGGGAGCTTGGGGCACCATCAGAGAATTCTAGAGATATGAGGTTATAGGATGGATGAAATTATAAGGCTTTGAGTGAGGAGGATGTGGGATCTTGGGTGGGTTTATATAGGAAAGGTGAGGATGTTCTTTATTATTTAGTTTTGGGACACCTCACATTAAACTAATCCAAACCACAAACAAGCCCTTGGTTTTTGCCCATGTTTTTTGGAAAAGGGAATTGTGAAAAAATATTTTATAAGGATAAAGTCCTAACTTATTAAAATAATGGGGTTTCTTATGTGGAGTTGAGTCACACTCCCAAGGAAAACAATTTAAAAAGACCAAATGTTTAACAAGTCTTGAAGGTGGCACAAAAGCATTGTAAAATAAATCTAACAAACCCAAAATCACATTATTTTAATGGTAAAATATATATTGGCCGAACATAATGTTTATAGTTTTTTATTACATCATAGTTGGGTCATTATGATGTCATAAAGCACATTATATATTTATAAGGTATTTAATTTTTACCCAAAAATTTGACTGTCTCAAAAAATTATGAAAAATTTACCATTGGAATATTTTGATGTCCCGATTCCAAAAATAATATTCATTTTATATAAATAATATTTTAAATATGATAATATTCACTTTTAAAATAAAAATTGTCATTAATCGAAAATTCATGGGTTTTAACAAAAATGGCTTTCATACCTTAAAAAAATTACAATGGAATTCATAAGATTATATGATCATTTATATTTAATTAAAATTAATTTCATAATAATAATAATTTATTAAAATATTATTTAATTCAAAAATCAAATAATTCATCTAAATTTATTTCTTAGTTTAACAATAACTAAAAATACTATTTCTGCTTTAAAAAAATTTTACAAGGTAACAACATTAAAATGAATTTATATACATTATTAAATACAAAAAATAATGTACATAACCATCATTCTAAGTTCATGTTACACAACCCCTTATAACACTAGCATAAGACTGAATAGTAAGGTGTGCAATGGTGACAGACTCTTGGGGTGGCTCGAATAACACTGCTCGGGTGGTAATCTCTATCAACTTCCACTTCTATCATTGGAAGTCCCGCTCGAGCATAACACATTCAAACTGAGCTAGAGCTTAGTCAAGTGTGAAAACAAAAGATGCAAACTCCTTTCCAAGCTCGGACAAATGGGCTTTGTATGGTGAACTTCTACAGGATGAGGTCATCGCTTCCTTTGTCTGAGTAAATTGGATTTGTTAAACCCCTATATTTATACTAATCATGTGATCACTACTCAACTGTTATATTAACAACAGTTACAATACTTAACATAAAACCAATGAAGTTGAAATTTTATATAAACATTTTACATAGAGATACTTTTAATTAGATCAAGAGGGATTACCATTAATGAAAGTGCGGGTCGTTGTAATTACCCTCAATGATTATCTCTAACCATGATTCTCAGACCACATCCTGATTACAGAGGGGATTGGAGTAGGATTTAAGGACTCAGTTTCATTTGAGCACATCATTTCACCCCCATACCAACCACCAGACATAGCTGAACATTCAGGTCTTGTAGGACGTGTTGTGGGATTTCATGATAGATATTTTCTGTATGTTGTTGGATCAATAAACATTAGTTAAGTTTTTGTAAAAAATATCTCCTATTACACTTTAAGTACAACACAAATTGAGGCCTTTTATGGGAAACATTGTAGGTCACTGATATGCTTGACTGACCTAGGAGATTCAGTACTTATGGTCCCAAATTTGGTGAGATCCTCATTAGATATGGTAAAGATCATCTAGTTGTTGATGATAATTTCACAAATACGTTATAATTTCAATGCATACCACTGATAGGGGCCTTTGATGTTCTTAGAGGGTGACAATGTATTTCTATATGTTTCCCCCCAATGTGTATTATAGATATTTGGATGTGGTGGAAAGATATCTCTAAGTTTCATTGGATCCATAGATATATAATATCGAGTTAGAAGGGTTTCATTCCACTATTCTCTTCCACCAAAACTATATATGATACAAGAATTATTCAACAATTCCCACCTATGGAGTTAGGTGAATGACCAATTGAATTTTATTGATTGGGGGATTTGGACATTATGGATAGACCATCATGTGATGAGTACTGGGTAGTAACTAGGGATTGGAATGAGGGATACCATTACGGGCAAGAGATTCCATTATGACATGTATAGTGGAATTATGGGAATTTACAGGAGATTAATTTAGAGAAGGAGACTCGGATACATTATCAATACCCATGTCTCTTTATTAATCCTTTTTGTTTTAGCTTTTTGGGACCTAAATCCCCATGGAGATGAGAATGCAATGACTATAATTTTAAAATATACAGTATTGGAATATTTTATGGATTATTTTTTTATCTAGGTAATGAGACGGTGTGATTTTTGGGGCCTTGTGTTTCTAGAATTAACTTTTAAAAAATATAAAATATATTAAATATCATGAATGGATGGTTTTCCTTAAAAAATAGAATTACTATATAATGGAAACTATGATCAGAAATTTGTGGCCAATATTGATATCAGTGGGTGGATTTTGACCTAGGAATGACTTAACTTTGTTGTGTGTCTGATGTTAAAGTTGAGTGGTGTCATGGGAAAATTAATAAAATAAATAAAATAATTTATTTATAATATATAATGAGACACAAAAACATAATGGATTTTTATAAATATAAAAATATAGATAATTTGAAGTGTCGGACACATTATACTACAAATTTGGAGCAACAGTTTTAGAGAGTTAGAGACTATATTTTAAGATGACACTAGAATAGATCATCAATAATCGATTGGTGTGTAACGAGATTCATTGATTTCACCAAGGACAATGACACAAAATATTTCATTAGAAGTGATTGATCCAATTGATGCTGGATATTATTTTATTTGGAATTATCCATGATTTATTAATACAATGATGAATACGAATCGATAAACCAATGGATTGATTCCTTGGTCTAACATATTGTAGTTATGGTATTATCTACAATGATTATTGGGAGGAATTCGTTATTTAATTTGGATCTTGATTCACCATTCGAACAAAAATTGATCAAATCCAACTGAATGAGGATAAGTTTCATTAGTTTTTTTTCTGTCGGGACTTTCCCCAACCATTCTTCATTAATTTTAGTAAAATTAATTTTACTTGGGGTTCAACAAATATTGGATAAAAAATTACAACAAACCCATTTCATATAATAATAGAGTTTAATTGTAGATCCATGTACGGATCGATAACGAGAATGGTATACAATGATATTGAAGATGGATTGGGATCTGTTTGATGATGTAATCTCTTGTCCCATAAGGTCTCATGCCATGACTCCCCATGCCCTCCCCCAATAGGTCCGGGGATACTGACTTGCACCATGTAGGCATATCACTAACATTGAAGACCTTAGATTGGGTAGTTATACACATGAACAAAATTACAAGACAATAAAATGGGGAAACATAATTAAAATTGAACAACCATGCATCCATACATCTAACGCCTAGAACCAGAGTACAGGGGGAAGTAATGTAATGTAAACATTCCCAAATACAAGCCCACCACAAAGAGTCTGAAAACAAGTACAACATGGGATTAAAACTACGTACTATGGTCATAAGGTATAGTAACACACCTTGGTCTTCTCAGCCTCACAATGAACCATTTAGTTCGTGTCTATCAAGGACTCTGTCAAAAATTTGGTCATCTTTATAAGACATGACACATGCGGGAAAGGTCGGGAATGCATGAGTATAAAAATACTCAGTATGACACCCCCAAAAACATAAATAATACCTCAAATGAAATATCAGAATCTATACAAAGGTATATTTCTACCACACATATAATCAAAATATCCAGATACACCCAAAAAAGACACTCAATCTAAAGGAAGGTCACAAACATAGTTTTCCATCCAAAGATTCTAGCATGAAGACTCCACAAAGCTATCATCTGGGAAAACACACTTATGATCTTGATAACACATATGATGTCTATTTAAGAGGGTATTTTCCATGGGTCTTCCTTTTAGAAGTGCATGATGAATAAATAAATAGATGTGAGATAGAGAATAGGATCACACCAACGACCATGGGGTCTAACAACTCAATCTCTATTAACCCCCTATGTAAAGGATTAACTTTTATGTTTTTTTTCATAATGAGTCCAAGAACTCCATCTATGGAACAAATTTGAATAGAAGATCTCACTCTTGGCCTCACAGTGGGATTCTAATGACTCTATCATAGAAGTACTTATAAAGGGAACACTTCCATCTGTGTAGGAGAAAAAATCATAATAACCCTTTGGTAAAATGTTAATGGGGGATTTACCCTAATGAAAATTTTCCATTTTAATAATGATATGTTCTTAAATCCATTCCATTGAAATAAAAAGATGTATATAGGGGTTACTCATCATCGCCATTGACCCCAGGTCCTAAACATCTTAATGGCCCTTGTTTCAATTCATTCCCATGTTCATGTATAAGTACAAGGTGTGTTGACTGCCCATGTACTCTACGTAGGTGCTAGTACATGGCTTGATTAATGTACTCATCTATGTAATTTCCATATTGAGGATTACATGGAGTTCTCTAACCCATGTACTCCAACTTGTGTCTATGTACCCTACAAGGAACAAGCCTAGTTTATAGGGAGATGTGATAAACCATATAATAGAGTTCAAACACCTTGTGATATTTAACTATCTCCTGAAACTGTAGGCTTTACATATGTGGAACCACATGGCACGGGGCTTTGGTTTACATGATGTGTATCACATAATTTTCCGAATTCTTTGATCTAGTTTATTCATTGATTTCCACTCCTATGGCCATCAATCAGATCACTTCTTCTTTGTGTAAAAAAATGGAAATAACTCTTCCATGTCTTTTTATACTTCAAACCACTGTTCCAATGTAAAATATTTTCATATAACTGAATTATACATCATTCATAATTTTTCACCAAAGAACAGAAAACTAGGTATCCAATGTCATCTGATCCATGGTTACTCCCATCACCACTCCACCATCTTGTTGTTATAATCTTGTATCTAAAAAATCAGTTCTTACTAAATTAAATTATTGTTTAACAATTGATTCATCTAAATATGTAGATCCACGTTCCAAATATAGAACACCTAAAGTGACCAATGATTTGAGGGTGAAAAAATAATAATAAATAGGAACATACCTCAATAATTTGTCATTTCAATCTCAATACATTTCCTAGAGAATAACAATAAATAATTAATAGTCATAAAGTATTTCTCCCAAAACCCGATTAATGTTTCTCATCCTGTATGATCTCCAATCCCTGAATCAATCTGTTCATCAGTTGATTCGTGTTTATCATTGAAACTATGAATGAGGAATGAATAAAATCCAAAATAAATTCCTACCCTGATTTATATTTATATCTAATTAAGAACGACATGGTGCCATTTTAATTTTTGAGATACATTGATTCTATTGTGCATCGATTGTCGATCCATGAGCTTGTCTCCATACATCTGAAAGAAATCCTCCAATGATATCTCCAAAAGATCCATGGTTATACAGATAATCATGTCATTTTTTATTTGATTCGACGTAAATAATTTTTAGTCACCACTTTAAATAAATAGAAATAAAATAATTTATTTAATTGTTTTATTCATTTCCATGACCATGATGACTTTTAAACTAATGATCTATGCCAAAAAGGTTTATGTTTCACCTGGAGTAAAACCCACATTCTGAACACAATAGTTACATCATATATCTGAAATGGTCCTCTGTTAATATGTTATATCTATTTTTTGGGAAACTGATCAAGTATTCTATTTAATATATTTAATATATTTCAAAACATTATTTTGGAACACCAGTCTTCTGAATCAAATTCTATCTTAGTTCCAGATCTCAAATATAATCCATTCAAAATCCCTAAATAAATCATGGAAAATCTGAGTCATTACATTCTAACTTCCATGGGGTTTTACATCCCTAAATTCCAAAATATGGGACACACAAAGATATGTGTTTACTGAGAACGTATTTGGGCCTCCCTCTCCCACTTGCTCTCTTGAAGATTTTCATGTTCCACCACACACACACTAAAGAAATAAATCACCAACAAAGGATCCTCTACTATCGATCCTTGATCTCTACCAGATACATAGAAATAATCAATCCATCATTGATGTCCAGGTCTCCCATATTTATAATATGTGATGGTTCATACATGTATCTCCTCGGCCACAACATGTGGAAGACATCACATTCTCGGTGTAACTGTAGAGGTAGAGATAAGAGGAATGTCACCACACCAACTATAATTTGTATCTGGAAAGGGGTAGTGAATCTTATAGATAGATTACCCAGGCCAAATAACTATAATCCACATTGTGGTGAACCACATAGAAACATATGTTATCTCTCATTAGACACCATGGGCCTTTTATATTTATACATATAAGACATATGATAGCTCTGTGCAGCCTTCATCAACTCATGGATGATTTACACCTTGTCAGTTGTTTCTTACACTAACATAGGGACCATGAGTCTCAAATATCATATGTAATTCTAGAAATGTGGTAACATGTATGGTCTCCATTGGAAATATCTAACGGTTCCATACTGATGGTGGGATGATAGTAGTTATTTTATGCAAACTCCGCTTGTTGTAGGTGATCAACACAACTATAACATGAGTTCAACAAGTAATCTCACTAAATTTCTTCTAGAACCCAAATTTTTTTATATGTTTGAAAGTAATTTTTGGTGTGAAATGTTGTTATCATGCATAATTGGATGCCAAATGCCTCCAAAAATTCCATATACAACTATGATGGGATACAATAATCGCTGTAGGAAAATATCTTCGATGTAACTCCATGAATTCAAACTATCTCCTACACATAATTGAATCCCATACACTCTATTGATCCTTGCCTATAAATTTCTATCAAGTGGGCTTAATTGATGACTCATTCTAGGATCTCCAAGATTGTATCCTATCCCATGGAAGTACATAGTAAGTTTGTCTTGAAGTCTATGGATATCACTTCCAACTTCCATTTTATATCCTCAAGGGGTTGATCTAAACACGATGGAACATGGTGCTCATCCTTCACTTTATAATATGTAATGCATCAATAGACAAACTTGGTAACTTCATTCTTCAACCATATCAACCAAAATAGACATCAGAGGTCTTAGTGAATCTTTTACTTACATTTACATACGTCCAACTTAGATATATCAAAATATAATAGAATATCCTCCCAAAATACCATAGTTACCACTATTCATCCTATGAAAAGAACTACATGCTCCCAACCTTTATAAAATCCATCAAGAGCATATCAAGTTGATATATGTGTATGTTGGGTCTCACAATCTGTATCCCCCAATTTTTCCTTCCATGACTCGCTATACAAGAAAAGGGGTAATAACCGTTAAATGGAGGTAATATACTCCATAACCATCCAAAAAAGGAAAAATGTAATGATGAAAACTGCTCTTATTTCTCACTCAGAAAATGTGAAAATGTTCTTCTATAAATATCATCTTATACCATATTTACATTATAAAAAATATAATTAATTGTTATGTCATGATCATTGAGGAATTCAAGCTGTTTCGTTCTGCTTTATTTGAGATCCTTCTGTTATAAGATATACTTGAATCTATTTTGATTAGAATAGATGCCATACTACTCATTTATCCCATAGTTTAACAACAAGTTTAGAAAAAATACTACCTATGCTTACTCAAGATCATGGGTCGTATAGTTTTTATGAGGTGATCTCAACTATCATGAGAAATAGGAAATCACAACCTTCATCTGCACTAGAACACAACCAAGATCAATTCCCACTACATTGTAGAAATATATTTAATTGATACCCTCCTCAAGAAATATCATGTTTTGAGTGCTAGTTAAATCTTCTTGAACTACTAAAAATCCTTTTAGCACCTTTTAGTACACCAAAAATGATTCCCCTTTCAAGATAATGATTTCATAGGAGTTTATATCCAAGATAAATCGTGTATGAATCTATTATAATACCCTTAAACCCATAGACGCTCCAGACATACATTATGCTCTTTGTTATATCCCAAGCTAATAATTCATAGACCGTGATGAGGGCTACTATCACTCTATCATCTAATATATATTTTTCTAGAATGTGGATTGTCTAAATCCAAAACTGGCCCTAGAATGGATTTCTATAAAGATGGTTCCCTCATAGTAAAACTAGAACTATCCTCAAATTTCCAACATTTTTGTCCTTAGATTCATAGTACAGAAGTATATAATTGATCAAGACAACAAAATATTGGTCTATGAATGGCTAAAATATCCTATTCATGTTTCCCATCAACATTTCATTGTCATTTTTCATGTAAATGGGCATCACCCAGTACTAATTGTTACCGTAAAAACATCTAAATTCCAACTTCAGTGTATCCTTATCCCGTACTCACAATTAGTGATAGCCTGACCTGAGATCATCCTTTTAGATCAATAGTTCCTCAATAGTCTAATATATGATGTCATTAATCCTTGTTAGTTGACATATTTACTTCACCATCACATTATTCGAGAACCGGTAGTCCACCGATAACCTCAATATACCATCTTTCTTATTAGAAAACAAAACGGTTGCATCCAAGGGTGAAAAATTGGTTCTAACAGATACCTTTCTCTACATGTCCTCCAACTGCACACTCACCTCATGGAGATCTTCGAGTGTCATCCAATATTCAATCATAGTTATTTGTGCCATTTTGGTGTGTAGATCAATGCATAAGTCTATCTCTCTATGGGGAGGTAGACATGGAACATCTATAGGGATGACATCCCCATACTCCACCAATACATCAGGAAACCAGGAACTCATAACATCAATCCACTAATTGTTATTCTAGGCAACTAAGGAGTAATCATCCTTAGCCTAATTTTCTTGAGTCCATGCCACAATACCTTTATATTTAATGATAATGTAAAACCTAGTTCTTTCACTACAAAAACACCCCATCCTTCAACTAAAATAGTAAATATTAACATTAACCTTGGATAACCTATCTATACCAAATATGAATTTGTAAGACCTCCTTGATTCTATAAATAGATCCAAAAAACTCCCACCACAATGATTATGGTCACACTTCTTACACAAGTGTGTGATCGCTCTGTCTTCTATAGTATGAGTCTCCAAGCATAAGGGTAGAGGAAAGGCCCCAACTGGAATATCTATGCCTCGAACAAGATATGTTGAATGAATGGAATGAAGATAAATTATCCCTATTTGTACTAAAGATAAGTGGTAAAGGACATAGATCATACCTCAAATCATTCCTGGAGCCTTTAGGTCATACGATTTAGCCATCTACTGTTTTCCCTGCCCCTATCCCCCAACTCCCTAAGAATATCAGTAACCACATAGTGTTGGTGTTAGTAGTATTTCAAAGTGTCTACCACCTATTAATGATCTTTCATATCCCCTTAAACATCATCCACCCTAATGAATCTTACTGATCCTATCATTGTCTCAGCCTCTGTTGCCCTTCCAATGTCTCTCTATTAGCTGTATTGTGGGCCGAACAATCTCTAGAATGATGTCCTATATCGAAACGTGAGTAGTACCACCCCTAATAGGGATGAATAGACCAAAACTATTGTCCATGAACTGTAGAAACTCTATGCTGGGACCTCTTCCTAAAACGCCTCACATGTATTGGTACCTTGGACTAATGTAGACTCCTTACATTCATGGGAATTTCTCTTTTATGTCCACTACCAAGAACAATTGGCTATATATGCTCAGCCATGTCACCCTATACCCCCACATCTCTTTCTTTCACCCCAAAATAAGTAGTAATTCATAGAGGTATAAAACGATCATTAAAGTCTCTATGATGATGTAACCTAAAGTCCCCCACTCTTGATTAATTGGTTATGAACAATATCCATCAAGAACCTGGAGAGGATTACAAACATTGATGAATACTCCACTACCCAGGTGCTTCCCTAATAGAGCTCCATAATAACCTAGATATATACATCCCTCATAGTATCTGGTGGCAACTCCTCTCTAGAATGTTTCTGAAACTCTATCCACATTAGTGTTTCATCATCAAAATACTGGTAAGTGACACACACCTTCTCCCTACCTAACTATGATGAAGGATCACCAATAGGACCACCATCTAATATGTTGATGTTCATACTATACAAAAAACTCAGGTCACGACCCCAAGACATTACTCAATCGCCTTTGGGTTATGCTCAACTCAGAACCTGAGTGGTATGTGGCACTAAAATTCATGATGTGAGCTCAGCCTGCGCACCTCATCCAATAGTCCTATGGGGACCATGTTCTCCTCTACAGGTTGTGGTATAGCTGATGTTGTACACAGAGGATACATTTTTTGTACTAGCCCATGTATCATTTACTCTTCACTAAGGGGATTATCTTTATGATCTAGATTCTGAATCCTACCTAGATACATCACAAAGGAATCATGAAATTAAAAAATATGTATGAAGATTAATGAGTATATCTTGAGAGATGACTCCCGAAGGACTTGGAAACCACAAACCATACATAAATGATTCATGTACAATTGGTTTCCTGGAGAACAACTTTATCAAGTACTAAGATGAAAATTAGTTGATCAGAGTCCTAGTGAATTGATACATAGGCCTTAATACCAAAATTGAAGTCTCTACCCTAGAATTCGAACTACAACCACTTAAAAAGGTTTCCCCACACCAATATCACAAACTCTTAGTTCTAAGGTAGAAATATATCCTATGATACCACCATGTCATGACCCATATTAATGGGGCTCAAACCACAACACCCTAAGACCATCCTCAATATGCCAGGCTCCAATTACTAGCACTGAGTAGATATATCACTAACATTAGATTACATAGCCTATGTACCCATACATACACAAACACACACACACAAACCCATCTCAAAGATTATAAAATGATGAAATGTAAAAGTAACTAAAAAACCATGATATAATACATCTAAATACCAAAACTAGATTATGATAAGAGGTATTTTAATGTAAATAGGACCAAATACAATCCCACCATAAAGTGTTTGAAAACTAGTCCAACGTGAATGTAAAAAATGGAGACTGTAGTCAAAAATGCAGGAACACAACTCAATATTTATGGTCTCAATAAGCCTCATTAGTTCCTAGCCTATCAATGGATCTGTCAAAATGTTTTTAATCTACAGAAGAAATGACACTTGAAAGAAATGCTTGTGCATGGATGAGTATAACAATTATCAGTAGTACACTTTGAAACCATAAAACATACAAAAAAGGAAGTACAAACAACTCTACAAAGGTATATATCGGCATGACATATAACATGAATATCCTTATATAATCAACAAATACACCCTGTCTAAGGGTATGTTAGAATTATAGTACGCCATCCTAGTATTCCATATCTAATATCCCACAAATCACTTGTTTTAGATGACACACTTCTATATCTATTAACACTAACAATATATATTCGATAGGTGATGCTCATAGGGTATCACCATTATAAATACTCTATGAAGGTCGGAAGTTATACTTTACATATATGAGGATAACCCCTAAGTCCATGGGGTGATACCAACAACTAAATATAGATTAAACCCCAATGTAATTGATCTGTTCATTGCATAGTATTGGTAACAAAATATCTATCCATGAATTCCTACTGAAGGGTTTAATTGCCTATGTGTTGGGTAAAATTTCAAACTATCCCTCAAAGAATAATTATATATAGACCACATCCAAATGAATCATTTCCATGATATATATGGAAATAGCTTCAAGCCATCTCTTATAATGTACATAGCTTATTGAAGGGTTACATGTGGCATCCCTTGACCTCAATTCATGTCCATGTAAATGGCCTATTTTTTAATATATTTCAATTCCTGTGTAGATTTACATAGCATGTTGGATGTCAGTTTACTCTACTAGTATGTTAGTACATGGCTCTACCCATGTACACATCAAAGTCATGTCAATATAGGGGAGTACATGACATTAGCCTAACCATGCCCTCCAATCCATGTCCATGTACGCTTTGAGGTATGAACTAATTTTATAGGGAGAGACCATATGTCATGTGAAAGGGGTCATACATCATGTGATAGTTAACAATCCCCTGAAACCACATCAACCAAATATGTGGTCCCGCATGGAATGATGCTTCGATTTAAACATTATGTATCTTGGAATTTTATATATTCTCAGATATAGTTTCCACACCCATTTTCTAACCATCATCAATCGATATAGATTTGTGACAAATTGGAAAACCAAGGAATCATCTCATCCCGCCTCATCATCAATCAAGCTAAATGTTCTGGAATTGAATCCATTGGAAAAATGTATTTATACATCATTTTTCAAAATTCACAGACAAATAAGAAATCATGTAACCAAAGCCATCTGATCTGTTTCTGATCCCATCATCACACAACCATTATGTCATTCTAAAACCAGGTCTATAATATCATATCTATAATATCAAATTGTTTCATAATGAAATGTGTGTCAATGATCTATTCATTAGAATTTTTCAAACCACAATCCAAATGAATAATGTCTGCAGTGAACAATGAATCGATAGAGAAAGTCACACAAAATAATGTGGAATGAACCTCGATCATTTTTCAAGTCGATCACAACTCATTTACACAACATTAAATGTAAGGAATCATCGATCACAATGCATGTCTCCCAAAATCTGAATAATCTAACCCATCCCACAAGACAATGAATTTTTCATAAACGCCCTTCACTGACCATGGTTATGTCATGCCATAGGTATAATTAATGTTTTGAACTCAACAGTTCCTCAAATTTATGATCTAGGACCACTTTTATATGTTATTTCACTTTTTCTAAAAATTTGGGTTCTCATTATTTTTAAAATATATAATATATTTCAATAATTTATTTCTGGCACTCTGGGCCATAGAATCACACACCATATTAGTTCCAAGCCTAGAAAAAATCTATAAAATATCAAAACATAACACATGGAAAATATTAGACATTAAATATTATTCTCATTTATTCTGGTTCAACGGTGCGACTAAAGATGGTGAAGAGGGGAATTTCCTGATTAGTTTTGAAGGCCTGATTCTGGGGAGCGGTGACGATAAGGCTTGGCAGGACTAGAACTATACTCTCATGTGTGATCTTTAGTGGGATCATAACATGGAAGAGTGGGAAGTGATGTGTAAGGAAGATCCATGGGTTTCTCAAAATCCCTCACAATAAAAAATATAAAACATGAATATGGGCCATCTGAGCGTCCCGGGATATGGTGCTAGGGTTTTTTGGAGTTATGTATCACTCAGTTTATGACCCCTATCACACAATGCATGACTGATCTTGGTAACTTGATAGGTACATAGTAATGTAAAAATAAACCAGAATGTCTAGACAGACACATACATTCCCAACCATACTTGGACATCACTAGGAGTATATGGGATTAGACATGCCATGTACTTAGGAACAAACATAGACACATGAAAATGTATGGGTATTGATACATGTACAAGACCCACTGCCAAATGGACAATTCTTGTACTTGTAGTACACACCATGTACTCCTTCAAACATTTTATAAATCCATTTTCCTCTTTATCTCAAACGTTTTTATGTTAGGGTGGATTCACAAGATCCATTACCCAAGGGTTATAATAGAATTTTGTATTATACATAAGATGGTGATCCCTTCATAGGGACTTTATTATTGGATACAGTTGTTGAATTTTTTTTTGTCAAGTATAGAGTGAGATCCTCTATCATCATATATTCCCTATGTGGAATTCACGTTATCTTCATGACCAACAATACATGGAAGTTGATCACCTCTATGTAGTGGGTCATTCCATATTGAGTTGTTGGTATACCCCATGGACTTGAGGTAATCCTGGTATATATGTTGATGTATTTATACTAAAAGAATGTATCTCCTATGGGGAGATGCCAAGATAATGAAATATTATATGGAGACCATCTGTCATTTTTTACTCTTGGAGTGTGTTCAACAAGATGAGTTCTATATGGAACCTTAAGGAATGATTCCATAGAGGAAATTTTTGTTGTGATATTTTCTTGAGACTGTGTGTCTTTGTTGAGTATACCAAGATATTTTTTTTTATTGTATACATATACTTGTGATAAGCTGATTTTTATTCTTGATGTATGTGATTAGTTATTTCCTAGTTTCCTAATGTGTATTTTTATACTCACCCATGCAAGGTATCTTCCCACACATGTCATATCTTATGAATATGATCATCCTTTTAATAGATTCCTAGAGATATGAGGATTTGGGATATCATAGTGTGATAGAAATACCATGTTGTGTCCCTAAATTTCCCATTACATTAATCCCCTACAATACATTCTAGTTTGACTTGTTATCAATTTCTTTGTGTTGGGATTGTATTTTTCTCTTTTTTTCGTTTCTACTACATGTTTAAGTGATGGAATGGTAGGATTTTATATATATCCATTCATGGTTTTATATTTTTTATCATTTAACAATTACAAGGGCTTTTTTATGTGTGTCTGTATAATGGTACATTCTACTAAGGCCTCCCATGTTACTGGCATGCCTACCCAGCACTGATCACTATCAAATATACTATTAGAGGAGAGCTTTTGATAGTCACAATTTGGGCCTTATTGGTCAGGGATGTGAATATGAAGATCATGTCCTAATTATTGATACTAGATAGAATTTAATGAGGAATTAGATGAATCATATGGTAATGGTACTTGGAGAAATCAAAAATTATTGGAAGCAAAGTGGGAACTATTGGATGATATAAATAAAAACAACCCTCATTTGTTTAGAAGGTAATATCCATGAAATTTGAGGAAATGTTTGTAAGAGGTTTGAATGTAACACCTTGATTATTAGGATTTATTTTCTTTTAATTAAATACAATCTCTTCTATTTCCTTTGATGTAATCAACACCAGGTTTATATAGAAATACTCTATTAATTTTTTTCAACATGAGAATTATAACATAGATGTCATATATAAGGGTGTGAAAATTACTATCGAAATTATTAAAATTATATGATTTTATATGTATAAATTAAAATAAATGGTTATATAATTATTTCAAAATATAGGAATTGTGTGAAATAAAACCATAAGTTTTCTAAATAAACTATTTTTTTGATATAAAACTGATTCTTTACATCATGCATAGTTTTGATAAATTTGAATTTTAAAATTTGAATTTTTTTATAAAATAAAATTAATTTTGGAATGAATCATATTAAAATTATCCTCTGATTATGTTTCTAGAATATTCACAGAATTTTCGTTTTTTCAACTAATAGTGGAAGATTCTAATTTTTAAGGAAAATTTTCATTTCATGTAAATTTTTTACATAGATAAATTATCTTTAAAATTGGATCTAAAGTAAAAACACCTCAATAATATTATATGAAATATTATTTTGGGTGGTGGGATATTTTTCATATAAGTTCTTATATTAAAATATTCTATAGTTATGGTAGTTTTCACTATGGAAAACTAGATTTTCATTACATCTATATGTATAATTTTAAATTGTATTATGGAAAATCACTGAATTTTATTTAGAAAAAAAGGAAATATTTTATATATTAATAATTTATATTTTGTAATAAATTCAACATAATTTTTGACCAACATGAATATTAAAAGAATTGATTTTTTTGTGGTTACGTAGAATACCGATTTACTTGGGTATTAAACTTAGAAGATAATGATTAACAATTACCTACTAAAGCCAAAAACGCCCATTGGATAATAATATGTCTACCCAATCATCTATATGGATCGATAATAACCATTTTTGTGACTTTTGATAAGAAAAAAGATTTTTGAAATTGATTCATTTTAATATTTTATTGAGTGCCCTCTCCCCTACTTATAAAAGGCCACCCACTATCCTCTCCATTTAAATCATACAAATCCATTTATTTTAGAAAATACCCACTAAGATAACTTCCTAACTACAATAAAAAAATATAACCACCCATGTATTGATATGAAAGAAATTTTATGAATGATTTCTGTGAAAACTAGATATGTACCCATAAAAATAGGTAACATTATTAAATCATAATTTTAATTTTATTTCCTCTTACACCTCTATAAGATATTAATAAATCATGATAATATAATTAAGAATATTTAAAAACTATGTTGAGATTATATTATTTTAACTCAATAATAAATATTTATCCCACTTCCATCAAATGGGATGTGAAACCATCGGACTTGTGTAAGTAAGATTGCCACCTCATGAATTGATGTAATTCAATTTCTATCTCCAACATTCAAGGATATATATAATGATGGATTTAATAAATTTATATGAAATTTATGGATTTATTATATATAATTTATTATAATATCACATATAAATTCTTACATTCCATTCTATTTAAAATAAAATAATTTATCTTGTGTGTGTGGTGGATTCCCGCCTCGTGATGTAATTTGATACGTTTTTCAGTTATGCTTCACAAAGATGTTAATAAGGATAATATTAATTGATATATTGAAGATATATGAAATTATTTAAAATTTTTAAAATTAACACACAATTAAATCCTTTACCGATAGGTAAGGGAATGATATCATTGTAAATGTGTACGTATGGAATTCCTTCTCCACGAAGCGATGTGACTCATTTTCTAGTCCAATAATACCTAAATTGTAATAATAATTATTTAAATGAATAAATCTTCCATTCATAAAATAATTATAATTAAATAGATGATGGAATTGTATTCTATCTAATAGTACATGATCTTTCATGATGAAGTAGACATGAAAAAATAGGGAAATTAACATTTGAAACAAGGAAAATATTGAAATATTATTAAAAAACAAGTGGAAAATGTTATAAGAACATCATATTTGATATTATAAATATTATTATTTTAATTTTATTAATTAATTACATTATTAAAACCCTAATACTATATTTTAATGAATTTATAGCTAAAATAATTTGTGACTTATAGGATTTCATCTCAATTTCCCTTCCGTGAGGCATATTTTATTGTTTTTCAAATAATTTTTTTTATATGTTGTAAAATAAACCCATAACATTGGTAATATTCTGAAACCTAAAAAATTTATGTCATTTAATGTTTCAATTTTTATAATTTCACCCATGGTTATTTTATATAATGTTTACCTTTTGGGAGTTTATTCCATCTCAATTTTGATTTTATATAGACATATTTGTTAATATGAACATATTCAATTTTAAGTGGTGTATATACTTACCATATGATTTATTTAACCTGAATTCTTATTTTTTCAGGATTATGATTTTTTAATGTTTATTCATCATAAGGTTAAAATTTTAAAGATTCAAATGTAGTAAAAATAATAATACAACATTACATTCTTTTTTTGTGTTTTAACATTATCTTGATATAGTAATATTAATATGATCATATTTCATTGAACAAAATATTTATATTAATTATAAATAGTATTTCTATGATAGATATGATTATTAACAAAGCATATTCAATTCTTACATATAATTTTTTACATTTAATGATATTTGAAAAACTATGTATGTATTGATAAATCTATTAGCTTTAATCATTATGAATTTTGGATAATAAGGAATATTTATTCCTAAATAAAATAGATTATTATATAAATGATGAATTGTTTAGACATGAATTTATAGGTGGGTCTCGTTTATAGAAATCTCTTTTAATCCTTGACAAGTCTCATGTGATAAATCAGTTTACAAATTTGAAGGGTTTTTCCCTAGTAGTTTTAAACTATATTGAAAAAGGTCTTGAAAGTAGAGGTATTCATGATAATAGAGGTCATGAAATACAACAATTAATAATTTCATTATTTTGGTATCTATTTATATTTATTATTATCCATGGGTTTTTTATCAATGTTATTATAAATAAATTCATTAAATTATAATTTTATTAATTAAATAGAATGTTTTTTCAGTTATTTACAAATTCATATTAATTATACCTTCTAAAATTATTCTCGTCAAGATATTGATTAAATGTAATGTTTGATAATTTATTTTCCATTGCATATTGTTTAGGATTATTTAATCAAGGTAGAATCTACTGTATGTAATTGTAAAAAATAATTTGATCTCACCTTTATTAAGTTTCCCTTCTCTAGGATATCAAGAATATTTCATGGAATATGGTCAAGGATGATTAATGTTTTAAATTATTAATATTTCTAATTTATTTCCCTATGTAAAATGGTTAGAAGGTATGTATCTGGTTCTGAAGAATTTTAAAACTGGTCATCCCATTACGATTTTACCCATATATCTATGCAAATTTAATAAAGTAGGAACTGGCTTTGGGTTACCAGATTAGGGGTTATTACAATTATCACCATGCTCTTATGAAATATTTTCATTTTTTATATGTTTCAATGTTATGGTTTACGATCTTTCACTTCACTGAAGTTGTGATATTATTATTAACCCTAATGAAATATAACCTCATTTTTGTCATTTATTATGACCATAAATGGATTTATAGTTCACAATTAATTTACATATGTCCCTAGGATAACCAATGAAATGATAAGAATATGGATATATCTAGGAGAAATAGATGAATATGGAAATAAAGATTATTTATTTCATTAAAAACTTGATGTGTTAGTTTCTTAATTCTCTAATAACAAATGAAATACTAGTTTATGGGAGGTTTTTTGGAAATTTATTGAATAAGTTGATGAAATGTTATTCATAAGTGATGAATGTCAATATAGTTGGTATCGTTGAAAGGTAAAATTATTTACCTTAATTAGGGTAGAGAAACTAATAGGAAATCTGAAGTAAGTAAATAATAATTGAGACTTTGGAAGTTTTATGATAGAATTTCAGGTGATTTATATGTTATTCTTTCAATGTTCACACTTTTCTTTCTATATGATGGCTAACATGAGTACACACGTCATTAAATTTATTCTAGTTTTAGAAAATTATAAGAAGAAAAGTCAAAATAATAATTTATATAAATTATTTACTAATGAACATTAAAAACCTTATTTTATTATAGTTCAACACATTCATTTATATCATTTTTTATCTAATGTCAAGACCCATCATAGTGGGGCTCATGCTGCGACTCCCCAAGATCACCTCTAATAAACTAGGTGATGATAACTAGAACTGAGAAGGAATATCACTAAAATGGTAGGCTTGCCTATGTACCTATACACAAACACAGACACATCTTTAAGCCCGTAAATTTTAAAATACAAAAAAAACAATTATGGAACAAAAATACATGCATACACCTAAACCAAAACAGTAGATTACAATTGAGTTAATGTGTGGAAAGTAAAACTGGGCCAAAATACAAGCCCACAAAAAACAAGAGACTAAAAAATAAACGGTCCAACTTATAAGAACATGTGTTACAGGGATTGGTGCTCATAGCCATAAGAACACCTCAGTCTATAGGGAACTCAAAAATCTCGGTCTGGTCCTAGTCCACCCTAGACTCCATCAAAAGGCTGCTCTTCGGCACAAGACATGACACGTGCTGGCAAATCTGGTGCAAGGGTGAGTATTAAAATAATCAGTAGTGGACCCTGAAATCAAAAAATATATACACAAGGTAATGATACTATTATCTCAACCCAAATATGTCTACTTAACATATAAAAAGAGAAATCCAATCCAGATATACTAAAAACTCAGACCCATAGTCTAGAGAAAAGTCACAAAACTACATACCCCCACTAGGGATTCAGTTCGAATGTTCCTCAAAGCACTAATCTAGGAGAACTCATTCCATGAGTTTGATGGCTCGGATGATGTATATTTGAGAAGTATTAATTAGCAGGAAATCCAATGAGATATAGATACACTCATTACAGCAGACCAAAATTCTGAGTGTGGAAAGACTGTGATACACAGATAAGGATCATTTCCAGGGTCTTGGAGGATACCATGACTCATATAAATTCACCTGCTATGAAGAGGATCAACATCTCATAGGATTTTCCATGTTTATAACTGACTCTACATGGGGTCATGATTGGATATAGGATATTGACCTGGGCCTCTTAGAGGGATAACTGACTCTATCTCATAGATCCCTGATGAAGGGATCAAACTTTTTTGGATGGAAATGATAAAAAATCATTAGAGGAACATACCCAAAAAAATTCAATGATTATTGGATAAGATGATCAAACCACGTTCTAGGATATACACAGCGTGATGAAGATGTTGCATGTCATCTCTCGCAACATTGGGTATTGCCCTGGTGTAACAACCCGAGTTAGAGGGAACTTGTCATGTATAAAGGTAAGTTCACAGAGTGTAGGATAGACAACACGCCATTTCATAGTATCTTGGGCTCCCTCTGTGTACGTGGAAGTGTGCACGTACAAGGATTCAAGCCCTGTGTAAAATCCCATGTAACCAGTACACGAGGTAACCTGTGTAGTCGGTCTGGTCTACTTGTGTGGTGGGTTACATGGTCATGTACACCCCCATGTGTTTGTGTATCACCTGAAATACATATTGAGTCCCGCGTAAGGAACCATGCATTGTGTTCTTTGGAGAATACACTGTTTAATCACTTCCTTCACCACGGAACCCTATCTTTCACTAAGCTGGTCCCACACAACATGTTCGTTGGGATATATGTTGTTTGTTCCAAGAATTTAACAAATTTCCATTATTCCACCTTGTTCCTCTGGTGTTATTCTTATTCTTGATATGATCAAATTATCGTCACAAAATTCCATGTTTGACGTCACCCCAAAACTAAGAAGTCGTTTCTATGGGTTTCGTACCTTCTATAAGCCCTGAAAACAAGTACTGATTTACCCACATGAAGAAAATTTGATGAACGAGAACTACTGAAACATGTTGATTCATCCACTGATATCATCATCACACCTCATCTAGGTCATCACGATGTTAGATATCCCTTTAGGGATCATTTTACAAAGAAACTAGTGTGAAACAATTCATTGTTCATATCCCTGTGAAGAAAGCATAGACCACAGGGAAGAAGGAGGAAGAAATAAAATCAAAAATGGAGGAACAAACCTATTTTGTCATTCTTCCCGGTGTTAATTTGTTCCTATTAGAATTTTTAAATATGAAAAATTAAAAACATTGAAACATTACAAGATAATTTCGAGGAACAAACCCAGTGAAGAAAATCCCTCCCACAAGAATGATGATGTGCAGTTCAACCAGTTCGTGGATTAATTCATATTCGTCATTTAATTAAATGAAAAAGAAAAAAAAAATTAAAATATATCTCTTAACTTTAGAAGGAATCGATAACTGATGATGGTAATGTGCTTCTGTTGTTGTTGAAATCCTTCAACTTCGTTTTTTGCGGTGATTCACACAATTGATTCATCATTTTTTATTGTCGAGCATTTTCTCCAAAGCACCAAGATTTCTCTAGAGTTTCTCTCAATTTTCCTCCAATGACCAACATTCTATTAAACCAATAAAAGTAGGGGTCATGTTTTATCATTCCATTACACTTCAATATTAATGAGTCAGTGTTGCAGTTTCAGAGTCATTATGTCCTCTCATTAATTATGGAAACAACTCCCTATTGTTGTGCTACAGTGAAAGTTTCCAAATACAATAATGTAAACTTTTCTATTTATATTATATTATTTTATTTGACATAAAATGTATGAAAATTAACTTTTTCCAACGAAATGTGCTAGTCGATGTTACTCCCAATCATAGGTAAAGTCGTCATTTTGGATGCAATGGTGCCCTCAGATTTTTAATCCAGGCGTCCGTTTTGAAACTGCCCTAACCGTGCACACACCCAAACTCACTTAACATAAAAAAAGGTAAAACCACCATTCTAGGATCACTGAGCCTTATAATGATGTCCCTTCTCCAAGCTTGGTCTTGAAATAATTCTATATAAAATTTAAAAATAATAAACAAAAAATATGAGACATTATATTCTCCCCACCTCAGGGATTTCCAGCCCCAAAAAGCCAAAACAAGGGATACTAAAAATGATGTGGGTATTGGGCATTGATCTGTGCCTCCTAATCCCACGTGCTCTCTTAAAGTTTCCCATAATTCCGTTGAACACTCACAAAGAGAATGAATCTCCCAAGAAGAATCCTCTCTTGATGATCCTCAATCTCGATCGGGTACCCAACAAAGGTTACTCAATCCTCGATGTCCAGCTCACCCCAACCGATGATGTGTGACGGTTCATGCATGTACCTTCTCAACTATGACACGTGGAAGACATCATGTACCCAATGCAACTGTGGAGGTAGAGATAAGTGGTATGCCACCTCAACAACTCTGTGATGTATCTGGAATGGTCTAATGAACTTCAGAGATAGTTAGCTGCCCCAGACAGATCTCTGTTTCCCTCATCAAGGTGGGTTCGAAGGAAGACATGGTCTCCCTCCTAGAACCCCAGTGGTCTATTTATCCTGTTATCAGATGACTTCTTCTAGAATTATGCATTAATCATCTACTCATAGATGATTAGTTCCTTCTCGGTGGTACCTCTTAGAAACTCTAGACCCATGAGTGATGACTCATCAGGGTCGGTCCAACAAAGTGGTGACTGACAGGGTTTCCCTTATATGGCCTCGTACGGTTCCATGCCAATGGAGGAGTGGTAGCTGTTATTGTATGAAAACTCCACAAGTTATAATTGGTACTCCCAAAATCAACCAAAGTCCAAGATACATGACCACAACATATTCTCCAAAACCTGAATGGATCTCTCTGTCTAACCATCAGTCTGGGGATGGAACATCATGCTCATGTGTAGCTGAGTTCCAAATGCCTCTTGCAGTCCCTCCCACAAACAATATTTGAAACGAGAATCATGATATAAGACTATATACCAAGGGATTACATATAGCTAAACTATCTCAGGCATGTAGAGGTGCCCCAAGCTCTCTATAGAACTCTACTCCCTAATTTCTAAGAAGTGGCCCGACTTGGTGGGTCGATTAATGATCACCCAGATGGAATCGTGTCCCTTGTACATTTGTGGTAATCCTGTCACAAAGTCTTTTGATATCACATACCACTTACACTCAGGTATCTGCATGGGGTGAGCTAATCCTGCTTTAACCAGGAGCTCAACCTTCACCTACGGGCATTTAAGGCATCAATAAACAAACTCTGCAACTTCCTTCTTCATTCCTGACCACCAGAACTGTCTTCGGAGATTCTACTACATCTTTAACAAGATAGGTTGTACCAACATTGGGGATGTATGAAACTCCCCAAAACCTCCTCTATCAACACCACTAATACAAAAGTGCATCGTAAGTAATGAACTGTGTCCTCTGTAACATGAGAATATCCATCTGAAGCATGCCCCGTGGATAACTGGGAACAGAAAGCCTCACAGTCCACATAACCAAGTTGTGCCTCCCAAACTCATTGTAAGAGTGGTGGGGTGACAACCATCGACTGAATGTAATCTACCTCCACTCTATCCATGAAGGATAACTGCAACACAACTTACTACTCTATTTCCTCACTCAATATATGCATGCTTGATCTCTTTCTAAGAGCATCTGCCACCTTGTTCCCCTTCCCATGAGTATAGACAATCTCGAAATAGTATTTTAGGAGGTCCTCTAGCCAACGCATTTATCTTAGATTCATATCCTTCTATGAGAATATGTATTTGAGGCACCTATGGTCAGAGTAGATGATAAACTGATCATCAATAAGGTTGTATAGCCATTTCTTCAATGCAAAGACTACCACTGCCATCTCAGCATCATTGGTTGCATATTTTTTCTCATGCGGTCATAGATGGTGTGAACCATATGAAATAAAAACCTATCCCTACATCACGACACATATAATATCGGTCCTTAATGCATCACAGAAAACTATGTACTCGACACTCTCCTCAAGAAATCTCCATATCAGAGAACTCGTCAAACTCTATCTCAACTGCTCGAAATATTTCTGGCACTTCTCCGTCCACATTAAGGGATTCCCCTTCTTGGTCAAAGCTATCATCGGTGCTGATATCCGAGATAAATCAAGAAGGTATCACCATAAATGTCGTTCAAATCCACGGAATCATTTTACCTTCTTCCTACTCCAAGGTGGCTCCCTTACTAAAACTAAATCCACCTAGTCTTGGTCCATGACTACTCCTTCTGCTGAGATGACATGTCCCAGAAAGTGGACCTCTTCGATCCAGAACAGGAACTTTGAGAGCTTCAAGTAATGCTAGTGCTATCAGAGTACGTCTAGAACCACCTGCAGATGTCTCGTGTTGTCTTTTTCTAACACTAAGTTCACATGGATGTCGTCGATGAATAATACTATGAACTTGTCTAAAAGCGGATAGAAGATCTGGTTTATACGTCCCCTGAATACTATGGGAGTGTTCGTCACATCGAAAGGCATCACCATGTACTCATAGTGACCCTAGATGCATCTGAAGGCCGTTTTTTGTATATGAACATCTCGTACTCGTAATTTGTGGTAACTTGATCAAAGTCCATCCTTCTAGAACCATTGTTCCCCTCTTAGCTGATCGAATAGGTCATTGATACTCATTAGTGGATACCGGATCTTCACCGTCACCTAGTTCAGGAACCGGTAATCTGTGCACAAACTCTAACTCCCACATGCCTTCTTGGAAAACAAAACTACAGTCGCCCAGGGTGAAACACTGGTTCTCACAAACCCATTCCCTTGAAAATCCTCTAGTTGCACCCTCAACTCACACAACTCTGTGGGAGAAATTCGATATGTTGGTGACGATATTGGTGTTGTCCTTTGATGTATGTAGATTCATAAGTTAATCTCATAGTGGGGAGGTAGTCCTGAAACATCTTCTGGAAGGACATCCTCTTACTCCACCACAATTACTAGGAACTGGATTCTCACAACATCTACTGCTCCGAGGGTAAGGTTATCCTACACATGAGTGATCTCCATTATGGCCTTTCATTCAATGTTTCCATCGCAACATATTTATAATGTGAATTTCCATCAGTTTTCACTACATTTTAGGAATATATGGATACATTAGAACATGTTATGATATGTCAACATTGTATTTTTCTATTTTAATCATGGGGTTTTCATCTATGTGTTATACCAGTTTGTACTGGTGGGTACTAGCACATGTGTCACCCAAGTCTGACATCCCAATGGTTATGTTGGATTATTTATTGGACCATATGTTATTATTTAATAAAACTTTTATCTTATAAACAAGTAAAATCATCTCCCAATATTTTTTCATTTATCCCTTATTTTCATGTCTATCTATGGTTACTAGAAGTGGTTTTTATGTAGTTTTAGAAATCCAGCTTGGGTTTATTTGGGTAATTTTTTTGATATCATTGAAAAATGGTATCAGAGCTACATAAAAACCCTTATTTATGGGATTGATTTTATTCATGTTATGAGACAATTGAGACTCATTAATTGAATAATAAATCTATATGTAAAATATTATTGTTGTTGTATATTAAGGTTTCACTAGTAGTATGGGTTTTATTTGTAAACATTTTGGTGATAGTCCTTCCCCTACGAGTCTCATGCATAATAGATATTTATATATAGCAGGGAAATGATACAATGTAATGGGATATTGTGTAATTTCCTATGATTGAACCTCTTTTTATGGGAATAATTATTTTATCTGTTATAACTGAATCCAAATATTTAAATAAATATAAGTTATTTATATATTTATTAATGATGAATGTATTAATATATTACTTTTGATTATTTTGTTTTTTATTGAAAACCCATTTTTTTGGACCTTATATTATTTAAACAATAGATTTGTTTCACACATTTCTTTAATATATTTTCTAAAAAACAAGAAAAAAATCGGAACATATAAATACATCTGAGAGAGAGGAAATTGGGTTTTTTTCTATATTGGAAATGTGCGGAAATGAAACACAAATGGATTATTTTTTAAAATGATTTTTTTGTAATTATATTTTTTAATCTAGATAATATTAAAAATTCGATGATTGTTATATACATTCTATGACACACATTTATACTTATTTTAAGAAGGTCCTAACTCAGCTACATCAAATATAAGGGTAAGAGATTCTCTGACAAGTACAATAATCTGTTTGAATCATTTTTTATTTTCAACTCCCCACCCTCTGACCACATAGGGTGAGGTATATCCTTAAAAATAAAAGGGTTTGGTAAGATATATACATCAAATCCTTAAATTTATGGGAATCTGAGAGTGATGAAGGTTTTTCTCTATACTTTTATACTATAATGTCCTAGAATTTAATGGTAGAAAATCATGATCTGGGAAATGAATGATGATGTACATGATTAGATGTTTTCTCAAGATCTATTTTTTTTTGAAATTCAATCCCAACACTCTTAAAGTGGTAAACTCCTAAAAATTTATAGATCATAGGTATGGATAGATATTTATGATTTAGTAATCGACATAATTCACTATCCTTTTTCTAGTCACTCCTTATATCTGTGTAGATTGAGAAATGACGGACCAATGATGTGATATGGTATTTAGGGAACAACTTCATAATTAAATAGTGATTTTTACCCTATTTAGATTTTCTAATTTGTTAAAAAAAGTGGTTTGTGAATCTAATTCAAATGGTAGCAAGAATGTTAGTGGTTTTTTGGTTGATTGGAAGTGATGTTGGGAAATGATGATTTCATGTGGATCATAGTAAAGAGATCAATGTTGGTGTTCTATTAGTCATTTATTTAGATGAAAATTCTAATGTTCTAAATTAAAAAATATATATTCATTACAGCCCTTCGAAGTTGGATGGTGCCACAATTTTGGCATGTTTGGTCATTTTAAGAGGTATTATAGGTCTACACCATCTGATAAATTCTGGTTAAAACCCCACCATAAATATACATCATATGTTATTTGGTGGGAATGACACAACAGTTAATCAACCTTATCATGGTAGGATTAGATGGGGTATCATATGAGCAGGCTATATCCAATAGTGTGAGGCCCCACCCTAAGGGAAATGGTCGAATTCCTAATATTATAAAGATTGCTCTAGAATATTTTTATGGATGGTCAGTCGATGTCCAATACTAAAGAGGGTCCATCAATAGTGTGAGGAACTATTCATGTAACTTACGCATTTAATATCATATTATTTGCTACAAGGGTATCAAATTTTTTTAGTTTAGATATTTCAGTGTCTTGTTTGGGATTAGAATATGAATCTCATTATTCTATCATGAGTATCAACACATAATTGAAAATTTGAATTATGTTGATGAGAAAACTATTTCCAAATAATGAGTGGTGGGGGAAACCAAACCTCCCAGGGGGTTCATAAATGGTGGTGAGCAGGGGAATCCTAACTAAAAATGTCAAAAATCCACCATATAGAAGACCTTTTTTGACTAAAATGATCAACTCCTACCCTATTACACATTTGGATTCCAGAAAATCATTCATATAGTTTCACTCACACCAGTTGTGCCTGATCCCCAACCTCAGCAAGAAATTATTGAATCTCATTCATATAATGGACTATATAACAAAAATCCTAGATTTTATTGAATAATATGATATGTGAGTTTTATTCACTTCCCTTGAAGGAACACAACACCCAATTATTATATAATATAATTATTCAGTGGTTGGAGTGGGGTGGGTTCATGGGTCGGTTGGAACTGTAATCTCTCAAATGGCATACTTATCTCATAGAGTATTTTAAATGAAGATACCTAAAACATTAACTCTAGGGGTAGGTGTCTTTTCAAATTTGTTTTATAAAAATTATTAAAGTTTTAACCTCAATATTACATAGATTGCATGATCAATATAGTCATTGGAACTGATCTAATTCCAACTCCAGAATACCATATAACATCGGTATAGTTGACATAATTTTAATGATCTTATTCATGAGATGGAATCAAATGTTTTACAAAATATATTAATCCTTCTATGGGTTATCTGAATTATTTTCACTAAAAATGATATTGGGATTCTATAAATTTTTATATATTATCAAAAATTGAATTAAAAAAATATCAAAAAAAAATTCCTATTTTCACGAAGCAATGGTTTGTTTGATCAATTCAGAGGGGATAAGTGAATATAAAAAATTAACATGAGATATAGGTATGATCATGTTTGAGTGAGACCTAATGATATTATGAAGATGTATTTTACATATAAGTAATAATTCCAAATAACCATATGTTTATTTGTTTATATAAAACACACCCACAGTTTTATGTCTTTCATGAAAAGGGTATTCAATTAATTGACATTTGAATTTTTTATATAATTTTTAAATGAAACCCACATTGACACTCAAAATCAAGAACAACATAACTGATATATCTCTGTTATATTTGGAATATAATGTGATAACATGTTTTATGCTATTCAGTTAAAATGTTCATTCGTGACTTGTGATGCTAAACTCATGGGAAATATTGTGTTGTAGGATATAATTGTTATTTATCATAACTTAATTTATAATTGGTAATTAATTCAGAATATTATGAGAATGGATTCGTGTTCATAAGTTTCATTTGAAATACTAGATATTACAATAATTACATTTTGGACTTCTCTTATGTTGCTTCTTATATGACTGTGCTATCAATAAAAGAGGAGATTCTTGTTTGGTATGGGTATTGTGAGTAATATTTTTAAGCTTTAAAGAAGTCATTTATAATTAAAACTCTTATTATATTTCCTGAATAATTTATATTTTACAAGATTTTTTTTTAAAATTTGTATATAGGTCATGACTGTGTGTTTATATAGAGAAATTATCATATACATACATTTTTCGGATGTTATGTCCACAAAAAAATATATTACTCCAACCAAGACCTAGAGATTTCAACAATTTTATATTCCCCAAAATGATAGAGAAATTACTCAATTGGTTTTATTTTAATGGTGTATAGAATAAATTAGATCCTTAAATACTACTTTTCATAGAGAGATATTAATCTATGGAAATTTTACTGTATTGATTAACATTTTCTTTTAATTTTTAGATCATCTAGACTCTGTGTAGGGGGAATGTTTTCTCTAACACCCGTTGTATGAATAATATACCTCATAATGTATGGGGATCAAATGATGATGAGTGGATTCTTTATATTATCAAAATATATAATGAAAAATTAAAATTTTCATTCTACTAATTTAATATGTTGATTATTTTTTGACATTATTTGTAAAATAAAATTTCATCGTAATAAAATTATAAAATATTTTCAATACAAGTATCAAAATGGAAAATGGTGATTAGTATTTTAACTATTACTAATGAAAATTATAACAAAGTGAAAATTTTAAAATAAATATTATTAGTTAACAAATAAAATTCATCTCTTATATTATATTATTAAAACAAAAATAGATGAAAATAAATGGTGGATATTTATAAAAGATATGTTGAATCAACAAAATTAAAACATTATTAAGATGTCACAAATTTCATAGATATCAGAAGTAAAACCTTCAAATGACCATAATCCCTTGACTAAATATATATTTCATAGCCCACTTCCACCCACCAAATAAACTTGAGGTCTATCTTCCTAGTGTTAGAAGTCCTCAATAATAAGTTTGGAAAAATATTATATCTTTTTATTCCTGGAACCCCTCAATCATGATGGATCATAAGATGAATTATTTCAAGAGAATTTTCTATCATATTTACAATGAAACTTATATAATATTACAACTTAGAAAACATATAGAATGAAAAAAATTACACCGATAGGAACCACTATTAGAATATAGAAATTTCAAAGATTCAAAATAAATATAAAATTTCAAAATGATCAATCCAAACTATCATTCTTGTGTATTCCTCATCTTCTGAAACTTTATGTGTGTCATTATTTATAGGAATTATTGTAACAAACACCAATGGTTGAATTCTATAATTATTGGAGTCATTCATGACTATACCTATAGTACATTCTTTATTTAGAGATCAAACAAAAAATTCCCTTAATCTATAGATTAGTTAAATAAATACAACTATAATACATCTATATCTAATGGAAATTATCTAACATCAATCTTTGTATCATTTAATACACATAAACCAATTTTAGTTATATAAAATTTTAGTTATCAGAAGATCATTATGAATAGGTATAATGATATAGAAAATAACATCATGTTTGATCATTTATATACATTTTTTATCCTGAATTATGAATTAATGATGGAATTAACTCACACACATTACAATATCCCCCTTTTAGTAAAAAATTATATATAATTGAATTTTGAGAGAGGTAATAAAATTTAAAGAAAACACTCTATATTATAAGTGTTAGATGTTTTCTCCTCATTTTTGAATCATAAATTAAAAATACAATTTGAAAGAAATAAACAAATACCCCTGATAAATAGGATATATTAGAAAACAACCGATAACTGAATATACAAGATAAAGAATTTAAATAAAAAATTATCTTATATTTATACACTATTTTATTCTCAAAATGAAATACTAATGTATTAGATAATTATATGTATTGAATTTCTACTCTATTTTAAAATTCATCAATCAATGTTTTTTGTTTCCTTTGGACCATCTACATCTTTTTACATTATCAAGAAAAAAGTTGTTTCGAAATAATTAATGTGGTCAATTTTCCCTTTATCATTTCAATTTCAACCATAATTTATTGTATGATATAATATTATTATAATGTGTCTTTGAGTTGAACTACACTTTTCCACAAATCATAGGAACATTATCGGGAATCTCTATATAATAATGTAAATGATTACACATAACAATACATCAAAATTTCCCTTCATCCTCAAAATTTAGAAAAAGTACTTTCGTTATATATAATTCTTTTACAACATTATAAATGAAAAAAAAAAATTCCTCCTAGATTTCCTTTGTATTTTCATTAAATTATATATTATTAATATACATCCAATGAAAAAATAAGTCTCGTTAATCTAATACAGAATGAAAAATGTTTAAATGACATGAGATTATAGTCTCTATGTTGGTATTTATGATTTTTATCCCCATAGGAGTTCCCCTTTTACGTATGTCTAGTTCTCAAAGACTTTGAATGAACTAAAACCATAAGATATGTCTTAACAATTCTTTTAATAATAAATATAAAATTTATATCAACAAAAATGGAAAAGTACTATTTTTCATAAAAATTAATAACTCCCCCTAAAATAAGTAATTGATTAAATTTATAAAACATTATAATATCTCCATATATTTATAAAATGATATAAATAATAACATAAATAAAATTTTTATAATTATTTAACTATTATAGAGTATCCTTTCAAAAATAAATTATTATCATCCACTTTCAAGGATAGTTTCATAAAAGGCAGTGAAAAAAATTAATTCATATATCAAAAACAATGCTAAACCACAGAGATTAAAAAATACATATCATTGAATATAAATTATTTTGAAAAATAATTTTTTTGGAAAAATAAATACTTATTAAAAATATATATATTTTAAAAATAGAATATGTTTGGAAATGGAAAACTTTGTAAAAATGAAAATGTTAAAATATATAATGTCATAAAAACATATCTCTTTTAAAATTTATATAGTTGATGAACTTATATTTTTATAAGTACAAAATTTTTAAGAAAAAAATAATATTGAAAAACATATAGGTTTTAAAATATTTAATTCTTTATAACTAATATATTTGAAAAATATACAAAATTGAAATAAAATAATCACATTTTTTGTAGAGGATTTTTTAATGTAAGTTGAAATAAAAAAAATTAAGTATATTGAAAATTTTAAAAGCTTGATCATTATAATTTTCTTTTAATCAATACATATCCCTCAAAATTAAGAGGTTTTGTAAACATATATATAATGTGATATTCAATTCTTATAATGTCATTAATAATTTCTCAATTATTTATGTGATCCATAAGGAAATGGTGTCTTATATATAAATTTATTTTCCATGTGAGTGATGTTTTTCATTTGTAGACAAGGAAATAAAAAAATTAATTTAAAAATTAATTGAAGTAAGAGTAAAAAAATTACATGAGGATATGTTACATTTTTAGAAAATAAACACAATAACTTATTGAAGCTATGAATTCTTTAATAGTATTAACTATAATAGAATATTTTTTCATGTTGGACTATATTACTAAATATGTTTAATAATAAATATCTTATTCTAGAATTATATTTTCTACTCAACCTATAACCTCTAATATTAGAATATGTATAACTCATTAGAATAAAATTGATTTCGGAAGAATAAAATTATCTAATTTATGATGACACATTAATGTATTGAAAAAATCACATTATCCCTTTAAAATAACAATTGTTTAGAATAGATTTTAATATCATATATAAACATATTGAAAAAATTATATTTGGAAAATTATATAATGATATAGAAATCCTTCAATGATTATTTTTCTAATGTTTCTGATCTATATATTTTTTAATTTTGTCAAGACCATGTTTTGAAGATGTTTCTATTAGAGTAAATTAGTTTGATTCATTTTAAAACCCAAATTTTTTTGAGTTATTGTTTAATAAATTTTAAATTGTTAAAATATTTCCTTCATGTTTATGAAAATTAAAAAAACCAAGGAAATATATAATTTATCCCATTATGCTCATTTCCAATCCATATTTCATGGCAGTATAAAAACTATCTAAAATATATTTCAAGTTTGGGAAAAATTAATTTCATCAACATAAATCTGAACAACAATGGTGTTTTCAAAAGATTTATTAATTAGAAGGGTTTAATTAGAACATTCTAAGAAAAAATATTTTTTATTAAAAATAATAATAACTTAATAATAACAAGATCTTGGTTATTGATTATGTCCATATAGTTATTTAGTAATTTTAATTAATTTTTATAATTAAAATTTTGTATATTCAAAATGAGTATATTTTTCTACACAAATTTACTCTAGAACATAAAATTTGAAGAATCAATTTTCACATCAATTTAAAATGATGTAAAAATATGATGAGTTTTAAGGTGTGATAAGATCCTAATATAATATAATACAGATATAGGTGTAAAAGTTTCACTATAGTATATGATTTTCTGTTTAAATTTTCATTTAGGAACATTAATTTACATATTTTTAATAATAAATAAATTTTTATTCAATTTTTTTAAACACACTATACAATATGTAATTGAAAATAAGTATGATGTTTTTTAACGATCCAAAATATGGTTCGTTAAAATTGATTGAGATATTATTGTAAGGAATTATTAAAAAATTTACCATGAATACATCATGTAGTATTTTATATTAAAACTAATAAGTGAAATCATTATTCTTATCCTTATTTCTTATTTAACTTCTAGTTTTAATTTGTATAATTTCATTTCTAATAAAATAATCAAAATCATAATTTGGTAAGATTGATTGATTTTGTCGTATTGTGGTAAGATGACATTCCACTAATGAAATTACATTATTAATTGAATATTTTATATTATATAAATGATTTAGTGGTTATAAACATTGATTATTTATAATTAGTATTTGAAAATTTTATTAATGTAAAGTATGTTAATACATTTCGAATAATAAGGTCTATTATGAATTTATAATAGTTTTAATGAAACCAAATTATAATATTCATCAATGTTTAGATGAATTATTTAACTAGAAACCATTTTCACTATAAAAAACAATATATGACTTAGTAGTTTTGGAATTGAAAAAAATTACATCATCATATTTTGAATCAAATTTGGGTAATTGAACTTTTGTATCCATGTTTAATTTTTTAAAATAAAAATATAATGTAATAATGTCTGGAAATTATTCCTTTCCAAAACACAGAAGGATTTTTATTATATATTGGTCAGAGTAAAATTATTTTGATATTTTATAAATATTCCTCACTACATCATCCTAAAAATGTTTACAACAGATTACATACTTAGAAATGGTTGTATAATTTCATGAATAATTTAATTTTTTTTATACTATATAATTTTATAATTTTGTTATTGTCGTATAAAAAATATGATTAATAAATTTTCTTACATCAAGAAGTTCCAAATTAAATTTTAATAAACATACCATCATGATAAAAGGAAGGATTTCTGATTTCGAATAAAATCATAAAATTACATAAAACTTTATGAGATTTCGATTTTTGGGTGATAAAATAGTCCCAAGTAATTTTACTATAATCATGAACAATGAAATATAGATAATATTTTCCTCCAATACCTGTATTTTTTATAGAAACAAATAAATTCATATAAACTAATTATAAATATTTATTAGATGTGATTTACTTTAAGATTTAAAACATGACTTGTTATCCTTAAAAAATTTACCAGTATTACAAAATCTATTTGAATGCAACTCATATTTGGGTATATCCCTAACATGTCCTTTCTTAAAATTTTTGTTCACATTTTGGATGTTTTCGTGCCCTAATATATTATTCCATAACCACGGTATGTATTTAGTATCACTTGAATAAGGAAAATTACAATGACTTAAATATTTTAACTTGAGTGTATATAAATTTTAAAGCCTATTATAAGATAAAATAATGTTACCATCAGATCATTGAAAAAATAATTTATTATTTATAATTTTCACAAGATAACCCTTATAACATAATCTATTCATTATTATAAGGTTGTTCTGATTTCTTAAAACATATTAAAATGTTGAAATTAATGTTATTCCATGTAATGAAATATCAACGATTATGATGATTTATACCTGTGAATTGTCTTCATATGTGATTCATACTCCATTCAATTTATTTAAATTTAAATTTTGGACATGTCTATATTTATATGTCATGATTAACCACTCTTCATGTTCCATTTGTTTCAACTGCTGAAACTCGTCATATTTTAATAAAAAAATTAAATTATATCTTCGGTAACCATACATATTTTGGTCTAGTTATATTAGTAAATACAATTTTTGGGAAACACATCTACCCAAATCTATTATGGTTAATAGCTTATTGTTTTTCATAAATAAAAGCATTATGGAAACCATAAGATTAAACTATATTTGAAGGAAAATACATATTCTAGTTATCTCTCTTTAAAATTTAGTCACCTATTGTGCACTATTAGGTAAAAAAATGTTATTTTAAATTTTGTATTATTAGATGTATAACAAATTTAATTTAAATATCTAGATGGTAATATTTTATAATTTTTTCAAAATTATCATTACCATAAGTTATGTTAGCTAAAAATGTATTCAAACATCAATCATCATATTTAATTTTAACAATAAAATTATTATTATCAAAAAATATTTTCAATATATTTCAAATCAATTAAATTACAGTCAATGGAATTCTTAAAATTTAATTTTTGAAATAAATTTCCATTAATTTTATTTTTACATTTCTAATGTTATTTTTGAAATAATTTTATTTTTTTAAGGAATTTATTTTTATAAAATAACAAATAATTTTTAGTGTGTTATTATCATTATTCATAAGAGTTATATATTTATATATTTTAGTTATAGATGTTAATTTTTTTATATTATGATAAATTGACATTTTTAACCTGTACTCAATTATATGTTTCATTTTTTATTGATGTTGAAGATTTTTATTCACTATTATTTGTAAATTTGGAGTGTTAGAATAAATATGTAATGTTTTCTATAGTTACATTTTCTATCATGTTTATTTTCATGCCTTGGAATATTTGATGTGAAACAAAATATTATCATGATTTATATTTCTCTCTCTTATGATGACCGCTCTAAATATATGTCACTTTCACTAGAGATCCACGCATATATTTCTTTTAAATATTTCTTCCTTATACTTTTAGAATTCCTTCTCATATTTCTATTTTTCTTACTTGGTGTTAGACAATTATATCTAATATGACATCACATCACACATTCATAGATAATAACTTTGGATGATTCCATTAAATATTTTATATGTTTCCTATAATATGGATGAACATTGGGTGATATTTGAATAAACCATAAACGTCTTCATTCATATTCCTCCTTGAATTCCACTTTTTTATTTTATAGAAAGATAAAAACCCCAATTACAATTATGGGGGATGAAATTGGTGGAGTCCCAAAGCATCACCACAAACTGGACCCTTACATGAGGGGGGGAGTAATGAAAAGTGTGAAATAAGAGAAGCACGTCCTCCCCCTTTGCACAGCTGGCCAAAGTATCTGCCACTTGGTTTCCTTTCCTGAAAGTTTGACTAACCTCCAAGCCTTCTCCTATCCACTCTCTGCAATCCTTGAGGATGTATGAAATGTTCCATGGAGGGACCTTGTTATTGACAAGAATACTCTTAAGAATAGTAGATTCTGTCTCCACACAGGTAAGCTTAAGATAGAAGAGATCACAAAAAATAATACGGCGGGGAAGGGCTCTCGCTTCCGCACCAACTGCATTGCCTGACCCAAGGTAGATGTTGAATCCATGTTGGACCAAGCTACTACAATCTTTATTGTAGAGACCCGTAGTTTGACGTACATATACAATACATTACTTTTACGGAATACTTAATAAATAACAAAAACAGACACACAAGGATCGTAATAGTTTAGTGTCTTTGGAAACTCGGAATATAATCTTCTAATCATGGTGAAAGATCTTCAACATCTCCCATAAGATCTTCCACTTTTTTCCCTTACCTAAAACCTTTCTTTTAATCCTGGGTAAAATAAAACATAAAAAGGGTGAGCTAAAATTCTTAGTAAGGGTAAGCATGGATAAAATAAAACATACCATATACATTTGAACTTAAAAAAATGAACATAATGTTTAAACATCAAAATCTTGAGAAAAGACATAAATCGTGGAAGTACATAAGCCATAGATCATAATAGAACATAATTCATGATAAAATAGCATGGGAATATAACATGTAATTGTGGCATCCATTAATCACATGTAATGATTTCCATAGTATCCAAGGCATTTCTGCCAAGACCATCTTAGTGGACATAGTCCCTTTTTGAAACGAGTTCACTCCTCGTTCTAGTCCTGTAATACTGAACCGGATTAACTTACTGTTCCATCCATGTCTATCTCATGAGATATAAAATCTTTACCCAATTCATTGAAAGGAGATATAGGTCCCACCCATCTCATTCTGAAATCATTTTAACTTGTTCCAAAAAAATCATAAATCATACATCATAGCATAACCCATGTAATAGAATGAGACTCTTAAACATCATGTCATCATAACATAATCCATATAAAAAATGGACATATTTTCATCGTAAGAAAAATCAAACCATTTAAATAATGGAGACATTATACTTGAAACATAAACATATTAAATAATGTCATTTTAGATGGAAAATAGTTTTGATAAAAACACTTCAAATGAATTATTGAGGAAAATATCCTTTCTTCTTCAAAATCAATTTATTTTCAAAAAACGTAATGAAATTTTAAAAGAAATAGATTTTGTTAAAAATAATAATGAAATATTTTGGAGGAAGCTTCATGAAAATAAGGCTTTATAAAACTGTAAAAATCCTTTCATGCTGTATACGTTAAAAAAACATTCTTCTCGTACTTTTGTCGGAAAAGTCAAAAAAGTGCCTCATACGTAAACAAAAGAAAGATTCCTTACATACCATGTAGTAAAATTAAAAATGGGTAAAAAGGACATTAAAAATGCATAAAAACTCTACTAGAATACATGGACATGGATGATAACAATAACCCCAGTAAATACTTACGAATAAGCAATCTCGGATAAAAATGAGATTTGAAAAATTATCCCTTACCTTAGGTCCGATATGCTTCATATGGATCCGAACGTCCTGTATAATGATTTAAATAATGTCATTGACTTATTTCATAATCATATTCATTGTTATTATATCATATATGTTTCACTTATGACTTTATATTACCCGTTCTTTGGTAAATTCCATGTTAAAGTAGCGTTTTGGGTAAAATCATTTCATTTATCGTATGTGTTTCGACTTGTCGTTGTTGATATTATTACTTATATCCTGATTTACATAATTATAGACTGTAAAACATGATTTATATATAATATATATTCATCATACACATATATATTATAGGTCGATAAAAGGAATGGAATACACCGTTCATGGAGACGGTAGTCCGTACGTACGCATGAACGCTGTTTTCGTTTCCTTATTGAATTGAATGGAATTAAGTAGATGAAATATATATATATATATATATATATTTATACATAAATCCAGTACCTTCATTATGTCATATTTTTTATTATTATTCATTATACATACTTTATAATCATTCATGAATGGTTAACATGGAGAGTGAATCTCATCGCGTCATGGAGACGGTAGTCCATACGTACGCACGAGTGATGATATCATTCCCAAGATTGTGGAATTGTATTAAAGTGTATGTATAATATTACAGAATCAATATTACTTTACAATAATCATATATATTCATTAATTTCACCCTTATACCCATCCAAGTAAGGTGGTGGTGGAAAATAGATTACACCACGGCGTGGAGATGGTATTCTGTACCTACAAACGCGTGGTGATTTCGTTTTCCGTAAGATGGATAGATGGTGAAATAGGGTTGTTTCATACATATAATAACATTTCAGTATATTATTGATACTGATGTTATTACTTCATAATGAAACAATTAAATAAGAATAAGTGGAAGAAGAAATAAAGATGAAATAATCGGTAACGGGCATTACCTCTTCTTTGAAGCGCCTCTTTGAGACCTCCTCTTAGGGCACTATAATTGGTCTTTGAAGAATACCAGAACCTCTAGGATGTTTATATGGAAGTGGAGAAGAGAATTTGGCAGGGTTTGGACCAGCTTGAAGGCTCAAAGTGGTGTGAGGAATAGAGGGAGGAGGTGCCCTTTTATAAGGGAGGAGAGGGGGACCTTTGGAATTCTTAAACATATTAATTTATAATAAATCTAACCCCACTTAAAACCCTCCAAAAAAGACTCATATTCGAATATTAGATGATATAGGGTTGTAATAGCATCAAACAATCAAATTTATACATGTTTGGATCTTATTTTAAACCCTATTATTTTGATTTATCCTTATTTAATCTATTTAAGTTTATTTGTGGTAATAAAATTCTGAATTTTAAATTATAAAAAATAATTACTTATTTGTTGTTAATTTTCCATAATTGTTTATTTTAAAACATTATATACCATATAAATTTAAATTTATAATTTTTAAATATTTTTGTTATTTTTAAACAATTTTATCATATGTTATTTTTATAAAATAACAATAGTGTCAATTTTGACACTATTCATTTATTTGAATTTAAATAAAATATATACAGAAGATATGTTCGAAATAAAATCTTTAAAAGATTCATAAAAGGTCATATGTATCTATTAAATTAGTGGATCACATTAAATAGTTCATATAATATATATTTTATTATTTTTAAAACCATTTATTAGGTTTATCTCTTAATAAAATAATTACAACAACATTTTTGTATAATTATTTAATATACTGATTTGTTGCATAAAAATTTAAACTAAACTCCTATGATGAATATATATTTATTACCTTTCATAATAATACTTTTAATCTAATTTATCGTCTTAAAATCACAATATTTAAATTGTTATATTTATTAAATTATGAAGGTGACAACTTTGGATTCATTTAAAATAAAATAATATAAGTGTCATAATTGCTTGTATAAGACTTCAAATGGTCAAATATTCGACCATTGGATGATTATAGTTTAACATTACATTACCAATAAGTTTTTTTCAGGGTTTTGTGCCTTTTATGGTCACTATTAGTTTAATAAAAACCATATTCTTGATTTTTCACTAGATAAATAATTTCTGCATCACTATTGTGTCACAATTAATGATAATTATTTAATCCCAAAAAATTCTAAATAAATTCTCATGATGTATATAATAATTTTATCTTTCTTTAGACTATTAATGTTCGAAGTTTCATGAATATTATCACTAACTTAAAATTATTATACTTATAGTATTTAAGATAGTGACATGTTGTCACTTTCTTTGGTTTTAATAATAATTAAATTATTTTCATGGAAAAAACTCCATTAAATGAATCTAATCCGACCCATAGGTGATATGGGTCGACTTTTATTCATCCAATAGGATTTTTCCAAGTGTTATGGTAATTTTATAATCTTATATTTACCCTTAATTACCCGATTTACCTTTAACTATAGTAAATAAAATTTACCATAGTTACTATTCACAATGCCCAAAAAAAATTAGCTTATTAACATAATCTAGACCCACTGATTCCAAATATGGAATCCATTTTTCCAAATTCAATACACAAAATTTGCATAAATTAAATTAAAATTAATCCCGTTGTCGAAAGAAAATGGGTTTTTCTTTAAAACATTGCAAAAGATTGAATTGATTTAACCTACGAATTCAAGGTAAAATCAATGCCAATGACATACATTATATTAAATGGTAAAAATATATTATATTGACACTTTAAAACCATTCAATATTATAATTTAACCACATAAGATATTACGATGAAAAAAGTTGTTTTTAATTAAAATATAGCGTGTTTTTACTATTCATTAAAATATGAAAGTCATCAGAATAAAATGAAAAATTTATCCAAAGTAAATTTTTACTTCTTGATTACAAAGAATAATTTTATTTTGTCAAATTGAACTTATAAACATGTCAAAAACTATATTTAATGTTGGTGCGCCATCAAAAGGCGGCAAATCTGCATTTTTTTTAAAATACTTATTTTACCCGAAAAATTTATTTTGTTCTTATACCATGTTCTAGAAAATGTGTAAGATGAATAATAATGTTATAAAATTAAAATTTTAGTTAATAATATTCATAACGTCTAGTTCATAATAATGTTATAGTAATATATCATTGTTTAGTAAAACCTGGTATTGCGTACAACACACGCTATCGAGGAAGGTCACGATTGCGTGTAATGCAAGCCAAGTCAGGGTTGCGTGTTGTGAAAGAATCCTTCATTGTTTCGTATAACAGAATCCAACCATATTTCATTTATACATTGAATATATATATATATATACTCAATGTTGCGTAGAATAACTATTATCGAAATTTTGTGTAACACGATCCAAGAATAGTGTTGCGTATACTGCAAGCTAATACGGGGTTGCGTATAGCGCAAGGTAATCTTGGTGTAGCATACAACACAAGACATTAATGAAATTAAAAGAATATTTTTCATAAAATCTCGGGGTGTTACATTTATCCAACCTTCTCCTCACATGATTCCCTAGGCACCTGAGCCATTAACGATTATCTTCAGACCCAGCCTAGGGGCCTGCCACTGAACCCAGGGTCTTGGACACTTGGGGAAGACCCCTGATGAACCCCTCCCAAAAGCATGAAGATGAAAACACAGAAATCTTGAGAGTCCCCACCCTCCCCTGAGCGGCTGAAATTTAGCCACAAGCACCAGCATGTGCACCTTCACACTAAGACATGAAACCAGACCTCTATTCCTCTTAGAGTTCTGGGCCTCCCAGAGAACCCAGCTGAAAACGGAGACCACAACAGTGCAATCCATATCATTCCCTTTCACTTCATCCAATTCATGAAAGAGGGAATCCATAAAAACCTCCAATGAATCCCCATGAAAATCCATGCCATATTGTTGAACTATAAAGGACTAGAGGTATTTTTCCCATACGACCCCATAGAAAAGGATCCATGGAGACTCACTCCCTGGATTCTCACAGTACAAGCACCGATAGCACAGGATGATCCCCCACCTTTGGATATTGTCATCAGTAGGCAGTGCACCATGTCCCAACCTCCAGACCAAAAAATTCAGCTTCATTGGATTGATTTTCACCCACAACTTTCCTTCCAGGGCATCTGAACCCACTTACCCTTAAAGGCCCTCGTGGTAGGCTTTTCTGCTAAACCCTCATGAAACAGAGCAAACAAAAGCACACCTTTCCTTCTCCACCCCTAGATAGATTTTGTTAAAAGAATTATTCTACTGAGGATTGAGGAAGACCTCAATGAAATGCTCAGGCCCACTAGCCTCCTTGAAAGAGATGTCAGGAATCAAACACCCCAAATAATAGAGTGGCTCCTCTACAACCCAAGAATCCTTCAAGAATTGAAGTTCTCCACTACCGACCACCCAACTGACATTATCTTTCAAGGTATCCAGGAACTCCACCAATCCTATGTCCATCCTTGATAGCCCCTATTATTAGAACCACAGCTCCTCCAATCATCACTGTATCTCCCTCGCATGAAAATAGCACAGAGGGACATATCTTATTTAATGTCCCAGGTAATCCTAGCATGTAGGACCTGAATGGATTCCTTAAAACACCGAAATCCAACCCCCCCCCCCCTTCCTCAAAGGGTTTGGAAAGCCTCACCCATGAATCCCAATGACATTTCCTGGTCTGGTGCCCATCCCACAAAAAGCCAGCTAAAACTCATTCCATAAGGGGAACCATCCCTTTGGTAGGTTTGACAACCACCATGACTTGCATAGGTATGGAGGTAAGAACGTTGTTAACAAGGGTGATCTTACCTCCAAAATAAAGGAACCTGTCTTTTCAGTTTTGGATGTGTACTATGATGCTACTGATTGTGCGATCAATCATCTACCTGTGCACCCTTCCATCAGATATATGAACGCCCATATTAACAAAGGGAAACTCCTTCATTGGTATCCCTGGCATCTACCTTATCCACCCCTTCTCCTACTTGAGCACTGCTTTGTTAGGAACACACTACATTTCTCTTTACTCACCCGCTGCCCACTCTACCTACCATAATCCTCCTGAACATTATTAAAAGTAGATAGCGACCTCAAGCTTCCGTTCATAAAGAACAAAGAATAATCCGCGAACATAAAGTGAGAGATCATAAGTGATGAAGACTTAGCTCTGAATTGAGTAATGGATCAGTCCTTTACCCGAAAATTAAAGGTTTGTGAGAGGGCCTCCTGGTCCAAAAAAAATGTTTGGACAAAAGGGATCCCATTGTTGCAGCCCCCTTACTGCTTTGAAGAATCCAAACACTCTCCCAGAAATGGACAGAGACAGCTACGACAGAGCATAACATTGGAAGAATAGGTTATACACCCATTTTGAGAAGCCCATCCTCCTCATGACTCTGATCGCAGCTCCATTCCATCCTGTCGTTGGATTTTTCCATATCCACCTTCACCATGATGTTGTGCCCCACTACCTTCCTTTTAAGATCGCCCACAATCTCATTATTGATGCCAACTGCTCCTTGGATTTTCCTTCCAATGACTTAACCATGATGCTCCTCTGAAATAATCTTGGGGAGAAGGTTGCTAAGCCTCATTTCGAGAATACTAGAAATAATCGTACAGTTCAAATAGCACAGGAATTTCAGCATGTATTGGATGATACAAGGCGGATCCTTCCCCTTGGGAATTAGAACCAACTTTGAAGCACACACTGCCCGCAGCAAACAACCACCCCTAAAGAAATGTTGCACAACATCCACCACCAGACCCCCAAAATCCTCGCATGTAGCCACGTAAAAATCCCCCAGGAGTCTGTCTGGCCCCGAAGCACTCTTTGGATTCAGGCTAACCATCGCCTCTGTGATTTCATAAGGACTAGGGATGGATCCTAATGATGCATCATCACCATTCTTCCATAGCCTTGGGAGGTCGTCCATGAAGGATTCATCCCCTGTCAACCCTACCCTCTCCCCCTCGGAGACAACACAGGCCCAACCAGTAGGTCCCCAGAATGACGTTCAGCCGGTGAACTAGCCTCCTCAACATCAGATATATAGGATCTATTATCCCTCTTTTTGTTGATCATCGTAGCTCACTTCCTCTCCCAGACACATGCCTAAAATAATATGGAGTTGTGGTCCCCTTCTTTGAGCCTCAAGGCTCTGGATTTCACTCTATACACCCTTTCCACCTCGAGAAGCCTTTCATCTATCACCTCCTTCATATAAACTATGGAAGCATATGTCACTTCATCCCAGGTATTTAGAAGACTTTCCACAAGATCCTAGACCACCTCCATGAGGCCATCAAGGTTTTCCACCCTCTTCCACTTGGCTGCCCACTCTGAGAGATCACTCCTCACCCGTGGAAGTCGCTCAATAATCCATGCCCACCCCGACCCCTGAGCGGCTTTCTCCCAACACCTCGATATGACCTGCAAATAATCTTTCCACCTGCACCAGGATTTTTAAAACACAATACCAGGAGATCCAGGCTCACCTCCCTTCAGTCTAACCACAAGAGGAGCATGGTCCAACAGTTATCTAGAATGATTATTAACTCTCGAGCGAGGGAAGAGGTCCACCACCTGAATATTCAGTAGACAATGATCCAACTTGCATCAGATTCTCTAACTTACCCTTCGGTTATGGAACCCGGTGAACATGGTCCTAGAAAACATGAGGTCCCGTAGGTTGTTGGAGGACATGTAATTGAATAAGCCCGGAACTGAGGCGAGAGGCACCAGAACACCACCCTTATTCTTTGAGGCCTCTGTAATCATGTTGAAATCAGCTGCTAAAATCCATGCTTTCTCCCCATCTTAGAATCTGGATAGATCCTCCTAGAGGTGATTCTTTTCCATCGGGTCACATCTTGCATAAATTAAAGAGAAAAAGAATTTGTTTCCCCCAAATGAGACCTTTACCATCACAAACTAGTCCTACACCTCCACCAAGTCCATAGACTACTCCTTCATCCAGAATCTCCTGATATGGGAGTTGAGAGGACCTCCATTCAGGACTAATAGGAATCCTATCATCCTCGCAAAGTCACTTAAACACCCCTCCATCTGTTTCATTTCCAGAATGACCAACATAATAGCACAATTCTGACAAGACACATTGTACCTTAAATGACATTTTACACGGTGACCCAAACCCCTTGTGTTCCATATGATGATAAAAATATCACCTAGATGAGAGAGGATGAATCACAGGGATCCTTAGTAATGGTAGAAACCGCACTAGAGGCCATGGATGCTCTGTATTTATCCCAGGGAAGCCAGGCCCCATCTAAAACCGGTGACTTAGGGGATTTCCTAGGCCTTGTGCAAGTCTCTACTTATCACTAGGTGGGTAAAGGAGGCACTATGTATGTGCATCAAGCCTCTTGATTGTCACCTCTTGGGACCATGATGGAGAGGCAAAACTACCCACCACTAATACGAGGTCGGACACCATCATCTCCTCTCCCAACCCTTCTTTGAAAGAAACCACTCTCCTAGAGGATGAAAATGGAGATTCTCATATCCTACATGCACCAGCCTCACCCTACTTCCATAAGAAATCCTTAACGCCAACCTTTTTTGGAGACACATCCAGCTGGGCCTTGCCACTACTCACCTCTACTACGGACCACAGTGTGTCTGCCCGCTTCAACAAAGAAATCATTAGGCCTAAACCCGGGGTTTTTTTTAATAAATTTTTTAAAAAAAATCAAAAAATGGTTAGGTCGATTATGTTTTTTCAAAATGCCCCTCAAAGGTGGCATCGTGGATGCCGCCTTTTCATTATGTGTGAAAGGCGGCGTCGTGGATGCCACCTTTCCATTGGGGTTGAGAAGCGGCACCTGCGATGCCACCTTTCCCCTAATAAAAAAAATTTATTTTTTTTGTTTTGTTGATATATTTATTTATATACATAATTCATAAAAAATGTTAAGGAGGATTCTTCCTTTCACTTAACAAAAACATTATTAGTTTTTAAAATATTGTTTCAAAATCGCCTACTTGAAAGTTAAAAATGTTTCAAGTACGTGACTTTGAAAGACTATAAAATATAAACCATAAGACCAATCTAAATGAAACATTAAACATTAATTAAACATATAACCAATTTTTGTAAACCGAAATCATTTCATAACAACTATTTATGAAAAATAATTTATTATCTTTCAAAACCATCTACTTGAATCTTAGAAATTTTTCAAGTACGCGTCTTTGAAAGATTATAAAATATAAACCATAAGACCAATCTAAACAAAACATTAAACATTCATTAAACATATAACAAATTGTTATAAACACAAATCATTTCATAAAAACTATTCATGAAAATTAATTTATTAGCTTTCAAAACCGCCTACTTGAAACATAGAAATGTTTCAAGTACATGACTTTAAAAGACTATAAAATATAAAACATAAGACCAATCTAAACGAAACATTGAACATTCATTAAACATATAACCAATTGTTATAAACACAATTCATTTTATAACAACTGTTCATGAAAAATAATTTATTAGCTTTCAAAACCGCCTACATGGAACTTAGAAATGTTCCAAGTATGTGACTTTGAAAGACTATAAAATATAAACCATAAGACCAATATAAATGAAACCTTAAACATTCATTAAATATATAAACAATTATTGTAAACACAAATCATTTCATAACAACTATTCATGAAAAATAATTTATTAGCATTCAAAACCGTATACCTGATACTTAGAAATGTTTCAAGTACGTGACTTTGAAAGACTATAAAATATAAACCATAAGACCAATCTAAATGGAACCATAAACATTCATTAAATATATAACCAATTGTTGTAAACACAAATAATTTCATAACAAATGTTCATGAAAAAAATAATTTATTAGGTTTCAAAACTGCCTACTTGAAACTTAGAAATGTTTCAAGTATGTGACATTGAAAGACTATAAAATATAAACCATAAGACCAATCTTAACTAAACCCTAAAAATTCATTGAAAATATGACCAATTGTTGTAAAAACAAATCATTTCATAACAACTATTCATGAAAAATAATTTATTAGCTTTAAAAACCACATACTTTAATCTTATAAATGTTTCAAGTACGTGACTTTGAAAGTCTATAAAATATAAACCATAAGACCAATCTAAACAAAACATTAAACATTAATTAAACATATATGAGTCAACGTCACATCAATAGGATGCATGGTGTCACTATTATCACGTACATATATAATATTTGATGCATGAAAACATGTTATATCTCATTTCATGGAACAACGAAATCCATTCTTCCACCCGCCTTGTCCATATCCACATCAACATCTAGCCATATAAGGGTACATTCAAAGATATGCCACACAAAATTCTCATACATTCCCATTCCTGCAAATATCAACCCCTTCAACACTATCATGCATCCAACCATTATAATTTCTTCTACAATTGTCACCCCATTCCCGTATTTCCATTTGATCAGATGAAAACACCAAAAATTTCACATTTCCCATTGAACTCTTCATCGCCAAATCTTTATCTTTTATCATCTTCAAAAGGCCATTGTAGGACCTCCTTAATCTATCCATTCCAAACACTCATTTCATGAATAGTTGTTATGAAATGGTTTGTGTTTGAAAAATTCGTTATATGTTTAATGAATGTTTAATGTTTCATTTAGATTGGTCTTATGGTTTATATTTTATTGTCTTTCAAAGTCACATACTTGAAACATTTCTATGTTTCATGTAAACGATTTTAAAATATAATAAATTATTTTTCATTTCTATAGACATAAAACATATAAATGAACTTAAACAATCAATGTATATGTCTATAGTGAGGAGATTCTGTCCCACATGGTTGTCTAACACAAATCATTTTATAAAATATAGTTTTTTATTTCCATATACATAAAACATATAAATGTTCATAAACAATCAATGTTTATGTCTACGGTGAGGAGATCCTATCCCACATGGTGGTCTAATAATAGGACGTTCGCGGTGAGATCTCTGGGGAGTCTGATGACCTGGAGAGGAATCTGGACCCAATGGTTGCTCTCCATATGGCCCCCACAATGGAGAAAACTGAGGATATCCTATCAAAAAGGATGGATCCCATAATAGATGATGCACATCCCGCATCGGCTCAGACTGGACTACTATTAGGCTAACCTTTTCCTGTGGAACTGGTGAGAGCAGATGTAAAGGATGATGTTGTCTACATCGTCGTGGTTGTTGATCCTCTGCACCAGCAGTTGCTGTAGGAACTTCCTCTGCGGCAGGAACCTGTTATCTCTGTTCCGGATGCTCGAAGAGGCTCTTGGAAAATGCATGAACAGATGACCTCAGCTCCAATGCTTGATCATGAACGGCTTCCCAGCTGAAGACTCTACCCTCAGCTTCATCACTCATATCAATAAGTATGTCTGTCTGACACTCCTGTAAATAGATTAAAAATGAATTAGAAAATAACTCAACAAACATAGTCATATAATTTAATTGACTTACAATCCTATGCATCTCTCTGCCGAATCGGGTAAGATATAGTATAGACTTTAGTCGATACCATGGCTCATACTCGTGTTGTGCTGAAAGAGATAACAGCACCGTAGGAACTCCCTGGATGTAAAACTCTGCGCGTCTGTGCCAACAGTCAAGAAATATAGCATGTACTCAACGCCAGTCGTCATCCTGCCTCCCTGTCAACTTCATCCCGTGAAGCTGATCTGTCTGCCTCGATAGTAATGGAATCCACTAAGTGAAGAGAAACTGGCACATGACTCTGTTAGGCTGGTGTCGCTCAACAAAATGAAATTGAATGAGTGGAACTACAGCTATAATATCATCAATACCAACCGTGCAGTATGGAGATAACTGGTCGAAAATAGACTAGTATGGAACCCATAAAATCTGAAATAACATATTAACCTTGTTAGAAAAACTGTTAACTAAAAAAATTATGTTTTTGTTAAATTTGTTAGACAGTTATAGATTGTATATACATACCGGATGGGGTAAGAGAATGTCCAACTCGAGCCGATATATGGCCATATCGTGTCTCGGAACAGCATTGAAATTGTGGTGTTGACACTGCTAATAAAATACAACATCGATAGTGATAAATATTGAGAAATTAAAGTCAATAACTTGTATAGCATCAGAAACTGATAGAAATGAGTGATCATACCAGTGTTCACATGGCGCATCATGCATCACCACCATCTTGACCGACGGACCAGCAAGATCAAGGAAGAATGTGGGGATGTGCTCCCATGCCCACATCTGAATAAGGAAGACGCATCCCCTGAGACCTGTGCGGCGCCTGCCGGATATCCTGCATAATGCTCTGTATGTGTATGCCAGGCAGGCGGATCCCCAACTATACGTCCCTACCCGATCAAAATCCTCTAGTAAGAGTAGATACATCATGTGCACGTGCATCCCTAAATGATCTGTACACATGGTCCCTCTAATAAGTCTTAATATATATGCACGTGCATAACGCATCATCGTCTGATCATCTGATCATCAGCTAAATCTGGAATCTGTGCCTCCAGCCAAGGCATGGAAATCGATGCTCCATCAGTAGCCCTACGATCAGACAAAATTTCAATTCCTAACAAGTAGTGAGAAAGGTCGGGCCAAGCTACCCAAGTGGATCCAATAATAGGTCTCCCCTGGATAGGAAGACCAAGAAGCACAGCCACATCCTGGAGGGTGATGGTCATCTCTCCCTCAGGCAGGTGGAATGTGTGTGTCTCTGGTCTCAATCTCTCCATGAGTGCAGCAAGTAGTTGATGGTCTACAAATGTAAAATCTGATACTACAATACCATAGAAACTAGAATGATGTAGGTATGGTATAATGGCAGGAGGAGGCTTTGTGTGATGAAAATGGTCCACTCAACGCACTCTGATCAATTGATCTGGACCACCCTCTCTCACAACCTGTGAACAATGGGTAGCATGTTGACTGATTAGTATGGTGTCAGTTATCTCACTACTAGAAATCGGACCTTTCCCAACACTTTTATACCAACAGTTTGTAAAAACCGCTGGGAAAACCCACTTTGAGGTCACTTTTACCAACAGTTTGGCCAAACCGCTGGGAAAGGGTATGGCTTCCAACGGGTTGGCCAAACCGTTGGGATAAGTCCACTTTGTGGACACTTTTCCCAACGGTTTGGCCAAACCGTTGGGAAAATTATACTTTTAGGACACTTATCCCAACGGTTTAGCGAAACCTTTGGGAAAGTTCACCCATAAACCAACGTCCCTCCTAGAATCAGAGGACCTATACCAATGGTTTTGACAACCGTTGGTATATGATATTTTATTTTTTATCAGATATTATTAACAAGAACATTATATAAATCAAAATTTAAAATAATTATGAGAATAAATATATATATTTATGTAATTATGTTCACAAAATTCATGTTAGGTTAGTGGTTAGATCGTTCAATGATAAACTAGGGGTCATGGGATCAAATCCCATCGAATTTTTTCTTTTTTGAAATACATATACCAACGGGTTTATGGAACCGTTGGTATATATTTTCATATAACTTATACTAAAGGTTTTGGAAACCATTGGTATAATTCTATAACAATGGTTTTCCTATAACCATTGGTATACACCTATCCCAACGGCTTACTGGGCAACGGTTCTCCAAACCATTGGTATAGGGTATACCAACGGTTTGTAGGCCTATACCAATGGTTCCAAACTGTTGGTATACGTTAGTTTTCTAGTAGTTTCTGCATATAAACAAAAAAAAATTTATCAAGGATTCACATCATGGATCATTCATGACCTATAAATGGTTCTTCCTCTAATCTATATTGGATTAATCATGATTTCACTTTGTTTTATAAATTTTTTTATAAAATAATTGGCATGAAATTTTTATTTTTTGAAAAGGGTATTTGATAAAATATGGTTTCCCCTAATTTTGGTAAATAGAAGGGTGTTTTTAATGAATTTTGAAATAAAGCTTGAACTAGTTTTCAAAGAATGTTTTTATATCAAGAAATGGTATTTTGTTATTTTTGAATGTTATAATGCCCTTTAAAAATAATTTTTTGTATATCTCAAATGTGATCCTTGGGTATACAGGTGGAAGGTGTAGTACTAGGGCTCATATTATGATATTGTAAGAGAGTTAAATTTTTTGGGGTGTTATTCTATTACTAGATCAAGATTCATTTGTCTCTTTGACTTTTTTAATAATGTAGGAGAGTTTAATTTCCGGGGTGGTCCTTTATTCCCTTGAACTTTATTCATGAGTTATAGGGATTTATAGGGCACATTGGTCATATTGATATATGATTGTACAACTAATGCATTTATTGAAACTTCTGTTGTTCTTTCCTCATCAGCACTACTATCACCATCTATTTTGTTATTATGGAACTCCTCATCATATTTCGGGTTAACATATATATCTGGAAGATCAAGTAGGTTGTCCTCTGCATCATTTGGAATAGTCTGATCTTCATGGGGTGGACTATCTTCAACGACTCTTGTAAGTATATGTCTTTGTACAATTGGATGTTGTTGTTGTACAGTAGAAACATCAACATATTACTCCATCATGGTACTATCTGATCATTGAGAAAACAAATTAACTGTTTGGATCCATTGTGCATCATCAACCAATGGACAAGCTAGATGCCAAAATGATGACGGGAACTGAAAATGTCTATAACTCATTGACTTGATCTTCTAATCGGGTCCTAGATTTAATGATCCATGAATTCTGACTTGAAGGTCACTTAGGGTTACACAATCAGTTTTATTAACCACTGTTATTGGTTGTGTATTGTAAGAGGCCCCTTGCTCAGTTTGAATAACCTCCCCATAGCAGTACACATAGGCAAACATTCCACTCTACGTAAATAAAGTTTTCTGTTCAAGATTTTGATAATGTAAGTGACATTTATGATAATGGTTAAAAATATAAGTTGGATTTTATACTTTTAAGCTGTAATTAAACAACTTATTAAAAATAAGTTGGATTTTACCTCACATTCAAATAATAACTATTACTTCTAAACTATACAATCTTTATGATACTTAAATTTTAAAAGATCTAATATCATAAACTAGGATATTTATTACTACACTTTCTAATTAGTTAGTTAAAATATAAATAACATAGAGTTAAAAAATAAATAAGAGAATGTTTCAAGCTTCTAGATTTTCTTGCTGTGATTTAGATATCAAAATTTCCGAAAACCCATGATTTCTGAAATTTTGATATTCAATCCACTGTAAGAAAAAAAAGAAGCTCGAAAAATTCTCTTATTTATTTTTTAACTCTATGTTATTTATTTTTTAACTCCATGTTATTTATATTTTAACTCCATATTATTTACATTTTAACATTCTGTTATTTATATTTTAACTTCATGTTATTTAATTTTTATCTTCATGTTATTTATTTTTTAACTCTATGTTATTTATATTTTAACACTTTGTTATTTATATTTTACATGCTTCTATTTATATTTTAACATGTTGTTATTTATATTTTAACTCCATGTTATTTATATTTTAAATCCATGTTATTTATATTTTAACTCCATATTTTTTATTTTAAACTCTATTCATTAATTAATTTTTTATTAATCATTCCTAATAATAAATATCCACATCATTACGAAATTATCAACTTATCATTTCTTTTCTTAGATATTTTAGTAGTTTATAAAGAAATATGTATATCTTAAGCATATCCTCCAGGAGTGTCAAACTAGAATGCAGTAAGGCATGTTGTCGTGCACCAGTTCCCGTTCGAGTCTAGCTCAGATCGGTGTTTTTAGGTTTTACCCCTTGGTACATCTATGTGAGAGACACATTCACATGTTTGTATCCAGACAAGGATTTTATTTCTTAGATAACATAGTCCTTATGCTACCAAAATTCCATTAAAATAATCCTAAAATAATTTATACTAATGAAAATTATAATTCCTAAATATATATAAACAATCTAATAAACAAAAAAATTTAAAACTAACTAAAAAATTAACGATTTAAAATTTTTATATATAAAAAATTCAACTAAATAAAAACATTAAAAATATAAAAATATTTAACAAAAAACAATTCTACAAAATAAAAAACAATAAATTAAAAGTCATACCTCTAAAAGCATTCCAAAAATTTCAAACCGCGGAACGATGCCACAAAAGAGAGAAATTGAGAGATAGTGAATGTTTTGATGTGATTAGAAGTGGAGGGGGTGATGCCCTTTTATAGGGCATGGAAGCAAAGGCGGCACAATGGGTGTCGCCTTTCACAATGAAGTCAGGCGAAAGGCGGCACTCGCAATGCCGCCTTTCGAATGACGTGTTCCATAAAGGCGGCACCACAGGTGTTGCCTTTCCCATGTCCCCAATCTGCACCGGCAGTGCAGATACGGCATCCGTGATGCCGCCTTTCACCCATAATGCAAAGGCGGTATCACAGATTCCACCTTTGAGGTGCATTTTGAAAAAAAAATTGACCTAACCGGTTTTTGAAAAATATTTTTTTTAATACATTAAAAAACTCCCTAAACTCGCCTCCATGCCACGATCCCGAGGGTCCTGCTCCAAACAACTGACTGGCCCTAAACACTCCCTAGACTCCTCATCCCCCATGGGTGGCTAAACATTACATGGAGGCCTTCCCCATCCTTGGAAGAGGATGTGGGATGCACCTGACTGGCTGTCTCATGGGCCTTGGACATGCCGGGGTGAAATGAGCGAGGAGAGTGGAGGACTGGAGAAAACTGTCTAGTGCAATTCAAAAACCCAACGGTCATCTCCTGCACCTCACATAGCAGTGGAAGTGGGTCTGATTCTAAGAAAGGGACTTATGGTGTGCCCTGCACACACCCTGAACGCATCCGGTCCTTCCCTTTTACTCCGTCGCCAGCCCCACCCCCTGGAGACTCCATCCCAGATGGGGGACCCCAAACCCCACTCCCATGCCGACATCTGTAAGAACCAAGGTCGTGTCCTTTCTTCCTACAAGTGAGGCAAATCCACAGGTAGATTTGGAAGAAAATATGATGCCCTCAGGAGAGGCTCTCCCTAGCCCCCACCAGAATCTTCTGCGACAGCTCCATACATCGGTCCACTTCCACACAAATCCTGGGACACCCCACCACCCATATTTTCTTAGTCTCCTCATCAACATAGAGGAATTATCGAAGGAAATTTCCAATGGCTTGGAGAATCTCAGGGTTTTCAAATGTGAGAGGCAACCCCAAAATCCAGACCCACACCGCTACAAAGCCAGAATCCTAGCCTACATGCACCTCCCAGGACCATATAGACATACTGAACCTCCAACCACTGCAACAGTGATGCTTCCTTGACCAGGCGGCGAGGGAGTCCCCATGTACAGACACATTACCTGAAAATCCCTACATAGAGCTTAACCTCCCATACATGGCCACCAGTGTCCATTCATTGATCCTTTCTAATTCCTCCAAGGTTTTTGGCATCAGATCCACAGAAGGATAACCCTCCACCCTTTCATGGAAAATAGGGGCCAACATCAACGAGGGAGTCTCCGTAAATGGACTAAGACACAACAGCAACTCCTGGCTAGGACCCGCCATCCATACTAGACCGAGTAGAGCTTCTTTGTAGGAACATTGTTTCCGAAGAACATCACAGCTTGAGGTCACCTCAAGAACTTGAAATGGCCCTAGGGATTAGGCCCGCACTAGTGCCAACCTCTCCAGATGACATTGGAACAATCCATTCATATTGAAATTTGAATAAGTTAATTATTACTACCATATTAATCACTTTGATATAAATTCATAAATTTATTCTTTTAAAAAAGGGATCCAGATAAGCTATCACATGTATTAATGGTATCAGGATTAGGATATATTAAATTACAAAAAGAATGAGAATTAATTATTCCTTTTCTCTTTTTTAGCATCTCATCATTGTCTATACCGATATGACATTATCAATTTAATTATTCCATTCATCCTTATATTTTTCAAATTTTTATTATAATCAATATTTATTCTCTTATAATTCCATTATATAACCATAATATTAATAATATTTTTAATTATTTGATCTATTGATAATTTTTTTCATAATATGAATTTAAATCTCTTACATTAATATAAATTATTTCATGAATTTCTATAATAGTTTATCCTGATTTAATGTCAAATGTAATGGTCCGGACCTCTCTAGTCCATTACTTTGTAAAATATGATGTGGTCAAACACAACACGTGTTATAATAATAATTTTTGATAATAATAAATGATAATGGTGGCGTGAAAAGTTTTGTTGTTAATTAGATTAAATGTTTTTAATTTAATCATTGTGAAAGAAAAGAAATAAAATTGAATGTATTTAATTCAATAAGGGGAGGTGCATGGTTTCTTTTTGATTTATTTAAATTTTAATAAATAATAAATTATATGTGTAATGGGCATGTAATGGGAGGTTGCTCGGCGTTCACGTAATGGTGGTCGGACACGGTCAACGCAGCGAATGTCAATAATAATTGGTGATGAGTTAAGAAATCTTAATTTTGGATTTTTTATTATTATTATACTAAATAATTATAATAATAATGTTGGCTTAATTTTTAAAGATCCTTTAATAAATATTTAATGAGAATTAAATTTTGAATTCAATGAAATGAGACTTGAGATATGAGGATAGATGAGAGATGATATTATTTATGATAACTGTGCTAAAAAAATAATGATAACGGTTTAAAATGGAGGTTGGGGTGTGCCACATGGAGTAATGGAAGGGGTGGTGCCAATTTTGGGGAGTGAGTGAAAATCGTGGAAGAATTAATTAGATTGAAGAGAGGTAGGAGTTAATAGTTATAATATTTTAGTGGGATAAAATTAAATGTGAAATAAATGATAAATGAGGGAATTTACGTGGTGCGCACACTCCCTCACAGTGTGAAAGGAGGTGGGTGTTGAGTAACGTTCCACTCCTTCATTGGGGTAATATTAATTATTATTATGATAATAATTTTGGAAATAAGGTCAAATAAAACAAAGGTGACATCTTATGATGTGATGGGAGTGAGAGAGGGAATAAGGGGTCATAAATAGAATTGTGACTGGAGAGAGAATAGGAAGATAATAGGAATTTAAGATTAAATAAATAAAGAGAGAATAGATGGCGTGAATATTGGGGGTAGATGATTGAAGATAGGAGAGAGAAAAATTAAAATATAATAATGATTAAATGATAATAATGATAATATAAAATAGGAGTCAAGCATGGGGACCTATGCGCTTCACTCTTAAAGAGGTTGATCGTGGGTTTTTATTTGAGTTGGAAAGAGAATAAATTTCAAATTAAAATATATAATATAATAATGTAATTATTAATTTTTTTGGGAAAACAATGTTTAGTCGATAACTCTTTCGTGTGACCTCAGTTTTACGAACCATCAGCAGCCGTGCGTCCCTGACTTCGAGACAAAAATAATGAGTGCAATATTGGATGACTTTTTTGGTTTTTTGGATCGGGTACTCGAAATTCTCTTGAATTAATAAATTTAATATTATTATTAAATCTTCGACCCGCCATAACTCCCACATGCGACGTCTGATTGAGTTCTTGTTAGTGGCGATGTGATCGTATCATTAATACAATAAATTCAAGTCTAATGTTGGATGTTAAATTATGATTCGTGTCTCGAGTCAATAAAACACCTATTATTAATTGATGTTATTATTATCATTAAACACATGGATACCATGTGACGTGTTGTGTGTTGACCATTCAAATAGCGTAACAATTATACGGTCACTTAGTGTATTGATTAATACATGCTGCGTACTGTTTTACCTTTTTGTTGCCTATATAAGAGAGGGTCACATGTTATTTATATACCCCTCTTCTTCTCCGCACGGCGATGCTCATGGATGACCAAAAATCCTTCATCCTATCTTCTCCATCCGGACTTCGATCATCAATATATCGGTGGATACAGGATTGTGTCGACGAGGCGAACATCATGCACCTCATTACTTTACCTCTTCTTAGACTTCCTCTTCACAGTTTCCTATTGAGGAGATTGATGATATTTGACGAATGTCGTCTTAATGGTACATTATACCCAGTTCTTATTCCTTCCTCAATCTCCCCTTTTTGTTCCTCTTTACCATGCTATGACAACTGACACCTTAAACCTTAATGGAGTCTCTGTTGGTTGTTAGAGCGGTTGCACCACAACGTCCATGAGAGGATGCAGTCATCGGGAGGAGTGATCGAAATCCTCGTGGTGGTTGTTCTCATAGAAGAACATCAAAACCTGTTCAAGTAGGGATCTTACCTTCATCTCTCTCTTTTGTGCATCATGCGGGGTGGGTATCTTCTTGTTTTCGTGAGATACAGTTGAACCGGTAAATAAAGATAATAACTGGTAAAAGAACGGTTTTGGGGAATTTTTATTAAAATTATTGTTTTATTTCCATCTATGTTTATCCTTTGATTATGTTGTGAATTTAATAGGCTTATGCCTACTAAAAATCACAGTTTTTGGGGGCATTTTCTTGCTCAATTAAATGTTGCCTTATTTTTTCTGGATTGTTTTGTGGATGAAATTTCATAGAATGTGGAAATTGGTTAATCATGTATTGTTGACTAACTAAATGAATACCTAGAACCCTTGTATGATCTCCCCAGTAAAACTAAATGAAAGAATGAATTTTTTGGTTATTGGTTGGGGTATAATTATCTGAAGGGGTGTTTCGTGGGTTGTTGTGGAATGGGTGAGCAGTGGGGCTGCAGTTGGCATGGATGTGGGTTGGTGTGTATGATATGGTTGTGATGTTTAGTGAAGCTCTGGTATATGGTATCAAAGGGATGATGACGTGGTACAGCTTTTGTTTCTGATGTGTTTGTGGTTATGGTGGTTGGCAGCAGGGCTGCAGGGATGAGTTGTGCATACGAATAAAAGTTTAAGAGTTAACTAATGAATTGTGGGTAATGTTAGTTGATTAAATACAGAAAATAAATGGAATTGATTGGCTGATAAAAAAATGGTATTGTGTTGCTTGTGTTTTCCCTAAATTTATTTGTGGTTGGCAGCGATATGTTTTACGAATGATTGATCTGCTTTGGTTGTTTTTAGTTGCTCGATAGTTAAGGAACTAATAAACTAAAACTGTTGAAACATGAAAATATTAATGGGGTTTGGGGATGTTTATTTTGTGCATACCTTCGAGGTAGTAGTGCCAAGTCATGTGCTCATATCTTTTGTGTAGAATCCTTATGATGGGCTGAGTGGTTGATATAATTATATAAATATTTACATTTTATGTTTCTTTACGCACCCCACCAATGTTGAGCAATATGTGACGAACACCCATGGGATGGGGGGTGAGATTCCCAAACATCTAAAGGATGGCTGGTTACTGTTCTTCCCTATGCTCCCTCTTTCAGGTTCTATAGCCCAAGATCCTTCGGCCAGGTTACGACAGATGTTTCCCAAGAGTCTTTGGGATGATGATGTGATATGTTCCCAGGTGTCTTCGGGATGAGATGTGATGTGTTTCCCAGGTGTCTTCGAGATGATATGTGGTTATGGACAAGGATTGAGTTCCGACGGGATACTATGTTCATCATATCGCCAGGTTGTGGCACTAGCTTGAGCTTCATATGGCCAGGTTGTGGCACTAGCTCAGGAAGAGGGGGAAGCATCAGATCATTAGGTGTGAGGGCTTGAGAAGTATTCAGTGCGAAGGTGGTGCGGGGTAACCATACCTTGATAATATTACTATACTACTCTATTGACTTGCAATATTTGGTGAGTTTGTCTTGTAAGGTTGGGTGGATAGATTCCTTACTAGGCTTTGGTACCTTCTGTTTTTTCATGGGGAATAAGGATGACTCACCACCTATGCATGAGAGATTTAGGTTTTCCTACTGGTTATACTTGTATGCTCACCCTACGTTTACTTTCGAGTTTTCAGGAGGACTTCAGGGACCGTGTGGGACCTTGAAAGTTGGGTGTTAGAGTTTTCTAGTTGCAGTTTTTGCTTTCTTTTTTTGGTATCATACTTTGGAGCATTCCCTGTACTTGTACTTTTTCTGTATTGTATAAAACATGCATATGGGTTTGGTTTTGTGTTTATTTTCATTTACTTGTTCCTTTTTCTTTTCGTGTTTGACTCATCCTATTTCCTGATCTTAAATAATAATAAAAAAGGTTAATGCCTCCCATATTTGTGAAAACTCATAACCTTGGTGCTAGTCACCACTCCGGGGCCTACTGGAGGCGGGACTCAGGGGGTGATTATATCCCCTTTCACTATTCCTAGATCAGGAGGGGCATATTTGGTGGGAGGGGGTCCTGACAGAATGGTATCAGAGGTTGATGGTTGAGAGATAGGATGGAGTCTGGAGTTAGGCATGGTGAGGATTTCATGGGATGGTAGGGCAACAGTGTCGGCTGATCTTGGTGCGTGACATAGGCTAGGGAAGACCGGCTAGGACACGGGATTTTAGGCCACCCTGTGATCTAATGGAAGGACTCTGAGTTTACCGAACAACCAAGTATGACTAAATTGATTATAGAGTAGAAACCCTAGGAAAGGTACATGCATCATCATGATTTGTATTTTACTTGATTTGGGTGTTCTAGGAAATAAATCGAAATAAAATGATAAAATGAAACCTTGAGAAAATTTCCTTGCTACTTGGGCTTAGGCGTTCTTTGTTTACCATACAGATATAGCACCTGGACATCGTTCCTGAGTTACTTGGGCAGTTAAGGCTCAGCAAATTCAGACGGTCTATCAGCTGAGGATTGACTGAGAGGAGGAAGATGACTTGTTGCGGTGTACGTTTCGTGCTTTCCAGCGACAGATCTTGAAGAATTATGAAGGCATCACTTCAGATACGGAATCAGAGAGTTGGTGGGAGGAACTCGACATCACCTTTGGGATGATTAGGGCTCCATCAGAGTATTGGGTTTCTCTAGCAGTAAGCCAGCTACGACGAGCAGTGCATTAGTGGTGGATTCTTTACCTTGGGGAGGGTAAGGAGACAGAAATTCTATGGGCCAACTTCGAGGAGTTCTGTGAGTAATTTCTTTCCTTGACGAGGAAGGTCGAGAAGAGGCAGGAGTTGTTGTCTCTCCAACAAGGAAGCATGTCAATGCGGGAACTATTTGTCAAGTTCAAGGATCTCCTTTGTTTATCCTAGAATCTCTTTCCGGATGAAAATTCCCAAGCTAGACATTTAGAGGAGGCACGTCACCCCTCTATTCGGTGTGTGGTGACCCCTTTCACCTTGCCAACGTACCTGGAAGTACAGAAGACGGAAAATATAATCGAGAGGATGCGCTCGCATATAGGTCCATCGCGAGAGAGGAGTCACCCAAGTTCGTCCAAGAAGGAGGCGGTCAGTAGTAGATCCCCAGCAACATGACCTTCTATGTTTCGACCGGTAGGGAGCATACTTCAGCAGGTCCCATACTAATCTCACGATTTCTGCCCGTTTTCTATGGGCTAGGGACCGAGGTGCTTTGCATGTGGGAATCATGGGAATCTTGTTAGACATTTCCCTTTTCAGACTCAGTATGGAGGGACTGTCCAGGTTCAGCCCCAACCCCAGCAGCAGTTCCCAGCCCGACCCTTCTAGCAGCAACAGACTCTAGTCCCTCCAAGGGGAGCTGGAGCAGGTGGTGTCCAACCACAGGGACTTCCTCAAGGACCCCAACCGGGATGTGGTCAAGGAGGTGGATTTCAATAAAAAGGCATAGGAGTGGGACGCGGACAGTTGCATGCAACAGAAGTGGCAACCCTAGCAAGGCCAGAGATTGAGAGAGATGTTTTCGGTTTTACATAAATTCTCTCATTTATGTTTTTTTTAAATTCAGAATCATCATACTACTATTTTGAAACATATTATATCCCATGCTTGGGTATAGACCATGTTTTTCATTAGTCTATAATGCTAAGTTGTTTCCCTCTTTCCTTTAAATCTGTCTGAAGTGTCCTAACATGGGGGGAGAGGAGGGCCTGAACCTTAATCAAGATGCGTTAATGTGGATGCAATTAAACCCATGTGGGCGAGTCAGAGCCGCCCAAAGTGGATAATATCTAGATATGGAAGAAGGAATTCCCCAATCCATATGTTGGGGCAGTGTGTTGCTTGTTTTGTGCGGTGTTGGGGGCAGTGTGTGCATGAGAAATCCTAAATTATGGGGGTGGGGGACCTAATCTCTAATCGAGACGCATTAATGTGGATGCGATTAAACCCGTGCAGGAAAGTCAATGCTGCCTAAAGCAGATAATATCTCGACATGGGGGAAGGAATTACCTGACTCATATAATTAGGATAGTGGTTGGATTCCTGTTATGATGAGTGCCCTGAGAGGTATCTTTTGGGGTGGTTGTTCGGACCTTTCCCCTTTTTATGGGTTGGTTTTTAATTCTCGAGGATGATAATGTTTTGAGAGGTAACTAATGTAATGGCCTGGACATCTCCAGTCCATTACTTTGTAAAATTTGATGTGGTCAAACACGACATGTGTTCTAATAATAATTTTTGAAAATAATAAATGATAATTGTGGTGTGAAAATGCTTGGTGTTAATTAGATTAAATGTTTTTAATTTAATCATTGTGAAATAAAATAAATAAAATTGAATGTATTTAATTAAATAAGGGGAGATACATGGTTTCTTTTTTATTTATTTAAATTTTAATAAATAATAAATTATCAGTGTAATGGGCATGTAATGGGAGGCTGGTCGGCGTTGACGTAATGGTGGTCGGACATGGTCAATGTGGTGAACATCAATAATAATAATAATAATTATTAATAATTGGTGATGAGGTAAGAAATTTAAATTTGGGATTTGTTATTATTATTATACTAAATAATTATAATAATAATAATGTTGTCTTAAATTTTGAAAGATCCTATAATAAAGATTTATTGAGATTTAAATTTTCAGTTCAATGCAATGAGATTTGAGATAGGAGGATAGATGAGAGATGTTATTATTTATGATAATTATGTTAAAAAATAATGATAAAGGTTTAAAATGGAGTTTGGGGAGTGCCACATGGAGTAAAGGAAGGGGAGGAGCCAATTTTGAGGAGTGAGTGAAAATCGTGGAAGAATTAATGAGAATGGAGAGAGGGAGGAGCTATAAGATATTAGTGGGATAAAATTAAATGTGAAATAAATGATAAATTAGGTAATTTAGGTGGGCCTCACACTCCCTTGAAGCGTGAAAGGAGGTGGGTGTTGAGTAACATCCCACTCATTCATTGGGGTAATATTAATTATTATTATGATAATAATTTTCGAAATAAGGTCAAATAAAATAAAGGTGAAATATTATGATGTTCTATGAGTGAGAGGAGAAATAAGGGGGCATAAATAGAATTGTGATTGGAGAGAGAATATGATGATATAAGGAATTAAAAATTAAATAAATAAAGGGAGAATAGAGGGAGTGAATATTTGGGGTAGGTGATTGAAGATTGGAGAGAGAAAATTTAAAATATAATAATGATTAAATGATAATAATGATAATATAAAAGAGGAGTAAATCATGGGGGCCTATGCACTTCACTATTAAAGAGGTTGAGTGCAGGTTTTTATTTGTGGTGGAAAGAGAATAAATGTTAAATTAAAATAGATAATATAATAATGTAATTATTAATTTTGTTGGGAAACCCATGATTAGTCCATAAGTCCTTCGTGCGACCTCGGTTTTACGAACCATCAGCGGTAGTGTGACCCTGACTTTGAGACGGAAATTATGAGTCCAATATTGGATATATTTTTCGGGTTTTCAGATTGGGTACCCAAAACACCAGTGAATTAATAGATTTAATATTATTATTAAATCTTCAACCCACCATAACTCCCACGTGCGACGTCTGATTAACTTCTCGTCAGTGGAGAAGTGATCCTATCATTAATACGATCAATTCAAGTCTAATGTTGGATATTAAATTATGGTTCATGTATTGGGACAATAAAACACCTATTATTAATTGAATTTATTATTATCATTAAACACATGTAGACCGCGTGACGTGTCACGTGTTGACCAGTCAAATAGCGTAACAATTGTACGATCACTTAGTGTATTCATTAATACAAGTTGCATACCATTTTACATTTTTTGCCTATATAAGAGAGGGTCACGTGTTATTTACAGACCCCTCTTCTTCTCCGCATGACGATGCTCCTGGTTGACCAAAACGCCTTCCTCCTATCTTCTCCATCCACACTCTGGTCGTCGATCTGTCGGTGGCTACGGGATCGTGTCGACGAGGTGAACATCATGCACCTCATTCCTTTACCTCTTCTTCGACTACCTGTTCACAGTTGCCTACCGAGGAGATTGCTGATATTCAACGAACGTCATCTTAATTGTATGTTCTACCTCGTTTTTATTCCTTCCTCGATCTCATATTTCTGTTCCTCCTTTCCATGCTATGACAAGTGACACCTTAAACCTTAATGGAGTCTCTCTTGTTTGTTAGTGCGTTTGTGCTGCAGTGTCCACGAGAGGACGTAGTCATCGGGAAGAGTGATTCAAATCATCTTGGTGGTTGTTCTCTTAGAAGGACATCCAAACTTATTCAGGTAGGGATCTTACCTTCATCTCTCTCTCTTTTTTGCATCATGCGGGGTGGGTATCCTCTTGTTTTCATGAGATATGGTTGAACCAGTAAATAAAGATAATAACTGGTTATAGAATGGTTGTGGGTAAGTTTTATTGATATTTTTGTTTTATTTCCATCAATGTTTGTCCTTTGAATATGTTTTGAATTGAATAGGCTTATGCCTAATGAAAATCACAGTCATTGGGGGCCTTTGATTGCGTAATTAAATGTTGTCCTGTTTTTCTGGATTGTTTTGTGGATAAAATTTCATAGAATGTGGAAATTGGTCAATCATGTAAATTTGGATGATTAAATTAATACCTGGAACCCTTGTATGATCACCCTGGTTAAACTAAATGATAGAGTGAATTTTGTGGGTGTTGGTTGGGGTTTAATTATGTAAAGGGGTGTTTCATGGGTTGTTGTGGAATGGGTGAGCTGTGGGGATGCAGTTGGCTTGGTTGTGGCTTGGCGTGTATGATATGGTTGTGATGGGAAGTGAAGCTGTGGTATATGGTATCAAAGGGATGAAGATGTGGTACGGGGTTTTTTTATGATGTGTTTGTGGTTATGATGGTTGGAAGCAGGGCTGTAGGAATGGGTTGTGCATATGAATAAAAGTGGAAGAGTTAAATAATGAATTTTGGGGGCATGGTAGTTGATTAAATACGAAAAATCAATGGAATTGATTGGCTGATAAAAGAAAATGGTATTGTGTTGCTTGTGTTTTCCCTAACATTATTTGTGGTTGGCAGGGATATGTTTTAAGAATGATTGATCTGGTTTGGTTGTTGTTAGTTCTCGATAGTTAAGGAACTAATAAACTAAAACTGTTGAAAAATGAAAAGCTTAATGGGGTTTGGGGCTGTTTATTTTGTGCATACTTTTGAGGAATCAGTGTCGAGGCATGTGCTAATATCTTTTTTGTAGAATCCTTATGATGTGCCGATTGGTCGATATAATTATATATATATGTATGTTTTATGTTTCTTTACGCACCCCACCCATGTTGGACACTATGTGTCGAAGACCCGTGGGATGGGGGGTGAGATTCTCAAACATCTAAAGGATGGCTGGTTACTGTTCTTCCCTGTGCTCCCTCTTCCAGGTTCTATAGCCCAAGATCCTTTGGGCAGGTTATAACAAATGTTTTCCAAGATTCTTTGGGATGAGGATGTGATATGTTCCCAGGTGTCTTAGGGATGAGATGTGATGTGGTTCCCAAGTGTCTACGGGATGAGATGTGGTTATGGTCGAGGACTGAGTTTCAGTGCGATATTATAAGCTTCGTATGGCCAGGTTGTGGAACTAGCTCGAGCTTCATATGGCCAGGTTGCGGCACTAGCTTAGGAAGAGGGGGAAGCATCAGAGCAATAGGCATGAGGGCTTGAGCATTATTCAGTGGGAAGGTGGTGCGGGGTACCCATTCTTTGATAATATTACTATATTACTCTATTGACTTGTGATATTTGGTGAGTGTGGCTTGTAAGGCTGGGTGGATAGATTGCTTTCTAGTCTTTGGTTCCTTCTGTTTTCTCACGGGGCATTAGGATGTCTCCCCACCTGTGTACAAGAGATTTAGGTTTTCTTACTGGGTATACTTTAATGATCACCATAAATTTACTTTCAGGTCATCAGGAGGACTTTAGGGACCATGCGAGACCTTTCTAGTTGGGCGTTGGAGTTTGATGGTTCCAGTTTTTACTTTCTTTTCTTTTGGTATCGTACTTTGTATATTTTCTTGTACTTGTACTTTTTTCAGTATTTTATAAAACATGCATATGGGTTTGTTTTTGGGTTTATATTCATTTACTTATTCCTTTTTATTTTGGTGTTTGACTCAACCTATTTCCTGATCTTAAATAATAAAAAATTGTACTGCCTCCCATATTTGTGAAAACTCATACCCTTGGTGCTAGTCGCCACTCTGGGGCCAACTGGAGGCAGGACTCGGGGGTCATTATCTCCATGTCACCATTCCCATCTCAGGTGGGGAATCTTTGGTGGGAGGGGGTCATGACATTAATTGATTGAACTTATTATCTTACCATAAGTATTTATGTTTTTAAAACATAGGTTCTTCTAAAATTTATAATCGTAATCTTCCCCCAAATTTAATTTTTCAATTCACGTGAAGATAGCTAAAAATGATGTACCTGGTCAAATAATACAATAAATTAGTATGAATTTCATAGATTACATGATAGTATAGTATTTTTTCATGAGGTAAATGAATACTATCCTTTTCTTGAAATTTATAATCTCATGTAAAAAAGATAAATTGTTTGAATCCTTTATTAATGATATAAGACTTCATATGACTATGCTAGTAATCATAATCATATCCATAAAAAATATATGGTTTGGATAGTTTTTTAATTTTGAATGTTCTAACTAGCACTCCTACTCTTATAAACATTATTTTCAAAACCAATATTGTTTGTGTAAGGAAATATAGTTCAACATTTTACAAACTAATAGAAAACTAAGAAAAAAAATGTTTTCTATATAATTTCATAATCAAGTTAAATACTTAATATAATACAAATTTTGTCCTATGGAATGATATAAAATAGAAAACAAAATGGCGATAATTGTAGAATGAATAGAAAGAGAAATTTTTAATCCTCTTCAAGTATTAGTTAATCTGTTTATTGAATTACTGATCACTTTAATGAATAGTGTTATGGAATTATAAACTATGTGAAATACATATAGGATAACAACATTAGATTGATGGTTACTTAACAAATCTTTTTTGAATAAGATAACACAGTGGAAATTCATTAACATAACAAAAGGTATTTTTAAAAAAAACAAAATACTATTTTAAAATGATATTATCAAAAAATCACTTTTAAAAAAATTGCATAGTGTGGTTTTGTAGACATTATCTACGGTTTCCATGAAATTTAACCTATTTTAAGGTATCACCGATTATATACCTATCAGTGGGAATTTTTTCAATCATGAAGATCCATTTATTTATTTTTTCAGAAGTATCCCACCTAAATATACATGATTTACTTGAGTTGTGTCTTCCTTTCAAAATAATCCCTATATCAGATGATCATAAAATTAATTTTTATTCCCATAATTTTAATCCCATTGTCACACTAGTTCATAGGATTGGTAATTACAATAAAATTTTATTGAGATTTACAATGAAAATTGTACAATGGAACATTAGAATAAAAACATCCTAAAATCCAAATATTACCCTGATCATAATACCTCTCAGCAATAATAAGTTCAATGAATCAAAATGAATGATATTCAAAAGTATTGATCCAAAAATTAATTCTTTTGTTCCCACTTCTTCTAATGTTAGTGGTGCAGCTATACTTATAGGAATTATTTTTAAAAAACCCAATGGTAAAAGTCCACAAAACACTGGCTCATTAGTAACTATATTCATGGTATCTACTTTATATATCTATGAATCAATCTTGTTACATCATCTATGAATCAATTAAATCAAAACATTTATTGATATGATATTCATATTGAGGTAATCTATCATGAAACCATAGATCAAATAATATAAATTAATGATTTTTAGTTCACTTATATTTTACATACTAGAAAATCATTATATAAAGGAATAGAGAATTAAATGAAAACATCATGTTTGATCATTTTTATATAAATTGTATTATTATTTCCAATGTAAATAATGAATTGAGTCTTTGAATTAACATTTTCATTGCATGATTACCTTTATTTGGTAATATTTAAATATCAAGAATATGTGTATTTATAACTTATCAATCAATTGTCTTTCTTTGTGAAAATGTTCAAGTATTAAAAGATTCATTACATGGTCTATATCATCATTTAATAAAGGCTCTATAGTGGGTTGATCCAAGAATTATTTTCATAGTATTTAGATTCTATTATCTATATTCATTGGGGGATGGTTGGTCCAACTACAATATATGAGGTTCTCAAGAGAGAGTATCACTCATAACATTTGGATGTACAATTAGGAATTTATATAATAAAATGGTGTTTGGGTAAGTGTTTACGATGTCATAGTATTAAATTAGATATAGGTGGATTTCTATCCCGATAGCTAACATATCAACAAAATAAAAAAGAATAGTAAAGCCCTATAGGTGAATTTTAGTGACCTCATATACTGATTATAAGTTGGGATGAAATTTCTATTAATTTTCTATAAATATTACAACATTACTGAAATGGTAATAATGTGATATGGTTAATTATTAATCACCAAACAAGAAATATTCATTGTTAACCTTTTTAGGATTCTTCATTGGTCAATGGGATGGATGATTTTCACAATAAAAAGATTTTAATATCCATTTGGTGTTATATAGAACTATAACCAATAATGACCCAAGGGTTACCTATTTTTTGGGAAATGGATATATAAATCTCTTAAATAACATAGTAAACTAAGCATTACATATCACATAAAAATGGATGGTTAATATAAAAGAACTACTTATAATCAAATGGATAATTTATGTGTCTTCATCCTTGTTTGTATATATTTTGAGGGTGTTATTTTATTTATATATGCCTATCATATAATAAAATATATTGGTTATCCAATTTGATTAGTTTATTTGAGCTACGTTATAATATTCAAATAAATGATTTTTTAACTTATATAAAAATAATATTTATTCAATGATTTGACAATAAAATGACTAGGAGATAATAAAATGGATATTTCTAATGGAAACCCAAATTTTTATCCCTCACATCCATTAGAAGTCATCTCGTACCTAGTTGGAAAATGTTGGTAGAAACTATGATCTTTCTAATGACATAGAAGAATGCATGTTAGTTTAGAATATGGGAGTTCATGCTCAGAAAACAATTTTTATGGAGGATTATTTCATACATTAAGTCTCTTTTATTGATTAATGAAATAATCTATTATCCATCCCAATCCCAAGTGTGGGCAAGTTTCCTTCAAGATAGCAATCGGTCATCGACATTCGTTTATGATAACATTGTTTTTATATCTGAGGTAATCCATCAATGGAATATTATCTATGTATTATGTGGAATTAGGTACCCAGAAATAAAATAATCAAGAATTTAACATGGATTTTCTAAACCAATATACTTGAGGAAGAGATTGGTTTCCAAATTTTTTCATGGATTAAAGACCTAGTGAGCATTGCTTGACTTTATCTAGGATTGAATAATAGAGCACAAAATAATTATGAATTCTATTATTTCAACCTTTAGTTTTTCTAGAGCTATATATGGTGGATGCATCATAGTTTGGAACAAGTATTTTCCTTATACATCCATTTGGGGTTTAAGACATTACATGTATTTTTGCTTTTTGTTTTTGAATACTCATTGTTTTCTTCGTCGAATACAGTGTTTACCTAGTGATGGGAGGCTCAAATTTTTTTGGGGATTCCCTTTGTTGGTGTTCAATATTCTGATATTATTACCCATTAAATTTGGGTTTTAGGGTCATGAATGATAGATCAACATATCTGGGGTTTCATGTTGGATAATATTGGCAAGAAGTTGTAGAAATTTGAAAAGAAACAAATTTTATATGAACAAAACATTAATAAAAATTCATTTGTGAACGATATGTATATCCTCATGCGATAATAAATAAATTTAAGGTTAATGATTCTTGTACTATAAAGTGGTACAACATATTAATAAATTTAGTGGAAAAACAATATTCAAATAAGGATCCCAAATCATTATTTTATCAATCCTAGGTGATTGTAAACAATTTAATATCAATGTTCTTTGACTAATGATAGGGTTGTGATATAATAACCATCATGGGACTCAAGACCCAAGAGTGTAGCATCATTATTAATTATGTGATGTAAATAATATAAATCACTAACTAATGAAATTAATAATGAATGATGACATTGAAATATTATTCCAAGCATGACTGTGGAATGAAATCCAATAACATGTTCCATATCAATGATGTTGGAGGGAAAAAATATTGAATGACATTTTACATCATATGAATAAAACTTTGGTTTGTATGGTTGAATTTTTTTTGTAATTTCGATCATTAGAAAATAGAGGTATCCCATTGATTTGAATTTATTGGTTATCGATCATCATAAAAGGTTCATGGTGATTCAAACACATAATGAATAGATTTTTAAGTATGAAAGGAAATGTCTAAGGGGTGGTAGGAACACACCAGTCATGAAATAACCATGACTTGGATGATTAAGATAGGTGGTAGATAATTATTTGTGTCTAGCCACAAAATATTTGGTTTTAATTTCACGTTTTGTCATCAAATAAGTGAAATTTTGCAACACATAGTTCTTATTACCAAGGAACTTTCCTTATTGTATTGTCCAAAGACAACATATGAAGATGAAACACTATGATTATTATAGAAAATGTGGAATTTTATCCAATAATGGGGTCCTATATTCTATACACCCTTACATGAATCTTTCTCTCGTGTAGGGAAATTATGTCACCTGAAATAGACCACTCCCTAAAGATTAATGTATTGTATTATGGACCAGTTTGTTAATATTTAATGTAATTAAATAAGGACTCAGATGTTCTCCAATGTAAGGGAAAATGATGAGTACATTTTTATTCAATATATATTTTGATGATCTAAATCATATAAAAAGTGAAATGGCTTCTTCTTAGTGGTGGATTGGTTAAGTGAAACCCATTATGAATTATGGAACATAGAAATTAAAAAATTAAGAGTTGTGATTGAAATATTTTATTAGACCAAATATAATTTATTCAGGTATAAATATGTATCATTGGGTAATATCTATTTGGTCATACAATGTTGTTGTAAATAGGGGGAATTTTTAGTGTGGGTTCCTAGAAACATTACTCTCTATGGATGGCACAAACATAGATTTGTATCATACATAATTTGGGGAAATTTTGTTTAATTGTGGAATAATGTACATGAATATGTGTATTTTTTATTATCTTATACATATTTTGATCTTATATAAGGATGTTAGGGAATACTAGGTAGACCAATCCAATCATTTTATGATCTTACAAAAAGGACCACATATGATGTAGATTATTGTTATGTTATAAAGAATATGCTATCGGCTATTAATATTCATTGAGATAGGGAATGGTTTTTATAAATATTATAGTTTTATAATAAGGGCTTTAATATTGGGTTCATTTTTTCATAGGAATAACTTTATGGATAAAGACCCATATTTTAGGAGACTTGTGATAATTAAGATCATCCCATTAATTATCTAGATTCATTTCAATGTTGGGTCTATTTTGGGGAAACCTAATGTGAATAGAGATGGTAAAATTACTAAGATAGAGAAGGAATTTGGGTAATGTGTATAGTATTTCATATGATGAGAAATAAATGAATCAATATGTATCATGGCACATCAAGAATCAAGCCACATGTGGTTCTTGTAAACATGTAAGGAAATTTCAACTTAATTTGAACTCATGAATATATTATGATATATTAACCAAGTATAACTATCATTTAAGGATAATGTACCTCATAAATAGACCACCCAATTGTTCTTTTAGGTTGCCTATAATGGACCTTTATGTCATATATTTTAACATCATGTGATGAGTATAATTATGATATGGGGAATTATACTCTCGGTGTCAACTAATGAAGGAGAAAAATTGACACTTCTAGAACTCATATATGATTCTAGATTTAATGTAATGGAATTGAGATTGATGGGGATTTTAATCTACGAAAAATATTTGAGATCAATACATATCATTACAACCTTTATTAAAAAATAATCATGTTTTAAGTAGTTATGATACATATGGGTCTCTCTATACATATATGGATCATATATAAAATTAGAAAAATGAAAATTATGTGAATTTGGGCTTTAGTATATGATTATATAATAAGGACTCATGACCTATATAAAAACCATAGAAATCAGGCCACATGTAGTTCATATATATGTGGTATTTTTTTTATGTTACGTCCAATAGTTATAGGAAAGAAACATGAACTAGGAACTAAAAAATAGTTTAGACTCTTGTATATATAAAATAGGTTTCATAGAATCTCCCAATAATTCTCAGTGGTTGTGTAGGGAAGACATCATGTTGCATAGTATATTATTATACTACAAGAACATTATTCCAAGAATGATTATTTTCAATTATACTAGTTGAGAAAATATACCAATACATTTTATCTCATGTTATTCATTATCAATGAGATAATAAATATGAAATTAATATATTAGTCATGTTTTATGAGAGAATGTGTAAATGGTTTATGTGTAAAAAGAATCATGTAGTTTCATGACATTCAAATAAAAAAAATTCAACATTTATACCTAATTCGATAACGATGTGAACAATATATAGTTTTTCATTGTGTGTCTAGGTATTGGAATTAATATTCTAATGGCATTGACTAAGTAATTACAAAATCATTATATAGATTTTCTTGAAGTAAATTTTGAGAAAACATAAATTTTTAGCCGCCATAAAGCTCCCTATAAGCATTATTATTAGTTTGTAGAGTCATTTATTCAAGACCATATATATAGGATAAGGTATTTATCAAACCAATTCAAATATTAGAGGCTTATTCTTAGGTATAATTGGAGTTAAGAATTCCAATGAAGACTTCATATATATAAATGAGAAAATATGGACATTTTAATAAATGATCCAAAATATTTTTTTTTTATTATCATATTTATAATGTGTGAATCCATTTCGCATCAAAGAATTATAAATAATTCAATCATTTATATGATGGGTTTTCTTTAGATTTACCAAGGTATATAGTGAAAAAATGTAATATTTTCTTCACTTAGATGGGTAGCACTACAACGGTTTTATATAAAAGAAAATATGGGTTCACTTGTGTAGTTATATAGGTGGTTTTGGGATAATCCCACTAATCCTGATAGATTTTTTTATTTATAATTTTGTAATATTTTCAACCATTTTCTAATGTACATTAAAAAATGTCAAGATGAAAAATTATATACATTCATTCACTAATATATAGTATTGGGAGGTTTTGTTTGACTGATTCAAATATTGATGATATAGAATTTAAAACTAAGAAGAAAAACATATGCACCATTTACCATGAATTTCATTTCACAGAACCCAAACAGGTAATGATATTGTATTTCAAAAATTTGATTATAGAATTTGTTTAAAACTTCATTGAGGTATAATTAATTGTACAATTAAGAGAACTATATGATATAGTATGGATTTACGTGAACTATGTCTCCATAACTGGGCGATATTTCCAATTGAAATCAATTCTCCACATGAAAATAACTGAGAATATATGATAATGTGCAACATATATTGGTTTTTATCGATCAAATTAGTAGGTATCTAAATTTGATGGATCTTCCTAGTGTACACCATGTCGGGACCATGATGGTAAATATTTTTTATAGTAGATTATGATGTTATGATAATTTTGGTTTTAAGAAGTTTTTTTATGGTTATCTTTTTTTATAAATGTTTTGATGCATAACTTTGTGAAGTGTATAAATTACCTTACATTTCTATATCCATAAAAAATATTTCAAAAAATTTGATATGTGCTCAGATGAAAAAGTGTAAATGAACTATGTATTGTGATGAATATTTATCCAATTATGCTTAAATGTTCCATCATATTAAATGTTTGATGAATGAATGCTAGTGTTGCATAAATTATTTAAAAGTTCAAAACACCATGACTTGCAAAATATATCATGATCCCTATATATTCCAAAATGCTATGAAATTTTTATTTATTTATAATGTCCATAATATAATTTTATAAGGACTCTAAAATGAAAAACGTGCATGGATTAGGATTGTTACTGTGTAAGGGTAGCTATGTATTCTATGCCATGTTTCATTTAAAGCAATTATGTTATTATTTAATGTTTTGAATTTTCAGTAACATGTTTCATTATCATCAAATGGATGTTATAATATGATATAAAATAATTGTTTTGGGGGATAAAATAGTATTTTCTATGTGATTCCATTATATTATATCCAACTAGTGAAATCTCTACTAGAATATTTTTTCAGATTAACCATTGTTTTTTTTTGAAGTCATACGATAATGGTTTATATAATAATTTCATTAATCATTGTTTTTTTATGAAAACCATCAGAAAAAATGAAGAGTCTTGAAAATTTTCACCAAAATATCCATGAATTATCATGTAGTAACATCATCTAATAATTCATAAGATATGTGTTTTTCTACGAAGTCTAATCGATTGATCATTTGATAAAAAACATTACCAGATTTGGAGTTCCATATGAAACATTCATAAATATATAAAATGTGAGGATTTTGATATTATTTTCCAAAATTCAAAAAATCATGAATGAAAATCATGGTACATTCAATGTGTCATGAACAATTAGTAACACTCTCTAATAATAAGGAGAAGGAATGAAAAAAATATTATGACTATTGGTGCTTACTAGAATATGAAAGAAGAATCGACAATGATTTATAATAATCTAGTTTAATTCAATTTATTAAGAGATTCAAAATTTATTTTTTATTGAGAGGGAAAATAAATTTGGGTTTTCAACCTTCTCTCATGATCTCAACAATATAAATCATTTTATATTAAATCTATACAAACACAATCCAATCAAGAAGAAGTTAAAGGAATCATTTTCAAAGTTCAAATATGATTATAAAAACATTGCGGATAAAAAAAATAAATACATAATAGGTGGAGATTTTTCATTAATTTTTATTTGCAATACAAATTTTTTCACTAATAATTAATGATAATATCTAGGATTTAGTTAAAGAGTTACGTGTTTCATCAGATAAAGTCTACTTTCTCTAGTTTTATAATAAATGGTTTCAAATATATGGAATGAAGTGGTGAGATTTCAAATAAGGGGTTATAGGGTTCTATTTTATATGAATTCACTAGAAGATGTTTTCTAGACGAAGCCATCATATTTTTATTTCTTAAAAAACCCATCTGATTGATGTTTTATTCAGATTTCCATGAAAAATATCTTTCTTTTTTCTAGGTAATAAGGTGTAGATGTTCTTCTTACAAGAAGTAAAATAGTGAATATAGTACAAAAAATCATAGTGACAATGAAATGATTATTGTTTTTGAATGTTTTTAATAGATGTGAAAATATATCTTACATCAATGTCTATGAATAGAGAATACTAATTTATGTTTGATAATAGTGAAATGCATGTTAAAGGGAATTCCCTTCATCCCATAACAAAATAAAAATTATGGTTTTCTATTATATTTTGTTGTATTAGATAATTTTCAAACAATTATAGGTATAATATACTCTTTTTGAGTAGTTAACATTGTAAATAGTTGTGTTCATGTGGTTTTTTTTAATAATCGTTTTAAAAAAAGTCACATATTATTAATAAGACATATATTTTATTTTTTAGGAATTAAAAATGTTAAAATAGAAGATCACTTATCACCCCCACCCCCAGTTAATACTCATATTGTTCCTTTAATGTTGTATTTGAGGGAGGATACTTTTTAGATTATTTTCTAAACTTTGAAGACAAGATATGTTCCTATGGGTGTTCATCATTCAATGAATTGTAATGGGATTATTTGTTTATGTGATGGACTATCATATATATAATTATAAAATTTTTCCATATTTAATGTCCTATTTATTTGAAGTTCTAAAATATATTATAAATGTTTTTCCTTTTTCATATTGTTAGTGTTACTGTTATAGTTATTGATTATAAGAATTTATAGAATGTTGGTGGATCTTGGACTAATGTAATTTCCTCACTCTCTAAAAATATGTTTTTATATTTGATTGTTTTTTAAATCGAAAAAGGAATCTAGGAATAGTTGAAGAAAAATTGGGAATGAAAATGAATGTAAAGAAATAAAAGTTACAAATATGTATACTGAGGTATCTTTTTCATAGTATGGGAATTAGAAATTGGTTGGAGACTTCTATGTAAAGATAAATTATATTTTAATCATAATAAGATGTTTTTATGGATGTTAGATGATTCAGCTATTATTAAAATTGTCTTATGAATTATTTATAATTAATTAGATGCAAAGGATTTATCATTGAATGATATAGATCATACAACTCAATCTTCATATGGAATTTATATTAGATTAATCAAATAAGAAATTATAAGTGAAAAGTTTGTGATGTATAATGAAATGCTTAACTGAAATAATTCAGTCAAGTATTATATGCATCGATATTATATACATGGATATTATATTAATATTACCTTGGAATAAGTCGTTGAATCAAACATCAAAGATTAGGTTAGTATAAAATATTATAAATTTATGTTTTTGTTTAAATTTTTTTAAAACGAGTCATTAGAATGTACAAATAAAAGTGTCCGCCTTAATTTTTTAGATGATTATCTATTGGAAAATTTTCTACAAAATTCCCATTTAAAATGGTAGAAGAAGAAATTGATAATGATAGTAGAAAGATATGAAAATATTTTAATAAGAAGTCAAACAAATCTATGAATTACTCTATGGATAATGAAAAAACGTTATCAAAATAAAAAATGAGAAACTATTGGTGTAATGGTGAAAATATAGCGACAGTGAAGAATAATTTTATAACATTAGGGATCATTCTACTATAAAACCTTTTATCACAAAGGTGGATGATGAAAAATCCACAAGTGATGAAAACAATAGTTGAGAATAATAATATACAAAAATGGAGTGAAGTCCACATCATGAATTACAGGAATATATTGCAAACATTTTAAAACATGTGTGGGAGACCATGCTATCGAAGTAATATTTTTTTAAAATAATAAAGAATAATTTATTGAATAAAAATTATTCTTTCTAAAATTGATTGGAAATTTTTATATTATGGCTAATGAAAATAAGAATCTAAACATCAAACTCAATGAAAATATTTTGACAGTGGAGGAATTGTAATAGATTATTCAAAAGAAATTCAATATAAACAAGTATTTAGATAATTATAAAAACCAATTACAAAAATTTGGTGTATATACTAAGAAGAAAGTACCATATAAGGATAAATTAAGGTTATCCTCTGAGCTTGATAATATGAATGCATATTCTCAAATAAATTGTTTTTCAGGAAACTCTATATGTACAAAAACCATGAAAACATGAGAACCCTAAGGTTTCATAGGTTACAAATTCTAAACAAAAATCAAACACTTCTGGTGTTTATATTTAGCCTGATAAGAAGTCTATATTGAGGATATAAATCTTAAGAGGAAACCAATACATTTCTGTGTAAAATGATCTAAAGTGGAAGGTAATAATATTGATGTTAAATGGGTTTTCAATTACAAGTATTATCATTTTTACATATAAATACATTCCTTATATATTATATGACTATATTGTGGAGGATTTAGAAGATATAAAAATAAGTTTGTTTACAAATTAATTTTATAGTTAGTCTAGTATAACTTGGGGGGATATTTTGAGGTGCATTCAACCCTCTCAGAAGAGATAACCTAAGAATGTAAATATAAAATTTAAAAATAGATTCCAATTATTGCACAAAAGTTATGAAGTGTGACCAAATATGACGTCATAAAAAATGATAAATTTTTTATTTTATATATTTTTTTTAATAGAAATCAAAAAATACATGTTATAGTGAAGTATAAATGGAAAATGATTTTTTTTAATTTAAATAAATGATAAAAAAGTATAATGACCAAATATTTTGGAGAGTGTTTTTTCTCGACATGTGATAAGATATTTGGAATAGTTTATTAATTTGTAATATTTTATAGTGATTATGTTGACCATTCTAAATATTGATTGATCTTGAATAAAAGAAGTTAAATATGATATCATTTTTGAGGAAAAACTAAAATCAAAAAGTGACTTGTTAGTTTATTGGTTGAAACATAATTTATGAAGGGTTTTTAAACATTTTGATGAAGGGATAAATGATTATTTTAAAAAATATGTTTTTTTTATTATAAAATTTGTTAATGGTTTCGTAGAAGGAAATCCAAAAATTGAAAACTTCTTACAAGGGGGAAATGTAGAAATTTATTATATCTATTAATGGTTGATGATAATTCTCAATTGAATGAATATCTAGGGCATATTTATTAGAGTAATATGAGAAAACAATTAAATAGAGAAATAATTCATGATATATTTGACATTATAACAATAAATGATTGGTGATATTATATTTGATGGAAATAAATGATTTCAAACTTTTTACATAAGAATGTTAAGATATATTCATCTCATCTGTTTGAGTTACTACATTCTGATATTTTTTTTCAATGAGTAATAAATTAAAAATAAAATTAGTTGTTTATTTCATTAAATCGTAAATTTAAATTAATTACTTGTGTTATTTTAATGAAACATAAATCAATGGATCTCAAAAGAATTTATATTTTCAGAAAAATTTTAGAAAAATAATGTTGATACTTCCTGGTATAAAATAAAATCATATAATGGTGTTGAGTTTTCAAGTTGAAATTTTAGAGACTCTATTGAAATCAATTTCATACATAATGATAATATTGATCCATAATGATCATATAAGAATGATTCCATGTAATGAAAAAATAGTTTTTTGGAGGATATTTCATGAACAATATTGATTGAACATGAAAACTGTCCATATTTCTAGAGGAAAGAAATTGAAGAATAATATTTTGTACATTATCAAAGATTCTATATAGAAATATCTGATATTATTCCTTATGATACCTATTATAATGAAACCCCTAGATGGAATCCCCCAACAGGGACTAGAATTCCTGTAAGTATAATAACTGAAGGTGAAAATCATATGTGGGGTTACATTTGAACATTGTGAAATGTTTTTAAATGATGATAAAATTGTATAATCTGGTCAAGCTAGAGATTCCCACTTTCTGGTACCATGTAATGATGGAAAATATCTTTCATCACAACATATGATGAAGAATAATGTTAATGTTCAGAAAATCATTGGATATCAATGATTAGTTTTTCAAATGAGAGTAACCCCGAATCATTTGTCACATATTTACTTATATTAAAATATTGAACCATAAGATGTTGATGAAGCATTGGATAAATAATTGATGAAATAAATGAAGGGATATATTAGATTGAGGTGAATGATACAAACGATTTTTTTGAATCCAAGCAATATGAATGTTATTGGAACTAAGTGGGTGTTCCAAAATAGGTTGAATGAAAATTGATATGTTATAATAAAAAAGTCAATACTTGTTTGTATAGGCCACACTCAAATTCATGTCATCAGCTATGATGATACGTTTTCAAAAGTAATTAAAACCTTAAAAATATTGAATCTATCATGATATTTTTGCACAATATAGATATATTTTTTTTGAAATGTGTATAATGTAACTTTTCGTAATAGGTTTTCTGATGGATATGTTTATATTGAGAAATAATGAAACTTAATTATTGGGAAATAAAAAATCCATGTGTGAAAAAATAAAAAATGATTTTTATTGGATGAAGAAAGGTTTGAGAGCCTAGTATTTAAAATTGGATACATTCTTGTGAATGTTGAATATTAAAAAAGAATATATTTATAGAAATATCAATATAAATGAAAATTATGAGGCTTACCTCATTGATGTTGCCTATTTTTATGAGATCGTATTTATAGGAAATGAATAAAATTTATGTGAAATGTTTGTTGTGATATAAAAAATATTTAAAAGTTTCATGTTATGAAAAATTAATGACATTGTTTTTTTTAAATCATTCAAAAGATGAAATATATTTTATTTCCATAATATAAGTTTCCATAGGAACCTTTGATGATGTTTGTAATAGACTATTCATATTCTTCTTCCATAAATTTTTTAGCAGGAACTAAGTTGCTAAAATATAGAGAATAATATGAGGTCAATCCTTATGTTTTTATAACGTTTTTTTGGATGATTTGTATTTGTAATAGACTCATGACCATATATTTAATATTCAATTACAATGTGTTTTAGGTATCAATTTACACTAATAGATCCTCTTATTTAGGTAGTAAATAGACCTCCCCGATATATAAAAGTAAAAATAGATTTCAAGATAAATTATTAGAACTCATGAATGATTGATATAATTTTTTGTACAAATAAAGCTTATATAGGTTGGGTAGAAGTCAAATGATCTCTATCTTGTGGTATTTTCTGTTAAGGATAATTTTTTGTGAGATGGAAAATGAAAAAGTATAATTCTTTAATATTGAGCTCCGATGAAACTAATTATGTTTCTACCACCCATGCTATAACAAATCATGTGTTAATAAAACTAAATTAAAATATTTTTGTGTTAATTTGAAGTTACCCCTTATGTTGTGTTGTGATAAACAATGTGCTACAAATATCACTAAAAACAAAATCCGACTTTTCTATTCCTGAAAAATTGATATAATATACCACTTCATCAAAGTGTAAGTTTAATAGAGTCAACTAATAATGGATTTTATTCCTATAACAGAGAAAGATTCTAACATATTAACTATATCATTTCCAAAAGAAGGATTTTATAAAATAAGGTTGAACATGGGTGTACAAATGCATAGACTCCAAAGGATTAGGTATGAGAACCCATCCCCTCTCTCATCTTGCCTTTTTATCTTGTTTTCAAAGGGGATAAAAAATTGAAACATAAATCGAACCATTGTATTTTGTTTTAGATTTCTAGGTAAATAATTTATTTAGGAGTAGTTCATAAAAAGGGTAATTTTTAAATTCATCTTAATTGGACTATTTTAAATGTCTTTTTTAACATCATGGATGAAATATTATTCATTTTTATTGAATGAATTGGATGTGAATGTATAGAATAGTTTTTGAGGAAGTTTAAGAATGAATTTTTAAATAATTACTTATAGATATCGTGGTATTTTTTTTACTGATTATTATTTCCTACCCCAAGATCACTCTCATATGATTTGAATTATTTTTTAAGAAATACATTTCATGAGATATATGTTTTTAGTGATTCATGCTTCCTAGTTGGAATATAGAACTAAAAGGATGAGATTATTGGGACTATGTAGGTGGAGATGTTTTTAATGGGATATAGATGTCAGTAATATGTTAGTTGTATTAAATTTTGATTAAGGTGTTTCCATTGGTTGATAAACATTAGTATAGTTTACTTAGTGAAGTACATAATTCAATTTACATTGTCATATCCAATTAAAAAATTATTTGATAAAGATATTTGATCAGAAAAAACAAACGTAAATAGATGAAATTTTATCAAGAATGCTTATCCAATGATTCTTATATGTTCCATTAGATGAAATAGTAGATGAGTTAATTATTGTGATTCGTTTTTGTTGTCAAAGGAATTAAATTCAAAATTTATGAATGATATCATGATCAAAATGTAAATATATATTGGATAAATTAGTTTTTATACACAAAAGTCATATGATAATATTTTATGGATGTTCATTGGACACAAGTCAATGGTGTAAATTGACAAATATGTAATTATAACTGAGTTTTCTACATAAGGGTGTGTGTGAAGCTATGACCTTTTTATTTTAAATTTTTATGTTTATAATTATGATGTATTATCATTAATATGTAGGAAGGATTTATGACAAAATAAATATTCTGAATGTATAAAATTTGATATTCTAAAAAATTTCATTGAATAAATTCCTAATAGATGAAGTCCAAATCAGATAAATTCTTACTAGATAATTTTTATCAGATAATACATTGGTCATTTATTGATGTCACCTGATAATGTGTTATATATGAAGGTAATTTGTTGATGTTTTTAATAAAATAAATTATATATAGGATGTTTCTGGCGAATGTTATCTAAAACATTCTTTCAAATTCATATAGAAAATTAAAATATTGTTTCATTGGATATAATATATTCTATGAAGATTATCTAGAAATTTATTTGGTTTGAATTCCTCACATATTTTATGGTCGTAACAAATAATTAATAACGATTTAAAATGTGATGATTCTTAAATGACTATTAATTATTTATAAAATCATGAAGGAACATTGTGCCTATATTATTCTGTTAATTAAAATTGAAGGATCTTCTAAACATTTATTTTAAGGAATATTGAAGAAGATTGTGTTTTTTTGTGATTTCAAAATGATTTTTGACGACTCTAGAATGATTTAGAATTGTCAAATGTAATTCATGTTAGTGGTAGACTTGAAGTTATTGTTTTCATAGAGAGGGAAAAAAATTTAGTTCCCAAATATTCTCCTATTAGCACACCTATATAGAGGGGTTTTAGAATAATTATTTATAACAATATTCATTTGTGTTGGAGTTAGAAAAATAATTAATGAACTGGAACGGTTATATAACAGAATTTTTAGGGAAATAGATGAAAAATACACCAGAAGGAAATAATCTATCTACATCTATTAGTCAAATTATATGTAGAAATTATTAGTTGAATACATTTTAGTGTAAAAAATTAAGTAATTTAATGTTTTATATACTGAATAGTACTGAATAAATATTTCATATTATTGTAAGCAGGTGGGTAGAATGTAGTTGTTAGTAGAATAGAAAATGTTTAGAGATTTCTAGTCCATACAAAGGCACCTGATAGGTTTTTCTAAGCAAACACATCACATTAAAGTTGTATACTAATATCTACAAAGAATTTATTAACTACTACTTGGGAATAAGGATAAGAATAATTTGTTGATATATGTGAATTTGTGTAGAAAGGACTAGAATCACAATGAAAAAATGGATTCTTGTTGGTAAACTTTTCTAATTGTTTTTTGAGAAATAATTGTTATATATTTATCTATTAAAAGAGCACTTTAAATATTATTTTATTATAGTGAATCACAAATGTACTTATATTACCTATATTTTATAACAAAAAAAATTATTTCATTTTAGTGGATTTTATGGGATGTGATTATATCCAAACCATGCTAAGGACTAGCAACCCATGTTGATTACAGGTCATTGTAAATAACCTTTCTATTACGGGTATGTTTGAACTCATAATTTCAATAAATTCAAATACCATTAACAAGTGTCTAATGTTATTTCAAAAGAATGAGAGAAATAAAAAAGAAAATATCACTAATTCTCTCTCCCCCATTTAGTGATCACATTTATTCTTTTATACTATGCACTATTTCCCCCACTATGGTCCAAAATTATCCATGATTCTATATTTTGTGGGAGTTCTTAGCATCAAACTGTTGAGAGCCATAGTTGATGACATGGGCTTCTTGTATAATAGTGGTAGTTTCTCTTTCTATAATGAATCATATGAGTCCAACAAATCCTCATTAATTTAGGACATTACTATAATTTGGATCATCATAGAGGAAAATCGTTAATCCCATTATTGGATATATCCATAATTAGACTGTTCGAATTAATTAATTCCCCTTTTGAGGTATCCCATTATAGGGGATATATATCTAATTTTTTAATTACATAGTGATAATAATGGTTGTCCTAGGTTGTATATGTAGTTGATCAAAGTGGTTTATTTTAATCCTCTGCCTATTAATAAAGAACCCACCAATAAATGTGAGATATTGATGAATGATTTATCTTTTTATGACCTTCATGTGTGGTTGATGCATTGGATTATTCATCAGTTAACAATTATATTAGAGAATTAATTGGGACATTATTTTCTCATAAGAAAATTCTATCATTAAGCCAAATATGTTTTCATTTAAGGGAATAAATTATCCTTTCATGATTATATATTCTTCTATTATTTTATTAATCACCATCCCTAAATAACTATTGATGTTCAAACAACCCATTATTATAAATAATGTTATCTCCAACAAGGTAATGAGATCATGATATCATACATTATAATAAGTGTGTCCCTTTATTAGTAAGGATGAATGTGGATTATAAAATTCATTGGGCGATAAATAATTTCCACGGCCAACTATATTGAGAAAATGATTCTCTAATATTGTTTTTGTTGAACTTTTGGTGGAACCGTCGAAGTACATCTTCCACACATATGGAGAATCTGGAATAGAAAAACCCACATCATCAGAGAGTTTTTAATTGCATGTTCCTTCTATCGTGTGGTGTGTTATATAAGAAAATCAACAAACACATACCCTTTAACTACTTTTCGTGACAAAAAATGTATACTGACTTATTGAAGGATGACCAAATATAATGAAATATTCCTAGTTAGCATAAAAAATTAGGATATTCATAATTAGATAAACATGATAGATCAAATGGATTGCATATTTATATAGCAAATGTCTTAACTTCTATAGAAAAACTTTCAATGAAAGATAGTTCTTATTTACATCATAATATCAATTCATTCTATCAATAATTCTCAATTTAGGTAGTAGAGAAATTATAATTCCCTATGTCATTCATTTCCATGAGAATGGTGTCATGTGATTACTCAAGAGTTTCCACATAAAAAATTATCAGCTTTATCTCAGTTAACACCATTAATATAATATGTTGCAACATATATTTCTTGTGTTTATTCAAAAAATCAAAAAATATTTTCCACACCCATTGGTGAACCATTTTTCATAAATTTTGTAATGGGTAGGCACTTGTTTAATAGGATTAATATAAAATACATGATGTATGAAATTTCTCCATAATGTCTTGAAAAATATTTATGTTATTTAGGGGTCACAAAGTTGAGAAAAATTTTGTTCCTCTCAAGGTCAACATAAAAAAACAATGGAGCACAAAAAAGTTATGACATATCCCTGATGTCATTATGAAAGAATATTTGAGGGGATTCATATGATGGCCATAAATTTTCATACATTTAAATTACATACCAATTTTGGAATACATAAAACATTAAATAAATAGATTCATAAATACTGTATTAGTCTAGTTCCTTCGGAAACATGGAAACCTAAACACCGGTAAATAAGTGAGCTACATTATTTACCAGTGGGTTTTTCATGTCCATCACATTTCTATGAAACATAAAACATAATAAATATCGTTATAAACTAAGGATGAATACATAAAAATGTGTGATATTAGATTCATAGTAAGGGTAAACAATGGATATATTTAAGCATAAAAATGAGTGTAGAGGTATGAGAGCGTGATCATAACGTTATAAAAACACACCCAACATATCATAAGATCAGAAAAGAATAATTGTATAATCACATATGTTCATAATAAATGAATCATAAGGGATTAAAGTACATAATCCATGAAATAATATCATTAAAATATAAAATGTAATTTTGGAATAAAGAAGAATGCCATATAATTTTCTATATGTTAAGACACGTTGATAGACATTATCTAGGTGCATCATGGGAATGCCATATACTGGCCTAGAACCACCCCCACCACCACCCCCAGTCACAGTCCCTTCCTTTTAAGGTATCATGTTTCCTATACTCTCATAGTGGATTGGTGTTCCCCATATTGTCTTAGTGTATTTGGTTTCCCAATCTTCCATCTTCAGGGTGACTACACCTTCTAGGCGGGATACATCGCCATCCCCAGTCTTAATCATTTCCCATAAAGGTATTGGGTTTTACAACATTCCCATAAATTCTTAAACATATCTTCTTGATTCCCAATAATTATCTCATGATATATTAATCATTACTTAATACATTGGATAGATATATAGGACCCATTAATCTCCAAAAAATCATTCATACATATTCCAAAAGATAATATAACATTCATTATATCATAGACCATATGAAGAGATGAGTTTTATAAACATCCCCCCCCCCATAATCTTTTGAAATGTGTGTCACAATCATGTTATCATATATTAACCTATGGAAAAATGTAGGCTTCATACTCAATTCATCAAAGTGTACCACATGAAAAAAGTAGGCTTCATAAAATGAAAATGCATGGATGTGTAATAGGCTTCATAAACATAATTCAATAAAAGCATAAACCATTTAGAGGAATAATATGAATGAAAACTTTAGATAATTTCACCATAAAGTCAGGTTTAAACTCAACTTATGTCATATTAGAAGGAATATAATGTTTAAAGATCCATTAAAACCATTTCTGGTGGAAAATATATTTTTTTCATTAATAAATGCTTTTTAAAACATAAAACCTTTTGAAAATCATTTTACATTTATGAAAACCTGAAAAATTCTAATGGAAACACTGAGAAAATGTAAATCATTTTCAAAATAATTTTTCATGAATATGATATTCAATGATTATTTGAATCCATTTTTTAAAACATTATTGAAAACATGGCTTTGGAAATAAATTATATTTCAAATCGAAGAGATAAATACAATATGATTTTTCTTAAAAATATGTATTAATTATATTATGATACAAAGAGTGGATAATTGGTAATAATACATGAATTTTTTTTAATAAATAAAGTAGTATAAAACCTATTATTGTTCTTTATATATTTAAAATAATATTTTATCAATAGAATTGATATCAGAAACAATCTCAAGAAATGATGAGATTGTTTCAATAAATTCTCACCAGTTGGTAACATTGAATCATACTCCACATGAAATTAAATGGATCATAAAACATCATTACAAATAATGATATTAATTATATTAAATTTAAACTCTAATCATATACACCTCATTAAATAACCTATGTTCATAACAGAACATGTGTCTCAATGAAGGCGAATTGAGATAAAATTGTTTTACCGATTTGGTAACCTATAGACCACAAAAAAAAATAAAGATAAAAAATGGATATATAGATAAAAATAAATTTATGTACAATAATAATTGAATGAATTCATGAAATTTATATACACCACACAAAATAAATGACTGGTGAATAAGGCATGTATCTCAAAGATATAAAAAGTTAGACGAAACTCCCTTACCTTGTGTATTGAATCTCATCGTACTCATTCAAAAAACATGTAAAATAAATATAAGTTTATTATAAACGTATCCCAATAACTAATTATTTTATCTAACATCATATATGGTTTAATTATGGATTTATATTACCCACTTATTAACAATACTATGTTAGCTTTTTTCAAGGGTAATATTCACTTTTTTCACATGTGTCTTAATTGGATTTATCTTTTTCTCTTATACTTATATCACGATTTATGAAATGTAAATCAGGATATGAATATAATGAATTATTCTGTATATTTTTAATTTTTTTAATCTTTATAATATATAAGTATGAAATTTAATACACTGTTCATAGAGATGGTAGTCTGTATGTACATATGAATATTATTTATGTTTTGATGTCATACTAAAAGAAAGAGTGTAAATGACATATATATGCTTATATATATAATTATTATTGTTGACTACTTGTATAATTTATATTAATTGAGTTTAATAAGCCCACTTTAACACATTCCATGTAAAGTGTGAACAAATCACATACTTTAAGGAGGTGGTAATTCACACTTCCCCAAACAAAATTATCATATTAACAAAAAATTGAAAGTATAAGGATTTTTGTATTAAAATAATTATATAATATTAAATGTAAAAAAAATATAATATATACCATTATAAATATTGTTTCTATAATAATTTCCAACTATTAAATAGGTAACAGAAAAATTAATAACCGTCATTTCATAAGGCAGTAGTTCTCCAAACAAATAAACAATATGTTCATTACCCATTAGATGAAAATGTGTGTGAGTATAGGTTGACCTATTATAACAAAATCATATTAGTATGTTTAGGATAGTATTTTTTGTATAATCATGGAATAATAATAATGTATAGGGTGGAAAATGAAAATCAAATTAGTAGCCAGAGGAAGGTTTTTGCCTCTTCTTTGGGTAACACCTTTTTGTTTTCCCAAAAGGGATTCCTTGGGATTATTTATGCCCTAAGAGAGGCTTAAATGAATTATTTAGGTATTTTTTGAAGATAATTGAGAAGATATTATTCATACCAATTTGGTTTTATATGTGTGACCAATGGGGAGGGATAGGGGCCTTTTATTGGGAAGGGAGGGGACACACCTTGAATTTTCAAAAAAAAAGTTAGATTTACCAAAATGTTTACTTAATAAAAGTCATCTGAAACCATAAAAATCAATAATGGTTAGTTTATATCATAAATATGTCCATAAAATGGGTTTTGTGCTAGCATATATGTTATTTTTTCCCAATATATTATGGTTTAGTTCTTTATTATGTTAATTTTTCTCTTAATTGCTATAAATAATTTTTATCACATTTACTAATCTTTTTGGTAAAAAATGAGTTGATATTATTATATATTTTAAATTATACTTATTGCAAACATTGAATCATTTTTCCAAATTATAATCACATAACAATAAAAATATAATTAAAAATTATTCCTATAGTCGGGATGACACTATGGGGTTTTAAGGAAAAATGATGAAAAGTTTTCCTAGTTTTTATATCCAATTTCCTTGAGAAATAGGATCAAATGACCAAAAAATAGATATATTGATAATAATATAATATACATTAAATTTAATGAAAATTTAAAAATATAACTTATCCTGATATATAAATTATATTAAAATTGATTATTGAATTAAAATTCATTATTTTTCACTATTTATTAAAAAATGATATTTCCCTAAAAAATCTAAACAATTAACCCTAAGATAAATTAAAAATTCTAAATTTAATATTTGAGATTATTTTATCATATTAATTTTATAAATTTCTCTAAAATTAATTATTATGTTTTTCACAAAAGGACATGGAAATCAGTTAATTTGAGAAAATATTATTTTAAACATATAAGACTTTATAAAAAATAGATCTTTCATTATTAATATTTTTTTATAAAACCATTATAACCAATATTTTAATATTATTTATTACTATTAATATTACTAATTTAAATACCTATGTTATAATTATCTCATTTGGATAATTTTAACTAAAATAATGTTTCATTGAAACTCATTATTATGTGTTATGTACACCAGATCAGTGTTGTGTGTAACGTATGCCAATTTGGTACCATGTGAAATGGATTTTTTACATAGTTCAATGAATGAAATTATGGAAAATTGATTTATTCTAAAAGAAGGTCCACAAAAACTAAAGGTGTTGCATTTTTTCCAAATTAAAATGAATTTCCCCATCGAAATTCATCATTCCTGTACAAAAAAATATGAATACTTCTAATTAATCTAATACACTAGTTCGAATACGGATTCCTATTACTAGTGATATATAGAAAAAAAACTTTTTCCATTTTAATTTTCCTATTTCCCAGAATTTTCAATGTATGATCCATAATTTCAACTGGTTGTTCCTCGTATAGAAGCTCTAGCTTGAGTGGAATGACCTCTTCGTTTAGTACTTTTGAAGGCTTAAGTATGTAAAGCCTTTTTAGATATTCATGGAAACATCATGTACTTGAGATTTATTTTGAGGATGTTCAAATGGAATTGTTACCATCCTGATATGATCAAGAATTTCAACGAGACTGATATACGTATGTCTTAGATTTAATTTCATTCCAAACCTCATAATATCTTTCTTGGTAGGATTAGTAGAAATACCTTCTATACAAATTAAAATTCTAGATAACAGCATCTATTATCATAATAACTTTTCAGAAAACATTGATATACCATGATATACTGCAGATTGGTTCTAACCTTATCAAATATTACTTTAGTGATCTCAGATCCTAATATGTTTATTTATCCGACTTCATCCGAACATGTTCTAGAACTATATTTATTTTCATATAGTGATTTATATAAGGTTATATATTAATTTTTTAGTTGATTTTATTGTTGAAGAAAAACTAAACTTGAGTAAGGTATTTATCCCAACCACCATTGAAATCCCAAAAATAATATCTCATTATATACTAAAGGGACTTAATTGTTCTTTATAATTGACCATCTGTCTAAGGATGATAAGAAGTATTGTAATTCAATTCATTATCATGTTCTTGTTGAAGGAATTTCTAGATATTTTTGGTAAACCTTGTTTCCCGATTCGATAGAGTGGAATATGGTACTCAATGCAACCTTACAACTTCATGAATGTATATCCAGACAAAATTATCTAGACAGAAGTCTTCCCTGATAGTGATGAAGTGTACTAACATTGTAAGGTAATCAAATTCCACCCATATATCTTTAAATCATCTAGATATTTTTGGGAGTCCAATGATAAAATCCATAGGGATGTTCTCCCATTTCATTTTTAGTATGGGTAATGGGTGCATCTTCCCTTTAAATATCAGTCTTTTAGCCTTAACGTTCTAGAATTCCAAGCATCGAGACACAAAATCCAAGATATATCTCTTCATTCCATCCCACCAGATGTATTCATTAAAATACATATACATCTTCATACATTCGAGATGAAATGATAATGAAGAACTATTAGATTCTTCTAATATCTAAATCTTCAAATATTGTATAGAAGAAACATATATAGGGCTCCTAAACATTTTCATTCCATATTGAGTATGGTTAAAATTAGGAACATTTCTGAAATTAATTTACAGCTGCACATCTTCCTTCTCTGCCTTCATAATATTTACATTGATAGGGTATTGAATAGTCATTTGAAAAAATAATATTTACCCCCTTCCTTCAGGATTGCTTAATCGATCCATTTTAAATAAAGATATATTGGATAATTAGTGATCCATATCATGAAAAAGATAACATGATTCTTACGACTCAAATCATCGACCACCTTGTTCACTTTCCTAGGGTGGTCATGTATTGTGGATTCATAATAATTTAACAACTCTAACCATATTCTCAATAAAATGTTCAACTCATTCAATGTGAATATAAACTTCATATTTTTATGATCAATAAATATATATTTCGCACTTTTCTCAATAAGTATAATTACTCTATAACATTAATGAGAAAATTGCTACATGTATTTCCAAATCATGATATGGGTAATTTGTCTCGTTAATATTCAATTGATAAGAGTTATTAGTGACAAACATGTTATTATGATTAATAATACATCGCAATACCTTTATGGAAGCATCCGTAATGATTACAAATCCATCACTACTATAAGGTAATGTAAGTACAGGTGAACTGATTATCCTTCTCTTCAGTTCCTTGAAAATTTCCTCATATATATCTATCCATAGGAACTTCACACCCATCTAGGTTAACTTATTCATAGGATTAGATAGTCATATAAAATTATCCACAAACCAATGATAATATACAGCTAAAATAAGATAGGTACGTATCCCAGTCACCATGGTTGGTCTGGTCCAGAATTCGATAGAATTTGTGTTTGATGGATATACTGTAATACCCACTCTTGAGATTATATGTCCCCAAAATGAATCATTTTTCATCTAAAATTAAAACTTTTATTTTTTATAATATTTTCTCATTTCATAGGGTCTTCTGTATAATTATAAAGTTGGTTTCATGCTCATCTTTTCTAATTGAATAAATGAAAATATCATCTATAAAAACTAGAAAAAATTGTTCTAGGTAATCTATAAAGACTCTATTAATTAAATCTTTGATGATATAAGGGGTATTAGTAAGACCAAAAGTGATCACTGTATATTCATAGTGTCTATACCTTGTACAGAATGCCATATTTGATATATCATCCTTTATAGCCCTCAATTAATGTTATAGATAATGAATCTCGACCACGTAAAAGTATTGAACTCTATGTATTGGACCAAAAAATACATCAATTCGACGTAGATGATACCTCTTCTTGATTTTTATCTTGTTCAATTCCGGAATATCAATGTAGAGTCACATTGATCCACCATTCTTTTTTCACAAAAAAGAATGAGTGCACTCAAAGGTGACATTCCTGGATGAATGATCCCTTCCTAATGTTTTCATTGAGTTTATTCTTTCTTTTAATACAACCCAATTATGGAAATTCTTTAGGATGTCTTTGAATATTTTTTTGAACCAGGTATGAGTTTTTTTGAGAAGTCAACTTCACTTTTTGGTTGAAGGCCATACAAATCGTCTGGAAAGACTTCCAAAATTTCATGAAAAATAGGAATACCATCACTGTTGATTTTATCAACAAAAATATGATATAAACAAAACTTTTTAATGGAAATTAATACCCACATAGTGGATTTAATCTCCAAATGAAATTTATAATTATCGTCACATTATTGGACGATCATTTAAGGTTTTGAAATAAAAATTGTAACTTCAATTCCTTGATAATTGATATGGGATTTATGTCGAGATATAAATTACATGACTAGGATGAAATAAAATTCAACCAAAGTAACTATTAAAATATTTATAGGAATCACATTCCCATAAACATCAACCCGAGAGGAATCCTAGACAAGGGTTGTACCCATCATAACTCTATGGGTTTTCACTTCTAATTCCATATCTAATTTTTTTTGTTGGAATTATAATTCCCTTATAAAATTTGTTACATATGAGGGAGTGGGTATATCCCAAATTAAATAAGACATTAGATGATCTGAGTGGATGGTAAGTGTACCTTTCACCAATTCAATATCACACCCCTCATCAGAAATAATTATCGTAGGAGAATTCATCTAATACATTGGTTTAAGAGATTACAGACACCGATCATCATCTCTAACACTTGGGTTTGGGCATTGTTTATAATAATTACCATTATCCTTACACATAAATCATTACATTGTGGGAGGTTAATTAAATGTATATTTTCCGCTTTTTCACCATTGGCTAACTTCTTTCCATCTGTGTGGTAATAAACTATCTCAGGTCATTCCCTTCTTCACATTAAGATCCCATAATATTGTTCCCTTCATGCCTTTTTCCAAACATATGGAATAAATAAATGGTGATCTTCTTATATTCATGGTTTTTTATATTTTCCTTTGAATTATATCTTTCTTTTCTTGTTAAAACAATGATATTGATATGTAACTCTAACATCCATTTCAACTTTTATTTCACAATGAAAAACATCTTTACGACTACTAAATATCTTGTGTAAAACACAATTCTGAGACTTGGATTTATTCCATTGAAGAACTTAAATTCCTTACATTCATGTTAGTTGATAATTACAAAAGAATACCTTGCATGTATTGTGAAATTAGAATCGTAGGTACCGATAGAATCCTCATCCTTTGACATTAACTAGAGGAACTCTATTTCCATCCTCATACAAATAACACAAAGATAATACATATTGAATAATAATTTCATGAAATCATCTGAATCAAAGGATTCCATTTCATCATTAATCTTCTTATACTCGATAACAGTACACTATTGGTATATTTCACCTTCAAACCAATAAACAACTATAATGAAATTATCATGATCTGAGCACTAGATAACATATAATATCTTTTTATTGCTACAAATATAGTTTCTAGAAACATGTTCATAATAAGACCCTCTAAATGAAGGTTTTTGTTACCACATGAAGGACTCAATAGAACATTGTTCCATATATTTCTTGTTTGGATGGTTATAATGAATCATAAAATTACAACAGTGAATGAGAATATCAAAGCATTATTGTATTATTGCTCCCATATAATTCAGATGCTCATGGGAACAATCATTTCATCGTCCATCAAAATCATAATTAATGTCCTTCCTTTTGGTTCTAGCCATTTAATAAACTAGAAATCATAAATAAAAAATTATCATATTGAGGAACCACATAAAAATGATAAGTCACTTTAAGATGTATAAATTTTGAAACCCTATATTTATCTTATGTTATTCATAGCTATATTCAATTTATGTCCTTCATGATGGTTTAGGATGTGTTTGTGAATTTTTCCAAATAATATCCCATTTGAGTGTCAAAATAGGTGTTCTGTAAAGAATTTTATCGTGATCTAGGTTATATTGAATAAATCCTAACCCACCTATTAGAGTTTTTACACCAAGGTACATCTATGATAGAGCCACATCACTTTTAGTATCCAAACATGGATGTATTGTTAGGAAACATCCAACAATATCCTATACCAAAATTCGAGGATTTTTTCCTATAAATTTTATTATCCATTTACATAGCCATAGATATGTAATAAAAGTTATCACTATTGTTTTGTAATCTTATTTTCCAAAGTTTATGTAAACCTTTTCTCCAAAACAAGTAATACTAACACTCTCTTTTAATACATAAACATTACATAAATTTTGTGGGATACTTAACTCATTTCTCAAAAAGGTTCCCAAATGTTGTAGTAGTCTAGTTCCATTGGAATCATAGAAACATAAACACTAGTGCCTGAGTGAGATAAATTTTCTCCCACAAGGATATTTATGCTTATAACCATTTATAGAAACATCAAACATAATGCATATCATCATAATCCAGGGATGTACTCCTATAAAGGGGTGAGTTTAGAGGCTTAGTAATGGTAATAAAGGGATACATGTAAACATAAACATGAGGGGTATGGGTATGAAAATATGATCAAGAAAATAGAAGATCATACCCTTTATATCATAACATTAGAAACAAGAACCATAGTATAAGCCAGACAGTTAGTAATATATGAATCATAATAGAATAATGAACATAATACATGAATGAATATTCATTGAATAATAGAAGTAATTGTAGAATATATAAACATGTTATATCATTCCCTATAAGTAAAGAGAATTATTGGATCATATCTAGGAAATTCATGGGATCTACACCTACTGGGGAGGACATGCAATCATCTCCAATCATAGTTATTTCCTAGGAAGGGACTAGGTTTCCCCATATTCCCATAATGGATCAATTTTTGTAAAACCCCAAGATTTTAAATATAAAGATAATATTTCATGCATGAAACACTAAGACTCTTCAAAAAAACCTTTTTATAATCGAACTAATAAACATAATTCTGACACTTATGTGATTTGAATTTCAAAAATCAAATATGCATGGTTGTGTTTAGAGTGATTTTTGAAGTCTGATAGAACAAAATTAATTTTTTTGAATAGTAACCTACCGTTATGAATTGTAATATAAAGATTTTGAATAGTAACCTCACCAATGAATGTATAAAAAAATTTGGCACCTTATAAATGAAGTATAATATATTATAAATTATTAATTGAGTGTTCATATTTTTATGAGTGGTAAATATTTAATTTCAATTTTAAATTAATAAATCAAATAATTTTCATAAAATTGGTTCCTAAATAAATATATTTTTTACTACAAGTTTAGGATAATTTTATGAGACCATAGTAAAAGGTTGAAATAATAATAAAATCAGTTCAATATATAAAATTTTTATTTTATTTATAAATTAGTGTTTTATTTAAATATTAAATTTCACATATTTATAATATTATTTTGATATAATGTAGTATATTTTTATATTCTACAGGTCAAAAAATAGATATGGAGAATTTTTTGGATTTTTCTAAAATATATGAATTTTTTATGAATAGTACAATACGATAATTTACTACAAATGCTAAATAGACAGTTTATTGAGTCAGAGGTGATATAATGATGATATAGGAACACTTTATTCGAGCACAGAAGAAATTATTTCTATTTTCGGTCACATGAATCTTCACTATTCATAGTCTTGAGAAATAATATTTAACTAATGATAAAATAATGAGAAACCCCTACTCTCTTCCACTATAAAAACCACCCTCCTTAACTCATTTATTCACTCTTATCAAAACTTGTGACATGTCTAAATTGTTCCCATATATCCTCCCATGCTCATCACACACATCCAACATCCCTTTGTCTCATAAAAAGACCAAATCTTTTCCTCTAATGAGGCTCTCATGGAAGATTAATTCTAGAGGTAAATTCCACTTTTCAATTCTTTTACATCCATTTTAAGTTCCATTATTTTATTTTTTGTCCATGCCTCTCTTAATCCCAATGATATGAAAACAAAAGTACCTTACATGTATATTAAGGTTGTTATGACAATGAAATATGTTATTATCATCTCACTTTTACCATTCATTTATGATAGTAGAAAAAAAAAGACTATCTGAAATGTGCAACATTACCATATTCAAGGATGATGGGTTTTCAATTTCTTTTAAAGCCTTAAATTAAGGAAATGAAACAATTTTTAAGGTAGAATGATAATATAATATATTTATTATGTATCATATATGGTTATGTAATATTGTTTACACAACATTTTTATATATAAATAAATATGATTTCCGAGTGTTCAAAAATAGCCAATTAACCAAAACAATTATCATTAAATAATTTATAAATAATTCCTCTTCACTCCAAGTAAAAAAATGATATTTAAAACAACTTAACATTATATATGTTCACTAATGACAAATAACTTCAATTCTGCACAACCTTCCTAATTTTTACATGATTCTCCATTCATGTATATAAGTATACCGATCATGAAACAAATGGACCCGAACAGTGAAATTGAACCTCGAAACCAATCAAAAGGGAAACGAATGAACTTAATATGGTTATAATAAATCAATTAAATAATTATTAGGTTCATTATTTATTAATTAATGAACCTAAATTAGATTATTTAGGTCATTATGATTAGTTAGAGAACACCATCAGAATTAAGGTAAGGGTTACTTCATCTAACTTGCATTTATGTGAGATATTACATATTTAGTACTACTAATTTCATACGGTGATGTATACTATCCATTGATGTTTCATTTAATGAATCTATTTATTTTAATTATATTCAATGTATCATTTTAGGATTATTAATTTTGGGTCATATGATTAAATTGATTACAAATTTTTATGTATTTTATACACAAACCTCTATTTTCATTTTGGTTTCCATTATTCTCTACACAACTCAATGAAATTATTATTTATTACTATGTAATACTCATAAATTATATGAGAATATTATATATATTTGTACCAACCAAAATTATTTTTTATTTTTTTGGGAGTTATATTTTTTAAAAGAATCATTCAAAAAATTGTTCTGAAATGCAATCCTGATTCAAAGATCATCTCGAATTCTTACCGATTTTTGACGTTTGCAATATAATCTATTCTAATCCAGGTTTATCTTTTTCAAAACACACATTTTAATATGAATGATATATATTGGTTCATTTCTGGTTTTATGAAATCAATAATGACTTTTTTCTTTAAAATCCATTAAAACATTCCTTAAACCGCACTAAAATGTTTTATTTCTAAAGAATCATTAAATTTTTTAAATTATTTCACCTCAATAAGACATTATTTATACCTAAAATATAATGAAAATGGTATTACCTATTATTTTCCTTTATATACATTTTTAAAATTTTATTTCATGAAAAATAAAAAATATTTTCCAAAAGAACTCGTATTTCCCACGTAAAAAAGGATTTTTCTCATCTCACTTTAATTTTTATAATGTATATTCATTTTTCACAACTCACAACAAAAAATGGTTATTGGAGGGTGTTTTCTTGAGGGGGATATCCCAAACCCACTCTAAATTCATTTTCTGCATAATTAGAGGGGTTTATGCACAACCCCCCCCCTAAATTCCTTTTATCTATAAATTAGTGGGGGATATATGTGGCCTTTTTTAATCATTAAATTTATAGAGGGTTAGGAACCCCTATAAATTTTTTAACATTATTTTTTTAATATTTGGTGGAATTTTATAAGGGGTTATCAACATCAACTAATTTAAGAAAATATTAGGGGTCCAAAACCAGCGATAATCAATAAGATTAGTGGTGGTTGACAACCCCCTATAATATCATAAATTATTGGGGGTTCAAAATACCCTCTAATGTCTTAATTTTTATGGGATTCAAAACCACCTCTAATGTATTAAATTAGAGGGGTTTGAAAACCCCCTATAATGTTTTTAATTATTGGGGGTTTAAAATAACCTCTGACATCTATAATTTGAGGATGTTCAAAACACCCTCTAATATATTAAATTAGAGGGGGTTGAAAACTACAGAAAATGATTTTAAATTAGAGGGGTTTAAACCCCCTTTGATGTCTTTAAAATATTTTTATTCATGTATTTAATGGAATTTATATTTATACATAAATATAATTGTATAATATTAAATATTTACATTAATATATATTTGATTATATAGATTGTATTTCATATAATATTAATTATATATATTATGAAATCATAAACATATTAAATAAATATATACATAAATACAATTTATCTAGACAATATATAATATAGAAACTCAACGTTGTATTTTTCTAATTTATATTATAATAATAAAAAAAATATTTTTAAATAATTTTTTGGTAAATTTATATATTTTATAAGTAATATTTTATATATGATATAAAATTTATACAAATTAATATATATTAATGTACTCAATGTTATAGAATTATTTTTTTTGAAATACATGTATATCAATGTGCGTAATAATAAATATATATGTTGAAATACATTATATAAATATTTTTATAAATTTTATTTCTTATGTTATTAATTATAAATAATAAAAATATTATATATATATAATATAAAATTATATTTTATATAAAAAGATATAAATATTTGTATTAATTGTATTTTATATATATGTATTTTATATATATGTATTTTATATAGATGTATTTCATATAACATTAATTATATATAATATTAAACAATATATATTGATAAATATATAGTAATGATCATACTAATAAATATATTTTTTGAAATAAATTATATAAATATATTAACACATATAGTAAATAAATAGTTATATATATATATAGATTATGTAAATAAGAATGTATATAATATATAAATATTCAATTAAGTATATAAATAATTTTCATATACATATTTATAAATATATAGATAAATGTGTATATACATAACACAAATAGTATTATTAAATATATTTACTCAAATTATTTTTGATAAATATATAAATTATCTAGTTTATATAAGTGAATAAATTTAATATTATATAAATACATAACATTGAAATGAATATTTTAATTTATATAAAAATATATATAAGATATATATTTATATGAATTTAAATATTTATTCAAATATTATTTATATAAAAACACTCCTAATATATATAAATACATAAATTTGTATGTTACTAAAAGAAGACTGATTAGCATAGTTGTATGCTATTTAGAGTGTTAATAGGTAGCTCTCCGGTTAGAGTGCCACCGCGGTTCAATTTTAGAATATCATAGGTAGGGGAGGACTAGGCTAGGGAATAGTGGGGGTGTGGTACAAACACAGAATTGGAGGGGAAGTTTGGGGGGATGTAGGGCCCCGTCCATGAGGGGAATTAGAGTGGATTCCATGGTCCAAGATGGAATTAGAGGGGAGGTTGTGACACAATGGTGGGGAGGAAGTGTTGGATTGGATAATGGGGGAGGCCAAGTGATATGGAGGTGGGGGAAAATTAATATAATTTTTTAAAAAATGGAGCACCTTTAGGGGTGGTTTTTCAAGTGCAACTAAATTATTCACCATTTAGGGCAGTTAAAACCACCCCTAAAGATCGAAATTTGAGGCGGTTGCTGAAATAACCGCCTCTAATACAAGTCAATTTGGTAAATTTTATGCTAAATTAGTGGGCATTTAACCCCAATTTAACATAACTACATTCAAATCCATCTTGATTTTACCAGCGGTTCCACAAAACTGTCTCTAATTATTGTAGGTGGTCACATTAGCTATGTTATCTCATAACCACAACTAATATCAATATAAGGGGTTATAACCCAATCTAAATTAAAAAATAACCCCCTCTAAAGTAGTCATTTTTTGTAGTGACTTATTTCTTTCTTTTGGTGTATTTATAGCCCTTCGGTATTTCATATCAAGAGTATCCATATTTTAATGATATACTGATATATTATGAATTGAATGTTTCACAGTGGTATGGGGAACTTTGAAATGGTTATGTATTATTTCCTCATGGATTTTTCAATGGTCTCATTCAAAAGAATCTTCATCTATGTCAACATCCTTTGCTGAATCTTGTACATCACTGAGATTTATCTCTAAGGATTTCATCCACCAGTTTTAATTGAATGGTTTGTGAAAAGTTTGAATGTGGATGTGTTAACTTGAAACCATCCACCACATTACTCTTAATTGATAGTATTTATGTTTAACGATTAGGGAATGTTATTTACAATTCATATGTTAGTTTCAATATAAATTAGTTTATTTTTTATTTTTATCCACAATCATATGAGGAATACGTTGGACTTAATAGGAGTCTGGTGGGTCCTGATATAGCCCCTCGGTGCATCAGTTTGTCACATGAGACAAAATATGGTCCTGGAATAAGGCCTTGATAGTATGATTATTTATGGTCTTGGCACGGGGCCTTGACAGTATGGTTATGATGTCCCACATTATGAATTCCCTCATTCTGAAGCTTGTAATTGAATGTTCATGTGGTTATTCAACTTGTAGAATACCCAATGATTATGTTTTATCATATCATTATTTATTCATAACTTATTCCTTCAAAAGTATGTGAATGTTTTTTTAATGGCATGTGTTTTTATTAAATCACCATGTATAATGTTTATATTTATGATATCTTCCACTGTATTGTTTACCCTTTCTGAGCATCATAGCTCCCCCCATTTCGTATATTTTATTTTCCTCCAGGATGCGAAGATGTGTATTTGGAATGAATTTCTGGGACAAACTTAGTATTTTTGTTGTTCCTAATAAAACATGTATGATTTTTTTTTCATTTCAAGTTGTAATGTTGAACCTATATATGTATCATGTTTTCTAAAACTACTAAACTATTTTGGCCTTCAGGATATAACTTCCTTGAAATCATGCCACTATAATGAAATAATGAAATGACTCTAGGATTCTGGGGTTGAGGCATTACAGTTGGTACTAGACGATGTTTAGTAGAAAACGTAGAAACTAGATTTAGGAAATATAGATCCGGGAATGAAACCCTAAGAGATACATTACGATACAAATACAAGAAAATTATTTAATTTTGGTATGGAATAGATTATTTGGATCTTCCTGGAAAATAAATCCATATTTATATACAATAGGGGGATGTGGTTCTAGAATAGATGTGCATAGGGATGTCAACTTTTACATGGTATTTGGGGCTTTACCCGGGGTGACCTTGTATTTGAAGAAAGGCCTTACTATGTACCTGGTTTGACACTCGTATGGGAAATGCTTAGGATAATTCAAATTTTCATTACATACAATTATGGAGTATTTATACCCTTATAGTATCAAAATTATATGGTTCTAGGATTTCAGATGCCTAAATTTTTTTATGTTTTAGACCTTATATAGCGTTAATTATTTTATGATATAATTTATAATATGGAATTTATTAGAAATGGTGTCAATATTAATGAATGAAAACTTTAACAATTCACATGATACAAAGAGTAAAAATTATAATATCTCTTATGGTGTTATCCACCATTTCAAAGGAATATAGTCTACAAAGTATCATCATCATATGAAGAGATAATTTCACGTGTTAAAAAGGTACATAAATAAATATCTGAGTCTTATGGATTTGAATAGAAGCAAGAGAAGAAGTGGGTGGAAGGGGAAATAATGAATAAAGGGGAGAAAAAAAGGGTAATTTTCCAAAATTTTGTACTTTTGGAAGGAAACACTGTGGAGCCTACATAAATTGAAAAGGATTCTATCAAAATTATGGAAAAAAGGTCCACAAATTTCATGAATAAAATGGTAAGAATATGGTTTACATTGTATAGTTCATAAAATGTAATGAAATGGGACACTATGAAAATAATTTTCATAGGCGTTAAGGGAAGATGGACCAAATGATGTTACTAGATAATGATCAAGTCATGATACAGCCAAAGATGAACTGGAATGAATAATATGCCTCATAAACAATCATGTCATTTAAATATTTTATAAGAAATTTACTAGATATAAAATTTTTGGAATATATGTGAATTGTATTGCAGTACTATTTAATTCTAAATTTGATGTCTTATGATAAATTGAACCAAGGATATGTGACTTGGTAGAAAGTTAATATCTTGAGAAACTATATGGATGGTGGATAGGTGGACCTAAATATATTCCTCGTGATTAAGATAATTATGATGAAATGATTTATTTGGATACTTACTCACTACCTCAAAATGGATTATTGACTTTTTGACAAGTGGTATATGCTATCATTGGTGGAGTTTACAACATTTATGGATATAAGCAATATATACAATAGCATGTGTAAGGATTAGTGAATGATTCCAATAAGAATTTATGGTAATTTGAGTTACTACCATATTTAAAGAGGATACATGATGAAGATATTGACATGTTTTGAATGTGAAAATTTAGGGCTTCTTCATTTTTATTAATGAAAAATAAGGTAGCGAATTCATTGAGCAGAATGGATCACAAAGTTCAAAACCAAATAAGGATTGTCATGGACCCCGTGTACATGGATCTATTAAGTATGGATATTATAATGATTCTAAAGTGTTGTATCATGACATTTGGAATGTTAATCCATTTAATAAATTTTTAAGTTGATCATTGTATGAGGATTTAGTGTTTAATGTCACAACAAGATGCAATATATGCTGAGAGATGAAGTATAGATAGATTGGGGCAGAAACAAAGGATAAGATTGTGTTCATGAAATATAAGTGTATATTTAAACTCTTATTGAGTGGAATAATTCCTCAACTCTAGGAAAAGAGTATTAAAAACAATGATTTCATATTATCATTTCTTTCGTAAATGTATTTTATGGTTTTGTGGTGATGATTTTCATCTGAGCATGTTCACTATCACATTCAATCATACCATGATTGATTGATTATAATTCTATGAACATGTTATCCAATTTGAATGTGTAGTTTTTAGTAACATATTCATTTCCATTTCCGTCTTATTAATAGGTGATTTGAACCATATTTTTTATGTGGGATTCCCACATGGGAATTTTAAGCTATCAACCATTATCTTTCAAAATTCAATTTCAAAATTTCAGGGGAGAAATATTTTTAAGGAAGGTAGAATTAACAACCCAAGTATTTAAAAATAAATTTAATATTAAATTCATGAATCACTAAGACTCTACAAAAGAACTCAGTATCATAACCAAGCCATTAAACATAATTTTCCAAGTTCTATCATTTGAATTTCAAAAATTCTAACAAACATTGTTGCGTCCATGGTTTTTTTGGGTGTTTGATAGAAAAAAAATAATTTTTGGTGAGTTTTATTTTGTACATATTAATAGTAACCCACCCTTATGAATAGTAGCCTAACCTATGAATGTATAAATATAATTTTTTCACCTTCTAAATGAAGTAGAATATTTGATAAATTATTAATTAAGAATTTGTATTTTAGTGAGTGATACATACTTAATTAAAATATAAAATTAATATATTAATTAATTTTTATAAAAAATGATCATAAATAAATATCTATTTGTCTTATGACTTTAGGATAATTTTAGGAGACATTAGTTTATTTTTTAAAGTATTATAGATGGAGTTTTAAATATAAAATCTCTATTTTTCATGTAAATAATGATTTTATTTAAAAATTAAATTTTACATATTTATAAAATTATTTGGATAAAATTTTGTCGTTTTTTAGATTCTACACATTAAGATATTTTTAGGGTGATTTTTTGGGATTTTTCTAAATTGCATGAGTTTTGTTATGAATAGTAAAATATGATAATTAATGATCAATGCTAAATACATGGTTTATTTTGTCCTAGGTCATGTAAGGAATATGTAGGCATACTTGGTTTGAACTCATATGCACTTATTAATGTTTTTGGTCATATCAATCAAGACTATTCACAGTATTTATCAAAAATATTAAACTAATGATTAAAATAATGGGAGCCCCTCCTCTACTCCTATATAATTACCACCCCTCATTACCTCATCTATTTACTCCCCTCAATACTTTTATCTTGTCTCAATTTTACCAAAATATCCTACCAAGAACACCCCCCCTTGTCCAAAAAATACATGGTCTCATAAAATACCAAATCATCTTCCCTCAAGTGGCTCTCGAGGAAGATTAATTAAAGAGGTCAATTCCTCTATTCAATTCTTTTACTTTCTTTTCAAGTTCATTTTTTTTATTTTCTGTCCACACCTCTCCTCATCCAAATTTTATAACAACTCCAAAAACATACATGTATTGTAATTTTTTATGATGATGTAATAAGATATTAGTATCTCTCCTTTGCCATTATTTTATGCTTGTAGTAAAAACACCATCTCAGAAGGGCTAATTTACCATATTCTAGGATGATGTGTTTTTAATTTCTATCACCGTCTTAAATTCTATTCATGAAACATTTATTTCGATTGAACTATAATAAAATATATATATTATTTTTCATATATGGTTCTTAATCCTTTTCTACACATGATTTTGATTTATAATATAGAATGAGTTCATTGTGTTCTAAAACAGCTAATTAACTGAAACAGTTATCATTAAATAATGTATAAAATGATTCATCTTCACTCAAAGCAACCAAGTGAAATTTAAAACCATCTAACCTTATGGTTTTTTACTAATTTCATATATATTTAATTTTGTATAACCATCCAAATTTTACTTGATTCTCAATTATAGTATATAAGTATATCGATAATGAATCTAACGGACTCAAACAGTGAAATTTAACCACCATATCCATCAAAAAGGACATGAATGAAGTTAATAATGATATAATAAATCAATTAAATGAAAAGAAGGTTATGGAATTATTAATTAATGAACCAAAATTATATTATTATAGTCATTAAGATCATGTGGAGAACACCTTCAGTCTTAAGGTACAGGTTTCATCATCTCGCTTCAATTTTTATGGGATATTTCATATTCACTGCTACTACTTTTGCATGATTTATGAGTACATTCCATTCATGTGTCGTATCATTAATCTCTTTATTTTCAATATATTCAATGTATCCTTTGATTATTATTAATTTTTTGGCATATGATTCAATTGATTACAAATTTTTAAGTACATTCTACCTAAACCTCCATTTTCATTTAGGTTGCTCTTATTCTATAATAAGATCAATGAAATTCATATTTATTCCTATTTATTCCTCATAAATTCTCTTATAATATTTCATATATGTGTACAAATCTGAATCCTTCATTATCATTTGTGAGTTACATTTTTCAAGAGAATATTTTAAAAAAAATGTTCTAAAATGAAATCCTGATTTGAGAAACATCTCGAATTCTTACATATTTCCATATTCTATTTATTATCTGTTTTAAGACATATATATCTTTCAAAAATAAAATATTTTTACATGAAATTTTTTTTTTGTCCATTTCTGGTTTTATGAAAGAAAACATGCATTTAGCTTTAAAATCCTTTCATTATAATCTAATGTATTATGATTTGAATGTTTTAAAGTGGTATGGGACACTTTTGAATGTTCAAGGATTATATCCTCAACGATATTTCAATGGTCTCATTAAAAAGTATCTTTAACTCTATCAACATAATTTTTTGAATGTTGGACTTAATTAAGGTTTATCTCTTATGATATCACCCACTGTGTTATATTTAATGGTTTATGATTAGATTGACTCTGGATGTGCTATATTGAAACCTTTCACCATATTACTATGAATGGTTAGTGTTTATGTTTAATGATTGGGGAAAGTTATTTACAAAATATATTCTATTTTCTTTATGAATTTATATGTTTGTGATACTGATCCTCATTCATATGTGGAATGAATTGGACTTTGTATGTGTCGAGTGGTGCCTATTATAGCCCCTCAGTGCATTGGTAGTTATCCTAAGACAAACTATGTTATTAGAATGAGGACTTGATTGTATGATTATTTATGGTCCTGGAATGAGGTCTCCATGGTATGATTATGATGTCCTGCATTTTCAATCCCTCATTATAAAGCTAGTAATTGAATGTTAATGTGGTTATTTGACTAGTATAATTTCCATTAATATGTTTTACTGTGTAATTACTTATTTATCTCGTATTTCATCAATATCATGTACAAATTTATTTTTAATTGAGTTTGTTTTTTGTAATTCACTATGCCTAATATATTGGTTTATAATATCTTCTCTTGTATTCTCTACCCTTACTAAGCAACTATACTCACCCATTTTCTTGTGTTTTATTTTCCCCAAGGATATGAATAGTTGTATTTTGAATGACTAGAAAAGATAAACATACTGTTTTGGATTTTAAAAATAAAATAGATATGATATTTTTCATTTCCAGTTGTAATGTTGAACATATGTATATTTTTGGTTTTCCAAAACTAAAAAACTATTTTTTCCATTAGGATACAACATCCTTGTAATCCTGGAAATGTAATGAAATAATGCATCGAGATTGTGATTCTAGGGTTGAGGCATTATAATTTTCACCATCATCCCATAGTATATCGGGTTTCCCCATCTTCCATATTCCTGGTGACAAGAATAACTAGGTGGGGCACACCACCATCCCTAGTCACATTATTTTCCTCTTAAGGGATTGGGTTTCCCCATCCTACCATAGTGGATCAAGCCCTTCAACATGATTCCCATCATTATCTCTTGAGTTATAAATATTTACCCAATGCATAGGAAAATAATATAAGTCCCACCCATGTCCTAACAAAATCATTCATACGTGTTCCACAAGATAATTAAACCTTCATCATATCATGACCCATAAAAAGAGATGAGATTTACATAAATACAATCTTAATCACATGAAATTTGTTTTTTAAAAATATAATCATATCTTAACCTATAGAAAAATACAAGTTTCATAGTCATTTAATCTACTCCTAATCAATGAAATGAAGCGGGTTTCATAAGAATAAAACACATGGAAGAGGAATGTGATTCAAAGACATCATGCCATCAAAACTTAAACCATTCTAATGAATAATATGAATTGAAAATTTAGATATTTTCCCTAGAGAGGCATTATTAACATCAATGTAGGTCATCTCATATGGTAAATAATTTTTTATGTTCCTTTAAACCCAATTTTTTAAGAATATATATCCAATATTATTAGAAAAAAAAATTAAAACATAAAAACATTATAAAACCATTTGAAATTAAAATAACCCTAAAAATTTATAAATTATTATTTTAAAAAAACAAAATCACATTCTTTTTTAATTGAAAATGATTTTAAAATGTCATTTTAAAACCTTTTTGAAAGAATTTTTGAAAAAAAATGGGTTTTTAAATAAAACTGATTTCTAAGTGAAAAAAGAAATACATTTTGATTTTTCATGAAAAAATTTCCTTAATTATATTATGTACCAAATAGTGTAAAAATGATTCTAATACATGGAGGTATATTGATTAAATTGAGTATAATAAATCTCATGATTTGTATTTAGATATACATCATAAAATATCATAAATGGAATCATTATCATAAATGATCTTAATAAATGTTGACATTGTTTCAAAAAACTATTACCACTTGATAAATTTGAATCATAATCCCCATAAAATTACATGGAACATAATACATCCGAAAAAGTAAATACTTTATTAATATTAAATTTCAATTGGATGCATATACACCTCATTAAATAACATATGTGCATAACAAAACATGTGTCAAAAATAAGAAAAATTGAGCAAAATTACATTATTTTTATTGTAAATTTTGATGCATAAAAACCATGAAATAAATATCACAAAATGAATATGTATATACCCATAAAATTAATTATATTAATCTTATAATAAATTCATTGTAAGTATATACACCACACAAAATCAATGAGTTGTGAGTAAGGAATGTATCATACAAAAATAAAAAGTGGGATGAAATTCTCATACCTTGTGTCATGACACTAATCTTACTCATTTAATACTCCTATATAAAAAATATATCTTTATTATGAAACTATCAATAAACCGAATTATTAAATCTAATACCATATATAGTTTGATTATAACTTTATATTACACACTTATTTACAGTACTATGTCAGTATTTCTCTTCATGTAATTTTCATTTTGATTTTTGAATGTGTATTAATTTTTTTTATATTTTGTCCTTATAGTAATATCATGAAATATAGAATGTAAAACGTGATATAAATATAATTTATTATTCAGTATATTTGTTTTATTATAGTCTTTATAATATATAATTATAAAATTCATTATACAATTCATGGAGACGGCATGTCGTACGTACAAATGAACATTGATTTTGTTTTGTTGTCCTATTAAAAGAAAGAGAGTAAATGGAATATATGTGTATATATGTTAGTATTAAAATAAAATTATTTTATGATATATATCATATATGTTTACTAAAGACATCCATAACACATTCCATATAAAGTGTGATAGAATCACATCACATTGAGGGGGCATTAGTCTACACTTTTCCAAACTAAATTATCATATTTAGAGAATATGACATGTATAAGGATATGTGTCGTAAAAAAATAATAGATGATTAAATATATAATAAATTTAATATATATCACATATAAAAAATGTACAAAAAATTACAGATAATGAAAAGTGGTAGTCGAAAAAATGAACAATCCTCATTTCATGAAGTGGTGGTTCGCCGTACAAATAAACAGTATGTTTATTACCCATTAGATGGTTGTTTGTGTGAGTTTAAATCAAAACCTTATTATATTAACATCTCAATGTATTTTAGGTAGTTGTTTTTTATAATAATGAAATAATAAAATCTGAAGGTTTGATAATGAAAACAAGATAAATGATCTTAGGGAAGGTTGTGACCTCTTATATGGGTAACTCTTTTTGTTTTCACCAAAGGGATATCATGGTTTGATTTATAATAAAGGGGAGCCATCAAGGAGGTAGTGAGTTATGTTGGGATGTGAATTGGACTTATAATGTTCGAAACAATTTTTATTAAGAGGTGTCAATAATAGGGATAGCTGACAGCCTTTTATAGGGAAGGGAGGGGACACAATTGGCAATTTTGAAAACATGTTTGGTGTAACCAAGTTTTTTACCTAACAATTTTCATCGTAGAAATAAAAATTTATAATAATGGAAGGTTTATAAAAAAATATGTCCAAACAATGGGTGTTATAAAAGTGTTTAAGTCTTTTTTGGCCTTCAGTTTAAGGTTCAGTTAATTGTTATGTTAATTTATTTACTAATAACTATTCTTAATTTTATTCATTATTACTAATAATATTTGTTAAAAACTATTAATAAATTATTAGAAATTAGAAATTATTATTTTTCAAAATATTAAATCCATTAATCAATAATAAATGATTCAATTGGTAGAAAATAATTTAAAATTAATCCATAAGTTGGGATGACATTGTGGGGTTTCAAAGTAAAAAATGATCAAATGTTTTCTATTTTTTTATGTCCAATTTCCATTTTTTATTGGATCCAATGACCCAAATTTTGTTAAATGATAAAAATTTAAATTAATTACACATTAAAATGATTTAGAAATATAATTTATCCTTATAAAAAAATTATATTAAAAATCAGTATTGAATTAATATTCATTATTTTTCACTATTTTTTTACAAATGATTTTTCTCAAAAAAACTACTAAAAATTTACAGCAAGAAGTTTTTTGAAATTATAATTTCAAAAAATGAAGTTTATTTTATCAATTGAAATTTATAAACATATATAATATTATTTTTATTATTTTTCATAGAGGTACATGAAAAAAGTTCATTTGAGAGAATAATATTTTTAAACAAATAAGGACTTTACAAAAAATACATATAATAATAAAAGAATGTTTCAAAGAAAATTAGTGTTGTTTGTTACAAATTCCAAGTCAGTATTGCATGTAACGTATGACATGTCTATGCCAAGTGAAAGGAATTTTTTACATAGTGAAATGAAAGGAATAAATTAATATTAATTTATGGAAACATTTCCATTAAATCATATGGTGTTATAATTCAGGTGTATATTATATTTTTATTGTTTTTTTAAATTATCTCAAGATTGAAAATATGATTACAATGTTATTGGGATTTTGAAAAAGTATTCATCAAAATTCAATTCCATAGTTATTACTATGATGGATTTTAATATGCATTTAAAGAATTTTGTGTGTTAGGATCAGTGTTATTCAAAAAAAAACATCATTATATGAGATAAATACACCACATGGGGTTCCTAAAAAGTCATGGCCTCCATAACTTCAGGGTCCATTTGAGTTTTGGTATTCCCTAAATACCAATCCATAAAATAGTTGTCTTAGAAAATAATTATTGGATAAAGGAGCTACTACATGATTGGAATTGTTAAATCATCAAATGTGTACTATTGTTTGAGATCCTTTAATTAAATGAGATCTTTGATCTCCTCATTCTTCTTTTGGAAGGATAAATTTTTTTGATCTATTTCATGTACCAAACATCTTGAATAACGTTATATTTGATATGATTATCAACTTTGGATTTTAGTTTCATATTAATGGAATGATATATTTTTATTAACTACCACTTTAAAACCATGAATATCATTTTAATGAATTAATGTATCGGTATCCACATCAATATCCAACCCATAAATATTTTTTCTATTCTGGTAAAAGGCTTCCATGTGTTGTTTTAACAATGACATGTATGTATCGTTCTATTTTATTTACAAGGACTAACTAATCAATTTGGGTTTTCATTTCTCTTATTTACCTAAATTAAAGTGTCCCAGTTCATCAATAGTGGTAGAGACACATTCCTCATATGCAAGAGGGTATTCTATTATGTGAACATATTCTCATTATTTTACTACCTTGTCATTATCATAAGAAGATAATGAAGGTAATCTGCAGACCAATAATATGAGAAAAGGACTTTTTTGTCTTCTATTACTGATGATGAAATATATAGAGATTCTGACTATAATTATATAGGGGAATTTTTTAATCCTAAAGATGATGATGTGAGGGTATCACTATCAAGAGAGTTCTTTATATTTTTCAATACATACCCACTATCATTCTATTTAGATAGTGCATTGACAAATAGATATTTTGATGATATTATGTGGATAGTGTCATATTTATGGATAAAAAATAAATATCCTTGGTAATAGAATTTTTGAATTATTGGGAATTATTTTGAAATGAATTTTCATCATTTCCCAAATTATATTCATTTTCTACATAGAATGGCTCATCCAATATAACTAATATCATGGTGAAGGAGGAAATATGTATGAATCTGTCACGACCGTTCCTCGGGGCCCGTGCCGTTACTACCCCAAGCCCTCCTTCCATAGGCCAGTGGCTAGCGACTAGCACCAAGGCATAATTCCCGATAAAAAGGGAAGGCATTTCCATTGTAATGTAAACAAACACCACAGAGCAAGCAAGAAGAAGAAGTAAACAATAAATAAAAACTGATACAAAAGAAAGTTCGGAAAAGTAAGTGGGCCAATATACAAACCCAAATTGAACGTAAAGTACAACAGGAAAGGGAAAACAGCAACAGAATGTAAAGGCGCAGCCTCGAGCCGTCCACTGGAAGTCCCACCTGAAGGGTGAGTACAGTTAGCCTCCATAGCTCCACGGGTCCAGCCGTCCTCTCTGAGTACGTCCAGCCCAGTGGTCCACCTCCGGGTATCGACCTGCTCCACAAGCCTCAACCGCGATCAGTGTTGTATGTTGTCTGTAACCAACACAACGTAGTGCGGGCATAGTTCGTACAGGAGTGAGTATAAGCTACTCAGTAGGGACCATGAGACCACCAAAGTCTCCTCGAATCCACAAAGGATAATCCACAAAGGAAAGATACAATCACGAAGTAACATCCGACACTACTTGGGTATATTCCCATACATATACCTAAGTCATCAATTCCAGTTCGGCTCCAACATCCGAGCCCATGTTCGATCACGTCCACACGGGATAGTACAACACAATCCATATAGGATAGCAATTCAAGATCCAGCTCACATAGGTATACTTATTCGTATGATGATAGAGATGATCTGATAGATCCACTGATTCATCTAAGCCGTCGGACCCACAAAGAATCAATAGGTACTAACCCCTATAATGACCCACAAAGGATCTGACCCACACATGGTCGATAGGTAACTAACCCCCGCAATGACCCACATAGGATCGGACCCACACAGGATCTGTAGGCGCTGGCCCACACAGGACCACTGAGCGCTGACCCACACAGGATCTGACCCACACATGATCGGTAGCACTGATCCACGTAGGATCGTTGAGTGCTGTAGTCGTCACCGTCGAATCCACGGAGGATTTCTGTACAGTCTTCATCGTTGTTGCAGTCCCAGCCAGCTCTAAGGTTCCCGCACACAGCAAGATCGGTCGGGAGGGTCTGCTCCATGAGCCGAAGGGCTGATACATCAACTGAAAAAAGGTCTAGATTTGATGTATCCAAAAGTTCTGTATCATCAACAGGAACTCAACGTCACAGACGACGCGTCAATCGGACGCTCGGTCTGAGAGTTATTGAATTTTTCGTCCCAGGGGCCCGGTTGGTTCTTAAGTAAAAACCAACCCGATCGTACTCCACCAACGTCCAAACCTCGAGCGGAGTAATCCAAAATGTATGTCTCACTAAGAGGAATCCAACAAAGTCAGTGGCACATCAATCGGACGTCCGGAGCTCAAGTTATAAGCGTTTCCGCTTCGAGGGCCCGGTTGGTTTCGTGTACGAACCAACCTGGCCAAACCGAAAGTTCTCCGAAACTCTAAGTGTAATATACCTAAACGACCATCTCAATCCAAGGATCGCTACGCAACTAACGGTGCGTCGATCGGAGGTCCGCAGCTCATGTTATGGGCAACAGACCAAAAGAGGTTTGGTAATAGGGGTTTCGGGCTCGGTCCGACCCGGCCCGATACCCCCAGGGTCGACCCGAACCGGGTCCGGGTTCGGCCCTCCTGGGCGCAGCCCGACCTGGCTAGCACAGCCCGGCCCGGCCTGGGCGCGGCCCAGCCTGGCTGTCCGGCCGGGCGGCTCGGCCCGGCGCGCTGGCGCTGGCCCAGCGGCCGCGCAAAGGTGGGGGGGGGGGGGGAACCACCCCCTGGGTCGAAACCGCGGCCCCGCGTGGGGGCCTCCCCTTGCCAACGGACAAGGCCGGTTGCCGCTTCATCGTCACCCACCGATCCTCAAACCAAGAACGAAGGGATGGTGGGTTCGGACTTGTTCGTTGGTCCGCACCCACCGCGTTAGCAGTTTAAAAAGGTTTCCGACAAATTTTAGACATATGTCGCGGGTATAAATTACAAAAATTTAGTTGAATCAAAACCCCTACCTTGTCGAATTTGTTGAGAGATGATTCGTTGCGGAAAAGAACGTCGTGGAAGAAGGCTTCGTAGAAGGTGTATCGTCGTGTCGCAAAAGGAGCGTCGCGGAAGAAGCATCGCAGAAGAAGCGTCGCGGAAGAAGCGTCGTTGATTTCGGAGGATCCGGCGTTCTTTGCGTTCTTCGTGAGGAACAGAAAATCTTCAAGAGCCTGAGTGAAATCTCCTAGCCTCTCAACACCACCCCTAATAAAAATAAGAGTTGTCTTATTTTTATTTCACAACCCATGCATTTTAAAATTCAAAAATGAAAGAAAAAGTTAAGTGAATTTAATTGAAACGCGTAAACTGCCACATTAATGAGGCGTTTCATAACCAAAATAAACACACAGTTTGACTTCATTAATAGGGGGTGTGGGTGCGTTACTTAGAAGAAAAGAAATGGTGGGGCTCGTGTGGGCCCCATGTCACACCCCGACCGCAGATGTCATTATTTTACTTCTTTCTTGGTCCCAATTTAAAATTTTCAAGGTTAAATTGTGTTGGTGGTTTCGCGACGGTGCGCGGTCATCGCATCGCTAGCGGTGACTGTGCGTTCAGCACGGGTGACTATGTGTTCACCCGACTTTTTTTAAATATTAAAATTTTTATGTTGACATTTTATTATTATTACTAATTGAGTTGTGTTATCATTATTTCAGTTATCTTTATTGTATATATGTTTATATATGTGTATATGTATGTATATATATATGTCTATATAGGTATATATATATATTCTTATATGTGTTATGTCTATATAAGTATATATATATATATGTGTGTGTGTGTTTATCGTACCTATGTTTATGTGTTTATATATAGGTATATATATATATATACATCTATATATCTATATATAGATATATATGTGTATATATGTATAGACTTGTGTGTGTTATTTTTAAATGGTTTTATTATTTTAAATATTTTCATTATAATAATAATTATTATAATTATCTAATTTTTACTTTATTATTATTATTATTATTATTATTATAAAGTTTTACTATTTTTATAAAGTTTTATTATTACTATTAAGATTTGATTTTATTTATTTAATTAATTTATCATATTATTATTATTATTATTATTTCCTTTTTCATTATTTATTATTATTATTATTACTATTATTATTATTATTTCTTATTTTTTTATTATGTTGTCTTTATTATATATGTATACCTATATATATATATATATATATTTTCTTCTCCCAAAACTCTAACCCTTACCCAGCCGTCGCACCCCTCTCCCTACTCTCCTTCTCTCTCCCCGCAGCCCCCTCTTCTGCGCAGCATCCCCTCGCCAGCAGCCCGCGGCTCGCCGCACCGACCACTGCGCTGCCCTCCCTGCTCCCTGCTGTCGGCATCCCGGCCCCTGTACGGATCCCTCCGCCGTCCCGGGTGCACCGACTCCCGGCGTCCCCGCTCCCCATCCTCGCCGTCCCGGCCTCCTCGTCGCGCCCGACTCCCGTTGTCGTGCCCCTGCCGCCTCCGCCAGCCGACCGCCGGCCTCCCCTTCCTCTGGCGCCTACTTCCCGCACCCCCCCCCTCTCCGGCGGCCCACACCGCCGGCCTCACCCCCACTGAACCCAGCCTCTGGCCCCCTTCCCTGTTTTGGCCTCCTCTCCGGCGTCCGACGGCCCGCACCGCCCGGCTTCCCTTCGCCTCGTCGCACACCCCGTCCGGCTCCCGTTCCGGCTGCCGCACCTCCGGCGAGCCCCCCTGCCGGCCAGCAGCCCTCGGCCCCCTTCCGACGCCCCTCCTAACCCTTCCGGCGAGCCCCGCTCGAGCCAGCACCCTCCGCCGCCTTTTCGGCATCCCGGTGCACCCTCCGGCTCTCCTTCCGGCGACCCTCTTTTGCTATTCGGCGTCGTTCCAGCACCCTTGCTTTGTTCCGGCGACCCCGTCGGTGTTCCCCATCTCCGCCGGCACCCTTGCTTCGCTCCGGCACCGCCTGCCGCTGTTCCCCGGCACTTTCCGGCGCTCCGACCGGCTCCGCCACACCATTGGGAGGTCGCGCATCGCCTTTCCATGGCCCAGCCAGCCGCCACTATCTTGCGCCGGGCAGCGGCGTGCCCGATAATCAGCGCGCGACCTCTGACGGTCTCCCTGCCGGTGCGCGCCACCCCTTTAACTGTCGCGCGACCCCGTGGGTCGAGCGCGTCTCTGCGCCGAGGTGAGTTTTGTGCCGTGTGATTATATTTATATTTATATTTTGTGGTTGGTTGATTAATTGTTTGTTTTTTGCAGCGCGTTGGTGGATTAATTCCGCGACGCAGAGGTTTTCGGCTTGCGAGCGCGTATGCGCCTACACGGGGTGTTCTACGTCGTCGTGTTCAGTTTGCGATTTTAGGTGAGGTCTGCCTCGTTTCTTACCCGAATTATTTTATATCAATGTTTATATATTTTTGTGTGTATATATATATATATTTGTTTTTATATGAATTATTATTAGTCGGTGGTTGTGTGATTTTAATTGTTGTGCGTTCGATGCAGCGCGTTGGCGAGATAACCTCGCGATACTGTGGTCGTCAACGTGCGTGTGTTTGTGCATTTGTGCGAGGTGCGACACACCGTGCGTTTGGATTTCAAGCTGAGGTAGGTCCCCCATTGCACTCACCGTTAAATTTAGAATTTATTAATTTCTTGATGTTTTGTTAATTTTAATGAAGGATGAATAATATTATATAATAAAATTTTAAATGATTATTTAGTGTGAAAATATCTGTTTATTTTATACCGAACAATTGGAACATTTTCTTGACGGGCGGACACCCATCTTTGAAAGAATGCCTGTTTGGCCTTTAAACATAATTCATGGAATTTCAAACATTCTTCTAGTTTTAAAGATAAATAATTTCTTCTGAACAAGTGTTTTGAGATTTTTGAGAAAATAGGTTTTACTTTAAAATTGGTGAAGGCCCGTTTGGCACTTTAATGAAATGGATTATCTTGGAAATCCCTCTCGGGGGTGATCATTGGTGTGCGTTGGTTGCATGAGCTGTATGTGTTGTTTGTGCATCGTGACTGATTTATTTACATTGTAGATGCACCCCCTTTTTATTGCTTGTGTTGGCATGGGAACCTGGCATATTGAGATAATATTCTGAGAACGATTGCTGCACTAGTTTAGACCATACACTGGCTAATGGCCCCATAGCAGGGGAATACTGAGTTATTGCTGCTATGGGGATTGGGCCCCTCGGTTAGGCCATGCAGGGCTATGCCGGGTAGTATTATGGGCGTTTTGATGTCATCGAGTTATGTCATGCCTTCAGGATGAGTCACATGTATAGTACGTTCTGGTTTGTTCACGATCTCCTAGGTTCGACCCATGTCACTTTTAGTGTTTATTGGTATGTGGCGGACGATTGAGAGGTCGAGTTCGGTTGATGACCCATGTGTGCCACTTTTTCCATTGACCTTAAGGCGTGTTGTGTGTTGTGTGTGATTTTCCTTTTTACTAACAACTAAAGTTTGGATTTCTAAATTGTTCGTAAAAAGGATTTAAAATGCAATGCACCTGTTTCTATCAACATTAAACCTATTCTAACTTAAAAGGGCAATGGACTATTTCTTGTTTGAGAAAAATGAAAGTGTGTGTGTGGAAACCATATTTTATATAATTTAGTTCAAACCTAGAATTAATAAATTCTTTATTTATTGGTATGTGCATTGGGAATAGAATTAGTCGGGCCTACCTATTGAGTTTTAATACTCACGCCTATAGTGTTTTCTTGTTTTTAGTTCGGTTGCAGGTTTCAGCTTCAGTTGTTCTCCTTGAGAAACGTTGGTTGTGATATTGGGGAGTGACCCATGGGGTCACATGGAGTTTTGGGTCGTGGTCAAGTTAGTAGCGTTGCTGGTTTTTTTATTTGCATCTGTTCCATTAATTTCTTCTATTTTTTTATTTTTCTTTTGGTCCAAATCGTTCCCACCTATTTACTTTTGATGCCCGGCACTTGTTTCCATCCCGAGGGGATCGGGAACGCCCCTCGGGACTTGCCGCGGACCGGCTCGGGTGACCGATTCCGGGTCGACCCGGGCTGGTTCATGACAAAATGGTATCAGAGGGTGGTTCTTGTTACTTTGGGTTGTCCGGTAGAAGGAGATTAGGACTGTTGGAACTCGAGGGGTAGGTGTGGGAAGAGCGTCGCGAACTCTTGCTCGCATTGATCCTCGAGTTACCAGGGGTAGTTCGGGAATTGTCTCCTTGTCTTTTCTGGTTTGTCTTGGATTGAGGGATGATAATGGAGGCAAGCTGACATTACATCGTGATTTCACATGGAGTAGTGACCCATGTGGGGTCTGAGTACACGGTTTCAATTCATCCTAGTGGTTGACGCTGACTTGGGACATGTACCACTACCATGTCGCCAGCTTGAGCGTGACTACTAGTCCCTCACTCCAGTGGTTGATGCAAATTTGGATGCTGCTTTTGTTTTGGTCTGTGTAAGTACGTTGTTGGGAATGAAAAAGGTTTTTGAAAAATTGGACTGGTTTCTTTTAAAAGACTTTAAATGTATGAAATGGGTTTTAAAACTGAAATCTCTTGATTTGGAAATCTGTTGTTTGCTTGGAATTGGTTAAGAATGATTTGGGGTGAAACCTCAGGTCCTCTTTATGAAAGTTTGCACATGTGTGAGAATGCATGGGAAAAAATGCGTGTTGGTGCGAGTATTATTGGACAGTGGATGAAGACATGTGCAACGGTTCATGATATTACCTGGGTGTGTATTTGAAATTAAAGTCTTGACCTTGTTTTCTAAATTGGTTTTAAAGGGGAAATGGTTTTGGAAAGTTTTTGGCTTGAAAGTGGATTGGTTTTTGGAAAGTGGTCTTGACAAAGGGTGGTTTTAAAGTCTAAAATAAAAAGGGGATTTTAAAAAGGAGATTTTATTTTGGGTTGTGTTTGTGTTTGTTTGGTCTTTGTGCTGACTATTTTGATGAAGGCGCTTTTATTGATGTTGCTTTGGTTTGATTTTGGTCTTGGCCTTGTGTTTTATATGTTGCTCAGGAAATTCCGCCCAGAAAGGTCTCTAAGGATTCGGATAAGTCATGCCCAGTTTTTGGTCCTTCTCAGACTTTTCCTATTCACCATGGTGATCAGGGTCCGTTAGAGGCTGTGAAATGGCTCGAGGAAGTGGAGTATGTCTTTAGAACGTTGGGAACTCCCGATAATGTTAAGGTTTGTGAAATTATGGAGTTGTTCGAGGGACCAGCTCTAAAGCAGTGGAAGTTGGTTACCCCATCATCAACGCAAGGTGAAATGACGTGGGATGTCTTTAAAATCGTTTTCATCCAATGGTTTGTACTTGAGTAAGTGAAGCTGGGGAAAAAGAGAGAGCTTGTGCATATTCAACAAGGCCAACGGACGGTGAAGGCATATGTTGACCATTTCAAGGAACTGATTTCCCATTTCTCTAGAGGTAGTGTCACATGAGCTCATGAGGGTCTCTCTTTTCACTGGGGGTCTTCGTCCAGAGATCAAGGAGCGATTCCTCCCTTCTAAAGACCTTTGTTTCGAGAAGCTGGTGGAGAAAGCTTTCTTGGTTGAGTTGGTTTCCGGTGTGCGGGTGGTTAATACTTCAGCGTCCCCTATTGTTCGTGAGAGTTCCCCCTCTGGTGAGGAAAAGGCGCCAGAGATACCTGTTCCTAAGGAGTTATCCCCTTTGGTCCCAGCTTCTAGTTCATCATATTGTTCAGTGGTGTGCTATCAGTGTGGTAGATTCGGGCATTTAAAGCCATCTTATCGCAACCCTCTGAAGACGTGTCATCAATGCGGCTGTTTGGGTCATCTGGAGAAGTTTTGCAGGAAGCGTTGCTTGAAGAGGACGCTGTGATGGGAGAACGTCAGTACCTGACTTTGAGGCAGAAGATGCTTCAGCCATCAGAGCCCTAACCACAGGTCTTGGGGTGAAGCTCGCACACAGTCAGGAGTTCCCAGGGTTGTGAAGCTTTGGTCCAGGTTCTGTCTTCCGCATTTATGATGGAGCAATTAAAAACATTTTCATACTTGTTTTCCTGCTATTAAAGTTTCAACAGCGTTGTAAATGCGTTGTTTTTCTATAGAGTGATGATGGACTTGTTCTATGATAATCAAAGCAGACTTGTCGTGTGGATGTGATATTCTGATTCATGTGTCTTTCATAAAGTTTGTTAGACCTTGTGTGGTTTTACCTCGGTTGATTTATGCTTGTCATATGTGGTTATGATTCGTGGACTTCAATGGATCATGCCTCCAGTTGGATGTCTGGTTAAGTATTTTTCTGTGGGTTATCCCTAGTGTTGAAGTTTGTTGACTATAGTTGAGGATTCAATGTTTCGACGAAGGTGTTTTTTTTAGTTCGTGCTGTAAGGGTTGGTTTAAACCAGTTGGGGGTTCCCACATCGACCCCCCCCCTTCCTAGGGTTTTCTATTTAGATGGTCAACTTTTCTACACAAGTTGATCTCTTGTGGTGGGGAGAACCCATTTTTGTTCTCCCATCAACCTTGGATCTCAGTTTTCTCTTGAATCGGTCGGGTGTGACCTGTGTGAAGTAAGGTCATCCTGAGAATCTCAGTTCTCTTCAGTTCCTTCAGTTCTATTTGGGAATAGACTTGAATTTTGGATGACTTTTGGCTTGGTGACTTTCTGGGGGCAGAAAGTGTCTGTGGTGGGGAGAATTGTCACACCCCGACCGCAGATGTCATTATTTTACTTCTTTCTTGGTCCCAATTTAAAATTTTTGAGGTTAAATTGTGTTGGCGGTTTTGCGCCGATGCGTGGTCATCGCATCGCTAGCGGTGACCGTGCGTTCGGCCCGGGTGACTATGTGTTCACCCGACTTTTTTTAAATATTAAAATTTTTATGTTGACATTTTATTATTATTACTAATTAAGTTGTGTTATCATTATTATAATTATCTTTATTGTATATATGTTTATATATGTGTATATGTATGTCTATATATATGTCTATATAGGTATATATATATATATGCGTATATGTGTTATGTCTATATAAGTATATATATATATATGTTTGTCGTACCTATGTTTATGTGTTTATATATAGGTATATATATATATTCATCTATATATCTATATATAGATATATATGTATATATGTATAGACATGTGTGTGTTATTTTTAAATGGTTTTATTATTTTAAATATTTTGGTTATAATAATTATTTTTATAATTATCTAATTTTTATTTTATTATTATTATTATTATTATAATGTTTTACTATTTTTATAAAGTTTTATTATTACTGTTAAGATTTGATTTTATTTATTTAATTAATTTATCATATTATTATTATTATTATTATTTCCTTTTTCATTATTTATTATTATTATTTTTATTATTATTTTTTATTTTTTTATTATGTTGTTTTTATTATATATGTATACCTATATTTTTTTTTCACCCAAAACCCTAACCCCTACCCAGCCGCCGCACCCCTCTCTCTACTCTCCTTCTCTCTCCCCGCAGCCCCCTCTTCTGCGCAGCATCCCCTCGCCAACAGCCCGCGGCTCGCCGCACCGACCACCGCGCCGCCCTCCCAGCTCCCTACCGCCGGCGTCCCGGCCCCTGCAAGGCTCCCTCCGCCGTCCCGGGTGCACCGACTCCCGGCATCCCCACTCCCCATCCTCATCGTCCCGACCTCCTCGTCGCGCCCAACTCCTGTCGTTGTGCCCATGCTGCCTCCGTCGGCCGACCGCCGGCCTCCCCTTCCTCTGGCGCCTGCTGCCCGCACCCCCCCCCCCTCTCCGACGGCCCGCACCTCCGGCCTCACCCCCACTGAACCCGGCCTCCGGCCCCCTTCCCTGTTCCGGCCTCCGCTCCGGCGTCCGGCGGCCCGCACCGCCCGGCTTCCCTTCGCCTCGTCGCACCCCCCCCCCCCCCCCCCCGTCCGGCTCCTGTTCCGGCTGCCGCACCTCCGGCGAGCCCCCCCTGCCGGCCAGCAGCCCTCGGCCCCCTTCTGACACCCCTCCTAACCCTTCTGGCGAGCCCCGCTCGAGCCAGCGCCCTCCGCCGCCGTTTCGGCATCCCGGCACACCCTCCGGCTCTCCTTCTAGCGACCCGCTTTTGCTGTCTGGCGTCGTTCCGGTTCCCTTTCCCTACTCCGGTGACCCCACCGGTGTTCCCCATCTCCGCCGGCACCCTTGCTTCGCTCCGGCACCACCTGCCGGCGTTCCCCGGCCCTTTCCGGCACTCCGACCGGCTCCGCCACACCGTTGGAAGGTCGCGCACCGCCTTTCTGTGGCTCGGCCAGTCGCCACCGTCTTGCGCCGGGCAGCGGCGCGCCAGATAATCAGCGCGCGACCTCTGACGGTCTCCCTGCCGGTGCGCGCCGCCCATTTAACTGTCGCGCGACCCCGTGGGTCGAGCGCATCTCTGCGCCGAGGTGAGTTTTGTGTCGGGTGATTATATTTATATTTATATCTTGTGGTTGGTTGATTAATTGTTTGTTTTGTGCAGCGCGTTGGCGGATTAATTCCGTGACGCAGAGGTTTTCGGCTTGCGAGCGTGTATGCGCTTGCGTGGGGTGTTCTACATCGTCGTGTTCGGTTTGTGATTTTAGGTGAGGTTTGCCTCGTTTATTACCCGAATTATTTTATATCAACGTTTATATATTTTTGTGTATATATATATATATATATATATATATAGATATATATATATATATATTAGTTTTTATATGAATAATTATTAGTCGGTGGTTGTGTGATTTTAATTGTTCTGCGTTCGATGCAGCGCGTTAGTGAGATAACCTCGCGATATTGTGGTCGTCAACGTGTGTGTCTTTGTGCGTTTGTGCGAGGTGCGACACACCGTGTGTTTGGATTTCAAGCTGAGGTAGGTCCCCCATTGTACTCAACTTTAAATTTAGAATTTATTAATTTCTTGATGTTTTGTTAATTTTAATGAACGATAAATAATATTATATAATAAAATTTTAAATGATTATTTACTGTGAAAAGAGTCGTTTATTTTATACCGAACAATTGGAACATTTTCTTGACGGGCGAACACCCATCTTTGAAAGAATGCCCATTTGGCCTTTAAACATAATTCATGGAATTTCAAACATACTTCTAGTTTTAAAGATAAATAATTTCTTCTGAACAAGTGTTTTGACCTTTTTGAGAAAAGAGGTTTTACTTTAAAATTGGTAAAGGCCCGTTTGGAACTTTAATGAAATGGATTATCTTGGAAATCCCACTCGGGGGTGATCTTTGGTGTGCGTTGTTTGCGTGAGCTGTATGTGATGTTTGTGCATCGTGACTGATTTATTTACATTGTAGACGCACCCCCTTTTATGGCTTTTGTTGGCATGGGAACCTGGCATATTGAGTGAATATTCTGAGAACGATTGTTGCACTAGTTTAGACCACGCACTGGCTAGTGGCCCCATAGCAGGGGAATACTGAGTTATTACTGCTATGGGGATTGGGCCCCTCAGTTAGGACATGCAGGGCTATGTCGGGTAGTATTATGGGCGTTATGACGTCATCGAGTTATGGCATGCCTTCAGGATGAGTCGCATGTATAGTACGTTCTGGTTTGTTCACGATCTCCTAGGTTTGACCCATGTCTCTTTTAGTGTTTATTGGTATGTGGCGGACGATTGAGAGGTCGAGTTCGGTTGCTGACCCATGTGTGCCACTTTTTCCATTGCCCTTAGGGTGTGTTGTGTGTTGTGTGTGATTTTCCTTTTTACTAACAACTAAAGTTTGGATTTCTAAATTGTTCAAAAAAAGGATTTAAAATGAAATGCACATGTTTCTTTCAACATTAAACCTATTCTAAATTAAAATCTCAATGGACTATTACTTGTTTGAGAAAAATGAAAGTGTGTGTGTGGAAACCATATTTTATATAATTTATTTCAAACCTGGAATTGATAAATTCTTTATTTATTGGTATGTGCATTGGGAATAGAATTAGTCGGGCCTACCTACTGAGTTTTAATACTCACGCCTATAGTGTTTTCTTGTTTTTAGTTCTGTTGTAGGTTTCAGCTTCAGTTGTTCGCCTTGAGCAACGTTGGTTGTGGTATTGGAGAGTGACCCATGGGGTCACATGGAGTTTTGGGTCGTGGTCAGGTTAGTAGCGTTGCTGGTTTTTTTTATTTGAATCTGTTCCATTAATTTCTACTGTTTTTTTTATTTTTCATTTGGGCCAAATCGTTCCCACCTATTTACCTTTGATGCCCGGAACTTGTTTCCATCCCGGGGGGATCGGGAACGCCCCTCGGGACTTGTCGCGGACCGGCTGGGGTGACCGGTTCAGGGTCGACCCGGGTTGGTTCGTGACACCCCACCTCACAAATATCCTACAATGTGGGTAGGATATTGTGGTTCCCACATCATCCACTTAAATTAAGTTAAGAAAAATAAAATAAAAACCGGTTGCACCACTTTTATTTTATTTTTTTAACTTAACCCCAAAAATTAAAAACCACACCCGAGAAAACGCAACTCCGGAAGAGGTGTTTCTAAGCAATTATCGGCGCTGCGATTCCATCGGTGCCTTCAGAATTCGATTCCGAGCACCGGTTCAAAAGTTGGAAAAACCCGCTTGTTCTTTCACTGAACGTACCCGAGCAAAACTTCGAAAAAAGATTTCGGGAACACCGGTCCTCGGAATTAGGTTCCGTCAGAAACTGCATTCTTGTAAAAATCCCAAGAAAATTAAGATAAAATTTTCCGTGAATTTTTCGGGTCTTTACATCACTACCACCTCAGGGCTTTATGTCTCCGTAAAGATACATCAAAAACTAGGGAAACAAATGTGGGTACTGAGCATGCATCTGAGCCTCCCGCTCCCTAGTGCTCTTCTGGAGGTTCCCGTGCTGCTGTCTGGCGCGCACTAGAGGAATCGACCATCCACGTAGAACCCGCTACTGTCGATCCTCAATCTCCACCAGGACATCCGCAAAAGTCGCCCAATCATCAACGTCCAGCTCCCCATGGTCAATGATATGCGTCAGGTCGTGCACGTATCTCTTCAACTGAGATACGTGGAAGACGTCGTGCACCTGGTGCAACTGAGGTGGTAGAGCTAGGCAATAATCCACATTGCCAATCCTGCTGAGGACCTGGAATAGTCTAATGAAGTGTGGAGACAACTTGCCACCTCGGCCAAATCTCTTTAATCCACGTCGAGGTGAGACCTGCAAGAAGACGTGGTCGCCATCCTCGAACTCCAGTGGCCTCCGCCTCCGGTCAGCATAAGACTTCTGTTGGCTCTGAGCTGTCCTCATCCGCTCCTAGATGACCTGGACCATCTCTGTCGTGGCTTGGACCATCTCCGGTCCAACAAGTGATGACTCCCTAGGGTCTGTCCAACATAGTGGTGATCTGCAAGGTCAGTCGTACAACACCTCATATGGTGTCATCTCGATGGTGGAGTGGTAGTTGTTGTTGTACGCAAACTCCACCAAGGGTAGGTGGTCCTCCCAGTTGCGACCAAAGTCAAGGATACAAGTGCGGAGCATGTCCTAGAGAGTCTGTATGGTCCTCTCCATATGACCATCTATCTGAGGGTGAATGGCGGTGCTTAGACGTATCTACGTCCTGAATGCCTCCTGTAACCCCTTTCAAACCCAGGAAGTAAAGCGAGCATCTCGATCGGAGATGATAGACGATGGAACACCATGAAGCTATATAATCTCCTTAAAGTAGATACGTTGCAAGCTCTCCACTGAGCCCTACTCTCTGGTGGGTAAGAAGTGAGACGACTTGGTGAGTCAGTCGACAATCACCCAAATAGAGTCGTGACCTCTGGAAGTGCGTGGAAGTCCAGTCACGAAGTCCATAGATATGTCGTCCCACTTCCACTCTGGGACCTCCAAGGGTTTTACCAAGCCTGCTGGTACCTGGTGCTCTGCCTTCACCTGCTGGCAGATGAGGCATCGAGAAATGAACTCTGCCACAGCCTTCTTCATGCCCATCCACCAGTGTTGTCATCTGAGATCCAGGTACATCTTCATCAGAATAGACTATAAAGCGCTTTCCCATCAGATAGTGTCGCCACATCTTCAGAGCGAAGACCACTACTGCTAACTCCAGGTCATGGGTAGCATAGTTCTTCTCATGCTGCCTCAACCTACGTGATCCATAGACGATCACGACCCGCTCCTACATTAGGACACATCTGAGTCCAGTCCCTGATGCATCGCAGTAAACTTCGTACCGTACTCCCTCATCTGGTAGCCTCAGTATGGGGGTGCTGGTCAATCTCTCTCTCAGCTCCTGGAAGCTCTGCTAACATCTGTCTGACCACACGAAGGGTTTCCCCTTCTTTGTCAAAGCTGATAGTGGCGTCGCAACTCTGGAGAAGTTTGGCACAAATCTCCGATAGTATCCAGCTAGTCCCAAGAAACTCCGCACCTCCGTTACGCTCCTGGGTGTCTCCCATTCTAGCATTGCCTCGATCTTCTAAGGATCCACCACAACTCCCGCCTCAGAGATGTCGTGTCCCAAGAAGTAGACCTCACGTATCCAGAACTGACACTTCTAGATCTTTCCATAAATCTGGTGCTTTCGGAGTGTGTCAAGTACAACCCGCAAGTGGTAGGCGTGCTCCTCCTCAGTGGTCAAGTAAATAAAAAAGTCGTCAATGAAGACCACGAAAAATCGATTGAGGTATGGCTGAAAGATCCTGTTCATGAGTCCCATGAACACTACCGGAGCATTGGTTATGCCAAATGGCACAACCAAGAAGTCATAGTGGCCATACTGACATCTGAAGGTCGTCTTCTTCACATCCACGTCCCGAACTCTGAGCTGATGATAGCCTAACCTGAGGTCTATCTTCGAGAACCATCGTGCTCCCTTGAGTTGATCGAAGAGGCCATCAATCCTCGGTAGCAGATAATTGTTCCTCACGGTCACCTAGTTCAGGCGACGACAGTCGACACAAAGTCACAACCTCCCATCCGCCTTCTTGGCGAACAATATCGGGAAAGCCCAGGGTGAAACACTGGGTCGGATGAATCCCTTGCCCTGCAAGTCCTCCAACTGTACACGTAGCTCTCGAAGCTCAGTGGGAGAAATCCGATATGCTGGGGTGGATATCGGGGTTGTCTTGGGGTACAGATCAATATAAAAGTCTACCTCTCTGTGAGGAGGTAGTCTTGGAACGTTGTCGGGGAAAACGTCTGCATACTGATCCACCACTGCAGGAAAACTAGGACTCCACATGTCAACTACTCCTAGGATGAGGCTAACCAACTGATGAGTGATGGTCTGTCCTCTCCTCTGCGGAAGTCCATCCTGTGCTCCGAAGGCTCCCTTATCGCCGGAGAAGGTGAACCTGCTCCCGTCCGTGCGTACACATCACACCTTGCACCTAATACAGTCGATTTGAGCATGGACTATTGATAACCAATACATAACCAAGATGAAATTGTAAGGCCTAGATGCCGCTACAAGAAGATCCCAGCCGAAGCTCTCGCCTCCTAGAGTAAGCTCACACTACAGGCACCAGTGCGTAATTGTCGAGTCTTCTCCCGTAGGAGTCTCTATCCGTAAGGATCGAGCCAACGGCTCTGTCGGAATCTCCGAGCTCCGAACAAGGGCAGTGACTATGAATGAATGACTCGCTCATGTGTCTATAAGAACTTCAACAAGGGTCGAATAGACACAGATAGTACCTAGAATCATCTCGAGCGTGCTGTGGTCGTCGGACTCCACTGCCTGTAGTTGTGCATGTCTTTGCCCGGTAGCTCCCTGTGGTCGGGGTGGACCTCCTGGTGGTGGTGGTGGTAGAGCCTCAAAGCATCTCCCACTACCTGCTACTCGGCTAGCTCGTCTTCCTCGTTCACCTTCTCCCTGCGGACCACCACTGTCGACCCTTTGCCTCTGCCTGGGTGGCCCCTCAACCGTCTGCTGCTCCTCAGCATGGCGGGTCGGGTAGTCACAAGCCATGTGGCCCTGCCCACTGCCTGCGTAGCACTGTATGCCTCTCGAAAGACTGGCTTCGCGCTGTGTGACCCACACTGCTGAGCAAGTGTCCTGAGGTTGTCTGCCTAAGGGTCTGGTCTGCCATGACCCATGAGTCATCCGTCGACTGCCTGTTGGAGAAGAATCTACTACGTGCCGCCCTGCAGTAGGTCTCGCTGCTGATGAAGGCTCAGCAAGGAAGCTCTCGATCAAAAGGGCTCGCTCCAGTACCCCTTCTTGAGTCGGAATGTTGAGGGAGATCAGTGATGCCCTGATCTCATGCCTCAATCCCTGCTCAAAGGTCCGGGCCCAGAAGAATGGGTCCCACACCATGTATGTCGAGTAGCGTTGGAGATCAATAAATCTCACTGAGTACTGGGCGACCTCCATGCTGCCCTGCCGCATTTGTAGAAGCTCCTGGATACGCACCACACGAAGGGTGGCTAGGAAGAACTCCGAGTGGAAGAGGCGCTCAAATTCCATCCAGAGGAGAGATGCCTCATCATGCACCTGGAACATCAAGCTCCACCATCTGTCTGCTTCCGCGTGCAGTAGGCCCGCTGCGAGGATCACCATGAGGTCTGCTAGTGTCCTCACTATCCTGAAAACTCGTACAACCACCTCTAGCCAATCCCCGGCTTCCTGGGGGTCCGTCTCCCCGCAGAACCAGGGCGGTCGCTGGCACTGAGACTCTTACAGTGCACTAAGGCGACTTGCATCATCAACGGCTGGGGCTGGTAGCATCGGTGGCTCGGTGGGTATAGGTACCACTGGTGCCTCTGCTGTCCAAGGGCCCTGTACCGATGCCTCGTCGCTCGGTGGGCTGTCAACACACACAACTCTCGGAACCCTAGCTGGCTGTCGTCATGGGGCCACCCTGGAAAGAAACAGGTGCGGCATGGTCAGAACAATATACCTAGTGAGCTAACAAAAAGTAATCACAAAGAAAACTTGAAACACATATGCAATCAATGTTTTCCTGCATTAAGTCGAAAATCAGAAGTCAGTGTCCTGGTGTACGGATACGTCGGCCGCCGCACCAACACTGGACTCCCTCGACGGATAACCACACCCAATACCCTTAACACTATTTCTTCACATAGAAGAAAGATCAGAGTCCAATGTTCTGTGGTAGAACCGAACTCCTATGATAACAATTTGTCACGACCCATCCTCGGGGCTCGTGCCGTGACTACCCCAAGCCCACCTTCCATAGGCCAAGGGCTGGGGACTAGTACCAAGGCATAATTCCCAACAAAAAGTGAAGGCATTGCCTTTGTAAAGTAAACAAACACCACAGAGCAAGAAAGCAGAAGAAATAAACACTAAGTAAAAACTGATACAATAGTAAGTGCGGAAAAGTAAGGGGCCAGTATACAAACCCAAACTGAAAGTAAAGTACAACTGGAAAGGGAAAATAGAAACTAAAAGTAAATCCACAGCCTCAAGCCGTCCACTGGAAGTCCCACCTGAAGGGTGAGTATAGTTAGCCTCCACAGGTCCACGGGTCCAGCCGTCCACTCCGAGTACGTCCCTCCTAGTTGTCCACCTCCGGGTACCGACCTTCTCCGCAAGCCTCAATCGCGATCAGTGATGTCCTTCGTCTGCAACGAACACAACGTAGTGTGGGCATAGCTCGTGCAAGGGTGAGTATAAGCTACTCAGTAGGGACCCCAAGACACCCGAAGGTCTCCCAGAATCGACAAAGGATAATCCACAATGGAAAGATACAATCACGAAGTAACATCCGACACTACTTTGGTATATGCCCATACATATACCTAAGTCATCAATTCCAGTTCGGCTCCAACATCCGAGCCCAAGTTCGATCACGTCCACATAGGATAGCACAACATAATCCACATAGGAAAGCAAGTCAAGATCCAGCTCACACAGGTATACTTCTTCGTATGACGATAGAGATGATCAGATATAGCCAATGATTCATCTAAGCCGTCAGACCCACAAAGGATCGATAGGTACTAACCCCCGCAATGACCCAAAAAGGATCTGACTCACATAGGGTCGATAGGTAACTAATCCCTACAATGACCCACACAGGATCAGACCAACACAGGATCTGTAGGCACTGTCCCATACAGGACTGCTGAGAACTGACCCACACAGGATCTGACCCACACATGATCGGTAGCACTGATCCACGTAGGATCGCTAAGTGTTGTAGTCGTCGTCGTCAGATCCATGGAGGATTTTTGTACAGTCTTCATCGTCGTTGCAGTCGCCGCCAGCTCTAGGGTTCCCGCACACAGCAATCTCGTTCGGGGGGGTCCGCTCCACGAGCCGAAGGGATGATACATCAACTGACACAAGGTCTGGATTTGATGTATCCAAAAGCTCTGTATCATCAACAGGAACTCAACGTCACAGACGGCGCATCAATCGGACGCCCGGTCTGAGAGTTATTGGCTTTTTGGTCACAGGGGCCCAGTTGGTTTTTAAGTCAAACCCAACCCTAATTTACTCCACCTGCATCCAAAAGGTCCATCTCACTAATAGTAATACAACAAAGTCGACGGCATGTCAATCGGACGTCAGGAGATCAAGTTATAAGCGTTTCTGCTCCGAGGGCTCGGTTGGTTTCGTGTACGAACCAACCCAGCTGAAACCAAAGTTCTTTGAAACCCTAAGTGTAATATACCGAAACAACCATCTCGATCCAAGGATTTCTACGCAACTGACAGTGCGTCGATCGGAGGTCCGCAGCTCATGTTATGGGCAACAGACCGAAAGATGTTCGGTAATAGGGGGTTCGGGCACGGTCCAACCCAGCCCGATACCCCCAGGGTCGGCCCGAACCGGGCGACCCGAACTGGGTACGGTTCCGGCCTGCTTAGGTGCGGCCCGGCCCGAATGGCATGGCCCGTCCTGGCGCACTTGCGCTGGCCAAGCGGCCCCGCAAAGGGGGGGGGAACCGCCCCCCTGGGTCGAAACTGCGGTTCCTCGTGGGGGTCGCCCCTTGCCAACAGACGTGGCCGGTTGTCGCATCCCAACTGTTTCGGTCCCGCGTGGTCACGGGTCCTGCGGCGGCTCTTCCCGGCGGTGCGTCGGGCACCGCCGTGCCGACGAGGCATGCCGGCGGGTTGCTCCGCTGACCACCGAACGAGCTCCGGTGGTCAGAATTGCCAGCCGTCTTCGCCAACGGCCCTCCCGGGACCGGTTCTTCACTGCGAAGACCTCACAACGCTTGTGCAGCCTGATTCATTATCAAATGCTGATCCTCACACCAAGAATTAAGGGATGATGGGTTCGGACTTGTTCGTTGGTCCACACCCACCGCGTTAGCGGTTTAAAAAGATTTCCGAAAAATTTTAAACATATGTCGCGGGTTTAAATCACAAAGATTTAATTGAATCAAAACCCTTACCTCATCTAATTCGTTGAGTGAGGATTTATCATGAAAAATCATGTCGCGGAAGAAGGCATCACGGAAGGGGGATCGTCGCATCGTGAAATGAGCGTCGCGGAAGAAGCGTCGTGGAAGAAGCGTTGCGGAAGAAGTGGCGTTGATTTCCGAGGATCCGGCGTTCTTCGCATTCTTCGCATTCTTCGCATTCTTCACGAGGAAGAAAAGATCTTCAATAGCCTGAGTGAAATCTCCTAGCCTCTCAACACCACCCCTAATAAAAATAAGAGTTGTCTTATTTTTATTTCAGAATCCTTGTGTTTTAAAATTCAAAAATGAAAGAAACAGTTAAGTGAATTTAATTGCAACGCTAAAACCACCACATTAATGAGGCGTTTCTTATCCAAAATAAATGCATGGTGTGACTTCATTAATAGGCAGTGTGGGTGCGTTACTTAGAAGAAAAGAAACGATGGGGCTCATGTGGGCCCCACCTCACAAATATCCTACCAAGTGGGTAGGATTTTGTGGGTCCCACATCATCCACTTAACCTAAGTTAAGAAAAATAAAATAAAACCCATTTGCACCACTTTTATTTTATTTCTTAACTTAACCCCAAAAATTAAAAACCACACCCGAGAAAACACAACTCCGGAAAAGGTGTTTCTAAGTAATTACTGGCGCTGCAATTCCATCGTTGCCCTCGAAATTCGATTCTGAGCACCGGTTCAAAAGTTTGAAAAACCCACTCGTTCGTTCAGTAAACGTACCCTAGATAAACTTCAGAAAACTATTCCGGGCACACCGGGACTCAGAATTAGGTGCCATCAGAAACTGCGTTCTTATAAAAATCCCAAGAAGATTAAGAAAAAAATTCCCTTTAATTTTTCAGGTCTTTATATAATCGATGACTACAAAAATATGGAGTGATATTCTTGAATCTAATAATGGGAAAAACATATTCTTTATCATTTTAATTTAATAGATTTATGTGAGCCATTTCTAGGTCATACGATATTGATATTAACAATATATAATGGGGGATTTCACATTGAACACTCTAACTGATCCATTGGTAAAGTATTTTTGATACATTCTATATGATCAGGTCACTGCTTCATGAATGTGGATCCAAAGAATTCCCATTAGGTCATTGAATGGTATATCCTAGTGAAAAAAACATGAATTTTGATTCACACACGAGAACCTTGATGTGAGATGTTAGAATAATATTACTCATATTAGTATTCTCACTATCATAGTAACCATATACTATTATAGTGGATGGAAATAATTCCTCTTCACTATAGCCTAATAATCAAAAGGTATGAAATGGTATGAGGAATATTTGTGAACCAGTTTGAATGAGGGCCTGAAAAACATCAAATTCAAATAGTTTCCATTGATATATAGTTTTCGAGTATTTCATTTTACTCTAAATTCCAAATATGTTTCCACGCTGGATATAGCCATATTGTATTCATTCAATTCAGTCTCTATATGATACACCAATGTTTTTTGAACTTTTCCTTATAATCCTGATGATCTAAATGGGATTCAATGAGTTCTTACCAATTATTAACAGAATGGGTAAGTGGATATTAGATTTAATACTTTGTTAATTGACAAGTAGATATTTTAAAATATTATATATATATAGGCCATGGGTATACACATCCAATTGTAAAGTTATTCCCTATAATTTGGTTTTGAGAATGAATGCTCTTATAGTGGTGATGTGTTTCTGTAACATGAATTTGGGGGAGTTTTTTGGGTATCAATTAGGATAATATAATTTCCTAAATTCCAATATGGACAAGTCATGTGCACATTAGATAATTCCTCATTGATTATAATTGGATCCGATTTGGATATATATGATCCATGATTAAATTTATTCTCATATTGATCACATTAATGTTTCTACCCCGAGACCTATACTGTATATAGGGATTTTTCATAGATTTTTCATGGTTGGTATGACCCATTTTCAACCCATCTTCCTCAAATACCTCATCTTTATCCTCCTATAAATTTGTTTCCCCATTCTCTCATATTATGGGTAGGGAAATATGGTTCATACACTTTTTTTTCACTAGATAATTGGTCTATTAAGTTAATCACATTGATAAAACCATATATTGATTCATTATTAAATAATATTTTTTAATTTTGTGGAGGGTGATATGGAATAGTTTTATCAAATAGTTCTTATCATCCAAATGATGGTGGTTTATCTTCATAAAGAGTCAAAACCACCTTGGGAACTCGAATACTCTCTTCTTCATATGAACTTTTCTTATTGAATTGGCTACATTAGTTCATAGAATACCATCTTTCCAGAGCATAATATTTTTAAATAGAATTATTAATCATTTTTGAGGGATTTAGGGTGAAAATGGTTTATTTTGTTTCTCCTTGATTATATAGTGATCTTAGATGGAAAAATTTCATATCACCCCATGATCAAAATATTGCATTTTCCAAGATCTAGACATCCAAAAACTCTTATTTACAATTACTTGGGGTTATAGAGATAGAATTCATCTTTGAGGTTGGTTTGGAAAATTTTACATACCTAATATAAATAATATTCAGGAGGATGTATTTATATAAGAAACACTCTAAAATATTTTCCCCTATATTCTGATGGAAGTATATATAATATGTGTAACCAATCAGGTCAATTCCACTGTGTTTCTTCAACTTGGAAAACATATGTTATTTTCCCGCCGTGGAAATAATGATATATCTTACGGAATTTTGTTTTTGGATGGAACTAAATTAATTATTTCAATCTCGTATTAGCGTACCCCGCTTCTTATTTCATTCCAATTTTTTAGGATGTAATTATTTGTTAAAGTGTTTATGGGGAGAAACCATGTGATACTATACTAGATTGAATGATTAAGATGGTACCATTTTTCACTTAATAATGAATTTAGATAAAATTATGAATTTAGATACAAAAACATTCTCAAAATGTTTTTAATTTGATATATTTATAATCATTTCCTTTTCATAATAGAGATAATTTTTTATAGATATTTTTTGTAGTGGACTTACCAACCTATCATAGAATAAGATGGAAGGTTTTTATATAACAACATGGTACATCCATGATTATCAGGAAGAATCATGGCATAGTAGACTCATTGTTTTCAACTGTTCCCATCATAGGGACACCTCAAGAAACAAAATGTGTCAAATAATGTTCTATGTACCTAGTTCCAAAGAATATTAGATGGGTTGGGGATCATAATGTCTGTAAAAGCAGGAGTTTCACATACACAATAATGATATGTTTTCCTTAACAGTTTCACTAGTTCAAGTTATCCTTAAATTTATTCAATTAGGGTGGTTAGAGACACAATAATTTCAAGATGTTTTTAGGGGACCATTGGCTTTGAAGACTATCAAGAAAAGGCCATAGGTGGATTTGGATATGGTTACATTTACCAATTCTTATGTTGATATGTTATAAGAATATTAATTGGAAATCCTTCAAGATATGTCTATGGTTTTAGCCCTTTTGGAGGGAATTCATTAAATTCCTTGGACAAAGGGTTTAGAAAACCCGGTTTCATGTCCAAAATAATATTGGGTCATTTAATTTTTACCATATAGGTGAGGAATATATCTCTTATTAGATGAGAATTGTAAGGTAAATTATTGACATTATATGAGAATTATAATTGCAAGGAATGATTCACTTGATGAAGTTGGATTTATTCTTCCTCAATATTACCTAATCATCTTCACACAACACAAACTTATCTTCATAAATTATGGCTTCAATTTATTCGTGTGGTGGGTGGGATATGGCCGCACTCTTCCCTTTTTCATTAACACAATCTCACTAGAGAGGTGAAATCATGTATTTGTAGGATCTCAGAGTTTCTAGGTCTTTCGTTGAGGATTTGTACTGAAACATTCATTAATTGTTTTTTTTTGTAAACCTAAATTCAAATAAAGACATCATCACTAAGAACTTCTATGTTATTTTCATGTTCTACGTGATTTTTGTTAATGATGTTAATGAATTACATGGATTCATAGTATACTAGAGGAATCATGTATTCTTTAATATGAAATATTAATTGGTATCATTTTTTGTTTTCATAAATATATAAATTTGAATCCTTTATGTTTTCACTTTATTGAAAGACTATTTTGGTTTTAAACCCTTTTGAGGGAATTCCTTTTATTTTTAATTAACCATAAAATTTATTTATACATATTGATCCTAAGAAATTACCTTATTGGATTCTCCATATGTGACTGTAATGTGAAGGATGTGGGGAAATATCGGAGGAAATATGATGTATTGTATTTTGATTCTTCCCCATGTCTAGGGAAAAGAAACTGCCATGGGGGATGTGGTTTTGATATAAATGACCCCAACACAACCTGAAGTGGTTGAGTTGATTTTTGAACTATCACATTGAAAATTTGGATGTGATTTAATGAAATTAGTGGTGTTAGTGGGGGTAAAACATATCCCATCCTTGTGGGTTGGGGATTCTCATGTATTATAGATGAATCAGTTATCGTGAATCCCTTATTTATATTATATAATTTTCTCATGTATATAGTAGATAAAAAAAATATTATGTGATATAGCTTCCACTATAGGCTTTTTTATGGTTGAGTTATATGATTTTATCAAATTAGTTTTATATTCATTATTATTATTATTATTTTGTATATTCTAATTTATATAACATTCACACCAAGTTTGTTATTTTTGAGATTTAGAGATGGAATGATTCTTCTAAACCAACCATAAATCATATACAGAACCTAATCCTAAGTATATTCATCATTTCATGAAATTACACAAAATATTCAACATTGAAACCTATTATTAGTTTAGGACTGGGGAAAACAATAGTATTTTGTGTTCCCACAATCCACTAATTTGTGCACTGGATGAGGAATCAACAATCAACTAGTTTACAGGCTCCAAATCCATGAGACATGTTTTTTATAGTGTTAAATGTTTTCATTGATTTTAGATGTCATACAGTTGAATGGGAAATTTAGTTATTTTAGCGGAACGGTTCACATATATCCTTGAAATAGTTGGCATACCCTCCAAAATACAATTATTCACTCTTAATGTGATAATTATTTTTATATAATTCCAAATAAAATGTTTTTATCCATCAATAAATGAATCTATAATATCATTATTATAGGTGGTAATGGGATATATTATAATAGGTATTTTACTTTTGACTAGTACCTTCCCCATACAGGTAGAGTTCTCATTATCTTCAGTGATGAATTCATCTACATGACCCCATAAGGGAGGTCATTTACCAACAACCATATTATGTGGAGTTAGATTTATTGGAATCACCTATAATGTTTTAAAGGATATATAGTTTTGTTGTGGTATAAATGATGCATTTTTTTAGACTATCCATTTGTTGAAAAGGGTCATATCTTGTTCGGGAATATAATAATGGTTTATATGTTCAAATCATTTTGAGTGCCTCTTAATATGAATGAATTCTAAAAGTGTATTTGAATAGGTGAAAACATTATAATAAAAATGGGATGTCACTGTAGGGAGTAATTTCTAAAAGATTTCAATAGAGAGGACCCCCATCACCATATTTATATTTTCCATTACATGTAGGGATTTTATTATATCTTGTTGTTCAGTTGTATGGGTCCTCTGTAAATATTTTTTTAGGGGAACCCACATAATGAATAGTGTTAATATTTTAATGACATCCATGTTTTAAAAAATTTACAAGATTTAAATGGGGATGACCTTCTTATAATTCTATATTTTGGATGCCTAAAGGATTTTTACATGTCTACCATGAGAACATTTAACATGATATATCATTCTCATTCCACTATGAGGTCCTTCATGGTGGAAGCTTTTGTGAGGTCCTCCAAAGATATTGAAAGTAGTATGATTTCGAAAACCACTATTAAAACAACTATTTCATTCTAAAGATGATCTATAATGTTATTTTCTACTATCAAGAGAATTTATAGGCCCTTAATAATATCAAAATTGTCTAGATCATGGTAATGTTCATTATCCATGGTTATATGTTTCTCCTAAATGGATTTACTTTCAGATGATATTCATTATTGTTTTTACATTGTAAACTATTCTTAATGCAATTCAAAAGTGAAAACCCTTATAGGAAACTCTACTATTATAGATGAAATATTATGATGAATTTATTATGGTTGGTTATGAATATGGTGTTTCTATTATCTATCCATTACAAAATTATGATTAAATTCCTTAAAATATGAGGAAATATATTTCTTCCACTCCATTGTTCTTAGAATATTTTAATAGCGTTCCATAGACTAAATAAGTGCCTGAATATAGGCATACATCTAAGTGAATGTTAGAATAATCCAGTGAGTTTCTACATGTTTATCTGGGATATGATACCTCCCTAATGCTTCAATCATGATATTAATAATTTTAAATTGGGATGGGGATATAGTCCCGATATAATACATTATCATTTTCAAGGGAACAATGATGGTACTCACGAATAGAATAAGGAATATAGGCTAGATCTTCTGTAGCAATATGGAAATCCTAACAAGTAACTTTTTTTGTTACTAGAATATTTGTAAAACACTAAAATATATGGTACGATATATAATCCTACCCTTATATGGTCACCATGATATATTGACAAGATTCTACAATATGAATAAGGATATTCGCCAAATTTTAAATGGGAGTGGGTTTATGGGAGTACTCTTATACTTGAGTCTCCATGGAGATATTTTTACATGATTCACAGATGGTGAAATTAATATGGGATTTTTCAATGTGCATAACTAGGATAAGTTTCCATTTATGTTGTTATGGTTCCAAGATATTCTGATAGGTTTATCCAGCTTGTCTAGGAATATAGGACAACTCATCTATGGATAGAAGAGTACACTATCTAGCCCCTTATTTTTTAATAGTGATACAAGCCTACTCCTAATCCCAAATGTATCATTTCCCATAATGGGACATTTTTTTGGCATAATGATTTTGATGGATTTGGGTAGGGATTTGGTAGTCTCCTCCAAATAATAATGAGGAGTTGGGGATGAATAGAATTTATTGTTCAATAATATAGAAGTGCCATACTAAGGGACTATTGGACTTTGATTAAGATTTAATTTTCCTCCTTCCACAAACACTTTTAAGGGATGCATGAATTATCATTCTCTAGATATGGGATTCTAAAGATGTTATTTAAGTTTGTAGGATCCATTCACTTTTCCATATATATTAATTAATGAAGTTATCCATGGTGTACTGTCAACTAGAAGCTCTCTTAAGCTACCTCAAGATTTTGAATAGTACCATTGAGTTCATAATCATTAAAAAGCATATTAACCACCAATTTTTTATAACAATAAATTGGTAAAAGCATCGTATAGATCTTTGGGGACACAAAAATTATGGTAGCTGAGTTTTATTCCAGCTGTTTTAATGATTTCATCTATTTACATTGAAGGGACTGATGTGAAATGATTACAATTCCTAAAAAAATCAATAAATGAAAATAATAAAATCCATCAGTGTAGTATAATAAAAATGGTCATTTTTTTATCAAAAACATTATATTTAAAAGGATTAAATTGCAGTAAACCATTGTTTTTATGGAATCGGTTGTTCACATCAACTTAAATTTTTTATTCATCTCTGATATGAACGAAAAAATACAATTAGTCCCTGGGACATTTTTTATGACTTATTGGAATATGCATTAGTTCGGGGAATTATTTCTTAATATAGGACATTCTTAATTATTTAACAAAATATCTAGAATAATGACAAATCCTTGGTATGGTACTCATTACACCAATTCTAGTGATTATTCATCTGTATTTTTTGATTTGTCTGTTTTAATGTATAAAAAGATCATTATTTGTTGTACTTTCTACATATAGAAAATAATCTACATCGAGAAAACATTTTATATGTATTATAGGTTCTTCATATATCTCTTTTAATGTAGTAATATTTTTTAAAAATATCCTCATTTTTTGGTGCTATGGATTATAATTACTTATATGATAGAGAAATATTTGTTGATGATAGTATTAGGAAATTTAATAGGGATTTCTATGTATCCCTAATAATATAATCAGGACCTACATTGTTCATTTCCACTTTGTAGGGAATTCGATAACATTTACGGTCATGTGGTTAAAACCACCATCATTCCATTTTATTATATGAAACCTGATATATTCCAAGATGATTATAGTAATTAGAATTGTACTTATAGGTGAAAGATTCTTTATGATGGTTGTTCTTAGACTTATGTATGTATTGTCTATATTGGATTACCTCAATGAGAATATGTATGTATGAGGATGGATTTTATTCCCAAGGAATTTCAACCATAGAGATATGTGATTATTTTTTCCATTGGTTAAATATATTAATTGGAAGGATATAAATTCATTGTGAGTATGGATGAATAATAGGATGGTTTTAAAGAATATATACCTAGTGAAAGGAAGACTAGGATCATTGTTCATATTTCCCCGTGAGGAAATACAGATGACATTTCCATAGAGATATGGTCCAATGAAGATGTATTCAGTGGTAATCTATCCCAATTGAGGAGATTAAAGAATATATATACGTTTATTTTGGACTGTAGGGATGAATCTATCAATTTTAACAAAAATATTAGTTGTGATGTCCCATTCCCAAAATATCATATATCTTGCTCATAGAAAGACACATTACAAACATACTCTGATACCAACTATAAAATCATTGATATTACTATTTATAATAATGAAATGAAAAAATATTATTTCATCACATATAATGTGAGCATATTTTTATGTTTACAATTTGAGATATTTATGAAAATAAATAATCAAGTAAAGATAATTTTCTTTATCAAAAATGGAAAAAAAATCCATCATATATAAATATACCAAATATATAATGAATCTTCAACTTCTTTTATAATGTTTCCAACAAGTTTAATTCTTGTTATAATGTGACATGTGTTGAGCAATGTATTGTTTTTAAACAAATCAAAATAATGTTTTTTAAAGGGGGAGATTATTTTAAATAATACTCTGTCTCTTTATGATGATTTTGATGCTCACAAATACCCTTAATTATTTACTCATTATTTCGTTGAGTATTTTGCAGGAATTTATTTTATATAACGAGATTTTATACTTCATTTATTCCGAGATCAATTTTAGCGTATTCTGGAATCACTGTAGCGCGAGATCAATTTTAGCGCGTACTGGAATCACTGTTCATACCCTACGTTGATGAACGTAACGTATGGATGAAAAAGTTTACTTTTTATGTTATTTTGAAACGTATGGTTAATGAACCTTACGTTGTTGAAAAGTATGGAAGAAGAACATTACGTTTGGAAGGAACCTTACGTTTTCGTTGTTGAAAAGTATGGAAGAGAAACCGTACGTTAGTTTTCAGTGTTGAGTTTGTTTCTCAAAAGTATGGATCATCAACCTTACTTTTATAATCAACCGTACGTTCTTTGAAGAGTTGAAGCAAGACAAAGTATGGATGATCAACCCTACGTTTGAATGCTGAAGAGAAAGTATGTATGTTCAACCTTACGTTCTGAACCTTACGTTCTGAACCTTACGTTTGTGAACCCTACGTTTGGAGCCACGTCATCAACCCTACGTTTGGCGTCGGGATATTTTTGACAGACGATATTTTCTTTTGAATTAGTCAATCAAGCGGATTATTAGGCGGATTTCGAGCTGATTCTTAAATATGACTTTGACTGAATCAAAGACGATTTACAACGGATTAGTGATTGATTTAAACGGAGCTTTTTATGCCGATTCTTCAGGGGAGTTACAACGGCTTTGTTATTTCATTTAATATCGCGAATCTAAAGGAGATTTTCATGGATCTATTTATGTGGAAGATTTTCTCAGATTTGAATATATGTTCTATCTTGGAAACTTCGGAGATATATATATACACGGGAAAGTGTGTGAAATATAGAGTTATTGATCTTTTGACGAGCAAGAAAACAGAGACTGTGAAAAGGCGTTCTTTTCTGTGATCGAGAAGAAGTGTAAAAATCCTTTTTACCGAAAGAAGATCTTGATAGCAGATTCACGTGTTCTACATCGACTACCTGTTGTGAATATACTGCTGCTGAAGTTGTGAAGTTTCTGGTAATATCTATTGCAACTGGATCGACTCAGAACTGTTTTGATTACAGATATTTATTTTCTGAAGACAACGATCTATCTACTGTCAATTGCATTCTGTTGCAATTGTGAAGAACAACTGGAGAAGTGTTTCTTTATCGAAACCTTTTTTATTTTTGAGTGATCAGCTTCTCGTTCTAAGCTGTTTGGGTTCGTGTTTGAACCAGGAAGGCTGTGTGTGCCTGAATCTTGTAAAGGTGTCAACTGCCTGTACTCAGTTGTGGACGGGTCTGTGGAAACGAGGACCAGATAGTGAAAATCACCAAGCTCGTGGATTTGAGCGTTGGTGGAGTGGACTAGGGGCCTTCTGTTCCCCGAACCACTATACATCCGTGTGTTCATGCTTTTACTTTTTCCGCTGCATATTTAATCGTGCAAAAGCATAGTGAACAGAATTTGTCTAAATTGAAGAGATTGTAATAATTTGAAAAAGACACAATTCACCCCCCTCTTGTGTATAATCCGTAGATTCAGATCCAACAATTGGTATCAGAGGAGGAGCTTCTTATTTCTAAAGTCCTATCAAGCTAGAAGTATTTAAAGATTATACAGAGTGTATCATGGCTGATATGAGAGAGGGAATGTCAATGGTCAGAGCACCTTACTTTAATGGAGATAATTATGGCTGCTGGAAATCACGTATGATTATTTATCTGAAAAATCTTGGTTACAGAGTCTATTCAAAGATTCTGACTCCCTATGAAATTCCTGAAAATCCCGATACATGGAGTGCTGCTACAGAGGCTGAGTATGACATAAATTCAAAAGCTATGAATGCAATAATCTGTGGTCTAGGACCAGACGAATTTAACAGAGTATCTCAATGCCCGACTGCATATGAAATGTGGCAAACAATAGCTGTTGCTTATGAAGGAACAGATAATGTAAGACAGATGAGATATGCAACTGCTAAGTTAAAATTCGATACTTTCAGAATGATTGAAGGAGAGAGCATCACTCAGATGAATGGAAGATTGACAGAAATTGTCAATAATATAACAGCTCTAGGAGAACCAATCAAGCAGGCTGATCAAGCGTTGAAGGTACTGAGAGTACTTCCTACTCGATGGAATGGAATCTCTGCAGCAATCAGACAATCAACTTCTGTTAAAGATCTAACTATGAGAGAACTGATTGGTACACTGATGATGTACGAAGCTGAAATGCAAGATGAGGTAAATGAGCATAAAATCTACATAAAAAGGGAAAATACTGCTTTGAAAGTGACTTCTCAACAAAAGGATAGAAAGATGAAGAACAAAGAAGTGAGTGCTAAATCAGAAAGCTCTGATTCTTCAAATTCGGATGAAGAACTGGCACAGCTAGCCAGAAAATTCAGAAAGTTTTATAGTAAGAAGAAAGACTTCAAGAAATACTTTAAGAAGGATAGCAAGGAAGTGAGATGTTATGAATGCAAAAAGATGGGACATATCAGACCAGATTGCCCAAAATTGAAAGATGCAAAGAAGAAGAAATTCTTCAAAAGAGATGATTATGAGCAGAAAGACAAGAAAGCTATGAAAGCTACTTGGAGTGTTTCTGAAGACTCAAGTAATTCTTCTGAATCAAGCTCAGAGAAGGAGGAAGCCAATTTAAAAGCAAATATGTGTTTCATGGCTGAAACTGATGAGGTACACTCATACTATTCCTCTGACTCAAATAATGAATCAAACTCTGAAACAAGCCTCTCAAATAAAAAACTTGCAGCTTACTGCAATATGCTTGAAGAAAGGTATGACTCATTATTTAATAAATATAAATCTATAAAGAACTTGTACAAAGCTATTTCAGATGAGAGAAATACTTTGCTAAAACAACATAAGGAATTAATTGACAAATACAATTCTGCTGAATCAAATAAAATTAATTTTGAATCAAAAATAAAAACTCTACAGGATGAAGTAGAATCTTATAAAACGGCTGCATTAATTTTTACAAAAGGAGAAAACACCTTAAATGAGATACTTGGAAAAACTGTAATTAAAAAGGAAAGGTTTGGAATTGGACGTAAAGGAGAAAAACCTAAGTTATACAAAAATTATTTTGTTCCTAGCACTAAACAGGTTATTTGTAACTACTGTGGAACAAGAGGTCATATAGCTAAAAACTGTTTTCTAAGACAACCTCAGATATGTGGAATTAAGAAAGCTTATATTTCCAACGATCTATATGATTCAATCAATTTTAAGAAAACAAAGCAAGTCTGGATACCCAGATCACTGCTTGCTAACACTCCTGGACCCAACAAAATATGGGTACCAAAGCAATTTGTTTGAATGTCTTTGCAGGTAGCAGGTCACCAAAGAAAGAAAGAAATATGGTATATGGACAGTGGCTGCTCAAGACACATGAGTAGAACTTCAGCTAATTTCTCTTCTCTTACTCGAAAGGAAGGAGGACTTGTCACCTTTGGTGACAATGCCAAAGGAAAGATTATTGGTATTGGAACAGTTGGAGATCCAGAGACAGTCTCAATCAACAAAGTACTTTATGTACAAGGGTTAAAACACAATCTGATAAGTATCTCTCAACTCTGTGATGATGGATACACTGTTGATTTTACTAACAATAGTTGTACTGTTTCTAAAGATAAACTGTTTAAGTTTAGAGCACCCAGAACTGATAATGTTTATACTTTGGATTTGTATTCCTTGTGTAAACAACAAGTAAATTGCTTAACTGCTAATATAAGTGAATCCTGGATCTGGCATAGAAGACTTGGTCATTGCAATATATATGTTTTACATAAATTATCTAAGAAACATCTAGTTTCTGATTTGCCTAGTCTCAAATTTGAAAATGACAGATTCTGTGATGCATGTCAGCTTGGCAAGCAACACAAATCATCATTCAAATCTGTTAATAAAGTTGCTACAACTAAACCTCTAGAACTTATCCATATGGATTTGTTTGGACCTTCAAGAGTAGCAAGTTTAGCTGGTAAATTATATGTTTATGTATTAGTTGATGATTACTCTAGATTTACTTGGATTTTCTTTTTGAAATTTAAAAGTGAAGCTTTTAGTTTATTTGAAGGTTTTTGTAAATCTATTCAAAATGAAAAAGGTTTTAATATAATCTCATTGAGAAGTGATCATGGTGGAGAATTTGAGAACCAGTAATTTAATTCCTTTTGCTCAAACATGGGTATTAAACACACCTTCTCTGCTCCAAGAACACCTCAACAGAATGGGATTGTAGAAAGAAGAAATAGAACTATTCAAGAAATGGCTAGAACTATGTTAAATGAATATAGCCTACCTATATATTTCTGGGCAGAAGCTGTTAATACAGCTTGTTATATAATGAATAGAATTTTAATAAGACCTATTTTGAAAAAGACACCCTATGAACTATGGAATAACAGAAAACCTAAAGTAAATTACTTTAAAGTTTTTGGATGCAAGGTTTACATCCTGAATACCAAAGATAATCTTGGTAAATTTGATCCAAAATCTGATAAAGGTATTTTCTTAGGATATTCTGCAACCTCCAAAGCTTATAGAGTCTATAATAAAAAGTCAAGGATTGTTGAAGAATCAGTTCATGTGAAATTTGATGAATCTGATCCTTTTGAGAAAAGGATAGAACAAATAGATGAACCTGATTCTAATGAAAACATGAGACCTGAGAATTTAAATAATGATTTTGAAAATGATATAAAAGAAATTCAGTCCAGTTCAGAAGAACATGATACTGAAGAGCCTTTGAATGTAATGCCTAGACAGTCTAGAACCTTAAAGAATCACCCTTTAGAATCTGTGATAGGTGACTTAGAGACTGGTATTCAAACTAGAAGAAACTTTGGAAACATAGTTGAATTCTCTGCTTTCCTATCCCAACAAGAACCTAAGACCATAGAAGAAGCCTTAGATGATGAGAGCTGGGTAATAGCAATGCAAGATGAATTGAACCAGTTCAAGAGAAATAAGGTTTGGGAATTAGTTGAAAGACCACATGATTATCCAGTAATAGGAACTAAATGGGTCTTTAGGAATAAACAGGATGATCAAGGGATAATAACTAGAAATAAAGCAAGATTAGTAGCTAAAGGATATAATCAAGAAGAAGGAATAGATTATGATGAGACCTTTGCACCTGTAGCCAGGTTAGAAGCCATTAGAATCCTTTTAGCCTATGCATCTTATATGAATTTTAAATTATTTCAGATGGATGTTAAATCTGCCTTTTTAAATGGTTATTTAATGGAGGAAGTTTATGTTGAGCAACCTCCTGGTTTTGAAAATTCTCAAAAACCAGATTCTGTTTTCAAACTTACTAAAGCTCTTTATGGCCTTAAACAAGCACCTAGAGCTTGGTATGAAAGACTAAGTTCTTTTCTTTTGAAAAATGATTTTACTGTTGGACTAGCAGATCCAACACTCTTTAAGAAAACTGTGAAAAATAATGTTTTGTTGGTTCAAATTTATGTTGATGATGTAATTTTTGGATCGACCAATAAAATTCTTTGTCATGAATTTTCAGAATTAATGCAAAAAGAATTTGAAATGAGTATGATGGGAGAATTAAATTTCTTTTTGGGTCATCAAATATTTCAAAAAGATTTTGGAAATGTTTTAAATCAATGCAAATACATTACTGATTTACTTAAGAAATTTGGGCTTGAAAACAGCAAGACATTTACAACTCCTATGTGTACTAATATAAAACTTGATTTGGATGAAACTGGAAAATCAGTGGACAAAAAGTTATATAGAGGTATGATTGGTAGTTTGTTATATCTTACTGCTAGTAGACCAGATATAATGTATTCAGTATGTCTTTGTGCTCGATTTCAATCAAATCCCAAAGAATCTCATTTAACTGCTGTTAAACGAATTTTTAGATATTTAAAAGGTACTATTTATCAATCTCTGCTTTATCCAAAAATCTCTGATTTTAATTTAATTTCATATTCAGATGCAGACTTTGGAAGCTGTAGATTAGATAGGAAGAGTACTTCAGGAACATGTCACTTTTTAGGAAAGTCTTTAGTATCATGGTCTAGTAAGAAACAACACTCAGTTGCCCTGTCAACAGCCGAGGCAGAATATGTGTCTGCAGGTAGTTGCTGTGCACAGGTGTTGTGGATGAAAAACACTCTTATGGACTTTGGATTAAATTTCAATAATACACCTATTTTATGTGATAATACTAGTGCAATTAATATTTCAAAAAATCCTATTAGTCATTCTAGAACTAAGCACATTGATATAAGACATCACTTTTTAAGAGATCATGTGTTAAAAAAGGATATATTTTTAGAATTTGTAAATACAGAAAATCAATTAGCAGATATTTTTACTAAACCACTTCCCACGGCAAGGTTTGAATTTATTAAGGGGGAGTTAGGTTTATTTAATTTTAAATAGTTTCTTTTTAATCTTATTCTGTTTTCGAATTCTACTTAATTTCTGTTTCCCGCTATAAGCTATTTTATTTTGTTTTAAATAAAAGTAATGATTAGTGATTACACGGGAATCAAGGCTGTCAGAACCGTTTCACCTTCTAAATTGTTTTCACCTTTTTCGGAAACCCTTTCGAAAACCTAAAACCGCACATCTGCTCCAAAACCCTTTTCTGAATCTTCAAACCCTAAACTTACGAACCTTCAGAAATCGTTGTTGAAATGGCAAAGACTAAGCGTCCAGATGAAGCCGAGAGCAGTGCTGCAAAGAAATCTAAAGTAGTTGGTCGGAAGATACTGCAAGGTAAAGTCATCGATTTAGAATGGCTGTTTGAAACTAATTTACTGTTGAAGCAAGCGCTATCGTTTCAAAGCCTTGAGCAAGCTTTTAATAGTGAAAATTCTGAGTTTCTTTATGAAGCAGAAATGAGACATTTCTTTAGAACTGTTCAGTTTAGCCTTGGAGATACGGAGGACAGTTTGTTGGCTCAAATAGAGGATAAGGACTTTTCCATATCATCTGTAGAGATAAGTCAAATTCTTAATTGCCCTCATGAAGGAGTTTTTCATTTTGATTTACGGAATATTGGAGATTCTGTACATAAGTCTGAAGACATTATGTCTTTTCTGTTTGGAACCAAAGTGATAAAGAAGATGTTTATTAAAGATTTGGAGCCTGATCAGAAAATCTTGGTAAAGTTTGTTCAGACTGGTTTAGCACCAAGGATGGCTGAGATGGAGAAAATTCTGTACCCTGACATGTATATAATGTATCTTTTGATGTGTGATATTAAGTTTAATTTTCCTCAGTTTATGATAAGATATCTGAGATACTGTTGTCAGAGTGAAGCAAGAATGACCTTTTTCCCTTATGGAAGGTTCATTTCTTTGTTGTTGTTTAAAAGAGGAATGATCAGATTGGTGAGTGCTGGGGTGAAATGTCATCACAGTAATGTTTTTAATGCTGGGACTTTGAGGAAAGTCGGATATTTCTGGAGCACAATTAAAGGAAAACTCTTACCTGTTGGAGCTGAGGAAGACTCGGAGAGTGCTCAGGCTCAACCTGCTAATTCCAAGGAGGGACAAGCAGAATCAAGAGTTAGTACAGTGGCAAGGAGAATTCGCTTTGAGATGGAGGAAGTTGAGGAAGAGAGAAGTCAGGAAGGACTTCAATCTAGAAGGAAGAGGTCAATTGATGAAGAAATTATCTCTCCTACCTTGAAATCCTCTGAACCGGTAATTTCTTATTCATTTGTGAGAGAAGCTGTTGTGGAGAGGACTGCACCGATAGAGGAACCAGTAGCTCAACCGGAAATTCAGCTAGAACCTCAAACTGCTGCTGTGGCTGTTGAAGAAGCAATTCCACAAGAACAACTTATGGAGGCAGTGCCTGGTGAAGAAGTGGCCCGACCTCAAGAAGTTCATGAAAATATTGTTCTTGATCATTAAGTAGAAGTCAGAGAGACTACTGTTCGTGATGAACATACTTCTGAAGCTAATACAGAAGTACTTCAGGAAGAATTTTCAGTGGAAGAATTTCAGGCTTCAAAAGCTAGTTCAGTGGATCAACCTTGTCAGGACAAGGACAAAGAACAATCAGATGCAGATTCTTTACCACTTGCCTTGCCTCATCAACCTATTTCTGATTCTGGACATGAGAATCAAGCACAGGGTGCCCCTGATTTGAGAAAAGAAGAAGTTGTTGAGTTATATAAGCGTATTTCTCAGTTAGAATCTGAGAATGATAGTCTCAGAAATTCTCTGAACTTAGAGCAGTTGAAGTTTCAGAAGCTGAAAGAATCTACTGTTTCAAGACAGGAAGTAGATTTGTTTAAAACTGATATGTTGCATGCTGTTGATCAGTTAAAATCAGAGATGGTAAAGAAAGATGATTTGGCTGAGATGAAGATTTACATGGAGAATAAATTTGAATCTGTTGCAAATAGTGCTGTGAGTGGATCAGGTTCTTCACCTGATTTGATTCGAAGATTTCAAGCAATTACTGGAGCACTGAGCAATATGAGTGACAGATTACACGATCTTCAGTGTAATAGTGCCCCTTTGTCAGTTTTGCTAGATAATCAGAAATTTTTGGTAGATCAGTTGACATCTGGAGAGCAACCGATTAGGATTCTTTTGAATCAGTTATCAGAAAAGCTGGCTCTTTTTGTTGAAAAAGAAGAAAGAATGCATGAGTTTTTCAGAGTTAATTTGATTGAAGATATTCATATGACTCAGGAGAACAGGGATCTTATCATCAAGTTAGGAGATGGGATGATGAAGAGGCTTCGAGAACAGTTTACAGAGATCAAGACCGTAATTCAAAGGAGATAGACACCTTTTTCCCTGTCTTATCCCTAAACCTTGATTCCTCTGTATATCACTGTCGTAGCTTGTGAATAAAAATTCTTTTTTTATCTTTTTTGTTTTATTATTTATTGATTTATGATTAAGTTAGCCAGTATACAAAATTCACTTATTCATATCCAGTTAATTATAGCATTTACTTATAGTTCAGTGCAATATTGAATGTGTTCAAATCCGTAATTTTTCATTCTTTTTGATATCACAAAAAGGGGGAGAATTTGGATAAACACAACATTTAAATTCATTCGTTTCCTATGAAGAAATTTGGATATATAGGAGCATTTGGATATATACGACATTTATCTTTTATCTATTTGAAAATTTATTTTTATGGGAGTTATGGGGGAGAAATTTTATAGTTAAATATTGTTTTAATCCTTTCAAAATTATAAAATTTTATAAAACTTTTTTTTCAATCAAGATTGCAATTAAATTAGTTCTATTATTTTATGGGTTTTGTGATCATCAAAAAGGGGGAGATTGTTGAGCAATGTATTGTTTTTAAACAAATCAAAATAATGTTTTTTAAAGGGGGAGACTATTTTAAATAATACTCTGTCTCTTTATGATGATTTTGATGCTCACAAATACCCTTAATTATTTACTAATTATTTCGTTGAGTATTTTGCAGGAATTTATTTTATATAACGAGATTTTATACTTCATTTATTCCGAGATCAATTTTAGCGTATTCTGGAATCACTGTAGCGCGAGATCAATTTTAGCGCGTACTGGAATCACTGTTCATACCCTACGTTGATGAACGTAACGTATGGATGAAAAAGTTTACTTTTTATGTTATTTTGAAACGTATGGTTAATGAACCTTACGTTGTTGAAAAGTATGGAAGAAGAACATTACGTTTGGAAGGAACCTTACGTTTTCGTTGTTGAAAAGTATGGAAGAGAAACCGTACGTTAGTTTTCAGTGTTGAGTTTGTTTCTCAAAAGTATGGATCATCAACCTTACTTTTATAATCAACCGTACGTTCTTTGAAGAGTTGAAGCAAGACAAAGTATGGATGATCAACCCTACGTTTGAATGCTGAAGAGAAAGTATGTATGTTCAACCTTACGTTCTGAACCTTACGTTCTGAACCTTACGTTTGTGAACCCTACGTTTGGAGCCACGTCATCAACCCTACGTTTGGCGTCGGGATATTTTTGACAGACGATATTTTCTTTTGAATTAGTCAATCAAGCGGATTATTAGGCGGATTTCGAGCTGATTCTTAAATACGACTTTGACTGAATCAAAGACGATTTACAACGGATTAGTGATTGATTTAAACGGAGCTTTTTATGCCGATTCTTCAGGGGAGTTACAACGGCTTTGTTATTTCATTTAATATCGCGAATCTAAAGGAGATTTTCATGGATCTATTTATGCGGAAGATTTTCTCAGATTTGAATATATGTTCTATCTTGGAAACTTCGGAGATATATATATACACGGGAAAGTGTGTGAAATATAGAGTTATTGATCTTTTGACGAGCAAGAAAACAGAGACTGTGAAAAGGCGTTCTTTTCTGTGATTGAGAAGAAGTGTAAAAATCCTTTTTACCGAAAGAAGATCTTGATAGCAGATTCACGTGTTCTACATCGACTACCTGTTGTGAATCTACTGCTGCTGAAGTTGTGAAGTTTCTGGTAATATCTATTGCAACTGGATCGACTCAGAACTGTTTTGATTACAGATCTTTATTTTCTGAAGACAACGATCTATCTACTGTCAATTGCATTCTGTTGCAATTGTGAAGAACAACTGGAGAAGTGTTTCTTTATCGAAACCTTTTTTATTTTTGAGTGATCAGCTTCTCGTTCTAAGCTGTGTGGGTTCGTGTTTGAACCAGGAAGGCTGTGTGTGCCTGAATCTTGTAAAGGTGTCAACTGCCTGTACTCAGTTGTGGACGGGTCTGTGGAAACGAGGACCAGATAGTGAAAATCACCAAGCTCGTGGATTTGAGCGTTGGTGGAGTGGACTAGGGGCCTTCTGTTCCCCGAACCACTATACATCCGTGTGTTCATGCTTTTACTTTTTCCGCTGCATATTTAATCGTGCAAAAGCATAGTGAACAGAATTTGTCTAAATTGAAGAGATTGTAATAATTTGAAAAAGACACAATTCACCCCCCTCTTGTGTATAATCCGTAGATTCAGATCCAACAACATGTTCTAATTTTATTTATAAACAGTGGAAATGATAACAAATGAAGGGTTGTGCTCAAACACATTATAAGGGAAACATCTAACTGAATTAATCATGTCATAAAAATCTAATAAATTTTACAGATGTAATAGGTAAACAACATGAATCCATAATCAAATTGATACTAGGATCCTTCTATATATAGGAAAATCAATGAAAACATGTATAATAATAATATAAACCTCATAAATACGTAATGTATAATTTAAAAAACATTAACCTATGCTCCAGATCTTGTTCCATGATATTCACCATCAAAAGCATTGTCAATACATTCTATTTTCTAGGCCCTATATCAACACACCATCCAGTTATCAGATGAGGGATACAATAAAATTCTTATTTTTCCTCATGATGCATATTAATACATCAAGAGGCTATACATTTTTGATCCCCATACATCTCCATATTATTTCTGATGACTTCACCATAAGAGTCAACATGACTCTTCATACTATTCCCTAGGGAACCTCTTACGGAATAAGAACATGCTTATGCATATGATGAAAAATTCACAATATCATTACATCATAAACAACTTTTCAAAGTCAATAATCGTACATAATGAAATTTATTTTCCCCACATCTATAGAAGGGAAAATAGGATCATAAAAAATCCTGAAAATTAGGGGATAATTTAATAATACATAGTAAAATATACAATAATATTCATTAATAGAATAACAATATATTTTAATCCAATAATTTTCCACATGTATATAGAAATAATTTATCTCTAAGTGAACATAATCTAATCTAAAGTATTTAGAATGTGATGTTCACACCAAATGGTGAAAATAAAACACATCTAGGTAATACTGGAATAACATGATAATAATAAATCAAGTGAAAGAAGGGGGATATGATTTAAAAAAAGATAATGTAAAAAGTAAGGAATAGTCAGAAAATGGATTGTGTTGAAAAAATTTGTATCCCTAGAAAAGGATAGTGATTAACACAAACTATTATCAATTGGATGAATTTGGAAAACATATATGTTCAGAAGAACTATAAGAACTCAATGAACAAATGTTGTGTTACTAAAAATCCCTACCACTGGGAAAACTAAATCAATATCCAATTGAATTAGGGAAATGATTTTATAGTAAATATAGATAAATAATAGGATTATGATGAGAATATAACCACGTGTATTGAATGTACCTAAAAAAGGAAACACAGTGCAACAAATGAATTATATCTCAAATAATATGAATTGATTGTAAGAAAACCTTTGAGGATTGAGTAACACTGTAATCAATCCCAATGAAGTAGATGTATTTTAATTGAACATAAAATAACAAAGAATAAAAATATTAAATGATGTGATATGGGAAATATGTATCATATATACCACCAAAAGTTAATTATATCAATAATACCAAACATGTCTCAATAAGAAGAATTATTGATAAAAACTAATATAACATTTAGTACATTAGATTCAAAATCCCATGAGAAATATAACATGAAATGACATATTTAATATCATAAAACATAATATAATCCGAAGAAAAAATAACAATTTGGTTGTATGTAAAAAATAAAAAAGTAAACTACGTATAAAATATAAACATGTATGGATAATGTGAAATTTATACTGAAATCATTATCGTATTTCCTTTTCTTAGTTGACCACTCTAAAACTTACTTTCAAAAAAACATAACTAAATAAATAAAATATTTTAGAACTATAAACATATATATTATATGTTTTTACTCCATTTTATATTTTTTTATCATGAGTAAATTAAATATTTGTAGCAAATTATAGTCATTGGGTGTTAATTACATTAACTATTTAGCATATTTGTAATAATATTAACATCATTACCCATATGTTTATTATGATTTCACTGTTGATATATAATTTTAAAATACGTATCAAATAATATTTTTTATTTATAATAATATTTTTTAATTTAATTTGTGTTTATGTTACATTAAAGTAAATCTAAATTCATAACGTCTTATTTCATTATTTTTGTTGTCGAAGATAATTTATTTGTAACAAATTATATAAATTATATAAATATTTTTAAACTATAAAGTGATCCTTATATTATTATTATCATATAATAATATTGGTATTTATTTTACCATAGTCATTTAGGAACATATTTTAAAGATTTTCTCATGTAGATTGTTAAACCAACCCAAACATTAACACAATTTAACTCGATTGGTTAGTATGATCAAGGAGGTGTTTATTTTGATACAATAATATTATAAAAAAATTAATGGTATTTTTTATTAATTTATAATGTTGAACAATATTTTAATATGTTTTTATAAATAATTAAATACTAAAAGAAAAACATAATAAATTATTTTTCATTTAGGTAGTACTTCACACACATGATCAATTGAAATTCCATGGTTTTTCTACATGGATGGAAATTAGTAAATAATGGTTCTAAAAATAATATAACAACACACACACATATATATATATATATATTAATGATAGTTAATACATCATATATTTATGTTGAAAAGTTAATTGGAAGAGTATAATTAAGAATAGAACTTATTTGTGAGATTATGCTTACGACAAGGACATGAATTTTCTATGGAAATACTCTATAATTTAAAGATATTAGTAAATATATAAGTTCCCATGGTATTATGAACATGGAAGAGGGTTACGAAGATATTATAATTGTATATTTTGAAGGTTTAATTCTAATAATAGGTGTTTATTTATGTGTTTAAGATGTTACCCTTTTATAAGCTAAGGAAATTGTAGTATTGGGAGTAACCCTTATATTTTGAATAATGTGAGATTTTTATTCATGTGTAATGAGACATAAAATGGAATAACTAATACATTATCATTATTATGGTCAAAACAAAACCTCATCGACTACTTTTTTATAAATGTTTTTGTGTATTTGGGCTTTTTATTTTCACTTTTCTACTATAACACAAATCTACATTTTCCGTAGTGATTTATTTTATTTTACAACATTAATATTGGACCTATTACTTATTTCGATACATAAAAATTCAAATTTGAAAATAATTTCTTCGATTGAAATTTATAATGGTGTCAAATATTAATTTTATAATATGTACATTTAATCTAGTAAATGGTTTTTTGAGAAAAAAAATTTATGAAAATTAAATGAATATATAATATAAAACTACCTCGAATACTAATTTTAAACACTTAAATTGGTTTATGATAATGTAAATAATTGATTATACTCTCTCATAGAAAGACAAAACCAATTCTTCATTGATAAATACTAGATTCAATGAAAGGTCCAAAAACATTTTTTATATTACATTAATATTTTAATTTGTTATAAGAATGATTTATAGGTTTTATAAGTTCAAAAATAATTTCAAAATGAAAAATTGTATTTTTTTAATTTCAATTTTTTAATTTAATTGGTTGTGAATCTTCTCAGATACACATCAATAGAGATTAAATCATGTAAATTAAAATTTTATTAAATTCCACATTATTCGACTAAATATCCTCTTCCTAAAAATGGAACAAAAAAATCATATTATGTTAACTATTATCTGAGTAATTAAAAAAGATTTCTATTTTCTTAATTAAATTTCATGAAATTTTTAATTTCAATTTTGGAATAAAATAAAAAAATAAATTTAAAATTCCATTTTTGTTTTGAAAGGAAAATTTTAAATATTAACTATTATTATTATAATTTTATATCATTTAACAAATAAATTTTTTTGAACCAATTATAGATTTCGAACATAATTAAATATTATTCTAATTTTTCAATTAGTATAAATGTATATCTCATTCATGTGCTTTTTTATAAAAAAATTATTTTTTTGATAATAAATGATTTTATTAGACATTTTTGGTAAACTAAATAAATTTAATTTGTATTAAGTGTATCAAAAAATTTATATATGTATATAATTCATAAATTTATTACTCCAATTTTGTCCCTCTAATTCAATTAATAGGTTTTAATGATCAGACATAATTTTGTTTTTTTTAACTTAATATATCAAAATGACATTTATGTTCGATGATGTGTTTGGAGGAGGTCATCGAATACAATTCCTTATTAAAATTAACCATAAATTATAATTTTTGAGTGCTACATTCACCCCTCATTAAAAAAATTGAGAACTCACAATTTTACTCATGCTAATTTATATTGGGTACTCATAACTAATCGTAAAAATCTATATGATCATGGGTTTATTTATGATGTGGAATGAGATTTAAACATAATAAATGATATTAAAATTAATCTATAGTGGGATTTAATCCATTAAAAATTTTACAAATAATTATTCTAATTTAATACTTCATTCATTTATAAGGATCAACATCACAACAACCAAGAAACATATTTATTTTTTAATCATACAACTAAGGGTTCTTATTAAATAATAATTATATATTAGACGGTGAAAACATACATGGCATAGGAAATTCAAAAACACATATTCAAAACTCAATATTTTATTCATTAGTAATATTTTTATAGGATTATACTTTTTCACATGATTTTTCCTAACCATATCACTTGTTGGCCCTTTGATTCGGACCTTGAGAAACATAATTCCAAAAACTCATGAAATTGAAGCAAAAAATATAAATATCCTCTTTAACTCCCATACAACTTATATTTTATTGACCCTCATCACTTGATCTCTCATGATACTCAACTATTCTTTAATTTTTTTGTGTTTGGGAGTTCTAAAATGATCTCATTATTAATCATATTTTGCGATATATGGTTTGGAGTTATCATATGATTTTTCACTCAACTCCCATTTTGTTGGGTAGTTCATTGAGTTAATATTTATATTTTCCCTCTTATCCATTATTACTTCTAGTTACACCCATTAATAACAAGAACGGGTTGACATGAATGGGAAAATATTATCAATAGGTCTAAATATCATAACAAGAACCATAAATTGGATACAATTATAAAAAAGTAAACATTATCCTTAAATTACTCTTTAACTACTTTAGTTCAACATATATTTATATTAAGTTAAGATATATAATTTATAGCTCTACCTAGGTTACATTTAGTTGTCTTCTCTTAGAACATAATACATAAAATAAATATTCCCAATTATTGTGAACATTATTAAAATATATTAATCCCCAAAATCATTGATATCTATTCTCTCAAAATCAAACATATCCCTCAAAAAAATTAATAATTTCTACCATCAAATTTCCATGTTTTTATATACCCAAAAAAATACTCTCAGGTACATAACATTACCAAAAACTATATGAATCTCGAAGACATGAACAACATGATTATATATTCCATGAAAAAATAAACTATTTATTGAACCCTAAAAGGGTGTTGTCCACTAGTTTATGACGTCTCATATTTTTTATATATTTATGATAATCCTTAATATGATATAAACATGACCAAAAATATCATGAATAAATTTTCAATCCCATGTTTACCAGTCATTATTTAACATAATTCATTAGAATTAGAAGTTACATTATTTTCTCATCATCGTGATTATATTAAACATAAGATTTATCCATATTTCAATGTTTTTTTTCATAAAGTTATCCAATAATATAAAACTTATTATAAATTATTTTTCAATGATATTATTACCAATTACTGTATGTTTTTAAACCATTGATTCCAAAATACTAAATGATGATACTTATATGTTTTGCATAATCCTTAATAACACTTTCAATATATTAAAATAACATTGATATGTATCAATCACTAATGAGGACAACTAATTGTGTCAATAAATATTCTATATTATTATGGGATCTATACAACCATTTTTAATAAAATAAAAAACACTTTTTATTTAATAATATTTATTTATTTATATTCTCAACCAATTAATTATGATCCCTTATTTAGTTATAAGACGTAGTAGATTCTAAAAATATACTATTCTAAAATTCATTTTTTATCATGTTTCAATAAAATAATAAAACCGAAATGGTTATGAAAATATCTAATATATATAAATATATATATATGTGTGTGAAAAAGTAAATCTGAATATTTTACAATTATAACACCTTTGTTTTAAACATATGATATTTTTTTGATAAACTTATGACTCTTATTTGATAAATACATGGTTATTTATGGTAACAATTAAATTATGTTCTCTACTATAATTAGACAAAAAATTTATTGAGTCCCTCATAATGTTTTGTGAAGATTATTTGATTAAACAAAACATATCCCCTTAGAGTTTGACATTCAGTATTTAGTCATAGGTCAAATCATTAACAATCATAACGATGATTGATTTAATGATGAACTACCATTTTGGGGATATTTCAACTGGGTGAATAAATTATATATCCACATGCAATTTCTAGTCTCCACATTAGTATATATTGTTATCAAAAATAGTATAATCTAAATTTTATGAAAACATCTTGAAGTTATCCTATATGAAGACTTATTTATTGGGTTTTTTCTAATGTTATCCTATCATAATCCCCAAATAAAATGTGTGTTATTCCTTTAGAATTAAATCATTTACTATTAGAAAGGATTATCAATACATTTGAAATTTTTATCAACCTCAACATATCAATTTGTTGACAATCATAAACAAATTCTCTAATCTACAAGGTTATCTAAACATTTCTTTGGATTCTAACTATTAAACCCCATACTTGCACTCATGAGTTCAGTTCTCATAGAATCATACATGATATAATATCATTGATACCATCTATACAATATTAAATAAAACCATTAATGATGTCAAAATAAAAAAATTATTATTTGAAAACGTACATCCCAATGATATTTTTTAAAAAACATTTGAGAAATAGTAAAAAAAACATAAACCCATAATTTCCATATTCTTTGTATCAAATCAGTGTATTAATATTATATTTGAAACTACTCAATCTATAATTAATCGTTAAAATATCCCTTAAATTATTTTACACATGATATCCTTCAAAAAATTTCATTTTCACTAAAATTATTCACCACCTAGTTAAATTGAAACATAAGTATCCTTGAACTCCAATACTCAAATAGTAAAACATATAACCGAATCAATTATTGTTTGTAAATAAAAAAGAATTATTTAAAGGCTTCGAAAAAAACATGAATCCCAAAATGATATTAATATAGGATCACCCCATATTAATGAAAGTAAATAGATACATGGATATCAATAATACAGATCTCAGACACATGTAATTCTAATATTAAACATCAAAAATCCACTCTCAACGACTTATTCCATGATAATTTTATTTATTGATACCATAGTTATAAAATATTGTGGTAAAGTCCTTATGTCAAGACACTATTCCATTATAGGATGAGGAATAGACCAAAACCAAAAATATATTAAGTCATTAGACCTGTTGATGCATCATAGAGATGTATGTCCTCAATCCCAACCTATCATCTAATTTTGTCCAATGCTTTTACAATAAGATTAACTAATACATTTATTATCATTCCCTATAAAACATCATAAATAATAAGAACATGGATTTGTATATATATAATAATATGGTATATCAATACAATGTAATCCTTGTTTAGTAATGTATACCAATCTAAAATATCTATACTTCTACCAATGTTAATTTTTTGGATAAGATAATCGTAACCCATAATGAGAATGATTTGGAATGGCCATGAAAACCTAATTCAACTGTTTAATAATAATTTTAATTTGAATAAAAATATAGGTTACCCAATACATTCCACATGTAAATAGAATAATGGTTTTTAGGTGAACAATGTATAATTGGAATTATATAAAATTTGATGTTCAAACCATAAAAAGAAATAGTAATATTGCTATGTCAATATTGGAATAACATGATCATTGGCGATCAAAATAATGATGATGGATCATTTCAAAAAATATAAAAAAAAAGTGAGTAGTACTCATAAAATTTATTATATGGTAATAATTTATATCCACATAAAACAATGATAGGATACAACATTTTATAATCAATCAGCAAAATGTGGTAAACATATTTCTTTTAATATAATTATCATAACAGAATAAATAAAAGTTGAATTAAAAAATAAAAAATTTTGGGAAAAAACTATATTTATATCCATTTTAATTATTGGAAAATATTTCCCTAAAAAATATAATTAAAATAAAGTATTATGATAACAATATACCAATAAGCGGTGAATGTGGTTAAGGACTTCTTTTTTGTTTAGATATAATATCATTATAACTGTAGTATAATGGTTTTATTTTTATGTATTAAATTGAAAATACCATCCAAAATACCTTCCATACAACCCTCCTTAGTTACTACCATCCCTTTTAGACCAAAAACCCATTTTAGGAGGGATTTAGGCATAATCCTGATGAGGTTTTCTGAAGAAGAGGTATAGTTATTAAGAATGAATTTTTATTTTATTTATTTTTATAACTAAAAAATATAATAATAAATTATTATAAAATAAAATAAATATTATATCCCGTATACTAATATGTTATTAATTCAATGTAATTACCTGAATTCATCTCCTTTTCCATCAAATGGGAAATGAAATTATCAATCATGTGTACGGTGGACTATCACCTCTCGAATTGATGTAATTAATTTTCTATCACCACCAATAATGAATCATTATAGTGAATGATTTTACACACATATATATATTATATTTATTGAGAAAATTTTGATCTAAAATTATAATATCATATCTACCATTTTACTTTCCAATCCATTGGAAAACAATAACTTCACTCATACATACATGTGAACTACCTCCTCTTCGAAGCGATGTGAGTAATTTTTTATTTTTTTGGAATCAATTTTGTTAAAGTTGTATATAATTAAAAAAATGATTTATATTATATAATAATGATTTATGAAAAGAGAGTTACTATTTTGGTTTCTTACATCCATCCATCAAAAAATGAAAACAACGTTTATGCGTATGTTTAGCCTACTGTCTTCACGAAAAATGTGACACATTTTTCAATCTATAAATTTTTAGACTATTATAAATAGTAATATAATTATTATATATGAAATTAATTTCATTTTTAATATTATTTATTTTATTTATCCATGATAAATGTACATGTACTAAAACTAAAAAACCAAAACACATGTGAAAATTGATGTTGGTTTCACATAAAATGGTGTTTTTTAATAATAAATTCATAATAAATGGGTGAAATGATTATATAAGTAATTCATATATGGTATGATATATAAAAATATGGGTATTTAATATATTTATAATTAACATATATTTATTATACATGATTTTAGATCATGTATGAAATAATTCATACATGAGGTAATGGTTTTTCAATAGTTTGTTACTTCCTTGAGACATAAGACATATTCACCACTTAATTATTATGATTACATTGTGTACTACCCCTGAATTAGGATTAAAAATATTCATTATAAAATTAATAGACTTAAAAATCAAATTAAGGTTATATATTTCATGTGTATTATGATAAAAATATACAAAGTGGTGAGGGTTGATTTCACAATCTCCTCAATATTCAGAGTTATTTAAGTAAGATCCACCACTGGGGGGATTATTTGAATCTATTTATATTAAATAAGTGGTACTTTATTTTTATCAGGTTCTTCATGAAATTTTCAGATAATAGTATAATTTTCGAGTCTTTATTAATTAAATGATTGAAAAATTTTTGTTAGTATACATGACATTATCATTATTTTCAATTATAAATGATATTTCATACATATTAATACATTCCTTTTAATATTATAAATAATATTTTTAATAATATATAATGATTTCATATAAAGTCTATTTTTACCCATAAATATATATTTTTTAAATAAATAATGTAATATTTCTGAAGTTTTCCAAAGAAATATAAATTCACTTTTTATAAAAAATATTGAAATCAATGTTTTTATTACATACACGAAAAGAAAATAATTTTCCACTGTAATGAAAAATCAATTCTCTGAGGATTTCAACAAAAATTTTCCACGCACTATTAATATAAAAAAAATCTGATAATTGTATAAATGTTTAATTTAAAAACATATTTTCATTGTGAAAAATGGTTTTCTCCATAATATTGTTTATTTTGGAAACTTTTATTGTATTCTTCTTAATGAATGACAAAACCCCTTATTTATATTTTTACCCATCTAGAGAGATGTTATAATGACACCATACTTATTATTTTTATTTATTTTTGAAGATCTATTTGACTAGAGATGTTCTATTTTGATACCTCTCTCCATATTACTCAAGAAGGTTTACAGTTATAGTTATTGAATAATTACATTTTTATCAATTCATGTTATCATTTTTAATAAAAAAATTTACAATGATTATGTTTCTACCCTTTAATATGAGGAATGAATTTGTCCTATTAAGTGATGGGTATGGTCTTATATAACCCCTTGAAGTATCAGTAGGTGTAATTACACAAACTAGATTGGGTACTTAGATGAGGAATTACCCTTTTATGTAAGATATATTTTTTTCAAGGATTAATTATATATTTATAATGTCCAAAAATCTGAATTACCAAATAATGAGTTGTTTTATTAATAATATTTGATTATTATAATATTTATGATATTCATGGATAATTTTCAATCTCATGTGATTATTTATATTAGATTATTTTATCGTCATTTATTATTTAAATATTATTCATTGTGCCCATGTTAATGATTAAATATCATTTTCTCTAAGTGATTTACATTTCAATTTTGATTGTTTCTTAATTATTTATGATAGCTTCCACTATATTTATACAATTACATAGAAACTAATCTCATGTCTTTCTTATATTTATTTTCCCTTTGATTCCAAGATCTGTATATTGATTGATAGATAGGGATATGCTAAATAGATTTGTGGTGTTCTTGAATAAAATGTTATGATTTCATTTATATTTTCAAATTCACTGGTGGAGTCATATATGGATCTATTTCAAAAATAATAATAAACAATATAGTCCTTTAGGATTCAATAGAATGTATCATATTCCTATGAAATAATGTATCCACTGATTGTAGCCTACAGAAGTCGTGGTATTTACCAAAGGTAGTTGAGGAAGTTTAGTAGATACCCTGGAAACTAGATTTATAAAATCATGAGTTATGGAATATAACCCTACTATTGCATTTTTAGACAACTCTAATTATATGATAAGATCCTACTGTTTGGTAAAGTTTGAAATTATGTGGTTTTCTTAGAAATATATCCCCATATAGGTATTATATGTGGTTGTGGATATAGAATAGATGTACCTCATGATAATAAATCGAAAAATGAGGCATTGGGATTTTACTTCATATTCATTAGGGGTATGATAATGAGCTGTTCTAGATACGTAGTTATATACTCTTAGATGATATGTTTATTTTAATTCACATTTTATTTTCAAATCATTATGATGTATTTGAAAATAATTTTAGTATTTGAGAACATTCCCAAAGAAACAATGTTCAGGACTCTAACATTATCTTCGCATAAATATTTCAATTAATTTTAACATTTTCACTATTATTGGTGTAATATGATAATTCTAAAAGATTTTATTAAATATTTATTTCAATTTAACTAAATTTGGTTGATAGAATGTGTTATACACTACACTGAGTTTTAGTGAACCATTGAACACAATTATAATTATTATTTAAATAATTTTATTTTTAACTATGCATTAAACATGGAATAATAAATGTGAATAAAAATATATTAAATATTAATTTTTATCTTTTTATAAAATGAAAACATAAGGATGAAAAATACTTAATTTCAGGTAATCTTTTAATATGTTTTGAAAATAATATTATCTCATGAAATATTTATTAAATTTCCATTCATAAACAATAATAAAATTAATTTTTCGAAATTTTAATAAATTAATTTTAAAAAATAAATATAATTTCTAAATATATAATTCCAATTTAATTTTACAGGTAATTATTTTCTTGTTTTTTAAAAGGAATAAAGTTTCTATGAATAATGTAAAATAATTATTTATTGAAAACAACAGTTTTGTTTAATGAATTTATAAGGTTTATTTTTTAATAAAAAGAGTCTAAAATGTAATATAATTTCAATATTATATAAATTAATACTATTTAGGATATTTAAATTATTTATATTTGTTATTTATATATAAAAATAATTTATACTTTTGAACATTTTCCATTTGAAAAAACCAATTTCCCATCTTGTCTATGCGTGTAATTTTAATTCCCATTTTTAGACATATGTGAATGGAATTAGGAAAAATGGATTCCATAATCTTAATAAGAATTATTTATATCATATAATATTATAGTATTACTTTTTTAACATAATTAGTAGAAAAAATACTAAATAGTTATTTACCATGTTAAAGCTAAAAATGGGTTTACGGTTGTGTTAAACTAAAATGATATCGGTTAAGAATGATCCAAACCTTGTCTAAAACCAATTATATGTTTCTATTTCTACCCCAGAATATCTAATTATATAGATTTTTCCTTTTTTGAGCATTTTTTATTGTTAAAAATGTGGGTACACATTTTTCTTTCAAAATATTAGAGGTGTGCCACTCACCTCAATTATCAAATGTCACTTCTTATCCTCTCCTCTTCCCACATCCAAATACATTCGGTACAGACACTCCATGACCATATATCTTCTTTACTAGTCTCTTATTTTCAATGAATCCTTTGGAGGGCATGAAATACAACCTTTGATTCATTTTATGTCAAACAAATTGATATTACCCAAATAAGAGGTAATGTTCTTCAATGAGCATTTTTATTTTTTTATTCCTCCACCGAATTTAATTATTATGAAACCATGATGGTATATTATAATTCTTATGATACATATAATAATATGTTTTTATATTAATTTCATGACCTAAAACCATATAAACATCCATAAAATTGGATACACAATTATATTTTTATAAATGTGAGACTATCGCCTCACGAACTAATGTTATTCATTTTCCATCACCGCCCATCATGGATGGATATAATTATTTATTTAATATTTATATATTATATTAATGATATTATTATAATTTTTATCTATCAATTGACATATAAATTATCAATTTATATTCTGTGGGAATATGATCATGTCACTCTGGTGTACGATGGACTACCACTTCCGGAAGCCATGTTATTTATTCATAAATTACAAAGAATATAATAAAGATCCATTTCAGGAATATATTTTATAAATTTGAAATAATAATTATTCTAAAATTTTAATATATTATTCTCCATTATTATTTTCAATCCATTGAGAATATGGTTAAAATGACCAGTCGTATATATGACCCCCCTTTTCAATGAGTGGTGTATTAAATTTTTCACCGCTAAATTTTACAGATTACTCTAAATACATATATAATAAATATATATAATATCTATTTCATAGTTAATATTCTATATATTTTGAAACCATTATAAAATTAATAGTTATATAGAAATAAAAAATCAACACATACATAAACATAATGTTATTGTTGTTTGAAACATGGATACAACATGGAATTGTTAATAAACATGTAATAAAAGGTCATAATTAAATCATATATGACATGATATATATATGGTTATTTAACATATTTATAATTATATTTTATTTGTTATTTCTAATGTCCAAAAATTTATGAAGTATGTCGAGGTCTAAGGTAACAGAATTTTGTGTGAATTTATCTTATATGGGACATACATTATTTTATGCATGTATCATCATTTTTGACATGTATATACAACCCATTTTACATTTAATATTATGAATATAAATTTATGCATTATATTTTATTTTTATTTTTATTTTATTCGATAATGAGGCTATATATTCAAAAGATTCCATTGTACTAAGGGTTTGATGTCACAATATCATCATTCGTTAGAACTATTTATTAATATGATTTTGATGATGAAATATTACGATACATATCTCAAGAAGATTATTTATCTTTATATCTAGTATTTATGTTAGGAAAATGTGGTTTTACCATTATTTTCATCTTTTATTTTACTCAAGAGTTCAAAATGATGTTTTTAATTAAAATAAACTGTATTTTTTCCCACAGTCAAATACCTTTATCTTCTGCAATAATTTTTTAAAAAAATATATATTTTTTTAATTATATCAATGATTTATTAAATGAATTTTTATCCATTTATTAATTTTTATAACAATTTTTTAATGAAATATTAATTTCATTTTCCAATGAAGGATCATTTGGATTGTACCAAAAGTTTGAAAGAAAACATTTTTTTAATGTGTATGGCATGAATTGATATTTCCTAACATCATTTCCATTATTTTATTTGAAGAATACTATTTAGGATTTCAAGTATATTTTAGAATAAAGGGTTTTCCACAATATATTATGAATATGAAATCTTTTTAAATGTTACTTTTAAAGAAATATATTTATCACAAGAAATGTTCCTTCAGAATTTTATTTCAAAATAATTTTCCATCTGAGATTAAATACATTGACGATGATTACATTTTACAAGGGATATTATCCAAGATTAAAATTCTTGTTCTTTCCCTGAATAGTTTTTATTTATGATGAGAATATTGTTATGAAAACTATTTCTCGTCTGTGCGTTATAACTTCAAAAAATTTTATAAAAACTATATCATTATTCTATGGGTTATGATTTGATAAAATGATGAAATGATTATTAAACCGATATTTTTCCTATAAGTTATGTGATGATGAAATTTTTTTGAATCCCATTTCTTTTAATTGGTTTTGATATGATGAATATTTCATGATCTTGTGGAACACAATTGTTTTATTTTCATTACTTGATGAGTGGGTATTATATCTCCATCAAATCTATTATGAAAATATTGATATCCTATAAAATTAACAGGGTTGGGATTGGTAGTGAACCCATTTTAGTAATAGACTATGTACACAATGATAATCTTATGAGTAAGCATTGACGACTATGAAGTTTTTTTTGAGTGAACCCAATAAAATATGATAATATTGGAAATGATCCTTTAACTACAATGGAAATGAATTTAATGTTGTAGGATTATGTAGTAAGGCTATGATTTATGTCACTTTTAGGTTATCATGGTATATGTTCTTTAAAACATTTATTAGTCATGTCTTATAACAATCAAATAATTATGACATGGTACATGTTTATGATCAATGATATTCATTTTATGGTTTTCAAACATTATTATCTTATAATCATAGGCCTATTATCATGATATATTGGTATCTCCATTTTTTACCCTTACTAAGCATCTGAGTGCATCATTCCTTATGTTTCTATTCCATATTATTTGATGAAATGTATTATGTATGATAGGCCTAAGAATGATTTTAGAAATTAAAAACATAGTGGGAGATAACGAAGCTCACTTATGGGAAAATTTATTATGTATCCATGTTTCCAAAGACATTATACCTTACTGATCATCAGACATGTATTTGTGTAATATAATGAGTAATCATCTAAAATGAGGTAATATAAATGTATAAAATGTTTGGGACTTTATAGTGGGTATCATTAGAATGTTTTAGTTAATGATTCGAACTAGGATATAAAAACATTAATGATAACCATAACAATATTTATACAGATATATATGAGGATAATTTTATGAATTAGTCATAGAAGAGGAAAATGTCCTAGCATTTACATAAAGGATATAAAGACTAGTTTCTATGAAATTGCATCCCTTTATCGATTCTAAAAGAACATGTAGAAGTAGAACACAGGTACCTAGGGGAAATAACTCGAAAAAGTCACATTAAGCTAGACTCAATTTTTACCTGGTGTAGTAAAATTGGCATTACCTCACCAAGTTTAACACTCTTGGGGATATTCTTTTTGAAAGCTCAATTAATTTATGATTCATCATGAAGTATTTAAATTGACAAGGACTATGAATGAACTTGAATAATTTTATATTGAAAAAATTAAAAAATATTGATCCATGATTTATACATTCAATTAGTGGTTTTTTTAAGATTATATTCTTCTCTTAAAATGATTATTTTTCTGACACTATGAATTTTTGTTGTAGTCAATGGAAGGAAATTGAAATAACCCTATAAATACTGAGTATAGTGTACAATGAAATTATTGTCTGCCTATGTAGAGAAAAATTATATGATATACAATAAAAAATAACATTTATTTGCTCACCCAACACTCCCAAGATATGAATTAGGATGATCTTACAAAAGACTAATTGAAAAATAATTATTTACATTACTTTATGTGTAAATGAGTTCCTTTTAGTGGTTTCTCATATCCTCTAGTTCATGAACAGCAGATCAGTACTAATAAAATGATATTTTCTATTTTCTCTTTTTTAAAACATGAATATTTAATATTTTATATCAATAATTTTTAAAGAAATGTGGATCAATGGTGGACTCTCATCAAGAATCTATGGTACATTGATGAAATTTACTCTATAGAGTGAGATTAGGTTAATAGATTCTTTTTTGATAAGTACATCTGCAATATTATTCATAAAGAAATATAAAAGTGATTCCTTGAGATAATGTTGAAGGATGATGAATCTATTGGTTCCTATGAGGTAAATTTTACAAGAAATTTGATGTATACTACTTGTATTGTTGTCCAACAAGAATGTATGGTTGATCAATTCTTCTATGGATTAAGATGAGGTATCCAATTTGAATTTTTCATAGGTTATATCAATATCTATAAATAAATCGTCTAATATTATATGATGGTAGAAATAGTTATTAGAGTTACCAAAAAATATATTTGTTTCACAAATAATTGGAAGATAATGTTTAAAGGAAACTTTGAAAAACCAAGTAGAGAAAAAGATGTGTTTACCTTCATGCTCAATATTTTGAAGGAAAAAATTAGTAAAATTTTCATAAAGGGACTACTAAATGTTTTACGTGTGAGATGGAAGTTAATTGAGTAACTCATTTCATATAACCTAGGATGAAGTTAGCTAAGGATTCAAATTGTGAGAAGGATGCACAAAATAGACCACCTGGATAGAATTTTGTCAAATGGAAGGATTATGTGAAACATAATAACTTGTAGCAAAATATTTAGGTTAATGATGTTTATTAATGTGATAAACTAATTAAGGTGAGGGACAAAGTGAAATGTCATGAGATTACTATTTATGATGAGGGGTGTGATATTGATGAGGTTAAGGGTGCACTAACCATCCACCCTAGAATTACTAATGTCTGATTTGAATCTGGATCTATCCATTCATTAATATATTATTAATTTTCAAAAGGTGTAATGATTCCCCCCAAATGATTAGATATATAATTAGAATTGAAAACCACTAATGGTATGATGATCTCATATCATGTATATGATTACACTCTGGTTGACATTTATTAGAATCTACAACTTATAAATCTTATCATTCATCCTCTAATTGAATTTTATGTAATAGTAGGCATAGATGGAATTTCAATAAATAAATCCCACATTAATTTATGAGGAAGGAATGTAACATTAGATATTCTAAACCAATCTCTGATCATCTGTTAATGTGATGATATATATGATCTTCTAATAGAGATCCCTTCCATTGCATGGGTCTGTATTCTCATTCAAATTGAGTGTTTATCTCAGTTGATTTGGGTGAAACATTACATCAGTTATATGACTATTGTGTGGGAATTTATTGACGTCTTCATAGAAAATTTCCCAAGAATTCAACCAAAATATGAATTTATGTACTCAATTGAACTCACAACCGGTTCCATACTATTTCACAGACTCCTATAGAATAGATAGAATTTTCTCACTGCTGATGAAATCCATATCAAAAGGAAGGTCATGTTTACATTTATAATAACCAAGATATATCACAGTGGCTAACCTCTAGGCCACTCTCATTGAAGTAGTCTCGGGAGCCTCTACGGTATTACCAAAAAAACTTTTTTTTGTTTTTTAATATTTTGAAAATATTCAAACAAAATAGACAGTCAAATGATAAAAAACATAGTGAATATGAAATTTTGATGGACATAAGGAACAAATAAGAACATATAAAGGGTAGAATAAATCATAGAACACCAATAAAAATTATGAGAAAACATATTTTGAAGTCACAACATAAGGTTATATTGAACATGTACATACCCAGGATGATCCACCCTTGACTCCCTATCAATGATCTATAAGGGATAAAACCATGAATGCTAAACTCAATCAGTGTTTGGTCGATGGATTGATGAACACACCTATATCACCAAAAATAGCGACCACTCATGCATAGAATCACTTCCAACACACAATAACTCTCCCAAAAGTGATGAAATCGCCAAATAATATCACTCCAACCAAGAATTTCTCATTGGCTGGAGCGATTTTCAAATGGTCAAAAGTCACTAAAACCTTCTTAACCACTCAACTGAGGGAGTTAAGAGAATTGGGGGAAATAATGAAGGGAAATAAAGAAGGAAACCATAACAGAGCAATAATTATCCCACACACACCCCTATTCGCCTTCATAGTTTAGTCATAGTGATGAAAAGAAGATGATGATCGTAATGATTCATGGATCTCTATATTGTGTTTCCTTCTATAACATGAATAAATCCCTATAAACTATATCCCCATTTCAATAGATTCATGATAATTTAAAAAATAGATGAAGAAAAAACACAGAAACATCACCATTAAAACAAACATTTCAATTTAATTCACAATACAAAAACATAATCACTATATTTGTAGCATAGAAATGAAATCACAAAACAAAGAAATTGAAAGACGAAGGGTCGGTGGGGTTTCATCCCTAGGATAAATATTTTTCTCAAATTTCTATGGGTGAATCAATGGTGTTTTATAGATGAAGAATCGTGTTATTTAAAAAATTGAACACCAAAAAATAGTCAAACTATTACTAACTTGAAACAAACTTCATTGGTGTTCATTAACGCGCATGTCACCAACCTTCCCTGAAATCTCTATGAATGTAGTTAGCCTATTTCATTGAGTGTGTATCCCCTTTAACTTTTACAATGTTATCCCCCCCTTATAACATTGTCCTCCTTTTTTTGAGAAAATAGAGGTGCAAAACAACACACCATAGGTACGTTAAACATAAAAAAAATATTACCTAATTTGATTAAATCAGTATAAAAATAAATATATAAATATATATTATTACAACTATAATTAATATTAATATATCTAAAAATGAATATTAATAAAATATATATATTATTTAATTAAAATCATAAATAACAAAATATATTAATATATATAATAGTAATTATATTTATCAACAATTAAATAAATATTAACTAATTTTCTTATATTATTATACATATATATAAATTTTAATATATATATATTTATTATTATAAATTAAATATTATACTATTAAAATTATAAGATATATTATATCGTATTATATTATATAAAATAATTTAAAAAGATGATAATCTGGGTGAAGTGTTGGGTAATTGTGAGGGATAGTGAAATGGGGAGGGGTTAACTTGATAGAGGGAAAAGGGGGGATCAGGTAAGGTTGGTGCATCACAGTAAGTTGAAATAGGGGAAATAGAAAGGGGATTCATTAGTGGTCATGGATCGTGGTATCTAGGCTTCTAGAATTAGAGGTGTGGGTAGTTCTAGGAAGGTAGGAGGTGGCATCAAGAGAAAATATCTGGGAGGTGGTCGGTTGTGCAGGTGACATTGAGAGGTAGATCTGGATCGGGGGGTTTTCAAACAGTGGTGTCAAAACTCATTGGATTGCATGCTCAAACATTGGATATTCTTAAATTATGTTCTCAAATCTAGTTTAAAATGGGTATTTATTATTTAGGCATTGAATTTGTGGTAATTTGTTTTTTGGACCACCAAAAATGGATAGAGTTTAGGTTTTTTCTTTGATTAATTTTTTCCTAGTTTATCATTGAATATATGTTTTTTTGTGTTTTTTATCAGATGGAAAGAGAGGAAGATGCTGAAATATAGGGGAAACTAGTGGTGATAAATTGAGTCACTATTTCAACGGATGGGTATGGAAGTGACTAGTTGAGTCCCCAATGGGAAAAGAGTACAAACACATGTGGTGGAATAAGGAAAGCACTGGAGATTACTTAATTAGTCACTTTCTAGGGTAGCAGTGGGAGGAAAAAGAGGAATCAGTGATTTGAGTCACCCATTAGTGGAAGAGGATTATTAATGGTGAGATAGAAGAATGATTTTGGCAGTGAGTTGGGAGTCACTTCTAGAGAACCAGGTGGTGGGTTGGGATAAAAATGAAACCGGAGAGATGGTGGAGGTGAGTCACTATTTCACGAGTGGTTGTAAGGAAAAATAAATACTTGTGGTGGGTACCTACAAAAAACAATCACCAAAAAAAATTAAACATAAATAAAATAGATAAACTATTAAAAATCAATTCACTAAAATTATAAAAGAATTAAAAATTAAAACATTAAAAATCACATTTTAAATTACTAAATTCCAAATTATCTCGATTATAATTAAATTCAATAAAACATTTATTTCATATTACTAAATTTTATCAAAATAGATTAATTTACAACAATATAAAAAATAAATTTTCTTAAAATAATTATCTAATTTATTAATTAAAAAAATTAATGAAATCAAATAATTAAACAAAAATTAATTAATATAATATATAAAAATATTAAAATAATTGAATTTACTTGTTATAGTAAATAGAATTATATATTGCACCAAAAACAAAAGTGAAAATGTATTAACTATGAAATTTTAAAAATGAAGAATAAATTAAATTAAAGAATAAGTCTAAATGTATTGAAAATAGAAAAAATCAAAAAATATAATTCTAAAAATAATAAAAGCGTTAAAAGAATAAAAAATGAAAAAATATTATTTATAAAAACAAATGAATAAAACAATAGTGTTAAAAAAGAATAAATTATTCTATTTTAAAATTACTTAATATGACATAAATAATCAATAAAATACATATTTTAAAAAATTCATTATTTTTATAATTATGAAAAAATATAACAATGTTTTAGAATTACTTTACAGAATATCATATTTTTAAATTAATTATAATATAAAATACATAAAATGATGTGAAAATTTTAATTTAAAAAGTGTCACATCAAACTCCCCCATAGTTACATGTTTCTTTTTCCTCAAAAAAAATGATTTCTTTTAAAATTATAAAACCGAAAATTTTGATGTGTGAGATTCAATTCATACTGATCATGTATAGATTTTTCAGAAATAAAAGGCATGAAATTAGATGTGGATTTTCAATAACAAATGTGTTTAAAAATGGATCTTTTTAAATTAAAACACCCACTAGAAATCAATGTAAACATAAAATAAATCACTATCAAAGATGTAATGCCTCTTATGTAATGTCACATACTTCCCTATTTCTATTACTATTCATGTTCTATTTCTAATATTGCTGATAAGTAAGATCAAGTTGAATTAAATCCTTAAGTAACTAAACCTTCTATTTTTAATTTCTCTTATGTTTTTTTGAATCACATAAATGATAATATAGAAATGATGTTCAAACAAATTAAATGTACTCTTCTTTATTTTGGTTTAAAATTCCCTAAGCCTTCATGAACTCATTAATTACTACTAGGAACTTTATTATTTTTTTATGTGTGATACACTTTGTAATGGAAGATATTTGATATATACATATGGTTAACAAACACACTCTCTCTCTAAGTTTCTAGTGTCTTAGAGATTCACCATGGGGTCCAATTTTACCATTTTACTCTAGATTCAAAAAAAACAATTCGATTATAATTTGAGTTGCCTAAAGTGATTATTATTATTTTTAATTGTGATATATCTACTTTCTAGTAAAATTTTTGACTTTCATAAAGTTAATATCATATTTACAAATATAAATAATATATCTAACTCCTATAATATTTTCAAAAATAGAATATCCATGAAGACACTAATCTATCCCACATTGAAAACATACATACTTAACAATTTCAGACTCAGTGATACCATCAACAACCACCACATTGTAATCCACTAGGACTGACTGAATTTATGTTCAATGTGAATCCAAATGACCCCCATAATTGTGAAAGAATTTGATTTTTTCAAAATAATTGGATTTTTTTTGAAAAAAATTGAAAACTTTGTTTGACAAAAAATCAAGGGGTGAATTGATGTGAGAGAAAGAACCTTATCCCCCACCCATAAAACCCCAAATATTCAACATTGTTGACTCACAATATAAGATAAAACAATGTTTAAAATTGGAATGATATTTATTAGTAAAAATATTTTGAAGGGTTAGTAGTGAAGTTCAATAATTTACATTTCCAGAAGAAAAATGAAGAAAAGTATACTCAAGAAAAAAAGGATTCTCAATATCCACCACCAGAATATCAAGAATATTATTTTTTTTTGAAAGGATTAATATTTGTATTTTAAAAGTAAATATATGATTTTAATAATTTTCTCAAGAAGTATCGTGATTTAAATAAGTACAGTATTATCAGAATGGACGTGAATTTAGTGGTAACATCAGGTTTCACAATGTACCTAAAAATTAATATCCAATTCCCATGGTTTTATTATGCTAGAACCCAAAAAGAAATAGATTCAATAGTTCATCTTAAAAATTAGAAAATCCACCACACATAATATATATCATTATGTAGTGAAAATTTTACTCAAAGTAAATTGTAGTATTAAAATTGTGCTTCTATGAAGTTGAAGTTTCTCATTGGTTTTTTAACATCATAGTTTCTAGATTTTTTTCCTTTTTCAAGTTACATAGATTATCTATTCCTATCCCAAAATATATGGAAAGAGTAAAAATTTTCATTTGGACATTGTGATCCAGATTCAATTCAATTAGGTTGAATTAGGGAGTTAAACCATGTGATCCCCTAAGTAATGGAGCCTTAGGACTTGAATGACTACCACATGGAATCTACTACCCTATTATTAAGATACTAATAAAATCACACACATTAAAATAGCATGGAAAAATAAATTGATGAATGAAATTAGAAATGTTAATCATCGTATAACCCACCATGGGGTGTTGTAATTTTATTATCCATATCTGGGTAGTCAATGGAAAAATCCCAGACTGTTGGGGGTGATGGTTATTTCTTAATAACAATGAGATGTGGTTCTTCCCAACCCCAGTTCAATGCCATTATTGGAATACCCGATGTGTAGGAACACACAGTTCCCTCTCTTAAATGTTGGATAACCTCTTGTGTCTTTATGGAGGGGAAAACCAAATGTAGGGGTACTACCATCCTTTTTAGCTTCTTGAGGTTTATGGTACACATGTTTCACAACTACAACTTTTGGAAGTGACTTTTCCTATAGTTTAATCCAATAAATTATTTTCTCTTGCATATCAATGACCATGTCATTATCCACTATTTAACTTATTCACATCTCTAACACATCTTTCTCACCATCATTTCCAAAACTATATGTTCCATCTAGAATTGTGAGTCTCATTATGTCCTCAATAGGTGAATCTTCTTCACAAATGACCATGAAATCATATATCTTTGTTGAATCATTAGATCCTAGGTAATTACAATAAAAATTAGCATCATCTATTAAATGTTAGAATATTAAAAATGGAAGGCATACTCAATGAAATGATATTCTCCTAGTGTTTGGTCAGTTTGATATTCTCCAAGAGTATTCATTGCTTTTGGTAAGAAATCTATGGTTGGAGGGACTTAGTAAACCTCTTCCAATGATTCTTCACAACATACAACCTCTGGGGTGGTATCCACCAAAGAAAACAAGAATAAATCATGTGATGGTTTAACCTATTGAAACAAATAAAAGTTATCAGACATGTCCTTATAATCAAAATCCTTAATATGAAAATTAGAGATATATATATATATATATATATATAATGATCATCAATGAGATATTATGTGTCATGAATTTGAGAAAATATCATCTCCTATGATCACATGAAATAGTATCTCGAAGTCAACACCATGGGTAAATCCAGATCAGAAATAGGTAGCTGCAACTTCTTCATCCATTGGTATCTTTTCTTCTTCCATCCCATTTTTTTACAGAATGCTAATATTCAGTGGGTTACTAGGGCACTACCTTGATCATTTGTTTCCCTTGATCCAAGTAGGTGACTCCAAGGAAGTCCATGATTCTTTTTTTATCCATTGGATCCTTCTTGGTATGATCATTCCCTAGTTGACTATTTTTGATTTAATAGAATAATTGTGCATACTAATGTTTAGTTAGATGAATGAAAACTCTTATGGAATCGGAAATTTCTCCTTATGGATGGTTTTGTTACCCAAATTTTAATATATATATATATATATATATATGTTATAGTAAAGTTATTTTACATGATATAAATTAGGAATATCATCATTAATAGTGAAGAAAATGTCTTTTTGTGTTTTTTATAAATAATTGAGAAATTGGAAAAACCACTAACACAGACATTTATTAGCTGAAAACGGTTCCAAAATTTGATATAATAATTACTATGAGGATTTTTATTTTGACCATTATAAGAGCCATGATATATAAAAATGGGTATCCATGGGGTCATTCTCAAGGAAGTAGTGTCGAGAGGCTCAGTGGTATTTCCAAAATTCTGTTTTTGATGAAAAATACATTGAAAATAGCCCAAAAAATTCGGTGGAAATTGATGAAAAAACATTGTGAGTGTGAATTAGTGATAAAATCAGGTGACACAAACGAAAAAGTAAAGTGTTGAATAATCCAAATAAAACAACACAAATTATAATAAAAAAAATTATAGACAGACATATAAGAATTTTAGTAAGAATATGTCCATCCCAAGGTTGATACACCCTCGACTCGATATTATTGATCAAAAATGGATAAAACCAATAAGTTACAACTCACTTAGTGTGTGGTCGATTCTTGATGTGCAAACCCATCTCATCCAAAACAATGATCACTCAAGTGCATAATTTCTTATAACACATAAGCACTCTCATAAAAGTTACGAAATTTCCATTGCATGTCCCTATATCCAAGAATGTATCCTTGAATTCTGTGATCATTGAAGGGTCAAAAGACACAATACCTCTCTTAACCGCTCGATTGAGAGAGTTAAAATAATTTGGGGAAGGTATGAATCAAAATCAAGAAGGAAACTGATCCAGTGCAAGAATTATCTCATGTGCACCCCAATTCACCTTTAAAGTCTTCTTAGATTGATGAAAAGAAGATGATAATCATGATGAATCTGGGATATACAAATCATGTAAGGTTTCAGAACAGAAATATATCCCCCAAAATTCAATACCAATTAATGGTGATTTATGATCATGAAAAATAGTGAGGAAGAACATACACACAAAAATCACTATTAAAACAAACATCGAAATTTATATCAAAAAGCAACGATAGAGTGACATTTTCAATAGAATAGAAATGAAAACACAAAATAGAGGAAGTGAAAGATGTAGTAGAATTGGGTTTCCATCTCCAGGTTGAAGATGGTTCTCCCATTTTTTTGGGGGGGGGAATCAATGCTGAGTTTCAATAGGAAGAATCCCCTTATCCCAATAATTGGAAACATAAAAATAGTGAATCTCTACCTAACTAGAAGCCAACTCTATATGGAATTCCTTGACTGGATCATCACCAACATTTTGGGATATCTATTTTAATATAGACAGACTCTCACATTGAGTGTGTATCCCCTCGCACTTTATACAAGATTTCCTCACATTCTAACACTTCCTGACCAATCCTATGAGAAAAAAGAGAGAGAGAGAAATGGTGACACAACAGATACATTAAACATAAAACAATTTCATAATTTTATTACATAAAAATAAAAAAAATAAAAAAAATGTTATAACTATTAAAACTACTATTAATAATATATATATATACACAATAAAAATATGGTAATTATAAAATAAATATTATTTAAACAGACTCATTATTACTAAAATAAATATATATATATATAATACTAATTAAATATAACAATTACATATATATTTACTAATTTTCATATATTATTATAAATATATATGTTTTATTGTATCTATATTTATTTTTATTAATTAAATGTTTTATACTATTAATAATATTATTATATGTAATATTATAATATATTATATTATATAAAATAATAAATAATATTAAAAGAGGGTGGTGGTTTTGGGTCACGGTGAGGGGGAAGGATATGGGGAGGTCTACCTGATAGAGGGAAAAAGGATGAAGCATTTTTGGCTGGTGTGGTACATTAGGATGAACCAAGGGTAGTGGTGAGGGGCTTTGGGAGTGGTCGTGGATCATGGTGGTCAGTATTGAATCATCAGAGGTTGTGGAATCACTGGGAATGTCATAGGTGGCACCAAGAGAAATGATATGGGCAGTGGCTGACTGTGCATCTTCTAGTGGTTCTCATAGGTATATCCATAGCAGTGGTTCACCAAATTGTGCGTTGGAACAATTATTTTTGTTAAAAATAAAGATGGATATTTGGGACTCTACATTGATTGTCTGGAGAAAAACATGATCACAATCAAGAACATGTATACTCTTCCTAGTATTAATGGCCTATTTGATCAACTATATAGAGATAAATACTTTTCCAAGATTGACCATCATTCTAGCAACCATCAATTGTGGGTAATGATAAATATACCCATGAAAAAATTCCATCAATGGTATTAGCATTATGAATAAATATTTATTACATTATTTATTACTAATTCTCCCTCTACGATCATCGATTTAATGAATAATTTCTTTAGAGACTATAATGATTAGTTTGTAGTAGTATGTATAGTTAATAATCTTATCTATTAAAATGCATGTAAGTTCATTATGATAAAATTATATTTTTACTTAATATCCTAAAGATGCAGATACTGTATAAGAAATAAAAAAAATATGAGTTTTGGAAGAAAAATCATTCATTTATGGGTCACATAATCTATTGACCATGTATATATCTTTAGATCCATCAAAGACAGAGAATATTTAATGTTGGAAAAAACCAAAAATAGTGACTAAGATCCATTGTTTTATTAACATAGATATATATTATCAATGGTTTATGGATAATTTATTATCAAAATATAATACAATCACCATGATAACTCATAAAGAACCCATGTTCCCATAGAAAGATGAATGCGATGAAAATTTCATGGAACTGAAGAGAATATTACTATATGTACATGTGATTTAATACCATATACTGAAGAATGGTTTTTAATATAAAGTGATTCTTCTAAAAAGGGGTAGATCTATGTTCTTATGAATAATTACTTGGTTATATATTATGCTTCATTAAAATTAAGGGTTAAAGATTAAAATTACCCAACCTGTGATTTGGTGTCATCTACAGTAATTGTAATATTAATGATATAGATTCATTATCATTACGGATATGATTGTGATATATATATATATATATATCAATAAAAAATAGTAAAGTATATATTAAAATAAAAAGATTTTGAATATGCACCAATGAATATGGATAGAGATGAATATTGCTTATGACTCTTTAAAACATTTCCATCCAGAGAAAGGAAACAATATAGAAAATAAATTTATTTGAGAGTATTATCTCAGTATATTTTTTATATGGGTTACAAAATATCCAATATTTACAAATTTGTAAATATATATATATATATATATGGAAATCCTAGATAAAGGGGGAAAAATATTGTCTTAATTAATTGAATGATCAACCATCATTACAATTAATGATTATGGAGGTTAATAATGATTATATATAGATGTAAAAGAAGTTAAAAAATGTTACAATGTTTATCCTTGATCAATTTAGAATTATTTTTCGGGAACCATGTATATGTTCCTTCTGTTCCTGAATTGAAGGATTTTTTAGAAGAAAGAAAAAGTTCATCATTCCCAATTCCTATTGGATGTATGAATACATATAGAGATTTTAAGGAGTCCTTCTAGTGGGGTATAATAAAGAGAGATATCATAGAGAATGTATCTCAATGCATGGAATATTAAAATGTAATGATTTAGAGGAATAATTCTATAGGGATGTTACATCCAATACACATACAAAAATTAAAATGGAAAAAAATCACCATAGATTTTTTCAACAGAATCCCAATAAAATCTAAATGAAAAAAATACAATATAGGTCGCAGTCAATCTCCATACAAAGTCATCACACATCATCAATATCAGAATAATTTTATGAATCTATCATGTTCCATGTATATACAATATGAAAGTGGTATGTTTTTTTTGTCGTAACACATTCAATTTTGTCTTATCAGGATCTATGTTTTACCTCAATATTATGGATAAGTCTTTATAACTTTCTTGATATAGATTTGAGTTTCATCACTATATATCATCCCAGACATATGGTTATTTTGATTGAAAAATTCATACACAAGAGGATGTGTTTAAATCTTATTTTCTAGTTTTTAAAGTATGTTAAGATCAATAGACTCCTCTAGTTTAATTTTTTTGAAACAATATATTTTATTCAAGTTTTCATATGGGACCTTATGAAGAAACCTTTAAAATGATATGAATAGATCCAACAAGATGGAATGTCGTAATAGAAGGAAATCTATTTTCAACTAAAATTGTTAAAGAAATGCTTGAAAAGGTTAGAGAAATTCAAGAATAATTAAGTGTGGAATAATGATGATTTAAAAGTTATACTGATAATAATTGACATGATATGAAATTTTATGTTGGTGATATGGTGATTCTAATAAATTATCTATTTGGAGAATCTAAAGAAATTTTTGAAAAAGGGAAAATATAAATTGGTATATCGATCCAATTTAAATTAATGATCATATTGGGATGGTATCCAATTGATTGGTGCTTCAACCAAACCTTAATAAATATCATTATGTGTTCTTTAAATCAATATTGAGGAACTGAAAACCATATCCTTTCACATGTATTAAACATATAATTCATACCAATAGGGAAATATCTTTCAAATGAGAAACAACTGGTGGATATTCTGGATCATATATAGAATCTTTTATGAAACAAGACCACTCACCAGGTTAATGTTTTGTGGTAAAACAACCAAATTAGGGATGATATGTGGTAACATGAGGATGTTATGAAATAATAGTATTTCAAACAATTTGTATAGGTGTGAAAGAATTTTGAGGGAGAAATTAATTTTTTTACGGTGGAATGTAACACCATTAGATTTTATAAATTTTTATTTTTTAAAATAAATTTAATTTCATTTATTTCTTACATTATATGCACCACTAAGTTTTAATGAATGACAAAAACCCATTAATATTATTTATTTAAAAACAAAATTTTCACCTAGTCATTAAAAATGATGTAATTGAACAGAATAAACTCATTTTAAAAACTTTTTATAATTGTTACATATATATAGATCTTATTGATGAAACTTACTTATATTTCTATAATGTCATTATATGTTCAAAAATACAATTTTCTCAAAAACATGAATTTTTATTTCTTCATTTGACCAATAATATAATTAATTTTTGAAATTTTATTAAATGAATTTTATAAAAAAATTATTTTTCCTATAATTCTTTATAAAATAGATTAGTGTTATTTATTCTGATTTTTATTTAAATGTTAATTCTTAAACGAATATTGATAAATAGTAGTTTTTATTTAAAACATTTTTGTTTAAGGAATTCATATGGTATATTTTTTTTAAATGGGTTTTAAATATCATTATTTCAATTATATATCAATCAATACAATTTATTCCATTAGAATCATTTTTATATTTTTTTATGATAAAAACCCTATTAAACATTTAGACAATTTTTATTTTGAGAATAAATTTATCATCATGTATGTGGGTTTAATATTAAAATAAAATTTTCTTCCTCTATAAATAAAAATTAGAAAAAAATATTCAATATTATGAATTGTAGTATTTTTAATTTTTTAATGGGGTAAATGTATTTTTTTAAAATAATTAATGGAAAAAATAGTAAGTAGTTATATATAGCAGTTAAAGTAGAAATGGATTTATCAGGGGTTAAACTAAGATGATATGGATTAAAAATTACTTAAAACATGTCCAAAATTCATTTTATAGGCATATCTCAACCTTATGTTGTATAAGGTAGTATAATTATCTATTTTTTCCTTATTTCATGTAAAAAATGTGTGTACACCTTTTCTTTTTAAACAAATACATGTTTCTCACTCATATAACTTAAAATAGGACACCCTTTCTCCTCTCCTAGTTACACTTAAAAAATCCATTTAGTTCATCTATAAAATACAATTATATCTTACATATTTCCATTATTTCATCCTAAAATCATTATTTTGATCAAAAATACAATCTATGATGGATTTTGGTTAAAACCATGGGAGTTTACCCAGGGAATAAGTAATAATATTCAATGGGTCTTTTAGATTATTTCTTCCTCCACAACCCTAAAATTTTTATTAAACCATCCTGATATAGTTTAAATAATATCATAAATAAAATGATATTTTTTATTAATTTTAGGACCAAAAACCACTTCCACATCCATCAAAATGGATACAAAATCATCATTCCTGTCTATGGGAGACAACATCATCAAGAACCAATGTTATACATTTTTAATCTCCACCACTCATGGATTAGGAAAATGAAAATTTAAATTGTTATATATTATTTTTATTATATTATTATACTTTTATAATTATTAGTTCACTAATAATTCCTTATCATTTATTCATTTCGAATTAGATAATGATGATCGTTTGTGTAATATACTTCTGCCTTATGAAGTGATGTGATCATTCAAACTTTACAAGGAAGTTAATAAATATGGTTTTGATGGAAATATGAAAACAAAATATGTAATATAAATTCTTCCATAATGGTATTCATTTATTAATCTTCATTTCATTCAATCTAATTATAAAATGGAAATAATGTTCATGCGTATATATGGTCAATAGTCTCCATGAATGATGTATTTCATTATCCACCTATAAAATTTATAGACTACTCTAAATAAAAATATAATGAATATATATAATAATTATTACATGGAAAAAATTATGGAGATGATGTGACCCTAATCAAAATAATAGGATTGTAACAGTATAAAATCAAAATATACATGAAATTCAAAGTAGTTATTTCCAGAAAAAATACTTTAACATGGAATTTCTAATAAATGGATAATAAAAGATCATATGTAAATAATATATGTAATATATTTATATATATATATGTATTTATTTGTCTATAATAGATTTATAATAAACATATATTTATTATATTGGTGTTTTAATGTGTAAAAAGTAAATCGAGACATAGGTTAAGGGTTTTTTATCATAATTTTCCATATTTGGGACATGAATTATGTTAAGGACATATCTTAATTTATTAAGTGTATATACATTAAATTTTACATTATATATTAAGAATATAACTCAATTAATTCTATATAATTTTTCATCAAATTCTATTCTATAATGGTGAATGTGATTCAAAACAAACCATGGTGGTAAGGGTTTCATGTTTTGATCTAATTATTCACTTGCTTTTATATGATTACGATTTCGATGATGAAATATTATGATCCACATCTAAAAAACCAAATTAATATTTAAATACTATGGTTATGTTTTTATAATAAATTATTTCCATTTATTTCCCCCTCTTTATGTACTTAAGAGTTGAAAATGATATTTTTAAGAAAAATAAACATTATTTATCTCTTAGGTCAAAAAACCATATGAATCTGAAACCATGTTTTCGAAAATATTTGTGAATTTTTTTTTTTGAAATTATAAATAATTATTTTTAAAATTATTTTTTACCCTTATTATACTTTTAATTTTTTTAAGGAGTCATCTTTTTATTTTCCAATAAAGGATTCATTGGATTTTTCTGAAAATTTGAGAGGAATTTATGCTTTAACACGTATGACATGAATTGAAATTTCATCAAGTCATGTACATTGTTTTATTTAAGGATTCCGTTATTATTTTTCAATTTTATCTTCAAATAAAAAGATTTAGAAATGTTTTATAAATATTATGTTTTAAAATAGTTTATTTTCAAATTACTGATATTTTCCTCAAGAAATGTTCCATGTGATTATTCTATAAAAACAATATTCCATCATGGAAGACATCCTATTATTTTACCTATGTTTTAATGGGGATTTGATCCAAGGTTAAAATTTTTATTCATTCTTTGAATGATTTAGGATTATGATCACAAGATATTTATGGAATCCATTTCTCTTCTACTGGTTATACTATAGTAAATTATTTTGAAACCCTCTTCTCTTTCACTGGGTTATGATTTAATAAAATAAAAAAATGATTATAATACATGTTTCATTCATATTGGTTGTGTTATAATTTTTTTTAGAACCTAATTTATTTCAGAAGATGTAGTATAACAAATTTGTTATGATTTTGTGGAACACAAAATTATGATTGTAATTATGTGACATGTGGGACTTATATATCCTTCCAATTCATTGGGCACTGGATAAAATATAATGAGATAAATTGGGCTATAATGGGGATTTCAACCAGATTAGAAAGGGACTATACTCACTATGATGGTCCTTGGATTGATCCTTGAATACTATGATAGTTTTTTTAGTGAACCTAATCCACTATAATGGTATTGTCAATGATTCGTGAAATAATTATGAAATGATTTTATATGTTTTTTATATATTTATATGCCTTATTCCAATGTTATGCTCTCAAAATTAATTTTACTTGATTCCACTGTGATTCATGACTTTTGAACTACCATGATTTATAACATGGATCATGTTTATGATGGTTGATATGAAAGATATGATTTTCAAATGTTATTATCATGGTCCCAAACCCCTATGCTCAAGATAAGTTGATACCCCCATATCTGCCCTTACCAAGTATCTTAACCCACCCTTTATAATGTTTCCTTTCCAAGGATGCGATGACATTATTATGTATAATATTTCTAAGAAGGTTGATTGTTTTGATAGAAATTGTGGGAGATTATGTAGCCTAAAAGTGGTCCTTTGGATTATGTGTCCATATTACCCAAGAAAGTATACCTTTAAAATCTTTAGGCATTTGTTTGTGTAATATACTTATTATTCTTCTAAATAGATATAATATCTATTAATGAGAAGTTTGGGTCTTTTTTAAACATTATGATGCATAATTATATGATCCAATATTTTTTATTAGATTATATAGATATGGTACCTAGAAGAAAAAACTAGAACTATATCAAATCACATAATCCATTTTGGGAACAACTTCCCATGAGAGGTAATGAAACTCGAGTTACAACATAACTGATTGTAATTAAATGGGGTTATTTGACTTCATTTATGACATATAACATGATCATTATAGGTTATCAGGTAGATTCACAATGTGGTGAAACAACATTATATAGCTTAATAAATCGTCCAAATACATCATTTATTGGGACTATAAATCCATTTTTTGTTGAGAAATGTATATGTTATTTAGGGATGAAATTTTTCACTATGGAATATAATTAATGAGATATGTTTGTCATGGTTGTTTATTATCTCTCATAGGATTTGGATCAATTGTGGACATTGATATAAAACAATATATATGATAATGAAATAGAAAACATACAATTAAATGATATTAAGGAACACTTCATAAAAAATTATTTTTTTTGTGATAAATGAGAAGATATAGAGAGACAATTATTGCCTCTAAGTAAAAGGAATATAACTTTTTTTATATTTTCGAAACCATATTTAAATGGTTGTCAACATTATTATGGGATACTTGTGTAATAAAATGAGTAAAATTAAAAATTTATTTTATGTAATAATGTTAATCCTTCAAAGGTTAGTAGTATCCAAATATATGTTATTATATGAGATCATATTATCACCTACTTTCCTGATAGATAAATTATTATACAATACATATGGATTTTATTGAAGTATGGAGTAAAAGAGGATTAAGTATAAAAAATGTGTAAAGGGATGAAAAGAAATAATGATTTTCCAACATGTGATAATTATTAAATGAAAAATCGTAGTCCTTTATTGAAGGGAATGTGAATTGAATTCATATTTTGAGATAAATTACATCAAGAACCTGAATTGATGTGTAATAATGAATCCTATAATTTTATATGTCTAAATTGTAAGAAGATATGGAATTATGAATGTTAATTCCAAAAGAATCAAGTGAATATTCCTCGAAAGAATATAAAGTATGACCATAAAGAATATGTAAATATTATAGCTAAAGTAGAATGACTAAAGTTATTTTTTGTTTAGATTCAACAATTATGTTGTATAATTATTTTATCAATGAGATTATGATTTTAATAATTTACTAATATATATGGATTTCACTCTATGAGTTTTCCATAAAGGATTTAAAATCCTATGTTGAATTGTACTGGTAAACAAGAAATTTGATTTAGTGGTACGGTGATATTTTTGGAGAATACATGAATAAAGGAAATAAAACCCATCATATGTTCTAGATGAAGATTTAAAAATATTTGTTGGGATGAATAGTAGTTTTAAATTTAATATTTAAATGGAATAGTATTGGTGACCTTGAAAATGGTTAGTGATTTGTGAAAAAAAAAATTATAATGGTGTATAATTCATTATCAGATTCGTTGAATATATTTTATAATACATTTTATTATTTGAGGTGTAAACGTATTTTAAATTTTGGCAGTAGTTGTATTTTCATTGAAATTTTCTTGTGACTCATGCTATTAAAATGCTTCAAGAGAATATATGACTATTTATTCCCATTAATTGTGTGTGACATGATAAAGAATCATATGTAATTTAAAGATATGTGTTAATATTGATATAGAAATGAATGTGAAACAATTATCCATAATTTTTGTTTCTTAATTTTTAAGACATATTTTAGGGGAATCAAAGGGTTAACTAATTATGGAATGATTTAAGAAGAATTTTTGGTGTTACTGTTAAGTATTAAGATATTAACATATGATTTATTAATATTGGACGACCTATGATAAGCATTATTTTTATATTAATATGTAAAAACTGGGCGAATGAATTTTAATTCATTTTTGGATCATATAACACTTTAAAATATAATTTTAGTACTTCAAGTATAAAAAATCAATATTGGATAATCTTTTCATGGAGTAAGAAATTAAGTGAAAATTTATAAACTCACTACCAATGGATGAAAATGTTCTTATGAAATAAAATTATATCATGTAATAATATTTTCTAGTGTTCTCTATATTTATAGCAAAATAATCCCTTAACATTAATAAATGTATCTATAAATTGAAATGATGTCAATTTACCTCCATGTTTGACGAATCAATTGTATTTTTATCGATAAAATATTTATGGTTTTTTGGTCCCTAATATTATATTGAAAATTTAAATTATTATGATCAATTATATTTATCTAATTCATTAATTATACTTTCATCACCTAGAAAACCATATTTTCACATCCCATTAAAATTTTTCAACTATGAAACATATTTATGTGATATTTTGGAAAACCTTCATACTTCCCTCTCTCTTTTATCAAGGGGATGTTTTGTTTCACCTTATAATGATATGGGATTTTAATATAGGTATTTTCAAATATAAACACCTTGTTTTTTTAGAAAAATATAAAATTCCATGATTTATTTTATTGATGATGTGGTGAATGTAACGCCCAAATAATATAAAATAAGAACTTTCTCTTTAATACCATATATGACACACACCACCTAGCATAAAATGCCTATGAAATATATTATTTAAATATTTATATTAGTTCATAGATGTTAAATTGGAGTATATGAATATGACAAAATATATTACAAAATTTTATGGTTTACATATGTATTAAATAAATTCATTTGATATCAATTTATTAGAAATAAAAATAAAAATCATCTGAAAGTAAATGAAATATTTTTCTAAAAAAGTTAATTTCTACGTACATATTGGTTTTTTGTATTAAAAAATTAATTAATAAATATTGGTGGATGGTTTTAGTGACATATATATATTATATATTTAATGATATTTTTTGTCTTTTAACTAATTCTTTTTGTCATGATATAAAAATGAAAAGAGTTTAATGCTTAAGAACTATAATTTACTACAAATATTTCTCATTTCATTTTACACCCATATTAAAGAAAAAATATAATTTTAGAAGCTTTATATTTGAAAAATTAACTTCATCTTGGAAGTAAAAATTTTAAATGTATCTTTTATTTATTTTTTGTTAATTTTTTGAAAATATAATTTTTTTAATGGATAATGAACAATAATTATTTTTATTGAAAACCTCATTAATATTTAAATAATTTTGAAGGTTATTTTTTATTTAAAAATTAATATAAATTTAATATTAGTTCAATTATATTATTATTTATCCAATTTATATCATTTGTATCAATTTTATATTCCTTTTTTACATAAATATTTTGAATACTTAATAAAACACTTCTTTGGAATAAACATTTAATTAAATTATAATGATTAATTTTAAAATAAATTATTCCACCTCTATAAATTTTATTTTAAAAAATATATGCAATATTTTTAATAATTATAAATAATATTATTTAATAACGTAAGTATAATTTTTTATATTAATGAATAGTAATAACATTAAAAATTAATTACCATAGTTAATTATTAAACATGATTAAAAAGGATTAAACTAAAACTCTGAGGTTTAAAAATACCTATAAAATTATCCAAAACCAATTTTATTATGATATTTTGACCCAATTAATCTATGTCTCAATAATGATTCATTTTGGATCTATTTTATGTGGTCTAAAATGTGGGTACATTTAATTCCCCTGAATGCCCATTATGCATTTTCACAATATAATTAAGGTATATGTGTATATATATATATATATCCCTCTATGAATATTATTTCCATGGGTATTAGTATTGATAAGTAACTAAAGTGGTGAGGGTTTATTTCACAATCTCCTCAATATTCAGAATTTTATATTTTAAATTTTATACCTGGGTAATTATTTAAATAATTATATACTAAAACCAATATAAATTATTTTCCTTTGGGTAATCATTTAATTTCAAAATAACTATTCCATTTTTATCTTTTTAGTTTTTAAAGTATTTATAAAATGATTTTAAGATAAACTAACTTTTTTTATCTTCTCAGGAGAAAATTCATTTCTTACATATCAATATTTTCATTAAAATATATTGAAAAATATTTTAAAAACTAACAAATTATTTGTTAATTTATTTTTTACCAATGATTTTATTTATATAAAATAATTTTAATTGAATCTTCCCATCATTTTCTAAAATGTGTACTCTTCGAGTTGTCATAGAAAATTGATAACAAAATGTTTTTTACCTAAACAAATTCAAATGAATTTCACACCCACATGAAAACAAATTTCATTTAACATTCATTATCATAAATACAAATATATTTTCAATGAAAATGTTTTCCTTATTATTATGTAAACATTTAGATTTTAAAAGGGATTTTAAAAGTTAATATGGTACTTTCCTCTGGAATGTTTTTAATGAGATTTTTAAGGTATTTATATTTATTGATGAGATCAATAAATTTTACAATTATTCTATATTGGGATTATGATTTAATGATAAAATAATTGTTATTTATCATAATGTTTTATTTTCAGTTTTACTGAGGATGCACTATTTCGATACCATTCATTATATTATACTGGATGGTTTATAGTTCTGTTAATATATTGGAGAATTATTTATATTATATAGACTAGTTTTTTGATATTAATGATTAAATTGATTATATTTCACATCATTCATTTTAGGAATACATTGGAATTAGTATGTGATGGTCAAGGACCAATATTTCCCATCGATTCATTAATAAGTCTAGTGAGACAATCCATAATGTGTTTTTTTGTTGATGCTTACCCATTTCTTCCAAATGTATTGAAAAATTCCTTGAATGTATTTTTATGTTGTTTATAATTATGTATTAACTCATTATTATATTATGTAATGATTCCCATGTGATTATTTGATTTTTTAGGATTTCCATGGATATATTTTATGCTCATTTATTATTTATATATCATCATTTTGTCAATATTTATTCTTTCCATATTATTGTTTATTAACTAGTCATTGATTAAATGAAATGTGTTTTTTGTTATTTATCACTCCATATTGATTATTCCAGGTTTATCCAAGATATATTCCACTGTACGCATACCTCTGTTAATCATCTAAGCTCTACACATTCATTTAATTCCTTTTTCCTTAATTGTTGAATATTTATTTTGATTGATATATACCTAAATTATAAATTGAATTTATCTTCAAAAAAATTATGTAGAAATTTATGCTTTAAAATGTAATTTTATTCTCATGCATGTCTCTAATTCACTAATACTGCTATATTATTCAGTCCTTTAGAATGTGATAGATTATATATTATAACGATGTCATAATGTTACCATTAATTCTGGGGAACTGGCATTACAATATTTACAAACATTGAGTGACCAGGGGAATATGTTACTGTGATTGGATTATAGGTAGAGTAAAATAAAAATTTATTACGGAGTAACACTTATAATTTTTTTACTTTAATTTCTTAGCATGTTACACTTTGTAAATTAATGGAATGTACATTTGAGAGTAAACTATACGCATTCTATAATATAAGATCAAAATACTATTTCCAAAGGCCCAAAAATATAAAACATCATATAGGAAGAGAGGTGTGGGTGAATAAACTCATCCACTCTATTTTTAGAGAACATTGTACGTTTTTGTTATTTTCATAACTTTTGAAGTTTTACCCTAATTTAAATTAACTATGGATGATAATTAATAATAGAAATATTAAGATTGGAATTATTACCTAATTTAGTAATTATAAATTTAAATTAGATAATCATTTTTTTCAAATATAACTTCTTATTGGGTCCAAATTAAATTTTAATATAATTTTACATAATCCTTTTAAATTAGTATTTTGATAAATAATATATTTAATGTTCCATTTTTACATATGATATGGTTACATTGGATACTAATTTTAATAACACAAAATTATTTATTATTAAAAAATAAGGATATGTTTTTTCATTGAAATCCAAAACTGGATCTCTCTAGAAATAAATTTTTATTGAATGAAACTACTAAAATAGTTTTTAAAATTAAAGTTCCTTTTTAATTAGATAAAATTAATGTTTTCCATTATTTTTCTAAGCTAAAATAACATTTCATGCTTCATAATTTTATAACTAAATTTAATATTATTTTATGTTAATGGTTTTGAAATCTTTTTATTATTATTACATTTTAATAATATCTTGGAAATTATATTTTTCATAAATCCAAATTTTTTTATTAAAAATAATCATTTTTAAAAAATGATCAATAATTCTTAATAATGAACTATTATAATGTGTAACCGAAAAATTATGTAAATTTTATTAACTTAATTTTAAAATAACACGAAAATCAATTGAGGAATAAATTCCAAAAATATATTTAGTAAACAATTTTTATTCAAAAATAAAAATTTCAAATATAAAATATTATTATTTTTATTTAATTTTTGTTTCCTAGTAAATAGTTTTAAAAAATTATTAATATCTGAAATAATTTAAGAATATATATGTGTATCATGAAATATAAATTATTATCTCATAAATGACTACTATTTTTATGGAAAAACATTTTTAAAAAGTAATTTATCTTATTAGAAATTCTATGTAAAATAATTGAATTCCATTAATATTAAAAGTATCTTTTATTTTTCACATAAATATATATCCAAAATTGATTAATCATATTTATTAACTCTAATTAAATAAATATTATATATATATCATGTGTTATATTTATATTTTAACTTAGAATATCACAATGACATTAATGTTTAGTGATACATGTGCAACATGTGATCGAACACATTGACTAAATGAAGATGATAATATAATAGAATTTTGGGATTTTATAATAATCAATAATAGTATAGTTTTATTTTCTCAATTTATAATAATTATCATGACTATACCATATAGTTTTACATCATGTTGTTACAATGTTATCATGTAGTTATACATTGAATAATTAAGAAATCTATGTCATGAAAGGGATTATTATAAAAACCTGTGTGGGGATTACATATGGGTTACCTTGTTACATGCTTCATATGGAATATTAACCTTTGAAGGAATTATTTTTGGCATAAAATTAGTGGAAGGAACTAGGGTGTCTCACATTGCTGGTGACTTACATCAATATAGAGTGGCATCGGGCTTACACCTAGTACGAGTATTTTGTATAAATCTGCAAGGCTTATCAATGATTCATTGTGATAATATCATAAAAGGACACATTAATGGGGATTACACATATAATGTATCCCATGTATACTTAGATTATTTTTTGGAATTAGGATGAAAAAAATGACACATTGATAATAAAGATGACAAGTTTAAGAGAGTAGATGTCTCATTGGTATCCTCATGATAGGGGTTATTATTATCATGAGAATACATGATTCTTATCCCATTAAGAACTAAATTAATTTGGTGTCATTTTTTAGGAAATTCCATTTAACACGGAAACGTGATCATTGGGTAGAATTTTGGTTTTCCTAGTGTAATGATCTTGTATGTCAACTAGCTTCGGATAATGTGTTAGTTTGGATTTTTATGGGTGTCTACCTTTGTATAAGGATTCCATGATGGAAATTTTGGGTAATAAAACCCAAGTTGGGGACCAAGATGGAAGAACATATATTAATTAGGATGAATTTCTATCTATGATACAAAATAAAGTGATAAAATAGTCATTAGATTCTTCTTTACTCTGGAGCAGTACGTTAAAAGATAGTTTCTTCGCTACTGAATAATATAGATCTTTTTATTATTTCCAAAATCACTACGTCACTCATTAAGGGGGGGGGGGATTTCTCTATTATGACACTCTACAAATTATAGTGTATATATAGAGTGTGTCTAGGTCATACTGGATACTATAATTCATGAACATTGGAACCATATATGAAGTACATATATGTTTTCTATGGTCACAAATGATAATGTCTTAACAAATTAATTGGGTATATATTATGAATGAATTCACATCCTTAGTCATTTTTTATGAACTATGGTATTGTGAAGTCACTATACAGTAGACTTAGAATTACATCTCTATTTCAAAAAATTATAATTCCTTCATCGATGATCATAACACCTCCCAATGTATATTTTATTAGATGTTTAATTGAAGAAATATATTTGTCTTAACACGCATTTATATAATAAATAATTTAAAACTTTTTTATGCTCTTATTAAACATAAAAAACATTTTAGATTATATGTATCATATTTTCCAATACAAATATATGTTAATATTTTGATATTTACTTTGATATTTGATCCCATTTCCTGCCTTTTTATATTATTTGATTAATTTTTTCCCAACAATTGGTGGCATTTATTTTGAAGCTTATATTGATAATGAAAATTCATAAAAATCCTATCATAATTATTGAATAAAATCATTAGAATTATAAGATAATAACCTTTTGTTTCTATAAGTTTTCTGTAAATAGTATCTTTAAATGATGGATAAGAAATTGAAAACATTTATTCACATTAAATGACTATTAGATTTCATGTTGTGTTTCTTGGATTTGGAATATAGATTGAATTTTCTCCTCTATTAAGTATGGTACATAATATTTTCCATTTCTCAAGATTTAGGATGTATGAGATCAATTCAACTCACATGTTTTAATTTAACACATATAGGTGGATTCATGAGGTACATTTGTGAAATAATCAATTTTATTTATCATTTGAAGTGATAAGACCATATAGGTAAATGAAATTCATTTATAATATGTAAACTAGTAGCATGGTCAAAAATTATGTTGAATATAAAATAAGTTCCCAATAGTTGAATATTTACCTATCAAAGGATATCAAAGGATTCTAATGTATGAAAATACAATTGTTGTGATGGTGAGAGGATGGAGTTTTAAAGACCCATATCCTCTCATGTTTGTTAGATCCATCAATTCTAAACTCTTAATGTTCCTTTTAGATTTAATTTATAGTTTTTTTGTTGGATTATAAGCCGTTATGAGAGAAAAATATGAAAAAGGGCCCCAATGGCATAGATGGAACCACATGTGGCTTGTTAGTGGGTACCTAGTGGTACCAACAGTTCTATTGTAGCACTAAATATACCAAATGGTGCACTAATTGAAAACATTCTTCTAAACATGTTTTTTTTCAAAGTCAAGGCTATAGGGATTCCCTAAAACAACAGTTTTGGTATACCATGGAAATAGGCATTGGATAATACCTATATCCCTGGATTTTAAAACCCCATGTTAATATGTCTTGGATAAATCATTATTAACAATTATTGAAAAACTATTACCACATGTATTTCCTCTAAACATTGTTTCATAAAAATATACCAATTAGCTTCCCATAAATGTCATTGTGGTCAATGTTTTACTAAAACATGACTCTAGGGTTCTCAAAAAATCTTTGGAGAATATTGTTTCATTGAATGGGAATGAGAAGACACTATTTCAGGATTTTTATATCTAACACTTAAGGTTTTAAATTAATATATAAAAATATATTGACAAATTTTATAAAATATTTCCTCGGCATAGAGGCTAAGTAATTTTCCTAAAATCATTGACATATAGGGCTCAAAATGTGGTTGTGTTTTATTTTTCAAAACCTATTGACACTCTTTAGTAAACCATGCATATAGGTGTTGAATAAATCTTATAGCCACCATTTTTGGAATATGATCACAATATTTCGTTGATAAATCATTTATCTATGGAATCCCAAACTATTTTTATTGGTTTCCATAGTAATGGTATTTTTTAAAACCTAATTATGTCCTTTGTAGGGTCTACTGGGATGGATTATCTATCCAATGCTGAAAAACCCATGACTATATCCTACATCTGTAGTTTTTGTTGACATATATCTTTGGTTTAAAACCCAGAATATAGTAAAAAATTTCAATAATAGTATATGGTGGAACTATTCATGGAACCCAATAGGCTTGGGTCTTATTTTTAAAATTTGAGGTTAAATGATTCAATTAACCACTAATTTAAGCACATTAATCTCTAGGGTCATGATTTTAAATTCCATTACTCTACCTTGAATCCCATGAGAACATCCATTAGAATCCTATTATATCTTATTTAAATTATTGGATAATCTTAATCTAGAATAATCTTATAGTGTTTATGAGAGTCCTTCTTTTATCATCCCAAGATAGAATCTCCTTAATATAATTAATAATTATTACATTGATGATGATTATCAGGTATCTCAACATCACCTTTATCTTATTGTTTAGATTGAAGGTATATGTTTAATATATCTTCCTCCAAGTATTAATTTGGTCACATAACCATCATTTATAAGGTAAGGACACATTATATCATAATGTATTGTTGTTTTCCAGTCAGGAAAATGATCGTAAAATTTTTTTCTTCCAAGGTTCTCTAATTTGAGTCTTTATTGGAGGGATAATTTTCCTTATGATATTAGCAATTTCAATTTACACAGCCTCTGTAGAGATACTCCATTATATTTATCTAGATTATTTAATTTCTAGTGATTATAAGGTAATGAGGAAGTAATAGATAATATAATAAATTCTTTTCAGTTAAAATTTATATAAAAATTGGTTATTTCATAAAACTAATCTAGAAGATGTTATCCGCTTTTTCATAGAATATACCAATTACATAATTACTCTTTATTGGATTCACCCTTGTATAATATATATTACTAATATAAGTTTTGAATTATCTCACATATTGTATGATGGATTAATCTTTGTTATGGGATGAAATATCACAACACCATTCTTATAGTTTATTTGGTTGTCCCTTTGGAATGATTACAAAAGGACTTGTTTCCAGGGATATTAGGTGGAATATTTAGATATTAAATATTTTAGTAGGTTAAATATATATATTTATCTTCAATAAACCATGATATGGGCTTACATATATTCGAAACATAATGTAGACTTGTTGATGTCATTTTTCTGTTAATTTTATTCTCATTATATGATGATAGTTCTACATACATTTTATGAAAATTATAATCTTCCTGAGTGATTATATAGTTTTAAAATGAATTGTTAGGCATGAGTTTGGTCCCTTGAATAAAAATGACTAGAATCAATTCTTGACAACAAATTTTCATGTTCATATTACAGTTCTATCATGACCATAATGTTTAAAATGTTTTTTATATTGAGTATATCTAGTGATATTGATTTGAAATTAATATGCAACTATTTGGACATATGATTAGGTCATGGGTCATAGAATCTATACTAGTTACACATTGAGAATTATTAAATAAAAAATTGAAATTACTTATATAGAAGAAGGATTATATATATATATATGATTATGATATATATAGTTCCAAAACAATATAATTCTAAAATGATCAAGGATAAACTCAAGAACGTATATTATCTTCTATTAATTCCCTATATTTTTCTAATGACCCTATTTAATCTCTAATTTTATGGATGGTTGAACATTAAATTAATTGAGAGAAGATTTCTCCCCTTCATTCAAGATTTCCATATACATATTTTATCTCAATCTAATTAATAGTTCCCTAACTCTACCTTATTTAATATTGTTTATATCATAATGTTTTGAATACCGATGTCACTATTTTAACATTTTTTATAGTTAGAACAGATAATATTTGTAATTTGAATAATGAAAACAAAGGTAGAAACTATGACGTTAGGAAACAAATGATAAATTTCCACTTCAGGGAAGCACTGTTTTATTAATAAAAATTTATTTGTGAACATTTTTCACTACATGATGATAGAGATTAAGTGTGGTGGAATTTCTAATTTCTAAGATGAACTTTTGAATATATTTCTTTTAGGTTCCTATCATAATAAAACACATAGAATTAAAAATCCATTTTGAGTTACATTGTGAAACTTGGTGCACCCAAAGAATTCACTTACATTATTCTACTATTGTACTTATGGAATTCATTCTTCTACTTCAGCTGATTTGTAAAATCTTATGTGTACTTTTAAAATTCAAAATAATGATCCTTTCTAAAAATTGATCTTTATATGCTAGTTTTTGATAGTGGGAATCATATTTTGGAATTATTCTGTATATTTTTCTTCTTTTTGTGTGTGGAAATTTATATTTTTGAACTTCACTACAACCCCTTAAAAATATATTAACTTCCAAATTTTATTTCTATTTTCAACAATGATGTCTCCCATATTGTGAGTCAACAATAGGGAAAATTTTTAGTTTTATTTATTGGAGATAGGGTTCTTTCACTCACTTCAATTCCCCACTTGATTTTTTAAAAAAATAGATCAATTTTTTTTAAAAAAAATTCATAATGTTTAAATAAAATTAAAATTCTATAAAAAAAAGTGTCCTTTGGATTCACATTAAACATAAATTCAGTCATTCCTAGAGGATTACAATGTTTTGGCTGTTGAGGGTTTCACTGAGTCTAAAATTTTTAAGGATGTATGTTTTCTACGAAGGATGGATAATGTGTCATCGTGAAAATTTTAATAATTATTATAAGGATTATTAAGTAAGTAACATACTTGGTTGAATGAAAATAAAACTAGTATTTTGACAGTTCATCAAATAGATTCATGTGTAACAACATGTATGCAAAAGGCTATTGACTAGCAGGAATTATCTACTAGTGGTATGGTGGGGAGACAGTTCCCTAAGGATATCAATAGCGCAGTGGTATAAAAGCAAATAAATATATTAGAAAACATATGATACATTACTGATATAATATCGAATAGTGGATGATAACAATAATAATTGAATTACATGGCCAAAAACAAATAAAAACCTATGCATGATTGTCCATGTGGTAGTACAACTACAAGCAAGAAAAATATATTATACAGAACATTATAATAAATAGTTTAGAGATGGAAACCAAAACCCATAAGGAGATATTTATGAGCATCCTGAGTACTAGAGATGTCATGTGTCCTAATCTCTATAGTACCATACATAAATCATGAAAAAATACATAAATCAATGAACATGATGATCTGCTCGAGTACACCATTGTATTAGTGTCTCGAAGAGGGTGTAAGATATATTCATTAGGCCTGCTCCAATGATGACTAAATCATAAACAATTGTGCATATATAAATAATTATAGTATGTATTTTTAATGAAAAGAAAATAACTATATAAGTACATCAAGATGGATATGTTTTTTTAAGGACACAAGGACAACCATACCTACTTCGGCCTAAGATGAAATGTCACTGACAGAGGTGAACCAATACTAATAGGTTACAATGTAATAATGGGTCATCATAATTAATGTATCAAGAATGGATTGTTCCTATGCATGTAATTTGGCATGGAGGAAACATCCCTAGATAACAATTATGTAATCTCATTAATAAATATTTATCAAATGATTTTATATTTAATTAAAAGATAAATATCTAATATTCATTTAAATATAATCCTAGCCCCATCCATGGTGAACCATATGAAGGAATACAAGTATCCATCCCATAGTGTATATAATCATCCAAATATGAAGGATCTTGACAATTGTAATATATAAATGGAATATTGTGTATCACTCCCCATGTAATGTAATATATGACCCCTATGAACCCTTCCTTCATATCTCAAAAGGGGTTTGATTATCACTCATGGAAGAGTTAAACCAATTTTCCCCTAAACCTACCCACATGTTCTCCCCATGGAATCAATATTGCTCATATGGAGATAAGTAACCTAAATGATGAGCTCATCAATGATACAACATGATTAAATCTTGATTTATAAATTCTCAACAACCTGTCACCATATCTGTCACATTATAAAATAAATGAACCCGAGTACTACTCAAAGTGTAACCAAGACATTTATTCATATTATATTTAAATATTAATTAGTCAATTTTAATAACCAACCCATTTTACTGACTAATTGGATTTCGAGAGGGTTAAACCCATTTACCATTTCAATTAAGGAATTATAATTACAGGCCCTAACACCTCATTTGATTAATAAAATGGTTCAATTAATTTTTCATGAAATTATATGCATGGGATTAAATATATTATGGCCAAGTGGTCTACCCAAGGAAGATGAAACCATACATGAAACTGTCTAAGTCAGGATATACTATCATTTGGGAAATATAAAATCACCTATAACACTCAATGAGAAGAGGTCCATAACAACTTATTAGATTTTTTGGTGGCTAAGTGGTAACATAGAGGGTGTTCCTTCCATCCATTTTTCATTTATACAACATGTTTACATTTTTTAATATTGTGAACCTCAATTAGGGTTTTTATTCAAACAACTATTAATTAATTAAGGAATTCTTGGAACTAGCTCATATAAAAGGTAAAATCCTAAGTGTAAGGGTTGGTGTCCTCAGAATCAACTATTTTGTATTTTGATTACATAAATGTTCACTTATTATATATTGTTTATTGTTCGGCATGACTATAATATAATAATGTCCTGGAATATTTTTTGCATTAATAAGGTCATAGCATATCCCTACTATGATGAGAACCTTGAAATGCTATAACAATATTCTTAAATAAAGTTATGTGGTTGGATGACATACTATGATAGGATACATAGTATACAGACTGTCATGTGTGAGTACTCATAAGAAGACGAGACTCTCTCTCATGGAGTTCACACTTGGTAATCTCCAAGATGGGAGATTATGAGAATAGACCCGCCAGTAGTAATTCTTCATGTCCTGGTGTCATCAGATATTGCAATCTGCGAGCGTGTGTAATGGTCCTTAGACTGAAATATTATCATTAACTCATGTCATGACTTGCGTACTTAGATTTACTGACGAAAACCGTCACGCAGACAGTTGGCTGGAAGTAGGGTATGTTGGGTGAGTCATGAGTGACATGTTGTTAATGGATAAGTCGAGGAAGGATTTGTCCCTTCCATTTATGGAAGTTGATATCTCATTCCTTTGATTGAAATAGAACTGTCGCATTAAATTCCATGGCCATGGTGTAAACGACGAGTTTATTTTAGGTAGTCAAAGAACGACATGTCAAGCATATAGGTTTATAACACTGCCATGAAACCTGCTTGATGAGATATCAAGACAAAGGGATTAAATTACACAGTAAGCATTCGTATGAGGTGATACGTCAATACGGCGTCATCTTCTTTCTCTTGGGTGCCTTGACCCGTTGCTAGATAGTAATCTTGGACTTTAGGCAAGTCTGCCTAATTCCAATGAGAAAGAGGCCTAGAGGGTCACACACTAAGTGTATCCAAGTATCTCAAGTTGAATAAAGATTATTCCCGTTCGTGGTTTAATAATTATTCAAGGAAGCCTAATTTGTTTTAAATTATGGAGGAAAAATAAAATAAAACAAGTACACGTTGTGTATTATTAAATGTACATGCCATGTAGTTTTATTTTGGAAAGGAAATGAATAAATGAAAACAAGATATACATGCTGTGTACATTTAATGTACATGCCGTGTAGTTTTCAATGAAAAACAAGTACACGCCATGTATTTATTATTACACGCCATGTAGTTTTTCCAGTTGGGATTTTGAGGATATAATATCATTTTATTAAATGATATTTATTATAATCAGCATGAGCGCATGTCAAGGAATTAATTATTTGACATGGGGGTTTTCAATAAGAGCTAATGAAATAAATGAAACACGTAACGCGTTTATTTATTGTCATAACTCTACAACCTCAAACTAGATTATAAATATACTCCCAACCCCAACTCTTTTCCTACACAAGATAATCGTTGTGCAGAACATATCTGGAGAATTATTTCAAGACCGAAAGAACCTCTTCCTCTAGGAACGCTCTCAAGACCGAGAGAGATCCTCTTCCATCGGATCAAGACGATCTAAGGCGGACAATGCAACCAAAGGCTTCTCCACGCTAGCACCTAGAGAATCCTTTGGCGATGTCCAGAGATACAAGGTACATGTGTGGATCACTGCTAGAGGGAGTCTACACTTGGCTTCTACGACGCAACGACGGATCACATCGACAACGTGATCGAGAACATCAACGAAGAAAGAACACCCAAAAAGTATTTCTTTATAATTAATTAAATTAACTATAATCAACCTGTAACGATCATTTTTTGTGGTTCCGGGACAAACCATCTTCTTTGTCTTTTTCTATGATTCGATTCGTGGAGACTGGCGTTTATCATCGTACTGATCTCGGATTGATCATTGTTAATGACAAAAATCCAAGTGGGCACATCCACCCACACACTTATACTGTGCCCAGAACCTTCAAATGGTATTAGAGGGAGGTTACAATGTTGATGATAGTTATTTAATTTTTTTTGATAATTTACACATTCATATTTTATTCAATTTGAAATAAATCGTTCTATAAATCTGAATTAATGAGATCTATTATTCCTCCTTCATTTCTCGATTCATATCACAGAAACAACCTTTTAATTTTAATTTTGATTAAAATAAAAATGAAGAACTCGTCCGGAGGAGCCGATCTTTCTGTCTGTACAACACGGGATTACACGGCGTGTAATTAAAACTACACGTCGTGTACTTAGGTTCAACGAACCGGCACTGGTCCCCCAAACCACGCCATGTGAATTGATTATGCCTAAGTTTTAATCACGCCGTGTTGACCAGAATTGAACGGCGCGTGGAAACCGGAATACATGATGTGTATGTTGGAACAACACGTCGTGTAGTCTATTCCAACCCAGGTGAAACCATGTAAGAAGATAAGCCGCGTACCGCGTGCATGGGATCGCCAGGCCGGTAACCACGTAACAAGGAAGTACACACCGTGTATGGTTCATCTACATGTCTTGTACTCTAAAATTTACAAAGGACAGAAAACACGCCAAAGCCCCGGTGTGTACTTTGGATAAAGGGTGAAAAGAAAAATACACGCCATGTAATTATAAGCTACATGCCGTGTACTTTCGAGAAATGGAATTTCACCAGGTTTCCTCCAATGTACAAAGACCCGTACAAGGAATATGGATGAGAAGAATCTCAAGGAAATTCCGAAAGGAATTTAAGATAAAGAATTGATTAATTATAAGATCATAATTAATTGAATTTGAGCGCATCTTATCTTAAATAAAAGAATGATTAAAAGAATTTTAATTCTAAATATGCGTAAATGTCGTTGCATACTATGGATGATCATGATCTAGACCAAAGACCCTTTGTATGTGTATGGTTTCATTTAAATTTGTTTAATTTAATTTTGTTGGCCTGCGAGCCTTCTTCCAATAAAATGTAGGGCCTGCACGCCCTTGGTTTCTTTAATGTAAACCCATGTAATGGAGGATCTCCCAAGCCAGAGGAGACAGTTCAAATCCCGAAGCTAAGGTGAAACCGACGCAAGAAGATACAAAGGTGGATAGGTGGGAGCTGAAAAACACAAACCATCATGTTCAAGGTGTTTTCCCTAGGTCTGGTTTAGCTTATCAAAAAAGCTAGATAAGCTAACCAAATAGAAGCTCATGATCATGCCATCTTATTTTATTTCTATCTCATTTCATGGTTTATTTATTATGTATGTGTTGTCGCGATCACATAATTATTAAAATTAACAAGCATGCAAAGATGGAATAAAATAAAAACCGGACTATGTGTAAACATTATCCGAACATGGTTAATCACTTAAGAAAGCATCACTTAATATTAAAATGTAACGAACCGTTTTTTTTAGAGCGGATAAAATGTGAAGGTTTTTGAACTTTTTCTTTTATCAACGGGTCGGTTTTTAAAACCGAGCTTCGGAATGAGGTCCCGAGGTATGGAGTCGTTTTAAGCGGCGATATCGGACCACACGCGGTAGGTTTAACCGTGCGGGTCAGGCGTGCGGGGTAACCCGGGTATCCGGTTGCAGGTGCGCGGGCTGCACACGGTGTTTCTGACGGTGCGGATAAAACCGTGCGGGTTAGGTGTGTTTTAATTTTTGTTTAAAATTAAAATCAAAGAAAATAAAATAAAATTTAAAAAAACCCAAACTAGCTCCCTCCCCTCACTCAACCCGCGACCCCCCTCCCTTCTCCCCCGGCAAGTCGCGCGCGACCCCCCCCCCCCCCCCCTCCACGGCGCCGCCTACTTCCCCGTCTTCCCGGTTTTTCTTCTTGGCTTTGCTCCGAATCATCATGGTAAGCTATTCTCTCCCTTCTCCTCCCCGTTTCTGGCTTCATTTTGACCTAATCAGCGCCCGGTGAGGTTCGGCCGAACCCTAGTTTGGGGTTAGTTTTTGATTTCGTTCCTTTTTCTTGTTTCGCCTGCTCTAGGGTTATGCGGAAGGTCTCTCGGGACATCGTGGGTGCGCGTTTGGTGTCTGCCGCCGAAGGCGAGGCGGTTTGCGGTGATTTCGGTCCGCCGGTTGGTTTCCGAGGTGAGGTTTCTACCGGTTTTTGGTCTTCGCAGCCTCTAAATTAATTTATCATGTTGTTTTAGAGGTTCCTTGTTGGTTTGGTTTAGTCCGTTCGAGTTTTGGAATGGTTTCGGGGTGAGGTTTTCACCTTTCCCCTTGTTTTTCACTTGTTAAATTTGGGGCTTTTGATGTTTATGAGTCCCTGGTTTGTTGTTGGCAGTGCGTTGAGCTTGCGGTGTGGGTTCGCCTTCGTTTTGGTTTGTCGCCAACACCCGAGGTAAGGATTTAATACCGTTGGTTGGTCTTGCCTCACTTAAATTGGTTTATCTTTGTGTCTTAAGGTTTGTAGTGGTTGTCTTATAGTGCGTTGCAGGTTTCAGTATGTTTTCGGGTTGCCGGACTTTAGGCGACTCACCTGCGCAGGCATAGGTACGTATTTATATGTACGTGGGTTCCCTCGGCGTGCGTATATTTGTCCATGGCAGCGAATATACACACGTACGGGGCTAGTTGTCCCCATTACATATATAAAAAGTGCCTGTGCAGGTCGGTGGAAACAGGCTTATGTGTATAAGCATATGTGTAAGGATCCCCTTGCGCACGCTCATGGCCATGCGGAGCATGTGCATAGGGGCTAGGTGTCCTTATACGTATGTGAAATCACATATGCCTCGTGGGGGAGCAGATGCGACAGCTTTAGTTAGAAAGCGCCAAGAGCCGGAGTGGACGGATGGATCCACATTGAGGTAGGGTCCCTCTCCTTGCCCTTTTTAATTTAAGTAAAGTAATAGTGAGTTTAATATTGCACTTAGTATTTTAATTTTGCAAGTTTAGTTCCGATTAAATGTTTCTGTGCAAATCGTGTGAATTGCAGGAATAAGATAAAAGAGTTTGTTTGGTCACTAAACTAACGATTTAATAATAAAACCCCTCTTTTGAGGTGCGCTGCCTTCAATCTAAAAATGTAGCAATAGAATTTCATGATTGCCTTTCCTATTGTTTGGCTTCTTAACTTTGTTAAGTGTTGAATGAGTTTTAAAGAAAATGCTAAATATCACTAAATGAATTGTTTGATAATGTAATGACATGTTTTCTAATAAAACTCCTCCAATGGAGGTGAGCTGCCTTCAAAATAAACTTCTAGTAGCAGATTTCCTTTTTTGTGATTTCTTTCTTAAAAGTCTTATGACACTTTATACTTGACATTATACTTGATCAATGGCATGCTTTTACTTGTACCATCTAATGTCATTAACCACCTAACATAGAGGCATGTTGGTGCCATATTCTTTTGTTTACCTTCTATTGCTCGTGCAAGTTCCAGATTGTTGAACAAGGATAGTTAATTATGAGAATTTATTATAAAAAGTTGAGATCTGATTTGGATAACTAAACGTGAAGGATTAATCATGAAATGAGAATTGTGTCGATTGATTAATTAAGTGATAAATGAATGAGATTTTGGGTCCTAGACATGGCGTTCTAGGTCGACATAAAATCTGGGTTCGGACATGGCGTTCCTCCCCAATGGTTATCCAAGCTTGTGATATAGGGTGTTAGACATGACGATCTACACTGAATGAGATTTTGGGTCCTAGACATGGTGTTCTAGATCGACTTAAAAATCTAGGTTTGGACATGGCGTTCCTTCCCAATGGTTATCCAATCTTGTGATATAAGGTGTTAGACATGGCGATCTACACCAAATGTGATACGGGGTGTTAGACCTGACGATCTACACCGAACGAATGATAATGATAATTTATGAAAAGAATGAGAGAGGTGGGTAAAACCGAGTGAATTGTAATCAAATAAAGAAAGGTAAGAATGAGTGGATTTCCAGTCTGAGTTGAAATGATAAGTGAATAAATAGAGTAAGTGAGAAAAATGATAAAAAGTGTTTTTATGCTTGAACCAAATTTACTTGTGTTGTTTTAAACAGGTTTTCATCCCGTCTATGGGCCGAAGCAGGTAGTGCCGCCAGGTGTCCTTTCTGGAACCTGGACGGGCGTTTATTGTTTGCATTGTGTCGTTATTGTTCGAAAATACCAGCACTTTGTTTAATTATATTGCATGGTCTAGAGTGGGCTAGACCCCGGTGGTTCCGGCCTACTGAGATATATATATCTCACACCCTACTCGGGCCGCCATTGCACTGGGGTACTCGAGTAGATTCCATTTGGTTGCAGGACCGTGTTGTTGTTGTTTCTTGTACTTGGAGTTAGGAGCAAAGGACCGAGTTGGGGCTCGGGATGCTCATGGAGATCGCCCTCGGGGCTTGAGACTTTTGTTCATTTACTTCTGCATGGATGCGTAAGTATGTTGCGTGATTTAATGCTTTCATTGTATCGTTAGCATGTCATGCATGCATCTCTTATATAAACTGCCGTTCGCCAAATTTATTCAAACCTTATAAATGAAAAATGTTTTCCGCTGTTTCTTATTATTATTTACACTACTTCCGTTGCTGTATTTTTGGTCCCTTTGTTCCACTTTGATAAGAGGGTATAGTCTCCCCCGCTGACTTACCTTACACCCTCGCCGCTAGTCGGCAACCTCTGGCGTAAGGGGAGACGCGCTTGAGGCCATGTCGCGGGCCGGCTCAGGTGACCTGGGTGTCTGGTTCAGGGTCGACCTGGGTTGGTTCGTGACAAAATGGTATCAGAGGAGGTTTCTTTCTTTTCATTGTCTTACTGTTTTGGGATTGGTAGACAGGAGATTAGGAATGTGTCGGTGCTTGGGTAATAACCGTGTCTGGGACTGATCACCCCACGTACGGTAAATGACCAAGTGGCCAGGGCTAGGAATTGATGTTCATGTTGTTTGCTGTTACAGTTGATGTGATTTTACCTTGGGTGAATGTTGTACTTTCCACTACTTATTTGTTTATGAAGAGGTTTTGAAAATTTTTCTTGGCCCGATATGGCCAGAAAATTGCATTGCATGCATCATATTAGACACTTATAGATTCACATGTCATGCATATGTTCCATGCCATGTAGTTGCATTAGTAGGATGCCTGCTGATTTTGATTGTGTGCCTTGGAAATATGTCATGTCTGGATTTATTTAACACGTCTCTTTAGAAAGCATGTTTCGGTGATAATTAACATGTTTGGGTGATAACATGTCATGTTTTCTATCATGCTTGTGTGCCATGCTCTGTGTTATAGCATGTTTTAGTTATTTCAGCTTGTTAGCTTGTTGCCTTGTGTTAGCTGTTTGTAGTGGCTTGTTAGCTTGCTAGTAAAAGCTTGGTTGCTTTGGCTGAATTTGTTGGTTGCGATTACGATGGAGCCAGTTTTCCATTGTAAGGTGTATGAGCTCTTTATAATTGGGAAAAGGGTAAACTGTGGTTTCAAACCTTTAAAAGACGGCTGCTAAAGTTTAAATGTTAAATGGAAAAATTTATCTGATAAATGGGGACCAAATTCCAGCGGTAAGGTGTATGGGCACCTTATCGATTGGTAGGTGGCCACCCATGTGATTGAACCTTGTTTAACCATTGCATGTGGAAAATGGTTATAAATGTAAAACTGTTGAGTTTTGATTGAAATTTTGGTGTACTTTTAAACATGCTCAACTGGACTAAGTGGGTCAGTTGGGGCATGTTTTATTGAAATGAACTGTGATATGGTTTCCTTTTGATGAACCTAGTTTGAATGAATGGGACCTTATGAGGTCTCCTCTTTGTTAAAAGGAATTTAGATGCTAAATTACCTGTTTATGCTTGGATGACATTATGTGTTAATTTTTTTTTACAGAGGAAGTTGGTTATAGCTTGTCTGTTTTGCCATGGGGCATTGTCTGAAAACCAAGTAATTAGTTTTGAAATAGAAATTGTGGGTTGATTAAAATTCTTTAAATGTTTTAAAGGTTGAAAAGAAGTGATGAAGTGGATAAAATGTAAAGGGGTTTTTGAGCCTAGTAATCCTTGTTTTGTGTGACCAAGAGTTAGGGTCGACGTGTGTGCTTCGTAAGGGACTAGCCCGTGCTAGGTAGTACCGTTAGAGCTTGAGTTGCCTTGTTTTTTGGTGTGAGCTTATGATGTGGTGATCGTAGTTCGAGGAACGCCACCCGTGCGTTAAAGTGTTTCAAACATAGCACGCCGGTGAGCGGCTAGTTCTTACGACGACACGGACACTCCTAAGGTGGGTAGTGTTGCATGAGTTTCTATTTTCATGTTGGTGCTTGCTTGGAAGCACAACTGTGATAAGGTTGGTTGTGTGCGCAACGCTTTAGAAACTCCATTAGTGCGGGAAGAGTTTCAGTGGTTAAGCTTGCACGTATATGAATGCCTCGGGTGGTATAGGCATCAGAGTTGGTCCGAATGATCTTCTCAGCGACCTTGGTTTAATCTTAGTGTACTCTGCTGGATGAGACAAGCATTTCCCCCATCTTGACGTCGTCTTGGATACACTAAGATAGTGTCGGTTATACGCCGCGCTAAAGTTTAAAAGTTGTTGATTGTTTCGTAATCTCTCTCTGGTTTTGCGTGGGATGCACGGTTTATTGGAGTTACGCTTCGTGCTGAGGCACGATAGTTTTATAATAGTCTTGTGATGGCTTGACTTGAGAATGTCACCAAAGGTCGTGTAAGGACTTCGGTGTACGCGTAGTTGATAACGGAACAGTTTTAAAAGCATGTCGTCGGTTTAAGGGCGAGTGTGAATCTCGGGTCGGTGATGTCTTTCGAGGAAATCTTGTGTGACCAATTTTAGTTGGTCGATCGTGATTCAACTGTTTTCATGTGTTGAGGTCCCTATAATGGCCTCGGATGTAAGCTCTGCTTTGATGTTTCAGTTGTAACGTGAGCGTTGACTCGAGTTGTAAAGGCTTAAGTGCAGTTTTCTTAGAAAGTGCTTAAAGGTGCATTGGGCGTTGGAAATGCAATGTGACCGGTTGAATGAAACTTCACGACCCTTGTAGGTCGGGTGATGTTTTCGTTGTTTTCCGAAGGCTTCTCGGGGACGAGAAGTTTTTTTTTGGTGGGTATTTTGTAATGAACCGTTTTTTTAGAGCGGATAAAATGCGAAGGTTTTTGAACTTTTTCTTTTATCAACGGGTCGGTTTTTAAAACCGAGCTTCGGAACGAGGTCCCGAGGTATGGAGCCGTTTTAAGCGGCGATATCGGACCACACGCGGTAGGTTTAACCGTGCGGGTCAGGCGTGCGGGGTACCTCGGGTATCTGGTTGCAGGCGCGCGGGCTGCACACGGTGTTTCTGAAGGTGCGGATAAAACCGTGCGGGTTAGGTGTGTTTTAATTTTTGTTTAAAATTAAAATCAAAGAAAATAAAATAAAATTAAAAAAACCCAAACTAGCTCCCTCCCCTCACTCAACCCGCGACCCCCCTCCCTTCTCCCACGGCGAGTCGCGCGCAACCCCCCTCCCCCCCTCCACGGCGCCACCTACTTCCCCGTCTTCCCGGTTTTTATTCTCGGCTTCGCTCCAAATCATCATGGTAAGATATTCTCTCCCTTCTCCTCCCCGTTTCCGGCTTCATTTTGACCTAATCGGCACCCGATGAGGTTCGGCCGAACCCTAGTTTAGGGTTAGTTTTTGATTTCGTTCCTTTTTCTTGTTTCGCCTGCTCTAGGGTTATGCGGAAGGTCTCTCGGGACATCGTGGGTGCGCGTTTGGTGTCTGCCGCCGAAGGCGAGGCGGTTTGCGGTGATTTCGGTCCGCCGGTTGGTTTCCGAGGTGAGGTTTCTACCGGTTTTTGGTCTTCGCAACCTCTAAATTAATTTATCATGTTGTTTTAGAGGTTCCTGGTTGGTTTGGTTTAGTTCGTTCGAGTTTTGGAATGGTTTCGGGGTGAGGTTTTCACCTTTCCCCTTGTTTTGCACTTGTTAAATTTGGGGCTTTTGATGTTTATGAGTCCCTGGTTTGTTGTTGGCAGTGCGTTGAGCTTGCGGTTTGGGTTCGCCTTCGTTTTGGTTTGTCGCCAACACCCGAGGTAAGGATTTAATACCGTTGGTTGGTCTTGCCTCACTTAAATTGGTTTATCTTTGTGTCTTAAGGTTCGTAGTGGTTTTCTTATAGTGCGTTGGAGGTTTTAGTATGTTTTCGGGTTGCCGGAGTTTAGGCGACTCACCTGCGCAGGCATAAGTACGTATTTATATGTACGTGGGTTCCCTCGGCGTGTGTATATTTGTCCATGGCAGCGAATATACACACGTACGGGGCTAGTTGTCCCCATTACATATATAAAAAGTTCCTATACAGGTGGGTGGAGACAGGCTTATGTGTATAAGCATATGTGTAAGGATCCCCTTGCGCACGCTCATGGCCATGCGGAGCGTGTGCATAGGGGATAGGTGTCCTTATACGTATGTGAAATCACATATGCCTCGTGGGGGAGCACCTGCGACAGCTTTAGTTAGAAAGCGCCAAGAGCTGGAGTGGATGGATGGATCCACCTTGAGGTAGGGTCCCTCTCCTTGCACTTTTTAATTTAAGTAATGTAATAGTGAGTTTAATATTGCACTTAGTATTTTAATTTTGCAAGTTTAGTTCCGATTAAATGTTTCTGTGAAAATCATGTGAATTGCAGGAATAAGATAAAAGAGTTTGTTTGGTCACTAAACTAACGATTTAATAATAAAACCCCTCTTTCGAGGTGCGCTGCCTTCAATCTAAAAATGTAGCAATAGAATTTCATGATTTCCTTTCCTATTGTTTGGCTTCTTAACTTTGTTAAGTGTTGAATGAGTTTTAAAGAAAATGCTAAATATCACTAAATGAATTGTTTGATAAAGTAATGACATGTTTTCTAATAAAACTCCTCCAATGGAGGTGAGCTGCCTTCAAAATAAACGTGTAGTAGCAGATTTTTTTTTTTGTGATTGCTTGCTTAAAAGTCTTATGACACTTTATAATTGACATTATACTTGATCAATGGAATGCTTGTACATGTACCATCTAATGTCATTAACCACCTAACATAGAGGCATGTTGGTGCCATATGCTTTTGTTTACCTTCTGTTGCTTGTGCAAGTTCCAGATTGTTGAACAAGGATAGTTAATTATGAGAATTTATTATAAAAAGTTGAGATCTGACTTGGATAACTAAACGTGAAGGATTAATCATGAAATGAGAATTGCGTCGATTGATTAATTAAGTGATAAATGAATGAGATTTTGGGTCCTAGACATGGCGTTCTAGATCGACTTAAAATCTGGGTTCGGACATGGCGTTCCTCCCCAATGGTTATCCAAGATTGTGATATAGGGTGTTAGACATGACGATCTACACTGAATGAGATTTTGGGTCCTAGACATGGCGTTCTAGATCGACATAAAAATCTGGGTTTGGACATGGCGTTCCTTCCCAATGGTTATCCAATCTTGTGATATAAGGTGTTAGACATGGCGATCTACACCAAATGTGATACAGGGTGTTAGACATGACGATCTACACCGAACGATTATTGAGGTGTTAGACATGGTGATCTACACCAAATGTGATACGGGGTGTTAGACCTGACGATCTACACCGAACGAATGATAATGATGATTTATGAAAATAATGAGAGAGGTGGGTAAAACCGATTGAATTGTGATCAAATAAAGAAAGGTTAGAATGAGTGGATTTCAAGTCTGAGTTGAAATGATAATTGAATAAATAGAGTAAGTGAGAAAAATGATAAAAAGTGTTTTTATGCTTGAACCAAATTTACTTGTGTTGTTTTAAACAGGTTTTCATCCCGGCTATGGGCCGAAGAAGGTAGTGCCGCCAGGTGTCCTTTCTGGAACCTGGACGGGCGTTTATTGTTTGCATTGTGTCGTTATTGTTCAAAAATACCAGAACTTTGTTTAATTATATTTCATGGTCTAGAGTGGGCTAGACCCAAGTGGTTCCGGCCTACTGAGATATATTTATCTCACACCCTACTTGGGCCGCCATTGCACTGGGGTACCCGAGTAGATTCCATTTGGTTGCAGGACCGTGTTGTTGCTGTTTCTTGTACTTGGAGTTAGGAGAAAAGGACCGAGTTGGGGCTTGGGATGCTCATGGAGATCACCCTCGAGGCTTGAGACTTTTGTTCATTTACTTCTGCATGGATGCGTAAGTATGTCGCGTGATTTAATGCTTTCATTGTATCATTAGCATGTCATGCATGCATCTCTTATATAAACTGCCGTTCGCCAAATTTATTCAAACCTTATAAATGAAAAATGTTTTCCGCTGTTTCTTATTATTATTTACAATACATCTGTTGCTGTATTTTTGGTACCTTTGTTCCACTTTGATAAGAGGGTATAGTCTCCCCCGCTGACTTACCTTACACCCTCGCCGCTAGTCGGCAACCACTGGCGTAAGGGGAGACGCGCTTGAGGCCATGTCGCGGGCCAGCTCAGGTGACCTGGCTGTCCGGTTCAGGGTCGACCTGGGTTGGTTTGTGACATAAAAAGCATTTGATAATGCAAAAATACGCATAAATAATAAAATCCCTCAAATACCATATTAAGTCAGACCAAGCCTTCCGTTACTTGATTAAGGGAAAGACTCAATAAAACTATGTGTCTGACCAACCCTTGTTGGGACACATACTTTTATAAAGGAAGCCCTTATGAAAGGTTTCGGGTTGACTTAACCACGTCAAGAGAAGTATCCCTTGCTAGACTTGATATAATATTGGAGGAAAGAGTTGAGGAAATCCAAGTCAGGATTTCAGGATTGGGGAGTCCACTCAACAGATCAAGGAACTGTAAGCTCACAGTTGGCAAAGACCTGCCTACCTAAATACCTTCAAATAGCTTGACCAACCCTTGTTGGGGTTATGCGAAGAGAAATATGGATCCTTGCCACTAGAATTTCAAAGAAACTGGACATTCTGAGTTCAATGGTGAGGGCCATTGGGACTTGATAAAATAGTGGGAGAATAAAATTTTTAATTATTTCTCATAAAAATGTAATCAGGAAAGTACAAATAAATCTGCTCTTTAAATTTGTAGAATCTAAATGACAAACTCATCAACCACATTTTCTCTGCGATCAATTCTGGATAAAGACAATATCATCACCGGCAGTAACTTTCAGGAATGGTTTAGGCACCTTCGGGTTATCCTACGCCATGAATGAAAGTTTTACGTGCTGGAGTCCTCACTTCCTGATTCCCCCACCCCAGGGGCGAGTGATGAATATTTCCTAGTCTATGATCCACATTTGAACGATGCACTAGATGTTCAATGTTTGATGCTATCATCAATGTCTAGTGATCTCATGAAGTCTCATGAAGACATGGATGCCTATAGCATGCTTGAGAATCTCCATGGTCTATACCAGGAGAGAGCAAGACAGGAAAGGTTTGAGATCTCTAAGGCTCTATTTCAGAGCAAGCTTGGAGAGGGTGCCCCAGCCGGGCCTCATGTAGTCAAGATCATTGGCTACATTGAGCGCTTGGATGTTCTAGGGTTTAAACTCCACGAAGAACTGGGTACCGATCTCATTCTTTCATCACTCCCCCAGAGCTTCTCAAACATTGTTTTGAACTTCAATATGAACAACATTGAGAAGTCTTTGTCTGATCTTCTCATCCTCATTCGCCTAGTGGAAACTAACATGAAGAGTGAAAAGCCTTTTGTCCTCATGGTGAATAAAAGGAAAGGGAAGGCGAAGAGCTTTAAGACCAAAGATTCTTCAAGGCCTTCCAAGAAAATGAAGATCAAAGGGGAGGCAAAGGAACAGGATGTTGTTTGTTTTGCATGTGGCAAAAAGGGCCACAGGAAGAAAACCTGCACCCGGCCATGGAAGCAAGGGGAAGCTTCAGGTGTGTTTTTTATCGAATGCAATCTTTCTGTTTCTACTAATTGGGTATTATATACTGCTTGTGGTGCTCACATCTATATCCAAATACAGGAAACAAGTAGATTCAGGAAGATTGATCGAGGGGAGGTAGATCTACGAGCAGCTAACGCAGCCAGACTCGCTGTTGTAGCTGTCGGAGACTACCACCTCACATTGCCTACCGGGATGGTCTTGGTTTTGAAAGGTTGTTATTATGTACCTTCTGTTACTAAAAACATTATTTCAGTATCCATATTAGATACTGATGGATTCATATTCAAGTTTGGAAATGAATGTTTCTACTTTTATAAAGATAGCATTTGTTTTGGTAGGGCACATTTATATAATGGCCTTTATGTGTTAAACTACACAAACCAAGTAATGGCAATCGATAACAAAGCTAATTCACATGACTCATACCACACCCAACTTTGGAATCACCGGCTAGGTCATGTTAATGAGAGACGTTTGACAAAATTACATCAAGATGGGTATTTATATTCTTTCGAACTAAAACCACCTGGTGTATGTCATGCGTGTCTACAAGGAAAAATGACCAGAGCCCTGTTTAGTGGGAAAGGTGAAAGAGCTAAACAGCTTCAAGAATTAGTTCACACAGATGTGTGTGGACCATTTCCAATTGAAGAAAGGGGTGTTTTATCGTACTTTATAACTTTTTCTGATGATTTTAGTAGATATGGATATATCTATTTAATGAGGTATAAGTCAGATTCTTTTGATCGGTTCAAAGAATACAAGAATGAAGTTGAGAAGCAGCTTGGTAAGAAGATTAAGAAACTCCGCTCAGACAGAAGAGGAGAATATCTTAATCAAGACTTCATTGATTTCTTACGGGAGTTTGGGATTCTATCTCAAATCACTCCTCCTTACACACCGTAGTGGAATGGTGTAAGTGAAAGGAGGAACCACACCCTGTTGGACATGGTGACATCAATGATGAGTCATGCGAGTCTTCCATTATCCTTTTGGGGATATGCATTACAAACATCAGCGCACATACTAAACCAAGTACCAACTAAATCGATAAATGGTATTCCATACGTATTATGGAGTGGACGCAAAGCCATGTTATTGAATTTACATGTGTGGGGTAGTGAAGAATTTTTTAAGGCCTCTTAAGGTAACAAACTTGCACCCTGAGGCACAAAGTGTATCATTATAGGATATCCTAAGGAAACAAGGGGATATTACCTATACAACCCCTTAGACAAAAATGTTACAGTGGAAAGACACGCCATTTTCCTTGAGAGGGAGCACATCTCCAAAAGAGATAGTGGGAGCGATATAGACTTCGATGAATTCGAGGCTCAAGATACACATGAGTTGGTACAAGAACAGATTCCACAAAGCCCCGTGGAAGAACAATCTATTCCAGAGACACAAGAACTGCGTAGGAGCACGAGAGAGGTAAGAGAATCAGAACGATATGGTTTCTTGTCACTGAGGATGGTGACTCATTATTGGTTGACAATGATGATCCTCTTACCTTCAAAGAAGAATTTGAAGTCACAGACATTGCCAAGTGGCAAGAAGCCATGAATTCTGAAATGGATTCCATGTACCAAAACCAGGTCTGGATTCTAGTAGATCCTCCAGTTGATGTAAAGCCTATTGGTAATAAATGGGTATTAAAGAAGAAACTAGACAGGGAGGGGCAAGTCAGCACCTACAAGGAACGACTGGTTGCAAAAGGTTTTAGACAGCGTAAAGGAATTGACTATGATGAAACCTTTTCACCGGTTTCAATGCTGAATTCCATCAGAATCCTATTGGCCATTGCTTCTTACCATGACTATGAAATTTGGAAAATGGATTTCAAAACAGCTTTCCTTAACGGGAACCTCCAGGAAGATGTCTACATGACACAACCTGAAGGGTTTGTGACTCCAAAGGATGCCAACAAGGTATGCAAGTTACAGAAATCCATTTATGGATTAAAGCAATAATCAAGGTCATGGAACATTCATTTTGATGAAGCTGTTACAGAATTTGGATTTGTTATGAATGAATGTGAACCTTGTGTCTACAAAAGGTTTAGTGGAAGTGCAGTCGTTTTCTTAATAGTATGTGTTGATGACATATTGCTAATTGGAAACGAAGTACCTGTCTTATAGTCAGTTAAGGAATGGTTTCATAAATGCTTCTCCATGAAAGACTTGGGCGAGGTGGCATATATTCTTGGGATTAAGATCCATCGTGATAGATCCAATAGAATGCTGGGCCTGAGTCAAAGTACATACATTGACAAGATATTGAAGAGATTCAGTATGGAACAGTCCAAGAGAGGATTGTTTCCAGTGTCACATGGAATTCATCTTTCAAAGAAACTGTGTCCTCAAACACATGAGGAAAGAAAGAGGATGTCAAGGATTCCTTATGCATCCGCGATTGGGTCAGTCATGTATGCTATACTATGTACAAGGCTAGATGTTGCTTACGCATTAAGTGTGGTAGGCAGATATCAAGACGATCCATGAGACCCCCATTGGATGGAAGTCAAGACTATCCTCAATTATCTGAGGGGTACTAAGGATATGTTCCTGGTTTATGGTGGAGATGAGGAACTAGTCATCAGAGGACAAGTAGATGCTAGTTTCCAGACTGATCAAGATGACATGAAGTCGTAGACTGGATACATCTTCAGTTTGAATGGAGGTGCAGTGAGCTGGAAGAGCTCAAAACAAAGTGTGGTGGTAGATTCTACAGTGGAGTCCGAGTATATCGCAGCTTCTGAGGCAGCTAAAGAAGCAGTATGGATGTGAAGCTTCGTCCAAGAGCTGGATGTCGTACCAAGCAGTAAAGATCCTATCACACTCTATTGTGATAATACTGCAGTGGTGGCACTTGAAAAAGACCCAAGGTCACGTCAACGGACAAAGCACATACTTCAGAAGGAGCATCTCTTGAGGGATTTTTCTCAGAGAGGTGAAGTTGCAGTGAGCAGTATTTCCACGAAAGACAATGTGGCGGACCCATTTACTAAAGCCTTAACTCAGCAGAAACATGATCATCATGTGAGGTCTAGCGGACTAAAAGTCGTAGGCAGTTGTATCTAGTCCAAGTGGGAGTTTGTAAGGGTTGGTTTCCTCAGAACCAACTATTTTGTAAATTGATTACATAAATGTTCACTTATTATATATTGTTCATTGTTCTGCATGACTATAATATAATAATGTCTTGGAATATTTGTTGCATTAATAAGGTCATATCAGATCCCTGCTATGATGAGAACCTTTAAATGCTATAAAAATATTCTTAAATAATGTTCTATGGTTGTATGACATACTATGATAGGATACATAGTACACTGACCATCATGTGCGAGTACTCGTAAGAAGACGAGACTCTCTCTCATGGAGTTCGCACTTGGTAATCTCCAAGATGGGAGATTATGAGAACAGACCCGCCAGTAGTAATTTTTCATGTCTTGGTGTCATCGGATATTTCTATCTGCGAGTGTGGGTAATGGTCCTTAGACTGAATGATTATCATTAACTCATGTCATGACTTGCGCATTTAGATTTACTGACAAAAACCGTCACGCAGACAGTTGGCGGGAAGTAGGGTACATTGGGTGCGTCACGAGTGACAAGTTGTTAATGGATAAGTCGAGGAAGGATTTTTTCCTTCCGTTTATGGAAGTTTATATCTTGGCCCTTTGATTGAAATAGAACTGTCACATTATATTCCATGGCCATGGTGTAAACGACGATTTTATTTCAAGTAGTCAAAGAACGACATATCAAGCATATAGGTTTATGAAACTTCCATGAAACCTTCTTGATGAGATACCAAGACAAAGGGATTAAATTACACAGTAAGTGTTCGTATGAGGTGATACGTCAATGCGGAATCAACTTCTTTCTCTTGGGTGACTTGACCCGTTGCTAAAGAGTAATCTTGGACTTTAGGCAAGTCTGCCTAATGCCAATGAGAAAGAGTCCTAGAGGGTCACACACTAAGTGTATCTAATTATCTCAAGTTGAATAAAGATTATTCCTGTACATGGTTTAATAATTATTCAAGGAAGCCTAAGTTGTTTTAAATGATGGAGGAAAAATAAAATAAAACAAGTACACGCCGTGTATTATTAAATGTACACACCATGTAGTTTTATTTTGGAAAGGAAATGAATAAATGAAAACAATATATACATGTCGTGTACATTTAATGTACACGCCGTGTAGTTTTCAATGAAAAACAAGTACACGCCGTGTATTTATTATTACACGCCGTGTAGTTTTTCCAGTGGGGATTTTGAGGATATAATATCATTTTATTAAATGATATTTATTATAATCAGTGTGAGCGCATGTAAAGGACTTAATTATTCGACATGGAGGTTTTCAATAAAAGTTAATGAAATAAATGAAACGCGTAACGCGTTTATTTATTGTCATAACTCTATAACCTCAAACTCGATTATAAATATACTCACAACCCCAAATCATTTCCTACACAAGAAAATCGTTGTGCACAACATCTCTGGAGAATTATTTCAAGACCGAAATAACCTCTTCCTACAAGAACGCTCTCAAGACCGAGAGAGATCCTCTTCCATCGGATCAAGACGATCTAAGGCGGACAACGCAAGCAAAGGCTTCTCCACGCTAGCACCTGGAGAATCCTTTGGCGACGTCCAGAGATACAAGGTACACGTGTGGATCACCGCTAGAGGGAGTCTACACTTGGCTTCTACGACGCAATGACTGATCACATCGACAACGTGATCAAGAACATCAATGAAGAAAGAACACCCAAAAGGTATTTCTTTATAATTAATTAAAATAACTATAATCAACCTGTAACAATCCTTGTTTGTGGTTCCGGGACAAACCATCTTCTTTGTCTTTTTTTGTGATTAGATCCATGGAGACTGGTGTTTATCATCGTATTGATCCCGGATTGATCATTGCTAATGACAAAAATCTAAGTGGGCACATCCACCCACACACTTCCGCTGTGCCCGGAACCTTAAATAAGGTCCATGACTATCAACATGTCAACATAATATTCAAGTAGAACTAAATTTTGGTTTTAAGGTTCTATAAATTAAATTATTTATTCAAGAGGTGTCACATGATAATACTAGTTTTTGGCACAATGAATCATTATTAAAATCAATGAGACATTGTGGAAAAGCCTATAGATCACCTACCTCATGCTTAGGAAGACCCGCATGACTAATAAGGAGGCTTTAATTTGGAATGTTTGAATGAAATTGAATAAATAGACATTTTATTTGAAAAGAGGCTGAATTATATTGAATAATGATGATATCATATGTATAGTACCCTAACACGGTTTTCCACTCAAATAGAACTCTGGGCCGATTGACCATGGGGCCATAGAAGCACCTCCCCATATGCACATGGCTTCTGAAAAGCAGTGATGGTGTAAATGGGTAATAGTGTGGAGACTATATTCATAGTTAGTGTTAAATTTAATGGTTTATCTAAATAAAATATTAGATGAAAGAAAAACTATAAGATGATTGGACTAGTAATAGGTCATAACGAAAGTAGTCAAAATAAATAGTAGAAGAATGAACATTATCAGAAGTGGAAAAATAATTACTACCATACCATTAGAAGAAAAAAAACCTCTAGGTACCATTTATAGCTATGAATTCATATCACAAGAGCTCCTATAGAATAATATACTCAAAGGGTCACCCATGGTTGACCACCAGTTAATACTAATAAGTTTCCTAAAATAAAAGAAGATTCCAATGATAATCTCATGCTTATTTAAGAACCCATGGTCCCCTACCATCCACCCCATGAAAAAGTTCCAATGAATCCACTAATATCCACCTAGTGAGCCTGAACCACTACATTATCATAAAGCCATAAAATCCATATGAATCCCAAAGGGCTCACGTTGGGTGTGAGAATAATCTCAGTAGGCCACCTCCAATATTTTCTTAAACTAAATCTCTAATAAATATGGTGCATATGAAAATAAATAAATCAACACAAGTATTTCATTTAAGATAAGATTACTTCCATATGTTATATAACTACAATGATGTAGTTACGTTCTTTGGCCATATTAGATATAATAGTAGTGGAGAGGAAACATAACATACAACCTATGAAATATCATGAAGTATAACAAGATGAAGAACCCTCTGAAAACTCTTATAATATTATCTTTTCACCACATGTCAAACGAAATGTGGTGTCCAACTCTTATATATGAAATTCCAATGGCACCCAAAAAATAGTACATGGCCCCTTAGACCTCAGGTCAAAATAAACCCCATCGACTCAAAGCCCAATGTCCATGTCACAGTGATGTATGTCCTTTAGATAATAAATCCCAACATCTCAACATCCCATTGAATATTGATATTTACAATCCCATATAATCTCTTCCCAATGGCCTCTGTGTATGAAGATCCTCATCTCCCATTCGACATGCTCAAAAATCTCAACTGATGTCTCCTCACCATCCCCGTAACTTTGTATGACAAGAACATAAAACCAAACATGTGATCAACACCAGCCTAAAAAACATCTAATAGAGTCCTCTATCAAAATTAGTGGTAAAAACCCCTTATCATTTGTGTACAACATTATTAAAATGAGTCAAATGGTTCATTAACCAATCATAGTCCGCATAAATGACCAGTAAATTACCTAATACATATAATCCTATAACCTTGTGCCCATGTTACCATGTCACTCAACCTGATGGTCAACACCATATCATATCACCCAGTCTATTCCCAAAACATGAACACCTCATTGCCTCAATTTGATGATCATGAGGCCTAACTGATGATCAAAATCACCTAAGATATCTAATCCAAACCAAACCTGGTGATCACATATCCTCAATCCAGGTGGTCGTCATCACCTCAAACCTTGGACAAGCCAGTTAAGTAACTATGGAAATCAAAAAAATATATAAAAATAAATCAATTTAATTTAACATTCAAAACCAAAGCGTACAATCTTCCCATGTGGTCCACAACCTCTAACCTGATCTCACATGTATGAACATTTCTAGTTCATACCCAATGACAACCCATAAAATTGTAAAATTAAGTTAATGAAAAATAATTTTTTAACTAGGTTCTCTATCACACTACCAAATGGCGCACTCTAAGTCATATAAAAAAACATGAGTGAAATCAAAGTGGAATCTAGGAACCACCAACCTCTTGTTGGTAGGCCTTCCCTTATTATGTATATGACCCTATCACATGTCTGTTCAGAATAAATCAAAATTTTAGAAGAACTCCGAAAAATATGGTAAATCATATCACCTAAATTTGAGCATAATATGGTGATACTATAGAAGAAAATCAACAAGGGGATTCGTGGGATTATTGATATGGATCCAGTAACGTAGAAATATCGAAGAATGAAGATTTGAAGGAGGAATGTGATCATAGCCTAGGATGATGAGGGTAGGAGATCCACAGTGTCTGGAGGATAAGTCACATGGGGGAGAAATAATGGTTGAAGAAATATGATATTACTATAAAATGGGTAATTTATCACCTTTCATTGGGAACACATAATTCTCAAACAGTTTTGATGACCATTCATAGTAGATGCAGTAGCCCATTCTCAAGGCTCTGCAATGCATGTACATGGAACACGGTTTACAAGATATGAATTGCACAAACAAATAACCTCTACTAAAAATTTCAGAGGATCTACATGGCCAGCATTTCCCTATTGAATGGTTTTTCAAACCATGCAAAAGAAACTTGGAGGGCCACAAAAATTCTCATGGGTGTCACATATATTTCCCAAATTGTGTTCCCTAGTTTTCACACCCCTAAAAGTTGGGTTCCCAGCCTTTGATACACATGAAACCCAACCAAATCCATTAGGTATATGGTGAGGGTTGAAACCAATCTAAAAACATGGTCTTTGGACAAAGTAACTCTTTTAATCTTGTTGTGATAAAAAAATAAAAGAAATGGGATACCCAAAAATGTTGAAACATCAAAATGGGTGAGGAAATTGACCTGCTACCAAAAATAGGATGTTTTAATCTCCCCGAATTAACATAGATCATCCCTGAGCTATTATCAAAATGATAGTTGGTACCAAAAAACGCATCCCTTTAAAATCAACTCATTATACCCCTATCGTAATCTCGTCGGTAAAATATTTGTACAATCTCCTCACCTTATGAGGTACCCACCCCATCACATCCCAACCCAAAATTAAATTAAAAAAGATGGTCCACTGATCATACCTGGATTCAATATCCTCCCATGAATCATATTCACTCTTGAACTATATAATTCTCAAACCATACCATGTATCATATGATACCCATAATGTTCCACATCACATCTAATACACACCTCATTCCCATGAGTCACATGGCACGTAAAAGGAATAACATCTCATAATATTTCCAAATTATTTCTTGTTTATGTGCACTGTATGTAGAGCCTACATCGAACCAATGTTCATATTCCAGTTCACCTCAATAGAACCAAAATCCCATTTATGGCCATATTCATGTGCACCTCAATTATATATATATATATATATATCTGTATATATATATATAATCATCAAATCTTAGCTGATGAAAAACCACTAAACTATGTATGGTTAGTCAAAAATTACTTCTCATGCACTTCGTGAACTGAAAAAAAAAATCTTAAAAAAGGTATATTCCAAAGTAACATAACCCTAGTCAGGACCATGGTGTACTTCTAACTATTTTCATCTCACCAGGCATCTCTAAACTAGGTTATTCCTTAGTATATTCAAGGGGTGAAGCCTGACTTCAGAAAGCCCAAAATCCCTTTAGTTCTGCACTAGCCACCAGCAACAGACCCCAATTCTGGGTTACACAGTCTCTACCACAACCTCTATGTGCCTCATAATATCAGATACCAGCTCTTGGTTCCTCTACCTATCTATCCTCAGAACCATGAATCCACCCCATCCCCTGACCACCATCTTTTTTAGAAGGCTTCCTCCAGAACCTCTTGATATTACTTAGTTATTTTCTTGCTTGGAACTCCCATGGTTTTCAATAACACAAAATATAGAAATTAACCACTTTATCATACTAGAATAACAACCTTTACAACCCACACTATGGTGGTATAATAGAATCTCTATCTAGAAAACAACATTGAGACTCCTTTTAGCCTCGATTCATGTGATTTGAAGTATCACCAAAAAATCACCTGAAGTCATCAACCTGTTCGAATATACGAGATCTGTTAGGTTTCACTTGACTATCCACACATGGTTTATATCCTATAAGAATGAGGCCAACCTAAATATTATTACCTTCACCTAAATGATGTTCCATAAACCATCCTCAGAACCACGCACCCTTTAGGTGTCATCAGCCACCATACTAAGTGTGGAATGAATCAACTCTATGAAAGTAGATTTTTAGTACAAGGCATTCATGTCTCCGTGATATAGGCTCAAGAACTCCAATGCTATCTTAACCCTCAGAATATCTGAAAATAACTGATCTAAGAACCTGGCCTCAAAATCATTTCAAGCCAATCCCTCATTCTTAGCTTCCAAAATATTCATGACCCATGAATGCTTTTATAGTCCTCTACGCATGTACAAAACTATCTTCAACCATCTTCTCATGGATGCCTCAGTCTATTTCAAGATGATATGCATTGACTCTATATAGTTCTTAGCCACATGTGGTATACTCTACCCCATATATACTTATTAGTTCTACGATTGGAACTCTAAAATCAGATATGACATTAAAGGCTCTACACCATGAACTCCAATATATATTTCTTAGATGGCACGTACTAGGATCCCTATTAGATTCTCATCAATCCATTGACCAAAAAATATCAAAACCTACAACTGACCTACATTCACAAGTGCATGTATATCTATATATACATGTGTCTCATGATCTTATTGGCCCTTTGAAGCCTGATCTTGATCCTTAGGGGTATCAAACTAATCCTAATCAAGAGGCACTATATCATTGCCTTCATGACACACCACATGATCCTAATAGGTGTAATTGCACTGAATACCAATACATATTCATAAATTCATAATAAAACAATCATAAACACCCCCACACAAATATATATATATATATTTATAAATAGTATATACTATTTTTAGAAAATAATTGATATCAAAAAAGGTATTACAAAAAAAGAAATAGAATGGGTCACCCATGGCTGACCACCAGTACCTAAATATAGGCTTACTGCTATAAAATAAGACTCAAAATATAAACAAAAAATTTTGTAGGAACCCAAGGTCTCTCTCCATAAATTACATGTAAAATGTTTGACACAACTACTAAGATCCAATGGTTGATCATGAAAATTTACCAGATCACTATGTCATAATGTCTATATACATCCTTAAGGGCTCGTGTAGGGTGTGAATATAATTTCAGTAATCCACCACAAGTATTTTCCAAACATACATATGTGAAAACTCATGAATATATGAAAATTAATAAAACAATAAAAACTTATCATTTAAAATATAGTCTTCCCTAGTGATCTTTATCCATATAAAATTAGTTACATGTTCCATCCATCACTGATACAATTGTAGTAGAGTGGAAACTTAGTGTAAACCCCAAATAGTCTATTGACGTATAAAATGATGGAGATCCCTTAGAATCCCTATGTGATAGTATCTCATAACCACAAGGAAAAAAACCTCATGTCCAACTATAGTATATGACGTCTTTAATGCATGTCCAAAATATTAAGTAGTCCCTCAGAACTCAACTCATAAGAAACCGTATTGGCTCAAATCTTGAAGTATGAGGCACATCAATGTTATTACTTGAGATAGTAAACCCAATCAACTCAATATACAACATCCCAAATAATAGTAATATCCATCCTCCCACACAATCCTTTCCCAAAATCCTTAGTGTACATTGACCATCATCCCCAAAAAAATGGTTTCAACACCATCTATTGATAGATACTCACCCTCCTCATGGGTTTCTAAAATAAGCAACTCCTACCAAACTAGTGATCCCCACTACCCTAATCTACATATAACATGGTACTCTACTCATATGAGTGGCCAAAACCACCTCATCATCAAAGTCCTACTATGTTAAGATGATTTTGGTAGATATTCTGGAAACCATGATGAGCGGAAATCTCCAAACAATATAATAATCCACCTAATCTCATCACCTCATGTCCCTATGGATATGTTTCTCAATATGATGATCAACACTATATCATATCACTGGTGCAACACATTTAAACTGATGAGCTTGTGGTCTTAATTTGATAACCATTTCAGCCAATTAGTGATCAACTTCACCCAAAGTATATAGGCTAAGTCCAACCTGAAAATTACATCACTTAAACCCAGGTGTTCATCACAACTACAGACATCAAAACATGTTCATCTAGCTCCCATAGAGCTCACATGCAATAAAAATAAATAAAAAATAAATTTAATAATGGAAACACACCTGGACTATACTCCCTAGTGGTCTATAATCTCAATCCTAGCTGCACACATATGACCATTGCTATGGGCTACCCCAAAACATCCAACGAGGTCACAAAAATAATTTAATGAAAACGTATTAATTAATTTGTGTCTCTCTCACACTACAGAATGAAGTGAACACAGTCACACCATGAAAATAGTAAATGAATCAAATAGGAGTTTTGAAAACACCTACCTCATGTTTCTAAATGTTCTCTCATTTTTATTGGCATAAAATTCTATAATGTTTGGAAGAAATAATTAGTTTAAAATAACTCCTTGAAAATAGGGTAGATTTGATTCAAATGATTTAGAAAAATTAATATATAGAAAAAATAACAAAAAGAGATATGTGGATTAAAAGGATTATCAATACAGATAATAAACCATAGATGGATCGAAGAACATAGCGCAGATGGGGAAATGAGCTCAATGCCTTTGAGGAGGAGGAGAGGAGCTCTAAGGCACTATGAAGAGAAGTTCACACCCTAGATAATTAAAGTGGGTTGAATAAATAATAGAGGAGGTTAAATTCATAAATTACCACTTTTATATTGGCTAACTATTTTCTCTCCTGGATTGGCTAACCATGTGTAGCCCATGTGGTTACCCAAGCCTAAAGCTCCACCATAAATGGCTATGGAGCACAGTTTAACTAACCATGCATCGTCTGTGTGAACCCCCTCTACTAAAAATTTTAGATGTGTTTCAAGGTTGTTCACCCCCTCTTGCATGGGGATTCAAACAATTTATTGATCAAATGGAGGGCCCCACATTTTCACCAGTGTTTCACACGCATTGTCCAAACTGAGCACCCTAGTCTACACTCCCTGAAAAGTTAGGTTCTCGGCCTATAATGAACACAAAACCCTACCAAAAATCCTAATAACATTAAGAGGGTAAAAACATCTAAAAATATGTTCTATGATTAATGTAACTCTCAAAATTAAGCTCCAATAAATAAGAAATGTGTTTATCAACCAACCAAAATCTGAAAATTCAAAAAAAATGAGGAATTAGACTGACTCTCTAAACTTGGGATTTTTGAATTTTATATAGAAATAGAAAACAAAGAATGATGGAAAAGGTGATTTATACTCATTGAGGTATTTCTAATGAACCTAAAAATTCCTAAAATGGGCACCAAATGGAGGAGATCTATCCAAAAAAGGATAATATTGGAGGATCTTCCATGGTGGGATAATGTGCATGTGTGTCAGCAAAAATAAAGGAGGAGAAAGAAATAACGAGGAAGGGATATTTTGGTAATATAAAACCGCATTGATGAGGGACATGGTTTGGATGCAAGGTTGTAAAAATCATGCATAATACAAGATTAAGTTACTATCCATGTAGAAGGTCACATGGTTCATGAGTGTAGGTTACGAAACTATGCACATGCCCTGTGCATTCCCTATATCAATAACCAATAGAATGATTCATGGTCTTGCATCACCTCTCACTTGTTTAGACCAAACTAAGCGATACCATCTTCTCTACTAAAAGAGTTATGTGGTTTCACCTGGGGGTCGTATGCTTTCAGAAAAAAAAATCACCCTAATTTATTCTTCCCTTTCTTTAGTTTTGAGAGACTAGTTCTCCAAAAAATTTACGGAACACATGAGGAACCAATCATTCCAATAAATATATCTTAAAACAAAACATTTGAGTGTTCTAACTTAGGGAATTTCATTCTAAAATTTGATTTAAAGAAAGTAATGTCCACCTAATTATAAAACTCAAATTCCTATGGAATTTTATCTTGTTCAAAAACATGATATGATACAATATCCTTAGCATATAACCTATCTTACATGTGAAGACTTGTTGAAATGATGAAACCATCACCACCACAAACTAAGGTGATGTTGTTTTTTCAAAACTAGGACATTGAATCCCAAAACACTCAACACACATTCTAAGTAATAATTTATGAATATGGTTCATAAGCAATAGAAACTCAAGCCAACAATCATTTAATGAACTGTAATGTCATGAAAACACTAAACTAGGGCTATCAACTCTTGAAAAGAATGAATTTCCATTTCCTTCATTATCTATAAAATGGAAATTCCCATAATAGTTTCTACCATCAATAACAAATTTTGATCCACTATAACCCTTTTGTAATAAGTTTATATTGAATCATTATTGTAGTGATCTAACAATACCCACAACATGGTTCCAAATTCGATCTAAGTATTAATCAAAAAAATATTTCAATTGTCCTATTTTAGACACAATTTACATGAAAATCATGGGCCAACACTTACATTTTACAAGTATTAACCTAATGGAATACCAAAAAATGATTCCTTACTGACTATATTTAATAGAACTAAATGATAAGCATTTTAACCACTTTAAGCTAACTATTATAATAAATATCAACTTATATGGACGGTAGAGTAGAATGAAAAAACACAATGCATTTATGTCATCCCACTATAATTTCATCTTTAAATTTCCCAAAGATGGTGGTGACAATATATTATAAACCCCTCCCCAAGTTACAAAGGTTGTAAATTAGAAGTGAGGGCCTAGGTTTTTTCTTTGGGGATATTATCCCCTCATTGATCAGAGTGTCCCATAGAATGAAACAATATTAATAAAGATAAGAAGCATTGGAATAAGACAAAAATATAACTGGGCCAGTAACTCACTATAGTAGAAGTAGTAAAAAGAAAAGATAGTATTGTAAATAATAAAATGAACTAAGAAAGAGTGATTTCCATGAGGAATATGAAAAAAAATTAATATATAAAAGAATGATGATCATGATTTTATGTGACCATAAAAATGGTATGTACCTAGAAGAATGGATAAATGGATATACCACATGATATAAAAATACTAAAAAGATCAAAAACTACTAAAAAGGATTCTCGATCACTGGTAATATTCTCTATACTATATACTAGAAATTTGGATCGTGTATTAGATATAGGCCACATTCCTATATCTATACCATCTGTCAAGATGTATGCTTGGGTACCCACGGTTTCCCATAGTGGTTTTGAGATACAATCACAATAGGCCATAACCAATGGTTTCTTGATCAATCTAGTTTTTGAAATATAAAATGACATTGTCCCTACAGTAGTGAATCAATTCATTTAACCAATAAATATATATAATGTTTTGGGATCCACTCGGACACCCATCCAAAACCAATTTCTTCATCCATGTCTGGGAGTCTGATCTAGGGGAACATGTAAAAATTATAATGTAGTTATGTGGTTCACCATAAAAAATATTTAAAGTATGGACTAACACCAAGAATAGAAAGTGGGATGGTGGTTGCATCCATATAATATCATTCCAACAATCCAAAAATTTGGATAAGAGGCATCTCAAATGACACATGAAAGAAAATCCATTAAATCCAATGTGGCTTCCTAAAATTATCCATGCAGGTCCATATGGATACCTGAGGTTCGTGAAGGATCCTCTGATATAAAAAATGATACTGAGTCTATATTAGGCACCCCATAATGGAATTCCTCATATCACTCGTATGAAGGAAAACACTGAGTTAGTACCATGTATCTAACATTGGGGATTCAGTATCACTCAATGCATAGCCTAGCCATATTGCCAATGATCCCATCCATAGTTTCTCCCAATGGTAACCAGAATCAACAATGCTTATATGTAATCCACCTGGAGATCACATATAAGTAAAACCAATGGTTTCTGTAGGTATGTCGAGTAGATCGAAGACATGCGAAGTAATTTCATGAAAAACGTCATTATGTCGGGACCCATGTTCTCTCATATCCCCCAAGTAGGTCAAGTATAGCATAGATAAAGAGTTAATAAATCAATCCAATTCCCTTAAATTCAAACCACTAATTCATGACATATGGAATTACGCACAAGAATATGTTATAGTCTACAAATAATTATAACTAGAAAAACATGCAATAAGAATAACAAATAAAGAATAAATCATAATAATAAGGAAATGGAATAGCGCAAATTGCACGAGATATAAACATTTATCATGAGGAACAGAAATAACCATAAGATAAGGGCATAAAGAATTAAAAAAACTGATCAAGATCCTTACTTGAAGCCTATAATTTATCTTAATTCCAATTTAATCCATCAAATTAAATCCATTATTAAAATATAATTACATATAAAAAGGTTTTAAACATTTTTTTAGGGAAATGGCCTCCATGATGGAGACACACCCATTTGGGATGATTGGATCCAAGAGATCACCCATATTGGGGATTTATCATTCACTCAGGTCATATCAAACATGTCAACACTTTTAAATTAATTTATTTTTAAAATTAGATACATCACCGGAACGTTTTGGTGTTAATAACAATGGAGAACACATTATTAAGTAATTAAACAAAAGGGAACGACCTAGGCAACCTACCTATGTGTTGTAGGGCACTATTCATACATTTTTAAGCATGAATCGAGCTAGAATGGTTGGAATCGAAGAAACCATCCAACTCCCTGAAAATTGAGAAAAATATATGCCTCACATAAATAGTGCTATAGAGGATGGAATCAAAGAGAAATATATGAAAGGGGAGGGTAGTGATTAGCCCAATCTTTATATTGCTTCCGATAGTAATTGATTTGGATGATGAATGAAGGAGATATCATGAATTTTACCTTCGAGGATGATGGATCATCAAGCATGATGGAGTAGGATATACCTATTTTAAAATATATGGGGATATGGAGGGTTTTATATTTAGGTTCATTATGGTAAAATGGTTATTTTACCCTCATAGATATGGGTGGATGGTTTGGATGCACTATTCGACGAACCATTCACCATTCGTGCGAAGTGCCTCTATCCAAGAGACTAGTACCATAAAAAATACATGAGTCTATGGTCACATAGTTGTTGATAAACACTACAGCCCCGAGTACCAAAATATCTCATGTCACATAGTTTAAGGAAACTGTCCAGACCAGGTGGCCAAGTTTCTCCAAACTTAGGAACTTATACCGTCTCTTCAAAATTTCCGGTTTTTGGTATATGCATGAGGCCTAAAAAACCAAAAAACCACTTTTTACCCCTTACGAAGCATTAATAGGACCAAAAATAATAATTAAAACCAAAAACAAATAGTTTATACCATTAAGAAAAATTGGTATGTTATAACCTCTCCATGTAAAGATATCATGTGCTCAAGTTTCCATTCTGATAGTGGTAAAACGTCATCTGATGAATGTTCCAGCCATTGTGCATGTACATTAGATTATTGGTCTCATTTCTCATGAAAAACATTACCATACATCTATATCTCCTAGAAATTAGGAATTGGAATGGATTATAGCACCTTTATTATCTAATCAATGATATGTCTCAAATGCTCCTTGAAGGATGGATCCCCTCCTACAAAATGTCATTGGGGTAAAAATAATGAGAGTGGTGAGAATGAAACTGCCAAAGATATGATATGTGGAATATGTTGTCAATGGTATGATACCTATGAGGAAACTTCATCTGATAGGATACTGAGTAGACTCCCCATAATATCTCAAAAGGATTGACATATTGCAGTGGTAATATAACCTATCTGCAAATTTTTCTGTGACCCAATCAAGGTGATATGCTTAGAAAGAAGCAATGTCCCACCTCAAACTGTATATTTATACATTAACAATTTGTATAAGAATTAATCCTAGACTACATTGTATCATCATTATTCTGAATCACCTGGACATGACCTAATGTCTCCATAGAGTGATGACGACCCATTAGAGAAACCTCACCCACCTCTAACCACCCAAGAGGAGAATGGAATGACCTACCGTAAAGGGACTCATACATATCCATCTAATTTTTTTCCTAATATATTTTTTTGTAGTAGAAATCAAAAAAAGGGATATACCATTCCCATGAACCTCCATAATCAAGGATATGTGTCTGAAGTGTATGCTCTAATACTCATATCATCTGCATAGATTTCATGTTGATCCGAGGGTGATATGTTGTACTCAAGAGCATATGTGAACAATGTTACTTGTAAAACCCCTTCTGGATACATGACGAAAATTGACCCTCTCACTCTGAAATAATTGAATATTGAACACCATGAGGGCACACTATCTCATTAATAATTAGCCTTCCCAGTTTATCAAGTGAGAAGCACTGCTGAATCAGTGTGCAATATTAGTCAACTTGTTGATGATCACCCATAATTAATCACTACCTTGAGGGGATATCATTAATCCCAAGAAATATATGTAGATATCATTCCATTTACACTCAAGAATTGAGAGATCCAATTGAATTCCATCAGGACACTGGTGCACTGCCTTCACCAACTAACATATTATACACCGCATGTTAAAGCCTACAATCATCCACTTAATACCTAGCCAAAAGTACTGATGATATATTTAAATCTATACATCATCATAATCTCATGATGAACTGACCCAACATATGAATACCATTCCTTTATAAATACTTCATGTATATCCAAAGGTATTCAAACTCACCCCTTGAATAGCAGGGTATCTCACTCATCAAGAACCCAACTAGGAGGTGGGTTATATTCTATGATTCTCCCCATTATAAAAATTCATTTCAAATTAGATAACTACTTCATCTATACCTAGTGAATAATAGACGACGTCACAACCATAGATGTTAAGACTAGTTTCCATGTAGTTTCTAAACCTCTATGTGAATTTATGAAAACAAACTCATCTGCTACCAATCTCTTCTGGAATCCTTAAAAAATTGTTTCTGAGTGTTCTAGCTCAAGGAATCAGACAAAAAATTATGTTTTACCAATGTATAATCAATATCAATGGTAAACAATTATAGCTCATCAACCCACCAACGCTACATTATATTGAAGATTCATAATGTGGGGATTTATATGAATAATTTATGGTCTATGTAAAGAATAAACTGCCAATTTGGTATAAAATGTCTCCAAAATAGTATAGAATGAACCATGACTATGAGATAATGTTTATTTAGACTAATTATACTCATGTGGTCTCAGCTAGTAGTACTCATACATTATAACTAGATCATTTTGCATCAAAATTACACCCATCCTAATTATTCAAATGTAATAATAAATAGTATTTCCTTTTCCCAGCTTAGGAGGAATCTATATCGACATTGAAGCTAGGACCCCCTTTTACATCTAAAAATATTTTTCTTATGCTTCATTCAAGTTTACGTTCACATCCTTCTTGGTCAAGCCCATAATCAAAACTACCAGGCATGAGAAGTCCTCGATGAATTGCCTATAGTATCCAGTGATCCCAATGAAGATATTTATATTTAAAATGTTCTTGTTATTCTACTAAGAAACCATAATATTCACCTTATAATGTTCAAAAGATATTCTTACCACTAATATGATATACCCCAAGAAGTGAACCTTACTTATCCAAATGTGGAATTTACTGAACCTCTCATATATATGGTTCTCTCTTAGTGTATTTAACATGGTCTCAAAATTTCTAGAATGGTCATGTCTAGTGAAATAATACACTATGATATAATCTAATAAAAAAACTCAAAAGGAATCAATACTTGGGTGGAAATAACGATTCAGAAGATCTAGAAAGACAATCAATTCCTTTTTAAGTATGATCAACATAACTAAATACTCATGCAAGCTATAAATTCTTAGAAACACTATATGTTCTATGTATGATGGTCTCACTCAAACCTAATGGTATCCCAACCTCAAATCAATCTTAGAGAAAACTATTTCTCCTCAAATATTGTTGAATATGTCATCTATAAGAGGAAGTGGATATCTATTCTTTACCACAAATGGATTCAATCAGCAATAATCCATATATAATCTAAGAGTATAATTCATATTCTTGGTGAAAAAGATAGGTGAACCCCATGGAGGTACATTGGGTCTGATTAAACCCTTTTCATCCCAATCATTAGACTCCTTCTTGAGTTCATGGAGCTCTACAAGTGCCATCATATAGGGAGGAATGAACATTGGTGTTGCACCAATCACTATATTGATAGTGAACTCAACATCTCTACTGGGAGATAATATGAATAAATCATTTGGTAATACATCCTTGAATCCATCCACCATTGGAGGGATTCCACAAGTACTATTACCTATTTTCTAATAAAGAGCCACACTATCTATGTTATCACTCTACCTAGCATAGTATTCTTGGTTCCAGGTCAAATTTACTATATATCCAATTGTTCCTTATAAATATACATGCTACCCTTGGGTGATGTGAAGGTTACCCACCATATGTAGAAATACACTACGGATCAATAAAGAACTAGTAAATCCAAACCATGGATGAAGTCGAAGTCAAACATCTTGAGGATGAAAAAAATCTATAAGAAAAGGTACCCACCATTTTCATTGGAGAACTCCTTACATTGGAGCATTCCCTTCTGATCTAACCCCCAACATTGTGTTGAGATAAATAACATCGTAGAAGAACTCAATAAAAAGCTACATACTTTACACAACCAAAATAGATATAAAATAGTGTGATTCACTTATATCAATAAGGGAATAACACAATAAAAAGATACAATAATAATACCTCTAATCGCATATGGCGTTAGAAATTTCACCTTTTGTGTAGGATGCATTGAATAAATATTTCTCAAACCAAAGCCTTGAGATGCTGCCTTAGTAGTCTGGGTTGGTCCACTGTCATGATATCGAAACTTTGAATCCCATCTACCATAGACATGGAAAATACCACCCCAACATGATCTAAAAATAGATGAAAACTCCCAACCTGGAATAGTTTTGTTGATCCTATACCTAAAAGAGGTGTTGATATAGATCTATGTTCACTAGAGGCAGGAAGAATATACAGGATGAAGTGTTAAAGGGAACCCATTTTGCATCAATCTTGTCACTCGATTGGGTTCTTCAGGAACTAAGTCTTCTTATGGAATGTTCAGCTGAACTAGTGACAAAAAGCATTATTTTCGGTGTGTGTCACCTACTTATAACCCCTACCACATTCACCCTCTAAATGATGTTTCCTACTACCAGATGAACCATCACCCAAACTCAAAAAAACACATTGACACACATTTTCAGCTTATCAAAATTCCATTCTATAATAATATTGGTTTTCACTATTTCTATAACTATAGTCAAAAAACAATATGTTCACCTATGAGTGAAAAACATACACAATCCCATCTTTAAAATGCCTCACTGTCGTAAACTCATCGAGGGATAAAGATTGAGTGAAATTCTAGGGCATAGTGATGCAAGAAGAATACTCTAGGATCATCATAGTTCCCTAGTAAGGATGCATAAACTAATAGGATTAGTCACCTCATATAAACCAATGGGATGAAGTGATCATAGAATAATATCTTGATTTTTTCCTATACCATACCATGATGATGCTTGTCCTGATATATGTTGTCCCACCAACACATGGTGGAATCATGTGACATGTATGTACAGAGCTTGATCCTACCCTATATAGGCATGTGATGATGATATATGATCAAACCCATAGCTTTAATCATTGAGATTGATGCCTAAGGTGCACTATCAACCATGAAAGTGGGAGGATATTGATTATGAAAATCATGGGTTAGCTCTACCCTAGTTGGGGAACGTCGGGGAGAACCCTGAACATACTGCATAAATAAGAAGAAACCTTCACAAGGTTGATCATCGACACCCAGTACAAGATCAACAGGTGATGCCTTAGGTAGAAATACAAGCAGTATTGTGGGTGGATTTGGGCCCAACACCTATAGAGAATGCTCATCTCTACTCTATTGGTGTACAAAAGTAGTATTTGGTGGTGTAATTTCTCAACAATTTACAACATCACATCTCATATGGGATTTATAACAAATAGGGAAATCTATAAAGAAAGGACAGGTACAATTCCTACATATAACATGAAATAAACCCCATTCTTCCCTTAGAGTTAGGTATAGGTGATAAGGAAACACAGATAAATAATATAAGACACAACCTACAACCTACTATTATGGTTGGGTGAGGTTCAATGTCTCTTTATAAACATACAAGTACCTATTTAACATTAAAGGTTCTATTCATTTTAATTCATATATATATTTAAATTTCCAACAAATAGTTGACATAGATGGATCACCAATTCCAATTTATATGGTCCCATACACAAAATTAATTTAAATATAGAGTCCATATAATCTTAACCATAACATGGTCTAGACCATGAAACCAATGGTCCATAGCTCAAAATGACATAACTAAATACTTAAAGTGTCTTATTTAACCAAATCTGGAAAATCTTGTTAGGTTAATGCTGGAACACTTAGTGTCAATTATGGTTTCCCATTCATATATGGGGTGTTAAAAGAATCTATATAAATAATTTAATGCACTATAATACAGTACATTCAAGGAACTATACATGCACATGTAATAAAGGGTGTGCATGCAGAAAAGTAAGTATGGAATAGTGTAACACATGGATTTTTAATCCTATGGTTCCAAGAATGATGCATTTTTTATATTCCCTAATAACATTGGTATAAGGAAAAAACCATTTTTATTCATAATTTTTTGAATAATAATAAATACATAATGCCACTTCACAACCTAATGGTGCAATCTGTGATACTTTAATAAGGACAAGATTACACCGCATTTACCAATCCTAGGAAATTTGGTTTTCCGTTGTATGTGGATTAGCTTCTCCTATGTATAGGATCATTATCAATTTTCAATATCCTAGAATATGGTATAAACCCAAATAGTATCGAAAAGAAAACGTTTTATGATACCACATTGTAGCTCACCGCCCTAGTTTCTACTCAATAGGGCCGTAAGACAATGGCCAAAAAACCTCTAGTGTGCCTCCCTATACCCCAAAGGGTTATGAATAGAATGGAGGTCCTAGGGTGTGTATATGGGGAGAGTATTCCATCATTTATCAGTGTGCAATAGAACACAAAATGATATTTAATAACTAGAGGAAACTATGGAAGAAGCCTCTAATATGACCAAACTAGTATCCAACCATTTTAAAAACAGTAATAATAACATATAACAACAGAAATAATAAAATAAACTAGGTAATAAGGATAACCAAGAATAATATGAATAAAAAATTATTGATATAATAATGATTAACATGATATTATGTGACTATACAAAAAAAGTCTCTGTGGAATAAGGGATATATAGATATACTACATGATATACAATATAAAAAAACTGATACAACAACCATCTCACAAATTGGATAAGAAATATTCACCATATTCTATCATGGAAATGATAATCAATATTCATAAATAGGGCACTTCCCATTATCTATACCTATAGTCATGAAGTCTTCTTTGGTACCCAAGGCGACCTAAGTAGGGGGTGAGATACAATCTTAGTAGACCACCAAAAATAGTGTGAAGATAATTCTAGTTCATGAAATATAAAATGACATTTTAATAGAATTTGTGATGAAATAAAATAAATAAATAAGCCTGATGGTTTGGGTTCCACCCAAACACCTAGTTATGAAAACCTGCTTCGGCATACATTGGGAGTTTGAAGCATATAAACATGTACAAGTAATAATGTATGTATATGGGTCATCATAAACTACATAAAGAATCTGGATATCCACCACAAATTTTATTTCTCTTGGTGGTTTCATCCCTGGAATATCATTCAAGATATAAGATAATTTATATAAGATTCATTACATTTGAGGCATGAAAGGCAATTTTTCAAATCCAATGTGGCATCATGATCCCATCCCAAGAAATCCATATGGAATCTGAAGGGTCACTATGGTGTCCTTTGATATAACCAATACCACCAAGTCCATGTGAGGCCATTCATAATGGTGTCCCTTGCATCACTCATAGCATGCTCAACTCTGAGTGTGTACCAAGTATCTCACATAGGGGACTGAGTATCACCCAAGGTGTATAATAACGATCTTTCCAACGAGCCCATTTATGTTTGCTTTCTTAGTGAACATGTGTCACCCAAGAGTATAAGTAATATTACCATAGAAGCTGTCTAAGGAAACCATTTTTCTCTCTTAGTGCATCATGTATATCAAATACTGGAATAATGAGTCCATCCAAAGTTTCTGTAAGTTAGGAAACATGTTCTCTCTTGTCCAACAAGTAGATCAAGAAAAACATATTCAATGAGTTAATTAAGCTATCACATTCACTTTAATTCAAACCCCTCAATTGGGAACTAAGTCATTAAGCTCAAGCATAAGCTCTAGGATACCATTCATTATCACTAGTAAACATTAAATAAGGATATGAAAAGAAGTAAAAATTATAGTCACAATTCAATTACATATCGAATATAGAATGAGTTATAAACATATAGTAAGAAGCATATACATAAGAATAGGAAGATGGAAAAATAGAAATAAACATAAGGAGTAAGGCCCATACCCATGGCTTATCATTTTTATTAGTTTCAATTCAATTCATCAATATAAATCCTTTACTAAATGTGCATTACTCCAAAAAAGGTTTTTAACAAATTTTGATTACTCTAAAAGGAATATAAGAGGGAAACACACCTATTTGAGTGGATTAGGTCAAAGTGATCACCTATAGTGGTGATTCACAGATCACTCAAGTAATTCCTTACATGGAAACAGATTTAATTTAATTTATTTATCAAATTACAACTATTGTTAGTTGGTTCTATAGTTCTATAAAATGGACAACCCATTACAAAGTGAAAAACATGTTTAAAAGACTTGTACCACTAACCATAGTGTCACAACACTCTAATAATCAATTTTTGAAGCCTAAATCAAGCTAGAATGGTGGGTATAGATGAAATCGTCCCATTCCATGAGAATGGGACAAATTGGTCACGCAGAAATTGGGAAATATAGGATGAAAACTATTAGAAATTGAAGCAATATAAGTGTAGATCAATAAATTTTCCTAAAGTGGAACTTGCCTTGAAATCATGTCAATGGAAATATATAGAGTCTATGACTACATCTAATGAATTCCTACATAGAAACCCATATATCACCCACGAATTTCCATGCCTTCTTAAGTGATGCATGTTGTTGGAACAAAACTACACCTGATTTGATTTAATAATCACAAAAGGGTTTATATATTTTTTCAAGGAGTATAACTAATTCTATCTCAGTGTATATAGAAGATGTCATGATAGGTGAAAAGGTCATCATTATGAAAATAGTATACCAATAGTATTCAAATGATTTTTAAAATAATAGAGATACTCTCGCTACTCAAAGGATGATGTGTTTATCATGGTTTTTATCTTTTTATAACCAACTACCAAAAGGAATTTGTTTCGAACCACTATCGGTATACCTATTTTAAAATATCCCAACTACACCTACTGATGCATCACCACTAACAAATCACAATTCATATACAACTTGAGGAATCATGTGATTTCTCCAGCACAACCAGCAATGTTCAACTAGAATAACAACATTTTTCATGATTGGTAAAAATCCTACCACTTTATCTTAATTCTAATTCACAATAATTGATATATTAGAAAGATTTCTGGCCACATGAGAATACAAAAGTTGAACCGCCTATTTCCAAATGGTATTTCTTGGCTGTGTTCTTTCTACTTGGTAGGACATGCATTGCCAAAATTGATATGAATCTCCCCATCTTAATATTTTTCATATATTCATATTTACTCAAAAACTCCATCCCAATGTACACATTCCCTAAACCACTAGCCATTGGCCCTAGAGGTGAAAATTTTTGTTTTTCAAAACGTTGAACTGAATGATGGGGATAGATTAATAGCTTACAAGAACTCTATGATAAATTCACATTATACATTTTCATGACAATAATTCCGAAGTACATCTTTGCATGACCTATAATTAGGCGTAAAATTGAAATTGAATTACACAAATTTCAAAACACATGATCTTTTTTAATGAAATAATCCCATAAATTAGAAAAATTTGATTCCATTAACTCCCATTCCACTCTAATCCAATTATGACCCTTGAGTGAAATGTAAAATTCAAGATTAAACTACTAACATTGAACTGAAATGGTTCATTGAACCATTTTTAGACACTCGATGACGCCATGTATATCAACACATACTAAATCAAGGTTTCACTAGAAAAAAACACATACAGGATACAGTCCATAGGATTATCATACCATGCATCCTACAATCTGATGACTCACACAACGAACTAGCTCATATTCTCCCCAACTCATGAGACTGAAAATAATGCAGACAACCTCCTATATTTTCCAACACTAAGAAGTTAGAACAAGTGGGGCCACCCAACCATTTTAGCAGACGATCATTCCTTAGGATGTATAACCCTCTAGAACTAAGAATTTGATCTTTTTAACACTTTTAATGAGGTTAAATCACCACATAACCACTTATAAAACTTGGTTGTCTTTTTAGAAACTAAGATTCCAATATGGGTTAATAGATCCCAAATAAAAAAACGTCTGTAATGATTTACATGCATTTATCTTTTTTTAGTTGTTGTGAAGGGGATAACTACCTTATAAATCCCCTTACAGAAGTCAAAAATATTGACATGAATATTAGATCACACCAAAATGGTCACCAGGCTCCACTATCTACCCCCGAAAATCATCTAAATAAGATAAGGATAATGGGTAATGCTCAAGTTCCCATTTCAAGGCAACACTGATGAGAGATTCAAACTACCCACTCTTAATAGGAGATGCTAATAAAACGATTTATGTTTTAATTTTAATCCATTACATTATATTTCCAATAAATTATTAGGAATTTAAAATATTTAATTTTAATGAACTTTTAATACAAGTCATAAGGATAATGTGTTTGGTACTTTATAATCTAAATCTACAAAGAAAAATTGGGATGTCATATTAAACATACTATTAATATTTAACATTAAATTCACATCCTTCCACATTTAATAAATTTATAACATAATTTCATTTTAAATGTCATTAATTTATTTATAATCCTTCACAATTGTATTAGAAAAATATAATGTTAATTGAAATCTATAGCTGAATAAACCCTTTAGGATGTAACATACATTTTAATTAACCATTACATCGTATAAATACAAATAAAGGTAGAATAAGAGGCCCATTATTAATTAATTCATTATTGGTCATGTAATATTCCACCGTAAACATACATCAAAAACAATATAAACGGCTAAAAACACTTTAAATAATAATATTTATATAACATAATTATACCCTTATGGTTCTAAGGACTAAGGGATATCTAAAGAAATGGCGACCTACTGGGGTATCGTGATGACATTTTGGGATCAACTAAATGAAACCAAATTTTTTTTAATCACTTCGATTTAAGTCACCCTTATTGTGTTGTAACACATAAGCATAAAACCCCACGATCGACCTAATTGGGTTGAGTAAATCATATCCCATACATAGAATGCCCAAACTGACGTACTTAGTTATAGTTGTCTATTTAAAAATTTGGTAAAACTGGTCATCAGTACCACAATATAGTGTCTCAGTACATATAAGGGAAACCAATTAATTTGAAGAAATTTTTGTTTTAATAGATATTATACATATAATAGTCTCTATTTATATCATGCTCTTGTAAAATGGTTTTATTTTATGGTTAAACACTTCTCAATTTATATAGCCCCCATAAAATTTATAAATTGAAATTTTGATACCTTTTAACCACGACAATTTTGTTTTAGACCATGCAACTAGTGGTTCAGGGATTAATAAAGTCATGGTTGGAAATTCAGATATTATTTCACCATTAATCTATGTAGGAAAGCCCCCCTTTGATTGATGATAGAATTGTTTTTAAGTCACCATTACTTTACAATTTTAATGGGCTTGCTATCACATGTAGTATATAAACAAAAACATGATGAATAGAAATAGAATAATGAAAAATTATCATGGAAAATCTACTTTGTGAGAAATGAAAACAACAGATTATGGTAAACCAACAAAGCATGATAACTAATTTATATAAATATGTTTTACAAGTATTCTCACTAGGTAAATCACACATCCTATTTTATATATAATATTTCTAATGAATTATAAAATCATTTACAAAAATAAGCATATAAATAAAATTTTTAATATGGAATATAAAAGGAATGAGAATAAAACACAAATTCCACATCAATTTTTTTAGAAAACCTAGAAATTAAATCATCATAGAATGAAATATTAATGACATGTGAATCCCTAAGTGATAATAATTATTCAAGTAATGGTAATTCATTACCAATCTAGCTAACAGTGAATTATAAAAAAATCTCATAAATTAGTAAGCAGTGGAAAATTTCATAATAACTCAATGTAACATCATAATCAATTGTAATAATAAACATCATGAACAACAATCCCATACCAAGACATTTGTAATTTCCCTTTGCATGGGTTGATTACTCCCATGAACGACTATTTACCAAAAAACTGAATATTCATAGTCCTTTATCTATTATCTTAAAATAAAAAAAGAAAAGGAAAAGAAGGTGTGAATACCACTCTGTAACATCCTGACCTAATAGAGTGTGAAAATAGTAGATATAATGGTTTCAAAATGTCCACATGTGTGCCTCCCCATAAGATAGAGGCTCCTCACTACCACCGAGGGTATGATGGTGTTATAGTGGTGAGACTATAACATCATGATTAGACTAACACAATGGTATAATAGACAATAAATAAATCCTAAAATAGATAAATCGTTAATAATAAATTTTATAAAAGTAGAATATAACAACAATAATTGAACTACATGGCCAACACCAAAAAAACAAATGTGCATAAATGTTCAAGTGGATATGCAAGTACAAGTAAGAAAAATATAACATATAATAAAAATACATTATATAGATAGGAAAAAAGAAAAAAATAGAAAATGAAATCTCCATGAGCACCCTTATTACTAGATTGGGATTTTTCTCTAAAGCTCTTTTCTTAATAACTCAATATAAGAAATAATTCATATACCAAAAACCATGAATATCTACTTGGGTACCCCAGTGCAATGAAATATTGAGTTGGGTGTGTGATATACTACATAGACCACCACTAATGGTGTGTAAATAATAATTTAATTCATGTAAATAATGTGAGAAAATGTGTTGGAATAATGAAAATATAGTAAATAAATAAATTAATGTTGAAAAAAATATGACTTAAGTTCATCGAGGACGTCTGTCAAACCATACATTTTTCAGCTAAAAATTGGAATGTATATGCCTCATGTGAACCCAATAAAATATATTATAATGTAATGACATGCCATCGTAATCAATGTATCAAGAATGGACTGATCCCATGCATGTGATTTTTCTTAAAAGATTCACCCTGGGATAATAGTCATATAATATAATTATTAAATTGTTCTATCATCATATAAAATTTACATAAAATAAGAATCTATTTTATTCATTTAAATGGAATCGTGGGCCAATTTAAGGTGAACCAGATAAAGGATCACATATACCACTTATAAGTTAGTTGTTTCCTTACATGAAAAAGTATAACCCACTAAGACATAAATAGTTTTTACCATGGATAGGGTTATAAATTTTTAATAATAGAGTTAATAAAAAAGAGATGAATGACACCAGATCTTTTCTAAATTTTATTTTTTTTATATTTCAACATTAGCCTATTTTTAATTTAATCTATAGATATTTCGATTCATTTTTCATGATAATTACTTAATTATATTTTAGGATTTTTTTAATTTCAATGTGTGTATTTTCCCTCACTTATAAAAGGACACTCCTTCGCTTTATTTATTAAAATTGTTTAAGAAATATTTATCAACCATCCCCTCACAAATTATATGTTTTGGTCTACATAAATGACCATTAAAATGGTCGTTATGAAATTCTCTAAAGGATAAACCCCAAAGAAGTGGAGGTTAAAAGTTCTTTTATGAAATTCAATCTATATGTAATGGTTTTATGTTACAATCTCATTATCTACTAGGAATTCATATCATTTAGCTTTTTATGAAGAAATTTCATGATCTACCTATAAATAGATTTATGAATTTTATTATTCTATATTTAATTTTGGTGATTAATTATTTTCCTTTCATTCTACTCACATTCAATCTCAATAGAATGAGAAAATATTTTTATTGAAACCCTATTTTATCTCTCTCTTGGGTTGAGAACCCATTTTCATCAATAAAAATGTGTTATAAAAATATTTACATGAATATATTTAATATTCTTCTATTATTATTTTATTTCTATTTTATACAAGATTTAATTATAAAAAAATTTAAATACAATTTTATGTAGTTTCATGAATGAGTTAAATTAAGACTTCATTTACAATTGTGTGAAATGAATGTTTTATTATTACTTATTTGGCGTGAATGTAATTTTTCTACATCATGGACTCTAACTTCATTGAATATTAAATTATTATTTTAAATGTTTCATATATAGAGACATAAATTTCATACATATATATTAAATTTTATTAGATGAATATTCATTTCATAACATAATGATCCAAAACAAAATTATATAGGTTTTGTATCATTGGTGACATGGATACATAGGAAAGATGTTCATAAAAAATACATATCATCTCACATAGGATCATAGCTATCACCCATCAACTAAATATCATACATAAAACCTTTCATAATAACCTTGGAAATGGAAACATGTGAAAGGGTGGGCTCAGATGTTCAGTAATGGAAAACAAGGGAGACAACATGGATCACCTAATATATCATGATAATAAGGGAATTAAAACACGGGGTAAACATTTTTAAACCTTACCCTATATATCTATGAAAATAACCTAGATTAAATGGAAAAATATTTGAAGTCTATTAAAAATGAATCATAAAGGGATCCAAGAAAATGATCCTAGAAAGATTATTATTGGCATGAGACATAGATTTTTGGACGACATGTAAGAATTGTAAATAATGTCTTTAGTAGTAAAGGATCAGTTACAAGAATATGTAATGATTTCACTCTCTATTCCATCATATTAATAAATTTTCACTCACAATACTAGTAGATTTGATAGATTCCCTTTCTAAACTCGTTTCATCCTCATTCCAATATTTTTTATCCCTTGAGATATCTATGAATATCCAACGCATTAGAACGATATATAATTCTTGGTCCACACATTACACAATGAAAATCACAGATATTTGTGCATCATGATCATAAAAAATCCATTATAATATATCAAATGAAAAATTAATTGGTTTCATAAAAACTTTTATCATGGAATAACCCATGAAAAAGAAATGAGTTTCATTAAAATTTCATTAATTCGTCATAGCGTAACCTGTGGAAAAGGATTTTTCATTAAGAACATAATTATATTATAATCATAAACCATATTGATATTGAATAATGATGGAATCATTGGATATTATTTACAATAAATAATAAGTAACATCAATTGAAATAATATTAAATTAAAATTCACTTCAAAATTCACTTTGAATATTTCCTGAGGAAAATACCCTTTTCATTTAGAAATCAATTATTAAAAATCCTACAGCATACAATATGATATGTAAAATATTTTCATTGAAAATAACATAAAAACCCTATATCATAATATTGAAATTATGTTGTGGTCATGATGGTGGAAAATTTCACCCATTCCATGTAAGATAAAAGAAAACATTTGTTTTTTACATTGTCAAAAAATTAAAAAATTAACACTTTTAGAAAATTTCAAGAATATTGTTTTTAAAACATATGGACAAAATAAAATGATTTGTAAAATTAAAATTATATTAAAATATAATAATATTAAAAACACTATAAATTTTTTTTTATTTATTGATATAGAATAAAAAAAAATTTCAATTGAAAGAAAAATTATCATATTTCCATCTATATATTATTTTTTTATATTTAGTGAATAATGTGAAAAAAATGAATGGATATCAAATATAATAAAAATTAACTACATGAGAAAAAAATTAGTACCATTTTTAATATAAGTATAATATAATTTCATTAATAGAAATTAAATCATAATAAAACATAATTAAAATAGTATTGAAACATAAATCCCTTAAATCTTGTACCACATTCAATAAATATTCTCTCTTCTCATGTATAATAATATTAAATTTTTTATAATTATATATGTGAAAAATTTAAATAATTAAAATATAATATATGAACCCTTTTTACATTTATAAACTCATTTATCAATAATTCATCATTAAAATCATTTTTTTCCTCTTAATTATTTTTTATTTTCTCATAAGAATTTTTTCCTAGTAGTTATGGAAATTTTTCATTTATAATTGATCCATAATATCCTGGATTTAAATAATGAAATAAATATCATATATAATCAATATATTAATATTTATGTTCATCGTTAAAATTTAGATATTGAAAAATGAATTACAAAATTCATAGAAGCGGCAGGTCATACAAACATATGAACATTGATTTCAATTTTTCAGTTAATTAAAGGAGTGAATAATTACTAATAACTAAACTTCCCAAAATTATTTTTTTATCATAAATATCATGTATCATTATCAAATAAATCCCCACTACCATCCACATAACTCATAAATGAATAAATAACCACATCAATTTGTGGAGGAATTAGTCTACATATACCGACAAGGAATAATTTTATTTTCAAAAGGAATATAATGTAATGAGGTAGATATGATATTATAATTATAGATTCCTAATGATGTAATAAATATAACATATAAAAATTAAAACCATCATAATTCCCATCAAGAAAATATTGTGATTAAAAATGAATTGTATCATAATGTGGAGACGGCAAGCCATACATACGAAAGATTTATATTATTACCTCTCATATGACAAGAAAGAAGGTGGATAATTATTGTATCATAACCATAATAAAATTTTATTATATCTAGGATACTGAATGTGTTATATTTTTTTAATACAACTGATTTGTATGAGTTTAAATAATAAGTAAAAAAATATTGATTAAGGTGATTACCTCTTCCTAAAAGAACATGTTTATCTCTCTTATTTAAGATCCTATGGTTGATATTTTGATAATTAAAGAACCTATAGAATCTAGAAAATACATTATATAGTATAATTTGAATGTGTTAGATTAATCTATGACTCTCAATCTGGTTCAAAGAAAGAGAAAGGAGGGGATTCCTTTTATAAGTGTGGGGCGGGGTACTCTTAGAATTTCCTAGAAGATTAAAATATGAAAAATTAATTATCTTGTAAATTATTTTATATTAATGGTGATTAAAATATATATTGTGTGATTTTTTTAAAATCTCATCACCCAATAAAATTTTGATATTATTATGTTTTGTTTTAAACCATATCATTTTTTCTAACGCCTTATTTATCCTTTTTTAATGATAACCACAACAATATATTTTTTACTCCTAAATGTATATATTTTACTTATAAAGTTATTGATATCTCATAAATAAAATAATATTCCATTTTAGACAATATATTACCCAAAATTTCCTATTTCTTGATTTTTATAATTTTTTAAAAATATCATAAACTATAATTTTTTTAAAACATCAATAATGTTTATTTGTTACACTATTCATTTAATTTGATAGTAAAGAAAAAAAATATATATTTAATTATAATTAAATCCATTAACAAAATAACAATATTTTATATTTATATATAAAATATATATAACTCTATAACACACTCAAATTATGTTAATTTTAATATTTTAAAAATCATTTAATTTAATTTTTATTTTATTTGAATAAATATTGTTTCGACGCAGCATAAGAATTTATGGTTGTTATATAGTTAATAAAAATAAGAAATATATTTTCATCATGAAAATAATTTGGTTATACTATAAATAACTACTATGATTCATTCAAGACATTATTTTTTCCTATGTAAACTTAAAAGAGATATTTAAAATTTTGAGAGTAACATTTTTTTATTTTTTTCCTTAAATATTATACACCACATTTTTATGGTGACCCAAGACATATAAATATATTCTATCCATTATTATTAAAAAAAATATCAAAAAACAAAACACATGGATCATAACGTTCTAGTGTTTTGGAAAATATGGATCTTATTAAAAAATATATATATATCGTTATTTTATTTTCTAAAGTGATCTTCTAAAAACCATTAAACATATAAAATATTAACGGTATAAAAATGGAAATAAATTATTAAATAGGTGAGATATAAATACTAGTAAGGTAGAAAAAACAAGATAACGAAGAATAACATGTGATTTAGAGGTATAAGATGATACCATAGAAGAGAAGACAATTGAGTAATCACATTTAAGTATAATGTAATTAAAATTGTTTCATAAGTTCATCAAATCAAATTAAATGTTTTAGAAACATAAAACATGACATAATAATATGCCAATGACTACTTCCAATAAAAAATAACACTCTTTAAAAAATCCAATAACAAATTATATTTACTCCCAAATACCATACATGATTTCACATCTGACTAAAACATAACCAATGCATTGTAGTTTTATCTAGGCAGACCCATCATACCATTTTCCTGACATATGTGTTCTACATTAAGGAAATAAATAATAATTTATAACATAATAATTACCCATTGAAATAAAATGAGTTTCATAATCTTATTTCATATAATATGGAACTGAAACATCATAATAAAGTCATTCAAGAAATAACCAAAGGAAATGTATTACCCAATAAATAGAAAGTAAATTAAACTAGCTAAATATGAGTGACATATTTATATACATAATTAATAATAAATTTGTTACATCAAAAGATATTTTAATTAATTAAAATAATTTTAAAAAATATTAATAAACCTTATAAGTAAAATAACTTTTTCAATTTAATTAACATCAATTTATGTGAGCTTAGATGTAAAAGGACTATGAAAGATCACTTTTAACATTTTGTCATGAAAATTTCCTTCGATTTATGAAAATAATTATTTAAAATAGACACCCTTCTATAAAATTAATTAAATCATTTTTTTTCAAATAACTACTGAATCATAAGGATTGTACTTTTAAATATTAGGTCTTCATGATGGTGGAAGAGTTCTCTTCATACAAAATATGTCACAAAAAAGTATTCCTTTCACATTTTTATAAGAAATGTAAAAGAGGGATATATTTAGAAAATTAATGGAATATAATTTTTTAAATTTGTTTTCAGAAATCCAAATAAGGTTATAAATTAATTTATAAAATCATATTAAAAAAGTTTTGAAATTTTTTTTAGATAAAATTAATTTGGATGAAAATTAATTTTTTGAAGAAGAGAGAAATAACGATAGTTTTTTATAGAAATATTTTCTCAATAAATTTACGTTCCAAAGGGATGAAAATGGAACTATTAAATTAAATAATCATTTAACCTTTTATAATAAAAAAGTTAATTTTTTATGAGACAATTATCAAATTATTTCATTTTATGGAAATTCAAGCATAGGAAATCCTGAATAAATGAGATTTATACATAAACCCATATAAATTTGGTAAATTTGGAATCCTAACACACAATTAATAAAATTGATGAATTTTAAAATAAAATCTCAAATTGTTTGAAGGATTTATTTTATAGTATGTACATGGGCATCATATAAACAAATCAAACGAAATTAGGTGCATAAAAGAACATGTTTCTTAAAGAATAAATTTTATGAGGAACCACTAAAAAGATTATATCATTGTGGTGAGAGTTAAGAAATTGGGTGATTATGTGTAAAAATAAATATACACATAAATATAGTTTGGATACAAAATATATCAATAAAAATCCAATTCACACATAATCTTGGCATAATATAATTAACGAAGTATCCATATAACCCCAAGAGTGACAATTGAGTTAAGAAGCCCCATACATCACACTACACTTTAATTGATAAAAAATTAAACTCATGTATTTTGGTTTTAAAAATTTTATTAACTTATATTAGAATCAAATTATTATTTATAATTTCAAATATTATGCATTTTACAAATATCTTATCACCTATTCTTTAACAATCTTTCATTATCACAATTATGTCATGTGTTAATCGCCCTGTTTTCCCATGCATGTATTATCATGAGTGTTCCATATATTAAATATATAATTCAGGTAAATTATCCCCATAATTACGTTAGTGTTTAAAATTTCAATTTTTCATTATAAAAATCATTTTTTTTATTTTGAAATGTTAATTAAGAATAATCAATCACATCCCATTTTAGAGTAATTAGGTCATATGTACGCATTTGTGATTTTATCATTTCATTAACAGGTGAAATGTTATGTTGATTGTATATTAATATAAAAAAATAAATATTATTTATATTATATCATATATTTTAATTGAATATATCATTTATTACCTTCCATGTAAAGAGTTAGTGAAAAATGAAACACATCGCTTCATGAGGTGGTCGACTACCATACACACAGATGACAATATCATTTATTCAGTGGAACATAAGGTATGAAATTAAATAATTCATTTATTTTCCATAATTAAATTTATTTAGTATTATAAATAAATAAAAAATTGTTCTTTATTACCATATGTTTAATTCATAATTTCAAAATAAATCACATCGCTTCGTGAGGTGTTAGTCTGTTGTACATATGAGAAACATTATCATATGCACCCTGAAATATAATATAAGAAGGTGTTAGTGATATTATAATTAAATAAATATAATTATATCATAAATATAATTTATATTCAATATAAAAATCATCATATCAAACTATGAGAAATGGTTATTAACAAAAAAAATTACATCAGTTTGTGAGGTGGTAGTTTGTCGTACACATGATTAATGGTTTCATATCCCATTTGAGTGTGGCTAAGATAGTTGTATGTAAAAAAAATAAAACAAAAAATAAAATTATATATAATATTATAAGGTTATTATATATTTATGGATTAATAATATTCTAATAAGATGGTATAAGAAATAAATTATAATGGTCGTTTAATGATGTTACATTTTCTTCAAACAACTTATTTCAGGTTTCACCAAAATCCATCTTGTGATAAATTTTTGACCAAACCGAGACCTATATAACTAAGATATGTAAATAGTATTATTAATTAGGAGAAAAGTTTCTTAAAAATTTGGGGTTTAATATTTTTAATGGAGGGTAGAGGGATGCCCTTTTTATGTGGGAGAGAGGACACACTTGGATTTATTAAAAGGAATGAATTCTAGTCTACTTTTTCTCATGAAATAAGTCTAAAAAATGTAAAATTTTCAAAACATATAAAATATAAGGATTGGAAATTAACATAATAAATTAATTGGGAATGTTTCTAGGGATTCTCATTTCATGCCATTTTTGTTTAACCCCCAATAAACCTGTTTTTTTATTCATGGTAAATAATTTTTACTGTATTCACTATTCATTATAGTTAAAAATGAAGTTGAAATTTATATATAATATAAATTATATGATTAAAAAATTTTAATCCATTTTTTTAAATTTATATCATTTAGTTATTATAATTGAATTTAAATATAAACACACATAAGTTTTGAAAAAATAGTTTTTTCACAAGATGCATTTTATTGGGAAAATATGAACTCATATTGTCTATATGAATAATAATAATAATAACAATAATAATTTAAAATAAGATTTATATTTATATATAATTTATACATTTTATTTTTATAATTTCTAATTAGGGGTTATTTTAATTATTTAAAATGGATAACCTTGATACTAATAGTTTTTAGAAAAAAAAGTTTTTTAATGTCGAAACAATTATACTAAAATCATGTAAAAATATTATTTTGATGTTATGAATTTTATTTCATATAACTAAAGAAATTAATATTTTCTTAAAAATCCAAAAATTTCACTCCATGTTAATATTTATATTCTGGTAAAAAAATGATTTTAATTTTATATAATAAATTTTCTTAATTTTTTAAAATTTATTTGTAAATAATATGCACAATGTACGACTAAATGGCTTTTAGAATTATAAATTTTTTCAAAAAATTATTTTGTTTCTTTCAAATGGTTCTTATTTAATTTCTAATAAATTGATAACCATTGAATTTATTTAATACACATGTAAGACATAAAATTTTAATTAAAATGTTTTTCTTATTCACTACCAAAAAATTAAGAACTATGTTACAATGGTATATTGTATTACACTTCATTTAGATTTAGGGTTATGTGTTTCGCAAGCTATAAAATATATTGAATTTATTAGAAAATAAATATATCATATTGTCTCATGGTTTCATTTTCAATTATATACTCGGTGATTCATGTCATATATGATATCAAACATGATGACACTCTATTAAAATCTTCGAATGTTAAATTCAACCACCCTTAAAAAAATTATCTCCTCAAAATTTAATCATGATCCCAAAAATCTCGCATTTCACATTTGAAAATATCTTTGTGGAAAAAAACATGGTAAAAGGGTTAATAAAATATTTATCTTAAAAATATGTTAAAAAAAATTTTAAGTTCACCACATTACTATTTTTCCAAATATGATAACATTGGTGGAGAGTGAAGATACATGCATCAGAGAAAATAATAAATAAGTATTTATTGTGGCTAAGATAATTGATCATATGAAATGGAACGATCAAGGAAATGTTATGGACCAAAAAAATCATAAATATATTATGATATAAAGGAATATATATTCATAATAATTGATTATAATATGATAAATTTCCTTTTACGAAATAAATTTCTAATAGTTCAGGAATTAATTTACTATCTACACAAAGAACATAGGAAATATACTTTTTCAATAATAAGAATTTCACCCCTAAACCAATTTCTATAATAATATCATCTTTTTCTCCAAAATATTAGTATTGAAAAATGGATTTATCATGCCCTAATCTCTAAAAGAAAACTATAAAATTTTATTTATTCCTAATAAGAACCAAAATATTTTCTAATTATAATTTATAAAACCAAAATGGTTAGCATTATTATTCCCATTATCTTCATTAATCTATGATACCAAATTAGAAACACCCAAATCTCAATATAATCATTTCCACAAGTGTCTATCCTTAAAACCCTTAAGAATAGATTTCCAAAAATGTAATTGTATTCTTACAAAATAATCCATTTCATTAAAATAAAAGGCTATATTTGATTTTACATAATAAAACATTTCAAGAAATATCATTTTTGACTTTGAATTACATTTACGTAGAACCATAAAAAGGGTTTATATGACATTAAACTTGTGATCACCATTAAAATTCTATACCCATAATGGTATCTATCAATCTTAATTTAATATAACCTGAAGGTACATATTCTTCAAATATTAACACAATCCTTATATGTTTCATGATTATTATAATGAAAATACTAATATTAAAAATAATTCTACAATATAATTCTTATATAAAAATACATAATTAATTCAACCTTCTTATATAAATAATTGTTTAATAACAAATATTTTTCCGTGGTATATGGGATTAATCTTAGTTTTGGTCATTTAATCATATAATTATAATGTTTCCCACATATAAGTCATCAAATTCCTTATCAATTCATCACTTTATGACCTCTATTTCCACATATACATATTCATCATCTCAACTTGAGATATTTCTTGAGGCACTTCTTCCCACATTTTTGACAAGTATAAATATGAATCTTTTTTACTCTACGTCCATTAGCACATGAACTTTCATAAATGGTATTATTCAAATCATTTGACTTTTCAGGAATCTTAATGATGTTCAAATTTTAAATCATATGTCGTGGTAGCATATTAAACATAATAAAAATATCATTATTTCTAATCATCCTACATTTTGATTTCCCATAATTCCCAATGTGTCTATCACATTCTGGGTTAACATGTACCCTCTTATTTAAATCCATTAAATAAAAAAACAAATCATATTATTAGATACAATAATCACATTAGGAAACCAAAAAATCTTAAAAAGTTAATTTATAGGATATCTAAATCCTGAAATATTATTTTTCAACATAAGATATTTTCATTTATCCTAGGATATTCATGTTTATAAAATATTATAATCCTCTATGATGGTTTATAATGATTTTGGTAATTTGAAAATAATATCCCTTAAGAGTGTCAAAGAAGGTATAATGTACGGCCTTTATTCATATACCATGAAACACTCAAGTCAAGTCCTGATTTTCTTTTTCAAATTTATTTCCCCTAGCTAATTATTTTATTGAGACATATAGATATATCCGATGGGATTTCACTATGGTTTTTCATATCCTAGCTTCAAAATTTTAACTAAACATATCCTCTAATTCAAACAATGGAAACTCATTCACTGTGCATATAAAATTACTTGATCCCTAAATATAAGTAGTAAAAAAATTTAAAAAAATATTATAATGCTCTAGTGACTTCGGAGGATGAGGCGCATTATACACAAAAATATGGAATCTCTTTTTTATCTCCATTGTGTATTCATAAAATTTACTCAAACTATTAAATCTGAATGGGATAACAGAGGGAATTTATAATGAAATGAGTGACATAAAAAATAATAGTTGGGGACTAAACATGATAGAGAAGGAAAACATGTGAGTCTAAGTCCTAACATGACATCACAAAATTTAAGTCACATGAGCAACCGTATTTAAGGATAATGTAATGAACTTGGTATCATATGATCATTTAATCGTATGAAATTTGTAGGAAACATAAAACAAGATATAAGAATAAGTCACGGATAACTAACTATACAACATCACATGGTAGAAAGAGTTCCTAAATTGAATAGTTTCCCCACTAATACCATAAAACACATTTAATGGGACTAAAACATTACCCAATTATTTGAAGAGAAATATATGCATTCCCACAACAACATTTTAAGGATCTACGTATTGAACATAAAAAAAGTTAATAAGAAATAATAATATAACAATTACTCATGAAAACAATGGGTACAATAATCATGTTACATATCATATTTAGAGGAAATTTCATAAAGAATGAATTTGATAAATGATCTTGATGAATGTTTTACCTTGTTAATAGAAGATATAACAAACTAGGTATATATGTGAGTTACATACATACAAAATTTATATATATCAATATCATTAAACGTTTCTTTCATTGATCAAAATAATTATAAAATGATTAAAAATATTATTTTTTAAAATAACAATAAATCATTTAGTAACATCAAATGATGTCCACTTATATGGAAAATTATTTTTTAAAGATAACATGGAACACTTCATGAGGAAAATATCCATTCCATTTTAAAAAAACTTATTTAAAATATAAATATTTTTCAATCATGAAATAATTATTTATTTTAAAATAATATTTTAATAATATTGGGGGAACATTAAAACATTAAATGGTTATTATGGTGAAATGTGTTTATTTCATACTTAATTAGTTGATAAATAAGTATTAAATTCGCATTTTTGTAAGAAAATTCAAAAGTTCCATTGATCAGAAAAAAACAACGGGATTCCTTTTAATTTTTTATTTATAAAAAAATAAATTAACATTAAAATTAATTCATTAAATAATATTAGAACAATTTATAAAACATTTTTAGAATGTATGGATTTGGAAGAAAAAGTATTTTTGACCGAATAGTGAAGTGAAATAATATTTTCTTAAAAACATATTCTCAATAATTTTAACTACCAAATAGATTGAAATGGTAATATACATTAAAAATCATGAATAACTAGAGGAGAATAAAATTAAATGGTTTTATTATAATGTGACCAAATAATATCATTCAATGTAAATTTCTTCATAAGGAATCCTGGTCAAAATGATATGAAACATAAAGCCTTAAAACTTTATTAACATTTGAATCATAAATTCCCATGAATGGAAAAAGGTGAAATATTTCATAAAATAACTTCATTTAGGAAGGATTCATGAAATTGTTTATAAAATCATAGTATATACACTATTTTAAAGAAATTTTGAGTATAAAAGAACACGTGTCCCAATGAATGGAGTTGGAGATAAAACATGTATAGTGTTCTTATCATTGAGGTGAGAGTTACCCAATAAGATGATTATTTTTGAGAAATTTGGATCCACAAAAATATTTTTGAAATAAAAAAATCAACAAATCTAAAATTCTATCACAATATTTTCATAATATAATCAATGAAGTAGACATATAACCTAATGAATTAATATTTAGTTGAGGAACTCCTTATATAATGTTTCCATTTAGATTAGTGTTCTTTGTCCTTATATATACTGGTTTATAAAATGTTATTAACTTATACTATAATCATATTATGATTTATAATATCAGGTATGATCTATATTGTTTCATCTTATCACCCATTCCTTATCAATCATTCACTATCACTATTGTTTTTTGTTTTAATTTCTTAGTTTTTAAGGTATGTTTTTCTATTAATGTTCCATATCATGAACATATGGTATTGTTTCATTATATCCATATTTATATTATTGATATAAATAAACATTATTAAATATTTAAATCTTTTTTATCATTATTAACTTTTGAACATGGATGATGAGTTACTTCACTTTGCAGAGATGATATGGCATTGGTACGGATGAGTAAAGTTATAATTACCTTAACAGGTGAAAGGTTAAGTAGTGGGTTATATATTAATTTTATAGAATCTATATAATTTCATATATATCCTATATATATTTATATATTAAATTTAACCATTATATTCTTTCATGTATATAGTTTGTGGAAAATAAAACATATCAAATTGTGAGGCGGTAGTCCATCGAACACTTGAATGATGTTATAATTTATTCAATGAATGTAATTGTAATAAAATATATGATATATTAATTTTTACTAATTATTAATATTCCATAAATATAATATATCAACATAAAATTTAATCATTATTATCTTCCATGTATACCGTAAGTAAAAAATTAATCACCTCGCTTCATTATGCAGTATTCCTCTGTACACCTGAGCGACATTATAGTATTCTCAACAGAATAAAAAATAGATGGAATATTTTATATTATAATTAAATATGTTTAATTATATCATAAATATTATTTATAATAATTATATACATCATTTTATATAGCTGTGATAATCGATTATAGAAAACCAATTAAATATGTTCATGAGGCGGTAGGTAGTCAATTGTGCACATGATCAATGGTTTTGTTTCCCATTTGGGGGAGGAGAATATGGTTGATGGTAATTTACATAACATAAAATCATATAAGTAAATTTATGATACTATTTTTATTACATCATAAGTTATTAATAAAATTTGGATGAGGGTTAGGAATAAATAAACTAAAACACTTGTTTAAGTACATTACTTCACCTTCGAAAAGCATCTTGTATTTTGATAAAAAAGTGTTTTTATGATGTCATTAAGAAAAAAAAGTTTATTGGATGGGGGGAGGGAATTAAGGAAATGAATTTGGATTTTCCTATAAGATTTAATGGGTTTTAAAAGTGTGTAGATAATAGGAGAGTGGTTGAACTTTTATAAGTGGGGGAGAGGACACACATGTAGTTTTTGAAAAGAAATAATTCAATCCACATTTTTTCACAATACATAATGATACAAAATAGACCGATTTCGAACTTTTATGATAAAAGGATTATTAATGACAAATAAATATTTATTACAAAACTTTTTGTCCATTTTATACCCATATCATTTTAGTTTAACCTCTATTTATCACGAACCATCCAAGAGAGGTCTGTGTCATGACTACACCATGTCTGCCTCCGATAGGTCAGGGGATGGAAACTAGAACAACATAGTCATATCCCACCAATGAGAGGCATTTTACTATGTACCTATAGACACACACAAATCTCCACACCCAAAATCATGAAATGTAAAAACACTATGTAATCAATAATACATTACACTAAGATACCAACAATGGACTATAGTAGTAGGAATGTTCGAATGTAAACAAGGAAAAAAAGCCCACCAAAAGTAAAGTCTTCCGTGGTGAATGCACACGTTATTGAAAATCATCCATATAAAACCCTACGTCAACAGATAGTGTAGGAAATATTTTTGAATCCTTGAGATCTCACAACACCTGTCGGATCACTCTAAGCACCACCTAGTACTGGTCCTCCTAGGACTTTGTCGTAGCATCGATATTCTGCACAAGGCATGGTGTGGAGGAAACTCCTGTGCAGGGGTGAGTATAAAAATAATCATTAGAACACCCCAAATAAAGAAAGTTAATGCCACTAGGAAATAAATGAATTATACCACAAAGGAAACTCCCTGAGTACACCATAATGGAAGAACATGAAGTACGATCAATATGGTCTGCTCAAAAAAATATACATATAAAGCACAAAGGGAAGTATTTTCCAATTTTAGTATAAATATATCCCCTTATTGATGATACTAGAAGTTTATATAGCACAGGTATCATCAATGGTGCATGGATGGTCTATGATGAACAGAGCGTTTAGGGCGCATGGAATGTTAGTGGCACAGGGAATGTCGGTGGAACCTAGAGCAAAAATGGCGCCTGAGACATCGAAGGAACATAGATTATCAATGGAAGATGTATCATATTTTGTTTACATTGCATCTATGGAGCACCTAGAGTCAATGGGTCATGCATCCCCTAAGTCACATAGTCACCAAGATCACATAATCACATCCAGCCACAAGATTCCGCTAATAGTGTGTTTATTTCGAGATAACCAACACCTCAAGCCATTAGTTCTAAAAAAACTATAAAAAACTAACTTAGAATATTTCAAATAGACTACTTCATCTCAAGTCACCCAACATCATAGATGGAATGTCAGACAGACACATAGTTTGAATGTTATGACCATTTCTCTAAAAATGCCTGACCCAAGTCCAGTCCGGGTCCGAGTTGACCCATGCAGACCCGACTCGACCCGATCTGTCCTCCTTGACATGGCATGAATTGACATGGCATGCTAGGCTATAGGGTATATCCTGCTATGTCACTGGAGTGGCCTAGCTTCCTTGGCCTGGCTCATTGTGTGCAAGACGGTGCATGCGCACCAGAGATGGACAACTGTAGTTGTGTCTATTTGATCAACACAGTGTTGAATCACGCTTCATGTGGCCATCCGATATTCCCCACAAGAACCAATGAATCCACCATTTTTCCCTCCTCTGATGTGGATTCGAGCCATATCCCTGCTCTACTAAGGCCTCCGGCCACAGCCCTCAGGTCGCCTCCTACAGCATCCGCTACTACGGCCCCAATGTAGTCCAGTTATGCCACCCATGTGGTCCGACCGCCACCATATCTAAAGACACCATCGAGGTGACCTTCATCCTATATCACTGACACAGGCCACTGGGCTACACCCTACTCTATTTAAGGATTCCATGTTTCTATAGGGATTTTTCACTGCTCCATTACCCAATTTTTTAAGACTAAGACACTTATGTGATCCTCTGATCACAGCCTTCACTACCATGGGCCTTGATCTGCCTAACTATTACATTATGGGTATTTTCACATTCGGATCCTCCCAGAAAATTATGCCCTGATCATGAGGGAACAACCACGAAGAACGCCATAAACAAGGAGAAAAATATCACATATAACACCCAAAGAATATATCATGGTATTTTTTGTGTCAGACTTGATCTGTTCTTGATAGAATAATAACATTGAAACCAATCCCGGAATAATCGTGAAGATATATTTCCTTTAATCCCAAAATAATTATCCCACCCAAAAGAATAAATGAACTACGGATCAACCTATTCATGTGGTGGTCTACATTCATCATTTGATTCTAAGAATGGGAAAAAAAATAAAGAAGATATCAACACCCAAAAGAGTGGTTGGACCAATTTTTGATGAAGAACCAATGTTTTGGTCATCATAGTTCCTTGATCCACTGACGTTCTAAAATCTACCGTTATCCTATCAGATTTCTGATATTTGTTCACCAAATCATTGGGAGAGCCTTATTCTCTCTCTCTCTCTCAAGGAAACACTAGGGTTTTAGTGATAACCCATGATTTATGATGAAGGATTTTAATTAAAATTTACCAACACAGTGGAAAATAAAATATTTTTATTAAAAAAAATTAATGATAGTTACGTCCAATTGATAACTTTTACTATTGACCTGTGCCCATTGATGTTAGGACATTCCTAAGGAAAACACCCCCTTGCGAACTCAATAAGGGTCTTAGAGTTCCATTTAGAGTTACTACTTATGAGTTATTAGGATTTTGAAATTAAAATAGTTTTATTTAATTATTTTATTTACGATTATACCCTTTTGGGTTTTTGCACCGAAGACTTGTGCCGACTAAAGTTAAGTCACGCCTTGGGTAAAGCCACTACTCTAAGATCAATAGTGCCTAAAATTTATAATACAGTCACCCCTTCATAATTTATTATCATTTTAATGATAAACTTCATGAAAATATTATAAAAACATAAAAAAATTTACATATCTTTCTGGGAACACCAAGAATCAGAATATCATGACATTATAGTGTTGGGTCCCATATTTTTCCTAATTATTTTATTAAAATATATCTGGGGAAAATACAAGGCAATACATTCTCCTCTCCTTAGTGTTTTACATCCATGAAATCTAAAACACGGGGCTACTCGATAAAAAGATGAGGGTACTGAGCACAAATATGAGCCTCTCACTATTATGTTCTCTCCTGGATATTCCCCAACTACCACATTACGCACACCAGAGGAATCAACCAACAATGAAGGAACTTCTCTTTTCAATCCTTGATCTCTACCAATTACTCCATAATAGTCTCCCGTTGTCAATTTCCAGCTCACCCCAGTAGATGAAACATGATGGATCATGCACATACCTCCTCATATGCGACACGTGGAAGACATCATACACCTAGGGAAATTGTTAGGGTAGAGCTAGGTGGTACACCACCTTTCCAACTACACTCAAAGTTCGAAAAGGGACTATGTATATCAGATATATCCTTCCACCCCAGGGAATTCCCCACAATACCTATGGAGTTGTGACCCAATGGAACACATGGCCTTAGACCTCAAACTCTAAAGGACTAGGTCTCTGTTCATCATTAAATTTATGCAAGTTCTGTACAACCCTCATCGGCTCTTGGATGATCTTCACCTTCTCAGTGGTGGACTATACTGACTCTGGACCCATGAGTGCTTACATTCTTTGGTTTTTCCAGCAATGTGGTGACCTATAGGGTCACCCGTACAAGGACTTGAATGGTTCCATACTGATGGTGGAGTGATAGATATTATCATACACAAACTCCACCACTAGTAGATGATCCTCCCAATAGTAGCTGACTTTTAGGATTCAATCACATAGCATGTCCTCAAGAACGTGGATGGTCTTGTCCATCTAGCTATCCATATAGAGGTGAAACACAATGCTCAGGAATAGATAAATCCCAAATGCCTCCTACAATCCTTTCCACAATCGGGATGTAATGTATGTGTCACGATCTAAGACTGTCATCAATGAGACGCCATCGAGTTGAATTATATCTCGCATGTAGAGGCATACCATGCTCTATACTAAGCTCTTCTCATGGATCAGTGTGGTGTTGGATTACATGGTGAGTCATTCAATGATCACACAAAGAGTATCATGCCCCCTGGTTGTGCATGGGAAACCCGTCACGAAGTCCCTCTATATCTCATCCCATATCTACTCCAACACCTCAAGTGGTTGGATTAAGCCCATTGAATCTTGGTTCACTACCTTCACTTGCTGAAAAGTGAGACACTATCATGACCCATCCCCTGGGGCTTGTTCCATGACCACCCCAAGCCTACCTTCTATAGGTCAGGGGATGGAAACTAGCACCAGAAAGTTGTATCCCTAATATGGGAAGGCGTTGCATTTTAAACTTGTACAAACACACAGACTAGAATGCAACAAGAAGAAATCACGTAGTAAACTCCTATAGTAAAGTAGTGATGGATGTAAAGGGGCCAGAATACAAGCCCAAAAGAAAGTACATATATAACGGTAAAGTATAAATACAACTAAAAATGATAAAATAGCTCCTAGATCATCCACTGAGAATACTACTTGAAGGGTAGGTACTGCTTACGATCAGTAGTTCCTGCATCACATCACGCTAAATAGTCCACATCTGAGTACAGTACAGTCCTGGCTCCCTTAACCTTGATCAATTATGTACGTTGTCTGCACAAGACACGACACGGTGCAGGCATAGCCCATGTAGGGGTGAGTATAACGATACTCGGTATGGATCACGAGACCCCCTTATGGCTCCTAGAGTTCCACGAAGTAAAATACCCCAAAGAATGACCTCAATCTCAAAACATGAAGCAATATACATCAACTCTACATAGATATATGCCCACACATATACCTAAGTTATCAAGACATACTCATCTCATATATGAGGGAAGAATTCCCCAAAGGTAACACCACGAAGTTAGAAGTACCACACATTTAAGACAATGAAGAAAATACCATGAAGGTAGAAGTACTACACATGAAACACCACGAAGATCGAAGTTCCATAGAGGTAACACCATGAAGATAGAAGTCCCACATTGGTAACACTGTGAACATTGAAGTTCCACAGAGGTAACACCATAAAAATAGAAGAGACTCGGCTCACAATCAGGTATAACTTAAGTATAGAAGTATATATGATTAGTCATAATCTAGATCAACTTATTCTGTAAAGATGCACTCCTTCTGACACACATACGGTTGATAGGTAACTAACCCACACAGACCCACATAGGATCGTCCCCACACAGGATCCATAAGAGCAGACCCACATAGGATCACTGAGCACTGACCGACATAAGATCTAACCCACACAAGATTGGTATGCGTTGACCCACACAGGATAATTGAGTGCTGATACACATAAGATCATATAGAACGTGACCCAAACATGATCGATAGATGCTAACCCACATAGGATTGATGTTATTTTTTCATGTTATAGTCTCCCATAGGATTCCTCTCACCAGGTGCGCTCGATTTAGGTAAAATTTTCCCCATGAGATATTGTTCATACCTCAACCACCATTAATATCCACAAAGGAGTAGCCCAAAAGACTTTCATATCATAAGGGATCCTATTTTAAAGACAATGCATCAATAAAACGCCCAGTTTGTGAGTTATAAGAGTTTTAGATCTGAGGGCCCGGTGGGATTTAGGATCAATCCAACCCGGTCAAACTCCAACTATATCGAAAACTCAAGTTGAGTATACCAAAATTAATGTCCCAATCCATGTATCCGAACATCATAGACAGTTCATAGAACATATTTTCGGTTCTCATGATATGGTCCTTTAAAAGTTTTTGGGTTCGGTTGGGCTCGGGTTCGGTCCATCCCGGTGAAACTGACCTGGCCAGACCCAGTTTGGCATGGGTCATGGTAGGCTCGGTCTACTAGGAAAAGGTCTAGCCCATCTCACAAAGTAGGTGGCCCGCCCCACAAAGGGGTCAGCCTATAAAGGGTGGCCCGCAAGGAGGAACGACCTGCCAAGAGCACGGCCCAGCCTACAGTGTAGCGCGACCCACTAGGCACGCAGCCCGCTGGGCCGCCTTCCCGGCCCACAAGGGAGTACGTCCTGTTGTCCAAGTGGTCAGGCCCTCGACAGAGCAGGGTTTTCCTAAGCTATCAAGGTGGAAAGTGTTTCCCCTAGTATCCCTAATGGAAAAGAGGCCATTCGGTTTTGTGAAACAACTATTCCAATTGGGCACCACCTTGTTTCTGGGGAACCTGTGCGGCAGGTTCCTCCACCGTCGTAGCTTAATCTGTGGCCCTCTGCTCACCAGTGTTGTGCGGGTCATGTTGCATCCCCTTTCGCGATCGGTCGGGGTGTCATCAATCTTCTTCTATAGCCATGGCTAACAAGCTACATCCTCTTGCTCACTAGTAGTGCACGACGGTGTGTCACACATCTTCCATGGTCGGCCAGTGCCGACCACTCCAACGACCCCCATGGCATGGTGTCGCAACCTCCTCTTGCAGCGTATGTCAGCACACTACCTCTTTCGTAGTCAGTTGGTGTTGTCATGCCAATGGTATACCTCAGAGGGTGTAGGGGTAGAAAAGTGATGGAGGGTCTATGTCGGTTTGTTAGGCCTGCACCCTCCACGTTATCTCACAATCAGGATGGAGGATAGAGGGGTTCATGAAATTCACTTGAAATAAACAAGAATCAAACCCCTACATGAGGTTGTCGGAGAGCCTCTACACTTGATAAATGGGGTCAATGTTTGATATCCTCTACAATTGTCTTCCAATGACGATGTTCATACGTCAATCGCTAATTTGGGGTTTCGGTGTCACTCATCACCGCTCACCAGAATCAGATCCATCTTCCAACGGTTTCATGTCTCGACACATTGTCAGCACTTCGTTTCTTGGTGAAGCAGTTCCGATACCAACCCCCATGCTCCATATAAGTAGTAGAGGGGGAGGGTAAGTAATGCCTTTGGGAATTAATGGGGTATTATTAATTTGGAAACTTCATAATTCGCCAATGTTTTTGTTTCTTATATTGAAGGGTCTATCCATTTATTGGATTGAAACACCGCTTCTCCCACACTCTATGTCTCTGTAAAAGGATTATATTGAAAATAAAAATAAACTATGTTATTTTTGTTATTCTTTTAAAAGTTCCAAATCATATCTTGTTTTTCCAGACCTACTATTGTCAAAGTGAATCCTCCATTAATATAATCCTGGTGCTTCAGATTCAATGGTTCCCTCAAGTTATTAATCCAAGAACACGTTTTAAAGTTAGAAAATTCCTCTCGCACGTTTACTAAACATACCATAAAAAAAGTTCAGAAATTCATTCTGGGAAAAATGGGATTCAAAATCATGCATCGTCATTTTTCATAGACTCATAATAATTCCTTATAATTTAAAAACAATTACATGGAAAATCCGGGTCTTTACATTCTCCCCACCATAAGGATTTTCATCCCTGAAATCCACCACAATGAATAAGAGAACAAATGGGGTTATGGAGCACCAATCTGAGCCTCTCACTCCCATGTGATATTTTAGAGGTTCCCATGATACCAGTGAACACATAACCAAGGTATTAACCGACCATGAAGGACCCACTCAGGTCGATCCTCAATCACTATTGGAACCTCTGTAACCATCACCCCCATAATAAATGTTCATCTCGCTATGGTTGATGATGTGAGATTGGCCATGCATGTATCTCCTCTACTGGGATACATGGAAGATGTCACGAACCCTTTCTAACTGTGGTGAAAGTGACAAGAAGAATTCCACCTCACTAATCTTCTGAAGTATTATTAATGTTCCGATAAACCTTGGTGATAACTTCCCACCTCGGCCAAATCTCTGTAAACCTCGTAAAGGAGAGACTCACAAGAATATGTGGTCCCCCTCCTAGAACTCCAATTGTCTCCATCTTCTGTCAGCATAAGACTTTCGTCTGCTCTGTGTAGTATTCATCCACTCTTGGATGATTTGCACCTTCTCAGTGGTAGCCCATACCAACTCTGGGTCAAAATATGCAGACTCCCCTAGGTCTTTCTACCATATAGATGATCTACAAGTTCATCATATGGGTCTTATAATGGTTCCATACTGATGATGGAGTGATAAATCTTGTTGTATTCGAACTCCACCAAGGAAAATTGATCCTCCCAACTACGGAAAAAATCTAGGACAGAAGCACGAAGCATGACCCCCATTGTCTGTATGGTCCACTCTGTCTGACCTTCCATCTGAGGCTAAAAGCGGTGCTCAAAAGTTGTTGTGTCCTGAATGCCTCATGTAATCCCTTCCACAACTAGGAGGAAAAATGTGTGACATGGTCCGAGACGATGGTCGATGTCACCCAATGAAGTCACACAATCTCCTAAACGTAGAGGCGTCCCAAGGCCTCAACTGATCCCGGCTCTCAGATAGGTAGGAAGTGGGCCAACATTATGAGTCAGTCAATGATCACCTAGATTGAATCGTGTCCTCTAGATGTACATGTAATCCCTATCACAATATCCTTGTAGATTCCATTCCACTTCCACTCCATCACCCCTAGTGTTTGTGCTCAGCCTTCACTTACTATTAAGTGAGGCATCAAGAAAAAAACACCATCATTGATTTCTTCATCCCTAGGCACCTATGCAAACGTCGGATGTCTTAGTACATTTTTTCCACACCAGGATGTACCGCAAAAGGGGAGGTATGGAACTCCCTCATCATCTCCTCCCATAGCACCACCGGTACCATGGTACATTTTATGAAGAGGATTTTGTGCTCCCCAACTTTAGAAAATCCATCTGGTGACTATCCTAAGGATATCTAAGAACATTGAGCCCCACAACCAATTTCCCCAAGCTGCACTTCACTGACTCACTAAAGGAGTGGGGGAGTGACTATCTTAGACTGAAAGTAAGCTGCTCCATCTCTAACCACACGAGATATCTACAATGCTTCTAGATACTTTGTCGCTTCACTCAGCAGTTGTAAAACAAACCTCTTGCAGAGTGAATCTTCCACTACCTTCCCCTTCCCAGGAGTATAGACTATCTCAAAGTCAATTTAATGCATGAACTCTATCCATCGCCATTGCCTCAGGTTCAGTTCCTTCTGAGAGAATATATACTTGAGAATCTTGTGATCAGAGTAGACTAAAAACGTTCACCCATTAAGTAATGTCACTGCATCATCAAGTCAAACACCATTGATGCTTACTCATGGTCATGGGTAGTGTAGTTATGCTCAATGTATATCAACTGTTGAGAGCCGTAATCGATCCCTTCTTGCAACTGTATCAGAAAACATCCATGTCTGGTCCTTGATGTGTCACTGTAGACTACATTCCCAATTCCCTATTCTGGTAGCCTCAAGATGGGGGCACTCATCAGCCTATGCCTCATCTCGTTAAAACACTGTTGTAATATCTCTATCCACATGAAGCGTTGTCCCTTCTTTGTAAATGCTGACAAGGGTGCCAAAACTCTATAAATTTCATGAATGAATATATGGTAGTATCTAGCAAACCCCAGGAAACACCACACCTCGGTCACAGTCCTGGGTGGCTGCTAAGAAAGTACAACCTCTATCTTCGCTGGATCCTCTGCAACTCCATACATCGAGATAATGTGTACTATAAAGTGGATCTATCATATCTAGAACTGGAACTTTGGGAGGTTACCATAATTTTGGTGCTCTCTTAGTGTATCAAGTACTATATACATATCATAGGCATGCTACACTTCTGACTCTGAGTATATTAAGATGTAATCAATGAAGACCACAAAAAGGTGATTGTGGTATGGTTGAAAGATCTTGTTCATGAGTCCCATGAACACAGATAGGGCATTGGTCATGCAGAATGGAAGAGCCAAGAACTCATAGTTTCCACACCGGCATCTCAAGGTAGTCTTCTACACATCCTCATCTTGTACCCTAAGCTGATGATAGTGTGATCTAAGATCTATCATCGAAAACCAATGAGCTCCCTTCAAATGATAAAATGATCATCAATCCTCATAATTGGTTACATGTTCTTCACGGTCACCTCATTTGGGCGGTGGTAGTCCACACAGAGTCTCAAACACCCATCTTCTTTCTTGGATAATAAAACCATGGCTACCCCTGGAGAAACACTTGGCCTTTTGACCCCATTTTTATGAAAGTACTCGAACTATAATCGTAACTCACGAAGCTTCGCGGGATCCATATGATAAGCTAGTATAGATATCATTGTTGTGCTTGGGAACTGGTCAATGTAAAAGTCTACCTCTCTGCATGGACATAGTCTCGAAACATCATTAGGAAAGACATCAGCATACATGTCCACCACTATAGGATATCCCGGACTCTCAACATCTATGGCTCTAATGTTAAGGCTATCCATCTGATGTGTGATCGGATGCACCCTCCTCAAGGTAATTTCATTATGTTCTGCAAAGGATCCCTTATCACCGGTGAAGGAAAATTTGGTCCCATCCATGCAAACACATTGCACATTTCCCCTAATAAAGTCAATCTGAGCATGGACTGTGGATAACCAATCCATACCTAAGAGGACGTCGTAACGCCTCGAAGTTACTACTAGAAAATCATAACTGAGGTTCTCCCATCCTAGATTAAGATCACACTATCGGTAGTAGTGTGTAATCATTGAATCACCTCTTGTAAGAGTCTCTAGCCATAAGTATTGAGCCAACGGATCAACCGGAATCTCTGAGCACCAAACGAGGGTAGTGGAAAGAAAAGAGTGAATGGAACCTGTGTCTATAAGTACTAAAGATAAGGGGGAGTAGACATAGATTGTACATATAATCATCTCCATAACACCGTGGTCATAGGCCTCAGCTGCCTGGATCTGAGTGCATCCATGTTTGCTTACTCCCTGTGGTCGGGGTGGACTACATGGAGGTCGTGGTAGTAGAACCTCGAAACTCCACCCACCACCTGTTGCATGACCATCTCCTCTACCTCGTCCATCGGCTGGCTGCGGACCTCCTAGATCGAATCTCTTCCTCTACCTGGGCAGTCCCCCGACCGTCTGATGGTTGTCCGTATGGCGGGTCGGGTAGTTGCGAGCCATGTGACCCTACGCTCCACACCTGTAGCATTGTATTCTCCTTAGCTATCCTCCTCTATCCTGTGAGCCTCACACCACTGACCTTGTATCCTAAGGTCGTCCACAAAAAGGTCTATACCTCTTGTCCCCTACGTCATCCGCCTACTGCCTACTGCATATGAATCAGCTACATGACATCTAGTGGTGGAACTCGCTATCAGTGCTTGCTCATCTAGGAATATCTCCTCCAAAATAACTCTCTCTATTACCCCATCCTATGTGGGTATGATGAGCGATATCATCGAGTCGCTGATCTCCCATCAGAGACCCTGCTCAATGTTCTGGGTCTTAATGAAAGGGTCTTTTACCTTGTCGGTGGAGTAGGGGGAGAGATCAGTGACCCTCGCCAAGTACTAGGCCATAGTCATGATACCCTTCTGTAAGTGCATAAGCTTTAGAATATGTATTTAGCGTAATTTCTATGGGAATAACTCTGCCCTAAAATTGCACTCGATGTCCACCAAGATGAGGGTCACCTCATCATGTATCCAGAGCAAGAAACACCACCATCTCCCTGCTGCTTCCTAAAAAATATTGGCTTCTAGGATCAACATAAGGTTAGATGGTGTCCCAACAAGGAAGAAAACTTTGACCATAGCCTTTATCTAGTCCTCAGCCACCTGCGGGTCTATCTCTCCTTGGAACCTTGGAGGCCTCTATCGTTTAAACTCATGCAATGCGCTCATTATGCGTGCATCCTCTGTTGGTGGGGCTGGTGGCCACGTCTGCCCAACGGGTAGTCGTGCTGCTGGTACACCACTCGAAGGTGCTAACGATGTAAGAGGTCCCTACACTAAGGCATCATCGCTTGGTGGTCCATCATCACATACTCTCTTAGGAATCCTTGCTGGTTATCTATGTGGAAGCATAATGAAAGAAATCATGTGTTCCACGGTCAATATGTTATACCTAGCTAGCTGACACAAAAATATTACAAGAAAAACTTTTCAAAACACACGCAAACAGTGTTTTCGTGCACTGAGTAAAAAATAATAAGTCAGGGTCATGGTGTATGGATACGTCGGCCGTTACACCAACACCGGTTTCCCCAAACTGAAAACCACATTCCTAACACTTAACACTATTCCCCCACAGAAAAGCTCATATTTCTATTTATTCGATAGAATTGAATCCTCTGATCACACTTTGTCATGACCCGTCCCCTGGGGCCCATGACATGACTACCCCTATCCCACCTTCCATAGGCCAGGGGCTGACGACTAGCACCGGAAAGGAAAATCCCAAATACGGGAAGGAATTTCCTTTTAAACCTATACAAACACACAAACTAGAATGCTAAGATAATAAACCACTTAGTAAACTATTGTAGTAAAATAGTGTTGGAAGTAAAGGTGTTGAAATACAATCCTAACTGAAAGTAAATGTAAAAAGGTAAAGTACAAATACAACTGAAAATGATAAAAACAGCTCCTAGATCATCCACTGAGGATCCTACCTTAAGGTTAGGTACAGCTCCCGATCAGTATCCCCAGTATCAAGACACGTCAAATAGTCCACCTATGAGTACCATCCAGTCTTGGATCCCTCATCCTCGATCAATGTTGTACATCATCTGCACAAGACACAACAAGGTGCTGGCATAGCCCGTGCAGGGGTGAGTATAACGATACTCATTCGTGATCCTGAGACCTCTGTAGGTCTCCTAGATTTTCAAAAATGGAAATACCACAAAGCCAGACCTCAATATCAAAGCATGAAGTAATAGACATCAACTCTACTTAGGTATATTCCCATATATATACCTAAGTTATCATGACATACTCATCTCATACATGAGGGAAGAATACTACAAAGGTAACACCACGACGGACGAAGTACCACACAGGTAACACCATGAAGACATCACCATGAAGGTAGACGTACCACATAGGTAACACAAAAAATATAGAAGTACCACTCAGGAAACACCATGTAGATAGAAGTACCACATAGGTAACACCATGAAGAGAGATGTACCACACATGTAACACCACAAAGATAGAAGAGACTCAACTCACAATTAGGTATAACATAAGTATAGAAGTACAAATGATTTTTCATAAGCTATATCATCTTTTTCTTTAAAGAGGCATTTCTTCTAACCCACACAAGAATGATACATAACTAACCCCCACTAATCCACACAGGATCTGACACACACATGATCGGTATGTACTGACCCACATAAGAACACTGAGCTCTAACCCACACATGATCTAAACCACACAGGATTGTAATGTGATAACCCAAACAGGATCACTGAGTGCTGACCCACATAGGGTTTGGTAAAAGATGACCCACACAGGATAGATAGTTGTTGACCCATATAGGTTCGATGTTCTTTCACCACGTTATATCTTGTCACAGGATTCCTCACACCCGGTGCACTTGAGTTCAATAGAATCTGCCCATCTAAATATTGGCCATAACTCCACCACCCCTAATCTCCCCAAATGAGTAACCCAAAGCACCTCCATATTGTAAGGGTTTCAATTCGACATACGGTGTGTCAATCGGATGCCTGGTCTGTGAGTTGTAAGAGTTTTAGTTCAGGGGGCCCGGTTAGATTCAAGTTTGACCCAACCCTATCATACACCAAATGCCTCAAAAACTCATGTAGAGTATACCAAAGGGACCATCTCAATCCAAGGATCCCAACGCCATAGATGGTTTATCAAACAGAAATCCAATTCTAATGATATTCCCCTTTAAATGTTTCTGTGTTCGATCGGGGGCGGGTCCGGTCCGACCCGATTTGGGTGGGGCCAAGGTCTCGCCAGTCTCGCAAGGAGCGGCCCGAAATGGTCGGACCACTAGGATGGAATCCTGGCCCGCGGGGGAATGCAGCCCACTAGGTGGGAAACCTACTAGGAAGGAGGTCTGACCCATAGTGGAGCATGGTCTGTCAGGCACGCGGCCCAGCCCACGTGGTAGGTGGTCCGCAGGTGGCACGGCCTGGGGCGGAGCTGGGTCCACTTGACCTAGAAATGGGGGAAGCGTTTAACCCCAGTATCTCGAACGGTATGGAGGCTGTTTGGTTTTGTGAAATTGCAGTTCCACGTGGGTGCATCCTGATCACCACAGAACACGCACTGTAGGTTCCTCCTCCACCGCAGCTTCAGCCACGACCCTCTACTCACCAGCGGCGTACTGGTTGCACCGCCTCCCCTTATATCATCGGCCGATGTGCCGACCGTCTTCTCTGACCGACACGCTGGAAGAGTCGTGGCCCCTTTCTCACTGGCGGTGCGTGATGGCGCACTGCACTTGCTCTGTGGTTGGCTCGTGTCTGCCGCACTGATGACTTCCATGACCTCCTCTTGCAGCGTGCGCCATTGCGCCGCCTCCTTCATAGCTGGTCAGTGTCGCCGTGTTGGCAGTCTTATACAGAGGGCGCAGGGGTAGTAAAGTGGTGGAGGGTCTGGGATGGGTTCGTTAGGCATTCACCCTCCTCTTTAGCTCGTAATCATTAAAGATGGTAAAAGGGTTCAAGAAATTCACCTAAAATAAACAAGAATAAAACACCTACCTGAGGTGTTGAAGATCCTCTACGCTTGAGGAAGGGAGTCGATGTTCATTATCCTCGACAACTAGCTTCCAATGACGTTGTTTTTATGTTGATCTCTATTTCGGAGTTTCAGTGTCGCTTGTCACCGCACACCGAAACCAACTCCATAATCCTAGGGTTTGGGGTACCGCACTTGTCAGCACTTCATTTCTTGGTGAAGTAGTGTCGATACCTCTCCCCAAGCTCTGTATAAATAGAAGAGTGGGAGGGTAGGTAATGATATTTTTAATTAATGGGGGTTCATTAATTAGGAACCTTCTTAAATCCCCAATGTTACTATTACCTAGATCGAAGGGTCAAGCCAATTATTGGCATGACACATTGATGGTCCCACACTCCTCCTTTCCATTTTAGGATAAGATAGAAAATAAAAATAAACTAAGTTATTTTTATTATTTTTCTAAAAGACCCAAAACATAAATTTTTATCCAGACCTACTACAGTCAATTTGAATCATCCCTTAAGGGAATCCAGGAGTTTTGGATTAAAAGGTTCCATCATATTTTTAATCTGATCACCAATTCAAAAGTTAGAAAATTCCGCTGGCGCACTTACCGAACATACCTTAAAAAATTTTCAGAAATTCATTTCGGGCTCACTGGGTCTCATAATCACGCACCATCAATTTTTGTAGACTCATAAAAATTCCATATAATTTAAAAAAAAAAGTTATAATGAAAATATGGGTCTTTACAAACACCGAGAAATGAACTCTACCATTTCCTTCTTCATCCCTAACCACCAAAACTGACTTCAGTGGTCCTAATACCTCTTTTCCACTCCTGGATGTACCATTTAAGGGGATGTATGGATATACCTCAATAATGTTTCCCACAACATCACTGGTACTACTATGTGTCCACTAATGAGAACAACATGATATCCACCATTCGAATATGCATCATTGGCATGCCCTGGGGACATCTGAGCACATAAAGTCTCCAAGTCCGTGTCTCTGAGCTATTCCTCCTCGATTCCCTGTAGGAGTGGTGGGGCTTCTATTATCAACTAGAGGTAATCTTCTCCATCTCTATCCAAAAAGGAGATCTTTAATGCGGCCAAATGATCTGAAGCCTCACTCAACAACTGTAATATGGATCTCCTACAAAGATGACCGACCACCACATTCCCCTTCCCAAGAGTATAGAAAATATCATATTCATAGTCCTAGTGGAAATGTATCCATATTCTCTATCTCATGTTAAGATATTTTTGATATAATATATACTTGAGGCTCTTGTGGTCAGAGTAGATGGTAAACCACTTAGCGAATAGGTAGTGTTGGTACATCTTCATTGCGAGGAATATTGTTACATGATCAAGATCATGGATTGTGTAGTTTTTCTCATGCTTCCTCAAATGGTGTGAACCATAGGCCATCACAACATTCCCTTGTATCATTAATACTCCATGCTAGGTCCCGAATTCATCCAAGAATAATACATACTTAACAACCACCTCTAGTAATTTCAAGATGGTGGAACTCTTCAATCTCTATCCCTACTCCTAAAAGATCTACGGGCACATCTCTGTCCACCTGAATGGCTTCCCCTTCTATTTCAAGTCCATCAAGGGTGGTACTATAATTGAAATGTCATGTAAAAAAATTTGATAGTACCCATCCAAACCCAAGAAACTCATCACCTTAATTACACTCCTAGGAAACTCCCAAGGAAGAACCACTTCAATCTTCTTTCGATCTACCACGCCTTTAGCCAATAAAATGACATGTCCCATAAATTTGACCTCTCGAATCGAGAATTTTTAATTTTTGAGCTTCCCATAAATGTGGTTCACTCTGGTTGTGTCCAGGTCCATCCATATGTGTATCATGTTCTCCTCCTTGGATGATAAGTACAACAGGATGTCATCAATGAATACCGTAATGAAACGATTTATGTAAGGGTGGAATATCCTGTTCATGAGTTCCATAAATATTTATGGGGATTTAATCATTCCAAACAATATCACTATGTACTTTTAGTTTTTTTACCAATATCTGAAGGCTGCCTATGGGATGCCCTCATCCCATAAACAAATCCAGTGATTGGCATATCTACTGTCTATCTTCGAGAACTATCTCACACCCTTAAGCAAATATAAGCGGTCTTCAATCCTCACAAATGGATACATATTCTTCAAATTCATTTAGATCAAGTTACACAATTAAAAACACTATCTCAGTCACTTTTTACCTTCTTGAAAAAAACTACGGCTGCTCGTGGTGAAACATCGAGTCTCACAAATCCCTTCCTCTCCAAGTCAATTAGGTGTACACTCAACTCAAGAATCTCTATGTGATACATATAATTTTTAGGTGTATATATTGATGTCGTATTTGGGTACATATCAACGAATATGACTATATCCCTTAGAGAAGTTAATCCATGAACATATTTTGGAAATATGTACTTGTCCTCATCCTCTATTTTATGAATCTGAGGACTCATTTTATCCACTAAATCAAGGTTCATTTGATCCAACATGTGTGTGATCGGCTTCCCCCACCTAGATTTTAGTCCATCATGCACTGCATGTGTTTTCTTTTTAGTTTAAAAAAAATAACCATCTCCCATATCCATGAACACACCGCTCTATGCGCCTAAAATTGTCAATATGGGAATGAGAAACGGATAACCAGTCCAAAATAAAAAGAATTCATAAGGTCTCTATGTTTCCACCAAGTGATCCCACTAGAAAATCTCACCCCCTAAAGTAAGGGAAGACTATTGGCACCATTTTATGTTCATCGAATCCCCCCTAAGAGTCTCTAAGAGTAGGGATCAAGTTAGTTATTCCACATGAATCACTGAGTCTCGGAAAAGGGTCATTGTGAGATAATAGTGACTGGCACATGTGTCTATCAAAGAAGAGCTCGGGTGGAAAATACATAGATCATACCTCTAATAATCTCTGATGAACTGATGTCATAAGACTCCATCACCTAAAGCTAGCCTCATTCATGTATGCCAGCTCCCTGAGCTAATGGGTTTCCACCTATGGGTGGTGATGGTAGTACATCAAACCTCCTTCCACTGTCTACTTCTCTACCCACTCATCTACAATGCCCACCAAACTGAAAACCATCCTGATCATGCCTCCTCCTCTGGCTCAGCAGTCTCACGACCATCTACTGATCATTTGCACAATGAGTTGGAAAATTTCGAGCCATGTTTCCCCATTTGTCGGACGTGTAACATTGCCTATCCTTAGGATGACTCGCTCTGTCATGGGTGCCTCACTCCACTGACCACAAGTATTGGGGTCATCCCCGGAAATGATTGTCCCACTTGAATCCCTAAATCAATTGTCGGATACCTACTTCTAATTATTGAGCTACCTAACTCCTTGTGGTATCTCTCACTATTAGTTTCTATGCCACTAGAAAGATATTTTTTAGTAGGGCTCACTCCAGTACCCTGACAAATGTGGGGATGATAAGGTATATCATGGATGCCTCGATCTTTTGGAATAGTACCTGATTGAATGTATGGTACTTGTTGAATGGTTCTTGCACCATATCGTTAAAGTATTGAAAATATTACTAAATATCATAGAGTAATATAATACTATATGGATTCCCTATGGAAGATGTACTAGATACTGTATACACACAGAGCATAACATCACTAGAAATAACTCCTCCCTAAAGAGATGATCTATGTCTATCCAAGTGAGGGTCATCTCCTCATGTGTCTGGATCACTAAGCTCCACTATCTCCCCACTCAGACTCATCGAGGAATCATAGCTACGACTTCCATAAAGTTCGGAGGCATCCTCAGAAGGATAAAGATACACATAATCGCCACCGTCCAATCCTATGATGCTTAGGATTCTAGATCATGATTGAACTAAGGAGTTAATTTCCTCTTGAACCCATGCAATGAACTTATCATGTGTTCATCCTCTTTCGGTATCACTTGTAGTAGCTGCTGCTCTCCGGGTGGTGGTATCCCTGATACACCTCCCGAGAGCGCTATCTTCAGTTCTGGACCATAAATCAACACCCAATCCCTTGGGGGACCATCCTTTTGATCATGAATTGGTATCCTAGATGGATGAAAAAAATGGAGGCATCTTAAAATATATCAAGATGTATCACATTCAATAGAGTATACCTGGTGAGTTGGCTCTGATTCATGAAGGACATGAGAACACACCCAAAATCCTCTATGATGAATGTTCCATTTATTCCTAGAAACTAGTTTTTTCAAGTACATATTTGAAAATTATAATTTAGAGTCTTGGTGTAAGGATACTTCGGCCACGACACCAATATTAGATTTAATGGCCTAAAATCTGATTGTGAAACACTCAATGATGTTTTCACAAACCAATATCAAAGACTTTTGGTTCATTAGGTTGAACTAACAACCTCTGATACCACTTTTTCATGACCCATCCTTAAGTGGTATGTGTAGTTACTACCCCAAGACAATATCTGATATTCTAGGGGCCATAGACTTGCCCTGATTAGGAATATCCCACATATGGGAGGTATTTTCCTAAGTACCTTTACACAAAGACTCATCTCAAAGCCCAAAATGATGAAATGTAAAAACACTAAGCAAACAAGAATGATTACAACTAAGATACCAACAAATGATTATGATAGTAGGAAAACTGGGAAGTAAATAGGGCAAGAATACAAGCCCATAAAATGTAAAGTCTACAAAAGTGAATGAACAAGATCCTAAAAATCATCTGCAGAAAACCATACCTGAAGGGTAGGTGTAGGAATACTGTTTGAAGCCATGGGATCACACCTCACCTGTCTAATCACTCTATGAATCACATAGTCCGGGTCCACATTAGACTCCATAAAATCATTGACCATCTAAACAAGACATGATAGTTGAGGGAAAATCTTGTTCAGGGGTGAATAAAACAATACTCCATTGAACACCCTGAAACTATAAAGGTAATACCATTAAGAAATAAATGAAGTATATCACAAAATTAAAGACATATTTTACACTATAATGGATACACAAAAAGTACATCCAATATGGACATCTCACACATGTATAAATCCAATGTACCAAGTGAAGTATTTTCCTATTTTAGCCCACACATCTCCAGTCTCCATAAATATAGAGGTGTCGATGTCGCATGGAGTGTCGACAGTACACAGAGCATCCATGGTGTAAGGAACGACGATCATGCACGAAGCGTCAATGGTTCATGAAATGTTGGTCGTTCCCAGAGCGGTGTTGGCACCCAGAAAATCTATGGCATACCGAGTGTTTATAGTGCAAAAACCATCATCGGAACCCAGAGTGTTGATGGAATACAGAGCGTCGATGGTTCATGAAGCATCAATGGTCCATGCATCCCCTAAGTTAGATAGTCACCATTGTCACCTAGTCATATCCATACATAGGATTACGCATGTAGCATTCTTTTTTCAAGAGAACCTATACCTGAATCCATTAGGGTATAAACCAACATCCACAAAAACTCAATTAGAGTAATTTAAAAAGACCGCTTCGTCCCAAGGGTCCAAACGACATAGATGACTCATTAAATAGACAGAAAATTAGAAAGTTACAACCATTTTTCTAATGAAGTCTGACTCGAGTCCGGTCTTGGTCTAATCCAACCCACATTGACTAGACTCGACTTGGACCAATATGACAGACCTGACCTGGTTCATCCCAGCTTGAAAATGTTTGGCCTGCTGGGGTAGTAGGACTTGACCCGCTGAATGTGGGTCGATGAGTGTGTGCCTGACACGGCCCACCTAGGCCACGTCGGTCTGGTCAATGTAGCATCAGACCGCATTTTACGTGGTCGGACCTCCTTCCCCACATGCTTCTATGACATCAATGTGGTTCCCTCCTCTAACATTACACTGATCCCTCATCCTTTTCCCATTATGACCTCTTACTCAGGCCCTCTGGTCTCCACCCACAACTCCCACCACTGTGGCCCTATATAGTCTTTCCTTGCTAATAGCATGGTCTGACCATCACCCCTTTTGTAATCTCCATCGGGGTGACCTCCATCCTCCACCACACTAGCAAGTGGCCACCACTGCAAACCACTAGGCACCGCCATGCACCACCACTAGCAGCCCTAGTTCTATGGGTTTCCACATATTCTCTAACGCTCCATTTTTTTAAATGGAGCCACATTTGTGATCCTCGGGTAACAGCCCTCAGTGCCCTTATCCTAGATCCACCTTTCTAGTAGACCAAGGTTCCAATCATATTTGGGGCCTCCCAGAAAATTTTTTCATGCCAAGAGCTTCTAATGAAAAGGAATTCCAGGAATGAGGATAAAAGGATCAGATAAAAAACCTGAAGAATGAATCATGGTGTTGTTTGTGTGGGACTTGATCCATTCTTATTAGCATAATCTATATGAATCCAACCATAGAAAAATCCAAAACAATTTTTCCCTTTAATCCCACAATAATTCTTCCTCTACTAAGAAATATCAAACCACAGATCAAACAGTTCATGGGTTGGTCCACATTCACCATTTTATTTTAAGAAGGGAAAGTGAATTCATGAAGAGATTGACACCCTTCCTCGAGGATGGATCAACAGTTGATAATGAACTAAAGTCTATGTCATCATTGATCCTTGATTCACTGACATTTGTTCATTCCTCCCTAATACAAACATATTTCTGATCTTGGTTTGCCAAATCAGTGGGAGATCCTTCTTCTCTTAAACTCATAGAAACACCAGGGTTATGGAAATAATCTTTGATTCTTAAAAAAGGTATTTTCATTAAAATAAATCAACATAACATAAAAAAAATATTTTTAATAAAATATTTTAAATATTGTTACGTCCAATTTCTAACATTCATAGTCTGCTTGTACAAGTCAATGTCAGACATCAACTAAATAAAACGCCCCATTACCATCTAAATGATTGTCTCAAATTTTCAATCCGAGTTACTGTTTATGATTTATTAGGATTTTAAAATTAAATTAATTTTATCAAATTATTTTATTTACGGTTACACCCTTTTGGGGTTTTCCAATAAAGACCCACACCATATAATGTTCTATTTCATCAATGGTAAATCCACTACTCTGAGCTCAATGATTCCCTCTGATTTTTGATTTAGGAAACAATACAAAAAGTTATTCTATTTTTAAACAAAAACCAACTATGTTATTTATTAAAAACCAAACATTTTTCACTATATCATTCTAGGAATATCATGCCTTATAATCTAATGTCGACATACCATTTAGTCTCAAAATTTTCCCAATTAATTTTTAAAAATAAAACTAGGGAAAATCTGAGTCATTACACTTGTAACACCATTTGTACCTTAACCATGGTAAACATTTTTATAGTTTTGTCGGTTTATATTGTTCTAATATTAATTTGACCATATTTGATAATATATATTATAATTATTTTATATATTGAATATATTTATCCAAATTAAACCCAGAAACTTTGTAGAACATATTTCAAAATTAATCCAAAAAACTTGTTGGAAAATGGTTTTTCAAGAAATGTCTTTTTTAAGGAAAAGATGATATCATATTATATATTTTAAAAGTTATCAAAAATATTATTTTAAATTAATATTTATAGATATATAACCCATACATTTAATTTCCATCATTCTTAATTTTGGGTTTTTTTATTTTAAATGGATAATCATTATGCAATTTAATATATTATGTAAGAAAATGTTTATTAATTCCTAAAAAAATGTTATTGTAAAATATAGTATAATGATGATTAAAATTTAATTAATTATATTTAATATAACCCATTAATCCTTACGTTAATTTTGAATCAAATTAAAATACCAAAAAATATAATTTATTAAAAATAAATGACTATTTTATAAAAAACAGTAATATTAACTATTCAAATAAAAAATTAATATTTTCATAAAAATAAATAAACATTTATATGATAATATTTATTTGATTATTCTAAAAATTATTTTCATTTTATAAAATATCATTTTTATAAATAGGAAAAATTAATTTAAAATTATGTCAACATAGCTCTAATAAACAGCATTTTAGAAAAAAATAGTTTCTTCAAAAAACATTCCTTTTTTCCTTTTAAATTGTTCTCATTTTATTTTTAATAAGTAGAAAAAAAATTAATTTATTTTATATGTATGTAAATCATATAATTTTAATACTTTTTTTAGTCATGTTCATACACTCCAAAATAATGGCCTAGTAATAATAGTATATTTTATAACTGTTTATTTATATTCGAGGTTGCGTATTTTGAAATAAATAAATTATATTGAATCTATTTAAAAATAAATATATATTAAAGTCATAGGGTGTTAAATTATATTATATTATTGGTGTTGTGTGACAAAAATGATATCAAACTGTTGTTCCTCTTTGAAAATCTTATAGTATTAGAATATTAATGGACATGTGTCCCATAAACATGTTAATATCATGCCAAAAGTTATAATGGTCATTTTGAAATTACCCACGAAAAATTAATATAATTAAATGGTTATCATTACATATAATTTTTTTACATCGGACAAAAAAGTTACCCATTATCGAGGTGATAACTATTACTATTGTTACTATTCGTAATGCCAAAAAAATTCCTATATACCAAATTAGGACCTCATAATTGAAATAATTGAATCTATTTTTCAAAATTATATTTCATTAAGTGGTTGAAATTAATTTTAATATATGTAAGAAAAACACAATGAAAACATTTTTTATTGAAATATAAATTTTAATATATAACATGATTTATTCTAATCTAATGAAGAAAAAAACAATATATGTTTTTAAAAAGATTTATTGAATATGTATTATATAAATTTAATTAAATTCATTTATCAATAGGGATTCATTTAATTTAATATTATAATAACACATTGTGTTCTTAAAAATCTATTCATGAAAACAACTCCTATATTTTCAAATGATCTTTAATTTTATTAATAAATTTTTTATAACCAATGAATTCATGTTCAAAATATGTACACCCTAAGTTTTTTACAAAAAAATTATCCCTATTCATTCCCCAAGATAAAATGTCTAGGTGATAACAAGAACATTATTTAATAATATCCTAATAGAATATCATTCTTTATTTAGACTCTGTGTTTTGAGTAATGTTATATTTTAAACAAATATTTTTATATACACAAAATATGACATAACATCTCAGGGTGTTACATTCATCCCTCATTAAAATTAATTTTTCTTTAAATTATGTCACATCGATACAAATAAATGGGTATATCTCAGTTTCATTTCATCTTTTTGTTTATAAGAAGCATATTTGAATTTTTGAATCCTCACAAGAACTTTAACCATGTGATTAATATTTTGATGTTTCACATTATCTCTATGATAGAATATTTTTACAGTTTTTTCATCATGAGAATTATCATGATTCATTATTATATCTTTGGAGATCTATATATGAAAAGGATCATGTATTTACATCCTCAAGAGAGATATATGTAATGAACATGAATGTGGTTTGGTTGAAGTATCAAGTTATAAGTTGTTGTCCCAACTTAATCAAGAATCATGAATGGTAAAATATACTTAGGGATCAACATTCCCTTATTTATGAATATCACAACCCTCTTACATGTAGAAAATCATAGAAACACATTATCACCTACTTTGAACTATAAATCTCACCAATGATGGTCAGCATAAATTTTCAGTTGACTCTAATTTCAATAATGTACTATAGAATAGCTCTAATGTCCTGTTATATTTCTTGATCCAGAATAGGGCCCAATGGATTAATTTCTCAAAATTCATCCCAACACATTTCGGTTCTTCACTTCCTTCCCCAAAGGGATTGATAAGGATCCATCTGAATTCTTGACTGAACGTTATTATTATAAGAAAACTTAGCTAGATGAAGTCAATGAACTAAACCATAACTAAACTAGAGTGACAAATATACCATCATATTCTATATTGTTTTAATAGTTCTATTAGATATAATATGTTTCTATGGATGATAAGATGTAATGAAGAAGAACACATTGTCTAGATCCTATTGAATATATTACTAGAAATTTGTAGTAAAACATGGATCTATATATGATACAATAGAATGTGATACTCTATGAAACTGTATCAGTTCATTGATATAAATTTTGGGATGATTTCGAAGAGATAAATCTTCATTGATAGTAAGGAAGTGTTTAGGATTCATAAGGTAGTCATCTAAAACCGAAATATCTTCATATCAATTAGGTGTTCTAAAAATTCTGATAAAAAAATACGTGGTCATGTTTCCCAATGTCCACTATGGAATGAGTAGTGGTTTAACATCCCCTTATACTTATGTATCCTACCTATAATGTTCTAACATAATACACATTATGATACATATACTGAAATATCTCTTTACGTGTTTCCCACTATAAATACTCTTTCAAACCTCTATACATTATCATACATCAAAGATAAAAAGATAATGTTGAAAATGAGATTTATTTAGATCATTTTCAAATTTGTTATATATGGAAAACATATATAATTATATAACAATATAATTCCCTCACATAAAATGTTGAACTACAGAACATTTCTCATGTTATACTATAGTTCAACATCTTCCTTATGCATGTACTTAATCCTTATATTGATATATGTTGGAAAAACCATTTCATCATAATAATTTTTCTCCCCTTTTGTTGATATTTCAAGTTTCATTATCTACAAATATTGAAATATTCGATATTTTCTGGTCCCCATCATTTATAATCTAGCATGACCATTTCTACTAAGAACATTTTCCTCCTTGTTTCTCTTCCCAGGGTGGTAATGTAATTAGTAGTAATAATAATTTTTTTACTCCAAATATATTCCCTAGAACATATTCCTCTCATTTATGCGTGAATATATACATTAAGAAACTTCAATAAGAATATATATCACACATTTATTTGTAAATATATTAAATCCACATATTTTATGAAATAATTACCACACATAACTCCAAATCCTGATTAGGGTAATTTTTCTCATGAACCTTCAATTATTATGAGGAATAAGCTATCACCATATAATTATTCTTGAGGAAACATCCCAACATTAGCTTTAATGAATCACTATAGATCACTAGCCCTTTTCCAATATAGGGTACTATAAGTAGATCTATGCTGAGTAACCTTCTCCAAGGTTCATCTAAATTTTCATTACATTCATATATTCAAAGGATCATGGATCCCTTTTATTTTATATCGGTTATTGGATTATACATCTATAAAAAATTACACAAAAAACTGATAATATAGATCAAACTAAGGAAACAATTAATCTTAGTCATACAGGTTTGAAAATACTAACATTTAATAACCTCCATATTTGTTGGATCCATTGATATAACCTCACATGAGATTATATGACTCCAAAATGAAAATTTTTGTATAAAAATTTCATAATTTCTAATTTTTTAACAAAAATTATTTATCCTTGGGGTCTCTGGTACTATACATAATTGATCTTCATTAACATTATTTCACATTGAATATAGAAAATTTTAATTTATAAATACTACCACAAACAAATAAACGTACACTCTAAAAAAACTATCAATAAAATAGATGAAGATAGAGGGGGGATAATTGAGATGAAATGGACTCACTATATATTTATTGTGTATTTACCTTTAACATAATATTTTCTATGGTATATAATCCCTATTGATACTCAATTGGTGATATCAAAAATGGAGATCAATCTTGGAAATTTATTAATCTTCATGTAGTTGATCAAACATGTAATAAACATGGGGTAGATGATACTTAATCCTTATTATGATGTTGTTATGTTCAAGATAGTCAATGATAAGTCATGTTGATAAATATTTATTATTTGAAAAATATCATGTGTACCCCAAGGTGATGAACATATATGAATATATCCTTTCTAAATATTCTTCTAGTGTTGATTCTTCAATTCCAACAACCCAATAAGATCCTTTCTATATGGAGTCAGTGTTATTGGTGTAGAACCATGTTTGAGCTCAATTGAGAAATAAACTTCATGATTTAATGGAAGACTAGGAAAATATTTTGTATAGGCATAAAAAATATTGAAATAATTTTCATATATTTGGTGTTGAGTTTATCTCTAACTATAAGAGATAAACACCACATATGAATAAGAATCAATTCCTAGGAAATCAAAGAAATTTTTAATGTGAGAACATATTTATCATCACAATAATAGACTCTCACTTGTTTTTTTTAATATAATATTTAACTTCAATTCCATGGAAATTAATGTAGGTTTTTAATAGAAATCTCATCCATGCATAAAATTCAATCAAATTCAACTTGTGGAAGAACAACAAGATTCTCAAGAAATACATTCCCAAAAAATATAATTAGAGAAGAATCATAAAAATGTGATGTGAATATCGTACCATTAGGGGGTTCAATTCTAATTCAATATATAATATCTGAGGTTTTAATGTTATACCCTAATAAAATTTTGAATTCATAAAACTGTGGGTAGATCTAGGATCAAATAATATATTAGAAATTATATAGTGGATGGTAAGTGTACCTTTCACCACATATTTATCCACATCAATAATAGTGATTAACTATGATTCCCCTTTATCACTATGAATAAGTGGCTGATGACATCAATCATCATCATTAATGAGTTAGTTTGAGTACTGATTTTTCCAATACCCATAATCCTATCATTTTAAACACTAGAGTGTGGGTGGTGCATTCTACGGTTCCTTTCCTCCATCATTAACAAACATCTTCCAATCACTATAGAGTTTGATTTCTTGAGAATATTCCTTTACAAAAACATAACCTCTACATGTACCCTTAATAAAATTCACTCCATATTCCTTTGAAAAATCGATCTGGAAAGAAATATCATCTTCTTCTCTCCATAGATTATATATTTTCCATTGATTTGGATCATTATTTTCTCATTAAATCCTTGAGATTAATGGGTATCTATATTATTCATTTCCACCATGATAGCACATAGAATTATTTCTCCATAGGAATTGAATTTTGTTATCATTAATTCCCCTCAAATACATTTTTTAGGGCACCAAAGTATCAATAAATATTACTTCTAGGTTGTATGATAATAAAAGAAATGTACCTTTCATTTCTTGGAAAAATTTCATCACATGAATTAAGGGACTAATTATCCCTCTTATTTAGCTGAAGTAAATATTTCTATATTTTTAATATAGAATAAGGGAAATTTACTTGTGGAATAATAAACTATTAATATCATCCCAATGTATGGATTCAATTTATTCTCAATGCCTTATATTCTCTATTTCAGTCCACCATTGAATTGTTTCTCCTTCAAAATGATAAATAGTTGAAAAAATAAATTTTCCAGACACAATAGAATAGAACATATCACTTACATGGTACCAATCCATTTATTTGCAATAATTGGATCTATAGAACTCAAAATAATTTCGATGTTTCCTTATGAAGGACTCAATAGAACATTGTTACCTCCTTTTCTTATTAGTAGGTTCAGCATGTTTCATGTCCATAGAAATTTTCATAAACCTAAAAAATATATTTTTCACTCTAGATCCCATAAAATACGGTTTCAATGTATTGCAATCATTATTTTTTCTCTCACATTCATTATTAACAAAATCCCTTCAGGTTCTTGAAATTGAATAAATTCAAAAATACATAGTGTAAGAAATAATAATCATAGTAAGAATCCACATAATAATGAAAATTAATTTAAATTAATTAAAAATACTATCATCCCACTTTTTTTATATTAATTTTTTTAAATTAGTTCATCTCTAATCATAACCAATACATTAAAATTCCATCCTATCCATAGACTTATCATTTAAGACAATGGGTTTTTTAAAAATTATTTTTATCAAAAAATTAATATTCTTTGATGTCTCCTATTTGAAGGTACACTGAAGTGAAACATGAGTTATACATAAAACTATGTTAGGCTTGCACTCCATGAACCATCATCTTAGCTTGTGTTATACAAGACATTGTTTTTTAATAAAAAAATGTTATATTAATAATATATTTTTTTAAACTTGAACATTATAACATAGAAATTAAAAATGGTAATATTAATAATAATAACAATTTTAAATTATTAGTAATAATGGTTTTCTTTAAATAAAACATACTGATAATATAATATATAATATTTGTTAAACACATTATATGTTTTGAAAATACTATTTTATAAAAAGTACTAATTTTTATGTCCTACTATGAACAATGATAAAATTAAACTTTGGTAAAATTAGATGTTAAATTTCAAAAAATGAAAATCAATTTTTAATTCCTAATTTAAAATTTATCATAGGTGAAATTTTTGGTACTTTTATGATATATTTAATTTTTTGGATGAACAGTTAATGATACAGAATTGTATTTGAAAACAGTATTTTCACCTAATTTATTTATATATTAATATTAGATTATAAATTTTTATAATATATAATTATATCATTTATTTATCAATAAATCCAATTTAGGTCATTGGGATAATTTTTAAATTAAAATTGGATATAAAAATGTTGCAAACTATTAATGTTTTTCAATTTATAAATCTTCATTCTCATCACATCTGTAGGATCAATGTTAAATTAAATTCTACCAAATATAGGAATTCAATTTCGAAAATGGGATCTCTATATTGAATAGGAATACATTATACATTAAAATAAATCCAAAATGTTTTTAAGCATAGTGATTAGGGAAAATAAATAAAATAAATTAAAACAATTAAGGTAAAAATGTGTTTACATGATGTATAAAAATAGAATATAATGTGCAAAATGACCTAATAACATTTTCAACACCCATTTGACAGAAATATTTAGACCCGTAACACCTTAGTATATATTTTTATGAGTTATTTGGAACCAATTCCATGAATGTAAAAAATAAAATATGTTAATTTAAGAAAAAGGCAAAAAATAATATTTACTTACTTTTAATTTCTATACAAAATTTGAATGGGGGAAAATATAACACATTGTTGGTTATTTATATACTATTGAAATATAAATGTATTTTTCATATCATTATACTTTATTTTTTTAGAGATGAATTAGTTACGTTAAATTATTTTGAAACGCCCACGATGTAATTATTTAGTTAATAATTAATTAAAATAAATGATAATAAAAATATTAAAAGTGAAATAAAGTGAATTATTTGTTAACTTACAACAATTTTTGAGTTAAATATATAATTTTACACATTATTGAACATAAAATATTATAATTTATTATTGTATTTATATTTTTAAATAAAAATTATGAATATAATTTAATTAATGAAAAATTGGGGGTTCAAGATGTTTTCTTCAATGGTGATCCTTATTCAATATTTTTGGAGATTTTATATGTCGAACTCGCACCTCCTAGCGTTTGTGGTCCTGGATGGTGGTGACAGATCAATTAATAATACTGGTGTGATACCATCTAAAAGAAGCAAGAATCATTCCCTATATATTTCAATTAAAGTGGTGGAATAACATGATGTTCCACAAAGGTCAAATCCATCAATTTTTCAGAAGGGATGAATCCCACTAGATCTTCTAACGGGATTAGATATAATGTTAAACCAGTTATCGGTATGATGATTCAAGATTATTACACACATAGGATACATATTTATGGTTCGAATCCATATTGAAGTTGGGGTGTAATGGAATGTCCAAATCAAAAATTGAAATGATTTTGGCGAGTTTTTGTTTCATTAAATGATTCTTATTCTCGAAGATCATTTAAAAGTGATCAACATACCACCTTCAGGAGAACTCTGAATCATTTTCCAAGAGACTATAAAAGTGGAAAAACTCCCTGATTTAACATCTTGTGTTACCTAATGGTGGGATACCCTATAAGATATATGATTTTATTTGTTGTATTTCATTTTTGTGGCTTTTTGTACTAGAGATGTGTCTCTCTTGGTAATGGGTTTCTTCACTTTTGTTTCCCATAAGCTGATTATATGGTTCTAACATGGATTTATAGTTCCTGATTATTGAAACCTATATGGATTCATCTATATGAATTTTCATTATATTTATTTTCCTTGTGTGAATGGAAACAATTTTTTCAAATTTCGGTTTTCCTCATGCACTCAATTGATTCCTATAGCATCCAATGATTTTGTATGATAACAACATGAAAATATGGAATCCTACATGTCTTGATAAGGATTTCGTGTATATGTGATTTAGACATTTTACCAAGATTTTGGTAGATATTATCCTTATTTACACCATTATTGATAAGGAAACTCCTTCCACTCCCATTGATGATATCCAAATTAACATAAAATAAGGAAGAAATCCAATTTTTTATAATTCTTGTATTGATGTTGAACACTCACTGGAGTTATATCGAAGGTATGTCTCATCAGAGAGGAATGAGATGAAGGGTCATCCAGCTAACCTCTATCATAGGAATCCAAAAAAGAAGTATTTTTACATGTTATATTCCATTCTTTATAATGGAGATGTTGCTAGAAAACCACTATCCACTGAGGTTGATGTGACTGTTTCCGAGTAATGCAATTATCAGGTGGCTAATTTTAAGGGGATGGGGATACTATTGGGTGAGTATCTAGATAGATCTAGTATTGCACCCTAAAATTCTTGGGGAAGACTCAATAGAGAATATAACAACATATTATGGTCGTACTGATACTACTTTAATTTTGGATGAAGATGGAGTTGAAACTAGTGGACTCAATGCTCTTTCTTCTTCTGGGAGGACTTTAGAAAGTATGTCGGAAGGTGTAGCTTGTATTTTTTTTGGGGGTAAACAGAAGGGGATTTACCTGAGATGTTTTATTATTACAGTTCTATTATGGTCATCTTGGGTGAGGTTCCATATGTGGGAAACTACTAATGACTCTGATTATGGATATGGAAAATGACCTTTCAATTTTTAACTCCAAAACTGGTTTTTAAGATGAATGATTGTTCCTTTTTTGACCCTATATACTATATTTTTACCTTTTTCATTTCTGTAATACAATTTTAGGACCATTTATTCTTGCTATTCATTCCTCATTAAATTCCAATTAAATTAATATTTTCAAAATTGGTTTTATTTATATTCCACATTTAATGATATTAAAATGAATGATTTAAAATTATTAAAATCATATCTTCTACCAAGTGATTTTTTGTCAAAAAATATAAGATATGGTCTATTCTAGGACCAATTGGTGTTTTATAATTAATTTATTGACCCCTATATAGGATTAACCTTATTATCACAGTTAGGGTTAAATTAGTGTTTTTGGGCATTTTGTGCGGTTCTGTTAAAATTAGTTTCCAACACATTTGGGATTTTTAATTTAAAACTATATATAATATTTTATAATCATTGTTTCTAAATATTATAATAATTTCACTTTATTTTATTAATAATTAATAAATTACCATGTTTAGAAAATAATTTAGCTTAATGAGAACGAAAATTGAAAAAATTGGGAATCATAGAAATTAAGGATAAAAATTATAAAAAAAACATTTATTTTTATATCATGGATTTGTGTATAAATTTGATAATCCATACACTCCATTATTATACAATTTTGGAGTCACATGATGTAAGAGAGACCTCCCAATAAGAAAATACACTAGACAATATACAAGAATGCCACTACTCAGCAACTATAAATGGGAACTCACTTCCACCAATTCTTCACACCTCACAACAAAAATAGATCAAAAAAACCCATCCCAAAAATAAATTCGATCCATTCATCTTTGATTCCTTTTTTATGAAGATATCCAACTAAGGTTTTTATTTTGTGAAAACCAGTAAAATATTTCAAAAGAAGAGGTAACGTTCATTAACGAATGTTTCTGATTCATATATTCCCCAAATACCTTTAATAATTTTTGTATAATTCGTACATAATGCCCTAATTTTATTCTATAAAATGATATTTCTTCATGTTAAGGGTAATACCTATAAAAACCCTTGTACAATAAATGGGTTACGAAAATTTTGTTCATGTGTACGGAAGTCTACCGCATCGTGAACTTCTGTCATTCTTTTCTCTAATACCACATTTCACTGTTATGAATAATTTAAGAAATAAATTTTATATATTATTTATATGTTATTTATGTTGTATTTGGACTTCTTGAATTATTATATAACACATAACATTATTCATTACATTTTGTGGGAATATGACAACATCGTTCATGTGTAAAACAACCAACCGCCTTGTGAAGTGATGTGATTCATTCATGATTTACGTTGAATTTATAAATGTAGGACTTAATAATAATATCTAATATATATGACATAAAAATTATAAAATAATTATAATATATATATGTGTGTGTCTATCATTTATTTTTCTTTATATAAATATGAAAACAGAATGGAAACAATGCTTATGTTTATGTACAACCTATCGTCTTCATAAATGGTTTATTTTTTTCTATATCGCTAAATTTTTTGAAGTACTATAAATAAAAATACATTGAAATATATGTAATTTATATAATTTTTATCATTTTATAAATTATTAAATCATGATATATTTATTAAGAACATTCATAACAATCCAAACATGTAGAAAAAAAGTTATTACATGAAACATAACTTTAACGTTCAATTGTTAAAAACAGGTAATATAATTTCATAAGTAAATCATATATGGTATTTTATATGAATATTATTATATTATAGATTTAGAATAACCATTTTTTTGTAAAGTTTTATTAATGAGTACAATGGAAGGTAAGACTTTAGATATTGTATTTCCATCACACATGTATATTCCATGAGTCATAATCCGTATGCACCACAAATTTATTGTATCTTATAACATAACATCCAGACATCCTATAAAACAAGTATCCTGACAGGTTACCACATGGCCTCAAGTGTTCCCCCATCTGACATAGGTTTTTTACTATAAGTGAGGGTCAATGATGGTATGGTGGGGAGAATATTCCCTTATGATCATAGTAGCATAGCAGTATATCATAAAATGAATAACATACAATAGTGGAAGAAGTAATAAATGAATGAAAGAGCTGAATAAGTATAATATTACTTGAATGTAATTTCCCAACACCAATATACAATAATTCATGCATGTCCAGATTATGATCATAAACTATAATAGTAGATATACTATAGAAAACATGATACAATGCAGTTTACTTATAATGCAAAGAAATAAAATCCTCAAGTGAGAAATCATCGAGAATCCTAAGCTCCAACTCTATCCTATTATCCTAACTACCATGTATAATAATTTAGGAAAAAGAAAAAAATTCCATTATCATACTAACATGATATCTTCTCTTATACCACAGTGCAATGGTGGCTCAGAGAGAATGTGACATATACTTGAAAGGACACAATGAACAATTTCTATTTCCAAATCTAGTGTATGAATGTAATGTATAATAGTGTGCATGAATAAATTATAATAAACAACAAAGAATAAATAAAAACCCATCAACTCAGGTTCCTATATAACACTTGGCTGACTCTACTAGATACAACATAGACTAGAATGATAGTCTGGTTAGTACGGATATATATATAGTAATAAAATATATATAGTTTATTTATATAGTACATCCACCAATTTGTACTAAGTATGTGTGGACGTTTATAGTCATATATCGAGAATACTAAGTGCTGGCTAGAATGGGGTGTGACTTAGGTATCCATGACAAGTCGAAATGTTCCAATAAACTCATGAAAATAGAAAAAACCCCATATCTCATAATGAATGAGAGACATCAGGATCAACACTCGAGATGGTGGGTGAGTCATCATGTTATCACCTGAAACATGGGACATGATGTGTTGTTCCCATCATCAAAATAGTGATAATAGTGTGAGACTTATTGATCAACACCTGATATAGGGGCGATTGAAATGTCATGTTCAAAAAGTAACATAACCATCATATAATAGCCATTATCTATCTAATATTAATATTAATAATTAGTAATTTCTTCTTAAGATAATCCAAAATCCCAATATAACTAAGGGAATCCCAATTTTTACAATTTACAAAATTCATGATTATTTTACAATATAATGTGGAATGGTAAAACCACCCAATTAAACTCTATTTAATTTATACCATTAAATTTATACAATCCATTCCATTTATCAAGGAATGAAAATTTATAACCAGGGGTTTCCAACCAATATAAATGGTTATTCAAATTTGATACAATTTTCCACATGGAAGGACATGCCAGATTATTCATTTTATTTATGAATATCATTTTTAAACATGTACTAATAATTCCATGTACCTAACAATAACATGAATTCATAGTAAATCACCAATTCCACAAGGCCCAATAAGTCTTAAATCACTAATAACCACTTTTTAGTTTATATGATATTGTACCTCATCTGAGGGTTTTTTTATAATTCGTAACATTGTTACAAAAATATTCCATGAGCAGAATCAAGCATCAAATTCAAGAGTAATAACTCAATTCAGCAAAAAATAGGAATTTTAAAATGATACCAAGCATGTAAAATCAATTTCATGTTTCAAAAATATTACATAGAAGGGTAAATTTCTTTTAAAATAGATATTGACTTCTTAAAAGGTGTTTTGAGATTTTATAAAAAATTTAAAAGATGAAAAATCACTTGGAACACCCAATGGGGTGGATTTAATTGATGTATACATTCTCTAATTACATAATATGGATTATCTAGAGTTATAAATAATGTGTATATCAATTCATAAATGAATAAATCATGTTAGGGTGATGTAAAGAAATTATTGGCATATAGAATAAAAATACATATTTATAAATTAGAGAAAATTTGGGGAAAAGTATATGGACCACCAACCTCATAACAAGGATTATTCAATCATACACTATATAAGATTGGTTTAGTCCTCTTCTAGTGAAAATCATGAAATATGAATCTACCAAAAAATAGGGAGAATATGATCACATCAAATTAGATGAAAATATTAGAAGAGAAAATTTTAAAGGAATAAAACATAATCGAGGTTTTACCATGAACTATCCAATTCTTCCAACATATCTTCTTTTAAAGTCTAGATCAAGAAGGAATCTAAATTACTAGATTGAGAGTATATGGAATCTATATGAGAAAAATGGGAGATCCATCCATTGGATGGAAGATGAGGAAAGAATAATAGAAATTATTATATACAATTATTGCTAAAAAATTAAATTCACCATTTAGGTTAGGTTCATACAGTTTTTCCACGCCATTTAGACAAACACTATTCCAACCCTATGATTCCCAATGCATAAGAACCACACCCCGCATAGTTTTCCATTATATATTGAACAATAATTCCTCAACCATGTTCTATATAGTGCCAACATACTTCTCATATGACATTAAGCATGTGGGATTAGGTACATAGTTTGACAAACTATGTGCATCTCATGTGTACCCTCTACAAAAACTTATAGAGCCTCACATAAGTTTGTACCCCTTCTCGTACAACATCAGGAAGACCATGCATCCTTATTAAACACAAAATTTCCCCCACATGGTTTATCAAGGAGGGCCACATGGTTTTGGATAAACCGTGAACACGTTCCATATTTTCCTGTATTAGAGTTTCCATTTCTCGATGCTCCAAGAACAAGATGGAGAACTCGAAACACCTCTCATAACTTTATGAAATTCATAGAACAACAATTTTCAGTTTTCAAATTTTCTAAATTTAGTTTCAAAGATCAATTTTTAAAATGGCCCTTCTATAAAATGATGAAATTCAAATTCCTTTTGTATTTCATCCCGTCCAAAAAACAGGATGATGTAATCTCCCCACCATAAATCTTCTCATCATCAAACAGATTAGGGGAAATGAATAGAAATTAACTAAACCTACTCACATCATGAAGACTTATTCAGACAACATCCATATATTTCCAAATTCCCAATACACCTATGAGTGTCCCCTTAGTATATGGTATATAATCAATGGAAATTCAAGCCAGTTCTTGTTCTTCAAATTTGAAAACATCGAGAGATTTCATGCCCGAGATAGTCTTACCTAATACATGATCACTTAATCCTCTCTTTTACCAATAAGTTCTAGAATTATTTTGGCCAAAACTGAGTAACGAATTTCCATGGATGTTAATATCTATATTTTCATTCCTTTAGTACTAAAATGGTGGGAATTGATTCGGTCTTATCATAAATAACCAGTCGATTTCCAAATATACTTAGTGGCATAGTCAAGATGACTTTTTACAAAATGTCGCGAATGATAGTTACTGCACATTCCTCAATATGAAAACATTCTATTAAGTGGATCCTTATCAACCACATGTGATAATTGGGAGTAAAATATAGTAGAACCATATCTTCTCAACCTATCTCAAAACACTCATCTTAGAAGGTTCGTGAACTCAAAAACTATTCTCCATTTCTTTTTTATGGAGGCATGTCGATATTCTCTGGGAATGATTAATAAATCAAGTAACTATATTTTAGTGATTTCTATGTCAAAAACAACCACATTAAGTTATCTTTTCATAGAACAAACATGGGTGCATGCCCGATCTAGAACACTTACATTGATACCCTTTTAAAAAAACGCATCCGAGCCCGACTAAGGTTTGAGGTATTCTTAGATTCATCAATACTAGTCCAAGAATCTCATAAAACTATGTATATAAATAAAATTCACAAGAGGGATATTGTTATATGAATGAACTTCAATATCTCAAGAACAAAAACCACTAAAAAATAAGCATCCAACTCATGATCAAGGAAAAAGGAAAAAAGATGGCGTCTATGAGTTTCACCATGTAATTCTAACATGGGAACCCATTAACCACTCAGGATTAACTAGGACTATATAGACACCCACACATCTGACTCTGACTCTTATAGAGACAACATAACAATCCCAAAAAAATTAAAATTATGTGTAGTATAAATCCTATGCTCCCACAGTATACCTATGTAATTTCAAGGTAGGGTACCTGATCATCATTTAATCAGGATTACAATATGTTGTCTTGAATGGTAACCTAAATGGAATTCAGATACTCCTACAACCAAAAGGGAGAATTGAATGATATATTTTCAATCCAACCTTTCGAACATTGTATAGAAAATTTAATCAATCCTATTAGGTTGATTTCCTTCGAAAGGGAATGGCATCACCCAATAAAACCTCACATTTAATCGAACGGGATATCTTTGCAACCTGAGGAATCCCGTGATCACTCATGTCCAGCCACCGATGTCCATCCCTGACTAATGGATTCTACAAATTTTACACATATATATAATAAATACATAATTGGTATCTCTATCAAGAACCAACTTAACTCCAAATTTTACTAACCACATAGCATTTTAATCAAGACTGAACATTTCTAAGTGGTCTTTCCATGGTTTTCATCCCCCTACATGGAGGAAACTCAATAAAACTTCTAATATGACACTACCATACATAAGAGTGTCCTAAGTGTTTGATCTACTGAAGAATGGATATCATCCCATGATCAATTCTCCATGAACCACTGATTGGACATCCTTGAGGTGGACACCATGATTTAGTAATCATTAAAATGAAGAGATAGAAAACTATCTTATTATGATTTCTAGATTAAATTCATATATAGACATACATGTGTCTCTCTTTATGAGTTAACTCCATGTGAAACATAAAATCATGCATAAAATCAAAAATGAATGACTATAATTTCAAACATTGGTTTATCATCAACATCATCCCCATTATTTAGGTTAGATTGAATTCTATAATGCCTAAGTGACTCTACTCTAGAGATGTCACGTGGACATGACACAAAATATTATGGCCTACAGGAGTACCACCAAACACAAATGGTTTTCAATCCATTATTAGCAACTCCATGGGTACCACATGTAGCAATGCATATTAAATTAGTATTATATTTTTTAAATGAATGAGATCTATGAAACTATTTATTTCATAAACCAGTTATTATACCAGAAAAAATGATGGGATCATAAAATTTTATTTTTTATAGATATGTAAATGTTTCTTAGGTAGATCATAACCATGAATTCAAGAATCTTTAGCCACACCTTTTTTGAAGTAACAGCAACAAGAAAATTGGCTTCCTGAAATGTATGTGTGAATATGTAGTACATTATGGAGATATTTTCCAAACAGACTGACCATCTAGAATTGATCTTTTATGATAAGTGTATTTTTTAGCCCCACAACTAGCACTATTATCTTCCAATAAAATTTTATCCAAATTTCCTTCAAAATATATTTCCTAGACACGTGGATCACATTGATGAGATCCATGATTTCAAATTATAGATTTATGAGATGTCTGTAGGGGCCATGAATGCAGTCAATTATATCCCTATTATGTTCCCTAGTGAAAACTCTAGAGCTCGTTGTACTAGGATTCTCTTTTTAAGCTATATTGGAGTTTCACATTAACCAACCTACCAAAATAGGTATTGAAAATTCTTTAAATAATCCACGAGGATAGGGTAGATACCTAGTATGTTGAGTTGTCTCAGAACTAGGAATCCCCAAATATAATTATTGAAGTAATTTGTTTGCTATTAGTTTGCATTCTGAAATGCTACTATAACATCCACGCATGCTGATTGGAGCATCAGGGTAGATTTTTATAAATATATTAATTCCTCCCACTACATAAAAGATGAATCATCTCTACACATGTTCTTTGATGAGGTTTTTAAGCTTCCAGGATATCCATATATTCAGAACCTTCTGTAGATGTGTTATAATGATGTCTAAGTGTAGGGGTCAAAGATCAAATATATCTGAAATTTTTTTCCATAATTTTGAATTCATATTAACGAAAACTTAAATTTGATCATCATTTTCCCTATGTCGATTGTATAGTTCACACCATGAGAAAAGGAAAATACCTCTTTGTGAAATGAAATCTTTCATTGGGGATTTACAATGTGAAATTATCCAAAAAATATAGAATCATGATGGTTGAATCTAATGAGAGTTAAAGTCCCCAATCCATTTGGGGGTACCATTCAATTCCATAGAGTATAATGCCTAGGAATCAAGAAACCAGTTTGGAGATGGTTCCAACACCAACAAGTCCTCTTATGTCATGAATTAAATATTTTATATTATAGCTTTGATATCCTATAAGTAGTTTTCCATGTTTCTCAAATGATATTTTATAGTGATATTGGGATTCTCAGGTTGATTTATATTGATTTTAAGGTTTAGAAAACAATACCCCATCTAGTTGTAATGTCATAATCTAAGAGATTGGACTTCATTAACCAACTAGTGGGAGTGTCTATACACCATTGATATTTTTTTCAATCTAATCCATATAACAAATTCCATGTAGTACAATTTCACAGACATTAGATGCTCCATCATTCTAATTTTGAGAAATTAAACAGATATAGAAGTATAGTTATCCAGCTTCCATATGAAATGATCTTGTAGATAATGATTGAATTTTTCCAGATTTTTGATTCTTAGTCCCCCTAAATAGTAGGACTTGAAACATTGTTTTCAATTGATAGTGACAATTTCTTCATTGAGATGACACCACTGGAAATAATGTTTCCTAATAACTCATTTATTATTTTAGTCAACGATTCCAGTCTTAGGTACACCATGAAGGTGAAAGAAATTTTGGAAATCACTGTTTGTTTGATAAGAGAGGTTCTCCCTTCTATTGGATAATATATTCCTTTCCTAGATGATATAGTTTTTCTAATTTTTAATATTTTTTTGGTCAAGTTTAATTCTTTAGGTCATCCCTAAATAGAGGAACCCCTAATTTATTATAGGGAAGAGTAACCCCTCATTTCCCCCGATTGTTAAGGATGATCCCTCTTCTAGAGGTATTAAATGTTTTTCAAATGTAGATGCAATATTTCCACCAGCAAATCTCTTGTCCCAAAAAAATTTCATGCAGAAAAAGGGAATTTATAATTTTTTGAATTATTTTCATTTATAATTGAGTGAAAACAATAATATTGATAGTAATGAATAGATGAGAAGGTTCTAAAGTACCTCGACTAGATTTGGTACTCTTATGATACTCTTTTTTAGCTATATGAATAAAATACAACTAAGATAGTCTTCATCAATGGCAACAAAGATCACATATAAGAGGTCACCCTACCTAATCCCCTTGAATAAGAAAAGAGTCCTTATAGTGATCCATTTAAGAGAAGAGATAAATGATCATAGCTGAGAAGAGAATTGATCCTTTTAATAAATTTTAGGTCAATGTCGAAGCCAAAGAAAACCTTTCTAATACAGTTCCAATCCCTGGTATCTAATTCCTTTTAATGTCTATCTTTATAGAAACATTTCCCCCCATACATAACTTTCTAATAAGGTTCACACATTTAGATTATGTGATCAAATAATACTAGATATTTCTTCCCTTTATGAATAAAAATTGATTCAAAGATTCATTTTTTTAGAAATCTTTTCCATCTTCTTGGGAAACATTTTTTTGATCACTTAATTTTGGTTTTGACAAGAGAAACTAGCCAAAATTGACTAAGGTCACTCGAATTATCACCTTTGTGTATTAAAAAAATAATTTAACCATTAATTCCATGACCTAGCGAGGGATTCATGAAGATTTACATAACCTAATTACAAACATCCCTCTGAATGACATCCCAATAGAATTTAATTAAGTTACTGGTAAATCCATTTGGACTGGGGGAGCTTCCCTTATTGAGACCAATACTCGCATATTTAATTTCAAATTATAAAAGGGAAGATGTATTCTAGACTCTTTTTTCTTAAATTACATGTTTAGGTATAATACCTTCCCTGATTGATGAATTCTTGGAAGGGGCACTTCCAATAAAATGAAACAATAGGACTTGAAATATCTTTCCTTTCTTCTAGAATTCGAAATACATCATTGAGAAGATATAGTGTCCAATTATCCCTTCTAGTTTTCTGGAGGGAGTTGAAAAATTGTTGTTTTTATCCCCTTCATTAATCCATTGGACATTCAAGGCATATCTTTAATTGTCGTCTTCAAGCCTAAGATGGTATTGTAGATTGAAACCCATTTCTGTTTCCAGAGATTGATTCCTAGGGAAATCCTTTTTTACGATAGACCCTTGAAGATAGTGGAGATAACATCTAGGGGATCCAATTCCTTCGTACAAAAAGATGAATCTTTTCTTCCTCCATTCCTTCAATCATTCTTCAAGTATTTTGAAATTGGAGATACAGGCCAAAAGATTGTTATTTCCAAAAAATGATTCCAAATTTTTTTTAAACAATATTAAAGAAATATTTTTGGGATGTCCAGGAATTGTTAAATCTAAAGAGAAGGGGATCCGTTTGTTTTTTTTCAAGGATGTTCACCAGAATATAATGGTTGTTATATTTGTTTCAAGCTATGGCGAAGCATGATAAGGAGTTCCAGTTATCCAGAGAAGAATCATTCACAAAATTTATTTATATTTATCTATCCTTCATGCCATGAAGGTGATTTATTTTCTAAAAAAACGTGTCCCCAACAAGATTTATATTTGTAAAATTTTATTATTAAATACATTACCAGATTTCCTTCATGGATATAGAGTGTGTGGCTTCTCCTTTTATCTACTCCATATGAAGGATATAATTTAAATACTCAATAATAATCCATGGACCTAAAATAGTACTTGAAAATTGATTCATGTGTGTCTAGAGAGTCCTCCTATAAATATATGAATTAAAGGCATAAGACACGGAGTATAAAATTTCATTCCCACTTGTGAAGAATCATGTAAAGAACAAATCCTCTTCAGTAATGATTAATGGATTAAAGACATAATTATAAACTAAATGCCGAAGTATATATCTGTTATAACTATTCTTATTTTTTCTAAAAAAATACCATTTTCTAGTGGTAGGATAATCCAAAACTGGGAGATTTCTCTTAGGTTTGGAGGGACCAACTATTTTGGGCCTATAATTAACCAATATTATCCTGAGGGAGCTCATAGTGTCAGTGTTGGATATTCCCTGAGAGCTAAAAAATTAGAACCTCATTTTAAACCATTATTTGGGGAACCACCCCCTTTTCATTGCTTTTGTGCACTTTTCATTTCATATTTCATTGTTGGTTCTGGTTTTTTGAGTCGGCATCATGTAGATTTTCTTTATTGGAAGAAAGAGGGATACCTTGGCTGGAGGAAATTCCTTTTCACGTGGTTCATAGAGTATGATCTATGGTCTCCATTAAGCCTAGATCATCTTGCAAAGGCTTCAAGTCCGAAGCTAAAATTCGTTGCATCTCATCTTGGGTGTTGTGCTTTTCCTATTGATCATATTTCAAAGCCATATATAATTTATTAGAGAACAATTCCATCATAAAATAATCATATTTTATCAAAATTTAAAAATTAAATGTGTCGATGTATTTATCTATCTTGTAATCATCATAATTCTTCCTTGCGGGGATTTTCTTGTTTGTCTTATAGGTTTCTATAGATTTTTCATACGATGAGAGTGTGATTCCATGTTGATCTTATTAATTGAAAATATCTACCCATTTAATTCCTATTTGTTCCACACCATTATGTTGACATGGGAGTACTCATATCCTGATTACTAGAACCTTTCCCTTCCTGCCATTTTAATGTTGTCTCCATTCCATAGAAGTTTGAAATTTCTTAGGATGGTTATGAACAATTATACCTTTTGGAATAGAGTTCCATTAAATTTTACAGTACTCACAGTATAGAGGTGGGAATTCAATCTCAATATTGATATCAAACTCATGATCATTGGTAAGAAGATATATCTTATCTGGAGTAGGGTTCTCAGATATGATATATATAATAACTCTTGAAAAGTGACCAAGATGTCCATTGAGATACTATTCGTCAATTTATAGAGGCTTGAAAATACCTTCCACAAGGACATTAATAATCTTGGTGTGCTAATAATACCAAGGGTTTCTATGCATCCTTACAGATACATGATAATTTTTCTGCCTCAGATTATCAGGTTTTAAATTTCACATCCCATTCCAAGATATGTTGGAGCACCGGTTTCAAGTATATGTTTCCATATCTGCAGTCCACATTGAAATCATCCAGATTCTCAAATATAAACTAGAAGTATCCAATTCATATAATGTTCAATATCCACTTCAAAAAATTCTAGCAATGAAAAATTATGACTTTTAGTTTAGTATGTGACCAGGGTTTCTCCACATTCATATAGGAAACTCTACCACAAATTGAAATTTTTCAAATATAAAACCTTTCCTGAAGTGCATCCAGATCAGTAAAAATAGAGACAAAACCATTTTTTTATTTCTTAATAATTGCAGGTTTGAAAGGATCTTTTGATGTGGAATTCAAATTAGAAAGTGCCTCATTGAAAGAAATTCATGTGCATAACTTATTTGTTGATCCACCATCCTTCCATTTTCCTCTGTCAAAATTAAATTTGATGCTGGCATTTTATAAGACAAGATTCAATCCAAAATCATTTTGATTTTGAAAATAAGAGTAAATATTGAAGATTCAGTTGTGATTTAGGGTGAACAGATCACTTTTCTTTGACAAGAAAGGGATCTCCCCTTCCTCTATCATTATACCTCAATATTACATGATAAAATGATAAATCCATGACACTATACATAAGATTTTAAACCTAATGAATTTATTTACCAAATTTACCACATAAAATTACTAAAATGGATTCTCATTAAATCATATTATTGTAAAATTGGTTAATGACATACTGAGTCATGAAATAATAATAATTGTGGGAAATTAGTGTTGCATTACCTATTAAGAAGCTCACCATTACCTTGGAATGTCTATCATTTTAGAAATAAACATTTAATAATGTTCACACTAAATTAAAATGTAAAAAACCACCTAAAAATTAAAAAATGGTTTCATTTTACAATATGAGAGTCCTATAGAGACAATGACACCTAAATAGTACCACTCACTTGAAATATAATCGTATTTAGCAAGGCATTTAATTTGTTGAGGGTTTTGTCTACTATGGCTAACCCATTATCAAAACTAAAATTGTCGATAAAAAATGAGGGCATGCAAAAGAAAAGTCACTAGGGTTATATGCATATCATTTAGGTGCTTCCAAAAAAGAAAAAAGTCATATGAATAATACTCACATATCCATTCAAATGAAATTAAGAGATATGTTTAAACTACTAATAAAAGAGTGATTAAACTATGGATACCACTTATGGTTCCATTTAAAGTTTTTACATTGATTCAAATTGATTCTTTAAACTTTTTCTAGATTTTAATCAGAAGATAAACTGCTTGTTATATTATAAAAGCACATGGTGCATGATTTAACTAATGCCTTTATGAAAAAGTGGTAAGTATTAACAATCATCCTTTCTTATAATTAATCATTTAATGTAATTCGATCATAATTAAGAAAATTATCATATAATTTCATTTTAACCATTTTATATATCCATAAGGATATTCACAATTGGTATTAGTTAATGAAAATTTCAGGTCTACTCTATATGGGAATAACCCTTTATGTTGAAATTGGAATATTAATTGACCAATGCCTCACATAAATGTAGCTCAAAATCATATGCAGTTTATTATGTGTTTAAGAGGGAAATCATCAAGTAAAGTGACACCATATATCTATATACACTAATATAAGTTGATTCAGACACTCAAAATGACCATTCTTATATAGTATAAGTATATTCTCAGGGGATTAATTACTAAGTCATAATAGATAATGAAAAAATGAGGGCCCATTAAGACATCTTGAGTTCAGAATAACAAATCCCATTATTAGTTGTTTAATTTTTGGTCTTTAAAAACTTCCATAGTGGGTTATCACATAAGAAACATGCCTCAACAGATAGACTTGGGTCAATTTCTGCATTTTGGAAAGTTAATCATACATGTAGTCATGACCCTATGATAGAGTCAAAAGCCTTTATAGAAGAAACCATCAATAGATTATTTTTTTAAATTACTCTTAAATGGTTTTATTTGATAATAAATAATTCCACAACCAACCTCGTAGGGTTGAGTCACATAGGAGGTCCATAGGAAAAAAATTCATTTTAGATAAAAATTAAAAATATTTTACATTTATAACCATATAAAAATATATCATGATTGTATATAGTGGTTAAATATTATGGGTTTCCATATCCCAATTTTTAAAGCACTCATACACATAAAAAATTGGAATCAGGCACCCGTTAATCATGGTCGACAAGTTTCATCCCATGAAACCAATGGTTCTTGTCTCAAACATCTCATGACTGATTACTGAAGGTGTTATTGTAAATATTTTTGGAAAAACTCAATTTATAATAATGATATAAATTTAACAACCAACTATATATCAAATTTATAACAAACATGCAACCATAAGTAACAAATACAACAAAATGTTCTAAATAATCTCAGAAATATGATACATTGGCAAGACATGGTAAATAATTATGCACCATTTAATATAACTACCTAACCAATGCATATGATTAGAATGTTAAATAAATCACTATAGAGTTTTATATAAACAGTCAGGCAAATGAAATACCAATATAGGTAAAAAATATGAAATTCACTAAAATACCTAACATGGTATATAATAGTTGGGATAATAAAAGAAACAGGAACATCATTACAATCACAAGGTTGAAAACAAATTCCACTACATGGAATGGAATATACATGGCTTTTGAATATATTTGTGCCTATAATTATTTATGTAATTCTACATCCTTTCCATACATAGACGAGGGATAAATACTATAAACCAAAAATAAGAATAATCAATTGAAAAAACACTAATCACTAATGTTAAAATCGTAATAAACTATCACAATAAACCACATGAACACAAATCCCATCAATGGTCACCAAGACATTTCTTTGTGGTTAGGTTGATCACTCCCAAACATGGTGATTTTCCTAGCACTAAAGCATTCCATGTATCATATCTATCAGCCCCAAATAGTAATATATTGGAAAAAGAACCCCTCTAATACCACTTTGTAACATCTTATTCGGAATTCCTATAAAACTAGTTGATGGAGAAATATCCACATGACCTAAAGTGTGTCTCCGCATCAACCATAGGTTACCAATTTGATGTGAGGGTCCAATTATGAAATGGTGTGGAGACAATACCTTCTTGATCAATGTATCACAATTGTACGTCAGAAAATAAATAAAATACCATAGAAGAAATAGTAATAAATGAGAGATAGAGCAGTAGAGGACTAATATCAACTAAATATAACTAGCCAACACCAATATATAACAATGTATTCATGTCTATATTATGAAGCATGGAATAAAACAAATGACGCATAGCATGAAACATGATACAATACAATACAAAAATAATGAGATGAAATAAAATCCTTGTGGATGAACTCAATGAGGATCCTAGGATGCAACTCAGTTATATTTTCCTCAAAACTAGTCATAATAAAATTAGTAAAAGAATAAAAATTACATGGTACTGCAAACATAAGATCTCTACGGGTACCCCGATGTAAAGATATCCAAGGAAGGTTGTGAGATATACTAAGTATTCCACCACCAATGGGGTCTATAAGTAAATTAAGATTAATAATATTGGTACAATAGTGTGTAGATATAACTTATAATAAATGATTTGAAATTAATAAATACTGGTCATCTTAGGTTCCAATAGGACACCAGGATTACGCTACCTACTTCAGTATAAAGTTGATTGATAATATGATAATTAACTACATATATAGTAATAATATATATAGTTTAGTTACATACTGAATCCACCTTTATATACTCATGATGTTTAGTCCTGGGTAGCTATATATGTGAAATACATGGTGCTTTCTATACTGGGGCACAACACAGGCATCCAGGATGAGTCTAATCAGCATATAAGCTCAAGAAAATGGTATTATCTATAGATATCATAATAAATGAGATAAGTTTTTCTCAAATCTAAATATGGTGGGTTAGTCATTATATCATCACATGAAACAAGGGATGTGGTGCGTCATGTCCACCATCCAAATATTTTCAATGGTGTGAGACATCCTGCTTAATACATGATGTAAAAGAGAGTCAAAAATCATACTCAATAAGTCCTTTAAATCTTGTATCATAGACAATTTCAATGGTTTATTAGTATTAATAATAATTCATTACCTCTTAAGATTATTCATATACCGAATATAAAAAATAGTGTTCCAATTATTACAATTGAAAAAAGTCATTCTTATTTAAATATAGGAAGGCGTACGGGCATCCCACCCTATTAACAACCATTAAATATAAACTATTAAATTTGAATATGTCATATAATTTATAATGTCAAGGAAATTAATAATCAAGGCATTACAACCCACTTAGAAGGTATATGTTCCTAGAAACTATTGGTCCTAAGAAGGGCATGCCCACTTATACATTTAATTTAAGAATATCATTTGTGGACATGTACTAAGGATTAAACTTATCTAGAAATAACATAATGTCATAGGAAAACACATATTCCATAAGGTTAGGAAATATTTAAATCAAAAATAACAACTCATTAATATAGAAGATAGTGAACCTCATCTGAGGGGTTTTATTAGAAACAGTATTATTGTGAACACAAAAAATCTTTTAGTACAACCATAATTCAAATTCAAAATAAATAACTAAATTCACCGAAAAGAATCATTTTATAAAACTAAGAATCATGTAAAACCATTTCTATGGATTATAAATATTGGTTGTAAAGGTTAATTTCATTTATTTTCGAGTTAATATTCTTATAAGGAATTATGGGTTTTTAAAAAAATTTCCAAAATATGAAAAGTAACTTGCCACACCCAATGGAGTTGATAAAATTGAGTTCTACACCATATAAATATAGAACATGGATCAAAAATTTTAATACAACACACGTATGAAAATTTATAAATTACTAACTCATTTTAGGGTGACACGAAAAAAAGGATAGCACAAGACATAATGGGAATATTTATAATTTAATAGAAACATGGGGAAAGAGTTATAGAACAGATATCTTATACCAAGGATGCTTCACACCCCCAATATTGAGTCTTGGTTCAGTCCATTTCAATAGAAAATAAAAAATCAGACTTCTTCCATAAAAATTAGTTGAATGTTATCATCCAAAAATAGTGCAACAAATCAAACTAATAACTTACAGAAGAAGCAAGAGGAGTCGATTTCATATTGGTAGTTATGCAATCCATATGATGGATCTTGATTTGGAGTCCAGATCAAGACGAAATCTTAATTCCTTGATTTGGAGGAGGACGATGATACATTAGTGAAATGGGAGATCCATCCATAGTAATGGAGAGGGGGAAAGAATAAAAAATGACCAAAAGACCCTTAACTATAAAATAAGTAAATTCACTATTCAAGATAGGGCCAGAGGGTTTGTCTGAACTATTCGGACAAACCGTGAACCAAATTATCTACTCTCACTTATTAAGAACCACTCCCTATACATTTTACTCACATGTTTTTACATACCATGCACTAAATAGTATAAACAAACTACCTTGATGACATTAATCATGTGGGCTTAGCTAAATAGTTTGAAAAACCATTCACAACCCATCCACATCATCTGCTAATAGGCATAGTTCCTCACACGAATGTGCACCCCATCCCTTATGGTTTTAGACATACCATGTGGCTTCTTACTGCAAAACAAAATTCCCTACATGGTTTCTCTAGGAGGGTAACACAGTTTCAAATAGACCATGTTCCTCATCTATCAATTCACATTATGGAGATTCAAGATCCATAGGAACTCAAATCGTAACAGAACTCCCAAAAAACCTCTTGGTCCTCCTACCAAGTCTAACAAAATAGTTTTTCTATTATAACTCTCATAATTCCATTCTGAAGCTCATTTTGTTAAATGACCTTTCCCCCAAACTACAAAATTCAAATTCCTTTCAAATTTCATCTGGTCCAAAATAGGGAACGCAAACATATGTTGTGGGGAAATGGCCCATGCATGTGTATTACGATTATACTATATATAATTATTGGTATTTACATATACATTTTAGGTTCTTTCATTAATTGGGTATACGATTAAAATGATACCAAACCAGTAATGGTATTTTTGTCTTAATTATAGTTATTTGAGACATATGTTATGTTATGAATGAATATTTTTTCATATAGAGTATATAAAACCCCATTAACAAGAAATATCATGATTTTTTTTATAATCATGTTATTGTTGGATTTATTTGTTATTAGTCTTTTGTGGGGTTACGATTCAATGTTACGAAAGAGGTAAGAGTTTATTTCTATAATCTCATATTTTATCGAGATATTTTATGAATATTATTCTATTGTTGAAATAGTGTGATCCAACTATCAAGAATTATCAGGAGTATTATTATCATTTGGTTATTCATGATATCTTTAACTAATGGTAACATTTCTCCACTCATTTTAAATTAAGATAATTTATAATGAACATTTAATAAAATCTGGCAATATTTCTCTATTCGATTAGAAATACACTTAATTAATAATATATATCTTCCAAAAATATTTTCAAAAATGATTTTAAATGATAATTTTGTATCATTTTTATAGAAAAGGATTTTACAAATGTTATATTTTAAGATAAGTGATTTAACTGATTTTCAAAGCTTCATTTAAGAAGATTCCATAGGTTATACTCAAATAGATGGAAGTCATTGGAGATTATGTTTAAAAATTATTTTAAATGGTTTTAAAAAATAATTAATATTTTGTAAAGTATATTTTAAAATAATATTTATTTAAGAAGGATTGATGTTTTAAAATTAGTTCTTTAATGACGGATGTTTATTTTTTTCGAAGAAATGTTTTAAATGTCTTTTAAATCTTATAACAAAGGTTTTTAATGTGGTTTTCTAAGAAAAGGATTTTGAAAAAAGTTTATATTATAAAAAATTATTCACAGAGAAAGGTTATTTTTCTCAAAAAATTATCCCAATGATTATTCAAAATCCATCTCTATATAATATTATGTCCCTTGATATATTTTATTATTTACTACGTATTTGATCCAAGGATACCATTCGTATTCTTCCTTTGAATGTTTTATGTTTAAGAGGGATATTTTTTTATAATTTTTTCTTCCATGTGTTATACCATGAGAAAATACTAATCAAACTTTCTTCCATTCATCGATTATTCTATGATGAAATTATTATGAAACTCACCTATTTATCAAAGGTTCTGATATGATGAAATATTTATGATACCAATTTCTTTTCAGTGTCTATGATATGATGATTATGAAACCCATCACATTTTATAGGTCATGAAATGATGAATGTTTTATTATCATATGGAACACATATTTATTATTTGATTAAATGGAGGTTTGATGAATATCACCGTCCAATTAATAGATTATCTATTTAAATCCCATGAGATAAACATGGGTGGAATGAAGTGTGAGCCATATTCAGTATTGGAAATTTTCTACTAATATGGTATTTAGAGTGATCCTTGACTATTATCATGGTCTTTCAAGTGAGAATTGACTCTACGGTGATCTTAGGAGTGAAACATAACTACAACGATACTTTGGGGAGTGAACCCATTCTACTAGGATAGCCATGTTAGTGATCCATTACTACTATTGAAATCAATTAATATGTTTACTTTTCAGCAATAACTCCATGTCTTTTTCTTATGTTATTATCTCATGGGTTATTCTCTTAGATCCCTTATGATTCATGTCTTATTATCTACCAATCATTACTTCAGGAATTGTTTTTATAATCTTTGATATTCATGGTATGTTATTTAAAAATTATTCTCATGCTTTGATACCCCTATGTTCATGTTATGCCAAATTATCAACTTTATATACAATTACTGAGCATATTGGATTGCCCAATATTATGTTTCAATTCACAAGGTTATCAAAAAAATTAGTATAATTACAAATTGATAATATATTTTTGGGAAATATTGATGATATTTCAGAAATTTAGAATATTCTATTCTATGTTTCTAAACATAGTAAACTATTGTTTTCCAAGGGAATGTACTTTTGAAATGTGATAAATATTCATTTAAATTGATGTAATATCCATGTATAAGAAGCCTAGTTCACTGTAGTTAATATCAATGTAAAGGTTTATTTATCCATTGGAATCTAGGAAGAGAAAACATTATTTGATCCTATGTATCATTATATGGATACATCTAGGGATTTCTCTAAGGATTGGTCTAAGGATGAGTTAATGTATAGGAAAATGTCATAGAATATTGTTAAGGGATTAAAGAGAGGCTTCCTAGAAATACATTCATATCTTGGATACTATAAGTGAATTTGGATCTGGAATATATGTACCTAAGGGTAACAACACGGAAAACACCATACAAATCAAGACCGTATCAAGAAATATTGCATGAAAATAGGCCTCTCTCCATACCTGGTTTGACAATTTTTGGGATATGATTTTGAAATTCAAAAAAATATTAATGAATCATCATTAATTATTTTAATAGGTGATGATAATAGATTACAGAGGTTAATCATAAGGTATCACATATTTAAAATAATTTTTCATAATTTAGAATTTCTATAAGTGATTTTTCTTGATTATTTGGTTTTCTACTATGATAATATTTTCTGACATTATGCTTTCTGGTTTTAGTCAATGGTGGGACCATGAAGCTACAATGTTAACCTTAAATGTTATAGAAAATATTCTGATGAGAAGTCCAATGGGATTATGACAATAGTGAATTATGTTTCGATTATGCCTAATCAACTTTCATGGAACATGAGTAACAATGCGAACCTCAATCAACTCTTTGTCTCACCAAAGAAGATAATGAAAGTGTTAGCTGAGAATATGGGTAATGGAGACCAATGAGAAAAGAATATTATATTAACCTTGAGTTGATAATGTGGTATGAAACACCCAAGTAGATGTCTTGGAGGAACATAATGATGTATTGATTGTGGAAAATAGGAGCAAAAGGAAAGTAATTGTGAAGGTCAAATGAAAAGTTTATTTAATGTAGTGAATAAAAATAATGGCCTCCAAAATTTTTTCACATTTTTTCTAATGATTTTAATTTTCATCATTCATTAGGGTTACAAGGTTTTGGATTTATCGAATAGATTGAGTTATTCATTGGATGAGGTTTTACAGATTAATATTTTATCACTACATACAAGGATTTAGGCATATTTTATAACTTATGATAATTTTTTTTATTATTCCTAGAGATAGATGGAATGACATATCATTATATTTATTGATCTCATGATCTATTAGTTCTTTAAGAATACCAACATTTTAAGAGTAATAGATGAAGTAGAAATTGATCAAGGCCTAACTAATGAATGATATGGTTCTTATGAAATGGAATGTAATCATGAAATAAATATTCTTTTAAATATTATTCAAGTTTAGGTAAAATATCTTGAAACAAAAATGTTTCTCTTTTAAGTAAATATCTGATTAAAAAAATGTTTGCTTATATGAACATAGATTTTTGATTTCTTGGTCATTAAAATTATATGGATTACCATATTTCTTGTGATAAATGATATTTATCACTCTCTATAATTATTTACGCTTTACTTACATGTCCAAATCATCACTTCTTACCTATTCACTTTTATGTGGAAACCTAATTCTGAGTTACTTTGGGTAACTATTACGTTTCTAAAATTTCATTCAGTAAATTATTTTTTAGTATTAATTTTTATAATGTATGTTTTTATGAAAGTATCATTCAAGTATTAAAACATTTATGAATTATACAAATTGTGAGGGTGAAATTTATTTTATTGGGATATAATGTAACACACATGATTTTTTAGGAAATATTTTTTAATAATAAATTAAAATTATTTTATAAAATGTGATTAAAATTAAACTAATTCAAGATTAAATTATATGAAAACCAAGTAAATATTTCATTACAGTAAACACCATATTATTTTACATTACACAAAAAACTATATTTTAATAAGCATATGTTATATTTTTAATATAATAATTTAAAATATATTTTTATAAAATAAATGTTAATCATAGAAATATGAATAGTAATGAATAATTTTTAAGTATTTTTTTATTATGTTTTTATAAAAATAAATAGTACGAATAACAAAATACACAATTTTTGGTAAAGTAATTATATGTTTTGAAAATACAATTTTTTCAAAATAACAAATTTTTATGCCTTTCTATGAAAAATAAAAAAATTATTATTTTTTAAACATTTAGAAATTTAATTTTATAAAATAAAAATAATTTTTGAATTAATAATTTCAAAATTAATTTATAGTTATTTTTTATGATTTTTCTGAAATATTACATTTTTGGCACAATATTGAAAAATGTTGAATTTTAATTGAAAATTTCCCTTTCATCTTTTTTATTAATATATTTAAACTATATTATAAATTAGGATAAAAGTATAAATAATTAAATTATACATCAATAAATATATTTTAGGTCATCAGAATCAATCTCACATTGAAATCAGATATAAAAACATTTCAGTTTTTTAATTCATTAAACATTGAAAACCAACTTTCTCATCATGTCTTCAGGATTAAATTTAAATCAAATTAAACCCCTTATATGAATTGAATTTTAAAACAATGATTCCATATTTATAATTATAATTATTTATAATTTATATTAAGGATACCATATTTTTTCCATATTCATTAATGAAATTATTTAAAATTAATTACAGTGATAAATGTGTAAACATGTTTACATGGTGGTTAAACATTGAGTAAAAGGATTAAAATAACATGAAACTTTTAAAAACTCCATTGGGTTGACCTATGTCAACCCAAAACATATTATATATATTTTTTTGAGTTATTGGTATAATATTTCATTATGGTGTCCCATATAATAGGTTAATTAAAGAAAAAGACAAAATATACTTTTTCTTACTTTCAATATCTATAAGGAATTGGGATAAAAGAAAATATAACATATGATATGTTATGTATATCCTTTTGAAATATATATCAGTTTTTTTTCTAACAATATAATTTTTTTAATTTTTTATTGATGAATTAAATACTTAAAATGCTTAAGAAATACCAACATAGTAATTACATTGTTACTAATTAACTAAAATAAATGTCACTAAAAATATTTTAATTAAATTAAATTAAATTAATTATTTTATTAAATTAATTTTATAGATGAATATATCATGTGAAATGGGTTTTAACTTTACATAATCAAATTCCATTAATGTCCTTATATTTTTTAAATTTATATCAAATACAGAATGTCAAAATTGACATTAATGTTTTTTATAAAAAATGACATTTTATTAAATGATTTAAAATTACAATAAATATTATATTATGAAAAGTGATTTTTTTGATAAATCTAATCTATAATAAATTCATGGAACAATTTATATTTTATAGTCAACATATTTACCTCTAAATAGTAAAAACGTTTTTACCATGGTTTGGGTAAAAGAAGTATTTTTTGTGCATTACGCGCACTTCTTTTATAATGAATTTCCAGCAAATTAGGGATTTTTATTTCATAAAATTGATATAAAAATTAAAAATAATTGGGTATATATTTTTTTATTATATATGCCTTTAATTTTGTTATAATGTATAAATTAACTAGGATAGAAAATTAGTTACCTTAAAAAAAGAAATCTTTTAAAAATAGTGAAACATATATGTCAAGGTAGAACATTTTAAAAAGACATTTAGTTTTATGTGGTGGAATATTTATTTATAATAATACACCCTCACCTCCATTAATATCCAATTTCTGGGACACATGAGGTAAAGGAGACCTCCCAAGAGTAAATACTTTAGAGTACATAAAATAATGTCACTCTTTAATAATCAAAAGTAACCCACTTCCAGCCTTTATTAACATAGATCAAGAAATGTTTCTCAACCAAAACCAATTAAAATAACATCCTAACTTCTACAAAATCATCCTATAAGCCTTCTATTTTCCATAAATCCAACCACTTATATCATTCGGTTAAAAAAAGGCGATACATGAAGAACACGTAACGTTCATCAACGACCATTTTTTCTCATTTCTATCTCAAACCTATTCAATCCTTTTTATATATTAATTATATAATAAATACTATATCTTAAATACATTTCATTATTTTTATGTTATTTTTAAAACCTAAAAACACACCCACTTCGATTAAATTATTTACAAAATCATCATTTATGTTTACGATGGACTATCGTGTCACGAACCGATGTTGTTCATTTTTCAATTTATGCCTTTAAATGAATGGAATAATGATTTAAATATTTTTTTCTATATGATATATCTTATTTCTATGAGGTTTTTATATTTATTTTATTATTATATAACACATACCTCCATGATTTCTATTTTCTTAGAATATGATAATGTCCTTTGTTTGTTTGATGGAGAACCACCATGAAAAGGAAATTTGATTCGTTCATGATTTATATGGAATGTATGATGGATAATATTAAAAAAAATATGTGATATATATGAAATAAAAAAATATAAGGATAATATTTATGTTTATGTATATGTATATTAAATTTTATTCTTTCACTATGAAAATAAAATGGAAACAACGTTAATGCGTACGTATGACAAGCCATTTCCATGAAAGGTGTATTTTGTTACGCATCACACAATATTAGGGATTGCTATAAATAAATATATAATAAATATATATGATATTAATATCATGGTTATAACTTTATATATTATTAAATCATGGTCTTTGTTAGATGACCAAGAGTAAAAATTAAAACATATATGAAAAATAAAACGGTTATTACCCAAAATAGAACCTTAACATGGAATTGTTAATTAATGAAAAATATAAATTTATAAATAATTAATATATGATATAATATATATAAATATGGTTCAGATATATATTTATAATAAAAAATATTTATTATGCATAGTTATTTAACAAGTGTAACAGAATTCAAGACTTAAGGTAAGGGATTTCCATCTCTTTTTTTTTCTGTGAGACAGCCGATATATTCACCATCTATTTATTATATATGGTATTTATAATTCATATTGATGTATTTTAATAGTACTATAAAAATAAATACTGTTATATACATATAAATTTTATTACATATCTTTCATGGGGTTATGTTATAAAGTTTTCCAAAAGTGTAAGGGGGGTTTTGTATCAATTTTCCTATGTTGATACACTTGTAATGTGATGATACTACATTTTTTTAGGATTTGTATGTACTTCTCTTTTGAAAATTAATTTAATTAATTTTTCAATCCAGATTATATTAAATATTTATGTTATATTATTACTTTATGGTTTTATTATTCAATGGTTCCAAAGTGGTAAGAGTTTATTGCTAAAATATCATTGTTTATCTATATTTTTTATGATTATGCTTCCATTGATGAAATATTATGACCATATATCATGAATTATAATTAATTTTTTCTCTAATTCTTATTTGTGTTAAATTAAATTAATGGTTCCATTTTCACCACTTTGGTAATTAAGATAATTAATAATGTATTTATAAAAAATTATTACATTATTTATCTCTTTGTGTGGAAATTTGGTTTATTCAAAAACAATATTTTTTAAAAATGTTTTTAAAATTATTTTTAAATTATATTTTAATATAATTATGATGGAAAATTATTTTGAAAATGTTTTATGTCATAAATGTTTTCTTAAATTATTTTTACATCTTCTTTTATATGATTTCATAGTTTATTTTCAAAAACAATAATATCAAATATGTTTCTTGATTAAAATGTATTATAAATATTTCTTCAAAGATTCCATTATATATTTTAAAGTTAAATTTCAAATAAAATTTATTTATAAAATTTATACATATTAAAAATAAATTTTCAATTATTAAATTAAATTTTCTTCAAGAAATGTTTCAACCAATTTTGAAATCTAACTTCATAAGTTTTTAATGTTTTTTCCAAACAAAAGGATATTGAAAATGATTTTTTTTTCATAAAAAATATTGAAAATAAAATGTTATATTATTTAGAAATTATCCAAGTGATCTTTAAAAATCAATATCTATCTCTGATTAAATCCTATCATATATTTTATTCTTTAATGGATATACAATCCATTCACATTGTTCTTAAAATTTCACAAAAATGTTTATGATTAATATGAAATGTCATTTATGAAACCTATTTCTCATCCACAAGTTATATAATTATGGAATTATCATGAAATCAACTTCCTTTCTTGATATATTATATGATTAAAATATTATGAATCCTCTCTCTTTTCCTCAGATTATGATATGGTTAAATATTTATGATACCCATTTTATTTCCTAGGTTATGATATGTTGTTTATGAAACCAATCAATTTTTATGTGTGATGATATGATGAATGATTTATTACCCTATGTAACATGTATATATTATTTCATTATGTTATGGGTGGGAACTATATATCCCTTAAATTCATTGGGTAATGATTTTTCTCTCCTCATATAGATATGAATGGAATTGGGGTGAACCCAGTTCAACCAGGGTCTTTGTTCGCAATGATGGTCTTGGGAGTGATTATTAACTACTATGATAGTCTTGAGAGTTAACCTTGACTACTAATATGGTTTGGGAATTGAACCCACTCCACTAATATATCATTGATAATGATACTTATCTTCTATTTAAATTATTTCATATGATTATATATCTACCACAATTCAATGTGTTATTCATAAGTTATGTTATCATAGATAATTCTCTCAATTCACTTATGATTGATGACTTATGTTTTTTAAATATTTCTTCCAAGACACATGTGTATGATATTTTATATATAGGTTATGATCTTTAAATGTTATAATCATGTTCTCATACCCTTGTGCTTATCTTAATCTTATGTATCTCATTTATTTACCCTTACTGAGCATCTATGATTAGCCTTTATTTTGTTTCATTTACCTAGGTTGTGAGTAAAGGATTAAAATAGTACTACCAAAATTGTAGGAACATTATGGGAAACATTGAATATATTTCACAGAGGTTGAATATTTTGTTCGTTATTTTCGTAGACACTAAATCATTATGGTCCTCAAACATGAAATTTGGATATATTCTATATATTCATCGAAAATAATGTAATATCCATGTATGAAAATACTAAGTTAATATATATCCCTAGGTTTATAACTATATTTTCACATCCTAGTTTCCATAGATAAAAATTCCTTTCACAGATTCTAACATTTATGACATTTACATTTCATATATAGATATTACATATTTTATCTAAGTATTCATTACATAATAGAAGGATACTCAAGAAAATGATATAGTTCATAATATTTGGAAACATGGACACATAATAAACATGTTTGTAATATATATACACAATCACCCAATTAGTTCTTAATAACTACCACCCTTCTTATATATATCATTCCTAAAACCATTCTTCATGACTTGGGGAAAGGAAACATAACAAAGGGTAATCATAGATGCTCATGAAGGGTAATAAAGGGAGCAAACCTACAAGAAATAAATATATCATGATAATAGGGTTATGAGATCATGACCAAAACATTTTTACACTATACCCTTCTTATTGAATATCATATTATTAAGTCATGGTATAAATATTGGGAGAGAATAAGTCAAAAATCATAATAGAATCATATAAGTTGATACGTGAGACAATAACATTATCACAAAACATAATTTTTCTTTATAAACATAAGAAATATAAAATTATTTCATTCACCCTGATGTCTCACTACAAGACTAACGCATTGGACTGGGTTCATTCCCCAATAAATCTTAGTAGTTATGGATCACTCATATGACAATCATAGTGTAAATTATCTATTTATCAAATTGGTTCACTCACCATTCTAGTAAAATTTATATAAATAGAGAATCAAATTTAACTAATGATTTTTTATACTATATAATTATAGGACCACACATCACATAATTTAAATCATGTATTTGTGTAACACAATATCATAAAATATTTATCATATCAAAACCAAAGAAACTGATATGAGTTTCAAAAACCTTTTATTCCACATAACAAATGTAAAATAGTCAGGTTTCATAAACATTTCAGCAAATAATCATTGCATATCTAAGGGAAATAGAATAAGTTTTAAAAAAATCATGTCATTATAATCATAAACCATCCAAATAAATAATAAAAATGGTATCATTGGATCATTTCCAGTTTAAAGAATAAAAAACTTCAATGTATATCGTCATAGATTACAATACCCTTAAAAATAACTTCAAATATTTCATGAGTAAGAAAAACATTTTAAATTGAAATAAATTATTTAAAATATATAAATTTCCTTAATATTATTGCAAACCATTACATTTAAATTAACCTTGGAGACTTTTAAATTAATCCACATTGGATTGAGGGGTCTGGATAGTAGGAAATTTCATTCTTGTTGCATAAGTTAAAGGAAAACATTCCATTTGTAGCTTTGTATGAAAAGTAAAAAAGTACATAATTTAGAAAATTAAAATAATGTTACTTTTAATCCATTTTAAACAAATAAATTGAGTTTAGAAATTAATTTAAAAATATATTAATGAATATTAAAAACTATCTACAACCCATTTTTTTTAAAACACGGAGATGGAAAAAATGTATTTTAAGATGAATATATAAATAAAGAAATATTGTTCTTAAAAAATATTGATTCATTACTTGTCTTATTAAATAGAAAAAAATGAATAAAAATTATGTTTCACCAAAAAATTAATTGAGGATAATAAAATTAATGGTATTTATCATATAAGTACCATAAAATTTTCTAAACAGTTACCATATAGAAAAAAATCCTGAAAATATGATTTAATTACAAATCTCTTACCTTGAGTTTCACATTCATTGAATAATAATTATACTTGTGTATAATAAATTAAAATTTATTATAATTATATAATAAATCATGTAAATACAAATAATATCATATATGGTCAATTTGTTCCATCTAAACACTAATTTGTTCCACAATTCCATATTAAAATCATCATTTGCAGGTGTTAACTCTTTCATTTTTATTCATAATATGTTTGATTTGGTAATTTTTTATTTGTGCTATTTTCATGGTTCTATCATCTACATAACTCAAATAATGATTTAAATATAATATATATTCATTTAATATAAATATATATGTATATTGATCTATAAATGTTAGATATAGAAAAATGAATTTCATCATTCATGGGGATATTTGGTTGTACGTACACAAGAATGATGATTTCACATTAACGAAGATGGAATGAAAGAAAGGTAAATAATAATTAATAATTAAATAATTATTATTATATAATATAAATCATATGTATTCATCACATCCATCCATTTTACCATCAATGAAAATAAAAAAAATAGAAATGAATCACATTGCTATGTGGAGGTGATTGTCCACATGTACGCATGATTGATGTTATCATTTTACAAAATATTGTAATGTAAGATGATATATTTGATATTATCATTAGAATTTAATTATTATTATATAAATATCATAAATTAAAAATAAACTCATCATAATTCCCATCCACAAAATATGGTAATGAAAAATGAATTACCTTTGGAGTTGGTAAGCCCTACATATACCTGAATAATAACTTCACTTACCTTTTAAAGAGATAGAGTATTGATAAAATTAGTTTCACAATCATAAGAAAATTTTATTATATAAATAATAATTATGTTAATTTTTATAATGAATGTCATAAATATATAAAAGGTAAAGTTGAAGTAAAAAATGAAAGCAATCTATTAATGTTATTTTCTGTTCTTTAAAGTACTCATTCATATCACCTCTTATGGATTCGAGAATTGATTGTTTTAAAATACCAACACCTATAGAATATTACTATTTAATTTTACATTTTATTTTATCATGGGATGATCGATAAATAATGATTGATATTGTTTTATTTATAGAAATATTGTGTTATTTTTTACGTGAGTGGAGGGAACTCTGTGAATTTCTTCAAATATTAGAAAATAAAAATTTTATTATCAAGAAAAATACCAATAAATCAATTTATATTCCAAGAAAAATTTGGATTTGGTCAAAATACCATCATCTAATAAGGCGTGGAAAGACATAGGTGGTTTTTGAACCTTATATTTTTGTTTAACCCCTTAGTAATCCAATTTTAACAATAACCACTATAAATATTATTTCACTCTTAAAGGGATATAATTTCACATATAATTAAAAATTTAAAACATTAATTGAAGATGGTTGAAATTTTAAACCTTATTTTATCAACCATTTAATCTCTCTATATTATTATTACATTTAAAAAATTTAACAAAATAGTACTTTCAAAAAAATAAATTAATATCATTTTTGACAATATTCAATTAATTTGACAATAATGTCACCATGAAAAAGATAAAATTTGAATATATTCTATAAAAATAATAATAGTATGTTATATTAATCTTCAAAATTATTTGTACACTATAACTTAAAAAAATTATATAACATTTAATATTTCTTGAAATAAATTATTTCAATATTCTTTTAATAGAAGAAATATTGTGCCAGTGTTTCATAAGAATAAAAAATAATTATATTATTTATAAAAAAAATATTTCATGAAAATAATTTAATTTTTCTACAAATAAAAATTATAATTCATTTAAAATTTTCATATGCCTCTTTAAGAACTTGTAAAATATATTTTAGTGCACAAGAGTGATATTTTTTTTACCTATATATTATATAGGTCATTTACATGGAAAAGCCTATAAAAACAATTATTTTTCATCACTATGCAGATAAGGGTAATTTTCCTTCATCAAATACGTATTAATTTGAAAATATGTTGACCTTAAAATAGATTTTAAATAATTATTAACCCTATTTACCCTTTACTGAAGTGATTAATTTATCATGGTTACTATTCATAATGCCTAAAAATATATGGCACAATCTTACCAAATTTTTACATCTTGAATCTGAATATGGAATCCATTTTTCACAAATAACATTCAATAAATATAAAAATTACATTTTAAAATAAGTGGCCACTACATTATGAAACCTTTTATTTAGAAACATTATATTTTTATACATAAAACTTGACTTATTCATATCCCATTCCTATAAAAACACTACATGAAAATTAAATTATTTTTTAAATATATAATATATAATTTTAATTAAAATAATATAATAATAGTAAATAATTTAATTTCATATGATAAAAAAAAATTACACACATAAAAACTAGTTTATCAGAGAAACAATTCCTTCATTTTTATATGATTTTTGTTTTTATATATAACTAATAGATAACAAATGAATTAATTTTATAATCTTATAAATGATAATTTTTTAATAATTTTTTTAGTCTTATTCATACCTTCCAATAAAATTTCATGGTGAAAACTGTCATGTTAAATAATAGTACTTTAATAATATATCATTATTCATCTGAACTCTATTTTGTGAGTAATTAAACCTATAAAAGAAATATTTTTTATAGATAATAATATCATAAAATATATGAGTGTTATAGTTAATTTAAAATAAATTTTTTTCTAATTTTTTTTAAAAATTAGATTTTAATATATGATATAAAAATGAAATTGTTATTTTATACATGAAATATTCTAGAGGTCTTTTAATGGAAAATTTAATTTTATAAATCAAACCATGATTTATATTATTAATTAATGGATCTATGATCCAATGATAAAATCCTTATTATATTTATGTATGGAACATGATTATGATTACAAGTTGGTATAAATTTATTTCTATTCAAGGGTTTAATCTATGATGAAGTGACTAAGAAACCTATTTATCTTCCATAGTAATGCTATGATGGAATTTTAATGAAAACCATTTCCTTTTTATTAGTTTTACTATAATTAATATTTTACGATCTTATATAACACATATCAATTATCTTAATTTTTTGACTTATGGGTTCGTAATTATACATACCTCCAATGCACCATGTATATATTAATATCATAAGTGATAAATAATATTGGAATTGGCATTGAACACAATATATTAAGGGACAATCCACAATGATATTTTTGTGATTGAACATTGGGTAATATAATTTAATGGGTAGTTAATCCCATATACTATGATAGTCTAGTATGTATTATTATACTAATAAAGAAAAATATTTTAAATTCATATGTGAGTATCATAAAATTTTGTCTTATTCCTATGTTATTCTCTCATGTCTCGTGGTCTCTGATAATTTTTTAATTCATATCTTTTGGACTTACAAGATTTATGCCATGAATCACGATAAACATATTTCATAAACATGGTGTGGTTTTCAAATGTTATTCATAGGTTCATGTACCCTTATAATCATGATATATTTAATTTATCATTGATATCCACCATATCTTCCCTTACCGAGCATCTAATCTAAAAACTTCATTTCATTCCTTTTCTATGTTTATAAAGAACAATATTAGGTAATATATTGCTATGTAGGGTTATAGATATGAAGAAATAATAAAGAGATGGTGTAGATTTCATATGAAAAGTTACTTATATAGCCAAGATTTCAATGATACTAGACTTATACAATTCAGGCACGGATAGAAATTTTTTTATTGAATATTAATCTAACAAGTTGTAATATTTATATATGAAACATATGGGACAATATAGTTTTTATCAGATAAAGATTTAGTTTAATTTGGATTCTACGGTAACAAAACAATAGTGAGATCCCATAGGATAACCCTATATAATATAGAATTTCCTAGGTTCTATGAATTAAAGGAGTTTTTCCCTTACCAAACATCCATGTTGGAATACAATTAGATTATGTGTTTTTGGAAAAGTTTTATCTATATGTAATAACCCCAAAAATAGTTGGATGAGTATATATCATCCAAAATTCTAATGTATGGTGAGTATTCCCCTACCACACATTTAATTTGACATGGTGAGGGGATATGCTTGGGTTAATTCACATTTTCATTATGAACCATTATAAAGGATTTGAATAGATTTTGATCAATGATAACCTAGGTCGAATCTATGGTTTTATACTCTATAAATATTTTGTGATGATTTGTACCTCAAATGAATTATTTTTCATGATTAACCACTCCAATTAATGGTTATTTATGTTAATTATAACTATTTTTGTTTTAGTAAGGGATTTAAGATAGAACTATCATGTTTAGGTTGGGATATGTACACATTTATATCGAAGTATTTAATTCGTCTTATATATATAAATCCATTTAAATATTAAACAACATTTATGAATATTAATTACTATCCTCAATGATTAGATATTGATACATGATAGAAATCCCTTAATGGTAGATTGATCTCATCTCATGAATATAAAAATTTTCTAGATAAATATTATGGGGATGTGCTTCATGTAAATCTTATTATTATCCCCCAACTCATATTTCAGATTATCTAATGCATTGATTGGATTTTATTAAATAAAAACATAATTAAATTTTTATTAAGGGACGTCGTATTTGATCTTTTAAGTAAACCAATGATTGTTGATCATTGAAATGATAAATATGAACATTACATTGATTTTATATTCATTATATGGGGATTTATTCAATTTTTAAATGGGTTTTTATCATAGTTATATAGATATTAACATAATTTCAAGGATATTACTATTATGTGGGTGTTTTTATGCCTTTCTAGAAGAGCATACATGTCATTCACAAAATCATAAGGTTGAGTTTTTAATAGAACTAACTCCTAGTGTAACACATATTTCAAGGAATTCATATGAAATGACCTGGATAAAGTTATAGGACATAATGAATAGACATAAAAAGAATATTGAAATTAGATTTATTAAGTCATGTGAATCACTATGGGGTTCTCTTATTCTTTTTGTTAAGATGAATAATGAGTCAACAGAACAATGAATTTAATATTTAGAACATAAAAAATCATTATAATGAACAAGTAACCTACACCCCATATTGATAAATTTTTTATCAATTTAATATATTTTAGTACTCCTCCAAGATTTTACTTCATCATAGATATCATTAATTGATGTTCAAGAAGGAGGATATACAGAATAAAATTTTTTGAACAATGTATCGATACGATGTACTTATACTGAAACAATTTGGCCTTAATAATTTCCCAACTATTATCATAGATTTAATAAATATATTATTTTTATATTACATTAAATTTTTTTTCTAGTCCTTATAGAAGATATTATTATATATTCAATCAATTTAGAAGTGTATTTAAATTACATGAGAATTGTATTTAATGAAATTTAGAATGATATGATTTATGAAAAAACACAATGTTTAAATCATAATAAAAAAGTTTCATTATGGGACATATAATCTCAATGAATGGTTAATTATTGGATATATAAAATATAGTTGAAATTTAACATTAGACTAGACCAATAATTATGTATATCATCCAAAATTTTCTAGATTCGTTGAATTTTATCATTGTATTATAGAGAATTTCGATCCTCTATCTAAGACACTCACCAAGTTTACTCATAAGGGAGCCATGTTCCTTTTACATATGATTGTGTTGAGATTTTCATGTAACTATAAATAAGGTTAGTGAGTTTACTGGTACATACATTGCCTTATAGTGGATAAGGGTTTTGGATCAATAGTGATTCCATAATGATGGTATATTTATGGATAAATGTGTGATATTTATACGAATTATAAAATTAAAACTATATATACTCTAAAAACAATTTGAATATGTTCCAAATAATATTGTTGGAGTTGGTTAAAGATTATTATGGCTGAATACATTACCTCCCTTAGAAACTGAACAAGGTGTATGTTTCTTTGAGTAAAAGGGCCACATTACCTTATTTATTTGGGGATAAAACAAGATCTAGTATTTATATATTTAGAAAATATGGGTTTAGGAATCGTGAAGGAAGGGGATAAACATTATCTTTCTGAAATAGATGATGAACTATTTATCAAAGTGATGATTTAAGAGGTGCATAAGGAAGATGAATAATATAAAAATTGGTCAGAACTTTTCCAAAGTTCAACCATGATTTTGATAGAATTATAAGGGTCATGAGTAGTCTATGTATTTAATGCACACTATATTTATGGAATGAGTTATTTTATGCAGATCAAATTTCATCATTCTACATTCATCCTTGATATTTCCAAATATAATGAGATATTAATGAGTATATATGGTGGTATAAATAGAAAGAGATATTGATGAGATATATATCTTAGTGATTAGTATGTTAACAGAATAAGGATGAGAGATTGAAATCTATGGGTATTATACAACCATTACTCATACCATAATGGAAATGGTAAAACATCACTATTGATTTTTCTTCAGAGTCCCGAAAAAATATAAATTCCATAATGATATTTTCATTTTAGCCGATCTCTTTACATAATCATCACTCGTCATTTCTATTAAAATATATATATTGATCATTTTTATAGAATATATATTTAAGATTATGTAATTTTTCATGAATTACAACATTATATTGTATCTTGAAGACATTTTTTGTTAAAAAATTCTATATAATTATTCCACAAGCTCTCAATACAAAGTTTAATTTCATTACTGCTTATCATCATCGTAGATATGGTCAGACTAAGAGAACCCTTCAAGCATTAATGTATATGTTGAGATCTTGTTCTATGCACTTCAGAGAATTTTGGAACCAACACTATCATATATTCTAATTTTCTTACAAAAATAGTATTCACTCTAGTATTTAGATGTCTCTTATGAATCCATCTATATAAAAACGTATATAAATCCAACATAATGCGACAAAGGTAGATAAATAATTTTATTTGGACATGATTTAGAAAAAATAATTATAGATAAATCTTATAAATTAAACAACATATAAAGATAGATCAACGTCAATAGAAAATTTATTCTTTTAAACACTAGTGAAATTAATAATTTGAATTTTGTGAAAAAGTATTTCTATAAATATCACTTGGGAAGAAGTTTTTTTTTAATTTGGAGTAAAGGACAAAATAATACATTGGTATATGAGGATGCTATATATTCTAGATCAAGTAGTTATATTAGCTAATCACATTGCATTTCAATCAAACCCCTCTCAATTTCACGATGTCTTCTATTTATATCTCCTGATGAAATATATAATTGATCCCTAACATGTAATTGACTCATTGATAATGCCTTTAAATAATGTCAGTTCTTATAAATAATATCAAATAAAAATAAATTATTATATAGATAAAATTATATGGAAAAATAATACTCACATAGTTAATGTTCCCATAATAAATAAAAAATTAAAAGAATATACTTTTTAAGTAGAGGATTTGATGAAAGAGACAAATACACATATGATTATAACAAAGAGTTAGATCTATGAGGTAGAATTCATTATATGGGGGTATAATGTAACTCCATGCTATTTTATGTTATATTTAACAATAAATAAATTTTATTTATTTGATATCTTTATTAACAAGTCACAACAATTTTTAATGAGTTGTGTTATGCTATTAAAATATAACTATTTAATTGGAAAATTATCCGAATGTCATTGTGTTTGTAGGTAAGAACAAGTCTAATAAAATTATGTTAAGTTTATGGTTTAAACCATTTCAATATTAATTCATTTGTTTTAAATTTATTAAAAATGAAAAATCAAAAAATTTGAAATTAAATTAAATCTTATTAAAAACTATTTTATGATCCTAATATGATTTCATATTTATAAATTAAATATATCACTCTTAGTGAATGATATTAATAAAGATTAAATATTATTTATTCAATAAATATTTTTAAAATTCATTAAATATTTTATCATGGAAAGTGATAGGAATATATATATTACTTTATACATAACAATGTACATAAATGAACTATTTAATCATTTTTATGCACCTATTTTAAGAATGATTCTTATAACATGTTGGTTTTTAATTAACAAAAATTGATACCATATCTCCAGTTATGAGGCACAAAATATTAAAGTATTTCACTTTAATTTTATGACAATATGAATAGAAACCATAATTTTTTCACCTAGGTAATGTTAAAATGGGTAAAATGTGGGTACAATATAATGATAAGGAATTAAAATTGTCTTAACACATGTCTATATCTTATTAGATCTATGGATATATAGAATTTCTACCCATTTCGAGAAAATTTGGCCACGTTGTTCTATTTTTATTTTTATTATGACCATTATATGAATTAATGAAAAGAATAAATACCAAATGTTACTCTGTTAACTATATTATCTAAGAAATTTTAAAATAATTATAAATTATGAATGGTTTCCTTTTAAAAGATTATTTTATTGATAAATTAAAAATTATTTTACAATTAATTTGTTTATAATTTTTAGTATTTTAATATTTAACTTCACAATGTATGCTACACTGACGTAGTATTTAATCAATTAGAAGAAAAAATTATTTTGGAAATAATAAATGTTATAAAATTTGGGTTAATAATTTTTTTAAAAATATATATATATATTAATGTATCATAAAATATATACAAAAATATTTTATATTTGAATTCATTTACTATAATATTTTATTTAATTTAAAATTAAATGAAAATTGTAAAAAATGACATTAATGATATTTTATGTTAAATAATATTTTATTAAATTATATTAAACTCATAAATGTTTTGAAAGAGGACATGTATAATGATAAATAGATGATATTTTCTTCCCCTGACTATTTATTTTATGCATTATACATTATACGTTGCATTATAACCCTTTATTTTTAATAAATTATTACTACAGTAAATGTTATAATCCTTGAATATGGGTTAATAAAATATTATAAGGTTTAAAATGACACCAAATCATTTATAAATTTCAGTGGTTTATGATATTTCAACCATATATTTCTTTTTCAAATATAATTTTATTTTAAAACATTGTTTTGAGAATAAAATATTTATAATTTAATATTTTTCATATCTCTATTGGTTTCGTTCCTTTATTTATAAAGGGACTAAATTTATTACTTTTTGTTAATCATGTTTGAGATATCTAGTAGGTGAATCTCGACCCAATTATCCAATAAACTTCCTTATACATAAATTATAGTTATAGACTTTTTAAAGGTCCATTCCAATGGTTATTAAGAATTGTTTTAAAGGGGGTCACCCAAATAAGAGGATGAAAATGCACCTTCAATTAAAATTAAACTCAAGTTAAGGGTTTTATGGTATAATCTCATTATTAAAAATGATTTATTATTATTATGTTTCCAAAGATGAATTTTTTTTCTACCTCTCCAAAAATTCTTGAATTTTGTTATCCTTCAGTAATTCCAAAATATTATATGTTTTAGTTTTATTTTTCTCACTTTATCAAATCAATATATTAAAGGAATGTGTTTAAGGAAAACAAACATTATTGTTATCTTCCGTTGAAAAAATATTTTATTCTAAATCCATTTTGTCTAAAATCATTCCCTTAATGTATTTATGATTTTCTAATTATTGTTTTACATAATTAACCCATCCTTAAACAATTGAAAATTTAAATCCTTACAAAAACAAAATTAAATTTCTTTAATTTTGAGAATCATTTCATTTTAGAGTTTAGGACAGTTAGGGTATAACAATTACATAAAAAAATTATAACATAATAGTTGTACACTTCCACTTAGTATCCACTTTTACAATAATAAAAAAACAATTATGATATAATAATTTTATCTTTTAAGAAATATATTCAAAATTTGGAACTTAACCTCAACCTTTTCCATAATCATCTATAAAACCCTACTGAATTTTTTTAAAAAAAATTGATGAGAACATAAATATAATTTAATGATATAAAAAGGAATAAAGAAATACATTTTAAAATTTCAATAAAATTATACTATAAGATAGATATTTCAGAAACATTATTCAAATTTATCTAAAATAATCATTTAATAGTATATGGAATTTGTTTTACTACATAAAATATTTCATTAAAATAATTATAATAAAAAAATAAAGGAAAAAATAAATTTCATGATTCATTATTATAAAACATGATAACAGAAGAAAAAACTTCTTCTTAAAAACATAATATTTAACCCAAAATTGAATATTCATTACTTTAAAAAATATATCATTATCCTTCCTTTTAAAATCATATGATTTCTATGAAAACTAATTAGTAAGAAAATAAAATCCATATAGGTGAATTGGGAAATAAAAATTATATAACCCATTCAAAATCCCTTAAAATGTAAATAACCATTATATTTAATGTTCAATATAATTATGTAGAGAAAATAATCTTTACCCAATTCACAAGAGATATATATCAGGTTCACCCATCAATATGATATATATTAGGCTCCCCAATAATAATTAATTATATCCATCTCCACAATTGTCATAAAAATTTAAATGGAAGGTATCATGAGTAATACATTTTAATATTTCACGTTTTAATCATAAAACAAATTTTAAAAACTTTTGAACCTATATGAAAAACACATTTATATATAGAAATATTGTTTCCTTAAAACCCCAATTTCAATACCAAAATACACATAACATAGGTGATGAAGTTTTTTCATTTGAAGAAAACATGTAACTTTATTATGGAATATAAATATTAAAAATTGGTTATGGTATTGGGAAAAGACATTGTCTCATTATACGTTACTATGAATCATTCCTTTACCTTTTTTAAATAATGTCAAAATGTTTCTAGAAATTGTGGGAAAAAGATTCCATTTGAATGAATTTGTAAAAAATTAAAAAATGAAATAAAATGTCCTTTATAATTATTTTTTGTGTATATAAATACGTTATTAAATAATCTCATGAATATGTAAATTGAATAAAATGATTTTTAAAATAAATATTAAAAATAATTAAATATTATAATTTTTATGGTAATGTGCCCCTTTCCTTGAGTCCGACTCTTCACATAATTTCTATATATTATTGAATAATAAAATTATTTTCATTATTTAATTTCTTAATAACCCTATAAATGTTCATTTTTCCATTTATTTTAGTTAATATTTTTTATATACAGTTGCATTATCAATTATTTTAATGTCGAATGTTTTGATGATATTCATCTCATATCATCAAAATGATGTTATTAGGTTGAATACAGTCAAATAGGTCTTTATTAGATCATCTCTAGTGTAATAATCATGAAATATTAATCATTTTTTATATGCCTATGATAATTTTATAACCAACCAAGAGGGGTATTTATTAAAAATTATATATGTTACAATCCTATAGACTCTAGGTTGTACATAAAGATGAGTAATATATCTTTTTTATAATGAACAAGGTTGAAGGTATGTAATTATTTTTTTTCCATTTCTAGAATCAATATAATACCATAAATATCATATTATATATTTGAATAATTTAACAAATATCAATAATATGATTCAGTGATGAAAAATGAATCATGTCTCTTGATATAGATATATCATTAAAAAAATAAATTTTCATATTTCTGTTATTCTTATTTCATCATGTTAGAATGGTTATAGATTATTTTTAAGATAGTTATGAATAAAAAAACATAAAAGTATACGATGTAGATAATTACCTACTTGGAGAAACCATCATGGGATATCTTTTAAAGGACCATTGGGTATGAATATTTTGAATTACACAACATCTATAATGTGGATATATAATTTTAGAAGATATTTATCTATGTATTAGTCAGGATATGTGTCTCATTAATGTGTGACAAATAGAGGAGAAGATGATCCCCTTAATAAGTTTGGTGGGAGGAAAACATGAAAATATTTAAAATATTAAAATATAATAAATTGATAATCTGGTGAATATTGAATCAATTCAACCCGTATTTTATGATAATACATTTTATGGTTGGAATAATTTAAACGAATCAAATTTATAAAAATATTATGTGTAAATTTTACCCGTGTTCATTTATCCTCCAGGTTAACTATTTTTAATCAAAACAGTGGTATCACATTTTTTCTATAGTTAATAATCATTATGACCAAAATTAAAATTGATCACAATACCAAATTTAACCATTGTGATTTAAATTATAGATACTATTTCAAAAAACTAAATTTCAACATATGGAATAAATTTGTTTTAACATAAGCCCCCAAATTACAATGTGTACTATTTTTGTGAATTTCATTTTTAAGCATAATGTTGGATTTATTAAAATACCTATCTATGTAAAAACACATAACTTAATGATAAATTATTTAATCAAATATATTATTTTTTAAATTTATTTAAAATAATTAATCAATATATGTTAATTCAATTTGTTGAAATAAAATGCATTTGGTGCATAAAAGGAGTTTCGTAGAAAAAACACAGCTTTTTACCTTCAAATGAATTTATTTTCATTTCAAACCAACTTATAAACAGTTAATACATTTTAATTATGTGTAAAAAATCAATTTACCAATTAATAATACAATTTATTAATTTTTTTAAATAAAAATATATAAAATAAAAAAAATCACAAGAAAAATATATAAAAAACTTCTCCTTAGGTTAATTAATATTTCCTAAATTAAATAGAAACTATTTATAACAATTATATTAAATTTAAATACCATATAATTTTCTAAATTTTGTTGTTTATAATATTTATTCAAATAATTTTTGTGTTACAAGATTCAAAATCCATCTAATTCATTTATTTATTAATGATAAATATATTTTAAAATCACGAGGGGTAAAATTCTTCCCATTTTAAAAATTTCTTCCTCAATATTTTGTCACACTAATACTAAAAATTAAAGATAAATATACCTAATCACATTCATAGTTTTTAATATAGATTCCTTAAAATATTTTATTTATCTTGAAATCCTCTACCAAGTGAGTATTCTAGTTCTGTTGTATAGTTTTTTAATGATCCTAGATTTATATGTATTTCTCAACATATGAAACACAATGATCCAATTGTGTAAACTCTTTGTTAATTTCTAGTGAATGATATGATATGTGAATTCCCAAAATAAGTACATATAACACATCACAAAATCTTTTTAGAGGTTTTGAGGAATCCCCAAAATAAAAGGTTCCATCATGATTTAATCAGAAATATCTCATGGAACAATATATTTGGGTCCCAACATCCCTATCATTCAAAATATCACTTTATTTTTCTAAGGGTATATTCAATATAATTCCTTATCATTTAATTTCAACCCAATATCTAATTGTAAATTTTTAGAATAAAATTTATATTGACTTTGATTTTTTTTTATATACTACTAAATGGATCTGACATTCTATTCCATTGCTTCATTTATCTCAAACACAAAAATCTTTTTTCCTTTAACATCATCACATCATGTTGGATTCATGAACACCATTACATATATAGATTCATAAATATACATTCAAATGGTTGATAGAATTCTTCTTTTATAATAAAGTTATATGTCATGACCAGTCCCTCGGGACTCGTGTCATGACTACCCCAAACCTGCCTTCCATAGGCCAGGGGCTGGCGACTAACACCAGAAAGGTGTATTCCTATAATGGTAATTCATTTCCTTTTAACATGTATAGGCACATATTCCAAGACAATATAATAAGTAACCATAAAGTATACTGCTGAAGTAAAAGTGTGATGAAAGTAAAGGGGCTGGAATACAAGCCCAAATGAATGTACGAGTACAACTAAAAAGTACAAATACAACATAAAATTACATAGAGATTTTGGATCATCCACTAAGGATCCTCCCTGAAGGGTAGTTATATCTCACGAACAATAGTCTCTATGTCACGTTAGTCCAAATGGTCCACCCTTGGGTACCGTCTAGTCTTGGATCCCTCAGTCTCGATCAATGTTGTATGTCGTCTACACAAGACACATCATGGGGTGGTCATATCCCATGCAGAGGTGAGTATAATGATACTCAGTAAAGACCCCAAGACCCCATAGTTCTCCTATAGTTCCACAAAGTAAATACCACAAAGCAAGACTTCAACTTCACTTTAGTATATGCCAATACATATACCTAAGTATTCAAGATATACTCATTGTTGGTGCTAGAAGACGCATCCCCAAAATTATTCAGATGCTTCCATACACTATCCAAGATCATATCCCTTTTCTCAAGCTTTGATTTGGTAGGTCGTAGGGACCTAACAGAGTTACGAATTAAGAGTTATGGACATTTGAAGTTGGGCTGGAAAACTGGTTCGCGAAGCCCATTCGTGAAGCCCCTTCTGTGATCGCGGAGCACCGCTACGAAGCACAAGAGGTGGGATTCTCCGTGAACAGATTTGACATTCTCTAACCTACCATGAAGCACAGGAGGCAGGACGCTCCACGAACCCATTTGACTTTCACGAACCCACCGCAAAGCAACATAGTCCCTCTTCGCGCTGTGTGAGCTCCGCTTCGCGGCGCCCCTTGCCTATAAATACCCAGCTCACCCCCTTTTCCAGGCAGCTGCTCTGCCCCTTGGAGGGACACTTCACCCCTTGGGTGGCTGATCTCCTGGTTCATGGAGCTTCGCATTCATTTGCAAAGCGGCTCTGCGAATCCATGCTCCACGAGCAGCTTCCTTCGTGTTGCTGCTCCGCAAGTCCCTACTCCACGAGCAGCTTCCTTCACGTTGCTACTCCATGAGCCGATGCATCACGAGCCCATGCTCTGCGATTCCATGCTCTGGAATGATGCTCCGCAAGTCCATGCTCTGCGATGCTACTCCTCGAGTCCATGCTCCGTGAGGCTATGCTCCGCAGGACCCCATTCTCCCTAAGCCCCTTTTCTCTGGAAAGCTACTTCACTTAGACCTATCCTTCGCACCCATTGGTCCATACCGGGGGGGCTACGCCCCTGAACCCCCACTTGGGGTCAATTTCGGGCTTCATTCCCAGGCTTTCGAGTTGATCCGTTCACTACCATCACAAACCCCCATGAAAAATGGAGAGTCGCACCGTAAACTTTTTGGGCCGGGATGTCATGATTTTCCTTTGCGCCCCTATGCACACCCACCCTCCACCTATGGAATACCATGATTTGAGATTCTCCACCACACACCATGAAACACCTTGAGTCGTTATATTCCTCTTGTTTTCATTCCCATGTTGTGAGTTGAGATTCTCATCATAAATTCTCCGAGTACCTCAGGTTGAACCATTCCTCAGGCAACACCTCCAAACCCAATCACTTGGCTCCTATGCCAAGTTGAACCAAAAAGATCCACCCTTGCGTAAGACCTAATACCATCCTTTTCTAGGCATCTTATGCCTAACAGTCCTATCTAGATGATTATAAATTGTAGTTCTCCCTATGTTCCAAACATAAGATGCCTCTTGATCCAATAAATAGATGCCTTATGCTCCAAGCATGAGAAGCCACCAGTCCTATCCCCCTCACTCAAAACTGTAGTAATCCTTATGCTCCCAACATAGGATGCCTCTTGCCCAATACAAGAGATACCTTATGCTCCAAGTATGAGATACCATAAGTACTATCTACATGACTATAAACTGTAGTAATCTTTATGTACCTAACATAGGATGCCTCTTGATCTAAACAAGAGATTCCTTATGCTCTAAGCATGAGATGTCAATAGTCCTATCTAGACGACTATAAACTGTAGTATTCCCTATGTTCGAAACATAGGATGCCTCTTGCTCCAATAAATAGATGCCTTATTCTCCTAGAATAAGATGGAAGCAGTCCTATCTACATTACTATAAACTGTAGTAATCCCTATATGATCAATATAAGATGCCTCTTGCCCAATACGAGAAATGCCTTATGCTCCAAGCATGAGAGGATAGTAGTCCTATCTACATTAATTTAAACTGTATTAATCCCTATATGATCAATATAGGATACCTCTTTCCCAATATGAGAGATGCCTTATGCTCCAAGCATGAGATGCTAGTAGTCCTATCAATATGACTATAAACTGTAGTATTCCCTATGTTCCAAACAAAGGATGTATCTTCCTCCAAATAAGAGATGGCTTGTGCGCCAAGCATGGGATGCCAATAGTCATCTCTACATGACTATAAACTATAGTGATCCCTATTTTACAGACATAGGATGCCTATTTCCCCAAAAAAGGGATGCCTTATACTCCAAGAATGAGATTCCAGTAGTCTTCTCTACATGACTATAAACTGAAGTCATGCCTGTATAAAAAATATAGGATATCTCTTATTCCAAATAAGAGATGCCTTATGTGACAAGCATAAGATTCCTAATGCCATAATTATAGTGAATTAATTTCAAGATTTTTGGAATCTGTTCAATAATTCCATCACTCCACCACGCACTTTGTGTGTCCTTTATTCAGATCATCATCCACTTCCATGTCTTGAGGGACCCCCTAATGGCCTGGTCTCATGATGCATCGGATCACCTACTGTCCTAGGCCAACACCCCGGAAGACTTCAGACGACATTTACGACAGGTCCTGTGTTTTTAACATGATCAGTAGTCAACCCTCATTTTTCTATCCCCATTTCAGGCTAACGCGATATGGATGCTGCGTTTTTGCCACGGTCAACAGCTATCCTCCATCGCCACGCCACCCTCATTGCATTCTGAATGTTAGGCATGTAATTCACACATTTAATCTCCCTTTGTTCAAACAGATTCCATATCCCCTTAGCATTATCCCTCTTGTACGTTAGTGCATAGGTGAAGCCCTCATCCCACAAGTGAGTTGGGATGCCCTCATGGCCAGACATGAGGAAGACATTACGGGCAGCTTTCTCGCGTAAGCCCCATTCACCAGTGCCGCTCCATAGCGGCACCCGGGAAGCTTCCTCGCGTAAGCCCCATTCACCAGTGCTGCTCCATAGCGGCACCCGGGCAGCTTCTTCATGTAAGCCCCATTCACCAGTGCAGCTCTATAGCGGCACCCTGGCAGCTTTCTCACGTAAGCCCCATTAACCAGTGCTGCTCCATAGCGGCACCCGGGTAGCTTCCTCGCGTAAGCCCCATTCACCAGTGCCACTCCATAGCGTCACCCGGGATGCTTCCTCGCATAAGCCCCATTCACCAATGTCGCTCCATAGTGGCACCTAGGAAGCTTTCTCGTGTAAGCCCCATTCACCAGTGCCGCTCCATAGTGGAACCCGGGTAGATTCCTCGCGTAAGCCCTGTTCACCAATGCCTCTCCATAGCAGCACCAAGGAAGCTTCCTCGCGTAAGCCCCATTCACCAGTTCGACTCCATAGCGGCACCCAGGTAGCTTCCTTGCATAAGCCCCATCCACCATTGTCGCTTCATAGCGGCACCTGTGAAGCTTCCTCGTGTAAGCCCCATTCTCCCGTACCACTCCATAGGGGAATCCGGGCAGCATCCTTGCATAAGACCCATTCACCAGTGCTGCTCCATAGCGGCACCCGGGTAGCATCCTTGCGTAAGCCCCATCCACTATTGCCTCTCCCTAGCGGCACTCGGGCCTCCAACCTGGAGTAAGTCCCAACCCTTTGGGTTGCCTCAGAGAGTAAGCCCTACTCCTCTTCACATCCCACTGACGCACCTTTCGTGACGTGGTCGTCAGGCCTTTGTTGCGTCTTGTTTCTCACACCGATCACGACTCACATGGGCTTAGAGTAAGCATCAACCATGGCACTATCCCCATCCCACATGACGTTAAACTTTATTCCAATCTAGCGGTAATCCATCGTGACCCATCCTCGTACCGCATGACGTTAAACTGCATTCCAATCCAGTGGTAAGCCGTTGTGACCCATCCCCATTCCGCATGATGTTAAACTGCATTCCAATACAGCGGTAAGCTATTGTGATCCACCCAAACTGCGGGGACTTTGATCCATGTCAAGAAATTGTACGTAGGAAGCCTCCATGAGGTTCCTGACCACCATCATGTTGTCCAGACACCCATTCACGACGGTTCAATACCCCCTTTCCACCCCGAACTACTAGTAAATTGATCCATATCAATGCATGGTATGTAGGAAACCTCACGAGGTTCAAGCCCATAGTCCATCAGACCAAGTTCCATCTTCATGTTGGTTCTCTGGCATCCACCCGAACTACGGTGACTTTGATCCATGTTAAGGCATGGTACGTAGGAATCCTCCTTGACGTTCAAGCCCACCTAGACCCCTGGTCCCTTCACGTCGGTTCATCGACACCATCCTGAACTACGTGGACTTTGATTCACTTCCACGGGGATACGTAGGAAACCTCCATGAGGTTCAATCCCACCATTCGTTGGTCATCCCGAACCACTTCACGTCGGTTCACAAACACTTGGGTAGCCTAGAGCGTAAGCCCCACACCATCCTGAACTACGGGGTCTTTGATTCCCTTCCATGGGGATATGTAGGATGCCCCATGAGGTTCAACACTAACACTCATCGGACCCCTGGTCCATCTTCATGTCGGTTCTCTGACATTCCTCATCCTGACCTACGGGGAATTTGATCCATGTCAACGCATGGTACATAGGAAGCCTCCATGAGATTCAATCCCACTTAAACCTCTTGTCCCTTCATGTCAGTTCACCAACACCTTTACGAACTATGAGGTCTTTGATCCATGTCAAGGAATGTTACGTAGGAATCCACCTTGAGGTTCAAGCACAACAACCATTGGACACCAGGTCCACCTTCAGCGGTAAGCTGTTGTCCCTTTATTTAGAGGTTAGACGCTGATAGCCCCATCCAACAGTAATCCTTTGCGACCTCAATCAGCGTTAAACTGTTGAAACCCCATTCAGCAGTAATTCTTTGACATCCTTATCCTTTGGTAAGACGTTGCGACCTCATTTGGTGGTAATCCATCTTCAGATGAACTACGCGGAATTTGATTCCCTACCATGGGGATACATAGGAAGCCTCCATGAGGCTCAATCCCATCACTCATGTCTGATCCTGATATCTTCCTTGAGCCTATGTGTCTCAAGAGGTTCATGCCCCAACCTGGAGGTTCCACTTCCTCTGGGTCCCATCCATGAATCCATTCTCACGTGCCACCTCCTTAGGTGTTCCATCGTCCCACCGAACTACACTGGAATTGATTCCCTACCATGGGTATACATAGTAAGTCTCTTCGAGGCTAAAGCCCATCACTACCATCACATTCAAGATGGTCCCTTCCCATTCCCACTCCCCTTCATGCGATTCTCCACCATCCATCTTGATTCTTACCCTGGATGCCACATCCCAGTGGGATCATGTCATCCAACCTCCCCACTGCTCCTAGCAGTACTTGGGCTGTTATCCACGCGTAAGCCCCAGGATGTCTCTGGGTCGTTGTCCTTTGTGTACACCCCGATTCATCACCCCTCCGAACTACATGGGTTTTGATCCCTGTCATCTCCACAGGGTATGTAGGAAACCCCCCTGAGGTTCAATCCCAACCAATGGTAAACCATGGTGTCCCCCGTCCTAGGGTTCACACTCCCTGATCCACCCTCGGTGGTGTTTAGATCAGCCATTACGGTGTGACATCTTCCCTCCTTGTGAAACACCACCTCGGATCCATCCCAATTGGGTGTTTTGATCCTTCCATATTCCAGGTATTCCCTCCTTGGGATATACCAACTTGATTCGTCTCTATGGGACGTTCTGATCACTCTCATACCGTCTCCGCAAGATGTTAAACTCGTGGCGTACTCCGTGTTAAACATGGGATGCTGAGGAAAACCTCAGAGACATTCCCCCGGTATAAGATACCCCATGACTAACATGGGATTCCTTAGGTTCTACACTCTTGATAAACCCTCTTAGGAGGAAGAATACAGGTTCTCCTATATCAACGCACCCAAAGATGCCCCAACATGCCTGATGTTGTCATCTACTCTGACCGAAGGTCACTACCATGTCAAGAACCCATGGAATGTCTTGACGGAAGTAGTGTAATTAATCGGCGTTCATGAAGATATGGAACCGGGAACGAGATTCACGAACCACGACTTAAATCTATGGGGGAGACCCGGACTAGGTGATGAGTTCCGAGGAGGAATCCACGGAAGGAAGAACCGTTATCCCATCATCTCGTTTCGATCATGGAGCAGACATCCCTAAATAAGGAGTGGATGTCGCCCGCCTTTGGAAAGAGGGAATTCGGGGAAACAGCCGCACATCCTCCACAGACAGATGTGCGCGCCCCGACAAAATCATCTGAAACAATCATCTCTTACATGAGGGAAAAATACCACAGAGGAAACACAATGATGGTTGAAGTACCACATTGGTAACACCACAAATAAAACACCATGAAGGTAGAATCACCATACAGTTAACACCACAAAGGTTGAAGTAACAACCATGTAATACCACCAAGACAACACCACAAAGGTAGAATCACCACACAGGTTACACCAAGAAGTTATAAGTACCACTCATGTAACACCACAAAGGTAGATATACCACATAGGTAACTCCATGAAGATAGATGTACCACACAAGTAACACCACAGAGATAGAAGTACCACATAGGTGACACCACTAAGTATGTTTGATGTACCACAAAGGTAACACAATGAAGATAGAAGACTCAGCTCACAATCATGTATATATTAATAAAAGAAGTACATATTATTAAACGTAATGATTAATAATCTTATTCGGTTAAGTAGCACGACTTTTGACCCACACAGAATCATTATGTAACTAACCCCCACTGACCCGCACATGATTTGACCCACATATGATAGATAGGTTACTAACCACCACTGTCCCCCACAGGATCTGACCTACATAGGATCGGTATGTGTTTACCCACACATGATCGCTAAGCACTGACCCACATAGGATCTGATCAACACATGATCAGTATGCCCTGACACACATAGGATCGTTGAGCACTGACCCACGCAGGATCTGACCCACACAGGGTCGATATGCGCTGACCCACACAGGATCACTGAGCGATGACCTACATAGGATCTGATGTTCTTTCCTCATGTTATAGCATTCCACATGATTCCTCACACCCAGTGCACTCAAGTTTCATATATTCTACACCCCCCCTAGATATCGGTCACACCTCGATTGCCACTAATCTACACAAAGGAGTAACCCAAAGGACCGTAATGTCATATAAGTTCCAACGCGAAATATGGTGCATCCTTCAGATTCCCGGTATGTGAGTTATAAGCATTTTAGTTCTGGGGGCCCAGTTGGATTCGGGTTTGATCCCACCTGATCATACTCAAACTGTGTCCAAAACTCAAGTTGAGTATACCAAAAGGACCGACTTGATCTAAGGATCCCAGTTCTACAGACAGTTCATCAAATGGATGTTCGGTTCTCAGGATATGTCTCTTTAAACATTTTTGGGGTCTAATTGGCCATGCATCCTATCTGACCGAGTCTTGGATAACCCAACCCAGTTCGGGTCGACCCGGAAGAATCGGGCCGAGCTCTGGCCTGGCTCACAAGGGTTTGGCCTTCCAGTCTGGCCCATGGTGGGGCGCATTTCGGCCCATAGAGTAGGTTTCCTGGTCCACTGGGTGAGCATCTCGACCACGTGAAGCGCATCTCGTGGCTGGGTGGGGCGGCTCGATATGGGTGGGCCCACCCTAGCTGATACCCGAAGGGTGTGTCCCCCTGTTTTAATGAATGGGAATGGGGTCCATTTGGTTTATACCACAATGACAGCACCACATGGCGCTGCCAGGTGACTCGCAGGACCTACTGGAGTGGGTCCTTCCTCTTGCTATGACCGGTCGGTGTGGTGGTCACCATATCTAGAGGCACGCAATGGCGCGCCGCATCACCACCCTCGGCCGCTTGGTGTTTCAGCTACCTCCTAACCAGTTGTGGCTGATGAGTCGTGGCCTGTGTCATCCAGCGGTATGCTGGTCGCACCGCTCTCCTCCTTCGTGGCCAACCGATGTGTCTGTCGCCTCTTCCTATCACTACGACTGATGGGCCATGGCCGGTTCCTCTAGCAGCACAGGTGTGCCTCCTCCTTCCTCACGGCCGTCTAGTGTACAGACTGCCACCTAAGTCCCAACCTCTACCTAGGTCCCTAGTACCACCATGCCAACAATCTTTCATGGAGAACACATGGGGTAAACAATGTTCTCGTGGTTCCGAGCTGGGTTTGTTTGGCCCACACCCTATGCGTTAGCTTAAAATCGTGAGGGAGATAATGTGGGTACAATAAATTCAATTGAATTTAAAACAATAACCAAACCCCTCCCACATATACCCATTGGATAACATCCATGTATAAAGTTATATCGGTGATCTTCGTTCCCACCATAGGCTTCGAACGATGCCACTTGCACGTCGACCTTCGGTTTGGAGTTTCTATGTCGCTCATCACTACTCGCCAGAACTGGTTCCTTCCTCCATGGTCTTGGCATCTCGATACTCCTTCACTTCATTGCTTGAGAAAGGTGTGTTTACACCTCTCCCCAAGCTCCATATAATTTGGATTATGGGAGGGTGTCTAACATTGTTGGGAATTACTGTGGGATCATTAATTAGGATGCTTCCCAATTCTCCAATGATAATCTTACATAGAAATGGAGGGTCAATCCATTTAATGGCCTGACACATCACTGGTCCATCCTCCACTTGTTCATTGGAGGATAAGAATAAAAATAAAATAATAAATTTATTTTATTTTAAAAATTCACAAAACATAACTTTTTCTCCAGACCTACTACGTTCAATGTAAAGTCTCCCTTAAGTGAATATCGGTGCTACGGATTCAATGGTGCCCTCAGATTTTTAATCTAAGCACCAGATGAAATGTTTGAAAACACCACTCACGTGTTTACTGAGTGTACCTTCAAAAAGATCAGAAATTAATTCCGGGCACATCGTGCCTTGGAATCATGCATGGTCAATTTTCACAGACTCTTAATAATTCCATATAATTTAAATAAATTACATGGAAAATCCTGGTCATTACATTCTCCCAACCTGAGGGATTTTTTCCCCGAATGCAAAAACATAGACTAAGAAGACAAATGGGGGTACTGAGAATCAATCTAATCCTCTCGCTACCATGTTCTATCTTGTAGGTTCCCATGCTACCAGCGAACACGCACCAGAGGTATCGACCACTCATGAAGGACTCACTCTTTTTTATCATCAATCCTTACTGGAACCTCCATAAACATCGCCCCATCATCAAATTCCATGAAGTCGTTGTCAATGAAGTGAGATGGTTCATGCACATATCTCCTCATATGGGATATGTTGATGATGTTATGCACCCTCTCCAACTACGGTGGAAGTTCCATGTGGTATGCCACCATTCGAATCCTCCACAGTTTCAAAAAATATCTGACAAACCTCGATGATAACATTCCACCTTGTACAAATCTCCATAGTCCCCATCGAGGAGATACTTGCAAGAATTTGTGGTCCCCCTCCATAAACTCCAATGATCTTGACCTCCCATCAGCAAAATACATATGTTTGCACTATGTAATCTTTAGCTGCTCCTAGATGATCTACCCCTTCTCAGTGGTAGCTTATACCAACTCTAGACCCATAAGTGTTGAATCCCCAAGGTCGGTCCAGTATAGAGGTCATCTGCAATGTCAACCATACAAGGCCTCAAATAGTGTCATACAGATGGTGGAGTGATAACTATTGTTTTATGAAAACTTCTCCAAGGGAAATTGATCTTCCTAACTGCAGAAAAAATCAAGGACGCAAGCATGAAGCATGTCCACCTGTGTCTATATAGTCCTCTCCGTCTGACCATTTTTCTGAGGATAAATGGTGGTGCTCAAATGTAGATGAGTCCCGAATGCCTCTTGTAATCCCTTCCACAATTGGGAAGTAAAACTCAGATCATGGTCGGAGAAAATTGTGGATGGAAACCTAGGATGTCCCACAATCTCTTGTACGTAGAGGCATCCCAAGCCATCTTCTTATCCCTACTCTCAAATAGTTAGAAAACAGGCCGACATGGTGAGTCGATCAATGATCACCAAAATAGAATCATGTCCCCTAGATGTACGTGGAATCCCTATCACAAATTCCATGGAGAAACCACCCCAATCCCTCTCAGGAACCTCTAGAGGATGGGTTAAGCCAGCTGGTACCTGATGCTAGGCCTTCAGTTGCTGCCAAGTGAGGCATCGAGAAACAAAGTCTTCCACTGCTTTCATCATCCATGGCCACCAATGCTGACGCCGGAGGTCCTGGTACATCTTCACCACACTAGGATGTACTGCCAGAGAGAACGTATGGAACACCATCAACACTTTATCTTATACCGCCACTAGTACCATGGTATGTCCTCTAAAGATGATGACATACTCCCCACCTACAGAAAATCCATCAGGTTCCTATCTTGAGGATATCTGAGCATATCGAGCCACAAAATCAATGTCCCTATGTTGCGCCTCCCTGACTCACTAAAGGAGTGGGGGAGTGACTATCACAGACTGGAGGTATGATGCTCCATCTCTCTCCATGATGGATATCTGCAATGCGGCTAGCTACTCTGTCTCCACACTCAGCAACTCTAGACCACACCTTCTATAGAGTGCATCTACTACCACGTTCCCCTTCCTAGGAATATAGACTATCTCAAAGTCGTAGTCCTGGGGGAACTACATCCATCACCATTGTCTCATGTTCAGGTTATTTTGAGTGAATATATACCTGAGACTCATTTTATCATATTATACTATAATATGTTCACCCATCAAGTAATTTCGCCACTTCTTCACGGTGTTGACCACTGCTATAACTCCAGGTCAGGGGTAGGGTAGTTCTTCTCATGATATCTCAATTTTCATAAGCCATAGGTGATCACCTCTCACTCCTGCATTATGACACACCCATGTACAGTTACTAATGCGTCACAGTAGACTACTTTCCCAACACCTTATTCTAGTAGACTCAAGATGGGGGCACTCATCAGTCTCTACCTTGGCTTCTAAAAACACTATAGACATACCTCTATCCATTTTAAGGGCTCTCCCTTCATTGTTAATGCTGAAAAGGGTACCAAAACTCTAGAAAAGTCTTGCACGAATCACCGGTAGTATCCTTCCGATCCAAGGAAACTATGCACCTCGGTCACACTTCTGTGTGGCTCCCATGCATGTACAGCCTCTATATTTGCTGGATAAACTGCAACTCCATCCTCTGAGAAAACGTTCCTCAAAACATGGACCTCTCTTATCCATAACTAGCACTTCAGAGCATACCATAAATCTCGTGCTATTAGAGTGTATCCATAACTTTTTGTAGATGATAGGTATGCTTATCCTCTGTCGTATAGTATATCAAGATGTCATCGATGAAGACCAAACAAAGCGATCGAGGTATGGCTGAAAGATCCTATTCATGAGTCCCATAAACACTACAGCGGTGATGGTCATGCCAAATGGCATATCCAAGAACTCATTGTGACCATACCGACATCTGAAGGTCATCTTATACACATCCTCATCACGTACTCTGAGCTAATGATAGCCCAATCTGAGGTCTATCTTTGAAAACCTATGAGCTCCCTTCAGTAGATTGAAAATCTCATCAATCCTCAAAAGTGGATACCTGTTCTTCATGGTCACCTAGTTCAGGCACCATTAATCTACACAGAGTCTCAAACTCTCATCTTCCTTCTTGGCCAAGATAATTGGGGCCACCCATGGAGAAACACTGGGCCTTTTGAACCCCATTCTCTACAAGTCCTCCAACTATACCTATAACTCACGAAGCTCTGCAGGATCCATCTGATATGTTGGTGTAGATATTAGTTCCGTCTCGGGGTATAGGTCGAGGTAAATTTCTACCTCTCTACATAGAGGTAGTCCCAAGACTTCATCAGGAAAGATATCAACATACTGGTCCACAACTACAGGATAACTCGGACACTCAACATCAACTTCCATGAGGGTAAGGATGTCCAGCTGATCTTTGATCGGTTTCACCCTTCTTTGGGTAAGTCCATCAGATGATGAAAAGGTTACCTTCTCACCGATGAAGGAAAAATTGGTCCCAACCTCATAGAAACACCATAATTTGAACCTAATACTATCAATATGAGCATGGACTGTGGATAACCAGTCCATACACGAGATGATGTCATAAGGCCTCAACACCACTACTAGAAGATCCCAGCTGAAGATCTCGCCACCTAGAGTAATCTCACACTATTGGCCATATTGTGTAATTGTCAAATCCACTCCTGTAGGAGTCTCTAGCTGTAATAATCGAGCCAACGGATCCGTCAGAAACTCCGAGCTCTGAATGTGGGTTGTGGCAATAAAAGAGTGACTTTCACTTGTGTCTATATGTACTGCAGCTAAGGTGGAGTAGACAAAGTTCTTACCTCTAATAATCTCCAGATTTCTGTGTTCGTAAGCCTCAGCTACCTGGAGTTGATCTCATTCCTATCCACCTGCTCCCTATGGTCGGGGTTGACCACCTGAAGGTGGTTTTGGTAGAACCCCAAATCTCTACCCACCTCTTACTACACGGGCAGCTCCTCTACCACATCCACCAGTTGCCTACGGACCTCCTCAATAGAATCTATGCCTCTTCCTAGGTGGTCCCTCGATCGTATGTTGGTCATCTATATGGAAGGTCGAGCAATCGGGATCCATGCGACCATGCCCTCCATAGGTTTAACATTGTCTGCTCCTCAACTGCCATCCTCAGTTTGGTATGCCTGCACCACCATCCCTGTAACCTAAGGTCATCCACTAGAATGCCTAGCCCACTTGAGCCCCTGCATCATCCTCCTAGTGTCTACTGTATACGACTCTACTACCTGAAATCTAGGGGTGGCTCTCGTCGTCAGTGTCTGCTCATCTAGGAATCTCTCCACCAAAAGTGCTCTCTCTAGCACCCCAGCCTATGTCAGAATGCTAAGAGATATCATCGATACTCTAATCTCCCATCGGAGACACTGGTCAAAGGATCGAGCCCAAAAGAAAGGGTCCCATACTAGGTCAGTGGAGTATCATGAGTGATTAGTGAACCTCAATGAGTACTGGGCCACAATCATGTTGCCCTGCTCTAAGTCCAGTAGCTCCTGTATACACATTAATCGTAATGTTGCTGGGAAAAACACTGACCTGAAAAGGATTTCGATGTCTGACCAGATGAGGTTCACCTCGTTGTGTATCTGGAGAATCATGCTCCACCATCTCATAGCTACTCCTTGGATGAAAATGTCTAATAGGATAACCATAAGGTCATCTGTTGTCCCCACTAATCAAAAACCACTGGACACAACCTCCAGCCAATCCTCAGCCACCTGTGGGTCGGTCTCGCCTCAGAACCTTGGAGGCCTCTGCCTCTGGAACTCATTCAACATGCTTAGTCAGTTTGCATATTCTATAGGTGGGGCTAGTGATAATAGCTACCCAAAAGGTAGTGGTGTTGCTGGTACACCACCTGAAGATTCTAACGCTATAAAGGGGACCTACACCGAGGCCTCGTGGCTTGGTGGGTTATCATTGCGTACTTTGTTGAGAATCCCAGCTGGCTGTCTACATGTTAGTATCCTGGAAGAAGATAGGTGTGCCACAATCAATAATTTATTCCCGGTGAGATAACTCAAGAGATCAAAAGAAAACTTTTCAAAACACACACAATCTGTGTTTTCGTCTTCTAAGTCTAAAATCGGAATTCAGGGTCATGGTGTATGGATTCATTGGCCGCCGGACCAACACTGGTTTCCCAAAATTGAAAACCACACTCATAACACATACCACTATTACTGCATAGAAAATATTAGAGTCCTAGTTGTTTTTTGTCGAACCAACTCCCCTGATACCACTTTTCCACAACCCATCCCTCAGGGCCCCTGTCACGACTACCACAAACCTACCTTCCATAGACCAGAGGCTAGAGACTTACACCGAAATGTTATATCCATATAATGGTAAGGAGTTGACTTATAGTCTATATAGAAACACAGCCCAAGAACACATCAAGAAGCAACCACAATGTAAACAGCTGTAGTAAAAATGTGTTGAAAGTACATGGCCTGGAATACAAGCCCACCTGAAAGTACGAGTACAACTAAAAAGTAAAAATACAACTGAAAAGTACACACAGCTCCAAGATTTTCCACTGATGATCTTACTTTAAGGGTAGTTACATCTCACAAAAAGTAGTCTCGGCTTCACATCACGCCAAATGGTCCACCTCCGTGTACCATCCAGTCCTGGCTCCCTCTGCCTCGATCAATGTTGTCCATCGTCTACACAAGACACTACAATGTGGAGGCATAACCCATGCAGGGGTGAGTATAATGATACATAGTAGGAACCTCGATACCCATAGGTCTATTGGAGTTCCACAAAGTAAATACAACAAATAAAGCATTAAACTCCACTTAGGTATATTCTGATTCATATACCTAGGTTATCAAGATATACTCATCTCTAACATGAGGGAAAAATTCCATAATGGTAACACTGTGAAGGTAGAAGTACCACATAGGTAACACCATGAAGAAAACACCACGAAGGTAGAAGCACAACACAAGTAACACCAATAAGGTAGAAGTTCCACACAGGTAAAACCACGAAGACAACAACATGAATCTAGAAGAACCACATAGATAACACCATGAAGATAAAAGTACCACATAGGTAACTCCACAAAGGTAGAAGTGCTGCACAGGTAACACCATCAAGATAGATGTACCACATAGGTTACACCATGAAGATAGAAGTACCACAAAGTTAACACCACGAAGTTAGAAGTACCACACACGTTACACCACGAAGATATAAGAATCATCTCACATTTAGGTATAACATAATTATAGAAGTATAGATGATTATTCATAAGAATAGATCATCATATTCTGTTAAGCATCACTGCTTCTGACCCACACCAGATCGTTTGGTAACACACCCAAACTGACCGACACAAGATCTAACCCACATAGGATCAGTATAAATTGAACCACACAGGATCGCTGAGTACTGACCCACATAGTATCTGACCCACATTAGATTGGTATGCGCTAACCCACACGGGATCTGTTGTTCTTTCTTCACTTTACAGCCTGCCACATGATTCCTCACACCCAGTGCACACAAGTTACATAGATTATACCCCTTGAGATATTTTTAGTACTTATACCACCTCTAAACTCCAAAATTTAGTAACTTAAATTACCATCATATTGTAAGGGTTCCAACGCACCAAAAGGTGCATCAATCGGATGTTCGGTCTGTGAGTTATAAGTGTTTTAGTTCCGAGGTCTAAGTTGAATTCATATTTGATCCACTCGGACATATTCCAATGGACTCTAAAACTCGATTGGAGTATAGAGAAAGGAATATTTCAGTCCTCGGATCCTAGCACCATATACAGTTCATCAAACAAACGTGTGGTTCTCAAGATACAGTCGTTTATGTTTTTCAAGGTTCGGTTGGGCCCAGGTCCGGACCGACCCTACCTGACCCGGTCTGGGTAGAACTGGCCCGGTTCTAGTTGACCCTGCTAGGCTAGGCCACGAAGGCCTCATTCCACTATGATGAGTACTAGCCCGTCCAGCTAGGAAGGCGGACCGACCGCGTTAAGAGGGGCCCGATGTGGCAGGGCCTGCCCTAGCCTCTACCCTTGGGTGTGTTCCCCGGTTTTACCGAACGTCGGCAAGGGCCGTTCGATTTATTCCACAATGGCGTGCCATGTGGCACCTATGATTGGCTTGTAGGACCCTCTGGAGCAGGTCATGCCTCCATCTGTGGCCGGTCGGTTGGCCGGCCGCCTTCTCCAGCAGCGGACAACAGCGCGTTGCTCCACCACCCATGGCATGTGGGTGTACCGGCCACCTCCCGATCCACCGCGGCAGATGAGTTGTGGCCCGCGACCTCTGGAGGTGCGCTGGGAAAACCACCCACCTCATGCGCGGCAGGCCGTTGTGTTGACCACCTCTTTCGATCACCGCGGCTGACGAGCCGCGGTAGGTTCCTCTGACGACATGGGTGCACCACCTCTTCCCTTGTGGTCAGTCGGTGTGTCAACCACCACCTAGGTCCCTGGTAACATTGTACCAGACGTCTTCCATGGAGAACTCATGGGGTAAAAAAGGTTTTCCATGGTCTGGTATGGGTTCCTTAGGCTCGTTCCCTCCATGTTAGCTTGTAATCTTGAGGGGGATAAAGGGGGTTCAATAAATTCACTAGATTTTAAAACTAGAATCATACCCCTACCTCGTAAACCCATTGGAGAACGTTCATGCATAAAGGTGGATCAGTGATCTTCACTCCTACAAAAGGATTACCCTAACATCGCATGCACATCGTCCTTCTGTTTGGGGTTTTGGTGTCGCTCATCACCACTGGCTGAAACTGGACTTGTCCTCTAAGGGCTTGGCGTCTCGGTACTCCTTCAGCACTTTGTTTATTGGTGAAGTTATGCTGACAACTTGCCCCAAGCATCATATAAATAGGGGAGGGGGAGGGTGTCTAATGGTATTTGGAATTAATGGGGGCTTATTAAATAAAATGCTTCCCAATTCTCCAATGATACTGTTACATAGGAATGGAGTTCAAGCCATTTAATGTCTTGACACATCGCTGGTCCCACCTCCTCTTGTCCATTGGAGGATAAAAATGAAAATAAAATAATAAAATTATTTTATATTATAAACATTAAAACTTAACTTTTTCTCTAGACCTACTACGGTCAAATTAATTTTTCCCTTAAGCCAATCCTGGTGATGAAAATTCAACACTCCCCTCATATTTTTAATCTAAGCACTGGTTAAAAAGAAAGAAAACACCGTTAACGCATTTACTGAATATTACATAAAAAATATTAGCAATTAATTTCTGTCACACCGGACCTCGGATTCATGCGCTGTCAATTTTTTCATACTCATAATAATTCCATATAATATAAAAAAATTACATGGAAATTCTGGGACTTTACATTATACTTGAAGAAAATTTTGAACCCAACCTCTATTAAAATTCACAGAGAATGCTCTTAAAAAATATTATAGGTCATAAATTTACCTATAATATTATCCACTTATGTATGTATGATATTCATGGTCAAATATAAACATTTTTTTCAATTTTTAATGAAATGTTATCTAGAAAATTGAAGTAATATTTAAATCTCGATTATATAGTATTGAGAGTGGTACTCTAAGAAACCTCACCACTTCCTTACTATTTAACCTAGAAAGATGATCTATAGTGAGACCTTCTCTAATAGAAATGAAATATTTTTAATCTATAAGAAAAATGAATAAAACCCATATATAAATCATCAATTTATTTTTATTTTTATTCTCACAATAAAATACATAGTGCTCCTTTCCCATTTCAATAAAGTTGCGGGTATGGATTTTAACACCACTTTAGACATTTTTCTCTCAATATTAAATTGATGGAATACCATGCACCAATTTATATTCTTTATGATATATCCATTTATGTTATCCAACAAAAAAAATATATTTATGATCTCTATACATCATCAAACTTCAAGGAGGAATGTATATTGATGAAATATTTGTTTCATGTAACCATTCCGTTTCCAATTTTTTTATTGATAGGACACAAACTATGTTCATGAATTAGGTCATTGCATCATTATAATGATTGAACTCTGGATCATTCCATCTTTTCACTTGTAAGTATAAATTTTACTTTTGATAAATTCTTATATTCAAAACAATAAATAAATTAATAATTATATAAAAAAATAATTTCTTTCTCCCTCTCTTATGAATTCATAGTATATCCTATAAAAACATTATATATTGGACCTCATTCTATTCATCTCTAAGAAAACCATGCTTAATCCTTCTGACTAATTAAATCATAATATTTGTACACCATCCCATGGTGGTAAAGTATGGGGTAGTTATAATCATTCATTACTTTTATCCATGTCCTCAATAATATATTAATGTCATTTAAATTTAATATATACATCATGCTTTTATGATATATATATATATATTACAAATTTCATAGTGTAGTTAATTCCTCCTTATTGTTAATGAAAAAACTATAATTTATTATTCAAAATAATGAGTTTTTTAATTTCAATCATAAACCATATATTGGAATGAGGCATATCCTAGTACCATTTCATCTTAAATTAGAGAAAATATTCATCCCTTTATTAATGTACAACTATACATAAAAAACTTTTCGACATAACTGGGTTATGTGAGAAATGTCACACTAACCAACCATCTCTTACATTCATTGATATTTTATTGATATTCACATAATTAAAGGATCATGGATCCAATCCATGCTATCATGGTTAGTGGATTTGATAACCGTGATAAATTTCTCTCAAATCATCAATGGTTTCCTTCCACAAAAAGAATCATATAAATTTTAGTTAGTGTGGTTGGTATGGGAAATCTTTCAATAATATTCATCATTAAGGGATCCACTGATATACCATAGATATAAATTACATGAACCAAGAATGAATCCTTAATTAGATAAAATACATATTTATGGAATTTGCCTTACCATTTCTATTTCCTAGAGGTCTTGAAATGAATCCTCCAATTATCTTCATGTTATTATTTACTTTTAGAATATATATATATATATATATATATATATTCTATGAAGTTTAATGCTATAAAATCATAGTAAAATATAAATTCAATATTAATTTGATCGAAATATATAAATGGGGAATTTGAAAAGTTGAAATTATATAATTATTAATTCATAGTTTCTATAACTCAAAAAAATTATTGTCTTAGATATTCCCTAATAATTTTACCATTAACTGATGATATGAAGATCCCTTGAAAATCCTTAAAAAGTATTAACTTCCTAAAATTTGATCAAAAAATCATCAATACAATGAATTTGATACATATTATTAATAATAATACATTAATTTCCTTTATAATAAATGAAATGACACATTTACCCATCCATTTTCATTGAAAAAAAGAACATGTGTGCCCCATAGAGACAAATTTGGCTAGAAGAATCCTATATGAATAATTTACAGGGGTTTCTTCTTTAATTACAACAACCCAATTGGGTAAATTCTATCTATATTATTTCAAATAGTTGTATCATCATGTACAAGTTTTATAAGAAAATAAACGTCATCATTTTGGGTAAGATAAGGAAACTATTTAGGAAATACAATACTTAATTCATTCACGATAGGTATATATTCTTTTTTTATTTCCTCCTTAATAATTAGACATTTATACCCCTAATTAATAGGTGGGAATACCAAAAAAATTGAGGTAATTTCATTTATAAGTTCATATTTATCCACACATAAATATGAAATCATGGGTTTACTTGGAATATTAAATTTGAATTCCCATCCAAATAATTTGATATAAGCTCTATATAGTGAGATACAATCCAATAAAAAATCAAATGAAATTAAACTATATAGATAATCAAAATATTTTTAGTAATCACATTCTCACGAACTTTTATCATAGAAGAGTAATTGTATTGAGATGTGGTCTTCGTAACACATGGTTTCATCATTGATAAATCAACATTAAATTATTGAGGTAGAAATATGAAACACCTAATTAATTCATCATATAGAAAAGAGTGGTTAAAACTAGAATAAATTTTGAAATTTTCAATTCTATAACAGAAAATAAGTTTACCTTTAATCATCTCATTCCCAACACCTATATTAGCATCTGTTATCACATGGCCAATCCGTTTATATCATGGATTATGAAGATGTAAAATTTGGTTGTTGTCATTGACCCTTCGATTTAGAAATTAATTTTCATATTTTCTATACAACATGTAGATATATTAATAGAGTGTGGGTGGTGCATTAAACTGAAAGTTCCCCACAATATTTTCATTAACATGCGTCTTTTTTACTCTTTGTAATTCACTTGAATTCAATTATATTCTTGAATCATTAGTCAATCCCTATATGAAAATTTCCCCAATGCTTATTTCAATTATTTTGGACTTGGTAATTTTCCATTGAATGTGTGATCAATTTTTCATTGTGATTAATGATTAAAAAAAGAAGAGTGAATTTCAATACTTATTATGTTTTCCTCATAAGATTCAATACCTTCATCATCCTTCTACATAAGATTATTGAATTCCATTTTTATTTTCAGTTGATGAATTTGGGGAATGTACTTTATGAAAAATAAACTCTTAATATAATCTCCTTCCATAGAGTAAATTACATCCTCTTATATTGTAATCATAATAAGATTTCACCATTTTTATGATTTGATAGATAATGATTCACTTCCATAATTTTTTTTAAATTATCTCTGGATAAAAAGATAGATTTATTCAATAGGAATTATCCATTGGTTGGTAACTATTGTATAATATGACCTATTAAAATAATGTGGATGTTTCCTCATAGAATAATAAAAAAATTCTTCTTTTATCTTTTGGATGATCATTATTATTTATAGATTGATAGAGTTACACTGGAATATTAATAGTATTTTTCATTCTATCTCTGAGGCTATTTAATTTCTCCAACATAAAATACATTTCATTTCCCTCCACATTCATTTGAAACATGATTCCTCAGAGTTCTAATAATTAAATAAATATAAGTCTAATTTTTTATGAAATAAGGTAGAATAATTTTACTGAGTGTTCATATAATCACGAACACCATTCCTATAATGTCTTAAATTTTGAAACCTTCTTATCAATCTATTACACATTTATGTTCATCCAAGATAAATTTTATTTAAATAAAGTATTCCAAATTTTCAGTCCTTATATTCTTTATAACATAATCTGAAAAAATAACTAAACCCTCATCTAACAACAACTAATGTGACCCAGGTGTAAATGATATAAATATTGACTCTGTTCAGATGAATATTAAATTCATTTCACAATAATATACACTCAATGACCACAAATATTTTTTGTACATGAAGAGTAGAAAAACAGTCAACTTATTTCATGAATTATATTAAACATCACCCAAACAAATTCTTCTCTCATGGTAACCTTCTTATACATATACTATTTGTGCCCATTATTTACAACATTCGATAAAATGCAAACATATAAAGGGGTGATTTCAAATATTCAATAAGGGTAAACAAACAGTATATTAATAGATGATAATATTAATGAATAAGATAATTCTAAAAGTATTAAATTGTAGTCATAAATTAAAAATATTATTCTTAATCTATCACAGATCCAAAATCATGAGTAACATAATAATAATTAATTTTATTAAAATAAATGGTTCATAGGAGTTAGGAATCATAACTAATATATCACAAGCCATGAGAGCTTATCATAATTATATGAACATGTCATAGGGATTTTAGAATAATTATAATCTTTTAAAATCATTTCTTTAGTCAGGGTTCACTTCTAGAACATTCATAGTGGATAAAGTGACACATTGTATTAGGTTCACTCACCATTCCACAATTTCCTTATTCAATATTCACTCCCAATACTATCATAGTAGACAGAGACCCCTTACATTGTTGGGTTAACTCAACATTCATATTTATATTTTCACAGATGATATTTAAAATTACCCAATGAGTTAAAGAGATTTAATGGACCCACAATTTATATAATGATAAATATATATATCTGAGTGTGTGACACAAGATCCTAAAAATATCGATTAGTTCATCATAAAAGAAACTGTTGAAATGAAACAATTTTTGAATGTTTTTCTCAACACATAGTAATATTCTATCCAAACTATTAGTATAGATAATAACATTAGATCACATCCCCAATGAATTATAGGAAACATCAATGGATCCTAACAAATATAAAAAACCAGATTAAGAGGGAATTCAAATGATGTCTTCAAAACATGTGGAAAATATCATTCCCATCTGAAAAAAAATATTAAATCCAAATTCAATAAATATTGATAAAAATATTTTCATTCAAAATAGCCATCAATTCATATATTTCAATCTTAAAAAACAATGATTATTATGGAATAAGAATCCCTTATTTTATTAAGGTTAAAACATTGATTAATTTCACAACTTTGGTGAATAATATAAAATTAACTTATCTTGAAAATGATAAGAATATTATTTTTAAAACATTTAGAAGAAAGAAAAATGTGGTTGAAAATGAATTTAAATAATCATTTTATAATACAAAATAATGTTCCATAAAATATTTTTAAGAACATAAACATAAATGAACATTTTCATCGATTAAAGAGGAAATATGGTCAACATTTATTAAAAAGAATTTTCTAGATCATTTTGAGAAATAAAAAAAGGAATATCTATTTTTTAGTCCATATAGTATTGTACAGTGAAATAAGCATGGGTTTGAATTAGGTTATACAATTCATATTAAATTAGACAAATTTTCTTTTAACTCGCACTTCCCTCAAATGGATATTGTTCTCTCAACATTGAGGGTCACATACTATATTAGTTTTTCAAGAAATTGATATTATTCAAAAAAATACTAGCACTTTGTCATTAGAAATTTTATAAGGTGAATTTTACCCATTTTTCTGTCAATGAATAAATTAAATAGATACAATATAACTTACATGGTTTATCCTCATTGAGATACTCTAATGTAAATGAATTAGTGATGTTCCATGTACCAAATCCTAGTTAAGAAAAATAGTCTTCAAATGAGGTTTTAGTTGATTCACTTCTATCCTAAGAATAAAACCGTACAAGGTTTTGGGTCAACTCACTATAACCTAAGGATCACTGCCTTCTCACTACCCTTCTTCCTAGTCAATCAATTATCCAAGAAGATATCTACAATTTCTATCAACATGAAGGTACCTTCCTCTGAATCACTTTATTTGATTGTATCATCAAATATATGTAGATGATCAATTTTAATCCCATCCGTATAGTCATTCATAGTTATATTAATTCCATAATGTTTTAGAACCTCGTCTTCTAGAATGTTATAAGGATAACTCTTGTTATTATTATTGCAAAATAATTCCTTCATATTCTTTAGTAGTGAATTTAATGGATGTCTAAACCTTCTTAAACATCCATATGACTCACCATAGACACATCACATCCTTTTATAGTTTTTATATGAAATATAAATTGGTCTATCTCTCTCTCTCACTCTCTCTCCCTCTCTTTTCTACCACCTTCTTCTATTCGCCTTCTTATAAAATGAGGTATCCTTCCTAATCAAATATAAAACCTTTTAAAATAATTATGTCCCATTAATGAAACCTATAATTCCATAATTATTTCCATTGTGACTTCCTACAAGATCTATATAACTGTAGTCCCTAAAAAAATTCGTGGTAAAACTTCCTAATTTTAATTTAAATTAAATATCAATAAATTCAACTTATTAATAATGAAATATCTAATTTAATACTGATTAAACCAAGATCTAAATTCTATCCCTATGGTGTTTTAAACATTTATTATTTATTCATGAATAAACATAATCATGTCAGGTTTATTTGTTACATATCTAACTAATACACCCACCAATACAAATTTCCTTAAAATACCATAATGTGGTCCTATTATATTTTGGATAACATGCCTTCAAACCAAGATAGCACCATGACCTATCAGCCCTTTTACCATCGTCTATAGAATCTGAACAATACACTTCCTTTTTTTAAATCAAACCACGAGCATCATGACACTAATTTTGGTTTCATTATACCCTACATGTGAATCATGAACTCAAAATAGTTTTTACGATAATGTATTTTCAAACCCATGGTTGTTCTAAAATCACAATGGAATGAGTCATGGTATATTCAACCAATAGGTGATCATGTTTCTCCCCCAACTCTTCAATTAACACCATGATCATTGAAACTCATATCTAACATTCCTAAGCTTCCCATTATTTTGGAGGTTCTCTAAAATTTAAGTATGGGGACCACCAAGGTGTGGCTTGTTTCAGCCATCCAATGTTGGGAATCTACGTCAATACCATGTTCATAAACCATGGAATGGTTTCACCAACCTACATGTTCAACATAACAACTCCCATGGACCACTGTGTTGTTTTTACCCTTTTTGGAAACATCAAAACATCATGAATATGTATTATGTGCTATGACATGTTCATTATCTAACTAGACAGTCATGTTGTGGTGATATTAAAAATATTAAAAATACTATATAAAATGTGAATATTTTTCATAAATAAAGAAATAACACCAAAAAAATGTCTCTGATGAGAATTTTGAGACGACCAATAAATCTATAATGTGGTTTTCACATAATCCATGACATAATCATCTTGTACATGAAGTGTCTGGTTTACGATTTTTTGACGGAATATTTTAAAATAAATTAAGTAAGTAATTAGTTTATTTCTTTAATTAATCTAATGAGATAATTTTCTCAAAATATATCATGTTTTGTTGAATTACATGAGGTTAGCTATATAACTCTATTGAATTAGAGGATGGACATCTCTAGTGGTGAGAGTGCCGGAAGATTTCTTCAGGACCATGGATTAGAAATCAGAGTATCGTAAATATCATCATCATCAAAGGAGTTCATGGATCTCATCAATGAATTTAATTTGGAATCAACCGTCATTAGTAATCAATCCATACATGTGGTATGGAATTTATTTTATTTGGATTTATAACTATTGATTATACCATATCAACTATGAATCGATTCATATAAAAATATTTTTAGTTCATCGGTCTATGTTTATGAGAATGGATTTTTTCATCCCGTGATTGGGAATTTTTATGCTAGTTGAAACCCAGTTGTTATTATTTGTTTATATTCCTAACAGAAACATATTCAGTCTAATTTGAATATCGGACAAGGACTTTTTCTCTTTTTGAATTTATTGCATTTCTCCTACCATTGATCGAATATTGATCAATCATATTTATTTTTACACACATTATTAAAAATAATATATTATTGATCATTGAATAATTATTCTTTTCTAAAATGAATTGATACTATAGGATAATATTCTGGATCTATGGTTCGAAATAAATTAAATTATAGTGATGGATGATATGGTGATGGATTTAAGGAATCCTGTTTGTTGGATATTTTCTGTGATATGATGTGATGATAGAATATTCTTGTACAAATTGGGTGGAAAAATGTTATTCACTGATGATTATAAGTCTTGTTAAATCTATGATACATTATTTATTGTTGATTTTTTAATAAAACAAGTGGTGATTATGTGGAATTAGAAACCTATGATGAATTCTAGGATTTAAGGAAAATTTAAATTAAATTGTATGTATTATAAATGGATACACATTATGTGGTTCCCTATGAGTGGTGGATAGGTATTAAATGATGATTTGTGTATCAAACATTATCAGGTTTCCCCACAGACCCTCTTCCCATTAAATGACTAGCTCATCTTATATGGTCAATAAGCCATCTAATCCCACTCATTATGTGGTGTAATCACAATTCTTATAACTGATATGGATCAATATATTTTAGGGAGTACCCTCCTAGGAGACTCTGTTTCCCCACATGTTATGTATAGTAGGGAAAACACCATGTACCAAGGATGGTTTATAGTAAATAGTATATGGAACACATGGAGTTCCAAACCCTCTATTATAAGAAATTTATTTTAGGGAACACACCATTTTATAATAAAAATTCATGGGAACACACTTGATCATAGATAATATACAAATCCACCACTATATTGCATGGCCCCATATAAGAGTACATGAGCTTTACTAGGTGGCCCTTGATGAATTCCAATCCAACCTCTACAATATATTAACCTAGGGTGGACACACCATGTATCTAGTGGTAGACATGGAATGTGAGATAATGAGGGAAGGAAATTTTTGGACTCATAAAGACATGTCGTGTACCCCATGGTCCATTGAAGGTCCTCCTTCATGAAATATTAGAGACCTTGATCTTCAGAAATAGGCATCAACTTCATAGAAACTCATTTTTGGGACCATGAGTAGCTTATACTGGGTAATTTTACATATATGATATTATAGTGTCTTTTATTTCCTCATAATACATACATAATGAGGTGATGATATTGGGACTCTTCTCTTAGTGATTCATACCTTGTAGCGATGATCTGGAGTGAACATCGAACTATTACCAGGGTTAGTAACCCCTGTGTACCACCAAGGAACAAGTCCCCAATACTCTTAAAAATATATTTTTCAAAACCTCCCATACTAAATTAGGAATGAGACTATTATAAATGGAGTGGAACCCTCTATCTTTGATCTCTAGGGGGAGTGTTTTCTTGTATTGTTGTGCAATATGATGGTAATTAGAGATCAACCTTTGGATTTGTTTTCCAATAAATAATGCTTAGCTTGTTGTGGATATGTAGATCCCCATTCTCTCATTTTTTGAGAATATTATTGAACATATCTTTTTTATTATAGTTGTTTCGTTCCATATCATGATTGACATTCATTGATGGTGTTAAGTTGAATACTCTCTCCTGATGTGTAGTGTATGGTGATTCTGGGGTGTCCTATATGGAATGAATATAATCAAAACTATATGAAATATTCCCTCACATGTTGTGTCTAATACGTACAAAATTGTATTAGGTTGAGTCCTATGTGGATTAAATGTAGGTTGATATTACTTTAGAGGTTAATTGTGCTAGACAATCCTTATATGGATCCAGGAGTTCCTTTTGGGTATCTTACCCAATGTTTCTAGTATATTGGGCTATTTTCTAGTTTTTTTGTGATATTATTTGGACTTTTAAACTTTTTATGTACTACATGTTTTAATCAGACTTTTGATAGTTTTTTTACTTAATCTATAGTATATGTTTCTTATCATTTTTTATTATTCTGGTGTATGGAGAAGTGTGTGTGTACATGTACTTTAGGGTATAGCCTACCGTATATAATACAGGCCTACTTAGAGCAAGTCACCATTCCTTAGCCTTTTTTGGTTTGCATAGGGTATAAAACTTATAATATCAACATCCATGCATGCCCTAGTGGGTCAGGCCATGAGATAGTAGTATTGGAGGGGGTCATTATATGACCATAGGTTGGATGTTTTCTATATGAGAGGTTTTGGTTGGCGAACTAGTGAAAAAAAATTATGTGTCTCAAGTATGAATTTCTTGATAGGATACCAAATTTTTATATAGATTCCAAAATTTATATTCACCAACACTCAGAAATCTATCTTTTTGAATCGACACATATGGGAACTAGATATAGTGAAAACAATTTCACATGCAACACATAGGAATGGGTTATGGTTTCTATGTCTATTTAGAGTCGACTTCCCAAATATTCTCTATAACCATCATATCTATTTTTAATTGTCATGTTTTATAAGCAAATACATTCAACTAGGATTATAAATAATTAAATGATGATTAATAATTAAGGAAAGGGGCCTCGTTTTAGGTACCCACAAATTCCTAACATGTTTCCTCCATAAGGGCATCAAGAAGTTCTACAACCTATTGATTAGTACATGGATCCACCTTAAATGATATATGAATATAATCATCTACATAACGTGAATTTGATGGCTTTAGTGGGTGAAAAATGTGTAACATGTGGGATAAAAACATTTCAAGTGTTCCAAAAAAATTACCTCACAATTATTTCAATGATCGAGACCCTCATAAAATAATTTATTAGATTTATGTAGTTGTCTATATTTTTTAGCTTCTGTGGAAAATGAATGATCTGATATTTAGGCACTCAAGAAGTCTTCTTTATGGAGATGTTGTTGTTTCTAGAAGTAAAAGATTATTAAAAAACTATATTGACTATGCATCGAGGGGTCTTAATATATACATCATCAAACATTCATGGTGATCCAAACCTGGTTTTTGGGAATTAGATGATGTGTGAGAGCCTATGGTGTGGGTGTCCCACTGGTGTAGGACACCTCTTCATGTTGTTCTTGGTAGTGATACATATCCAAGTGTTGCAAGATGTTGGTAGAGCCTTGTGTTGGTGATTTTGGACTTGCATTTGGTCATGTGAGGAAGGGGGTTTCATTCCCTACCAAGACTCATTATTATGATGAAATTTGGAACCATGATGGTGAGTCATTTTCACAAAAAATAGTAAAATTTCATGGTGTGGTGGATTAGTTCCTTTGACATGTATATATGAAATTTCTGTAATCTTTTAAGGTGATTGGGTGATCCCTAGTTGTGGTAAACATGTAGCAAAGTGAAAGGATGTCTTTTGGTGGTAGGATCATGTGGATGGAATGTTCGATTATGTTTCTAGTTAGAACATATGTCTTCCTTGATCCATATATTGTTTTATCCCTAATTCATAATAAAACTTTCACTGAATGTATGCCTTATTCAATATGTAAGGATATTAGTAGAGGAAATTTTCAAAAACCATATGTTTGGAGGCTCCAGCAGATAGGATTAGTGATCATACACTTGTATCAACAATGTTTCCTAAATCATAGAGGAGAGATAGAATCTCAAGGAGACTCTCTATTTCATCATCGAGATCATGTTATGTTTTCCTCAGTATGGACTTTCTTTCTTCAACCCAATATCAGTTTTCTATTACATGTTATCATTGCAGTTTATCCGAGTTCTGGGATGGAATTTTACATCCAAAGTGTGAAGGAATCCCAAGAAATATTGGATGAGCCCATATGCATGAGTTTAAATCCAATTTCTTATTAGTTAGCTAGTCTATCCCATGGAGCAGTAGATGATATGAGCTTTCAATTTCCTATAATATTGGAGAGGTATAAAGAAATATTTCTAATGTATCTACCAAACATACCAACCCATAAAAATATTATTCTATCAATATAACTTTATATATAGATGAATCGATACATAGGCAGGCTAATCATAAGTTCTTTTGTAGCCATGATAAATGAAGGGGTAGTTGGAGATGTTTGTAGAGCATGGGATTTTTCATGTCCTGGTGTTTTAACCTTCGAATACCTGTTTATTTTGTCTCATAGGTGTATTATATATTGATCTTAAGTGAGGAATGAAATCACCTAAAATAGATGGCTATCCGAGTAGAGTAACCACCTCTGGGTATCAATAACTTCTTCAACTAATGATTACTGGAAATGTGGTTCTCAAGGATTCACCTCATAATAGGTTATCACCTACTCCGTATTATAAATTTTAACATACTCGTGGTGTAATTATAATTCTTATATACATTCTTTAAGTTCATGGTGATACCTTTCAGTATTCTAGACACCCTAGTGGTGTTTTTGAAACATATGAGAATGGTCCTTCAACTCTTCTTGGATTGGTTCACTATCATTTTCAATGATGTCATCCATGTGTAATTGGTGTAGGTGGTGGAGCATGTAATAAAATTATTGAAATTTCTAGATGCTCTATAGGAGTACATGATTAATGATCATATATCAAATATTTTATTTTATTTTTAGGGAGTCTCCTTTATGGGATATGACTTCAATGAAATGGGAGTGATAGAGGACCCTATAAAGGTTGAGGAAGTTCCATCTTGGGAGACACCTGAAATTGTGGAAGTGATGGAAGAATATCATATTATTGATTTCTATTTACTATTCTTGAGAGATGTTTTAGTGAAATTATCCTCTTAGAATATAACACTATTGGGTGAGTTCAGTGTTTTGTATGACCGGTCGGTGGTTATTTCCCTTCAACGTCTTCGTCAATCTGTGGAGGCACAACTAGGGTAATTTGATTGTGATGTTTTTCATGATAAGATTTTCCATTAAAAATTTCACTATTTATTTTTAGAATTTGTGGAGAACAACATAATTCTTTAAGGATAGATTATTACAGTAGTTGTTCTATGATATTAGGTTGTTGTGGCACTTTGTATATTCCATTAGAGGTACACCCAGGAGAGGTGGGATAGTATCAGGACCATTTGGCCTTGGGTTTGGGGTCCAAGGATGTTGTATCATTTTTCAATGTTTATATATTAATGAAACACCAAAAAGAATTTAAGGGACTAATTACTTGAAGGGTAGTGTAGATGAAAGGGTATCATTGTCGTTATTATGTTCCATATTTTACATTTAGAGAGAGTTCATGCCACAATAGAAGAAACTGTAGAGCTACTCACCATGTTTTCCATAATGATAACCATATGATGGAAGAGATCAGTATAGTGTTTGTGATGAATATTAATAAAATATATATTTTATCTTCATGGAATTACAACAAAAATCACTTTCCATTATAATGATAAATTCACATCACTATTACGGAGAGGATATAGTGGGCCTTTGGGAATCATTTGTGGTTGAGAAATAATTTTCTATCCCTAAGAAGCATTAAAAGTAAGATCATTCCTATTAATTAGAGCATACAGCCGGTTTTCATGTTAATTTAGGTCATATTGACAAGGATTATCAACTATTGGTGGAGTTGACAAAGATAAATGGCTACCACAAAAACATCATTGCATCACCATTTAAGGTGATGTATTGGATTGCCTATGGGTCACCATTGTACAAGTTTGATTCACATAGAACAAAATATTATATGGTAATAGTTGGTTCTAGTGATGGTTGAAAAAAGATTCAATTCTTACAAGGGATGATGAGGACATCCCAGTGACGTCAAGAGTCTTATGTAGACCGATGATCAAAATATTTGAATTTCAAAAAGTGGGTTATGTTTATAGAGATCTCCCCATTTATGGGGATTTATTATATATTGAAAAATGAAACATACTATCTCCATGTTTTATTTTCCATTTTTTCCCTGTTATTGTGTAATGTTAGTGAGTTAGTGTACCATTTGGCCATAAAACCACTGTTAAACTGGTTGCACAATATAATCCAGGTGTTAAAGATGATGTGATATGTGAATGAAAAATTGAGGATTTAAACCAGAGTAAACTAAAAATTAAGGATGGACTTACCTTTTTGAGGAATTTTAGGATCCTAATAGAATTTTAGAACCAATAGGACAAGCCCATTTTTTGAGAAGTTCTCCCATCTAGTGCATGTTTTTTTATAGCACAATAAACTTTATGAGAGATCGTGGGAGTGGGGCACCCATTTGAGAAATTAGTATCCTCACTTTTGTGTAGTCTTTCACATTTCAAGGTGAAAACCATGATGGTGGTGAAATATAAAGAATATATTTTAACACATTAGAATCCATTAAACCATACTTTTGAATATATGGGATAAGTTGGTATGGAATTATACAACCCCTAGATCCATCTTGTTGTGATACAAAAAATATAAAATATATTATATAATAGATGGGTCTCTTTTCTAAAATAAATGAATAACTCAAAAATGATGTCTCGTATGGGAATTTTAATACCACCATTAAATATAGAATGTGGGGACTATCCTAAGAATGAAAAAATCTTTTTGTGTTCTTGGATTTTTTTTTAAAGAGTGGTTGTTAGAGTATTTATAAATAAATAAAATAAATAAATAAATTATTTTATAAATTAATATCCTGACCTAATTTCCCTTATATGATGCCTCTTATGGTGAATTCCAAAGGGTTATCCACATAACCATATAGAGTGGGAGGATAGAGAACTCTGGTGGTGATAGAATTTGTAGGTGGTTGTAGGATCATGAATTGATGATCGAAGTACTACGTGGATCATCGCAATTGAAGGTGTTCTTGGATATCACCAATGATAGTGATATTGAATCATTCATCATTAGTAATTGATCAAAACTCAAGGTAGGGAATTTTTTTATGAGAATTTATCCATTTTTATCAAATATAAAACATGAATAAATCCTTCTAGAAAATTTATTTTCACATTGATTGTTTTTTAAATGTATGTATATTTTTATTCATAGACAAGGATTTTATATTTTTTAGTTAATCCTTGATTAGATTTATATTAACATCACCCTTATAGAAATATATTTTGGTCAACTCAATAAACAAATGATGTTTGTTCCCATAAATGTGTTTTGTTAATTTTTACAACCATTCATAACTCATTCATTGACGGTATTTTTTTGTGTCACAAATTAAAAAATTACTAATAATCGATCATTGTGAAACAATCCATTGACACAATAGATCAATACTATGATTTGGTGATTTATAATTTTATAGAAGTTCAATTATTATGAAAAATCATTGAATGGTGGATCAAAAAGGTCATGGTCATGGGATTCATTTTAATGATACTTTGAAATGGCCTGAAATTATTTAGTGGATTATGTTGCATGAATATAGCTGTAAATGATAAAAATGATTATCCAAGCCTAGATAAATGATTATCCCAATATTTTTTGGATTATTATGAGGAAATGGTAGTGCAGGTGAAACACATGATGCATTCTAGGTATTTTGGAGAATTACATACTGCACTCCGTGTAGACCAGAGGGATATACATCATGTAGTTCCCTCTAAGTGGATGTAAGGGTTTATTTGATGAGTTAGGTATAAAATATCATGTGGTTTACGTAAACAAAGTGTTTAGAATATTCAACCTACTCAGCATATACATGGATTATATTCCCAGGAGGCCATGTGATCCCACATTCCATGTGTTAAGATAACTTATTATGTCACCCTAATGACTCAATGTGTCTTATAGAGTAGATTCCAATGAGACCATGTGGCCTCACACATCATGTATAGTGGGGTACACCCCATGTACCTCGGATGTTACATGGTATAGAGAATAAAACACATACAAAGTTTCATATCAACCCCTACATGATGTATGTTTTAGTGAACACATCATGTACTTTAAAAATTAATGAACATAAGACTAGACATGGCTAGTGAATTTGAGCACAACCATTGTATATAAGAATAAGATATGGTACACATGCATTATGTGAGGGAAAACACCAAGTTCCATCCCCATCTTATCATTTTTTGAACCCATAGTTGACGTATTATATATCTTGAGGAAGACCTCAAGTATGATACTATGATACACATACAATTATAGACTCAGAGGGAAATGTAGTGTACCCTACAACAAATTTTTTTACACCTTTAAGTCACGTTATGTATCTTAATATTAAAACATACATATATCACTCTTCAAAACTCATTTTTGGTCCCATTATTAACTTATCAAAATAATTTTCTCTATAAAACATGATGGTATCCTTATTTTTAGGAGTAGGGAAATGATGTAAGGTTCCTCTAGCATGAAATTTCTCTTTTCAATGCTTAGCTGATAATAGTGATAGTGTAAGATCATCTGAGTGTATCGCTGTTTGAATTCCACTATTTCAAAAAGTCACAAAACACCCACACTCTTATATTTATTGTGTTGGAGACCTCCCATATGAAAATGTGTGTGGATCCTCTATTCACGGAGTGGATCCTCCCTTATCATCGAGCACTATCAGGGAGAAGGTCCTCCACTATAGATTGAAACCATCGATTGTGGTGTGTAGTTGTCTGATGTGGGCCCTTGACATGGATTCTTGACAGGATAGACTAGACTCATAGATAGGATATAGATCCCCTCTAATATGGAGAATAATGGGGAGGTTTTGGCCCTCCATAAGGATTTTTATGGTTATTCAAGATGATAGAAAGAAGTGATGTACCTTTGTAGCTATAGATCAACTCAACATTCTTAGATCGATGTGAAGATATGGATGCACTTTATATCATTATTTTCGATTCTCATTGTGCATAATAGGTTTATGATTATGGTTTTTGTCTCATATTTTTATTGGAATGCCTTTATGGTGATGAGCTTAATACTCTATCATGATGCATTGTTCTTGGTGGTTTTAATGTATCATATAAGGATTGTATATAATCATCTATGTATGGTCTCCACCCATACATGTAATGTCTTATAAAGATGAATGACCATTCATTGGAGTCCTATGATAACCATTATTAGTTAGCGCTTCATTTGGAGAATATTTGTACTAGAGAAACCACATATGGATACATGAGTTAATTTTGGGTTTCTCTTCCCTTGTTTATAGTACGTTGTTTTATTTTTGTATATTTGGTGGGATTGTATTTGTCCCTTTTAATATTTTTATAATAATTATTATTCTATGATGTGGGATAGTCTTTATGGATTCAAATATTAGGTATATATTTTTGTCATTTTGGAATTAAGATGGTGTATAGAGATGTGTGTATGTGTACATGTACTTTTGGATAAGGCTTCCCATGTGTGTTATATGCCTACTCAATACTATTTACAAAAATATGGCCAATTGGAGTTGGGAATGGGGTGTCATACTTTGATTATCACCATCCATGAAGGACCAAGTTCATCTTATCCTGATTCAAATTCTTCGTATCAATGGTACCTCCTATAAAAAAAATCAACAAAACCAACAAGAATAAATCTTTCTACTACAATCTACCCATTTTTTAATTATTTTTTTACAATATAACCAAACATTTAATTTCAAATATTTTTCCCATTTATTAATATATTGAATAGGTCCTACTCCATGTATATTTTTTTCATATTTTTATCCACCTTTGGGAGATATTTTAATTGGTCCCCCTTCAGGAATAATCATATTCCTTCTGAGATAACACCCACAATTGGATGGTCTCAACTCATTGTATATTCAATACTTTCTCCCAATTTATTTTTCAAAGGAAACTCTAAGAAATCTCAACTCCCCCGGTATTTTAAACTTCTAAGGGACTATACCCATGTATTTAACTCCCATATTAAGGATAATAGAACATAATTATCTTATATCATCTCCCTTGTTAACATATATTCATAATTTGGCACTAAAAGAACTATTTATTAGAAAAAAATTCTATATACAATTGAAAACAATATTTTGTTGGAGTTTCTAACTCCAGAAATCCCCAAAAGTATATTTAAATTATTGTAACACTTTCTATAGAGATGCAGTAACAATGTATCCCATTTCAAATTATTTTCATCATAAATCTTATATTCCTACTAATTCTAGGATTGGAATGGGTAACAAAACTCATTGAATATTTCCTCAGAGTTTTAAATATCACTCATGAATATTATAGAAAACCCATTTAATCATTGTATTTTCCATAAATCAATACCCAATATGCATTTTATATTACAATTTGAAACTCAGTCCATAAACACATATTAATTCTTTATTTTAATTGAATTTTAAATAAAATAAAATCCAAGGATTTAGGGGTTGAGTTTTATAATAAGATTAGGTATACAAATAAATAATCATAAATATAAGAAAATCATATTTGTTTAAAACTCCACATTGTTATCCTATCTCTTATAGATGTTAAAATACTTAATAGTATAGTGACCCATACATTTAATATAATGATATTACAACCTAATAGATTAATATTCCTTACATAATATTTTTATTGGAAAAAGAATCATTTCGGACTTGTATCATTGAAAAAATGGAAACATAATCAACTAGTTCATAAAATATCTACATCATCTCCCACTTATTCATTCATAAATATCACCCTTCTTAGATATATTGCATTTAATATCATTATTCATAACATGGGGAAAGGAATACTATGAAAATGGTAATTATTGATTCTCAGTAAGTGTAAGCAATATATGTATCAATTATCACATAGTAATAACATGAGAATATGTGTACAAGAACATGAACATAACTTTTGAAAACCATTACCTACATATTAAATATCAAATTATTAATTAATATTACAAATTGTGGGATTTCATAAGGCATGAAAAATAAGGGAATCGAAAAACATAATCCATGAAAACTTAACATGTGTAGGAGGCATTGTTCAATGGCATAAACATTATTAATAAATATCATTTCCTTAATAGTTAATGCTCATTCCCAAAGCTATCATAGTAGAATGGTATCACTCTCCAAACTGTCATAGTAGTCATGGTTCACTCCCAATATTATCATAGTGCATATAGTCCATTATTTAGTGGTTTTTACTCCCCATTCCATTAATGTTTATCTCATTATATATAAATCGTTATCAATTGAATTTGAGGGACATATAGGTCCCACCTAGCACATAATGAAAATAATTCATATGTGTTCCATAATTTAATAAATAATTCATCATATCATAACCCAAGAAAATAAATGGTTTTCAAAATCATTTTAACATAGCATAACCCATGGGAATAAAATAGGTTTCATAATTTTTTCATTTCATCATAGTAGAACGTTTCAAAAAAGAACATGTTTCATAAAAATATTCTCATAATAAAAAAATTTCATGAGAATGAATAATGATGGAATTATTGAATCATATCCCCGGTATGGTATAAGTAATATCAAGTGTTGTTTCTATTAATGAAAATAAATTCTATTAAAACTTCAATAAAACATTCTTGAGGAAAACAACATTTCCATTTTAAAATAATATAATTAAATAAATGAAGAATATTATATTTTAAAATTATGGTTTAGTGATATAAATGAATCATTAGTTAAAAAATTCTTCATGATTTTTGGAAATTCTACTCAAGACATATAAGGTTAAAAATATTCCTTCCTTACATTTTTCTAAAAAGTCACAATGTACCACTTTTGGAAAATGACCCGATGATTACATTTAAATGAGTTTTTTATATTAAAATCATTGATAAAAATGAATTTAAACAATCAAATGAGAATATTAAATTGCTTCTTTAAATTTTTAATAAAATATTGATATGGATCGAAACAATTTTAAAACAACAGGAGAAATTACTTCAATTTTCATTAAATGATATTTTTAGTATCTTTAGTAAATTGGAGAATAAAATGAAATGAAATAATATATTTTAAAGATATAATTGTATGATAAGATAAAATATATGTTTTGTTTAATGAAATATCCTACCATTTCATCATTATAGACATAGTCACAATCTATCCTGATAAACAATGAGATTATTACATAAAACCCTTAACTCATGTTTCCTTTTATTATAATGTACTATAAAATCATTTATATTAAACTTAAATTTATTATATTTATATAATATAGTCTTTTTAATACTTATAATACCTTATATAATCCATTATTATGATTTTAACACAACCTTTTATTAATAATTCCTTATTAAAAACATCATTTTTGTTGTTAACAGTTTGGTTTATCCTCAGTATTCCAGCTCAGTAGTTCCAACCATTGTACAATTATCTTTGTTACATAATATCCACATAATTAATCATGATATAAATATATTATATATACATTATATATATTTTAATAGTCATCTATAAATTTTAGAGACATAAAATTGAATTACATTGTTCATGGGGATGGTAGAATTTATATACACATGCATCATGTTTTACAGAAGGATAAAAATAAAGGTATATATTAATTAACCATTAAATGATCATTATTATTTCATATATATCATATATATTCATCAAATTGGTCCTCATTTCTATCCAAGTAACATATAAATGAAAAACAAATGTCATATCTTTTGGGAGGTGGTATTCAAAATGTATAAACAAGTAACATTATTATCTCACAAATGATTTGATAGTGAAAGGCTAAAAAATATATTATCATTAAAAAAGTATAATTTATTAATAAATATAATACATAAATGTTAAACTTATCATTCTACCCATCTATAAGAAATGTGATGAAAAATGAAATGTATACCTATGTGGTGACGGTAAACCGTACAAATACATTGGCGATACATTCACTTATCTATTTATAAGAAAGAGAGGGTATAATTTTTTTTAATAGTCATAATTACATTAATAGATATTAGGTATATTAAATGTTTTTTTTATGATAAATATCTTAGTTTTATATGAGGTAGAGGTGTATAAACTAATTTGATCATTTAAGTTGAATACCTATTCTTTAGAAAGACTCCTTTAGATCTAATATAAAGGGATTTCAGGATGGTGTTTTGGGAAGAAAAACAACTATAATGTTTCTACATGATTTTTGGAATTGAAATTGTAATATTTGGTAGAGATTTAAGGTTAAAAATTGTATAAATATCTGAGTTATGAGGTGACCATTTATAACTGAGGTGAGAGGATCTTTTAGAATTTAACAAATGATTAAATAGTAATTATTTCATCATCAAGTAAAATTATTCCAAATTGAGGAGGATTAAATTGTGAGATATGATAAAAATTTAATACCATATAAAATATAATTTACATAAATTATTTTTTTCATTTTTACACTTATTAAATTGACTATCCACTTAGATAAGAAATTTGAAGTTTAACAATAGAAACCCAATTTTCAATATTAAAGGGTTGTAATTTTTGTTTATAGGTTGAAATTTTACCCATACAAGTCCCAAATATGAAAAATTCAACCATATATTTTCATTATCATATTTCATGATTTTCATGATTTGTAAATTATAAAATATAATATTATTTTAATATAATTCCATTATTATATTTTTTACTCTATTAAATTGATTTTAGGATAAATATATAAATAAGTTTTTTAAATTTAAATATATTCTTTTAACACAACACTAACATACCATATTCACCTATAATGCTCATGACTATAAATTGATTAAATTATATAACTATTAATATTTTCAAAATCATTTATTTAATATGATAATTAATTTAATTAATAATATTTTGGTATTTTCTAAGAATTTAACAAAATTATACAATACCTAAAATTTATAAATAACATATGATCATGGTTATAATTTAATTATTCACAAAATTTATATTAATATTCATCCATCACTATTTTTTCTCTATTTGAATATATAATGGATATTTAAAACTGGGGGAGTTCTACTTTGTAACATTCAATAATTAATATAATATAAATTTAATTTACAGTGAAAATATTCCATTAAAATACTAAAAATAAATGTTAAAGTGAAAAGGTTAAAATTTCAATAATCAAATAATAATTTCGATAAATTGATTATGGCCTTATCAAATATTTTCAACCTAGATTATCCCGATTTACCCTTCAAAGAGGTGATAAATTTTACTTTGATTGCTATTCATATTTCCAAAAAATAAAAGGGGAAAATTTACCAAATTTTTACCTATTAATTATAAATATATATTCCATTTTATCAGATTAATTATCTGAAAATTTATTATATTATTTTTAAAATGTATAAAATGTGACAGAAACAACTCTTTATGAAAACCCAAATTTAAGCATAAAAGAGGATTTATTCATCACATATTCCTTGAATTTTTTTAATGTTTAACAAAAAATTTAAGTTTAATAATTTATATATTTTACTAAAATAATTCACCAATATTGATTAATTTAATTTATTAATATAAAAAATACATTCCGTGCATATTTATTTTTGAAAAAAACTATTTTTTTAATTCAAATTATTCTATAACTAATGATTTAATTTTATAAATTTGTAGACAACATATTCTACATAATTTGTTTACAATTCAAACCCAAAAATCCAATTTCGAGGAGCTAATTAACACATAATATTTTAATAATGTTTCATTGTTCTTTTAAACTCACAATTGTGTGTAACTCAGGAAATAGAATAAATCATGTTATTTTAAGATAAATATTCTATTAAAATCCCTATTTTTAACATTATAACCCTATTCGAATGAATTTCTCCCTCAATAATTTTCACTATGATATAAGAATATAGTGATAATTTTGCCTCATTACATTTCCAAGTTCCTACATATTTTCCTTGTGTTGGTTGTTTCATCATAAAACTGATGTAATGAGAGTTATTATTTTGTTTCACTTTATCTCTATGATTTAGAGTCAATACTGGTTTAAAAATGTTCATTATCTAGTAGTATAACTACTTAGTTCAGTACATGTAAAATATTATGTATGTACTTCCTCTAGAGATATATATAGAACACATCATTAACTAGAGAGGGATTCAATGGAACCACTAATAGATAAGCTAACAGCCCAAAACAATCAACAATTTAAAATGTAATAATATACATAGGGCGTTGTATTCTATTATTTCAAAATCTCAACACCCTCATCCAATGATATATTCATAGTAATAACATATCACCATATTTAAATTGTATATATTTATAATAATTGTATGCATGAATTTTTTGTCGACTCTAAGTTGCTCATATATATTGTTGGATCGATTAAAATTCTTTTCATGTCCCAATATATTTCTTTCTCCAAATTTATTCCAATGTATTGGAATTTTTCACATCCTATTATAGTGGGTGTCATAAGGAGCCACATTAATTCTTGGGTGAAATATATTTTTGTACGAAAAATTCACCGAAGGAATGTGTTCATCTAAAAAACCCATTAAATCCATAGTGGAAGATCTCAACATAACTTATAGTGTTTTAATGATCATATCCTACTGAACATTTATCTAATGATGACATGAAGTTCTGAAACATATCTATAAATCCAAATTATCTTTAACACTTCTTGAAAACAACAATGTAAACCTTAGATCCCTGTTAGGTACAATTGATTATGGTACACCATGAAATCCTTCCACATCCTTAAAATAAATCCATGTAATTTGATAGAGAGAGTATCCTCCTATAATGGTAATGAATTGTGCTGACATCATAAGTAGGTTAACTACAACCCAAATAGAATTATTCTATTTTAATGTTTTTGGGAGTTCTAAGACAAATTTCACAATGATGTTTTACAATTTCTATTCTGGTATAAGTAATATATGTAACATCCCCATATTATCAGGTATCTTTCCCGAAACATGTTAACATTCAATACACTAAGAAACTTAATATGAAATATCCCACATCATTATATACCACATAAATATTGTTTCACATCTCTATACATCTTCATGTATCTTGTATAATCAAAGAATGAATAATTATGATCTTCACCCACCACCTCTTTCAAATCTAGTTCTTAAGGGACATATACACTATTCATAAACATTATTATTCCATTATTATCATGGTTTTCCTTATGAACATTTGTCACCATCTTCTTAATATCTACATATTCTATTTTTACCACTTAATCTTCAGATGGATAAATAGTTGAACACTCATTTGACAGAGATTATATTTATCCCTTTCTTTTTAGTTTACAAGATTCATATTTTTCAAGCCTTGAAATATTGGATATTTTTTTATCCTGAAAAATGATAGGGAATAATGAACCATTTGACTCTGAGGATCTTCTAATTTTTTCTTACATATGATGTTATTGAATTAATTTTTCGTGGTTATTAATTATCTTCAACCATCTACTTTTGATAATTTTCAATTAATTTTGAGTAAATATATACTTTATTTTTTTATTTCTATATTTGTCACACCAAATTGCACAGATAAAATTACTTTATATATTTATTGAAATATATACCACTACTAACTCCATATCACAAGTTCGGTAGTTTTGACCAAGGAACATCAACTATCTTGATGAAAAATATATAACCACATCGTTCTACATGAGGATTCATTCTATTAACTTCATTGATGAATCTCTATATACTAAAACCATTATCTACGTTATGGTATTATATGAAAGAGTTCACTCAAAACCCTTCTTTTTAGTACCTTAAAACATTCCTCACAATCATCCTCCCAAAAGAACATGACTCCCTTCTAATTCAGCAAAGTGAGTGGATTTTAAAACCATGAAAAATTATTCACAACGAATTGATAATATCAGTAAAAATAGTGAAAATGGATATAAGTAAAAGTGTTTTGTCTAGGAAAATGTTCAATAACATCAATCATTAATGGGTATAATAATATACCCTTGTATGAGAATTTATAATTGAAAAATGAATCTTTCTTAAACCAAAAACCATACAGTGAAATTTTTTAATAAATCCACTTCAAACATAGGTTATTCATAAAAATTTTCTAATGACCCTCATTATCTTTATTATTCTTTGAATAAATAAAAATATTTCCTATAAATTCTCATTTCTAAAGAATTATTTGTGTATTGGTTGCCACATGTGTCTAAAAACACTCTTGATGTCTCATCTTGGTGCCATACATTTCTGTTTTCCAAAGGCAAGTGACATTCATCCATTTTATTGTTGATTTTTTCTAAAAAATAGAAATGGAATGATGGGATTATAGTTTCTTCTTCCAGGGATTCTTAGGAATTAGTATCATAGTTTATGTGTCCCTCATGGATTGATGTTTTGTTCGTGGAACTCATTTATGGTGTAATATACTTGTGGATTTCGGTTAATTATGCTTCTTATGTATGGACATTCCAATGGTTCATGATATGTAAAACACTTTTAGCCATGATATTAGTCACATTGGGAATTACTAGCATGTCTAGATGCTAAGAACATTTCTCACTAGTTTCTTCCTTATATGAGGGAATCTCGTAGAGGAATCATTATGTGATGAATTCAAGTTAACTCGTGTTGATCACAAGGAATATAATATTCGAACTAAAGAGTGTTATTTTATAGAATGTTAGTTTGGTATATGTTTGTTTCCAATCCATGTTGGTTTGATCAAGGGGTTTTTAGGATAAGTAATCTTATAGTAGAGGCCGAATCAAGTGTTTATGGTAGCTCAATTTCCAAGTGTTTGCCAAATTTTTGGACATCAAGATCATAATTTTGTTATTTTGTAAAAGGAAGGTTTTATGAAAATTAGTCTACAAATCATGGTTTGTGTACTATTAAGGATAGTTCTGCAACCACATAAATTATATGAACATTGGAATGAAAAATAGCTAATGTATGTTTTCTACGTAGTGGTGTGACATGGAAAACAAAGGGTGGTATGCGTCTTGTGAATGAAAAATGGTTCATGGGATTGATATAGTTCATGGGAAGGTTCTCAATGTGCAGAAAGAAAATATCTCTCATGATGGATTTTCATTGGTTGCAATGAGGGTGAAATCGGTTCGAAAAAGAGTTTGGCTTTCATGAAGGAATAGTGGTTGTACAATGACTATGTAGGGAAAATTGTTTGATGGGGATGCACCATTCGTATTAAGGGTGGTACGGTATCGAAGATTTGATAAATATCAATTTAGTGTATTGTGAAGAAATATTTTCAATAATAAGAAGAAATATTCACTATATTATTTACATAACATTTAGATTAAAAATCCAAGAGGAATTCAGTGATGTCTGTAGTGGTTCAAGGGAAGTAAACCCCAAGAAGGATATTATTATTAGAAATGAGGAGGATATTAGGGATATTTTGAAGTGTTTTTCAGGAAGACATGTACACATAGGAGATAAAATATGTGGAGTATGGTTTTTCATTCCACAAAAGAGAGGTGGTTCATGAAGGAAGAATTTTTCTGTGAAGCGGGATGGTATGTGGAAGGAGAGGTGGTTCGTGAAGCACTCACAATTTTCAATGTAGGGAGGTACACATAAGAAGAAGGCCAATTCATCAAGGACAATTTTGGGAATGAAAAATGTCGAAAAAAGTTGATTATATATATAGGTGAAAATAAGACTTCAACAGAGAATATATTTATAGTTTGGGATGTGTGATTTAATGAAAAACTATTGAGCTAACCTTCAAGTCGATAAACTGAGCTCAGATTCTTCCCAACACAATGTAAAAGAGGGAGTAAATTGATGTGTTCAAGGGATGCAGTGTGTTATCCCTAAAACCTTGTAATAGAAGTGTGTTTGATATAGATTGAATGTGCTAAATATTGTAATCCACAACTAATAAATATTACATGAATTTTGTAATACTGAAAACCAGTCAACGTATCCTCCTTGGACTAGCCCTTAGTGGTGAACCAAGTAAAATTGATGTGTAGTCCTTCAGTATGTGAATGTTTAATTAATTTCACATTACTAATAGATAAATTTAAAAAGTTTCTACTGATGTGGGAGCAATATCTAACACTTTAAAATAAATATTAGACACCATAATTCACCCCTCCCCTCTCAGGGTGTTTTGGGGTCCTCCACTAATACCAAAGACATATCATCCTTGGCTTTCACCATGGTCATCTCATACATAATGATAGGTAGATGGATATGTAGTACCATATCTTCCATGTATTTTATGTCAGGAATCCCATGCTTAAAATAAGAAAGCAGTATAAGAAAGGTCATGAGTTTGACGTATTGTAGAGATTTAATGAGGCTAATCGGAATTATCCATACATGTGGATCAAAGAGAAATATCCCTTGTAGGGAGTGCCTAAATGGTATACCATATTGATTTATTAGAAAACCTATAGTGGTAGACTTGGGAGGTTTTCCCCTTAAAGGTAAGATGTCACACCATGATAATTTATCTAAACACCACTGTAGGTGAATCCAGGGGTGTATCTCTAATAAGGTACAATAAGGTTTACCATTGGATGGAATTTAACCTCGGGGAGGAATCATATGTACCATTAATAGGGTACATGGATGAAATACAATGTATTTTGATGATGTATTTTATGGTCATGTGATAGGAAAGGTGCATGCAGTTCATCATCATGGGGTGAGAATGATCACTTCGTGAAATGAGTTTCATCGAGGGATGGTATGGGGCCTAAGCATGTATCATTCCCTTTCCAAGAGTATTTCACTTGGTATTATTGTGTGGGTATTATGCGTGGTGTTTTGTAGTAGCTGTGGGGATCAACGTTGATCTAGAAGGGGATTATGTGTAGTACCTTCCTCTTTGGATTACATGATCTTTCTTAGATGTGGTGGCCCATGTAAAATGAGGAAGAATATGGATGTAGAGGGTGGAGTTGCTGGAGTGGATGGAGTTATGGATTTGGACCTCATGGAGGATTCCTATGTATCCCAATTGGTTAGGAATTAATGCACACATAGTTCAAAAGGGGAGAATTGGGGATTACACATGAGAATGAGGCCCATTGAGTGGACATGATGTGGTTGGGGCTTACACATGGATTCCACCCATGGGGGTTGGTGAAGACTATGGATTACCATATGAGGTATTCCTATATGATTGGAGGTTTGATTTCATGGTCTCTACTAACCTCTATGCCCATTTGAGTCATTTTTAATTTTAGAAAGAAGTGGAAGCTATAGACCTGATGGTTGTGTCACAAAAGATGTGGCAATGATAGATGATGTGGGGATTACGCATCGGAGATTCCTGAGGACTGTGTAAATCCATCATAGTAGGATCTCATACCATGTTAGGAATATATCATTACCTGTGATTCATACATAGATCATCTTATCAAGGATTTTTTGGGAATATGCATGAATGTTTCCCAAGAGTGAAGTTCTATGGCCTGTAGTGGGAGGAGGTGGCATCCCACGATGATCGTACATGGGAAATCCCATGTGCATTGTGAAGGGTAATACTATATTTTAGCATCATGTGTTGAGGTTACTGGTTTTAGGAAGTTTTACTACATTTGATGTGGAAATTGGGGACTCACTCTTTCCGCTACGTCTTACATAACCTTCACATATACACCACTAGGTGGTATATGTCTTCGAAAATGCCAACGTGTAATGATGTGCAGGACTGTTCAATCATGAGGTACATGTTAACAAGCATATTCTGAAAAAACGGAATTAGAATACCTACACTAAAATGAAAAAGTTATGTAAATAAATCCACTATGGTAATTGGGGAAAAATCATGAGGGAAAAAGAAATTGATGTTTTCATGTTTATAGTTTTGCATGCATGGGGTGAGCACAAGTCATTGAGTTTGAATGAAAGGGTTCCTTGAACATGATTCTTTCACATAAATGAAATCTATGGATCTTGAAATAATGGTTGTTCACAAGACAGGTTGCATATGTGGAAGGCTAGGTTTTCACTCAACTTTGGAGTATTACACCCAAGGTCGAGACTACATATAGGAGGATCCCTTATGTGCACTTACCATATGATGAAAGAGGTTGGAAAATTATTACAAAATTTTGGGCCCACTCAAGTGAGGATACACATGGATCTTTTCAAACAAGAAATCTACCTTGAGGATTCCATGAATTTTCAATATCTCAAAAGATCTATTTTACATGCAACAGAGAGACAGTTCGACTTTTGAAGGATAACCCTGAAGAAGGGGGTGACCTTAAATATATAGATGGAGCCATTAGTGATGGGGAACAAGGTTTAATTATATGAATAGGTCTTCTAGACCACATCTTCCTCTTCCAATGAGAATTCCCAATAATATTTTTAGTTGATGTCATATTTTTTGTGAAAGAGTCTTGTGTGTGAATAGGTTTCTTGCACGTAGTGTTGACCTCTTACATGCCCTGGACTTAACGATTTTAATGGAATTTGGGGGAAAGGATATGACATAAATCATATTTGGTGTGCCAAAATCTTCCTCATTGATTAAAATCTGGTGTGAGCACCTCAAAACATGCGTTTCCCTTCCATCACATTCTTGGAATGGTCTGTTGAGTCGAATGATGGCTTTGGTTTTCCCAATGGTGGTTATTTCAATATTTGTGTAGAATTAAGTGTCAGAAACCCTACCAAAAATGTATCTAAGTAATCACTGTAGAATCTATTCCTTAAATCCATGAGGGTTGAAGGAGAATTGGTATGAAAAAAATTTAATCACTATAAATTCAGTGTTTCCATGTATAGTGACCAAGTCTTAACAAACATGGATGTTACATCATTTTAGATTTATACTCTTCAAATTTCAAAACAAAATTCATGAAGAAAATAATGGTTTAGGAGCTTTAGAAATATTTAACACATTCTTCTAATTTAGTTAAAGATCTTTAATGTCTCCCAAAATTCTTCATCCCTTTATTACTTCTTCTTAAATCAATTCATCATAAACTACACAGAGGAAACATAAAAGAGGGTGAGGCCATAATTTCAGTAAAGGTATAAATAAATGAGATGTATAATCATATCAAAAACCTTAGGGTGTGATTACATGATCATAACATTTAATGTTTATACCCAATATTTCAAAGATCATAATCATATGTCATGGTTAAATGATTGGAAATTCCCAAGACATGAATCATAAGGAAATCATAGAACCTGAGTCATAGTATCATTACATTGGAATAAAACCCAAAATATTGGCATGCACATATGAAAATATAATATTATCTCATGAAAACCTAACAAGACCTTAAAAAATGTTATTCTTGTGCTAATCACCCATGTACCCTATTGTTTTTAATCTTGAGTTATAACCCATATACCCTATTGTTCCTGGGGATTGAGCTACAACCCATGTACCACCTTTTTTCAGGCATTGGATACAACCCATGTAGCCTATTTGTTTCAGTCTTGGTCTACAACCCGTGCACACTATTATTCTTAAGAATGGGATACAACCCATGTACCCCCTTGTTTTCATCCATGGTCCACAACTTGTGTACCCTCTTATATTTAGGCTTGGGATATAACCCATGTACCCTCATTTGTTTGAGCATGGGCTACAAAACATGTAGCCTCTTGGTTTTTAGGCTTAGGAAATGACCCAGGTACATTATTATTTTTAGGCTTGGGATAGAAAATGTGTATCCTTCTATTTTCTGTAATGGGCTACAATCCATGTACCCCATTGTTTTTTGTCATCGGTTACAACTGGTGTACCCAATTTTTTGTATTCTTGGTCCACAACCCATGTACCCTCTTGTTTTTGGACTTGAACTATAAACCATATATCCTCTTATTTTAGGTAATTATCTACAAACATGAACCCTCAAAAATCATATACCATTTTTCATTAACCAATGTATTGGATGGAGTTATAGTTCTCACAGGTGACATAATTAAATCATACATACCTGTACCACAAGATAATAAAAAATTATTTATATCATGACACATAAAAATAGATGGGTCTCATAAACATCATATAATAACAAATGAAATGAAATGGGTATTATGAACATTTAATCATATCATAACTTATGAAAAAAGATCAGTTTTATAATAATTTTTTAATATACTGTCTTATGAAAGAAATTGTGTTTCATAAGCATTTTATCATGGTATAACCCATGGATTAGTAACTGATTTCATAAATAAATTTTTATCATAAACATAAAACATTTAATGACTGAATAAGACTGGAAACCTTGGATAATATCCACAAGAAACGATAATATATATCAATGGATGACATCTTATATGGACAATAATCTTGAAATGTAATTTATAAACATTTCGTGAGGAAAAAATCCTTTGGTTTTGAAAAATGCTCTATAAAACATAAATCATTTTGAAATCCTTTTTCTTTAGAATAACCTTGAAAACATATAAATCAATTTTTAAAACCCTTTGAAAACCCATTAAGAACATATAATATTTTAAAAATAATTTTCCTGAAAAATGTACTTAAAATAAAATTTACAAATATTTTGAAAATATTTTTAGAAATCATTGTTTTGAAAGATCAATGACTTCTAACCAAAGGGGTATTTAGAGTTGGAATCCTTTAATAACATTTTCTTAATTATCTAATGTACCGAAGAGTGGAAATTATTACCTGACATTAAGATATCATGAATAAAAAGAGGAAATGATAATTCATGAGTTTTCATGATCAGTGGTTCAAAATAATTTATCAATGGAAGAATAATCATAAAAAATCTTGATTGATGGACCCCAATGGAGCAGTTCAATGCTAAAAGGATAACACGTCATATCTTACAGAATTTTGTGGGATCTTGAGGATTATATCTTCTAGCTCATATTTCATATCGTAATTATAAATCCTTCAGTGAGTTGATGGAATCAAAGGAGGATTTGAATTAGGTTTTGAGCAATGATCCGTGATCATTGTGTAACGATTCGAACTCACACTTCCAGATTCATTACATAAAAAATTTTACATATTTTTTCTCTAAAATGTACCTAAAAATATACAGAAAATATTACATTTGAGTACCTTTTCCAATTTAGGTTCTCAAGAAGTACACAACACCATACAATTTATCAAAGTCTTAGAAGAATACAAATAAAATGACCATCTCATTTCATGTGTGCTAAAACCAAAAGTTAAGTATTCCATAGTATAATTCATAATATAGTTGTGAAAATATTTTTAAAATATGGGATAATCATTAAATTTCCATGTAATGTATTTTAAACCTAGTGGAAATTACTTTTATAATAACTCATTTGAAAACTCATTAAAACATTTTAGAACAAATGTAAATATTTGATATATATATATACTACTTTTCAGAACTAAATATTATATATCAAATTAAAATATTTGATATAAAAAATAATTTTAAGAACAAAACATTTTATATCAAAAGTAAATATTATATATATAAGTCTTTTAAAAACACTTAAATAATGCATTTTATTTTCAAAATTCATAACAAATATAATTATTTGAAAAAAAATGCATTTCTCCAAAAAAATTAATTTGAAATTAATAATATTATAACATATTATAATTGAATTTGAAAACACTTATAAAAACCTTGTGGGAATATAGAAAAATAATTTGTATGACAATGTCCCGATGAGGTTAGGGGTTCACTCTTGATTCCTCTTCCCCTCATTTGATATACAAATTCCATATTTAAATTTTATGTAAAAAAATTCTAAGAACATTTTTCTTATTAATAAACCATAAAAAGTTTGGAAAACACTTTCATAATTTACATGAATTATTTTCAATATAGAATATAATTTTATATAGTCAATAAATTTTTCTTAAACTATTCTTTAATAAAACACTTTGAATTTTCAGATATCCATGAATTTAAAAAATTCAATAGTAGAATTTAAACATACCTTAATAATTAAATTTGATATAGTGGTTTTATTCAAATTACTCGAACATTAATAATGTGCATAATGAATGGCCATTTAATAATTATATAAAACATCAATACTTTCAATACACATATAAAACATTCTTAAATATATTTTTCTAACATAAAAATACAATTGAATATAAAAATTATATTTAGAAGATAATATTGACTTTAATAAATATAACAATAAAATTATTCTACTTCCATACATTAAGTGTTAACCTTCAAAAAACATAATTTATATTTTAAAATTATGATTAAAAACATATGTCTTGTAAATTTAAATTTTTAAATTATTATTAACTAAAATTCATAAATCAAAAAATAAATATATACAAATTTTTTGTTAATACATAATTTTCTAAAACTAGATTATTTGAAAATATTTTCATTACTCACATAAAAAATTATTTTTATAAAAAATTATGATTATAGAGGACATTTATATAATAGAAATAACTCCACTAATATATTATAAATTAATTTAATAATAAACAAAATTAATTATTCCCATTACATGATTTTATTCTTTTTCATGAGTGAATTTCTCTCTAATTATATTATCTCTTGAATAGAGAAAAATACAATCCATTTTTGTATTTAGTGTTACCAAAATCCTCATATAATGTGCATCATTTGAATGAAACCATGCACTTAAATAGACTTTTATTATTGTATACATTTTTCACTAAAATAAATTAAAAAATATAATCGTTGCAACTTATCCAAAAAAATCCATTGTTTTAAAAAAAATGAAAAGCTAAAGATATGAATCAGATATGTGATGATATAATGATACTATATATATAAATATTAAATTTATTTATGCTTACAACATTGATTATTCAGTAAACAACATAGGTGACTTCAAAATCGTATAGAAAATATCCTTTCCCATTTATTTCAATAGAGAAAGTATATATATATTATATGAAATCATAATATAAAGACATAAATATGAGTTTGTTCAGTATATAATATTTTTAATGTAGAAGATTAAAATTGAATGAAAATAATTGGTTGTTTCAGATCGATATTTTCTCCAAATCCAAAAAGAAAATCAATATATATAATGAATGAAACATAATAAAAAACCAACAAATATGAAAATATATGATAGAAAAATAATTTATTGTAAATAAAAATGGAAGGAAGAATGATCCAAAACAATATAGATAAGAAATTAAATCATTCTACGATGGAGAAAATTGAAGGATATTGAAAAAAGAGAAATTAATGCACTAAAAATGATCATAGAGATACGATTTGGACTCCTGAAACAAAATCAATAAATCACATAGGTTGATGTAGATATCAAATAAAAACCCATGGATCTTGATTTCATTTCTTTCATTGAAACCCCTAACTATAAATTATTCTCTTTTACATCACTTTTTCCTTTAGATTCCCTCACCAGTGGTTGAACCTCAATTAGACTCCTCATAGGTAGTCGGTCTCCCTCGGTCAAAACCCCTAATGTTCGACCACTATCTTGCTCGACCGAAATTGATGTCGGTTCCATAGCTTTGTTTGACTCCTATAAATCCCTCCATCACACACACACTTGGCTCAGTCGCCCCATAAACCTATTTTTCAATTCCCATAGATATCTCTTCTAATAAATTACTTATATTTTTATTTTATTTTAAAATGAATAATAATTATAATATCAATATAATTTTCATCATCTTTGAAATTCGAGTTTTATATAAAAAATAATGATATTCTCATAATTTTTATAATATTTATAAATGAATATTTAAAAAAATCATCATCTATATTTTATAAATAGTAATAATTATAATATTAAAATAATTTCATATTTATTTATATAAATAATTCAAAACATTATAAATATATATTAGTTATATTTATAACAAAATATATTTCCTGTAATTAGTTAAAAAAATATATACGTATTTCTTTTAACTTTAATAAGTAATTAAATTTTAATATTCACAAATATCATAAATTTTAAAACATTACAATTAATATTAATAATTATGAATATTTAATTTATTATTTATTATTATTGTTATAAAATATTATCTTTAATATTTATAATATGATTTTAAATATTCATTTTTTCAAAAATAATTTTTAAAACTAGTTTATATAAGTTTAATTATTTATTTTAATAGATTATTTTTATAATTTTTTTAATCAAAATATTTTTTCATGATTCAATTATTTAATAAAAATATTTTTCTAAAATTTTAAGGTAACCAAAATTTATCATTAAAAATTTATTATTGTAAAAAATATTTGTTATATTGATAATAAAATAAATATATTTATAAGAAAATATTCCATTAATTTAAATAATACCACATTTATATGAGATAATAAATTTGTTTATTATTTTGAAAATTAATTTAAATTCACATCTTATTTATTGAAAATAATAATTATATATTATTACATGTGAAGGAAAACTATAATGTTATCATTTATTTAATTTTTTAATTGACAATTTAATTAGTCTTTTTTTCTAATATTGAATCAAGATATTAATAAATAATTCTTTATTTAAAACTCAGGATGCAACACACCCCCCCCCCCCCCACCCCTAAATGAATTTCACTATCGCAATTCATATATCAGACATAAGAAAAATCTAAATTCATTTTTTCATAATTATGAAAAACTAGAACTTCTTAAGAGAATGTAATTACAAATAATGTTAAAAAACCCCTATCGTGTCATTATTGTTTTACTCAAATGAGAACTTACAATCTCCAATATTTTCTAGACTGTCTCTCTAATACCAAATTTATCAACCTAAACCCACACTTTTGGATTCAGTATATAAAAATCCTATGAATTTTTTTAAAAAATATTAATGAAAAATACACAGAACGTTATATATTCTCAAAACCTTTCCAGTCTAGGTTCTAGATAATTATACAATACCTAAAAATTTATCAATGTTTTAAAAAATAAAAAAAATGACTATCTCTTTTCACATGCACAGACTCCAAAAGTGAAGTCATCCATCTTATAATTTCGAGGATAGATGTGAAAATATTTTTAAAACATTGGATTAGCATTAAATATCCCAATAATTTATTTTAAATCAATTGAATAATACTTTTATAATATCTTATATTAAACTCCATAAAACATTTTATATCAAAATATAAATATTGATATATATAGTAAATTATATAACTGAAAATTTTATATCACATGTAAATATTTGATATATAATACTTCTGAAAACTATATATTTTATATAAAATGAAAATATTAGATATGTAATAAATTTCAACAATTTTCAATAATACGATGTATTTTAAAAATGGATTCCAAAAAGAAATTCTTTGAAAACTATTTATTTTTCTCCTGAAAAATAAATTTAAAATAACGATATAGTATTAGATTATAAATATATTCGACATACCTTATAAAATCCTTGTGGACAAATAGAAATAACACTAATGGGACAACATACCAATTAGGTCATGGGTCTACTCCCGATTCATCCTTGTCTCATTTGATTAGTATGTGTGGAATTTTAATTTTTAGATAACATTTTTCTAAGATCATTCTTTGTCATAAATATCCCATTAAAATACTTGATAACTAGTTCCTAATTTTCATTAATTATTTCTAATGATGAATTGATTTTTATATACTCAGTTGTTTTTTATAAACTAGTTTTTCATAAAACACTTTAGTGTTTGGATAAATCCATAAATTTCACAAATTCAAAGGTAGAACTTTAATATTCTTTAATAATTAAATTTTAAAAAATATTTTATTGAATTGAATGGAATGTTAATGATATTCATAACGCATTCTCATTAGATACTCATATGAAACATCCACAATTTTAGTAAAAATATAAATTATTTTTTAATATAGTTTCCTAAAATGAAAATTCCATTGAAAATAAGATTACATTTAGAAGTTAACATTTCATTAAACAAAAATAATAATACCATTATTCTAATTTCATAAATTAATTATTAACTTCAAAAAATAAAAATTTACATCTCTAAAATAATAATTAAAAATAATAATACATGTAAATATATATGTTTAACATATTTATAACCAAAATTTATAAATTAAAATATAAATCCAATATGATTTTATATTAAATCATAATATTATTAGACATAATTATTTTCAAATGATACCATCCATTAAATAAATTTATAATTTAATAAGTCATAATGATCAATGATATTATTTCTCTAATAAGATAACTCTATTATAATATACTAATTTGAAGAAATGATAATTGAAAATAATTATTCCCCTTACAAGGTTTTCTTCTTCTTTAAGAGTTACCTTCTTTCTCACTCTATTCTGTCAGAAACATAGAAAAATAAAAACCCTCTTCTATTCTGCCTCACTAAACTCCTTGAATAGTGTTAAAAATTTTAAATAAAGTAATGGATTTTAGATAGACATTCATTAGAGCATACAATTTTCACTAAAATAAATAATTAAATGTAGACATTTTTGCTTATCCAAAATGAATCTATTGTTTGAAATTTTGAATCATTTGAGATAGGAATCAAATATGTAGCAATATCACGATACAAAAATTATATTTTTTATATTTCATTTATTCCTACAGAATTCATTAGGAAGGAAGTAGTGAAAGTGAATTTAAAACCAGATTGAAAATATTTTTTCCCATTTATTTTAGTTGACAATATATATATATATATATGAAATCATAATAGAAGGATATATGTGTGAGTTGATTCAATATGCTAGATTTTTAATATAGAATACTTCAAATGAATGAAAATAAATGGTTGTTTTTTAATGATATTAGGTCCCCATAAGAACATAAAATTAATATATCCAATGAATAAACCATAATAAAAACCCACATATTTGAAAAATAATGATGGAAAATAGTGTATTTTGGATTACTAACTAGTGAATAATGATCCAAAATAATGGTCGATAAGGAATGAAATACTCATACGTGGTTGAAAAATTTGAAGGAGTTGAAAAAAAATAATCTAATACATCCGAAAACCATCAAATAGATAAGATTCAGTCACCTAAAACAAAACAAAAACACCTAACTCACATAGGTGAAGTATATATTAAATAGAAACCCTCATTTATGCATTTCAACACTTTTTACAAAACACCTAACAATAAGAAACAACTTTTATATCAATTCGGCCATCAGAATCCCTTGCCATTAGTCGAGCATCGCTCAAACTCCTCGCTAGCACTGATCTCCCTTAGTTAAACCTCCCTAGTGATAAACCTCTAACTTGCTCATCTAAAATTGAATCTAGATCCATAAAATTGTTCAACTCCATTGAATCCATCAATCACATGCTCCCTTAGTTAAGTCGACCCCTAAACTAGATTTTCACTTCCCATGGATTCATCTTCTTATCTTTGTTTCATATTTTCATTTATTTTAATAAAGAATAATAATAATTTCAGTAAAATATACATCATCTTCCAAAAATTATTTTTAAAAATAAAAAATTAATAATTTTATCAAAAATTTGTATAATGATTATTATATATAAATTTTACTATTCCAATTCATAATATGTATTTTATAAAAATTAATAATTCTTATGTTACAATAATTTCATTTTTCAATATATTCAAAATTGAAAACATTATAAATTTTTTTAATTAAAATTTATAATGAAATATTTTCTCATTAATGATTTAAAAATATGATATGTATTTTTTTAATATTCATATTTTCTTTAAAAAGGTTGGGGCCAAAGCCTTAATTTATTATTTGAAAGCAACAACCTCTTTAGACTGGGTAGAGGGAGACCCATTACATAGACCGAAGGCCCAAGGCCAAGTGGCCTGAATATAAGGCTTGAAAGCCCTTTTTTTTTGCCCAAAGGACCCCCTCGGTGAACAGTACTACTACAGTACTCTCGCTGCTACAGTACCTGCTACAATACCGCCACCGCTACATTATCTGCTACAGTCCCTCCGCCGATACAGTGATGTCGCTGCTACAGTGTCACCACTGCTACAGTACTGCTACAGTACTGGGAAATTCGCCCCTGCCCGGATTTGATCCTGGGTCTTTTAGATGCCAAGCAGGAGCCTGTACCACTAGGGCACAGGCTCATTGGCAAAACGTTTGTAAGGGTAACGCTCGTCTCCCACTGGGGGCCCCGCCATGCCAAGCGCGTCGCACGTTCCCCGACTAGGCAAATGGCTTTGAATCGCCCTATGTATAATACGCACAGTGTCCGAGTAATAAAATTTCATTTATTTTATATTATCCTTACAAGTTATTTTATTTAATATTCTTAATTATATTTTAAATATAAAATTTTATAAATAATTTTTTCTAAATAATTTATTAGAATTTATGTATTTGTTTATAAATATTTTTATTATTTATTAAAAAATATTATTTTATGATTCAATAATTTAATAAAAATATTTTAGTTTAATTATATGTTAACCGAGATTGATTATTGAAAATTATTTTGGTTTTAAAAATTATTTATAATATTATTAATCAACTAAATAAACTTATATTAAAATGTTTTTTTAATTAAAATAATACAACATTTATATACAATATAGTATTTCTTAATTATTATGAATATTTATCTAAATTTACATCTTATTTCTTGAAAATAATAATTTAATATTATAACATAATATTGAAAACTATAATTTTTTAATTTATTTACATTTTTTAAATTGAAATTTTAATTATATTTTTATTAATATTGATTGAAGATACTAATTTTGTGTTATTGTCACTCTAATCTAGATGTGAGATGGAGTTTCATAACTGATAGGAGTCTCCTCGAGCAGATGTCTCGATAAATCTATATTGGCTTATGCTTCCCTTATAAAATGTATCTTTCTTGAGAGTAGTTGGAGACTCCTTGGGAGTATATCTGTGTGAATATTATCAATCCCTTTACCTGTAAGAATCGTTAGTAGCCAGAATTTTTATTTCTTTGGATTTCTCGATGCCTCTCATGAATTGGAACAATCTTCATATTCAGGAATTATTCATTTGGAATCAAGATCTAGTCTACTGAGCACCCCCTAGGGTCTACATTTCTTCCTTATCTAAGAACAATCCTCACCCCGTGTGCAGGAAGAGTTGTTTGAATTATTGGAATAATTTTTCTTCATAGACAGCACCTTCCCCTCCTTGGTCAAAGATTGTAGGGTGGTGTTAGGTGGTTAGTGGCCAACCCAGCAAACCCACAAGTGGTAGAAGGCATCGGGATGGGAAGAGGTTATCTTTTTAAATGTAATGATATCTCTTAGTTTTTAGCATAAACTTCATCCATTCACATCAATCAACATATCCCATATTTTTGGAATCGGTGAGGCATTTCCCCCATATATTCAAGAGAGATAATTATATTGGGTTTTACCTTTGTAATGTTGAAGGAGTCTGTAATCACTTATACCAATAGTGATATTTTAGTTTTTCCTTGGTTTTTACCCCTTTCATTTGGGGGGAGGGTTTCCACATTACATATTTTGTCCATTTATTTCTTCATTTTTACTTTATTTTGTCTCATGGAATTTACAACATGGGTGGGATAATCAAATTTTGGTCCCAAATAGTGGTTTCCAAGGGAAGGTTCTGGCCTAGTAATATTCACATTTTCAGGTATTAATGATTATCCTAATTTTGAGTATGCTCCATGATTTCTAGTATAGTTGACCTATTTCATCAAAAAAATTATTAAATTTATTTAACTGACCATTGATAAATAGTGGATTTTATGGACTGACAGCATGTCCATATGGTGTTGAAATTTGATATTGAAATATTAAACATGAATAGTTTTCCTTTCTGGGAAATGAAGATGCAGTTAGCATTTCATAATGATATGTTTTTATTAAAAATTGTCGAATGATCGGTAAATGTTATGATGGACTGTGGTTCTAGTGGGAGCCAGAATCATGACATGGAAAAAATGTGGCGATTACTTCTGCAAGTGGGGATATACTTTTCATTAAAGCATCGACGACTCCTAGAAGCAGCAGTCATCTCAACGATGAAGTAATAAATGACTCAGGAGCAACATAGAACATGATTTCTCAAAGGGAATGGTTTGACCAATATGAAACTCTCTCGAAAGGACTTGTGTATATGGGGAATGATTACACATTTTAGATCATTGTATTCGATACCATAAAATTTATGATGCATGATAGTATTGTTCGATCCATCCATGGAGTATGTCATGTGAAGGTTTTGAAGAAGAAAATATTGTGTTTGGGAAAATTAGATGATATATGAAGCAAGACCAACAAAGAGGGGGTAATGAGAATAGTAAAAGGTGTGCTTTTGGTGATGAATGTTGAGTTGATCTTCATGAACCTGTATGTACTTATGGGTGAAACGTACAAGGTGTAATCGATGGTTGTCGCATCCACTACCTCAATGGAATCATTGACAATGTTATTAAATCAGATACTTATCCATATTTTAGATCCAAGCCTAAGGATTATTTCATATTAGTAGTTTGTTCCTGGGCATACAATGGTACCATTAAAATTTTGGGAGAATTGTGTTTTGAGAAAGACACATAAGTCAACATTCGATAAGTCAACAGTAATATGTCAATATATCTGAAATTGATCCTTTTTATGTTTGGAAGGCACCAATTGTATCTCTAGGAAGAGGAAGTTTTTTTGTATATTTTAAAAATTATTTTTATAGGAGATTTTGGGTGTACCCAGACAGGAGGGAAAAATATGTTCTTGACGTATTCAAAACATACAATGCATAGATGGAAATTGAATCTAGATAGAAAAAAAAGAACAAGTGTCTGAGAACTCAATATGGTGGATAGTATATAAGTGAGTAGTTTCATTTGTTTTTTAAATAGTAAAAATTCAAGATATAGTTCCTGGTGTTGTACACTCCTCTACAGAATGGGGTGACAGAGTGTATGGAAAAAACCCTATTGTATAGAACAAGGTTGATGTTGAAGACTACAGGAATTGACATAACATTCTGGGCAGAAGCAGTGAATATTTCCTGTTATATGATCAACCAATATCTGTCAAAGGAGATTGATCTAAAAACACAGAAAAATATATGGACTGTTAAACTAGCTGAATAGTCTCAATTACAAACATTTAGAAGACCTTTATATGAAATTTTTAATGAACATAAAACATTAAAATTGGATTTGGGATCTAGGAAGGGTATCTTTATGGGGTATGTTGATGGTGTGAAGGGGTATCGTTCGTGGTACCCAACTACCTACAAACCTATCATCAGTAGGTATGGCATAGTTTTAGAATATTGGTTGAAAATTAAAATTTATCGAGACATAGAGAATGTGAATATGGAAAATTCTAGAGTCGATGTTGAGGAAAAATACATGGTAGAACCTGTTTCCTATAATGCATTAACAGGTCACAAAGATGATGTTTAGGTCTTTTCTTGACCATGATAGTCATCTCTAGAGAAAATATAACCTTTATGGAACTCAGACTATGCCATGGCGAACAATATTTCGTACTATGTGTTGATAGATAATGTATTTCCATCTTCATTGATGGAAGTGACAGATAGTTTAGATACATCTTCATGGATAGCAGCGATGTCAGTGGAATTTGATGCCCTGCACAAAAACAAGACTTTGAAACTTGTTCCATTACCTCATGGAAGGAAGGATATTAAAAACAAATTGGTCATTAATATTAAGAAATTTGGAAAAAATGGGTTTAATTATATCATTCACGATTGGTATTCAAAGGATATTCTCAGAAGTAAGGTCTTGATTTTAATGAAATATTTTTCACTTTTCATTAGACTGGTGACTATTTGGTTTGTTTTGGTGATGTGTGATACATGAATTATACATATAGAGCAGCTATATGTGAAGACTTATTTTCTATATGGTTTTCTTAATTAAGATATATATATATATATATGATCCAACATGATGGTTTTTCAAAATAAGATAAAAAGAATATGGTTTCTTGGTTGAGAAATATTAATATGGCCTCAAGAAGTCATCAGTGCTTTGGTACAGAAGATTTGATTATTATATCATGAAATTTTAATATAGTTGACTTCATTCATATACTTGTATATATTTTAGGGGATTATATGGTAATTATTTCATCATTATTCTAATTTATGGGGATGACATGTTGGTTGTAGTCCCAAAAAATGGTCAGATCTAGGAGATAAAGGCACAATTGTCTACAGACATTGATATGAAGGACATGGGACTAGAAAAAATACTCTTACAATAATGATTTCCAAAGATAGAATTAATGGGAATATTTTCCAATCATAGATAAATTACTTATGGAACATCTTAAAATGATTGAAAATGTGATATTGTAAGCTAATATCAACCCCAATTCCTGTTAATTTCAAGTTACCTTCTATATTGAGTCCTATAAGTGAAGTGAAGTTTGTAGAAATGTATCTAGTACCATATACATCAGCACTGGGTAGTATGATGATCCTTATTATTTATACTAGAACATAAATTACAAATATAATGGGAGTGGATTGTTGGTACATATAGAATATTGGAAAAGAGAATTGTATCCCAAGGAAGAAGATCTTGAGAAACATCAGGGAGACCTCAATTGCTGCATTATTATATGGAGCCACAGATTTCACTATCATAGGTTATGTTGATTCAAAATTTTCAAGAGATTCTGACCGGAGGAAATCCACTACTAGTTAGGTGTTTACTATTGTAGGAGAAGCTTCGATATAAATTTCATACATATAGTTAGTGGTAGCTTTAACCATAACATAGGTGGAGTACATGGAAACTACACGGGCTTGCAAAGAATAAATTTAGATGAGATGGCTGTTGGAGGAGTTCAGGCACATAAATAATAATATTAAATTATTTTATGAGTGTCCATCCACCATGAAAATTTCATGGAATCCTTCTTTTCATTTCTATAAAATGAACATTGGGGCATGATATAACATTGTTAGAGATGTGGTGGAGGAAGGAAATTTGGATGGGAAGAAAATTAATACTAATGATACTCTAGATGATTTCCTAGAAAAGGTATTTGACTTTGATAAGTTCAGATTGAGAATATAGTTTGGTGGCTTTATAGAGACGTGATAATAATATTAGGAATATAGAAAGGATGTGTGGATATGTGATTAGATCTCAATCAAATCTCACAATGGAAGATGTGTGGCATCAATTTTCATCACAAACAGAACAACCCCCTCCTTTTGTCAAAGAGGTGAAGGTGGTGGTAGGTGGTTGCTGGAAAACCCACAAAACCCACAAGTGGGAGAAGAAATTAGTAAGGGGTGATGTTTGACTATAAAAAGTTGTGAAATATCTTCTCTTCCAGCATCAACTTTATCTGTTCGCATTAATTAGCCAAACCCATTTGTGTAGTATTTGTGATTCATTTTCCCCACATATTCATGAGATATACTTATGATGGTTTTACCATTGTAATATTGAGGGAGTGTGTCCCCACTTATACCAATAGTGATCCTTCTATTTTCCCAAGGTTTATTACCCCTTTCATTTTGGGCATTCTTCCATGATACATCTCGTGCCAATTTATTTCCACATTTTTTACTATTTTTTATCTTGTGATTATCATTTCAATGGTTCCTGAATCACATTTCGATCCCAACATGAATGTAAAAAATTCATCTATATGTGATCAATACCCATCAAGTATGTTTCCCCATCTCCAACCAATCCTGGAGGGATTTCTCCAATCCAACCTATGAAATGGGGAATCGCAAATGGTAGTAAGGGTTTAGAGGCATCCAATCATTTACTTCCAATGGGTCAATGACTAGATACATATATCCCAGGCCATAAGGCTTAAATTATTTCCACTTGTTTGGATTTTTTGATATAAAACCAACCAGTATATCATTCTTGTAATGGAAGGGACCCCCAAGATGATTTAGCTGCATCTAGTAGAAAATATCGAGGATCGAAAATTGTTGTTAATCATTATTTCAAATATCTTCCTCAAGATCTAGGAAAATAAGATCTACTATCAACATCATCATCAACCCTCTATAGTGTATCATCACATGTACATGAGGCTTGGTTTCTCTTGATATGCCTCTATTCCCAGTACTCACAAGATGACATTTATCAGGTTAAGTATACTCTTGGTCCAACTATTACAGGTTTGGTTATGAGTTATTTCTCTAGGGAAAAACAGCAAGTTGCCTCTTCAAAATCCATTTTTAGGGAACTAATAGGGGCCAAACCGCAATTTTCAGAACATATATATTCTTTTAATGTGCCTTATTTACCACTACACAATGGATATGCAGATGTTATCTGTCTAAAAACAACTGATAATTCCCTCTTTCTCCTTCTCAGCTATAAGGGGCCACTTCATTTGGTGATAAATCAATATGTCAAATAGATTAATGATCATGTTTTTAACAAAGGAATGCAAGTGGTTAGGAGGCCTAGTTCAAAACAAATTATATATCTATCTAATTACAAAAGAGTAAAATCTACCATGTGGTGATTCCTAAGTCCAAAAAAGGAAAATCAATCATTTGGAGTTTTCATGGAGAAGAAAAATGTGTGAGTGTGTCTTTGTACACTAACCCCCAAAACATGATCATACAGTTATTCTGGGACCCCTATGTCTTTATGGATCAAATAAGTTTGTCAAGTTAGTTTATTAATACAATGGTCTTTTCTGATACCCAAATTTCTTTTATATCATTTGTTTATGGAATCTGTGAGCATAAAACCAAATAATATCTAGGGTACAAATTTGGATCGTTCAATACCAAAGAATTATTTTGGTATGTTGTGGGAGAATTAAACATTGTCACTAATCTTCAAGTGAATAAATAATAAGGTCCCTTCCCATAAAAATAAAATTAGTATTTTATTTTGTTCATATCCCGTAATGGGATTATGAACATGGGTTTTACTGGGGATCTCTTTACTTGGTGTAATAATAAGAATGACAGAATCCTCACCGAGTGTCACCTAGACCGGTGTTTGACCCATGATCACACAATTTCAATGTACGCACATACAATGCTATAGAAACTTGTCCGAAGACTATCAAATCATTAACCTATATCGGTTTCATTAGCATGCAAGCAAGTGAGGGAAGGTTGTTTTTCATTATCTAATTTTTTTGATTGATATTATATCATCAATAAGTGTTTGATTCATAGAATAACCCAAATTAAGGGATATGATGGATCGGTCTACTCAACAAACTGTGAAAGCTTAAAGATTATATTGTGACATGGATTAGTAAGCTTCCACCATGTTTCTTGGACATGGATTTAAGAAAAATAGATATAAAACGTCATGAAGGTAGTCTATAAGAGAAATGGAATGATTGTATATTTAAAGAGATCTCTAACAAGAAAGAGATCCTAGAAAACATGATTGTTGAGAAAAAATAGTTGACATAAGGGAAAGTGATAATAAAATTCCTTCAAGAAGTAAAAAAGTATTCAACCTTTATCCACACATGTATTAAATAGAAGATACACACCATAAGGCCATATATTTATTCTAGAGGATAGTTATTACAATGATGATCAATGATTGGTTAGAACCCTATCCATTTCCATGTTTAGAAAGATTTTTTATATCCTAATCCCTATATGAATGAAGGGTATCGGGGGATATGGGGAAATTATAGATTTCATTCCCCAATCTATTTAAAATGGTGAAAAAGTGATCTTTGAGGTGAAACTGAATGAGGAACATGATTCTGAGGTGATGGGAATTTATAACCCGGAAAGTATGCTAGGCCCAGATAGCCTCTTGGGAGAATTTTATAGAGGGTTATAAAACCTGGTTGGGACCATTCCAGTAAGGGATATGTAATATTTCTTCTATGGTGATATCCTTAATCTAGAAGATTTATCCACTACATTTGTTCTCAAAAATAAAATCAAACATCCATCATCCCTCCACCATTACAGACTGGTGATCTTGTGTAACATCCCATACAAGGTGATGAAAATTTTAATCAATTGATAGATAGATAGATATCTATTACGGTGGATCTCAACTTAATAACATGGGTTTATTAACAGGAGGTATATTCAATGTTCAATTCCCTTTGGCCCATGAATTGATCTATGAAATCAACTATAATGCATAAAGTTGAAACATGGTGATCGAGAATGACATGGATATAAAATATGATATATTTGAGTGAATTTTAATCCTCATGTTTTTATCATTCATGAGATTTTACTCTAGGGAATCTGTCTTTTTTTTAGAAATTTCATTTCATTATGGATTTCTTTATCTTTAATGGGGAATATTCATGTCTTCTGAAAATAATTTTGTGGGACAAGGTATGGAGACATGTTATCTCCAAATATATTCATCCTCACCTAAGATGTTCTCAGTAACCTCATCATCCAGAGAATATAAAAGAAAAATATCCCCCAATATTCAAGTTAGTTGAACTCCCATTATATATCCTATCACATTTTTTTATAGGACAGAATTATATTTTTGAACACTTAAAGGAGATCGGTTTGTTTTATCAACAGGTTTCATGAAAACTTCTACATGTGGATTTTTAAAATTATTATACATGTGAAGCGAAATCTTTTTTATCCCAAATAGCTATTCTAAAATGGGGGTTCTCTACCTCAATAATATCTTGAGCTTTCCTTGGTTTTCCAATATTTCCATGGAGGTTTTTAATTTGTCATTTTAATAATATCATTGGAAGGAAAATAGGTAGAGTCTTGAATTGGAAAAAAATCATCATTCATTCAGTAAAAAAATAACATTGATTAACAGAATTCATTCCTCAACACTGATACGTGAACCATCTACTTAAGGGTTTCAATGTGAGTTTTATAAAAAATTGATAGAACCCTTTTTTCATTTTAATGGGGTTATAACTTTTATGGAAAGAACCATTTTTAATTATTGAAGCAAATGGATAGGACTAAGAGGGGGATATATAAACATTAGGAACATAATGGATATGTAGAAGTGCATGCATGATGATTTATCATGGGAGTTACTATAGGAGAGGTCCCTTTAGGGGATGTTCATGTGAGATAAATTTAAAGGATACAAAATAATGGATGGAGGGAACTCTTCAAATATTGGTTCATTATTTACCCCTCATATTCAGGTCCTTTGAAACTGCTATTTATGGATTATGTGGAGGGTGATATCTTGTTTTGGATTCACACCAAGATCAGTACTAAGGATGGGTTTCCTAGATTTATTAATCCAGACCTTACATTCATGGATTATTACATGTCTAAAAGATTCATCAATTCCATTCAAAAACATATCTAGTGGGAAACATTTGACCTTATTATGTTAACATAGATCTAGAAAAATTTATTATTAAAGTGACTGCATCAGGGGCCTTTTCTGTGAAGGATTATTAGAGGGTGTCGCTTTACCCTGGGAAAATCAATGAGTGGGTGGTGGTTCTATGGAATTAGGAGATACATATAACATAAAACTTCTTGGTGTGGATAATAAGGAACATCGTGGTAGCAATGAATGAGAATATCCAATGAATAGGAATCATTCTGGCATCTAGAAGTTTATTTTTCAAGGAAGGATTTGAAAAGACCATTGATAATCTATTCTTTAAATGATATTGGGCTCATTTAATATTGATATATTTCCAATATTTCACTAGATTATTATCCTAGATCTAATATAAGTCTCATTCCACGAGTAATGGTTCCATGAATTGATTTCCTTTTGTCTCAAATGGATGGCCAAAAACCAAGGTTTTTTAGTTGGATATCAGAGTATTTGGAAGGTTCTAGACTCATGTCACTTCGAAGGGGTTGCGATCCATTGGAATTGTCTAGTTATCTAGACCAAGAACTTATTTCTTGATATGATCATGATCGTGAAGAACTGGAAGGATTACCCCACTATGCGATCTCTCTGGACATGTAGTTCTTCTAGAGACTCCAATATTAGAGCCATCCAAGTGGATTGGGTATGCTGGTATCCCCACCACTTAGGCATCAAACTCAGCACTGAAGGCCCACGCATTTCGGGGGTTATGATTGGATGTGGCTTGATTCGTGACTCTAAGGTCTTATCCAACATTTATTTGAATGTTTACTTTATCTAAGGTCACTACCTCCATGATGAAGCTATGTATTTACTCACCAGTCTCCATCTGTTGAATCAAAAGAGTGTAATCCTTGTGGTGTGTGAAACCAAATCATGAATTGTATATGATTCCCTAACATGAGTAGGAATATCCACATGTTCTATCTCATAAATAACATGAATATATAAGGGACTCATCAAATACCAGATGAATTCACTCCATACTTGGAGGGAGGGTAATAAAGTTGTGGATTATCTTGCTTCCACATCTGTCTAAGGAGAAATCATTGCATGCTTCTCTTATATGAACTCCTTGATTCCTATGGGAGAATCTAGTAAGAGGATATTCCATTATGTTTCACTATTCCAGGCCTCCCTAGCTTATATCCATTTTTATATTTCATGGTTTCTGTCACTCATTTTATTATATTAATAAAAATATGATGATTATGATTAAGATAAAAAATCCAGATGAATGATGAGACTGTAGCAATAAACTATCTTCACTTTTGTAACATTTAATCCTAATAAAAATAAAATAATAACAATAAATAATGATAAAATTTTCATAAAAAATAAGTATATTAATGATATAACATGTCAATGAATTAGTATATATAGATCTTAAAATAATATATGCATATATCATTATATAATTCTCCAAGATGGAAAATTGAGAAAAAAGTTTATTTCTAATTTGGTAGCTTTTAAAATGTAAAACATATGAAAGAGATACCATAAAATGGAAATTTAAATTCCATTAATTCTTAGTAGAATAATAATAATATATATACTTGTGAATTATACACACCACATACACTAAATAGGTGGTGAACATGGCTTGTGTAGCACAAAAAAATGAGGGAAAGAAATCCGCTTAATAATTTTGTAAATATTTATTCATGATATATGTGAAAAAATAAAATCAATTGAAACATTTAATATCATAAAATAGATTAATATCATTATATAACTGGTAATATGTTAGTATATTCATGAAGTAATAAGAATAAGTGGTGAATATAGCGTATATCTCAATGAAATAAAAGTGAGATGAGAAAACCCTTACCTTAAGTCTTGACATTATTCATGCATGTTAAAATGTTATGTATAATAATTATATGTTTTTTTTATTAATATACCTAATTATCATATTCTTAAATATAATAAAATATATGGTCTGATTATGACTTTATGTTACTCTTTTATCAACAATTTCATGCGAATGTTGAGTTTCGGGTAAAAACATCTTTGTTTTTCATATATGTTTTTACTTGTTATTCTTGATCCTCTTTCATAGATTGTTAGGTACTTATTTCAATAGTGCAAAAAAAAATATTAATTAAATATATATTTAGTATATACATATTAATAAAAATATATAAAATATATAAATAAGAAATGAAATACACTGTTTATAGAGATGGTAGGTCAGATATATGAATGAATGATGTTTCCATTTTATTCTCTCATTGATAGAAATAAAAGTAAATGATTTATATATAAATATATATTTTTATTTATTTATAAAAATATTTCACATATCTTAATTATTTAATAAATATAATATATGTTTAATTAAACAATCCTTAATACATTCCATGTAAAAAGTGAATGTATCACATCGTTTTAAGGAGGCAGCAGTCCACATTCCCACAAACAATATTATCATATTCCAACAAAAGGAAAAGAATGAATGTATATAATATATAATAATTAAATAACCATAAATAATTAAAAAAATATCATATTTATCTTATAAAAATATTAAATCCATCATTATAACCAAACATGATAGTTTGTAATGGATGAACGAATGAAATTGCTTTTCGAGGTGGTGGTCTAATTATACACAAATGATGATTGTGTATCCCATTAGTTAGATGCGTGTGAAAACGTACATTAAAACATTAACATAAAAACATACCAATATATTTAGGAGAATTATTTTAATATGTAATAATGTAATAATTAGAAATAAATCAGTGGTGAAGGAAATAAAACAAAACTGCCCGGTGAAGAACGTTACCGCCTCTTTGGACAATACGTTTTGGTTTTAACCAAATGATCACATTAGTTTGATTTTTGTCTAAATTTTGGAATATAGGATTGGTGTATAGATGCTGGGATATTATTTGGGTGGGTTTTGGTTATCCGAAATATTTTAGATCTGTGATGATGTTTGGAGGTTGAGTACTATTATATAGTAGAGGATGAGTGGCATTGCTTTAAATACGAAAAGGTAAACTCTATTGAGAGGTGTTTCTTATAAAATGTGCCTCTAATAATGATATATATTTTACAAAGGGTGTATATGATATATATATGTCCATAAAATGGATTTTGGAAAAAAAAATATGTCATTTGGCCCCTTAATATTAAAGTTTAATTAATAAGTAAACCCATTTTTACCCAAATCACTATAATTAATTTTAATTGATTTTCCTTGAATTTTTTTAAAAACATAAGTTGAAATTAATTTAATTTATAAAGTATTTTGATTACAAATATCTATTCCATTTTTAAAAATTTCAAAAACATAAGTGAACGAAATTAATTTATAATTTATCTCATAGATGGGATGAGACAATGTGTTTTCAATGTTAAAATGTTCAAAAGTAGAAATGTTTTTATAAAAAATGCCAATGTTAAATTGATTAAAACGACCTGAATTTTATTTATAGATATATAACTTATCAAAATATAATTTGAAAACAATTTTTTATGTAATTCAATACTAACAAAGTTAGATGAAAGGTATCCCGAACAACATTACTTCCATTGTTGGGCAGTATTTCTTTTCCTCCAGGGAGGATTTCTGGGCTTGGTATTCGGCCCCAAATGGAATCCTTTCCTCAAAGGACTTCTACAAACATATTGTTGGTAATGAATCGAGTTCCCATTGGATGGTTAAGCTGAATAATGTCTTTCTGAAACCCTCACGTGCCACTTTTTCTTGGAGATTAGCACACAAGAAGCTTCCCCTTGATGGATTTCTACAAAGGTGTGGTATATCTATCTATTCCAGATGTCCTTTATGTCATCAACACAGAGAGGACTTAGACCACCTCTTTCTCAGCTATGTGGTTGCTGCAACAATGTGGCAGGCAGTCTCCAGTATATTTGAAGTTTCACTGCCGCGGGGAAGTTCAATTGTGGACTTCATGAAAACATGGCCTTCGATCAAGCTCTCTCCGCAACTCAGGTACCTATTTTTAACTACTGTGAAAGAATTACTTAGTATTTTATGGCTGTCCAGAAACAAGTAAATCCATGAGAAGTAGAAATTCAGCAATGGCAATGCGATTTCTGGGCTTCTCACTACTTCTCGTGAGGCAGTTCTTTCGAGAACCTGTTTATGTGACAATTCATGCCATGATCTTTCTGTTCTGAAGAGACTGGGAGTCCAGGGAAACTTTCCTTCTCCTCATGGCATGATTGAAGTTCTTTGGAAACCTCCTTCCCAAGGCTGGATTAAGATCAACACTGATGGAGTCTCGTGAGGTAATCTGGATAACTCTGGTTTTGGGGAAGTTTTCTGGGATTATACTGGGTGTGTTGTTGGTTATCTTTATGGTTCGTTTGGGTTCTCCACTACTCTTGATGCAGATATGCAAGGTTTCATTGAAGCGGTTGAGCAGGCTGGTAGAAGGGGCTGGGACAAGCTATGGGTTTAATGTGACTCCACTCAAGTGGTGATGGCTATTAGGATAGGTGATCTCCATCTCTCTTGGAAGCTGACCAATAAATGGTCAAGATGCTTGGATCTTCTCTACTCAAAGCAATACATTGTTACACATGTTTATAGAGAAGAAAATGCGGTGGCTGATGGTCTTGCGAACAAGGGTGTGAATGGCTCTGATTTTCATTGGGATGATCAAGTTCCGAGTGATCTTCTTTCCGTTCTGAGGAAGGATCAATGTAAAGAATCTACTTTTAGACTCGTGTAAGTGTTTTGTTTTTTATCAATAATGGTATCTTGCTTTTCTGTGCAGGATCTCAGTCTATTATAAAACAAATCTTATATATTTTCTAAGAAACACTTAAGATTAAGGATAATTAAATTATTGAAGATATAATACATTAATGTTATAAAAAATCATAAAATTGGTTTCATTAATTTATAAAAATATTTCTCTAGAAAATTATTTCCTACATTTTCATAATCGTTTTATTTTTTATTTATAGTTTATTGGTTAGTAGAGAATTCCTTTTTTATGCACGTATAAAACATATTTTCCTAGTTTAATTAATCACTTAAATATCCACCATTCCAATAGCTAGTTGAAAAATATCATAATAATATTAACAATTAATTTTAATTTTTTAAAACAAGTTCTTGCGTGTAACACAATCTATCAAAGGGTATTGACAATTTGTGTAACTAATGTCAAACATAGTGTTTCTTGTAACACAAGATAATTTATGTATTTTGTGAAACTCCTAATTAACTACACATTTCTTATATATAAACCTTAACATTGTGTGTCATTCAACACTATCTATCAAAAAAAATTCTTTTATTCAAAAAAATTAATCCATAAAAACATGGGTGTCACATTATAACCCCCTTGAAATGAATTTCTCTCTAAAAATTATTCTAAGGTATCTATTGATTAATATATGAACTTACCTTTTATATAATCCCTAATTATAATAATGAATTCTAAAACATTAAAAAAACTTTCATTGAAATTATCATTACCCAATGTAACTCATTATTTGGATTCCACATTGGAGAACATAGGTGGGATGTGAACATTGAACATGAATGAAAATAGTAAAAAATTATAGAGTGTGATATATTTCCCTAATCACAATAATGTTAATGTTTAATAGAATGTTAATGGCCTCCAAAATATAAACTTGTGATGATTTATTAGGTAGTAGGTATATTTTAATTTTATTTATTTTGATATATCTTTTTCAATATCCTCTCTGTAGAGTTGACAAATTATTTTACTTTTGAAGAACAGAAGAAAATATACTTACATGATTTAATTCCTTTTCACATGAACAATATAATCCTTTGATTATTCCATTATTGACTTGACTTCATCTCTTAATATATGAAATTTAGGAAAAAGTCTCATTCCAAACTCACTAACAAATCATGAGAATGATAATTCATTACATATATATTTAGTTACCATCATTAAAAAAAGGTTATAACATGTAATTCAATATTCTTAAATCCTAGAATGGTGAGAAAAATACCCGAATCTCTAATTCTTTATATAATGTTCAACTTAAAACATTACATAAATTGCTAACCTTGTAACTATTCATAAATATGGAAATTCAAACCATTAAAATGAAGGTCTCAAATTTTTTTAATATCAACATAACATTGATACCCCGTATATAAAAATGTATCTGTTGTTTTTAAAATAAAAAACAAGTGAATACATTTAACAATTATTATATTGATACATGGTAATAACCTAAATTTTGAAAAAATCCTTATTGAAAACATCCATTCATTATTAATCCAATGATTATTGAATATATTCATTATATCCAAAAATATCATAATCTCCATTTGTGATATCATAAACCACTTTTTCAACAAATCATTTATAATTTACAAGGTCACCAATAATATCCAATTTTATTTATCCATAATAATAATCTATTTATCCAATATAAACACAATTTTCTCTACATCTTGAAAACAATATGTTTTATATTCCCTTGATAAAAATATTAATTTTCCATTAAATCGACTTTGTAGTTCATTAAAACCATTCAATATAATTTTGAAAATTATTGATGAATATATATACGTCATGATTCATATAACATAATTCTTGAATGATAATACATGTTTACATCAATCATCCCACTTATTTATTGTTTGTGGAATCTACATCATCACCAAAAAAACCATTACTCTTATAACCTTTCTAATTATCTCTTGGGATTTCCCCCTAAGACATAGAATTTCATAATGTCCATACATTCCAAAATAAATAGATTCATTTATTGATAATACCATAGGGAGACCAATATTCTCATCCACAATGTTATCTTAACTTTTACAATTTCCCTTTACAGTTAGTTTCCTTGTACCCTTATTTTACATATTCAAAACATCTTTTTATTACTCTATGATATCCACATGCAGTATATATATAAGAATATAATGTCTTTGAAATCTCTCTATTAATACTTTACTAAAATTATCATACATTTTCCTAAACATTGAATCATCCTTAGACTTATTCTATTAGATATCCCTATACATATCGATAGAAATATCTGTAGTGATCACATGAAATTTTTGTCATCATAGTTTCCAAAAGTTTACTAAACCATTCAATTTTTACCCACTATAGTGATCCAAGCATAACATATATTCATAGTAATCATTTTAGATGAATATTAATCACATTAAAAAATTACATTGCTAAGAAAAGTACAAACTTAGTGTCTTTAGGAACTAGGAAAAAATTATTCTAATCTTGTGATATATCTTCAACATATCCTATATAGATCATCCCCATTAATACTCTTACTAAAATCCTTTATTTGTAACATAGGGAAATGAAACATAAAAAAGGGAAAGATAAGATGCTCAGTAAGGGTAAAAATAAAGGAGATATGTATGAATAACATGGACATAATTTTATTTGAACAAGAACATGACATTTGAATATCATACCCTTCGTATAAAATATGAACTTAATAAGTGTGGGAATAAATATTGGTATTTTATAAGACATGAATCAGGAATAAATCAATTAAAATGATTAGTAATTGAATAACATTTTCATAAGACATTGAATTGTGGAGTTAACATAAGAATATAAAATATTATGTTAATGAAACATACTATTAACTTCATAACATGTTGTTCTTGGGAAAATCACCTATGCACACTCTTTGAGCTTCGAATATAACCCTTGTGTCCACTTATTTTTGGGATAGGGATACAACCCATGTTTGCTCATTTTTTTTGGGAATGAGATACAACCCATACAGACACTTTTTTTGGGCATGGGAAACAACCCATGTACCATCATGTTTTTAGGCTTTGGGTACATATTTTGTACCCTCTTGTTTTCAATATTATGAAACAACTAGTGTATCTTTTTTCAGGCATGGGATACAACCTATGTACTCTCTTATTTTCAGTCATATTCTATGACGTATACACCCTCTTTTTGTAGGCTTGTGCTACAAACCATATTAAAGTGACCCAGGAAAGAAATACATGTATATTAAATAATTTTTAAAGAATATTCATTACATTATAAAAACACATGCCTGAGGACAGTAATAGTTTAGTGTCTTTGGAAACCTAGAAAAATGTCTTCTATCCTGGAGAAAGATCTTCATCATCTCCCATACATATCTCCACCTTTTAATAGTTTTACCTAAAACGATTATTCAGAACATGTGGAAGGAAACATATGAAAGTGTTGATCTCAAATTCTCATTAAGGGTAAACATAGGAGATACATAAGAATGATCATGAGCATAATGGGTATTAGAATATGATCAAAACATTAATAGACCATTAATTTCATGTAAAATATCATAAAATTGAATCAAGGAATAAATATTGTTAGTTCATAAGACATGAATCATAATGAAATAAATAAAATAACCCATGAAATCATAACATTGGAATAAAAACTTGAATTATTGAAACCACATAAGCATATAATATGATTTCTATAGTAGCCATGGAATCACTGCAAAGACCATCTTAGTAGAAAAAGTCTTTTACTAAACCTGGTAAACCCCCATTAAAACACTATATTACTAAATTAAATGAAACCTCATTCAAGCCCTATATTACTGAACCGAGTAAACCCCCATTCCAACCCAATATTATAGAACTTAGTAAACCCTCATTACATCCCTATATTCTCGAATCAAGTAAATCGTCAGTACACCCTTGTTTTACTAAACTATGTAAACCCTTATTCCCAACCTATATTACAAAAGTGAGTGAACCCTCATTTCGTCCCAATATTATTTAATAGTGTAAACCCTCATTCAATCGCTCTATTTCTAAACTAAGTAAACCCACGTTCCAACCAAGCATTACTAAATCGAGTAATACCCCATTCTAACCTTGTATTACTAAACCGAGTAAAGCCTCATTCTAGCCCTATATTACTAAATCATGTACACCCTCAATCCATACCTTTATTACTAAATTGAGTAAACTATAGTTCCAACCTTTTACTATTGAACTGAGTAAAATCTCATTCCTTCTATATATTAATGAACTTAGATAACCCATGTTAGAACCCTATCTTTATCATGAGATATAAATATTCACCCCCCAATTCATTGGTGAGAGATATAGGTCCCAACCTTATCATAATAAAATCATACAGACATATTCCACAAAACATATCAAAACCCATGGAATGAAATGGGTATCATAAACAAGAAAACATATCATAACCTGTAGAAAGAGTTATAGGTTTCATAATCATTTAAAAAATAATAACCCACAAAAGAGAAACAAATTTCATATATGTATAACCCATGAAGGATAAATGGGTTTCATAAAGGCCGTGACATTAAACATAACACATTTATAAAAATGAAATGAATGGAACCATTATATTATTCCCAAGAAGGTATGAGTCACAAAAATATATGTCATCTTAGATGGAATATAATATTTAAAATCATCAAAAAATGTTTTTTTGAGTAAAATATCATTTATTTTCTGAGAAAAGTATTTTTAATACATAAAACCATTTGAATATAATTTTCATATAAAATAATTTTATTACTTATAAAATCATTTTGAAATAATGTTTCCATGAAAACTTATAAAATAAGCTTCAATGAATTTTAAAACCCATTTTCATTGAAAACAGAAAAAAACATTGAAATAATGCATGATTTTTTCAAAACCATTTATTTTAAAATTCATTTATATCATATATAGAAGTTATGAAAATGTTGGAAAATAATTTTTTCATGAAAACATATAAAAGATAATTCAAAAAGGATCAAAACCCATTTATTAGAAAACACATGGAAATATTTTATGTAAGACATGAAAACCTTGTGAAAAATTTCCATTAAAACATATAAATAATGTTTGAACCAATTTTAAAAAAACCTTCATAATTAATTTAAAAAAATTTCTAAAATATTACCCTTTTAAAAATGTAATTTAATATTCAAAGGAATGATAGCGGGTAATTTTTTACATGTTGTATGAGGAAAAAAGAGCATTCATTTTAGACATTAAAACTGTTAGAAATATTCCATTTTCAGAAAGTGAAAAATATTTTCCTTTGAAAAGACTGGTAAAATATAAAAAATTTAAAAATGTATTTTAGAAATTTTTGGATAATTGTATAGTAATCCTAGAAACCATTTTTAGAAAACCCTACTTTCTGACAGAAGAGAGGGTAATGATGGGCTTTCCAAAAAACACTTTCTTAAATATTGTATGTTCCAAAGAGTAAAAAATGGTACCAATACAAGATTATATAATGAAATAATAGATATAAGGAAATTAATGAATATTATTGAGATATATATCATAATATTTCATTAAAGTAAGAAAAAACATAAGAAATCTCAAAAAGCAATGAGAATATCTCAATAAACAATTATAACTTGGTATCTTGTGATTATGATCTCCATGTAAGGAAACAAAATAAAATTATTCATATAATATCATGAAAATATTGAGATTTGTGATATGTAATGTAAAATTGGATTATAAGAACCTTGAAAAAGAGTTTTGGTGCATAACAAAAAATGAGTCTCAAGGAAGGAAAATTGAGACAAAACACATTTACCAATTTGGTATCATTTGAAACATAAACCCCATGAAAGAAGGATAATAAAATTGGAATATGAATACACATAAATTTATGTAAAATATTGATTGAATACAATTAGGGTTATTACATACATCACACTAATGGAATGAATGGAAAACATAACATTTATCTCATGAAAATTAAAAGTGAGATGAAATGCCCTTTACATATGTACTGAATCTCTCTGAAATCATACAAAATTCATGTATAATAAATATAATTTTATTATAAATCATTTATAGAACCATATAATTATATATATTACCATATATTGTTTGATTATGACTTTATATTACATTTTCGTTAGTGATGTTATTTTAAGATTTCACTTCCTGTAATATTTTCTTTTTTCTCTACATGTGTTTTAATTAGTTATATTGATGGGTGTCATACTTATATCATTATTCCATAATTTTTAAAGTTATATAAATATAATTAATATCAATTATATTCATAGTTTGATAATTTTTTGAATAATTATTAACCAAATTGACTACATCATTCATGGAGACGGTAAGTCATACCTTCGCATGAACACTATTATTGTTTTAATTTTCATATTAAGAAAACATTTTTGAATGAAATATATGTATATATATATATATATAATTATTAAAGTATCATTAATATATTATATATATCATATATGTTCATTAAAACCAGCTTTAATACATTCCATGTGGTGTGTGAATGATTCTCATGCTTTGAGGGGGCGGTAGTCCACACTTCCTCAAACAAGATTATCTTATTACCACCAAATGGAAATAAACTGTTATGTGTGGTAAAAAGGAATATAAAAGAATTAATACATAATAAATATTATATATAACATATTTAAATAGTGTTTCCATCATAATGGATACCATGATTGGTGGAAAATTAAAAATGCAGAATTATTGTTTCATGAGGGTGTAATTTTCCATACACAGAAACAATATGTTCGATATCGATTAGAGAGAGGTTTGTGTAATTCATGGTTAAAATAATTAATTAATAACATCATGGTATATGTATAATACTTATTTCATCACACAATAATGGAATAAAAAGAGTGGAGTGGGTGATGAAGAAACATAAAGGAAAGGATCTTGAGATAAGACGTTACCTCTAAATCGGGTAACTCCTTTTGGTTTGTGCCAAAAGGCATTCTTTAGAGGTTTTCATTCACAAAGTTATGACTCAAGGTAAAATGGAGGACTTTTTTGAGGATACATGGGCAGTGTTGAGAATAATATAAAAGCTTTTAGGGGGTTGATGAATGGGTAGATGTGGTGGCCTTTTATAAGGAGGCAAAATGACTCACATGTAATTTCTAAAACAAATGTAAATTTTGCACATGTTATAACAAAGGAAAATTCATAAAAACCATAAAAACTAAACAATGGATGTTTTATGGAATATATAAGGACATACATTGGTTTATTCACAAGTTTATTGGTCATTTGGCTCTTTAAGATTAATGTTTAGTGCATAATTATGCTTGAATTGTCCTTCACTGATGGGATTAATTTTAATCACTTTTAGTAATCATTTGGACAAAAATTAACTTAGTATTACTAGAATATAAATATTACACTGAATAAAATGTTTTATTTCCGATTTTTTAAATTAACTTGATAGATGTGGAAATGTTAAGGTTAGTGTTAATCTCGTAGATGAGACGAAATAACAGGGTTTTATAGTAGGAAGAAGTTCCAAAGTTTGTTATGATTTTATATTTAGTTTCAATGTGAAATTGACTATAGTGAAATAAATTGCATTATAATATGTAATATTAATCTATTTTAACCTTAAAAAAGATTTATAATATAATTTATCATTAATATTTAATTAGAAAAAGGATGTTTTTTCTAAAAAGCAGTTTTTACTATTCATCATAAAATTGATGTTTCTCATAAAAATATTGAAAATTATACATAGGATAATTTTAAATTATTAATTAAAAAATTATGTTTATTTTATCAAACTGAATTTCAAAAAATTTCTAAAACAAATTTTTTTATTAAAAGAGGTCTATTCAAGAAAACAATAATTTTAACACAAAAAAGACTTTACCAAATATCTTATTTTCCATTTTCAATTTGATTTATTTATAAAAAATTATAAAAAAATTGAAATGTATTTGTTAAAATTTATATAACTATATATGATGGTTAGGTTAAAATTATATCAGTTAATTAAAAATATATATTTTAAAAGATGTGTCAGAGAAACATAGTGTTGTGTTCATTGTACAGCGAGTTGGTGTTGTGTACAGAATAAGCCATGTTGGTATTGCATGTAGAGAATTACTGTTTGATATTCTATTGGAAATGAATTTTTTACATAGATTTTAAACATATATATATATATATATATATATATATATTTCATGTGTCATGTGAAATGAAAAATATCAAAAAGAAAAATTAATTCGAAAAATTAATTCACAAAATATCAGGGTGTTACATTCTACCACCATAAAATGAATTTTTCCCTCAATATTAATCTAGGTATTCAAAGGTTTAATACTTTAATGATTCCATAATTGACACCCATATCATAAAAATAGACACTAAAATTTCACTTAAAATGGAAATTTGGAACCATAATAGTTTACAAAAGTAACATATTACTAGGTTTCCACATGGTAGAAACTAGGTTCGGAGTAAAAATTGGACATGAAGGAAAAGAATAAATATTTATAGGGAGTGATTGAGGCTATAAATCACAAAAATTGAATTATAAAAGGAATTTTTAGGGCCCCAATTTCATAAATCCGTGATGAATCCAAAATCCATTGGTACAATAGAATAACATTATTTTGTATCACTTTCAGAACATTGAGTAATTCTTGCTAAATTTATATAAAACATTTATATTTGGTTATGGATTTAAAGGTTTCTAATACATCCATTACCTCATGGAATTAATGTTTATAAATTATCATTAATGTATAAATAACTCAAAATAATCTTTAATAGTGTCTTAAGGCACAAAAAGAATGAAAAGACCAACTATAAGTCTCTTTAAATCAACATGACTTAATCAATAAACATAAAAAGTAATAGTAATAGTTCACCAAAAAACATTATTCATTAAAAATAAATTTACATTAACCAAAACATCATGTATTATAGTGGTTGGAATGAAACCCTTATCATCCTTTTGTCATGTGTTCTTGACATGTGGTCTTATCGGGCTTTATTGGATTTCACACAACAAACAAGATATCATTTTCACAAAACAATGATAATATCGTTTCAAAAATACAAAATATAGACATCCATGAAATAGGGTTAATCACTAGATAGACTTCTAACTAAGGCTTCCAATTCAAAATAAGAGCCCAAATACTTACTATAAAGATTGACATAAACATTCCATGAGTGATTAACCTTATAACCCTTCTCAAAGATGTAAATCCATATCTTTAAAAAGTGAGTCATGAAAATATCTCAACATTTATTCCCTTTTATATCAAAAATTATTTCATTTTAGTTACATTCCAAACATATAAATAACATCACCAAATATTCTCCAGAATTACCATAAATCATTTGGGAAAACAAGCAAGCTTCCTCATTCCAAAGTATATTATATTTACTCCATAAATTAAAAAATGTTTTAAACATCATCAGTGATAGAATAATCCAGCTATAAACAAGTCCTTACATAGTACCAAGGTAATCAATACTGTCCAATTTACTTTTTTATATCCTACATATCCTTTTCCACACAACATTATCTCATCATAATGATCATTTTAATGGATGCCTTCCCTTAGTCAAAACATAATCTTTTCATTAAATCTCATCACCAGTCTAATATAAACATCTAAATATTGACCAAAAACACATAACTAGAGAAATCCTAGTATATTACATCATTCGAAACTTTTGAATCCAAATACAAAAATATTATGATTACATCATCCTTAATCTGTTAGAAATAATAAATATTTCATTTCACAACTCATTTGTAGTATTGTCATAATCCAAAATGTAACCATCAATCGCACGACCTTGATTATTCTCTTCTGGAAAATTAATCTTGGGAAATTGTTTTGCATACTAAAAATATTCTCCACATAAAATGCACACAATATTGGATGAAGACTTACGATGGACAAAATTTTGATCAATTTCATTACCTGAACACTTTATTCATACCTTGTGGTCACTTGATTTGTGTCCTTTTCCAGAGTCAAAACATCTACTTGTTTCTCTAAGACATTCACTTAGGTGATTCATTCAACATTCTTAATATAAGGGAAAACAAATCTTCTTCCATCCATGGTCTCCATTTCCCAAACTCCCAGAAAACCCCTTCTATCTCTTCCTTAGTTAGTCCAAGAGTTAGTTAAGGTAAACATTATTTATCATGATCTATGAAAACAGATTTGGCATGATCATGAAATCTTTAACTCTAGTGATCAACCCCCCTAAAATCTCATATGGTAATGATCCATCAAATTCCAAATTAAACAAGTTCATTCTGGTTCAAGCTATTAAATAAAACTAGAATCATAGTGTGGGAATTTATGCACATAGAAAACCCCCCACATACTTATGAAAAGAATTAAATATATGATGTATAAATCATCAAACCTTGCACAATTTATAACACCTTATGTTTATCCTAGGTTATTCATAGATAACGTTTTTCAAAATCCATCATCATATTTTGTGATGAGTTTGTGAATTACCAATGCATATCCCCCAGGATTGTCAAACCAGGTGTGCAGCAGGGCCCGTTGTCATGTACCAGATTACCCAGAGTCAAGCCTTTAACATCATGTTGGTGTTGTTACCCCTTGATATATCTATCTGAGAGCCACATAAAATTATAGTATCCATATAAATATGTATTTCTAGGAAACCACTAACTCTTTAATTCACTGAAATTACATGGTATTTTCCTCAAAATTTTCTCATCCTTATACTTATCCTTATAGACATTTCTAGACATATTATTACAAATATACATAGGGATCTCACTTATTTTTTCTCATCATAGCTTCCAATGGTTTACTAAGACATTCCTTTGATTACAACTATTGTGAACAAGGCTTCACGTACATTTATGTAACATCATTTTAGAAGAAAATTTAGTACATTACAAAAATACCAACCTGATGTCCATAGTAGCTTAGTGTCTTTAGAAACATTGGAACAAAGCATTATATCCTAAAGAATGATATTAAACATCTCCCATAAATTTATCCACCTTTAGCAGTTCATACTAAAACCTTTCTTCATAAACTAGGGAATAAAACATTAGAATGTTTTGAGCTCAAATGCTCAGTAAGGGTAAACAAGTGTGATATATAAGAATAATCAGGAGCATAAAGGGTATGATAACAAGACCAAAATATTAGAAGATCATACCATCCATGTCAAAGTGTATAAAAACAAATCATGGAAAAAAATTGGAAGTTCATTAGACATGAATCATAAAAAAAATAAATGACATAATACATTAAATCATTACATTGTAACAAAACATAAAATTGTGAAAAAACCCACAAGAATGTAATATGATTTCCATAGTAGAAAAGGAATCACTACCAAGACCATATTAGAGAAAAATCCCTTTACTGAACCTGGTGAACCCCCATTCCATCCATATATTACTAAACTGATTGAACCATTGTTCTACCCCTGTATTATTGAACCAAGTAAACCAACATTCTAGCCCTATATTACTGAACTGATTAACCCATCATTTCATGCCTATTTTTATGAACCGAATAAATCCTTGTTCCATCCCAGTGTTATTAAACTAAGTAAAACCTCGTTCCATCCTGGTATTAATGAAATGAGTGAACCCTCATTCCAGCCCTATATTGCATAACAGAGTAAAACCTTATTCCAATGATGTAATTTTGAACTACATAAACCCACATTCTAACCTCGTATTACTGAACTGAGTAAACAATTGTTCAAGCCCTGTATTACTAAACTAAGTAAACCATTGATACATACCTGTATTACTGAATCATGTAAACCCTCATTCTAGCCCAATATTACGTAACGAAGTAAACCCTCCTTCCAAACATGTATTAATGAACCGATTAAACCATATTTCATGCCTTATATTATTGAACTAAGTGATCCATCATTCCATCCCTATCATGATCCTCAAAAATAAATATTTACCCAATTCATTGGTGGGGATATATAAGTCCCACCCGTATCATAATGAAATCATACAAATCGGTTCCAAAAATCAAATCATAACCCATGAAATTAAATGGGTATCATTAATATGTAAACATACCATTACCTATGGAAATATTTACATGGTTCCTAATCATTTCATCAAAATAATAACCCATAAAAGTTAAATGGATTTCGTGTGTGTTTAACCTAGGAAGGAAAAATGTGACTCCTAAGTACCATGACATTAACTGTAACTCATAAATATAAATGATATGAAAGAAACCATTAAATAATTTCCAAGAATTTACAAGTAACATCAATATATGACATCATAAGTGAAAATAATTTTGAAAAATCCACAAAAAATATTTCTTGATGAAATTATCCTTTAATGTTTCAAAAAAGGCCTTTTAGTAGATAAATGAATTTGAAAATAATTTTTGTATAAAATACTTTGAAAAAAGAAAGAAATCATTTTTGGAAACCTTTTTCAATGAAAAATTATAAAATAATTGGTAAAGCATTTTAAAAATTGGTTTATTTGAAAACTCAGGAAAACATTTAAATAATTTTTTACATTTCTTTGAAAAAAAATTATTTTAAAATACATTGAAAACTTATAGAGAATTATTGAAATAGTTTTGAAAATATTTTTTGTTGAAAACTTATAAAATATGTAAGAAAATTTTTTGAAAACCGTTTCATTTTCAACATGTTGAAAAGATTTAAATAAGATTTAAATTTTTTTTGAAAACAGTTTTCCTTGATAATATATAAAAGTAATTTGAAACCATTTTGAAAACAATTTTCTTAAAAAATTACATTTAAAAAACATTAGCTTAAAATAGAATCTTTTAAAAAAAGCAAAGGATGATTTAATGGACTTATGGTAGGTAAATCCATATAGTTATACAAGGTAAAAAGAACTTTCTTTTTGGATGGTAAAAAGTTAGAAATATAACTTGTTCGGAAAGTGACAAGAAGTTACCTTTTAAGAGTTTGGTAAAATAAAAAAAGGGTAAAAATTAATTTCAAAAATTATCATAGAATGGTATAAAATTATTTGAAACCATTTTTAGAAAACATATTTTTCCACTCGAATAGAGGGTAACGTTGGGATTTCCTAAGAACACTTTCTAAACTAACATATGTACCAATGTGTAAAAAATGTACTTATACATGAGTATATCATGAAATAAAATAGGATAAGTAAAAAAATTGTTTTTATTGAGAGATGGGTCATAATATTTCATCAATGGAAGCATAAACATAAACAATCTTGAAATCAATAAGATTGTATCAATAAAATATTATAACTCGGTATCGTTTAATATTTCTCAACATTTTAGGAATGAAAATTAAATTAATGTAAAATATAATTAAAATATTGAAATTCATGATATGGAATTTAATATGGGATTATATTCACCTCAAAAAGAGTTTAGGTGTATAACAAAATACATGTCTCAAATATATAAAATTGAGACAAAACATTTTTATCGATTTTGAAACGTATGAAATTTAAACCCCATGAAATAAGGAAAATAAAATTGTAATATGAATACCCATAAATTTAATTACAAGATACATAGAATACAATAATGGGTATTATATAAAACATATAAAAGGAATGATTGGCGAATATAACACTTATCTCATGAAAATTAAAAGTGAGTGAAATCCCCTTACCTTATATCTAGAATCTCTCCAAACTCATATAGTATTCATGTATAATAATTATAATTTTATTATACATAATTTCTAGAGGAATATTATTATATATATTACAATATAAGGGTTTATTATTACCATATATTACTTTCTCATTAATGATCCTATGTTATGGTTTTACTTCGTGTAATATTTTCACTGTTCCCTATATGTGTCTTAATTTGTTATATCGTTGGTCCTTATAATTTCATCAGGATTCCATAACGTAGAATATGATATAAATATATAGTATATCCGGTATATGAATATTATAATAATTTATATAATAATGATTAACTAAATAGAATACACCATTCATGGACATGGTAACTCGTACGTACGTACGAACGTTGTTTCCATTTTTATTTTCATACTGAGAGAATGTATATAAATAAAACATGTATATATATATATATGTATCATTATTCCAGTATCATTACTATATCATATTATATACAATCCTGTGTTACTGAATTGAGTAAACCCGCATTCCATCCCTGTATTACTGAACTGAGTAAACCCTCATTCGAGCCCTGTATTACTAAACCGAGTAAACCATCATTCCATCCCTGTATTACTAAACTGAGTGAACCCTAGTTTTGTCCCAATATTAAATACATGAGTAAACCCTCATACCAACACTAACTTACATAATCGAGTAAACCCTCCATCAAGCCATGTATTACTGAACGTAGTGAACCATTATTCCAACCATGTATTACTGAACAAAGTAAACCCTCATTCCAGCCATATATTACTGAACTGATTAAACCATCGTTCCTTCCCTATATTAATAAATTCAGTAAAACTCATTCTAGTCCTATATTACTGAACCAATTAAACCCCCTTTCTAGCCATGTGTTACTGAACTGACTGAACCCACATTCCAACCGTATATTATCATGAGATATAAATCTATACACAATACATTAGAGTGATATATTGGTCCTAGAAATCTCATAATGAAATCACACATGCATGTGCCACAAAACATGTCACAAGTCATTAAATGAAATTTGTATCATAAATACGCAAACATATCATAGCATATGGGAAGAGTTACTGGTTTCATAATCAAATAATAAAAAACATAACTCGTAAAAGAGAAATGGATTTCATATATGTATAACCCCTGAAGGAGAAATGGGCATCATAAATACCATGACATTAAGTATATCTCATTAATATAAAGGATATAGAAGAATACTTTACATCTTTTCCTAGATGGTATGAGTAACATGAATTGATGTCATCCCAGATGGAAAACAATTTTGAAATATCATCTAAAAATGTTTCTTGAGAAAAATATTCCTTATTTTTAGAAAAATATCTTTTAAATACATAATTCCATTTTAAAATCATTTTCATATAAAATACATTGAAAACTTATGAAATCATTAGAAAAACCAATTTCCATTAAAACTTATAAAATAACATTCAAACATTTTGAAAACCGTTTTCTTTGAAAACACTTGAAAAATTTATACAATTATTTAAAATGTTTGGAATTTCCTTTTGTTCAAAATTACATTGAAAACATATAAATAAACCATGAATTTTTTTTGAAATTAATTCTTCTTGGAAACTTATAAAATAGTTTTGAAAGCATTTTGAAACCCACTTTATTGAAAAAAATTGCGAACATGTAAATAAGACTTGAAAACATTTTGAAAATAGTTTTCCATGAAAACATGTAAAAAATGTTTTACTAAAATTAAAACAATTTTCCATGAAAATTATAATTAAAAAATATTTTCATTCAGATGAACATTTTAAAAATAAATTGGAAGCTTCCAAGGAATGACGGTAGTTAAATACATACATTTCATACGAGTTAAAAAAACATTTCTTTTGGACAGTAAAAATGCTAGAATGATTACATGTTTGGAAAGAGACATGGATTTTCCATGAAGATACTGGTAAAAGAAAAAAATGGTAAAAATATATGTTTTATATTATTTGATAATGTTATAATATCTTGTAAATCATTTCTTATAAAACATAGATTTATGAACGAAGAGAGGGTAATGATGAACTTTCCTAAAAGCATATTCTTAACTATCTTATATAACAAAGAGTAGAAAATGGTACCAATACAAGAGTATATAATTAAATAACATAAGATGGATAAACTAATTTACATTTTTTGATATAGGTCATAATATTTCATCAACATAAGCATAAACATAATCATTCTCAGAAAGTAATTCGATCGTCTCAATAAATCTTGTAGCTTGGTATATTGGGATCATGAACACTATATATTGAAAGGAAATTACATGAAGAATGTAATATCATGAAATGAATATTATTCAGGATATGGAATTTAAAATGGATTATATTCACCTCGAAAAAGAGTTTAGGGGCATAATAAAACATGAGTATCGAAGAAGGCAAATTGAGACAATTTTTTTTAATGATTTGGTAACAATTGAATCTTCAACCCCATGAAGTAAGGATTATAAAATGGGAATTTTAATAATAAATAATTTAATCAAAATATAAATTTAATAACATCATGGTTATTATATACGCTGCATTAAAAGAATGTTTAGTGAATATAACATTTATCTTACAAAAATAAACAGGGAGATGAAATACTGTTACATTATGTCTTGACTCTCTCTGAACTCTTAGAAGATTAATGTATAATAAATATAAGATTATTATAAATCTTTTATAGAATAATATTAATATATATTTCAATTTTTAGTTTTATTATTACCTTATTTTTTTCAATCGTTAATGATTCTATGTTATGGTTTTACTTTGTATAATATTCGCTTTGTTCTCAGCATGTGTCTGAATTTTTTATATCATGGGTCATCAGACTTAAATCATGATTAATGAATGTAGAACATGATATAAATGTATTATATTTACAATTTATGAATATTTTAATTATTATCAGCATAAAAATTAACTAAATGGAATACAACGTTCATAGAGACAATAAGTCGTACGTACGATGAACTATGTTTCCATTTTTATTTTCATATTGAGAATATATATGTAAATAAAATATGTATATATATATATGTTTGTATATATATATATATAATAATTATATTATCATTAATATATCATATATATTAAATAATTTGATTAAACCCATCCTTAATACATTCCATGTGGTGTGTGGATGACTCTCATCGCATTGACGGGTTAAAAGTCCACACTTCCTCAAACATGATTATTGTATCACCACTAAATGGAAATAAAAAGGTATGTTTTGTAAAATTATATATATAATAATAAATACCTATATAAAAATATTTTATATCATAATGGCCACCATTATTGGTGGTAAATGAAAAATAAACAATTATCGTATCATGAGGTAGTAATTAACTATACTCAGAAACAGTATGTTTCATATCCATTATTTGGAGTTTTGTGTAGGTGTAGGCTGAATTATTTTCATAAAAACATCAAATTATACAGATAAAACTTTTTATTTCTCAAAATAAGGATATAAATATTTTTTAGGGGGTGAAGAAGGAAAAGAAATGAAACAATATTGAGAAAAGACATTGCCTCTAAATCGGGTAACTCCTTTTTGTTTGTTCCAAAAGGATTTCCTGAGATGATTTTTTCCTAAAGTGAGGATTAATGGTTGAAGGGAGGATTTTTGGGAGGCTACTTGGGAATAGTATGGTCGAACATAAAATGTTTGAGAGGTGTGTGGAATGGGTAGAGTTGGTTTCCTTTATAGGTAAGGAAAAAAACTCATACGGAATTTTCAGAAACATGTTATGTATGCACATGTTCTTACCTAACAAAAAGTCATACCAAACCAATATAAATCAATAATGGAAGTTTTATGGCATAAATATGGGTATTATATGGGTTTTTGAAAAGTGGATTGGTCATTTGGTTCCTTAATTTTAAGGATTAGACCCTAATTATGCTTAATTTAGCCTTAACTGTTGTGATTAATTTTAATCACTTTTAATAATCATTTTGGTCAAAAATCAACACTGTATTATTATATTATAAATAATAAAATGAATACAATTTCTTATGTATGATTTTGTAAATTCACTTCACAGAAGCAGAAAAATTTATATTAGTGCTAATCTCACAGATGGGATGAAATAAGAGGGTTTTAATGTAGGAAAAAGTTCAAAAGATTGATAAGATTTTTTATTCAGTTTCAGTGTGAAATTGATTGTAATTAAATAAATTGTATTATTATATGTAATATATATCTAATTTTACCTTAAAACTTATTTATAATATCATTAAAATTAATAATTAATTAGAAAAAATTCAATTATTAACCAAAATTCATTTTTCACTATTCATCAAAAAATGATGTTTCCTAGAAAATTCCCAAAAATTCATCTAAGTAAAATATGAACATTATGAAATAAAAAATGGAGTTTATTTTATCAAATTAAATTTCTATAATTTTTTTAAAATTAATTTTATTATTACAATTGGTCCATTCAAGAAAATGGTATTTGTAACACAAAATGGAATTTACCAAAAATCTTATTTTCCATTATCTTTTCAATAATGGGATACCACCCTTGTACTCACGTTTTTAGAGCTTGTGATAAAACCCTTGTACCCTCTTGTTTTCATGTTGTTTCAACAACCCATTCACCCTATTGTTTTCAGGCTTTGGTGATAACATGTATACCCTCTTGTTTTCAGACATGGGCTAAAATCTATATACCCATATCTTTTCAAGCATGGAATACAAGGTGATAACCCTTTTTTTAGATCTTGGGGAAAAAACCATTTACCCTCTTGTTTTTAGGATTGTCCTAAAACCTATCTACCCTTTTATTTTTGGGCTTGGGCTACAACCCTTGTACACTCTTATTCTATGGATTGTGATATGACCCATCTACCCTATGAGGTCATCTAACATTTATCGTTATCCAATTCATTGGAGAGATATATATGTCACACCCATTACTTAATTAACAAAATCATACATGTGAAAAAGATAATAAATCTTTTATTATATCATTACACATAAAAAAATATGGGTTTTATAAACATTATATCATCACCCATGAAATAAAATGGTATTATAGAAATTTTATCATATCATAAACTGAGAAAAATAGATAGTTTTAATAATCATTTAATTGTGGATTAACCCATGAAAGTAAGTATTTTTCATAAGGTTTTTATCATAATATAACCCATGGAAGAGAAATATATTTCATAAAAAAGTTTCATTATAAGAATAAAATATTCAATTAAATAAACAGAATGGTGTTCATGGATCTAATCACTAGTAAGGAATATAATATATATAAGGATGAAATATTATATGGAAAATAATTTTTAAATTTCATTTAGAATAATTTCTTGATAGAAATATCCTTTCTGATTTGAAAAATTCTCTTATAATCATAATTGTTATTGATAATCTATTTCTTAAAAAATGACCTTGAAAATTTTGAAGGGAAATTTTGAAAATCCTTTAAAAAAATTTAAAATATAAAATTTTTAAAAATCCCTTCCATTGAAAATGGGAAAATAATATCATTTAAATACAACCTAATAACAATTTTAAAAAACTTTTTTTTAAAGAACATAGATTTCCAACCGAAGAGAGTAATAAAGTGAGATTCTCATAAAAATATTTTCTTAATTATTATATGTACCCAAGAGTGAAAAAATGGTACCATTACTTGAATATGTAATGAAATAAAATATTATAAAAAATCATTCAGTATTCTTGATAAATGGGTCATAATATTTAATCAATGGAGGAATAATCATAAAGAGTCCCAATAAACGATGTGGTTGTAGAAATAAATGATTACCATTTTGGTAACATTAAATCCTAATTACCATGAAAGAATGAAATTAAATTAAACATAAAATACAATTAAAATAATTATATTCATGATATAACATATCAATGAGGTGTAATATACCCATTGTAAAAGAAAATTTGTTTCATATCTCAATATAAGTCCCAAAGAAGAAACATTTATAAAAAAGTCCTTTATTGATTTTGTTAAGTTTTAACCATAAAACCCATGAAATATATATCCTAAAATGGATATTGAATCCCAATAATTCTTAGTATAATAATAAGAATATCAATACATGGGAAGTATACACTCCAAATATTTGAAATATTTGGTGATCATGGCATATGTCTCAGAAAAAATAAATGTTAGACTATAAATACCCTTAATAATTAAGTAACATTTAAATCATGAGATCCATGAAAAAATAAAATCAATTAAAACATTTAATATCATTAAATGAAGTAAAATAAATATATGTCCATATATACAACACAAAAAATAGTAAGTTATTAATATAGAATATATCTCATATAAATAAAAGTGGGGCGAGATAAGCCTTACCTTATGTCTTCAATTTATTTATACATATTAAAAACTCATGTATAATAAGTATATGTTTATTATAATTCTAAAATAGAAACATATTCTTATGTATAACTGCATATATTATTTTATTATGAATTTATATTACCCATTTACTTACAATTTCAGGTTAATGTTACGTTTTGGGTAATAAAAATAATTTTTTTGACACATGTGTTGACTTTTTGTTATTGATCCTATTGCATAGATCATGATTCAATTATTTATATAATTTAAAAGATGATATAAATATCATATATATATATATATATATATATATATATATTTAATAAAATTTAAATTATAGAAATAGGGAATTAAATACATTATTCATGGAGATGGTACACAGTATTTATGCAAGAATGATGGTAACATTTCTTTGTCATATTGAAATAAATAAAAATAAATTGTCACACCCTGACCACGGATGCTTCTGTTTTTATTATTTTCTCAGTACCGCGACTCTGGGAAGAGTCGGGTTTGGGTTCGGGTTTGAATTTTTTTGAAGCTTTGATGGTTTCAGTGGGTCTCGGGCCGGTGCGCAGTCACTGCACTTCTAGAAGTCACCGCACATTCAGTCCGGCTGCGTGCGCGGTCACCGTGCATTCGGTCTGATCGTGTGTTCGGACCTAGTGAGTGCACGGTTACCCACCTGTTTTGATAAATAATAAAATTTAATGAATAAGTTAAATTGAAAATAATTTTATAAAATTTTTAATAATAATGAAAACAATAATTTATAATAATAATAATATTATTATTATTATTATTATTATTATTATTATTATTAATCTTATTAACACTTCAATTAGACTTAATATTAAAAATTTTGTCATAATTGTAAAATTATTAGAATACTATTATTATTATTTTTATTATCATTAATTTTATTATTATTTTAAGTTGGTTTAAACATTTTTTTATTAGTTATTATTTGTTTTTTTTTCAGTTTCACCCCCCCCCCCCTCTCCTTCAGCACACACCAATTCCCCCCCCCCTCACCAAACCCTACAGCACAATACCTTTCGTGTAGTGGCCATCCTCCCTTGCTCCTCTTCTGATCTAGCAAATCGGACCTGCGCGTCCCCTCCCGTCCAGCAAGCAGCGCGTGATGCCCCTGTTCTCCCCTCTACCTGCTGACCTGTTCGGCTTCCACCTTGTGCGCGCCTGCTGCACCACCCCCCTGTTGCTATCTAGCCACCTACCTGCAGGTTCCAGCCGATCTGCCCCCGCCAAGCCTCCTCCCCATTCGATCCACAGTAATGCTTTAACTCCCTACCACCAGGCCCCGCCTCCACCCCTCATGTAGTTCCTCCCTACTCAATCCAGCACCCCATTCGGTCTCTCCTGAGCCCTCTGCCTGCCCCCTGCGTCTGTCCGGAACTCCCCTCGGCTTCCCCTTTCAGTGGCGCTGCACCTTTCCCTCAGCCATCGGCTCTCCCTCACAAGGTAGCCAGCAACCCTACCCTCTACCCTTGCTCCGAGCAACATCTCTAACATCCTCTGCTTCTCTAGCTTGTACGTGATGACCTTCCCACGTCTCCTTTTTCCCTTTGGTCGGACCTTCCCTTTAGCACCCCTTTTTAGAACGCGACCCTTCCGCAGCTAATTCCTCTCGGATGCCCCATGAATGATTTCTGATTGAGGTCTAATTCTTTGAGGTAATACCATCTCTGATGTCCTCCTTTATCACTTTGATGTTTTGTTTCTCTATCGATACCTGGTTTGGATTCAATCGGATCCCTATTGTTGGGATACTATGCAATTGTTGTGTTCTCTCTTGAATAGGGTATGCGAAGACCTCCTCAGGTCTTGCGCTTGCGTGTTCCAACATTATCCGCCAATGGTGAAGCGTATTTACTCATTTTTGGTCCACCACCGACATCCAGGGTATAGTTTTATGCACATTTTTTGGTTTTGAAACTTCGTTATACCCTTAATTATCTTGCTATAGAGTTCTGAAATTTTTAGAATTGGTTAAAAGTATATTTTGAGTCAGTTCCTGGTCTATGTCAGCATGTGTCTACGATGATTTTCTTGTTTGTTTTATTAATTTATTATGTTCTTTAATTTATTTATTTGGTTAAAATTTTGTTTTGTTGGATTTTAGTGTGCGTCTGATTTGGTTAGTAGCTTTCCCATAGGGTATGGATGTGTTTTTCTGAAAGTTTATGTTTTGTCAATTGTTTGCATTTGAATAAATTGTGTAGTTGATTGTTAATCTGTGCAAGTGTTGTGATTTCGTTTTTACAGAGTATATTTTGTGTGTTTGGTATTGAAGACGTCGTGTGTGTTGAGTAGGAAAAGCCAAGTGAATTCTTTTTAAACAATCATATAAATTTTATTTATGATTTATTGAGTTTTATGAATGGTGCAAAAGCATGCTATAAATGGACTATAGTTTTGATAAAATGTTTATATGGACATGCCACACTTTTGGAATCCCGTTTGAGTGAGTGTGGTGTTGAAATACATTTTGGTTGGGTAAATGGTTATTTTGATGTGTGTAGTGTTGGTTTGGATTGCTTGTGTGCTTAAGCATGTCTTATGGTTTGATTGTGTGGTGCGAGTCATGCTTTGAAAGTAGGATGAAGTGGTTCTTTTTCTCTATTTGTTTGTTTGGATTTTTTTAAGTCCATGTTTATGTATTTTCATTATCTTTGTTGTTGCAGCACGTTGGAAAGGTTTTTCCACACTCATGTGATTGTCAGCTTGCGCGCGCTTGCACGCCCGTGCGAGCCATGTTTCATCATCGTCGTAACCGGGGTGCGAGTCGAGGTAGGTCCCCCACTGCACTTACCTTTAGATTTAGAATTTATTAATTTCTTTTTTATTAATTCTTAATGAATGAGAAATAATATAAGATAATTAATTTTTAAATGATTATTTGGTGTGAAAGGAGCTGTTTATTTTATACCGAACAATTGAAACATTTTATTGACGAGCGGACACCCACTATTGAAAGAATGCCCATTTAGCCTTTAAACATAATCCATGGAATTTAAAATGTACTTGTAGTTTTAAAGATAAATTATTTCTTTTGAACAAGTGTTTTGGGTTTTCTCGAGAAATGAGGTTTTTCTTTAAAATTGGTGAAGGCATGCTTGACACTTTAATAAAATAAATTATTTTGGAAAACCCATTCATGGGTGATCATTGGTGTACGTTGATTGCATGAGCTGCATGTGATGTTTTTGCATCGTGACTGATTGTTTGGCATTGTTTATTCACCCCTATTTTATTATATGTATTGACATGGGAACCTGGCATAGTGAGTGAATCTTCTGAGAATGATTGCTGCACTAGTTTAGACCACACACTGGCTAGTGGCCCCATAGCAGGGGAATACTGAGTTATTTCTACTATGGGGATTGGGCCCCTCGGTTAGGCCATGCAGGGCTATGCCGTGTAATAGTATGGGTATTATAACGTCATCGAGTTAGGGCATGCCTTCAGGATGAGTCAGATGTATAGTATGTTCTAGATTGTTCACGATCTCCTAGGTTCGACCCATGTTTCTTTTAGTGTTTATTTGTATGTGGCAGATGATTGAGAGGTCTAGTTCAGTAGCTGGCCCCTGTGTACCACTTCTTTTCCATTTCCCTTAGTGTGTGTGGTGTGTTGTGTGTGGTTTTTTTCCCTTTGACTAGCAACTAAAATTTTAATTTCTAAATTGCACATAGAAATGTTTGAAAATGCTATACACCTATTCCATTCAAGCATTAAACTTGTTTTAAATTAAAAAGTTCAATGGGATGATACTTGTCTTAGAAATTAAATTGTGTGTGGAAACTAATATTTTATATAATTTAGTTCAAGCCTGAAATTGGTAAATTCATCATTTAATGGTAGTGCATTGGGAATAGATATCGGGCTAACCTACTGAGTTTTAATAATCATGCCTATAGTTCTTTTCTGTTTTTTGTGTTTGTGCAGGCTATAGCTTGGGTGCGTTCACCTTGGGTCACGTTTGGTCGTGAGTTGGAGAGTGACCCACGAGGTCACACGAAGATAGTGGTTGTCTCTTTCAGTTAGTTTTATTTTCTTTTGTTCTTGTTTAGTTACTTTACTTTATTTATCTATTTTTACTGGGCGAAATCGTTCCCACAGCATCTGTTGATGCCCTGGCGCTTGTCGCCAGCCCGAGAGGATTGGGAATGCCGCTCGGGCCATATCACGGACCAGCTCGGGTGACCGGTTCAGGGCCGACCCGGGTTGGTTCGTGACAAAATGGTATCAGAGGGGGTAGGATCTTAGCGGACCTCGATATTCAGAGCACCCTTTATTATTTGGGGTGTCTGATAGAAGGTGATTAGGACTGTCTGGGCTCAGGAGGTATGTTACGGGTCGGTGCCTGATCACCACCGATCATGACGAGACCTGAGTTTCCAGGGTTAGTCAGGGATTTGAGCCTCTTATCTTTCGTTGCTTTGGATTGAGGGATGAAAATGGAGGTGAATTGGTTCACTTTGCGGACTCACATGGGGTGGTGACCAATGTGGAGTCCAAGTGCCCGATTTATGGTCCTCTTAGTGTTATGCCTTACTTGGGGCATGTCTCACCACCATGTTGTTGGGTCAGACATATGCACTAGTTCCTTATCCCAGTGGATTATTATTTCTTGTGTTTTGTTTTAGTCTCGGTTGGTTTGAGTGTGAGTTAAAATTGAAATTTGTTTTGAAATGGATAAGTGTTTCTTCCAAATTGTTTTTGAAATTACTAAAGTGTGTTTCTAAAGAGAAGGTGTATTGGTTTGGAAAAAAAACTTGGTTTGTGTTTGGATTTGGTAAGGAAAAGAAGTGTTTGAACCTTGGCACCCCTTTATGGAGGGTGACACATGTGTGGGTATGTATGGAAAGTGTGTGGTGGCACTTGTTCACACATTATGTGATCGGGATTGAATGAATGCACGTGTGATGGTCCATAAAGTGCCATAGGTGAGTATTCAAAATTTTAAAGAAATAACAGTTTTGGAAAAGTGATTTATCCTTGTGTTGTATATTTTTGGATTATGGGTTTATTTCCCTTGGCTTGTTTTGTTACATTGATTGAGTTTTGGTGTGATGCCAGTTTCGATGGTGTTTTTCATGTTGTTATGAGTATGTAGCCTAGAAAACCTCCCAAGGTATTCAATGAGTTATGCTCAGTTCTCAGTTCCTTTTGTGTGTTGTTTTCTTATCGAGGTAGTCGAAGTCTGTTAGAGGTAGTTGTATTGTTCTGAAAGATATTATGTCTTCGGGTTGTTGGGAACTCCCAGGGTATTTAAGGTTCGTACCGCCCTAAAGTTATTTGAGGGTTCAGTTCTAGACTAGAAAAGATGAGATGTATCATCCTCATTAGAGTTTTGGGTGTGATTAATGGTGGTCGACTTCCACGAAGGTTTCCCACCTGGCAAGGAGTGCGGGCCAGTGGAACCTGTCTCCAAGAAACTATCCTCGTCGGTACCGGCTCTTAGTACCTCTCCCTTGTGTGCCACCAGTATGACCTGTCCAGACATTTTAAGTGGTCATGTTTCATCCCTTTGAAAATGTACGACCATCGTGGTTATTGGAAACATAGAACAGAATGAGTTAGAGACCAGAAGATAAAAATTCCTGGCTATGAGGCAGGAGACACTTCAGCCATCAGGGCCCTAGCCACAGGTCCTGGGGTGAAGCTCACGCACAGTCAGGAGTTTCTGAGGGTGTGTGGAACCTCAGTCCGGATAATGTTCTCTGCTTTGGAGTGGAAATATCCAAAATTTCCCTTGTTCTATTCTCATCGCTATCATAATCTCATCCTTGTTATGGTGGTGTGATGAGCTCGTTCACCCACAGTCCAAGGGGTTTTATCTTCTCTCAGTGTGGTTTTTAAGTTGTTCGGTCTCTTTGAATGGTGTGGGCCTGTGAATAACGGACCTGTTCTAATTTTGAGTTGGCCCTAGCAGTGTTCGTTAGGGGAATGTTCATTTCATGAAATTAATGGGAGGTTTTGAGTTAATTTCTCATCCCCAAGTTGTTGGGTTGTTTGGTAGTAAGCTTTCGGTCAAAGTCTCAGGTGTGTTGTTCGGTACAGGAGGGGTAAAATGAAGGAGTTTGGTTTGGTAGTTCTCGTGTTTCCCCCCCCCCCCCCCCTCGAGGGTGGTTTTTTTTGGATTTCAAGGTTTTCTGTATTACTAAATTCTTGTGGTGTGGAGAACCCTCTCATATTATCCCCTCAATCTCAGGAAGTGGTTTCTCTTGAATTTGTTGGGTGTGACATTTGTTGGGAATGGTTACCCTAATGCTCTTGGTTCTCTATGATTTTGTCTTGGAATGAACTCAAGTGTGTCAACTGTTGGCTTGGTGACTTTTGGGGGAAAAAAGTGTCTGTGGTGGGGAGAATTGTCACACCCTGACCGTGGATGCTTTTGTTTTTATTCTTTTCTCGGTCCCATGACTCTGGGAAGAGTCAGGTTTGGGTTCTGGTTTGAATTTTTTTTAATCTTTGATGTTTTCAGTGGGTCTTGGGCCCGTGCGCAGTCACTGCACTGCTATCAGTCACCATGCATTCGGTCCGAGTGGGTGCACGGTCACCGCGCATTCGGTCCGATCGTGCGTTCGGACCTGGTGAGTTCGTGGTTACCCACATTTTTTGACAAATAATAAAATTTAATGAATAAGTTAAATTGAAAATAATTTTATAAAATGTGTAATAATAATGATAACAATAATTTATAATATTGTTATTATTATTATTATTATTATTATTAATTTTATTAACACTTCAATTAGACCTAATATTAAAACTTTTTTCATACTTGTAAAATTATTAGCATACTGTTATTATTATTTTTATTATAATTAATTTTATTATTATTTTAATTTGGTTTAAACTTATTTTTATTAGTTCTTATTTGTTTGTTTTTCCCCACTTTCTCACCCCCCTCTCTCCTTCGGCACGCACCAACTCCCCCCCCCCCTCCAAACCCTACGGCGCACCACCTTGCGCGTAGAGGCCATCCTCCCTTACTCCTCTTCTGCTCCGGAAAATCGGACCGGCGCGTCCCCTCCCTTCCAGAAAGCAGCGCGTGACTCCCCTATTCTCCCCTCTGCCTGCTGACCTGTTCGGCTTCGACCTTGTGCGCGCCTTTTGCACCGCCCCCTATTATTATCTAGCCGCCTACCTGTAGGTTCCATCCCATCTGCCTCTGCCAAGCCTCCTTCCCGTCCGATCCACAGCAATGCTTTAACTCCCTCCCACCAGGCTCCACCTCCACCCCTCATGTAGCGCCTCCCTACACAATCAAGCACCCCATTCGGTCTCGCCTAAGCCCTCCGCCTGCCCCCTGCGTCCATTCGGAACTCCCCTCGGCTTCCCCTTCCAGCAGCGTTGCACCTTTCCCTCAGCCATCGGCTCTCCCTCACAAGGCAGCCAGTAACCCTACCCTCTACCCTTACTCTAAACAGCATCTCTGACATCCTCTTCTTCTCTGGCTTGAACGCGACGACCTCCCTCCGGCTCCCTTTTCCCTTTGGTCGGACCTTCCCTTTAGCGCCCCTTTTTAGCGCGCGACCCTTCAGCAGCCGATTCCTCTCAGATTCCCCATGAATGATGTCTGATTGAGGTCTAATTGTTTGATATAATACCATCTCTGATGTCCTCCTTTATCACTTTGATGTTTTGTTTCTCTTTTGATACTTGGTTTGGATTCAATCGGACCCCTAAGGTTGGGATACTATGCGGTTGTTGTGTTCTCTCTTGAATAGGGTATGTGAAGACCTCATCGGGTCTTACGCTTTCATGTTCCAACATCCACCGCCGATGGCGAAGCGGATTGACTCTTTTTTGGTCCCCTGACGACATTCAAGGTATAGTTTTATGCCCATTGTTTGGTTTCGCAGCTTCGTTATACCCTTCATTATCTTGCTATATTGTTCTAAAATTTTTAGAATTGGTTAAAAGTATGTTTTGAGTCAGTTCCTAGTCTATGTCAGCATGTGTCTACGATGATTTTCTTATTTGTTTGATTAATATGTTATGTTCTTTAATTTATTTACTTGGTGAAAATTTGGTTTTTTTGGAGTTTATTGTGCATCTTATTTGGTTAGTATCTTTCCCATAGGGTATGGATGCGTTTTTCTAGAAGTTTATGTTTTGTCAATTGTTTACATTTGAATAAATTTTGTAGTTGATTGTTATATGTTCAAGTATTGTGATTGTGTTTTTGCATGGTATATTTTGTGTGTTTGGTATTGAAGACGTCGTGTGCATTGAGTAAGTAAATCCAAGTGAATTATTTTTAAATAATCATATAAATTTTTATTTATTATTTATTGAGTTTTATGAATGGTGTAAAAGCATGATTTAAATAGAGTATAGATTTGATGAAATGTTTATATGGACATGCCACACTTTTGGAATCCCTTTTGAGTTTGTGTGGTGTTGAAATACGTTTTCGGTGTGTAAATGGTGATTTTGATGTGTGTAGTGTCGGTTTGGATTGCTTGCGTGCTTAAGCATGTCTTATGGTTTGATTATGTGGTGCGAGTCATGCTTTGAAAGTAGGTTGAAGTGGTTCTTTTGCTCTATTTGTTTGTTTGGATTGTTTTAAGTTTGTGTTTATGTATTTTCATTATCTTTGCGGTTGCAGTGCATTGGAAAGGTTTTTCCATGCTCATGCGATTTTCAGCTTGCACGCGCTTGCGAGCCACATTGCATCGTCGTCGTAACCAGGCTGTGAGTCGTAGTAGGTCCCCCACTGCACTTACCTTTAGATTTAGAATTTATTAATTTCTTGTTGTTTTATTAATTTTTAATGAATGATAAATAATATAAGATAATTAATTTTTAAATGATTATTTGGTGTGAAAAGAGTCGTTTATTTTATACCGAACATTTGAAACATTTTCTTGACGAGCGGACACCCAGTATTGAAAGAATTCCTACTTGGCCTTTAAACATAATCCATAGAATTTCAAATGTACTTCTAGTTTTAAAGATAAATGATTTCTTTTGAACAAGTGTTTTGGGTTTTCTCGAGAAATGAGGTTTTGCTTTAAAATTTGTGAAGGCCTACTTGGAACTTAAATAAAATTAATTATTTTGGAAAACCCATTCAGGGGTGATCTTTGGTGTGCGTTGACTGCGTGAGCTATATGTGATGTTTGTGCATCATGACTGATTGTTTTGAATTGTTGATTCACCCCTCTTTTATTATATGTGTTGACATGGGAACCTGGCATAGTGAGTGAATCTTCTGAAAATGATTGTTGCACTAGTTTAGATCACACACTGGCTAGTGGCCCCATAGCAGGGGAATACCGAGTTATTGCTATTATGGGGATTGGGACCCTCAGTTAGGCCATGCAGGGCTTTGTTGGGTAGTAGTATGGGCGTTATGACGTCATTGAGTTAGGGCATTCCTTCAGGATGAGTCAGATGTATAGTATATTCTGGATTGTTCACGATCTCCTAGGTTCTACCCACGTTTCTTTTAGTGTTTATTTGTACGTTGCAGACGATTGAGAGGTCTAGTTCGGTAGCTGGCCCATGTGTGCCACTTCTTTTCCATTGCCCTTAGTGTGTGTGGTGTGTTGTGTGTGGTTTTTTTCCCTTTGACTAGCAACTAAAATTAGAATTTCTAAATTGCACACAGAAATGTTTTAAAATGATATACACCCGTTCCATTCAAACATTAAACTTGTTTTAAATTCAAAAGGGAAATGGGCTGATACTTGTTTTAGAAATTAAAGTGTCTGTGGAAACTAATATTTTATATAATTTAGTTCAAACCTGAAATTGGTAAATTCTTCATTTAATGGTAGTGTATTGGGAATAGATATTGGGCTAACCTACTGAGTTTTAATACTCATGCCTATATTTCTTTTCTATTTTTAGTGTTTGTACAGGCAACATCTTGGGTGTGTTCGCCTTGGGTGACGTTTGGTGGTGAGTTGGAGAGTGACCCACGAGGTCACATGGAGATAGTGGTTGTCTCTTTTGATTAGTTTTATTTTCTTTTGTTCTTATTTAGTTACTTTACTTTATTTATTTATTTTTACTGGGCGAAATCGTTCCCACAGCCTCTGTTGATTCCCTGGTGCTTGTCGACAACACGGGAGGATTAGGAACGCCTCTCAGGCCATGTCGCGGACCGGCTCGGGTGACCAGTTCATGGTCGACCCGGGTTGGTTCGTGACATAAATTATGTATATACTTATTATCATTAAATAAGAATAATTATTTCATAATTATGACATATTTTTAATAAAACCATATTTAATAAATTCAATGTAATTCATGAACGAATCACATAGATTTGAGGAGGTGGTAGTCCACACGTCCATAAATGATTTTATCATATTTCCACCAAAAGGAAAGCATGAATTTATGTGTTATATATTAATTTTGTAAAAATAATGAAATCATGAATATAATATATATAATAAAAAATTAGTAATTACATCATTATTCCAAGCCATGAGTGGTTGTAATTGATGAAAAAAATGACATATGTTCATGAGGTGGAAGTCTACCATACACACAAATGAATGTGTATCTCGTTTAATGGAAGAGTGTGTAAGTATAGGTTAAATATTTAGAAAAAAACATATTTTTATTTTTTTTATTAGGATTTTATTATAAAATTACTAAATACAAGGGTGGATAAATAAATATAAAAAATTCTTGGTGAAGGACATTGCCTCTTCTTCGGGTAACTCCTTTCAGTTTGCATCGAAGGACAATCTTGGAATGATTTATAAAAAAATTAGGATTATAGGAAGTGATTGGGATTTTTTAAGATAATTTTATATTGGGTATTATGAGGAAAAATTCATTTGAGGTGTGAATATTTGAGGAGGTGTAATCTAATATATAGTGGAGGAGGAGTGACATTCTTGTAAATACAAAAAAAAGTAAACAGTATTGAGAGGTGTCCCTTATATAATGTTCCTAAATTAAAGAAACATTTTATATAAAATTTATAATATGGTCAAAATATTTCAATCTAAGGGACCTTTTATAAATTTTAGGTGATTTGGCTCTATAATATTATTGATCAACCACTAAGTGAACACATTGTTACCTTCATCGTTATAATTAATTTCGAATGATTTAATAAATATATTTGAAAAAAAATAAGTTAAAAATTCAATAAATTATATATTATTATAATTAAACATATTAATTCTATTTTTTCAAATTTAAAACACATAGTTGGTTCAAAATAATTTAAATTATACCCCGCTGATAGGACAAGATAACATATTTTCAAAGATAAAATGATCAAAAGTTGGAAATATTTTATTAATAAATATAAAAGTGAAATTGAATCCAATGAAATTAATTATATTAAAATATGTATAATTTATCAAAAAACCCCATTCATAAAAATTATATATATAATTTATCTTTACAAATAAATTAGATGAAAATGAAGTTTTCAATTAAAATTTAGTGTTTTCACTATTCATCAAAAAATGAAACTTCAAAAAAACACACATAATTCACAAAAAGTAAATTTTAATTTTATAATATATAAAATTAAGTTTATTTTTTCAAATAAATATTTTAAAATATTCAAAAAGCTATTTGAAAATAATCCTTCCATTAAAAGGTGACAAAACTAGTATATATATGAAAAAAAATGTAAACATAAACTTGTATTTATTATTATCTATTGTCTAAAAAATAATAAGATGAATGTAAAATATCTAATTGATTATAAAATATATTTATTTTATTGTAATAAATAACCAAATGTGGTATATTTTTATTGTAAACATTTTCTTTCTAGAAAATGAATTCCTATATTTTAAAAAGGGTAGTATTTTTATTTCTTGTTAATTGGTCACAAAATAGTTAATCACATATGAAATTGTAAAAAATATTTTCATAAATTAATTAATATCTTCCATACCCTCCATTCCATTGGACAGTTTAAAACTATTATAACAATATTACTAGTGTATTGAATTTTTGGTAAAACTTTGTCTTGCGTGTAACACATGCTATTGAAGGTACTCGACATTGTGTTTATCACAATCCACCCATGATGTTGAATGTACCACAAAATAATCTATGTGTTTCATGTAAGGAAATAAATACATGGTTTCTATATAAATAAAGAATAACATTGTGTAGTTTTTAATGATATTAATTAATTAATTTTAGTTTATTTGAAAAACTAAATCATAAAAAATCAGTGTGTTACACAATAACTTTTATGGAATGATGTCTTGGGTATATCCCTCTTTTTGACCATAAATTGGGGATATCTAGAATGAAGATAAATGTTGGAAAAATATTTTGATTTGGGAATTTGACCAAACAAGTAATCCATATTGCGTATATGGTTCTCGTTCTTCATAGTTATTTTATTATGTTCTTGATAATCAATATAGAGTTATATTGATCCATAATTATCTCTAAAAACTACAACAAGTTCCCCCTAAGGTGATTCACTTCTCTGAAATAATCCATTTCAATTTTTCATTACATGTTTCTTATACAATTTTGTCTTGTTAGTTGGAACCCTTCTATATGGATTCTTAGAAATAGGTGCGACACCCTCTATATATTCTATTGAAAACAAAACTTCAAAAATCAGTCGAATACTATGAATATATTCAAAAAAATATATCAATAAAATCCCACATAATATTCATATCTTTGATTTTCAGTTTCTCGATAAAAATATGAGATAAAAAACACCTTTTGAATAAGTATTATTCCTCATATGATGTATGTAATTTCCATTGTATATTCATTTTTTCATCACACTAATAGTCGATCCTAGGTTGGATTGTAATATCAAACCTAACATCTCATACTCATTAATTTATGTTGTATTTATATAAATAAATTATACATATTTTGAAAAAACATTGAATTCAATTTGAGGATAAATTTCCTGATTTCATTGAATCAAATTCCCACAAATATCAATTGTAGAAGAATTATAGCCTTGGGATGTGATCATTGTACCATTATGGGTTTTCACTACTAAAGAGACCTGTAATTTATAAGGTGGTACTATGATAATCTGAGAAAAATCAATAGATATATAATTTTGTGTAGCTAAACTATCAAATAAGATATTAATTTTTCTATATTGGTTTACAATTTTACCTTATCCATGCCATTATCATACCCCTCATTAAAAATAGAAAATTTAAGATATTTTTCTTTGTCTATAGACATAATATTCTTTTTGACATCGACAATCATCATTATACATCAGATTTGGGAATTGGTTATCATTACTCCCATAATACTTTCATTAACAACATTAGAGTGTGGTTAGTGCATTCTCAAGATCCTTACCTCTATTCACATCACTAGCTAAATTCTTCACATCCTTTTATCATTTTATTTCATGATGAACTTCCATTCCCTAATTGAATCATTTACTAGTTCCATTAGAAAAATTTAACCCATGTTTCCTTCAAAATTTGAAGAATAATTTAAAAATTATATTATTCTCTCTATGATTTTAAGAATTTCCTTCAAGTTTATCTTTTCTTTTCTTATCAGAACCATTAGATTGATGTTAAACTCAAATCTTTATCTCCAGTATGAGATCTCATAGAACAATTTTTTTATAGTTAATGAAGTCCCTTATGGATATATAAATTTAGAGACTTAGTTTTAAGTCACTAAATAATTAATAAAACTTACATTCAATTTGTATGATAATAACATAAGTGTACCTTTCATGTTTCATTATATTTGTCTCATATTATTGAGAATATTATCTATCCTTCTCATTTATCGCATAATATTAATTCGCTTTTTTAATATCATTAAAAATAGGAATGTACTTATAGAAAAACACATTTTCCAATTTCTCCCCTTGATATATTCAATGTATTCATGTTCTCTATTCTTCTTGTAAAGAGTTAAAAACTATTATAGTTCACTATCCAAATGCTATATTTCCAAATAAATTCTTTATATTCTATATAATGAATAGTGGAAAAAATATATTTGATGGTACTAATCCATTGTACAGTAACTACGGGATCTGATATCCTTGTAAAATAAGGTTAATGTTTCAACATGATTTAATCTATATAAAATTATTCCCTCCATAAATAATTTAGAAGATTAGTGTGATTCATACCATGACAATGTTCTGTGAACATGAAAATAATATTTCGTAGTCCATCCCACCATAAATTCAGTTGGTTTGGAGTAAAATCATTTCATTGTCCATCTTATTCATCATTAACTATATTACTTTGGGTTACGGGCATTTCAAATAATCAATGAACATATTAGGAGAAACATTAATCATATGAGTAAACCACATAATCATATATAATAATTTATATTATCTCTATATTACTAAACTTTCTTCTATTAAATCATAGTTTTAACTAATTTCATTCATAATCATTACAATATGTTTTGGGATTTATCATATACATAGACTTATTCCTAGAATTATTACAAAAAATTTATCATCATTGTTTCCAAAGGGTAACTAAACATTTAACTGATACCAACTATATCAATCAATAATTTTCATTCATATATAATACATATAGTTATGTGAATATTCATTACACAACTCTTCAATCCACAATAGAATCGTTTAAGACAAATATATTTGGAAACATATTAACATAAAAAACTAGATCATAAAATATATACATCATCTCCAACTTATTTCTTCATTATTATAACCCTTACTATACTTATCATACCTAATACTATTATTCATAACTTGAGGTAGGTAAATATATAAAAATTGTGATATCAGAATCCCATTAATGGTAAATAAAGGGAGAGATAAATGATCACATAATCATTACATGAAAATAATATATTTGTAACATGATAATAATGTTTTAAAACCATACCAGATATATTATAGGCCAATATCATAATTCATATCATAAATACTAGTAGTTCATAAATTATAAATCACAATATAATCATGAAAGATAAACTATTAAATCATAACATTGGTATAAGACATTTATTTTTTTTATACAAAAATTCATAAAAAATTTTAATTATTAGTCAAGGAACTTTCCCATGGATATCATTGTGGAACATGTTCACTCCCCATAAAAATATAGTAGTAATGGATCACTTCTAATAATATCATAGTGGACATTTTCCTTTATTGAACATGTTTTTCTCCTTATTCCACTCTATTTTTTGTCATTAGATATGAATCTATACCTAATGATTTAGAGGGAATATAGGTCCCAACTATCACCTAATGGAAACATTATTTATTTTTACTATAAAATAATAAATAATTCATCATATTTAAATCCAAGAAAGTAAACTAGTTTTATTTAAATTTCCTCATATCCTAACCCATGTAAATGTTATGTGGTTCGTAAAAATTTCATCATATTGTAACACATTGAAAAAAAGTGTTTCATAATTTTTTTCAGAATAAAAAATAAGGATGGTATCATTGGATCACATCCTTAATAAATCTGATGTTAATTAATGTTTTTTTTTCTTGGTGGAATATAAATACCATGAAAATATCATTACAACATTATTGAGTAAAATGGCCTTTCATTTTTGAAATCACAAATTTTTAAAACAATGTATGAAAATATTAAGGACAAAATTTTCTTTGTACAAAACTATGTAAACATAAAACTATTATTAAAATAAATATTTATTAATGATGATATGATAATCCGTTCATTCCATATATTTTAAAAAACATTTCTTCTATATTTTTCTTGGAAATTTCACCATAATGTTTGGAAAAAAGTTGATTCTATTGAAAAAAAAATTTAAAATAGTAAATTGGGTAAAAATTATTTTAAGAAATAATAGCATAATGGTAATAAATTGTTTAAATTTATATTAGAAAATTTTTATATTGAATAAAAATGTATTTTGATCGAAGATAAAAATAATATAAATTTTCATTAAAATCACATTTTCAGTACGTTGAGTACATAATAGAAGGAAAATATAATCAAAATATATATATTCCTGAAATTACCAATAGAGAATAAAATTAAATAGTTTTCATGATCATTAGATGAAAATATTTCAATATTATATGCATAGTCATAACAAATCCAGGTAAACAGTGATATTGTGATGTAAAACGGTTACCTTTTGTTTTTTCATACACCAAACGCACAAGAAACTCAAGTATATTAAATTTCATATTTTTAAAACTCTATAATTGATTAATTTTTATACTAATGATATCATATAAGATCCATTACTAAAATTATAACACTCACTTTTATCAATAATTCATTATTATAATCACCATTTCTTGGTGTGGATTTTTTTATTTATCATGAGATTTTCCACATAGTAGTTTTGATACAAGAAAATTTATCTTTGTTATGTAATCATTAGATTTTGAATCATGATTTAAATACCTCATAATTTCATTATATTCATATTTATAGTCATATGATAAATTTAGTGATGGAAAAATTTATTATATTGTTCCTATAGATGGTTGGTCATATGTACGGATGAACACTATTTTCGTGTGTCGATGTATGTAATGAAAGAAATATATACACTAATTTACTTTTACAGGATTTTTATTATACCAAATGTATTCATAAAATCCATCCTCAGTACCATCTATGTAAAATATATATTAAAAAATAATCATATTTCTTTGTGGAGGTGGTAGTCCACAGATATGCTAGAGTGAAGTTGTCTTTACACATAAGATTTAATGGTAAGAAAGTCGATATTTTATTATCAATACATAAGTAATATATTTTAAAATATATCTTATAAATATTAAACTCATCATAATACCCATTCATAAAATATCAATATGAAAAATTATTTTTATAGTTATGTAGACATGGTAAGTCGTACGTACACACAAGTGATAATTTCACTTCACATTTTTTAAGAAAGATGTTGAGGGATGGGGTTTTAAATTTTTTTAATGTCATTTAATAATATTTTTAACTAGTAAATAATATTTTTTGATAAATACCATATACTTATAGGAGGTAAATAATAGTAGAAAATAAAGTAATCTCTAAAGGATATTAACTCTTCTTTGAAACAACTCTACTATATCTCTTCTTAAAGACTCTAGGGTTAATATTTTGGGAAGAACCAAACCTATATAATGTTGATAGAGAAGTTTAGAAGATAAATATTCAGAGTCTGGTAAATATATTATAATATATTTTCTGATAAAAGGTAATGTTATATTTCACCATTTATAATTGACGTTATATAAAGTTTTGTATTTTCTCAAAATGTTCATTTATAATAAATTCATTCTCAAAGAAAAATTCATCTAAATGGATAGGTATTAGAAGATATTATAGTAGAGGGTTGTGATGACACTATCCATTATAAACTAGAAATATTTTCCCTTTATAAACCATGTCATTTCAATTAACTAATAGTCAACCAGTTTTAATTTTTACCATGAAAACAACATTCTCTATATTAAAGGGTATTAAAGTTAACTTATAAGGTAAAAATTGTTAAATAAAGTGACATGTAATGAAATTTAAGACCTTATCTTATCCACCTTATCTTAATATAATATTTTTATGATTTTTAAATAATTTATTAAAATATTTATTTGATAAAATAGCCTTACTATCAGTTTTGACCTGATCCATTTAATTTGAATTAAAGGACAAAAAGGTGAATTTTTCATTCGAAAGTAATTTTTTAACACAACAGTAAAATTTCTTATTCTCCTATAAAATTCATGGAGTATGATAAATAACTATAATTATGTAACTTTTAATAATTTTATATCCAATTATTTTATTTTTCATTAATTGAATAAATATTATTTTTTTCATTTTATAGGTATTTAAGATAATTGTTTAATTCCTAAAAATTAGAAATAAATTTATTTCATGAGTATAATTTCTTTAGAAAATACATTACTATTAAAATTATTTCATAACTTGGTTTTTCTAATGTGTAACCATATATGTCATTTATAATTGATATAGTTAAATTTTTGTAACTTTTTTTATTATAATAGTATATAAATCATTATCATGGACAAGTTTCCATTAAAAAATTAAATTTTGATAAAATTTGATTTAAGTATACTTTAATTCCCCCGATAGTAATTAGGATAACAATATCGTAGCCATAACACATTGTTTTAAACTAGATTAACCCGATTTATCCTTTACTAAGGAGATAAATTTAACCCAAATTTCTACTCATATTGACAAAAAGGGGGTCACCTTAGTAAATTTTAACCTCATGATTCTATATATATATATATATATCATTTTTTATAAATCTATAACTACACTCAAAAGAAAATAATTTTAACTTATGTGCAAAACATATGACAAAAGTTGACTTTTTGAAAAATAGATTTTAGTTATAAAACTAGATTTATTCTTATCATGTTTTTAGAGAAATATTTTTTGACTATTAAAAACATTTTATCAATTAAATAATAAATAATTCACATTAAAATTAATCACTAAAAGGAATTAATTTAATTTATTAATTTTAAAATTTCATTGGGTGGAAAAGGACACTCTTTCAGAAAAACAACATTTTCCTTTTTAGATATATATTTTCTTTTCATTCTAACATTTTTATAAGTAGTGAATTTATTTTATAAATATGTAGAATATATATTTTTCAAGTTTTAATTATTTCTATTAATACTCACCAAACTAGTGGCTAGGGGATAATAAACACATAATACTTTAATAATATTGCACGGTTCATCTAAACTTTTAGAGAAAAAATTCATAAAAATATTGGGATGTTACAAATAGGATACCCATGGGACTTCAGATTAAGAATGGGTTAGTTTAGAAATAATAGTAGGGGTATAAACATGACATTATAACATAACATGACATCCATAAGTCCAAACCTTATATCATAAAGAGGAGGATCAATGGAATTGGAACATAGAATAAGTGAGACCCTAAAAATTTTAAGACATATATATAAATTTAATATATTTGATATCTTGGGCTATACATCACCCCAATTCTAAACGAACAATAATATAATATACATTTATAACCTAGATTTTAAATTACAAGGGTGAATATGAATAAGAATATTTTAAATATATGTATAATGGTTTTGGATAAACCATTTATATAAGTACTCAACATATATTTTCCTAAAAAATGGTGTATATTGATTTTTACGAGAATATAATACAAATAATTTATTTCATTTTTGAAAAATTTATCAAAAAATTTATTTAATTTATGAAATTACCTTATCTTAATAATCCTAGAGTAATTTTTTTATAATTTTCATACATGATATATTTTTTGAATAATAATGAAAAATATTGAATCATACTGAAAATTGACTTTTAATTTATAAAATATATAATGTAAAATTTAATTTTAATTGGTTTTAATATAAAAATTGGCTTATTAAATTTATTAAAATACAATTGAGTTTATCTAAGTCAATTCCATGGTGTATTTTGGGAAAAACATTTGATACATCTAAAAAATAATTTTTTTAGAAATTCTTTTCATCAAGTCTTATATGAGTAATTTTTAATTAAATTATAGAACATCCATAAATTGTATTTTTAAAAACAAATTCCATATTATTTATTTGGAGGATAATTTTTTTTTTAATAATAACATTTAACTTTTTTTCAATATTGACTGTAACCATAATAAATATTTATTACGTTGTTGAGGGCGAAATAGGTAAAATAGTGCTAAAACTTTGGGATAAGGCATAAATTTTTTTATGACATATTCATTTATTATATTTTATGAGTGTGTTTTGAAATTTCTATCCCATTATTGAAGATATATACACTTTGTTCCATTTTACTTTGATTTCAACATGTATATTAATTAACGAAGAGAATAAATATAAAATTTCACTCTCATTATTTTAATATTTCTATTATTATTACATAATGATTAAAAGAGGGTAAGTTCATTTATAAATTATTATTTCAATGATAAATTCCTTTTTTATCAAGTTAAATGTTTTAAAAAATTTAGTTATTGAATTATTATATAAAATTTTTACACAACTCTAACATAGTATTTACTCAATTATTAGAAAAATAAAATAAATTGTTTAAAAAAATAGTACAATTGGAAGGAATTAACTTGTTTCCACAATTTTATATAATAATATAATATATTATTCATTTTTTATATGTTTATATTCAAATTACATTACAATATTTATTTATTTGTATCTATTTATATAAATATTTTCAAATATAGAATCAATGATATTTTATGAAAAACAATATTTTCTTATATTATTTAGGAATAAAAAAAGATATATAATATCGATTATGATAATATAAGTTATTAAATTTCCTAAATTTTCAATTAATTGTTCAATAATTACATTATACTTAAAATTATAACTCTTTAACACAAAAATAGTTTTTATTGCGGTTAAGGATAAAATGGATAATAAAGAGGTTAATCAAAATTTTAAGGCTTAAAATAACTGAAAACACTATCTAAATTTCACTATTTGATAGTATTTATACTTTAGTGTTTTTTTATTTTATATATTTTTTATATGGAATCATCATACATAAGAAAAAATTTAATTATATTTAATATTTACAAAATTTTAGGAGTTCCCTTCTCCTTAATTATAACAGGACACCACTTATCTATTTTTATTCCACCACTTTTATAATCCTAAAATTAAAAAAATCCCTTTAAAATTATATTTGAAAATTGTATATATAAAATATTATAGTTTATGTAGTTCTTAAAATACCATTTTGTGGGTCCTTAAGAAATGATATGAAGGACGTCCTCTGAAGAAGATGTAATCATATTACCCGACCTCATCAAATTTATTTCTTCCTCAACATCAAATAAAAATTTGGAATTAATCAAAAGATAATTTAATAAATATCCAAAAAAATTAATGTTAATTTATCATTAATAAACCATCATCCATCGTAGTTTCCTTTACCTACGAATTGAAATTGTTTCTCGGGCGTACGTGTGGACTACCACTTCCCTGTAATTATAAAATTATGGTTTATTCAAAACCATTAATGGATTTTTATTATAATTGATTAAATTTTTATATATTATTTTTATAATGTGATTATGATTATTTTATTATAATTTCATATCAACCTTCTTACCTTATCTTTATTTTGAAAACGATAATGTTGCTCTTAGCTTGGTGTGGACAACCACCGCTATAGAGCGTTGTGATTATTATTTTTTCATTTATGCTTGATATGGATCATAATAAGGATAAATTTAAAAATCTATGTGTATATATATGAAAAAATAATTATTCTATAACGGTATATTATTATTTACCTTTCTTCTGCTTGATCCATTAAAAAGGGAAAACAACGTTCAACCACACCTCTGGCCTAAAATCCCTATAAATAGTATAATTCATTTCGTTATATGAAATATTTAAGGGTGATTATTAATATTTATATAATAATATATATAATATGGATATCATAAATAAAATATTTTATATGAAATAATCATTATCAAATTCGAAGAACTGGAAATATTTTACAAAAAAATCTCATGAAAAACAAACTAATTAACACCCTAAAATGATGATTTTAATAAGGAAATATAAATAAATGGGTGTTGGAATTTTATAAGTATGTCATTTATTATACTATAAGTATGTAAAATACTCTGGTATAAAATTCTAATTAATATAAATTTATTATATTGGGGGCTAGAGTACCTTCTATGAACATTGAACGTGAGGTTTGTGATTTAAATAAACATCTCATTTTAATCAATATTTTTTATTCTTGAAATTACACTAAATGAAATTCTATGTCACATTATTGATAAATATTAATAATTTTTTTATTTTGTATTTATTACTTTAGAATACATTTTTTTAATTTTATTTTACTCCTTTATTGGTTCATGATACAAAATAATATTTTTATAGAAAACACAACATTATTTCTTTCATCAGTCAAAAATCAATTTTCAACATATATGTTATCTAAAAATGTTTTCAAAAATTATTTTATATTACTTTAATGATATTTTAAATTTATTTTTACACAAGAATTAATTTTTAAAATTAGGTCTGAAATTAATATTCTTGTTTTTTTTAATGAGTTACTTTTGACATATTAAGAAAAATGTGAAAGGAAAAATTGTTTTACATTGCACGAAAAGAATAGAATTTTCATCCATCAAAAAAACATAATGATTTTTAGAATTATTTTTCAAAATAATATAAATTTTTAATGAAATGTGTTTCAATATTATTTGTGAAATTTTTATAATTTAATATTTAATTTAAAAACTAAAAGGATATTTCCTCAAGAAATATTACAGTGATATTTTAATGGAAATTATAATTTATGATTAAATACTTTCATGTTACATTGGATTTCACATAGATATAATATAATGATACAATATTTATTCGATCTCTATATATTTTAGGGTTATGATGATGAAATATTGATAAAACTAATCTTATTTTTCATTGGATAAGATATAATGAATATGTTTAGGATCTTGTACCATACATCTAAATTGATTTATGGTTATGTGATGGTGGGGACTAGAATTATATATTCGTCCAAGTAATTGGGTAAATATTTATGTTATATGATCTCAAAGGGTACACATGGGGTTATCCTAATCATCAAATAGGGCATATTGAATGATATCCTAACACAAAATAGGGTACACTTGAGGTAATCCCAATCTTGATTAAGGTAAAAGAGTAGTGTGTCCAAGACTGACGTTCTATAAATGTCTTACTAAGTATCCATGATAAAATAATTTCTATGATTTTAATTATTTTACAATTATTCCCCTATATTAAGTCATGAAATAATTCCAATTTCATTTTTTTAGGGATCATGTTCTTTGATCCCTTATTGGTTCGGGTCTTAAGAACAACCGTGATTTAAATAGTGAATCATGTTTATGAACTCTAAACTGATAAGTGAGGTTTTATCAGAAAAAATTATGATATCATTTTATTTATTCTCATGTTATGTTTAAATAATTATTTATATATCCATTTTTTACCTTTTTCTAAGAATATGAACATACAATTTAAATGTTTTGTTTTCACCGTGAGATGAGGAAATGTATTATGTAAAATAAGTCAACATAGGGTTCTAGATATGAAGAACTAACTTGGATATTATTTATATAATTTATAATCCAATTTCTTATGCATCTAATTTTATAAAGGAAATAAACCATTATATTTCTGGTGTGGATATTAATGTAATTTCAAAAAGATTTATATAAGAATATGTTGTATTTATATTTGAATTTTTTTTGAAACTATAGTTGGTATCAGGGAATGGATTTCAAAACTTTGTGAACTGGGATGAGATAACTTTAGTGATATCTCTATTGGGAATCCAATATATAAGATAAATTCATATAGTTTATGGTAAATAATGAGTTTTGGTTTTGCATAATAACATTTTTATATAGATACTAAAAGTGGAGTTGGTTTCTTCAGAGATGAATCTAGTTGTAAAAACCATAAAAATAGTTGATCAATTACATATCATCCATCATTATAGTTCATGGTTATTGAACCATTACTATGCACCTTGTTTGAATCTCCTATGGGATTTTCTTGGGTTAATTCAAAATTTCTTTTAGATCTATCTGAAGGGTTTAAATAGATGATAATCATGGATGAAATATGATAATAATGTTGTTTAATAGAATTAAAAGAAGGAATCATGTTTTATACTTACTATTAACAATTTTTCATAACCAATCAATTTAATTAATGATTGTTGACGTCAGTTATGACTATTTTTGCTGTATTATGAGATTAATGAAAGAAATTGAAGTTGAGGTGGTAAATTATTTGATAGAGTTCTGAAGTACCCTATTTGAGATTAATTATTTGAATTATAATTATTAAGAAAATAATTAAGGAATTTTGATTCATTTCGCTTATGATTTTATATTTAATTAGATGTGAAACCCCCTAATGGTATCATGATCTCATCCAATGTGTATGATTCAACATGGAATCATTTTTTTCAATATTCTTCCTAAAAATATAATTATACTACCATTAGTTGAATTCTATGTTATCTGTTTTGATTGATTAGATTTCCTATCCAAAATCCCATATAAATCAGTGAGGAAGTTAAGTAATGTTTGGTATTCTGAACTAACTTATAATCAGCTATCATTTTAAGGATAAATATGAGCATCTGATGGATATTTCATCCATTTAATGGGTTAGATTCCTATTCAAAAGGGGTTTTTATCATAGTTGGTTGTAGAATATATCAAAATAAATGATATACCTAATGCAAGAGTGTTTATTAATTTTATTCCATATAATTTCCTATTGTTTGTACAAACCAAGATGTTCAATTTTGAACAATACTCATACCTAGTGCTATACATATTCTAAAGACTCTATATAGAATGTCCCTAATTGTGTTCAAGTAATTAATTAAACAAAACCATGAGAATCATGAAAATGGATTCATTTAGCCTATTGGGTTACCTTGGGATGAACCAATTCATTGTGTGAACAAGAAATACGGTTCAGTGCAACTGTGCATCAATTATTAGAAACATAAAAATATCATAACCAACAATAAGTATCCTCTACCAAAAATTGATTATTTGTTCGATCTATTAATAGGACTGTAATATATTTCTAGATTTAGATTCGATCTGGATATTATCATTATAGGGTCCAAAGTGATGACATACCCAAGAAAGTGTAACATTCAACATAAGGACACTTTGAATGTTTTATTATTCTATTTGATCTAACTAAATCTTCTATTGTCTTCATGAATTTAATGAGTAGAGTATTTAGATAATTCCATTAATAGTTTTTGGAAGCCTTTATAGTAGATATTCAATAATATTAACTATGAAATGAAAAGCATGAAGATCATTTGAGTATTTTTTTTAATGACCCGAATTTTGGAGAGGGTATTTGAACAATTTAAAAAGGGTAAATATTGGGTAAAAACATTCCTTTTTTCATATAATCTCATGTGAGGGAATTTTGGTCTATCCATTAAAGGCAGAAGTTATTTGAAATATTATCCAAACTGACCACTATGATAGAGATTCATATGTTTCGAGGTTTGGCTGTATATTATCGATTCATAGGAGAGAATTTATCATGGCTATCTAATCCCATTAACAAGATGACTCATAAGTATGTGAAGTTCCTTTAGAAATACGAATATAAGAAAAATATCAATATATTAAAGATATGTATAGTCAATGAACATATAAAAATATTATCCTATAGTGGATAAAGAGTTTTTGTCTATCGTAATGTGTTCAATAATGGAATATTGAATATCCTCATGAATAATGATACTGTGATATCTTATTTCTCTAGCCAACTGATGGTTCATGATAAAAATTATACAGCACTTTTTTTGTAGTTTAATGCAAAGAAAATTCAATACCAATATGGAGTCATTATGTTTACTAAGAAAGGTGTGATATATATATATATATTGATCATAACTTTGAAAGTATACATTAACATAAAAATAGATAAATATTTATGATGTAATATTTTTGGATTGGATCAAATATTATTAATACTGAGTGAATTACTAACCTTAGAAGACTAAAAACGTGGCTAGTGAACTTATTTGAAAGAATCGTGACAGCTTTTCTGTGATAGGGATAAAATAAGATCCAATATTTATAACTTTTTAAAGGATGCCTCAGAAAATATTGAGTGAAGGGGAGGAATTTAGTATTTATAAAATGAGTGTTCAGCAATCTAAAAATGTGTTGATTAATGAGGCATAAGAAGAAAATAAATATATGTATAAAATAAGGTGAGAAATTTTCCCGGTTTTTGAATTTATTATTATTAAATAATAATGTTCATAAACCATGAATGAATTCCATCTATACTAGATTAAATGATGGATTTATTGGAGGAATTTCCTATTTCAATATAATATATAAATCCATTAAATAAGAAGATGTATAGTGACCTAAAATAGTATTTATAGTGGTAAAACTAGAAGAATGAAATTTTTGAGTACATATATATGTGTTTATTATTTTAGCTAGTTAAGTCTTAGAGCTAGAAGTCTAAGGGGATGTTATAACCATTACCCATACCATAATAGAAATTGGAAAACTACATAATAGAGTTTTTCTTTAGCATCCCCAAAATATATAAAGTCCATAATTATATTGGGATTATAGTCAATCCCCTTATGAATTCTGGAAACATCACTATTATAAGAGATGATTTCTCTCACGACCAAATTCTGATATTATATATTAATGTAGTGGTAATTTTTATATTGTGCCATATTCTATTGTATCTGATTGAGATAGGAGGATTACCTCAATGTTTTGGAAAAGTGTTCAATATGATTTGGATATAGAGTTTAATTTTAGTTCTTATTATCAACCCAATATATATTTTCATTCTGAGAGAACTATTCTAACCATATAGTATATTTTTTAGATATTATTATATGAATTTCAAAAGAGGTTGGGATCAACACCGTCTTATAATCATATTTTGTTATAACAATAACATTCACTCAAACATTGTTAGGGATACTCAAATATCCCACTGTGGAAATACATCTTGATCGCCAACATTATAGGATAAAGATAGGTGAAGAAATATTTTGGGTCCTATGGTGATGAGGAAATTGAAGAGATAATCAAATTCATTCAGAAACCCATTAAAGGAGCTAAGATTCAACAAGAATGTCATACTGAAAATCATAAAAAATTAGAATTTGAAGTTCATGAGATTGTATTCCAAATAATTTCTACATGGAATATGTTTATGAGAATTTAATTATGGGAAGGATATGCCCAATGTATACTACCCCTTTTGAGGTTCTTGATCGAGTAGAGGCAATAGATTATCACTTGGTTATTCTACAAAAGCTATCTCATTTTCCCGATTGGATCCTTGAACCTATCTAATGTATGTATATAAATGTTATATTACATGTACTGAACTAAGTGATCAAACAAATTAAGTTAACACTTTCCTATGGATAACATCATATAATAATAATGGATCATATATATAATGTTCTTTGGAACAAGGCCACTCACCTAGTAAAAGTTCTCTACAGTAATCAAAAATTTGAAGAATCCACTTAAAATCTCGAGGATTTGATGAAATAGAGATATTTCAGGGTGAGAAAATTAGAATAGATAAATTCATTATAATGGGGGAATAATATAACACCCTGATATTTTATGATATATTTCTCTTCAAATAATTTTAATTTCCTTAATATCATAGGATACACAAAACCCTAAGTCTATATGTACTATTATATTGAATATAATTGCAATATAACTGTTAAATTTGTTGATGGAATGGTAATATAAAAATTTTAAAAATATGTATAAATGTTTTATTGAAATAATATATATAATTACTCAATATAAATTTCCATCAAAAATATTTCTTATTTATTTTTATTAGAAAATAATTTCAATAATTTTTACAACTTTTAGAAAACTTAGTCGATTAAATAAAATAAATTTTAGAAATTTCCATTTAATAATTACATTATAGTGAATTTTAACAATTTTATGGATAGATTTATTATTAGATGAATAATATAAAATAATATTTTTTTAAAAAAAATCATTTAATGAATTTTAAGAAGATATATTTTTTAAATTGTTTTATATGTAATATGAGTTCATTAGTATTGTGAATAATATATTAAATGATATTATAATTAAAGAGACCCATACATTCCATACAAAGATATTACGTCTAAATATATTAATATTGTTTTCATAGTATAACAATCCATACCATAATCATAGAGTTCTATTATCCTTGGAGGAATGAAAAGATAAATAAAAATTTCATAATTGTTATACATCATACCCAGCTTATATATTTATGACTATCAACCTTCATAGAAATATCAAACATAAAACATTTCCTCACAACCTTGGAATGGAAACAAAAGAAAGGTTATCCTGTGATGCTCAGTATGGCTAAAAAAGGGAGATTTCAAGGATAATATAGAAGTACCGTGATAAAAAGGGTATGTTAACAAGATATTAACATTGTAAAGCCACACCCCGCGTATGATTGATCATAATATTATTTTAAGTTATCAATCATTTCATTTTATAGGACATCAATCCAAAAACAATAAAATATCATGATCCATGACATAATTTCGTCGACGTAAGATATGTAATTTTGAAAATTTTATATAAAATCTTTTCTGTTGTAGTCCTGGATCCCATACAATACAATCATAGTGGAATGTTTTCACTCCCAAAATCATCGTAGTAGTCAAGGTTCACTCCCAAAACTATTATTTTGGACAATGTACCTTACTAAAATAGGTTCACTCCACATTCTAGTCATGTTTATTCCATGGTAAATCTATCATTATCCACTACAATTGAGGTAGATAAAGGTCACATACATCACATAATGAAAATCATAAATATTTATTCCTCAAGTTCACAAATAATTCATCATATTAGAACCCATTAAATTAAATGGGTTTCATAGATATTTCGTCATATCATAATCCACATAAATTAAATAGTTTTCATAACCAATTCATTATTTCATCATAGAATATCCTCTAGAAAAGAAATAGGATTCATAAACATTTGGGACATCATATTCATACACCATATTGAATAATAATAATTATTGTTTCCTTGGATAATATTCCAATTTAATAAAATATGAAATAAAGTATTTTTGTACTTAATTAATAGAAATTCAATTAAATTATCATCAAAATATTCTTGTGGAAAATATAATTTCAATTTTTAAATCACTTATAAAAACACATTAAAATATAAATGAAAAAAACATCTCTTACTAGATAATTCTAAACGTTCAAATGAATCTTCAAATAAAAAATAATCATGATGGTGGTAAAATATGTTCAATCCATATAAGTTAAAAACAATCCTACCATACTTTTTTTGGAAAATTCACAAAGTAACTCATTTGAAAACTGATAACAATATTCCATTCAAACCATTTTCAAAAATTAATATATTTATAAAAATGGAATTAAAAACATATAAGATAATCCTTTTTTAGAATATTGGAAAAATTATATTATGGGAGAAAAAGTATTTTTGAAAAAGAGAAGAATGATGTTGATTTTCCATAAATACACATTTTCTATATATGATTATATAATGTCATAAAACTGATATGAAGAAAATATTATATCCAATAAATAACAAATGGAGAAGAAAATCAATTATTATTTTTAGATATATCAAAATATTCTGTCATTTATAACTTAATAAAATACAGTCCTGATAAAAGATAAGATTGTGTATCATAAAACCCTTACCATGAGTTTCCCTTTTTTACTAAGCACTCTAAATACTTATATTATAAATTAAAATTTATTTTAATTTCATACCAATGTCATAATAATTCATATATTATCATATATCAATTGTGAAAAACCCATTTTCACGTCGGTTTTTTTATAGTGGTTTTAAAGAAATGTCTATAAAGGCTACCTAAAAATAGTATTTTCGACGTTGTATTTCTAAAAACTGATGCCAAAAACAATTTCGTTTAGGGTTTCAGCTTCAGTTTATTAAACAAACCAACTCTGATAACTGATTTTCTGCATCTGTATTAAGAATAATTGACACCGTAAATCAAATAATATCGGGTTTATTGTGTCGATTTTGGATACAATTGACGCCTTAAAACAGTTTTCATCATCGGGTTTAGGAATAACCTATGGTGAAAATAATTTTTTTAAATATTGGCATCAGTATTTTAAATAACTAACGTCGTAAGTCAATTTTTTTCGATAAATCGGAAAAAACAAATTTCCAATAAAGTGGAAACTCATGTAAAAAAACAAAAAATACAAAAATCAAATAGTATTTATCACTAAATTCATTTGAGTTACTAAAAAATTTAAAGATCAATAATTCTTATAAAAAATTATACAAAGACATTGTATAGGAATTGAGATAACTCAATGGATTCTAGTTAAATAACAATGCATCATTATCTCAGGATGACATGTATTATGATTCCATTAATGATATTTCTTGTTGAATGTTTTACCACACCTAAGGAAGCATTATTCGGTAGTTGGAACAAGTGGAATAGCATGATATGATTATATCAGTGTGGTTGACCTGACATAAGACAACGACTATAATGTACCAATGATAGGCCTGTGGCGAGACCAAAAATTCGATTCATTATTGATACCAAGTTCCATGTAAGAAATTGATGTCATGTAGATATCAAGTACATGTCCACTCTTCATTATTGTTGTTTCACACAATACTCAATGCCTTAAGGATACCATGTAATGTGTTTAAAGCATTTTTAGATTTTTCTTGGTCACTTTTAATGTCTTTTTTATCTATTTGTCATGGATTTATAGAAGGTACGACATGGGTTCATCTCAACTTACATAGTACATAGCCTATCAGCACATGGTTGATAGATTATTTATTCTTTTATATACCATACATAAACAAAAACCCCCATTCTGAAAGTTACAAAAATATTTAGAAAATTTAAAATATTGAACTTTAAAACTAAAGTAGTATTTAAATACATGTACCTAATATTTATGGTATGCTTATTGTTAGTAATTTTGAAGCATTATTTTTATTATTAGTAGGTTCAAAAACCTAATGTATCAAAAGAGTTAGTTTTTTGAACCCATGGGTAATATTATTTTTAAATATTATAATATACATACCTAAAGTCCTAATCAGACTTAACAAATAGTTCACAAAAATATATTGAATATGAGTCATATCAGATTGGTAGTAATTCTATGAATCATTGAATTCTTATAATAACATTGAATGATATTAGATAATAAATAGAATAATATGGTAGAAAATATAAAAAATATTAATACAACTAACCTTATAAAATTCAGTAGTTTCCCTATTTTTGATTATCTCATACATGAATCATAGAATATAATAACCACATTGAACATTTCCTTTTTGAAGATGACACAACAGTTAGAAAACAATAAATTGTTAATAAAAATTAATATATAACAAAATCTCAGTATAGATTCTAATATAAAAACTAATTACTTGTACTTCCACATATTTGATATTATTCGTTGCCTTTATCGATTTGTATTCCTTGTTAACTTTTTTCTATGAACATAATTTTTCTATATATGAACTTATAATACATATCTAAAAAATGAGAATAAAACATAATAAGCTTATAAAAAGTAAAAAAAACATACCATTCTAATAAGGTGGAAATGTTTTACAAACATTCCCAAATAAAGAGAAAAACCAATATATGGTGAATTCACTTATGAAAAATACACCCAGCATCCAATGTCCCCTACAAATTTGAATCAATGAATTTGCTATAAATGGATTTGAAAAAATTACATAACCTGATGATAGTATTTCTGATAGCTTTTGGCAATATTCTATGCACTGTTATGGGTAGAAGTTGTTGCATCAATACATGGAAATCCTGATATTTTATACCTATTAATTTACAATCCTTCAATGACACCCTATTATTCACATTTGAAGAAAAACCACTTGGTACTTTAATACCCTAAAGACACTAATAGAAATTAATCTTTTCATTATGCTTAATGTGTGACAAGATGGATGTAAATATGTTATGTTTCCTTTTATACTGGGAGCTAACTCCAAACATATTCTCAATAATATCAAGTCCAAACTAAAATTCAATCCATCTTTTTTATTTCCTTTTATTTCTAACAAAGATCTAATCAAACTGTCACATATTTTTTTCTGAACATGCATAACATCGATGTTATGTTTTTTCTATAAAAATATCCAGTAAGGTAGTTCAAAAAAATAGACTACTTCTTCTTGATATTTCATTGAAGACCATAACTTTTTTTCTTTCCAAATTTTCATTCAATATATTTCACCCTATCACAATATTCTCCAACTGACAATGGTCTAGGGGGAAGATTATATTCCTATAATCCGTTAAATTATTTTTTTAATCTAGAATAAGAATGATCAATTCGCAAAAATCATCGATGTCCCATGTACACTGTTTTTCTTCCATTCTACAATTGATAATATGAAGTTTTTTCATCACAAATAGGATATTCTTTATGTCCCTTAACACTATACCCAAATATTTTTTCATATGTAGGAAATACCTTTATAGTGAACATTATCATAGTGCACAAAAGAAAATTCTATTTCTTGTATGCATTGAAAACTTTAACACTTGCCTCCCATAATAGTTTGAAATAATTAATCAATGGTGAAAAATACACATTAATATATTTTCCCAGTTTATTTGGTCCATAAATCAATAATATCATCATAACATATTTTTTATTCATACAAGATGTTGGGAAAATTTATAAACTACCAGCAAAACAAGCCATGAACTATGTTGGCTACTATGTCTCTAATATGGATTCATTCCATCAATACAAAATCTCATTCTGAGATTTCTAACTTCACTACCAAAAGTATGAAATTTTTTATCAAACTCATCCAGTAAGTTGAATCGTCAGGGTGACGTAAGTTACCATCAGAGATGTGCTCCTTTGAATGCCATAATAACTTTTTGCATCAATTATATTTTCAAATATGTGATTTAAACAAGAAATTATTGGATGGTACCAAATTGGTTTTGCAGGAGTTTTGATTCTGGTACCTAAAAATGAATCATAGTGGAAATATCTATATTTTATGAAAAAAATATTTGAAGGTATCATTAGAACATAAAAAATGGTTTTTCATGATGTTAGATGACATCTCATAAGAATGAATCTGAGTTGACTATCCCATCTATCTTATAGCGAGATGTCACACATGTATGAAAACTTGATAAATATTCATTTTCTTTCCTTTAATGTACACAATCATTGGGGAATTCATGTATCATTTTATACCCCAATCCCATTAGGAATAATATTTTCTTTGCCTTATAATTGGAATCAGGAAGCTCGTTTCCCTCTAGAAGTAGTTCTTGTAAAAGATCAAGTGAGCTATAAAAACTTCTATCACTCCACCCATTTTTTCTTTTAATTTCACTAATCTAAAAATATCTTATAACACTATATATTTACTGCAACCTGGGAATAATGGATTCTCAGAATCTTCATACAATCATTCAACAGTTGTTGTTTTTTTAATGGTTTCAACACCTAAATCGTGAATTAATTCTTCAATATGATCCTCTACCTCATTATGAATAATGTCATAAACATTGGATGATGAATTTTCAGTCCTTTTTCCATACCAGATCCAACCTGTATAAGTAAGGATAAAACCATAACAAATGAGATATTCCTTGATTTCTCTGGTGTATAACTTACTCATATTTAAACACATCACACATGGACCAAAAACGAAATCAATTTTTTGAAGATGTCGTTCATAAAATTCCAAGAATTCATCAACTCCTTTTTCATATCCACTAGTGGTTCTTCATAAATATATCCAATTACTATAAATTCTATATCTGATATCACAAAATAATTTTAAAATATAATAAAACATTTAAACATTTAAATATATATATATATATATTGTTATAGATAAATTGTAAAAAAACACTTTTAATAAAAACTATTGATAATCAGATATAAAACATCAGATATGAAACACATTTATAAATAATAAAAATTTTATTTTCATATATATATATATATATAGTTACATAGTTGTTGCATTATTTCGATGTTCCTTATGTCAAAATTATTAAAGATTGCATTAATTTAAAGGGAGAAAAATTAGTTATTATAAGTAATATGAAATAATAATTTCAGTAAATGTTCATATTATAAGTTCAATCAATCCTAATACTACCTAAATTATGACAGATGAAATTAAATACATTAAAAAAGTGATATATCTTACAACACATTTGGGTGAGATAACAATAGTATCATTTGAATAATAATAAGTGGTTATGGAGGTGGGTTTTGGTGGGTTACCCTCATCTTCACTATAGACCCTGGAGGGATTCTCAGTGGGGGAGAGTTGTGAAAATGTGGCATCAGATATTTTGGTTAAGAGTTATGGTAGCAGATGGATCTTGACACTTGTAAGGATTACATGGGTTGGAAGATAAATGATACTAGTTGATCTCGGGGCATGATATAGGCTATGGACACCGGTTCAGATATAGTATCTTAGGTCCCTCTATGATTTTATGGAAGGAAGCTAAGTTAACAAAATCACTAAGTGAAATGGTGTTGATTTTAGGGTACAGACCTAGTAAAGGTACACTCATCATTCTTATTTACATTTTTTATTGAATGAGGTGTTATTTTTGGAAATTAAATGATCTAAATTAAATAAATTTTATTAAATAAATTCTATGCTACAAATATTTCATAAATATTTGGATAAGTGTGAATATGAACATGTTTGATTTATCAACACCTCATTTAAACATGTTTTTGTAAAATGTGGTATAATACAATATCCATGTTTCTAAAAGAAACTAAAGTAAAATAAAAACATGGTTGAATGATTTTTTATTCTGACATATCATAATCAAGGAATAATTATTTTCAATTACATCATGGCATGAGAGGTGATATAACATAACCAATTCACATCAAGAACATTGACTAATCACTCTTAGGTATGACTATTAACTATGTTACAATGCATTTTAAATAAACTATAAACTATTATTTTAATCAAATTAAAATTAAAATTATATGATCAATGATTTATCTTCAAAATTAATAAAAACTAACCAAATTTGTAATTAAACAAGAAAATAGACCCCCAATCTGAAAATTGATCCCAATTAAGTTTGGTAAAATTAGACACTGTAAGATCTAGACAAAAATTTGTTATTACAACAAAAAAAAATAAACAATAACCTAAAATCAAACCATATTTTAAAGTTTCTCAAAAAATCATTCAGAAGAGAAAATAATCTATAGAAGAATAAAGAAGATAATATATTGAAGAGATCAGACAACATATCATGAAAATTGAAGAAAATCGTCAATAATAGTAGTTGGAGATCAGAAATAATGCTTTGAATTCATCGTGAGAAGAGAGGAGCCATCATGGGTGTCTATTTTCACGAATATAGAAGATGAGGGCTTTCCGATTCCATCATTTTTTAAACGACTTTTGGTGTTGGTTTTTAATAAAACTAACGCTGAAATTTAAAAAAACATTCCACATCAGTTTTTCTTAAAACAGAGGATGATAATATTTTTTTTACTTTCCTCTTCGGTTTTGATAAAAACTGATGCGGAATATATTATGTATTTTTAATTTCAGTGTCGGTTTTCAAAAAAATATACACTGTAAATTAATACTATGGTGCCAGTTTTCATGAAAACCGAAGAGAAAAACCTAATTTTTTATTTTTGGTGTTGGTTTTAAAATAAACTGACACAAAAAATCATTGAATTCTTGTCTTTTGCATCGGTTTTATGAAAACCCGATGCCAAAAACCACTCATAATAATTTTTTGCATTGTTTTTTAGAGATATAGACACCAAAAATTTACCACTCAAACCATTGGTATCGGATTATAAAAAAACGACGTTATTAATTTGAAGTTAATACCCATATTTCTACTAGTGTATGATTCTTTTATAACATTACAACACACACTTTTTTCTATAATTATTTTTTAAAGTCATCATTCCCAGGTTTTATCTCTTTCTTTAGTAGTGAGTATTTCAATTCAATAATCCTAGTCCTTCTAAAATTATCTAGGTTCCATAATTAGAATAATATTAGTTATTATATATATATATCATATATATTCATTATATTCATATTTATAGTAATCAAGAAAAGTTAGTTATATAAAAATAAATTATACCATTCATGGAGACAATAGGTCATACGTATGCATGAATGATGTTTTAATTATTAGAAATATGAAATTAAAGAAAAGAAAATAATAATAATAATTCATATAATAATTATATATATATCTTATCTATTCATTAATTCTATCCATACTACTATTAAGATAAATTGGAAATGAAAACCAAATCGCATCACTTTGTGAGGGTGGTAGTCCACCCGTACACATGAACAATGTTATTAGAAAATCAGATTGTAAGTAGTTAGATTTTGTATTATAATTAAAGAAGTATCGTTATAACATATATATTATATAGAAACATTAAATCCATCATAATACACATCCATAATTTATGGTGATGAAAAATGAATTGTATCACTATATGGAGACGGTATGCTATATATACACATGAATGACACTTTAAATTCCCATTTAATGTGAAAGAGGGTGCATATTTGTGTTTTCATAATCATAATAACAATAAATAATAATTAGGACACTTAAATTATTATTATATGATAAATACGACTAATTTATAGAAGCTAAATGTGATTATAAAATAATGTGATTGTTTCAAGTGATTACCTCTTCTTTGAAATGAATCCTTCGGCTATCAACTAAATGTTTATGAGGTTGGTATTTTAAGAAGAAAAAATTATTTAATGTGTATAGTTATGTTCATTTTAATTTTATTTGAGTTTTTTTAATCTATAATGAACCCAATTGTGTGAAGAAGTGATAGAGGAAGTGGCCTCTAATACTTTCATTGAAATGAACATTTAAAATGTCTCAAAATATTAAATTATAATAATTTCGATGAAAAATATTTCCAAATTTCTATGAATTTGAGTTTAAGTTATGATAGGGTCACTTACCATAAACCAATAGTATATAGGCTTTTTTTGTCATTTTAAACCTTATCATTTTGATTAACCCTTAGTTAACCAACATTAATTTTAACTACACAAACAACATTTGAAATAGTAAATGGTGGTAATTTTTACAATTAAGATTAAAATTGGCCCATAAATGGCCATGTTATGACATTTTATCCTATAACATATCCAAATTTTGTTTTTTTCATTATTTTATAGATCATTAAATAATGTAATAAAATATATTTTTTATGAAATATCATTATTTTCAGTTTTAAACTATTCTTTTAATTTTTCATAAATGGAATAATGAAATTTATAGAATTCGAATATAATATTTTAACATAACACTAATATGTCATATAAAACAATAAAATTCGTTTAAAATTGTAATTTACTAAAATTAAATTAATTTAAATATTTTCAAAATCATTTATTTTATTTTCATTTAATAAAAAATATATTTTTGTTGTCGTGTACGAATATAATGTTATTATATAATACCAAAAAATTATATATAAATTACTGTTTCAAATATAGTTTTATTAGAAACAAAATTTATATTATTGTTTCTCCAGAATTTGATTTTATTTCATTATGTGAACACCAAATGGATATTTAAAACTAAGAGACTGATATTTTATATCATTCTTCGATTTAAAAAAATATATAGTACATGTTTAGGGAAAATGTTATATTAAGTAAATATGTTTTTGAGGATATGGTGATAAGTCCAAAATTCCATTAATCCAATAATAATTATAATAAAAAATTATAGTATTACAACTGATTTTTATCCTAAATTTACCTGATTTACACTTTACAAACGAGATAATTTTTACCATGGTTAATATTCGTATTGAAAAATAAATAAACGGGTCCAATCTATAAAAATTTAACCTATTTATTTTTAATATGTAATTAATTATATATAATCAGATACATAAAAATAGGAGAATCGCATTGGAATGTATGTGGTAAAAAAGTGACAAAATCAATTTTTTAGAAAAAAGAAAAATTATGTGCATAATAAAAATTTTCATAAAAAAAGTTCTTTTATTTGGAGAAATTATTTCTATTTTTAATTATATTCATCTTCTAATTATTGGATTCATTTTATAAATGTGTATACCATATATTTTTAAATATTCTTTTCACTATTCATACCCACTTATTCAATGTCTAGGAGATAATGGTCACATAATATACGAATAATGTTATGTGGTTCGTCTAGACACATTATAGTGTGTAATACAAGATAGAAAGATATAAAATCAATTGAAGTGAAATTTTAAATAAATATCTCTAAATGTTGAATTATATCCCCCTTAAAATAATTTTTTCCCTCAAAATTCCTCACTCTGACACAAAAAATAATGATACTTTGGCCTTATCACATCATTAGGTTCCAACATAGCTTCCTTGAATTTGTAGTTTCACTAAAAAAACATTAACCATGTGAGTGGTCTTATTACCTATCATTATTTATCTACAATGAAGAAACTCTACAGATTATTCTATATATTAAATTCCATTCTCTAGTATTAAAACCAATATGATCAATACTTATGAAGGATCAGGTATGTACTTACTCAATATAAATACATGGAAAATATCATTTTGATAAGATAGATTTGGGACTGAGGTAAGCTCAGTGATCCTCTGATCGGGAATCCCAGTCAATGATTGATTCCCTTGGTGGGGATGGGTTTCATACCAGCCCCCCCCCCCTCCCCTTGGTGGGGGAGGGTCCCCTACCACCTCTCCCAAGTGTTCGACTACAACCATTCATTCTCTTTTCAAACCGTAAGTGTTTACTCTTCTTTCTTCCAATTTATCTAATCACTACGGTCCTTGAAATCTTCCATGGAACTCGACAGCATTCCAATTCAACTCCTAAGTTCACAGATGCATCCTCTCTACTACAGCTAATCCTTATTGTGTGCTTCAAAAATCATCGTAAATTGGCGGATTTTTTTTCGATCAATGGATTTTCGAAGCATGGGATCTGTAAGAAAGAGAAATGGTAGGGATTATTGATTCCAAAAACCTTACGAATCTATTTTAATTTTAGGATGATCTAATTCATGCCTAGTCTACCACACTATTTATATGTGGAAGAGCATAGCTTTTCTATTCAAGTGGTCCTGCGACTTCCATATGAAGTGGGGTTCTTAAAAAATGGCAGTCTGGGTAAGATTTATAGAACTCCCTCTCCCCTTCAAAAATACTTCAATTCTTTTTATGGTTGGTAATCTAGTAGTACGATTCTTATGTGCAGATATCATAACTAAGGGGGTTTGTCATCTGATATCACAATTGATTTTTATTGAAGTTGATGTTGCTAAAATGCAAGTAGAGTCTTTTTTATTATGGTGGGAGAGGAGTTATGATATAGACAAGTTGTTGTATTTGAATCATGGTTTTTTTTCTGTTCGTCATTTTTAAGACTGGGACATAGGATGGAGGATTTCAAGAGTAGGGGGTCGAAGCATTCAAGTGCTAGGGATGCCCAGGTGTCTCACTCATTAGTTCATCACACTGGTAAGAGACTAAATGTGGATTGCAATGTTTACACTGAGGGTTGTGAATTTTAGGTTCGCCATGATTGCAAGGTAGTTAGAATGAAGAATTCCGATGCTGTAATGGACAAGAATAATATAGTGGTGTAACCTTCTAACCTGAAGGTCTATAAGATTTTGAATAGGTTAAGACGGGTTCTAGATGGTCCTTTAGTTAGGAGCGAGGACCAGTTGTAAGAGAGTAACACTACAGTGACTCGGGTGGTAGGCTGTGAGGAGCATGTTACTCAAGGGGTGAAAAAACCTCTAGGACAACCTCCTTTAGTCTGTATTTCTTTGATTTCTAATATCATAAGATATGGAGTCCCTCCCAAGGATGGAATGTAGGGGACTATCAAGGTCATGGCTAATCAAACCATGTTTGGACATGCAGGGGGTACCAGCACAGTGACACGGTCTCCAGTCCAGCGGAACAATAGGTTTGAAGGCCAAGCTATGGAATGATTGAACATTGATCAACTAGAACCGCTTCAGGCCAATGACGGAGTCTTCGAGAGAGAGTATAGTGAATATGAAAGAAGTATTTATGTATGTGATCCTATGATCCTGAGGAGTAATAAGAGGCAGAAGGGTATCCATAAATGGAAGGATTACTCTTATTTACCACCTCCAATAGATATTCGATTAGAAAAAAAAATTAAATTCAAATAATATATACAATGAGACGACTTTGTAGTGAAGTTATATGTTGTGTGCGGTCAATATTGGGATTTTGTTTTGAGTTCAGAAGCAGAAGTGGTTGATCAAGTTCCTCTTCCCAATGCTTTGGAAGAGGAAGTTTCCAAAATAATGGGGAGGTCACTAAAGGTGACTCTAAATGTGGAAAAATACAATTGGATTGACAAAAAAGACATAATTCTTTTTGGTAATTTCAACAATGGTAATATCATCATAGAGGATTACATTCAGACCTCAGACAAGCTAGACTTTGAGTTCAAAGATCTGATAACGGATGGACCAAACACTCAAGTATCCTCTATATCCTGGAAATTGTTTAGGGAAATTAATTCTAGTAAACACAAATTTTACTTCAATGGATATGTAATCTCCTTTTGTGATTGATTTCATGGTTCCTAACCTTTCATTAAAATATCTTGGATTGGATTTTATGGTGGTGTTAATTTTGTGGCCCTGCGGTTGAATTTTTAAGGGTCAATCCTAGTTCTCTTTCAAAGGGATTCTCTAGAAGAGGTTCAAAGCAGAGGGTTTCCATGTAGTCATTTCTCTTTGGATTTTTATGTTTAAGAAGGTATGGAATCTTCCCTTAGTTATATGCTCGTTCATTCTTATAAGGGACTACTTTCTAAGCAGTGATGTGAAGGTGAAACTGATCTTATTACTTTTTATGCTCGGGAGGGAATTTTTTTCATTGTCTCGATTTAGGCTAGGCCTTGGGATTTGGAACTATGGTGTTTTTATTTATTTTATTATTTGATGCCTTTTTGGGTTCCCCTCCCCCCTTAAAATGGTATTATGTTTCTATAAAAAATTAATTTTCCGTTAAATAAGATATATTCAGTGGAAATTCCAATCGATAAGCTACTATGATGACATAATTGTGAATTTTATAAGTTCTAATATTCCTAGGGATTATATTTTGCTTCATTAAAAATATCATCAGACTCTTCATGGAAGATATTTATTAGAATACCTTGTTACAAAATTACAAATCTAGACCATCATATTGATTTTTAACATAAATTTTTTCTCAACTATGAGATTCTATTATATTTTGTTGAAATGGTGCATTATTCTATGTCATTTAAATAGATAGATCAAGTCTCAGTAGATTTCCTTATTTAACATTATTCTTTCATGTTAGAGTAATTCACTTCCTACCATAGAGTGCTTCATTAGGATCCATATAGATGATAATATGAAATATATTATTGTATGAAAATTATATTAAAGGTATGTATAGATCCCAAAAACCATTGAAATGGGTAAGTCAATCTCTTAACATTTCTTTTTGAGTTTTAATTGTCCTCTTAGATGGATCATATTTCTGAGGATTATAAGAAGTTTTAAATTTTAAATTTAAATACAAGGCCTTCTGAATACTTATCCAAAACATTGTGGTAATCCTTGGATCCTGATAAGATGAATTTCATAATGGTACAACAAGAAATACTAGCACTTCCTTAATGTTAAATTAATTATTTTTATCAAGATATATTTCTTCTGTGGTTGAAATTATTTGTGATGACTTTGTACGGACATAAACTACGACCCAAATAGCATTATTCCTACTAGATTTATTAGGGTTCCCGGTGATATAATCAATCATGATGTATTCCCATTTCCATTCTAGTATGACAAATTTTAGTAACATCCCATTACACATTCATCTCTCAGCCATAACTTACAGACATACTAGGCATTGAGAAACAACTCTGAAAAATCTCTATTCATTTAATCCCTCAAAAATTAAGCTTTAAAAATCCTATACATATTCATATTTCCATGATTAATATAGAATAAAGGATGATGAGCTTCATCCATTAAATCATTAAAATCATCCACTAAAGGGACATCTACATGGTTCCAAAATCTTAATATTATTTCAAAATCAATGTTGAACTTAGGAACTTTTCTCAACATATTTTATAGTTATATATCCTTAATTTTTTCCTCTTTAATCTTCAAATGGATAGATGATTGAAAACTCATTTGAGAAAATAATATTTTCCACCCCCTTTATGTTATGGAGATAAATCCTTTGAAATTATAGAAATTTTAGATCTTTTGTGAACCCCATCATAGACAAGATAGAATTACCTATTCGACTCAAAGCATGTGCCACATTGATTTCTTTTCTCCGTAGTAATATATTAAGTATTGATAATCTTTAATGAACTCTATCCAAATTCACTGGTATATGTTCATATATTTTTTAGTTAAAATACAATTTAATCCTTTTTTATTAGTATATATGTCACTCATTTCTCTATAAAGATAATTCATTCATATCATTAATTATGAAATTTCTCCAGGTAACTCCATATTATGAACTAGGAAATTTTTCTTGTGGATCTTCTATTTTCACGAGGCTTAAGCTATACCTATATTATTCTTATTGATAATACATCAATGTACCTTTTTTAATGAATCAAAATTTATTAAATAACCTTCTTCAATGTATAGTAGTGTAATCATATGTGCACTAACTAACCTTCTCTTTAGTTCCTTACAAAATTCCTCCTATTCATCGATCTGAATGACATTACTTTTCTTATGATTTAACATGGTGAGTGGATTAAATATCTATGAAAAATTCCTTCCAAACCACTACTAATATCCAAAAAAACTATAAAAACTAATGACACCAGTCACTATGGTTGGTTAGAGAAATTGTTTTGTAACATTTTCCTTTAATGGGTCTACAAAGATTCTATCACAAGGGATTATATTAACCATTAAATAATTTTTCTAAATCATTAATTAACACATGAGAAATTTCTCATATATAATTTCCATATATATGGTCTTCAGTATATTTCCCAAATGATATTTATGATATTCATTTCACTTTTAGTAAATAATAATAATGTCTATAAATACAAAAAAAATTGATCGCATTAATATCTAATGACTCTATCCATTAAATCCATGATGATATCATGGTAATTAGTATGACTAAATAGAAACACTATAATTTAATAGTGTTCATAACTTTTATAGAATGTTTTATTTCTTATATCCACCTTATTGAACCTCAATTACTAACATCTAGAAAAAAATTCAATATTATAAAAGTATTGAGATCAATGTAGTTGATCAAATAAGTCATCAATACGAGGAATGGGATAATTTTTATTGATAGTAATCATGATATGTTATTGATAATAAATTTAGACCCACCTTGATCCATATTTCTTATTTCTATATAGAATTAGTGCACCCCAAAATGGTGCAATTGTATTAATGAATCCCTTTTCTAGATTCTCCTATAGTTTCTTCTTTAATCCATGCAACTCATTCAAGGACATTCTATATGGATTAATTGAAATTTTTGTAGTACCAAGTATGAATTCTATTGAAAACTCATATTTATGTTTAATATTGAATATTTAGAAACTATTCTGGAAATATATATATATATAATCCTGTACAATAATAGTATCTTTAATGTTGAATCTCTCCCAAACCATCAGAGATAAAATCACATTTTTAATAAGAATAATGACCCATATAATGGATGTATTTTCCATTAGGAGTTCATTTTTTCATCATAGTGATAGTTGATCACATGTTTTTTCATCATATCAATCATAACATCCCTTCTTTGGTAATTAATGTGGAACTATGTAATGAAAACCAATACATGATCAAAATAACATCTAATCCAAATAATGGAAGAATGATAAGATTTATTTGGAAAAAGTCCAAAAATATTTTTTGAGATATTAATCATTGACATGGGATATGATGATCATATTATTAGTGGTTTATACTACTTACTCAACATTTATTTTTTTGGTGGTATGATGATGCCCTTAGAAAATTCCTTAGATATAAAAAAGTGGGTAGATCCATAATCATGTAAGACATTAGTAGTTCTAGAGTGGAAGGTATTTTACCTTTAGACACTTCGTTATAAACCCACTAATCATAAATAGTGAATGCTTTAGATTTCTATTTGCCTTTGGGATTATGAGGATATTAAATTTGATCACCATCATTATCCTTTAGAATTGATTACTAGTTTGTATAATTCATATACTCCTTGAATTTAAAACGCAACAGTGTGGGTGGTTCCTTCTGTGGATATTTCTCTATATTTGTATCAATAGATAACATGTTCCCATCAATTATACGTTAAATTACATAATGACCTTCCCTTCCACAATTTAGTCATTTTGCAGTTACCTTAAGAATATTACCCCATATTTCCATAAATAGTTCAAGTAGAAAATAAGACTTGTCTTATTCTCTCTATGGTGTGTAGAATTTCATTTTAATTCCAATTTATAATTCTTATCATAACTATGATATTGATGGTTAACTCCAATATACATATCCACCATGACAGCACAAAAAATAATTTATTAATCAATAATGATGTCCCTTACAGCTATAGTGGTTTGGAGAAATATTTTTTTGACAATGAAGAATTGATCTACCCTACTTACATATTGAATGATAATACCACAAATAAACATCATAAGTATTGTGTAATTTTCCTCATATTTATAAATAGATTCATCATCCTTTTACATTAACTAATGTCAAAAATTATCTATAATCTTATGAAGAAAATGAGGAATGTAATTTTTAAAAAATATGATTTCAAATTTATATAACTTTATATATTAAATATCTTATTATTATCTTATTTAATAGATATGAGTCGACCAATGATATTTTTCTCCTTCTAAACTATATACTTTTAGGATAACTTTCCCATGTTCTACAAACTTTTGAATGGATAACATCTATTAAATGGTACTTTTCCATTTCTCAGTTACTTGTGGACCCATATACCCACTAATCAAAGGTAGACATTTCCACATAAAGGTATCAATAAGTTATTGTCCCCTCATTTGAATGAATGGAATCTTAATATTATTCACAACATAATATTGTTTTGTGATCATAAAAATTCAATTTTCCATTCCATCTCCCATAAAACTTGGTTACTCATGAGGGTAATCATTTTATTTTCTGTCACGTTCATCATTAACATGATTCGATTGGGTTTTATTCATTGACTAAAACCAATATGAATACTATGGGAAACAATATTCATGGTGGGAAACCACATAATAATGAAAAATAATTAATAGGATGTCCTAATATTGACACTTCCTTCTATGAAACCTTAGGATTAATGTAGATCATTTATTATCATTACTAAAAGTGCTTTAAAGGTATTAACAAAATCATTATATGATACCAAATATCATTAACCCTACTTATCATACATTCAAATAAAATATAAATATATGAAAATTCATTATAGAAAATAGTGATCCATGCTATAATCTTATAGGTCGAGTATATTTGAAAACAAGGAGTCAAAAAAACTAGTTCGTAATAATTCTAAAATTACTCCAACCAATATATTCGTAATTATCACCCATCTTAAATATATCCTTCATATATATTTTTCTAATAACCTAGTAAAGAAATATAAGAAAGCGTGATCTATGGTGCTTAGTAAGGATTAAAAATGTAGGTTTCAATGATCATATAGGAATTCCATGAAATAAATGGCATGAGAGAATCAATATAACATTTTAAAACCATATCATGAATATCATATATGAAAATATTGATTCATTGAATAATTATAAAAATTTTAGACGACATAAACTATAATGGAGACAGTGAACATGATCCAAGTGATCATAACATTTTAATAATACATTACAGTGTAAACACACATAATCATAGAAATTGATTTCCTTACAAGTCAATGCTATCCAGAAAGACTATTATAATGGGTTGGGTTCACTCCTAAAACCATCATATTAGCCAAGTTTAACTCCCAAGACTATAAAAGAGGACAACTCTAATTACTTAATAGGGTTCACTCTCCATTTAATCCCCATTTATTTCATGATATATCAATATTTACTCAATGTAGTATTGGGAGATATAGGTCTCACCCATAAAACAATGAAAATGATACATATATGTTCCAAAAGATCAACAAGAATTCATCATAAAATAACCCATGAAAATAAATGTGTTTCATAAATGTTTCATCATATAATAACCCATGTAAATGAAATGCGTTTTATAAAAACTAAATTATTTCATCATAGTATAATGTGTGGAAAAGAAACTAGAATCAAAAAAATAGTTTCATCATATTGAAAAACCCAACAGATGAATAATAAAAATGGTATCTATTAATAATTTCCATAGTAAATCAAATGTAAAATCAAGGTTTATTATCTTTGATGAAAATAAATACCACTAAAAAATAGTAAAATATTCTTGATGAAAATAACCATAAAATTTTTAAATCGCTTTTGAAGATGTGAATATATAAATAAAATAATTTTCAAATAAATTATAATTTTACACCTATAAAGTAATCTAAAATGAAAAAATTATATATAAAGATAATAAAATCCACACATATTTTATTATTTAAAAAATATTCCTTTCATAATTTTTTTGAAAAGTCACTATGTACCTCGCTTAGAAAAAGAAAATAAGATTACTTTAAAAATATTTGGAAAATAATAAAACATGGGTTAATATAACATTATATAATAACTGAATAATCATAAAACCTATAATAGTTTTTTAGAAAATAAGGATAATAGAGAATAATGTTTTTTGAAAAAATAGATAAATGAAGTCAATTTTTATTAAAAGTAAATATTTAGTATCTTTAGTATTATATGTGAGAAAAGTTAAAGGAAAACTTGAAATTTCAGAAAACAACCAAAGGATAAGAAAATAAATAATTTTTCATGAGAGATATATCCTTATATATCATTATTTTAAACTTAATCATTGAAAATCCCGATAAACAATGTGTTTTTATCATAGAGTCTTGACCAAAAGTTCACCACATTTCAATAGAAATATACCCTCCAACATAATATATTTAAATTTATTATAATAATATAATAGAGTCAAATTAAAACTTATATAATCTTATATTATACCTTTAATACATTTCAATTCCCCCTTTAATCAATAATTCATTATTAAAATCATTTTTTCCACTTGTTAACTATTTCATTTATCATTAGTAATTATGTTTAGTAGTTCGTGCTCATGTGGACTTATCTTTGATACATAATATCTAGAATATTATTTATGATATAAATATCATATATATTCATTATATATAGATTTCGGGTAATCCATATAATTTAGGGATAAAAAATGAATTACATCATGTATAGAGACAGTTGGTCTTAGGTACGCATGAACATTGTTTCCTTTTTTTGAAGATGGAATCAAATAATGGTATATAACAAATAGAATTATTTTATTTTTATATAAAAAATATTTATTCATTAATTCTATCCTTATTACCATCTAATATTAATGAAAATTAAAATTGAATAACATCACTTTGTGGAGGTTCTAGTTAATACGTACTCACGAGAAAAATTATAAATTTCCAATGGATTAGAAAATATTTATGTAAATGTGATATTATAATTCCAAGTGTATATTTATTTCATAAATATATTTTAGAAACATCAAACCCATCATAATACTAATCTAGAAAATTTGGTGATGAAAAATGAATACGAACACTCTATGGAGACGGTATTTCATACATATGCATGAGAAATATATTCACTAAACAATTCATCAGTGGGTATATAATGGGGAATTCATGATGATAATTAAATTTCATCATATTTATGAATCTGAATTTTTTTAATTTATGTTAAATTATAAAGATTTATAGGTGTTAATGTAGAGCATAAAAAAGACTATTGGATAAGTCTATAACCTTTTATTTTAAACAACTCCTTTATATATTCTCTAAAGGGCAATAGGGTTGGTATTTGAGGAAAAATAAGACCCAAATAATGTGGATATGGATGTTTATGAGAGATATTTGTATATTTTTGTTGAAATGGAATGATTATGTGAATAATTTAAAGTGGAGGTGCACCTTTATAATTGTGGTCATGGGCACTTTAGGAATTTCTCAAAATATTATATTCTAATAAATTAATTCTAAAGAAAAATTCCACAAAATCGAAAGATATTATATGGTAATTTTTTAAGGATTTGTAAACACATTATCCAATAGAATATGGACTTGTTTTTTGGCGTTTTAAATGTTATCATTTTGATTGACCCTTAGTTAACTAATTTTAATATTAACTATAGAAAAACTTTTTAAATATTAATTTGTTGCAATTTTTCATATAATGTTACAATTATACATTAAGTATCCAATTAATAACGTTGAAAATAGTATCATATACACATTGTCATCTTATTTATTTTTTGTTCTCTTTAAATAATTTCATAAAATATTATTTTGTTAAAATATCATTATTATCAATTTTGACACTATTCTTATATTTTGATATAAAATACATAAAATAATTTTTTTAATTAGAAAATAATCATTTAACACATCACTAATATTTCATATTCACCTATAAAATTCTTTTAAAACCAAAATTTACTCATATTATGAATCTTTTAATAATTTAAAAATCAATTATTTTATTCTTCCACTATTTTAATAAATAATGTGTTGTTATTCTGTTAGTATTTAGGTAAATTAAATAATATCATGAAATTATTAATAAATTACCATTATATTTATCATTTAATTATTCATGAAATATATTTTAATAATTTTTCATAAATATATTTTGTTCCTATGTGGACACATAAAGTATATTTAAAACTAAGTGAATGAAAAATTTTAAATTCTAATGATTTAAGTAATATATAAATCATTTTAATGGAAATGTTTCCATTAAACTAATAAATTTTAATCATAAGGTGATACGTTTGGAATTATCATCACCCATTGATTTTGGGGATGAAGTATTACAGTCTTATCAGTTATTTTTAAATGATATTAACCTGATTTACCGTTTACCGATGAGATAAATTGAACCACAATCACTATTTATATTGAACAAAAATAAATGGGGCATTTTTTTTACAGATTTTAACCTGAGGTTTATAAATATTTATTTATTTTAAATTAATAAATACATATTTATGGGGTAAATTATTTTTAATTTAATTTCAAAAAATGTGAGAAACACTACATTGTAGAAACATACTTTTTTTATACACAAAACTAGATTTATTCATATTGTTCGACTATAAATATATTTTTTTGATTTTTGAAAACAGTTTTTTAAATAATATTTTATATATATTTCTAAAATCATTCACTAATAAAAATTTATTTAATTTATTAATATACAAATTCATATTTCAAGCATAAAAAGAATTTTTCAGGGAACAGATCACCTATATTTTAATTTTTTTTAATTATAATAATTTTACAGATAATGGATTATTTTTATAAATGTATATAATATATATTTTTCATATTCTATTTTTTAAAATTCATACTCGCAAACACAATAGGTAGGTGATAATGCACACATTATATTTTAATAATGTTACATTGTTCATCTATACACCTCATTGTGTGTAACACTATAAATGAAATAAATAGAATTATTTAATTATAGATATTTCATAAAAACACACGTTTTTTTGATTAATTAATTTTATGATATATTTTATTAAAAATCAATTTATTCTATAGAAGAATTTTTTTCCTAGAAAATGGTTATTTGTCATGTTTTGTGAGTTTAATTTTAAATTAAATTCTACCACTTCTACGAATTGAATTTTATGAAATTGTTTACCTATTTGGAATTTATGAGATCGAATTTGGTAAACCATTCCCTTTTATTTGTGTTCAATATTAATAGTATCCTTATTAAATATTTTTTGCCTCAGTAAGGGTAAAATATGTAAAATATGGTAAATGCTTTGGGATAAGGCTTTAAATTTTCACTAACACCAGCCTTTATATTATTGGATGAGTGTATTTTTAACATTTCTTGCCATATATTGAATATTTGGACAGTTTTTTCGATTTTTATTTTATTTTGAAATTTATTATAATTTAAGAACAAGATAAATAAAAAATGATTACATATTTACATTAATAAGTAAAAAATTTTAATAGAAGGACAAGATAAGGATTATTTCATTCTTAAATTTTTATATGAAAGATAAATTAAATATTTTTATCATAGTTATTTATATATATTTTATGTGATTTGATAATAATGTTTAAAATTCACATAAATAAGACATGGTATTTATTATATTTATAAAACAAATATGATAAATAGATTAAGAAATAATATAATTAATATAATTTGGATGAAATATTGTATTTCATGAATTTTCATAATTAATATAACATATTTTGGATGTTTTAATGGTTTATATTCTAATTTGATTACCATATCAATGTCTTTATAATCTAATTAAATGAAAAAATTCAAAAATGAAATTAATGATATTTTTTTAAAAATTCGTATGTAATTATTTAAATATAATAACAAAATGAAAGAGGATATGTAACATCACAAGTAATTAAATAATTATGTATTTTCATATCTATGTCTATTTATGAATTAGATAGTGCTTTAGAGGTTTAAAATGAGAATAAATCTGATCTTAAGCATAGAGTACTCTAATATTTTTTAAAAGATCGTTTTACCACCTTTTGATGGAAAAAACTTTTTAAATAAAACATTTTACAATTTAATAAGCTCTATTTGTCAAAATAAACTTATTCTTTAGTATTGGGACATTGAAATTTACTTTGGATAAATTTTTGGTATTTTTCTGACAATGTTCATTTTTTTATGAATAGAGAAAAATACTGCATTTTACTTCAAAACTTCTTTTTCATATAATTTAATTATATGTATATATTGTCCTTTTAATTGGTTTTGAAGTTTAATTAGAATATATTTTTACAATTTAATCTAATTTTGGTCATTGTAATTAATTTCACTTTGGAATTTTGCATAAACAAGTGTCAAACTTTTGATAGATATTGTATCTAAAAAACCCGCTATTTGTTTTGACAACATGAATTATTTTTAAATTAATTACTACAATTTCTATGTTTGGAATTTGGTAAATTGGATTCCATATTTGGAATTATAATGTAAAAATTATGTAATTAAGACTCTTGTTTTTTGACATTATGAATAGTAACGACGGTAATTATATTTAATTATCGTGATTAATTAGTAATCGAGTAGTTAATGGTAATAAAATAATATCATAATAATATAAAATGACCCCAACATGTGCCCTAATTCTACTATTTGTGTCATGTTCGACCATGGAATTCCTTTATCCAACTTTGGGACCCCAGGGAATCACTTTTGTGTGATAGTGACATTTAATCTTTTTATTTTTAAAGAAAGATAAATATTACAAAAGTATGCAACACCTATGTAAAAAAAATTAAATTTGTCTACATAAATTATCTATTAGACTATAAATTGTCATTGTAAATCTAAAAATATTTCTTACATCATGGTATTTTTTTTATAATTTTTAGACATTAAAAAAAATAAATTTATTTATGACACCATGATAATGTAGTGATTACCTCATTAATGAACGATTTAAATAAAATGAAAAGATAATGTAAAATATAAGACTTACACTTGTCAAAAACATATTGTATAGGTGGATTTATAACCATTATCACCTTATCCTAGAAATATATCATTTTTTTACCTTTAAAATCTGAAACTCATTTTATGATAAAGTAACATTTCATGACTTTCCAAGAGTGCCCCCCTCCCTCTTATAAAAGGCCCCCACATCTACCCCCTTACCCACACCTCTCAAGCCATTGTCTCGACCAAAATCTGATCATTTTATCTCTCCACATCCATCTCTTAATCATAGAAGCCTTACCTTAGGCAGAAAGCTCTTCAAAAAACCCTTTTGGTTCAAACCAAGGGGAGTTACCCGATTTAAAGGTATTGTCTTCTCTTATGTTCTTTTGCTTCATTTTGCTTCTCCAACCCCCTAAACACTTTATATTACTTTATTTTGTAACAACACTAGTATATTAAATATACTAGGATATTATTATGATAAGTATTTTATTTAAACTTACACACACCTCCATCTAATGGTTAAATAACATACTGTTTCTGTGAGTGGTGAATTACTGCCTCATGAAACGATGATTGTTCAATCTTCTTCTAACACCTTTCATGGTGGCCATTAAGATGTAACCCTTTTTATATATGATATATATTATATTTATGTTTTCCTTATGCTTTGTAATTTTCATTTATGGCATACCTTTATGGTTTCAATTATGGGTAAACGCGATATCTTTATTTTAGGAAGTGCGGACTACCGCCCCCTCAAAGTGATTTGGTTCGTTAATGCCATATGTTGGATGTATAAAGGATGGAGTTAATGGTATTACATATGATATTATACTAGAATTATAATATACCTTTATATCATTATGATTTCATTCCATTAAATACAAAATAGAAATGAAAGTAGCGTTCATGCGTACGTACGGCTTACCGTCTCCATGAATGGTGCATTTCATGTATTACCTCTAAATGTTATGTAATATTATAAATGAATGTATATACTAGATATATATGATATATATGATATCTAAATCATGAATAAAATTATTTATATAATGGATATTTTACCACATGAACAACTAGTAATTATAAGAAGTTTATTTGTGTCTCAAGTACCAAAGATCAACAAAACAATTGTTATTAACTTAAATAATTAAATAATATTCGTAACATGGAAATAAGTGATATAAAATGAATAATGAACTTGAAAAAGTTCTTAAGAAATTATTAATTAACTATAGTTTATTATTCAGGAGATTAAAGAACGATCGAGTCAAGTCGAACACAAGGTAAGGGACTTCATCTCAATCTCCTTTCATTGAGGAATATTTTGTTTTATACACAACTTTCTTTTATATGGTGTATAAACCCCTTTGACTTTTACTTTTATTCAAAAGGAATCTTTTTTATACGAAGATTTTTACTAAATGACAAAATGGAATTTTTTTTGTCTTACATATGCGGCGACAATGACTTCTCTGCTGCCGGGACCATTATTTGAGTTTCGGCTTCCTCTACAAGACATAACTTTTTTTAAAAATTAAAAACAAATACCATGTTTTACTTTTATTTTATTTTGGTATTGAAAATGGTTTTGATAATGTTTTGATTATATCAATGTGTTTTTTGATATCTTGTAATTGAAATGTGGAAATGTTATGTTTCCTTTATGCATGTTTTATTTGATACGATTATGTTATGGTTCTTGGGAATTGCTTATGAAGACAGGTGGTTCCATGATAAACTAAGGGTGGGTGAGCCTGATATAGCTCTCCAATGCATTGGGTAATGCGAAGGAGTTAAATGCTAAGGTTTCTCCGAAGAGATTTTGGGAATACACTGTAATGGGTATTCCAAACGTAACCATGAGGCTTACTCCCTACATAAGAATGTTATGAATGCCTTAAGTTACCTTTATGTATTATGATTTCTATGAGTTATTCATAAACCTTATGATTTCATGAGGTATGTTAAAGTGCTTATTTTTATGAGTAAATTATGTTTTCAAGGATTCTTATGTATACATGGACTAAGGTTTTCTTTTCGTATTTTTATATCATATACTAAGATTTTTATGCTCATCCCAAGTTTTTGAAATGTTTTTCACAGGTCAAGGGAAAGGTACATGATGTGATGATGGTGTTGAGGTAGTTTCAAGAAAGAATCCATGTTTTATTTTAAATATGTTTCCTTTGATGGGAAAAGTGAATATTGTCTTTTATGTAACCTCCTTGTTTAAATGTGGAATGTAATGTATGATTTATGATCTAATTCTCTAAAACACTAAACCTGAAAATATCCTCAATGTGTATTCTTGTAATAACTCAAGATTAAGTAATTTTTAAGGCTGGGGCCTTATAGTTGGTATCAGAGGTCAGTTTAGATAACTTTAGGAGATAGAATTCTATTAAATGAGTATCCAAAAATATTTTTTTTTGTCCAATTTAAATAATATAGCATTTGAAGATTACCATGTTGCTTAATCTAAGACATGTTTCTTTAGAATGGTTTTCCACAGAGGAAACAGGGAACCAGTGCTAGGAAGGCATACATAAGGAAATGACCTTCCAAATCAGCATCCTGAGATGGTCGGGATTGGAACTGAATAGTTTGTTGCAGTAATGGCGCAGTTGACTCAAGAAATAAATGGTAGTGGTATCCATGCACGAGATCAGCCTGATCAACCGCAGAGGAACATGTCAGTGGTGGAACATTTCATGAGGAAACATCCCCCATCATTTAGAGGATCATATGACCCTGTGCTAGCTGAAGGGTGAATTAAAGCACTGGAGAAGATTTTTTATGTCACGGGGTGTTCAGATGATCAAAAGGTTAGTCTTGATATTTACCGTTTGGAGGGTGAAGTAGATCAATGATGGTCGATGGTTAAAAATATCAGTTACACTATTGATATTGATTCTTTTGACTTGGATGAATTCAAATGTCTGTTTCTTGAGAAATATTTTCCTAAGGTTGTTCGACTTAGGATGTAAAAACAATTCTTGGAATTGAGGCAAGAGGACGACTTAGTGGCTTCTTATGAAGAAAAGTTCACCCGATTTGCAAGGTATGCTCCAAATTTTATCTGATACCTTGATAGTAAAATCAATCATATTTACTCATGATTAAATCCAAAATATTGAATGCATTTATCTTCTTGCGAGTTCAAGAGTTATGAAAAGCTTGTTCGATGTGCTGAGAAGGTGGAAATGGATTTTACTGATGATCAAGTGTTCTATAACAACCAACAGAAGATGAGAAAGAGGTGGCAGGAGAAAGGTAAGAATCCTTCAAAAAGGTATGATGGTAAGAAAACTATGTCTTCGGTTTGTGATAAATGTGGTAAAAAGCATGCTGGGGAATGTCTTTTGAATTCAGGAAAGTGATGCCGATGTGGTAAGATGGGACATAAGTCTAGTGATTTCACTGAAAAAGATCACGGTGATGGTAAGACAAAATTTTATTTACAGTTAGTGAAATGTTTCAAGTGCAATGAGATGGGTCATTACGCAAATGAGTGTTCTAAAAAGAGCTCAAATGATGGGAAGCAGTCAGACTACAAGAAGAAAGGTTTGGCTAAATCCTTTGCAACTACTTCAATAGATGTTGGGCCATCAAATAAAGTGGTATAAGGTACTTTGTTTGTTTTTTCAGATTATTCCAATGTGTTGTTTGATTCGGGGTCTACACATTCTTTCATCTCTGAAAAATGTTTTGGTGAATTGGGAATTCTATCTTAGGAAATGACTTTGGAACTTGTTGTAAAAACACATGGGGGAAATGTTGAGGCAAAAAGAATTTATAAGAATCTTCATATCCTTATCCGTGGAAAGAATCTACTTTCCAACCTTATTGTTTTACCTCTAGTATAGTTTGATGTTATCATAGTTATAGATTGGCTCTCTATTTACCATGTTTAGATTGATTGTAGAGCTAAAGAAATTTCTTTTCAGAAAGACTTTCAGTTTATGTACAAGAATGAACCCTTATTGTTGATAACAAATCAAGAGGCTGAGAAACTTTTAAAAGATGTAAATGAATGTTACCTTGCACATATTGTTGAAAAAAAAGAAACCGTTCATATTAATGATGTGCCAGTGGTAAATGAGTATCCGGTTGTTTTTTCTGATGAGTTTCCTGGAATAATACCAGATCAGGAAGTTGAAGTTACCGTTGACTTAGTTCCTAATGCTAAGACAATTTCAAAACCCACTTATCAAATGGCTCAAATTGAACTTTTAGAGTTGAAGGAGTAATTGAATAATTTATTAGAGAAAGGTTTCATTCAACCTAGCACATCACCATGGGGTGATCCTGTATTACTTGTTAAAAATAAAAATGGTTCAATGAGACTTTGCATTGATTTTAGATCCATGAATAACATCACTGTTAAGAATAAATATCATTTGCCTCATATCGATGATTTGTTTGATCAGCTCCAGGGAGCTCAGTATTTTTCAAAGATTGACCTGAGATCGGGGTACCATTAGTTGAAGGTAAAGGAAGTAGATATTATGAAGACTGTGTTTTGTACAATATATGGCCATTATGAATTTGTAGTAATGCCTTTTGGGTTAACCAATGCACCTGTTGTATTCATGGACCTTATGAATAGAATTTTCCATAAGTTTCTTGATAAGTTTGTGGTTGTTTTCATTAATGATATTTTGGTGTTTTCTAAAATTAAAGAAGAGCATGAAATTCATTTAAGGGTTATTTTTCAAACCTTAAAATAAAATAAATTTTATGGGAAATTTAGAAAGTGTGAATTTTGGATACAACAAATTTATTTCCTTGGTCACATTGTTTCTAAAGATGGAATAACTATTGATCCTGCAAAAACAAAGGTTGTTGAAGAATGGCCAAGACCCACAAATATAACGGATATTCGTAGTTTCCTTGGTTTGGTAGGATATTACCGAAGTTTTGTTAAAACAATTTCACTATTATCTAGTCCAATGACTAATCAAATTCAGAAGGGTGTTAAGTTCATCTGGACAAAAGAATGTAATGATTTTTTTCAAGAATTGAAAATAAGATTGGAGATTGCTCCAGTTTTGGCACTACCTTCCCGGAATGTTGATGCTTCATTGAAGGGACTTGGTTGTAACTTAATGCAGAATGATCAGGTAATTTCTTATGCTTCACATCAGTTGAAAAATCATGAGGTAAATTACCCTACACATGATTTGGAATTAGCTGTTGTTGTTTTCGCTTTAAATTTTTGGAGGCATCATTTGTATGGTGTAAAGTGTGAAATATATACTAATCCCAAAATTTTAAAGTATATATTCACTCAGAATGAATTGAACATGAGACAAAGGAGATGACCATAATTAATCAAGGATTATAATTGTACAATTCATTACCATCCGGGAAAAGTAAATAAAGTGGATGATACTTTGAGTAGAAAAAGTAATGCTTCATTAACCATGTTACGTTTGGAACGTGATCATTTGGTTAAGGATTTGATGAACCTTGGTATAGAAGTTGTTGGTGTAGGAAGTTCTTCTGTTTTGTTTCAGGTGTCAGTGATATCATCTCTATCAACCAGAATTAAGAAAGCTCAGAAGCAAGACAATGAGTTGCTGAAAAAGGTAGAGCTGGTTCAGAAGGGTATGTTACCTGAATTCAACAATGATAATGATTGTTTTTTGAGATTTGGGAAGAGATTTTGTGTTCTTTATGATTCAAAATTGAAGAGAGATTTGTTATTTCAAGCTCATATTTCTCTGTTTTCAGTTCATCCTGGCAGTACTAAGATGTATAGAGATCTTCAGGAGTATTATTAGTGGGATGGAATGAAAAGAGGTATTGTTGATGTTACTGTGAAGTGTCTGACTTGTCAATAGCTTAAAGTAGAGTGGCAGTTACCAAAAGGGATGCTTCATCCTTTACTAGTGCCATAGTGTAAATGGGAGAATATATCCATGGACTTCGTTGTGGGATTGCCGAAGAAACCTCGAAGTAATAATGCAATATGGGTTATTGTTGATCACTTGACTAAATCTTCTCATTTCCTTTCTATACAAGATACTTCTTCCCTAGATCAACTTTCTCATTTGTATCTTAAAGAGATAGTCAGGTTACATGGAGTTACCTTCACCATTGTATCTGATCGTGATCCCAGGTTTACTTCTAACTTTTTGAAAGGCCTTCAGAAGTCATTGGGTACTGAATAAAATTTTAGTAGAGCTTTTCATCCTCAATCATATGGGCAGTCAGAATGAACAATTCAGACATTGGAGGATATGCTACGTTCTTGTTCAATGTATTATCAGGGAATTTGGGACCAACATCTTTCTTTGGTTGAGTTTTCTTATAATAACAGTTTTCATTCCAGTTTATAGATGGCACCATTTGAGGCATTATATGGGAAGTGGTGTTGAAGTCTATATTTTTGGGATGAAGTGGGTGAAAGGAAGTTTATGGGACCAGCATTGGTAGAAGAGATGGTAGAAAAATTTCATATGATACAGAAACACATGAGAACAGCTGAGAACAGGCAGAAAGGTTATGCGAACAACAGGAGGAAGGATCTCTCTTTTGAGGTAGGTGATCATGTCTTGCTAAAAGTTTCACCATGGAATAGTGTGATACGATTTGGTAGGAAAGGAAAGATGAGTCCAAGTTTCATTGAACCATATGAAATTCTGGAGAGAGTGGGATCAGTTGCATACTGAGTGGCTTTACCTCCAATTTTATCTCAGGTACTCAATGTTTTTCATGTTTCAATGTTAAGGAAGTACATGCCAGATCCATCTCATGTTTTGAGTCCAGAGGTAGTTTAGCTGGAAGAGAATCTATCTTATGAGGAACAACCAGTCTAGATTCTTGACCATTGGGAGAAAGTATTGCAGAAAAAGGTGATTCATCAAGTAAATGTTTTTTGAAAAAACCACATGATTGAAGAGGCAACATGGGAATCTGAAAATGTAATAAGGGATAAATACCCCTAATTATTTGATAAGTAAATAAATTGTAGGGATGAAATTTTCTAAAGGGGGGAAGGATGTAACATCCCAATTAAGTAAAGAATTATGGATTTTCATATCTATGTCTATTTGTGAATTATATAGTGTTTTAGAGTCTTAAAATGAGAATAAATTTGATCTTAAGCCTAGAATACTCTAATATTTTTTTAAAGATCGTTTTACAACCTTTTGATGGAAAACCTTTTTTAAATAACAATTTTGACAATTTTATAATCTCTATTTGTCAAAATAAACTTATTCTTTAGGATTGGGACATTGAAATTTACTTTGGATAAATTTTTGGTATTTTTCTGACAATGTTCATTTTTTATGAATAGTGAAACATACTGCATTTTACTTCAAAACTGCTTTTTCATCTAATTCATTATATTGATAGATTGTCCTTTTAATTGGTTGTAAAGTTTAATTAGAAGATATTTTTACCTTTTAATCCAATTTTTGTCATTGTAATTAATTTCACTTTGGAATTGTGCATAAACAAGTGACAATCTTTTGATAGATATTTTTTCTAAAAAACCTGCTATTTGTTTTGACAACGAGAATTATTTTTAAATTAATTACTACAATTTCTATGTTTGGAATTTGGTAAAATGGATTCCATATTTGGAATTAGAAGGTCCAAATTATGTAATTAAGACTCTTTTGTTTTTTGGACATCATGAATAGTAACGACTGTAATTATCTTTAATTATCATGATTAATTTTTAATCAGGTAGTTAAGGGTAATAAAATAATATCATAATAATATAAAATGACCCTAAAATGTGTCCTAATGCTACTGGTTGTGTCATGTCCGACCATGTTATTCCTTGTGCCTACTTTAGGACCCCATGGAATCAATTTTGTGTGATAGTGACATTTTATCTTTTTATTTTTAAAGAAAGTTAAATATAACAAAAGTATATAACACCTAAGTAAAAAAAAATTAATTTTATCTAAATAAATGATCTCTTAGACTATAAATAGTCATTGGAAATCTAAATAAAATTCCTACATCATGGAATTTTTTTATAATTTTTAGACATTAAATAAATAAATTTATTTATGACACCATGATGATGTAGTGATTACCTCATTAATGAACGATTTAAATAAAATGAAACGATAATGTAAAATATAAGACTTACACTTATCAAAAACCTATTGTATGGGTGAATTTATAACCCTTATCACCTTATCCTTGAAATATATCATTGTGGGACCTTTAAAATCCGAAAATCATTTTATGATAAAGTAACATTTCATGACTTCCCAAGAGTGCCCCTCCTCCCTCTTATAAAAGGCCCCCACCTCTACCCCCTTACCCACATCTCTAAAGACATTGGATCATCCAAACTCGTCTAATTTTATATCTCCACATCCCTCTCTTCATCATATAATCCTTTTCTTAGGCAGAAAGATCTTCAAGAAACCCTTTTGGTTCAAACCAATGGGAGTTACCCGATTTAAAGGCATTGTCTTCTCTTATGTTCTTTTGTTTCATTTTGCTTCTCCAACCCCCTAAATTATTTTTATTCCTTTATTTTGTAACAAAACTAGTATATTAAATATACTAGGATGTTTTTATGAGAATTATTTGATTTAAACTTACACACACCTCCGTCTAATGGTTAAATAACAAACTGTTTCTGTGAGTGGCGAATTACTTCCTCATGAAACGATGATTATTAAATCTTATTTTAACACCTTTAATGGTGGCCATTAAGATGTAAATCTATTTATATATGATATATATTATGTTTATGTTTTCCTTATGCTTTTTTATTTTTCATTTATGGCATACCTTTATGGTTTCCATTATGGGTAAACGCGATATCTTTATTTAAGGAAGTGTGGACTACCACCCCCTCAAAGTGATTTGATTCGTTAATGCCATATGTGGGACTTATAAAGGATGGAGTTAATGGTATTAAATATGATATAATAATGGAATTATAATATGCCTTTATATCATTATGATTTCAATCCATCAAATATGAAATAGAAATGATAGTATCGTTCATGCGTACGTACGGCTTACCGTCTCCATGAACGGTGCATTTCATTTATTACCTCTAAATGTTATGTAATATTATAAATGCATTTATATACTGGATATATATGATATATATGATATCTACATCATGAATATAATTCTGTATATAATGTATATTTTACTACATGAACAACTTGTAATTATAAGAAGTTTATTTTTGACTCAAGTACCAAAGATCGAGAAAATGACCATTATTAACTTAAATAATTAAATAATGTTTGTAACATGGTAATAAGTGATATAAAAAGAATAATTAACTCAAAAAAGGTTCTTAATAAAGTATAAATTAACTATATTTTATTATTCATGAGATTAAATAACGATCGAGTCAAGTCGTACATGAGGTAAGGGACTTCATCTCAATCTCCATTTATTGAGGCATATTTTGTTTTATACACAACTTTCTTTTATACGATGTATAAAACCCTTTGACTTTTACTTTTATTCAAAAAGAATATTTTTTATACGAATCATTTTTCTAAACGAAAAAATGGAATGTCTTTGTCTTACGTATGCGGCGACAACGACTTCTCTGCCACCGTGGCCATTATTTGAGTTTCGGCTTCCTCTACAAGACATAACTTTTTTTAAATGAAAAATAAATACCATGTTTTACTTTTCATTAATTTTGGTATTGAAAATTGTTTTGATTATTTTTTTATTATATCAATGTGTTTATGATATCTTGTGATTGAAATGTGGAAATGTTATGTTTCCTTTATGCATGGTTTATTTGATACGATTATGTTATGGTTCTTGGGCATTGTTTAGGAAGATGGGTGGTTCCGTGATAAACTAAGGGCAGGTGAGCCCGATATATCTCTCCAATGCATTGGATAACGCAAAGGAGTTAAATGCTAAGGTTTATATGAAGATATTTAGGGAATACACTGTAATGGGTATTCCAAACGTAACCATGAGGGTTACTCCCTACGTAAGAATGTTATGAATGCCTCAAGTTACCTTTATGTCTTATGATTTCTATGAGTTATTCATAAACCTTATGATTTCATGAAGTATGATAAAGTGATTATGTTTATGAGTAAAGTATGTTTTCAATTATTCTTATGTATACATGGACTAAGGTTTTCTTTCCATATTTTTATATCCCTTACAGAGCTTTTTATGCTCATCCCAAGTTTTTAAATGTTTTTCACAGGTCAAGGGAAAGGTACATGATGTGATGATAGTGTCAAGGAAGTGTCAAGAAAGATTCCATGTTTTATTTTAAATATGTTTTCTTTGATGGGAAAAGTGAATATTGTCTTTTATGTAACCATCGTGTTTAAATGTGGAATGTAATGCATGATTTATGATCTAATTCTCTAAAACTCTAAACCTGAAAATATCCTCAATGTTTATTCTTGTAATAACTCAAGATTAAGTAATGTTTATGGTTGGGGCCTTATAGGATATGTAGGATAATATCTGGTCAAATATTTAATTCATCTTTCATTTATGAGTCAATCAGTAATTATATGTAAAATTATATCTCTCTAATTATGAAATAGTCATCACCGTGATTAAGGAAAATATGGTAAAAGAAGGGTTAAATCCAAAATAGTTAGCTTAAAATGATGCCAAATCGATATAAATTTCAGTGTATTATGATATTTTGAATATATAATCATTTTATATGAATATATTCCTATTTCAATGCATTATTTGAGAAATAACTTAATTATATTTAATCATTTAATAAATTTGAAGTGTGGTATTTCTAGAAATTAAAAAAGGACTCTACTTCTCTATTTTTATTGCACAAATTTGAGGGAAATAGTTTAGAAATACTCTAGAAAATCATATTCTAAAAATCCGAATCCAAAATTTTATGTTATTGGTATTCTTAAAACTATATTCCATGGGACCTTAAGAAAGGATCTAAAGGTTGTCTCTAAAAGAAAAGGTAATCATATTACCCAAGCTCTTTCAATTTATTTACTCTTATAAATCCTATAATTATATATAATTCAAAACAAAATTATATCATCAATGTCCTAAATATAATCAAATTTTACTGTAATCATGAAACTACAATTTTACACCCTATTTTCAATCAAATGAATATTTAAAGTGTCACTAGTGCGTATGTGTTTTCTACTGTCTCCATATAGAGATAAAAATCATTTTTTATCCCCATATTTCATGGATAGTTAATATTTTGGTTTTAATATTTATATAATATATTTATAATATTATTATTATTTTAGAATTAAAATTTTATATATTTCTTCTCTTCATTCCAATATTTTGGAAAACGTTTATGTCTATCACAAATATGTGGGGACTACCACATCCATAATGTTATGTAATTGGTTTATCTATTATGATTTACATTGATTTTAATAAGTAAATATTTAATAATTATATATGAATTATTTGATATAATAATGACTCTCAAATTTTGTTTTTGGATTCTCCTTTAATTTATTCTCCTCATTGTAAAGTGAAATAAACATTTACGCGTATGTACGGACTACGGTCTCTAGAAACAATGTAATTCATTTTTCTAAATATAATTTTTATGGATGATTCAAAAAATTATACAATAAATATATTTTATATTTATATTATAAATAAAATCTTGGATGTTATGTAACTTTAATAAACATAAGAAATTCTATAATTACCAAAAAGAAATTCTTCTGAAAAACAAATCAGTTAACATCGAGAAATAAGGATTTTAATATGGAATTATTAATAAATGGGTGTTGAAATTATATTAGTGGATAATATGTGATATTGTAATTATATACAAGAATCTAGTATATATATATAATAAATATAAATTTTTTATATCTAATGTTATAGAACCTTTGAAAAATAATTAAACATGAGGTAAGGGATTTATTTCTCAACCTCATTTCATTGGGATTGTTTATACTTGAATTTAAATTAAATTAAATTTTATGATATGTTTTTTATAATTAAAATTAATTTTATTATCCACTAGAAATATATTAATAATACATAACTTCCTTTTATTTTTCACAATGAGTACCTATGCAGTTGAAATATTATTTTATAGAAAAATGACTTTACTTCTCTCTTTGGTTAAACATCATTTTTTTTCCTCGTCCATATTTTTGAAAAGGGTTTTAAAATATATTTTTTAATTAAATATGTTATTTTTTAAATTCATTTTTACTCAATATTTAATATAAAAATTAAAATTAATCTTTTTATCATTTTTCAAATGAGTAATTGTTTCATTTTTATCGAAAAAGTGAAAGGAATATTCATTTCAATATAAAAGGCATGAAAAAATTTCCTACCATCAAGACATCTTAATGATTTGATTCTAAGATTGAAATTTTATAATTTTATATTCAAATAATATTATTTCCTTACTATTATATAAATTTTTAGATTTTAATATGAGATATATAAAATAAAAAGATATTATCCTTCAGAAATATTATAGTGATATTTTAAAAGTACTATCCATTTATGATCACATTAATTAATTATACAGAGGATTTACTAGTGAAATTATCCAATGATACCATGTTTATTATTTAGTTTGATGGTTTCTAGTTGGGATGATGAAATATCGGTGAGACCAATTTTCTCTTACATGGGTTATGTTATGATGTATGTTTTTTTTATATTGAGGAATATATATGAATTTATTTTTGATTATTTGATGGTTAGGACTGAAATTATATATCAATGAAATTAAATGGGTTTTGAATGATGTTAAATGATCTCAAATGTTACACAAGAGGTTATATCATGCCTAAAAGAGGGTATATGTGAGGTTATTCCAAGCCCAAAATATATATCCTAATATTTTATCCAATGCCAAAAACTGGTACATATGTGATTAGCCCAATCTAAAAAAATGTTTTATTTTATTGTATTGTAGCCTTTATATAATATTAATATTAATATGATTATTCCAAAATTATTTCCCAATTTTATCCACTGATCTTATGCCAATGATAGGTTCTCATGGCTTATATTTTTTTATCCATTTATGATTCAGGACTTATAAACTACCAATATTTCTCACATCTCTCATTTTTATGATCTATGTAATTTTGGACATGATTTAAAAATTTTAAATTCATGATATCATACACTTTATTAATATGTTATGTTTAAATTAGCCTTGATATCTCTCATGTTTACCCTTATTGATCATTTATGATCAACCTTTACTATTTTTTCTTTTCCTTATGATATGGTGAACTTTTTAATGTATGATGTGTCTTGGAATGGTGTGATTTTTGAAGAACTACGTGGGAGGTGATGTAAATAATTTATAAACCAATTTTTTATGTATCTATGTTTCAAATGACACAAAAAATTATGGTTTCTTCCAAGAATGTAATGTAACGTTATGAATATTAATTTAATATGATGTAATATTTTTCTTTGAAACTTTTGGGTTGATATAATATTGAATCAAAATCCTAAAATCATGGAATCATTGAATATGTGGAAAAAACAAAATATATGACATCATTATCATTAGTCAAGGTTCAATCTCATGTAAATAATTATAAAGTGGGAAATGTCCCAAATTAGATTAGGTTCACTCTGTAATCCCTTAAAAAACATAACATGAGATAAAATTATTTACCTAGTAAAGTGGAAGGATTTATAATTTTCATCCCACCCACCACATAATGAAAATAATACATATGAATTTCATATATTTAAAATAAACCATACATAAAAAATAACTATTATTACACCCATAAGAAGAAAATGGGTTTCCTAATTATAATTCAGGACATTACTGAAGGATAGATCATAAGGATTTCCAAGAGAATAAGTAATTAAATAATTTTGTAATTTTACAATTTAAAAAAGGATATAGGCTTTGAACATGTTGGTCCAATAAAAAAATCCATGATATGGATCTAGGATAAGAAAGAATAAAAAACAAACCACATTGGTGATGATATATGAAAGAAGTAAATTATTTTTTAATATATAAAGTGATTATTATTTCCCAGTAAATGTGTTTTTAAATAAGAAATTTATCCAAAAATAATGAGTTTTTATATATGTTGTTTGAGTTTTCAAACCATTTGATAGGGTGAGGTTTGATATGATATAATAAATAGGGATGTTCCATAAAATCAGGTTTAGACAAAAGATTAAATTTATAATTGATATTAGAAAATTTATAATATCATAAATTATAATTATATATAATTAGTTATATAATTAAGGTAATTCAATATTAAAATAATATAACTTTTTAATGTGAATTTGATTTACTAAACAATTAATAGAATATGTAACCAATAAGTAAGGAGGGTGGTATAGAAGATCTCATACCTCTATCCCTTATTTTCTTTTCAAGCGCACTTAATTCGCTGAATATTTAAATTAATCTTATTAAAAACATAAAAGAAAATTAATAATCTTATTATGTTTTATAATTTCATTTTATTATTATTGTTTATTTATATTTAATATAATTTCTACATTTGTCAGATACATAGGTAAATTCCCCCATAATTTTGTATACATCTTAATCTGGGTAAAAAATGTTATAAAATAACATATTGATAATATTATTATTAAGAATTTAATTAAAATATTTCTATATATTATAAATAAAATTTTATATCCTTTCTTTTTAATGTGGTGACGATAATTGATATTATCTGATCATAGATGGAGTAGTATGCATGTACAGAAGATTTACTTTTATCGTTCACCAAGAATGGGAAAGAGTTAAAATGAGTGATAATTTAAAATTTAAAAATATTATTTACATTATAATAATCATATTTATTCATCAATATCTTCACTAAAACCAACCACTACAAGTGGTTAATAAATATGGATGGTGTTAATTCATGGAGGTGGTAGTTCATGCACACGCTCTAATGATACCTTTTTCTATAGTAGATGGAGAGGAAAAAATAATGATTGTTCTATTTGTGAAATAAAATTTCATTATAATAGTTATAACTATGTAATTATATTGATATAGATATAATATTCTAGAAAATGGATGATTTTTAATAAAAGATGATGATGTAGCTAATATTTATATCAGGATATTGACTTTTTCTTAGAAATCTCATTTCAAATGGAATCCATAATATAACTAATGGTGACCATAAGACAAGGTAATTGGAATAGGGTTCTAAGAGGAACAAAATTAGATACTTTTAAGAATGATGTTTAATTAATGTATGTGACATGATTGGGTGGAGGTGTCCTCCATTACTAAGTGAAAAAATGGAATTTATTTTAAACCCCTTTATTTTCAATGATATCATTACAATAAAAAGGGTCAATGTATAGAAAAGTTTCATATATTAGAGTGTGGTTTGAGATTTGGTTGAGAAATCCACATCGATGAATTCTCATATATGTGTTAAAAATATTTCATGTTCTTTACCATTAGATTAATACATTCTACCATTTTATTTTTTACCTTGGTAACTAGTTTTTTCAACTAATAAATTTATATCTCAATGAAAATATAAGGAAAAAATTATTATCAAATTTTTATTTTACGAACATAAATTTAATACAAATAAATTTTTAAATAATAAAAACAATTAAATTAAATCATTTAATATATAAATTAAAAAATATAGAGAAATTATTTTTCCCAATGAAATGTTCTTAATCCTATTTAGTAATGATCACTAAATGAATAAGAATTAATATATTTATAAATATAGTTTAATAATTATCTAGAAGTGAGAAATTTATTTTATAATATAAAAATCACAAAATTTTGAAAAGATAACTCCTTGAGAGAAACCATTTAACCATTATCATTGTAATTAAATTTAATCCTAGTAATATATTTTTTATACCTAGAAAAATAAAATTAAAATTATTAACTAGTCTTTAAATTTGGATTTAAATTATTTAATTTATATTTTTATTATATTATCTTAATCGAAAAAATTAATATTTAATATAAACAACTAAAAAGTTGTTTTTTGAGTAAACCACTACTTATGTTACCAAAACATTAAACATGGGTTATATAAACTCAATATGGTATTTTTAAATGAATTATTTTACATTATAAACATATATTATGTATTCCAATAAAGGTTCTCATAAACATAATTTTTTTATAATGATATTTTTTTAAAGATCGCCATTTTAACTTTACACAATAAAAACAATTATTTTTTAAAAATCTCAAAATCCATATCAAGACAATATTTAAATCCTACATAAAAAATAAACTTAATTTCATATGAAAAGTAAATATTTTTATTCAAAATGAAGTTCATTATATATATTACATATTTCATTAATGGGTAAAATTTTTATTTTGGTGAATTTCGTTATTTATCTGAAGTATTATAGTTCCCATTTTAATTTTGTGTTATTTGTAACACCATATTCTCATAACTATATTTTTATTTGGAAATAATAACTAAAATATTAATTATTTACACAAAATATCAAACTAATCAATTAGTGTAAAAATATTAATGTAGTTTTAGTGAGGATTCTATCACTTGGTGAAACAATTGATACCACTTGTTAAAAAAATTGAAAAAATGATACAACATGTACCTGATGACATTATCTACATAAAAAGATTAAAAAATATTCTATTAAGTTGTGATAACAATTAAATTTCATCACAAACACCCATAAAACATATTACCCTTGAAACTAAAACATTATTTCTCAAATTGGTGGTTCAACCTAGGGGAATTTACTTTCTAACACATTAGCTTTTGGAAATCATGAAATTCATTACATGGTACCGAATAACAAAACTCTAATTAGACCAAAATTAACTTAAAAATATAAATTTCATTCTATAGTTCCCAATATCATTTATTCTTCTCAATTTAGGATTTATACCAATTAATTTTAACTTGATACAAATTGTTGTTTCAATATACAACTTATAAATTGATGAAATATTTGAATCTTTTTTTTGTGAAATTAACACATCCATTCGATGTATATTTAAAAATATAAATTCGTTATTTTCATGAACTTATATGATGATACCTTATTGGTTCTTTAATAAAATTAAAATAAAATTTTCTTACATCCTATAGTGTTTAACATATATAAATTTAGCTCCATCCCAATGTGATTTTATATAATAATCTACTCATGGATCATATATCCCTTCTAATTAGGCTCCTATATAGTAATAGTTCAAATAAAAATGTGTTTATGTAGTGGGGTTCCTCGATTCTCTTTATGTTACAGAATGGGAATGGCTAAATTGGACTAGCATGTTAACTTTCAACTTTCTTTTTACTATTTTCATCTTTTAGGAAAGGGATTCCATTATTTCCACAACTTAATCATCATTACTGGTATTATTCTTTCCCATCCTCATTCTAAAAAATAGTTATTATATGTATTCACATAAAAACACACTTCTCTTCATGGTAATGAGAATTTTTTTCACCCAATGGCATGTTATTTTCTATTATTATGAAACAGTTCACAATATATCAATTATCTTCTTGAGATTCCTCAACAATGGATATAACATCCTAATTTATTATCAGTTATGTTAAAGTATTTTCCTTTATGTTTTTAAAAATACCATTGAGGAAACCATTTTCCATGTGTGCCTCCTTCATTTTTGGATAACCTATCTAATATTTTGAATGGAAAATAATATTTATTTTATATTTCAAATGAGGAATATTTCTTCATATTGATGCTACTTTTGGATGGATTTTTTCTTATCATTCGAGGTTTTGATCCTCTCCTAATGTTATCTAATCTTCTAATCCATTTCATTCAACTATAAATCGACCACATTTATACAAAAATCCCTTCCATTCTTGTTTATCATCTTTCCTCTAGTCAGTTCTTCTGTGTAACAATTTTTTCGTTGAATTATTTCTTCTAGAATTGGGATCTCATCTTTCTCACTACATGAATGATACCTTTTTTGGAAAAATGATGGTATTTTCCCCTCTTCATTGCATATTCTCTTAATATCAAAAATAAAGTCTAAAACAACCATTGTTTTCCAAATTTATGGTCATAATTAGATATAACAGTTGATTCCAAATTTAGTACCTTAGTAACAGAATTCTTTCTTCATGGATTATTCTTCTTCTTCTTTATTTTATATACAAAACATTTTTTATTGTCCTTTACATGGATTTATTCTAATTTTATTCACATATCATTGTTGAAAATTCTATGTGAAATATTTCTTAGATATTTTTTACAATGATCATAATTTAATGACTTTTTGATTGCGACATCAATCTCAATGTTTCATTAATATGTTCCCTTAGATGAAATATTCATTCAACTAAATATTCTCATGGAATATCATGTGAATCAAGAATAAAGTAAATGAAGTCCATTTTATATTATTTAATGTTATTTAAATAAAAATTAATCTTTAACTACTGATTCTATTTCTCTTCACAAAAAATTCTGATCAATTTATCCCATTAAAAAATTCTATTAAAATTAAACTTTTAAATGAAACCACTTATTAATCCTTAACATGTGATAGAGTGAGATTACCTAGAGAGTGGGAGTGTATTAGGGTATTCAATAAGCATTAAATTAGATATTTTTTAATTAATACCCATTACCCTTAATTGGATGTTCAGCATTAAAACATGTCCATCTCTTTCATTGATCATTTTCATAGATGTTGAGCTAATTCAACTAACTTGAATATACCTTTGGTACCAAATATTTTTTAATATTACTTTTACCCATTTTGGCATGCATAGAAAAAATCTAAATTGGGATATGAGAATTTTCATTATTCACCATCACTTTAACTCTCTATAGAGTATGAATCGACAATGTGTCTTGAATGAAATCACTATTAATCACACTACTCTAAAAATGGTGTTATTACTATATAACATCATATCTAGGATCACTAACTTATAATTTTTAGGGTCAAATAACTATCTCCCATGGATCACTTCCCATATTCCCCTTCAATCATTACACCAAGAAGATCTTGAAATAGGTTATAGAAATGCATGTCACTTCCTCAGTATCAATTTATTCGATTTCATTATTAATATATTTATATATTCTCTATTTATTCCCACATGGATTCTCCATCAGTGATCTAGGATTATCTTCTCACTACAACACCTCTTCTCTAAGAATGAAAATAGAACTCATCTTCCCTTTATTATTACAAAACAATTCCTTCCTATTTTAGGAAGAGTCTTTACCGGGTACCAACACCTCTTATACTTTAATTGAAGTCCCCTCTATCACCTCTCTTACCATTAGATTTTGGGTATAAAATATGGGTTAATATCTCTCTTACCCTTTTCTAACTCTTTCTTCATATGTATCCTTTATAATATGACTTATCATTCAATAAAATCACAAAATTTATTACATTAATTTGGGCTCGTAAAATATCCTTAAATTTCTCAATGAATTTCATCATATATTCCACCGTGATCAATATAAGTGAATCCCACCACACATACTTCATGATCAGACTTCCTATTTTTTACGAGGAATTAAATTTTGTAATACTATAATATCACTTTGATTATTTCTTGGAATAATACCTAAATTTTAGGCCCATGATGTAGTAGTAATTTATTATTAATTCATTAATTTTGAAAATGAAATCCTCCATATTTATTGTGTTTCCTACTAACTCTCCCTCTAACATGGATTAGCTTTGAACATCATTATGTGTTATTTGTAACATCAGGCATACCCACCATTGGACAAGACATGATCTATGAACATCAAACCAATTTATCATTCTCTTATATACCTCTATTAATAATATTTTCTTTTTGATGTATAAACCATCACTATGTACATCACTGCAACTATTTTTTGTAATAGTGTCTCATAGGTGGAGCTCCAATTGAATATGATATAGGTAATTGTTTTCTAAAAATATATGGATATGTTTCATCCACCATACTATGAGTCACAATATGGAAAAAACTTCTAAGACTATATTTATCCAATAGGTATTCAATTACCCTAAAACTATTAAAACATTTTTTGACCACACCCATCTTCACCATGATGAATTAGTGGTCCAAAGTTACAGTATGGGGGTCAATATGTTGTTTCACAGTGTAGATTTCCCATGTTTTTAATCACCTTGAATACTATATACATTATCCATTTCATGGTCTCATAATCCTTCTTTATCATCACCACGTTACTTGCTAACTATGGTGTGGTATTTCATGTGGTGGTAAAATTCCACACAAAATGAAAATATGAATTGTGTTAGAGCGTGATCCTTCTCTTACTTTCCCTAAGATGTTGTTGACGTATCTCAAGCCCTTACCTATACTATATAGGATCCTTATTAAATAATATAAAATTTATATATTTATTTTGGAAGGAATTTCATTTTTTTTCAAAACAAACACCCTTTCAAACAATCTAACTTCACTCCACAACACTATCAAATTGACATATCTTCAGGTCATTGAACAACTTCTTGTCAAAAAAATACCACTCAAATTATTTGGTACTAAAAATTGGTGAAACATGAAATCCCAAAAAAATAAAATATTTCAAAATAATTGGTGGAGTTTAATAGGTAAATAGTTTATAATTTCCCCAAATGAGATTCTATAATAAACAATCCTATTTTAAAAAGATATTTCAATATTAACCATTACATAAGATAACAAATTTCTTCATGTGAAATCTTCATATTCTATATAATAAATTTTTAAATATTGTATGTATATAAAAACTAATATACTTAGTTTTATTACAATATAATATCCCCTAATAACATAACATTATCCATTTATTAACAATTCTTCATTTAAATAAATATTTATGTGAAAACGTGTCTCTTTTTTTGCATGTTTTGGTTTAATGACTCTAATCCTTCCACCATGGAAATTTTTTCACCACCATAATTTTTATAATAATATTATAAGTATAATTTTTGTTTATTATTTACACATTTATTAAAATTCATATAATGTTGTGCTAAAAATGAATTACATCACTTCATGAAGATGGTAGTTCGTACATAAGGACAAGTAATGCTTTCATTTTCCAATGTACCGAAATAAATAAAGATAAATAATAATATATCATTATATAATAGTTATAATATCATAAAATTTCATATATATATATATATATATTAATTGAATCCATCCATATTACCAAATATGTATGGTGTAAATGAAAAATGAATAGCATAACTTTGTGGAAGTGGTAGTCTACATATACATGGGAAAATTGTTAACACTTATCATAAGATATAAATGAGGTTGAAAATGATTCAAAATTAAAATAAAAATATTTATGTATATTAATTATACTAATTTAATAATATTATGATAATTATAGATATATTATTTTTTTTGGGATACATGACCCTCCATCAAATTATTGTTTGTTTTGTGTCACCACCTCATGGTTTTATTCTTTTACAGGGCTATGTTCCCATTTTGAATATCACAACCACATACCATATTTAATGTAATGAATAGACCTAGGCTAACCAAAAACATGGCACCCATCTCGAACTACCATATACCCAAAAGGCGTTCCTAATCCCTATGGGCTGGCGACAACCACCCGAACATTGAATGAAAAAACCGAGGGAATGATTTTTCCAACCTGGACAACCAAATGGAATACATATCAATATTGGAAAAAAACAAAAACAAAATAAGAACAAAAAAAATATATTCCATAACTGTGAGAAAAAACAACATTACTCAAAAAACTGTAATAGTAGTTAAAACTCCAAAAGACAAGTCCAATCACAAATGACATTAAACCAAATCTACTCTAAGAAATGGTGTAGAGAAACTCCCACCATATCACCTCTAGCTACCTAACTAGTGAACACGAACCTCACTACCTCACTATGGTGCCTTTCCTTTACATACACTGGAAGAAAAACAATGGTCAATGCACCATTAGAGTGGTGCGTAGGGTGTGAGATAATAGGCTTAGTAGGATCCCAACCTGGTGTTACATTATAATATCTGTATAAAAAATTATATATTCTTATTTTAAATTAAAATATGGCTTGATAAGAAGTAAATCAGTTTTTTTATAAAAAACATTATTCATTTTACTTTTTCCACAATTCTAAAAAAATAATGTTTAACAACTTCAATGCACATTTTTTCATATCATTTCTCATAGGAATAAACATGCATATCATGGCTAAATCAAAAATCCAAGAAATAAAAAATTGATGAATAGGTAACAAAACACCAAGGAATACTATAGGTCCCAGGCACCAACTACTCATACACCATTCATAAAGTTAAAAAATATGATCCTAGAACACATTCATATGAAGCAGAGGAATAACCCATGAGTAAACCACCAAAAATGTCAATATTGGTCCCATAGAATAACAGCCTTTTGAAAAAAAGGAAATACAAAAGGAAAACCTTATTGAAAATCAAAAAACAATAGATGATTTTCCCAAGCTAAACCTACCACCTGTATACACAAATTAACCCATCAGATCTTTTCCACAAATCATTTTAATGATTTTAAATCCATTTAAAAACCATTTTAAAATTTCAATTTCAATGCTTGAAAATACCTATTTTCTCTCCATTTATCAACATCAAGGGAAATTTGTTTTTTCACTAAAAACCATTTTTCAACACACACAGAACAATAATTATAATTTCAGTATATAAAATATTTTATAATGAAAAAACACCAGGTTCATCAACATTGGCTAGAGACGGATCCACCTACCTCAAAAATCAGTTCCCACACATAGAAAATGGAATCCACCGACAAAAAAAACAAATCACACCTGAGGAGACCCTAGAATCAAACCAATACTTTATAGGATTAATTCAATGTATAGGACAAGGGGTCGGTGGATTTAAGAAAACACATGTACCTCAAGAAAGGACATTCCTCGCACCATAACTAACCATGGAATGACTTCCAGAACAAGATCTCACAAAAGTTCTAGAAAAAGAAAAAAAAAGTAATTTCAAAAATAGTTCAATGGGTTTGATAATGCAACCCTAGGGTTCTACCATGATTAAATGAAAGGAATGAGAAAAAAGGATAATCACCCAGAGAGAGGAACCATACTTGCAATAGAGATTGTATGTCAAATGGGATAATCCCGATGGATTGGTGGCTCTGAAAATCAATTAATAAGAGTCTATATTAAAGTGTAGGGGAGTCTGGAAATAAAGGACAAAGAAAAACATCCAAATTCATGTTTTATAACTAGAAATTGGTGGATTCACAATGTGTAACCCCTAGTCACTTCTTGAATTCCATGATAGATATGTACGGTGAAAATCCTATCGTCTCGACTTAAAAACATCCCTTTTAGAAAGTCACATCATGTAATCCCTGGTCATGAAATGTAAACATTCACAAGGTGATCTCCCATTTCAATACATACTTCCATTACTCGGTAAAAAATGTATAACATAGTCACATGGAATGAAACTGTTCTATAGACTATAAAAATATAGAAAACAACTTTTAAAGACATTGAACCAAAATTCATATTGGATATAGGGAAAGAATTACCCAATCAAGGTAACAGAATGTTACAAACTCTCCACCATAAAGACTTTCCATCACCGGGAAGTCATGTGGAAGTTTGAAACCCTGGAAAATGATGAGGCCACTACTCTCTTATCAATGACTGACATTCCAACGTCTCCTGAGAATCTGATCCATGTTTCCATAGGACTCTGTCCAACAGAATCGACATCCCATGCATGAATTTCACAATAGAGTCAATAATAATAACTGGTTCCTCCAGAATAAAAGAAACAAGAACTAACTTAGTTACTTCCCAACATAAAAAGTGATCGGGATCAGGGTGATATTTTCTGAGCTGATATATGTGGAAAACAACAAGAACACCTTTCAACTGAATTGAAAATGATAAATAATAAGAAACATTTATGATCCATTCAATGTTCTCAAATGGTCCAACATATATTAGAGAAATATTTCCATGTTTTTCAAGTAGTCAATGACCTAAATGAGGAGAAACCATCAGGAATACCATGTCACTGATGGAAAACTCCAAAAGATGACTTCCCCAATCTGCATACAATTTTTGTTGAATCTAGTATATAACAAAACTTCAATGTACATCCTGAATCTTCGTAGATGTTTCCTCAACCAAAATAGATCCAACTAAAGATACTTAACCCACCACTACCCAACAAAGAGGTTATATTCATCAGTTAAAAAACAATTACTTGAAAGGTTCCAATCATATTGATGATTGATAACTATTGTTATAGAAAAACTCAACTAGTCATAGATGGATATCCCATGATCCACCAAATTCCAAGATGTAGGCGCGATGCATATCCTCCAGGATCTGAATTATATGCTCCATTGGTCAGTCTATCTATGGATTGTAAATTATAGTCAATTTAATGTGATTTTCCATTTCCTCTTGATGAGTCCTCAAAAACCATGAGGTAAACCAAGGATCCCTATCTAAAACCATGACAGAAGTAATCCAATGTATCCTCACAATATACTACACATACAGCTTACCCATATCATCTACCATAGTGTTGTATCTAATTGGAACAAAATGAGCATAGTTCATTAACTGATCAATAAACAACTAGATATACTTTTTCTCTTGGGATGTCCATGGAAATGCAAAAATAAAATCCATGGATACCTAATCCCATTTACAAATTGGAACTAGAAGAGTCTGAAGAAAACAAGATGGTTTCATGTGCTCTACCTTCATCCATTGGCAGATTTAAGAGGGAGACAAAAACTTTGTGATGCCACACATTATACCTTACCACCTAAATATTTTTCTCACGTTATAATACATATTCATTGTGTATAGATGTACACCCCATGAGTATGTGTGACAATCAAACAAGAATGAACTCCTCATAGGTGATGGGATGAAAACTCACTTCCCTAAGTGATGTATGCCATCTGAAGAATGATACTAACTAGAAATGGTATCCTTTCCATAATGGCATTCTCAAACATTACTAAAGTCATCATCCTGATGCTAACTCTAAAAAAACTCCATGAGAGATTATGATAATTGAACAATGGTCAAAATGATACCTAAAACATACTCATAAGAATCCAAGTGCCAATAATAAAAAATCCTTATAAGTTTCCACTCCTCATTTGATTACAAAATAGACTATGACGGTACCATCCTACTTAGAGTGTGTGTAATAATATTACCTTTCCCTGAGGTGTAAGTGATATTGAATTCAAACATCTAATGGTATCATACCCTTCATCTATGTCTGATATGTATGTACTTCATAGAGAAGATATATAATAGAATCTTATGATGAGATAAGACCATAAACTTCTCCCCAAAGAGATAGTGCTTCCAACACTTAAGCGCATGCATGACTGGTACATGCTCCAAATCATGATTGGGGTAGTTCTTGTCATGCGGTCAGAGTGGACATGAGTCTTAAGATACCACATAGTTATCATGTATAAAATCGTATTTTAAACCAGCAATAGATGCATCAAAAAAACACCATGTACCCTTTACTAGGCTTTTGTAAGATCAGAATAGGTGCTGATGTCATAAATTTTATTTCAGTTGACCAATAGAATTATGACACCATTTATACCAAGTAAATTTCATTACATTCTTGGTGAGGGAAGTAAAAGGTTACACCAATTTAGATAAATCCTTAACAAACCATCAATTGTTTCCAGAAAGACCAAGGTAGATACAAATTTCATAGACATTTTGTGGTTCCTTCAATGAAAAACAAATTTTAGCTTCTCTGGATCTACTGATAAGCCAAGCTTATAAATTTTGGGTCCCACAAACAACACTTCTCAAATCCATAAAATATATTTTGATATATTTCCTTATATATGTTTATTTCTCAGAATTTCCAAAACCAAACTCATTTGGTGATCATGCTCATACTCGAACCTTGAATAAACCATAATATTGTCCATGTGCACTGCCCGAAAAGTTTCAAGATATTGATGGAATATCTAATTCATTAAACCCATACAAAATACAAGAGAGTTAGTCTGACTAAAATGAATTACAAGATATTCATAATGAAAAAACCTACTCCTGAAGGTTGTCTTTGGTGTATCAGACTCTCGAACTCTAAGATGATGATAACCCAACTGAAGATCAATATTTGAGAACCACTTTTCCCCTTCAAATGATCAAAAAATCATCCAAACGAGGTAAATAATATTTTTTCATAAATGTTACCTAGTTTATCTTCTGATAATACAACCATAAACAAAGTGAAGAATCTACTTTATTTTCAAAGAGAACTGGGGAAACACAAATTGAAATGCTAGGGAGAATGATACCTTTTTTAACAGGTCGTCCAACTGAATCTTGAGTACTCTCAACTTTACTAGTGCCATAAGATAAGGAAGTATTGATATAAGCTACATACCTATTAGTAGATTAATTGAAAAATATAAATCTATATATCGAGGAATACTAAAGAAATTTTCTAGGAAAAACATGAAAATAATGAAAAATAATGGTAAAAAACCTCAAAAGAATAGACTTCATTGGGATCAAATGAAATAGAATCCAAAAAACTTTTGAGCCGTTAGTGGGAAGGTCCTTCCTGACTAGATCTCAGATCCCAGTCTACCTAAAATAAAAAAGATCTCTCATCATAATCAATAAATTAAATACACTGATGATAAAAATCAACCTCAACATAATTAGTGACAAGGAAATCCATACAGAAGATGACATCAAATATATCTAAATCTAGAATGAGAAAATACCTAACCACCTATATATGTGTTATCATTAAAAAACAAAAAGGGTAAAAAATCCCCTACTCTTTTCACTTACCAAGAGGTTTCTCAAACTTCATTTTAAAGGACATAAGATTTGTTGTTTGTTTAAGAAAATCAATAAAACAAGCAGATATAAATGAGGGGGATGAACCTGTATCAAATAAAGTAATTCCTACTAAATATTTAATAAGGATAGTGCCTCTCACTATTGTTTTAACTACATCAACATCAATTGGACACTCATTTAATACATAAAAATTCTTCACTCGTGAGGTGTGTGGCTAGGTCCCTTTAGTATTTAAAACTGCTGACTATACTACAGTTGCCTTCGGAGTGAAAATACCCTTACTATAATGTGGTGTAGTCATATCCTGATAGAAATGATGTAGATGACCAATATGTCCATATCTATTGTATTTATTTGCAAGCATAGGACAAGAACATCTAGTTTTTCCTCCCTTTTCACACTAATAGAAGGTCAAATCTATAGTACCAGCTACAATGGACGATGCAGAGGAGGCTTGCTGTTAATTCCCACCTCCACCACTTCTACAAGTGTCCTTTCACTTCCTCAGCTTCCCATGCATTCCCTAGAATCAATCTCTAGATAGAATATAAGAGGTGTAAAACATGAACATGTATTCCATATTCATTTATTCCATCATAGCTATATATATCTTCTCTGTATAGGTATAAAGATTATGCATAATCACATGTGATTTGATATGTAGTGGCAGACCATACAGGAACTTATGCACCTTGAGCTAGTCATTATTCACCATGTCCATAGCAAAACGATCAAGCTCAACTAATCAGTTTGTGTATGCTAACACCAAACACTCTCTCTACAGCAAAGACATGAAATCCAGATACTTTTTCAACATTATATAATCTTTTAAATACTACTAAAATAATAGGGTCTTGAAACCCTTAAAATATAACACCTCATGTCTATATTCCAATATGATAGAATTAAATCGACACATGTCAAGTCCCTCAAGTATGAATGTTGAAAACATCACCCTGATATTCTAGTGTGTCTCTAGGAAGTCAAAGATTTGATTGATCCAGTCCAAAAAATCCTCTGCCTCTTGGGGGACAATCTTTCATTTAAAGGACAGTGGCTTCTAATGAAAGAAATCTTGTAATAGATCTCTCTATCCTTTGGCTCCAAGTTTTCCCTCAATAAAAATCTTCATAACCCATTGTATATCTGAGTTAATGACATGATCTTCCCATACGATAGTTTCTATAAATTTCAGATCTACAGGTGGGTTCCCTTGAGTAGAATTAGTTGCACCCTCTTAAGAAACTCGTGGAAGGCATCTATACGGATTACTGCTTGACACCAAAACATAAGAAATATCAAAAAATAGGACAAAACATAGTAAAAAATAGAAAACCCCTGATCAAAAACTGAGATTTTTTAGGAAAATACAATAATAGAGACACATATCCTAACATCCAATGGAATCATGAGTCATGTTACGACAAGAGCTAGCCATGCACTCATCATAACATACTTCTCACACCCCAATAATCTTATCTTATATCTAACAGACATCCCAAGAAAAGGATTCTTGAGGATATTCCTCCTATGATACCCAACTTCAACAAACCAACCAGGTTTTCCCTCAATCTCAGCACCAGACCCAATCTGTCACATACCCGAAGGGTGTTTATGATCCCCACGAGATGGTAATAACTACCTAGGCATCGAATGAAAAAACTGAGGGAATGAGTTCACCCAACCTAAAAAATCACATGTCATACATATCTATATACCAATAAAGAGATAGGGGAAGAACAAAAAATATATGTGCCATATCTATGAGAAATACAGTGGAACCAGAACAACTGTAATAGTATATAAAACTCCAAAATATATGTTCAACAGTAAAATACTACAACTAATAACTACTCCAATAAATTTTGTGGAAAAACTCCCACCATCTCACCACTAGATTCCAGAACAGCTCACACGAACCTCATCACCTCATAGTGGCTCCTTGCCATACCCAACACTAGAATACAAACAATGGTCTACGCACCAATAGAGAGGTGAGCAGGATGTGAGCTAATAGGCTCAGTATAATAAAACCCATGTGTTCCATAAAAAGTCTCTATATAAAAAATCATTTATTTCTATTTTAAAATAAATCATGGAATGATAAGTTGTAAAGAAGTTTTATAGAAAACATGTTAAAAATTTCCCTATTTCCACATTTCTAAACAAAACAATGTATATAAATTTCAAAGCACATTCTTTCATATCATTTTCCAAAATCATAAACTTGCATATATAAGTTATCTCATAAAGACGATAAATACAAAACAAAAGTACATGTATCAAAACAACACGGAATACTAAAGGTCTAATATATAGACTACTCATACCATAATAATCATGTGCCAAAATCTAATCTTCTAACAAATGCCTAGGATGTAGAGGAATATCCCATGAGTAAACCCCCCAAAATGTCAAAACCGGTTCTCTTGAACAATGGACCTAGGAAACATAGGAAATCCCCTAGACAAATCCCATTGGTAATCACAAAACAATGGATGACGGCCCCAAGAAAAACCTTCTACCTAAGTACCCAATGTAACCCATGTGCTATTTTCCACAAATCCTTTCAATTATTTGAAAAACATTTCAAACCCATTTCACAATTTCCATTTCAATGTGTGAAAATACCAATTTTCTATCCATTTATCAATAACAAGGGAAACCCCATTTTTATCAGAAAAACCTATTACTATACACACCACACAATATTTCCATTTTTAATACAAAAAAATAGTTTATAATGAAAAACTATAAGGTTCGTCAATGTAAGCTAATAACGGAACCACATACCTCAAAACATGGGTCGTACAAACTAGCAACAGAATCCACCAACAATGAAAACCAACCTCACTAGTGGAGACCCTTGAATAAATCCGAAAAATCATGGGATTGATTCAATTTTGAAGAAAAGGGGTCAGCGAATAGAATAAAACCCACATACCTTTATAACATACATCTTCCACACCAAGACTAACCAAGGAACTACCTCCAGAATAAGATCTCACAATGGGTCTAAAAGACCACAACATAGAACATCCAATATAGATCAATGGATCCAATAACACAACCCTAGGCAGGTAATGCGATCAAAAGAACTGGAGGAGTATAATGGTTCATCACTCAGAGAGATTCATCATAGTAAAAATGGAGATCATACATCAAAAAAGCTGATATGGAATGAAATAAGACTAAGAAAATCACTTAAAAAGAGTATTTGTTCAAGAGTGGGGTATTTTGGAATGAAGTGACTAAGAAAAAAATCCAAATGCATGTTTTAAAGCAGGGTGTGTTCAGAGTCATGACATGTAACCCATGTTCATGTCATGAAGTCCATGCTAGATAAATATGCCAAAAAAACCATCACCTCATCTTAAAAACTCACCTTATTACAAGAAATGTTGTTTATGCCCCAGTCATGATGTGTAACCCTTCAGAGGGAGATGTCCTCTTTAAAAAATTACATCCATCACTTAGTTCACAGCATTTAACATAGTTAAACAATGTAAAATTATTCTGCATCCATTAGAAAATCCAGAAAACAAATTTTAAGAAAATTAATCAAAAAGGGGACTTGGAGAGTGTAAAAAAATACCTAATCATTTTTATGAGATGTTACATTTAAAAAGGCCATTTTATGGGGATTTAATTGGGTGGAAAATGTATTCCATTCCCATTAACACTCCATGCTTGGTGTGCGACTTGGGTGCAAGTAAAATGGAGAACATGACAACCAAAACTACAACACCCCGCTTCCTAATGCAACCTCACTATCCACATTGTAGCACCCCGAAATCCTCACCCTTGACACCATGGTCATGAATTTATAAGTAAGTAGTCACTAAAAATAGAATATTTGGATATTTTAGAATAAAAAATCAACAAAAATGGATTTTGTTAAAATGATTTCTACTTCATGGAGAATCCTCCTTTGGATCGCTTTTTCAAGACCCTTCAGTTTTTCTTTTTAGAAGACCTAAACCTATAGAATATATCTATATAAGTTTTATGTAGACTTGAAAAGGAATAATTTTAGATATAGGGATTATTAAAATTTTATAAAGCATGTAGATTAGGTTCCCTTTAATACATTTGTTGGATGAATGAAGTGTAAATTCATAAAACATTGAATCATAATAAAGTAACATTCAAGTTAATGTGGAACCAAGGAAACCAAATTTTAGTCAATGAAAATTTTATGTTCAAAGATATTAGAAAAATATAATTAATAAAATTTAAGTAAAATATCAGCCCTTATATTATAGTTTAACCCACAAATTAACACTTTTTTACCTTAATCGAGGTAAAAATGGTTTTACATTCACAGTCTTCATTATTATAAAAAATGAATTATTGCTCATTAAAAAATTAGGACATCATTATTTTAAATATAGAAACAATTTTCTCAAATTCAAAATCTTTTTTTTTATAAAATCATTTTAATATGGGAATAATAAATGCGATGAGAACCATATTTATAAAAATGTATTGTTAAAATTAACAATAGTGTTATTCTTGTTATTTGCCTAATAAAAACCATTAAATGATTATTAAATAATTTTATTCAATATATTAACATAAAAATTCTTTACAAAACTATCATAATAGTAAATAATTCAATATAATATGATAAAAAAACCATGACTGCATAAAAGTCATTTTCATAAAAATGACTCTTTTTACCATCAAATACATTTATTTTTATATCAACAGAATTCATAACCATTAAAATAATTTTTAACCCATATAAAAAATAATTTTTCATATGTTTAATACCTTGAATCATTTGGAATTAAAAAAATACCAGATATTAATAATTCTTATAAACAAAATATATCAAAACTTTTCAGTAGGACTAATTGTATAAATTAAGTTAAAATGATATTAATATTTAAAAATATATTAAATTTAAATACCAAATAAAATTATTAATTTATTAATGTTCAGGAGTAATTCATATAATATTATGGTTATATTTTTCAAATGATTATATACACATTTATTTATTAAAGAGAAATATATTCCAAAAACATAGGGTGTTACACTGCTATAATCTAATCACAACATCATAACTATTGCAAACTAACACGAGGATACTACATGAACCTCACCCAATAATTCCCCAATTAGAACAGACACTATCAATTTAATATACTAATTTCAAAAAACAAATTTTAAGATAACTCGCATCCCATAGAGTATAAAGCTATTTAACATTCTCATACCTCCTCAGGTACCCCATAACAAACATGTCTATCCTTGTAAATCAAATTATAATTAACCTCTACTCATAACTAATATCTATTCACAAGATCTACTACATCCCATGGTATTAAAATCTATTTAATGTACACCCTCAACTCACAATATTCCCATGTAATGTCTTATAGATTATCATACAACTTATCCATTACCCACATAGTGCATAAACCCAAATACATTGATTACTCCCCCAATTTCTATTAAAAATTTCATAATTTGTGACCAACCAGACCCCAAAACAATTTACAAGACCACTCTTATGTGAAGAAACACTATAGAAAGCACATGATCTATTATAATTGATGGATTTTATATTCCAAAAATATCCCACCAACCCAATAAACACTTCTCTAACATGTCAAATACTCATGAATACAATTATTGATGAAATTGAATGTCATTAATAAAACACACAACATCCTTCTTATCATGTATGAATAGATGGTTTGTCTTATGTCAGATAAAATCACCAATATAGAATAATCCCTAGAGTAATTGTTTTTGTATATAAAAAAATTAAATATGAAAAATTCATCTAATAAATAGAACCCAATTTCTATACATACAAGTGATAACATGCAGCATAAGATAAAATGATGAATGAGACCAGAATGGGGAATATTCACCCTTAAAGGATATGATAATGAAATGGGGGTGAAATCAAGATACCCTTACTCCTGATTAATGAGGAACCACAAATTTATAACATTTAATAACTATTTAATTTAATTTATTATTTTTAAAAACCAACAATATCCCTCCAAAACTCTGGTGGCACCACCAAACCCCCATTCCACCCCTAACATGATTGTGAGGGGTACTATCAGAGGTCAATGTATCCTTCACTAAAACTCTGTTATCCTTCTAATAGGGTTCTTATAGAGATATTTTAAAAATCATATTTATCCATTATGTCCCTCATTCCTTGAATCTTATCTCTAAACCTCTTATAAAACCACAAACAACAAAATATAGTCCAATAATAAATGTCTTAACATAATATATACATATAATACCTACTTAAGAACTATGGGATATTATAGTACACATAAAAAAATATTAAATAAAATAACTCCATCTATATCAATGATGAACTTTTTTATTTTCCCCTTACCATATTGCTTCAAACATCATTTGTATATTTAAATCAGAAATTTGTTACCCCACAATCTACTACAAGATATATGCTTGACTGATGAATTAACTAATAAATAATGATATAGTTATGATTTTTATTTCCATACACATGATTTTCCTTTCGATAAATATTTAACTTATTTTAATCCTCTTCATATATGATGTTATAATATCTTTTTGGGTTATATCATATGAATATTTGTTCTCATTTCAATGATAGTGATGGTTTTCATAGTCATAGTCATTAAGTAACTCTAACTATATTTTTTAGCACATGTTTATTTTCATTTTTATGGATTTATAATTTCATATTTTAAAATCAATATGTATGCCCCAATTTTCTCTATAGTGGTGATGCCTCAAATCATCAAGGTAATGATTTTTACTTCCAATATTAGATCATGAGTATGAAAATTGTTATCATAAACCATCCAATTTCTAGATACATATTCTGTAACATTATTATTTTTCATTAGTACAAAACCAAAACATTTATTTAAATAATCATTATAAACCAATCATCCTTCCCCCCATGAAGGTATTGTGAGTACATGTGTGGTGACTATACCTTTCATCAACAGCCTAATTCCCTTTTCGTAAGTAAACGGACACTCTCTTTTGAGATAGTTTGATTAGTGGGTATAAATATTTCGAAAAATAGATTATAGACCATTTATTATTCCAATATAGTATGAGAAAACTATATATCTCTATCACTAATGTTGGTTTGGGCCATTCATTAGTTTCTTAAAATAATAAAGGATCTAAATAAATCCCCTTTCTATTGATCATATAACTATTGAATGAGAGTTCATCAATTCCAAAGAATCATTTACATTATCTTTCATGTGACGTATCCTTTTTAATTTTATCATACAAAATGATCATGTGGTATTCATTATATTCCATAATTTTGTAAAATATTATATTTTTAGCTATAATGACTACAATAATATTGGAGAGGTAATCTCTAATGAATATTTTCATCAAGTCTATGAATTTTATTAGAGAAAAATAGAGTCATAATGGAATAAATATGGAATCATAATGTCCATTTATATTATTAAAGGTAGACATGGGAATATTCTCATACTATGTGTTCAATTTTGGATATGTTGATGTAAGATATACCATATAGATTTAAACAACCCAAAATAATTAATTAAATAAGATATTAAAATATGGAAGTGGATAATTTTTATTTATCGTGATCTTGTAATGATTATGACAATTAACACATATACAAATGTACTAATCCTTATTATTTTAAATGATGGAAAATACATCCCATTGATAAAGACTGTGGTGTATAATCCCTTATTCAAGTTTTCTTCTAATTTATTCATCAACACATACTCTAAAATATGGATTATACTATAGGGGATCATTTATATGGTATGAAATCTGGGTAAAACTTATATAGAGATATTAACATATTAATCAGGATGAACCCTAAGAAACTCTACAAATAACGCATCAAAATACACTCTAAAAATAGGGACTTATTCAAGGATAATCGATTATTTTTTACAAAATAATTTGATATAGATATGATTTCTTATAATGAAATAATATCCCTAGTTGTGATGGATTTTTCAAAGGAGGACCATAATTCTCTTGAAAAATAAAAAATGGGAGTGATTTGGGACATGGAAAATGATTTATATCTACTATCAATTGATATCAACTCAATATAAGGCCAACCAGTTTGTTCCCTATAATCTTATAATTCTACTAGTGGAAGAATAACTTTATTTTCTAATATATTATCCCCAAAAATACTAACTGGGTAAATTTTGTATATTTTAGATGAAAATATTTAACCACTTAGTGTTTCAATTTATAGATCAACCTTCATGTCACAAGGTCTGTGTTTTCATATTATAGTGAAATTTTAAGATATGAATGAATGTGTAGAAGTAATATCAAGTAGAAAATTCATTGTTATTGAATGAAAAAGAAGTACACATTTCAAAAAATCATATTCATGGTATTCCTTAGTTGTAATTATATCATAAACTCATTCTATTTATCTCTAATGAATAATATATGTATGATGAGAATATGGAATAGAAATGGTAGATATTGGGAGCACCATGTGTTGCACACGAGAAGAAGTATCAAATTTTTAAAATCACTCTAATACAAATTTGAACATTTTATCAGGGATTGTATTGGCCTAATGAACATATTCTGCTTTTTGTGTCTAGAAAAAAACATTGATGATAAACCTTACATCTAGGAAAACTAGAAGGAAGAAGGATTTTAAGAGGTTTTAAAACTATTTACAAAAATATCTATCCCTAATTTTGATATTACATCCACATGAATATTCATCAAAAAGGGGTGTATCATGCAAGTCTCAACCGGCCAAAATTTTTTTGGGGAGAGAATAAACCTATGAATTTTTTGTATTATTATGAGGTTCATAAATCTTATGGGATAACACTAAATAAATTCCATGAATTGTTTATAAGAATCATGGATAACTTGGGGTTTATGGAATGAAAGATGGATTTTATGGGAAGAGGATATTTTGACCTTATTTTCTTATATTATGAATGATAAAGGGTGCGTAGATATTTGGTTATATTTCATTGAATCCTGAATTTCATAGAATATAGGAATGTTATAGAAGACTTTATATTTGAAATGATATGAAAACCATCATACATGTATGGATTTAAATCATTATACTAAATTGGATATACTAGAATCCATGGATCTTGGGGGACATTACAATTATTGTTTGAAATCTAATAAAGATGGTGAAATGAAGTAAGCTATTATAAATAAATTTCCCTTTTTAATTTACCCTAATGTCTTATTATATAATATGTTAATAAAAAAATACATTCCCTTTTTTGGATTCATTATATTCAATAAAATTTAAACGTCCCTTAAGAATCGTTACCACTAATAATATAGTTATTCAATAATGATCAAATTATTAGTATAATTATAGGGTTTTCAAAAATATAATAAATACATATTGAGGATGTGATGGCCTCAACAAGTAGTATCATACCATATGAATCCCACTTATCATATCATATAAGGGAGATACAATCCAGAGGATTTTCACATGACTAATCCCATGATGATATCCAACTACATAATAATGAGAAAACCGCATATAGGAAAAGTTCAAGTTCATTGAGATCACGTCGCATACCATATATGCCAAAACACACCATGAATGTCTTCCCATAACACAACATACTCATTTGGAATTTTCTAGTGTATTAAATGGATATCAATCAATACCCTAATAGAATGAATATATACATTATAGAATATTTAATATATTTTCACCATATTAATCTTACTTAATAAATGTTTTCTTATTTTTATACAATAAAAAAAGTTGCATTTAAGTAGTATTAAATTTCAATTAGGAAATTTATTTTTAATAATTAATGTATGTTTTAAATAAATAATATTTTAATAAAATATTATTATTAAATATTATTTTATTAAATATAAATGATTGTATAATTTTTATAATGTAATGTATGATTTTTATAAATGTTTAAACAATGTTACTCTCAAAAAAACTAGTATTTCCCAATAAATGTTGATTATTATTTAAAAAGTAAATATAAAAATATTTAGAAAATTATGTATATAAATTAATAATATTATTGGAATCATAATATAGAAATTATCCAAAAGATAAATTTGCATAATTATCTGAGATTAGAGAATTTTCTGGTAATACTAAAAACCCAATAAATATAATTTGGGTATTGAGACATAATAATGAAAAAATGAGACATGATTTATATAATAAAGGGTATTCCATAACTAATATATGTTTTATATTTAAAATAACAATATTTTTTGTTTATTTGTTTTATTCCATAAAACCATTATGAATCCTCTAAAACCATTAATATATTTTAAGGTTTTAAAATCATTTCCATATGAGTATGAATCTCTTACACATAAGAAAGGGACTTATTTTATTAATTTAGGCCCTTTTAAATATTAAATAATTAAAATAACAACCATTTGGGTGAAACCATTGGTATAAATATTGTGAGTTTTTTTGGTTTTGGTTACATTATTATATAGAGTCCAAACCATAACATTGAGAAATAATAAATAAATACCCACTCTTTTACTTTATAAACCCACCCAATATCCCATTTATCTTCTCCAAAATACCTTGGAACACATTATAATTAATCAATACACTATCTAGATTCCTCCAAAGTTTCCCCCAAGCTCTCATGAATCTCCTCCTAAACATCTGGAGTCACACACTCAAATAAGGGATCATCACATTCTCTACTTTATTAAATTCTCCTTATTATCTTATGAATTATATTTCCAATTACTATTTTTGGGGTTTGACATTACATGTATACATTATTTACCATTTTATTTCCATATTATGGGAGTCCCCTTTCACTCTCACTAACATATTTTATGAAATTTTATGTGATATCATTAGGTTGTTGACATTTTGCCAGGATTTTCCATGCCAAAACAATTTTGTAGTGAACACCATACGAATTTCTTATCAAGGGTGTTCACCATTATAGACTTATACTACTATAAATTGGGACTTAAATTTTTGTATTCCATACTTTTTGATTTTGAAATAAAATATGATGATGAATTAATCCATGTTTAATGATCTATGTAGAACACATTAGAATGAGAATGAAATGAATGTGATTGGTGTGCCCAAAATTATATAGTACTACAATGAATTAGGTAATGATTAATCTCATATGACATCATTTTGGTATAGTAAGTGAACCTAATTCCTTTATTGAACTTTTCATATCATAATGAATTCACAATTATCATTTTCCAATGTTATTGATGTAGTGTTTTAAGTTGTTTCTACATTTTCCATGTCGACTTTAGGATTATCATTCTATATCATGCATCATGGTTCATTTTTATGATTAATATTCTTTTAATTACCCATTTATTTTTTTATTTTATATCATGTATTATCTTATTCATGTTATTCCAAGTTTATTCCCTTATTGAGATTTATATCTCACCCCTTTCTTATATATCTCTTCTGGTTATCCCAAGCAATTTTATGTGTTATCTTGTTAAATAAGTTTTCAATAAAGATGATTTTTTCTTATTTTAAGTTGTTATATAATGTACCTAATTCACAATAAATCTATAATTATCAATCTTCCATGTTATATTATGTGTAATATTATGTAATAAGTCAAGTATTAATGTAAAATAAAAAACAGGGTTGTCATAACTTGAATCAAATGAATTATTTCATTATTTTTCTATTAGGATTAGAAAAATCTAGGGAAATACATAAGTATAATACTTATTATAATAAAAAATACCTAAATTTTGGTAAGTATAGAGTAATTTTTTTACTATGAAAATTGATCACTATCTAGATACTACAAGTAGACGTGGTTTTGGAACATATGTACCTAGGGGTAACAACTCCAACAAGGTGTCTCTAGCCTAACTCAGTGTAACCTTAAACATAAAAATAGGGATTACATTATATCTAGTTTAAAATACTGGGGTATATACTTTGGTAAAATAATAATATCCTTATGAATATTTATTAAGGGAATAAAAAAATACCCCTAAGAATATATGTTAGGAAAGTGATCATGGATAACAAATATTGAAGTCTAAAAATTAATAACTTATGGAAATAGATTTAATTTATAAGTTATCCCTTTAATTTCATTAAATCACCATTTTTTTGTTTCATAAATTAATACTTATCACCCCTAATTTTCCATTTATTGTATTAAATTGCAGTAAATAGGATGAATTGGGGAAATCATCAATGTGACAAGTACTTTTATGACTTCTCCAATGATATTCCCAACCTGATGGGTGTGTGAATTAAAAAATTTGGGATGATAATATCTTAGATGAATCAGGTTCTGAATAGAAACCAAGATTATGAGGATGACGCAAATCCACCTATGAAATAACAAGTTTCAATTGGGTCCTTTATATGACAAAGGCCCCCGAATTTTGATTGATTATATGATCCTGAAATTGAAGAAGAATGTATCAAATCCATTGAGAATATATTTTACATCCTTCAATATTCTAAACAAGAGAAGGTTCTATAGTATTTTTTCATATAGAGATTGAATTTTATTAGTTGTGGACATTGATAAAAAATATTAATCCTGAGGAAGAGATCAATGTGATGGGGTGGAAGGAATTATGGAAAACAAATCGATAAATATTTTTCTCACACTCTTCAACATAAAATTGAATGGGATTTTCGTTCCCCCAAGAAAAAAGAAGAAGGATATATCAGGGTGTAAGAGAAAAACTTCATACTAATTTCATGATATGATTATACCATTGTCATTACCCTTAAATGAAAGGATGACTGCTTATTTGGTGGCCTAATACCTAATTTATGAAACGCCCTAGTGATCTGTGACCTTAATAGTTAAGAGGAAATTTTATGATGTTCCCTCAAAGGTGAAATAGATATCAGAAAATCTCAAAGGTTTACAGAGATAAGAAGTTGAATGTGAGATTAAATTATAGTGGTTTGATGGATAAATCCAATGGTTCCATAAAATTTCATCTTCCCACTTGTAAAATGTGTAGAAGGAAGCACTCTTGAAAATCCTAAGGGGAAAGGGGAAATTATTTATCTATAGAATAGTAGGAAACCTAGAAAAGGATTACTAAAAGATGAATATTAATAATTAAATAGAGGAATGGAATTCTCTTTTCATCCCTTAGTTCATTGTTTATTGATTTAACTACATTTAACTATGGATCTTTTAAAACTAATTCACTATGATAAGGGGTTTTAGATACAACCAAAAACCTCCAAGGTATCAACGAAGGGATTTTTCCATCATAACTGCTAAGGTGGATCCCAGAAATGAAGTGGTAACAGTCAAACAATTTATTAATTCTAGAATATAAATAATACATTTTTTTCTGGTTATACACATTCTTTCATATCACAAGAGTTTAGTTAAATTATTCAAACACCAACACATTTTATGGAAGTAGAGATGTCAATGAAAATGAGAGATTCATAAATTATAGCAACCCAAGTATATAACCCATCCTCTATAAATATTTGTGTTTTTAATATCAAAAAGAACCTTTTCATACTACCTTTTTTCGAGTTTGATGAAATTTTAGTTATGGATGGGCATTCTCAATATAGAGACAAAATAAAGTACTTTGATAAAACAGTCACTCTACATATTGAAAATTGACCCCCAATTTTGTACATGTGAATGGATGAGGATAAATATTCTTCATCACCAAAACCCCAAGAATGGATATTATATATCTATGATAAAAAATATATAGCTCAAATTATTGAGTATAAATATGTAATCATCATCGAAGACATTCCTATTGTGATGGAATACACTGATGTGTTTCCGGATGAATTCCCTAGTCTTCCTCCCAACCTAGAAGAGGAATTTTAAATTGATCTTATACCTATTGTTTTACTATTATCCAAGACTCCATATATAATGGATGTTTTGGAACATGTGGAGCTAAGGAAAAAATTACAGGATAATCTTGATAAAGTATTCATACACCCAAGTTCAACAACACGGGTTACACCTGTCATCTTCATTAATAAGAAAGATGGGTCAACGTGCCTTTTAATTTATTATCATGAGCTAAAACAGATAATTATAATGAATTGGTATCATCATCCATGGATTGACGGTATGTTTTATCAACTATGTGGAAAAAAATAATACTCCATGGTGGATCTATTTTTGGGATATTACCAAGTAAGGGTAAAGAAGCTGCATATCCCTGAGGCTTATTTTCATACATTGTACAGGCACTATGAGTTCATGGTTATTCCTTTTGGTATAACTAATTATTAGGAAATCTTCATGGAAGTGATTAATAGATTCTTTAGAGATTACCTTGACATATTTTTGGTAGTATTTATATATGATATAATAATATACTCAAGAACCGAGGAGGACCATGAAGAGAATCAGAGCACTATTTTAAATACCTCTCAAAAGGATAACCCATATGAAAATTATAGTTAATCTGAGTTTTTTTTGAAAGAAGTATCATTCATGGGAAATAAAATCACAAAAAATTTGAAATATATGGTGCCTTTTTAAAATAGAAGAAATTTAAGGATTGATGATGACAACATCTATGAGGGATATCCATAGTTTCCATTTATTTCTACTCTTTACCACCGATTTGTGAAAAAGATATCATGATTTCTAAACCCAATAAACAATATAACTCATTAAGGAGTTATGTTTATGTAGAATAATTAATGTGATGAGAGAATATAGGATCTATAAAATAGTATTATCACTACACCAATGCTTACACTGCCCACAATTGGAGAATTTATTGTAGTATTCAGTGATACTTCAAAGAAGGTATTGGGCAATGTGTTAACACAGAGTGACAAAGTAATATATTATGCATTAAGGAAATTAAATGTTCATGAACAAAACTTCCCAATGTAGGATCTAATGTTTCCCATAGAGATATTAACATTTAAAATGTTTTATCTCTTGTAGAAGAAGTGTAAAATATATATAGACCACAAAAGTATCAAATATATATATTCCCATATAAAGAGATGAATATAATCCAACAAATATGGTTAGAGATGATAAATGATTATAAATTCTCAATCCACTACTATCCTGGTAAAGTGAATAATGTGGAAGACATTTTATGAAAAAAGGATCCAACAATTGTATCGTTGATGATAATTGAGAGGGATTTAATCTTCATGGATTTAGAAATGATGGACATGGGAATCATAAAGGATGAAACATCAAAAATCCATTCACTAATGATTTCTCAACCACATATACTTAAGTTATTAAAGGAATATCAAAGGGATGATGTGGTAATTCAGAAGAAATTTGTAAGAAAAGTGAAATCCTAAGAGTTAAATATTAATGGAGATGGTGTTGTTAGATTTTGGTCAAAACTATGTGTACCATTAAACCCTAAGATAAAGAAGGAGCCGTTGGATAATGCAATAGATCAAACATCTCCATCCACCTTGAGAGCATGAAGATGTGTCGAGATATTGGAGATAAATATAGGTGGGATAATATGAATAAGGATATCATATAATATAAATCAAAATTTCATATAAGTCAAGAACTAAAATTGGAAAATAAAAAATCCTAGGGGATGATGCAACCATTACCCATACCAACAGGGAAATGGGAAAACATGAGTTAGGGATTTTTCACTAGTCTTTTGAAGATATCTATAAGGAATAATTCTATGTGGGTTGTGGTGGATCATTTTACAAATACTTCACACTTCATTGTGATCCGATATAATTTCTTACTAGGTCAACATTACAGAATATACATCTAAGAAGTGGTGACACTTCATATAGTACAACTAATGATTGTTTATGATCAGTATCTAATATTTACCTCCAAGTTCAAAAATGTCTCCAAAATTCTATAAAAACTGAGATAAAATTCATTATGAACTATCATCCTCAAACCAATGGATTCTCTGGGTGGGATTTTTAGACACTAAATGGCATGTTGAGTGCATTTTCTACAGACTTCGATGGTGTATGGGACCAACACCTTCCTCTAGTTGAGTTCTGAATCAACAATAATTTCCAATCAAGCATCTATATTACCCCCAATGAATCATTTTATGGGATGCGGTATAGAACACATGTATAGTGGGATGAATATGGGAAATGAAAAATTCTAGGTCCTAATATGGTTGTGGAAATGGGGTAAATTTTTATAATGATTCAGTAGCACATCACAGCTACTCGGAGTCAACATAAGAGATATGTATACATTCATTGATGAGACCTAGGGGTTGAAGATAGAGATATGGTATTCCTCTTCATAGAACCATGGAATAAATTGATTATATTTGGATATAAGGGATTGATTAGTCCAAGATAAATCATCCTCTTTGGGATCCTTGATCGCATCAGAGCAGTGACCTATTGACTTGCACTCCCACCTAACCTATCTCAGTTACATGTTGTATTCAATATATCTCTTTTAATGATGTACATCCTATAACCAAGACATGTACTCAATAAAAATACTTTACCATTGGATAATGACATTTATTATTTGTATCATCCAATGATAATATTAGAACAAAGAGTTATAGGTCAAGGGAATATGACAGTGCAACTGGTAACAGTGCTTTGGAGAAACCACAAGTTTGAAGATGTAGTCTGGTAACTAAAGGTGGTGATGAAATAGAGTTACCCAAATCTATTTTAATAATGTAAATTAATTGTTCATGGGTGAAATTTCATAATGTGTAAGATTATAACTTCCCTAACTGATATAAATAAAATTACCATTTTGATACACTTAAATGTCTTGTTATGAAATATTCTTATAGAAAACACAAGAATTTATTTTTCATTATATTTTATCAGATTTAGGTGGTCATTAAGAATCATTACCACTAATAATGTAGATATTAAATAGTGATCACGTTATTATTATAAATATAATTTTTTAACAAATCCAATTGACAAATAAAATTGAAGTTATGGCCTCAACCCATAGGATCATACCATATTAAACCCATTTATCAGAGCCTACAAGGGAGATAAAATCCATTATAATTACCTTAACTAGTCTCATGTTGATATCTATCAACTTAATCATGAGAGAAACAATTTATGAGATAATTTCAAGCTCATCAAGATTATGCCCCAAACCATGTACGTCGAACCAGCTCATGAAAGTCTCACTGTCACAAACATTACTCTTAATTATATTTTAGTGTATTAAAGGTATATGTTTCATGAACCTAGAAGTATTATTTTCTATATTATAGAATAATAAATATATTTTCATTCTATTATTGATACTATGTTAATGTTATTATGTTTTATACAATAAAAAATTATTAATTAGTATTCCTTTTTTATTAAGAATATTTTTGATTATTTATTGTACTTTTTAATAAATAATATGTTAATAAAATATTATTATTAAGTAATTTTTATTAATTATATATTAATATATAATTTTTATGAAGGAAAATGTACATTTTATATAGGTTAGAAAAAGTGTAATTGTCAAAAAAACCCCTTTATTTCTCAATAAATGTCCATTCTTATTTGAAATGGGAAAATAAATATATTTAAAATATTAATTAGATAAAAAGAATATTAATTTTCTACAAATAATTTCCAATTTATCCAATGGTTATTTTTTCATAATTATTTGAGATAGTCAAATATTCAATTAAAAATTAAATACTGTATAAATATACTTTGTTTATTATGACATCATATTCAACAAAAAGTAATGAAAGAAATACAATAAAGGTGATTCACAACAAAATATATGTTTTATATATAATATAGTTATATTATAAGTTTATTTGATTAATTTTATAAATCCATTAGGAATCCTATGAAACCATTATTATATTTTTCTATTTTTAAAATCATTTCTTTAGAAGTATGTCTCAACTCCACGTATGTAAGGTAATTATTTTATTAATTTCATCCCATGAAGATATAAAATAATGAAAATAAATCCCATTTGGAAGAAAAAATGGTAAAAACCCCTTGTAAGGTTTGTGGTTTTTGTCATTTTATTATATGGATTACTAAACATATGTTTTATAAATAAAAAATAAATAACCAATAATTTCCAATATAAATACACAAAATAAAAAGTTTATCATCCCCCAAACTATATTTATCATGTCCTTACACTTCCCTCCCCTCTCTATAATCCTCATCGGGAGCCCCCCAATATCTGAAGAATCTGCTCCCATGCATTTAGTGTTTCACACTCTAGTAAGGGACCCTCCCCTAATCTTCTTTATTCCTATTACTTTATATATTTTTCATTATATTTTCAATTAATATTATTTTGGTATTTATTTAAATGTCTCTATTATCTCCCATTTTATTACCAAATTATCATAGACCCCTTTCAATCTCATCAACCCTTTGTATAAATTTTTATGTGATGCTATTATGCAGTCAAATTTTCACTGCGATTTTCCCTACCAAAGAAATTGTGTAGTGAATATCATGCCCATTTCCTATAAAGGGTGTAAATTTTTTTACTTATTTGAATTAATACATTAATTTATGTATTCCACACTCCATTATATTCTAATAAAATTGAATGATTAATGATACCATATTGAACAATATGTGTGGAACACTTAAGCATGAGAATGAAATGAATGTGATGGGAGCCCCTAGAATAATATAGTGCTCCAAATTTATTATGTAATGTTTAGTCTCATTAGACATCATGTTGGGATAGTGACTGAACGTGATTACATTATGGGACATTATACATAATTATTTATTGCTATTTATCCTTGATCTGTGTTTATGATGTTGTTTTTTACATTGTTTCCACATTTACCATTTTACAATTATGATTATCGTGACTACTCCTTTTATGACCCAATGATATACCTATTTTCTAACATGTATTACATTCTTCATGTTATTACTTGTTTATTCCCTTACTAGGATTTGTAGATCACCCTTTCATATGTATGTCCCCAAGTATTCCCATGTAGTTTATAGTGAGATCATGTTAAAGATATTTTTAATAAATATAATGTTTCATATTTTATGTTGTTTTGTAATGTAATTAATTCCAAAAGAAACAATCCTTATCAATATTATGGGTTGTATTATGTGTAGTTTCATGTAATAAAACAAGTATTAATGTGAAATTAAGATCTTGGATTTTATAGAATGATCATCAAACTGATAATCCAAGAAGTGGGAATTATATGAGGGTATTAGCAGAAGTTGACATAGATAATGACCAAGTTGAAGTGGTTTTCTTAACAATAAAAGATGATAGTATGATCCTATAAATTCAATATTAATGTAAACCCAAGTATACATGATTTTTTTCATTGTTCGTGTGGTATCTGAATGCAATTGGGATAAAAGTTGTATCTTATATAAGATAAAATGTCCTGAATAATCATATTCCAAGAATAAAAACTGAAATATATATTGTAGGATCTTATCCAACCAATAGTGGAAGCTCTAAGTCCCTCATCCTTATGTATTCCCAAGAACATTATTCATGAATCACATATGGAAATTATTGTGCATCTATCTTCAACCTCTAATGACATGTAGAATGATTTTTCAATGTGATCTAAAAATCAAGATGGATTTACTAAAATTTAAGAGGCTATAAAATTCATAAAAATCCATTTCAGAATCAATATTTAGATAATTAGTTATTGTAAATCATCATTCCAATGAAATATTTCTGTGGGGAAAAAATTTTGTTCTATGTAGTTGATGAATATTTTATGTATCTAATTTCTAAGCACATACTAGATGAAATTTTTGATCTGTTGACAGAAAAGTTAATCCTTGTAGAGAATTTATTGGACTATATACATACTAATTCACCCACTTTCTAGGTTCTCAGACATAATTATTGTTAGTTAAAGTCAATTAACCCCCTAGTTCTCGAAATAACACCTGGAATGAACTTACAAGGCATTTTATAGGATGAGTCATACTCCCCAAATTATATTGTAGTGTCATAGTAAGACAATAATAAAAATCATTTCCTACGAGATTACTTGGATGGTTTCATCTTATATATGTCATATCCAATTTATAACTTTTGTAATATATCTATGTATTACCCTATTTAACCCATATACTATTGTAATAAATTGACCCCACTCAATGGATAGTTACTAGATAATTTAATAGAGGATGTACCACCCTATGAAGTCGTCTAGTAAGAGATGAAAAATCAAGTTAAAGTGATTAATCAATGGGGATTATATCCCAATAAAGTAAATGTAAAAAGTAAATTAAAGGGGATAATAACCAACATTGATGTGAAAGAACAGTGAGGTCCTCCAATTAGAGAAAACTCAATTAAATAGTGAAGCTCCTTTACTATAATTTTAAAGTGCTTCGAAATTATCCCTTGGTCAAAGCCCTTAGATATTTTCTTGTGACCTATAAGACTCTCTTGATTGTTATTTATAATCCCAACATGTTCTTTGAAAACTATAATTACTTAAAATTATACACCATTTGAGAAATATTTCTTTGAAATAATGAAAATTATAATGATGTGGATAATTTATATGTCTTTAAGCATGATGGCATTCGTCTCCATGACTACATGATAATTCATCAACACATATGTATTACAGTATCTATTCATTGTAACTACCACTCTATCTTCTTTGATTATGAATTACCATCATATATAATGAGAAGGGTTTTATAAATGGTTTTATAAATTAAATCTGATTAAATGAACCATAAATAGATCATTTTTTGAGATGTCAAAACTATCTTAAGACCAGAGGAGAAAATAACAACCATTTCCATAGCAATTATTCTCATGAATTTTCCTCTTGAATTGATTTTTGAAACATTAATAATGTTAAAAATGTGGGTGCTAATTTTACATGCATCATATACTTCATAAATGGAACACATTCCAGCATGATTGAAATAATCTTCGGTAAAATGGATGACATAAGTAAATCCATTGGGGTATCTAGGATTACCTTTACTAAATATAAATCTGAAAAAATACAATAATAATTGAGGTATCTATTTAGCATATTAGGGAAACCCATCTCCTATTTGAATATAATAATGGAAGGTATGTGACACATGGATACAAAGAAGTGGTTTTGAATTCATGGAAACCAGACTCTCTGGGAATCCCACACTAGAATATTATTGGAAAACTAAAAAATACCAAAACAATTATATGTGGGTGGAGTAAAAATTAATTCACCATGATATAGTATTAAATGTTAGATAATATATATTTGTTTCTACTACTAGAAAAGAAATTAGAACAAATATTCCCTCTATATGGGGGAAATACAATCCCTCTCAAAGATTTATGATATCTTGACTACCAAAGAGAGGTTGGTTCATAATCACCTCAATGTAAAATGGTTAAAATATGGTGATTGTAACTATAAATATTTCCATGAGATACACAAATAAAAAATGTTTTAGAGAGGGGATAATCCCATTAGTGTTAATGGTTGTAATCTAACCTTTGTGGATGACTTATCTAATGAAGTGATCTAGTACTATCAAGGATTATATTCTAATGATAGTATTGATAGAACCAAATGGAAGATCTAAAATATTACTAATTCCATTGAGGATCATCAAAATGGGATCCTCATTCTGGATCCCTCTTTTGAAGATATTAACAAACCATTATTCTCTCTCAATATGGATAGTTGTCTCGGTCATGATGGATTCACCAATAAATTCTTCATGTTTACTTTGACAAAATTCATAATTGGTGATTATTTTTATCTCTGAAGTCATTAACCATGAATCTTTACCCAAATGTATAAACCCCAGATTTATTTCTCTTATAACTAGAAAAATAATTCCATTAACATCAAATTTTTTCCCATTTAAATTGGTAAATATTTTCCCAAAATAATTAGTAATGTGATTATGTATAGTATAGGGAATATGAAAAGACACATCATCACTACAAACTAGGTTGGGTTTGTACTAATAAAAAACATTCAAAATTATCTATTCATAGCTTCAAAAAGTGTTAAAATAATGACAAAAGAAAGTGTAGAATGGGTACCTTTCCCTTAATATTGACATCTCAAAATCATTTGACACAAAAAAATTGGGCTTTATTTTTTCTATTCATAGGAATTATGGATTCTCCACTTCAATTTATCAAACATATCAATGGAACTCTTAGTAGTGAAAGGATAATTATTCTTATTAATTGAACACCAAGAGGCTTATTCTAATGCTCTAGGGGAGTCGAAAAACGATATCCCCTTTCAAGACTCCTCTTTTCCATTATTATAGATTGTATTAGTATATACGTTAATGGGATGGGTCCAATTGGTCACTATAAGAGTATCTATGATGGTAGGGATTTATTCACTTCCTCAGAACTCTTATATGATAATGAAATTATTTTATTTAGAGTACTCTCCAAGAGAACCCTAGAAATCATCAAATCAATTTTTTGTCACTATGAATTGGTTGAAGGTATAGTCATATGTTTAAAAAGTATACAATTCTTTTTTTGGGATGGAATTCATGTGGATATGAATAATAGGATCGGTATAATTATGCAATTAAAAGACGTTCCCACTATTTCAGAAATCATGGGGTCCCTCTTTTTCATGGAAATTATAAATCTTATAACATAAGAATATATGTTCCAATTGTGTTAATCATTTGAATATAAAGATATGGAAATATATGTCATATGTTAGAGGAATTATTCTAGTCAATAGACTGATCAACTATATATTTGAATATAAATTTTAACTATAAAAATTACAACTGAGTAACCCCATTGATATGAAAAAAATCATTATATATTTCATAAGGAATGTATCATTCAATGAAAGGAAACTCATAATTTTGGAACAAAATTATTTTATAAATTGAATCAACATGGGAGGCTTAAGAATTAGATATATCAAGATCATTAACAATCTAATACTTCGAAATTTCAATTGGAATATCGAAGCATTAGATGATATTTCGTGTGATTTCTATAAAAAATCAATGTAATGGTTATTAATAGATATCATCACTATATTTCCACAACTATATAGTCATCCATTAAATAATAATTCAATTGAATTATTTGTAACTCCAAATGGTTCGTATGAAAACAATATCTCTTAAACTTTTGGATCATCCTATAACTTAAAACCCCTCTTCAAGACATCATGGATACTCACCCGAGTAAACAATAAATTTTAATTATTATGATATTTTAATCTAGAAATAATTTTAGTGAGTTAGTCCCCTATGAAGACTAACTTGGATAAAAATATTCACATTTATAGATAGAGGTTTTCTAATCCAGAATCTATATGGAAATAGACACTTCAACACCAAACCAAAATATATATTGGGTTGTAATGGAGCCATATATGTCCCCAAATGGATGATCAAATTTATAACTCCATTATTTTTTCATTTGATATGGATTATTCTCTGGATGATCTAGGGACATAGTTTTCCCACATTGTACTATCTCCAAAGCATTGGGATTCTCCTTGATGTAGTATTTAATGTTTCTATGATAACACTTAAAAATGAACATAATGCCACAAGATTCAACCTTTCATTATATTTATTAAATATTCTACAACAAATTATTAGCACTATAATATTCATAAAAAATCAGCTAGAGGATATATTGGCCTTTATTTTCAATGATGAACATAGTGAATAAGTACATAATCAAATGTTTAACCTGGAAAACTTCATCATTTCCTATATCTTAAAAGACTAAAAAAACTTATATTTTATAAGAATAATACATCCATTCATAAGGTAATTATGGATAAGAATAGAAATTTCTTTACCCCATCAAAAATAAAAACTGGTGTGATGAATAACACCACTTTTGATCTCAGTTATTTATAGTTGTTGGGTACTAATGATAGGAAAAAAAACTTTGGGCCCCAATTACTTCTTCAATGTACCTCTAATTAATTTATGGATCACGGTTAACATCAATTATATAGCCTCTAGAATTCCAATATCCTATAGATGTGGAGGGGTAATCCATACCCACCATGAATTCATCAATGTATGTTCCCATCATTAAATAAAATTTTGAAATTCCTAAAGAGTGTAGTTAAGGGCCATTATCCATGGTATTCACTACGATTCCCAAAATTAATGAAGTGAAAACCAGATTAAGTGAGACTCATAAATTATAGTTGTTTCCCTTAATTATAGAACTAGGAATTTTCTTTAGAGAGTTATACCATAATGTATTGAAAACCGTCAAGAATGTAGTTATCTCAATGTTATTGTCTCACATGATTAAAGGAAATCCAATCATATTTTAGTTTCCCTAGTGAACGTGGAAATTAGGGGGAAAGCTTGAAGTTGTCATTTTACATCCCAAACATTTTTGAATATCTTATGGATACAGATTTGTGAGGTAAGATCCACTACCACCTCTATTAATCGCCTTTTAATTTCTAAAATATTCTCTTCTATCTAAATTATAAATTTTAAGGATTGGTATCACATTAATCATAAACCTTTTTTATTCTTTCTAATTATCATATTTTGAGTGTATATTGTCATTAATTATCCTAAACAACTTCTAGATTAGTGATTTGATTTTAATAGTGCTTATGTATCTTATAGATGAATTACAGAACCATAGGGAGAGAATTGTGAAAACAATTTTTCATCCATTATATTGATTTAATTATTCATATCCCTTATATATTATTAATTTTATTCCATTATTTTACAATAATAATTGATATCTTTGTTCTAATGATGTAGTATTCAGGGATTTTCTTCTTACACTTTTGACATTTAGGTAATTAAATATTTTTATTTCCAAGAACTCTTTAATAATAAACTCTATATCTAAACTCAGCTATTATTTTCTCATTTAATATTCTATAAAACCATTTATATTCACCAATATCAATCTCAAATTTAAGGGATCGTCAAACAATTTCTTCATAGCAATAATGATTTTTATTCACCATGTATTTTGGAGATTTTTTGTTTATATCTAATAAAAAATCATCTACGCTTTATTCCTAGGTCAATGAAATTTAAATATGTATAACATGAAAGTCGTGTGATATTTGCTTCAAATTAACTAATTGATTCTTAATCTCTTTTCTGAATCCTAATAAATTCCTTATCTTTTCAAATATGATGAGTGAAAATGAAATATTTGTAAAACATTATTTCCTTTAGTTTATCCCATTTCATTGAGTGGATGTATTATATTATATGTGTATTATTGATTATTTTACACCAATGAAAATCTCTCAAATTTAGGAATCAAATGAAAAATATCACTTTATTTTCTTAAACAATTACATCTAGGGAAAACAAATATAATATATTTATAGACTATTCCTTGAAAAACGTGATTTAATTATCCCTAAAAGCTAGGATATAATTGAAACATTAATGAAGTAACCACAATTTTAACTTTATCAAGAAGAGTTCGGAACTCCATTTATTGATTTATTATTCATAAGTTGATTCCATTAAGAAGGTAATTACAATAGGTTTTTAACTCATGTTCCCTCCATGATATGAACTATACATTGGAAATCATTTCACTTTCCATAAAACAGGTTGGTGGCCTGATTCCACTTATTTTAATCCATTTAATGAAACAAAAAATGATAAAGGTTATAATAACTATACTATTAGTAAAAAATAATTTATAAATTATTACATATAAAGAAAATTTAAATACTATGTAATAACTTCTGAAGAGTCAATCTAGTTTTTTATACTGGATTTCAAATTATGTTATATTAACTAGTCCCAAATAATAATTATATTATTCTATAATAAAATTTATAAGCCTTGGTAGAATCGTTGATTATGCTCAGGCATTGATCAGTTTAAATTTATAATTCCCAAACTATACTTGGATACAAAAGGCAAAGCATAGTGGTAGTACGGGGTCCAACCCACTGAGATAGCTTATAGAAAGGAAACTATGTAGTAAGAATCAATTGAGTTGAATTATTAACATTCAGTATTTGGTTTGCGGTGCACTAAAAAATTCATTGGATAAATTCAAATGGATCTGAATAGTTCAGTTTCAATTTTACGGTAACATAAAAAGATTAATACTAATATTTTATGGTGATTGAGAAATAGAATAACATATAATGTAGGAAAAAATAAATAAACTAATTATTATTCATTCAATAGTATCTACGTAAGATATAAAGTACTATATGTTATTAATTTAGATGAAAACCAAATCCCATGTAGCTAGAGGTCTACGTAGAAATAACCATAGAGTATTGTTCCTACCATGATCAGCTTCAATTAGGTTAATGATCCTTTTAAATAAACCACCTAAGGTCAAGGTAGATTCAATATAAACAATTTAAAAAATTATTTTAAACCTAATTATGAGACATTGGGTTACCATGTTTTGAGTAAGATATTAATTAGGATTAAGGCACCCCTACTCTTGAGCAATAACCATATGTTGATTAACCATGTCGGATGGTATTAATCAAAGGTAGAGAAATTGATGGCATGTTTGACACAACATATAAACAACAATAATAAAAAAATACATAATTGAAACCATAAAAAACAAAATAAATAGTAACATGAATGAATTAAAAATTAATAACACAAAGGAAGTTTACATTGAATGACTATTGGTATTCAAATTAAAATTTCGAAAAAATATAAATAAAAAATGAATCTTTAAATTTAAAGTGGAAATAAGAGAATGAATACAATAATAAAAGAAATCAATAAAGACATGTGGTAATGAAAACATGAATGAAATATAAAATAATGTAATAAACAAATAATGGAATCTAAATCCTCAATTCACATTAGAGGCACTGCATATTTATAGGCCTCATTTATTTCATGACATGTATATTATTTACATTGTGGACGTGATATATGTGGGTTCTTCATTTTATATTACACAGCATGTAACTGTATTTCATTTCTTTTACTTTAGACCCTCATTAATCTCTAAAAATTTGGATCTCATGGATTTCATTGATTCAATATTCTTCAGTAAATAGGTTCCAAACATTTTGTTTCATGTATTTCGTTCACATCATGTATCTCATTAGATTTGGATATAATTATTTCACAACATGTACACATGATACACATCATGTACTTGGTTCCAAAAATTTCATGGATTCACGTCTCATATATAATATGGATGATGGTCTTCTCAAATATTTCACATTATGTATATCATATTCTCGATATGTAAGGATGAGTTCTTCTATATTTATAGTATTCATCCTCTAAGAATTGAATTCAAAAGTCCATAAAAACAATTCAAAACTAGTGTATTATCATATAAATAAAACTTAAACATTAAATAAATGTATCCAATTATGTATATGAATTTAGAAGATAAAATTCTTCCACATATGAATAATTCATTGTCCTCAAGAAAAAAAGCATCTTAGTAGGGGTTCCAAATGAAAAATATTTCAAAAGAGTAAATATTAATTAAAATATATCAAATAGATCTATGTTCAAGTGAAAAAAATAAGTCTCCATATACCAAACTTTCAGTGGAAATTAGTTATTCCTCATAGTTATATTTGTTATTCAGTTTATTTCTTATGGTGATTACAATTTCATAACATTTCCTCAAAAGCTATAGCCATTTTTCAATTTACCTAACAATAAATTTTCTCTCATCACTGATGGTAATATAAAAATAGGGTTACCATCATACCATGAAAATATGTTCCTAACCATGAGCTTTCACTTATTCTATCATCTCCACACCATAAATAATAATAAATATTTAATCCGGACATCTTCATAAATAAGGTTCAAATGTTTCTAAGGATGAGGGATGGTAAGAAAGTGATAAAATACAACCTCAAAGTGTAGATTATTCTCTAATGTATAATTAATGATATTTGTTAGTAGTGAAATGAAGTAACTCCTCTAAATCAATGATGTCTTCATGCTCCAAATAGATCATAGTGGTCCGAACATATTTAAATATATCATAAAGAATGATCAATGATTTGTAATTTTCCATTTATTTTTGAAAAATAATTTATTGGCCAGATATCACATCCATTAATAAATAATATATGATTCTTTATAATATTTATCATTCTAGTAATAGTCTTTTTTACCATACTAATACACGCACTTTTTTTAAAAGAAAATGTTATGCAATCATTCATCAACTCATTTTCAACATCACATATTGATTAGTAGTGATAATTTACTTTGACGGTATTATTATAAAATCATGAATTCTAACCAGATTAGTGTTGGAAGGGAGAATAGGGTTTAAATGGATTCATCCTCTTAGGGTTATTAGTTGTTCATATGGGATAAACAAGGGTATATGTATAGTTGGTTCCTTAAAAAAATGCATCAATAATGATTATCTCAATCATTTTACAATTTTGTTTATTTAATCATAACCTCAATAAGAACGCAGTGTATGTTATTATAAGATTTCATTGAAGATGTATCATCAAATAAGTATAATCAGAAAAGAATATAATAATGTTTTTAAATAATTATCTTTGGAATTTGTGTATAAAAAATAATTCAAAAACACTTCTTTCATAGTATTGAGTGAGAAGTCAATAAAAATAATTTCCAAGAATCTATCACTAGAATTAAATTACTCAATATTGAAATCATTATAATAATATAAACTGTAATAAAAAATGGATTTCAATAATATCCAACCTAACATTTTCTTTTATTTAAATGGTGTATTTATTTTTTATGTTTGAATCAGCATTTTGATGAAAACATTATCCTAACTAAGTGAAAATAATAAATAATCTAATGATATAGACAATAATGTTTACTAATGACTCCCACACACATAAAATTATAAACTCTATGCACTATATTAGAATACAATGTTGCGTATTAATTAATGTAAGAATTGTTAAAAAGATATTAAAATTTATAAATTTTAAAATATGGAGTTAATAGCTACCAATAATGAAATTCATTCTATGGAAAAAAAAATTCGAATGTTGATACTAAATTATGCTTCCTAGTAAACTTTTTGGAAAAAAATACATGTTCTAGAAAAAATATTACAAATCTGGGGTTGAAAAATATGTAAGCATAAATATAGAAAGTGAAAAAAAATAAATGGTAGTAGAAAACTCATCATATAGATGTATGGATGGACTAAAAATATGTTTTTTTTATCAACGGACTGAAAATTCTAGAAAAGGAAAACTATTTTCATAATCACATAACTAAAATAAATGGGTCCAATATATGTGTTGCCTCCCAAAAAGTTCTAACTGTGAAATTATCTTCTAGTAGGATGGATAAAGGGATCATTCAGTGTCTCCCATTATCTTAGAGATCCTCTACCTCTTGTGGGAATTTTTTATTTTACCATCAATCACATGGGGTCACTTAGTGAAGAATACCACCACATATACAATTCACATATGTAGATCTTTTGAATGTAGTAGTATTTTTTCTTATCATAGGTGGGGATCCTACTAAAGATGAACCTAATGTTGTAGAGCCTTTATATGTCTCTATATCTTAGACATATTCTAATTCATTTCATGGAGATATCTATAAGGGTTCCTGAAATACTTGTATATGACCACAAAGGATGTATTTGATCTAGGCATGGGTAAATAAATAATGATTTAAAAATGAAACTAAGAAAGTAATGTAGTAAAGTAAAAATTATAACCAATACATATATAAAAGAAATGATACATTAATGAAAATTATATTAAATTAATATATAAAAATATATACCCAAACATCATACAACTAGGGAAGGGTATGAGGACAATATTAAACAGAAAGTCCATGCTCATTTCCCCTTTCATTGGTTGTCCCATCCCGAACAGTGGGGGTTTAGAGCATTTCTACAATATCTTTCTCATCTATCGATGCATGGGATGGATGATCGAAACAATGTAATAGGTGAAGTAGTGCAGGAATAATTCTCGTTAGAGGATGGAATGGGATTCGTGTCAATCCATACTGAGGTTACATGTCTAGAAGCTAGATCGATCATGGATACCTTGGAGGAAAATGTGAATGTGAATCCCTTAACCCATCAGGCATACTCCATACGATACTTCTACATGAAAGTATGTATATTGATCTCTGAAGATATATTGAAAGGGTTGGTAATAGAGTTAGTGGTGGTATATATATGTAGTGGTGTTTGGGAAGTTAATGGTGCTGGTGGCGGGGTAGTGGTGGTTAAATGAGATTGTTCAACTAAAGGAATGTAGAGAAGGAGACAGATTTTGTGTTGGATCTATTTGATAAACTTGAGAACAATCCATATGTCATTTGGGAATGGGTAGTGGTAGGTGTCTTAGTATAATGTGTTGATGTTTTGAGGGTAGGTATGGTGTAATTAGAGAAGAGGTGGAACCGGGGGATGATGAATTAGTAGTGTAAAACATGTCATTAGTCATGGGCTTGGGTAGGTGCATCTTTATCAAGTTAAGTATCCTCAATGTACTTAGTAGACCACTAATAAATTCTTTAAATATTCTATAGAACACCAATATTTTGGAGCATGTGGAGATTGATAGACTTCATATTCCCTAGGGATGTGAAGGGATGAACAATATAGAAGACATAAAGATGTTCAGCAAGATGTCTGATGAATCATCCCCCATGAGAGTACAATGAGTGCTCGATACCTAGGCCTTGTAGTAGTAGGAGAAAAATCTCTCCATGTTGATGGAACATCTTCCCATGGATGGTTCTAGGATGAGAAACTCAAAGTGAATTATTTTCTCATGAGCATCTCTTTGGGTGAGTCATGCAAGAGCCATATCCAAATGATTAATTCTTAATTGAGGAAACTCGCAGTTGGGTTCTCTTCCTCGTGCATGGATCATGAATTATCCATGGTTCTTGAGAGAAAAATGGAAAATTCCCTGCCACATTCTCCTTGGATGATTCTAGTCTCATGTATGAGTATAAAAGGGAGGCGATGAACTCCTCCATAAAGATACTGAGTATAATGTTGAAGTCTCTGTTGGTCAACTCCCAAGTATTCCAACCCTTGTGATAGGAGATGTGTTTCATGTTATCCTCCAATATAGCCATGAAATCAAGAAGGATATTTGGGTAAGAGTTCATCAATACCAAAGGATCAAGATCCTCTTCATGAACATGAATATGTTGTATGATGGATATGTCCATCATCTAGTTGGTCTCCATTATCTTTTCCTAGATTTAGAAGAAAATCAAATGCTATGTTGTGGAGAGGTGGAGGAACAGGTGTAGTTATGGTGATATTATGCACCCTTTGACATTCTAGATGAGGACTTAGACTCCTCGAAAACAAATTGGTTGTATAAGAAAATGAAAAAAGTGAAGGAGAGGTATCTAATAGTGTTGGTGGTGGTGTAACAGTCTGGAGCATGGATGGTAGAGGATCATCACAACAAGACATGTGTTTGGCATGTTCCACTATAGAATTAAGTTCTAAGAAATTATAATAATGTATAAGAATGTGTGTTTTTATCTATTGGAAGGGGATAAATGAATGAGGATGGAGTCGGGTTCTCATAAGTGATGGAGGGGATGTAAGATGGTCTAAGCGGATTGTACAAGAGGGGTAAGTGTTTGTGTCATAGAAATTTATTGTCAAGACCCTATCTTTATGATTTTTAATTATACGTCATGGTTTTCACATCTTTTAATAAATATAAAATAGGTAATGATCAAGATTATTTTTTTAATCCCTGATAATTTCACATCGTGTACTTGGTGTACATGATGTGAATGTTTTTTTCCATTGATATTTGAAATTTTAAAAATTTAGGAATAAATCTCAGGATCATCCGAAAACTTATTATACATCCCTATAGACTAAACTATCATGGGTTTCCTCCTAGTTTGTTCATTGTTTATTTTCAAAATCTAAATTCTCTTCCCTCCAAATGACTTTATATGTAAGAAAAATATTCGTCTAGATCTATTTTTTAAAATAGAGGGGATGAAATGTGGATGGAAATTTCTTTGTCATAGGAGTAGTTTAATTCACATTATTCTTATATTTGTATACATTTTCAATAGGATGATGGTTATTTATTCTATATATTTTAGTCATATTGTGACCCTTCTCATAAGGATTTGAGATGGTTGAAAAAACAATGACCCACCATTTTTTTTAAATAGTCCTTCATGAAATTGTACACAACTTATTATTTTCGACAATAAATACTAATATCCTTTGGTAAATATCAATAAATTCCATTGTAGTGGTGAGAAATTTAATTCCTATAATAATTGAGACATATTTTTCTTCTTTTGTGTAATGGAAAAGGAAATCAAAGGGAAGGATGAATTTACCAACATAGAATAGGTCATCCTCAAATAGTCCTTGTGGGTGTTTGACTGAGCATTCAACAAGTTATAGTTTCAAACTCATTGGATTTAATTCTCATGAACCCATATTTTTTCTTAAAATCATAGACATTACATCAATACATTCCCCATTATTGTATAGGGCTCTTTCAAAATAGTATGTCCCAATGGTATAAAGAATTGAAAGACATATGAGGTCATGAATTATGGGATGCAACTTTCACTGAAAATTTTAGGAGAATTCTACATTTAGTGAGATGACTCCTAAGTCATCAATTTTAATTATTTCTTCAGAGACTTTATTTAATGAATCTTTCTTAATCATGGAATATGGAAATTTTCTCTACAAGAAGGATTTTGATTTGTAATTTCATAAAACAATTTATAATATTTTTAAACTTTCCATCCCTTTATGATAATATCTTTTTCATTCTAAAGCTGAGAGGTGGTGTATATGGTGGAGGTTCCACATTAACATCGTCTTTTTCAGTTTGTTCCATAACTGGATCTTTTTCAGTTGATTCTACCACTATTGTGTCCTCCTTGGCATCATTATCAGTGTTATTTAATTTGGTTTTCTTATCTCTATATGGATATTTAATATACATCAACATTCCCCCTCTATGAATTATATCCTTCTTCCCCTCTCTTATATTATTCACAGTATTACTGCAAAACATACCTGGTAATCGGTCTAAGATGGTCTTGCAGATTTGGCCCACATGGATCTCGAGGTAACATTGGGTAGTCCTTCAGTTTTTTATTGCAGTTTCCAAGGTGGTTCTCCTCTAATACACATTTTTCTATTATGGAGGTTATAATTTTTTCAAGATAATACTAAAGAGTCTTGGAAAGTTGTGGTGGCCTCAATAGATAATATTATTATTACTACTACTCATCATATGGAAATTGTTGATCCATAGGAAAAGGTTTTTAGGGTCAAGGATATGGATATACAAGTGGATACATAGGCGGTCCATGATTTCTAGGTGGTAATTTTCTCCTCTTGTACTAATAATAACATTGGTTTGGATGTGGTGACTACTGATCTAGTATTTCTTGGGACTACTGCTACTGGTATTGTTGGGGCAGTTGGTATTACCTATTGTGTTGATTGTAATTTACATAATTAAAAATAGGGATTTTGTTTTCCTCTATAATTTTCATACATTATTGATATGGGTATAGTCCTATACACAAATCACTGGTTTGAATTTCTAAAATATGAGTTAGAGGAGGTTATGTTGGAGCAAGAAGCTGAATGTATTCAAGATTATTTATGAGGGTTCCAACCTATGATTCAAGGCGGGTATTCTCCTCCACCTAATGGATTCTACACACACAATCTTATTCTTCTAATCTATATATTGTAATTGTTGGATATTTCAATGAAAATTATTCTACTACCATCATGTTTATTTACCATTATCACATGTTAAGTGGATACATCCACAACAATAGAACTAGATTCATTTGAAAATATTATGATATTGTAGCCACAAATCATGTCTGTTATTTGCTCGGTTACTATTTATTTAATTAAAATGGTCCCATTCTTCCTGGGATGATTCTCTATTCTCCTAATAAAAGTATTTAATCTCATTTCTATGGTTCATGTTTTTATCGGCATGAAATATTTATAATTAAATTTCTTTTCAAAATTTTCCCATGTCATGATGGACTGAAGGGCTTGATTGTTAAGCCAATCCATCGATTAGTCGTGTCGGGATAATGGGAAAACACAAAGTATGATTTCATATAGATAGATTCTTAGGTAGATAAAGGAGTTGCAGACAAATAAAAAAATATGATATATATTAATTGGGATTTTATATATAAAGTAATCTAAATTTTCCAATGTTTTAGATCATATAAATGAGTATAAGATTTATCTTAAATGAATGATCCGGAATTGGTGGATGGAATATAATAAATACAACACCTCTAACAGATGGAATGTTTTATTCCAATATGGTTTTATTATGATGTTCCGGTTAATTACCTTGATGTTCAGGAGGTGCATATTGAGCATTACGTGGTTGTGGTGGCACAAGAGCATTGTGTCCAGCCATCATGAAGGATCAATGTGACACTAATGTCCTACTAATCATGAGATTAAAATGAAGAAGTTCTTGTGCATCCTGGATAATGTAATGAGTTAGGGGACCTCAACACATGAACTATTCTAGATGACAGAGGGAGAAGTTTCTATACCATTAGAAAATATTTGAAAAAATAAATTGTTATGGGAAAAGAAGAAAGTGGGTGGTGAGTTAATGCTAAGTCCATTCTTGGGTCAATGTGCCTAAGAATAGTGATCCATGAAAATAACACCAAAATTTTATCTTCTCACTTGGTGTTGTTTAATACATGTGGGAATCGATTAGATTATGTTTATAACTCCCAAACTACACATGGGTATATAGATCTAGAATAATGGAAGTCCAAGGTCAACCCCATAAATATAGCTTAGGGGCAAGAAACCTAATGGTAAAACATTTTGAGTATGATTCATCACAATCACTCTTTGGTTTGTGGTTGACAAAAATAAGTATCATGGGATTAATTAAAATTGATTGGAAGAGTATTTGGTCAATTCTATGGTATCATAAAAATCTAATCCAAAATCATCAGGGTAATGTCCTATGGAATAGGCTGAAATGCGAATAAAAGACACCAATAGATCATGGTCCAAATAAATAGACCCTCTGAAGTGGGAAAATACTCCATAAACTAGAGATAATAGAAAATATAATTAAAATAATCATGAAGTATGGGGTGAAATAATCAAATGGTTTTAGTCCTGCCTTTACCAACATCTAATTAGTCAATGTCCTTTTAAAATTATTCTTTGATGGACATGATAGTTGAACAATAAACACGATAAAATATGTTTTAAACATAATTACATTCCATAAAGTTACTGTATTTTTATTTTTATTTTCTTTAAGTTCAATCAAAAACTAATCTTGACCACTAACCCTAATAATATTAGTCATGTATTATAGTTTTAATTAAAGGAAGAAAATCATATGATATACTTGATATAACATATAAAATACTTAAATCAAATAAATCAAAAATAGAATTCATTAAAAATTAATTAGATAATAACAATAATGGAGAAGAAATGTAGAATGTAGTGGAAACTAATTTTGATCATCAATTGGTATTGAAATCGAAACATCAGAACAACAATGAATGGAAAATGATTCATTAAATTGAAAGTTGAAAGAAAAGAAGAAATAATGTAACAAAATAAATTAGTGGAGAAAGGAATAAATTAAAACATTCAATAAACATAAAATAATGATGTAAAAATAGAATGGTCTTTGAACCCACTGTATTCTTTGGTGGAATTGTATATTTATAATTTTCATGTAGTTCAATATGTGTATATGATTCACATCATAAACATGATTTAAGTGCCTCTGAAATCATGTATTTCATGGATTCAAGTGGTCTTTCATGACATGTACATTAAAAAAGAATTGTTTTATATATGATTTCTGTCACGAACCAGCCTGGGTCGACCCTGAACCGGTCACCCGAGCCGGCTCGCGGCAAGTCCCGAGGGGCGTTCCCGATCCCCCTGGGATGACAACTAGTGTCGGGCATCAAAGTTATAACATTGGGAACGATTTGGCCCAAAAAGGTAAACAAGTAAATAAGAATAAACAGAACAAAAGTACTAAACTCTAGCAGTGGAAAGAAAAGAAACCGAACAGCAGACGTACCTCCATGTGACCCATTGGTCACCTCCCAACTAATGCCAACCTTGCTCCCATGACGAGCAACTCGGCCATGAAAACCTGAGCAAGGGAAACCTACAACTGAAATGATAATATAGGCGTGAGCATTAAAAATGCTCAGTAGGGATGCCAAAGTAACCACAGGATCCAACCAAGACCACTTTCCAGAAACAATCCCAAAACACTAGTTTGCACATACAAAGATAAAAAAATAGGTTTTCACATTTAAAAGCAAAAATGATCCTAATTTACCATTTCAAAACCAACACACGCCATAACCAGTTTTTCACAAAACAATGAATTTCTAAATAACTGGATTTCAAATCTATGTTTATCACCTTATGCAAAAGACGAACAGGTGATAAGTAAATACTGGAACCCAAGTGAAATTAAAAGTAAACAAGTAGAAGTAAGAAATAACCATGGGAGATCCTAAACATCCCTAGAAAACCCCTGGACGTACTCGGGTTCAGACTACCTTCCGGCATGGTACTCCACAGTCAATAACCAACTGGTCGCCCTAATAGCCAACCAGTGGCACATCCCTCCTGGCCTGTCCACAACTCCAGGGGGTACTAACCCGTCTAATCAGGGTTAGCAAGCAACCGTCACTCGATAATCTACAAGACGCCCAGGAACCCATGGTGGTTTTAGTAACACTGTGTAAGGGGAGACCCTCGCACGCGTGATTCATCTCACCACACTTGTCAACCCCTTACACGGACACCACTACACAACAACCCAAAAGGGAAGTCCCCCTGTAGAGATTCCCAACAAGCATGCACACATCAAAAGTTCCTTCACATTCAATAAGGTGCCAACCGGGCCTTCACAACATGCGCAGTTTCAAAACATTTCGTGAACGAGTTTAGCTGTCAATCGGGGACATCCATTTTTTTTCAAGAGTCAGTGAAAACACATTCTTCTCAAGGAGTCAACACAGATATTACAATTGAGTTGGAAGAGCCAAACATTCCTTTAAGAAAAATGACCATCTGACTCACACCAAAAGCCAACCGGGCCAGTTTCCATCAATTCCCTCTAAAACAACACATTATTTTCTTTGAAAATTTGTTTTAAGAAAACATAGCTTTAATGTAACACCCCAAGATTTAATAGTGTGTTATTTCTTCAAAATAATTCAATAACTTGCACTACACGCAACACTGAGTTCAATCACACCATTAAAAGAGGTCATGAATAGTATTAACTACATTTTGAACTTTATATAATCCTTATAATTTTAGAATCCCTATTATGAGTTTCTTAGTCATAATGCAAGAACAGATTCATTTTCAGTATTTCACTTTTATCAACTTCTAATAGTGAAACCTTTTTAAATACAATATTTTAAACTTTTTGACTAAATGGGGACATCAAAAATTTAAAATGAAACACCCCAAGCTTCCACGGTATGTTTCCCTTTGAATAATGTGATAGCGTGTGTTGTACGCAACACCGAGTTCTAACACACCATAACTAATTAAACTAGCCGTTGTGAATAGTAATACCTACTTTTTGAATTCATATATATTCTATATTTCAAAATGGACTTCATTTTTGGATTCGTAATATCAAAATTAGCCTAGGGTGAAATTTTGGTACATTTCGGATAACTTTCATATTTTGATGAATAGTGAAAATTACTAAATTTTAATTAAAAACAACTTTTTTAATCAAAATAATTAATAGTGATAAATTGTGAATTTGAGTGGTTTAAAAGTATATTTAGAATATATTTTTACCATTTAATATAATTTTGGTCATTGGACATAATTTTACAATTAAATCAAACATAAACAAGTGTCAATCTTTTGATAGTTATTACCTCTTAAAAACACGCTTTTTGTTTTGACAGCGGGAATTAATTTTAAATTAATTTCTGCCACTTCTGTGTTTTGAATCTAGGAAAATGGATTCCATATTTGGAATCAGGATGTCCAAATTATGTAAATAGGTAACTTTTATTTTTACACATTTTGAATAATTACTGCGGTAAATATTTTATTTACCATGGTTAAAGGGTAAATCCGGTAAATAAGGGTTAAAAAATAATATTATAATAATACAAAATTACCCTAAGACGTGTCCTAACCTTATTGGTGGACACATACCCGACCATGAGCATCCTTGGGTCAATTTGGGGACCCCTTGGAGCCACTTGTATGTGGTAGGGACACATTATATTAATAAAGTTAAAATAAAAATAAAAATGGCATAAGCTTACATCTTTTAGAAGAACAATTTTTACATAGGGTTATACATGTTGGATTTTCGATTATAAATATTCATTAGAAAGATAAAAATATTTCCTACATAATGATATTTTGTTTATAATTTTTAGACATTAAATAATTTATTTTATTTATGACACGATGATGATGCAGTAATTACTAAAATAGTAAAAAATTAAAATAATTGATCTTATAAATACCCAAATAATTACAATATGAAACTTTTAATTAATTAAACTAATTTTCTATGATAATATTATATATTAGGATTTATTTAATTGACTTTGTTCGAAGTAATCAATCTGTTAGGAGTTTCACAAAAATCAACTATTGAATAGTGTCAAAATTTACATAAAAGAGTTCTTAAAACAAATATTATATTATTAATTGATATTAAATTCCTAAAAATCTAAGGTTCGGCCAAGAGACTTATATTATTATAGGTTCCTCATTAATGGACCACTTGGGGGTCGCTTGGATGTATATAGTAAGTTTATTAACCATATTATATAAAAATACAAAGAGACATTGTAAAAGTGAAACTAATTAACTTAGAGTTAATACTTAAAGATAAGGTTAATATAAGTACCCAAACCTGTCTAAATTCTATTGGTTGAGTGGTTTTCGACCTATCCCCACCTTAACCTTTGAATAGTCAACTTTGGAGCCATTAGAAACCGAATATGAATTTATTATAAATTAATATTTCTAGCTTTTCCAAAGGTGCCCCTCACCCCTCTTATAAAAGGGCACTCCTACTTCTCATTTCTTCACACCTCTCAAGCCACTTGGCTCGTCCAAACTCTGCCCAACTAAGCTCCCCACATCCCTCTCCTCCTCCTTGAAGCTTACCCTTAGGCAGAAAGCATTTCAAGAAGTCCTTTGGTTCCAACCAAAGTGAGTTACCTAAATTAAAGGTAACAATTTCTCTTAAAGTATTTTCATTTATTTTGCTTCTCCAACCCCCAAAATCTTTTTATTTCCTTTCTTTTGTAACAACACCAGTATCCTAAATATACTAGGATGTTTTTATAAGAAGTATTCAAACTACACATACACACAACTCCATCTAATGGATGATGAACATAATGTTTCTGTGGATGGCAAACTAACGCCTCACGAAATGATGATTGTTCAAATACATCTTACCACCTCTCATGGTGGCCATTATGATGGCACTGTAATTAAATATGATATTAATGATATATATTTTATATATAAGCTTCTGTAATTCCATTTTATTTCATTCCATTATTCGTTTCATGTTGTATATACATACGATAATTTCATTTGAGGAAGTGCGGACTACCGCCCCCTTAAAATGATATGACTCGTTCATACCACACATGGAACGTATAAAGGATGGTGTTAATGAACTTAAGTAACATATATAAAATATTATATTATACTGGAATAGTAATATACCTATGTATCATTTGGATTTGATTCTTTTAAAATGAAAATCAAATGGAAGTAGCGTTCGTGCGTACGTACGGACTACCGTCTCCACGAACGCGATAAGATTCATTCTCCATCATATCCATTCAAGTATTATTCTAATTTTAGGGTTAAAAATAATGTTAATGTCATTCTGATTATGAATAAGATATAATCTATCCATTACAAACATGTCTTATGTAACCAAACATTTAAGAAGAACGAATCGATTATCACCCGAAACGACGATAATACTAAGATATTATTAATAAAGCAATGTTAAAAGATCATATATGATATCATATTAATGTATATGATTCTTGTATAATTTAATAACAATTATTTCACCATTATACAGGAGGTTAACCTACCCCAACAAAGGAAAAGTACAAGGTAAGGGTTATTTCACAATCTCTTCATTATCCGAGGTTGTTTATACGTAATAATCTACTGGGATCTCTTTATCATCCACATCCATGTTTCTTAAAAATGTATTTCAAAACATTTTTACCATTTACAAGAATATGGGTTAAAGTCATTTATACCCTTGTTTGACTTTTTATAAGAGGTTTATAAAGGAATCTTTCCGTCGTTTTCAAAACAAGGTCCTTTTTAACCTTTTCGACAGAATTGAGGTAAGAATGTTTTTTTTAACTTATACGGCGGGTGCGGTTATTTTACGCCGTTATAAAATCTTCAAAGCTTTACTTACAAGCTTATAAGAATATTTTCAAAGAAAATGTTTTATTTTATATGGATCTTAAATGATTTCAAAATAAAAGGAGATATTTCTTTAAAAAGAATTTTGATTTCATCTATGTCAACATCCTTTGATGGATTTTAAGATTATTTGAAGTTGATTTATTATGATACAAAACTTCTATATTGTATTGAAGGTTTTGTGATATGTTTGACTATGGATGTGCTATTTTTATACCATTCATAGTTTATGGTGAAATTATTGACATTTCGTATGCTAGTTTTAATACGAATGTTTATGTTATGTTTAAACCTTTTCATATGGGAATGCATTGGACTTAATAAGTGACGGGTGGAGCCCGCTATAGCTCCTCGATGCATCGGTAGGTCTCATGAGACAAACTAGTGTCTTGGCACAAGGCCTTGACAAAATCTTATTTGTAGTCTTGGCACGAGGCCTTGGCTATGTGGTTATGATAGTCTGGCATTATGCATTCCAACATTATGAAAGTGGTTATTGATTTTTGCATGTGATTATTCGATTAGTAGAATATCCATGTGAACAAGTAAATGGCATTATTTCATTTTACTTTTGCCATACTATGTTGAAGTTCAATTTTAAAAGGCTTTTGTTTTAGTAATTCATTGCCTTAAATGTTTATGCTTATTTTGAATGTTCCGCTATATTGTTATCCTTACTGGGCATTTGAGCTCACCCCTTTTTTATGTTTTATTTTTCCCAGGTAGTGAAGAAGTAAATTATGATTGACTTGCAGGGATATTATGGGTTTATAGTGTGGACGTTGGAAACATTATGTTGTTGTAGTAGTTTTTCACTTTGAAATGTAATGTAAAATTTATGAATATATCTAGTGTTTCTAAGGCTACTAAACTAATCGGTCTTTCGGGATTTGATCTTCTTGTGATCATGCCAATGTTACGAAGTAATGCACCGACTCTGGGTAGCTGGGGTCGGGGCGTTACATTTAATGTGTCATCTTCATTTGGAGGCACATCCATGTGATCACCTAGTGCTCCCATGGGTGTGCCAACATCCAATGGCACATTTAGTTTTTAGAAGAATCCCCTAAAAAAACATCTTTCATAAAACACTTTAGCATTTAAACCAAACTCAGTTTTTTTTCACAACACTTTATAAAAACAAATGTATCTTTCGGACCAACCACAATTTCCAAATCTTTTCTAAAACAACTACTGGTTCGTCTTTTTGTTAAGCAAACACACCAAAGTAATCTTTTTTTCATTTCCAAAACACATTCACTAACAGTTGCAACCAAACACGTCACAAAGCAATTTTTCTACTTTACCAAGAACCTATGCATTTCATATAACCAAACATTAAAAGCCACTTTCAGAAATCTAAAACAGCAACATAACTAAGCCAGATACTTTTCATAAATATGATAGATATGCAAATGATATAAAAAGATTAATTGAAAATATTCAAGTGCTCAAGGTTTGAATCTAAAAGGGAAATGGTTGGAAACACCTACCTCAAAGAGTTTGGTCGAGCCGACGCTTTCAAAAACACACTGCCAACTGCTCACGTACATGCACTCCCAAAAAAACACACACACTAGGAAAAATCACCGCCACACCCTGACAACACAGTTGACACCCAAAGTTAGAGCGGCGCAGACCAACGCACAACCAAAAGAAAACCAGGGACTCAGAAACAATTAAATCAAGATGTGCAAAACAAATCAACTGGTATAAACTCATACCCGAAACAACAGCGGCAAAGCAAGACATTACTAAAAATAAAAATAAAATAAAAATTCAGGTAAAGATGACTCTAGACCAGATAAAGACCTCAGGGGTCCACAACTCAATCTAAAATCAAAATCCCATTAAAAGATTTAATGACCCACATAAAAAAAATTATGAAACAACTCCAAACAGTGTCATGAGATATTGAACACAAAGCCCACCCAAAAACCTCTTCCAAAGACAAACGCACATCACTCAATAGTCAAAACAGAATAAGCAGCCCGTGCACAATATAATAAACCAACTGCACGGTTTGCAAAAACTGACAAACAGTTTGAAATGGGTTTTCACAATTAAAAAAACACTAACATCACTTTCAAATACTACCAACAAATGAAATACATTCTAAAACTCAATCAAGAACAATTTCGCAGCACGAAAACTAATTAAATAATGTGCTATATTGATTAAACACCCAAAATAAATTGATGACAACTCAAAAATAATAAAACCTCTAAAATAAAATTAACCCACAAAGAAGGAATTTAAGAACCCATACATTGAGGGATCGGACCAAAATCCGATGGAGAACCAAGCCAGAGAGGAGCTCGGGAGATGGGGTCACGAGCGGAAAGAGCTCGGCCAGGGGGTCACACGGTGGTTGGGGCTGCTGAACGGAGCGAGAGAGGAGGGGTCGGCCGGAGCAGGCGGTTTTGGCCAGAGCAGGCGGGTCGACCGGAAGGGGGCTATGCACGGCGGCTAGCCAAAGGGGAAAGAGGGAGGGTGGCGTGCGGCAGAGCTGATGGCAAGGGGAGGCGGCGGCACCGGCGTGGTCGGGGCGGCCGGTGCAGACAAAGGCGGACGACGGTGGATGGCTACGGATGGGAGGCGGCTGGAGGCGGCATCGCGTGTAGGGGGGTGGCGACGCGGCTGGAGGCGAGGTCGCACTCAAGGGGTGGCGACGCGGCTGGAGGCGGTCGGCAAGGGGGAGGCGACCGGGGTCGGGGTCTCGCGGAGGGGTGGGGTGGGGGGCGGCGCGAGCCGGCTAAAATAGAGGGGGGGGAGAGACGGGGAGAGAGGGGGAGAGGGGGCGGGATCGGGTAGTTAGGGTTTTTTTTTATAATAATTATAATATAATTAATAGTAACAATAATTTAACTTTAATAATAATAATCATACTCAAATAACAAATAATAATAATAATAATAATAATAATAATCAATTAAAAAAAAATCATTTTTTTTCTAACCCAATATACATATATAAAAATATATATATAAACATATATAAGCATAAATACATATATAAATATATATATATAAACATATATATAAGATATATAAACATATAAACTTGTATGAACCTACATATAAACATGTATACGCATAATAATATAACATTAAAACATATTTATTTGCAAACATATGTGTATATATATATATACACCTATAAACATCAATACACATACAGTACATATATTTACACACAACGTTAGAACATAAACACATACAACGTAGATACGCATATATATTCACATATAAAAAAAATATAAACTTACATATACATATATCTACACACATAACATTAAAACGGGATGACCGTGCGGTATTCACACGCCATACGGTATCCAAGTGGACTGCAAGCGGTCTGCACGTACCCAAGAGGATAGCACGTGCCCAAGCGATCTGCGCGTCTTAAGCGTACGGTGTTCGCGCACCATCTCCAACCATAAACTCATCCCAACATTAAAAAAATATAAACCGGGACTCACTCGCACTTACTCAAAATCACCCGATGCCAAGAGAAAAAATAAATAAATAAAAGGACTAAAAAAACGGGTGTGACAATTCTCCCCACCACAAACACTTTCTGCCCCCAGAAAGTCACCAAGCCAACAGTTATCTTAACTCGAGTCTGTGCCCAGGAAAAACCAGAATAAACTGAGAGGCTCGGGGTGACCATTACCAATACAAGTCACACATGACCAACTAAAGTACAAACATTGTCCGAGGTTGAGGGGAGAACACGGGAGGGTTCTCCCCACCACAGAAATCTACTAACACGGAGACCTTGAAACTCGAACACACCACCCTGGAGGGGGGGCAACACGGGAACTCCCAAACCAAACCCAGTTACTTTCTCCACATAGACCGAACAACACTCGGAGACTTAAACAGGAAGCTTGCTACGAAACGACCCAACAGCTCGAGGATAAGGAATTAACTCAACCCCTCACACACCGACCAAAGAAAAACCTCACCGCAACCAGAGACTAGGGAATTTCTAGCCCAGACTCACAAAGGACCAAGAAACACCGCACGTTAATTTCATGAAACCAAACATCCACCCCTAACGCAAAAAATTGAGACCCAACTCAAAATTAGAACGACCCATTCATTCGCGGGCCCAACACCCTTCAATGAAAACCGAATGATTTTGAGAACACACTGAGAACATATAAGACCTCTTAGACTGCGGTAGAATAAGTTCATCGCGCGACCACAACAAAGGTGATCTTACAACAATGACTAGAACAGAACAAGGAAACTTTGGGTATCTCCTTTCAAAAAGCTGAAAACACAATCCGAAGCGAGGTTCTACACACCCTCGAAAACTCCTGACTGTGTGCGAGCTTCACCCCAAGACCTGTGGCTGGGGCCCTGATGACTGAAGCATCTCCTGCCTCACAGTCAGGCATTTTCATCTCCTGGTCTCTAACTCCTTCATGAGCGACGCTTCTTCTAGAACTCTTCCTGGTGGATTGAACAGCTGCACGGTAGCAAGACTTCGAAGGGATGCGGCAAGGCGACTTAGAATGTCTGGACAGGCCATACTGGTGGCATACAAGAGAGTGGTCCGACGAACTATGAGACGATACCGACAAGGATGGTTTCTTGGAGACAGGTTCTACTGGACCACACTCCTTTCCAGGTGGGGAACCTTCGTGGTAGCCGACCACCGTTAATCACACCCAAAACTCCAACGACAATGAGACATCTCATCGTCACTAGTCTAAAACTGAACCCTCAAATAAACCTGAGACAGCACGCACCCCAACAACCCTGGGAGTTCCCAATAACCTGAAGACCCACTCAAATTCCACAACCAAACAACTACCCTCACGGACTTTGATTACTTTGATCGATAGGAAACATGCAGAAATAACTGGAAACTGGGCATGACTCATTAGAAACCTTAACGACCTTTCTGGGCAGCATACTCATGACAACACGAGAAACATCATCGAAACTGGCATCAAGCCAAAACTCAATCAAGGCAATAACACAAGTCAAGGTAAAAAGGCCCATAATCCAAACACACACAAACACAAGCATAAATCACTTTTCAAAACCATTATTTCTTTAAAACTTTAAAACTCACCTATGGAACCTTATGAACCGTCACATGTGTGTTCATTCAATCTCGCTCACATTATCTGCAAACAAGTGCCCCTACGCACCCTCCGTATATAGCCACGAACATGTGACCCTCCATAAGGAGTGCCAAGGTTCAAACACATCTTTCCTTACAAAACCCAAACACATACCATATTGTTCCAAACCAAAACACCTTTTCTTTAAAGACCCACCTTTTTTTTTCAAAATCACTTTCATTTTCAACACGCACACACACATAGACTGAGTTTAAAACAAAACACAACCAAATATAAACCATCGGAATGAGGGACTAGTGTTTGTACTTAACTCGACGACATGGTGGTGAGTCATGCCCCAAGTAAGACATAACGCTAAGAGGACCTTAAACTGGGCACTTGGACTCCACATGGGTCACCACCCCACATGGGGCCGTAATGTGAACCGATTCGCTCCCATTTTCATCCCTCAATCCAAAATAACCAAAGACAAAAGACTCAAATCCCGGACTAACCCTGGTAACTCAGGTCTCGTCACGAGCGGTGGTGATCAGGAACCGACCCGTAACTGACCTCCTGAGCCCCGACAGTCCTAATCTCCTTCTACCAGACATCCCAAATGACAAGAACCTCCTCTGATACCATTTTGTCACGAACTAGCCCGGGTCGACCCTGAACCGGTCACCCGAGCCGGCTCGCGGCAAGTCCCGAGGGGCGTTCCCGATCCCCCCGGGATGACAACTAGTGTGGGGCATCAAAGTTATAACATTGGGAACGATTTGGCCCAAAAAGGTAAACAAGTAAATAAGAATAAACAGAACAAAGGTACTAAACTCTAGCAGTGGAAAGAAAAGAAACCGAACAGCTGACGTACCTCCATGTGACCCATTGGTCACCTCCCAACTAATGCCAACCTTGCTCCCATGACGAGAAACTCGGCCATGAAAACCTGAGCAAGGGAAACCTGCAACTGAAATGATAATATAGGCGTGAGCATTAAAAATGCTCAGTAGGGATGCCAAAGTAACCACAGGATCCAACCAAGACCACTTTCCAGAAAAAAATCCCAAAACACTAGTTTGCACATACAAAGATAAAAAAAATAGGTTTTCACATTTAAAAGGAAAAATGATCCTAATTTACCATTTCAAAACCAACACACGCCATAACCAGTTTTTCACAAAACAATGAATTTCTAAATAACTGGATTTCAAATCTATGTTTATCACCTTATGCAAAAGATGAACAGGTGATAAGTAAATACTGGAAACCAAGTGAAAGTAAAAGTAAACAAGTAGAAGTAAGCAATAACCATGGGCGATCCTAAACATCCCTAGAAAACCCCTGGACGTACTCGGGTTCAGACTACCTGCCGGCATGGTACTCCACAGTCAATAACCAACTCGTCGCCTTAATATCCAATCAGTGGCACATCCCTCCTGGCCTGTCCACAACTCCAGGGGGGTACTAACCCGTCTAATCAGGGTTAGCAAGCAACCGTCACTCGATAATCTACAAGATGCCCAGGAACCCATGGTGGTTTTAGTAACACTGTGTAAGTGGGAGACCCTCGCACGCGTGATTCATCTCACCGCACTTGTCAACCCCTTACACGGACACCACAACACGACAACCCTAAAGGGAAGTCCCCCTGTAGAGATTCCCAACAAGCACGCACACATCAAAAGTTCCTTCACATTCAATAAGGTGCCAACCGGGCCTTCACAACATGTGCAGTTTCAAAACATTTCGTGAACGAGTTTAGCTGTCAATCGGGGACATCCATTTTTTTCCAAGAGTCAGTGAAAACAAATTCTTCTCAAGGAGTCAACACAGATATTACAATTTAGTTGTAAGAGCCAAACATTCCTTTAAGCAAAATGACCATCTGACTCACACCAAAAGCCAACTGGGCCAGCTTCCTTCAATTCCCTCTAAAACAACACATTATTTTCTTTTAAAATTTGTTTTAAGAAAACATAGCTTTAATGTGTCATCTTCATTTGGAGGCACATCCATGTGATCACCTAGTGCTCCCATGGATGTGCCAACATCCAATGGCACATTTAGTTTTTAGAAGAATCCCCTAAAAAAACATCTTTCATAAAACACTTTAGCATTTAAACCAAACTCAGTTTTTTTTTCACAACACTTTATAAAAACAAATGTATTTTTCGGACCAACCACAATTTCCAAATCTTTTCTAAAACAACTACTGGTTCGTCTTTTTTGTTAAGCAAACACACCAAAGCAATCTTTTTTTTTCATTTCCAAAACACATTCACTAACAGTTGCAACCAAACACGTCACAAAGAAATTTTTCTACTTTACCAAGAACCTATGCATTTCATATAACCAAACATTAAAAGCCACTTTCAGAAATCTAAAACAGCAACATAACTAAGCCAGATACTTTTCATAAATACGATAGATATGAAAATGATATAAAAAGATTAATTGAAAATATTCAAGTGCTCAAGGTTTGAATCTAAAAGGGAAATGGTTGGAAACACCTACCTCAAAGAGTTTGGTCGAGCCAACGCTTTCAAAAACACACTACCAACTGCTCATGTACATGCACTCCCAAAAAAAACACACACACTAGGAAAAATCACCGCCACACCCTGACAACACAGTTGACACCCAAAGTTAGAGCGGCGCAGACCAACGCACAACCAAAAGAAAACCAGGGACTCAGAAACAATTAAATCAAGTAGTGCAAAACAAATCAACTGGTATAAACTCATACCCGAAACAACAGCAACAAAGCAAGACATTGCTAAAAATAAAAATAAAATAAAAATTCAGGTAAAGATGACTCTGGACCAGATAAAGACCTCAGGGGTCCGCAACTCAATCTAAAATCAAAATCCCATTAAAAGATTTAATGACCCACATAAAAAAAATTTATGAAACAACTCCAAACAGTGTCATGAGATATTGAACACAAAGCCCACCCAAAAACCTCTTCCAAAGCCAAACGCACATCACTCAATAGTCAAAACAGAATAAGCAGCCCGTGCACAATATAATAAACCAACTGCACAGTTTTCAAAAACTGACAAACAGTTTGAAATGGGTTTTCACAATAAAAAAAACACTAACATCACTTGCAAATACTACCAACAAATGAAATACATTCTAAAACTCAATCAATAACAATTTCTCAGCATGAAAACTAATTAAATAATGTGCTATATTGATTAAACACCCAAAATAAATTGATGACAACTCAAAAATAATAAAACCTCTAAAATAAAATTAACCCACAAAGAAGGAATTTAAGAACCCATACATTGAGGGATCAGACCAAAATCCAATGGAGAACCAAGCCAGAGAGGAGCTCGGGAGATGGGCTCACGAGCGGAAAGAGCTTGGCCAGGGGGTCACGCGGTGGTTGGGGCTGCTGAACGGAGCGAGAGAGGAGGGGTCGGCCTGAGCAGGCGGTTTTGGCCGGAGCAGGCGGGTCGGCCGGAAGGGGGCTGTGCACGGCGGCTAGCCGAAGGGAAAAGGGGGAGGGTGGCGCATGGCAGAGCTGATGGAAAGGGGAGGCGGCGGCACCGGCGTGGTCGGGGCGGCCGGCGCAGACAAAGGCGGACGACGGTGGATGGCTACGGACGGGAGGCGGCTGGAGGCGGCATCGCGCGTAGGGGGGGTGGCGACGCGGCTGGAGGCGAGGTCGCACGCAGGGGGTGGCGACGCGGCTGGAGGCGGTCGGCAAGGGGGAGGCGACCGGGGTCGGGGTCTCGCGGAGGGGTGGGGTGGGGGGCGGCGCGAGCCGGCTAAAACAGAGTGGGGGGGAGAGACGGGGAGAGAGGGGGAGAGGGGGCGGGATCGGGTAGTTAGGGTTTTTTTTTATAATAATTATAATATAATTAATAGTAACAATAATTTAACTTTAATAATAATAATCATACCCAAATAACAAATAATAATAATAATAATAATAATAATAATAATAATAATCAATTAAAAACAATAATAATAAATCATTTTTTTTCTAACCCCATATACATATATAGAAATATATATATAAACATATATAAGCATAAATACATATATACATATATATATATAAACATATATATAAGATATATAAACATAGAAACTTGTATGAACCTACATATAAACATGTATACGCATAATAATATAACATTAAAACATATTTATTTGAAATCATATGTGTATATATATATATACACCTATAAACATCAATACACATACAGTACATATATTTACACACAACGTCAGAACATAAACACATACAACGTAGATACGCATATATATTCACATATAAAAAAAATATAAACTTACATATACATATATCTACACACATAACATTAAAACGGGATGACCGTGCGGTATTCACACGCCATACGATATCCAAGTGGACTGCAAGCGGTCTGCACGTACCCAAGAGGATAGCACGTGCCCAAGCGATCTGCGCATCTTAAGCGTACGGTGTTCGCGCACCATCTCCAACCATAAACTCGTCCCAACATTAAAAAAAATATAAACTGGGACTCACTCGCACTTACTCAAAATCACCCGACGCCAAGAGAAAAAATAATTAAATAAATAAAAGGACTAAAAAAACGGGTGTGACAATTTCAATATCATAGATTTAATAGATTAAACCTTCTATAGAAATTAAGTTTTCACCTTTACATATTATGTATTGGGTTCATTCTAGGTATCAAATCAGATTTGGACTTTGAGTATTACGTGATGTGTAATCAAGATACACGTCATGTAGTTGGTCCATGGCTTGTACATTAACTAGAATATGGTGTTCTATAAGAGTACACATCCTGTACATCATAATCACATTCTGTAATGATGAATTTTTCAATTTTCCACCATGCCTTCTTTAAGTATTGATTTCTTAATTAAGTAAAAACAAACCAAAACCCAATGTATTATCAAATAAATAATACTTAATAATTAACTAAATTTATCCTAAAAATGTGTAGGAATTCATGTTATCAAAAAAAATATTAATATATATCACATAAAAACATTATCACATCATTTTTAACATAAATATCCATTAAGAATCCCATACATCTTATAGCCTAGTGTCATTGAAAGATTGGATATATAGTCCATGATATTTAAAATAATATATATCAAAAAAAATTATAAATATTCATAATAATATGCTAAATCTCATCGTACTTATATAACTACATGGAATGTCCTAGGGATATACATTATGGAAAATTTTCAAAAATATATATTAGTAGGGGATTAAACTGAGTAAACAAGGGATGGGAAATACTAAGATCTAATAATCCTAAAATGGATTCAACAATGGGTATTGTAACATACCAACACATTTAAACATTAGTGCATATAAATGATTTTATAATAAAATTATAATCAAGAGAATAAATTGATTTTGACACATATATAAGACCCATCATTATATGCATATTCAATGGCTCACTTCAATGAAAATATAACATAATGTGTTAGGACGATTGCCAATGAAACAAGAATATTATCTCATGGGATATAAGAAATACCCAATCAATTGGGTAGTTGTATGATTTTTATCCCACTCATTTCATCATATGGTTTCATACCTCTATGTTCCCTATAAAAACAAAACATACATAAACTATAAATATATTATATACCATGGAGAGTGAAAAGGGTAACATAATGATACTATATGACTTATTTAAAGAGAAAATAATCTATATATCCTAAATAATATAGAATTATATCATTTGGGGTGTCAAATGATATAATAAACACATAGCAGTTTATTTTAAGTCATGAAGGAAGAATAATGTTGGAGGAATATGTTGCAGGTACTGTAGCGGTGGCGGTACTATACCAGGTACTGTAGCAGCATGGGTACTGTAGCAGTACTATTCATCGAGGGGTCCTTTGGGCCAAAAAATGGGCTTTCTAGCCCAGTATGCAGGCCACATGGACATGGGCCTTCGTTCTATATAATGGGTCACCCTCTACCCAGTCTAAAGAGGTCTTTTCTTTAATAATAAATTGAGGCTTCATCCCCAACCTTTAAAAAAATAAAGTTGGAGGAATAATAAAAGAAAATATCCAGATTAAAGAAAGACACTAGAAAACATTACTTTATATGCTTCATAGGGATTGACATAAAAATATAATGTAATGGAAAACAAAAAGTCATTCAGATCCCTAATAATAAGTAATTTAAATATTGAATTAAAAAAAGAACCATATTATAATGATAAAAATATGAAGATACAAATAGAGGGTGATATAGCAGATGAACATACAGATGGAAATAAATAGGAAACAAATTGTTACCTTGAGTCATGAATTGTTTCATTCAATCCCCCAAAGTCTAGAATAATTAATTTATATTTATTTATTACTTTTTGAGAAAATTACAAAAAAATAAAATGGTAGAAGTAATTTATTAATATTTTTTATTCATATATTAAATTAATCTTGGTCATGTGAACAATTTTGAGGGTTTTTCATTCAAGACTAGAAATCTTCTTTGATGTAATGGTACAATTTTGGTATCACTATAAAATAATTAAATAATATTTATAAATTTCATGGTAGAGTGTCCATGTGATTTCATATGTAGGGGATTTAAATCATTAAAAAAATTACCAAAAAGTCCAAAATTATCAACCATTTAATTGTATGATGTATCTGGATGGTAATTTATTTTGACTATTTACATTTAATATCATCATTATTATGCATATTATTTAATTCAAGAATGAAATTCTAGGTATTATTTTTTTTTTATTTTTAGTGTATTAAATCATAAAATCTATTTTTCTGACTTTTTATGATTTTCATAAATGATGAATAAAAAATCATCCTTCATATACATTGTTGAAAACCACATAATATGAATATTATTTTTATAAATGAGTTAAAAATAAGAAAAATAATTACAATATAAGATTTATGAAAAAGATTATAGTATAATAAAAATATTATTATGTGTTTACATTTAGTGATCTTGTATTTTATATAAGGGGTATAAGGAGAATCAGAATGAGAAGACATGGGTTATGAAACCCTTACTATTATTTTTGAAACTATTCTTTTATATTGATTCTATAAACATTATAAGAATTAATTTTATATTGAAAAGGGTTTTGAGTGCCTGGATAATGGATATTTTAGGGTGAATTTTTTAGAGATTTTACAATGGAAAGGGATTAGAAAGTGAGAAAAAGGGGGTGGTGGAGGGGTGTTTATATAGCCATGGGGGTATCTATGAATAAGATATTATTTAATTCTTTATTTGGGCTCAAAACTATGAATAGTGCTGAATGATCTGAATTTTTTATATATATTTATTAAAAATAAATTTTTTATCATTATTTTAGATTTCCCATAACCAAAGTGTCATGAAAATATTTTATTCAATCCAAATATTCCAAAATAGGTTTTTATTAAAATAAAATATAACCTAATAATCTAATGCTAGTTTATCAGTTTGGGAATTATGTATATTATTTTTCAAAATCATTTTTATATTCACGAATCAACTCTGAATTTATTAATTTTTTTAATAAATTGTTATTTCATATTTATATCTGGATGATGTAATAAAACTCACTCTATAAGTAAAGAGGATATTATTAATATTAAATAGTAATATATTTTTGTAAAAAAATACTAAAAATAAAACCTATGAACATTTTAGTAGTCTTATTAAAAAATATTCTTTCGTATTAAATAATTTTCTAATCCTTGTAATTTTAAAATTTAAATTTAATATATTTATAAATATTTAATTATATAAGTTATAAAAACCATTATTAAAATTTAAAAATATATTTATTCATTTTGTTGTATATTTTTATAAATCCTTTTACATGGTTGTAATATTCATAATTAATTATTTAAATAATATTTTATAAGTTTTAGTTATGTTTTTCTTTCAACAGTGGGGTTACTAATTAAATGGTTTATTTTTATTACAATGGTTAGTTATTATTCAAATAGATTGATAATAAATATACTTCCATAAAATAAAAATAATAAATTTTTTATAATTCATTCACACATAATTTCAAGGAAATATATATTTAGATTACAAAATCCTATTCATATTGCTAAATATGTTTCCTTTTTGTAAGGTTAGATGTGTCTGTGATGTTTCATAGAGACTAAAACCCTATGAATTTGTTAATTCTTATTTATTATTTATTTATTTCTATTATCCCATTGAATAGTTTTTAATTATATCAAGAATATTTATATTTTAAATGGAATTTTATATGTTGATAAAATAAAATGGTTTTAATTTTTTATGTTGTTTATAGGATTTGAATATTACAATATATGTAAATGTGAAACGAATAAATTTTGAGAAAAAAATTTATCACATTTGGAAATTCATGGTGATTATATCCCTAGATATAAAGTCTTATATAATTGAAAGAAATTTTTTAGTGTGATAATACTAGGTTAGTCATTCACCTATGGGTTACCCAACTAGGTTGGCAGAAATATTTTCATTTCTTCATAGTTTATAATCATCCACGTGTTAATGTATTAGAGTTTCATGGATCATTGAGTTAATGAAAATTGTGGATGTTCCTTCTATTTATATAGAAAAAACTATTCACATAAATGAAAAGGAACCTCCTATAATTGATACAAGAAATAATTATAAGAATTAATAAAAAGGTATTATATCCTTAGTATTAGATTTATACATTAAAACATTGGTCATAATTTAGTCTTAAAAGAAACCAATAAATATATAGAATAAAATAGTTAATCTATAGATTTTCCCATGACATAAAGGGTATCCACCTTATACAAGGTAAACCATTCAGTATGTGAGGAGTAATCTCTTGGGGAGTCCAAATGAAAGAGACCTCATTAAGATAAAATAACTAATCTTACATTAATTTGTAACATGATCTAGGTTAAATTCCATATTTAGAACCCAACATGTTGGTTAATAGAGGAACTAATATTGAGAAAAGTTATTAAATTAATGATTTCAATAATAATGATTTTTAGTAAGATCTAGTAAACTAAATAGTTAGTTTTGAAGGTTGAAATTTCTTTCTATCAATGTTTTGATATTATTTTTTTACATCATGTGAATGTTTTTACCATTTACAAGGAAAATTACTCCCTCCCCTAGACATATAATAATGTTAAAATAATAAAATTCCACATTACATCAATCATAAAATTATAAAGTTACTACATTTTACAACTTAAGGGATCTAGTAGAAAAAACCCTTATCTTGCAAGCACTCCCAGATTTGAAATCTAAGAGGGCTACTAAGGGTGACGGTAATTCATTACATATATATGTTTAAGTAATATCATAATTTATAACAACCTAATGATCTATATATTTTTTATAACAGTAGATCCCATCATATATCTGGAAAAAAATCCCACATATTGTTTTCATGATGATATATTAAAAACAAACAATATTAAAATAATAAAATAAATGACCTCATCAATGCTTTTGTTTGAGGTAAATCCTTCACTAATTGACCATTTAATGGTGTATAATCCCAATATATAGGATGTGGATGATTAAAAAAAAGAGTAAAATTTATAATAGTGGGTGAAAAGTAATAAATCCTAGAAAAACATCCAAACACCAATCAACCAATCACCATTGGTTGAGATTATTAATATAACGACCCAATGTTTTATCAATAGAATTCCGTTAATAAAATTATGCCTTTTAGTATAATGATATTATGGAACATAGTGAAATATCCTAATAATAAATAATATTCTACCATTTGACCTAATATTTCCACTTCTGTGTCATGAATTTCGAAAATCTGACATCCACGGTTGCGTTCAAGGTGTTTTTTGGGGTCTGATGGAACAAAATTATTTTTTTGGTGAATTGTAGCATACCCTTATGAATAGTAACCTACCCATATGAATAGTAATACAAACCTTATGAATAGTGAATCGAACAAAAGAATAGTATCCTCACCCATGAATGTATAAATAATATTTAGGTATCTTACAAGTGATAATATGATTGTAGTAAAAGTATTGATATTTTTGTAAGTAATAAATAATTAATTACAATTAATTAAATAATTTAAAATAAAATGTATTATCCTAAAATGTGTTCATAAATTTACAATTTTATACCTTTTGGTTTTATGATAACTTTATATGTCCTTATGTAATTTTTGAAAGCATTATAAAATCAGATATAGTTTTAAAATCGGAATTTTTATAATAAATTATGATTTTAGTTAAAAAAATAAAATTTATCATATATAAAAAATTATTTTTGAAAAATGGATTTCATTTTTTCTTTCTAAATATCAATGAATGGTTTGGGTGAATTTTTTATGTTTTTATAAAATACATGAATCTTTAATTAATAGTAAAGTACAATAATTTACCACATATATACATCATAAGTTAAATGCACTATTCCTAGAATAATAGCTTAGGTAAGAACCATTTGTTTGGAATCACATGCATATATTACTATTTATGGTCATGTATTCATCAATATTTCTTGTCTTATGTAAAAATAATAAACTAATGATTAAAATAATAAGAACACCCTCCTCCCCTCCATTATAAAAACCACCCACACACCCCTCTTCTCTTCACACCTCTCAACCCTAGTTCCTTGCCTAAATTCTCCTCAAATATCTTACCACAATCCTCCCCCACATCTTTTATCCCATGTTCTCCTCAAAATAACAAATATTCTCCCAATAAGAGGCCATCAAGAATGATTAATTTAAGTGGTACATTCCTCTTTTTAATTCTTTTACTTTCTTTTGAAGTAGCATTGTTTTCTTTTATATCCTTACTTATCCTCATCAAAATATTATGAAAAATCCAGTACCTTACTTGTACTAAGATGCTGTTAGGATAATTTAATAAGTATTTATCATCTCTTCTTTACCCTTTTTTTATATTATAAATGAAAACATCATATGTGATGTGTTAATTCATCACTTTCAAGGATAAAGTTTTTTCAATTTCTATTACGTTCGTAAATTATTTTCATAAAACTTTATTATGGTTTAATAGGAATATAATATATTTATTATGTCTCATATATTATTCAAGAATATTTTTTTATGTATTATTTTCATTTATAAAACAAAATGCTTTCATTGTGATAAAAAACCACCAATTCACCAAAAAGGTTGTCACTAATGTTTTATATAATGGTTAAACATCACTTGAAGTAACCCAATTAAACTTACATCCATGTGACCCTCTAGAATTTCAATAATAAAATATAACTCAAATTATGGATAACCATATTCATTTACATGATTATCCATTCATGTATATAAGTAAACTGATCACGAAACAAGTGTACCCTGACAATGAAATTGACCCTCTTAACCCAAAAAAAATCAATGAATGAGAATAAAAAGTTTATAATAAATCCATTACAAGTAAAATATTTTCTTTAATTATTAATTAATGAATCTAATTTTATTATTCAGGTAATTAATTTCAAGTTGACAACACCTTCGGACTTAAGGTAAGAAATTCTACCTGAACCTCATTTATTATTTTAGGTTTCTCTATATTTTGTTTTACCTAAATAAGGTTTTCTATCATATTTATGTACATATTATAAATGTTTTGTACATACTATAAAATAATATATCAAGGTCCATTAATCATTATATTTCAGTGATATGCATGTTTTTAAGTGGTTCCCTCCTTCATAATTCCTTATAAGCAAACCCATTAAAGGGAACATCCTGAATTCTCACATTTTTCATGTGCACTCTAAAATATGTTTTAAGCCAACATTATTTTTAAAAAATGAGTATTTTAATTATGAAATCCTTGCTGGTTCACATCTAGTTATATATAAAATATTATTCAATTTATTTTTTTAAGTAATCTTTGATATTCTCATTAATTTGTACTAAAATGTTTTATTTCTAATGTTTATTAAATTCTCATTTTTCATGTTATCACATAAAATTGTCATCACATATAATGATATATTCATATTATACCTTATGAATTTACATGCATGAACTAATTCATTTCCATCATGGAAACTTTTATGATACTCCAATTTGTTATTCTATAGGATATGATTATGATACCCAATTTATACCATGGGTAACCCTCATGTTTATATATGATTGATTATGAATGATTCTATATGTGGAAATAATATTCATGAACATGTTATAATGGGTGATCCAAGATAGCACTCCAATTCATTAGGTAAAGGTGAGTATCATGAGATGTTATGTGAAATAGTCTTGACGGCAAGCCTTGACACATGCTACCATGTGAAATGGTCTTTCAAGTTAGCCTTGACTTGTGATTCCATATGCAACTCTCTTGGTGGTTAACCATGGCGTGTTCTCATAGAAGTGAAATGAGGGTTTAATTGTGCTAAATTCATGTTTTATGTTTCTTCCCAATTACTATTATTCCATATTTATATGATCACGTGTTTATATGTTATGGTTTCATATATTCCATGCCTTTTATTTTCATTGTGTCATGCCTTATAACGCATGTACTAAACCTTTATTCTCATGCTTATTCCATTACTAGAATTATTATCTCACCCCTTTACTCAAGTTATCCCCAGGTTATGTTGTTCTAATATATGGGCACAATGGAAGTTAAGATCTCTATATGAAGATTAAATAAATAAATGATTTATATTTTTAGTTTTATATACCCATTCTTCAAAGGCCCTAGAAATTATGATCCTTTTCCTTTATTATGATGTTTAATTGGGCTTGGAATCATGTAATGATATTTGTAAAAGGCTAGGGTCGCTATATGTGGCATCATATGGTGTTCTAGTAATTTTTTGATATTAGGACTAGAGAGCATTATTAGGAACCATATTGATGAGACTATCATATAGGAAGGTTCGGGTAGATCCCTTTCATTGAAAAACAAAGAAAATACATCCCTATCTGGATAAAAACAGGTAGAGTTTCCTTTGGCATTGATGTATCTAGGGTTGAAACTCGAAAACCCCACATTGAGCTAGACTCGATTGGGAATAGGATCACGACAACAGGCTCTGATACACTCATGGTTTGAAACTCTCAGGGGATATGATTTGATAAATTCATGAGATTAGTATGAATCGTTATTAAGGGGAAAAATACCATAAGAATATATGTTTGGAAAAAGAACATGGATAACCTATATTAAAACCTAGGGAATCACAAGTTTGGATATAGGTTTCATCTATGAGTTTATCCTTTTATGTTTAAATTTTCATTTTTATGATTATTAGATAAGTATTTAATCACCCCTAATTATATATTCTTTGTCATAGATAATTTATGGATATAGTAAAACACATGCCAACAAACAATTTTATAGGAAATGTAATGATTTCCCTAATAATATACTTGTTATGATAAAAAAAGTTTCTCAAAACATCATGACAATACTTGATCATCTGGCTCAAGTTATGAATAACAACATGAATCTAGTGGAACTCCCTCCTCCTCCAAGAAAAGATAATGTTTCTGTAGAATTATTTATGTGGAAACGGCCTCCAATTTTTAGTGTATCTTCTGATACCCTCCTCACAAAACAGTGTATTTGATTCAATAAAAAGATATTCTCTACCTTGTAGTTCTCATATGAAGATAATGTTGTACCATTAGTAAATTTTTTTGATGTTAAAGCTGATCAATGGTAGACAATTATCAAAAATATGAAGTCCAAGAATAAAATTGATATCATGGATTAGGATAAATTAATTAAAAATATTTCCCAATATATATTCCTCAGGCCCTCAATTTCAAGATGGAAATGTAGTTAGTCGGACTTAAGTAGAAGGAACATTAATCCATCAAGGCGTATGAAGAAATCATTCCAAGGGATGAAAGGTATGCCTCAATATTTTCCATTAACACATAAATCATGGTGGATCTATTCTTTTTCAGGCTAAAGATGATTCTATTAAATTATTTGGTGATTCGAGACTTTTATAATTATGAGGTGATTTTCAATTACTCCCTCAAGGTTGAAATGGATATCGGAGACTTGCAATAGTCACATGGAGTCTAATATGGGTGGTTTGTAAAATAAATTCCATGATGGAAGGGATATAAAACATCCCATGTGTCAAAATTGTGTGAAGAAGCATCCTAGGAACTGTCTAAAGGGAACATTGAATTATTTCAAATATGGAAAAATGGGACATCGGGCTAACAACTATCGAAGGGATATGAAGAATCCCACTAATGTTGATTATGAAAGGAAGGTTCATATTAATACTCATATAGTGTTGTAGTGTTACAACTACAAGGAACATGGGTATTATGTAAAAAATATCCCTAAGATGAGAGTTTTCAGATGCAATCAACAACAACGACCAAGGCAACAGGGAATGGATTATTCTATCACTACTATTAAGGCAGAGACTAATAATGATGTGGTGATATGTTTGTTAGTTATTCATTCCTGAATTGTGAACATACAATTTGACTCTGGTTCTACTCATTCTTTCATACCATGAATGTTTAGTAGAACTATTCAAACACCACCTATATATTTTAAAGATACGTTCTCTGTGAGAATAGTGAATGTGTATATTATTGCATCCAAGGTTTATAACTCCTCCATAGTTAACTTGTGTGGACTGAACCTCCCAAAAAATCATTTCTTACTTCCTTTAGTGGAGTATAATGTTATCTTGGGCATAGATTTTCTATCTTTATACAAATCCAACATCAACTATTAGGAAATGGATATAACTATTTATATCCTGAAGAATCCTCCAATTATTTACATGTGTAAGGAGGAAGATGAATATCCTTTATAATCATAGTCTCATGATGGTATATTACATCCTTATGATAAATCAAGTTTATCTCAAATTATTGAGATGGGGTAGATGATTATTCTTGAAGATATTTCCATCATTAAGGATTATATAGATGTATTATCTAAATTTTTTTGGGGTATTCCTCCTAATATAGAGGTTGATAGCTTAATTAAATGTATTTTTGGATCATTTCTTATATCAAAGACACCATATAGAATGGCCACCATAGTGCTAGAAGAGATCAAGAATCATTTACAGGAGTGTTTGGAAAATGGTTTTATATGTCAGAGTGATTCACCATGGGGTGCGCCAGTCCTATTCATTAAGAAGAAGGATGGATAAATGGGCCTATTCATTGATTATCATGATCTAAATAAAATCATGATAAAGAACAATTATCTTCTGCCATGAATAGAGTAACTATTCAATCTGCTTCGTCGGGACATTTATTTCTCTAAGGTGGACATTTGGTCAGGATGTCACCAATTAAAGGTCAGGAAGGAAGATATTTGAAAAAAATATATTTAAAATGAGTTATGTACACTATTAGTTCATAGTTATTCCATTTGGACTCAATAATTCTCTAGAAAAATTCTTGGATCTAATGAATACAGTCTATTTATTATCTCAAAAAAAATCAATTGTCTTTATTGATGATATTCTATCGTATTCCATGATCATGAAGGAAAATGAGGATCATTTGAATACTATGTTAAAGACTTTGTGAAGGGATAAGTTGTATGAATAATAGAGTAAATGTTAGTTCTGGATGGAGGAAGTATCAGTCTTGGGAATGTTATCACCTGTAATTGAATACTTATAGAACCTTCATTGACAAATTCAATTGATGAGTGGCCCATGAAAATATCTATAACATAGATCCATAGATTCCATGGTCTATATAGGTATTACTGATTATTTTTGGAGAATATTTCATCATTTTCAAACCCAATGACCAATATGACATTGAAGGTGGTGATGTTTGACTGGACTCAAGAATGTGAGGAAATATTTAAGGAGCTCAAAAAGATGATTATCACTACGCTAGTAGTCACACTCCTTACAAGTGGAGAATACATTGTGGTGTACAGTGATGATTCATCGAAGGGATTAGGCTGTGTGTTGATTAAAAATGATAATGTGATAGCCTACGCCTCAAGGAAGCTGAAAATACAAGATTCAAACTATCCTATGCATGATCTGGAGTTGGCAGCTATGATTTTTTCCTTAAAAATATGGCGGTATTATCTCTATGGTAAGAAGTGTGAGATATATACTGATCACAAGAGTCTAAAATATATATTCACCTAAAATAATCTTAATATGTTCCATAAAATATGGTTATATCTCATCAAGGATTATGACTGCTCAATCTATTACTATCCTGATAAGGAAAATAAGCTGTAGGATGCTCTAAGTAGAAAGGATCCTTCATGTTTATCAATGATTAGAATCGAGATGGATCTAATATTTTTATATTTGTAGAGGATAAACATTTGAATCATCAAGGGAGGTACATCATCATTCCTTTATCAAATTATTTCTAAACTTTCCCTCATTGGGAAAATAAAGGATTCTCAAAGAAAAGATGTGGAAATTTAGAAAATGGTTGAAGCTATCAGAAATTGTAAATCCTAAGAGGTAAATATTGATGATAAAGGAGTTGTAATATTTGGGTTGTGATTATGTGTACCATCTAATCTAGAGTTAAATAAAAAAAATTCTAAATAACACACATAGATTAACCTTCTCAATTCACCTAGGGAGAACAAACATATATCGAGATCATAGAGAGAACATTAGGTGGGATAATATGAAGGAGATTACTGAGTAAACATCAAAGTTCATGGTGTGACAAAAATCAAAGGATGGAAAACAAAAGTATTATGGTATGATGCAACAACTACCCATACCAACATGGAAGTGGGAGAAAATCACCTAGAATATTTTTTCTAGACATACAACGACATCTAAAAGTAACAATTCTATATGGGTCATTATGGATCATCTTAAAATGACAAATACCTTTATTTTAATTCATTGGAATTATCATCGGATCATCCTTCATGGATATATGTCAAGAAAGTTGTAAGGATGAATGGAGTACCAATATCTATTGTATCTGGTCAAGATCTGAGATTCACCTTAATGTTATAGAAAATTCCTTAACATGCTCTAAGCACTGGACTGAACATCAGTACAACCTATCATCCTCAAACTAAAGAGAAATATGAGAGAATTATTCAGATGCTAGAAGATATATTGAGGACATTTTATATAGACATTAATGGAAGATGGGACCGATATCTTCCACTGGCTGTATTCTCCTACAACAATAGTTTCCACTCCATCATCTGAATGGCACCATAAGAAGCCATTTATAGAAAAAGGTGTAAAACAAAAATGTGTTTGGATGAATTCAGGGAGTGTAAGCTATGAGGACCCGAAATGGTCAATGAAATGGTGTAGAAGGTTAAAACCATTCATCATCACATTAAGGAATTACAATGTTGAAAAAAGTGTTTTGCAGACAATCATTGACGAGACCATGAGTTCAAATTTGGAGATATGATATTTCTTTCCATATCTCCATTGAAAAAGGTCATGAGGTTTGAGAAGAAAATAAAGATAATCCTTAGTACATAGGCTCCTTCAAGATCCTTTATTTAGTAATTGTTGTGGCCTATTAACTGGAACTTTCACCTACCGTGTCTAAAGTTCACAATTTTTCCCATGTAACCCTCTTAAGAAAGTATATACTAGATCCTTCACATGTACTGCCTTCAGAGGTGGTAGAGTTCAAGAATGATCTTCCATACAAGGAGTAGCCAGTGAAGATCTTGGATCGTAGAGATAAAGTTCTATATAACAAGACTACTCACCAGTCAAAGTACTATGGTGGAGTCATAAGTACGATGAGGAAACATGAGAACTAGAGGAAGCAGTGAAGGAAAAGTACATTCACATATTTATGTCTTGGAATGTAGAATGAAATTTCAAGGGAGAAATTTCATAAGTGGGGAAGAATGTAATGAAACATGTTTTTTCAATGGTATTACATTCTTATAATTATGCATTATAGTATAATGACATCAGGAAACACAATGACCTATCATGATTCTACTTACTATGTGACCATTAAACATAATTTCTCCACATATGTTTCTTGTATTTCAAAAATCTCACATACACTATTGTGTTCAATGTGATTTTTCATTTCTGATTGAACCGACATAATTTTTTTTGAATAGTAACCTTCCCTTAAGAATAGTAACCTACCACTATGAATAGTAATATGACCCTTGTGAATTGTAAATTGACTAAAAGAATAGTAATCTCACCCTTCAATGTATAAAAATCATCTTCTTATAGGTGATAATATGACCATAGTAAAAGTATTGGAATTTTTGTATGTCATAGATAATTAATTAAAATTAATTAATTAATTTAAAATGAATTTTTATTTTCCTGATTTTTGTTCATATATTTAAAATTTATGTCTTTTGGTTTGATTATAATATTATAAGACCTTATTTAATTTTTGAAATCATTTTTTAATCAGTTATAGTTTTAATTCTATATTTTTGAAGTAAATTATGAATTTAATTAAAAATTAAATGAATCATATATAGAAAAAAATTTTGAAAATTGGATTCCTTTTTTTTAGCAAGTCAAAATATATTTTGGGTGAATTTTTTGGAATTTTCTAAAATACATGAATTTTTTATAAATAGAAAAATATAATAATTTACCTTATATATACATTATAAGTCAAATGCATAATTCCAGGAATAATCGATAAGGTAAGCACCCTTGGTTCCAAATAAAATTAACATATTTCTATTTATGGTCATCAATTCATCAATATTTATTGTCTTAAGTAAAAATAATTAACTATTGTTTATAATATTAGGAAAACCCTCCTCCCCTCCACTATAAAAACCACCCACACTCCCATCTTATCTTCATATCTCTCAAGCCTTGTTCCTTTCCTAAATTCTAGAAAAATATCTCCCCAATATCCTCCACCATGTCCGGCCGCCCTTGGTCTGCTCAAAATACCAAATCCTCTCTCTTTAAAAGGATCTCAAGAAAGATTAATTCAACACGTAAATTAATCTTTTCAATTTTTTTCTTTTCTTTTCAAGTTCCTTTATTTTCGTTTCGATCCTTTCCTCTCCCAATACAAATATTATGAAAACTACAGTACCTTAAATTTACTATAATTTTTTATGATAATATAGTAAGTAATTACTATCACTTCTTTACCCTTATTTTATATTGGGAATAAAAACACCATACGATATGTTTTAATTAATCACATTCAAGGACGATGAGTTTTCAATTTCTATTACCATCTTCATTTCTGGTATTGAAACCATTATTATTTTTGAACCAGACTGCAATATATTTATTATGTCTCATTTATGGTTATGTAATCTTTTTTAACACATTGTTTTGATTATAATAAAAAATTTGTTCATTGTGATAAAAAACTACCAATTAACCCAAAAGGTTATCACTAAAGATTTATATAATGATTCAACTTCACTCCAACTGACCAAATTAAATTTTCAACCATGTAACCATATATTTGTTCAATAATAAAATATTGCTCCTACTCTATACAACAATCATGATTTTACATGATTATTTATATATGTACACAAGTAATCCCATAATGAATCAAACGAACCCGGACAATGAAATTGATCATCTTAACCCATAAAAAAGGAAATAAATGAAGTTAAAATGTTTATAATAAATCAATTACATGTAAAATAGTTTTGGGAGTTATTAATTAATGAACCTAATTTTATTATTCAGGTAATTAATATCATGTGGAGAACACCTTTATAATTAAGGTAAGGGATTCTACCCCAACCTCCTTTGTTCCTTTAGGTTTCTCTATCTTTCTTTTTTCCCAAATGAATGTATCTTTTATCTTTATTGTTATCTTATATAATATATGTAAATGATTAAAACACATTTATCATGATCCATTCATCATTCTCCTTCAGGCATATACTTGTTTTTATGTGGTTCCCTCATAAATATTTCCTGACAAGCAAACCCGTTAAAGAGAACTTCCCAGATTCTCACCAAATTTCATGTTAATTTTAAAATATGTTTAAAAATACCATTATTTTCATAAAACCATACTTTTTATTATGAAACATTTCTTGGTTTATTACATTTTTATATAAAATATTACTCCCTTTAATATTTTAAGTGATCTTTGATATTTTCCTTAATCCGCACTAAAATGTTTTAATTATAATGTTTCTTAAATGCTCATTTTTCATATTATAATTTAGAATCGTCATCATTTAACATGATATGCCTATTATGAATTATTAATGTCCATTCATGATCTAATTCCATTCCTTAAAGGAATATTTTATGATACTCTCATTTGTTATGTTTTATGACATAATTATTATACAAAATTCTTACCATAGGTAACCCTAATGTTTATATATGATTGATTATGTATGATTTTATATGTGAACAGAATATTCATGAACATGTTATGATGGGTTTACCCTGATAAACCTTCAATTAATTGAGTAAAGTTGATTCTCATGAGATGTTATTTTCAATGGTCTTGGCAGTTACCCTTGATCAGCGATACAATGTGAAATGATCTTGGTCGTCGACCTTTACTTGTCATCTTGGTCGTCGACCTTTACTTGTCCTACCATGTGGAATGATGTAGGTGGTTAACCATGAGTTGTGATCTTCTAAGTGAAAATATACTTTAATCATGATAAAATTATGTTTTATTTTGATTCCACATTACTATGAAAACATGTTTATATGATCCCATGATTATATATTATGATTCCATATATTCCATGCCTTCTATTTTCATTATTCCATTCTTCTGACCCGTGTGCTAGATTTATTCTTATGATTATTCCATTACTGGGATTCTTAGCTCACCCATTTTTCATGTTATCCCAAGGTTATCCTATGCCGATGTATGAGCACAATGGAATTTAGAAGCTCAATATGAATATTAAATAAAGATATGTTTTATATTTTCATTTTTGTGACTAGTCTTCAAACACACTATACTTTACAATCATTTACTTGTATTATGATGATTAATCATGCATGATATCATGTAAGGATATATGTAAAAGGACAGGTTTTTTATAAGTTATATGTTTAATCACCAACACTATTTGTTCATATCCATCATTGATAGTTACTTTTACTAACATAAAATTTATTTTATGATCATGGAAATTATCATTTAATCTAGAATAAATTTAAGCTAGATTTATTGTTCATGTCCTTATAGATGTTAATGGATAAAAAATCATTAGAGTGGTCTATATAAGAAATGGATTTAGAGGAGGAGAAATCTTGGATACATTCTCTTATCAATATAAATTAATATGTTATAGTGAAATTTTTATCACACCCAAATGAATTAAAGGATAACATAGTAGTGGTGTAGATTAAGTTGGAGAACACAAAAAAGTAGAGGTATTATTTGATAATAGATGTAGAGTAACTACACATAAAAAGTGTGATATGATATTAAACAACCAAAAAATCTATAGTGAATGATTGAATATTCTCATCAATAATTGACTATATGAGATCATTTAATATTAAAATTCCTTAGGTAATCATATAATTTTTTAAAAAAATAATTTTACTCTTATTAATATATTTCATTTAGGGACTCCAAATTAATGATTTTCCTCCTCATTTAATGATCAATAAAATGATCATTCTCTTCAATTTTAATTTATTTCATTTGAAGGAAAAAGACCAAAGGTGATGAAAAATCCTAAATCATATGGAAATTACTTAAATGAATAAGTGATATTGATAGGGGATAACTCAAGGTTAGTCTAAAATATATAGTGTTTTAATAAAATTGTATAGACATGTTATATCCTCTAAATGGGATATTATATAAAATCTCATATATATTATATGTAAATTAGACCATGTCATATTTTACAATATGTTTATATCTTACAGTATGATAAGAATGAAAAAAATAATGAATATCATGTGACATTGTTTTGACATATCAGAAGGACTATTACTTGGTAACAAACACTACCTTAGAATATAAGGGAAATATTAAATTATTAACATAAGTTTATTTCATTGGAAATCATTAGATAAGTTATTTCATAAGCTAAATAACTTTTCACGAGTTATTCATTACTGCAATTAATGCATAGCTAGATATAGTATTGACTCAAATGTTTTAAACATACGAGTTAATGAGTATTAGAATCCTAGTTGATATGTAAAGGACTGCCATGCCATGATTATATGATATTTTCCCTACTAATTCTCCCAATTATTCCCTCTCCCTCCTCCTCCTTTACATAATGAGGCACTCACTTCTCATGGTAAGAATACGAAACCCACCTAAATGTTGAGGGACTTTTGTTACCCATGGATATATAGTGGATAAGGGATTACATCAGCTATATTTGAGTGGTATTCATCAAGATCATATATTTAAGATAGATTTTTTTGTTTCAATAGATGATTTAAGGTACATGAAACATTTTCCTTATTTTATTATTACATGGTTTTTGGTATTTTTGCATGATAGATCTTATTAATGGGTTTATAATTACATCCACTATATATATAAAGAGGTAAACTATCATAAAAAACATGGACATGTAATTATATAATTGAAAAGGCTTTATATTTTGGGAATCATACATATGATGAATAATATATTATATGTATTGGATTCCATATTCTCAATCATTATATACAATTGATATTTGTAAGGTCCCTAGTCTTTTGATTTGTGATATCATTGTCTACTATTCGGCCATTAAATATTATATGGAATATCATATCCATTAATTCAGTGAAAATTCACTAGTTTATGAAATGTAATTGTGTACAATATATATTCTCCTAATGTATAATGGTTTGAATGGATTCCAAAAAACAGAGTATTTTTTTATAATTATGATATAAAGAATATTGTTAAATATGATTGTCTACTTTCTAGATTCAGGTTAATCCTACACAAGGCGTATCATAAGTTTTGATTATACGCAAAAATATTAATATTACTCAAGGAATAAATATTTATTTTGATATGAAATAGACATCATATTTTTCATTGTTATATAGTGTTCCATGAAGTTAGTTCTATGTAGGCCATCATAGTGGTAATTTTTATCACACATAGGCACTTATTTTTAATATTAATGTTATTCCACAATATATAGTAATAAAATAAATTCATGGGTCATGGATTTAATCCCATTTGGACCATATCCTCTTGGAAGATTCCTACATAAATCATTTTACGTAGTGTTTAATTTCACAATAGCTCAATATCATAAACAACAAAATGTCAATATCCTATAGTAATTACTATGCATGATGTATATGTCAATTTCTTCTTACACAAACTGGATAGTATCTACTATAGCATATTCTAAAAAGTTCCCAAATTTTTATCTACATGAACCAATTCATCTATTAAGATATATTGTATAACATTCATTAAGATATAATACAAAAATAACATTTCTCAAAATTCAATTAGGAATTTAATTTTATAATACATGAATTTTTATGAATTATGTTAAAAGTTATTATAGGATAATTATTAATTTTTTAATTTTTTATAAATTAATTAATTGTATATTGTTTATTATTAATTAACTTAGTCTTTAGGAATAATTTATGAAATAAATTTCCATAATATTAATTTTTTATGTTTAGAAACATATAAAAATTATATAGAATGATTTATAATTTATATATGAATATTTTCTATGGAAATTATAAGGGTAGTTTGTGAGGTGTTTTTAAATTACAAAATGTATCTAAAATATAATTTCATATCTATTTAAAATTATGAATTATTCATTATTAATTAATTTTTATATTTCAGATTAAAGTCATTATTTAAGAGATTATTTAAACCATGTCAATGTATGTTTTGAAAATGTTGATATAATCATGGTTTAAATTATACATATGTGATATTTAGATTGTACAAAAAGTTCATATAATAGATTTTGGATATAAATTGTTTATATTTTACTAAATATCATATATTTAATGTAAATTAAATATAATAGGAAAATATAAATGCATTAATATTGGGAATAAATATAAAATTTTAATATTTATTTAATTATGGGTTTTCCATAATGAATAGATAAATTATTAAATTATTAATTTTAAATTTATTTATGAATTTTTCATAAATTATTATCTTATATTTAAATACATGAATTAATCATTTATTTACTATTACCAATTAACAAGAAATGGATTTAACTAAACGATGGAAATGAAAATAAAACATCCCAAAATATTAATAATGAAAAATAGATATTTAGATTACAATATGAGGTTTGGTGATCTTTTACGAACAAATAATATAGTTGACATAAGTATATTAATGAAAAAATAGTGACCCAACTAGTACTAAGAATAATTTAAATTCCTCATAATGCTCCAAGATACATCTTTATTTTGAATTTTCAATCTTTAAAAAATAAATATTCCAACCCATTTAATTCCAAGGGGAATAAATATTTTGATTCTATTGTGAAGACATATTATTGATGATCTTGTGTTTTGAAAAAACATTTAACTATACTGGAAGATAATTAATAATGATTCAAAAAATGTGAAAACAACTACCCCACTGAAATATAACTATATATCATAAAAATATTATCAATAGATGAGTGACTTAGTTTAAATTTGAAACAATGCTTTAATGAAATTTCCTACAAGCCTATAAAGATTTATAAACATTGTATGATAATTGATCTAGTTGTCTTCATCCTTAATTTTTACTTGTGTTGAGTTATGAGATTTTATTAAGTAATTTAATATGAATTGTACATGTTAGGTGTAATAAATATGATGAAGTTGAGATATGTATTTTGTAATGTATCCCTAGGAAGTGGGACTTTAGGTTGCGATGATCACATTCTTGGACGCTTATGCCTTATCTTGAATAGTGAAAGTTTACTATCTAGGGATCTAGGATTAATCATGTGTAGGTTATTAATATCTTATAATTCTAATAATTTATTTATTGGGTTCCATGTAACCTGTGAATGGTATATATTTATTAGATGACTAATTGGGAAAAAGTTATACACTAAGAGGTGGGGAGAATTAGTTTAGGTGTCCAATAATCAATTTTTTATATACATTAATATCACTTGCGCATCCATCACTGTTAGGTAAGGATTAATTTTCCCCCTCTATAGATTTTTTTTCTTTCAAATAGTCCTAATTAACACACACACACACACAATTGTCATTATGATTTATAAGGTTCACTATTCAAAATCAAATGCAAATTCTTGGAATGATATTGGTTCCAATGAGATCATATGATAAAAAAGTATACAAATGTGAATATATTTGGGTTTGTTTTATCATCATACTAATTATTTATGCATAATATAGTCCACAAAATCTAATTGATTCCTCATTATATCATCCTAATAGTTTACCATGAACTGTAATAACAACAAGAATGTGTGATATTTGTTGATACTCCTATGAAATTATCATGGTGATTCTTCTCCACAAATTTATCTTGTTAATTAAATTATAAAGCATCATGTAATGTATTATTCAATGATTATATGAAAATAGAAACACACACATGTTCCTTCTATATTCCTATCAATTGCAGGATCATTGTGATTTTTTTTATTAGAAGAAAGACATATTTAATCCTCTTAATTCAATAAAAATATAATATATATAGAAATCAATATTCATCTTGATCTTCATCATCTAGTGAAAACACATTACTCGTCATATTTTTTCTTCATCTGCATCTGAAAACATCAGTGCACAATAACCGGAACTGATTATTCTTTATTTACATAAACACAAAATATTTTCTATAATTGAATATTGTGTTAGATCTCATTTCCTCATTAACTTCTAAATATATTATATTTTCAAACTATTATATTCATATATATCTATTCATCTCTAATATTTCAGATATTCAATGAATATACTTCAAAACATCTATATTTTTCTATAAGTTACAACTCTAATTTCAAATAAATGGACCAAGTACCCAATTACTGGAGACTTTTCAGCATCTCATTGGAAAATTTAAATCACGCATAATTCCTCCAAAATATCCTCCTTGATATTCATAATATTATACCACCATAACTACCTCAAATAAATTCTATAACTCATTTAAAATGTGAATTTATTCTAAATTAATTCTATAAATGTTTTTTGTAATGACCTTTGAATTTGGAAAAAATCAAGGCCAAGAACCCTAGGAAAATGATTATGAACCATTTAACACACTTCACAAGCGTCACCTATGTCCCAACCTCCTAATATTCATTTTAAATCCTAATATACCATACACCCTTACATAGTGAAATTTTCTGGTCATTCTACCTACAAAATGATGATCATCACATGTGTGGTCACCCGTCACTGGAAATTTTGGCTAGAAACTCCTCCAATCAACAATATCATTCTTTGAACACAATTAAAGTGATTTTTGGAATCCATGTATTATATAGAAATCATATTGAATAATCACTATTTCCACTATGATGTGTTCCAACATATGTAAATAACCATTGGATGTTATATATTCTATGAAAAATTGTCCAATCACAACTTATTCCCCATGGCCTGGTGTATCCATATTTTCCATTTTCACTCGACACACCAAAACATGTGACATGCAGCATTGTCAGCCTAACTGTATGGGATTTCACCAACTCATTTCTACCATGGTCACATAAACTATGGATGTGATCACCTACAACTACTTATATTTGATATGAGGACTAGAATCACACAATGGGGACAACCATAGGTGTGGTATCATTACAGTGTTCCATCATGTCAATAGACTACTAAACAAACCCTAATATATAGTCATTTACTTTCCTAGATTCTACCTCGTGTTATCTATTGTGGGTGTGGAATTCCATGCTTCATAAAAGGAATAATTCATGATAATCCAGTCTTGATATCTACTAAAATGTGGAATATATTAATTGTCATCAACTGTTTTGACTTCAACCAACGATCCAATGATAAAAAAATTTCAAAATCTTTAATCATATAGACATTAATACAATCTCCATGGAAAGCCAAATATAGAAACCAATCTTATATGAATTCAGAACTAAAGAAGAAGAAAAAACATAGGATATACTTTTTATCTAATATTTGTATTGTAATTATTCATAATCAATACATCATAATTACCATTCATCTTCTTCACATTAATTCATTATTCAATATATCAACATAAATAAATGATCATAATTTATTACCAATAATCCATAGTAAATGATAGTAAACCACACACACACGATGTGGGTACACAAACAAATCATTTATACTTATTTTCAATACCATCATACAATAATATATCTATCATTCAATATATTCTCATCAAAATCTTCTCACCAAATTTCATTTTATTTCTCTCCCCCTTTTTCATCAATAATATATTTTTACATTTTATGAAATTATAGAAATGAAATACAATGTATCAAGGAATGTGTATCAATTAACACATAGAAAAGTGAAATTAACAATTCCACTCTTACTCTACTATGTCATGATTGGGGTGTAAAACAATAGGGGTTGATATAGATAAGTAAGTTTTCCACAATAAATTTTACATGATACCAATGAGAAGTAACACAATATAAAATGAATATTCAAGATATATTCAAATTTTATTCAAGCTAAGATATTTTATAGTTATAATTTATATTCATATTCTCCTAAGATATGTCAATCATGAATTTCCAGAATCGGTTGTATGCAAAAAATAAAAAAATTCAAAAATATATGGATTTGATAATATCCTTTAAATTTCATTAAATTTCTAATTTTACATTAATTAAAAAACAACCTATTAATTTTATATTCTTATTTTGATTATTAAGGATGATAGATTAGGATAAATTAACTTTTTCTTGACACCACCTTGAATCAATATCTATAAAATTCATATTTTCTTGAGATAATAATTTTATAGCTTTTCTATCATTATTTACTTGTATCCCCCTTAAGTGAAACACCCCTCAACAAATTCCTAATTTTTAATATAATATTGAATATATTTAATTATATTACAATATATATAATGCACAAAAATTGAATTTTTAAGTGTAATTTCGTATTTAAATACACCCACATCATACATAAGGATCATATTTTCTAATGTATTCATTAGAGAACATATAGGTCACTCTAGGATGAGATATTTGTGTTCTTTTGGTCCAATGGTGGAAAAACTTTATATTACATCATAATGGATGTCTCATTGAAAGGTTTATTCTATTTAATTCTCAATTTTTGTTCAATCAAAAATGTAATCTCATTCTTCAATCTACTAAGATATAGTGATCTGTATTCCTCAATAACTCTCCTTAAGACCATTGATACACTAAAATTACCATTATTTTGTCTGTAAAAACAATACTCAAATGATAACATAAAAAGTGGGACATTATATGTTCCTCAATGTGAACAATAAAGATGAGATGTTTTTATCAACCATGTTCCTCCACACATCATTCTTTAACATTTGAATTTTCATATATGATATGGTAATTAATATCATGGATCTAATAACTTATTCAATTTATTTTTGGGTAAATTATATCTCCTCATGATCCATTATAGATCTTGTATCACCTGGTGAAAATTTCATCTTCATTGTTTAGACTTACTATACTAGAATTATTGTAGAGAAATGTCAAGTACTGTGTTAGGGAATTTTTTTTCTTCACACACATAAATAGTAAAATACAATATTTAAGATTTGTTAATAACTACTCAAGAATATTAGATATTCCTGTAAAAATATTTTCACTACATCAACACTATATTTTTCATATAATACATTCATATTCCTTAACTTTTCAAAATCATCTAGACAATACACTAATACGTCATTTGGAATGTTGGTAACTTGTTTGGGTTATCCACATGATGATTATGAGTGAAATTTTTCACTCTACTAACTTATGATGCCGAAATAGTCTGGGTCATCCTAGATATGGATGTAATATGACATTCTAGTGGATTTTTGTCCAAGGATTACCCATCATTAATTTTAACATTCTTAGAAATAATATTTTTTATCGTCTTATTCAAATTATATCCCAATGAAAAATTATACTTTATTCCTCACCAAATATAATGGTAATAACTTCCAAATTAAATTATATACATATTTCATAGAACTTTCATCACTTTTCTAACAACCGTCATTTCAATAATTAAAGACATATTCAAGAATCTTAAATCAATTTATAACATACATATTTATCTTATTATGTGAATGTCTCTCTATATTCAGCTTGATCCTCTATATAATGAAATTTCTATGAAAATTATCATTTAAATTATTTTATGAACATCTCAAGGATCTATTCCCAAATCAATTAAAATACAAATAATCACCAAAAAACATTAATCCTTTCTTCTTCATTCCATGTTGTCTTGAAATTCAAGAATTATGTCCAAAATATTTTTGTTGTTTCTCTAAAATTTTATGTTCTATTTTTGTCCAACTATCATCCATAATCATTCTTCCTTATAGTATCTTTTAATTTTAGTATTGTAAATAAATATTTTGATATATCATTATCGAGGTATTTATTTTAATGAAACACATTTCATGAAAACAATTTCATGACATTCATGAAATGGATATATGTATGATACCTATTTATTCATAACTACTTGTGAATGATCACTAGGTGTTGTATTAAGCATATTTCAATAAGGTAAATAGTTTTTAACATTTGAATATACATTAGAAAATTTAATGGATGTAATTATTTATCCATAATTCCTTTTTGAATATTGAGTTTATAATGATTTAAGATTTTATAATATGATTACATGATTTATATTTTTCATATTGATAATATTATTTTAACCATCAACCATCCTCATTCTGTTTTCACATTCATTACTCATTCATACAACATCACTATCATACATTTTTATTATTTATTGTAATTCTATTTCAGGTTAATTAATCTTATTTCTCATGAAATCATCTTAACAATTCTTGATACAATGTTTTCCTTCTTTTTCATGGATATCTTCCTCGTGAATCCTTATAAACTCATTATTCACATAAACTTATTTGATCCATTCCATTTTTGGAAAAATCCTCCTCCAACTCAAAATTTATTGATTCTATGTCCACAACATGTTTAAACAGATTTTCATTTAAAATAAACAGATATTTTAATAAACTTTTCATTCTCTCAGATAATTATTCTAGATAAGTGATCACATGCTGAATGATATAAAAAATCTCATAGATAAAAGAAACCACTTCTTGTGGAAAATAATTCAGCATATATTTTCATTATTCAAATGATAAATCTATTGATAAATGAGAACATAAAATTTATTTTACTACATATATAATGTTAGAATCATAACATTTAAATTTCCTAGGGTAAAATGAATCCATTAATCCCATTAACATAGAAATTTACATTATATCCTTTGTGGTACATATAATGAAGTTTTTTTCCATCAAAGAATTATTTATCATCCTTGCCTGGAGAAATTGAATTTTATTCCTCTATTTATAATAGGGATATCAACCTCATCTTATTAGTATCTTAGTTTTATGATTCATTAAAGTCTAGGAAGAAATAATTGTAATGCCCCGGCCCCAGTTACCCAGAGTCGGTGCATTATTGAGTAACATTGGCATGATCAAAAAAGATCAAGTCTCGAAAGACCGATTAGTTTAGTAGCCTTGGAAACACTAGATACATTTATAAGTCTTACATTACATCATAAAGTAAAACAAAATTAAAAAACATCATGTCTTCATATCCCCTCATACTATCCCTGCAGGTCATTCATAATATACTTCATCACATCCTGGAAAAATTAAAACATTGAAAGGGGTGAGCTCAGATGCTCAGCAAGGATAACAATATAGCGGAATCTTTCATAAATAAACATAAACATTTAAGGAAATGTATAACTAAAACAAAAGCCTTTTAAACTTGAACTTCAGCATAATACGGAAAAAATAAAATGAAATAATTCCATTTACTTATTCACATAGATATTCTACTAGTCGAATAATCACATGCAATATCAATAACCACTTTCATAATAATGGAATGCATAATTCTAGATTATCCTAACCACGTAGCCAAGGCCTCGTGCCAAGACTACAAATAAGATTTTGTCAAGGCCTCATTCCAAGACACTAGTTTGTCTCATGAGACCTGCTGATGCATCTAGGAGCTATAGCGGGCTCCACCCGTCACTTATTAAGTCCAATTCATTCCTCATATGAACTGGTTTAGACATATCATAAACCATAACATAATCGTATCAAATAAAACATGCATAAAGGAAACATAACATTTCCAAATTTCATTCACAAGATATCAATACAACACATTGATATAATAAAAAACACTTTAAAAACCATTTTCAATACCAAAATAAAAGAAAATTAAAACTTTGTAATTATTTTTCATTTAAAAAAAGTTATATCTTGTAGAGGAAACCGAAACTCAAATAATGGCCACGGCGGTGGAGAAGTCATTGTCTCTGCATACGTACGACAAGAAAAACATTCCTTTTTTTCGTTTAGTAAAACACTTCATATAAAAATATTCCTTTTGAATAAATGTAAAATTCAAAGGGTTTTATACACCATATAAAAGAAATTTGTGTATAAAACAAAATATGCCTCAATGAATGGAGATTGAGACGAAGTCCCTTACAAAGATAATTTTTTTAAATAAAATAGATCTATTATGTGTATTCACCATAATTACACATAAAGAAAGTACAAATACAAGATAGTATATAATAATATCAAGATATAATTTGAAAGTAGGAGATTAACCCAAAGCACAGAAATTGGGTTAAGAAGTTCCCTTACCTCATGTCTGACTTGACTCGATCATTCTTTAATATCCTGGATAATAAACTAGAGTTAATTTATACTTGCTTAAGAACCTTTTTCAAGTTAATTATTACTCTTATATCACTTATTACCATGTTATGAACATTATGTAATTATTTAAGTTAATAACGGTTGTTTTGTCGATCTTTGGTACTTGAGTCAAAAATAAACTTCTTATAATTACAAGTTGTTCATGTGGTAAAATATCCACTACATCCAGAATTATATTCAGGATTTATATATCATATATATCCAGTATATACTTTCATTTATAATATTACATAACATTTAGAGGTAAGAAATGAAATGCACCGTTCGTGGAGACGGTAAGCTGTACGTACGCATGAACGCTACTTTCATTTCTATTTCGTATTTTAATGGAATGAAACATAATGATATAAAGTTATATTATAATTCCAGTATAATATCATATATAATATCACTTACTCCATCCTTTATACATCCCACATATGGCATTAACGATTCAAATCACTTTGAGGGGGCGGTAGTCCGCACTTCCTCAAATGAAATTATCGCATTTGCACAACATGAAAAGCATAAAGATATGTTTTAAATGTAAAATACAGAAGAATATAGAGGAAATAAATATAATATATATCATAAATAAATATAGTTCCATCATAATGGACACCATTAGAGGTGGTAGGAGAAGATAGAACAATCATCGTTTCGTGAGGCAGTAATTCACCATCCACAGAAACAGTATGTTCTTTAACCATTAGACGGAGGTATGTGTAAGTGTAGCTTGAATAATTATCATAACAACATCCTAGTATATTTAAGATACTGGTTTTGTTACAAAATAAAGTAATAAAAATAGTTTAGGGGTTGGAGAAGCAAAATAAAACAAAAGAACATAAAAGAAGACATTACCTTAAAATCGGGTAACTCTTTTTGATTTGAGCCAAAGTCTTCCTTGGGAAGACTTCTGCCCAAAGTGATGCTTCTAGGAGTAATAGAGGGAAGTTGAGAGAGTATTTGGGCATATTTTGTCCGATCAAAATATCTTGGAAGGTGTGAATAAGGTGGTAGTGGTGGGGGCCTTTTATAAGAGGAGAGGAGGGAACTCTTGGAAAGTCATGAAATTTTACTTTATTATATAATGACTTTCGGATTTTAAAGGTTCCAAACATATATATGTCGAGTCTAAGGTGATAATTTTTCTAAATATACTCATACAATAGGTTTTTTACAAGTTTAAGTCTTATATTTTACATTATCTTTTCATTTTATTTAAATCGTTAATTTATGAGGTAATCGTTGCATCAACATGGTGTCATAAACATTTAATTTATTTAATGTCTAAAAATTATAAAAAAAATATCATGATGTAGGAAATCTTTTTAGATTTCCGATGAATATTTATAGTCTAAAAGTTAACTTATATAACCCCATTTAATATTTTTTTTAGTAAAACAACACATGTTTGTGACAATTTTATTTTTACTTTAAATGAAACGTTATTAATTTCATTTTCTTACCCAAGTGGCTCCATGGGGTCCCTAAGTTGACCCATGGATTTTCTTGGTCGTACATGACTCATCCAATAATGGTAGGACAAGTGTAAGGGTATTTTCATATTTTTATAATATCCTTTTTACCTTAAATTTCACTAATTACCTTTAATCATGATTAATTAAACTTAAAAGTTATTATTCACCAAAAAATTATTTTAATCCCATTGAACCACATTTTACTTACTAATGACAACCATGTATGTCATATTTTTTAAAATCAAATCACAGAAGTGGTAATGTTTTATTTAAACGAAAAATCAGTTTTTTAACTACCACTTAGTGGTTTCACTATTCATCAAAAATTGAAGTTTTTCAGAACAATGCCAAATTTCACCCTAAGATATAATTGATATTCCAAATTAAAAAATGATGTCTATTTTAAAAAATTCAAAAAATATAATTTTCATTAATTAATTTTTTAATTAATTCCCGCTGTCACAACAAATAGCGTGTTTTGAAGAAACAATATATATCAAAAGATTGACAATTGTTTATGTCCAATTTCAAAGTGAAATTAATTATAATGACCACCATTGGATAAAATGGTAAAAATATATTCTAATTATACTTTAAAACCACTCAATAGTATAATTTAACACTATAAATTATTTTGATTAAAAATGTTGTTTTTAAGTATTTTTCACAATTCATAAAAAATTGGAAGTTCTCAGAAAAATACCAAAAATTCAACATAGGCTAATTTCGATATTCCGAATCCAAAAATGAAGTCTATTTTGAAATATAAAATATATATAATTTCAAAAAGTTGGTATTACTATTCATAATGGCTATTTTTATTGGTCGCGGTGTGTTAGAATCTCGAACTTGCGTACAATGCAAGCTATTGCATTATTGAAAGAGAAGCGTATCATGAAAGATTGGGGTGTTACAATAATACTATAATTTTTCATGGAAATAACTTCTCAAAAAATTATTATAATTATATGAATGAAACATCAAATATTTATAGAAAAAAAATTCAACTTCAAAATCCAATGTAGGTAGAGCTCCCCTTTACTGACAATTTAGTAGACCGTTTGAGGATTTGTTATACACTATGTGGGGGTAAATATGTGTTGGTGTATAATTATCACTTTTTCTATACCTTATTCTCACCATTACATATTTCACTATAAATAGATGATTTATTTATATAATCTCCCTCCTGATTTTTTTCATTGTTATTTCAAGAAAATTCAAAGAACACACACATGTAAGATTCACGATGATTTTAATTCATTAACTTTCAGAATGAATGGTTATTCATTTGATTGATATAGTATTAACCATGATCACACAATACAATTGTTTAAATCTATTAATAAAATTGGTAAGGGTTTATCCTCTTATGAATTTTTTGTGTGTACCACACTCCCCAACATCCCATTAACTCTACATTGTATCATCTTGAATGTTTACTAAAATTTTGAATTACAATAAGAAAGAATAATAAAAGTTGAGACTCCTATCTTCTTATTGTTGTTCTTTTTCCTCACTTATTCATCTATTTCTCTCAATTGATAAAAATTATGCAAGGATGTTATCATATTTTCAATAAAAATATAAATACACACAACATCTATATTTCTTCTTGACAACATTAACATAGAAGTGAAAAATAATTCATAGAAGTAATAATTCATTCTTAAAATCATTTCTACACAAATTTGACATATATAGAAATAAATCAAACATATATTATTATACATCCTTGGAAATAATTTTATACAACACCTATTTTATTCTTCTAACATTATCATATTCAGTGCCTAAAACCTTAATTTATTCATATTTGTTTATTTAACAAAAAAAATCTCTTGTTAAATAATGTGTTGGATCTCATTTATTCTTCAAATTTAACACATGGAATATATTCAATATATAATTGGGTAATATATATCCACTTCAATATTTTTTCATATAATCAATGACTTCACTCCGTGTTTTTTATAGTTTTCTATAGGTTCGAAAAACCTTTTCAAATAAATGTATCATTTTACCAGTAAATGGAAACATTCAAATATCTCATTAAACTATTAAAATAACCCATAGTACCTTTAAAATTTTATCTATGATCTTCATAACAATAGATTACAATAACTATCCCATGGACCTAATGTAACTCTTTTTTGGGTGGGAATTTCTCCAAAAATAAATTCACTAAATGAATTACTATAACAAACTATCACTTTAGAATAAATTATTGTATAAACCCCAACACACAAGATTATAAATAATTTGACTCACATTATAACAATCACCTATTTCACAACCTCCCCATTTTTCATAATAATACCCAAAAACACATACACCATGAACCGGTTACATTATTCAAGCTATTTTTCCATAAAAAATGTGCACTTTGGCCATGGTCACTTTTCACTAGCCTTTTGGCATGCTACTCCACCTTTAAACCATGACCTAATTTGATCACCACTAAACTTATTTTGGGCTTCCATGTGTTACACATAAATCATATCTAACCACTAAAACATATTCTATGGCATGTTCCAACCCATGTTAGTCTTTTTTGAGATGAATATCATAGAATTAAAAATATTTACCAACAATGTAGTCTTTATCGGGTTCCAATGAATAAATAATTCGAGTTTTTCCATGAACAAAACTTGATTTCCAAACAAACTGACACCCAAATGAGCATGTGAAAAAGCCTGAAGGTTTTTCATAATCCCCATGAGATGGAAACCAGTGCATTGGAATCAAGAATAATATTTTTGAATGATTTCTCCCATAATAATCAACCAAACACCACCCCTTTTAAAAACATATCACATTATATTAACAACCAAAAAATTAAAAAATGAGGTAACATGAGTTTATCATTAAGATTTTAAATGAAAACCCCAAATACTAAATTGAAAGGGGAACCAACTATATAAACAAGAATCCAAATAACAGTAGGGTTAACACCCTCATTCCACCTCCACCAAAACATTCCAAAATATTAACCACTTGAAATTGGTTCCACTCTCACCACTAGAGACCATCTTTACTTTACTAGGGTCAAACAAACCAAGTTCAACATACACCCAAGGGTGTATATAGGGTGTAACTAAAATGATAAGTAAGATTAATAAAAATGTGATTCCATGATATAACATTATAATACAAATCAACATTATAGTTTTAAAGAGAATGATGGGTAATATTTTTAATAAAATCCTTATTTGAAATTAAAAAGGAATGTAAAGACAACAAGATTCTAAATGATCACAATATGATCACATGAGCGCCATGGGAAATCCCTAAGACACTAGGGTTATAGGGGTCCTGGGATCCTTATCCCTCTATGATTTGTATATAAAACACTCACAACATCCTCATGTATGAGCCACTATAGGGGAAGAGCATCACATGGTCTTGTGGTCTCCAATCATCATCAAATGTTTTTTTATTCTTGTTACATCAATCGTTATAGGGGAACTAGGCCATAGACCTCCTCATAAACCTAGTAAAATTGACCTAGTATACTCACCTAAATAACTAGGATTCACTTGTGATAAATTTTATCCTTTGTTTCAAATGAACCACCACACACATAAACATGCACTTTCATCATAACAACCACACATAAAAAATCCATTATAAACATAGAAAATCACAATTTAAATAATATACATATAACAACCATTTATAAACATGATTCTTACCACCCACAAATTTCATAGAGAAAAATTAGAATCCATATAAAGCATACTAAAATCTTATTACAATGTTAAAGGATGGAACCACCTACCTATTGCATACAAGCTTCAAAAAAATATGATAACCACAACTGCACCAATAGTAGGCCCTATAAAGGAAATCATGCATCATAAAAATAAAGATCAAACACAATGATCCATGATTAAATAAAAAAAATTTCATCCAATCCTCTATAGAAAAATGAACCCAAGAGATGAGAAAGAATAATACAAAAAGGTGAATATGAACAAAGGATGGGCCACATGATGGTTTCATGAAGATCCATAGAAAAATAACCCCAAAAATGTATCCCAATAGAGGATAGTAAGGGAGGGAGGAACCCCTAGAGATAGAGGATAAAATTTAGTTGGAAGTGGGGTATTATAGGTTAAAATTCAAGGAGGGTAAGTTTCAAATATCAACTTTTTTATGATATTCTAGGCCAGACAGTTTTCCCACATGGTTTTCTAGACAATACCCCAACCATGCCACATCTCTAGCTAAATGGAAAAGAGGATACATAGTTTCCTAGGTGAGGGTTCACATCCATGAGATCGACCATATACCTCAAAAAGGGATACTGACCTCATCACATAGTTACCCTCTATTCCCATGTGGTAGACCGCACAGCCTGGCTAGTGCCACTGTTAATGGTGCACAATTTCTATTGGGGTGGTGCGTGATTTCTACTAAAAATGATATAATCATGCGGCATCTTTTTCTGCTAAAAAACGTCACAATATTCACCAAAACAACCAAGAAATACAAAAGATAAATATAAGGATAAAAATAAAATAAATAATACCTAAAAATGACATCCCAAATATTAAAATTTTTCCCACCGTGTAAAAATTCTTCCCCTGAGAATTCATTTAAAATATTGGTTAGAGAAAAAATATTGGTAATGTTCTTTAACCCATGATAATAGATCCCATGTCTCATGAACTTCATACCCATACTTATAACAAACCTGAAATAATGGTATGATTTAATATTGAATAAAATTATTTTCAATTTCCACAATTGGTGTGGTCTCATAATCATAAAAAATACAGTTTCCAACTGAAATACTATACAGTTAAGCACATGAGATTGGTTCGGATTATAATTCTTTTGTTTTGAGGAATTGAACCCATAATGTATCAAAATTAACTAATATGGAAAATCTATAATGTATGATACCTTATAAACTATCGTAGTAATCTTAAATGTTCAAATATAACTCCTCATTAACATCCCTTATTTACCAAGAAAACAGTGACCCATACGGGGGTCCGCCATCAAAAATTATGTGATTAGAGACTGATATTTCCCAGGCTCAGCACCACTGATTAATATTAGACTCATGGAGGCTCTAGATCTTTAACAACCACTGTCAGATCAAGTGAATCCTTTTATAAATCTGTTGTACAATACTCATCCCCAATAGAGATGTCTCACCCACTTCCATCCAATATAAAGTTAATTGACATGTCCATCCATAAAGAACCTCAATTAGAGCCATTATAATTGAAAATTTGTAACTATTAATATATGAAAATTTGTCTGATCCAAAAAAAAATTCCCTGAGCCTCCAAAAACTAACACACAAGCTCAATGAATTTATTCTATGATCTAATTTTCCAATATTTCTGACCATCTATCTGAGAATAGTATCTCATACTCAACTGTACATGGGATCTCATTACCTTATGAAGTCCTTGATAAGACTGAGATTTAAAATGGTTTTCCATGTCTAAAATTATCACTAATGACACACCATGAAGCCTCACTATCTCATGAACTTACACCAGCCCAACTCATCCACAATAGTTGAGTCCCCAATAGGAATTCAATGGGTTAATTTGATCAAATGGCCAATCACAAACTGAGTAACATTATTTACGTGGTATGCATGAGGTAACCCAATGATGAATGCTATAGAGACCATATCCAACTTCATGGTAGGGATGGGGAGTCTCTATTGCATACTATTGGTTCTTTGGGGCATGGAGTTATCCTATAGACAATTATAGCCCTTGGATAAAAAATAGTTATATCGTGCCTCAAACCTAGACACCATAACTATTTATGCCCATCATAAAACAAATTGGTGGGCCCGAGATGAACTTCCAATTAGACTTTGGGATATCTAACATGACAACCTTCCACAAATCTAACTACCCTATAAAGTGTCCCATGAAGTATAGAGATGCATCAGAAGTCAATGACCACTCCCCGGTCACCTCCCCACCATGAATAATCTACCTAGAAAATTAGCATAAATCATCACCAGGAATAAATTCTCACATCAGATCTAGAAGTTTTGGTGTCAAAATATACGTATGCTATGATCATTATTTTACAAACTCTTCTAGAATAAAATTCAGATTAATGTCCTCACATCACTAGACTCCATGAAATCTTTCAGAAACATTATATTAATTAAGTCATTTGATAACACATTTTTACTACTCTGGGTATAGATGATATCAAAAACAAACCTTTTAAGGAACTCAACACATCATAGATTCCTTATATTCATATATTTTTTATAGAATATATAGGACAAGCTCTTATTGTCTAACTAGACTAAAAACTTCAACATGATGAGATAGTGGTGCCATGTCTCCAAATCATGAATCATTATTGCTAATTCTAGGTCATGGGTCTGTGAATTATTTTCATGTGGTAATAGTTAGAAAGATTCATATGACACTACATGGTGATCCTGCATCAGCACACACCTAAGACCCGTATCTGAGGTTTCACATAAGACCACATATCTCTTCCAAAATTATAGAAAGATAAAAATATGGGAAGTTCTTTAACACTTATTGATCTCCTAAATGGATTCATAAAATTATATATTCCTTTAAAAGATTAAAACTTTTCAAGTAAGAATAGTCATGGGAGAAAAAATCCTAGAGAAATCCTTGAAATCCCACCTGCAATACTCTACCAGTCCCAAAAAAGCTCCTAATATGGAATACATTTTTGGTTTCTCCCATGAAATCATTACTTATATTTTCTTGGGGATTACTGAAATCCCATTATACAAGATTATGGCATCCAGAAACATTACATCCCTAATATATAAGGTACATTTGGGGATTTTAGAATAGAGACAGTAGTCTCATTGAGTTATTAACATGATACTCAAGTGCTTCTCATGATATTCTTAAATCCTAGAGTGGAAAATGCTTTCATCCTTAAACATGAAGCAAAAAGTTGTTTATGTACTGATGGAACAAATGGTTCTTAAGAACCATTAAGATTGTTGAAGGATTTTTCAACATGAATGGAAAGAATAAATACTTAATGTTGTTATACGTACTTCTGAAGGCTAGTTTTGGAACATAATGTCTCTAACAACGACCTTGTGAAATATAGAATGTAGTTATATATTATATAACCACATTTACACATGATATGATAAAAAAATTCAGTAATTTATGGAAATGGATATTATTTTTTGATCGATTCCTTATTTAGATTTTAGTTGTCAATGAAAAACTGGAGGTATATGTAACGCCCCGACCCTAATTATCTAGAGTCGGTGCATTATTACATAACATTGGCATGATCATGAGAAAGATCAAGTCTCGAAAGACCGATTAGTTTAGTAGCCTTGGAATAACTAGATACATCCATAAATTTTTACATTACATCATAAAAAAAACATCTTGTCTTCATATCCCCTCATACTATCCCTGCAGGTCATTCATAAATTACTTCTTCATAATCCTGGGAAAAATAAAACATTGAAAGGGGTGAGCTCGGATGCTCAGTAAGGATAACATTATAGCAGAAGCTTTCATAAATAAGCATAAACACTTAAGGCAATTTATAACTAAAACAAAAGCCTTTTAAAATTGAACTTCAACATAGTATGGCAAAAGTAAAATGAAATAATGCCATTTACTTACTCACATGGATATTCTACTAGTTGAATGATCACATGCAATATCAATAACCACTTTCATAATGATGGAATGCATAATGCCAGACTATCATAACCACATAGCCAAGGCCTCGTGCCAAGACTACAAATAAGATTTTGCCAAGGCCTTGTGCCAAGACACTAGTTTGTCTCATGAGACCTACCGATGCATCGAGGAGCTATAGCGGGCTCCACCCGTCACTTATTAAGTCCAATGCATTCCTCATATGAATAGTTTTAAGCATAAAATAAACATTCGTATTGAAACTAGCATACGAAATGTCAATACTTTTACCACAAACCTTGAGTGGTATAAAAATAGCACATCCACAGTCAAACATAACTCATTCGATACAATATGGAAGATTTTATTGTATCACATTAACCTCAATCAAGAATAATGAAGGATGTTGACATAGATGAAAATAATCATCAAAACTATTTGAGAGAAATATCCCCCTTTTCTTGAAATCATTTAAAAGTCACACTATTTGTCAAAAAGCCATTTAAAAATAGATTTTTGAATCAAAGTGTCCCATACCACTTTGAAACTTTTTAAAAGGATTTTTAATTTTAAAACTTTAATGTCCATATAAATAAATCCTTAAAACCATTTTTAAAATATGGACATTAATGAGCATGATTTAGAAGAATAATTCTTTAAAACATTTTAAAATGGTATTTTGGTTAGAGTTTCTAACCAAAAGAGAGACACTTGAATACAAATAATTGAGGTAATCAAAACATTGTAATATCATGAGAATAAAGGAATTCATGATATACTATGTCAAAGTACATTATATACACCACATAAAAGTGATTTGGTGTATATCATCAAAGAAGTCTCAATGGAATGTAAATTGAGATGAAATCTCTCATAAAGGTTGTATCCTTAGGTTAAGGATAAATCAACGACATAATTATGTGTGACAAATATAAATACACTAAATATTATTGGATATTCAGTGTAAATCAATCAAAGGATATTCACACATATTCTTGTAAAAACAATACCAACGAATTGGATGTTTAACTCAACAAATGGAGAATGAGTTAAAATTACTCTTATCAAATTCATATCAATGAATTGAGAATTACCAATGAGTGATTATGTGTATCAAACTTATATCCACAGGAAGGGGAGTGGAAATTATGACATAATCAATTTAATAGTGATTCCACACATAATCTTGGGGTAATATAATCAATGAGATATGCGTAAAGCCAAATGAGTGGAAATTGAAATCTCAAATTCCCTTATCGATTAGGTAACATACGAAACATACACCCATGAAAGAAGTATCATACCCTGATGATGTAAATACCCATAAATTAAAGTATATTACACAATGAATACAATCATGGGCAGTACACATACACCACATGCAATAATTAAGTGGTGATCAATGGAAATCTCACGAAATTAAAAGTGAGATAAGAAACCCCTTACCACGTTAATCAACTGAGTCGTATGGCCAAAAGTTAATAACCACCAAATGATTTACAGAATAACATGAATATAAATATAATCATGAATATATATCAAATGGCAGTACACAATACACCACTTTCAATAATTTAGTGGTGAACAATGGAAATCTCACGGAATTGAAAGTGAGATAAGAGAATCCCTTACTTTGTACTTTTTCCTTGGTCGATGGTAGGTTTACCTCCTGTATAATGGTGAAATAATTGTTATTGAATAATACAAGAATCATTTACTTTAATATGATATCATATATGATCTTTTAACATTGATTAGTTAATAATATCTTAGTATTAACGCCGTTTCGGGTGTTAACTTACTCATTTTCTTTTATATGTTTTGTTACATAAGTCATGTTTGTTGTATCTTATTAATATCCAGAATGATATCAAGTCCTTAAACATAATTTTTAAATCATTAAATGATAATTATACTTTAATGGATACGATGGATAATGAATCTCATCGCGTTCGTGGAGACGGTAGTCCGTACGTACGCACGAACGCTACTTCCATTTAATTTTTTAATTTTTTATTTTAAAAGAATCGAATCCAAATGATAAATAGGTATATTACTATTCCAGTATAATATAATATTTTATACATGTTACTTAAGTTCATTAACACCATCCTTTATACGTTCCATGTGTGGTATGAACGAGTCATATCATTTTAAGGGGGCGGTAGTCCGCACTTCCTCAAATGAAATTATCGTATGTATATACGACATGAAACGAATAATGGTATGAAATAAAATGGAATTACAGAAGCTTATAAAATATATATCATTAATATCATATTTAATTACAGTTCCATCATAATGGCCACCATGAGAGGCGGTAAGATGTTTTTGAACAATCATCGTTTCGTGAGGCGTTAGTTTGCCATCCACAGAAACATTATGTTCATCATCCATTAGATGGAGTTGTGTGTATGTGTAGTTTGAATACTTCTTATAACAACATCCTAGTATATTGAGGATATTGGTGTTGTTACAAAAGAAGGGAAATAAAAAGAGTTTGGGGGTTGAAGAAGCAAAATAAATGAAAATAATTTAAGAGAAATCGTTACCTTTAATTTAGGTAACTCACTTTGGTTGGAACCAAAGGACTTGTTGAAATGCTTTCTGCCTAAGGGGAAGATTCAAGGAGGAGGATAGGGATGTGGGGAGCTTAGTTTGGCAGAGTTTGGACGAGCCAAGTGGCTTGAGAGGTGTGAGGAAATGAGAAGGAGGAGTGCCCTTTTATAAGAGGGGTGAGGGGCACCTTTGGAAAAGCTAGAAATATTAATTTATAATAAATTCATATTCGGTTTCCAATGGCTCCAAAGTTGACTATTCAAAGGTTGAGGTGGGGATAGGTCGAAAACAACTCATCCAATAGAATTTAGACAGGTTTGGGTACTTATATTAACCTTATCTTTAAGTATTAACTCTAAGTTAATTAGTTTCACTTTTACAATGTCTCTTTGTATTTTTATATAATATGGTTAATAAACTTACTATATACATCCAAAAGACCCCCAAGTAGTCCATTAATGATTAACCTATCATAATATAAGTCTCTTGACCGAACCTTAGATTTTTAGGAATTTAATATCAATTAATAATATAATATTTGTTTTAAGAACTCTTTTATGTCAATTTTGACACTATTCACTAGTTGATTTTTGTGAAATTCATAACAGATTGATTACTTCGAAAAAAGTCAAATTAATCAATCCTAATATATCATATTATCCTAGAAAATTTGTTTAATTCATTAAAAGTTTCATATTATAATTATTTGGGTATTTATAATATCAATTATGTTAATTTTTACTATTTTAGTAATTACTGCATCATCATTGTGTCATAAATAAAATAACTTGTTTAATGTCAAAAAATTATAAATAAAATATAATTATGTAGGAAATCTTTTTAGATTTCTAATGAATATTTATAATCTAAAATCCAGCATATATAACCCTATGTAACAATTGTTTTGCTAATAGATATATGCTTGTGTCATTTTGTATTCATTTTAACTTAATTAATATAAAGTGTCATTATCACTTACAAGTGGATCCATGGGGTCCCAAAATTGACCCAAAGATGCCCATGGTCGACCATGTATCAACCAATAGGGTTAAGACACATTTTAGGGTAATTTAGTATTATTATAATATTATTTTTTTTAACCCTTATTTACCGGATTTACCCTTAACCATGGTAAATAAAATATTTACCGCAGTAATTATTCAAAATGTCTAAAAATAAAACTTACCTATTTACACAATTTGGACATCCTGATTCCAAATATGGAATCCATTTTTCTAAATTCAAAACACAGAAGTGGCAGAAATTAATTTAAAATTAATTCCCGTTGTCAAAACAAAAAGCGTGTTTTTAAGAGATAATAACTATCAAAAGATTGACACTTGTTTATGTTCGGTTTAATTGTAAAATTATGTCCAATGACCAACATTATATTAAATGGTAAAAATATATTCTAAATATACTTTAAAACCACTCAAATTCACAATTTATCACTATTAATTATTTTGATTAAAAAAGTTGTTTTTAATTAAAATTTAGTAATTTTCACTATTCATCAAAATATGAAAGTTATCCGAAAAGTACCAAAATTTCACCTTAGGCTAAATTCGATATTCCGAATCCAAAAATGAAGTCCATTTTGAAATATAAAATATATATAATTTCAAAAAGTAGGTATTACTATTCATAACGGCTAGTTTGATTGGTTGTGGTGTGTTAAAATCTCGAAGTTGCGTACAATGCACGTCATTGCATTATTCGAAAGGAAACATACCGAGGAAGCTTGGGGTGTTACATTCTCCCCTCCTTCAATAAATTGCGTCCTCGCAATTTTTTAAAATTTTGCTTGGGAATATAATGGAAAGTCCCACATCGGAAAAAGAGTCAATAAAACTGTCACTTTAAAAGAAAGAAAGAGAGGTATAAGGGTCATCCAAGATAACCCATACTAGGATTCCATGTAAGAAAACATGGATATGGATGATAAACTAAGTGTCAAGTTCTGATGGAGAGGGATAGAAATCATGATCAGGAGAAAGTTAACAATGAGAAAACCACAAACTTGTGTTGGGACAAACGACCATTAGTCTCCTAGTAGGAAAGTAAACGGACAACATTTTTTTTTTAAGTTACATTACATAAGGAAGAGGAATTCATTTATGATATTGACTAAGAACATTATGAGATATACTTACATTTTAAGTAGATTTTCATTCTTTAATAAATTTCCACCACTAACTCATTTTTTTTTAAACGATGAGTATTCAAGAAGACTTGGTCACACTGGAAGAGATAGAATAAACTTCTATAGAATCACATGATCCATGAAGGATAAACCATATATTTACATTGTCTTTGAAGATTAATCAAAACCAAAATGGTCAGTGAATGATCTAATGATCCCCCAAAAGGATATTCATTGAGATAAATATGCACTAATCTTAATTTCTAAAATTAAACCAACAATACCCCAAAGTTAAATAGATACCATTCAATAACCAATTGTCCTTAAAATCATTTAATATAATCCAAACTAATATTGAAACCCAAAACATAGAAGAATTTGATTATGTAGTCTCCCATGTTAAATTGTATCTCCAAATGACATCAGATACTCTTAAAGTCACATACTCAAAAGTAATTAACCTAATCACGTATTCTCTATTATAGGTTAATCATTTCCATAAATAACCCAAATCACTATAAATCCACAATAAAAACGTAGATAAAAATCTATCATTACTCCACAAATGAAACCCCATAGTATTCTATTTTCCTTGGACATATAGTGTTTCCAACAAAGCGAACATCTTCCAAAATAACATTTATCACTTAATCACCAAATCATTTTCCTATACCAAGGGTATTCTTTTGATATGAAATAAGAACCCAAATCAACTTATTATTGATCAATAAAATCATTTAACTAAAAAAAATAGTCACACTAACCAGGGACTTCACGTAGTCCAGTGGTAGGCGATAAATCCCAATCGCACTTTGGTTGTGGGTTCGATTCCCATAGCTTTGTCCGACGCGACGGGTTGTCACACGGTCTACGTGTTGTCCTTTTTCAAAAACTATATTTTATAATATTGCCAAAATGAGATAAATTCCTCAAAATACTATATCATAAATTTAACCACAAATGTTATATCATACCTTGAATCTTCATCCCAAATTAGAATAACTTATAATTCTCTCAAACCCCAATGATCATATAAATCCAAATGGTTATTTATACCCAAATCCACAAGAGAAGAGACAATTCTTCCTCAAATATCATTCTCACATGGCAAACTACGGGGTTACAAATACAAGAGAAAATTATTCCATAGTAAACCCATCAACAAGGAGTGCTAATACTTTTTAAACATTTCTCCAACCATTTATTCCCACATAGCTTCTTCTTTGACCAAGAAAATATCCTATAGAATAGGACATTCACTCGGGTAATGGTCAGGTCCCCTACATTTACGGCAAATGACTGTAAATGGACTCTTGGGACCATTTTTATCTTCTTCCATAGTACTCTTCATTTTTCTTCGGCAATTCTTTACTTTATGTCCTTCCTTCCCGCACGTAAAACATTTCGTTGTCCCATTGAGACATTTTCCTGGGTGTCTCTTTCCACATTTCCTGCATGATGAAAATTGAGGGTTCTTTTCTCCATGGTCTCCATTGCTGGAGCTCTTATCATTTATCACCTTTCTCTTCCTTGTTGAGTCTGGGAGTTGGTTAATATATATGTTGTTGATCATATTTTTGGAAAACTGATTTGGCATAAAGACGATATCTTTTACGCCTATCAACATTCCATTTTGTTGCTCATTGCCACCACCGTTCCCATCTTGTACATCATTCTCAAAGTCACTATGACTTCCTTGGAATCCAGCCATTGACTAAAACCATAAAGCATTGTGTGAGTAATAGTAGTCGTAAAATCATTTAGAGATTAAAATGTCACCATATTCTCAATTTGAAACATATTAGGATTAACCAAGGTCATTTACTCTCATCTTATATATATATTACTTAAATTGGTTTGTAAAGAAAATGTAAATTATCCTAAGCATATCCCCCGGGAGTGTCGTAACCAAGAGTGCAGCAAGGCCCGTTGTCGTGCACCAGTTCCCGTTCGAGTCTAGCTCAAAGCGGTGTTTTCGGGTTTTACCCCTAGGTACATCTGTGCCAGAGCCGCCTCTACCTGCTCGTATCCAGACAGGGATGTATTGCTCGGAAAACTCACAAAATCTCTACAATACCAAAATTCTAGGAAGTTCTTTTATACTAATCCTCAAAGTTCATCATAGGTCTACGTGCTCTAATCAGAGTTTATCTAAATCTAGCTACCAAGGTTTGTACTAAACCTCCCTCTGATACCAACTGTAACGCCCCAACCCTAATTATCTAGAGTCGGTGCATTATTACATAACATTGGCATGATTATGAGAAAGATCAAGTCTCGAAAGACCGATTAGTTTAGTAGCCTTGGAATAACTAGATACATCCATAAATTTTTACATTACATCATAAAAAAAACATCTTGTCTTCATATCCCCTCATACTATCCCTGCAGGTCATTCATAAATTACTTCTTCATAATCCTGGGAAAAATAAAACATTGAAAGGGGTGAGCTCGGATGCTCAGTAAGGATAACATTATAGCAGAAGCTTTCATAAATAAGCATAAACACTTAAGGCAATTTATAACTAAAACAAAAGCCTTTTAAAATTGAACTTCAACATAGTATGGCAAAAGTAAAATGAAATAATGCCATTTACTTACTCACATGGATATTCTACTAGTCGAATGATCACATGCAATATCAATAACCACTTTCATAATGATGGAATGCATAATTCCAGACTATCATAACCACATAGCCAAGGCCTCGTGCCAAGACTACAAATAAGATTTTGCCAAGGCCTTGTGCCAAGACACTAGTTTGTCTCATGAGACCTACCGATGCATCGAGGAGCTATAGCGGGCTCCACCCGTCACTTATTAAGTCCAATGCATTCCTCATATGAATAGTTTTAAGCATAAAATAAACATTCGTATTGAAACTAGCATACGAAATGTCAATACTTTTACCACAAACCTTGAGTGGTATAAAAATAGCACATCCACAGTCAAACATAACTCATTCGATACAATATGGAAGATTGTATTGTATCACATTAACCTCAATCAAGAATAATGAAGGATGTTGACATAGATGAAAATAATCATCAAAACTATTTGAGAGAAATATCCCCCTTTTCTTGAAATCATTTAAAAGTCACACTATTTGTCAAAAAGCCATTTAAAAATAGATTTTTGAATCAAAGTGTCCCATACCACTTTGAAACTTTTTAAAAGGATTTTTAATTTTAAAACTTTAATGTCCATATAAATAAATCCTTAAAACCATTTTTAAAATATGGACATTAATGAGCATGATTTAGAAGAATAATTCTTTAAAACATTTTAAAATGGTATTTTGGTTAGAGTTTCTAACCAAAAGAGAGACACTTGAATACAAATAATTGAGGTAATCAAAACATTGTAATATCATGAGAATAAATGAATTCATGATATACTATGTCAAAGTACATTATATACACCACATAAAAGTGATTTGGTGTATATCATCAAAGAAGTCTCAATGGAATGTAAATTGAGATGAAATCTCTCATAAAGGTTGTATCCTTAGGTTAAGGATAAATCAACGACATAATTATGTGTGAAAAATATAAATACACTAAATATTATTGGATATTCAGTGTAAATCAATCAAAGGATATTCACACATATTCTTGTAAAAACAATACCAACGAATTGGATGTTTAACTCAACAAATGGAGAATGAGTTAAAATTACTCTTATCAAATTCATATCAATGAATTGAGAATTACCAATGAGTGATTATGTGTATCAAACTTATATCCACAGGAAGGGGAGTGGAAATTATGACATAATCAATTTAATAGTGATTCCACACATAATCTTGGGGTAATATAATCAATGAGATATGCGTAAAGCCAAATGAGTGGAAATTGAAATCTCAAATTCCCTTATCGATTAGGTAACATACGAAACATACACCCATGAAAGAAGTATCATACCCTGATGATGTAAATACCCATAAATTAAAGTATATTACACAATGAATACAATCATGGGCAGTACACATACACCACATGCAATAATTAAGTGGTGATCAATGGAAATCTCACGAAATTAAAAGTGAGATAAGAAACCCCTTACCACGTTAATCAACTGAGTCGTATGGCCAAAAGTTAATAACCACCAAATGATTTACAGAATAACATGAATATAAATATAATCATGAATATATATCAAATGGCAGTACACAATACACCACTTTCAATAATTTAGTGGCGAACAATGGAAATCTCACGGAATTGAAAGTGAGATAAGAGAATCCCTTACTTTGTACTTTTTCCTTGGTCGATGGTAGGTTTACCTCCTGTATAATGGTGAAATAATTGTTATTGAATAATACAAGAATCATTTACTTTAATATGATATCATATATGATATTTTAACATTGATTTGTTAATAATATCTTAGTATTAACGCCGTTTCGGGTGTTAACTTACTCATTTTCTTTTATATGTTTTGTTACATAAGTCATGTTTGTTGTATCTTATTAATATCCAGAATGATATAAAGTCCTTAAACATCATTTTTAAATCATTAAATGATAATTATACTTTAATGGATACGATGGATAATGAATCTCATCGCGTTCGTGGAGACGGTAGTCTGTACGTACGCACGAACGCTACTTCCATTTAATTTTTTAATTTTTTATTTTAAAAGAATCGAATCCAAATGATACATAGGTATATTACTATTCCAGTATAATATAATATTTTATACATGTTACTTAAGTTCATTAACACCATCCTTTATACGTTCCATGTGTGGTATGAACGAGTCATATCATTTTAAGGGGGCGGTAGTCCGCACTTCCTCAAATGAAATTATCGTATGTATATACGACATGAAACGAATAATGGTATGAAATAAAATGGAATTACAGAAGCTTATAAAATATATATCATTAATATCATATTTAATTACAGTTCCATCATAATGTCCACCATGAGAGGCGGTAAGATGTTTTTGAACAATCATCGTTTCGTGAGGCGTTAGTTTGCCATCCACAGAAACATTATGTTCATCATCCATTAGATGGAGTTGTGTGTATGTGTAGTTTGAATACTTCTTATAACAACATCCTAGTATATTGAGGATACTGGTGTTGTTACAAAAGAAGGGAAATAAAAAGAGTTTGGGGGTTGAAGAAGCAAAATAAATGAAAATAATTTAAGAGAAATCGTTACCTTTAATTTAGGTAACTCACTTTGGTTGGAACCAAAGGACTTGTTGAAATGCTTTCTGCCTAAGGGGAAGATTCAAGGAGGAGGATAGGGATGTGGGGAGCTTAGTTTGGCAGAGTTTGGACGAGCCAAGTGGCTTGAGAGGTGTGAGGAAATGAGAAGGAGGAGTGCCCTTTTATAAGAGGGGTGAGGGGCACCTTTGGAAAAGCTAGAAATATTAATTTATAATAAATTCATATTCGGTTTCCAATGGCTCCAAAGTTGACTATTCAAAGGTTTAGGTGGGGATAGGTCGAAAACAACTCATCCAATAGAATTTAGACAGGTTTGGGTACTTATATTAACCTTATCTTTAAGTATTAACTCTAAGTTAATTAGTTTCACTTTTACAATGTCTCTTTGTATTTTTATATAATATGGTTAATAAACTTACTATATACATCCAAAAGACCCCCAAGTGGTCCATTAATGATTAAACTATCATAATATAAGTCTCTTGGCCGAACCTTAGATATTTAAGAATTTAATATCAATTAATAATATAATATTTGTTTTAAGAACTCTTTTATGTCAATTTTGACACTATTCACTAGTTGATTTTTGTGAAATTCATAACAGATTGATTACTTCGAAAAAAGTCAAATAAATCAATCCTAATATATCATATTATCCTAGAAAATTTGTTTAATTCATTAAAAGTTTCATATTATAATTATTTGGGTATTTATAATATCAATTATGTTAATTTTTACTATTTTAGTAATTACTGCATCATCATTGTGTCATAAATAAAATAACTTGTTTAATGTAAAAAAATTATAAATAAAATATAATTATGTAGGAAATCTTTTTATATTTCTAATGAATATTTATAATCTAAAATCCAGCATATATAACCCTATGTAACAATTGTTTTGCTAAAAGATATATGCGTGTGTCATTTTGTATTCATTTTAACTTAATTAATATAAAGTGTCATTATCACTTACAAGTGGATCCATGGGGTCCCAAAATTGACCCTAAGATGCCCATGGTCGACCATGTATCAACCAATAGGGTTAAGACACATTTTAGGGTAATTTAGTATTATTATAATATTATTTTTTTTAACCCTTATTTACCGGATTTACCCTTAACCATGGTAAATAAAATATTTACCGCAGTAATTATTCAAAATGTCTAAAAATAAAAGTTACCTATTTACACAATTTGGACATCCTGATTCCAAATATGGAATCCATTTTTCTAAATTCAAAACACAGAAGTGGCATAAATTAATTTAAAATTAATTCCCGCTGTCAAAACAAAAAGCGTGTTTTTAAGAGATAATAACTATCAAAAGATTGACACTTGTTTATGTTCGGTTTAATTGTAAAATTATGTCCAATCACCAACATTATATTAAATGGTAAAAATATATTCTAAATATACTTTAAAACCACTCAAATTCACAATTTATCACTATTAATTATTTTGATTAAAAAAGTTGTTTTTAATTAAAATTTAGTAATTTTCACTATTCATCAAAATATGAAAGTTATCCGAAAAGTACCAAAATTTCACCTTAGGCTAAATTCGATATTCCGAATCCAAAAATGAAGTCCATTTTGAAATATAAAATATATATAATTTCAAAAAGTAGGTATTACTATTCATAACGGCTAGTTTGATTGGTTGTGGTGTGTTAAAATCTCGAAGTTGCGTACAATGCACGTCATTGCATTATTCGAAAGGAAACATACCGAGGAAGCTTGGGGTGTTACATTCTCCCCTCCTTCAATAAATTGCGTCCTCGCAATTTTTTAAAATTTTGCTTGGGAATATAATGGAAAGTCCCACATCGGAAAAAGAGTCAATAAAACTGTCACTTTAAAAGAAAGAAAGAGAGGTATAAGGGTCATCCAAGATAACCCATACTAGGATTCCATGTAAGAAAACATGGATATGGATGATAAACTAAGTGTCAAGTTCTGATGGAGAGGGATAGAAATCATGATCAGGAGAAAGTTAACAATGAGAAAACCACAAACTTGTGTTGGGACAAACGACCATTAGTCTCCTAGTAGGAAAGTAAACGGACAACATTTTTTTTTTAAGTTACATTACATAAGGAAGAGGAATTCATTTATGATATTGACTAAGAACATTATGAGATATACTTACATTTTAAGTAGATTTTCATTCTTTAATAAATTTCCACCACTAACTCATTTTTTTTTAAATGATGAGTATTCAAGAAGACTTGGTCACACTGGAAGAGATAGAATAAACTTCTATAGAATCACATGATCCATGAAGGATAAACCATATATTTACATTGTCTTTGAAGATTAATCAAAACCAAAATGGTCAGTGAATGATCTAATGATCCCCCAAAATGATATTCATTGAGATAAATATGCACTAATCTTAATTTCTAAAATTAAACCAACAATACCCCAAAGTTAAATAGATACCATTCAATAACCAATTGTCCTTAAAATCCTTTAATATAATCCAAACTAATATTGAAACCCAAAACATAGAAGAATTTGATTATGTAGTCTCCCATGTTAAATTGTATCTCCAAATGACATCAGATACTCTTAAAGTCACATACTCAAAAGTAATTAACCTAATCACATATTCTCTATTATAGGTTAATCATTTCCATAAATAACCCAAATCACTATAAATCCACAATAAAAACGTAGATAAAAATCTATCATTACTCCACAAATGAAACCCCATAGTATTCTATTTTCCTTGGACATATAGTGTTTCCAACAAAGCGAACATCTTCCAAAATAACATTTATCACTTAATCACCAAATCATTTTCCTATACCAAGGGTATTCTTTTGATATGAAATAAGAACCCAAATCAACTTATTATTGATCAATAAAATCATTTAACTAAAAAAAATAGTCACACTAACCAGGGACTTCACGTAGTCCAGTGGTAGGCGATAAATCCCAATCGCACTTTGGTTGTGGGTTCGATTCCCATAGCTTTGTCCGACGCGACGGGTTGTCACACGGTCTACGTGTTGTCCTTTTTCAAAAACTATATTTTATAATATTGCTAAAATGAGATAAATTCCTCAAAATACTATATCATAAATTTAACCACAAATGTTATATCATACCTTGAATCTTCATCCCAAATTATAATAACTTATAATTCTCTCAAACCCCAATGATCATATAAATCCAAATGGTTATTTATACCCAAATCCACAAGAGAAGAGACAATTCTTCCTCAAATATCATTCTCACATGGAAAACTGTGGGGTTACAAATACAAGAGAAAATTATTCCATAGTAAACCCATCAACAAGGAGTGCTAATACTTTTTAAACATTTCTCCAACCATTTATTCCCACATAGCTTCTTCTTTGACCAAGAAAATATCCTATAGAATAGGACATTCACTCGGGTAATGGCCAGGTCCCCTACATTTACGGCAAATGACTGTAAATGGACTCTTGGGACCATTTTTATCTTCTTCCATAGTACTCTTCATTTTTCTTCGGCAATTCTTTACTTTATGTCCTTCCTTCCCGCACGTAAAACATTTCGTTGTCCCATTGAGACATTTTCCTGGGTGTCTCTTTCCACATTTCCTGCATGATGAAAATTGAGGGTTCTTTTCTCCATGGTCTCCATTGCTGGAGCTCTTATCATTTATCACCTTTCTCTTCCTTGTTGAGTCTGGGAGTTGGTTAATATATATGTTGTTGATCATATTTTTGGAAAACTGATTTGGCATAAAGACGATATCTTTTACGCCTATCAACATTCCATTTTGTTGCTCATTGCCACCATCGTTCCCATCTTGTACATCATTCTCAAAGTCACTATGACTTCCTTGGAATCCAGCCATTGACTAAAACCATAAAGCATTGTGTGAGTAATAGTAGTCGTAAAATCATTTAGAGATTAAAATGTCACCATATTCTCAATTTGAAACATATTAGGATTAACCAAGGTCATTTACTCTCATCTTATATATATATTACTTAAATTGGTTTGTAAAGAAAATGTAAATTATCCTAAGCATATCCCCCGGGAGTGTCGTAACCAAGAGTGCAGCAAGGCCCGTTGTCGTGCACCAGTTCCCGTTCGAGTCTAGCTCAAAGCGGTGTTTTCGGGTTTTACCCCTAGGTACATATGTGCCAGAGCCGCCTCTACCTGCTCGTATCCAGACAGGGATGTATTGCTCGGAAAACTCACAAAATCTCTACAATACCAAAATTCTAGGAAGTTCTTTTATACTAATCCTCAAAGTTCATCTTAGGTCTACGTGCTCTAATCAGAGTTTATCTAAATCTAGCTACCAAGGTTTGTACTAAACCTCCCTCTGATACCAACTGTAACGCCCCAACCCTAATTATCTAGAGTCGGTGCATTATTACATAACATTGGCATGATCATGAGAAAGATCAAGTCTCGAAAGACCGATTAGTTTAGTAGCCTTGGAATAACTAGATACATCCATAAATTTTTACATTACATCATAAAAAAAACATCTTGTCTTCATATCCCCTCATACTATCCCTGCAGGTCATTCATAAATTACTTCTTCATAATCCTGGGAAAAATAAAACATTGAAAGGGGTGAGCTCGGATGCTCAGTAAGGATAACATTATAGCAGAAGCTTTCATAAATAAGCATAAACACTTAAGGCAATTTATAACTAAAACAAAAGCCTTTTAAAATTGAACTTCAACATAGTATGGAAAAAGTAAAATGAAATAATGCCATTTACTTACTCACATGGATATTCTACTAGTCGAATGATCACATGCAATATCAATAACCACTTTCATAATGATGGAATGCATAATGCCAGACTATCATAACCACATAGCCAAGGCCTCGTGCCTAGACTACAAATAAGATTTTGCCAAGGCCTTGTGCCAAGACACTAGTTTGTCTCATGAGACCTACCGATGCATCGAGGAGCTATAGCGGGCTCCACCCGTCACTTATTAAGTCCAATGCATTCCTCATATGAATAGTTTTAAGCATAAAATAAACATTCGTATTGAAACTAGCATACGAAATGTCAATACTTTTACCACAAACCTTGAGTGGTATAAAAATAGCACATCCACAGTCAAACATAACTCATTCGATACAATATGGAAGATTGTATTGTATCACATTAACCTCAATCAAGAATAATGAAGGATGTTGACATAGATGAAAATAATCATCAAAACTATTTGAGAGAAATATCCCCCTTTTCTTGAAATCATTTAAAAGTCACACTATTTGTCAAAAAGCCATTTAAAAATAGATTTTTGAATCAAAGTGTCCCATACCACTTTGAAACTTTTTAAAAGGATTTTTAATTTTAAAACTTTAATGTCCATATAAATAAATCCTTAAAACCATTTTTAAAATATGGACATTAATGAGCATGATTTAGAAGAATAATTCTTTAAAACATTTTAAAATGGTATTTTGGTTAGAGTTTCTAACCAAAAGAGAGACACTTGAATACAAATAATTGAGGTAATCAAAACATTGTAATATCATGAGAATAAAGGAATTCATGATATACTATGTCAAAGTACATTATATACACCACATAAAAGTGATTTGGTGTATATCATCAAAGAAGTCTCAATGGAATGTAAATTGAGATGAAATCTCTCATAAAGGTTGTATCCTTAGGTTAAGGATAAATCAACGACATAATTATGTGTGACAAATATAAATACACTAAATATTATTGGATATTCAGTGTAAATCAATCAAAGGATATTCACACATATTCTTGTAAAAACAATACCAACGAATTGGATGTTTAACTCAACAAATGGAGAATGAGTTAAAATTACTCTTATCAAATTCATATCAATGAATTGAGAATTACCAATGAGTGATTATGTGTATCAAACTTATATCCAAAGGAAGGGGAGTGGAAATTATGACATAATCAATTTAATAGTGATTCCACACATAATCTTGGGGTAATATAATCAATGAGATATGCGTAAAGCCAAATGAGTGGAAATTGAAATCTCAAATTCCCTTATCGATTAGGTAACATACGAAACATACACCCATGAAAGAAGTATCATACCCTGATGATGTAAATACCCATAAATTAAAGTATATTACACAATGAATACAATCATGGGCAGTACACATACACCACATGCAATAATTAAGTGGTGATCAATGGAAATCTCACGAAATTAAAAGTGAGATAAGAAACCCCTTACCACGTTAATCAACTGAGTCGTATGGCCAAAAGTTAATAACCACCAAATGATTTACAGAATAACATGAATATAAATATAATCATGAATATATATCAAATGGCAGTACACAACACACCACTTTCAATAATTTAGTGGCGAACAATGGAAATCTCACGGAATTGAAAGTGAGATAAGAGAATCCCTTACTTTGTACTTTTTCCTTGGTCGATGGTAGGTTTACCTCCTGTATAATGGTGAAATAATTGTTATTGAATAATACAAGAATCATTTACTTTAATATGATATCATATATGATCTTTTAACATTGATTTGTTAATAATATCTTAGTATTAACGCCGTTTCGGGTGTTAACTTACTCATTTTCTTTTATATGTTTTGTTACATAAGTCATGTTTGTTGTATCTTATTAATATCCAGAATGATATCAAGTCCTTAAACATCATTTTTAAATCATTAAATGATAATTATACTTTAATTGATACGATGGATAATGAATCTCATCGCGTTCGTGGAGACGGTAGTCCGTACGTACGCACGAACGCTACTTCCATTTAATTTTTTAATTTTTTATTTTAAAAGAATCGAATCCAAATGATACATAGGTATATTACTATTCCAGTATAATATAATATTTTATATATGTTACTTAAGTTCATTAACACCATCCTTTATACGTTCCATGTGTGGTATGAACGAGTCATATCATTTTAAGGGGGCGGTAGTCCGCACTTCCTCAAATGAAATTATCGTATGTATATACGACATGAAACGAATAATGGTATGAAATAAAATGGAATTACAGAAGCTTATAAAATATATATCATTAATATAATATTTAATTACAGTTCCATCATAATGGCCACCATGAGAGGCGGTAAGATGTTTTTGAACAATCATCGTTTCGTGAGGCGTTAGTTTGCCATCCACAGAAACATTTTGTTCATCATCCATTAGATGGAGTTGTGTGTATGTGTAGTTTGAATACTTCTTATAACAACATCCTAGTATATTGAGGATACTGGTGTTGTTACAAAAGAAGGGAAATAAAAAGAGTTTGGGGGTTGAAGAAGCAAAATAAATGAAAATAATTTAAGAGAAATCGTTACCTTTAATTTAGGTAACTCACTTTGGTTGGAACCAAAGGACTTGTTGAAATTCTTTCTGCCCAAGGGGAAGATTCAAGGAGGAGGAGAGGGATGTGGGGAGCTTAGTTGGGCAGAGTTTGGACGAGCCAAGTGGCTTGAGAGGTGTGAGGAAATGAGAAGGAGGAGTGCCCTTTTATAAGAGGGGTGAGGGGCACCTTTGGAAAAGCTAGAAATATTAATTTATAATAAATTCATATTCGGTTTCCAATGGCTCCAAAGTTGACTATTCAAAGTTTGAGGTGGGGATAGGTCGAAAACAACTCATCCAATAGAATTTAGACAGGTTTGGGTACTTATATTAACCTTATCTTTAAGTATTAACTCTAAGTTAATTAGTTTCACTTTTACAATGTCTCTTTGTATTTTTATATAATATGGTTAATAAACTTACTATATACATCCAAAAGACCCCCAAGTAGTCCATTAATGATTAACCTATCATAATATAAGTCTCTTGGCCGAACCTTAGATTTTTAGGAATTTAATATCAATTAATAATATAATATTTGTTTTAAGAACTCTTTTATGTCAATTTTGACACTATTCACTAGTTGATTTTTGTGAAATTCATAACAGATTGATTACTTCGAAAAAAGTCAAATAAATCAATCCTAATATATCATATTATCCTAGAAAATTTGTTTAATTCATTAAAAGTTTCATATTATAATTATTTGGGTATTTATAATATCAATTATGTTAATTTTTACTATTTTAGTAATTACTGCATCATCATTGTGTCATAAATAAAATAACTTGTTTAATGTCAAAAAATTATAAATAAAATATAATTATGTAGGAAATCGTTTTAGCTTTCTAATGAATATTTATAATCTAAAATCCAGCATATATAACCCTATGTAACAATTGTTTTGCTAAAAGATATATGCTTGTGTCATTTTGTATTCATTTTAACTTAATTAATATAAAGTGTCATTATCACTTACAAGTGGATCCATGGGGTCCCAAAATTGACCCAAAGATGCCCATGGTCGACCATGTATCAACCAATAGGGTTAAGACACATTTTAGGGTAATTTAGTATTATTATAATATTATTTTTTTTAACCCTTATTTACCGGATTTACCCTTAACCATGGTAAATAAAATATTTACCGCAGTAATTATTCAAAATGTCTAAAAATAAAAGTTACCTATTTACACAATTTGGACATCCTGATTCCAAATATGGAATCCATTTTTCTAAATTCAAAACACAGAAGTGGCAGAAATTAATTTAAAATTAATTCCCGCTGTCAAAACAAAAAGCGTGTTTTTAAGAGATAATAACTATCAAAAGATTGACACTTGTTTATGTTCGGTTTAATTGTAAAATTATGTCCCATCACCAACATTATATTAAATGGTAAAAATATATTCTAAATATACTTTAAAACCACTCAAATTCACAATTTATCACTATTAATTATTTTGATTAAAAAAGTTGTTTTTAATTAAAATTTAGTAATTTTCACTATTCATCAAAATATGAAAGTTATCCGAAAAGTACCAAAATTTCACCTTAGGCTAAATTCGATATTCCGAATCCAAAAATGAAGTCCATTTTGAAATATAAAATATATATAATTTCAAAAAGTAGGTATTACTATTCATAACGGCTAGTTTGATTGGTTGTGGTGTGTTAAAATCTCGAAGTTGCGTACAATGCACGTCATTGCATTATTCGAAAGGAAACATACCGAGGAAGCTTGGGGTGTTACAGTATACATCGTCCTTTGCCAAAAAAAATAGAGGTGAACTAATGTGTGCCTCTTGAGAAAATTATTCCCTTGGATTCCAAAATTTCTATTTGTATCTATAATTCCATCGACTTAGTGGGGTCTACACGATAGGAGGGATGTTATGTCAAATGTTTTTTGTGATTAAAATTGGTGGAGAAATCCATATCCTTCTATAGAAAAAAAATGATAAATCATCTAGAAACACCTCTAGGAACACATCTTTCATGGTAGGTAATCAACTCTCAGAACCACTATCATAATCCTCTAGCATGACTAATGACATCTAAAAAACTAGATTTTCCATCTCTAAATGTGGGTGTCTAGAACGTCCTAACTGAGGATCTAATAAACCGTGTAATACCTGACTACTATAATTAGGTTCTACAAGGATCACATGATGATGAAAAAACTGATGTTTGACTCGAAATTAAACATCAAATCCACGCTATGGATCACATCAAAGTGGTCCATTCCCTAAACTAATAAATTTCATTCCAAATCAACCCCTAACATTGAGAACATCCAATATTGACATCTGGAACCACATCCTCTTTTATTATCGAGTGGCATCATTAAATACACCACATACATAACAAGATCTACTAGAAATCATAATAACTCCATAATATGGGTAAAATTAATTGATTAAAAATAAAACTTATCAAATAATTCAACAACTATGGATGATGTGATTAGGATATTACCTCAAAATTTTGCAGGTCTAAAATCGGATTCCCCTAGATCTTGATCAATACCATGAAGTAACCTCATCTCTCAATGGGTCTATGATTGAGTATTGACATGAATATCTTTCTTATGCTGACTCCATCAAGTAGTAAACCCATCCCAACCACCACCATTACTGAAATTATAACCCACTCCTAGAATGGTTCTAATTATTTTGTTTCCCCTAGATGTTGTAGAACTTGAAATACCAATTCTTGGGCATGATACTTTCCAAACTATTGCAAAATCCCCATTGGTCCACACTGATGGTAGGGTCTAGGTTGGAATAAACAATCATTCCACACATTCCCCATTCTTCCCCAATAATGTTTCAAGATAGATCCAACATTTGAATCCATAGATAAAGATGTCTGGGAAATTTTTTTTGAGCTACCACCACCTCTTTTATCATGATAATCATGTCTCCTCTTCCTTTCTAATGAACCACTATAGCCTTGTTCCCCTGGTGAACTACTCCTAGAAAACCAAATTTTACACTCTAATCAGTTTGTACCATCATTCTTGATCAACCACCTCATTATAAATCTTAATCATAAATAAGTATTCCTAGAAACTGTTGTCTAGATGCATCCCCATTTTAAACCACTAGTCTTATAGCTACTAATTTGAAACTATATCAGATGTGATCGAAACCAAATCTGCAAAGTTGTTGGTATACTCCAACGATGTTCAATCCACCTGGTGGAGATCTAGAAAATCATGAGTCTTGGAAAATGATAAATTATCTAGAAAATAACTCTCATTAAAAACAATTTTTAATTCTTTCCAACCCATTTTCTTGGGCTTCTGGAACTAAATTACTAATTTACATCACCTCCAATAGTGAGCTTCTAAAAATAATGAAGCACACATCACTTTTTCCAACTCAATAGTATTAAGAAATTAGAAGATACTCTTGATATATTGAATAAAATCCTCTAAAAACAAGGTATTAATGTTAACCCTAATATAAGGAGTATTTTTTTTCAGAAACAATTGAGATATATCATTTTTTGGTCCTTGTTGGGATCCAAAAAAATGAACAGGACATGTGCATGCTCCCCGATCAAATTCCAAGACATCCCGAACCATTTCTTCCACTATTCATCGATTAACTATTGAGGAATACTCCCTTAATAATATTCTTGAATTATTATAATAATAATTGGGTAAGAATAATTATAAAAAACTGATAAACACAAGACAACCAAAAATACACATGAAGAAACATTTTCATCAGAAATTACTTTAAAAGCATTACGAATCCAAAAAAAGATAATGAGAAAAATAAATATTCAAACCAGTCCTCCCCCACTTATTATACATATACCATATGCATCCTATACATATCAATACGAGAATGAGTAAACCTTGTAACAAACATCCCACAGTGAACCAAGCCCTACCACATGTTGTGTTTGATAGACACCCCACTCTCAATGAGAACATCAATCCCTGAAAGTCCTAGCTTCTATCTACCCATACTCCCTCAAATACTAATACCCAAATAATGGAAAAACATGTCTTTGATACCATTTTATCAGAAACCAATCCATATTTCCATCCAACCAAACACCCTACCCAACACATGGAAAGGCCCAAAGGAAATTCATAATCCCCACATGTTGGTAAGTACTGCATGTTCATCAAGCATCATATTTGGGAATTATTTCACCCATGATAATCAACCAAAAAACCCCTGATGAATAACAAATCATATCCTATCAACACCAAAATGATTAAAAACCTACAAATCATGATCTAATCGATTTAAAATTTTCAAAAAAAAACCAAAATTCCAAATAGGATGGGGAACCAATTGTACAATAAAGACTCCAAGAAATATGATTGAAAATACCATTGTGCCACCTCCACCAACGCCTTTAAAAATAGGAACCACTAGAAACCCGATAAACGATAACCACCACAAACCATTGTTATTTTACATTTTTCAAACATAACAAGGTATATATACACCCAATGGTGTATGTAGGGTGTAAGCCTAATGCCCAATAAGATACCTCCGAAAGGGATTCTATGTTATCACATTTTATGAATAATAAATAATCCATAATTATGGATAATGATATGAATAAATAATAATAAAATTATTCATTTAAATTAAAAAAACTAATGACAACAAAAATATAAATGATAAGAATATCATTACATGAGAACCATGGAAAACCCCTAATGAAAAATAGTTTGTATGGTCCTAGGATACTTATACCTCGATGATAAGTATATACAAAATCCATAACATATGCATTCATGATCCACTAGAGGGTAATCACATCCCAAGTCCTACTGATCTCAAATAATCATAATATGATTAGTTAGTGTTATAGTTTCAATCATACTTGGGAGAACCAAGTGTCATCCCTGATGATCGACCTTGAATAATAGACCTAGCCATCTAACCTATATACATTTGATTCCCTTATCCCCAATATAATCATCCATCTCACAGAAAACACATCACCCACACACACACATTCGATATAATCATCATACATGCAAATAATCATTTTCTATATGGAAAACCATCATTTAACCAATATTCACACCATAACCATTTGAAAACATGATTCAAACCACCAACACAATTCCTAGACCCTATTTATTAACCATAATAAGATTACTAAAATCATATGACATTGTTAAATCATGTAACCACAAACCTCTTGCAAGAACACTTAATAAAACCTGTTGAAATGCCCTAATTCCGCAAGACGAAACTCTATAAATTAAAGAACACATTAAAAACATCATGTTCTGACTCAATGAACCATGAATAAACCCATACTAGTTCAAAAAATCCTCTAGAAAAAATAGAACCCAAAAGAGGAGGAAGAAGAGACCAAGAATAAGATGAAGAAGATAGGAGGACCTTACTTGATGATTTCATGAGTAACCAAGGCGAAACCACCGATAAAAAAAAGTGACCAAGGGCAAAGAGGAAGGGATAGATGTGTGACTATGGATGTAATATTTAATGGGGATAAAATGGTTTGATTTTGTGTTAAATTCCTGGATTGAAAAAAAAACATTTGAATAATTTTATTGATTTGGTAGACCACACGGTATGACCTCACTGTCTTCCAAACCATGTGATAACTGTGAAACATCTCAGTAAAATAGGAAGAACATTTTCAATTAGAGTGAACAAACCCATTTAGTAGACATTGCACCATAGAAAGTGCCACTAACTAGGACACAGGGTCAGCCCTCACACCCATGTGGTAGAACATGTGTCCTAGAAAATTCCATTGTCCAGGTTTCACGATTTCCCCTTGATATGTGCACAATTACTAAAAAACATCTTCCACCTTTGAGCCACTTTTTTCCATTCCAAAATTGCCATTTTTTCACAAAAAACACATTAAATCCAATATATAAATATAATACTCATAATAATATAATGAATACCTTAAAATTACATCATGGATATGAATGTTTTTAATTGATGAAACCATGAACATTATGACATATTCAAGGGTCATCTTGATGGTGTTGGCTTAAAAATATTCATGTCAACCAAAATCACATCCACTATGGTTATGGTCACCTTCCTCTACCTATGTGATACTGAATTATGGAATTTTTAACATGGAGACCACCACTTCTATGGTAACTTTTGAGTATCACATTTAATTAATTGTCTTCTATACATGCCTCAAAATATTGGTTGTCCCTGTATTGATTCACTAACACACCATCCACCCTGTTCATGGTCTTACTTGCTCTATATAAGGCATGAGTCATGATAATCCAATCCTGATATTTACATCACGGAGGAAAATTCAATTTGGTATTTATTGAGTTAACTTCATCTAATGATACATGATAATCAAATCACGATATTTATGTGTAGGATATTACTTCAGTCTAAAACACCATGTGAATATCATGGTGTGGTTGCGCCTAATATAGGGGTTGTGTGAATTAAATATTCCACAAAAATCCCAAATGTTGTGCATAAAAAGTTGTGTTATGCGGAAGTGTTGTGTTGAAATTATATCAAATATTGAATATTTTGTTTGATTGATTAGTTATTTCATGTGAAAAATTTAATGAATATGGTGCAAGAAGAGTCTCATGTAATTTAGAGATAAATAGATCAATGAAATTCATTTTAAGAGAACGACAAGTTGATAAACTAAGTAAGACATCTCTAAAAGTAGTGAGCTAGGGGGATTCAATGGTAGATTTACATGGGATGTAGTGTTTTATTCCTAAAATAATATATTGGTAGTGTTCCTAGATCATTGTGAATATGTATAAACTTTTTTATTCAACAACTAGGGAAGATTATTGGATTTAGGTACAACTGACACAATTTTTGCATATGATCCTCATACTATCCCTTAGTGGTGAACCATGTAAAATGGATGTGTGGTCACTTTAAATGTGACTTTTTTTACCCTACATTTTAGATAGTTTTAATAGCTTCGTACCAAATTTAGAACAAAATCATTCACTTTTGATGAAAAATATGACACCCTAAATCACCCTTCACCTTAGAAGGTGTTTTGGGGTCCTTCATGTGGTATCAGATCCCATAGGTTGTTACAGTGAAATTTTAATGGATAATTCCATAAATATCATAGTAGTTCCCTTATTTGATGTAAGAAACGTTTAGATATGGATGAATAGTATGAGGTCTAATATGAGATCCCTTGGGATGGAAGTACTATTTGGAACTGCTTAGGTGACTCATGTCACCAATGTGATATGATAATCTAGGACTGAAATTGATAGGAAAATGCTGGATGTTGATACCAAAGAGGAAAATTCCCCCCACTATACCTATGACTAATAAATTCAGTCTGAAGGTGGTAAGGTTCACTTCAAACAAGTATATGTTGGAAATGTTGGAAAATATATATAAAGGATATAACAATGTGAAGGAGGACAAACATCGTTTTTTACATAATAGGTTTGATAATCTGAAGATGCAACCTGATTAAAATGTTGATACCTTTCACTTAAAATTATTGAATTTGTAGGATAAAATTTTGGGTTTGGTGAAGAAATAAAAGACATTAAAATTATAAAGAAAATAATTAGAATAATCCCACCTCTTTACAATTCAAATCTATCATCCCTTTAAGAAAATGATCATTAGAAACTCTCTATGGATGATCTGTTTAGTAGTTTGGTAGCATATGAATGAATTGACAAACTAGATGATAAAAAAAGTTCTATTAGTAAGGATATGGAATTAAAAACCCCGGAAAAACTTGAGATTTAAAGAGACTTTGTTAATGAAGGTAATGAAAAAGATAAACTTATTTCTCTCTTTTCTAGGAAATTCAAAATAAGAAAAGGTATATTTGAATGAAATTAACCCTTGGAATTTTTTGATTATTGTAGAGTTGGGAACATTTTCTCTTGGTGGTCAAGGAAGTTCGATGATATAGAACGTGAAGTTAAAAACTCAAGAAGAATTAGAAAAGGTTTTATCAAAAGGGAGACTTCAAATCTTGAAAGAAATTATAGAGAAATTGCTTTTTCTATAAAGATGAGGATGATGAAAATGATTTTTTTTAGAATAAGAAACAGAGTTTAAATCTAGAACCCAAGCATATGTGATAGATAAAGTTGAAAAATAATAACCATAAAAATATAATTCTAGAGATAATTTTTTGATTATTGATGATGATCTAAAGTTTAAACTTGAGTATTCTCTATGTAATGTTGAGAGTCAATGTTAAAGAAGAAAAAAATGGAGAGCAGTTGTGGAATAGTCATCAAAATATATTGATTGGCCTAAAGCCAAAATTGGTTGACTAGAAGAAGTTATAAAATAACATTCTAAAACCTCTCAGATTTAAATAATCAGAAAAGGTCACCAACGGCAATACATTGAGACTAAAGGTGAAGTCCATGACCAATGGAGAGTATTGAGGATGAATTTTTCACTCTTATGATTAAACATGAATGTGAATCAAATTCATAAGAAAAAATGAATAAAATAATGTTTAGAAGACTCTCATATGTTGAGCTTTTAGAGGGATATAATCATGGTTCTAATGGAGTTGAATTGTTTTTTAATAATCGAACATTACCAAGATTGGGAAATAATGGAATTGGTTTTAATGCGAAAACATCAAATTCTTGAAATAAAATGGGACAAAATAAAGGAATTCTAAAAATTAAACATATCAAAAGGTCACCTGAAGTCTGAATAATGAAATATTAAAATCAAATTGAAAAGAAAATTAAAAATTGTTTCATTTTTCCAAAAATAATTGGTAGCTATATTATTTTCTAAAGGAATGGTACATGAGGAGGAACAGAAATGAGAAGGCATTTCCCCTTATAAAATGTCAATTATGTGGCTAACTGGGTCATACCATGTAATATTGTGAAGATGCAAGGATCTATTTGAATTGGGATGGTATGTAAATAAAAAAAATAAAACGAATACATATCCTTCATATTATAGTATAAATAGTGTATTTGGATATTATTTTCATTGTTTTGACTTTGGACATAAAGCTATTTATTGTAGATAGAGGAATGGTAGTAAAAATACATTTATAACTTAGATACAATTCAATACTCAAAATCTAGATGATTTTTCTCTTAAAAAAAATGTTTTATCCTCTAGAAGAAACATATGAGTATGATGAACCCATGCACATTGAAAAGGGATCTAAAATGTATCGTTATCCTTCATTGAATTTAATATTTCATGGAAGGAAAAGGTGAAAATTGAGAAATCCAATCTTCCAGAAGTCACTCGCAAAACTATAAATAATAACATCACCTAGAATCTAGATAGAGGAGGGTCATTCCATATGATGTGAAACACATATTTATTAAAAAATGAAACGAAAAGGGTTTATATAAAATTCATGTTTGGTAAAGATGGTGCTTTAATGATCAAATGTGGTGGGAGTACAAAAATAGAGAGTGACGAGCTTATGAAAATTGTCGTTCTTTATGTTGATGGTTTGCCTAACAATCATCTTAGTGCGAGTTAACTCTATGAATCGAGACTTAAAGTTACATTAAATCACTATTGGTGAACTATAAAGTGAAAGACATGGAATTAAATCATGAATGGTTGAAGAAAATATGGAAACTTATACTAGGTTGATTGTAGAGATATTATTTTCTACCTAACTGTTGAAGATGAAAATGACATGTGGCATAAAATTTTAGGGAACATTAATCAACTAGACAAGGTAATGATATATAAGATGAAGATAGTAATGGTTATCCCCAATCTAAATCATGGATGGTAAAAGACTATTAGTTCATTCGAACAATAAAATTTATCATATAGTGCATATCTTACAAAGAAGAAAAATGAATCAAATATTCTTGGTCTCATCCATACATATGTATGTGGTTCGATAAATGTTGTTGGAATATATGGAGAAAGGTACTTCATTATTTTCATTAATGATTATTGTAGAATATATTTTGTAATAGTTATACATAGGAAATGGAAAGTGTTTGACTACATGAAAACATATCACTAAATAATTGATAATGATACTAGATGAGCGATCAATGTTCTGTTGTTTGATAATGTAGGGGAATATGCATCCCTTTAAAATGAAAATTACCTAGAGGAACATGGAATACAACATAAGGTGGATGTTGTGAGAAATTCATAGAAAAATGGATTTGTTGATAACTAGAATAGAATGGTGAACAATATGGCCATAACTGTGATGATTGAGAGTCGTATCTCTCTCTATTACTAGAAAGAAGCTATTAAAGTTATGGTGTATACTCAAAATCAAAAATGGATTTATATTCTAGAAACAAAGACACCATATGAGTTGGGTCAGGGAAGAAATCCTTCTTTGGTGTCTTTTCATGTTTTTAGAAGTAAAAAAAAATCATTTAAAACAATTAAGTAAATCAAAGGAGGTATGGTGATGCAACATACGAGGGAACATTCTTGGGATATTTAAAGAATATTAAAGCCTAAAAATGTTTTTATAATCACCTTAGTAGAATTTTTGAAAGAATTGATGTTGTGATAATTTAATATAAGACCAAAAATACCATAATAATTTCTTATGGTGATATGATAGAAGATGAATAAGACCTTGGACATGGAAAATATTCAAATTCAAAATTATATGAAGGTGTGAAAAATATTTTGAGGTCATAAACCCATTATGATATTGAAGAATAATTAGAAGTAGAAATGATTACTGAAAAATCTTCATCTAAACATGATGGGTGAAATAGAAGAGCATAAATTGATAAATCCAACAATGTTGGGGATTGGACATCACCCACATAGGAAAAGAGAATGAGGAGTAATGCACAGTATGCCTACCTATCAATTTTGGAACAAACCCCATTTGAAGAAGCTATGAAAGATGAATCATGGGTTAAAAAAATGAATGAAGAACTCGATCAGATATACAAGGACCATAAATGGGATCTTGTTAATAGAACTGATTACTATAATTTTATTGGGACCAACCTCTTTTGAAGAAGATATTAAAGATGAATCATGGGTTAAAAAAACTAATTATGAACTCGATTAGATAGGAAAGAACCTTACATGAGATCTTGTTAATAGACATGAAAAAAATAATGTTATTGGAACCAAATGGATCTTCAAAAAAAATTTGATTAGCATTGAAATTTGTTTAGAAAAAATCTGCACTTATTCTATAAAGGCTATGCACATATTGAAGGAATTGATGTCAATGAAATATTTTCACCAGTGGTGATACAAGAGTCGATCAGGGTTTTCCATTCTATGGTAATCAAAAGAGGATACATTGTTAATCATATAGATTTCATAACAATATTCATAAATGGTGTTTTTGAATAAAAAGAATATATTGAACAACCAGTGGGATTTCAAATTAGTAATTATGAAACGAAGGTTTGTAGTTTGAAAAAGGATCTATGTGGTCTGAAGGAGGTAGCACGAGCATGCTATTCACGTCTGTATTTGAATTTTATGAAGCATGAATTTAAAAGAGAAGGTGCCGACCATAACATATATTTGTTGAATTGAAATGATGATCATTTTATGGTGATGGTTTATGAGGGCTATATTATATTTTGAATAAGAAGGATGAGATCAGTGGAATAGTTTTCCAATAACATGAAATATGAAGTTGATATGTCTATGATTGGTGAACTCACATACTTTATGGGGTTATAGGTTATTCAGATTAGGGATTACACATTCATTTATCAGTAAATGTATGCAAGAGAGGTAATGAAGAAATTTAATATTCATGACTCCAAACCAATGTTAACTCTGGTTTCGGTTGGTATAAAACATGTAAAGCTTAAGGATGAGGATTTTGTGAATCCCACCATGTAGAATAGAATCATTTGAATCTGTTTATACTTCACTACAATGTGGTTGTATATCATCATTGCAACATTCCTAGTGACCCAATATCAATGTAATATTATGGAATAACATATAAAGGTAGTTAAATGAATCATGCATTATATTCAATGTACTAACAATTATGGGTCATAATTTTTTATAGTTAGATATAATAAAGAATCAACATTTTTATATGATGAATGGGATGTAGATGTGGTAGATTGAAATTCCACATGTGGTGGAGCATTCATTATTTGAAATTAATGAGTGGGAAGACTAAGTAAGAAACAGGAAAGTACTAATATTATTACTTCTAAATCAGAGTATATCTCTTTTATGAAGTACTTTGCTTAGTTGTTGTGTATAAAGTAGCAATTGACTAATATTAGTGATGAGATGAAACAACAAATGGTAATTCAATGTTATAATAAGAGAATTATCACACATAAGAATAATCCCATTCATCATTCTCATATGAATCATTTTGAAATCATATATCACTTATTCATGGAAATAGTTGAACATGACATGATTAAAATGGATAATATTGGAACTAATTACCAAGTGTATTACATTCTAACCAATCCTTGTTTTGTTAATTGTTTTAATTTTTTTTATGGAATGGATGCATGTTTTAGGGAATATATGATCCATGGGGTGTATTGTTTGATATTTACACGTTAAAATTAGGATCTTTTGGTATATTTCCAAAGTGGGGGATGGAGAAATTCCATTTTACAAAGTAGGATAATGTGAAAGTTAGCATGTTGTTTTAAAAACCATGTGATGCATTAATGACATGATTAGAATTTGGTGTCAGGAGGAAATAGAATAAATGTGATGTCTCGTTAGTTTATCAATTTTATTCACCTTTTGAAATGACTGTTGTAGATAATAATAGTGACTGGTGATTTATTGGATTTATTAGCAGAATGCCAAAAAAACAAAAGGGTGAGTTTATTGAAACTAAGGATGTACTTTTATAGAAATTGATTATGGTTTGTGTTTATTTTAAATCCACATTGGGTTGATAAATGATTTTCTATATATGAGGTCTTATTTTACAGGCCGACAAAAGTGATGAAGGTGGCATTGTTTCATAGTGTTTCTCAAATATTTCGGTCCAAAAATTTGTGAATAGAGAAAGGTTTTTTTTGGAAAAGAAACTCACATGAAATATTGAAGGTGAATCTAAATGTTGTGTGCAGGATATGTTTTGGTCACATATTGTTGTAAAAAATATAAAGAAATAATTTCTTGTAATATTTTTTTGCACAAAAAACTCTTACGCATCCAATGAGACGTCAAAATTATGTTTCACACAAGAGATGTTTCAGCATTACTTCTTCAATAATGGAAATGGAAGGGGCTATATAGAATTATCTTATGAATTGAATGAGAAAAAAGTTTAGGATTACATGCATGAGGGTTGAATTTCTAGGAACATGCGTGTAGGTTCATCGAGGAAAATAAATATGCATCTAGCCCCACTCAAGGCATGAAACTTTTTCAAACGTAGATATGGATTAACATCCACATGAATGTGAAGTTATTAGAAGACTTAAACGTATTAAATCGTGCATGTAGGATTTTCCTTGAGTTTAAAAAGGCTATGTGAATATCATGGTGTGGTTGTGTGAAAGATAGGTATTTTCAAAAAAAATTATGTGACAATTGTAACACTGGCACCTAAGAAGATGTGTTATGAGCAAGTGTTCTATTGATCTTCTATCAGATACTCAATATCTAGTTTGTTTGATCAGTGTTTTCAAGTGAATCAATTCAGGACTATAGTACAAAAGAGTCTCGTTTTAGGTAGAGATAATGAATTCAATGAAAATCTGTTGAATGGTCCTTCAAGTTGATAAACTGAGTAGGACTTATGTAAAATCAATTATGTAGGGAGATTCAAAGGAACTGTTTTAAGGGATGTAGTGTGTTATCCATAAATTCATATAAAAGAATTGTTCTTAGAATAGAGTTACTATGTCTGAATTTATATACTAAATAACCAGTGATGATTATTCAGTATAGATACGACTAACACATTATCGGCATATTCTTCTTAGACTATCCCTTAGTGATGAACCATGTAAATTTGCTTTGTGGTCTAATTTCATGTTTTTTTTTCTACTATTTCCATTTAGATCTGTTAAACATTTTCCTAGAAAATTGGGAACAGGATCCATATATTTTTGAATAAAAATATGAAAACCTCATTCTCCCCTCCCCTCTCAGGTTGTTTTATCGTTTTCAAATGATTGATTGTAGTTCATTGACAATTAAAAACACTGATTGACAATAAATACAACACAAAAAATTGGGATTTATACTTTTATATTTATATTTATATTTTTGTTTTTATCTAGTTATGTAACATAATATATGAGTTATGTGAAGAGTTACATGTCAATATTGTATAAACAAAATATTTTTATGGAACGAATATGATTATGGAACTAAATATTTAGAAACATACACATATAAAGTGAATAATATGATATGATATGGTGATATTATTTGTCCCCTTAAATAATAACGTGTTTCATATTCCATCCAGAAAATGTACATGTGAAGACCATGATTATTCAATTAGGTAGGTTCTACCAAAGTAAGGTTCCATAGGGTAATTTCTATTAAATCATGATGGAAATATATTACCCAATGACTTAGGTTACCCAATAAAACATTGAAATTTGGGTAACTCTTATTTGGGAGACCCTATGTGTTTTTATTATATAGTAATTCATTTTTATTTATCTGTATGTTGGATTATATAGATAGTTATCTTCCCAAACATCTATGTTTCATATATTTAATATTATTGTTATGCTTGTTTAAGGAAATAACAATGTGGTTGATGGAATGCCAAAGTAGACTCGTTTCTTTGTGAAATGTGGATATTGTACCACTAATTTATATAATGGTTTATAAGGGGCTATCATTTCTCTTGGATCACATTTATCAAAAGATCATATTATATTAACATAAAATAGAATATATATATTATAAAATCTAATATTGTTATAAAAAGATATCATCATCATCCAAAATATATTTGGAATCAATATTAAAAAAATTTGAATCTTATTATAAGTAACATATGATAATAATATAATACATAATAATGTTTCTTAAAAGGAAAATTATTTATTTTAGAGTAAAAATTCCTTATTAAAAATGAAACACTCAAACTCAAGTAACATAGATATGATGTTTACATTACTACATTGGTATACAACGCAATTGATATTACATTGTTGGAAAATTTATTTTAGTAGTCTTGTAAGACTAGATAAATATATGATTCCCATATTACATTGAAAATATTGATCACATATCATAATAAATATTCTTTCTTCATTAAAATAATTCATAATATCCTTCTTCATGTCATTGGGAATGGACAAAAATGGGGAGATTATATTCCTTATAAGGGTTCAATATATTTGAAACAATACTAATATAATCATAAATAATCAATATTTCAGAGTAGATAATCAACTCACTAGTCATTCAATCAACAACATGAATTTAAAAAATATATATGGATAATATCAACGTAATAATCTCTTGGATAATGTAAATTTAATTCTTAGAAAAAGAAATGAAAAAACCAGGAATTCATGTACATTATATCAATGCCTCGTCTAAGTTATCATGAATATCAAGTACAATTACTCTCAAACATGAAATAATTCTTAATAAATGGGTTGGTGTGAACAAAATAAACATCTAATAAGCCACAACTACTATATTGAAATAAGACATCTATTGATGCGTCGAGGGACAATCTATAACTAGTCCCATCTAATGACTTGCATGACCATTGAATTCTTCATATTTTTATTGATCAATAAAATTAATTATCACGATTCCTCTTAAGCAAACAATTAAACGTAATGATTCAAAAAAATTATATTAATACTTAACCATTAAATTAAATAATGTACTTAATAATATTCCTTTAATTGATACCATATATATAAATGTTATACCCATGAAACATCATCAGTGAAATATAAATTATTATGAATTAATAAATGATATTAAAAATATGGATATAATGGAGAAAATATTATCCAACGAATAAAGGATAGTAAGAGGTAACCAGATGATAAGAAAGTGAATGATATCAAAATAATGTATAATCCATTATCAATAAATTATTAAAGAAGAGAAACGAATCATACAAAATGAATGTTTTTATGTAAAAAAACTGGACAAGGAAATACGTGAAATATATTAAAAACTTTCCTAGTAAATTAATTTCTTAATAGATTATTAAAACAAATTTTGAAATTATTTTTCTTTCATTAAGAACATAATATCATTTTCTTTTGATATCATTAAAAATAAAAATTCCTAAAATATTTAGAATATTTTTTTAATAAAATAAACATGAATTTTTTGTATAAAATACTAAAATAAAATAGTATTAATAATGATAATAATATATTCTTGAATTGTACATTGAAATAATGATTTTGTTCACACTTTTATAAAAAGTAACTCATTCAAAAAAAGGTAAAATTATTTATTAAAACATTGTTATTGATTTTAAAACATGGGGAAAATATATTAAATAAATTATTCGATAGTAGTAAAGTCATCTATTTAAATAATTTTAAATAAAAATGAACATGAAAGAAAAATATATTGAAGGAAAGCATCAAAACATGATATTTAAAAGAAAGTATCATACAAGTATTATTCAATTTTATTCTTAATACAAAAATAGAATAAATAAATAATAAACGTGTGAAATAAAAACATAACTATAAAAGTATAAGATAGATGGGTTTTAAGATATTAGGTTCATATCATATTTTTAGTTCAAATCTGAATGTAATCAATCTCAAAATAAAATGAAATTATAACAGATATTTCTTGCCTTTGGTCTCTACTTAGCTGTATAAGTTTATCTCTCTATTATAAAGAATATAAATTTATTAAATAAATTATTTATAATATTTTCATCAATATATTACTTGTTAAGTACCTTTTATAATAATTTAAAATTCATTTATTGAATATTTCTTTTTAAATTGACCATATTATGGTTTAAATTTAGTTTCTCCCACATTACTTCATTTGTTGTCCTTGTTTAAAAGAGTTATGATTTGGTTCCATCATAACCAGAATTTTAATAATTTTAATGATTATAATTTTCATTTTTTATATACAATTTTATAATTTTCAATTCAAATTGGTAATAAAAAAATAAATTACATCACTTTTTAGAGGTTGTAGTCTATATATATGTACGAGTGACGTTATAGATTTCCAATGTATGGAAGGGTCAGAAGGTAGAATATATCTTTATTAAATTAATAATTATTATTTCTTAAATATCATATATATTTCAAAAATTCAATCTTTATTACCATATCATTAAAAAGATTATGACTCATTAATTTAATTGCTATGTGGAGATGGTAGGTCATACGTATGCATGAGTGATGTTCTAATTTGACATATGATGGACAAGAGGATAAAAATAGTTCTCCAAAAATCATAATATTTTCTCATTATATAAGTGATAATATAATTGGGATTTAAGTATTGATAAAATATATTTTGATGAAGTAGAATAAGAAATAAATGGTGAAAGATCCATGTAAAACGATTACCTCTTCTTTGAGAGCCCTACTTGGAAAAAACCCTTAGCCTTATTAGGACGGTATTAGGGTAAGAGAAAGATAATAGAGACAATGGGTAGATATATGGAATGGGTCATAGGTATGTATATTCCATGATATTGTGGTTAATTTTTTTCAATAAGTTAGGATATTTACTTTCCTTAAATAAGTGAGGGGATGGACACACATGGAATTACGTAAAATATTTTGAAAATAAAAATTATATTTTTATGATAGCGGTTCCAAATTGACATATATTAAAATATGATAAATTTAAGGTAGATAAAAGAGATAACAATTAGTATTTAAGATATTTTTATGTTATCTTTTAGCCTTATACTGTTGTTTTTAACCATTTTGGCCTTAACCATGGTGATAAATATTTGACATGGTAAATATACATTATTAAACAAACTAAGTAAAATATATTTCGTAATATTAATTTTTATATTTCAAAATATCAAGTCCATTTTTTCATTGTTAGGATACATTAATTTTATAAATTACGATTATTATTTTCTTTCAAAAGTCAATAAACACCATTTTTTTGAGAAAATTCTTATTTCAATCATAATAGTGATTTTAAAATAAAAATAGTATAGTGATGATTTCAATGTAATTAATTAGATTATTTCAAATAAAAGAGGCTTATATTTCATTCAAACTAAACAAAAACTAAAATGTATCTTATAAATAATTTATTAAAATAAAATGACAAAAAAAATTATTTTTATTTTGATAAAAACATTACATTGATTTCAAAATGTTGTGAATATATTTCTATTTTCATGATTATATTTCTATATGATTTATATTAATTTTTAATATAATTATGCTATATAAAAAATGTTTCATAAATATTCCATATATAATTATATAATTATAATTTCATAAAAGTGAATGTTTTGTAAACTAAAGGTTTTCACTATTTACTTAAAAATAAATTACTTCAAAAATATTCCAAAATTCCATCAAAATATAAAATATAAATTATATATTTATAAAAGCTATTGTCTTAATAAAATTAAATTTATAATATTTTTGAATTTATTTTCTAATCCAAATATTTAATAAAGTTATGTTCACCGTGTTAATTTTTTAGAATCAAAATCATACTCACTATAATTAAATCTTAGATGTTACCTTATTCCCTCCATATAAAATTTCATCTAAAACCCCTATAAAATTTCACTTCATGAACATATTTGGGTAGTTATTCATCATATATTCTTCAGGTTTTAATGTTTCTTATTCTATATTATGATTTCTCTAAAGTACATTCAGACATTGGGCCATCCTATTCTGCAACACTGATTCTCTAGTGAAGAAAATTTAGATATGCTCTTCGGAGTAAGATAAATAAAAATTCATTTATGTTTATGTATAGGTGATATAATTTGGTGGATCTAACATGTACCTCCAAAATTATGTGACATGGAAAATATCATGAACATTATAAAGGTTGGGTGTCATTTCCAAATGGTAGGCCATAGATCTTATTCGTTATAGAATTTCAAATGGGTTGATGTACCTGGAACATAGTTTCCCATTATTTCCAAACTATATAATACTTTTCATTGGATACAATTTCACTAAATCATGATCTCCCATTTTTAATTCATAGTCCTTCCTTTAGTTATCTGTATAGCTCATTTTCCTTCTTTGATATACCTTTATACGATACAAAATATTTCTTAATTATTTAGTTTTATCCTCAACAATTTGCAAGCCTAAAATATTTCGTTCAATAAAATATTCCTAAAATGTTTGGGTAAGACAAATTTCTTAATAAAATACTTCATATTATTCCATTGGAGTACTTGAATGAACGTTATTATTATACGAAAATTACATAAAAGTTTAATACTAATCTAATTTTACTTGAATGTTTAGTGACCATGACCTAAAAATGTCTTGAAATATTTTAATTATCCTCTCAAACTACCCATATATATATGTATGATAAGATGTTATCAACAGTAAATTAATATCAAGGGAATTTTAAAGAATATATTAGACTTTTTATGTGAACCATGTGTCACAATCAAATAAAATCCAAATATTTTCACCATGAAGTCTCATAAATTCATAAATATATAGTTTTATATAGAATTGAAAAGGAAGATCTATTATTATAGAGATTAAATTTGGGGACATGGTAAGGTGATCAAAAATAAACCATTTGAAATCATTCTTTTTCATAGTATTTGGTATGAAAGTGATAATTTATAAAGTAATATCATCCCATTTACACACATGAATAGGCATAAGAAGAATGAATCCTTTATAATATAATATATTAGATATTACCTATTCAAAAATATTATCTTGATACATTATATCAAATTTCCCATTTCATATTATTTCCTGATATTTTTTCCATAAAATCATTGAAAATTTTAGTGCTACCAGGGTGTATAGTGATATTTGAGTTATGTGCTTCATCTAATAAATCTAAATTTATCTCAAGAGTAATTAGAAAAAAAATTGCCTTCCAAATTTTTACATAGTCTATTTGTAGATGATATTTACATGCTTCCCATAATTTAATTATTTTATTTTCCATTAAATGATACAATCATTAAGATGATAACATTTTGTTTTCATTAATAAGGATTGTTTTAAAATAATTTGTAATAGATGTGATGTTTCCCATTCCTTATGGATTCCCATATCTAACGTTACTCAATCCATTAATATATGATCTTTTTCAATAATCATTTCAGTAAAAACATGACGATCCTTTAAACTCAATTGAAAAATCATAATCCCTAAGTAGTTATATCCATCTCTTTTTCATCATCTGGAGATCTTTAATTGAGATGAAATATTTCAATATGTTTATATATATATATATTTCATATTTTATAATATAATTTAAATTCCACCAAATAATAAATATAAATATTATAAAATTGAATTATATATCATGTGTTTGATAATTATTCCAATGAATCATTAACTCCCTTGATTCTTATGAAATATCATTATCATTATACATACAGAAAAATACATGTTCCATCACTAATTCATCATTGTATATTTCAAATACATCTCATCCCAATGGTAAATTAAATATATAGAAATTTAACAACATCCTCATTAACTCTTCAAATAATTTATGAAATTTGTTAAATAATATGAACTTAAACCCTTTATGTGTCAACTTTTTAAATGGGTTATCTAATCGAGAAAACATTATAAAAAATTTCAATAGTTACATTCAAATAAAAGGACACTAAATACCTAGGTTATATTTTTTTGAATTAGATATTCCATCATTGTCCTCATTAATGAAGGGTAATATTATATTCCATCATTAGATATTATGTGGTCAAGTAAATAAATATTATGTACCCAAAATCAACATTTTCAAAAATTTCCATATAACTCTTTTTCTCTATGTGTCTAACGAATGATAAAATAATATATCTTATTATATTTATAACCTATAGAGTTTATATAGATATAATTAATAAATACTCAAATAAAACTATTGATATAATCATTGAATACTATATTCATTGAATCTATAAAAACTTCTATACAATTAGTTCATCCATAGGGCATTACTATATATTCATAATCACCATACCTATTTTGAAAAGATGTATTCATAATATCATTTTTTTAATTATACATGAAAAAACCCAGAATAATGTTCAATAATTAAAGAATCTTCATCTTCAATTTGTTGATAAAATAAACCATCAATATGGGTCATATGATACTTTTTCTTTAATTTAGAGGTTTTAATTTCCCTATAATCAATCTAAATCTCTATAAACCTTTATTTCTTTTTAACAAAAAGAACATAGGCTTCACATGGTGAAACACTATAGTATATAAATCCCCTAAAAAATAAATCGGCTAGTTTTTCTTTATGTTCCATTAATTCTATAATTTCAAACTTTTATAATGTATTAGATATATATTTCACATGATGGTTGAGATTAATAGAAAAAAACCTCATTCTCATGTGGATATCATGGTAGTTACTCTAGAAAAACATAAATTTATTCTTATAAAATAGGCACATCCTCTATTCAATGGATCCCATTCTCATTCATAGGTTTTTATACTCTTCTTATATAAGATTTTTCTTATGAATAGATTATGTATGTGGATCCATATATAATTAAGATGTTGTGGACTCCTTTATAAAGAATATATATTCCCACATCCATCGTGAATTATAAATCCATAATCATGGACACAAATTTTTTAATAGTAATTTATAATAAAATCCAAATGATGAATTATATCCAATTCAACAATAGTTATAATAATAATGTTTTCAAAAAGGTTAAGACAATGTATTATAATGGGAGCTTACTGATATATCCTCGTTGAATTAAGATTTCAACAAGTTTCTTTTTTGACAAATCCAATCTTTCAGTACTAGGGATTATTTAAATTTTCTTGAAAATAATATGAAGATATAAATTAGTGAAATGATATAGAATCAAATAAATTATTATGTAAATTTGATATTATAATCAAATTTCAGGTTAGTATATCTCTATGGAATTTATCCTCAACTTTAGGAATCTCAAATAAATATTCTTCTCCCCATGGTCTCTTATGCAATGGGTAACCTTAATGAATGTGTAGTTTGATTGAATAGTGGCTCATCTCTCTATAATTTATTCATTATAAATCAAAGGTTTATTTCATCTCCTGGTATTCACGTGCCTTATAACCCCTTCCTCCACACATGAAACAAACACTTGTTCCCATTAATTAGGTACATGAGTGTCTCTTTCCATAATTTTCATGTATTGGAATACAATTCATACCTATCTTCATATTTGAAATATTTATTTACTATTTATTCCCAATGAACCTCTTCATTTATTTATTTCCTTAATAATAAAAAAATATATAATTGTGTCTCTATTTTTATGGAAATTGATAATATATCATCATATAATGAGAATTTATGATGTACAAGTGACCTCTAGAGGCTCTGCATAAACCCAATAATGAAATTGTTAATATTGTTTTCTAGATTATGTATGTAGTATATAACTTGAATGGATATTATTTTAATGTTATATCCCTAATATATAACGTCTTATTCTTCTTTTATTTAAGGTGTGGAAATTCAACTCCATTTCCTTTTGTTTCCCCCCAAGGAAATATTTTTTCAAATAATGTCACATTAAAAGACCTCCATTAAAAACATTCTATTTCCCCAAAATCTATATTGTTCTTGAAAAATTGACAGCAATTATAACATATCATTTAAAATAATACAAATTTATAATAACATTTTCCCTTTAATAACTTCGTGGAACTAGGAATATTATTTTAAATGACATAATAAATTGTTCAACTACCACTGGATTAGGATATCTAATAATATATGGGGGCTTCTATAGCATGAAATGATCTAACATAGGTAAATTTTTGTTTATGAAAACATGCTAATCAGTAATAGAATTTAAATTCATTATAATCTGATTCAGCTTCCTTAATATGTCAATGATTTTATCAATTCCAGCACAAGATGTATTAGCATTCTTAGTAGGGATATATATACACTGACTACTATTGTTTACTCCATTTCATCTTCTCATTTCTATACATAAACCATGATATACACTATGGTATCTCAAAATAATCATTAATATTGATAAAAAAATACAAAACATAAAATGGAAAAAGTTCTCAAATACTCGATGTGTTTATCATAAATATCATGTTAGTTGTGTCCATTAAAAATATATTTCCTCATATTTAAACTAATCTTTCTCTATTACCAACTACAACACAAAGACTCCAGTAACCCATAGATAATGACTACATTATTACATTTGAACATGATTTAACAGATCTCTCCAAGAAGGATTTATCAATTTTGCATTATTTGAAAACTAAATGAATACTTGATTCACATATTAAGTCCTAAATATATATAGTGAAGAATAATAAATATTCATTTATCCTATAAAAAATTCACAGAAACTTTCTTCATATCCTAGGTAATGGATAAGAAATAATGTTTGAACATATATTATCTCTAAGGATTAAGTACAATGAATGAAATCATGATTAAATAATGAATCATTAATGTGTAATAGTTCATAATAAGAACACATTCCATTAAATATATAAAATGAGTACATTTAAATTCCTTAAATAATAATAATATAAAAATAATAATGATACTGGAAACTAAATTCTTAATAAATGATATTCATAAATTCAAACATTTATAATGTTTCCAATAAGGCCTCAGTAATGTTTTCATGAATTATAAAAAGAAAATATTATCAACCAAGAAAACCTTCCTAGAAAATGGATATTTTTTAATAAAAGGTGTTGCCTTTCCCTAGAACGGCCAAAGAATAAATATTATTAAAACCAGGTTTACAGTATTCTAAAATATGGGATGATATTACAATCTTTTTCATGAAATAAAATAAGATCAGCAAGGAATTCTACAAACCAGAAAATGTATTGATCTACTCCCATGTTGGCTAGGCCATCTGCAACCTTGTTTTCATTTCGATAAACTTGTGTGATGGTATAGTTAATATCGATGAGAGAACAATTGCATTCCATCCATCTCATAGTAATCATCCATGCAAGACAAGTTGCTCCATTCTAGATCACTTAAATGATGGTCGTCAAGTCACTTTCATTCCAAAGTTTGTTCCATTAAAAGAGCTTGGAAAAGGAAATGGCATGTATAAAACTTAGCATCTTAGCTTCAAGGGTTGTGTAAATGCTACAATTACCCATGAAACATCCAAAAATCTAACTGAAGTGATTCTTGAAGACATCACCACACCCTGTAAGGCATGGGTTTCCCTTGGAGGCATCATCAATATTGCTTTCGATCTATCTAGTGAGTGGGGATCTCCAGAACACCTCCAAAGTGTGATGCGGTGGATAGAAATTTTTGTTAATCTGTAGACGCTTCAGGATTCCAAAGTCATTCACGGGGTTGTGGAAATGTCCCTTTTTCAACAATGTTGCATCATTTATGGAAATAAGGATCTGCATTCAACCTATATTTAGATTGAGTGAGTAATTATTTTTAATAAAAACATTCTAGTCATACCAGATCACATGGTAGAGTTCATAAAATGCAGCAAGTAAAAGGTTCCTAATTTGTTGAGAGACTCCCTTCTCTACATATTTCATTATTTGAGTTTGGACAGAGTCAAACAAAAACCATCTACAACTAAAAATTTCAAAAATATAGTTCCAAAGAGTAGAAGCAGTAGCACAAGAAAGGATGTGATGATTATCATATTCTCTATATTGGTTACAGATTTTACACATAGATCAATACTGGATTCCAATAGATTTGAGGCAAATATCAGTGGGGACTCTTTTGTGAGAAAGATTATAGATGAGAATAAATCTCGATGGTTTAATCCAAGGCTTGTTAAAATGTTTTATTTAGCTATAATCATTCTTAGGGTTATAGAAATAATGATTATAGAAAATTTTTTATTTAATAATACCATTGTGAGATGGTTCCCAAATTAAGAAGTCATCAGTTCAAGAGAAAGAGTAGTTTTCAAGGAAATTTAGAATAGTATCAGGGAGGTGGTCATGTTGAAGATTAAAATATCTCTGATAGTGCTATTGATATTGTCAGGAGTGTGATCATAAGATGTCATAGAAATTAAAGGTGTTCCAGACCAGTTATCCACCCAGAATTTTGTATAAGAGTTTCTAAAAACCATCCATTTGGAATTATTCATAATATTGATGAAGGATTGTTTAATAGCCGACCAAATGGAAAAACTAATGTAGTTAGAATTTCATGCCTTATATTTTTCAAGGAATCTCTATTTTTGAAATGTTATAGAATTTGAGTTATTATTAAAAAGGTTACAAATGATCATAGCATGAAGGTCCTCATTAAAGAATTTTAAATTTTTTATACTAATACCACCATTCTCAATGGGCTTGCAACAGGTTGACTAGAGAATTGTCACAAGTTTTCTCTCCAAAGTACTACCAGTCCAGATGAAATTATTAATAGCGATGTTCACCTATTTAATAATACTAACAATCCATTTTTAGACCATAATAGAGTAAACCATCTTGGATACAATAGTAGATTTAATAAGTCATGTCCTGCCTACCATGAAGAGGGATTTATCATTCCAGGAGAAAAGATGGTTCAGAATTTTGTCGATAATAGTTGTAAAGTGGAAGGACTTGGGCCTTCCCCAATAGATAGGAACACATAGATAAGTGAAAGTGAGTGTGCCTTCTTTCAGACCGAGGTCATTGATTATGTTACATTTTCTGTTGGGGGAATGTTCTTCCCAAAAAAATGCAAGATTTGTTCCAAATAATGGTTTGTTTAGAAACTTATTCATAGTGTGAGAGAACAGTTTTGAGATTAAGAATTTTCATTTAATCACCTTGAAGGAAAAGAATGATGTCATCAGCATTAAAAAGGTGAGTAGGAGCATTCAAATTCCTTGAGACCTGGAAGGGTTTTAGCTTATTCTGGACAACCAGAAGGTTGATCAGATGACTAAGATAGTCCTCTGCTGTTAAGAATAGGATGGATGAAAGGGGGTCAATTTTTCTTACACATTTGGTTCATTTGATGTAGCCCTAGGGAGATCCATTGATCAGAATCGATATAGACATCAAATTGAATAGAGTTCTGATTGCAGTGAAGAAAGAGGCACTAAATACAAAACCTTGAAGGGCTATGAAAATAAATCTCAAGTCTATAGTTTCTAAGGATTTTCTGATGTCATTTTTAATATCTATATTACCAATTCTATTTTTTCATGTTATTGATACATTAAGTGGCAAGACATATACAATCTTGAATGGATCTACCCTTTATAAAACAAAATTTGTTCCAATGGAAAAAATTTCCAATAAAAGTTGAATGTCTGTTAGCAATGATTTTTGTGATGATTTTATAAAGATTATTGATAAGATAAATATGTCTAAATAGATTAATATCAGAAGAATTATCTACATTGGGGATTAAGGTGAGAAATTGTGAATTGAGAGAATAAGGATTCACCCCATTAGAAAAGAATGATTTTACCAGGTTACAAACATCAATATGAATCACATCCCAATAATGTTGAAAGAAACCAATATTGAAGCCATCTAGACCCAGAGCACTATCAGGATTCTGCTTAAAGACAATGTCTTTTATTTCATGCTCCATCCAAGTGTGGAGGAGGAAGGGGTTTTCCCCATCATTGATCACTAAAGGAATTACTTCAGGAAGGATGTCTTTATTTTTATATGGACCATTGAAGATTGATTCGATGTAGGAGAGAATATGATGGGCGATGTCCTCTTCATTGTCAAGAAGGTTGTCTCCATCCATTAGAAAGGTTAATAGTCTGTATTCCCTCATGATTCATTGAAGGGAGTTATAGAATTTTTTATTTTTTCCACTTTCATTTAACCATTTAACTTTAAACTATTGTTTTCCCATATTTTATTTAAATGTTAGTAAGGAGTTTAGTTTGACCGCAGTTTTTCACTCTTGATTAGGATTTGTATTGAGGTCAGAGGTGGTGTTATTGTTTTGAATATCATTGAGTTATTTTTCAAGTATCCTGATGTCATTATTAACTTGTTTGGATTTATAGCTATACCTATAATTTGGAGTCCTTTTGAGATGTTTTAATTTGAGGTTACAAGTAAATGCATCATTGTAATGATACATTGAGGGGCAAAAGTATTAGATGATATGGGTGAACTCTTCATCAGAGAATGACATGTTGTTAAATCTAAAATGAAGCCTGGGTTTTATTCCTTTGGAGGAGACATTGAACAGGATGGGGTGATGATCAGAGTTAAGACTGTGAAGAGTGGTGTTAGAAATAGTGTCCCAGTTATCTAAATTAGGGACATTCTTGAAGGCTCTATCCAATATAGAGGCAACCACTTTGTTAAAATGTCTCATATACCTTTTGCATTTCACAACAATGAGGTTAATTTCAATGATATTATTGTCTACGTTTGAGGATTTAAATTCACTCGTGGAAATAGAATAATGAGATGGTCCAATTTTCTCTCTTTAGTTAAGAATGGAATTAAAGGCACCAATAAGAAACCATGGGCATTAATTTTAGTGACTATATATGAGATATCATTCCAAATATTTATTCTTTCCTGATATCTATTTTAAGCATAAGCAAAGGAGAAGAAAGAATTTGATAGTTCAATATTAAAATTGAAAGTATGAATTTGGTCACAGATATTGAAAACACTAGTATTCTATAATGAAGAGTTCGAAAAAAATCTATAACGAATCTGTATTGAGAGTATTTTTTATTGAAACAGAAAACACATGATTACATTGACATAAGTATGAGTATTTTTTGGAAAAGGTAATTTTAGGTTCATAAATAGAAAATAACATAGGAAGATGGATATTAACTATTATTTTTAAAACAATTAACGTGTCATAGTTGGAAATACCCTGACAATTCCAAAAGTGTATCTTCATTTAGACCTAAATTTATATTTAGAACTCCCTTTTTCTTTTTTCTGGAACCTCTGTTTCTAGTATACCTTACAACCTCTTGAGTGTTAGTGGCCTATTCTTGATAATTTATAGATGTGATAGGAATCTTCATTACATGTTCTTTTATTGGGTTATTTATATATAAGTTTGTAGAAATCATATGACATAGAAAAAAATGATTGATGATTGGTTTAGAAATCAAATTTCTAGGCATCATAGAAAAATCATTACTAATTATAGGTAGATAGATTGGTGTACCTAGAGCATTGGAAGGAGCTACGGCCTGCTGTTGAACTGTCTAAAGTTCTGCCATCTCGCACTGCATCTACACTAAGGTTACATTGTTTTCATTCATAATATTAGGGTCCAAAATCGAGGGTGAAATAATAAATTTATTTATTTGTGTCATGGTTTATACAGTCATAGGATCAGGGTCGATTATACTACTATGATATTTGATGATAGAAGTGGGAGAAGAAATTAGTTTATTCTTTATAGTTTTGGTTTCATTATTCCTTTCTAAATTAGAATCATTTTTAGTAATGGTAGTGGTACTATTATTATAAAAAACATATTTCATAGAAGGATGAGATAAAAAACAGTAATGGTTGGGCTGGGTTTCTCCATCCCAAAATTATCCATTGGTTGAGGTTGTTTGGTGGATCCTATAAGGTCTTATATTTTAGGATCCGGTACCATGTGTGTGTTAAATGGTTTGATAATTTCCAATTCCTTGGAAACTATTTCAGTCACCTTAGTAGTAATAGATTGTGCGGTTTCCTGCATAGTTTTTAGGTTAGACAGTGTATTCCCATATTTTATAGCATGGCTAGTTGAATCTAGTGTTTTAGAACCATTAACAGAAGTGTTGTTAACATGTGGAAGGGAGTATAATTCATTTGGGTTGTTGTTGATTTGATTCTTGGCACCTTAAGAATAATTTTCTATTAAGAAAGGGTGGTCTTGAGATTTTCTAGTACCCTAAGTTGGAGTGTGCACATCCATAGTTTTAGCAGAGTCGGGCCCAGGAAAAACACAAATGTGAGGGGAAGCAGTGCATGCATTTCAGGAAATGTACTTCCAAAGTTTATCCCTCATATCCATGGTATGTTCAGCATTTTGTATGAGATTTGAGATCTTATCAGCTGGACATGCATTAGGTTCTTCCTCCATGGATAGCCTTATAGTTTTTAGGTCTAGTATTTCAATTTCTTCTAAGAGGCCTAGATCATTAATGGAATTTTAATCTTCCTCAACAATATATGCCCAGTTAGTACCTGAAATATCCCCTATGTGTGAAAAACTGTTTGATTTCATCGCCCAAGTTTCTGATTTCTTTTTGGGGTTTAGGTATATCCATCAAGGTGGATTTAACTTTCCTACTTCTTTTTATTTCATTCTAATCATTTTGATTTGGTTTAACCACTTATTTTATAATCACCATATAGTTATAGATTGTATGACCAATGATCTTGCAATTGTCACAAAAGGAAGGTTTCCACTCATATTCAATTATAATTTTGGTATTTTTTCATTATAATTGAAATGAATAATATTGGACATCTTGGAGTCAAGGTTTATTTCCACCATAACTCTAGAAAAGTGTCCTAAGTCATAATTTAAGGTTCATTGATCAATTTTGAGGGGAGATCCTATGCAGAAAACAATATCGTTTAGAATTTTTGGTTGCCAAAAAAACCAATTAAATCCATGAAATTTTATCTAGACTTGTGGAATTGTGTTCCTAAAAGTATGCGGATTGAAAATAGAATCCAAGTCAGAAATTCTAAGAAAACCCAGATTAAAATTAAGGGTTCCTGTCTTCCAAACTCTATCTAGATCCTCTTGTGTTTTCAACAGAAAATGAAAATATCCTTTGCCTAATGGGATTAGTTTCTAGTTCTATGAATTCCAGCAGTGTGAAATACAGCTATGTAATTCAGATAAGGGCTAAGTTCGGTTACCTTTGAGGTGGGAGATACGACCAAGGATAGAAAATTTACACATTTTCATGTTTTGTTGAAGATCATCTGGGTCCGATTCCCCCATGAATTTGAATTATCTCAAAACCATATATAACTCATTATCTATAATGGTTGATGTCATACCATAGCCTCATTGAACTGAGTTATAAATTAATTTTCCAAATTCTATTCATTCCATTATGAACCTAATATCTTTTTCCTTGGTTATCATTTCAAATAAAAATTCACAAATTTTTTACATGTTTTTTTCCTTAGACAATAAATCTAGAAACATGTAAAGGATACATCAATGTATTGTGAATTCATGATGATAGTAAAAGGTGTATGTATACTATATATTAAAACAAATATTCCACTCACACCTTTGATAAAAAGTACCTCATTAGAAAAAAGACAAAAAGTTTCCATTTAATATTTCTCATAGAAATTCAAAACAAGGGAAAATTGAATTTAATAAATATTTTTAGAATATTAGGTTCTTTTTTGATATATATTAAATAAAATATTTTTATGAATGAAAAAATATTTAGAAGGAAAACATCAATAAATTATTTTTAAATAAAAGTTACTTTCATGTAAATTACTTGTTGATTCTTGATCCAAAGAGAGAAAAAAAAGGAAAATAGAAATGTGAATCCCAAATATAACTATTGAAAAAAATATATATGGAGTTTCATTGATTAGTATAAAATAATTTCCCTAAATAAAATCAAAACCTAAAAAATCATGAAATAAAAAATAGATTATAACAAAATTCTTGTACCTTATATGTCTTCTAAGTTCAATGGGTTTGGTCATCCAATATAATGAGTGTAAATTTATCAAATACTCAATTAATAATAATTTTAAAATGTATTCTATTTTTTAAGATTCTTTTATAAAAAATTAAATCTATTCATTTGATATTTTGTTCTTACATTGATCACTTTAAATTCGTTCAATTAGTTTCTCCAAAATTAATTTAGTATATTTCCCATGGTAAAAGGAATTATAAAATTGTTCCCTGATTTTTTTATTAATTATATGAATTTAATAATTTTTTAATTACATATAAATTTATGATCGTATATTCATAGTGGTAATATAAAAATTAGTAACATTTATTTATTGAAGTGGTATTCCTCACGTACGCATGAGTTACATTATTATCTTCCAACCGATGGAAGACAACTAAAGTAGATGATAAAACCTATTTAATGAATCATAATTATGTCATAAATATCATAAATATTTCATTAATTATTTATTTCTAACTAAACATGTATAATGGATATGAAAAACAAATTGCAACGTTATGTGGAGATTTTAGGTCTTAGCTACGCAATGATATTTATTATTTCCAAGCCTAGAAAGGAGGTGGAAAACATATTCCTTATAATTATAATATAATTACATTATATTTGGGATACCTTATTCCTTATTTTTGGATGGATACAATATATTTTTAGGAATTAAATGAATAAATGTTCATTCAAATAGTCAGGTAAGATAATTACCTCTTCTTTGGGAGACCTCCTTTAGATTACACATAAATCCTCCATAGGATGGAATTAATATAGTAATAGAAGATCAATAAAATGAACAAGGATTACAAGATTATATTTTTTTAGTTTTTTTTATTCTTGAGGGGAAAAATTTTTGAATATGGGAGGAGAAGAGTTTTCCCTTTATAAGTGACAGGAGGGACATATATGGAACTACCAAAATGATTTCAATAATATAAATTCATTTTTATATGAAAGTGGATCCAAATTGTTATATATTTTATGTTTATAATTTTCAATTTTAAATTCAATGATCAAATGATATTTGTGAATTTTTTTTGAGTTATATTTAATCCTTATCCATTTTTTAACCCCTTTTAGTAATTTTCCCTTTAACGGTGGTGAAAAATATTTACTAAGGTTACAATAAAAAAATGAAAAATATGTTGACCTTTTTTAATACTATTAATTATTATTAATAATAATATTTAATCAATTTTACTATATTATACTCCTATAAGTTTCATAAATGACATTTATTATATTTTATCAAAAGGCATCGAAAAATGTTTTCTGAAAAGTGTTTACTTTAATAATAAGAATGATTTTATGAAAAAATAATGTATAATAATTAATAAAATGGGATTAATAATATTATATTAATTAAAACTATAATTAATATATTTTTAAATATATATATATATAATAAATTTACCATCGATGTAATTTATTAAATGAAATGTTCTAAAAATAGTTTTTATTTTAAAAAAACATGACCTCGATTTCCATATTATTAATCATATATTTCTATGATAAATAGTATATTTTATTATGATTTATATAACATTTTAAACATTTATTTGGTAAAGAAATAAAGGATTCATAAACATGGATTATATTCTTATATAATTAAAATTTTATAAAAGTGATAGTCTTTTAAAATCAATATTTTCTAGTATTCAGTTAAAACTCAATTGTTTTTTAATAATTTCTAAAATATAACCTATGAATATTTTCTGATGATTAATTAAAATATATAATGAAATTAATAAAATTTAATTTATAAAATTTTATAATTTAGGTTTTAATCACAATATTTAAAAAAAATGTGAATTATGTTATTATCACTTTAGAAAGAAAAGAATGCTTAGTATAATTAAATATCGGGTGTTACAACAGACATTTTAAAAATTCAATCAAGTGAACATAGATTCCTAAGTGAATATATAACAACCCATAATTTATATACATTTATATTACTCTAAAATTGATGAATATTCATTTCAAATTATAGTAAATCCACAATAGGACCGTATAGGTATAGTGACTTTAGAAACTGGGAAACATAAACAAATGGTTCAGAATACATCTACCTTGTCTCCTTCATACTTCCTCATAACAAGAATCCTTTTTTAAATATCTTACTTAATACCCTCTTTCATGACCTGGAGAAAAGAAACATATGAAAATGTGATCTCATATGATTAGAAATTGTAAACAAGGGAAATATCAATCATTGCATAATCATAAGACATAAATACATAACATTTGAAAGTCCTATCCTACATATGAAAGATCATGATATCATGAAGTGGGATAAAAGTTCATAATAATCAGTGTAACTAATCCAAAAATTAATAAAATAATACATTTTGTTTTTTGGCATAAAAATAATCATAGAAAATCATTTCATATTAGTCATGGCTCTATTCCAAGACCATCATATGGGACAAATTTCATTACTAAACTGTGTTCACTCTTCATTCCAGCCCTATATTACTAAACCAATATCATTTCTCATTTCATCTATGTCAACCTCATGATATATAAATACTTACCCAACACATTGGATAGATATATAGGTCCCACACATCTCATAATGAAATCATTGTTATGTGTGACACGAAAACATAAATCAATTATCATAGCATAACCCAAGTAACAAAAATGGGTTTCTTAAACATCATTTCATCATAATACATATAATATTAATGTATTTCATAAAAATAATTCCATTATAACCATAATAAAATCATAGAAATAATAGAGAGAGAAACAATACCATATTTAAAGAATTTCATCTTAGATGGAAATTTATTTTGATAAAATACTTTAAATAAATTCTTGAGGAAAATATCCCTTCATCTTCATAAACATTTTATTTTATCAAAATTCCAAAGAATTAGAAAATAAAATAATTTAATTGAAAATAATATTTAAATCTTGTAGAGTAATATTTTTTTAAATAATGAATTATGAAGTCTTAATAATCTTTTGAATTCATATAGGATAAAAAAAATTATTCTCGTACTTTTTCTGAAAAAGTAAAAAAGTAACTCATATCAAATAATGAAAAAAGATTATATTAATAAATTTGTTAAAATTGAATTTGAATAATTATAAAAATATAAATTAATATTACAATTTATTAAACATGGATGTGGATGTTAAACATGCCCAATTAAATACATACGTATAAACTATCTTGGATAATAATGATACTTTGAAATTATCCCTTACAATAGGTCTGATTTCCTTTATATATATTTGAACCTCCATTATAATGATTTAAATAATTTCACTGACTTATTTCAGAATCATTGTAATTTTTTTGTCATTATTTATGATCATATTATCATTTTTTGGTTAATAACGTTTCATTGTTACTCATTATTCAAATATAAACTGCTTTATATTCATATGAATGTTCTATCGAATAAATTATTGATCTCCTTATTAGGTCATAGTTTTATAATTAAAAACTGATATTAATATAAGATATACCATATTTATTCATTTTTTACATTTATATAATCCTACATTAATAAATATCATAAATAATGAATCACATCGCATCGTGGAGATGGTAAGTCGAATGTATGCATGATTGAAAATATTATCCCCATAATTATTGAATGTAATTGAATTGAATGTTTTATAATATTTCACAATAGATATAATTTTATAGTAATCATATATAGTTATTACTTACATAATTATACCCATCCAAGTGGTGGTGAAAAAATAGATTATACCATGGCGTGGAGATTGTAAGTCATATGTACGCACGTGTCGTGATGTCATTTTTCATAGGATGGATAAAAGTTGGAATATGGTTGTTTCATAAAAAAAATAACAACTTTTTATATAATTAATACTGGATTTAATACTTTATAATTAATCTACACATGAATATGATGTAAAATAAGAATGATGTTTGAAATAATTGGTAGAGGATATTACATCTTCTTCGACGTGCTTCCTCTAAATCTCTTCCTAGAGCACTAGAGTGTTTATTTCAAGGACACCAAAACCTATATAATGTTACTAGGGATGTTTAAAATGGAAAATTGTATGGGATGGATGATATTTAAGTCCCAATGTTAAGTAAATAGGTTAGGGGGGATATGACCATTTGTAATTGAGGTGAGAGGCACTTTGAAAAACATCACATATATTAATTTATAATAAAGTCAAAACTAATTCAAAAATATCCAAAATGACCCAAATTAGAATATGAGATTATATAAGGTTTAAATATAATCAAAAAAAAATAAATTTTTCATAAATTTTTATATCAATCTAAACCTTATCTTTTTTAATTAACACTTAGTTATTCTCTTTATTTTTAACTAGGGTAACAAATAGTTAAATATTGAAAGGGAGAAAATTTTCTTATTTAATGTGAAATAGACCATACATAAATATATATGATATTTTATACCATATAATAATAATTATATATTTTTTCAACATTTTTCCTTATTTTTAAATAATTTAATGAAACATTGTTTTGATAAATAATCAATTGTGTCAATTTTGAAACTATTTAATTCATTAATTTTCAAAAATATTATAATGATAAGTTAACTTATAACAAACAATTTTATTACACTCATATGAGTATAATTTAATCTATAAAATTATTTATAAATATTAATTATCCCAAATTATATTTATTTTCACATTTTATATAAAATTTATTTGTTATCTCTATTAATAAAATAATCACTACATTAATTTTTTGTAATTATTTAATATAATTATTTGATGTATAAAAACTAAAAATAATATATTATGATGATGATAAATTTGTTAGAATTCAGAATAATATTTTTATTTAAATTTATCATCTAGAAAAACTAATATTTAAAATGGTATACTTATTAAATTATGAAGGTGACAACTTTAACATCACTCTAAATAAAATAACATTAGTGTCATAATCACTTCAATAAGGCTTCCAAATGTCAATAAATCAACCATTGGATGATTATATTCTAGATATACTCAATAAATAATATTTTTTCTATTGTTTGGGTCTTTTAAGGGGTGTTATTATTTTTAATAAAAACTATATTATTGATTTTTGATCACTTATATAATTTATGCATCATTAATGAATAAGCTATTAAGGTAATTATTTATTTCCTAAAAATTAAAAATAAATTACCCTGATAAATATAAACATTGTAGAATTTATATTAGTATTTATAATCTAATTTATCTTTTGTATATCCAAATATAAAAAATGATTTATTTATTCAAATTTGAATGAGACATATTTAAATTTTCGGTAAATAAAATAAATTAAAGGCCCCAATCTCATCCAAGTTGATTTAAATGGATTCCATTTTAAACCAAGGATGATTTAGGTCAAAAAACTCATCCAATGATATTACTAAAAGTGATAGGATAATTTTATAATATTATTATTACCCTTAATTACCTGATTTTCCCTTTTATCATATTAACAAAATTTACTGAAGATACTATTCATAATTCCAAAATATGAAATAAATATATTTAAATAATTTGTAAATACTTATTATAATTATAGAATCCATTTTTAAAAATTAAAAACACAGAATTGGAAGTAATTAATATAATATAAATCTTGTTTTCGGAATGAGATAATGAGTTTTTAAAAGTTAAAACATTGCAAAAAATTGAAATGTTTTTACATATAAATTCAACATAAAATTCATGATAGAAAATTAAATTATATTTAATGATAATCATATATTATATATATAGTTCAAAACAATTCAATACTATAGTTTAACTGTATACATTATTTTGATGAAAAAAGTTGTTTTCACTTCAAATTTACTGTATTTTTACTATTCATCAAATCATGAATGTTATCTGAAAAATATGAAAAGTTCATCCAAAGTATATTTTTATATCCCAAATCAAAAGAATATATTTATTTTGTCATATAAAATTATTAATGTTTCCAATTCCTAATTTAAATGTGGTTCGCAATTAAATGGCGGAAAATTACCCTTTTGAAAAATATTGGTTTTTATAAATCAAATATGATTTATTAATACTATATGACAAAAATATATATTGGGTGAATATAAAAGAAATTATTAATTATATAACATTTATATTTCATTAATATAATTTAATACAAATAATTAACTAAATTTATTATTACAAAAATAAAAATATGTAATATTTGGTTGCGAATGACTTTCAACGTATATTTTCATATGTTAGTTATAGTTATTAACACTAACCTAATGGCTAAGATATAATTGTAATATTATATTAATGGTGTCTCATGGTTGGTTTAAACTAATGATTTCATGCAATGAAATTTATTGAATAAAAATTATTTAGAGAAAACATTTCATTAAAGCATCTGAGTGTTACATTTTTCACAACATAAACTGAATTTCGACCTCATAATTCATCCCTTGGATAAAAATAGATGATTATATATCTCCCTCATCATATACTTAGGTTCCCACATATCTTCCTCAAATTGGTGGTTTCGCCACAAAAATTTAACCAAAAAAGTAGTATTGTTTCACTAAATTTTTTTACTACGATCTAGAATCTCTATCTGTTGTTCTTAATAAGAAAGATCTTCCTACAGTGGTATGAATTGTGTGTTCAGTGCATCAGAATGATCAGGTATATACTTTCTCTATAGAGATATATGGAACACATCATTAACATGAGAGATATTCGGTGGAAGCGCCCATTGTTAAGGCACCTTCGCAAAATGATTCATAATTTCAAAATGACTCATATACCTTGGACTAAACATTCCCTTCATTCCAAATCACATTACTATATTCTAGGAATATATTTTTAGAAAAACCATATCACCCACATATATCCCTAGTTCTTTTCTTTGGTTATCATCATAACATTTTTACCCACATTGAGCTTCCCTTATATGTTGTTGAATAGATATAACCTTTTCTACCATTTCATCAACAAGATCAGGTCAAAATATCTTTCTTCCCTCAACTTCATCCCATTAAGTCTGAGTTCTACACTTCATTCCCTAGAGGTATTCATAAGGATCCATATAAATAATGGTGTGAATGCTATTAATGAAAGAAAATTCCATCAATGGAAGGCATTGATCCCAACCACCATTTAAATACATAGAGAAAGCTCTTAGCAGGTATTCTAGATATTGAATTTTCCTCTTAGACTGGCCATTTATCTGAGGATGATAAGAGGTGCTGAAAAATAACCCTATATCCATAGCCTACTATATAATTCTCTTGAGCATCAAGGTTAATCTCAGATCTCGATCAGATATAATGGAAATAAGTACTCCATGCAATATTACCGCTTCCTTTACATATATCCTAGCACGATGATCAAGAGATAAATCCTCTATAATAGAAATGAATAGTCTTAATGTTGTAAGGTGATCAACATTAACCCACATAGCATTATGTCATTTAGATATGTTTGGAAGTCTGACGAAAAATTCCATTGTGATTTTTCCCCATATCCATATGGTATGGGTAATCATTTTAACATCCCCATATACTTTTTTCTCTCAACATTGTCTTACTAAAAAACCAATCACCAAGAGACATATTTGAAAACATCTAATTCGAATCTATCCCACGAGAAATTCTCTTTCCAGTCCCTATACATATTTGTGCTTCCTGTGCGAATAAAAAATGAAGAACTATGAGCCTTATCTTATTACTCCTACATTAATTCTAATATGAGAGAAACCAAAACACAGTTCCTAAACCATATTATTCCATCACAATCATGGTTGAATTCATGAACATTTTTTACCTTATTTTGTATCTATATATCTTCCTTCTACTCCCGCTTAATCTTCACTTGTCTTGATGGTTGAACATTCATTTGATGAATACATGATTTCCCCCTTTCCGTTAAAATTTCAAGATCCATCCATTGAAAATCCATAAACATTTGATCATTTGTGATCCTCATCCTGGATAGATTGTCATGGTATATTTGACTCAATGAATCTACAACCTTGTTCTCATTTCTAGGGTAGTAATGTATTGGGCAGTCATAACCTTTAATCAAATCCAAACATCTTATTTGACACATATTCAGCTTCTTTCATGTGATAATATTCATTAAACTCTTATTATCAGTTTAAATATCACACCATTCACCGTAAAGATATTGCATCTATATCTATAATGCAATGATTATGGAAGTTAAATCCAAATCCTGATTTGTGAATTTTCCTCATAAATTTTCAATTTTCTCAAGGCATAAGATATTACCATATCATCTTCCATGAGAACACATCCCATCCCATTCTTGGATACATCACTATAGATCACAAAAATTTCTCCACTACAAGGCAGTGTGAGAACAGGTGCACTGGATAACCTTATTTTTAACTCTATGAAATTCTCTTCACATTACTTTTTACACACAAACTTAACTCCTTTCTAAGACAACTTTGTAATTAGACTAGATAATCTTGAAAAATGTTTTATAAAATGTCGATAATATCCTGCCAAACCAAGAAAAAATTTGATCTTAGTTACCGTATTGGTCTAGGGAATCATTCAATAACTTATGTTTTTTCTAGATCCCTAGATATCCCCTCCCTTAATAATATGTGACCCAAAAATGAATCTTTCTAAAGAGAAAATTCATACTAGGTAAATTTTGAATAATTCATCACCTTTATTAGTGTATTTATTACAATTATCAAGTGATATTCCTGATCTTCTTTGATTTTAGAGTATAAAAGAATGAAGTATTTAAAGAGTACAACAAACTGATTAAGATATTATCTAAAGACTCTATTCATTAGATCTATGAAGATAATGGGAGAATTAGTAAGACCAAAAGTCATCACTATACATTTTTAGTATCCATAACTTGTACAGAATGTCATCTTCCATATATCATAATTATTGACAATTAATTGATGTTATCCTGAAAGAATATCAATCTTGGAAAAGTATTGAGCTCTGTATAGTTGGACTAATAAGTCATCAATTTGGGGAATATGATATTTTTTATTGATAGTGATCTCTTTAAGTTCTCAATAATCAATTCAGAGTCTCATTAATCCATCATTCTTCTTAATAAACAGAACCGGTGATCCTCAAGGTGATGCACTAGGGCATATAAATCCCTTGTTAAGATTCCCATGGAGTTTCTTATTCAATTCATACAACATAATTGGGGATATTCTATAAGTTTTATTAGATATAGGAATAGCAATGGGTATGAGTTCAATTGAAAACTCAACATCACAATTTAGTGGAAGACTAGGTAATTCTTATAGAAAGATATTAAGATACTCCCATACAATGGTTATATTATTAATGGTTAGCTTCTCCCAAACCATTTGAGATTGATAACCTTCATTTATATGGATCAAAACCCATAAGAAGGGAGTAATTTTCCCTAGAAGTTCATACTCATTCTTGCAATGATAGATGATCTTAGATTGATCTGGAATACGAAACGTGGCTTCACTTCATTGGAAATTGATATAATCTTTGTATAGAGAAATCCAATCCATGTCATTAATCATATAAAATTCCAAAATAAGAAGGATCACAATATATATAGGAAGAAAATTCCTACCAACATCAACAAGAGAAGAATTATAAACTTTTGATGTGACATCTATGCCATTAGAAGTTGTCACAACTAACTTATCATCTAATTGTTGAGTTAATATGTTGATACCAATAGAAAATTCTTCAGAAAAAAAAAGAGAATTTCAATCCGGAATAAAATAAAACATTTTTTACTTTAGAGTTGATGGTAAGTGTACCTTTCATGACTTCATCATCATACTTCACATCGCCAATAGTGATTGCATGTGAGTTGCCTTTTTCTTTGATCATAAGTGTTTTCTGATGTCATTCATCATCAATAACCCTTGGATTATGGAATTGAATGGAATAATGGCACATTTACTTTAACTTGTATCATTGAAGTGTAGGAGGGGCATTCTGTATAGCCTTTTCTATATTTGCATCATTTGATATCTTTTTCCCATCAAATTGGTATTCAAATTCCTAACGACCATTGTTTCCAAATGTAAAACAATTACTACATCCTTTAAGACAATTTCCTCTATGTTTCTTTCCACACATTGAGTATAAGGCAAAACTCATCTTCTTTTTAGTGTGATCTTTATATTTTCCATTGAATTCTATTTTTCTCTTCTTATCAAAACCCATAAAATTGATGGGTTACTCAAGTCTCTATATCCATCTTGGGATCACATCAAATGATTTCCTCGTAGCTATTAAAGTCTATTAGGGCCACCCCAAGGCCTTCGGGCCACATGAAAATGTATATGTACCGGTCAGACTACAAGGGAAAAGGCTTCAGAGGAGGATTTAGGGCAGGTGAATCCACTAGAGCAGAGCTAACCGGAATTGGAAGAATGAGAGGGTATGGCTTTGCCATCAATATCGGACCTATGTAGCTTTGCATAGGAGAGAAAACCGACCAGCCCTGCAAAGGTGGAGTGCTGATATCATGAAATATGCTGGGGAGGAGCAGTTCCAAGTTGTCCTGTCTGGGTGATTCCCTCTAAGATATACAGGTCGTGAAATTGTCTCTAAGCCTTCGGGCCTTATAACGGTTCCACCTCACCCCTTGAAAGGTGGATTATCAAAATAATAAAAAATTAAGGCCTTCCATCCATTCCAACCGACCCTTCGGATACTTGGTTTTATGCCACTAAAAAACGATCAATTGTACTGTTATGTTGGTCAATAATTCCAGAATTGTACCTTGCATGCCTTATAAAATTTTCTACTTGCGTACCAATGGATTCATCATCCTTTTTTAATAATTTCAAGGAACTCCTTCACTATCAATGTTCAAATAATATCTGGAAATAACTTATTGATAAATAATTTCCTGAACATGTCCCATTCCATGGACTCAATTTAATCTTTTTCCCTATATTCTTAATAAGTTTTATCCATTGATCAACTTCACTTTCCAAACAATAGACTGCTAAGATGAATTTATCTCATTCTAAACATTGGAGATCTAAAAATTTCTATTTCATTGTACTAATCCATTTTTCTGAAACTAATAAATCAGAAGATTCGCTGAAAGATGGTGGACACTACCTCATGGAGGTCTCAACATAATTTTGTTCCCTCCCTTTCTCATTTGGATGTCCTTCATGATTTATAGCTTGAGAATATTTTGTTTTCATAGCTATATGGTTTTGAATTCCATCTCTCATGCCATTTAATTTCTCAGGAGGACAATCATTGTGTTTCACTTCACATTCCACATTACTATTATTCTTCTAGTTCTATCCATTTACTAAAACCAAGATGTATAGTGTGAGAAAAAGTACTCATATTGAGAAAATAAAATAATCAAGAATAATATTTCAATTTATGAAACTTTAGGTTTTGTCCTAGGTTATTCATGGACATTTATAAAAAATGAGGATTATAACCAAGACTTCAACATATCCATTGTGTTCTTACTTAACTTTTCTCATCCTAGTTTTCCAAGGTTTACTATACCTTTCATATGATACCAACATTAATGACCCATACTTTATATACATTGATATTACTTCAAAATTGAAAAATATTCAATACAAGATATAATAAATCCATGTAACACCCCACGATTTTTCCAATAAAATTAATATTGAATGTATGAAACACTGAGTCTCTACAAAACACCACCTTGTTATAACCAAGCTAGTAAACATAATTTTTCCACATCTGTGATTTGAAATTTGAAAAACTGACATACACAATTGCGTTTAGTATGATATTTTTAGTCTGATAAGACAAACTTAATTTTTAGTGAATATTAATATGAATAGTAACATGAACCTTATGAATAGAGAATAATATTAGTATTTTATTTTCTTAAGGATATAAAATAATGAGATCTAGGTTAAATTTTCAATGTGATATAAAATGAAATATAGTTTTAAAATTTTTATTTTTGGAATATACAATTATATTATTTAAAAATTATTTTTGTAATATGTAAATAATTATTTTCAAAAAATAGTGTTTATTTTTTAATTGTTCACGACAAAAAATGATTAGGGTTAATTTTTGGGATTTTTCTAAAATACTCAAATTGTTTATGAATATTAAAATTTGGTAATTTACTGTATATATACATTATCAGATAAATTCATTATTCTAAGAATCATATATGATGTAAGAGCACATAGTTCAAACTCACAAGAACTTATTAATATTAGGGGTCACATGAATCAACAGTAATGGTTTTCCTGAGAGAAATAATAAAATAATAATTATGATATTCAAAAAATTACTCGCCTCCTCCACTATAAACCTCCCTTCACTCCCTCTTATCTTCACTCCTCAATGCCATTAATCTACTAAAATATATTAACAAATACCCCTCCCTAGTCACACCCCACGTCTAAGAGCTCTTATTCTTTCTTATATACCATAAAACCTTCCCTTAAATAGATTCTCAAGTATGTGGATTCAAGATGTCAATTCACATCTTATTTCTTTCAATTTCATTTCAAGTTCCTTTCTATTATTATCGTATCCTCGCCTCCTCTATATAAATGACCATGATAAATACATTTTAATATATACAGTGGAATTATGTCATGTGAATGGAATAACCATCAACAATATCCTTACGCTCTCTCTCTCTTTTATTTGATATTTTAAATCATCATCAATGAGGTTTCTATTTACAACCTTCTTGGACGATGTTGTTTTGTTCTTCAATTTAACCTTCCATACTAGCCATGAAACCATTTTTATGGTTAAACCAGAAAATAATATATTAATTATAACCTATTTAATATTCAGGAACCAATATATGATTATAATATTAAATTATATGGAAAAACTAGTTCTTAATAATCAAAATATTGCTAAAATAATCTAAGTGATTGTCATTAATATTTCATATAGTGGTTCATCAACATTCCTTGTAAAAAAATGATATAATTGACCATAAAAGGCTCCATATGTTTATAAATAATATGTAGATTCAATTTTGGATATTTTCATCCATTCTATATGAACACCTTTACTTAAATACTAGTGAACCGATTATGAAAATCGTGAAAACAAACACTCTGGAATGACAAAATTCAATGTTATAACATATCAATAAGGGCATAAATAAACTAAAATAAATTATTATAAACTAAATAAATATCTAATAATTTCTTAATTAAGTTATTAATAAGTACAATTTCATATTCCATGACATTAAGTACAAGAGCGGAACACATTCGGACTTAAGGTAAGGGTTTTCCAACCAAACCTCCATTTTCATTTAGGTTACTTTTATTGTCTAATTTCCTCAATAAGATTCTTATGTATTATTATTTACTCCTCATTAATTCATTTTTCGTGTTCTATATATGTTTACCATCCATAATATTTCCTTATTTTATTGTGAGTTACACATTTTAAAAGGTATATTCAAAATTGTTTCTGAAATAAAAGAAAAATTCATGGGAATTTCCCAAATTCTTACCTATTTTCAAGGGATCTCTATAGTCTATTTTTAGAAATAATTATATTTCTAAAATTTCTCGATTTATTAGTAAAATATCATCTTACTTTAGTTCTAGATTTATACAAAGTCTTTTCCAAAAGAACTCTTCTTTTCAAAATAAAAGAGTATTTATCTCAAGAATTACTCGATGAAATTATAGGAGTATCTTCATCTATTTCAACAATCTTGTTAATTATTTTGTATTATTTAGATTAATATTATATGATATCATCTACCATATTTAATATAATGGTTTATGATTATTTTGACTATGAATTTTCTATCTTAAAACCATTCACCAATTTACTCTTAAATGTTAGTTTTTATGCTTAATGTTCAGGGAAAATTATTTACATTTCATATCATAGTATCAATATGGATGTATATATTGTTTATATTTATCTCTTCTCTTATTAGGAATGAATTGAACTTATTATGTGATTTTTGGGGCTCACTTTATCCAATTGATGCATCTGTTGGTCTCATTAGACATATAGATATGGACTTGGATGAGGCCTTGCCCATTTTGAGATATGGTTTTGGTCGAGGCCTTAAACATTTTTAGACTCCCTTGATGAGGCCTTTATAATATGTTTCAGAATGACTGACATATGAATTTCCCTCATTATGAAGTTATAAAATGATATTTCATGTGGTTATTTTACTAGTATAATACACATGATTATGTTCTATTATGTAAATATTTACTCATCTCATATTCCTGCCATATTATGTTCATGTTTATTTTTAAATGCATGTGTTCTCAATTTTTCACCATGTATAATTTTTATTTTATCTTCCACTTTATTGCTTACTCTTACTAAGAGTTCAAGATCACCTCTTTCTTAGGTTTCATATTCTGAGGACATGAAGATGTTTATTATGAATGGCATGTAGAGATAAACAAATAGTTGTGGATGTTCCCAAATAAAACCTATATGTTGTATTTCAATTCAAGTTTTAATGTTGAACTTATGTATGTTTCTGGATTTCAATATAAACTAAACTATATATTCTGTTGGGATATGACATTCTTGTAATCATGCCAATGTAATGTAATGAGGCATCGGCTCTGCGGGAATGGGGCCAGGTATTTAATGTTGATATGATAGGAAGTTTAGTAGAAAACTTAGAAACTAGATTTAGAATACATAGATTAGGGAAAATGTCCCTATGATAGTATTTGAGGATAAAAATAAATGAACATTATGGTATTTTGGTAATGAATAGATTATGTGGATATTTCTAACAAATACATCCCTATCTGGATACTATAAGTGGACGTGTTTGTAGAACAGATGTACCTAGGAGTAAAAACTCTGACAAAGACTTTCATGCTTCACCTGGGGTATCATGGTACAAGACAACAGGTCGTACTGCACAACTAGTTTGACACTCCTAGGGGATATGCTTAGAATAATTCATAATTTCATTACAATTTATTACAAAGGATATAAATGTAAATTGTTACTCAAAGAATCCATGTTTAAGATTACAGTCTTATCCATGCATAGGATTTCAATTTTTGTATTGTATTTTTTTCAATGTTAAGATAGTACAGTGTGATTCATAACTAAATATTCTATATGACATTATTTTGAAATGGTGCTTAGTGGAAGGAATGGAATCCACCTGAAGGAACCTATCCCATGTAGGGATTTCCCTCTTGTTCAAGATAATGATGTTGGCTCTCGAGTTGTGACTGGTGTAGAGAAACATATAACTATTCCGGTACAACTTACTCTTTTTATGAACAATAACCTTAACCATATGGAACATTCTGATTCAAAACCTGGATGAGCTATGTTAGATCTTTTTATGTGAAAACAACCTCCATCATTCAGTGGGACTACAAACCCATTTTTAGTTGATAAGTGGATATATTCCCTAGAGAAGATATTTATACCTTTGGGATTAATGAAAGAGAGAAGGGTTTCCTATTAGTTTATTTTCTATCAGGAGATGTGTATCAGTGGTGGTCATTAATCCAAAAAAGGAATAGGATAAAATAGATGAGCTGGAATGGAGGAATTTTAAGGAAAACATCCTAAAAAATATTTTCCACGTTAACAATAAGGGGATATGGAAAGGGAATTATTGAATCTAAGACAAAATGAGGATAACAATGTTTCCAATTGTGAATACAACTTTATAGGTCTATAAAGGCATGTTTCAAACTATATACATAATCCAAGGATCAATATTGATCGATTATTTGATGGTTTAATACCATTCCTCTGATATGCTATGGTTTCCCAAATTTTTTCATCATATTAAGATATAGACTCATGTGCAATCGACACGGAAAAGGAATTATCTAATTTTTATGACTTTAAGGGAAAGGAATAGAAGAATATGAATTTTGAAAATGTTGGAAAAGGAAATAAAGAAATGGGGAAGAAGGGAAGTGTCAAATTTCCACCCTGTAATAATTTTTTATGGAAACACCCTGGTTCCTTCATTAAAGGAAAAGGAGTATGCTACATATTTGAAAAGAAAGGCTCCTTTATAGGTGATTGCAAGGGGAATAAATAATAGATTCATGTTCAATGATGTAATTGTAGGGATATGGAACACTATGCTAATTAGTTTCCAAATCATCACGGAAACATGCCATAGAAAAGGCCAAGGGAGTAGTGACAATATTATGTGGTCAAAACTGCTGATATAGAAGTTCCTAGTGATGTGGTGGAAGGTACTTTATTTATTTCTTCAAATATAGCCAATGATTTATTTGATTTTGGATCATCACATTCTTTCATATCTTCCCAATTTTCTAAGAAAATTAGATATTTCAAATTTGAATTAATAAGGGAGTTATCAGTCAAAACTCTTAAGGGAAGCATCATTGCAAAAAAGTTGTGTCAGTCGATCCCTATTATGGCATATAAACCTACTTTATCTACTAATTTTTTTTGTCCTAACCATGATGGACATTGATATAATACTTAGCATGGATTGGATTTCAAACCATGATGCAATAATTTATTATAAGAAGAAGGGGGCTTCCATTTTTAAGGATTATGTGGAATCTATTATCTTTAGGGAAGAAACATCGCCATTTGATTCTGATCTAGATCCCCCACCAGTAGCTCTACCGAATTCAATTATTAGGGAGAAAGGGAATGAAATAACTATGGTTGAGTAAAATAATGTTAAAATAGAGTATTTACCTATTGTTCATGAATATGTTGATGTGTTTCCAGAGGATTTATGTGGACATCTTCTAGAGCGGTAAATTGGGTTTTCCATTGACTTAATTCATTATTCAAGGCCCATATCAAAGACCCCTTATATGGACACTATGGACTAAGTAAAACTAAGGATAAAACTAAGTGAATTTCATTATAAAGGATATATTCTCCCTAGGGTTTCCCAATGGGGAGCCCATATTCTTTTCGTCATGAAGAAAGATGGATCAATGTGGTTGTGCATTGACTACAGGGAGATTAATGCTATAATAATAAAGAACAAGTATCCCCAACCTTACATAGATGATTTATTTGATCTACCTCATGGATCCCAATATTTTTCAAAGACTAAACTTTGATCTGAATATAAATAGTTGCTAATAATGAAGGAAGACATTCCAAAGGAAATTTTTTGAACCAGGTATGGGTATTACAAGTTTACAATAATGCCTTTTGGACTGACTAATTCACCCTCTATTTTCATGGATCTAATTAATATAGTTTTCAAAGAATATCATGATGACATTGTGGTGGTATATATTGATGATATCTTAGTATACTCCAAAATCTATGAAGATCATGAAAATCACATGTGCATTATTATGAAGACTCATAGAAGAAATGAATTATATAGGAATTTTAGTAAGTGTGAATTTTTTCTTCAGTAGGTTTTCATTCTTGGACACATTATCTCTAATGACAGAATATCTGTTGATCCTGTGAATACAAAGGCTATTCAAGAATTTCCTACTCCAACAAACATAACTGAGGTACATAGTTTTATTGGTTTAGGAGGTTATTATCTTCATTTCATTTAGAAATTTTCCAATTGGCTCACCTAATGACCAAGTTTACACGTAAAGGGGTTAAGTTCATATGGATAAAAGAATGTGAGGACAATTTCAAAGAATTTAAGAGGAGACTAGTGAATGTTACAATCCTAAATCTATAATCGGAGAATGATGGGTTTGTGATCTATAGTGATGCATCAAAGAATAGACTTCGTTTTTTCCTTATGCATAATGATAGATGGCCGCGCAGTCATTGAGTACACGCAAATTTAAAATTTATAAACCCTACAAACTACTAGTATTGTGGTAAGAAAGGTGTCGAACCATAGAGAAGGACTTATGTTGTGCTAGACCGAATTAAAACTAAAACACAAAAAAGATAAAATAGAACATTAACAAAAATATACGCAGATAGTGAAACAAACATTAATAGTGGGTGTGAAAAATGAAGGTGATATGGAGAAATATGTGGCTTTAACAGGGAGCAGATAGTAATGATGATTTTAGGATCCTCAGGCTGCTTTGAACTGATTAAAATGATATTCTCCACTTTTGTTTAGTTTAATTCAATTACTCAGTGCATAAAAAATGGTGTTAATCCACTGAGTTGTCACTTCAGTGGATCAACACAGCTCGATTAACTTCCTTGAGTCTTGATCTTCCGATCCTAACCCTTTTAAAATCTGCTTAAACTAGAGAAGAGATGCATTAACCTTTTCCAATTCTTGGTACTTCTGTCAATGATCCACGTTGAAATGATTCACTACCACACCCGTCGGTCGGTAGGTAATGTAAAATGACACTCAAAATAAATAGAAGAGAAAATCGAGCAATGGAAACGCACTGAGCAATCAAACAAATAAAACATGACAGGTATATGGAGGATCAGTTCTCTACAGCCCGATTCCCCTAATCTATTTAACTACACATTAAAACAATAAAACAGAAAGAAACATATAATGAATTAAGAAACATCTCCTGCGAGATTGCTACTCTCTCCAGCAACTGCTTCGATTCTAATCTCCTGCTCAATGTCTGTCAGCCTCTGTTTTGGTGATGAGATGGATCGAGGGATCTCTGGATGGATTGTTGGATGCTCGCCCCTCCGGTCTCAAGTTCTGGAATCCTCCTACTCCTCTTCCAGCGTCCTTCTTCTGGTCTGGTTCCACCCCCCTCACTCTTGATTAGAGGAGTCGCGCATCCTCTTATTCGGAAATGAAAACCGAAAAATGCAATTAACGGCCAAACAGACAGCAGATCCACGTGGTGCGCTTTTGAGTGCGCATCACCAACTTTTAATGTGAACTCCCTGTAATCGCATACAACCTCCTTGCAACGATCTCGCGAATATTCTCGCACCTTTCTCACGAACTGCTTCTTTTATCACTGCTTCAATGAATAGCCCCCTGCACGAAACACAAAAAAATACACACGTGAGTCAAGTACGAAATAAATGAAACCAACTATATATACTATATATTTATAACAATAAAATAAAAATACCAATATCTAATATTATTATTAAAATAATAACTATTAATAACATATAATAAATATAAGAAATTAATATATACTTTTATTAATAAACCTGTTATTATTATTATTGTATAATATATATAACACATAATAAATGAATTATAAAAAATAATGTACCCTATTATATATTATTCATGTTATACAAATTATATTTTGTAAGTATGTTGATATCAATATTACTATATATTATATACATATATATGTGTGTTTTGTTATATGTTATAACATAATATAAATATAATAAAATTTTAAAAAAAAAGTGAAAATTAAAGAAGAGGGGAGAGGGAGTTCGTGCGGGTGTGGCGTGGATAGAGGAAAGGGGGGGCGACGGCGGGGATAGGGCAGTGGCGCAGCGATGAAGGCAGGGGAGCTGGTGAGGACTTGCAGCAAGGGCAGGGGTTCGATTTGGGAAGGCCGCAGCTAGGGCAAGGAGCGGTGACTTCAGGTGGCTGTGGGTGTGTCCGGACCGGTGAGATGATGGCGGTGCGAAGCAGGAGGAAGAGGCAGGGGACGCCGGGGGTTGCGGATGAAGGCGGCGGCGGTTCAGGTACTGTTGCGGGATTCGGGTGTTCCATCAAGGGGGCGACGGCACAGTGGAGGCTTGCGGACGGCTCGGGTGCGGCGAGGCGAGGCGGTGAGGTGAGGAGGAGGACTTGCGGCAAGGGTATGGATTCGAAAAGAGGAGAGGGCTTGGGCGCGGTTGGTTTCTTGTTGGTGAAGGGTCGGCGAGGGTTTGGTGAAGTGGTGCTAGTCTGATCCGGCGGCTAGGAGTGGTGCGGCGTAGGGAAAGCAGAGGCCGAGGGTTCGCGTCGACTTCGGTTGATGCAGATTCAGGCTGCGGCAAGGGTTTGAGGTCCAGGCCGCTGCCTGAGTTCGGCCAACAGGGGAGGTCTCGGCTTGGGTTCGCGGCGAGATGGAAGGTGAGAAAGGTGGTGAGCTCGAAGAGAGGCCGGAGCAGAGGGTTTGCAACGAGCAGAAAATTGGGGCTTCTTCTTCATCAATATTTTGATTTCTTGGTTCATGTTTTGCTGCTCAGTGCGATGATGAGGTGCTGCGGAGATTTTTTTAATTTTTTTCTGTGTTGCTGCTGCTGTGATTGTGTGCGGATGAGGATGGAGCAGAGGTGCAGAATGGAGGAGTGGTTGCGCAGGGAGTGTGGGGCCACTCCAATTTGGGTGGCTTTGGTCGGCAGCAGCTTCTTCCTTGGTTGGCAGCCAACCCAGGTGGGCGTCAAGGTGGACACCAGGCTGCAGGAGGAAGTTCCATGGGTAGATGAGCTACCCCCACCAACCGGGAGAAACCCTCTTTTTTCCTTCCTCTATTTAATGGGATGAAAATCTCATTGTTTGTAATGAAAGTTGTGTGGTGTAATGTGGTGTAATCCTCCGTTGAGAACCGGAGAGACGTGAATAGAGGAAGAACCCCTGTTTCTCCTGTGGATGTAGGTCATACGACCGAATCATGTTAAAATCTTGTGTCTTGCTCTGTTTGTCCTCGTTCTGTGTGTTTGAGGTACCACGCACCTCCGCTGCGCCCCAACAAGTGGTATCAGAGGCGAGGCGGAGCGAACGGAGTTGAACCGGCGAGGCGACCGCAAATTTTCCGGTGGCCGGAAAATTGAAAGTGGTCGGAAAATTTTTCCAAGGGTAGATTCGGGAAGAGGACGGCAAGACGATTCCAACGGCGCAAACGGCGAAAAAAACGGAGTTGAAACGAAGGAGATATGGCCGGTCAAAGTTTGGTCAAACCCGCGGGTGAACAGTAACCCCGTGCCGGAGAAGAAGGCACTGTTCACGCCGCCGACGACTATTCCGGTGAGTTTCCGGCAAGTGCTCCGGCGTGCCACGTCAGCGCCACGACAATGGGTGATCTGGACCGTTGAACGTGTTTTGACATTATCTCGGTCAATTGGTGTCCGATTTCGGCAATCCAGGAGTCGATTCTGACTATTTCGACCGTTCCGGACGCATCCGTACGGTTAGTTTTTGAAAATTCGCACTCTATCAGGTGGTGATTAAGAGGTGCGACATCGACGGTGGTGATCGCGTTTTGCGACGACGACGATGACGGGTGGCGGAGCACTACCAAAATTTGACATCGAGAAGTTCGATGGTCGAAACAATTTCGGTTTGTGGCAAAGCACGGTGAAGGATCTTTTGGTGCAGCAGAGCCTAATCAGACCGTTGATCGGAGAAAAGCCCGAGACAACAAGTGACAATGATTGGGAAGAGCTCGAAATGCGGGTCGTCAGCACAATTCGGCTATGTCTGGCGAATGAGGTAAAATACTCAGTGTTGGATGAGACCTCACCGAAGGAGATCTGGAAGAAGTTGGAGCAGCGATATATGGCGAAGTCGCTCACCAACAAGTTGTTCCTGAAGAAGAAATTGTACCAATTGCGCATGGACGAGGGAGCGAATTTGTTGGATCATACCAATGAATTCAACAAGATCTTGACGCAGTTATTGGGGCTCGATGTAAAGGTTGAAGAGGAAGACAAAGCACTTTTGCTTTTGTCATCACTACCAAGCTCATTTGATGGGCTTGTGACTGCATTGCTCGTGGGGAAGGATACACTGAAGCTGGACGATGTGATGGCGTCACTTCAAGATTCAGAAGCATTTCAAAGACCCACGACGCATTCAGGTGATCAAATCATGGCGATGCGAGATGCTCAACGTGGGAGGAGCCGACATCGATAGTCAGGAGGTAAAGAATGGCGGCCAAAATCCAGGGGACGTGATCCGAGCGAAATCACGTGTTTCTGGTGCGAGAAGAATGGTCACTATAAAAGTGATTGTGGAGATCGCAAACGGTACGTTGCTGGGAAAAAGAAAGTTGAAGAGGACGATGTGAACATCACAGGATTATATGCAGATGATGAAATCTGCGTGACAACGGGAAGCGTGCACTCAGATGAGCGAGTTGAACGGGAAAAAGTGCAGTGTCATTACTGCAAAAGATACGGGCACATGAAACGGGAATGCCGATTTATAAAGAGGAAGAACGAGCGGGCTCAAAATCCAAAGGAAGACAGATGGGTTCTGGATTCGGGGAGCTCAGCACACATATGTACGACGAGAGGTACATTTGATACTTTTCAGCAGGTGCGAGACTCGGTGAGACTTGGTGATGGGTCAACATGCGAGGTTCGAGGAGTCGGGACGGTGAAATTGAAGACACCCGATGGAGGAGTTCGTAAACTGGGTGATGTGAAATTCGTTCTGAGGATGAGACGGAACTTGATATCATTGAGTAGGCTCGATGCGAGAGGGTTCAAGATTTCAATATCAGGTGGAGTATTAGAAGTCTCACGTGGGGATGTAACGATGTTTACTGGGAAGGAGTCCCAAGGGTTGTATCATTTGATGGGGACCACAGTCAGCCCGAGCTCGAGTGAAGATGATGGAAGTGCCACGTCAGCTGATGTGAAGAAGCGTGTTCGATTTGCTGATGAAGTTTTCAACACCTGCAAGGAGACCGCAGGTCAAGCTTCTATCCCAAATTGGTCGTGAGAGGGAGATTTGTGGGGGCCACTCCAATTTGGGTGGCTTTGGTCGGCAGCAGCTTCTTCCTTGGTTGGCAGCCAACCCAGCAGGTACTGTAGGTCTTCTTTGGTGGGCGTCAAGGTGGACAGCAGGCTGCAGGAGGAAGTTCCATGGGTAGATGAGCTACCCCCACCAACCGGGAGAAACCCTCTTTTTTTTCCTTCCTCTATTTAATGGGATGAAAATCTCATTGTTTGTAATGGAAGTTGTGTGGTGTAATGTGCTGTAATCCTCCGTTGAGAACCGGAGAGACGTGAATAGAGGAAGAACCCCTGTTTCTCCCGTGGATGTAGGTCATACGACCGAACCACGTTAAAATCTTGTGTCTTGCTCTGTTTGTCCTCGTTCTGTGTGTTTGAGGTACCACGCACCTCCGCTGCGCACCAACAGGGAGATACTGAAGGGGGTGACGGTGTGGCAGCGTGAATCAGTGCGTGTGAGGAAATGTGTATCGGTGAGAAAATGGAGAGGGAGACATATGGGTGAGAAAGGAGGCGAGGCAGAGCCGTATCAGTGAGGTTAAATGTATCGGTGAGGTTGAGGAGTATCGGTGAGGAAAAGGAGGTAAAGCGGCACAGCAGTAGGGGTGAGAAATATCGGTGAGGCGTGTCGGGGAGAAAAATGGGTGTAGACTTGGTAACGATCATCAATAGCTGGAAGTGTATTGTGCGGCCGCCACACCTGCGAACAAACATAATCAAGAAAGTTAAATTAATAAAATAATTTAATAAAACTAAAAAATAAATAAATCAATAAATAAATTAAATTAAATATAATGTAATTAAAAACTAAAAATAAAAAGTAAAATAATAAAATTAATGAAACTTTATTTAAACAAATTAATTAATTTGGGTTGAAAAAAAAAACTTAATTAAAAAACAAAAAAAATTATTTACAGTAACTTGCTTACATTATTTAGTCAATTAATTAAAGAATTAATTAAATTAAAGAATAAAAATATTAAACGAATAAAATTAAATTGTTAAAACTAATTAAATTATTAAAATACTAAAAAAATGAGTTATTTATTTACTATATAAAGAATAAGGCATTAGTTAATTTAATAAATGAATTAGTAAACTGGCTAGAATGAAAAAAATAAATAAATAAAAGTCAAATTAGCAAGATTAAGTTAATTTAAGAATTATTTAAAATGACACTAATGAATATTAAAAACAATTGATTTAAACTTAAATTGATTATTTTACACAACAAAGTACAAAATTACATTAATTATCAATTATTTAATAAAAAACAACATTTTTATGTAAAAAAAGTCAATAAAAATATAAAAAGGATATGGAAAAGAGTGTAAAAGCACTACTACATCAAAATCCCCCACACTTAAAACATTGTTTCTCCTCAAACAAATACATGCCCTAGACTTTAAAACAGAAATATAATTTGTGAGTTTCAGTTCAAAAGGTGCATGACTAAACTTTAATACCCAGAGGATCAAGACCAACAGAAGGTCGGGCTTCCCAAAGGTGTTCAGAAATGATGTCCTCCTTAGCTTCAAAAGCCCACTGGAAGTCAAGAGCTTCACAAACTCATACACTGTCAAGTATGTCCTGCCTCCTATGTGTATTCATTGACCGTCCTACTTCACCTTCCAATTCAAGTTCTAATTCAAGGAGTGTTGACAGGTTAGATGAAGTGGAACTCAAAACTTAACCAATGGCACTTTCCATTCTCACCTTCCACCAGGTTCCTAAAATTTTAGTCTATTAAATTGATCACTTTATTAATTCAACTCAAATGAATATTAACCAAGTCAATTTCTCCCTTCTTCATCTGGGTTCAAAATTCCCCTCACATTAATGAGTTCATTTTTGACAAGGCCACTTTATTTTACTTTTTCCCAGCCATATTCTATGTGCAGAGCACTGTGCATGGAACTTATTAAGATTAAAATTGGATTTATTTATTCATAGAAACGCACCTAGTGCACCTTGTCTCAGATACTAACTGTGGGATTCCATTTGCCCATTTTACTCCAGTTGTAAATGACTTAATTAATAATCAATCCAGTTGACTTCCAAAAGTGATTGAATATTATTTTATAAAAATGTGAGTCCCCTGGGTTCTAGTGATAACATCAAGTTACTCCAAGTCATGATCATCATCCCACAAAACCTATCCTGTCATACTCTCATCCTCAGTTCCTAAATAGAAAGATCCATAGAGACAATGAACAACTGCACTCAGCAATCATTCATACTTAACAATTTCTGACTAAGTACCACTCTCAACAACTAGTGAGCAGTTATCCACTAAACAGGACAAAAAATGAAGTACCATTGAACCTCCAATGACCATCAAGTGATGAAAGAATTTGAAAAAAATTAAAGGAATTTTGAACCGTTTTTTTGAAAAATGAAAATTTTTGACTATTTTTTAAACAAACTCACGTTCAAGAAGGGGGAATTCGACATGACACTTGAATGACCCCTCTCCCCCACACTTAAAACCCAACATTGTCCCCAATGTTGAATCTCAGGGTAGGCGACAGTTAAAGTTCAAAAAAGATGGACATTTCAGCTGAAAAAGGAAATGGAGGGGTATCAATGAAGTTCAAAAAAATTCTTTGCCACACAAAAAGTGAAAAGAAAATAAAAACAAAAACAAAAGAAAATAGAAGAATCTGACCCCACCAACCATCACCAGCAATACGTATAGTTCTATTCCTAAACTGTTCATGCTTTAAATCGGTGTGAGAAGACAAAAGATTTTATCAATTTACTTCAAATAGTATCATGATTAACAATGATGTGCAGCAGCAGCATAATGAAATTGGAAGCAGTGGGTGCAAGCATGTTGTACAAATCAGCTCAAAATACATTTTCAACTAAGTAGTTATTAGCAGCTAACACCCAAACATAAAACACATTCCAAGAGTTTCAAAAATCAGGGGTAACTCCCCCACACTTAATTCACAGCAGCATGCAATAAAAATGTGAAAAGTAAAACATTGAGACACAAAACAATACTCCCCTGAATGTGCAGCTTCTCAAATTTACAAATGTCTCCCTTTGATTTCCATGTGTATGAACTCTGGCTGCTTTAGTTTGTCACCTACATGATGAAACAATTTAACATTAGTGTTCAAGATTTTAAGTTCAAATAAAAAGCAACCACAGAGTATGAGTTAGGGAGTGTTATCCATGATCTTCAGTATTCTATGACGACAGCCTCCTTCCACCATGAATGTTTCAAATGCGACTACAACTGAAACATGATTCTCTTAGAAAACTAGGACAACCAGACCACTTGCTTCATATGATAAATAAATGCAGACATTATTGTTCACCAAACAGAGAGACAAACAACTGAGCAATGAGAATTTATTCAAACTAAAAATTTAAAGCAGAAAACAAAGTAAACCACGGGTTGCCTCCCATGAAACGCTAGGTTTAAATTCCCTAGCCAGACCTTATTCCCCTAAATATTTCTAACCATGATCATTTAATGGGAAAGAGTTGTCAATGGTGTGAACTTCACAGTTGTATAAGGAATCAAGAGAAGGACTACTCAAGACATTTTCATCTTCATCACCAATCAGAATTCTCCAATATTTATCCAAATCGCTAAAAGGATTCATGTTTCCCAACTCAACTGTGTCTCTAAAAAACAGTTCGTTAGCGCTTAAAAATTTTAACAGTTGCCCATGAAAATCATCGATCAGATCAAGAATACTTCCAGAGCTTCCACCACACTTAGAGTTTTTCCCAAACCCAAAAATAGAAGAGGAAATATTGACAAAACCCCCAGCAAGCCCCATATTAGATCGCAACTCTGACAACTCAGAAATCTCCCAGAAGAAGTTATCAAATTCATCTTTCAAAAGGTAGTTCTCAATTTCCACAGAGGACTCAAATAATGTGAATCTTTCGAGTTCAGGTATGAAATCATCACTCACAACATCAAACTAGGAAGGTAAGAAGATATTAAGGAAATGAACTTGTTTATAATGGAAATCATCAAGTTTTTCAGAAGGACTCAACCGAGAACTTTCTCCAGCATCAGGAAATCTTATACAGTCAACTTCACAAGAAAAACATTCAAAACTAGGTTGAGACAGTTTAGGACAAAGTTGTGACTCACTCTCCAGAATGGGTTCCAAATAAAGAATTTTTTCATCAACAGGAGGGTGTGGGGAAAGAGTAGTAGCCAGGGAAAAAAATTCAGTGGGTTGGGGAATTAGTATCTCTGTAAACTCAAGTGGGAAAGACCCATACTCAGCTCTAACCTCAATTTTGTAACATTGATTTGTAGCCACATCTATCACATCACAAGTAACCTCATTTCGGGGCCTTTCAAACACCAAAATTTCCTCCACATCATCTATAGCTTGGAGGGTGAGTTTAACTTTGGAGACATCAATGATGGCACCACCAGTAGCAAGGAAGGGTCTGCCTAAGATGATTGGAACCTTTTCATCACATTCCATATCAAGGATTAGGAAATCAGTGGGCAATGTCAGTTTTCTTACACTTACTAATAAGTCATCCACTCTCCCATAAGGGTGTGTGAGTGACCTATCAATAAGCTGAAGAGAAACATAAGTTGGTTGGATATCCTGAAGACCCGACTTTTTAAATAAGGAGAAAGGCATAATATTGATACTCACTCCTAAGTCAAACAGACAATTCAGTTTCCCACTTCCTCCTATTCGGCACTGAATAATAAATCCACCAGGGTCCTTTAATTTGGGAGGAATATTTTTTTGGACAATTTCACTACACTTCACATTGAGATCAATTATATCCAACTTCTTCCAATCATTCTTGTTCTTTAGAAACCTTTTTGTGAATGAAACATATGAATGGATTTTATCCAAGGCTTCTAAGAAAGGCATGTTGATGGTGAAGCTTCAAATCAGTTTCAAAAATCTCAGGTAATCAGGTTCATCACTTTTCTTCACTCTTTCAGGGAAGGGAATGGGAGGGGAATAATGTTTCAGAACAGGTAGGTTACTCACCTTCTCCTCAGACCCAACTTTCTTCTTTTCTTCCTTAATCAATTCCAACTTCATTTTCTTTGGTTCCTTATCTTTTTCAGGTGTGGGTTGCACAATCTATTCTGTTTGAAACTCGATTTCCAGATTTCTAGAATTGGGATATTCCATATTTTCATTTTCAATTTCAGCTTGAAAATTGTTTTCCTCTTGACTAGGTGGTTTCTTAACTGGTTCCTTAAGTTTAAGCCCGGACCTGGTTGTTACTGCCATCACATTTTCTCATAGATTGGGGGTTAAAGTGCTAGGCAGCTTGCTCTTTTCCTTACCAGCTTGATTCTTAGCCATTTGACTCATTTGAAGTTCTAAATTTTGAATCTTAGAATATGTGTCCTTCTTAAATGAGATGATCTCACTCAACACTTGTTGCAGCATCTCCTTTAACTCCCCTTGAGAATTAGAAGATTCAGCCTCATATTGATTCTGGAAAATTTGTTTGGGCTGTGGGTGGGAAGTTGGGGCAATGGGATGCTTGTTTGGGGCAGTGGGCTGCTTTGTGACCCCTTGTTCATTCCATGAGAGATTGGTCTGACCTTGATATCCAGAGTGGTATGGATTTGAGAGTTGAGCATGGACACCTTGATTCATATACCTGTAATCAACAAACTGGGCACTCTCATCACATGAACCAGGGAGATCAAAGTTTGGACAACATCTCTGAGTGTGACCAAACATCCCACAGGGATAGAACTACTCCCTAAGGACCCTATCATTAACAACAACTTCTTGAGGATTTGTTTCAGCCCTATGGATGACTCTCTTCCTAGTGCACTTGTGCTGAGATTTTTGTGCCAACTTATCAAACAATTGTTTTAGCTCATCAGCAGTGGAATCGGAAAAATCACCCCCACAAGATTGATCAACTAAGTTATGATTGTAGGGGGTGAGGGCATTATAGAAAGTCTCCATGAGAAGATGGGGAGTTAATTTATGGTTGGGGCTCTGTCTAAGAAGACCTCTGAACCTTTCCTATGCTTTGTGAAAGAGTTCCCCCTCATCCTGGATAAAGCCAGTGATCTTATGCCTAACCTCAATGGTGGTGTTCCTCGAATAGAATTTAGCTACAAAGGCATTGCACACCTCTTCCCAAGTTTCAAAGATTTACTCATCTAAATTTTGAAACCAAGTCCTAGCCCTCCCCTTTAGACAGAAAGGAAACAACCTCAACCTCAACTCCTCCTCACTAAGATCTCACATAGGCAACTGCTGGACAGAACCATAAAAATCTCTGATAAACTCTAAGGAGTCCTCTGATGGAAGACCATTAAATGATGGCAGTTGAAAAAGATGGGACTATTTGATCTCATAGCTCCTAGACCTAGGGGACAATTTGATGCATGATGGATTGTTTGACACAGTAGGAATTTGAAACTCCCTAAGCTTAGGTCTCTCAAGGGAAGGAACTAAGGGAAGTGGCCCATTGACAGTTTGATTTACAGTAATGTTTTCCAAATTCTTCATTTCAAGTTTCTTTTGTTTTCTAAGTACAGAACAATGTTTGTTGATTTCTTGAATATGCATTTCAAGTTCTGACTTAGAAGCTCTAGTGTGCATACACTTTCAACAACAATCTTTTCTTGAGAATTTTTTTGTATAGTTTTTAAGTTTTGTATTTTTTTTGTTCTATTAAAAAAATTGAGTTTTTTTTAAACTTGGTCGCACGTGCCTTCCCTGGAAACGACGCCAAAATTTGGCCGCGCAGTCGTTGAGTATGTGCAAATTTAAAATTTATAAACCCTACAAACTACTAGTACTGTGGTAAGAAGGGGGTTGAACCATAGAGAAGGACTTATGTTGTGCTAGACCGAATTAAAACTAAAAAAAAAGATAAAATAGAACACTAACAAAAATGTACGCAGACATTGAAACAAACATTAATAGTGGGTGTGAAAAATGAAGGTGATATGGTGAAATATGTGGCTTGAATAGGGAGCAAATAGTAATGATGATTTTAGGGTCCTCAGGCTATTTTGAACTGATTAAAATGATATTCTCTGCTTCTGTTTGGTTTAATTCAATTACTCAGTGCATAAAAAATGGTGTTAATCCACTGAGTTTTCACTTTAGTGGATCAACACAGCTCGATTAACTTCCTTGAGTCTCAATCTTCCGATCTTGACCCTTGGAAAATTTGCTTAAACTGGAGAAGAGATGTATTGACCTTTTTCAATTCTCAGTACTTCGGTCAATGATCCATGGTGAAATGATTCACTACCACACCCATCGGTCGATAGGTAATGTAAAATGACACTCAAAATAAACAGAAGACAAAACCGAGCAATGGAATCGCACTAAGCAATCAAACAAATAAAACATGACAGATATATGGAGGATCAGTTCTCTACAGCCCGATTCCCCTAATCTATTTAACTACACATTAAAACAATAAAACAGAAAGAAACAGATAATGAATTAAGAAACATCTCCCACGAGATTACTCCTCTCTCCAGCAATTGCTTCGATTCTGATCTCCTGCTCAATGTCTATCAGCCTCTGTTTTGGTGATGAAATGGATCGAGGGATCTCTGGATGGATTGTTGGATGCTCGCCCCTCCGGTCTCAAGTTCTGGAATCCTCCTACTCCTCTTCCAGCGTCCTGCTTCAGGTCTAGTTCCACCCCCCTCACTCTTGCTTAGAGGAGTCGCGCGACCTCTTATTCGGAGATGAAAACAGAAAAATGAAATTAACGGCCTAACAGACAGTATATCCATGTGGCGTGCTTTTGAGTGCGTGTCACCAACTTTTAATGTGAACTCCCTATAATCGCATATAACCCCCTTGCAACGATCTCACAAATATTCTCGCACCTTTCCCACGAACTTCTTCTTTTATCACTGCTTCAATGAATAGCCCCCTGCACAAAACACAAAAAATACACACATGAGTCAAGTACGAAATAAATGAAACCAACTATATATACTATATATTTATAACAACAAAATAAAAATACCAATATCTAATATTATTATTAAAATAATAACTATTAATAACATATAATAAATATAAGAAATTAATATATACTTTTATTAAAAACCTATTATTATTATTATTGTATAATATATATAACACATAATATATGAATTATAAAAACTAATATACCCTATTATATATTATTCATGTGAGTTTTTTTTATATACATTTTTTCAAAAAAAAAATTTGAAAATACATCTAGGTTAAAAAAAATTATTTTTTTATCCCCCAAAGGCGGCACCTGGTGTGCCGCCTTTGGGGAATTTTCTGCCCAGGGAAAGGCGACACATGGTGTGCCGCCTTTGCCCAAAAAATAACTACAAAGGCGGCACACCAGGTGCCGCCTTTGCTTAATTTTTTTAAAAATTTTTTTTTTATTTTTTTTTGTTTTGTTTTGTTTTATATATATATGTATATATATATATATATATAACAAAACTTTTCAGTATAATTTTTCTGCTATTTAATATCCAGCGGTTCTTCCATTATAGCAGTCTGGATTCTGACTGATACCCTCACCCAGGACTCCCTTTTATAAGGGGGTTTGCCCTGAAAACAATACTGCATTTCCGATGTGGGATTCTGGTTCTCCTTTTCCTGCACAGTACATTCTGTGTTTCCGATGTGTGATTCTGTTTCAAGTACGCGACTTCGAAAGACTATAAAAGATAAACTATAAGACCAATACAAATGAAACTTTAAACACTGATTAAAAATATAAGAAATAGTTGAAAACAAAAATAATTTCATAAAAAATGTTGATACAGATTAATTTATAAGATTTCAAAACCACCTACTTGAAACTTAAACATATTTCAAGTACGTGACTTTGAAAGCTTATAAAAGATAAATTATAAGACCAATACAAATGAAACTCTAAAAATTGATTAAAAATATAAGAAATAGTTGAAAACAAAAATAATTTAATAAAAAATGTTCACCAAAAACAATTTATAAGCTTTCAAAACCATCAACATGAAACTTAAAAATGTTTCAAGTTTCTGACTTTGAAAGACTGTAAAACATAAACTATAAGACCAATAGAAATGAAACATTAAACATTGATTAAACATATAAGAAATAGTTGAAAACAACAAAAACTTCCTAAAAAATGTCCATAAAAATTAATTTATAATCTTTCAAAACATTCTACTTGAAACTTAAAAATGTTTCAAGTACGCGAATTTGAAAGACTATAAAACATAAACTATAAGACCAATATAAATGAAACTTTAAACATTGATTAAATATATAAGAAATTAATAAATTTTTTAATTTTAACTTAGTCCTTCTAACTTTGTCATAGCATTCAGATGCATTCCAACAATGAAAACCTCAACCAACTTATGTTCTTTACACACAATAGAAACATCTTTGCAATTTTGTCATGCCCCTGAGTATAAATCAACCTCAAAAGCTCTAGATAATTTTTCTTGGTAAGGTGAGATGAGAAGGGAGGTGTTATACCATCAGGAAGAGAGATTCTATAAATGTGCAATGCTATGACAAACCTTTAGATGAAATGTGTCAGTTCCCCACTAGATGTGCATGTTTCTTCAAAATTTTCAGGCTGGAGATAATCCACCTTAAGTTTCACATAGCCTTATGTCCTCCATGGATTAATGTCAAACACTTCAACCAATTTTTTTACTTTATGGGGAAGTAAAACCTCATTCCTTTGAATATGTACATTACCATGAACATATAAAATCATCATTTTTCAAGAAAAACTACTAATCTCATGTTCACTAAAATACCCCTTAACGTAAGAATGATACAAATAGTGTAAGTACCCAATAGCAAGATTCCAATCCATTTTGACTAGGCTATGTGGAATCATTGGTGTTTTAATCTGATTAATAATTTAAAAGGTTTCAAAACCACCTTTCTGAAACTCAAAAATGTTTCAAGTAAGTGACTTTGAAAGCCTATAAAATATAAACCATAAGATCTATTGAAATGAAACTTAAAACATGGATTAAACATATAATAAGTAATTGAAAATAAAAACCATTTCTTAAAAATTGCTGATGAAATACAATTATAAGCTTTCAAAAAAACTTCTTTCAACTCAAAAATATTTCAGATATGAGACTTTGAAAGCCTATAAAATATAAACTTAATGACTCATATAAATGAAACTTAGAACATGGATTAAACATATAATAAGTAGTAGAAAAGTAATTAGTTAATTCTGGTGAGGGGGGAAACTGTTAGACCCTGGAATTGAAGGATAATGGGGATGACAAGGAAACATCAACCCCCACGCGCCACCCCTTCCACCCATTCAACCAACTTCAGTAACTCTTATAGAAGTAGCTTTTCAAAAAAATGAAATGTCACCCCACCACAGCTTCCTACATCCATATTAACCCCCCAATTCAGTTTCATTAAATGTTAACAACCCTCATTTTTACCAAAGTTAATGATGCACTATTAAACCACCACTTTCAACCCCCGCCTCAAAAATACAAAATGCTTTGAGGGATGAGAAATGATTCGACGCATTTCAATGTTCTAAAATGCACCGAATCATTTCTCATCCCTCAAAGCATTTTGTATTATTGAGGCGGGGGTTGAAAAGTGATGGTTTAATAGTGAATCATTGAATTTGGTAAAAATGGGGACTGTCCACATTTAATGAAACTGAATTGGGGGGTTAATATGGATGTAGGAAGCTGTGGTGGTGTGACATTTCATTTTTTTGAAAAACTACTTCTATAGGAGTTACCGAAGTTGGTTGAATGGGTGGAAGGGGTGGGCGTGGGGGTTGATGTTTCCTTGTCATCCTCATTATCCTTCAATTCCAGGGTCTAACAGTTTTCCCCCTCACCAGAATTAACTAATTACTTTTCTACTACTTTTTATATGTTTAATCTATGTTCTAAGTTTCATTTATATGAGTCATTAAGTTTATATTTTATAGGATTTCAAAGTCTCATATCTGAAATATTTTTGAGTTGAAAGAAGTTTTTTTGAAAGCTTATAATTGTATTTCATCAACAATTTTTAAGAAATGGTTTTTATTTTCAATTACTTATTATATGTTTAATCTATGTTTTAAGTTTCATTTCAATAGATCTTCTGGTTTATATTTTATAGGCTTTCAAAGTCACTTACTTGAAACATTTTTGAGTTTCAGAAAGGTGGTTTTAAAACCTTTTAAATTATTAATCAGATGAAAACACCAATGATTCCACATAGCCCAGTCAAAATGGATTGGAATCTTGCTATTGGGTACTTACACTATTTGTATCATTCTTACGTTAAGGGGTATTTCAGTGAACATGAGATTAGTAGTTTTTCTTGCAAAATGATGATTTTATATGTTCATGGTAATGTGCATATTCAAAGGAATGAGGTTTTACTTCCCCATAAAGTAAACAAATTGGTTGAAGTGTTTGACATTAATCCATGGAAGACATAAGGCTATGTGAAACTTAAGGTGGATTATCTCCAGCCTGAAAATTTTGAAGAAACATGCACATCTAGTGGGGAACTGACACATTTCATCTAAAGGTTTGTCATAACATTGCACATTTATAGAATCTCTCTTCCTGATGGTATAATACCTCCCTTCTCATCTCACCTTACATGAAGAAGTAATGTCAGTGTCTATGGTGAGGCTCTGTCCCACAAGGTGGTGTGTGAATGGTACATCCATATCGAGAGTGACGTGTTCCATACTGGGATGGAGTATGATGACCTGGAGAGGGATGATCTTCGGGCACTGGAACATCAATAACGGGATCCTCTATCATAGTTTGCATGGAAGGAGGTGTCGGAGGGATGTCATCGTGTGCACGAGATCCTTCTCCCACTACGTAAGTAGAAGGGGCTGTCATCATACCCTTGGGAAACCATATAGGCTGTGAAGGATCTGGTATGAAAGATGGTGGCATGGGAGATGACCCCTGATAAATCCCTGGAAAATAAATATCTGGAGAATACTGTGGATATCCGGTCAAAAAAGATGGATCCCATGCTGCATCCTGCTGCACAAACCCAGACGGGTCAGGCTGGACTGATAGAGCACCGACCTGTGCCTCTGGAACAGGTGAGGGCTCACGTGCAGCAGCACGCGGTCTCCGTCGCCGTTGTCGTCGCTGGGGAACAACACCAGCTACTGTTGCAGGTTCCTGAGTAGGACCCTCATCTCCTGGGATAGGAGCATTATGTTCCTGAACAGGAACATCATGTCTCTGGGGTATAGGATGGATGATACTTTCATGAATAGATCGACAAATCGGCATCGTCTCCTCCAAAGCAGCATGGATCACAGATAAACTAGCAACCTCCTCATCTGGATCAGTCACGCGACATAGTCGTCGTAGTCTGGTATGTTGTACAGAGATTCAAAATGAATTATAAAATAGCATAATAAATATATTATGTGAAATTTATTGACATACCAGATCCTGAATCCCTCTCCCGTGCTGAGTCAGATACAATATAGACTTCATTCTATACCATGGATCATACTCTACCTGATCTGATAGGTAGAATCGCATCGTACGTACACCTGTGATACGATGCTCTGCTTGATTGTCCCAGATGGTGACATATTGGGCATGTCGTCGTCGCCAATCGACATGTTGTCTCCCCGTGAGCTTCAAGCCATGAAGCGCTAGTAACTGTCGTGGTGCAGGTGGAATCAGCTGAACACAGCAAAACTGACGCATAACTCTATCGGGCTGGTGCCACTCAATAATATGAAAGTGAATGAGTGGCACTACAGCCATAACCTCATGAAGTCCAGCAGTACAGTATGTAGGTAAGTCCTGAACCTGACTTCAGTATGGCATCCAATGAATCTGTAATGACATGTGACATTACATCAGAGAAATTTGTTAACAAAAAACAAAAATGATGATATATAATTACGTTGTTAGGTAGTAAATTGTCCAACATGAGACGATATGCAGCCAAATTGTGGGTTGGAGCATCGATGAAATGATGTGCCTGACTCCACCTATCAAATAAAACATTGAAAGTGATGAATAATCAGAAATTAAATATAATAAATCATAATACAATCAGAAGCAAATAAATATGACAGATCATACCATCGTCCACGTGGAGCGTCCTGTAGCACATCTATAAGAATCCTCTAACCAACAGTAACAGGGGCGAGGACAGGGATGTGCTCCCATGCCCACAACTGTATAAGGACGACACATCCTCCGAGATCTGTGTGATCTGAGCGGCATGTCGTGCATAATGCTCTATAAGTGTAGGCCAAACATGCAGATCCCCAACTATATCTCCTGATCCGATCCTCCAGTAAACTAAGATACATCATGTGCACATGCACACCCGAGTGATCTGAACACAATGTACCTCCAATAAGTCGTAAGATATATGCCCGAGCATAACACATGATGGTCTGCTCATCAGCATCAGCAGGTAAATGTGCAAACTGCAAAGCAAGCCAAGGCATAGATATGGACCCACCATCTGTAGCAGTATGATCAGCCAAAATATCGACACCTAATAATCTCTGTGCCAGCTCAGCCCAATCCCCGATGGTGGGTCCAATAACTACATCTCCCTGAATAGGAAGACCGAGTAGCACTGCCACATCCTCTAAGGTGATAGTCATATCTCCCTCTGGAAAGTGGAATGTGTGAGTCTCTAGTCTCCATCTCTCGACCAAGGCAGCAAGAAGGGGATGATCAGTGTAAGTGAAATCAGAAACGGCAATGCCGTAGAAGCCAGCACGACGTAAGTATGGTATAATATCAGCTGGAGGCGCCATGTGTCGAAAATGGTGTGCTCGCCTCACCCTAATCCGTCGAACATCCCGACCCTCTATCACATCACGAGAAACATGCCTATGCTGCTCGGTGAGGAGTGGAATATCATCCATCTGGAAGCCAGAAAAGGAAATTAGTCTTCACTATAAAATATAAATATAATTTTAAATTTAATAGAATGTTATGATTGGTATAATGAACAATATGTGATGTTTTTTTAGAAAACATTAAGGGAATGTCATCATATTTTGGAGAACATTTATCTATCGTGTCTTTATATATGTTTTTAACATGAAAATTATGTTTTTTAAGATATGGTGTCATACATTTATATATATAAACATTTTATCCGGGTTATGTATGATTTATGAAGATCCTTTATGATAAATGTTTTAATAATTTTTTGTCTTCGATGACAAATAACCTTTTTTTAATAATGTTTTTGTTCTCTAAGATTAATGGATTTAAAAGTATTGAATACAGAGGTTCGTTATTGGAAGGAGAGAAGTTGCTTATTGGAAATGTGAAACAATTCTTAAAACGTTCATCTCTGATATTAACAACATATAACTGACTACATGAAAAGATCATGTTGGATACAACACATTATTGTGGCTGAGTGTGTGAACTCGATCCAGCAATGTTAGGACATCGTTTCCGGTTATGCCCATCTTGATGACATAGACGACATCTCAAAATTTTCCCTTGTTCTTGAGGCCAATCCATCTCATTTCGTATCCTGTTGGTCTTCGGTCTTCCCCGTGGTCGTAATCTACTGATGTCAGGAATCAGTATGGGCTGGTCTTCAGGCATTGGGAAATATCGAAACTCCCCAACAGGCATCCATGGCGCAACATAACAGTTAGCAATGGCCTCCAATCGGTATACTGGATCAACATAAGCTTCCCATGATACGTTCACAGACGCACATTTTGTGATGGCATGTGCGCATGGAAACCTTAATGCTTGAAACTTTCCACACTGACATTGTTTTGCTTCTAGAAGTACCACTAATTTTTCACCGCTGTTATCTGTAATGGGGTTACAATACTCTTGAACTTCAAATGCCGAGTCTTCCCGACGGAATAGACACACTCGATAACTGGAAGCTTCTTCAATGTTCTTGTCAATATCTCGTTGAAAGTTTTTTCCAAATCTTAGCCCCTGTTGAATCCCATCTGAGGCCAATTTTTGTCTATCAACGAAGTACTTGACACAACGATAAAATGTCTCCTGAACTAGGGCAGTAATTGGTAGCTTGCGAAGCCCTTTGAAGACACCATTTATACACTCCAAAATGTTTGTGGTCATGTGTCCATACCTCTTCCCCCCTTTATAGGCCAGTGCCCATTTCTCTTTTGGAATATTCATCATATAATCATACACTTCTTGGTTAGCCTTGCGGATTTCTTCGTAACGCGCCTCAAACCTTCGTTGATCTGGCTCATATGCTACATAAATATGATCACAGGTCATAGAAAATATATTTTTATTTATATTAAAATAGTAAACATCAATGACAACATTGCTTACCAAGCCTCGTGATTGCATTCTTCATAGCCTCATTATGGAAGGTTTTGCGCACGTTACTAGCAATGTGTCTAATGCAGTATCGATGATGTGCACTTGGGGGCCTCCATGAATCAGGATCCGCATTGATTGCCTCATTGATTGCCCTATGTCGATCAGATATCAAACAGACACCTCGAATGCGTGTGAAATGGTTGCTGATGCATGCCAAAAACCAGCTCCAAGATTCATAGTTTTCCTTCTCCACTATTGCAAATGAAAGCGGAAGTGGTGAACGGTTCCCATCTTGGGTTGCCGCAATCAACAACACGCCCTTATACTTTCCAGATAGAAATGTTCCATCAATTTGTATGAACTGTTTACTGAAACGAAATGCAGAAATACATGGGAGGAATGCCCAGAATAACCGATGAAATTGAACACGAGATTGATCCAATCGATTATCTTCAAACACATGTTCCTTCGTATTTATATGGTAGACAACTTGGTTGTTGTGGCTCATCATGTCTAATAATTGCGGAAAAACCCGATACGAGTCATCCCAATCACCGTAGACCTTCACAATTGCCTTCTATTTCGCTATCCATGCCTTGTTATAAGAAATATTATAACCGAAAGTTTGAAGAATCCTCTCTTGCACGAGGGCTATAGGAACATCTTGAAAGGTCCTAATCATCTCAACGATAACAGTTGACACAAATTCGGCATCCAAAGCAGTGTGATCTTGTGTCAAGTTTGGCTAAACACAAGAATGAGCTGCCTCAATCTTTGAAATTCTCCATCCACCAAATGCAATGTCTGGAATCGCCCTCAATCGGAATCTACAGTCTTCATCAAATTTATCACACCGTATAACGTATTTTTTTCGACATGATGCCTCTACTACATATCTACAATGCCTCTCAATATGAAATCTTTTTAAGAAGCTCTTCAACGCATCCTTACTTGGAAAATATCTTCCATTATATAATGTTTTGTCCAACTCACTAAACCTGTCCACTATAACTCCAGGAAACTCTGTTGCAGGTGTCAGAACATTGTTGTCAAATTCAGGTACACGTTCCATTGCTTCAGACCAAGATTCAAAGGGTGGTGGATGATTTAATTTTGGTCGAGAATGTTCTTGAACTACTCTACTTCGAGAAACTACTACCTTATCTTCTCCAGCTCCCTCCCCATCTCCAGCTCCCTCCCCATCATCATTGTCTTCTCCGTCTATTCCATCATTATTAAATTCCTCATATGAAGAATGATTTATATGTAAATCTGGAAGATCATCTAAGTTTTCCTCCTCCACAACAGGGCGAACATCCTCAATTTCTTGGGATGAAGCTTCTTCAACAACTATTTGTGCATGTCTACGACTTCAAACATTTTGATGTTTTTGTACATTAGAAACTTCAACATATAACTCCATCATTGCACCATCAGACCGTTGGGAAAATAAAGTTCCCGCTTGGACCCAATGCTCATCAGCAGCCAATGGACAAGCAAGATGCCATAACGTGGCAGGGAATTGCAAATGTCTATAACTAATAGACTTTATCTCTTGATGAGGACTGAGATTTCAGCAACCACGAATTCTATCTTGAAGATCAGTTATGGTAACACAATCAGATGTGTTAACCATGGATGTTGGATGTATACTATAAGAAGCTCCTTGCTCGGTTTGAATAACCTTTCCATAGCAGTAAACACAAGCAAACATGTCTCTCTACATGAAAAATGTTTACTGATCACTGAATATATCAATAATGTTTTGTTACGTGTTAAATAAATTTTTTTATCTTCTTAAAGGTATTTTAGTACTTCATGAAGTAAATATCAATCATCTAAAACATATCCCCCGGGAGTGTCAAACCAGGAGTGCAGCAAGGCCCGTTGTCGTGTACCAGGATACCCCGGGTCAGGCCCGAAACTCCTTATCGGGGCTTTCACCCCTAAGTACAGCTGTGCCAGAGCCACATCCACTTGTAGTATCCAGACAGGGATTTAATTGCTTAGATAACGACATAAACTTTCATGACACCAAAATTTTAAAACCTTCCTAAATTAAGCCACTAATGTTTTGTAGAACAATTTTTAACTTTCCTAAAGATATGTTCAATGATCTCTAAAAAATAAGATTCATTACAGTGCTGGTTAATCACTACTTAAGTGTCGGTCACTACTTAAGTGTTGGTTAATCACTACTTAAGTGCTGGTTAATCACTACTTAAGTGCTGGTTAATCACTACTTAAGTGCTGGTTAATCAGTTAGGAGTTGGTCATTCACCACTTAATCATCCCTTAATCTTTACTTAATGACCCCTTAATCATCCGTTAATCGTTAGTTAATGACCCCTTAATCGTTAGTTAATGAACCCTTAATCATCCCCTAATCATCCCTAGTTAATCACCCCTTATTCACCCATTAATCGTTAGTTAATCACCCCTTAAACATTCCTTAATTACCCCTTAATCATCCCCTAATCATTCCTTAATCGTTAGTTAATCACCCCTTAAACATTCCTTAATTACCCCTTAATCATCATGTAAACATTCCTTAATTACCCCTTAACCATCCCCTAATCATTCCTTAATCATTAGTTAATGACCCCTTAATCACCCCTTAATCGTTAGTTAATCACCCCTTAATCGTTACTTAATCACCCCTAAAACATTCCTTAATTACCCCTTAATCACCCCTTAATCACTCCTTAATTACCCCTTAATCATTAGTTAATCACCCCTTAAACATTCCTTTATTACCCCTTAATCACCCCTTAAACATTCCTTAATTACCCCTTAATCATCACTTAATCATTCCTTAATTACCCCTTAATCATCCCCTTAACCCCTTAATCACTCCTTAATTACCCCTTCATTCCTTAATTACCCCTTAATTAGTTAATGACCCCTTAATCACCCCCTTAATCGTTAGTTAATCACCCCTTAAACATTCCTTAATTACCCCTTAACCATCCCCTAATCATTCCTTAATCATTAGTTAATGACAACTTAATCACCCCATAATTGTTAGTTAATCACCCCTTAATCGTTACTTAATCGCCCCTAAAACATTCCTTAATTACCCCTTAATCACCCCTTAATCACTCCTTAATTACCCCTTAATCATCACTTAATCATTCCTTAATTACCCCTTAATCATTAGTTAATCACCCCTTAATCACTCCTTAATTACCCCTTAATCATCAATTAATCATTCCTTAATTACCTTAATGACCCCTTAATCATCCCTTAATCATCACTTAATCACCCCTTAAACATTCCTTAATTAAGGATCCATGGTTAATTACCCCTTTAATCACGACTTAATTATTCCTTAATCATCATCTAATTAGTCTATGATTATCTCTAAAATATTAATAAATTTTTATTATCCCTAATTATCATTCATTAATAATATTATATTACACATACTTTAATCTAACATTAAATAATTTATCCCTCATCATCATTCATTAATAATATTAAATTACAAATACCTTAATCTAACATTAAATATTAACTAATTAAAACATTAATAATATAACTATTTATTTCTTTTCTTTAAATAACTACTACTACATACTTAAATATTTAAAATTAACTAATTACAATTAAATAAATAAATAACTTTAAAATAAAAAAAATACCTCTAAATGAAGCTTGACACAAAAATCTTGTACTCCTTGCGTCTCCGGAAGCACCACGAAGGAAAACTCAACTTAGAGAGAGGAGCTCTCAAAATTTTAGAGAGAAGAGGAATTTGTGAGTGAGGAAGGGTGGGTGGGGCGGCTCCCTTTTATAGGGATATTTTTGGCGAAGGCGGCAACTGGGAAGCCGCCTTCGGCCATTTAAAACACGAAAGGCGGCTCTTCCAAAGCTGCCTTTCGCAGAAACAATATCGAAAGGCGGGCACTGGTGTGCCGCCTTTCGTTTCCCCAATGGCGCAAGGCGGTTCTTGAAGAACCGCATTTGGCCCGGCGGAAACCGAACCTAAGGCGGCACATGGTGTGCCGCCTTTAGGATGTAAAAAAAAATATTTTAAAGCTCGTTGTATTTTTTAAATTTTTTTTTGATAAAATGTAAAAAAAAAATAACTCTATTCATGTTATACTAATTATATTTAGTAAGTATGTTGATATCAATATTACTATATATTATATACATATATATGTGTGTTTTATTATATGTTATAACATAATATAAATATAATAAAAGAAAATAAAAAAAGTGAAAATTAAAGAAGAGTGGAGAGGGGGTAATTTTTTAATATGGGTTTTAAAAAAACAAAAATTAGGTAAAAGGGGCTAGGGTTCCGGTATTTTTAAAACTGGGTCCAAGATGCGTGAACCCCGTTCACGCATCAATGACCCCGGGAAGATGCGTGAACGGGGTTCACGCATCTTAACCGCGCTGAAGGATGCGTGAACCGCGTTCACGCATCCTTCACGAAGTTGATGAAGGATGCGTGAACGGGGTTCACGCATCCTACAGTGTCTTTTTTTTTTAAAATTTTTATTTTTATTTTTATTTTTATTTTTTGTTTTGTTTTGTTTTATATATATATATATATATATATATATATATATATACACAAACAAAACATAAAATTCTGCAGAATTTATCTGCTATTTAATATCCAGCAGAACTGCCATTACAGCAGTCTGGATTCTGACAGAAACCATCACTCAGGGCTCTCTTTTATAAGAGGGCTTGCCCAGGAAATCATACTGCATTTCCGATGTGGGATTCAGGTTCTCTTTTCCTGCACAGAACATTCTGCATTTCCGATGCGGGATTCTGTTTCAAGTACGTGACTTTGAAAGACTGTAAAATACAAATTATACGACCAATATAAATAAAACTTAAAACATGAATTAAACATATAATAAATAGTTGAAAATGAAAAGAATTTCGTAAAAAGGGTTGATGAATAATAATTTATAAGCTTTCAAAACCACCAACTTGAAACTTAAAAAAGTTTCAAGTACGTGATTTTGAAAGACTATAAAATAAAAACTATAAGACCAATATGAATGAAACTTAAAACATGGATTAAACATACAAGAAATAGTTGAAAATAAAAACAATTTCATAAAAAGTGTTGATGAATAATAATTTATAAGCTTTCAAAACCACCAACTTGAAACTTAAAAATATTTCAAGTACGTGTCTTTGAAAGATTATAAAATACAAACTATATAACCAATATGAACGAAACTTAATATACGGATTAAACATATAAGAAATAGTTGAAAATAAAATGAATTTCATAAAAAAAATTAATGAAAAATAATTTATAAGCTTTCAAAACCACCAACTTGAAACTTAAATACGTTTACGTGCCTTTGAAAGCCTATGAAATACAAACTATAAAACCAATATAAATGAAAATTAAAACATGGATTAAACATATAACAAATAGTAAATAATTAATTAGTTAATTAATAATATAATTATTAATTAGTTAATAATTAATATAATTATTAATTATTAATTACTAATATACAATAATTAATTAGTTAATTAGTAATATAATTATATAATAGTTAATTAGTTAATTATTAGTATAATTATTAATTGATAATTACTTAGTTAATTAGTAATATAAATCTTAATAATAATTATTAATTATAATTATAATTATTAATTATTAATTATTAATTATATAATAATTACTTAGTTAATTAATAATATAATTATTAAATATAATTATTTATTATTTATTATATAATAATTAATTAGCTAATTAGTAATATATTTATTAATTATAATTATTTCTTATTTATCTATAATTATTAATTAGTTAATTTGTAATATAATTATTAATTATAAAATAAGTAATTGATTAATTAGTAATATAATTAGTGATTATAATTATTTATTATAATTATTAATTATTAATTATTAATTATTAATTATTAATTATATAATAATTAAGTAGCTAATTACCAATATAATGATTAACTATTAAAAATTAATTGGTTATTTAGTACTATAATTATTAACTATAATTATTATATATTAATTAGTAATATAATTATTTATTATAATTAGTAATATAATTAGTAATTATAATTAGTAATTATTAATTATATAATAATTAATTAGTTAATTACCAATATAATTATTAATTATTAAAAATTAATTATATATTAATTAATTAGTTAATTAGTAATATAATTATTAATTATTAATTACATTACAATTAATTAGTTAATTAGTAATATAATCATTAATTATATAATTAATAATTATAATAATAATTAAAAATTATATTACTAATTAACTAATTAATTATTATATAATTAATTATTAATAATTAATAACTAATAATTGTAATGAATATTTATAATTATTTATTATATTACTAATTTACTAATTAACTAATTAATTATTATGTAATTAATAATTATATGTTTAATCCGTATATTAAGTTTTATTCATATTGGTCATATAGTTTGTAGTTTATAATCTTTCAAAGACACGTACTTGAAACATTTTTAAGTTTCAAGTTGGTGGTTTTGAAAGCTTATAAATTATTATTCATCAGCACTTTTTATGAAATTGTTTTTATTTTCAAATATTTCTTGTATGTTTAATCCATGTTTTAAGTTTCATTCATATTGGTCTTATAGTTTTTATTTTATAGTCTTTCAAAATCACGTACTTGAAACTTTTTTAAGTTTCAAGTTGGTGGTTTTGAAAGCTTATAAATTATTATTCATCAACCCTTTTTACGAAATTCTTTTCATTTTCAACTATTTATTATATGTTTAATTCATGTTTTAAGTTTTATTTAAATTGGTCGTATAGTTTGTATTTTACAGTCTTTCAAAGTCACATACTTGAAACAGAATACCGCATCGGAAATGCAGAATGTTCTGTGCAGGAAAAGAGAACCTGAATCCCACATCGGAAATGCAGTATGATTTCCTGGGCAAGCCCTCTTATAAAAGAGAGCCCTGGGTGATGGTTTCTGTCAGAATCCAGACTGCTGTAATGGCAGTTCTGCTGGATATTAAATAACAGATAAATTCTGCTGAATTTTATGTTTTGTTTGTATATATATATATATATATATATATATATATATATATATAAAACAAAACAAAACAAAACAAAATAAAAATAAAAATTTTAAAAGAAAAGATACTGTAGGATGCGTGAACCCCGTTCACGCATCCTTCATCAACTTCGTGAAGGATGCGTGAACGCGGTTCACGCATCCTTCAGCACGGTTAAGATGCGTGAACCCCGTTCACGCATCTTCCCGGGGTCAGTGATGCGTGAACGGGGTTCACGCATCTTGGACCCAGTTTTAAAAATACCGGAACCCTAGCCCCTTTTACCTAATTTTTATTTTTTTAAAACCCATATTAAAAAATTAGCCTTGGAGAGGGAGTTCGTGCGGGTGTGGCGTGGATAGAGGGGGGGGGGGGCAGCGATGAAGGTAGGGGAGCTCGCGAGGGCTTGAGGCAAGGGCAAGGGTTTGATTTGGGTAGGCCGCAGCTAGGGCAAGGAGCGGCGGCTTCGGGTGGCGGCGGGTGTGTCCGAACTGGTGAAATGATGGCGGTGCGAAGCAGGAGGAAGAGGCAGGGGATGCCGGGGGTTGCAGATGAAGGCGGTGGCGGTTCAGGTACTGTTGCGGGATTCGGGTGTTCCAGCAAGGGGGCGACGGCGCAGTGGAGGCTTACGGACAGCTCGGGTGCGGCAAGGCGAGGCGGCGAGGTGAGAAGGAGGACTGGCAGCAAGGGAATGGGTTCAAAAAGAGGAGGGCTTGGGTGCGGTTGGTTTCTTAGTGGTGAAGGTTTGGTGAGGATTTGGTGAAGTGGTGCTGGTCTGATCCGGCGGCTAGGAGTGGTGCGGCGTAGGGAAAGCAGAGGCTGAGGGTTCGCGGTGACTTCAGTTGTTGCAGATTCAGGCCGCGACAAGGGTTTGAGGTCCATGCCGCGGCATGAGTTCGGCCGACAGGGGAGGTCTCGGCTTGGGTTCGCGGTGAGATGGAAGGCGAGGACGCTGGTGAGCTCGAAGAGAGGCCGAAGCAGAGGGTTTGGAACGAGCAGAAAATTGGGGCTTCTTCTTCATCAATATTTTGATTTCCTGGTTCATGTTTTGCTGCTGAGTGCGATGATGAGGTGCTGCAGAGATGTTTTTAATTTTTTTCTGTGTTGCTGCTGCTGTGATTGTGTGCGGATGAGGATGGAGCATAGGAGTAGTATGGAGGAGTGGCTGCGCAGGGGAGAAACTGAAGGGGGTGACAGTGTGGCAGCGTGAATCAGTGCATGAGAGGAAATGTGTATCGGTGAGAAAATGGAGAGGGAGAGGTATCGGTGAGAAAGGAGGTGAGGCAGAGCTGTATCGGTGAGGTTAAATGTATCGGTGATGTTGAGGAGTATCGGTGAGGAAAAGGAGGAAAAGCGGGAGAGTAGTAGCGGTGAGAAATATCAGTGAGGCGTGTCGGTGAGAAAAATGGGTGAGCCCTATCGGTAGACTTAGTAAAGATGGACTGGAGGGTATCAGTGAGGAAGTGCATCGGTCTGCAGAAGTGTATCGGTGAGGTTTAGTGGCAGAGCAGTAGTGGTGAGGATTGTGTATCGGTGAGGAAGGTCACCGATAATGAACAGGACCGTGTGTCCGCCACACCTGCGAACAAACATAACCAAGAAAATTAAATTAATAAAATAATTTAATAAAACTAAAAAATAAATAAATGAATAAATAAATTAAATTAAATATAATTTAATTAAAAACTAAAAACAAAAAGTAAAATAATAAAATTAATGAAACTTTATTTAAACAAATGAATTAATTTGGGTTGAAAAAAATAAACAAACTTAATTAAAGAACAAATAAAAATATTTACAGTAACTTGCTTACATTATTTAGTCAACTAATTAAAGAATTAATTAAATTAAAGAATAAAAATATTAAATGAATAAAATTAAATTGTTAAAACAAATTAAATTATTAAAATTCTAAAAAAACTAAAATGAGTTATTTATTTACAATATAAAGAATAAGGAATTAATTAATTTAATAAATGAATTAGTAAACTGACTAGAATGAAAAAAATAAATAAATAAAAGTCAAATTAGCAAGACTAAGTTAATTTAAGAATTATTTAAAATGACACTAATGAATATTAAAAACAATTGATTTAAACTAAAATTGATTATTTTACACAACAAAGTACAAAATCACATTAATTATCAATTATTTAATAAAAAACAACATTTTGATGTAAAAAAAAGTCAATAAAAATATAAAAAGTATGTGGAAAAGAGTGTTAAAACACTGCCACATCAATAGAGTTACTTCCTATTCATCATGGTAGCTAGAAATTCATGAACAAAACTATTCTACTCATCTTCTTGTGTTAGCATCTATAATATTTTCCCTGAAGATATGGAAATATTATCTCTATGGTGGAAAATGTGAGATATATACAGATCATAAGAGTATGGAATATATCTTCTCACAGAAATAACTAAACATAAGGAAAAGGCGTTGGGTCGAACTACTCAAGGATTATGATTGTTCCATACACTACCACCCAGGAATGGAAAAAAAGTTAGTTGATGCATTGAAATGGAAGAATCATGGAGTTCTCAACAAAATGTGGATTGATTAGGATCCTTTATATATGGATCTAACGAGGATGGATATGGGAATTCTCAATGATGGTGAAGCGTCACTACATTTTCAAATGTTTTCCAAACCATATTTATAAGAAATAATAAATTCTTCACAGTCTGCTGATGAGAATATTCAAAAGAAAATTAATTATGTGAAAGATGGGAAGTTGGATGACTTCATGTGTGAGTATGGAATTCTGAAATTTCGAAAGAGGCTATGTGTTCCCTCTCTACCCGACCATAAAATGGAGTTATTGGATGATGATCATAGATCAAATTTACCTATACATCCTAATAGCACTAAGATATATAGATATTTGAATGAACATTTCTAGTGGGATAACATGAAGAGGGAAATTTTGATTATGTATCACAATATTTAGTATTTTAATAAGTGAAGGTCGAACAACAACATCCTAGATGATTCATGCATCCTATACATATTACTACATGGAAATGGGATGACATCACCATGGATTTTATGACTGGATTACCCAAAACCCCAAGAAAAAATGATGAAATATGGGTAACTGTGGATCGACTTACAAAATTTGCACATTTCCTTATTATAAAGGATGATTTACCATTGCATAATCTTGCACGACTTTATATTAATGAAATTGTAAGAGTTCATGGAGAACCTCTTTCAATAGTTTCTGATCATGATCCTTGATTTACATCAAAATTATGGAAAACTCTTTTGAAATATTTGGATACTAAGCTTCGCTTGAGTACTACATATCATCCTCAATCTAATGGAAAATCAAAAAAGATTATCCAAACCTTATAAGACATGTTGAGATCATGTTCACAAGATATCCAAGGTAGGTGGTATCAATATTTACCATTAATAGAATTTTCCTAAAATAATAGTTTCAATTTAAGTATTCAAATGGAAACATATGAAGCATTGTATGGAAAGATATTTCATACAACAACTTATTGGGATGAAGTTGGAGAGAAAAAGTTTGTGGGACCATAGATTGTAGAGGAAAAAATAGAAAAGGTAAAGACTATTCAAGTCTGTATCACAGTAGTTCAAAGAAGACAAAAATGCAATGTTAATAGTCGAATAAAGGATTTGGAGTTTCAAGTGGGAGATCATATTTTCTTAAAGTATCTCTATGTATGGGTTTTATAAGATTTGGGAAGAATGGGAAACAAATTACTAGGTACATAAGACTTTTTAAAATTCTAGAGAGAATCAGATCTTTTTCATATTGTTTGGCTATTCCACATATCCTATATAAAGTACACAGTGTGTTCCATGTCTCATTACTGAGAAAGTACAAGCCAGACCCAATACAAGTCCTCCCTTCTGAAGGTATAGAATTGGAACCAGACCTATTTTACTGTGAAGATTATATACATATTTGGGACACTAAAGAACAAGTTTTGAGGAATCAGACAACTCGACTGGTAATGATACTTTGTAAAAATCATAGAATCAAAGAGGCAATATGGAGCCTGAGGAGATTATGATGAAAAACTACCCAAATCATTTTGTGAGGTAACATTCATTAAATTTTGATGATGAAATTTCTGTAAGGATGGGATAATATAACACCCCAAGATTTTGAAAATAAATTTAATATTGAATGCATGAAACACTGAGTCTCTACAAAACACCACATTTTTATAATCTATCTAGTAAACATAATTTTACACTCTGTGATTGGAAATTCGAAAAACATACATACACAGTTGCATTTAATAGGATATTTAGAGTCTGATAAGTCAAACTTAATTATTGGTGAATAGTAACAGACCCTTATGAATAGCTATATGAACCGTAATATAACCCTTATGAATAGTGTATAATATTATTATTTTATTTTTTAAATGATATGGAATAATGAGACATGGATTAATTTTTCAATGTGATATAAAACGAATTATAGTTCTAAAATTTTTATTTTTTGAAAATACTAGGATTCTATTTGAAAATTAAATTCATAATATTTAGTAAATTATTTTCAATAAATGGAGTTCATTTTTGAATTCTATAGATCGAACATGGTTAGGTTAAATTTTTTGGATTTTTCTAAAATAATGGAATTATTTATTAGTAGTAAATATGGTAATTTAACGTATATATACCTTATTAGTTAAATTAATTATTACTAGAATCATGTCTGATTAATCACACTTAGTTTGAACTCAGGTTCTCTTATTAATATTATGGGTGACATGAATCAACACTATTTGATGTCTTGAAGGAAATTATAAAACAATGAATAAGATATTCAAAAAGTACCACTCTCCTCCACTATAAACCCCCCTCACTCCTTCACATCCCTTCTATAAGCCTTGACGCTCCTCTTTGTTCAAGACAAATACCCTTCCCCAGTCACTCCCCATGTCCAACAACTCTTGGTCCACCCAAAATACAAAAATCGCTTCCCCTAAAGTGATTCTCATGGAGGTGGATTCAAGAAGTAAATTCAAATCTTATTTCTTTCAATTTCATTTCAAGTTCCTTTCTATTGTTATCCTCTTCTCACCTCCACTTCCAAATTGACACTTATAACTTCAGTATCATCTATATAATTGAATTATATCATTTTTATGGAAAAACATCATCAATATCTATACTCTCTCTCTCTCCCCCCTTATTTTATAAATGAATTCATCATTTACGAGGTGCCAATTTACAATCTTTGTGGACGATGAAGTTTCGTTCCTCCATTTCCCATTAAATACTGGCCATGAAACTATTTTTATTTTTGAACCAGGATATTATATATGTAATATAACATATTTAATTCTTAGGAACTAGTATATGTACAAAATGTTAAATCATATGACCAAACAAGTTCTTAAAAATCAAAATACAACTAAAATAATCTAAGTGATTGCAATTAATATTTCATCTAATGATTCATCATCAGTCCATGTAAAAAAATGACATAAGTGACCATTAACACTTATTAATGTTAATAAATAATATTTAAATTCAATTCTGTAGATTTACATCCATTCCAAATGAACACCATTACTGAAAAACAAGTGAACCGATTATAAAAATCATGAAAATGAACACTACAGAACGACGAGATTCAAAATTATAACATATCAGAAATGAAATAAGTTAACTAAAAAATTACAATAAAATAAATACATGTTAAATAGGTTCTTAATTCAGTTATTAATAAGTCTAATTTCAAATTCTGAGACTTTTTTTTCAGGAGTGGAACTTAAGGTAATGGTTTTCCACCCAACCTCCATTTTCATTCGGGTTACATTTGTTTTCTAATTACCTCAATGAAATTCTTAGGTATTATTATGTACTCTCATAAATTTTGTTTCAGTTTTCTATGTATTTTTACCTACCATAATCCTTCTTTATTTTATGGTGAGTTACACATTTTAAAACATACTTTCAAAATTATTTCTGAAATACAAGCCCGATTCAAGGTAATTTCTCAAATTCTTACCTATATTCAAGGGAACTCGATAATCAGTTTTTAGAAAACAATATATTTCTAAAATTAATAATTTTATAATTAAAATACTATCTTTCTTATGTTCTAGTTTTATAAAAATACTTTTCTAAAATAACTCTTCTCTTCAAAATAAAATATTATTTATCTGAAAAATTACTCGATGATTTTATAAGAGTATCTTTATCTGTTTAAACACTCTTATTGATTATTATGTATTATTGGAAATAATAATTAATTATATCATCTAACATAATTAATATAATGGTTTATGATTATTTTGACTGTGTATGTGATATCTTAAAACCATTCACCAATTTACTCTGAAAGGTTAGTGTTTACGTTTAAAGTTGAAGGAAAGTTATTTACATTTCATATGTTAGTTTCAATATGAATGAATATGATGTTTATGTTTAAACCCAATCATATTAAGATTTCATTGGACTTATTATGTGATGGTTGGGGCCCTCTATATCCCATCTATGCATTTTTAGGCTTTATGTGTCAAATAGATATGAACTTGGCTGAGGCCTTAATCATTTTAGACATCTTGACCGAGGACATGAAAATATGTTTCCTAATGTACAACATATGAATTTCCCTCATTATGAAGCAATTAATTGATATTTCATGGTTTTATTATACTAGTAGATTACCCATGATTATGTTCAATTATGTAAATATTTACTCAACTCATATTCCTAGCATATTATGTCCAAATTTTTTTAAAGGCATGTGTTTTCAAATATTCACCATGTCTAATGTTTATGTTATCTTCCGCAGTATTTCTTACTCATAGTAAGTATTTGAGATCACCCTGTATTATGTTTTATTTTCTCAAGACATGAATAAGTTTATTATGAAGGACATGTAGAGATAAACTTATAGTTTTTTATGTTACCAAATAAAACTTAAATGTAGTATTTCAATTCATGTTGTAATGTGGAACTTGTGTATGTAGCTGGCCTTCCAAATCCACTAAACTATTTGTTCCTTTGGGATACGACTTTTTTATAATCATTAAAATGTAATATAATAAGGCATCAGCTCCGGGAGACTGGGGTCGGGTCTTTACAATCCATGATTGGACCATATAGGTATAATGTCTTTAGAAATTGGGAATCATAAACAATGATTTCCTAAAATATCTATATTGTATTCGACTTTTTTCTTCATAAATAGAATCCTTTGTGACATATCATACTTAATACTCTTCTTCATGAACTATAGAAATGAAACATATGAATGGGTGAGATCAGATGATCAATAAGTGTAAATAAGAGAAATATCAATCATATCAGAATCATAAGACACTAGAATAAAACATTTTAAAGACTTATCCTGCATAGGAAGGACCATAATATCATGTCATGGGATAAAAGTTCATAATAATCAATGGACATAATCCCAAATTTCATAACATAAGATATTAAGTTATGTAGAATACAGATAAGCATAGGAAATCATTAAATATTAGTCAATGCTCATTATCATGACCATCATACCATAAAATGTCCATTACTGAACCAAGTTCACTCTTCGTTACAGCACTGTATTACAAAACCAATATAATTTACCCTTCCAATGATTTTTATATAAAGAGATATCAATATTTACCCAAATAATTAGAGGGATATATAAGCCCCACCCATCCCATAATGAAATCATTCTTATGTGTTCCACACAACCATAAATCATTCATCATAGCATATCCCATGGAATATAAAAGTTTTTCTTAAACATCATTCCATCATAATCCATATAAAAAAATGGATTTCATAAAAATAATTCCATAATAAACACAATTATTTCATAGTAATAATAGTGATAAAAACATAACCCTATTTCAGTAATTTCATCTAATATAGAAAATAATTCCGATAAAACACATAAAATTAATTTTTGAGGAAAATATACTTTATTATTCAAAAACATTTTATTTTCTCAAAGTTCCATGAAATTTTAAAATAATATAATTTCATTTTAAATTCACTTGAAATATCATAAGGGATGAATCATTGAAATAATTCCTAATGAAATAGTAAGAATCCATTGATGTCATATAAGTTAGAAAAACTTTCATCTCATTCTTTTTTTGGAAAACTCAAAATGTACCTCTTATCGAATAACGACCAAATATTCATTTCATACCATTTAATAAAAATTTATCAATGGGAAAAATTGACTTAAAATTATAGAAAAATAAAAAATACTAAATTTTTATGAAATATAGATGTTGATGATAAATATACCCCAATAAGTACTTACATATAAATAATATCATAAAATAATAAGATTGTGAAATTATCCCTTACCTTAGGTTTGGTTTCCTTTGTTTGTATCTGAAAATCTTATATAATGATTTAAATGATATCATTGTATTATTTTAGAAACGTAGTCATTTTATTGTTATCATATATGATCATATTATCACCTATTAGTTAATAACATTTCATTGTTACTCATTATTTGGATATAAACGTATAAATATTCTTATGTATGTTCTATCAAATATATTATGGATCCCATTAATATGTCAAAGTTATATCATTAATAATTATATTAACATAATATATAAAATATTTATTCATCGTTCACATTTAAATAATAATGCTTTCTTGAAGATCTAGTAGAATTAATTGCATCACATCGTGGAGACAGTATGTCTTATGTATGCATGAGCGACAATATCATTCTAAAAATTGATGAATGGTATTAAATTGGATAGTTTATATTATTCAATAATAAATATATATATAATTTAATAATATAAATTTATTACTTACATCATTATTCCCTTCCAAGTGGTGGTGAACAAATAGATTACACCACAACGTGGAGATATTAAGTCGTACGTACGCCCACGTGGTGATTTCATTTTTCATAGGATTGATAAAAGATGGAATATGGGTGTTTAATAATCATAATGATATATCCTTTTATAATTGATATTATATTTATTACTTTATAATGAAACAACTCAGGAATAGGAAGTTGAAGATTAATGAAGTTTGAAAGAATCAGTAGAGAAGATTACCTCTTCTTCGACATGCTTCCTATGAATCTCATCTTTAGGCACTAGAGTTGGACTTTGAGCAAGGCCAACACCACTAAAATGTTATGAGGGAAGATAAAAAGGAAAAATAGAAGGGTGTGGATGAAAATGAAGGCTCAATGTGAAGTGAATATGTGATGGAGGATTTTCCCTTTTATAATTGAGGTGAGGGGCACTTTGGGAAACCACACAAATATTAATTTATAAGGAAAAAAAACCTCATAAAAAAACTCAAAAAACTCCCAAATTATAATGTGGGATTATTAAGGTTTCAATATAATCAACTAATAAATTTTTTACCATAAATATGTTCAATTTAACCCTTATTTATTTAATTAACACTTAGTTATTCTTTTTAATTTTTAACTATGGTAACATATAATTCAATATTAAAAGGGTAAAATATTTACTTATTTGAATTAAAATATAAAATAATTAAATAAATAAGAGCATTGTTTACCATATCATAATTATTATATATTGTTAAAAAATTATGATTTTTAAACAGTTTAATAAACCATTATTTTGATAAATAATCAATAGTATCAATTTTGACTTTATTTAATTCATTGATTTTTAAGAATATCAAGATAACAATTTAAGATATAAAAAAGTATTTGTTATATTCATATGATGTAAAGGTCTTCTATAAAATTCATTAAAAATATTATTTATCCCAAATTATATTTATTTTAACATTTTTATGAAATTTATTTGTTATCTCTATTAATAAAGTCATCACCTCATCGATATTGTGTAATTATTTAATATACTTATTTTTGAAGAAAATTTAAAATTAAAATAAATTGTTTAAGATAAATATTTTAGATTTCATAAGAATATTAGTAGAAGAATTTATCTTATGTAAAATCCAATATTAAAAATGTTATACTTATTAAATAACGATGGTGAAAATTTCTACATCGCTTTAAATAAAATAATATAAAGTCCCATATTCCCTTATATATGTTTACAATTAGTCAATAACTTGGACCTTGGATGATTATGGTATATCTATACATAACCAATAAGATTATTTCAAGTTTTTGAGAATTTTATTTGTTATTATTATTTTTAATAAAAAAATATTATTGACTATTTATCAATTAAATAATTTGTGCATCATTAATGAATAAGTTATTAAGGTAATTATTTATTTCCTAAAAATTACTAATAAATTAACATGATAAAGAAAAAACATTATATTTCAAATGAGTATTGATAATATAATTTATCTTTTGTAAAACCTAATATAAATTCAATTATTTTTTTAAAATTGGCAGGAGACATATTTAATTTTTATTTAAATAATTTAAATTAAATTTTCAAATATCATCCAAGTGGATTAAAATGGATACCATAATTACCCAAGGATGATTTAGGTCAATATAAACTAAAAAAATTATATTAATACAAGTGTTTGAGAAATTTAATAATATTATTCTTACCCTTAATTACACAATTTACTCTTTTTCTGTATTAAAAAAATTAACGAAGTTACTATTCATAATGCCCAAAAATAAAATAAATTAATTTACATAATTTGAATATACATATTCCAATTATAGAATACATTTTTCAAAATTAACATCACACAATTTATAGTAATTAATTTTAAATTAATCTCATTGTTGGAATGAGAGATTGTGTTTTTAAAAGTTAATAAATTTCAAAAGATTGAGATTTTTTTTACATATTAATTCAATGTAAAATTAATTATAATGATATAAATTATAGTTAATAATGATTATATATTATATTATTACTTCATTATAATTCAATATTATAATTTAACAATATAAATTAATTAGATTAAAATAGTTGTTTTCATTTAAATTTTAGTGTATTTTTATTATTTATCAAAACATGAATGTTTTCATAAATATTTCAGAAATTCATCCAAGGAAAATTTTTATATATTTCTCAAAATGAAAATTTATATTTTGTCATATAAAAATTATTAATTTTTCAAAATCTTAATTTTAAGGGGGTTCACCATTAAAAGGTGGAAAATTACCCTTTGGGAAAATATAAGTTTTATACATCAAATAGTGTTTATTCATACTCTATGACAAAAATATTTATAGGATGAATATAAAAAAATATTTGATTTATTATATAACATATATATTTCATAAATTTCATTTACTAATAATAATTCAGTAAATATAGTAATATAAAAATACAAATATTTAATAATCGGTTGTGAATGACATCACCATACATTTTTATTAGTTAGTTATATTTATTCTATCTCACCTAAGAACTAGTTTATAATGGTAATTTTATATTAAGGGTGTCTTGTGGTTTTTTTAAACTCTCTATTTCATGCAATGAAAGATATTTAATAAATATTATTTAGAGAAAATATTACATTACATTATTCGGGTGTCATAGAATCATATAGGGGTTAAATAAATTTTCAATAGAATTAAATTATATATTTACAGAAGTAACATTTTTGTCCAATCATATTCACAATATGGTTGAGAATGTTAGTTACTTATATAAAAAAGTGGTTTTATTAAAAATTGTTCATGATTTGGAATTCATTCTATTTAAAAAAAAGGGAAATGTTTTGAAAATTTGAATGTATTCAGGAACTATTTTCCCTATTTAACCAATGTGATGAGAATAGATGAACTAGGAAAGTTTATTTTTGGGTTAAAGGGATTTATAAATTGTAAAAGAAGGTAAAATTTCAAACCAAAAGAATAAATGTTACTTGAAGATACCATTTATATTTCATTTAGTATCCAACAAAATAAATTCAAACTTAGTGTTATCAAGAAGGATGGTAAATTTTTCTAGATGATGGAATTTTTCAACTTACCTAAAGGGGTTTGTGAATCTCTGTGTAATATATATGTTTGGAATTGGTGTTTTTGAAATTAATTATTCTTTTTTAAAGGGTATATCATAACAAATGCATACATTATAGGTGTTTTAAATATATTGGAGTTTTGAATCATGTAAATAATTGATAAATATTTCTATTATCATTAATATAATTAAGAGAAGAGTTTATACATCATGTAATTTAATATAAAGGAATATTACAATAATAAGTGGTTCTACATAAGGGATGGTTTTATTAAACTCATTTATTTTATATGTTTATAGAAGTTCTTTACAAACAAAGGATTGAGATGAATGATCTAATATGTTACAAAAGCTTTATAACTCCTCAAATTCAATAAAAAACATTTTGTAGAAGATAAAGATAAAATATATTATCAAAGATAATTACATTTATCCAAATAATTTTTAAAATATGAGGAATTTATATTCCACTACTATCAATGGATTATATTAAAAATTAATATCCTTTTAAATAAAAATCTCTAGACACATAGAATACCATATATGATATGGAAATAATGGTTTATTTATTATATATTTAATCTAAAAGTGAATATGACTTATTTCATGAACACAAAGAAGTTTTTCAATCATATCATTATATTTTGAAGAGAATATATCTTCCAAGAAGCTATTAGGAGTATATTTGGACTTATACATGTTTAATGTTAATAAATAAAGTATTATACTAGTAAAAATAAAAAGTGAAATTTCACTATAAAGGAATAAATTTTTATAGAAATGGATTTTATAATAATGTTATTATATATAGAATTATTTTTAATTAAATAATTGAAGTTAATAACATCAAAAAATTGGATGTTTGGAAGTTATGGAGTTTGATTATTTTCCCATATTTTAACATTATAACATGATCCCTAAATATAATGATTATTTACAATATATTACATCATAGATGTTACACTATATATATTTTAATGTGAGTGTTTTGTTATATGGTCAAATTGATATATGGGATAAATTAAATAGAAATATAATGAGATCTAAAAATACCATAAAAGTACAACAATCATAAGGGTTATATAGTAGTCTATCATATAGGATATATTAGATAAGAACATATGTTTGGGGTTTTAATTTATTCATAAAGGAGATTAAGAATTTAGAAAATATTATATTATAAAAAATAAAATCCCAAATTAATCATTATTTTCTATTACCTACATATATATAATAATTTGTGTATAATAAATTAAAATGATCATAAACCAATCGACGTAAAACATTGAGTTATCTTTAACCGGTGTGTTTCATTATGTGTCAAAGAATGTGATTAAATTTTAAGTTAATTATTAGTTTGTTTTTTGTATTGGGATAAAAAATATGTTCATGAGGCACACAACAGGTTTTCTGCATTGGATAACCCAATAAGTAGATATGAAATATGGTTTCATTTTGTTGGGAATTCAATAAAATCAGTATATTTTATTCTAAGATCTTATTAATTTCTTTTCATATGATGTGAAATTTATTCATTTCATATATTATGATATCATAATTTTGAATAAGTTACATGATTCCTCTATAATATATGACAATAAAATTAAGCTTTTGGTGCATGGATTCACTCATGTTTTTCATGTGGTTTATTTTGGTTATAATTCAATAAATTAATGCATTTATGGAATGAAATATCATATAAAACATTAAAATTATAATATTCTCAGAAATAATTTTTTATCTGATGGGCTTGTCATCTACCATGTGATGGAAGCTGAGCATTGACTACAATCATTGAATAAAGGGATATTATATAAATGGATGTGATCCCTCAGTTTGGTATATATGATTTGTCCAAGACATAAATTATAATCTCTCTACATACCTATTTTCCATTCACCTTTGTGGAAGGGGTTATATCACACCGTTGGTGGTCTATGGTCCTATCATTATGAATGAAGATCCAGGTGGCAAGTGTCATCCCTATTGAAGATATATTTCCCTGGATGCATCTATGTGATTATGATCAGAAACACTAATTTTAATTTTACGCATATGAATATTAATTAATTTTAGGTATGATTATTTTTTTGTACTTCATACTATATTTTGATTTGTGAAGATATTCCATTCACTTTAAATAATTTTCTTCCCCCACCATGATCATCATATGATCTTCCAAAACATATTTTTGGTATAAAAGACACATTAATCCATGAATAAACTTGTTTTATTATCGTTTTTATGGAGAACATTAGAATTATAATCTTCACCAACACATATTATAATTTATAATATTACATAGTAGAGTGGAAAGCACTATATCGACCTACCTAGATTTACAATATAAAATATAATAACATGTGGTTATAATTTTCTTAATTATATTGTATAATAGATATGTATCATATAGTGTGATATATTAAAAACCTAGGGTTTTAATCAATACTCTAAACTAATATATATGTGATGTTTTACAATTTGGTATAAAAAAGTTTTTTTAAAAACTGATCATTGTGACATAATGAAAATATATTACATATTTCTGTATGCAAGAAAATTCCTAACAATTACCCAACTAGAACCCATACATAAGAGACAAACCAATTTTTTTGCAGTTTGGAATTAAATTATAAACTCCATTATATATGGGTTAATATATCTATAATGGTAATTTATTTCACCAGAAAAAGAAAATAATAATATATAATGATTAGAATATATCATAATATATGACATACTCCCAAACTAATGCTTAACACAAGTTTTGGTTGAGAAATTAATTAAGTTTGATAATGAAACTATGAGTTTTAACATAAGATTCAATACAACAATAATAATTAATTTGTTTTTTTTCATTAAAATTATTGTAGTTTAAAAATAATAAATAAATGTTATGTTTGGTGAATTTGAAATCATATATTTTTTTGTCTAAATAAAACAATAAATATTAATATAAGTATCCCATGATTAGAAAGTAAATAAAAATTATTTCTTTTCTAATTCCTTTGGAATAATCATGTTCAATTTTTCTAATAATTCAAAATATAGTAATTAAATTATTTAATGTAATAAATTGATTCATAAAAATCACAATTTCATGATTACATTCAAGGTAAAAACATAATATTTAGTTTTAATATATTTTGACCTCATTTAGTAATTAATGTTAGTAATGTTAATTTAAATAATTAATATAGTTTACACATATTAGATATTATAGTTATGTTGAATTGAAATAATTCTTGAGTTAATTATGTTTAGAGAGAGGGAATTTGGTTTAGTGCTCCTCCTGGTCTTGATGATTAGGCCTTTCTCTATAAAGGTTAGGGCTTCCTATCAATGGATACATTCTTAAACATGTGGGGATCATCAATTTAATATAATTCTAAACCATTATATAAAATGTGCATTAAATTTATCAGTAGTGTTCCATTGGATAAGTTTAATATGTTGGGATTTATTTTTTGGGTGAGTAACAAAAACAATAGGACGTGTAAAGATGTATGTATTAAAATGGTTCAAACATTCAAATTTGTTGAATAGAATATTTATCTAAAAACAAAATTTATTTAAGACATAATATATAAAGAAGACATGAGATAATAAATATTTCATGTGATTCCATATTTATGAATTAAATATGCAAGATATTTTTATTAAATTGATAAAACTTTAAATTAAAACCCCTGAAATACTCAGCTTTTTTTCTTCAAAAATTCAACTTGTTAAGTCCTTAATCATTTAGAATAGATTACCCTTACAATTATATACCTAAATATTATATTTTGTTAGGAAATAATGTAATATTTGGAGCATAACTATTAATATCATTTTTATTACCATTTTCTTTGAGTAATGGTTATTTGAAAATCCAAAAAGAATATATACACCTAAAGAATAAATACATATTTTTATAGATTATGGTATTAGTAATTCTTATAATTCTGATATAACTTATAAGTATAACCCAAATCAATTCTTCTATGGTATCTATGGTTGAAATTTTTTTTCAATGAGAATCCTTCTAATAATATGAATGAGAATTTGTTATATAATAGTTTCTATAGTTCAGGATCAGGGGTATTTTATACCAGGTTTTCATCCCACAATTTTGTTGATAACCATAAACTCAAGGATATGAGATAATTTAGGAAAGGTGAAGTATATATATTTATTAGGAATGGAGTAAGAGTTATTGCATTGGAGGTTCGTACGTATGATTTAATTCTACCAAGGGAATTAGATTTTGAATTGGAAAACTATTATAAGGTTCCCTCTACCAAAAAAATATTTATATATCTTGTGTGGATAAGATGGAATTTTATTTTTTATTAATAATAAAAGTTTTCCAATATATATAATTTTTTTGGAATAGGGTTTATGGTAAACAGTTTTTGCATTATGGATATGTATAATCATACATATAACATCCAAAATAAGAAATCCAAGGTTAATATTAAACTAGCATACCTTTTGTATTTTTTTCGTTGGTAATATAAGCGATAAACAAATTCATGGAATAAATATAGATGCATTGTTGGAATTGATCAATATGAACTGTTTGATAATTTTGAATAATTATTTTTATAAAAAATAATGAAATTATATTTTATTTGAACATGGAAAAATGAATTTTAGATCGTTATATCTTATAGATAGTGTTTTATGTAAGCTAATGTTTACTTACATAAGTAGTGGGATAATTTTTATAATTTAATAATGACATTAGTCTTTATGGTTACATGTTTCTGATGAGGCGTAGTACGAAACATTTTAAATTTCAATAATTTTTAGAATTAAGTATATAATCAACTAAGAATAAATATTTATATTATCCTATAAGAATAGATTTGTGAATTTGTGAGTAAATAATTCAATAATAAAAAATGTGATTAATGAATTGTTCCATAAATAACTCCTAAAAAACCATTGTAGTATTTTGTGGCTAAGAGGAGGACTCTTACATTATTGGAATTGGTTTAATAAAATTCAAATCCATATGATATTCTAATTTAATTATTGGTATATGATATAGAATATAATAAATTCCATTTTAGTCATATTCCACATAAAATTTTTATAAACACTCTATATGAGATGTAGCATGCAAAACATAAGAATTTTTATTTTATGATTTTTCTACATTGTAGATAGTATATTGGGAATTTACCTTATGATTAAATTATCCTTATACCATATATATTATTTTTAATTGGTTTTCCTAATGTGACTATGGAATATTATATTTTTATTCCAAAAAAACAAATAGTGTTTTCGGTAAAACATGTTCATTTCCTTAAGAATAATCACACTATCTGAGGATTCTCTAGGTGGAAAGTTAAATTTGGATAATTTGATGACCAAAATTTAATAATCCTTCTAAAAATAGTTGTTGAGAACAATTTTTATGTAATTCTTAAAGAAGAATTGAATATGTTTCAATAATAGACTCAATGGTTTTGAAGGATTTATCAGGATAGAGATATATTGGAATTTCATAGGGAAAATGAGGTTAATTTAATGTCCATATATGGTGAACCTACTACCTATTGAACGTCTATTGAGAAGTATGATTCTAGAGATAGATAAAATCCATAGAATAAAAATGTATATATTTTATTCTAATAATTTCATATACATGGTCCATATACAAAAAGGGATGATACCCAAATGGTTAAAGTTGGTTTTTTATAAGAAAACTATCATTGATGATGGAATATCTACAAATAAAGATCAAATGGTTAAAAAATGTTACACAAAATTCATCAAATTTAACATATTGATACATTTTTTCTTATCATAATGCTAATTTAAATTAAAATATTTCCTACCATAACCAGTCATTAAGATAAAAATATATATCAAATGGATTTCATAACCTACTTCCGTAATGATAAATTTTTGAGGATGTGTTTATGATACAGTCCAAAAAATATTAAATTCCAAAGGAGTCAGCAATAGTTTTTATGTTACTATAGTCCATTTATAAACCAAATAAATCCCCTTAGAGTTGGAACATCTAATTTGATGATACAACCAAATAGTTCGGTTTCATAAAAATTGCAGATGGATATTGTGTATATAAAAGGATTATTGGGAGTTTGGTAGTATTTATGATATTGTATGTGTGTGATGTACTACTTACTAGAAATGATGTATTGAATTAAAAATCAATAAAAGTGTGGTTAAGAAAACGCTTCTAAATGACATATATGGGTGAAATAAATTATATACAATTTATGATAATTTATAGAGATATATCTAATTTTATTATAATTATTCAAAACTAATATATTTGAAATGATAAAAAAATTTCTTGCATGAATTAATCTAAAAAGTGGACATTAGAAAACTTTTATAGAATGAATCTTACAATGATTCATGATTATTATAATGATATGGGTAAGATACCTTATATTACCTCTATAAGATTTACCATGTATTTTATGTAGTGTACCTGAATCGATGTAACATATTCATTTAAAATAACAATAAGTTATTGGTCCAATCTAAGTAGGAGTTACTAGATTTATATTATTCCCATCATTTTTTACTTAAGCATATTAAAGGATATTTTATTGGTATTTGGGAGATATTATGAGCTCACTTTAATGGGTTACACTAATTTTAACTTTCAATATAAAAAAGATGATATGAAATATCAATTTTGATGTATGTTTTTCATAACTATTCCAAAGAAACAATTATAGTGGACTCAATAATAGAGGAAAATTATAAAGTTTCATAAGATGTTGAAATGGAATCAGTTTTGGAATATTAAGTCCATTACTTAACTTAGTGTGGTTCCATTAATCATGGAATAAATCTATCCTTACTATGATAAAAATAGAGATATTTATATGGATAAGGAACCCTGGTCTCACTAATGAACCAAACACATCTTTCAAAATTACCATCTCATTTGAGTGGTAATTTTCAGGGGTGATGTAAATGTTTGATTGGTTTTGAATAAAAAATATTAAAATCTGATTAGAAAACCATTAGCATGTAAAATTAATGAGTTTTATATTTAATCTATTTGTATTAGATATATGGGTGATTAGATAAAATGGGTTTTAAATGTATCGTAATTTTATATAAAAAACACCCTAAATTTACCAATCATTAATATGTGATGCAATTTATATAACATTGAAATTGGAATTATAGTATCCCCTTAATATATGGATTTATCTTTACAAAAACCTGAGATAATAATGGAGTATAATGGATAGTGATAATATTTTATGATTATTCTTAATAAGATTTTATAATCAATACAAGGAGTTATTTAAGGGAAATAAATAATATAACCATGTGGTAATTTGAGACTAATTATATAGTTGTACTTGTTAAATTATATCATACGGGATCACAAAAGGTTTGATGAAGATGACTGAGCCTTGATTACAAATGGAATAACTCTAAATGAGTTAGGTGGACCCTAAAAATATCACCAATGGTTATTTAGTTTATTTATGAATCTTACACAACACAACCTCACAAATTTTTTCTTATAATACTTCATAATATAATTTAGTTTTTTCTTTAAATTCAAATAAAATAATGATAATTCCATTACCCATGATAAACCATTGAACACTACCTTCTATCCTTATTCACAGAAAGATCTAATTCTTGATAAAAATGAGTTTTAGGAGATACATAATCCCTATGGTGGATTAAACTCAATGAATAAAACATATTATATCATGTCATATGTTCCTTTAGTTCCCTATTATTACAAAGGGTGTAATTTTGGTGAGCCACCCAATGACCCTAATATAATATTGTAACGTCCCGAATCTAGGTTCCACCCAATGGTGCCCCATACCTGGTTGGTCACATGGCCTCAAGCGCATTTCCCTGAACACCAGAGGCTGCTGATTAGAAGTGATATCCTAGGGTGTGACAGTGGGGGAACAATTCCCTCATTGAAAGTGTAACATAGTAAGAAAAACAATAAAAAATAGCAGAAACAGTAATTCCATACAATAGAAGTAAACAACGGAAGCCTGATTGCAAATGATCAACTAGATCACATATATAAATGTTTCATTACAATTTTATCTAGGAAAGTATCCAAACAAGTCAAAATTCTTTAAATACAACAATGAAACCAAAGTATAGAAAACAGTAAACTCTAATATCATCGCAAGCCTCAGCTTGGTCCCATGCTCTCCAACTCTATAACAATCAATAACCTAATGTAGAAGGTCTCTTTCCCTTATCAATACATGCAACCATATAATCTATTTGGGTCGAATATAATGACCCAACATGGTGTGAGATGAATCCCATTAGGAAACCACCAAAATATATGTGCCTAACTGTCAGTCAATATATATAGCAGGAAATATGAAAAATAAAGCAATTAGAAAGGAAGCACTCAAAAGTAAACAATCCTACTATTTCCAATTACATTCATTTACATTAATAAATTATTAAAACCACTGAATAATGAAATCTTGGGACCTACCCTATGCTCTGTATCTCATATGTAATAAAAAAAGAACTCTCATAAGACCATCTAAAAATAATTTAAGATTGAGTCCACATTTTTTATTCTTCTTGGTAGACTCATCACAATCAATCAATCATTCAAAAACAACCCTCTTGGAAAGTTATCTTAGTATACCCCATCTGGTTCAACATATCATCAAATCAATAAGGATATAACAACCCTATGGAAAAGCTCACACATTCTAACCCCTTTGGTCCCACAAAAACAATGACTCTCTGAGGAAGCAATCACCTTCAATTCACCCTGTAGTATTTTAATGATAAACTATAGACTCTATTTGGTTTAATTCAATTTAAATTCCCCCTATAGTCTCGTTATGGTATACTATAGACACTCTGATGGAGAAATCATCGTCAATACCCCCTATGGTCTCGCAATGTAAAAATTAAAAACACTATGGGGAAGCCCTCAACGTCATTTCACACTATGGTCTAACTAAACCAGGTTTAAATAGCCATGTGTAATACAACCATCCACAAATGATGTCCATCAGCCCAAAGTAATCACAACTACTACAACAATAACTAGCTACAATTCATATCACATGCATTTAACAAGCAATAATTAAGCAATCAATTCCAATCTAACAATTAAGGCAAGGATAATATGGTATGCCCCACAGGAAAACTAGACCAAATAGGTAAAACCATTCAAACCAAGAAACATACCCATAGGGTGTCCCCTAAACATGATATTTAGAATAACATAACAATGAAAACCCTTAATCTATCAGTCAATCTAAGTCATATGATAATAGGGTTAAATTCCTTAACACGAAATACATGAATCATTGGTAATTGGCACTTAGGTATATATAAATAAAAGACAAACTCCAGAAGGAAACAAACCACCTACCTCGATATCATAAGTAGAAAAATCTTGAACATCGGCCCTTGAATCATCCTAGAACATCATATATCTACAAAAAGGTCAAAACATTTCAACCATGGATAACTCAAGAAAGAGGATAAATCAGGAAGAGAGGCTCTCAGGAAAGAGATAAATCACCGGTGGGAATCCAACACACTCGGAGGCACCTCAATCAGTGCTCAAATGGAGGAACGGTTGGGGTTAAATGATTTCCAACTGTATGTCACTCTCCAGTTTGAGACAGTGGAAGAATAAGACGCTTCTGGATATGAGATGTGACATCGGTCCGATTAATCTAATAAAAAGAAATGTAGATGACATGATCATTTAATGTACACGTCGTGTACATGCCTTAACCATCCCCCTCTTTAGGTGGTCCACACGACCATATACTCAGATTTTACATGACGAGTACATGGATACATGTGTTAACTAGGTATGTGACTTATACTCATGAGTACACAATGTGTACTCAAAATAATCACTAAGTTTTTCCTTTTCCTAAAAAACAACCGAAATACAGATCCATACCTGAAATGAAGATCTCGGTTCTTACAAACTTCCCCCCATAAATAAATTCAACCCCAAATTTCCCTTGAAAGGGTGGTGAAGAGGAAAATTCAATCAAATCAGTCCAATGTGGTCATAAGTTAGCCTCCCTCTCATAAGTCTAGTCCTGTATTTTATCGTGATTCTATAGCACCCGTACCAGAGGAATATACCAACCATGGCGAACCTTCATACTGTGATCCAAAATACCAGTAGGATGCCCCTCAAAGGATGCATCCACCTCTAACTCGACCTCCTCAGGTTGAAAAATGTGGGATGGGTCTGGAAATTAACATCTTAAATGAGAAACATGGAATACATCATGCATATTCCAACAACTCATAAGTAAATGTAATTGATAGGAAACTGGCCTGACTCTTTCCAAAACCTAAAACGGACCAACATATCTCAGGGAAAGCTTTTCATGTCTCTTAATCCTCATGTTTCCCAACCTCGATGTTACAATAAAGAAAACTATATACCTAGCCTTGAACTCCAGAGGTAATCTCCATTGATCAACGTTATATTTATGACGAGACATTTCCATAGCCATCTGTTTTTGAATAAACTCTACCCGCTCAGTGGTCTCATAGACATGAAAAGGTCCTATCATAGCTTCTTCTCATTACTATAGCCAACATTGGGGTGATCAGAATAGTCTTCTATACAAAGCCTCATAAAGTTCCATATGAATCATCTCCTAAAAACTTTTATTGTAGGACAAATCCATTCAGGGTATATGTCTCTCCCAAGAACCCTTGAAATATAGGACACATGTTCGAAGAATACTCTCCAACACCTAAATCGTGCACTCGTACTGTCCATATATCTGGGAATGGTAGGCCGTACATAGAAGTACATGTGTACCCAAATCCCTCTGTAGTCCCTGCCAGAAACGAGAAGTAAAATGGGCATTAATTTCTGAAATGATAGAGTTTGGAACCCCATGAAAATGTATAATCAATCAGATGTATGAACTTACAAGCTCATCAACACTGAATGTTTTCTTGATCATCAAGAAAAGCACAACCTTCGTGATTCTATCAACAAAAACCCATACTAAATCATTCCATCATTGTTTCATCTGTAACCCCATCATGAAATCCATCACAACATCAGTCCACTTCCACTCAGGAATGGGTAATTCCTATAAAATCTCTACTGCTCGTTGATGCTCTGCCATCACCTACTGATAGGTGGAACGTCCCATAATAATACATGAAACATCGCTCTTTATATTTGGCCACCAATTCTAATGGTGTAGATCTCGATACATGTTTGTGACACCTAGATGAACTGCCCAAACTATGGAATGAAAATTCCTCATTAGATCCACTTGTATCTCTGCTGACACCCATACACGTCCATGGAAGCGTAAGATCTCAACCACACATACGATCCACCTAAGATTATTGTCCTCTCCTAACACACTCTTTTGAATGAATAGGCCTTTAGAATCTGATCTCTTCCTCAATCACACCTAATCTAGAGGAGTAGAGGTAAGAGATACAGAAGAAAGAAATGTTTTCACTTCTCTATCATTCACCTACAAATTAATCTCAGAGAATAAAGCCATAAGCTACCACTCACTACTGGCCTCTTGAACCACCTATATCTGATTCCTCCTATTTAACGCATCATCCAATATGTTGCCTTTCCTAGGAATATATGCAAGCTGAATGTCAAAAGACTGAGGGAACTCAAATCACCTTTTCTATCTCGAAATTAGGTCACGATGTGTAAAGATATACTTGAAGATTTTGTGGTCAGTGTATACCACAAAATACTCTCCCAAAAGATAATGTCTCCAATAATGTAAAGAATACACAACTACAGATAACTCGAGATCGTGTGTCGGTTAATTCCTCTCATGTGGTCTCAATTACCAAGACTCATGCAATGAATCCATCCCCATTCATAATCATTGATCCCAACCAGATACTAGATGCATCACAGTAAATGGTGTAACTATTTCTCCACTATGGAAAAATCAGTATTGGTGCTCTTGTGAATCTCCCTTTAAGCTCTTGAAAGGTAGAATTGTAGGAATCTATCCACAAGTACTTTTCAACTTTTTTAGTTAGTCCCATAAATGGTGATTCTAAGCATGAAAAGTCCTATGTAAAGCGTTTATAGTCACTATACATCCCTAAAAAACTTTTTACCACAAAGTGGGTCTTCAGATAATCCCAAGAAACTACTGCTCTCAATTTCTCTGGGTCTAATGAAACTCTTGTCTCTAAGATATCATGATCAAAGAAGTGAATCTGGCCCACCCAAAAGTGGAATTTTGAGAGCTTGAATTATAACTGATACTCTCTTAGTGTACTCAAAACGATCTCATGATGGGTGGCATGGTTGTGTTGATTGTGAGATTACACCAAGATATCATCCACGAAGACTATCACAAAAGAATACAAGTAAGGATGTAACACTCGATTCATCAATGTCATGAAAATTGTAGGCACGTTCATTACACCAAATGGTATAACCACACATACTTATAGACCTGACCTACTCTGAATGGCTGTAAGAGGTATATTTGATGGTCTACCATGCAACTGGTGATAAACGGATCTCAATTCAATCTTCAAGAACACTCAGGCTCCTCCAAACTGATCAAAGAGATAATCAATCCTTAGAAAGGGATATCAGTTCTTAACCATAAACTAGTTCATCTTTTGATAATCCACACAAATTCTAAGTGTACGATCTTCCTTCTTCGCAAAAAGGACAGAAGAACCTCAAGGAAAAGTACTGGGTTGGGTAAAACCCTTTGCCTATAATTACTCTAACAGCTTCTTGGGATCTTGTAACTCTATTGTAGCCATCCTATAAAGAGGAATGGATAGTGGTGCCACTTTAGGAACAAGCTCAATAGAGATATATACCGCTCTCTTTGGAGGTAAACCTAGAAATTCATCTATAAAGACATCTCTGAAATGTTCCACCACTAAAGGAAAGTCCATCTGTGAAGTCCCCTAGTCACCAAGATATAAACTAGTAATCTAGATTATAATTCCCCCCATCCCAAGATACTTGAGTCCCTCTATGCTCGCCTACCCATCCCATTCACCCTTGTATAGAAAAGAACCTCCCTCTAGTGATGTGAAACTCACCTTACGACAATAGTAGTCATAAAAGTCCTGTAAATAGACTGACCAATCCATTCCATGAATGATCTTGAATCCCATCATCTCTAAGACATAGAGGTTTCATTAGAAGTGACACCTACCAAAATTGAGAGGGGACTCCTTGCACTGACATACAATAGTCTTCCTAGTCCCCAATGGAGTGTCTAGCATCATAACATCCTCATAAGTAATGATTGTGAGGCTGAGGCTCTCCACAATAGCAACAAATATAAAACTATGTGAATCCCCTATATCAAAAAGTGCAGAAGCTAAAAATAAGGCAACTAGAATCGTACCTCTATCTATAGAGGGTCTGGGAACCTACTCCTGCTGGGTCTGCTTCACAACACTATTCTGACCTATACGATAGCCCTGTGACCCTTCCTGACTACCCTGAGCTAATCCACCCAGCTTTCTCTAGTAACTTGATGTTCGGATACCATGACCATGACCTCCTCCTCTACCCAAATAGCCAGATAAACTATAGTTCCCTAACTGATGATAAACAGGTGGTCCTTCTCTAGAAAATGGAGTCAAAGCAGAACTCCTATCACTAGGTTCTGGTAAGAATGACTGGAAAAATGATGAAGATATCCCTTCTTGCCACAAGATCAGCACTCGACTGGGACTCTCGTGTACTAAGGTCTCGTATTACCACTCTTCCCACACTTTTATCATAGCACCTCGATAACTAAATAATTATCCCATCTACTCAGATCTTTTTGCGTAGACTCCATGCAGTGCTTCCTACTATCAGGTGGAGAAGTAACAACTCTAGATGTCGAACCACCCAATATAATATCTCAAGACTCCCTTATTTTACGTTTGGTGATCTATTATTGGTTGACTTTAGAAGATATAGAATTCATCCTAAAGATGTTCACCTGGGATCGAATTTCATTTCAGAGACCATCCTCAATATTCATTGTAAGAAATAACTAAACACCCCTTGGAATGGGTGTGAAGCACTATAGCTCTGTGAAACAAGAAGAATACTCTATGAGAGAAAGTGTATTCTTTTCCAGAACCATAAAATATTGTTCTCAGCCAAACCTCATGGTCTCTAAGTATAAATAGCCATATAAGGCCAACTAGAACTCATCCAATGTCATAAATCATTGTTATCCAGCATGGGATATCAAAAACCTCCATCTCTTGTAAGAATCTTGAAGCATGTAAGTTGCGAGCATCACCCTCCTCTCATGTGGTGTCTTGAGATGCTCAAAGATTGACTGTATGGATTCTAACCATAAATATGAAGCCTGAGGTCCTCCATCCCATAATAAAGAGGGGGGATGTTGCTACTAGAACACCCACATCGGCTCTTCCATATAGGGGGAAAGATGTGGTGCTCCCTGGAAAGTATGCATAAGCCTCGTGAAGCATTCTCGTAACTGTGTAGCAGCACTTGTGTCCAATAAAATAGTTAGTGCCATGACGGGCACGAAGATAGGATCTTTTGGTAGTCCATGGTATACCATTTCCAATGCCGGATCATTTCCCAGTATCTGGCATTAAACCATAGGGCGTCTCAGTGGCATGACTCTGCAAGGTCAAGTGTACAACTCAGTTAAAGATTATCAAGGACTGAAACTTTTAAGTGAAAGAAATGAACATCAGAAGAAAACATTCCAATTTTTCAATACAGGGTTACACGACATGTATACCCTCTGCACAGTGTGTTACCTTAGGTACAAATATGGGGGGTGTAACTCTACCAAACCTGGTCGTCACCCCTATATAGAGTGTGTTCCTCCTGTGACACAGTGTGTACTTGAATTTCCCCCCTCCTCGAGTTCTTCTACACAGCCAAACCACATAGTTTCCTCATGGGTAACACTAAGCGGAATGTTCACCCTAAACATGGCATGTAACATGTATGTTCCATACACTCATTCCATTAGTCAAATAGTCAGAGACACGATCGACTCTACACGACATGCAAGAATGGGACACGGTGTGTACAACCTATGTTTTATCCACCCGTGTCATTAGCCACACAACCAGATACATGGAATCTTTGGCACAGTGTGTACTCCCTAAACATGGTGTGTACTAACCAGGTTTCCCAACCCCATGTCTATACTCACACAGTATGTCACATGGTTAATGACTACATGACATGTACTTAATAAAAGTTGTTTCATCCAGAATAGAAGATCGCATGGCATGTGTTCCTAACACCACACACCGTGTTGTTTGTGTTTCCAGATACTAGGCCTCTGAAACTCCTCTAGAACTCTTAAACACTGAAATTATTTTCTAATTTACGAAACATTTTCACCTGTGAGTGCACATACTCCCCCAAATCAATGTTTGGAATCCTTATTCGCATCACAACTGGACATAATTCAATTAACTTTCAAACATGGACTACCAAATTCTGATTCAAGAGGGCCCATAAAACCTCAAGAACTAATGATTGGTGTCCATCCAAATTTAACGTTACATATTCTGATACCATATCAAAATACAGGTATTCTATCAAGGAAACTATCACCACATCATACATATCTAGCACAACATATATCTCAATAGAATGAAATCAATAATGCACCCTAAATGGAATGACAAGAATGCATGAAATGTGATCTTCATCAAGTTCCTATATGATGCATGGGATAAAATACCCTCATATCACCAGGGTGAAATAGAAATGGAACATCAACCATATTAATGATAACAACACAACAAAAGTGAGTCACCGAATGGCGAAATCAAATCAACTATAACAATTGAATTTTTTTTTAATATTTGAGGTAAACTGAAAGTTCCCTGTAAATGTGTAAGCTACTATTGGGTACAACTAATTTCCAGCTGATTTTTCCTCCCTATCCAAATCTATAGGATCTAAACAATAAGACAACTAGAAAAGAAAATAAAGTATTCCTCTAATACCAGTTTGAAATGTCTTGGATCCAGGTGTCGACCAAAGGTGCCCCGTACCAGGTTGGTCACATTACCTCAAGTGCATTTCCCCGAACTCCAAAGGCTTCTGACTAGAAGCAAGGGCCTAGGGTGTGATGGTAAGGAAACTATTCCATCATAGATAAAGTAAAACAATGGAAACAAATATTAAACAATAGAAAAAATAGTAATACCATACAATAGAAGTAAACATCAGAAGACTGATAAAAAATAAACAACTAGTGAACATATATAAATGATGATTGCCACATATATATAGGAAAATATACAAACAAGTCACAATGCCTGAAATACAACATTGAAACCAAAGTACAGAAAACAATAAACTCCAGCTGCATCACAAGCCTCAGCTTGGTCACATTCTCTCTATTTCCACAGCAATCACATACCTAATGAAAAAGGGTGCTTTACTTATCTATATGTACAACCATATAATATTATTTGGTCGACAATCATGACCCAAACAGAGAGTGAGAAAAATCCTAGTAGGCAAACATAAAAATATGTATACCTAACTGTCGGTGAATATATATAGCAGGAAATTTAAAAAATGAAGCAATAATTAAGGAACTACTCAAAAGTAAAAAAATCTTACAATTTCCAATTACATTAATTTACATTAAATAATTATTAAAACAATTGAATAATGAAATATTTGGACCTATACTAAGCTCTGTATGCCCTGTGTAATAAAAAAATAGATGTCTCAGAAGACCATCTAAAAATCATGTAAGACTGAGTCCCATCTTGTGCTTTGGATTAGAAGACTCATCAGAATCAATCGATCATTCACAAATAACACTATGGGAATTTCCTCATAGTATAACCCCTATGGTTAAACAAATAATCAAATAAATAAAGATATAACGACCCTATGGGAAATCTCACACAGTCTGACTCCTTTGGTCCCACAAAAACAAAGACTCTCTGAGGAAGAACTCACCATCAATTCCCCTAATGGTCTTTTAATGATAAACTACAGACTCTATGAGAAAGAACTCAATGTAAATTCCCCCTAGGGTCTCCTTACGATATACTATAGACACTCTAAGGGAGAACTCACTGTCAATACACCCTATGGTTTAGCAAGGTAAAAATAATATACACTATGGGGAATCCCTCAACATTAATTACACCTATAGTCTAACTACACCAGGTTCTCACAAAATTATGTAATAATATCGTGAAAAAATGATATCCAATAGCCCAAAGTAAACAAAACTACTACAATTATAATTTTCTACAATATATATCACAAGCATTTAACAAGCAACAAATTAAGCAATCAATTCCAACATAACAATTAAGGCAAGGATAACAAGTACTACCTCATAGTAAACCTGGACCAAATGACCATAACCATTCAAACAATTAGACACACTCATGAGGTTTCCCTTAAAATTTAAATTTAGCATAATATAACATTGAAAACCCTTAATCTATCAATAAATCTAAGGTAGATGATAATAGGGTTAAATTCTGTAACACAAAATACCTGAATCATGGGTAATCGACAATTAGGCATATATAACTCAATGAAGAACTCCAAAATGCAACAAACCACCTACCTAAATGTTGTAGGAGGAACACTATTAAACATTGGCCCTTGAATCGGTCTATAACATCTTAGATCTACAAAATGTTAATAAAAATTCAACCTTGGATAATTGAAGAAAGATGATAAATCAGGAAGAGAGGATATAGGGAAAGAGAGAACTCACCAGTGGGAATCCAATTCACTCAGTGACACCTCAATCAGAGCTCAAATGGAGGAAAGGTAGGGGTCCAATGATTTATGGTTGTACATATCTCTCCTGTTCGAGACATGGGAAGAAGAAGATGTTGCTGGAGATGATACATGACACCGGTCCGATTAATTCAATAAAAATAAAAGTACTTCGCGTGTTCATTTAATGTACATGTCAGGTTGATGCCTTAACTGGACCCCTATTTAGGTGGTCCACACGACCATGTACTTGGCCGTTACATGGCTACCTGCGGAAACCGGGTACGGGGCGTGGACTCAAGATTACATGTTGTCTACTCAACAGTACACAGAGCGTACTCAAAAAAATTCCAAAATTATTCCTTTGTCTTCAAAAACTCCTGAAATCAAGATACATACCTGAAATGAAGATCTAGGTACTTTCAAATACAGGTTCTCTTTTCTAGATAAATTTTTCAGATGGAGTGAGTGATTCTATTATACTTATATGTGTGTATCCATGTAAGCATTCATATCTTTATTTAGTGAGAACATTATCATAGTATGAATTCAAAAGTTATAAGGGATTAAGGTTATCTTATTACTCTAACATTTGTGTGGTATTTCCCACAACACAGATTAATCCATGGTGTGATCATATTTTTATTAATGGATACTATACATACTAAATGATGGGATTGGATGATAGAGTGGGATTACGATAAAGAAACCCTTGTTTGGTGTCAAAACCATGACTTTTCCTAAGAGACTACTGTGGGTTCATTTTTCTTTTAATGACTGATGAGTGTATTTTGCATATGATCTTTTGAAATTATTTCCTTATATATATATTTATGGGAATAGTTTGTTTAATTGTGGTTCCAAAATAGAATATGGGTTTTGTGTTTGAGAACATGACCAACCTGTATTTTCTTGAAATATAATGGGGATTTATAATGGGAAACATCCCCACTATGTATGATTTATGACATATATGGGGTGGGTCACATTCCACCATTGTATTATATATATTATATATTGTGATAGTCATTCCCCAGAGTATGATATATGTGATATAAGGGTGTGTTTTAATTACCCTGAGTATGATATATGGGATATATGGGATAGAAACCATTCCCCATTGTATAATGTATGATTTTATTATGGATAAGGATTCATTCACCCCCCACCACCCTGATATTATCTACACATCCATTATAAGTTGGGGATATTTAGGTCAATATGATCAATGAGATATATTGTTTGGGTTTTATTCTACCTGATATGATATATAATTTTTTCATGACGGGGTAATCATTCCACTGGATATGATATATCAGATACATGGGTTTGGTCTTATTCTACATAATATATAGTATAATAGTATTATGTGTGGGACACCATTACCGCTAAATTTATATATGATGGTATTATGGGTGGGGAACCCCTTATATTATATATTATTCAAACTAGTGAGTAACCATTCACCCCTATAAGATATATGATACTATTCTTGGTGGGTTGTTACTCCCTCAGATATATTTTATGTGATATAGGGTTTGGCTGTCATTGTAAAGACCTGTAAATTTCAAGGAAATTTTTTTTCTTAATTTTCTTTGGAATTTTACAAGAACGCAGTTTCTGACGGCACCTGATTCCGAGGCCCGGTGTGCCCGGAATCATTTTCCGAAGTTTGGCTCGGGTACGTTTAGTGAACGGACAAGCGAGTTTTTCTAACTTTTGAACCGGTGCCCGGAATCGAATTCTGAGGGCACCGATGGAATCGCAGCGCCGGTACTTTCTTAGAAACGCCTCTTACGGAGTTGCGTTTTCTCAAGTGTGGTTTTTAATTTTCGGGCATAAAGTTAAGAAATAAAATAATTGTACGACAAAATTTATTTTATTTCACTTAAGCCACTTGGAAGCCACTTGAATCCACTTAAAGCGTCTTAAGCTGAGTTGATCCGGATAGGATGCTATCCAAAAATATCCTACCCTCTTGGTAGGATATTTGTGAGGTGGGGCCCGTACAAGCCCCACCATTTCTTTTCCGCTAAGTAACGCACCCGCAAAAACCCGTCATTATAAAAGTCAACTGACGTGTTTTCTTAATTTCTTAACGCACCAATTAATTGGGCGGTTTTATTCGTGAATTAAATGGGCAGTTTCTTTCGTTGAATTAATTCTACGAATTAATGGGTCGTTACTTACCTCTTTTTCGTTTGTTGGCCTAATAATAAAATAAGACCAACACGACATTTGGAGGATTGCACGTTGAGAGGCTTTGATAGAATTCTTGTGCTTTCATCCTCCTTCGCGAAGAACGCGAAGAATGCGAAGAACGCGAAGAACGCCGTCACCCTCAGAGTTTGACGACGCTTCATCCGAGACGTTCTTCCCCGCCCCGATCTCCAATCACCAACTTCTTGAGTTCGTCGACGCAACGCCGGATTCTGCGACGACGCGGCGCCCTTCCGCGACGACACGACGCCTTCCGCGACACGATGATCACCTCCTTCCGCGGTGATCAATTTCCGCGAAGAACCCGCGTGCAACGACTTGACGAGGTAGGGGTTGATGTGATTAATTCTTTTTTTCCCGTGATCGTTTCTTTTAAAAGTGAAAAACCCGGACAATAAGAACAATTTTAATTCATTAAAATTGTTGTTTTATGTGTTGAATATTTCTCCCGTTGTTTCAATCTAACGCGGAGGGTGCAGGCCAAAAGAATACGGCCCGAAAACCCTCCGCCGTTCTTCGTGGTTGTGCGGATTTGGCGAGTGATGACAAAACGTGATGCAAGGGCTTTTTGATGATCCCGTAGTGAAGAACGGAACCCTGGAGGGGCAACGGTGCAGACGGGAAGGAAAACGGACCACCAGAGCAACTCCGGTGGCCCGCGGAAGCTGCCGGCGGCGGACAGCGGACCCGCGGCCGCGCGGGTCCAGCTCGCCCGCACGGGACGTAGCAGAAGCCGCTTCCGCTTGTCCAGCGCGTCCCCACGCGGGGCCGCGACACCTCCAAACCGCGGGGGCAGCGCCCCGCGGCACTCGACCGCTCGACTGCTCGGCTGAGCCGATCCAGGCCGGTCTGACCGGCCGGGCCGGACCGGGTCGTGTCGACCCGATTCGGGTCGACCCGGTTCGGCCGACCCGGGGGGGGGGGGGGGGGGGGGGGGTCGGGCCGGGTCGGCCCCGGCCCGGACCCCCCCCGTTTTCGGACCATTTTTGGTCTTTTGCCCGTAACTTGAGCTACGAGCCTCCGAACGATGTGCCGTCAGTGGAAACACGATCCTTGGATCGAGACGGTCGTTTTGGTATATCGCACTCAAGGTTTCTGAATACTTTGGGTTCAGCCGGGTTGGTTTGTACACGAAAACCAACCGGGCCCTCGGAGCGGAAACACTCATATCATGAGTTACGGACATCCGATTGATGTGTTGTCAGCTTTGGTGGATTCTTCTAAGTGAGACGGATCTTTTGGCTCACTCCGCCCGAGGTTTGGACACAGGTGGAGTACGGTCGGGTTGGTTTTGCCTTAAAAACCAACGAGACCCCTGGGATGAAAAGGCCAATAACTCTCAAACCGGGCGTTCGATTGACGTGCCGTCTGCGACGTTGAGTTCCTGTTGACGATACGGAACTTTTGGATACATAAACTTCGGACTTTGTGTCATTTGATGTATCAGCCTCTCGGCTCGTGGAGCGGACCCTCCCGAACGAGCTTGATGTGTGTGGGAACCCTAGAGATAGCTGCGACTGCTACTTCGACAGCGATGACTGTGCAGAGATCCTCAGTGGACTGCGACGACGACTATGCAGATATCCTCAGTGGACTGCGACGACGACTGTGCAGAGATCCTCAGTGGACTGCGACGACGACTGTACAGAGATCCTCAGTGGACTGCGACGACGACTGTGCAGAGATCCTCAGTGGACTGCGATGACTACAACACTCAGCGATCCCTTGTGGGTCAGTGCTACAGGTCCTGTGTGGGCCCGATCCTGTGTGGGTCCGATCCTGTGTGGGTCAGCGCTCAGCGGTTCTGTGTGAGCCAGCGCCTACAGGTCCTGTGTGGGCCCGATCCTGTGTGGGTCTTTGCGGGGGTTAGTTACCTATTGATCATGTGTGGGTCCGATCCTATATGGGTCATTGCGGGGGTTAGTACCTTTCGATCCTTTGTGGGTCCAACGACTTAGATGGATCAGTGATCATATTTATCGTCATACAAGAAGTATACCTGTGTGAGCTGAATCCTGCGTTACTCTCCTTTGTGGATTGTGTTGAACTATCCTGTGTGGATTTACTGTTTACTCTCCTTTGTGGATTGTGTTGAGCTATCCTGTGTGGGTTTACGTTTGCTTTCCTGTGTGGACTGGGTTGTGCTTCGGCTCGGGTGTTGGAGCCGAACGGGAGTTGATGACTTAGGTATATGTATGGGCATATACCTAAGCAGTGTCGGTTGTTACTTCGTGATTGCATCCTTCCTTTGTGGTTTATCCTTTGTGGATTTCGGGAGACCTTCGGGGGTATCGGGGTCCCTACTGAGTAGCTTATACTCACCCCTGCACGGGCTACGCCCGCACTTCGTTGTGTTGGTTGCAGACGACGGACAGCGCTGATCGTAGTGGAGGCTTGCGGAGCAGGACGGTACCTGGAGGTGGACCACTGGGCGAGACGTACTTGGAGCGGTCAGGTGGACCGAGGAGCAGTGGAGGCTATCTGTACCCACCCTTCAGGTGGGACTTCCAGACGACGACTCGACGCTGCGGATTTTCTTTTCAGTTGTACTTTACAGTTGGGCTTGTATTTCCGACTCCTTTACTTTCAGCACAGCTTGTTACAGTTTTTACTTAGTGTTTACTTTTCTACTTGCTTACTCTGTGGTTCTTGTTTACCTTTCAAAGGAAATGCCTTCCCTTTTTGTTGGGATTTACGCCTTGGTGCTAGTCGCCAGCCCCTGGCCTATGGAAGGCGGGCTTGGGGTAGTCACGACACGGGCCCCGAGGACGGGTCGTGACAAATTGGTATCAGAGGTGGTCGGTTCTACCGCAGACTCTGATCTTTCCTCTATGAGAAGCAATAGTGTTTAGCGTATTGAGTGTGGTTATCAGTCCAGGGAGTCCAGTGTTGGTACGGCGACCGATGTATCCATACACCAGGACCCTGACTTCAGATTTCCGACTTAATGCACAAAAACATTGATTGCATGTGTGTTTCAAGTTTTCTTTGTGATTACTTGTGTCAGCTCACCAGATATACTGTTCTGACCGTGGCGAACTTGTTTCCTTTTCAGGATGGCCCGACGATGTCAGCCAGCTAGGGTTCCGAGAGTAGAGCGCGACGACAGTCCGCCGAGCGATGAGGCCTCGGTACAGGGCCCGTTGACAGCAGAGGCACTGACAATACCTTTACCCATCGAGCCCTCGATGCTTCCAACACCGACCGCTGACGATGCACGTCGCCTCGGAGCTCTGCACGAGTTCCAGCGCCAGCGACCACCCAGGTTTTGTGGGGAGATGGACCCCCAGGCAGCCGAGGATTGGCTGGAGGTGGTCGTTCGAGTTTTTAGGCTAGTGAGGACACCAGCAGACCTCATGGTGATCCTCACGGCGAGCCTACTGCACACAGCAGCAGGACGATGGTGGAGCTTGATGCTCCAGGTGCACGATGAGGCCTCTCTCATCTGGACGGACTTTGAGAGCCTCTTCTTCTCAGAGTTCGTCCCGACCACCCTCCGTGCGGTGCGCATTTAGGATCTTCTTCAGCTGCGGCAGGGCAGCTTGACGGTCGCCCAGTACGCGGCGGGGTTTACCGATATTTCTCGCTACTCGACCGACATGGTACGGAACCCATTCTTCCGGGCCCGGACCTTTGACCAGGGATTGAGACACGAGATCAGGGCATCGCTGATCTCCCTCAGCATCCCGACCCAGGCAGGAGTACTGGAGCGAGCCCTTCTGATCGAGAGCTTTCTGGCTGAGTCCACAGCGAGACCTACCACAGGGTGGCAGGTAGCGGAGTCTTCGGCAGCAGTTAGCCGACGGATGACTCAGGGTTCCAGGCAGACCAGACCCTCTCGTAGACGACCTCAGGACACTGGCTCAGCAGTGCGGGGCACACAGTGCGGAACCAGTCTTCCGAGAGGCAGGCAGTGCTACGCCTGCGGCGGGCAGGGCCACATGGCTTGTGACTGCCCGACCTGTCGTGCCGAGGAGCAGCAGACGGTGGAGGGGCCACCTAGGCAGAGGTAGAGGGTTGACCGTGGCGGTCCGCAGAGAGGAGGTGGACGAGGCAGAGGAGCTGTCCGAGTAGCAGGTGGTGGGTGACGCTTTGAGGCTCTGCCACCACCACCACCAGGAGGTCCGCCCCGACCACAGGGAGCTGGCGGGCAGAGACAGGTACAACTCCAGGCAGCGGAGGCCTACGACCACGGCGCACCAAAGATGATTCGAGGTACAATCTGTGTCTATTCCAACCTTGCTGCAGATCTTATAGACACAGGAGCGAGTCACTCTTTCATAGCCACTGCCCTTGTTCGGAGCTCGGAGATTCTGACAGAGCCGTTGGCTCGATCCTTACGGCTAGAGACCCCTACGGGAGCAGACTCGACGATTACGCACTGGTGCCGGCAATGTGAGCTTACTCTAGGAGTCGAGAGCTTCGGCTAGGATCTTCTTGTAGCGGCGTCGAGGCCTTACGACGTCATCTTGGGCATGGATTGGTTATCTACAGTCCATGCTCAGATTGACTGTTTTAGGCGCAAGGTGCGATGTGTGCGCACCGACGGGAGAAGGTTCACCTTCACCGGTGAGAAGGGAGACTTTGCAGCATAGGATGGACTCACGCAGAGAAGAGGACAACCCATCACTCATCAGTTGGCTAGCCTTATCCTTGGAGCAGTTGATGTGCGGAGTCCTAGTTTTCCTGCAGTGGTGGATCAGTATGCAGACGTCTTCCCCGACGACGTTCCAGGGCTACCTCCTCGCAGAGAGGTAGACTTTTATATTGATCTGTACCCCGGGACAACCCCGATATCCACTCCAGCGTATCGGATGGCCCCCGCCAAGCTTCGAGAGCTGCGGGTATAGTTGGAGGACTTGCAGGGCAAGGGGTTCATCCGACCCAGTGTTTCACCCTGAGATTCCCCGATATTGTTCGCCAAGAAGGTGGATGGGAGCTTGCGACTGTGTGTCGACTATCGTCGCCTGAACCAGGTGACAGTGAGGAACAAGTATCTGCTACTGAGGATTGATGACCTCTTCGATCAGCTCAAGGGAGCATGGTGGTTCTCGAAGATAGACCTCAGGTCAGGCTATCATCAGCTCAGAGTTCGAGTCGAGGACGTGCAGAAGACGGCCTTTAGGTGTCGGTATGGCCACTATGAGTTCTTGGTTATGCCTTTCGGCATAACCAACGCTCCAGCAGTGTTCATGAGCCTCATGAATAGGATCTTCCAGCCATTCCTCGATCGATTTGTCGTGGTCTTCATCGACGACATTTTGGTGTACTCGACCACGGAGGAGGAGCACGCCTACCACTTGAGGGTTTTACTAGACACACTCCGAGAGCACCATCTTTATGGCAAGCTCTCGAAGTACCAGTTCTGGTTACGTGAGGTCCACTTCTTAGGGCACGTCATTTCTGAGGCGGGAGTTGTTGTGGATCCCACGAAGATCGAGGTAGTGCTAGCTTGGGAGCCACCCAGGAGCGTGACGGAGGTACGGAGTTTCATGGGTCTAGCCGGATACTATCAGAGATTTGTGCTGGACTTCTCCAGAGTTGCGGTGCCACTCTCAACTTTGACGAAGAAAGGGAAACCCTTTGTGTGGTCAGACAGGTGTCAGAGCAGCTAGCCTCTTTGCAGATATCCTTCGTGGATAGAGATGGAGCAGCCTTCCTTCAGTCTCTCATAGTCTCTCCTCCACTTCTGCAGCAGATCAGAGAGGCGCAGCATGGGGACGCCGACTGTGAGACGCGGCGTGCACATATATCCTCAGGACAGGCACCTGATGGTTTCTCCCTTGGAGCAGAGCACAAAATCCTTTTCAGAGGACGTAACTTGGTACCAGTCGCTTTACGGGAGGAGGTGTTGAGAGAGTTTCACACTTCTACTTTGGCGGTGAATCCTGGAGTGGCGAAGATGTACCTGGATCTCAGACGATAGCACTGGTGGCCGGGCATGAAGAAGGCTGTGGCAGAGTTCGTTTCACGATGCCTCACCTGCCAGCAGGTGAAGGCAGAGCAACAGGTACCAGCAGGCTTGGTACATCCCTTAGAGGTCCCGGAGTGGAAGTGGGATGGGATATCTATGGACTTTGTGACTAGACTTCCATGCACTTCCAGAGGTCACGACTCCATTTGGGTGATTGTTGACCGACTCACCAAGTCGGCACACTTCTTACCCATCAGAGAGCAGGGCTCAGTGGAGAGCTTGGGGAGTCTCTACGTTCAGGAGATTGTACGGCTTCACGGTGTGCCATCGTCTCTCATCTTCGATCGAGATGCTCATTTTACTTCCTGGAGTTGGAAGGGGTTGCAGGAGGCATTCGGGACGCAGCTACATCTGAGCACCGCCTTTCACCCTCAGACGGATGGTCAGACGGAGAGGACCATTCAGACTCTCGAGGACATGCTCCGCGCATGTGTCCTTGACTTTGGTCGCAGCCAGGAGGACCACCTACCCTTGGTGGAGTTCGCGTACAATAACAGATACCACTCCACCATCGGGATGGCACCATACGAGGCGTTGTACGACAGACCTTGCAGAACTCCTTTGTGCTGGGCAGACCCTGGGGAGTCAGCACTTGTGGGACCAGAGATGGTCCGGGCCACGACAGAGAAGGTCCAGGTCATCTAGGAGCGGATGAGGACAGCTCAGAGCCGGCAGACGTCTTATGCTGATAGGAGGCGGAGGCCACTAGAGTTCGAGGATGGCGACCACGTCTTCTTGCGTGTCTCACCTCGACGTGGTTTGCGGAGATTTGGCCAAGGCAGAAAGTTGTCTCCACGCTTCATCGGACCTTTCCAGGTCCTCAGTAGGATTGGCGAGGTGGATTATCGCCTGGATCTGCCACCTCAATTGCACTGGGTGCACGACGTTTCCACGTATCTCAGCTGAGGAGATACGTGCATGACCCGACACACATAATTGACCATGGGGAGCTAGATGTGGATGATGGGGCGACTTTTGTGGAGGTCCCAGTGGGGATCGAGGATCGACAGGAGCGGGTCCAATGTGGGCGATCGATTCCTCTTGTGCGCATCAGATGGAAGCACGAGAACCTCCAGGAGAGCACTTGGGAGTGGGAGGCTCAGATGCATGCTCAGTACCCCCATTTTTTTCCCTAGTTTGTGATGTATCTTTACGGGGACGTAAAGCCCTGAGGTGGGAGTAATGTAAAGACCTGTAAATTTCAAGGAAATTTTTTTTCTTAATTTTCTTTGGAATTTTACATGAACGCAGTTTCTGACGGCACCTGATTCCGAGGCCTGGTGTGCCCGGAATCATTTTCCGAAGTTTGGCTCGGGTACGTTCAGTGAACGGACGAGTGAGTTTTTCTAACTTTTGAACCGGTGCCTGGAATCGAATTCTGAGGGCACCGATGGAATCGCAGCTCCGGTACTTGCTTATAAACACCTCTTCCGGAGTTGCGTTTGCTCAAGTATGGTTTTTAATTTTCGATCTTAAAGTTAAGAAATAAAATAATTGTACGACAAACTTTATTTTATTTCACTTAAGCCCCTTGGAAGCCACTTGAAGCCACTTAAAGAGGCTTAAGCTGAGTTGATCTGGATAGGATGCTATCCAAAAATATCCTACCCTCTTGGTAGGATATTTGTGAGGTGGGGCCCGCACGAGCCCCACCGTTTCTTTTCCGCTAAGTAACGCACCCGTGAAAACCTGTCATTATGAAAGTCAACTGATGCGTTTTCTTAATTTCTTAATGCACCAATTAATTGGGCGGTTTTCTTCGTGAATTAAATGGGCAGTTTCTTTCGTTGAATTAATTCTACGAATTAATGGGTCGTTACTTACCTCTTTTTCGTTTGTTGGCGTAATAATAAAATAAGACCAACAAGACATTTGGAGGATTGCACGTTGAGAGGCTTTGACAGAATTCTTATGCCTTCGTCCTCCTTCGCGAAGAACGCGAAGAACGCGAAGAACGCAAAGAACGCGAAGAACGCGAAGAACACCGTCACCCTAGGAGTTTGACGACGCTTCATCCAAGACGTTCTTCCCCACCCCGATCTCCAATCACCAACCGCTTGAGTTCATCGATGCAACGCCAGATTTCGCGACGACGTGGCGCCCTTCCGCGACGACGCGACGCCTTCCGCGACACGACGATCGTCTCCTTCCGCGATGATCAATTTCTGCGAAGAACCCGCGTGAAACGACTTGACAAGGTAGGGGTTGATGTGATTAATTATTTTTTTCCCGTGATCATTTCTTTTAAAAGTGAAGAAACCGGACAATAAGAACAATTTTAATTCATTAAAATTGTTGTTTCATGTGTTAAATATTTCTCCCGTTGTTTCTATCTAACGCGGAGGGTGCGGGCCAAACGAACACGGCCCGACAACCCTCCGCCGTTCTTCGTGGTTGTGCGGATTTGGAGGGCGACGAAAAAACGTGACCCAAGGGATTTTTGATCATCCCAAAGTGAAGAATGGAACCCGGGAGGGGCAACGGCGTAGACGGGAAGGAAAACGGACCACCGGAGCAACTCCGGTGGCCCGCGGAAGCTACCGGCGGCGCCCCGGCGCGCCGCCGAACAGTGCCGCCATGGCGGCGGCGGCCAGCAGACCCACGGCCGTGCGGGTCCAGCTCGCCCGCACGGGACGCAGTAGAAGCCGCGTCCGCTTGTCCAGCGCGGCCCCACGCGGGGCCGCGACACCTCCAAACCGCGGGGGCAACGCCCTGCGGCACTCGGCCGCTCGGCCGGGCCGTTCCCTAGCCGGGCCGGACCGGGTCCATCCGGGTCGGACCGGGTCGGGTCGACCCGGTTCGGCCGACCCAGGGGGGCGGGGGGGGGGGGGGGGGGGGGTCGGCCCGGGCCCGGACCCCCCGTCTTCGGACCATTTTCGGTCTTTTGCCCGTAACTTGAGCTACGCGCCTCCGAACGATGCGCCGTCAGCGGAAATGCGATCCTTGGATCAAGAAGGTCGTTTCGATATATCGCACTCAAGGTTTCGGAATACTTTGGGTTCGGCCGGGTTGGTTCGTACATGAAACCAATCGGGCCCTCGGAGTAGAAACGCTCATATCTTGAGCTACGGACGTCCGATTGATGTGATGTCAGCTTTGGTGGATTCCTCTAAGTGAGACGGATCTTTTGGCTCACTCCACCTGAGATTTGGACACAGGTGGAGTACGGTCGGGTTGGTTTTGCCTTAAAACCAACCGGGCCCCTAGGACAAAAAAGCCAATAACTCTCAGACCGGGCGTCCGATTGACGTGCCGTCTGCGACGTTGAGTTCCTGTTGACGATACGGAACTTTTGGATACATCAACTTCGGACTTTGTGTCATTTGTTGTATTAGCCTCTCGGCTCGTGGAGCGGACCCTCCCGAACGAGCTTGCTGTGTGCGGGAACCCTAGAGCTGGCTGCGACTGCTACTTCGACATCGATGACTGTGCAAAGATCCTCAGTGGACTGCGACGACGACTATGCAGAGATCCTCAGTGGACTGCGACGACGACTGTGCAGAGATCCTCAGTGGACTGCGACGATGACTGTGCAGAGATCCTCAGTGGACAGTGACGACGACTGTGCAGAGATCCTCAGTGGACTGCAACGACGACTGTGCAGATATCCTCAGTGGACTGCGACGACTACAGTACTCAACGATCCCTTGTGGGTCAGTGCTACAGGTCCTGTGTGGGACCGATCCTGTGTGGGTCCGATCCTGTGTGGGTTAGCGCTCAGCGGTTCTGTGTGAGCCAGCGCCTACAGGTCCTGTGTGGGCCCGATCCTGTGTGGGTCTTTGTGGGGGTTAGTTACCTATTGATCCTATGTGGGTCCGATTTTATGTGGGTCATTTCGGGGGTTAGTACCTTTCGATCCTTTGTGGGTCCGACGACTTAGATGGATCAGTGATCATCTTTATCGTCATACAAGAAGTATACCTGTGTGAGCTGAATCCTGTGTTACTCTCCTTTGTGGATTGTGTTGAACTATCCTATGTGGATTTACTGTTTACTCTCCTTTGTGGATTGTGTTGAGCTATCCTGTGTGGGTTTACGTTTGCTTTCCTGTGTGGACTAGGTTGTGCTTCGGCTCGGGTGTTGGAGCCGAACGGGAGTTGATGACTTAGGTATATGTATGGGCATATACCTAAGCAGTGTCGGTTTTTACTTCGTGATTGCATCCTTCCTTTGTGGTTTATCCTTTGTGGATTTCGGGAGACCTTCGGGGGTATCGGGGTCCCTTCTGAGTAGCTTATACTCACCCCTGCACGGGCTACGCCCGCACTTCGTTGTGTTGGTTGCAGACAACGGACAACGCTGATCGTAGTGGAGGCTTGCGGAGCAGGACGGTACCTGGAGGTGGACCACTGGGCGAGACGTACTTGGAGCGGTCAGGTGGACCGAGGAGCGGTGGAGGCTATCTGTACCCACCCTTCAGGTGGGACTTCCAGACGACGGCTCAACGCTACGACTTTTCTTTTCAGTTTCTGTTTTTCCCTTCAGTTGTACTTTACAGTTGGGCTTGTATTTCCGACCCCTTTACTTTCAGCACAGCTTGTTACAATTTTTACTTAGTGTTTACTTTTCCGCTTGCTTACTCTGTGGTGCTTTATTACCTTTCAAAGGCAATGCCTTCCCTTTTTGTTGGGATTTACGCCTTGGTGCTAGTCGCCAGCCCCTAGCATATGGAAGACGGGCTTGGGGTAGTCACGACACGGGCCCCGAGGACGGGTCGTGACAGTCATTCCTCCAAATATGATGTATAATGGTATTTCTCTGTGGGGTTATACTTCTATCTGATGATATATATGCTTATATGATTTTATTAGAGGCACTCTGACATTGTACAAAGAATGTATGGATGATCCCACGTATCACATTAGAACTCAAGTATTGACATATATTATTATTTTAGTTTGCACAATATTTATTTATTATAATAACATATCATTGTTTATAAAATAATTTTATATGATATTTTAGGGAAACCATTGGTGGTGGACTATTAATATTTACTCAATCCCTTATCAAGCTATACATACAGTTATATTCCTTAGTTGACTATATGTGTTTAGTAATAGGTTGATTAGAGGCCTAATATTGGTTTTTTGACATAGATATCATCGATAGGATTTAAGGTGAGGGACTTGGCTATGTCTTAGGAAAAGTACAAGATTTCAATTAATTTTTTTTCTAATGAGTTATATATGATCATGCTAAGGGAGATATTTTTATTTTTATTGTCTTGTTTGACATTTAGATAGTTCATTTTAATATAACAAGTTGTTTTTTACTATTATATGATTTTACATGCCTAGAATGACTATTTATTCTAGTGGATACAATGAAGAAATGTTGTTTATAATTTATGAAATATTTTCTTACTCTCATATTTGGATTAGTATGCCCTGGGTAACACCTTAGACCATAACTAAAATTGAACATCCTTTAAAATATGAGGATGTTTGTTTGAGATCATGTAGTATCCTGGTCGGGTTATTATAGAGTGAGTTGAGATGGTAAAATTATAAGGTGATATCAAAGAATTGTCATTTGGTTGTATAATTATACGTGATAAAATATACTAGAGAGAGGATTGGTCATAATATGTATTAACACCATGTTGTGTGTCTAGCCATCACCTTCATGTCATTAAGTCAATGTTACGTGGGATTCAGGAATGATATTTTTTCTTTTTGATGTTACCATTGAGTTGATTATTTATAAGGGATATGATTTATAATTTTATAATTATTGGTTATTTCTCTAGGACCGAGCTTCAAAAATGCATGTATTCATTCATCATATCATAAAGATCAGTTAAAATTTCATATTAATTCTTTTTTTATGTTTTATATACCCTTTGTGGAAAAATAAATGAATAGAAATGGGTTTTGCAACCTAAATTTTCAAAATTTAACAATATGAAATTTTCTAATATAGCTTATTCATAGAATTATAGTTAAAAAACTAACTAATTTTTTATTACATTGAAAGATTAATTATTCTATTTATTAAATAGTATTAGTTGATTAAAAAAATCAGTAATATATCCTAAAAAATAAAACATTATTACATTGAATGTCTTTATGTTGTGAACCACATCAACCTAATTGTATATCATGTTATCATATAATCCAATAATGTTTTGGATTCCTTATTTATGAGAGTGATCATGGAAATGGACAAGAAGTGGTCCTTTTATTCCCCTAACAACTATAAACCTTTAGTGGATATAAATATGTTTGGTGAGATCCACTCATATCCTTGTAAAACACTGAGTAATTCCTTAACTTCTTGGTTTCTCCCTTTTATAAAAATTTAGGATTAGGTTTTCAAAGATCTATAAAATTTGGTGTATCATTTCAATTAAATTCCCATAGTCAATAATTAATCATTTTTTCTCTATAACATTTGAATTTTGATTCATTTAAATAAAATTTGACTATCATCTACTTAAATTTAATCATCATAGAAACATTTTGTACCAATATATAATCACATGTATGAGTACTGAATCCTTAAGGGGGTAAACTAGTATAAAGATAGTTTTTAGGATAAGTTCATTATTGTTGGTATAGAAATGAGTATGAGATCTATAGTTTGTACATGAGTACCCTTGAGTGGTTCAAATAGTCAATGAGTTTCCATCTGATATTTAATATGAGAGAACAGATGAAACTCTACGATAAATGACTAATTTGAAATGTGTCATATGTATTAGTTGGTAGTGAATAGTGATGTTGATATTAGGCATTGGATATTGGAGATATGGGGATATTATTGAGTAGAAATTCATTTTTCCACTAGTTATGGATATGAATTTCAATGTTTCACATTCACTCAATAGATGAGTTGTCCTAGTACTGTGAGTTCCATTACATACCAAATGAATAGGTATATGATTAATGATAATTCATGATACAAAAAAGGTTTTATTAATTAAATGACATATGAAGGGAGATTCCTGGTGTATTTTAAATGTTAATTCATATATAGGGGTTATGCATTGATAATACTTCCATGAATGAGAAGAATAATCAATTAATTTAATTAGAAGGTGATCCCAAGATTGATGAGATAAAAGCTTGTATGATATAGAGAGTTCATAAATGGTTTTATAAGTTTTTTCAACATGAAACAGCTCATATAGAATATTATTTAAATATGGTTTGAAAATAAACGGGTCGCCATTAAAATACTTATGTGAAGTAAAATGATAAAGTGGTTATAAAGTTTGTAAATATTCCTAATTATCTTTACTTATTAGAGATGAGCAGAGTTCTATTGTGAAAATTATGAAATATGGTATGAAGCCTAGATAATTTGATGATATTTCATAGGGAATCATGGTTTGACGTTTTCATGAGGAATAAGGTTTCCCTATTTGATGAAGAGATACGTTATAAATCGACCATAGTTTCATGGAATAGTTAATAAACATCATGGACAATTATTGGTATTTTTAGGAATGGGATGTGAAAAGCTCCAAAGGAGAGAAGACTGTGTAATGTGGGGTCGTCTATTGTGTTTTTCTTGAGTATTGACGATAAAAAATGTCCTTTGATGGGGATAACACTATATGTAATATATGTTCATGGTTCGTGTTCTGAATGGGGTCTAAAAACATTGGATGTTCAGTGTTAATGGATACAATGCAGATGTGTTTTCAGATTTGTATTAGTTATTAGATACATTGAACTAAGTTATGTGTTATGAATAAAAACACAAAAATAAGGGTATCAATCATTTGTGAATTTGGTTAAGATCTTTTGTTCAGTTACTGACATCTACTATATGTGGTTTAATAGTCAGGTATTACTGGCATTTTTATTTTATGAAATAATTTGTTAGATTGTTTGGGTCTATATAATGTTAGTTCTCGTAGGTAGAAAACTTACACATGAAATAAGATAATGACTTGTGTTATAATTTTCATCATAATTGTGATGCTATAAATTCTGAAAAAATGTTTGAGTGACATGTTGGTGTTACACTGGGTGAGATATGGTCTGCTATCACCCTGTAAAATCATCTAACAGGGTATTACATCATAAATTTGGATTTAAAAAATTATAATGGAAGTGGAAAATCATTATAGACACAGTGGAGATATCCAAAATTGTAATTAATAGGATGGTAAGGTGTTGATGACTGTAAAAATTATTGGTGTAATATTGGAATGACCATAACTAGTGGGAAGATTAGGATCTTAGCCATGAATCAAGTCTTATTGATAGGTTAAGTTCATGAAAGATGAATGAGGAAAATACTCAGGGTCAAACAAAATATGGTGATGAGTTCATACAAACCAAGTGTATATTTTTATATTATATTACTTAATTTTTCTAAAAACTGGAGTTGTTATAAAATTTTTCAGTTAATAAAAAATTTAGATTAAAATGTAAATTTTAAATTCATTGGGGCTATTATGTTTGGTTTTATATTCTTAAATGATGATTTGGTCTGAGAATTAATTAATATATGTGTATTATGACATGGTAGTGGTGTTAGGATGTTGAAATTTTTTAAGTAATAATGTCTTATTAATTAGAAAGATTAAAAGATAGATTTCTACTATTTTAATATAGGTGGTTAGTATAGAGAGGTAATCTTGTTGTGGGAATCGAAGGGGAGGTCATAAGAATGTTTTATTATATTGGTTTTGTTTCTATATTCAGAATTATCTTATGAATAAAACCATGTGCATGAATGTTTCACTAAGTATACATCCATTTTTAGATCAAGGGGTATAATAAAATATATTACCAATGGAATTATTAATATTACATATGGGAAGAATCATGTCACATAATAACAAAATATATTACCTAAGGTTTTCCATCTAGTTGAAATAATATATATATATATAAGAATATATTTCATATTGGGTAAATATATTATATTTCAATATTTTATTAAGTAAATATATTAGGCATGAAGTACTTTATTAAATTTTGATTAAAAATAATACTCAAGTTTTTTTAAGTAAATACCCATTGTATTTTTTAATATACTACATATTAATTTTTCACTATAAAGAAAAATACAATATAGGAAAAATATTATGTGAAAAATTGATATTTAAGGAAAAAATTATATATTAGAGGTTAAATGTGACACATGAAGGAAAATTTTATAAAATGTATTTTGGAATATGGAAGAAAACATTATATGAGGAAATAATATTGTGTATTTCTAAAAAAATATTATATATCATGTTTTTTGAAAACCAACTAGCATTACTATGTGATATTTATAACTATTAGATTATACAATATAAATATACATATATATATATATATATAATATGTATGTTTTTATATATATTATATAGAGGGTCCTAAGAAAAAATATCTTATATGTATTTTAGGGTTCCAAAGTTTTCCTAATTCTGAGTTTGATAAGATTTTCTAGATTATTCTAAAATTATAACAAACCAATTATATAATATAAAAGGGTTTCTAGGCCACTCAAAATACAATGAACATTCCAGGACACCCTCCCATTCTTTTCATAGACTCTAAATGGGATCCTGGATGATTCTTATTGGATTTCAGTGTTGTTTGTTATTGGTGATAGATAAAGGTAAATACATCACACAACATTGAATTTTTCTTTCTTTCTTCATTATTACATTACAATAGAATTTTTATGACTAAAACTAGGGTTTGATGTGAATTCCACTTAAATGTGTTCTTGACATCATGATATGATGGGGTTGTCATTCATCTTAGGAAGATATGATACAAAGGGAATGACTCTTCTTGGTTTTAAGAAGATAATGTAGGGTATGTCATTTAACTCTATTATTTAAGTATTTACATTGTTTTGGGATAGAATTTATGAATGTGTTAGAATTTGATATTGGTAATTGTTTTGTTAATAGACCAGATGGATTCCATGGGTGGGGAACACATTATTTCTTGTTTATTTAAGCCATATGAATTTTCTACTAAGAAATTATTTATTTATTCCCAATCTATTAATTAAAGAATAAGTATTTTTAAATATTAAAGTAATCATAATTATTTTATAATTGAATTTAAATTATGGATTTAGGTATTATATTTAGTTGAATATATCTTGGTGGACTTGGCCATGCCATTAAAATGGTGGTTGTTTCTTTCTTATAAATGGAATAAGTCCAAAGGATGTAGGGGTCTATAAACAACTCGATAATGTTTATACTATTTTTTATGTATCATATGGTATGATGTGTAACAAATTTTGTGTGATCAACATTAGAAATATAAATAAAATGTTCCTTTAAATTACCCTAGAATAAATAATGTTCATTGGAACATGAGAGACTCTTGAACAGTAGCCTGATACCATGTACACCAATGGATTGGTTAAAATATATTTTGAGAGATAAATTAACCCTATATATGTGTAAACATGAAGAGTAAAAAAATTACCAAGGAGTGTATGCCTTTAGTTCTCTTTGATGTGTGATCTACGATGGATTGGAAAGGTTGGGTTGAGGCTCAGACATTTGGAAACACTGGGATATCTTGAACTCTCTTAACATGATTGTGTGTGTGTGTGTGTGTGGAGTGAGTGTTTCTCCACCACTAGTATGTGTGTAGGTATGATTGAGGATTACATAGTATGGATTTGTGTCTGTGGTTTAGTGAACGAAATAACATATCTTGACTTTAAAAGAGAAATGGTATTTGGGTCATCTCATGGGTATCATGGAAACATGGAATTTCTTATGAGGATTTTGTTTCCATGATGTGATCAAGGTCCTACTAGGGAATGTTAACGCCTTTATATGAGGGGATTTGACACAAGACTAAGACTGAGTTAATGAAGCCCAATATGGTTGTTTAGACCTTGATGCAACTAAGGTGACCATTATGTGTATTCCAACCTTATAATGAACTGGTGTAGATTAATAAATGATAGGAAGTTAGATTATAAACATGTTTGTATATAAATATTGTAATTGGTTGTACACTTGAGTGTGTATCCTATATAATGTGTTTCAGTTTTGAAATATTTTTTGACCCTTGTATGACCGATATGTGACAATATTACTAGTGAGGATGAATTCCCTAAGAGGGTGATATTTTTGATAAGAGGGGTTTCTTTCACTCCACCCATTGGGTGGTGTATGTGATATAGAGGGTAGGAGAAACTACCCATTAGTTTGATATAGGAGATATATAGTGTGGGGCCCATTACCCCGGATAAAATATTTAATGTTATTGTGAGATTTGGTCCATTCCCACCATATAATATATAATGGTATTATGGTTGTAGCACCATTCCCATAAATATGATATGAAATATTTTTGGGGAAATACACCATTCCCCCAAATATAAGAACTGATTGTATTTTGGGGTTCAATTCCCTCTAATATGATATGTGGGAGTAATACAGGAAGTGTATGATTCCCCATAACATGATATATGAAATGTACTCCTGAAATTTTGTTTCCCCTAATATGATATATAGTGGTATTGTTAGAGGGGAACTATTCTCAATAGTAGGATATATGAGATATATAGTTCAAGATCTACTAACACTAATAGGATGAATGATGATATTTCAATAAGGGAAACAACTCCTTCCAATGATATAAGTGTCATTGTGACTTTCTCAAAGAAGCTCTGAAACTAGTCAATGTAAGTATGTCAATCCCAGGTGTCATTATTGAAATATAATATTGATGGTGATTTTTCAAGTATTGTTCCCAAATTAATTTATTTTAAACATATCATATTTTTAATACACTACTTATATAGGTTATGTTAAGTTTACCATTGGGGGTGGCCTATTATGTTTTACTGATATCCTGCTCAGGAAGCCTTGGTACTTTAATAACTGATCAGAACAAATGATCTGTATATACCTCAATGGTATTTGGTCAGAGATACCTAGAGGGGGGGGGGAAATCATGGTATAGAACTCATTCAAAAATTCAACACCATTAATTTTATAAGAACTACATGACTGATCATGAAATCATAACTATAACGATCTCCTCTTTTTCTATTATAGATTCATTGATTAGATTATCTTTTAACTTAACCATCCATTAATTAAACATTATTTATAGGATATTATCCCTTTTTTTATTGTATTTTGTAGAATATAAATAATAAATCACAAGGAAGACAATATGTTTTACATGATTTAATAGGATTGGATAATCCATGGAGCATACAATGAATAATGTATCAATTCAGTAAAATATTATATCTTGTTTCTTGTTGAATATGTCACTCCTTCTTGTGAAAAACACCTTTAATTAGGCTTATGGAATATGTATATGTCTATAGGATCACTTCCCTCACATTTATACCCACATTTAATAATGATAAAAAAATGATAACAAGTTATATCATATGATAGTAACAATATTGCACAATTTTTTAATATGCATCGTATGTAGATGTCGGTATCATTTATATCCTCTATATCCTTCATTGTTTATTAAAAACATCACCATGTTAGAAGCATAATAATTCCATGATATGTCATAGAATCACCTTAATCTTTTATTTTTACCTTGACTTTTGAAAATTTCAATCTCTCTAATTGTTTCTCTTCTTTTTTACACAACAATAATACCCCTTCCACCCTAAGATACAAATTTTTGGTATTCACTATGTCATGATCTTTTCCGGATCTTCTACAAGTAGTTATATAATCATTTGGATCATAATAGTATGGTTTTCATTAATTCACATTCATTCTCACTTCATGATATTTTTCTAGGTGTTTTACACATTTATTGTGACCATTTAGAGCCATTAAATTCCTCTGAAGGCCCTAAAATCTCAAATAATAACTACACTATTGAATTTAAAAAAATTCAGAAAACTTATCAATTATACTATGGTCATCCTCCTCTATAAATTAACTATAGTGAATCTCCTTCCACTGTTTCATAAAATGATATCTCAATCAAATATTTTGATATAAATAGCATCCCCTATGATGTAGGCTATTATAGACTAGATCCATAAATATCATGCATTTATCTTCATTATTTTTATCTCATGATCACAACATGATATCCTTAAACTCCATCAAACATAGAACTATTTATGGAATAGATATTTATACTATGATGTAATCTTCAATTCAGCACAATGTAGTTTCCCAAGTAAATTTTATTACCCTTATACGGGTCAATTAGTTGTTACCTCTGCATATATTTCAATTTACCATTATACAAGTTGTAATATAACATTAAAAATCCTACAAAACACAGTTTACTTTATTTGGAACCTTGATTACCCTTACACTATTCATATAAATTCATCCAATACATTAAATAAATACATTACAATGTATTTTAAACATTTATATAGGATTAACATTATGCCAAACAATCTATTATATGATAAAAACTCCTCCATGACGTGTTCCCTTATTCAACGACAATAACCGAACATGATGTTGTACCATATAAGAATTTCCTTCAGAATTACACTATTCTTTCAATACGCATATTCTATTTAGTCGATTTATTAAATACCTTAAATACCTATTTTTCCTAGTGCATCATGTTCCTCCCCATGTGTTCTATAATCCTAAATAGTGTCACTATGTTTATTGACCTTCCATGCACACACACCATTGTCGGCCCATGTTGGTGGTCACCTACACTCCTTCCTTCATATGGGGATACCTCTTTTCTAATCTAAAGACCTATTTAGTGACATACTTCCTAGATGTACCTCACCTTTGTAGGATCGAATATATAAAAATGAGATGCTAAGATACAATAGGGGGTGAATTGTGTACTTTAAAAATCCCTAAGGAAATTTTTCATAACCAAAATTCAAAACACCTCTAAGCTCTAATAACTATCTTGATTCCGGAAAAGTGATTCCAGAAATGAAACTTAATAAAAGTTTACAACAACTAAGATTCTACCTTAAAGCATATAGAATCCTGTATAATCAGAGTACAAGTCTAAGGATGTATAAGAATATTATGCTTTCCTCAAAAACTAAAATATAGCGTAAAACAAAAGGGAAATACTAAAAGTAACAAGTATTAACTCTTTTAACCAAAAGAGAAGGGTATCCAACAACCCTGGATAAAAGGTCCCTTGATTTATACTTTCAAGAAATTCTGTCTTACCCAAACCCAGGTAAGCCCTCAATCTAAATATTGTTATCTGTCTTGCTATCCATGCAAGACCTCGATTTGTAAGGAAATCGGAACCTCTGACTTCACAAACCGAAGTCTATCATTTCAAGGAAATCACACCTCTTCATAAAGCAAATCTACATGAAGCAAAGTTTGAACATGATGTTCAAACTTTCTGCATGATTCATGAGAGTTTATAAGAGCCTCTCTCTCTAGAAAACACTTCTAAAAGTTCTGAGCTTCAAAAAATCCAAAAGTACCAAAAGTAAAAAAGTTCCAAATGTTATGATCTCGTTCAAATGAGTTCTTATTTATAGGCACAACTCCAACGGTCGGCTCCCTCCTCCAGTGGTCATATTTTTCCTTGAATTTCGGAGGGACCTGTACATGTGTTACTCAAACAACAGTTAGTTAGTAACTAAAAGCACGACATCATTTTATACAAGTTTAAGAAAAAAATATGGTTACATAACTAAAATACAATATTCGGAATGTAAGAAAATTAAATATAGGAGTCTAACCAAAAATGAATTTGGAGTCTATAATACAAGGATATTTGAATTCTGTTTTCTAGGAATTCAGATCTTGAACTTTATTGAAATCCGGAGTCTGAATTTCAATGAAATTCAGAATTTGGATTTACAAGAATTTGGAACCAGAACTTACAAAGTTCGAAGTCAGAGTTCATGATAATTCGGAGTCAGAACTCATAAGAGTTCAGAGTCTGTGTTCAGAGAACTCGGAGTTAGAACACGTAAGAGTTCTTAACCAGAATTTTTATTCATAATTCCAAGTCAGAACTTGGAAGAGTTCGTAACTAGAATTCATAATCAGAATTCGGAGTTAGAACCCATAAGAGTTTGTAACCAGAATTTGTAATCAGAATTTGGAGTCAGAACTTAGAAGAGTTTGTAACCAGAATTCGTAATCATAATTCGGAGTCAGAACTTAGAAGAGTTCATAACCATAATTCGTAATCAGAATTCGGAGTCAGAACTCAGAAGAGTTCATAACCAGAATTCTTAATCATAATTTAGATTCAGAACTCAGAAGAGTTCGTTACCAGAATTCGTAATCAGAATTCGGATCCTAAGACAGAATGCTTCCTATCTAGTTATTTATAAGATTCTGAGGTTTTGGTTACACACCGGATTTTACACTTAGGAAAATTATGATATGAACAATGAAAACATGGTAAGGATAAATTTCCTTGGTGAAGGAAATTTTTCCTTATATAAGTAAAACACAGGGTAAAAAGATATTTTCCTTGAGATAAGGAGTTTGTGATTTTCAAAACAAGAAGGAATGGTAAAGTTATAAGGGAACCTTATTAACTTAAAAATCTCCCCCAAGTATGAAGTAATGGAAAATTAATAAGGAAAACCTTATTGAATCAACAATATCCCCCTTTTTGTAAAGCACAAACATCCTTACGAAAAAGAATATAATGGCTTAGAAATTTTTTTTCTAGATTTTGAAATAAAACTTATCTCCCTTTTCACATTGGAAAAGATGAATACGACTAAATCCCCTTTAGTCTTTGGAACACTAAGGATCATATTCTAGATTTCTTTAATGATATTTTTCATTATCTTGAGTATGGAAATCTCTGTAAGAAAACTCCCCCTTACATAAACTCCCCCTTACTTAGGGATATTTCTTTTTTACTTAGAATTATTTTTCATTCTCCCCCTTTGTGATATTCAAAAAGAGTTTTAAGGAATGTAAAAAAAATATAGTACCTGAAATATTAGTACAAACATCCAAACCAAAAATGAGCAGTCCACAATTTTATTAAGATTGGAAGAATTTGTACACGAAAAGAAAATACTACTAAAGATTGGATTTATTTTCCTTCCTTTTCCTTGGGTATGAATTTCTTCATAATTGTTTTAAGCTTCTTTATCTCCTTGTGATCTTCCTCTGGTTGCTTCACAAAGGATTTGATCCTAACATACTGACCCTTCAGAGCCTCTGCCTGAACCTTCAATAAGTCATCTTGCTTCACTAGATTTTCTTCAATCACGATCTAGAGATCCCTTTCTCTCTTCCAGATTTGAGAAACAGAGTTCAGCTTCCCATTCAGATCCTTGACCTTCTAAATCTGAGTATTCTTCTCAAGATTTAGCTTTTCCTCAAAGCTATTTGTGAGATCCTTGATTTTTATATCTTGTGTATCAAAAGTTTCCTTAAAATCATATTGAAACACATCAAGATCTCTCAAATCTTCAACTATATTCTTTGACCAGCTGACCACTTTTTTACAAGATTTTCTGTGGGCATCATAGTTGATAAGGAAGTTCTTGTAATCAGACTCAATCTTTACACACCTATCCATCACCATGGATACAGAATCAGATTTTTTATTCAAGCTATGTTGGAGAATATAGAATCTGGAGTCAATTGTTGGAAAGATTATAATGGTGTCAACAAGATTCTTTAGAGATTGAATTACAAAATCAGGGCCCAGAGCTGAGGATTCTGAATCTGACACTTTTCTTGGTGATGGTTCTTCCTCTAGCTCGACAAGCTTCCTCTTAGAAGATCCACTAGGTTCCTTCTTCCTTAAAACAACTTTGTTTGGTGTATCAACAACCACCTGTTTCACTTTATCGGTTCTCAGAACAGCTTCTTCATCTGGAGATTCATGCTCACTTTCAGACAACTAAACAATTTTATCTTACTCAATTATTTCCTTATTATATATTGCCATAATGTCATCAGGATGAATGAAGTCATTATTATAACTCTCTTCCTCAAATAATTTTTTCACATCCTCTTCATCCTTCTCATCAATTACAAGGGTTCTAAGTTTCGAAGATCCGTATTGAGAAGTCCAGATTGACAATTTTTCGGATGGACTTTCCTTATCAAGAAAGTCTTCAACTTTATTTATCAAATCAGTTATATCATCACTGCTTTTAGCATCTTGTACTTCTTCTACAGCTTCCTTTTCTTCAACAACCTTTTCAAGTACTTTTTTTGGAGTGAGAAATTTCTTACCTGGATTCTCAGGTAATGGTTCTACCAAGAATGATTTTGGTACCGGGATATTCTTGGACACTATCTCAGTATCCCTTAGAAGGAATTGAACAATCTCAGCCTCTAACATCTTCTTATTATGATTCTTTTCCTTGGCTTGCTTCTCAAGCTCTTTATCAGTCTTTTCTTTTAAATATTTGGCCTCTGTAGGATCCAAGACAAATTGTGGCTCTCCTTCCTTCCGATTATTTTTGTCTTCTCTCCATTTGGATACTACCTTATTCAGATAGGCTTTCTGGTTATTGGGCTTTGGAATTCTGGATTGAGTTTTTTTGGCATTAGGGGTTTTCTCTGTTTCTTCCACTTCCTTCAGTTTCCTTTTTTTCTTCCTTCTTGGATGGTTCAGCCTCTTCTTCATTATTCGGAACAACTTCTGCTTCCTCCTCTAGTAGATCGTAGAATTCTCCTGATTCCATAGAAAATCCAATATTTATTTTCTTCAAGGTATCATCACTTACTAACATAACTTTACAATTCCTTATCTTGGAACTGCAAGGGATTTTTAAGGACTCCAAGCACAAAACAATAAGCTTGGAAAGAATGGTCGGGTATATAAGAATCTGAGCTTTTAAGTTCCCATTCTTGATATTCTCTATCGTAATGAGAATATGATTTGTCAGATTGATCTTCCTTAGATTTACCAAAAAATTCAAGATATACATATCACTCTTCTTCAGTGTGTCTTTATCACCCTTCCTCGGAATGATAAACCCTTGAACCCATAATTCAAGGATCTAATTATTTGTAAAAAAATGAGCAATATTTATAGTCTTGACATTTGAAAGTCCAAGACACTCCATATCCTTCACTTTTACAAAATATCCTTGAACATCTGGCAGCTTGTGGGAACAGAACTCGGCTTCCCCTTCATAAGACAGCCCCACCAAGCTAGCAGCCTTGGTGTATTAAAGGTTATAGGTTTTTCCATAACTCTTGAATGAATAATTATCTCTCCCTTTTTCCTTAAAGAAACTAATCGACTCATAGAACTCAATAAGTAGATTCGGATACACCAAGTATTGATCTCCTGGCTTCAAAATGGAAACACTTTCCCATAAATTAATCTTGATGGTCTTGGAGATAATGGAGTCATACTTGTTGATAAAATTTGGATGCACTAGCCTTTCTCTGTATACTTACCACCCCGCAATCGGCTTGATAGAAGAAATCTCTTGAGAAGGAACTTCACCAGACATTCAGACTTGAGAAAACTACGAGAAGTTTCAAAATAACTTTTTTAGGAGGGCAGAGCTTCGACACACAATGGCTTGAAATCGATGTGGGAAAACCCTTTGGGGGTCCTTTATATAGGTGTTTTAAATGACGGTTCAACTTCCCATCACAATCCAATAGCTGAGAATTCTACATATCAGATCTGACTGTTGAAAAGATAGCCGCAAGGAAAATTTGGTAGGATCTGATATTTTGAGTTTTTTAAAAGAAAACATTTGGATTTAAGGAAACTAGAATCTGAGAAATTTTAAAAACAAAATAAACTTCCAACAAATAAAAGGTGATTACGAAAACTCAAGAAAGAATCATACCTTTCGGATTTTCAGGAGAATTGTTCGTATTGAGGAAAATTCTTCTTGAAGGACTTTAGATTCCAAAAAAAAAACTTGAGTACAAAAAAAACCGAGTACACATATCTTCATTACGAAAACCTTCATTCAGAAAATCTTCATTACGAAAGTCTTCATTATGAAAATGTTCATTACAAAAATTTTAGGCTATTAAAAAATAACAAATCTTCATTATGAAGAATTTTGAAAAACTATATTATGAAAAATATTGAAAACTTCTTTATGAAACATTTTGAAAACTTCATTAATAAAAATTTTGAAAAATTAGTTACGAAAAATTTTAAAAACATCATTACCAAATTTTTTGAAAACTTCATTAAGAAAAATTTTGAAAACTTCATTACGAAATTTTTTGAAAACTTCATTGCAAAAAATATGAAAAACTTCATTATGAAAAATATGAAAAACATCATTACTAAAAATATGAAAAACTTCATTATGAAAAATATGGAACAATTCATTAAGAAAAATATGAAAAACTTCATTATGAAAAATATGAAAAACTTCATTACAAAAAATATGAAAAACACCATTACGAAAAATATGAAAAAAACTTATGAACAAATGTACTCCCCTTATAAAAATAAGTTTATTACTGTAAGGAGATTGATTCCATAGGATTTTAACAAGGAAGATTACCTTATGGTTATCATTCCTAATTTCTATTTAGTGTATTCAAATCTATTGGAGGGTAAATATTTTGTGAAAATATCAGCAAGTTGATCTTGAATTATGATAAATTGAATAATGATATCTCCTTTTTGTGTGTGATCTCTAAGAAAGTGATGCCTAATATCAATGTGCTTTGAACGAGAGTGATGTGTAGGTTTTTTACTAAGGGAAATGACACTTTTATTATCACACAATTTTTTTTTTGTTAAAACTCATACCATAGTCTGTGAGTGTGTGTTTCTTCCATAACACTTGAGCACAACCACTTCCAGCTACTACATAATCAGTTTCAGCACTGGAAAGTGCTACTGAGTGTTGATTCTTGCATCAGCAAGAGACTAATGAATCTCCTAAGAAATGAAAAGTTCTGGATGTACTCTTTCTATCCATTCTACATCCACCAAAGTCAGCATCCAAAAATTTTTTTAAAACAAAATCATTTCCAGAATTATTAAAGAGTCTTAAATACATTGTTCCATTTAAGTAGCGAAAAATTATTTTCACTGCCTTTAAATGAGATTCCTTAGGATTGGATTGATATCTTGCACATAAGCATTCTGAAAACATTAATTCTGGACGAATAACTGTCAAGTAAAGTAAACTTCCTATCATACCACTAAAAGATTTTTGATATACTGGTTTCCCAGCTTCATCATGATCAAGTGTGTTTGAGGTACCAATGGGAGTACTTATACTTTTAGTGTTGTCATATCCATACTTTTTAAGAAGATATTTAATATACTTATGTTGGGATATATAGATTACTTCTGGTTTTTGAGAGATTTGAAAACCAAGGAAAAATGTTAACTCACCCATCATACTCATTTCAAACTCATATTTCATTAAATACGCAAAGTAATCAGTTAAAGATTACTGAGTTGAAACAAAAATAATGTCATCAACATAAATTTGAACAATAAAAACATTTTTCTTATCTTTATTTATAAAAAGTGTTGGATATTCATTTCCCTTGACATAGTTATTTTGAAGAAAAAATCATGTAAGTATATTATACCAAGCTCGAGGGGCTTTTTTAAGTCCATACAATGCTTTGGTAAGTCTAAAAACATGATCAGGATGTTTTGTATCTTCAAAACCAAGAGTTTGTTCAACAAAAACATCCTCTTGAACATAACCATTGAGGAAAGCACATTTCACATCCATTTAAAATAGTTTGAAATTAAAGAATGCTGCAAAGACAAGTAGGATATGAATGGATTCAATTCTAGATACTGGAGCATAGGTTTCCTCATAGTCTATTCCTTCGTATTCATTATAGCCTTCAGTAACTAATCTATCTTCATTTCTTAAAATGATTCCATTATCATCACACTTATTTATGAAGACCCATTTTACTCCAATAATAGAAGTTTCTTTAGGTCTTTTAACCAAGTTCTAGAAATTATTCCTTTCGAATTCATTTAGTTCATATTGCATGGCTTTAATACAATCATCACCACCTAAAGCTTTATCAATGATTTTTTGTTCTAATTGGGAAATAAATGATAGATGTTCTACTTCATTTCTTAAGGAACTTCTAGTCCTTACAAGTCGATTCACATCTCCAATGATACTATCACTGGGATGATTCTTTAGAAACAACTGATTTGGGGTTTGTAAAACCTGTTCATCAACATAGGGTAGGAAATATTCTGGGGTAAATGTTTCAGAAGTATCTTCTTGGACATTTTCCTTATCATAAGGATCTTCTAACAATGGTTGATAATCAGTTTTTCAAACCACATCCGAAGATGTTGGTTGGGGTTGTTTAAAGACAAAGGGATCAGTTTCATCAAAATTCACATGTAATGTGTCTTCAACAGTACAAGTGTTTTTGTTGAAAACTCTATAAGCCTTAGAAGTTGCAGAGTAGCCTAAGAATATTCCTTCATCATATTTTGGTGTGAATTTATGAAGATTATCTTTAGTATTCAGAATGAATACCTTGTAACCAAAAACCTTGAAGTAGGAAAGTATAGGTTTTCTACCATTCCATAACTCATAAGGAGTTTTATTAAGAAAAGGTCTAATTAAAAAATGATTTATAGTATAAAAAGAAGTACTTACAGCTTCAGCCCAAAAAAATTTTGGCTACAGAATATTCGCTCAATATGGTTCTTGTTATCTCTTAAAGAATTATATTTCTTCTTTCAACAACACCATTTTTTTGAGGAGTTCTAGGTGTTGAGAAGTTATGATTAATGCCTTTTCTACTACAAAAAGTTTCAAAATCTAAATTTTGAAATTCTCCACCATGATCACTATGAATAGTTTTCAATGGAATATTTTTCTCATTTTTAACTTGGTCTCTAAAAATTTTGAAATAAGAAAAATATTATGACTTCTTTACTAGAAAATATACCCATGTAAATCTAGTTTAATCATCAACCAAGAGAAATACATAATACTTGCCCCCAATGCTTCCAGTTTGTATAGGACCAAAGAGATCCATATGCACTAGCTGTAATTTATCAGTAGTTGAGACTTCACCGATTGATTTAAAACTTGATTTATGTTTCTTTCTGTATTGACAAGGGTCACAAACTTTTGAAGAATAAAATATAATCTCTGGTAGATCCTTAACTAGTCCTTTCTTAGAAAGTTTACATAGGTTACTAAGGTTAAAGAGTCCTAACCTTATATTCCACATCCAAGAATGATCTTCCATTGCACTAAGGCATGGTAGATCTTGGCCCTTAAGGTATTTTATGTTTAGTGTGTATAAATTCTCTTGCCTATGGGCAGAAAGAATAAACTCTTCCTTGGAATTGTTTACATAGCACTTATCATTCCTAAAATTCACAAGGTAACCTTCATCACACAATTGGCTTATACTAATGAGGTTTTTCTTAAGACCCTTAACGAATAAAATATTTGAAATCAATGTTTTTCCAAGAAGAATAATGTTACCTATACCAATAATTTCCCACTGAGCATTATCTCTGAAAGTTATTTTTCTTCCTTTCATCTTGATAATATTTTCAAAATAGTTTTTGTTACTAGTCATATGCCGGGAACCTCCACTATACATGTACCAAGTATTGCTGTTGGTACCTTCTTTATTTTCCTAAAAATAAGAGAGTTAGACTTTCCGAATCCAAAATTTCTTGGATCTGGAATTGTTAGATAACAAAATTTTGGGTATCCACGTTTGTTTAGAAAAATAATCTTTATGAAACCCAAGAGATTGAATATTATTCAAAGAAATTTTTTTCTTCTAATGCCCACCACTTTGACATTTAGTACAAAAAGGGGCTCTAGAAGGAATAAATTAGTTGTTTTTGAAAACAATTTTTCTATGAGTATAACCTAATCTAGTAGTGTTTCCTTGAAATTTAATTTTTGAATACATGTTGTCAAAATTTTCCTTACCATAGGTAAAGTTTTTAAGAAGTTTCTTAAGGATAAAAATTTCAGATTTTAGTCTGATGACTAAATTTTTATCCTCGGGAATTATTTCCTTAGAGTTATATTTTTCCTCAAAATCATTTATTTTTAAAATATCATTCTTAAGATCTTTTGAAATTTTTCTTTATTAGAATTTAAATCCTTAAGGTCTTTAGAAAGTTTTTCTAAATGCTCATCCTTATCTCTAAGATCTCTAGAGTGGTCTTAAATCTATTTTGTAAGATTTTCTTCCCTAGAATTTTCCTTATCTAATTTCTTATAAATTTTACAATTTCTTACTTCAAAAAACATGGAAAATCTAGATACTTCTTCATATGAAGGCGTTTCTTCATTATCTGAAGATGAATAATCTTCATTAGAAGTAATATCTCCATAATAGTAATTCTTATCAAGAGATAAATTTGGTAAAGCCTTGGAGGAGCATACCTTGGCCATAAGAAATGTATTAGGGAAAGAAGTAGTAATAATGAATCCAATATTTTTCTTTGGTGATGATTCATATTCAGAAGATTCACTTTCTAAAGAGTCTTCATAGCTAGCACTCCAAGTATCATTTTCTTTAAGACTTTTCTTGTGCTTCGAACGATAGAATTTCTTCTTCTTCCTTTCTGAATTCCTTTCCTTCTTTTCCTTATTTTTCAATAATGGGTACTCAGGTATGATATGACCTGTTATTATACATACATAACAAGTAACTTCCCCATCTTTCGTATCATTGTAGTCTCTCTTCTTGTACTTATTCTGATAGTTCTTTTGATCTACTATCTTGTTCATTCTCCGAGCAAGATTAGCCAATTCATTCTCAGACTTTTCTGTATCACTAGATTCTGACTGAATAATCACTTTCTTTGAATTTTATCGAGTTACTATTTCTGGGGTCTTGACTTTAAAATGTTTAGAAGTAGTTATCAAAACAAATCCTCCATTTCCATTCATCTTTTTAACATTTTCAGATTCTCTCTTCATTCTAGTCTCATGCTATAGATGAGTTCCAAACAACTCATCTAAGGAAATCTGGGTAACTTTCCTATTCTCATCAATTGTTGTCCTCTTGGACTCCCATTCATTTTCCAAGATGTCTATGATCTTATATACAAGGGCCTCATTATACAAACCGTTTTCTCCCATAGATTGTAAGATATTCACAATAGTCATAAACCTTTGATCTACTTGGCTTATGGGTTCTCCATAAGGAAAGTTAAAGCCATGGTATTCAGCTCTCGACATAGCTCTTCTTTTCTCTATAAAAACTACAAATAAAGTGACCTTTACCAAAAGAAAATTACTGACAGATAATATATCTATTGGTAAAAATGATTAATTTCAATAGATATTCAATTATGTTGATATTAACTATAGGTACCAACAATTAATTTTACCAACAGATATATTTGTTTATATTAGTAGTTTAATACCAAAAAATATTTTACTAACATTTAAATCTGTTTCTTTATAATGATAATACCAACAATTTATTTAAGGATAAATGAATCTATTGTTATTAGTTATTGTTACCAACACATATTTTACCATTAAAAAAACGTTACCAATAAATTATTCAATAATATAAAATATTTTACCAAAAATTGAATATATATTTATATATATATTACCCATTATAAGAATATTATTTTGATAATAAAAATTAATAATTAATTAAAATATCCATAATTTTGTAATTAATTAAAATATCCATAATCCTTTTAGAATATAATTTTTATTTAAATTCTTTACTTTTTTCTTTATATATATATATGATCTTATATATCTTGGTTAGTTATTTATTTCTACTATATATATATATATGAAAAAAAGAAAAAGACCTTAATATGCCTCCCCGATGTTCCCCGCCATTCCCCGTCATTCCTCGAGACGCCCTCCATGAACCTTACCTATCTGTTTCCTATCATCATTCCTCATGGTCAGCGTTCCTCACAACTAATGTTCCTCATAGCCAACGTTCCTCGCGAACCTCCCTATTCCCTACCTTCATCGCGCGTTCCTCCTCAATGAATATCGCCTCCATATTCCCTACCAACATCACCCTCAGACTTCATCACGTAGACCGCATCGATGAATACCCCCTCCCTATTCTTGGACGACATCGTGCAGACCTTCTTGATGAATACCCACTCCCTATTCTCAGCCGACGTCGCGCAGACCTCCTCTATGAATACTGCCTCCCTATTCTCAACCGACACCCTCACACAAAATCCCCTTATGGGGGGAAGGGTGAAATAGAGGTGAAATTAGTCACCATTGGTCAATAGGCTCTATGGTAGTGATGAAGGTTAGACCAATCTCTGGTAAAGGGGTCTTGATCTGTTATTTATTCTGCTTCGTTAGTTCTTGATTTTTATACCTGCTTTATTTTCTTGATGTTTATTATATAAAATGACTGATCATATTCAATTTCCTTTCAATTTGGGTTTATTGTGGGATCTCTGTTCAGTGAGAATGTGTCCTATGAATACTTTGTGTGGTTCTTTTAGGATTATATTTTTCCTTCACACTACTTGTACTTTTATTCTTTCATAGTTAATGCTGTAACGATCCTACCACGTGCATATAGACAATTTTCCAAAGAACATAAATCCTTCGGTCTATTTACTACATTATATGTTTTTTTTTACTTTGAATTATGGAAATATTATTTTAAAAACTATAATAACATATACATGGAAGAAAATATCAACAATATAATTTCATTCCCTCTTACATGTTTTCTTATCTTATTGGAAGGTGGTGTGGGATCTTCATTCTGGTTCCCTCTTTTTATGAGATTGTTCTCTTTTCGCATCTTTACATACTTGATTGTGAATGTGGAAGAGGGGTAGGGATGGGTTGGGATGGTAAGTGTTGTTTGGAATCCATCTCTTTATCTATTTTTTTTGGAACCCATCTCTTAAATCTATGGTTATGTACATTGAATTCAGTAGGAGATTGATTGTTTGCATCAATAATATGTTAATAATTTCTCACTGAGACAACTTATGTTAGCTAATTTTGGATGCTTAGGGGATGTTCCTTTGTTTTTTGAATCACCATTTTGACATCCCATCTAGAAGGGATAGAAGTAAAACACAATGTTATCACTACGGGAAAAATGGGTATTTGCGACGGGTTATTTGCGACGGGAATAAATCCCGTCGCAAATAGTCCAGTTAAAAACTTATTTGCGACGGGGGTATTTACCCGTCGCAAATAATTAGGCTTTTACGACGAGATTGCTTTCCCCGTCGCAAATAGTTTTCCCGCGATGCGCGTCAAATCGCGGGAAAACTATTTGCGACGAGAATATTTTCCCGTCGCAAATAACCGGCGGCGGTAAAAGGTATTTGCGACGGGAATATTCCCCCGTCGCAAATAGTATGTCGGCAGGTGGTTATTTGCGACGGGACCCGTCGCAAATAACTATTTAACCGTTGACCGTAATAAATCTTTGCTAAGGTATTTGCGACGGGTACCGTCGCAAATAACACTATTTGCGACGGGAATCCCGTCGCAAATGGACCCGTCGCAAATAATCTGACCTATAAATACCCCCATCCGTTTTTTTCAAATCATTCTCATTCTCTATCTTCTCCTGCTCTCAAACTTTTGTTTCTAAAGTTGAGTTTTTCTTCAGTTTAATTTTTTTCTCCGGAGCTGATATTAAAGTTTTGAAGAACGATCAGAGCAGATCAATTTTCAAGGTATTTATGTTCATTTTAATTTAATATTTATTTTTAATTTTTTATTAGTTTCAATTATTCTTAATTAGTTGTAATTTAATTATGTTTACATTGTTTTTTTACTTAATAAATTTAAATTATTAGTATTGTTCATAGTTAATGGTAATTAGGAATAATTAGTAATAATTTTTAATAATTAAGAATAAATATTAATAATTAGTAATAAATACCAATAATTAGGAATAATAACATTATTACATTATTAGTATATTTTATTATTAATATTAAAATAATATAATTTTATATATATATACAATTCTCTTTTCATCTGTGTGTTTACTGTATTCACATGTATTATTTATATGTGGAGATAGAAAACGCACAGATGAAAGGAGAATTGTATATAAATCAGAAAATTATATTATTTTAATATTAATAATAAAATATACTAATAATGTTATTATTTGTAATTATTGGTAATTATTCCTAATTATTCGTAATTATTCATTTAATTACTAATAATTAGGAACAATTATCAATAATTATTAATAATTAAGAATAATTAGTAATAATTAGTAATAATTACCAATAATTAGTAATAATTAGTAATAATTAGTAATAATTATCAATAATTAGTAATAATTAGTAATAATTATCAATAAGTAGTAATAATTACCAATAAGTAGTAATAATTACCAATAATTTGGAATAATTACCAATAATTAACAATAATTAGTAATTATTAGTAATAATTAGTAATAATTACCAATAATTACCAATAATTAGTAATAATTACCAATAATTACCAATAATTACCAATAATTAGTAATAATTACCAATAATTACCAATAATTACCAATAATTGCCAATAATTACCAATAATTAGGAATAATTTGAAATAATTTGAAATAATTAGGAATAATTAGGAATAATTAGGAATAATTAGGAATAATTAGGAATAATTAGGAATAATTAGTAATAATTAGTAATAATTAGTAATAATTTGTAATAATTAGTAATAATTATTTATAATTAGTAATAATTAGGAATAATTAGGAATAATTAGGAATAATTAGTAATAATTAGGAATAATTAGTAATAATTAGGAATAATTAGGAATAATTAGTAATAATTAGGAATAATTAGGAATAATTAGGAATAATTAGTAATAATTAGGAATAAGTAATACTTACCAATAATTTGGAATAATTACCAATAATTAACAATAATTTGTAATAATTTGTAATAATTACCAATAATTACCAATAATTAGTAATAATTAGTAATAATTACCAATAATTACCAATAATTATCAATAATTACCAATAATTAACAATAATTAACAATAATTACCAATAATTACCAACAATTAGGAATAATTTGGAATAATTAGGAATAATTAGGAATAATTAGTAATAATTAGTAATAATTAGGAATAATTAGGAATAATTAGTAATAATTAGGAATAATTAGGAATAATTAGGAATAATTAGGAATAATTAGGAATAATTAGGAATAATTAGGAATAATTAGGAATAATTAGTAATAATTAGGAATAATTAGGAATAATTAGGAATAATTAGGAATAATTAGGAATAATTAGGAATAATTATTTATAATTATTTATAATTATTTATAATTATTTATAATTAGTAATAATTAGTAATAATTAGTAATAATTAGGAATAATTAGGAATAATTAGGAATAATTATGAATAATTAGGAATAATTAGGAATTATTAGGAATAATTAGGAATAATTACCAATAATTAGCAATAATTACCAATAATTACCAATAATTAACAATAATTACCAATAATTAGCAATAATTAGCAATAATTAGCATTAATTAGTATTAATTTGCAATAATTAGTAATAATTTGCAATAATTAGTAATAATTTGCAATAATTAGTAATAATTAGTAATAAATACCTAAAATTAAGAAAAATTAGAAAAAATTAGGAAAAATTAGGAAAAATTAGGAAAAATTAGGAAAAATTAGGAAAAATTAGGAAAAATTACCAATAATTAGGAAAAATTATCAATAATTAGTAATAATTACCAATAATTAGTATTAATTACCAATAATTAGTATTAGTTACCAATAATTAGTAATAATTACCTATAATTAGTAATAATTAGGAATAATTACCAATAATTAGTAATAATTACCAATAATTAACAATAATTAGTAATAATTAACAATAATTAGTAATAATTACCAAAAATTAGTAATAATTAACAATACTTACCAATAATTACCAATAATTGCCAATAATTACCAATAATTGCCAATAATTACCAATAATTAGTAATAATTACGAATAATTAGTAATAATTACGAATAATTAGTAATAATTACGAATAATTAGTAATAATTACGAATAATTAGTAATAATTACCAATAATTAGTAATAATTACCAATAATTAGTAATAATTACCAATAATTAGTAATAATTACCAATAATTAGTAATAATTACCAATAATTAGTAATAATTACCAATAATTATCAATAATTACTAATAATTAGCAATAATTACTAATAATTAGCAATAATTAATAATAATTAGCAATAATTAGTAATAATTAGCAATAATTAGTAATAATTAGCAACAATTACTAATAATTAGTAATAATTAGTAATAATTAGGAATAATTAGGAATAATTAGGAATAATTAGGAATAATTAGGAATAATTAGTAATAATTAGGAATAATTAGTAATAATTAGGAATAATTAGGAATAATTAGTAATAATTAGGAATAATTATGAATAATTAGGAATAATTATTTATAATTATTTATAATTAGTAATAATTAGTAATAATTAGGAATAATTAGGAATAATTAGGAATAATTAGTAATAATTAGGAATAATTAGTAATAATTAGGAATAATTAGGAATAATTAGGAATAATTAGGAATAATTAGTAATAATTAGGAATAATTAGGAATAATTAGTAATAATTAGGAATAATTAGGAATAATTAGGAATAATTAGGAATAATTATTTATAATTATTTATAATTATTTATAATTATTAATAATTAGTAATAATTAGGAATAATTAGGAATAATTAGGAATAATTAGGAATAATTAGGAATAATTAGGAATAATTAGGAATAATTAGGAATAATTACCAATAATTACCAATAATTAGAAATAATTAGTAATAACATCATTACATTATTTGTATATTTTATTATTAATATTAAAATAATATAATTTTCTATATTATATACAATTCTTTTTTTTCTGTGTGTTTTCTGTCTCCTCATGTAATATTGGCATTCTTTTTCAAAATTATCAACCTACTCGCCAATGGAGAGGTGAAAGTGAATGCCAATATTACATGTGGAGACAGAATTTTAAACACACAGATGAAAGGAGAATTGTATATAATATAAAAAATTATATTATTTTAATATTAATAATAAAATATACTAATAATGTAATGATGTTATTATTATATAATTAATATTTATGAAAAAAATTATATTAGTATTATTAAAAAAAATAAAAAATCAATATAATATTAAAATTATCAATATTTGTAACAGGTTTTGCTTTATTCTCAATATATTCAATCCTTGCTTGAGTGTTTTTTCTAACAAATTATTCAAAACCAGTAATGCTTTTATATTTTATAGAAAAATATGGAACAACGAGGTCGTCAATAGTCATTATTAGATGGTCGCATATGGATAAATCAACGTAGAAATCCAAATGGTTCTGGTTTAAATCCAGTATATATAGAGGGTGTGGAGATTTTTTTATCATTTGCGGCATCAAATCCAGAATTTGTTTCAAAAGGAAAAATAAAATGCCCTTGTAGAAAATGTGCATTGAGAACGTTTGACACGTTTGACAAAGTGGGGGAACATATCTTGCGTTTTGGTTTTCAAGCAGATTATGTTTTTTGGTATCAACACGGTGAACGCAGTTCCAGAGCAGGTGATACCAACTTGATTCCGGATCCATCCTAGTTTCAAGATTTAGTACATGATGTTGCAGGTTCATCTGTTCAACATACAGAAACTCCGGCTGATATAGCTTCAAATCCTGAGTTGGGACCGTCTGAATTTTATGAGTTGTTGAAGTCTGCTGAGGATGCATTATATCCTGGCTGCAAGATGAGCAAATTAGAAGCAGTTGCAAAATTTATGGCTATCAAATCAGATAACGGAATGTCAAACACCTGTTTTGACCAGATATTTTCTTTGCTGAAAACACTGTTACCCGAAGGAAATGTTTTACCTGCAAATTACTATTAAAGTAAGAGGTTGGTTCGAAATTTGGGACTTACTTGTCAGAAGATTCATGCATGTTCAAATGACTGCATTTTATATTCTGGGGAAAATGAGTCGTTGGATAGTTGTCCCACATGTGGGCAACTGAGATATAAAGAAGGACAACACGGGAAGTTTGGTTTGATTCCTGTAAAACAGTTGAGATATTTTCCGCTTACATCCAGACTTCAGCGTTTATTCATGTCTAAGAATACAGCGACAATGATGTCATGGCATAAAGAGAATATTTCAACCGATAAAAGCTTGAATCATCCAGCCGATGGTGAGTCATGGAAACATTTTGATAGAGTGCATCCATCCTTTGCTTTAGAAGCTAGAAATGTTCGACTGGGCCTTTCCACTGATGGTTTCTGTCCGTTTGGATCTTATGGTAGTCAATATTCATGTTGACATGTTTTTTTAACTCCGTACAATTTACCTCCATGGATGTTGATGAAGGAGCCATATATCTTTTTGACTTTACTAATTCCAGGACATCCGAAGAAAAATATTGATGTTTATTTGAAGCCATTGATTGATGAATTAAATTTATTGTGGAGTACTGGTGTCAGTACATATGATGTTGCAACGAAACAGAATTTCATACTGAGAGCAGCATTGATGTGGACAATAAATGACTTCCCGGCTTATGGGATGTTATCTGGCTGGAGTACACATGGTCAGAAATCATGTCCTTACTTTATGCGAGAGAACAAAGCATTTATGCTCATTCATGGAAAGAAACCTTGTTATTTTGACTATCATCGCAGATTTCTTCCAGCTGATCATCCTTTTCGCAGAAACAGATCTCATTTCAGAAAAGGAACAGTTGAAATGGATGGACCTCCAAAAATGCTATCAGGTTCAGAGTTAAAATCAGTTGTATTTTCATTACCTCCCATCACTTTTGGTCCCACAATAAACCAACAGAAAATTTCTGGTTTTGGGAAAGAACACAATTGGATTAAACGTAGCATATTTTGGGATTTGCCATATTGGTCTGATTTGTTGGTCCGCCACATGTTAGATGTCATGCATATTGAGAAGAACTGTTTTGATAATTTGTTTCATACAGTTTTGGATACGCCAGGAAAGAGCAAAGACAATGTAAATGCACGTTTAGATCTTGCCCAAATTTGCAGGCGTCCAGAATTGGAACTATTTGAGAATGTCAGAACAGAAAGGTTACTGAAACCAAAAGCAGCTTATACACTGTCTAAAGAAAACCGTTTATTATTTTGTCAGTGGATTGCAGATTTGAGACTTCCAGATGGATGTGCTTCCAATTTGGGTAGATGTGTAAAGAATGGTCATATTACTGGATTAAAAAGTCATGATTGTCATGTTATAATGGAGAGACTTCTACCCATTGGATTAAGAGGTCTGTTGAATTCAGCGATTTGGGATTCCATAACAGACATGTCTCATTTTTTTCTGGAAATTTGTGCGGCTACGGCAGATTATGATGCTCTAGGAAAACTTGAAAAAGATGTTGTTGTAATTATATGTAAACTGGAAAAAATATTTCCGCCGTCTTTCTTCGACTCAATGGAACATTTGATGTTACATTTTCCATATGAAGCCAAATGTGGAGGTCTGGTACAGTTTCGATGGATGTACCCATTTGAAAGATGCATGCAAAAATTGAAAAGAAAAGTACGTAACAAAGCATCTGTTGAAGGATCTATTGCATAATCTTATTTGCAAGAGGAAATATCTTTTTTCTGCTCCCATTATTTTGAATCTGAGTATCCTTTAAAACACAACCGAATGGGACGGAACGAGAGGAATATTGATGAAATCGACAATCAATTATCTATTTTCAACCAGTCAGAGCTTGGTTTTGGTGGAGTTTATGAACGATGGCTTTCAGATGATGAACATCAGAGAGCTCATACGTATGTTCTGCTCAACTGTGAAGAGATGACATCAGTTGTACTGTAAGTGTTTATATCACTTATTCTATCATTTATGTTACAATAAATAACTTTGGTTTTTATAGGTTGTATGATAATCATATCAAGAAACAAATTCCACAAATTACAGCAGCTGCTCTCGAAGAACGTCGACTGAAAAATTTCTCTCAGTGGCTTCAAAAACTGGTAACATAAATTCTTTATCTTTTAGCAACTCATTCAATGTATAGTTTACTATATTGATAATTATTTCACAAATTTTCAGGTGTCTCGACATGCTGATAAAATTGACAAACGGCTGTGTGTATTGAGTAACCCACCTTCCAAACTTGTTAAAAATTATAATGCATATGTGGTGAATGGATTTCGATTCCACACACATGCATATGGGGAATCGAAAAAAACAATGAACAGTGGAGTTAGCTTGAGAGGATCTCATCATCGAGAAAATGAAGTTGACTTTTATGGCATACTTGATGAAATCATTGAACTCTGTTATCTTGGACAAAATTACATAACCATGTTCAAATGTCAGTGGTTGGATACAGAGAGAGGCGTGCGTGTTCATCCGACTCATGGAATCATCGATATTAAATGTAAAAGTGTTCTCGCAGTAAATGAACCATTCTTATTGGCTCAACAGGCATATCAAGTTTATTATGCAAAGTACTGTGCAACATCAAGAGACTTGACTGATTGGTGGAGTGTAATAAAAATCAAAATTCGAGACAATCAGTTTAGTCAAAGTGAATGTGCTTTCACTGATGTGCAAAGAATTGAAGTTTTTCAAGAGAGTACTCAAAATCAATCTTTTTTACAAAGAGACATGAGTATCGATGAAGACACCCCACATTTAAGAGTCGGTGATGACGATGATGTTAATGATGTCACATATGAATTTGAAACGGTAAGAGATGAAGCAACTGTAACTCGAATGGATATCGATGATGTTGAGGAGGAATATGAAGATGACATTGACATATATGAAGATGATGATGAAGATGAACACTGATAGCATTTCATGGTATTTATATACAATCATAATATGTATATATGTATATATAATAGTAATTATCAATTATTTGCTAACATTAACATTTTCTGTTTCAGATGGACGACGCCACATTTCGTGAGTTGGCGGATGCTGACATGACTTTTGATGCGGATGAGTTGCTGACAGATGACCCTCAGCCTGCAGGCACTCCAGGGAGTACGCGGAGGGGGCGCGGTCTTGCACGATTGATGATTCCTGACCCCGTCCCCGAGCGACGTCCACGTCTTGGGTTTGATCCACGCACACGGAGGTGTGATAACCTGTGTGATAACCTGTGGATTTGACTAAGATTTCATTAATCTATTCACATAATAAATGTTTATTATTTTTTCAGTTTTCCGCATATAGCAGTCGGACAGGGCAGCGCTATTTTGCGCAACTATTTCTCTCAGCCGTGGACCACATGGGAGCAGATTCCCATTGATGTGCAGCAGGCCATGTTCGGCCATTGGTTGGTACGTACGTAAATAAATAATTTTTATTTTGAAAATTATTTCATTTCTAACTTGATATTTTGATTTATTTGTAGGGTTTATGGTATCCGATCGAGGAAACCATGTGTGACGCCATCCACGAGGCATGGGAGGTGGCCATGCGTGATCGCCTTCGTCAGTTTTTGCACAATTTAAGAAAAGCTGCGATGAAGAAAGCAGGAGTGTCAGATTTTGAGGAGTCATGTAGAGCACACCGACCAGAGTATATTTCATCCCATGTATGGGATGGATTATGTGCGCACTGGTTGAGTGGTGCCTTTCAGAGGAGATCATCGGTGGGGAGGCAGAATCGGGGGAGACAGGAGGTGACTCATCGAGCTGGGAGTCGTTCTTTTAGTACTCATAGACAACATCTGGTATGTACATTATTTATAAATATTTTATATAACTATAAATATTAACAGTTTATTTTTTATTCTTATAGGCTGTCGAGCACCCCGATATTACAGAGTACGACATATATCGGAGGATGTATAGTGATCCTGCTACTGGGGAGCTCAAAGGTGATCGTCAGCATCACATCATGGTCAGTATTATTTGTTTTCAAGTTTAAAAATTAACTGCATATAATATATTCACAATTTTAATTTTAAATTGCAACTATAGGAGTCATATGAGGCCGCAGCGGCATAGGCCCGGCCTGAGAGTCAGGCCGAGTCATCAGATCAGACCACTGCCCATCAGTTTGATGAGGCGGCATGGATGCAGGCCACCCAGTATGCCTTCGAGAAGGGCCGGGTAGTTGATATCGGCTCTCGACTGACTCCCGGAGATTATTATGGCAGTGCTGCGATGTCGGCGTCCAGCTCGAGAGGAGCTCGTGCATCTTCTTCTACACAGTATGAGGATCAGTTGCGATCTCAGACTGCACAGATAGAGAGTCTCTGACAGGAGCAGGAGCAGATGCGTCAGCAGCATGAGGAGGAGCGTCGACGCCAGCAGCAGCTGTACGAGGAGCAGGCAAGTCGGTGGCAGCAGCAGCATCAGGAGCAGATGGAGTACATGCGCCGACTCACTCATGCTTTAGGGATGGAGTTTCCTCCACCACCATCTGCAGATCCCCCACCTCCCCCCCTCCCCCCCCTCCTTCAGATTAGAGTTTGTATTTCTGTTATAAAATTTGTGAAATCAAAATATTTTTTTTTCTATTCGTAGTTTCTGTCTCATTATAAAATATTAATAATATTATATTTTTAAATAACAATATTAATATGAATAATAATATTATTTATATTTTATAATATTAAATTATATATATATATTAAAATTTTATATATATATTAAAATTTTATAATATTATAATTTAATTCTTTTTTTGTAATACATGAATTATTTTAATATTTGAATGTAAAATAATTCTATTATTTTTATATTAATTAAAATAACTTATTAATATTTTTTTTTATTTATGAATTATAATTGTAATATTATTATATTAATTAAATCATTTATTAATATTCTATTATTTTTTATTTTTGAATTATAATTCTACTATTATTATAGTAATTAAAATAATTTATTATTTTCATTTATAAATTATAATTCTATTATTATATTAATTAAAATAATTTATTAATAATTTATTTTTTTTTATTTTTTTTATAGTATTTGCGACGGGATACTATGCCCGTCGCAAATACTAGTATTATTAATAGTTTTTTATTTTTTTTAAAAAAATAGTATTTGCGACGGGTCCCGTCGCAAATACTAGTATTATTAATTTTTTTTATTTTTTTTAAAAAATAGTTTTTGCGACGGAACCGTCGCAAAAGAGATTTGCGACGGGTCCCGTCGCAAAAGGTATTTGCGACGGGTCCCGTCGCAAAAACTATTTTAAAAGTTTTTTACAAAAATACGGAATACTATTTGCGACGGGGAGAATGTCCGTCGCAAAAAAAGGCTTTAGTGACGGGCCCGTCGCAAATAAGTGTAGTTGCGACGGCGTTTTCAGCAACAGGCTATTTGCGACGGGATCCCGTCGCAAATATCCCGTCGCAAATACCTGTTTTTCTAGTAGTGTATGGTTATTAAGGTATTCTTTTTTTGATTGATTAATATGTTTATTTATGTTGGAATTTTTAGGATCTAATTCCTAGGTGCTGTTAATTTGCCTGGAATTTGTAATGTTTCATTCTACTCTTTTTCTTGTACATAATTTTTTTACTTTTATCTTTTGCATTCATTTTTTCTATTGACTATTCTAGGGAGTAATAGATAGGCATTGTGATTCAATCCCTTTCTTTGGAATTTTAGGAGGCTTAGTTTGCTAAGTTCCATTGTGTTAAAAGTTATTTGGACTTTATATTATAGCTAAATATTTTGGCATTTCTTGAAATTTTGAACAGATCTGTTGAAATTTTATCTCTTTTCTTTTTTATATAACATTTTTGATGATCTGTTTAGATCTATTTGCATTACAGTGGTCAAAATCTTATGATTCTTTCAACAGTTATAAGCCTTTGACTAGTTACTAGGAGTTAAAAATCAATTAAACATTATGAATATTTTTATAAACTTTTTAATGATTTTATTAACCAATTATGAAAGTAAGTCATTCTTGTTTTTCAATGTTTGTATTTCTTGTAATTTTCAGAGTAAAGTTTTTGCGCTTTCTACGAAGAACAGGGTTTAGATTGTGCTGGATGATACTTATTGAAATATGTTTATATCACTTCCGATAGACATTTAAAAAAAAGTGATTTCTATTTTACCTTTATATTTAAACACTTATATCTGTGTTAGTTTTTTTAATAAGAAATCTATAAATTTTTTTATAAAATCTCCTATCGTAATTGATAAATTGTATAAGCACTTTTTTTAAAAGTATCTTTAAATTCAGTAAACCTTGTTCATACTTTTTTTAGAAATTTTTCTTCACAAATGATAACCATTATTTACTTTATTCTATAGCTAGATATGGATAAAGGGGTGTGGAATGTATATAGTGATCTACAACAATATTTAAAGGGACTATTGTAGATGGATCAAAGATAATTGAGCATGCCATGATGTTTTTAGGATTCCATTTAGGCCTTCATGTTTATATTCTATAAATTAATTATAAACCTATCTTTTAGATTTTGATTGATGTCCTAGCTAGTCTGATACATGTTACATGTCATCCTAACCAGGAGTCAAGTGATTGAGTTACCACAATCCCATTAGCCCAATAGTTTCTCGTAGCTACTCAATTTCCCCTCATTTCTATCACTTTTTTCCATTAGATATTGTAATCAAGAATAGAGTGAAAATAATATCTTAGCAAGAATGTTTGGACATAAAAAAAGATATTATATTTTATTTAAGTTGGCTCAGCCTCTTTTGGAGGTTCCATATATTGGGAATTTCTTATATCTTTTAAGATATTTTAGAGCAGGACCTAATTTTATGGGTTTGAGTTGAAGCAATAACATGTCTTCTCTCACAAGGCTTAAAAATCATATATATTTTTGACCAGAACTATTTGATTTATAAAGAATTGATGGTTTGGAAGTTTCCTCCCCTCCTCTTATCAGTAATATGTGACACTCTTAATGTCTTATGCATGATCGTGTCAATCATCTTAAAACATTAAAATCACTATGGATACTTGGAACTATCTATTTTTTACTTTAGATGTGTTCCCTTTGCTCTCTCCTGATACCACTTTTTTTGTTGAATTGAAGTTTTGAACATGTATTTAGGGTCTGTTTGACAACATTAATGAATCTAAAATCATTGAATGTTTTTTTTTTCTGGTTATGTTTTGATTCCTTAGGTTGTATAGAAACTATTTTCTATTTCTAACCATGTTGAATATCTAAATTTTTTTCTATTCTAAAACCCATTTTCTGTTTACTATTATAAAAAAATTTTATGATTATTTTAATCCTTTCTTGATGCAGCCCTCATTTATTTATTTTTTTAGATGATTCTTTGTGTTAAGAACATGCTCATTGGTTCCGAAAATGATAGGTATAAATATGTTGTGTCAATTCAAATGTTTTAGAATCTCATTCCCATGTTTTTTATCCAAGATTTAGATAAATCAATATGTAAAGATTCCTATTTCTATTTATATGAGAATTATACAAGCATTTGTCACTTATTTTTTCCACTATTTTGTGATTTTTTCATTGGTGTCATTATAATCATTTGGAATTCCTAGAATTTAGGAATCTATTTATGAATTAGTTCACCTTTATTGGTTTATATTTCTTATGAACTTGGTAACTTTCTATGTTTTGTAATTGTATTGTCATGTTTTTTACCATAATTTTAGGTGAATCAATCCATACAAATTCTTATCTATGTTTCTATGAGAATTATACAAGCATTACTTACTTGAATTTTCCACTGGTTTATGATTTGGTCACTATTACAATCACTTTGAATTCCAAGAATTTAGGAACACATTTTGGAATTAGTTTATGTTTATAGGTTTAGAGTCATAGAATCTTTACTTCCATTGTGCAAGGATGATAAACCTTTTTACCCTACACACCAGGTGTTCAAAGAGAAAGCTATAAGTTTAGGCATCAACTTCAACCGTCTAACCATGTTGAATATCTCAAAAAAATTATTATAAAACTCCTTTTCTATTTACTATTATAAATAAATTCTGTTATTATTCTTTTAATCTCAACTTATTGCTACCCTCATTTTGTTTATTGTTGAAGATGATTCTTTGTGTCAAGAACATGCTTATTGGTTCTGGAAATGACATGTGTAAATATTTTGTGTAAATTACAATGTTTTAGAATAATATTCTCATGTTTTAATTCTAGATTTTGATAAATCAAGCTATAAAAATTCCTATTTCTATTTATATGATAATTATGTAAGCATTTGTTACTTGTATTTTCCATAATTTTGTGATTTGTTCACTTGTGTCATTATAATCATTTGGAATTATCAGAATTTAGGAATCTATTTCTGAATTAGTTAACCTTTATTGGTTTATATTTCTTATGAACTTGGTAAATTCCTATGTTTTGGAATTGTATTCTCTTATTTTTGACCCTGATTTTAGGTGAATTAGTCTCTGTAGATTCTTGTTTATGTTTTTATGAGAATTATGCAAGCATTCCTTGAATTTTCCACTGGTTTGTGATTTGGTCAATGATGTTAAATTCATTTGGAATTCCTATAATTTAGGAATCCATTTTTGGAATTAGTTTATTTTTAATGGTTTAGAGCCATAGAATATTTAATTATTCCAATATTATCAGTTCATCAAAAATATTAACCATAAATTCATTATGATGTTCAATAGCTTCCATACCACTCTTCAAAGCTACACAATATTCCATTTTACCCTACACATCAGGTATTCAAAGAGAAATCTAGAAGTTTGGGCATCATATTCACCCCTATAGACGTGAGATTCATTATTAAAGGCTTCCAAGAGATAGACATGATGCATTAAAATTTTGAAAAAAAGGTGAGTTTTTTGTTTTAATCTTAGTTTTTATGAGCTTACACTTGTTTGGTTTCTTTTTTCTATGAACATCATGCATTGGATCTACCTAATTTATTAAGTACCAATTTGTGGGAGTTTTATCCTTTTCTAACTCCTTGAGTGTCGATAGGGGTGATGAAAAATGATCACTAGGAATTTTTTTATAATTCCATTTACTTTTATTTTGGTTTCAATTCATGAAAATATTTTGTGCTGATTTTTGGGTATGCTTTTTGGTTTTTCATGATGTAGATATTGTGGCTAAAGGGTGTGGAATAACAACGACTTGAGGTTTCTTGTTGTTATTGGAGCTAACTTGATTTGTTTCTTACTGGTATCGAAGTTAAATCATTTTTTGGTATGCTCTTTGGTTGTGTGTGGTGGAGATCATAGAGCTAAAATATCTGGTATTGCAGCTGCTTGAGGTTTCTTACTGGTGCTGGAGTTGGCTTGATGGTTCCGGGGCACGGATGGATCATTGGTGCAGTTGTGCTGAAGGTTATGGTATAGCTTGAGGTGAATCACTAGTCCTGAGGCATGGATGAGTCACTGGTGATGGAGCTGGCTCACTAGTACTGGATCATGGGTGGGTCTCGGACATGGATGAGTCGCTGGTACTTGGGGGGTGAGGATCTTGTTCAGGGTTGGATCCTACATTTTTGTATTGATTAATTTTGTATTAAATATCATTATTAATATAATTATTTTTTATTTCAAAGTTTTAACATTCATGTAAATCGTCTTTGGTTTAATAATTAAAATAGATGAATTATAAATAAAAAATTAATAAATATAATATAAAGTATTACTAGTGATAAAAATTTATAATTTTTATTCAAATGTAATTTATAAATAGATATTATATATAGGAAATATTATTACCAATAGAAAAATTTATCATACGAATATGTTGCTAAATACTTTAACCAACATATATATTATCTGTTGGTATTATTATAATTGTAACATAATTATTTTATCTGTCACAAAAACATTTAGCAACAGAGTTTTTACCAACAATTTAGTGACAGGGGAATATGTGTTGCTAAAACGTTTTACCAACAAAAAATATGTTTTTACCAACAGATATGTCCCTATTGGAAAAAGCAAAATATTTTGTAATGAACCTTAGATGTACCAAAATGTGTAACTTCAAGATTCTTCCAAATACTATTTTCAGCTTCACATGAGGATATTTGACTATAGATGTTCCTATTTATGGAACATAGCAATGCATTTCTGACTCTGAAGTTTTCTTGATATTCTGATTTTTCCTTATTAGTAAAATTTCTCGATTCCTTATCAAGAATTTTATAGTCTCCTATTAGCATTAGGTATTTATCAAGTCCAGTATTGATAAAAAAAGTCTTCATCCTATCTCTTCAGTACTCATAATCGTTTCCATAGAAAATAGGAGGCCTGGTAGGATTTAGATTTTCGATAGAACCATCATTTAAACCAGCCATCTTAAGGAAAATCTTGGCACACAAACTTGTTAGTAATATAATTTTGTAAACAAAAAAATATCCTATACAAGAAAAAAAACTAGAGTATCTCTAAGAAAAAATGAATCTAAACATTATGTGTCATAAAAAGTATGAATATGAAAAAGTATGAATCCGAAAAAGTATGAATCTGAAAAAGTATGAATCCGAAAAAGTATGAATCCGAAAATTCAATTCTGAAAGTAATAAGAAGAAGAATTATCTTCTAAATCTAGTCGTGATATTAATTCAGATCTAACAAAAACTTTGAAGCCAATTTATTTGAGAAAGAAAAACTTATATGTGAATATAAGTATTTTAGAGACCTCCTCTAATACCACTTGTAGGATCAAATATGTAAAAATGAGATGCTCAAATAAAATAGGGGGGGTGAATTGTATACTTTAAAAATACCTAAGTAAATTTTTCATAACTAAAATTCACGACACCTCTAACCTCTAATAACTTTCTTGATTCTGGAAAAGTGATTTTGGAAATGAAACTTAACAAAAGTTTACAACAACTAAGATTATACCTTAAATCATATTGAATCCTATATAATCATAATACAATTCTATGGAAGTATAAGAAGATTATACTTTCCTCAAAAACTAAAATATAGTGGAAAAAAAAATAGAAATACTACAAGTAACAAGTAGTAACTCTTTTAACCCAAAGAGAAGGGTATCTAACAACCCTGGATAAAAGGACCCTTGATTTATACTTTCAAAAATTATATCTTACCCAAACCTAGGTAAGCCCTAAATCTGAAGATTGGTATCTATCTTTCTATCCCCGCAAGCCCTCGATTTGTAAGGAAATCGGCAACTCTGACTTCACAACCCGAAGTCTATAATTTCAAAGAAATCACACCTCTTCACTAAGCAAATCAGCACGAAGCAAAGTTTGAACAAGACGTTCAAACTTTTTGCATGAAGCCTGAGAGTTTATAAGAGCCTCTCTCTCTAGAAAACACTTCTAAAAGTTCTAAGCTTCAAAAAGTCCAAAATATTCAAAAGTACAAAATTTCCAAAAGTTATGAGCTTGTTCAAATGAGATCCTATTTATAATCACAGGTCCAACGGTCGGCTCCCTCCTCCAACGATCATATTTTTTCATTAATTTCAGAGGGACCTGTACATGTGTCACTTAAACAACCGTTAGTTAGTAACTGAAAGAATTAAATCATTTTATACAAGTGTAAGCAAAAAATATGGTTACATAACTAAAATCCAATATTCAGAATGTAAGCAAATAAAAGTTCGGAGTATAACCAAAAATGAATCCTAAGTATATAATACAAGGATATTCGGATTCTTTTTTCTAGGAATTCAGAACCTGAACCTTATAGAATTATGGATTCTGAATTTCAAGGAAATTCAGAATCTGGATTTACAAGAATTCGGAACCAGAACTTAAAAAGCTCGGAGTCAGAGTTCAAGAGAATTAGGAGTCAAAACTCATAAGAGTTCAGAGTCTGTATTCAGAGAACTCGGAGTCAGAACTCGGAAGAGTTCGTAACCAGAATTCGTATTCAGAATTCAGAGTCATAACTTGGAAGAGTTCATAACTAGAATTCGTAATTAGAATTCGGATTCAGAACTCAGAAGAGTTCGTAACCAGAATTCGTAATCATAATTATGTGTCCGAACTCAGAAGAGTTCGTTACAAAAATTCTTAATCATAATTCAGAGTTAGAACTCAGAAGAGTTCATAACCAGAATTCTTAATCATAATTCAGAGTCAGAACTCAGAAGATTTCGTAACTAGAATTCGTAATCAAAATTTGGATCCTAAAACAGAATGTGTCATATCTAGGTATTTATAAGATTCCGAGGTTTTGGTTACAAACCAAATTTTACACTTAGGAAAATTATGATATGAACAATGAAAACATGGTAAGGATAAATTTCCTTGGGGAAAGACATTTTTCCTTATAGAAGTAAAACAATGGGTAAAAAGAGATTTTCCTTGAGATAAGGAGTTTGTGATTTTCAAAACAAGAAGGAATGGTAAATTCATAAGGAAACCCTATTGACTTAACAATCACCCCTAAGTATGAAGGAATATAAAAGTCATAAGGAAAACCTTATTGACTCAATAGCCTTTTGATGATAATTTTTTTCATTCAATATCTTTTGGGTCCTAATATTATTCTCTATGATGTCAGTGGTTATTTCATAAGACTTCACAAGACATATGAATTCTTCAGGGATCCTTATTACATAGGCTTAATTATTATGTGGAAGATAGATTTAGTAATATAATATAATGAAATTGTTTTCTCCTATATAGTGGTTTTCCTCAGTAGATTTTATCCTATTAAATGGTCCATTCCATTTTTCAACAAATACAATATATCCAATATTCCATATTGGTCCACCAATGATAAATATATTCAAAATGAAATGTAGTATATCTTTCCACATATATTTCATCTTCCATTTATCATCCACTAATATTTTAAAAAAACGTATCTCTATATAATTTAAAAAACCCAATATAAAAACCGAGGGGTTAAATAATAGACCCTATTTTATATTATTTAAAATATAACCACTTGTTACCCACGGTGTAAATGAAATCCAAAGGTTAAGATTATTTTACAAATATCCTAAACTTTTCACCCCTCAATGTTTGTGTTTCTTATAAATAAAGTTTAGCATTCATTGTGTAAACACTTCTAATTTATTCCCCACCTTTGTAAAGGATATCCTTTCTCTCCTATACTATGTGATAGGAGTATTTCCCATGGAATTTTATCTCTCATTTTAGGATATGTAATAACTTCTATAGTATGAACCCTATACATAAAGCATCCTTCCATCATTTCATGGTACCAAACATCAGACATTCATTTGGGAATTTCCATTTTATGAAATTTAATCAAAACAAACATTCATGATCACTGAAAAAAAAAATATAAGACATCCAATGGTTGAATTTACTTGTACACATTTAGGCCATCAACAAATCCTCTTAGATCACTATGCCTTTGTTTTTTCAAAAAAAATATCCAATTTTAACCTCAAAAAATTTTACCATGTCAATAATTAATACCAATAAAACAATTTTAGTAGGAAATATCTACTTTCCCCACACAAAAAAATATCCTTCCATATCTTCACATAGTAATTAAAATGATTTTTAGATAAAAATAAAATAAAAAATATTGAGATTCATACCACATGAAACATAAATTGATATTATTTTTAAATACAAATTCAGTAATTTTACTTGATGTTAATAATGTAAAAATTATCATAGGTTCCAGCATTATATTATGAGGGTGAATAAAATTTGGAAAAATAATAATCAACTCCCATTGGGTTGTAACCTGAGCTCTTGACATCAATTTCATGATATTACCTACCCTAGGGATATCATGTGCTGAGAAAAAAACATCATGTGTAATAGATTTTGGTATCTTAAAAAATATAATTAAGTGATACAAATTATTACAACATGAATTACAAGACATGAAATGTATTAAAATATCATGTAGGAACCCATCATTTCTGGGTAAATACTTCTTTCAGTTCTTAGTTATACATCCATGATTTTAATTACTTTTGTTTGATCTTTAGTGATCGATCCCACATATTGATTACATTTGTATCACCCTGAGATTTTTTGAAATATTTTTTTTAGAAATGTTTTATAATTTCATTATTTTTCATTACAAGGTACCCTAAAAATAACATGAATTATATGCTACATTGGGTGTAGTGTGTTCTACATGTATCACGGAGAATAAATGAAACATGAAACACAATTAAAATAATATTATTTAATATGATAAGTATCACCTAGATATTTGAATAAAGGGTATAAATATAACTAACTAAATTATGAAAATATATAGTCTAAAATGAATATAAGAGGAATTAATTAGTGAATAGTTAATTAAAAATGAAAATGAAAAATATTTGAAAATAAAGGAAATATTTTTATGAAAAACTTTTTTATGTGTGAAAATATATTTTATAGGAATAAATTAAAGAAATAACATTTTGTGAATGATTTTAATAAAATTTATATATTATATAATCAATTAAATATTAAAAATTTATCTTATGTGTTTTCTAGACAAGTGGTATGAAGAAATCAAATTTTATGATTAAAAACAATATTTTTTGAAAAATTATTTTTTTAATTATCACTATTATATTGAAAATAAATTATGAATATTTTAGACAAAAAATTATAACATTTATTTCATTTTTGAAATAATTATTTCAAAATTACCTTACGGCGAATTTTTAATGATTTTATTAGATGGTAAAATTTTTGATGAATACTAAAAGATACCGGCTTTTTTAAGAAATTTCATTTATTTTAAATAAATAAAAAATAAAAAAAATTAATATGATTTGAAATGAAGAATAATTTCAATGATATATATTGATAATTTTTACTTTATTTGAATCAATTTATATTTAATTTTTATATGAAAATATTTTAGACTTTTTAACATTTTCTCTTTAGAAAACTGATTTTTCATGGAAACAGTGAGATTAAATTTAAATTAATTTATTTAAATTTATTGAATGAAATTTGGAATAATTTTTTATTTATTTGGAATCAGTATAATTTATATTATCTAATGTGTTCAACTTAATTTTTTACCATAATGAATCATAAAACCATAAAAATTATTTACTATGGTACAAGTAAAAATCAGTGTAGTATGGTCTAATCTAAAATCCAAAGGATTAAAAATGGCATAAAAATTTCCATCATCAATATTGTGGAAATAATGGGAGCTCATATATTCTAGTATCGATAATGTTCTATTTTTGAGCCTTGTGGAATTTTAAAATCAATGGTACACCTTTTCTGTTCATAATTTACAGTTGTACCACTCACCACACTTATAAATTTTACCCACTCAACTCAACTCTTCACACTTCCAAAACCCATAGGTTTTTTATAATACCTAACCAAATAAAATCCTTACTTCCCTAATCTTATTTTGGTCAAATATAATTCCTATGTATCCTTTTAGTTCAACCCAAAATATGTTTTCTGAGAAAGCGATAACATTTTTAATTAATAATTTTATTTCATTTAATCTACCACCTCATTAAAATAATATTAAAAAATTCATATACAAAAACCTAAATATATTCCTCATACTATGTTTTTGTTATTTTATTTTCAAATCCTATATCTTTCTATTCTTCTATCAAATGCATTATTAAACCTTCAATCATGTGTACACATAACTACAGAGTCATGAACCAATGTTATTCATTTTCCATCACTACCTCTCATAGATGGATATAATGTAAATTTTAATTTTTATATATCATATTTAGTATATTTGTATTAATATTTTATTATAACAGAATATATATTTTATTTCCTCCAAACATGGTGGGAAAAAAGTGACATCGCTCATGTGTACGGTGGAGTACTGCCTCACAAACCAATTTGATGTGTTTTTTTATTTTAAATTTAGTAGGATTATCATAAGGATATACTGAATATATATATATATATGACATCAGTAACAAAAATATATTTCTGTAAGAATTATATCACATATACCTCCTTAATTCCCATTCTATTGGCAGCACTCTAATGTTGTTCATGTGTTGTGGAGAGATTTGACTCATTCACGCTAAAAAATAAAAGTAATAAGGTTGAGTTTAATAAAAATATGTGATATATATGACATGAAAATTATTCTATAATGAAACTTTATTATTTACATTTATTTCTTTCAATCTATTGAGAAAATGGAAACAACATTCATGCATACATACAGCCCACCATTTCAATGAATGGTTTATTTCATTTTCTATATCAAACTATTATGGACTAATATATATAAGTTTATAATGAATATATAATATTTTTATATTATCATTAACATTATATAGATTATGTAACCATGATCAATGTATCAGGACCAAAAATAAAAATCCAAAACATACATGTAAAATGATATAGATATTACCCAAAACATAATTTTATCAAGTGATTTCAAATAAACATGTAATAAAAGGTAATAAATAAATAATATATGGTACAATATTTATATTTATGTTTCTGAGATATATTTATAATAAAATATTATTTATTATACATGAAGATCAACCATGTATGAAGCAACTAGATACTTATGCAGTGGTATTTCTAGTACCTCTTTTATTTTTGAGAGACATATGAAAATTCCAACCTCCTTTATTTTGTGTCAAGAATATATTGACCATTTGACATGTTATATTAGGAATACACTTATTTTAATGTTATTTGTAGTTTTATTTTATGTTATTATTTATTTCGGATTATAATTCAAAATACTACTAAAATGGTAAGGGATTTTCATCTCACTTTTTACTTCTATGAGACACATTCTTTATTCACCAAAATTTTATTTAATTTTTTGTATATAATTCCTAGGAATATATTTTATTATTCTTGACATAAAATTTATTTTTATTTAAATATACATTTTTTATCTAACTTTCATGGGGTTTACAGTTTAAAATATACCAATGTGGTAAGGGATCTTGTCTCAATTTTCCTTGAGAAATATGTTATGTTATTTTCCTATATTTTTTAGAGGTGTATATTGACATCATTTTATCATTAATTAATATAAATTTATTTAGTCTCATGTTATTATTTGTATCAGAATATGTTTACTTCGGGGGGCTTATGATTTATTATTACCAAAGTGGTAAGAGTTTTATGTTACAATAACATCATTAATCAGGATTGGTCATGATTATGCTTCCCATAACATATTTTATTATCTGTCTCTCAAGAAACTAATTTGTTTTATTTTTATCTATTAATTTCTAGAGAATATATTTTTTCCCTTTATTTTTCTCACATTATGTACTTAATATATCAATCTAATTGTTTTAATAAAATCATATCTACATCTCTATAAGATTCAAAATACTTTTTAATCTTAAAAAAAATTCTAAAAGTCATTCAAAATATTTATTTAAAAATATTAAATTTTTTTATTAGAATTGATACCCATTTTTTGGATTCTTTAAAAAAATATTTGAAAGGAATCATCATGTCTTTATAAAAAATGATTATTTTTATTTTATTATAAATGTGAATGGAATCATATTTTTAATGGGTATAACATTAATATAATTTCTCATCATCATAAATATTATTTTCATTCAAGATCCCATTATATTTTTTCATGTTTATTTTCAAAGAAAAATATTTTGATAATTTTTTTATTTTTTATGAAGTTATTTTAATAGATGAAAGGTTTTTTTCTCAAGAAATGTTTAAAATAATTTTTTAAAGAATCCTATATAATTTTTGAATTTTATTTTTAGTGAAATGGATTTGAAAATAATTTATGAATTTTTTGTTTCAATTTTTTTTAAAATAAAAAATATATTCTACATGAAATTTTCTAGGTTACTTTTAAAATTGATTTTCCATATAATATGGCGTCTATTGATGTTTCATATTCCTTACTGAGGATATGATCTAATTATTCCATTATTTTTCATTCCCTAAATTGATTATGATTATTATGGAATAATTATTATAAATCCTTTTATTTTCAATGGTTTTTTCCATTATAAATTTTTTATGAAATATACTTCTTTTTATAGGTAATATTATGATGAAATTATGAAATGATGATGAAACATGTCTCATTTACACAAGTTATGATTTGGTGAAATTTTTATGAGGCCCATTTCATTTAATTGGTTATAATATGATTAATGTTTTATGATCTTATGTAATGAATAAGTATAATTTTCATTATATGATGGTTGGTACCTATATCTACCTCCAATTCATTGGTTGAAGAATGATATCTCATTAGATTAACAAGACTGGAAGGGGTGTTATCCTTGTTCAGTAATGGGCTCTGTCCACTATGATAGTCTTGGGATTGAACCATGCCTACTAACATGTTTTGGGGGGTGTAACCAATCCTCTATGATAGAAATTGAAAATATCCTTAAAATATTAATGAAATTATTTTTCTATGAGTATGTATATTCTATAAATATATGTCATATACCAATATTATTCTCTCATAGATCATGTTCTAGGATTACCTTAGGATTTATGTCGTATGAAGTGCCAAATTTTATTCCATAAATAATGATTATAGTTTTTTATATGATTTTTATGTTTTTCAGATGTTATTTTCATGTTATAATACCCTTAGGTTCATGTTATACTTACATAAGACCCTTGATAAGCCATACTAAGAATATTTTCTCACCTTTTCTTATGGTTTGTCTCCCCATACTATAAAGAAATTTATTATGAATGATATGTCTAATAATTAATATAGGGATGAATAACATATAGGAACATAACATATCTCACATATGAAATATATGTTTTTGTTTCCATGTTTCAAAATTTTTTATACCATTGAAATCCTCTGGCAAGTGTTTTTTTGATTTAATGAATATTTATCTAAAAAGATGTAATATCTATGTATATAAAGGCAGTTTTTTTATAGTTGGTATCAAAGGATATGTTTAGTTTGCATTTAGGAACTAGTATATGAATTATTTTGGGATATATCTAATAATTTTTATAGGGATTAGTCGATGGATATTCCCATGTATAAGAAAATTTACTACATATTTGGAAATGGATAGATAATGTGGTTTTTCGGAAATTACATCCCTATCTAGATATTAAAATTGTATATGGATTTGGAACAGGGGTAACCAGTGGTAATAACATAGAAAATGACACACTAAGGTTGACTCAATTGTCATATATTATATTAAAACAATCCTTTTTCAAACATGGATTGACATTTATTTGGGATATGCATCAAAAATTAAAAAAATCATTACAAACCATCATGAAAAAATTAAATAATTACCAGGAAATACATAATTTAAGCCAAAGGTTTCCTAATATTGTGTCCTTATTTAGACATACTATATGATATTTTTTATGATTATATTGTTTCACTTAATTAATATTGTTACTAACACTATAATTTTTTATTTTAGTCAATGGAAGGAACCCAAAGTAACATGATCATTATTGAATGTGATATATAATGTGTTGATGAGAAATAAAAAAGGGATAAATGATTTAGTGAATGATATTAGGATTGTTACTAATCAGTTATCATCATATATGATTAAAAATTTCACCTTATCCACCTTAGGGACTCACCAATGAAAAGAAGGATATAGTTATTTGAGATTTTGGTAGGTGAGATGATTGAGGAAAGAAGATTAACATTACTATATGTTTATGATGTTGGAAAAATATCTATAGGTAATGTCTCAATGGAATAAAAAGATATTCTATATTTATATAGGAAGGAAATATAATACATAATTTTATAGGAAAAAGGAAAATTATAGTTGATGAAATGGATGAGAATAATGGTATCCCTAAGGAATCATCAATAGTAGAATGTCATAAATGTTGAAAGAATGATATTATATGAATCGATGTCCTTGGGTGAAATCTCATGTTAAGAATTAGCATGGTGGTATAAGTAATGGCTAGACTGGTGATGAAAAAGATACCAGAAAATGAAGAGGTATTATGGAAAATAATGAGGAATTCATGTTAATGGTTTTAGAATGAAGTGAGATTATTAATGTTATCATGTATTTTAATTGATGAATTTTTTTATATTAATCATGAAATATATAATTATTATTTAAAACGTGTTTTTTGTTAAGGATTTGAAAAAATATGCAGAGTACTAATTTTGAGATTAAAAATTCATTTAATGGAAATGTAACATCTTAATTAATGGAATATAACCCTTAATATGTCCATTACATTATTAAAATAGTGTTTATATTAGACTACAAAATTTTTTATATGAATAAATTATATTGAATAATATTTATGACCTTGGAACTGATTAATGATATGTGGAAAAGTGGTTTATATTATCATATATAAACTCTACAACATTATTGTATGAATTGAATATATTCCTTAATAATTGTATTTATTCAAGGAATGGGTATAATTTTATGTTTTCAGTATGGTTTTATGGTCATTCTGATTATTACCATGATTCAAGTTATTATATATTAAAGGAATCCATTTTTTTTGTATTTGACATTCAAGAGATACTTTATAATGATATAGGGACTAGTGTAATGTTTATTTTCAAAACATTAGTAATAATTGTTACTAGTTTTATTTTCTTAAAGGATATAAGTTTAACCATTTAAGTATTGGATTATATTTAATTTGGGACGAGGTTTGAGAGAATAATATATTATTTCACCATATGATAATTTGCATATAAATTTTGCTAACTATTTGGTTTTTTATAATTACTAGAGATAAAAATAATCACTTATCATTATTTTATGGATTTTATTTAGACCTCCAAAAATTAAAATTATATCTCTTAGAGTAATATGTAAATTGTAAATTGATCAAGTCACAACTAAAGGATAAGATTGTGCTTATGATATTGAATGAAATCATGTAAGTATATCTTCTCATTAAAATTCTCCCATATTTTGGAATCGATATTGAAATAAAATGTTGACCAATTATTATCATTTTTTATAATATCAAGGACCTTTTTCAAACCTTCTTGTTTTATGGATTTTTTGTCATTAACATTATTTTGTTCATGAACTCTATCACTCTCCATCTATATTTTTTGTCTGTTATCTCTTACATGTCTATGTTTTCACTTACCAACTATGATATCAAATTTAGAAAACTAATATGTTTTATTTTAGATGATCTTTGACTATCCCTTTCTATATTTTCAAAGGAAGTTTGAGTAACTAATTTTTTTATGGGTTTCCCACAATGGGTTTTTAAATTTTATACCCTTTTTTATCATGCATAAGTCAAAATTGAAAGGATGTAATTTATTTAAAGGGGTAAAATGAACCACCCATAGAATTTGTGAAATATTATTTTAAATTAATTCAATCATTTAGGAAATTTTAATTACATATAAAATTTATTTTATCTTTTGTTTCATGAAATACTGAGTGTATCTTGTATTACATACACCCCCAAGTTTAAACAAAATGTGACATACTATTGAAATATTATTATTTAATATGATATTTTTCACCAATCAGTTTAAATGGAAGGTATGAATATGATTAAATGAATAACTGAAATATATTTTTTACAAATTATATAAAATGTAATCTTTGGTAATTAATTAATTAGAAACCAAAGAAAAAACTATTTGAAAATAAAGGAATTCATTTTTTTGAAAAATAATTTTATGTAAATAATTTATTTTAAAAAATGAATAAATTAAAAAAATATCTTTGGTTCAATAATTATAAATAAATTTATATATTATGTAGTAAATAAACTTTTCAACATTTATCTTATGAGTATTCTAGAAAATCTATAAGAATAAGTCCAATTTATAGCCTAAAAATATGATTTTTCAAAACAAAATAGTTTTGTCACATTTATTTAACTTCATTTAAAATTCTTTTAACAATTTTAAAAAAATTGAAATGATAAATTTTAGTTTTTAAATATGAATTTAAAAATTATCTTAGGTTGAGTTTTTTAAAAAAATTCCCAGAAGATAAATGTTTTGACGGATACTGAAAAATGCTAGATTTTTAAGAATGTACATTATTTTAAATCTTCTAAAAGCATAAAAATTATTTTTAGATGGTATTAAAAGATATATTATATCCAATATTGTTCATTATAATTAATTTAATATTAAATTTTGATATGAAAACGTTCAAAACATTTGAATAGTTTCTCTTTTGAAAAACATTTTCTCATTGCGGTAGTGGGATTAATTTTAAAATCAAATTTTCAACTTTTTTGAATATAATATGGGAAAATATAATTCATATTTATAATAATAATAATTTATATTGTCAAATAATTCAAAATTTATTTTTTAAGATAATGAATATAAAAATAGTAAAAATTATTTACTGATTTTATGGTAAAAATGGGTTTAACGAGGGTTAAATTAAAATGATATGTGTTAAAATGACCAAAAACATTTACAAAACCAATTTTAGGACCATATTATGATATTATATAATCTATTGTCTAGAATGGTCAATTTTGAGAAATTTTTCATGTGAAAAAATGGGTACACATTTTTGTTTTCAAAAATTACAAGTGTTCCCCTTACCAAAAATTATAAAAGGACACCCCATCTCTTCTCCACTTCACACTTCCAAAACTAATTGATACAAAAAATTGAATCCCAAATAAAATATTTACATCCCTATACCATACTATAATCTTGATTTTCGTCAAGAACCATCATAACAATCCTTTCGTTGCAATCCAACTGATGTTTTCTTAAGAAGAGTTAACATCCATAATTTGGAATTTTATTATATTTCTTTTTCCACCACCTTAAATTATTATTAAACCATTATGATATAATATACAAGGTATATCAAATTTAATGGGATGTTATTATTTAATTTTATGACCTAAATACTTCTTTTATTATATCAAATGGTATATGAATTATTCATTCATGGTTACAGGGGACTATCACCTCACAAACAGATGCTATTCATTTTCAATCACCACCTCTCACTACTTGATATAATTATAGATTGGTGTTTTATATATTAATATAATTATATTATTATAAATATTTAATTATATTACAACATCTTCCTTCTTACCTCAAAACATGGTGGGAAAACAATAACACCCCATGTCTGTACGATGGACTATAGCCTAGTGGACTGATGTGACATGTTTCTCATTTTTAATTTACATATATTTTAATAATTATAGATTAAATGAATATATTTTATATTATTTAAAAATTATACTCATTTAATAATTATATTATGTATAACTACTTATTTTCCATTATGTGGGGGATATTATAATAGTATTCATTTGTACAATGGTTTACTTCCCCGCGAAGAGTTCGGATTCATCCAAACATTACATAGAAGGTATTAAATATTTGATTATAGAAAATATTTGATATATATAATTTGAAAATAATTCATTAATTATAATAAATTAATTACCTTTCTTTAATTATATCTTTTGAGAAAATGGAACCATTTTTCATGCATGCATACAACCTACCATCTCCAAGAATGGTGTATTTAATTTTCTATAGTTAAGTTTTCTAGATTAATGTAAATACAGATATATTGAATATATACTATATTTAAATCATGGATTAAATTTTTGAGATTATGTAATTATGATAAATATATATATAATAAAAAAACCAAAATAAAACATCTATGAAAAGCTAAGAATTTATTACCAGAAACGTTGTTTTAACAAGGAATTGTTAATAAATGAGTAACAAAAGCTCATAAGTAAAAATATATGGTATTATATATATATATATATATGGTTCTATGTGTGTATTTTTTTTATTTCTATATAATATATGTATAATAAACTTATATTTATTATTTATGTGGATTTAACATGTTTGAGGGAAGTCAAAACTTATGGTAAGGGATTTCAAGTCTCCCTTTTATTTCTAGGAGACATAAAAATTTACCACACATTTTTTTGTGTGTTTTATAAACTACCCATTTTACATTTTATATCATGGATCTCAATCCCTTGATTATATTTTAGTTTTCAATATATTTTATTATTTATTAGGTCTTATGACTCAAATGATTACTATAGCGATAATGGATTTTTTCCCCACATTTTTACTTCTCGGAAACACATGTCATATTATCCATCTATTTTTATTATGTGTTGTATATACATTGTAGCCACTCCATTGCAAAATTTGGATGAAAAATTTGAAAATGGGAAATGCCCAATAAAAAGGAGTAGAAAATAAATGAATAAAAATGAGATTTACAAAGCCTCGGAAACTGGTTTATCCAAGGTATCCCCAATCATTGTCGGCGTGCAAGCACTAGCATGCCACCACACATTCATGAACAATCACCATTAACCATGTCCTCATATTTTCATATAAATAGATCCTCAGGGCCATCATTTTGGGAGATGAATTTCTTTAATGTTTTATTAATACTCTAGTTACCCTAATGCTTCTCCCAAGTCCCTCAAAACCTCCAAGGTAGTTTCCTACCACCTAGAGAGAAGAAATTAATGGGGGATAGTAAGACTTATGTCCATTTAGTGTCAAAAATAACCAACACTTTTGTGAAAAATTCTCATAACCCCTATAATTTTAGAATTCAAGCACGAAATTGTTTCATCAAATAGAAAATTGCATGACTTAACTATGATAATCCTTGTAGATACACTTAAAGGATTTAACAAATATTTTATCATGTGTTTTCATTCAATTTGTTCATCAACTATGGTGAAACCAATTCTCTGATGTCTAAGTGTGAGGAGACCCCTTGGATGGTGTAACCCTTGTGTGGTCATCCTTGGTTCACCTCACCCCTTCAGTATGTGCGATAATTCTATGAATCCTAATTTAAATCAACTCATAGAAAGGCTTATCCTTCACTAGATCCCTTTCCCAAAAGGGACTAAGTTGAAACCTCAACCAAGACCATCTGATTTAAAAACTATAGGGATATGAACATAAATGTGTATCCCATTTGTACTTGGATTTATTTTGTCATAGTTTTCCCACAATTGTTCTTCTAGAAGGTTAGGATCCTCTAGGTGTCTATAGATTTCAATAAATACGGTAACCTAGGCCCATACCTCAGGGACATTGTTGTGGAATTGCTGGTTTTTTATTCTGGGGATAGGACTTTCTTCTTATCTTCTCAAATCTATGACTCGAAGCCTTCGGAACCTAGTATGGAGTTTAAGGATCAATTTTATTATTACCATTTGAAAAGGAAAATTCTCAGTCTTATCTTAGGACCAAACAGAGGGAAAACATCCTAGTGTAATCCCCTATCCTTTCATATAATAGGTTGTAATTTTGTTCCTCTCTACATCTTTCACGTTCATTCCTTCCATACAATGGACTCCCATACAGTGTTAAGTAAAGAGAGGGATGTTATGTATCCCCTTACTCTTCTTATGTATCCCTAACCTCTTCCATCATCAAATGAAAGAATGTTTGTGTATTATTGAATCTTTCAAAGAATCTTGTTTCTCACACTGAGCATGGATCACAAGATCATAGATGTTTATGATTATAATAAAACCCACAGAATCCATCTTAAGGAATGAAATTAGATAACTCTGATTCATGTTAACTAGGACACATAGAAAACCCACATATGGTCCGAGCTCAATTGGAATCCTCCTTCAGAAAAATCCCTAATCATAATTACCTTAATCTGGTTATCCTCTATTATAGTAAACCACGAGTTAAGCCTTCAGTCCACCATGAGTTAAAACATACCACATGGCTGCATTATGAGGGATATCCTTCTCAGGATTAACCCCAACTTATCAAATCAAAAGGCTATACCCTCCTGCGAGACATACCCTTGAGGGCCTCTATAAGTGTGGGTCCTCAACAAAGAACAATGCGGGCTTTGATTCCCATTAAAACAGCATATGTAAGAATCCTCCCATAGGATCAAACCCAACATCCTAAACCAACCCTATTATTTCGGTTCATATACCTAGCAGGATCTAATTCAACATGGAGTCTCGTATCTCTTCCTAGTCACTTGGTCTATTTTGACAGAATTCTCACACTAAACATTCATCGTCATCATTTTATTTTTATTAATAGCAAGCAAAAACAAAGAAAAAAACTCAAGAGATGCAAGAAAACCCCCAACACCTAACCCATTTGACCCCAGCCCTTTCAAAGGTGGCCTGAATTAATGTTGCATAAGCACAACCCCATTAATAAATTCAATCCCCTCTTCCTTGATGCTAGATACATTATGAAGGAACACCTCCACCATGCTCGAAAAATCCAATGAAGCTAAGTAGTTTGCAACCTTGGTCCCCTACCTCTAGGTATAAAGCACCTAAGAATTTCTATTGAGTAACTTTATTCATTTTCTTATAATGTAAATTATCGACCAAGAAGAGTCTCTATAACCTTTCAAGGCATTGTAGACAATCATAGAGTTAGTATCTACTTCAGAAAGTTTTAACCCTTTATTCCAACATAACATAAGACCAGTATGCATTGCCACTACCTCCACTTGAACGAACTTCCCCAAACCAAATATATCTTAGAACACCATGTATACTGAGCCACTACTATCTCACACAACTCCACCTCCATGTGGATACCCCAGCACACAATAACCATCCGTGTTCATCTTTAGACCCACAAAAGGCACCTGCCAGCATACCCATTCCCCCCTTATATTACTGGACATAGAGACCTCACCGCCACTTACCATAAATATATTCATAGAAGAAGAATACATCCAGGACCTAACCACCTTATTCAAATAAATCAATAAATTCTTAGCCTATACTATGATAATCCGGGTCATCAGAGGCACTCTCTCATGCCTCGACATGTTATGTGCCTGCCATAAACACCAGCACCCCGTATGCATCACCACTAAGTGTGCCTCCCACTCATGACCTCCTTTCCCTATGCCTTGAAATCATATGTCAATGAATGGATGGATATACCCAACCATTTAAGGGAAGTCCATGGATTTTCCCAGAACCTCCCACACCTCACTAGCCCATTCACTCCTAAGGAATATATGTTCAATGGACTCCTCACTATGTATAGTACATCACACACACCTGAACACTAGCTGAATACCACACCTGTAGATATTATTTCCCATCTAGAGTGCTCCATTCCTCATCCTCCAGGTACAAAAATTGAATTTTGTGGGTATATTCTTCACCCAAATGATCTCATCCCACTCGTCATTTTAAACCTAGCCTGGGATGATGCGCCGGAAATCATTGGACGTGTAGCAGCCCAAGGAAGAGGTGGTGAAAAAACATTTTTCATCCTCTACATTAACCTATATGAGATGGAATCTATCTAGTATGTCCTTATCCATCACCATTCAAATAAAATCTAGGAACTAGCATGCCTCCCTGAAGGTGATATTGGGGACCAGACACCACAGTAACACAAGAACGAATTCTCAACAGTCTTGGTTCCAGAAGGAGAGTTCGCCTTCACCAACAATCTAATGGAAAAAAATGCCAGAGAATAGATACAATGGGGCCAACCATCGACTGGAGCGAGGAGCGGTGTCCCTGATCCGTACCCCAAAGGCAAGACGCATACCTGTGCATGGCAGTCCCGCAAAGTGTATGACGATCCAGCACACTCCATGCTAGCCTCACATTCATGTAGCAGAGGGTATCTTTTAGGTTTCTCATGTTAATGCATCCCTCACACACAAGCTTCTCCATTTTACCCCTGGCAACCCTATGCCTCCTTCCCTCCACACCAGGATCCCACATAAAGTTTGCAACTATCCTATGAATATATTTTATCATGCCTTGAGTAATGTTGATGGATGAAAGAACAGGAATAGGGGAGGCCAACAGGACAAAATTAACAAGAGCCATCCTTTATCTAAAAGACAGAAACATGTTCTTCAAGTTCAGCACCCTATCAGTGATCCTGGAGGGAAGAGCATCAAAGTCTCTAATCTGAATCCATTTTTATGAGATGGGGGTGCCAAGATAAGACATTGGTAACTATCCCCTATACATACCATGAAGCCAAATTATGTTTTCCACCCTCACTGAGGAACACCTATTAGATATGAAGAATTAACTTTTTCACATGTTGATAATCTGGCCACTCCATCGAGAGTACTTAGCCAGTAATTTATTAAGGATATGAATTTATCTACATCTAGCGTTAAGGAACCGAATGGAGTCAGCAGTAAACATTTGGTGAGATATGGCTAGAGCCTTCAACTGACGATGATACTGAAGGAGACCCCCTTCGTTAATTCTCCTCTGAATTAGCTGACGCAAACCATCCTGCATAAGAATGAACAGTGAATGGATATGGGGTCCCCTTGCTTAAGGCCACGGGTAGACTTGAAGAATCCATAATATTTTCCCATGAATGTGATGTACAACCACAAGGAGATAAAGCATCACAATATGATATCAATGTTCCATGGAGAGAACCCCATACTTGACATGAAACTATTAATGAATCTCAATTCGACCCTATCATAAGCCTTGCTCATATATAACTTAATGACCAGGTCTGAACCACGTGTTTTGAAGCCGATATTTCTAATCATCTATTGTGCCATGGAAATTTATTCCTATATCAAATGACCATTAATAAACCCATGTTATTCCAAGGAATCCCACATGGGCATATACATCACGAGCCTAGAGTTGATGATTCTAGCTAAGACTTTGTAAGGGATGTTGCACATGCTCACCGGGTGATAATTCGAGATTGAAGATGGACTCTTGGTCATTAGAAGAAGAACAATGGTGGTGGTAGAAGAAACCCAAGGTAAGATACCTCCTTGAAAAAATTCTGGGATGGATACTATCAGGTCTTCCTTCACACCATCCCATGAGTTTCTATAAAAGGAGGTAGGGAACCCATCTAGCGCTGCACTGCTATCTAGGTTCAAATGAATGAGACTATGCTAAATCTCAAGCTCATCAAGAACTGCTCCCCGAATATTATTAATCTTATCTGTTGATACTTTAGGACCCACCTCTAAGAAGTTCATGGATTCTAATGAATAACCACTGGGAAAACTATCTGAAGGACCAGCCTAAATATCCTTAAAAAATGAGTTGGCCAATCCTCCCATAGTATCCCTATCATCGATATACGATCCATCATCCAACTAGATATTCAGCTTCACCGGTCTTGACCTCTCATTAATTCAAGCATGGAAGAAATATGTATTTTCTTCTCCCTCTCTAAGCCATTTGATCTAAGCCCCCTCTCTAAAAAGACATCCTTTATTTAGGATCAAGTCTACCATAACTCATTTTTTCTCTGAAAGCTCCTCATACACCTGATCCTCCCATTCCACTTCTAAGATATTCTCTAGGCACTCATCCTCATTAATGAAATCATTAAGATCCACGTCTAGAGGGACAAGTCCCTTCGACCATGCAGTAAGTTTAATTTTCAGCCTTCAAAGTTTGCAATGAAAGATGGTCCACTTGTTGCCTTGAGCAGGGACTACCCATTCCATGTTAACCAATTAATGATAGCCCGGGATATCCACCCAGTACCGGCTATACATGTACCGCTCAAAAAGACCTTGAGAGGCCTTTACCATGACAAGGAGTGGGAGTGGTATGAGAATCCCTAAACCATATGGTCCACCTTAGTGCTAGAAATGGCAGAAATGGAATGAATATTTACCAAGAAATGGTCCAACCGACCCCACAACCTACAGCAGCACCAATGATTATTACACCATGTAAATTTATCTCCCACAAAACTAGGATCTGAGGGGACTATAACAGACATTAATTGGACAAAGGAAAGACTATCCTTCCTTGGAAATGGACCACTACCCTTCCTTTCAACCGGGTAAACCACTATGTTATTATCTCCCACAACAAGACACGGTACAAGGCCGAGGTCGAAGTAACTAAGATCCCTCCATAAGGTCTCGCGAGCTTAAAAGTCATTGATATCATACACAAAAGAATTATATAAGTAAGTGAGCCCTTGAGTTACTTGAACTGTGATATACTGGTCCCCTGCATGAATCAAATCCACCGAGAACTGCCTACTACATAAAATCCAAATATACTTGTTAATTAATTCCACCACCATTTAACCATGAATCTTTAGCTTCCTGGAGAAATCCCCAATTCTGGAGGGTTGTTATTTATTCTCCAGAATGGCCACCAGAGCAGCTTTATGACTGACTATTTCTGAGGCCATGAATCTAGGCTTAACCTAGGAACCAATACCCTAGGCATTCCAGATGATCTAGGGAGTCATTTAAAACTAAGTACCTTTGGACTGGATCCAGAGTAGGTATCCCTTTCGAAATAAGAGGTTTACCCCCCTTGATGTATCTCGACCTTTGATCTAGTACACACACCCAACTCCTGGAGCACCACCCATTAGGGAGAAGCTGAGTTGCCCTTCAATCATGATCTGCGCTTCCTCCTATAGATACACGTGGAATTGGACCCACCTTACGTATTACCCACTAGGCATGGGGGAGGAGAGGCTAAGGACAACTGAGTGCAATAGAACACAGGGGGAAGATCCACAAGATACCACTCCTGAAACCTGAGAATACACCACCTAGCCCCACACATTGTTCTCTAGTCCAGTGGATATGACCTTAGTGTGGGGGACCATAGCCAAAACCTTCAAGTGTTGGGACCCCGGGACTGTCCCCCTCAGTAGACTACCTACTTGAGTGAATTGCAGAAAGCTACCAAGGTGAAAGGTAGAAAAGATACTTGGACAAAAGGAGGACTCCTAAGAATAATAGGAATCATAGTCATGTTATCCTCTATTCTATCTGGAACCTCACTCACAGAATCTCGGTTTGAGGGAGTCTCTGAGATATTAGGAGAAACAAATGAGGCCTCCACATCCACCCCCTCTTCTTTCTTCAATGAAGTCAATGAAGAAGGGAGATCCCTACCTCCGAAGCCAACCATTTCACCTACCGATCTACTGGTATCCTAAAGGCAATGCCAATGGAAGACTTTAAAGGAGTGACCCTGCAGGAGGCAATGTGAACAATACCTTGAAAAAATCGGGTAGATCAGATCCTGAGATATGGTAAAGTCTACCTTGACCTATAAATCAGGATTCTTCAGCAGAGTAAGGACGATGTCAAGATCAACACAAATGCAAGGCTCTGAGGATGACATATCCCTCCTCATGCCACCATGTGAGCACAAATAGCCACCAATAGAATCCTCGATCAACATGAGGAAGCCTTCGTTCTGAAAGGGAAATGACATCCTTGGGAGATAGATCCCGACATCCCCCATAGAACTTTTATTACCTTTTTGGGCTTCCAAGGACCACCTATATAGGCTGAAACTCTATAGACCCATGGACCAAGGAACTGAGCACCAGGCTTGAAAGAAATCTTCCTATGAGGCAAGGATGATGCAGAACAAACACCTATGGAGAACCGAAACTTGTGACAGATGCATGATACCTCAGGATGAAACCCAACACTAGAAGTTGGCGATAGGTGGTTTGGCGGCCCCAAATCGGGCCACCAAGGTCCATCTTAGAAGGGATTTTGCCTCCTCAAAGGCACCTTCTATCACTGATAACTTAACCTGATTAACCTCACGCAACGACGAAGACACCACCACTGAGATCACTAGAATGAATAGGGAAGGATGATCAGTGCCACAAGGGAAATCCCGAAAGGAAAACCCATCACAGATTGGATGAGGAAGACAAAGAGGGGGTGGGGGAAAGGTGACGTTAAAACTCTATAGCTCCAGTAGGGATACCCCTCCTAGAAATGAAGAAGACCCAAGGTCAAACACTACTAGAGGAAGCGGTGGGGACAAGGCTAGGTGGGACGCAATGCATGGAAGATTTGAAACAGCGGGAGGCACATGGAGCGAATTCCAAACTCGAAACTCCATTCTCTAATTTCCTCCCCACAAAACATTAACTAGTCACCTTCTACTTATACATCCATAACACATGAAATTAAATTATATTATTTGTTCCATATCAAATAATCTTAAAAGGCATGATGTAATCTAATAAGCATTAGTGAACTAAATGGGTTTAGATTCCATTTAGAAGGATAGGAAGTCCACCTATGGATTCAATCCAAACATCATAAAAACAATTGTCTCCCTAGATAATGATAAATTCCAAATTAACATTCATCTACATAGATAACCATAAATTCCAGAGTGCCCAACTATATAGATTAAAACTATCATCGTAATTGTAAAGAACAAATAACCTTTATGTGTTATATGTATAGATACCATTGATGGAGAAACTTAGATAGATACATATATCTCCATCAATGAGAAACCTCTAATATATAGAGATGATTTTAAATTAAAGACATGATAATAATTGATTGGTAATTTTATGATAACTCACATCATACTTGGAAATTAATCAAGGATTAATGAAAATAAATTAAATCAATAAGATGGTCTCACAGTAGGAAAAAATTCTCCCCAAAATGTGTGTGATGAGCCAAACCCCCCATCCTCCTGAATAATGCTGGTTATTAATTATCATAGTTCAACAAACCTAATGAATGACTGCCTTTGAAAAGAAGGTCCCTTCTGATATAGAACCATTGGTTGTTTTAGGTTACATAAAAAAAAATTTGGAAACCAATCATAAATGGTTATTGATAACCATAAGACGCATTCTGATGGAAACAAAAAATAGTGAACCCATCATGAATCCTTAACCAATATGATAGTGTCACATACCTATCGGGCCCCTTCTATTCTTAAAGAAAACAAGGTTCAAATTGAAAAATAAATCATGCATTTATTCATAAAAAATGATTCTTTTTTGGAGTTTCATTATTTATATTTTTCATATGTACATGAAAATTTATCCACAAACTCCCATAAATCCAATGGAATCCTTTAAGATTACACCTGTGAATGCCCTAGGTATTTCTGTAGTTACATCCTCGTCTATTTGAAGGAATCCATCTCCAACTCAGTGTCTTCAACACAAGGGCCTCCATTGAACTAGTTCGAGTGTACCATCATCATGGTACCATCCATTACCTAGAGGCTTCTCAACTGGTCCTCCAAATCAATAATCACCCTAAGTTGTCTAGTCACAGACAATCAGTGGTCCTGAAGTAGAAAGTTACAACTATTGTCTTCAATTATTTCAAGAGCTTATCTATTTAACACAACAACCATTACTTCCTATATTTCTGGTAAGTTGAATATGAGGCCTCTTCTGGCCTCATATCAAAGAAACAGGTGTCCTCAAGGGCTCATTCCAACAATCACAACTACCAACTACATGTGGTAGTGAACCCTCAACATGATGAGTGTGTTTCCTTTGACCTTTCAAACCGGTCCACTCAAACCCTTCCATGTAAAATAGACCACTAGGGATAAAAACTAGCCTACAAAGAGTAGATTTTTACCTTTTCTACCTTTTATATATCCCACCACCCCAGTTTGGTGTCAAACTGCTTGTGATCACATACACATATCTTTCTTCATTCCACTATCATGAAAACTCTTCTGGTGGTGCCCAACTAATCCCATTATTCAAATCTAGTGGAGTACCATGAGTATGAACATTCAATTTCTTACGATCATAAATATTTCCATCAAACTCATATGGTATCATTCAGTGAATCCTAGTAACCCACTTAGGCGACAACCTACAAGAATGAACACACACCAACCTGCCCTCACAAAGCCTTCAAGTAGCCTCTTCGGGTTATAGCTGGAGAAGTTAGTCAGAAAAAATCCAATGAAAATATGGGGGCTGAATCAATTATCTTCCCTAACACATGATTCCAGTTAGTATCCACTAGTATAAAAGGGTGGAAATGAGTAGGTACATACACCTACTCCAGATATGTAATGAAAGGATATTCTCCTTCCAGTTACTGAAGCCACCAATAACATCCTAGAAATAGTCAAAGGGAAGATGAAAATTACTTCCCATATACTATAAAATTTCTAGAATATCATAATGGTGGAAACAATAGTACTTGTGGTATGGACACAGAAATCTATCCTCATACCTAGGGTGGCTCATCATCATGTCACCTCGAAGAAGATACATACCACTACTCTGGTCAATGAGTGTCATGGAAAACACTACCCCATATCATATGGAAAACTGAATCATCACATACACCCACTATAACAATATTTAATCATCCCATTCGGGTGGCCACTCCAATGCATCCACATATAACTGAACATGATAACCACTTCTCCCAGAAAGAGGTCCCAACTTAATATAAGATGATGTCTAAGAAAAAGTCTCACCCAGCATAGATAGAGAATCAAGAGTCAACATGTGATCTAACTCTTAAAAAAGATATAGTTCTTAAATCCCTCAAACATTTATCTCTTACACATCAAGATCATACACCCCTATTATAAAATTAAGGTATTAGTAGTTTTAATTATGATGTTCTTCATTCAAAAACTTCATCGTGAATTCTTGCTTCCTAGATATTCAGTTATTATTGATAACCTATCTCTGGATGAGAACCACAATAACCTTCATTATGGCCACAATAACAAGGAGAAAGGGGATTTATCCCTTGCTACAATCCACCATGGTGGTCCTCCCCATGATGGAAATCACTGTGAAATTTCTCTATGCAATTGTAATTCACATTGTTAAGAGAATTATCCAATTTACAATGTAGTGATGAGACATCCCTATTATCCTAAGGTGGTAGAAAATACATGGCCAGTCATGTCTGATTCCTTGTCACTGGTGGGAGAAAGCGTTTCTCAACTAGAAGACTCCCCAAGTTGATGGTCATTTTCCAATCCTCCTTTGTGTCATTTTCCTTCCAATATAGAAGAGGAAATATCATGAAATCCCATTTTGGGTGGTAAAACAATCAGGAAGCGTCCACTCTAGTCAAACTAGTTTATGGAACCTATTCTAATAGATAAATAATATCTACTAAACTTGGGGAACCAATTGGATAATGAAAACATACCATTCATGTTATATCCTTTATCCACCCCCTTTAAAACATTCCATAGGTGTTGACGGAAGATTGTATGCTTGACATCTGCCTCGGCATTTGAAAAACTCTTCATCACCAAAGAGAAAAGGTAGTACCCTATAAGGATTATCCAACCCATGTCAAGTTAATAGAATGGTTACAATGAAAAATTGACATGTAATATATCATGGATTTCTGACATATAATGATTAATAAACAACCAGGATCCCTTAAATGTGAAATCCTCAATGCATTAATGAGGTTGTGACGATTGATTGAAGATACCCCATCTGCTGTTCTTATCAGATGATGTGGTGTACATGAAGCATTGTATCTCACTATGTTGTAAAGCCATAAAATCCTTAAATAAGTGGTCTCACGAAATGTTATTACCCTAGTAAATCTACAAAAAAATTAATGTGTTCATGATCAAAGATATTTTCAATAAGAATAGGCCTCTATTGGCTCTCACTAATTTCATTACCAAAGAGAGAAAGCTATGGAAATACATTAACATAAAGTGTTTGAGAACATCGAGTATGCCTCCCATTTAGATGATATTAGCCTTAAAATTAGGAAATCTTCAAAAATAACACTATGGTATTCCAAAACATGAGATTGAATTTAGTGACAAAAAATGCACCCATCAATTGTTCGGACTAGAATCTGTAATATCAAAAAATCAGTTGTGCTGGTATCAACCGTAGTAGTTCGAGACACATCCCAACCCATAGGGCTGGAGGATTTTTTAACCCAATCCTTTGAGAAGAAAAGACATATCCAAAAGGGTTGAGATGGAATAACAGGAACAACTCTAGCCTATAGGACTAGGGGATTTTTCACCCCAACAATCCCCTCCTAAGTGAGAATCAGTTTTCTCCTGAGTAAGGAATATGTTGCAGATAGAATCCTCTTAATTTTTAAAATCCCATGATTCTATGAAATCACTTGAAATATCCTTTTTGGGTAACTATTTATCAAATAGTTTCTAGAGAGTCCAAAAATAGGAGAATAAGAACTCGTGGAGGGTACTGGAGATGGTGATCTAACATAAATTCCAATGAAATGCCTATGATGTGATACACATATATAAAGTTGATAAATTCCATCATTGAAGACCGTCCATAACATAAGACTAATTTAGTGTATTTTGGAGAATAAAATATTGTTCAAGAGATGGTACACACCAAAATGAATACAAAAGGTGTGAAAACCTCAAATAATATGCTAACCCAAAATTTGGATATCCCCAAAAATAGCCAACATGTACATTGTTAAAAGGCACCTAATAAGGGAAAGGTACGGATAATACTGTGTATCACATTCCACCTGAAGAAGGATAATCCCGTTCACTAGTGGAAAGTTTTTCTCATTAGGAGGATGAATTGTGAGAGTTTAGAAGACTCAATTTAGAGTTACTCTGAGGCAATTTTATTGTCCAATAGGCTCCATATGTAGACCTACAATAAATATTTCTAGTTGGTGCACCTCATAAAAGAGGGTTTTCCGCAACAATTGAGAAAGATATGGAATATCCTCTTAACATGGTATATCAACCACCAATGTATTTGTATCTAGTGATAGTATATCAAGATATCCCTCCATTGAGTATAAAACCAGAACATGATCAGGAAGATCCTTACATGCCTGTCCCTAATGGTTACCCATGATAGATACTGGTGATGCCACCACCAATTTTCCTTCTAGTCACCCCAACAATTCATGCTCCATCAACCACATTATTCATGTCCTGTCTTATCCAGATATTCTGAGAATTCTTATGAACACCATTGAGTCATTAATATCTAAGTTAGAAGATATATAAGGATTATTTTCACCATTAAATCCAGAAAAAAGGCTTATCCTGAATGGGTGGAATAGGCTCCAAATCTTCCAAACCATGGAAGTCTTATATTTTAAATTTTCAATAGCTCGGGAGATCCAAAGTAGCACTTGAAGATTTTCATCTAATACTGTCGGAGAAAACATTATTTTATCTCAAAATATAAAATCAATTTGAGAATGAATGAGTCCCAAATTCCATTTATATGTGGAATGGATTGACTTACTCCAGGAACCTACCACTCCCTCAAGAAGAAATATTGTATAACTATGTAGAAAATCTTCATAATGAGTTGTGAACATTGTTAATATCTATAAATACATAGGAAGGTTTTGGAATATGGAGGAAATTTCTCAAATGTGGGAAAAATCCATTGCAGAGGGAAAAGCCAATTCTCAGGTAATCCCGTCAGCTCATGGAAAGAGAAAATGAATGGTAGAGGCTGCTATAGTTACACTTAAGTAGGTCCATATACACTCCTCTACATCAAATCCTATATCCTACCATAGGCCCCACCTCCTGAGCATCAACAGAAATTACCACCTCGTCAGGATGGTCAAAGAGATCGATGGTGGAAACAGTTTTTGGATTATAAAAACAAGGTCAATTATTTTCAAAATAACCAATTCCATGGCTACGTCATTTCATATTTGGAAAAAAATTAGTTTTGTTTCCAAATCCAAAAAAACAAACAATGATGGTGACATGGATCTCATGAAATATTGACCCTTCCATATAATGTTAGGGTATTCCATCCCAGATAGTTTGGTTTTCATGGACAATATATAAATGATGTTGGATTATGGGGAAGTAAAACTGAAAAATTCACCATCCAAGGTGGAATAAATTTTGGTTGCTAATTTGGAAGAAGAAGGTGAGTGGAAATAAGTTAAAATCAATAATGTATATAGGTTTGATTTTTAGATGGTTAAAAAATAAATCAATTAGAATCATGAAATTCTATGAACACAATTGAAATAGCCAACTACGCCTCCTTCAACTTCTACTACATCAAGGAAAACTTTATTAAAAGATCATCACATTGAAGGACCATCATCAAAGAAGAAGCATGGCCAGAAGGATAAGAAAAAAAATATAATAAGATGATCTCATGTAAAGGCAAATGTTTTCCATGACCATAATAGATTTCATTCAAACCATCTGAAAAGCTTAGGAACTTCCCCACCAAACAACACTACATGAGTCGACCCCTAGGTATAATCTTCATTGGATAAGGAGTTGATATTTGGTTCCATTAATGTTATTCACTTAACGGATCCCTACTCAAATTATGATTATGATTATGAACTTGATTTCCCTAAATTGATTGGGGAACTGGGGAAATAGGTCATCAGGGTCAAGGATACAAGGGAGGATGTGGTTGTGCTAGAAGCCACTACTTTAACCAAAATCTATATTGAACCGTATAAAAGGTTGAAACCCATGATAAATCTCTCAAAAAAGATCAACGAGAATAAGGGAGTTCTTCCTACACATATGAAAAGGATTTCCATGATATGATTATCTTGGAAGACCAGTTTTAGGTTAGGCCACCACCTCCTCTATATGTAAGCGGACATATCAAGCCTAATCAACTAAGGACAAGAACATTTACTGCCCTTATACCAAGGAATATACCATCCACTTCTGGAAAATCAATTTATAAGGTACCTTAAAAAGAGAATATCCATGCGTGGAAATGTAGAACTCCATATAAAATGTATGATGTTATGAAGAAACAAATCCATTTTATAGCTATGTTATCAATCCCAGATTCTTTGATTCTGTTAAAAGACATTCGAGAAGCACTCATTATGGCATTTTCAAGCCCTTGTGAATTTAATGTTGAGGTCACTATTGCGGATATATATAATGTAGATAATGATCATACAAAATTCCACATGTTCATTTCCTTAACCAACCAAAATAATGATGTTATTATACAAGCACATGTCAAACCCTTGTATATATTCAGCTAGATAAACAATATTTATATCTAACAAGCCTTCATTGAAAAAGGCTTAAAAGTTATTCGTATCCAAGTTCAGGCACTTCATCAATTGGGTCTCAATGAATCCCATTAATCTCCATCCACTCATATGTTATAGAGAAATGATATTAATGATAAATATCCTATAAGTGAGATCACACTCAAAACACAGTTTGGAGATCTTATATCCGACTTAGGGTTCACGGTGATCTGACATGACAAAATATTCAATGTTCTACTTGGAAATCCATGGCTGCATCAGCATGAGGCCATTCCTTCGACATACAACCAATGTATCATATATTCATTCATTGGTCAAATTGATACATTATATGGAGATAAATCCATGATCAAATCCTGTGAAACATAGTACATTGATGTAGGGTTCTATCACAATGGAGGGAAGAAATTAATAGCTAATGATGCTTCCCAAGTCAGTGCCTCGAATGGCATGGAGATGATCACAACTAACCCTTTCTAGTATCTCGGTGAAGATTACATAAATCCTATTAATCAAATTGAAGGTGTAATGACCCAATATTTCATATTATGTTATCTCTTCAAAGTAATTAAATAACTTTCACAACATGCAACACCGAGTTCAAGCACACCACGACTTAAAAAACTAGCCGTTCAAAAGCGGTTAGGAAAATTATTAATGGAATTTTGAATTTTATATATTACATATAATTTTAACATCAATATTATGTTTTTCTTAAACATAATATAAGAACAAATTCATTTTTTCCAGGTAAAGGAAGTATTTTTTAGAAAGTGAAATTTTATCGCCTTTTAATGGAGAACCATTTTTAAATACAATATTTGACACTTTTATATATTCAGTTTGACAAAATAAACTTTTTCTTTAGAATCCGGACAAAAAAATTTAGTTTGGATAAATGTTTTTTACTTTTCTGATAACTTTCATATTTTGATGATTAGTGAAAAATACTAAATTTTAATTTAAAAAAACATTTTTAATAAAAATAATTTATAGTGTTAAATAATACATTTTAATGGTTTGTAAGTATAAATATATTATATTTTTATTATTTTATACAATTTAATTCATTATAAGTAATTTCACATTTAAATTTGACATAAACACATGTTAAACTTTTAAAAGTTTTTACTTTTTAAAAACCCGCCTTTTGGTTTTGACAACAGGAATTTATTTTAAATTAATAAATGAAACTTATATGTTTTGAATTTGGTAAAATAGACTCCAATTTTGAATTCAAGGTATCAAAATTTTCTTAGGGTGAATTTTTGGTATTTTTCTGAAAACTACCAAATTTTTATGAATAATAAAAAACATTGTGTTATTATTTAAAACCGAAATTTTATTTAAATAATTATTTATTTTATTTAAATTTATTTTAATTCAAAAAATATATATAATACCTATATAAGTTTAATTTAATTCATTTGAGTCATTTTATAATAAAATTAGATGTATAAAATTTTATTGAACTTTTTAACGTTTTTACCCACCTTCTTGTAGCATTTGCAAATTTTCAGAAAACATAATTTTACCACTTCAGGGAGTTGAATTTCAAAATTCCAAGAGACACGGTTGACATCAGTAAGTAATATTTGGTTCAATAAGATGAAAATAATTTTTGGTTAATAGTAACTTTTGACTTTTGATTACAACGATTAAAAGTAAATTAGGTAATTAAGGGTAAAAATGATATTATAATTACCCTAACACATGTCCAAATTCTATTGGATAAGTGAAATTCTTCCAAAAAAACATTATGAATAAGATATGATACTATTTGTTCCACTGGGATTTGATTAGGAAATTTATTATTATTTTATTTAAAGAAGGGTTAAAAGTGTTAAATTCAACGTTTAATAACTAAACCATTTTTAATATTGGGTAACACATAATATAAATTCAACTATAAAGATTCATTATAAAGCTAAAAATATTTCCTACATAATGTTATTTTATTTATAATTTGTATACATTAAATAATTTAATTTAATTTATGACACGGTAATGATGCAATAATTACCTTATTAATGAAATTTTAATATAATTGATATTATAAATATCCAAATAAATGTAAATTGAGACTTTTAATGAATTAAATTAATTTTATAGGTTAATATGACACTTTAGTGTTGATTAGATAAATTTTTTCAAAGTGATAAGGTTGTTATGACTTTCACAAAAACAAAATACCAAATACTGTCAAAATTGACATAAATTAATTTTTAAAACAAATACTATATTATTGGTTGATATAATATTCCAAAAAAACTAAATTTCGGCCAAATGGATTAAATAATATTATATATGTCATTTAGGAACCACTTGAGGTTCACTTGGAAGTTTATAGTATGTTTATTAACCACATAGTGTAAGAATACAAGCAGACACGGTAAAAGTTAAACTATGTAACTAAGAGTTAAATCTAAAAGATAAGATTAAAATGGTAACATAAACTTGTCTAAAACCTATTGGTTGAGATTATTCCAACACATAGCCACCTAAGGCTCAAAATAAATTCAATTGGATCCATTATAAACCGAATATTATTATATAATAAATTAATGTTTTAATCTTTTTCTAATGTGACCTTCACCCCTCTTATAAAAGGGAACTTCCCCTTTTCTCAAAATAACACCTCCAAATCCAATTTTCTTGGCCATATCCAGCCCAAATATTCTCCCAACTTCTCTAACCTAATCCTAGAGTCCTTACTTTGATTATAAATCCAACCTAAGGAGCCCTTTCGATCAACTCAAAATGAAACACCCGAAGAAGAGGTAATAATTTCACCACCCTCTTTCAAGTTCTTTTCTTCTTCCACTTCCTCTTTCTTTGTTGTTTCCATACCAAAATAATAACTCCAGTACCTAATAAATACTGTGATGTTATTATAAATATGTTACAACCATATTCGTTATTTTATCCATCTTATAACTGACAAAGTCACATTACGTGCGTGCGTACAACGTACCGTCTCCACGTCGTGGTGTAGTTTGTTGTTAGAACACTTAATTATTTGGATGGGTATAATAATGATTATAAATATTGTAAATAGTAATTATAACATGTTAATTATTATCTATATATGATATACGATCCAATTACATATGATTTCTTCATCAATATAATGATATTGTTGCTCGTGTGTATGTATGGATTATCGTCCCCACGAACGTGATGAGATTCATTCTACATCGTAATCATTCAAGAATAATTTTCATTTTATGATTAAAAATAATTTTTATTAACTTAATATCATTATGAATATGAAAAAAATACATCTTATCCAAAACAATCATGGATTAAGTAACCAAGCATATATAGAGAAACGAATCAGTTAACAACCAAAACGATGAAACTACTGAAATATTTAAAAAAAAGAAATATTAGAAGATTGTATATGATATCATATTTATGTTAAAGATTTTTTTATGATTTAATAACAATTATTTAAATATTATACAGGAGTTTAATGTACCCTTAACCAAGGAAAAGTATAAGTTAAGGGTTAATTCTACAATCTCTTTACTTATTAGTGGTTTTTAATATGTAAGTATCTACTGAGACCTCTTTATCATCCACATCCATGTTTTCTTAAAAGTGTAATTCAAAACATTCTTACTATTTACTAGACTATGGGTTAAATCCATTAATAACCTTATTTTACCATACATGTTTTGAAAGGAATAATTTTTTCATTTTCTAAGAAATATACTTTGTGACCTTTTCGACAAAATTAATGTAAGAATGTATTTTTTTAATTTATATGTTGGGTGCGGATATTTTCTTCCATTATAACATCATCAAAGATTCCCATACAAGCTTATAAGAATATTTTCAAAATAAATGTTTTCTATTATAATTATGTAACTTTTAAATTTTTTCAAAATAGAAAGAGGTATTTCTTTTAAATAGTTTTCATTCCATCAATTTCAATATCCTTTAATAGATTTTAAACTTTCTTCAAGCTAATTTATTATGATACGAAATCATTCATATTGTATTGATGGTTTTGTGATATGTTTGACTGTGGATGTGTTATTTTTGTACCATTCATGGTTTATGGAAAATGTATTGATATTTATTATGCTAGTTTTAATATGAATGATTATGTTATATTTAATCCTTTTTAAATTAGGAATGCATTGGACTTAGTAAGTGATGGGTGGAGCCCACTATAGCTCCTCGATGCATCGGTAGGTCTCATGAGACAAACTAGTGTCTTGGCACAAATCCTTTACAAAATCTTATTTATAGTATTGGAACGAGGCCTTGAATATGTGGTTATGAAGCCTGGCATTATGCATTTCATCATTATGAAATAGGATATTGATATTACATGTGATTATTCGACTAGTAGAATATCGATGTGAATATTTAAATGGAATTATTTGATTTATCTTTTCTATATAATGTTGAAGTTTAATTTTAAAATTATTTTTTATTATTATACATTGACTTAAATGTTTATGCATATTTATGAAAGATTCCTCTATATTGTTATCCATACTGAGCATCTGAGCTCCCCCCTTTCTTATGTTTTATTTTCCCAAGATTATAAGAAGTGTATTTTAATTGATAATCATGGTTAAGCTACGGGATTAATGGAATTATCATAGGATCATTTATATTTTGTTTTATTTTCAAATGTGTAATGTAACGTTCATGAACATAATATATTTTCCAAGACTGCTAAACTGATCGGTCTTTCAGGACATGATTCCTTGTAATCATGCCAATGTAATAAAATAATGCACCGACTCTTAGCTTCTAGGGCCAGGGTGTTACAGTTGGTATTAGAGGAAGTATAGCAACAACCTTGGAAATAGATTTAGATAAACTCTGATTATAGAACATTATCCTAAGATAGAATTTGAGGATTAATATTGAAGAACTTCCTAGAATTTTGGTAATGTAGACATTTTTTGTATTTTCCAAGAAATACATCCTTGTCTTGATACGAGTAGGTAGAGGCGGCTCTAGAACATAAGTAACTAGGAGTGAAAACTCCGACTAGGAGTTTTGGGATTGACATGACATATCCTGGTACACGACAAAGGGAATTGCTGCACTTTTGGTTATGACACTCCTAGGGGATATGCTTAGGATTATTCACATTTTCATTACAAGAAATTATGAAATATTTAGTAGTAAATAAATCCTCAAAGAAAACATTTTATGATTAAATATTATATAAATAATATTATCAATTACAATAGGTATTTTACATGTTGGGAATAAGGCATTGTGATTCATAAACTAATATAGAGTATGCCATTGTTTAGAAATGGAGCCTAGTTAAAGGAATGCAAATTCCAACAATACAAATGATAAAAGGATTAAGAAGGGTCATATATTTCATGGAATTAATCCAAAATTTAAATGGGAAATAGTCTCCCACATATTCTCACCATATGAAGAAATTGTATCACAGGTTTACAAGCTAAGTAAATAATTCTCTGACTCCTATGTCATTGAAGGTAAGCAATAAAACAAAAGGATGGAAGAGAGAAAGATGGATAAAGGGGAGAGGGGAATGAAGGATTTTACCATATGTGATAACTGTGGAAAGAATCACCATGGTAAATGCTTAAATGGAATAAGAGTTTGTTATAAGTTTGGAGAAAAAGGACACCAAGTACATGATTTCAAGGGTAATAAAAAGGTTTCAAATGTATAATGCTTCCTCTTGAAGGAGTTGGGACACTACGTGAATCAATGTCCAAATAATCAATGTATATCACAAATGCTTCTATTGGATAATAATCAAGTTATGATACTACCGATGATGAAGAGGAATGATTAGATTTATTATATTGTTACTAAAGTATTTTGTCATTTGAGTATTTTATTAATGATGTACATGTTATAAGAATTATAGAGTATATAAGGATTTTATTGTAGTACTATTTCATTAAGGACTTGAGATTGTGTGGAACCAACTAAAGTGACTCAATAAAAGGTTAATTTTTTATGAAAATATATGGTTGAGAGAAAGATAAACCATAATTTGGTTCTAATAATGAGTTAGTGATTTTGGAATAATATATGATTGATTTGGATAAATTATATTTGATATTCTTGACTACCGTGAAACTGATTAATGATTTGAATATTCCATCATTGTTGGAGATTACAACATTTTTGGATAGGAGTATATTAATTATTATATAAGGAATAAGGGAGAATGAAAGTAATCAATAAGGTTTTATGGTAATTTAGTGTGTTACAATGTTTTAATAGAATACATGATGAAGGTATTCACATGTTATTACATGGAAAAAAGAATCTTCATTGTGCTTACCTTCCTTATAAATTTTGGAATGTGAGTTTGGACAGAAGTATTTTGGATAAGTCTAAAGGTTGGAATCAATTAAGTTTGAAATTGGATACTATTGTTATGGTTAAGTCATTTCTTGATATTATTTTTAGATTGTCATAAAAAGGAAAACCCAGAGTTCGGGCGACAGCCTGTCACGTCCGACAAGGCCGTGAGACTTGAACCCACTACTGAAGGGTAACACAGTTGGATCACCTACCACTAGCATACGTGATGTCCTAGTTTGTATAATGTAGTTTTTTTAAATATATTGACAAATGAATTATAAATTCATTATTTTGGAAACCATATACGATTAGGATAAATAGAATATTTTTGAATTCTATTAACTTTTGGAGTGAAAGATGAGTTTGTGGTAGGAATTAGATTCAGGATGAAACTCTACTTGTTAAGTATATTTTTTCATCTTATTCTATGAATATATTAATTCTTAAACATTAAGAAAGGTATCTTAAAACCAAAAATGTGTTATCTTAATACCTTATGTTTTTTGAACCAATGATATTTTAAATCATCATAGATTGATGGCTTTGAGGCCCTCAATTTCACACTTGTTTTAGATTGATAGACTCAATCACTCTGTATAAATATTTACGAATTCCCTCTAATTATGTGTCTCTAATTTCCACCAATGTTCTCCTAATCGAGATCATAATTTGGTGGTGAATTTCTCAAATCCCCTTCCCTCTTATTAAGACTAAATTTTATTAACCCAATTTTTGATGTGGGTTTTCCACAATGGTATTTTTCTATTTTTAACCTTTTATTTTCTAAGAAAAAATTTCAAATTACGAGGATGTAATTTATTGAATAATGGGAGAATGTAAAACCCCAATATCTCATAGTATGTTATCTCTTCAAAGTAATTCAATAACTTGCGCTACATGCAACACTAAGTTCAAGCGCACCACGACTTACCAAACTAGCCGTTCAAAAGCGGTTATGAATAATATTTTTGGATTTTTGAATTTTATATATTACATAAAATTTTAACATCCATATTATCTGTTTTTTAGACATAATATAAGAACAAATTATTTTTTTCAGATGAAGGAAGTATTTTTCAAAAAATGCAATTTTACCACCTTTCAATGGAGAACTCCTTTTAAATCCAATATTTGACACTTTTATATATTCATTTTGAAAAAATAAACTTTTTCTTTAGAATCGGGACAAAAAATTTTAATTTGGACAAATTTTTTTTACTTTTCTGATAAATTTCATATTTTGATGTATAGTGAAAAATAATAAATTTTAATTGAAAACAACTTTTTTATTCAAAATAATTTATGGTGTTAAATTATACATTTGAATGATTTGGAAGTATAATTATATTTTATTTTTATCATTTAATAAAATATAGGTCATTATAAGTAATTTCACATTTAAATTTGATATAAACACATGTTAATATTATTATAGTTTTTACTTTTTAAAAACCCGCTTTTTTGGTTTGGAAAATGGGAATTAATTTTAAATTAGTAAATGAAACTTCTATGTATTGAATTTGGTAAAATAGACTTCATTTTTGAATTCAGAATCTCAATATATATATATAATACCTATATAAGTTCACTGTTATTAATTAGAGTCATTTTATAATAAAATTAGATGACTAAAATTTTATTGAACTTTTTAACGTTTTTTAACCCACCTTCTAGGTGCATTTGAAAATTTGCATAAAACTTAATTTTACCACTTCTGTGAGTTAAATTTTAAAAATATGAGAGACATAGTTTATATAATTATGTAAAATGTGGTTCAATAAGATGAAAATAATTTTTGGTGAATAGTAACTTTTGACTTTTATTTACCACGGTTAAAGGTAAATAGGGTAATTAAGGGAAAAAATGATATTATAATTATCCTAACACATTTTATAATTCTATTGGATAAATTTTATTTGACTAAAAAAACCTTAGGAATAAAATATGATCCTATTTGGTCCACTTGGATTACATTAGGACATTTATTATTATTTTATTTAAAGAAGAGTTAAAAGAGTTAAATTCAATGTTTAATAAGAAAACCATTTTTAATATAGGGATACACACAATATAAATTAGACTATAAATATTCATTAGAAATATAAAATGATTTCCTACATAATGTTATTTTATTTATAATTTTTAGACATTATATAATTTAATTTATTTATGACACAATGATGATGTAGTAATTACCTTATTATTGAAATATTAAAATAATTGATATTATAAATATCCAAATAAATGTAAATTGAAACTTTTAAGGAATTAAACTAATTTTATAGGTTAATATGACATTTTAGGGTTGATTTTAATTTTTTTTTGAAGTGATAAGGTTGTTATGACTTTCAAAAAATCAAAATACCAAATTGTGTCAAAATTGACATAAATAAATTGTTAAAACAAATACTATATTATTGGTTGATATAATATTTCAAAAAATCTATAGTTATACCAAAGGTATTAAATAATATTATATGTGTAATTAATGAACCACTTGATGTTCTCTTGGAAAATAACAATATGTTTATTAACGATATAGTGTAAGAATACAAGAAGACACGGTAAAAGTTGAACTATTTAACTAAGAGTTAAATCTTAAAGATATGATAAAAATGGTAACCTAAACTTGTCTAAAACCTATTGGTTGAGAGTATTTATATACATAATCACCTAAGTCTCTAAATAAATTAATTATTAGCCATTATAAACCGAATTTGATTGTATAATAAATTAATATTTTAATCTTTTCCCAAAGTGACCCTCACCCCTCTTATAAAAGGGAACTTCCCCTTCTCTCAAAAAAAACTCCAAAGCCATTTGGCTCAGCCAAACCCTTCCAAAATATCCTCCCATAATCCCTCAAATCAACCTATAGTCCTTACTTTGATCAGAAATCCAACCTAATGAGCCCTTTTCATCAACTCAAAAGGAAACACCCGAAGAAGAGGTAATAATTTCACCACCCTCTTTCAAGTTATTTTCTTCTTCCACTTCCTCTTTATTTGTTGTTTTCATACCAAAATAATAACTCCATTATATCCTACATATGAATATGTTATTGTAAATATGGTACAACCATATTCATTATTCTATCCAGTTTATAAATGACAAATCCTTCATACGTGTGTGCGTACGACTTACCGTCTCCACGTTGTGGTGTAGTTTTTTATTCAAACACTTCATTGTTTGGATGGGTATAATAATGAGTATTAATGATTTTAATAATAATTATAATATGTTAATTATTCTTTATATATGATATACCATCCAATTAAATAATATCTCACCATCAATATAATGATATTGTCGCTCATGCGTACATACGGATTACCGTCCCCACGAACATGATGAGATTCGTTCCCCATCGTAATGATTCCTGAATAATTTTCATATTATGATAAAAATAATGTTTAAGAACTTAATATAATTCTATATATGAATAAAATACATCCTATCCATAACAAACATTTCTTACATAACCCATCATATAATGGAAAAAGAATCAGTTAACACCTGAAATGATGATACTACTGAAATATTATTCAAAAATGCTATATTTGAAGATCATATATGATATCATATTTATGTATATGATTATTTTATAATTTAATAACAATTATTTAACTATTATATATGAGGTTAAATTATCCTTGACCAAGGAAAATAACAAGGTAAGTGTTAATTCTACAATCTCGGTACTTATCCGAGGTTGTTAATAAGTAAGTATCTAATGGGATCTCTTTATCATCCACATTCGTGTTTTCTTAAAAATGTATTTCAAAACATTTTTACTATTTACTATACTATGGGTTAGACCCATTTATACCCTTATTTTACCATATATGTTTTGAAAGGAATCTTTCCATCGTTTTCCAAACAAGGTACTTTATGACCTTTTCTACAAAATTAAGGTAAGAATGTCTTTTTTTAACTTATTCGGTGGGTGCGGCTATTTTCTTCCATAATAAAATAGTTGATGATTCCCATACAATCTTATAAGAATAATTTAAAAAAATGTTTTATTTTATAATTATGGTACTTTTAAATGGTTTCAAAATATAAAGAGGTATTTCTTTTGAATAGTTTTTATTTCATCTATGTCAACATCCTTTGATGGATTTTAAACTTATATGAAGTTGATTTGTTATGATAGAAATATTCTACATTGTATTGATGTTTTTGTGACATGTTTGACTGTAGATGCGTTATTTATATACCATTCATGCTTTATGGATAAAGTATTGACATTTTGTATGCTAGTTTTAATACGAATGTTTATGTTATGTTTAAACCTTTTCATATGAGGAATGCATTTCACTTAGTAGGTGATAGGTAGAGCCCGTTATACCTCCTCGATGCATCGGTAGGTATCATGAGATAAACTAGTGTCTTGGAACAAGGACTTGACAAAATCTTACTTACAGTCTTGGCACGAGGCCTTAACTATGTTGTTATGATGTCTGGCATTATGAATTCCATCATTATGAAAGTGGATATTGATATTACATGTGATTATTCGACTAACATAATATCCATGTGAATAAGTAAATGGAATTATTTGATTTATCTTTCCCATAATATGCAGAAGTTTATGTTTTAAAGGCTTTGATTTTAGTCTTATACATTGCCTTAAATGTTTATGTTTATTTATGAAATTTTTCACTATATTGTTATCCTTACAGAGCATCTAAGCTCACCCCTTTCTTATGTTTTATTTTTTCAGGATTCCAAGAAGTGTATTATTATTGATAATAAGGGTTAAGATAGGGGATTAATTTTGTTCTCAAAGGATCATTTATGTTGTGTTTTATTTTCTAATGTGTAATATAACGTTTATGTATGTAATATATTTTACAAGACTGCAAGACTGATCAGTATTTCGGGACTTGATTCCTTGTCATCATGACAATGTGTTAAAATAATGCACTCACTTTGGGCTTCTAGGTTAGGGGCATTATAGAAAAGGTTGGATAGAATTCAGATTTTCATTCAACAGTATCCATTATGTCAATCATGATAGTTGGTCCCAATGGCACAAAATAAGTTATCAATTATTTGAATGATAACAAAAGATTGAGTAAAAATATATTCATTCCATACCCTGAGCTTCAACAAAGCCCGATTATATTAGTTTAATTGGAAAAAAGTTGTCATAGATCTATGAGAAGTTGAATAGACTCATTATCAATCCCTTATTTTCCCTTTAGGACTCCATGAAGGCTTTATGCTAACCAGTGCACCTGAAATTGTTGCCTCATCCTCCAGATGTTTGAATGGAGAATCCCCTTCTCCCTTTGAGGGACATTCTTTATCAACTCCTCCACAGGAAGAAGAAAAAATATTAGAGCATGTGTAAGAGGAATAATAAGAAGATATAAAGGACACCCCACCAGCATTTGAGGAAGGTTTCTCCACCACCTTGGATGAAATCATAGAAATAAATTTTAAAAAAAAATAATACCCACTCCCCACTCCAATTAGGGAGACCATGTCTCCCTAAGAATAAGAGTAATGAACCTCCTCCATAAAGAAACACTAGGATGTGTTTTACAAGAATTAAATAGAGATTAAATTCCTTGAACCTAAGGTGGCCACCCATCATTTGGGTTTTCCATAAGGGCATTGGGGATACAAGAAGACATCAAGAAGAACTCACCTGACTCTTTCCACCTTATTTGGGGATAAAGTTGACAAGATTATCAATTCCAAATTCATCTGAGAGGTTCAATATCCAAAATTTCTATCCAATATTTTTATAGTGAAAAATAACAATGGGAAAATCTGAGTTTTCATTGATTTTATTGATATAATCAGGAATTTTCCCAATGATGAATTCCCGGTTCCAATCACAGAACTCTTGATTGATGAAATAACAGGATACCAGGATTTTTCCTTCATGAATGGATAATCTAGCTATAACCAAATATGGATGGTCCCATGATATAAATAATCCAAAACTTTTAGAGAACCTCAAGAAATATTCTATTGTCTAGTAATTCCCTTTAGCGAGAAGAACATTATTCCAACATCCCAACGTCATATGCATCACATCTTCAAACCCTAATTGGGAATTTTTGTTTAATGCTATGTTGATGATATTTTAGTGAAATCAAGGTAACACTCTGATCATTTGGATAAATTATAAATCATTTTCAACAGGATTCGATAACATAATCTAAATATCAACATCTTGAAATATAATTTAGGGATAACCGTAGGAAAATTTCTCAATTTCATTATACTCCTTCGTGACATCAAAGATGATCTTGAGAAAACTGAAGCTATCATTGGAATGCCACGTACTTGAAACTTGAAAGATTTTAGAGGACATTAGGGAAGCTTTTCTAACATATGTGGCCTCAAATCCAATCTACAAAGCAAGTGTTTTACCTTCACCAAATTTTTTAATAAGGGATTCACTAATCAGTGGACTAGGACTATTAAGAAGCATTTGATTACCTCAAGAAATACTTCTTGTGACAACTGGTATTGATGTCAACTGTTAGAAGAAAGTGTCTCATTCTATATGTGACATCCCTAGAGTGATCACTAGGCTCCTTCCTCACACAAAAGAATGATGATGGGAATGAAAACATAGTTTACGATGTGAGTCAAACTATGATCGATACAGAGACTTGATATTCAGATATTGAGGAATGATATGTAGAGTTAGTATTTATAGTTGAGCAGATGAGTAACTATCTGAAGCATCATGTGATCCACTTGGTCTCTCGTAATAACCCACTAAAATATATCCTCACTCATCCTATGCTTATAGGGTTCCTAACATGTTGGGTAGTTATTATACAGTAGTTTGTTATAAAATGTGTGCCTTAGAAATCAGTGAAAGTTCATGCCTTAGCATACTTCCTCACTGAGAATCCTTCTACATAAGAGATGTCAATAAATAATGAATTACCTGGTGAAGTAATATTCTCTATTCATGACAACTCTCTAACATGGGAGATGTATTTTGATAGTACTTCTAAAAGTCTAATTGGAATGAGAATGGAAGACCCTAAGCTCCATAATTATGGGTTAGGAATCGTAATTATCTCCTTATAAAAGGTATTTTTTCATATTCCTTCCTCTTATCATAAGTTTCTAATAGAAATGACGTAGAATATCCTACTCTCATTGAAGGCCAAATATTGTCACTCCATGCACCAGTGAACCACATAGAATTGAAGGGTGATTCATAATTGACAATAAATTAGATCAATGGGGATTATGCTATAAGAAAAGAAGAGTTAATTACCTTGTGTGATTATGTCTAAGATTTAATAGAAGAATTGACCTAATATCTATCATTGAAACAGGTTTCATGATCACAAAATTCCCATGCAGATGTGTTGGAAAATGAAGCTACAACATTGGTATATCCAAATCTAGATCAAGCAGTCATCAATATTTCCCACCACCAAATGGTTTCACCTTTTGGTTGTATTAAATAAGACGAGATCAATGAAATCAGTCCCATACTTGATTCATATAAACCTACGATGGGATAGATGACACCCATTATGAATTATCTCCAAGATGGAGTACATCCACTGGGCAGAGTTGGAAGAGAACGGATCTGACAGTGTTAGGCTAATTTCACTCATTATGATGGAGAAAATAACAAGAAAGGACACTAAAAATGATGCTTTGATGTATTCCTTCTTAGATGTGTTGATGGATCAGAGACTTTAGCTATTAAAGAATAATTATATGTAGGATCATATGGTTTCCACTAATCAAGTTATAGGATTTCAGATCAAATCCAATAGCATGAACACTTTTGTCCATTGTTGACTAAGGATTATACAAAATTTACTATGAAGTTCCATCCCTATCTAGTGCATTAAAATTTCATTAATCATCCCCTAGAGTTTCTCCAAACAACTACATACTCCTAAACATTTTTAACATGTGGAATTTATTTTATTGGACCATATCCTCCATTTATTTCTATGTAGTTCAAGTACAACCATTCTGATACTGATTTTTATCAAAATGGGATGAGGCAATACCCCTTTATGAAGTAGGATACAATGAATTTTCATATTGTGACCCAACCTTTTCTTAAATTACTATTACATTATTTTAAATATAAATAACATAATAGTATTACACATAGAGGATACAATGGTTTAGTGTCTTGGGAAAACATGGACTATACATAACAAATTACAACATCAATCAAAAACACATTTTTTTAATTTCTTCTTCTCTAGCTTCTTATTGGAACTTGACCCCTCCTTAGTACATGTAGTCACCTGAAGATATACATAAAAAGGGGTGATCTAAAAGCATAGTAATAGGATATATAAGAACAATATAACAATGGGTGAGAATAATCATAACATAGGAAAAAGATCATGAGCGTGAGGGGAATCATTAATAAAAGACTTGAAATGTGGCAATACATAAAAATGTAACATCATGTATTAGTGGTTAACAACCACACATACTTGTAAAAAAATCTAGCATCTCGTTCACACTTCATTTCACATTAACTCAGGAGAATCATCACTTTACCCAATGCATTGGAGTGCTTTATAATTCTGGGTGGACCCGTCATATTAAAACATTCCTATTGAGCTGTATAATTCCGGACGCACCCGTCACATCATAACATTATCATTTATCATTCAGGACATAATGAACATTTATCAAAAATTAGCATAAATAACCCATGTAAAGTAATGGGTTTCATCTCATAAGACCAAATTCATAAACATTGGGATCCCAAAAATAAAGTGGGAATAACATACATGTTACAAGAAATGTCAACTCTGAGTGAGAAGTAAAAGGTGTGTTATAAAATGAAGAGTTCTTTTGGAAAACATTTTCTTTGACATAAAAACTAGTGGTAAACATGTATATCCCATAAAAGAAAATACAATGATGAAAAAATGATTTTTAAGGATAAACAATATTAAAAAAAGGAGTGAAAGTGGGAGAACCTGAAAGATGAAAGTTGGGATCAAGAATTTTCCCCTTACATTATATCTGAATGCTTCCTTCGCTTTAATGTACTGTATAATGACATTATATTCATTAATTAGAAATTCCAGAACCTTTTATAAATTAATTGGGTTCATTTGTGTATCATTATGTTATTTTATGGGCCTTTTGATGACTTATAGAGTTTAAAAACAATGTTTGGGAATGTTCATTTTTATGGTTTTCTTGAGAGGTTCACAATTATTCTTGAATTAAAGTTCATGTCGAGCATGGATAAACATCCAGAACATATATTCTAGGTAATTAATGATATTACAGAAGTTAAAATGATCTTATACTGAATTATTGTCACGAACTGAATCTGGTCACCTTCAAAATCGGCACCTGACCCAGTCCATGGCAAGACCCAAAGGGCGTTCCCGATCCCCACGGGCTGTCACAAGTGACCAGGTATCATAAAATGAAGTTTGGGAATGATTTAATTGAATTTGTAAACATAAAACAACAAACAAAACCAAGAAACCAAAACTGGATTTTTCAAACAAAACAACTTTTACTAAAATTCAGAACTGAATTTCACAAATTTAAACAATGTATAAAGACCATTAAAAAGGTAAAAAACCAAGAAAAGATATCCCAATAACCTCCACATGGTAAGAGGAACCTCCCTCAAGCCATCCCCACAAGACTTCACCACCAAGGACCTACTAGAAACCCGAACCAATGGTACTAAAAACTATACCCAACCTGCGACAACAAAAATAACCAAGTCTACTTACACCCAAGGGTGTAAGTAGGGTGTGATCCAATTCCCAGTAGGATACCACCACTAAGATATTCCATGTGATAAACATTTAAAGATGAAAATCATGCAAGTTTTCAAAAACATGAAAAGCTAGTTACAATTTCTAAAAGATGCGAGTTTGAATAAAAACAGTTTTCAAGTGGGCTATTTTAACGGGTTAACACTTTTAAAATAACACCAAATCTACTGAATTTTCTAGACAAATGTACCGTATGCTGAAGGTAAGTATAAAGTAACTAATGAGCACGAGCAATAGGAAATAACCCCTAGGCACTAGCTAGCTGTGGGTCCCAGGTACCTCGTATCTCGGTGAGAGTAACCATCACAAATATCCATTCTCGTACACGATCCACTAGTAGGGAACATACCCATAACCTAGTGGTCCCCAATTATCATCATCATAGTTTAGTTAGATTTGTAAGCGTCAATCTTGCTAAGTGAAACTGAGGCCAAACCCAACGGATTCAATAGCATACTAGTACACATCCACCCACCTAGATACCCAGGTTTTCTCCTTTTGCTCAAACAAGTTTAACAAGTAAATAAATATACATTGAACATGAAAATATCATTTCCACATCACAAATTCACCAAACATCCCATATGTATACCACACAAGTCACAAAAATCCATTTTTCATTCAAAATGATTTTGAAATCCGACTCACACCAAAATAGCGCACAACACATTTCACATTTCTTCAACACTTCCCCAAAACCATTAAACAATTTTATAAAACAATTATAAGATATTTCAACTCATATAACAGCCCACACACATGGAAAATAACACTTCTTTCATAATAAAAAATTCAATTTTTCACATCACTCTCACACAAAACAATCCACATCACTTTCACATCACTTTCACACCTCAATATCTCCTTCGAACAATTTAATAAAATATTTCCAAGATGATACATATCACATAACAGCCTTTTAAAAAATGAAATGGACCTTTTAAAAATAAATTCCAACCAAAACAGTTTTCTGATATAGTTTCACCTATTACACAACTCAATAAACAATTCAAAACTTTCATAAAACAATTATAAGGAGTATACCCAAACTTTGCACATAAAAACCATTTCAAAAACCTCTTTTTAAGCCAAAATCACACCAATACCCTACCAAAACATAATTGGAAGCCCAATAAACATGTAATAATCCACTTTCAAATGTTATATAATCACCTTGAACAATATCACAAAAGATACCCATGAGAATACACAAATCCATAAAACACTTTCAAGGAGTATAAAAAGGTTATACACATAAAACCATTCAAATACATCCCCTTTTTAGGACCACATGGAACTATATCATTACCCAACCATAATTGGTAGCCCCTTTCAACAACTAATAAATCACTTCCACATTTTACAAAACTACCACAAGAGATAACACATGAAATACATTTGAAAAATACACACTTCAAGAAAAAATGTAACTTTAATACCAAATGCTTTAATATTGCTAGAAAAAATGGTTTTCTCATAATTAACAGAACATAAGGAACATGTAAAATTATTTAATCAAGCAAACTAACTCATCATTAAATGGTTACCCAAGGAATCACCTACCGAAATTGTCTAATCCCTCTAAACATGGTGCAAAACATCAACCACACCACTCCGGCACCACAAAGATGATAAATCCAGCCCTAGACCACAACGTTTCACCACAAAGACCAATGGTTAAACCCTAGGTACGAACCATAGGTTCTGGATACTTTGGAACATCAAGAAATAGGGATGAAACCCTAAGGAAATGGAAGAAGTGGAAGGGAGGAACACTCACCTTGAAATATCTTGAAGCAATTACCCCGAATTAACCAAATTTTGAATCTCAAAGCAGAAAAAAATGATATTTAGGCTCTAATTATGAGGCGGAGGTCATGTGGGGACTGAAATGGGGGAAAACGAGTAAATATTGAAGGAGATATGAAGGAATGAATTTACCTCTTCAAATCTGCCTGATTTTAGAAAACCTAATACGTTCAGACCTCAATCACGATGAAGAAGAGCTCCAAAGAGGGGAGAGAGAGCTTGGGAGCGCTATTGGGTTCAATGGGCACATTTTAGGATTTTAATCACCTAAAAATCCTTAAAATGAATAAGTTATTAATTAATCAAATTTTATTTTTAAAACTAGAATTGGACTTTCGGGCAGGCCCAATACCTTAAATAAAAACCCATATACACCTTGGTTATGGATTTATAAATGATCCAAACTATAATGGTGGTGTTAATATGTCAGGGTAGACCATTTAAGAATTGGAATGGGTGAAAAATATTAAAAAATAAAAAAGTTATAAAAGAAACAAAATTTATTTTTAAATCTGGAATTGGGCTCACGGTTTGGCTCAATTCACGAAAACTCACCCATTCCACCATAAAAGCTTGAGAAACCCAAAAAACAAAGGATAAATGGAAATTAAATTAAATTTAACTTTAAAATAAGTCATGTATGTGAAAATTCTCCCCACCATGAAAACTTTCCGCCCCAGAAAGTCACATCAAGGTCAAAGCAACAACCAAACCCAACTAAGAAACCAAGAGGTACTCCTTTGTCAGGTTTCACCCCCAAAGGCCAAAACACCTCCAGTGATCAATTAATGAAGGATTACTCTCACAAACAAAACTTACACCACTTTTCTGAAATGATCAATAACATTCATAATTGATCCCAAAATAAAACTCATTAAACACTATCCGAACAAGACTCAAGCAATTCACCCAAGTGAACAACAACATCAAAGAAGGTTACACTTACCTTACTTTAACTAGACCATTGGGTACTCCCCAATCCCAATGTTTACTAAAGGAAGATGTAGGTAGCTTGATAGCTTTGAATGAGACTACCTACCACCATGCCACAACCATGGATAAGTCTGAGTTACTGGTATGGGGGAACAAAAATAACCTCCCCACCATAAGAGACAACCTATATTTTTTTCCCAAGAAAGAATCAGGACACTAAAAGGGGGAGGCCTGAATGGACTCCCCAATACAAAAGATATACTTCCATAATAAATTTACAAAAGAAATTATATAAGACTCATAGTGTGTCTCCCCACCATAAGAACCAACCATCTTAACCAACCAGCATGGGCCGGTATAAAAAGACCCCAGAATTGAAAGAGTTGGGACGACCACATGGTTAGTGTGCACGGTTTGGGAAACCATGCACTAACAGGGGGGATCCTTCTATCTACAAGGTTTTCTGGGGCATGTTCACTACTAACCAAGTGAAAATTGTGTGCCCAACCTATCTAGCCAAACTTCAAACCTTTCTCCAAAGACTCAATGGAAACCAAAGGGGGGTGGAATAACATTGGGTGATGACATGGGTACAAGGCCCTTTACCTATTTCCACTGAACATGAAGAATAGAAGAAAGATAATGAGACAATAGGTTTAAACTCTTACTATATTTCATATTAAGGATAGGACTTTGTACAAGGGTTTAAACGACCCTGTGATTTCCCTTGACTACGAGCCAACTTCTCTATGAGACCTATGGCTGGAGCTCAAATGATTGAAGCATCTTTGGCCTCGCAGTTAGGCTTTGGAAACACCCTGAACGAGAATTCTTCTTTCGGTGCAACCAACAACTACACTACAATCCCTGATAATTTTTCCAAGACATAACACATTCCAAACTCATTTTACCCTAACCCGATATTTCACTGAAACAGGGGCTTATAAGATGCACACACATCACACCTTGTTTTTTTCAGGTGAGAAACAATAGAAGTAAAGAACACCTATACTCAACTTCCTCTAAAATGGAATATTTTTTTTAAGTTTTTTCCAAGGGAGACATTCTCCCAACATAACAGAGACTCTCATTTGATTTCCCAACTTTCACCTTTACAGACAATTGATCACATGACATCATAAGGCATCACCAAACATGACCATTGCGACTGATATAAATAATTCATGGAGAGGGGCCTTATAAAACATCCCCAAACAACACACAATTCTAGATAGTGGCCAAAATATCCTATTGTGACCATATTTACCACAGTGGTGGTTTAACATAAACTCATTCTTCAAAGAAACTATGAAGAACCCAAAGGCCCTCTTAGACGACATTGAGACACTCATCCCCACTAACAACCCTAGACCACTTCCAGCTTCGATGAATTATGAAACTTAAGAAACTAAGGTCTCTTTCAACCTTCCATGAGCACTCTTCTGCTACAAGAGGATCCAAAAATCAAAGAAAGGAATGAGTGTAGACTCAATTCACAAAGATCGATAAAAGATTCCTTATATTGATCAACTGGTGGATTCTCCAATGGAGAAACAATACGTATTGTAGTTCATTTATGCATTAACCCTTAATGGGGGCATACCTTATCCAATGAGAGAACCCAAGGACCCAACCAATCTGGTCCATTGGTCAAAAAAAGCCATAAAACAGATCTAAACACATGAAGGGAACCACCATAAAGGTGTCCTGAAACATATCTCAGTGGAGACTACTAACCGGTCCTTCTACCCAGCTTACCGACCAAACATAAACCCAAAACACAGTTCAAACAGGAGGGGTTCTTGGACTCAAAACCTCCCACAACATCAACATTTTCCAAAAACACACAATATAAGCCATCACAAACAATTCATCAAGACATCATGTTTTTCTTTAAAAGCATTTCTTGAAAACAAACGGTTCAGCGGTTAGCATATCCACCAATAGTACCCAATGGGCCTTACACATGCATGTTTCTATGCCACACTGGGCACCCTCCTCATATCCATCCTGACACTCATCCAGTCGTGACATCAATCATCCATCACCCCATATAACCCCATGCATGTGGTTTCCCATGGAAATACCAAAGGTTAAAACAAAACATTCTTTCCATATTTCAAAACCAAAAAAGTCAACCAACACATCCTTTTTCTCAAAACTGCTAACCACAAGATCAAAATCCCAACTCACATCCTACAAAACTTTTCAGAAAGACACAACAATATATCAAATAACTCACTTTCAAGATATTCACATCAATTTCAAAACATCTCATCCCATAAAAACACCCTTTGATTGTTTAGAAAACTCTATTGGAAATACATTTCAAAACCAACTTCAATATAGTTCCTTATTTCAAGAGAGGTGTAAGCACAAAATTTTTCATTTCAAAAAAATTATAAAAATTCACTTCCACCATTTCATAAATCAAACCATTCCCTCTTTATTTGAAAATCATTTCACAAAAACTTTACACTTCTTAAAACCAAAGTGCCAAGATTTCAAAACCTAAGCACAAAACAATGCGAGAGGAAACTAGTTTCAATGGGTGACTTGGAAATATGGTTGGCGGACATATTACAATCACTTCACTATCACAGAGAGTGTTCTAGGGAATATCCTTGTCTCCACATGTCTTTCCAGGCCATGCGAGCTCACTAGGACCATTAACCCAACTCTCTTTTTATTTCCCCTAATCATCATCGAACCAAGAAAACCAAAGGACTTAAATAAATTGAGAATTATCTTGGAAACTTGAATCCCATTACGAGGTGTGGTGATCAGGAACACTACCAATAACTGGAATTCCATGTCCCAACAATCCTAACTCCATACTATCCTGACTCTTCCCCAAATAACATGACCCAAAGAGTTAACCTGAACCTCCTCTGATACCATTTTGTCACGAACCGAATCTGGTCGCCTTCAAAATCAGCACCCGACCTGGTCCATGGCAAGACCCGAAAGGCGTTCCCGATCCCCACAGGCTGGAACAAGTGCCCAGGTATCATAAAATAAAGTTTGGGAATTATTTACCTGAATTTGTAAACAGAAAACAACAAACGAAACCAAGAAACCAAAACTGGATTTTTCAAACAAAACATCATTTACTAAAATTCAGAACAGAATTTCACAAATTTAAACAATGTATGAAGACCATTAAAAAGGTACAAAACCAATAAAAGATATCCCAAGAACCTCTACATGTAAAGAGGCACCTCCCTCAAGCCATCCCCACAAGACTTCACCATCAAGGACCTGCTAGAAACCCGAATCAATGGTACTAAAAACTATACCCAACCTACGACAACAAAAATAACCAAGTCTACTTACACCCAAGGGTGTAAGTAGGATGTGATCCAATTCCTAGTAGGATACCACCACTAAGAGATTCCATGTGATAAAAATTTAAATACGAAAAGCATGCAAGTTTTCAAAAACATGAAAAGCTAGTTACAATTTCTAAAAGATGCGACTTTGAATAAAAATAATTTTCAAGTGGGCTATTTTAACGGGTTAAAACTTTTAAAATAACACCAAAACATACTGAATTTTCCAGCAAAATGTACCGTATGCCGACGGTAAATATAAAGTAACTAATGAGCACAAGCAATAGGAAATAACCCCTAGGCACTAGCTAGCTGTGGGTCCTAAGTACCTCGTATCTCGGTGAGAGTAACCATAAAAAATATCCATTCTCGTGCACGAACCAATAGTAGGGAACATACCCATAACCTAGTGGTCCCCAATTATCATCATCATAGTTTAGTTAGAGTCTTAAACGTCAGTCTTTCTAAGTGAAACTGAGGCCAAACCCCACAGATTCACTAGCATACTAGTACACGTCCACCCACCTAGATACCCAGGGTTTCCCCTTGTGCTCAAACAAGTTCAACAAGTCAAGAAATATACATTGAACATGAAAATATCATTTCCACATCAAAAATTCACCAAACAGCCCATATGTATACCACACAAGTCACAAAAATCCATTTTTCATTCAAAATGATTTTGAAATCTGACTCACACCAAAATAGCCCACAACACATTTCACATTTCTTCAACACTTCCAAAAAACCATTAAACAATTTTATAAAACAATTATAAGATATTTCAACTCATATAACAGCCCACACACATGGAAAATAACACTTCTTTCATAATCAAAAATTCAATTTTTCACATCACACTCACACAAAACACTCCACATCACTTTCACATCACTTTCACACCTCAATATCTCCTTCAAGCAATTTAATAAAATATTTCCAAGATGATACATATCACATAACAGGCTTTTCAAAAATGAAATGGACCTTTTAAAAATATACTCCTACCAAAACAGTTTGCTGATATAGTTTCACATATTACACAACTCAATAAACCATTCAAAACTTTCATAAAATAATTATAAAGAGTATACCCAAACTTTGCACATAAAACCCATTTCAAAAACCTCTTTTTAAACCAAAAGCACACCAAGACCCTACCAAAACAGAATTTTCAGCCCAATAAACATGTAATAATCCACTTTCAAATGTTATATATCACCTTGAACAATTACACAAAAGATACCCATGAGAACACACAAATCCATAAAACACTTTCAAGGAGTATAACAAGGTTATACACATAAAACCATTCAAATACACCCCCTTTTTAGGCCCACATGGAACTATATCATTACCCAACTATAATTGTCATCCCCTTTCAACAACTAATAAATCACTTCCAAATTTTACAAAACTACCACAAGAGATAACACATGAAATACATTTGAAAAATACACACTTCAAGCAAAAATGTAACTTTAATACCAAATGCTTTACTATTGCTACCAAAAATGGTTTTCTCATAATTCACAGCACATAAGTAACATTTAAAATTATTTAATCAAGCAAAATAACTCATCATTAAATGGTTACCCACAGAATCACCTACCGAAATTGTCGAATCCCTCAAAACATGGTGCGAAACATCAACCGCACCACCCCGACACCACAAGGATGATAAATCCATCCCTAGACCACAAATTTTCACCAAAAAAACCAATGGTTAAACCCTAGGTACGAACCCTAGGTTCTGGATACTTTGGAACATCAAGAAAGAGGGATGAAACCCAAAGGAAATGGAAGAAGTGGAAGGTAGGAACACTCACCTTGAAAAATCTTGAATCAATTACCCCGAATTAACCAAATTTTGAAACTCAAAGCAGAAAAAACTGATAGTTAGGCTCTACTGATGAGGAGGAGGTCATGTGGGGACTGAAATGGGGGGAAACAAGTAACTATTTAAGGAGATATAAAGGAATGAATTTACCTCTTCAAATCTGCCCGATTTTAGAAACCCTAATAAGTTCAGACCTCAATCTCAATGAAGAAGAGCTCCAAAGAGGGGAGAGAGAGATTGGGCGCACGACTGGGTTCAAGGGGCGCGTTTGAGGCTTTGAATCACCAAAAGAGCCTTAAAAATGAATATGTTATTAATTAATCAAATTTTATTTTTAAAACTGGAATTTGGCTTTCGGGCAGGCCCAATTCCTTAAATAAAAACCCATATACACCTTGGTTATGGATTTATAAAGGCTCCAAACTACAATTGTGGTGTTAATATTTCAGGGTATACCATTTAGGAATGGGAATGGGTGAAAAATATTAAAAAATGAAAAAGTTATGAAAGAAAAAAAATTTATTTTTAAATCTGGAATTGGGCTCACGGTTTGGCCTAATTCACGAAAACTCACCCATTCCACCATAAAAGCTTGAGAAACCCAAAAAAACAAAGGATAAATAGAAATCAAATTAAATTTAACTTTAAAATAAGTCATGTATGTGACAATTATATTATATACCATGTGGATGAATCATTAGATAAGAATTAAATGATTACTGTTTGGGTTAATTTAGGCGGTTTTTTGATGACAACAAAGTTGTTTTGTTTACTCATTTAGTAATATGTACATAAGTTACTTCCAGAACTTTTAATAGGACATAATAAATATATAATACTCTTTTTCAACCATCAAAACGGTTTCATGACCATATCTGAAGGTATAAATGGAAAAAGAAATCATGTCATTCTTGAAGGTGGTAGATTAACACCTCATGAGCAACGTTTTCTTTTATAAAATAAAAGGATGAGGAGAAGGAGTTTGGATGGAATTATATCACACTAGTATCATAACACTCCAGTATATTTATGATAATAGAGTTACCATACCATTTTTACAATGATATGTTGGGAGAGAATAAGAAAAGAACTTGAAATTGAAAGGAAATTAAAGGAAAAGATGTAGAGAAATTACCTCTTCAATCCTCCTCTTGGGATCCTCCTTAAGGGGCCTAGGCTTGGTATTTTGATGATAGTAGAATATCTTGGGCATGTGGGGAGGGCTAGGAAAGATTCTTAGGTATATGTTAGACATGTCTTGAAGCTTGAGATGTGTGAGATTATGATGGTGTGAAGGGTGGTATTTATAGTTGAGGGGAGAGGGGTTTTCTCATTATTAAATTCATTAGTTTATTATTTACCCACTAGACAAGGAATAGTGAGTCTTCCTAGACCAAGATTTGTAATTTAATAATGTGATCCCGAACCAAGTGGTCTTACATCAGCAGAACATCATACATGACTCTATAATTAGTTTACTTAGCTTATTTTGTAAATTATGGTATTTCAGTATTCATCAAAAAATTCAAGTATTTCAAAAAAACCCCAAAAAGTCACCCCTACCATTTTTCAACCTGTAGAATAAAAAAATGATGTCCATTTTTCAAAAATAAATTTCTGAATATAATTAATTAAATATTTATTTAAAATCACAATTTACTTGAAAAAAATAATTTTTAAAATTAAAAGTGATTTTATAATGCTTTCAAAAATTACCTGAGGTCTTATAAAATTATCTTAAATCTAAAAGACATAGATTTGTTAATTTATGAACACTTTTTAAGAAAAATAATTTTATTTTAATTGATTAATTATAATTAATTATTTATGGATTACAAAAATACCATTACTTATAAGATGCCCAAAATTTATTTAATTATTCATGGGTGTGGTTACTATTATTCTTGGGTGATTTTTTTATAAGGTTCATATTACTATTCATAAGGGTATGTTACTATTCACCCAAAACTATGTTGGTTTTATTAGACTCCAAAAAACATCTTGATGACAATCGTGTATGTCAGATTTTCAAAATTCCAAACACAGAAGTGACAAACTTATGTTTAAAGGTCACTTAGCGCTTAGTATTTCATTATGTTGTGTTTTCATGTGATTTTATGACATATTTATAAGAAGGGAATTTCTATTGAAATCTTTTGGTCATTAAATTCTTCCCCCTTATGAAATTTCTCCCTCTAAATTTCACATTACACAAACAGGTGAGGGTACATCACCTTCATCGCCTCTTCCAGTTCCCAAGTAGCTTCTTCAAACTTATAGTTCCTCCACAACACTTTGACAAGGTGGGTTGTCTTGTTGCATAAAACCTTATCTCTCTAGTCCAGAATCTCTACTGGTGGATCCTCATAGGAGATATCATCTTCCAGCTATACCACCTCTGAGTTTAGTACATGTGAGGAGTCTGGTATGTACTTCCTCAGGAGTGATACGTTAAACACATCATAAACTTGATCCATATTCGGTGGAAGTGAAGTTTGATAGGCCAAGGATCCTATGCAATCAAGAATCTCAATGGGGACAATGTACCTTGGGCCTAACTTCCCTTTCTTTACAACTTGAATTACTCTCTTCCATGGAGATATTCAAAGGAGGATTTTATCCCCAACTTCGAAGTCCAAGTCTCTACCAAGGTTGTCAGCATTTCTCTTTTGCCGACTATGAGCAGCTTTGATGTCTTTCTAAATGAATTAAACCTTCTCTATCATCTCTTGTACAATATCGGGTTCAAGTAGCTTTCATTCACCAACATCATCCCATCAAGATGGAGTTCTACATCACTTTCCATATAGAGCTTCATATGGAGAAATCTGAATACTCGATTGGAATCTATTATTGTATGAGAACTCAACCAATGAGAGATGTCGATCCCATCCCCCTTTGAATTCAAGAGAGCAGCCACTTATAATATCTTCAAGCATCTGAATAGCCCATTTATATTGTTCATTGGTTTGGGGTGATAGGATGTGCTAAAATTAAATTCAGTACTCGATGCATGTTAAAGGCTCCTCCGAAATTTAGATGTGAACCTTGGACCATGATCAGAGACAAATACGAGTGGAACTCCATGAAGTCTCACCACTTCCTTCACATATATCTTTGTAAGTTGTTCAAGTGAGAGGTCTTCCCAAATAGTGATAAAATGGGAAGTCTTGGTGAGTCGGTCAACCACAACCCATATCACATTATTTCCCTTTGACATCTTCGGGAGACCAATGACAAATTACATAGTGACATTCTCCCATTTCCACATGGGTATATGCAATGGATGAATCAACCCTTTGGAGTTTTTTCACTCTTCTTTAACTTGATGACATACCAAGCACCTTGAGAAATATTCTGCGATCTCTTTTTTCATGTTATTCCACTCGATGTGTTCTCAGATATCAATTTATATCTTGGTACTCCTCGGATGGATAGAGAATGTTGAGTTATATTCATTTTCCAATAGATCCTTTATCCCGGGTGTTGAAGGCACACAAAGCTACATTCAAAACTGAATCACACCATCATCATCAATATAAAACTCTTGAAGTTTCATTTCCTTTACTGCATTCACCCTCTTTTGAATCTCAACATCATCCCTTTGTGCTTCCTTAGTCTTCTCTTGGATGGATGGTTTCACAATCATTTGGGCTAGGTAGGATGTATCCCCTTCCATTATGATTTCTAAATCCATCCTCTACACATCCAAGAATATAGGGTCTTTCTCAATCCGTAATATGGATAGAGTAGCAGGTTCATTTCAACTTAGAGCATCAATTACCTTGTTCACCTTTCTAGGATGATAGTGAATAGAGAAATCATAATCATTTATTGTCTCTAACCATCTCATTTGACACATGTTGATCTCCTTTTATGTGAATATATACTTTAGGATATTGTGGTCGGTTTATATGTCACACTTATCACTATAAAGGTAGTGCCTCTAGATTTTCAAGGCAAAAATCATGGCTTCCAGCTATATATCATGCATCGGGTAGTTCTGCTCATGTATCGTCAACTTCCGTGAGGCATAGGCTATCGCATTATCAAGAGTACACAACCCAAGACTTTCTTTGAAGCATCAATATATTTCATAGAACTTATTCCACTTTTCGGTAGTGTGAGTACAGTTGCAGTGATCAGCCTTCTCTTTTTCTCCTTGAAATTTTCCTCACATTCTTCCATCCAGATATAACTTACCCTTTTCCTGGTTGACTTAGTTAAAGGGCTTGACAATCGGGAGAAGTTTCCCACAAAACGTCAGTAGTACACAGTTATTTCAAGAAAACTATGGATTTCTATGACACTAGAGGGCCTGGGACATTCCTCAATAACCTTTTTTTTAAGGATCCACAGAAATTCCTTCACTTGTGATCACATGTCCCAAGAAAGTGACTTTCTTGATCTAATAGCTGCACTTGTTGAACTTGGCGTACAACTTCTCCTTTCTCAATGTTACTAACACAAGTCTTAGATGTTCTTCATGTTCCTCCTTGCTCTTGGATTAGATGAAAATATCATCAATAAACACTACCAAAAAATTTTCAAGAAAATGTCTAAATACTATATTCATCAAATCCATGAATATTGTAGGGGATTTAGTAAGTTTGAAGGGAATCACCAGAAACTCATAGTGCCCATACCTTGTACAGAATACAATCTTCTGAATATCCTCATTCTTCACCTTTAGTGGATGATATCCAGAATGAAGATTTACCTTTGAGAAGTATTGAGCTCATCTTAACTGACCGAACAAGTCATCAATACTTGGAGGAAGATACTTGTTCATTATAGTGATCTTTTTTAGTTCCTGATAATCGATACACAACCGCATTGTTTCATCCTTCTTCTTCATAAAGAGCATTGGTTCACCCCAAGGTGATGCCCTAGGGCATATGAACCCTTTGTCCTGATGCTCTTGTAGCTGATTCTTTAACTCTTCTAGTTTTATAGGATCCATCCTATATGAACACTTTGAGATAGGATTATCTCGGGGTAAGAGTTATATTGAGAACTCTACCTCACGATCCGAGGGAATTCTAGGTAACTCTTCATGAAATACATCACCGTATTCTCTCATGATCGGCATTTCCTCTGGGTTGGTGATTTCTTTTGACCCAACCATTTGGGAGAGGTATGATTCTTATTAGGGAATCAACACCCACACCATGGGAGGATTTTCCAAAAAGATCCATGATCATCCTTTCATTTTTAGAGGAGCATGGGATGGTTCAGAATATGAAAAGATATTTCCTTTTTCTGATAGTTGATATGTGATCTATATAATGAGAGCCAATCTATTCCAATTATAGCACCAAATTCTACCAATGGAAGTATTATAAGATTCTTTGGAATAATCATCCCACATACGCCAATAGGAGAAGAGTCAAACACTTGGGTTGCAATGATTTCACCACTTGGTGTTTTTACAGATTTCTCTACTTCAAGGTTTCAAGGATTTGATTCTATAGTTCTAGAAAACTTGCAAGATATAAAGGAATGTGTAGAAACAGAATCAAATAAAACTTTTTCCATTCTTGAGTGAATAAGAAGTGTACCTTGTATGACTTCATTATCTTTCTCCACTTCTACAATAGTGATGGCATAATCCTTCCCTTGTTCCATTGGCTTTGGTGGATTCTGACACTGATTACCCTTGAGGAATCGAGGTTTAGTGCACTTTATTTCATAGTTACCTAGATCCCTATAGTTGTAGCATTGAACCATGGGTGGTTATCTCCTTTATACGGATACATTATCCTTACTTTTTATGTCCTTTCGACACTCTTGAGCATGGTGCCCTTCTTTCCCACACTTGAAGCACTTCCTCATCCCTTTGAGTCAGTTCCCATGGTGCAACTACCCAAATTTTTGGCATGTGGGTCGTTGAGTTTTCTTCCAACCATTTTCATTAGATCCTCCAGCTTGAAACTACATCTTTCGTTTCTTATCACCATAGTTGTGGGACCATTCTCCAAACTCCATCTAGACTTTGTGAGAACACTGAACAACTTCTTTATAACTCCCAAAGTCTCGAATAGCAAAAGCCTTTTGAAGGTTTGGTTTTAATCCACTAAAGAATCTATCAATTTTACTATCATTGTTGATAACAAAACCCAAATCTTACCTTGCAAGTGTTGTGAAATTCGCTTCATAGATTTTGACCGATTCACTTTCATTTTTCATGAGCTCTATGAATTATATCTCCATCTTCGTGTGAAGAGTTATTTGGAAATACTTATTAAAAAAGTTATCTTAAAGATTTCCCATTCCATATCTTCAATTTCATCCCTTGGCTAGGTGTTCTTAATCAAAGCCCACCATTTATCGACCTCTCCATCCAGATGAAAAACATCTAGTGTCACCTTCTCCATATCAGAACAGTGAAGCACAAAAAATATCTTCTCCATGGAGTTGACTCACTGTTTCGCAACTAGTGGATCCAAAGATCCACTAAACATTGGTGTTTTTTTCCGCATAAAACATTTGATATCCAGTTTCTCCCTCTTTGGGGAAAAAGGATGTTCCCCATTATTATGGTTATTGTTCATAACCTGAGAAAGTTTGGTAAGAATGGCCATGAAGTTCTGAACTCCACCTCCCAAATCATTGGGCATGTCATTCGGGCAATTGTTGCCTTGGCCCTCGCACGAGTTGTTGTCCTTGTTTCTCCTAGTTACCACTATTTTCTAAAATAGGGAATGTAAGAACAAAACATAAGTCAACAAGTTATGAATAACTTATTCATTTGAACAATTTTCTCTAAAATTCTAACTTATGGGATCCCTATGTAAAGATTATTGTGTGCATATTTTTACTATGTCTCATTTTAGAGGTTTTCTCTAGGGTTCACTAATCCTAATTCCCAAATTAACTAAACCTTGCCTCTGATACCAACTATAGTGACCCATAATTTTCTTACATTACTATTACATAATTTTAAAGATTTTTCTACATAATAGTATTATTCATAGATGATACAATGGTATAGTGTCTTGGGAAAACTAGGACCATACATAAAAAATTACAACATCGAGCAAAAACACATTTTTTTAATTTCTTCTTCTCTAGTTTCTTATTGGAACTGGACCCCTCCTTAGTACATGTAGTCACTTAAGGATATTCCTAAAAAGGGGTGATCTAAAAGCCCAGTAAGATGATATATAAGAATAATATAATAATGGGTGATCATAATAATAACATAGGAAAAAGATCATGAGTGTGAGGGGAATCATTAATAAATGACATGAAATATGGCAATGTATAAAAATAAAACATCATGTATTAGTGGTTAAATACCACACATACTTGTGAACAAATATATCATCTCGTTCACACATCATTTTACATTAACTCATGAGATTCATCACTTTACCCAATGCATTGGAGCACTGTATAATTCCGGGCATACCCGTCTCATTAAAACATTCATATTGCGCTATATAATTCTGGGTGCACCTGTCACGTCATAACATTATCATATATCAAACAGGACACAATGAAAATATATAAAAAATAAACATAACTAACCCATGGAAATGAATGGGTATCATATAATTAAAACACATTCTTAAACATTGGGTTCCTAAAAAGAAATCGGGAATAACATACAAGTAACAAGAACAGTCAACTCTGAGTGAGAAGTAAAAGGTGTGTTCTTGAAAGAAGAGTTCTCTTGGGAAACATCTTGATTGACTTAAACACCAGTGGTAAAAATTTATATCAAATAAAAGGAAATGAAATGATGAAAAATTTATTTATAAGGAGTAACTATATTAAAAAAATTAGTGAAAGAGGAAGAACCCAAAGGGTGAAAGTTGGGTTTGAGAATTTTCCACTTACTTTATATCCAAACGCTTCCTTCGATTTAATGTCCTATATAATGACATTATATTCATTAATAAGAAATTAAAGAACATTTTATTCATGAATAGGGTTTAGTTTTGTTTCATTATATTATTTTATTTTCCTTTTTATGAGTTATATAGTTTAAAAACATTGTTCGGAAATGTTCATTTTTATTGTTTTCTTGAGCGGTTCACATGTATTCATGAATAGAAGTTCGCGTAGAGTATGGATAAACATCCAAAACATTTATTCCATGTTATTAATGATATTATATAAGTTAAAATGATCTTATAATGAATTATATTGTATACCATGTAGATGAATCATTATATAAGAATTAAATGATGATTGTTTGGGTTAGTTTAGGCGGTTTTTTTATGATAACGAACTTATTTTTTTTACTTATTTAGTAATATGTACATAAGTTAGTTACAGAACATAAAATAGGACATAATAAATATATAATATTCTGGTTCAACCATAAAAATGGTATCATGACTAGATATGAAGGTAGAAATGTAAAAAAACATGTCGTTCTTGAAGGTGATAGATTGACACCTGACGAACAACGTTTTATTTTATAAATTAAAACGAAGAGGAAAAGGGGGTTATATGGTATAATATCCCATTTGTATCATAAAATTAAATTATATGTATGATTCTATATTTACCATACCATTTGGAAAAATATTGGTGGGGGATAGAATAAGAAAATAACTTGAAATTGAAAGGTAATTAAAGGAAAAGAGGGAGAGAAATTGCCTCTTGAATCCTCATCTTGAGATCCTCTTTAAGGGGCCTAGGATTGGTATTTTGATGATACCAGAAGCTCTCGGGAGTAGGGGAGGGTATAGGGATGATTCTTTCATGGATTTTAGGAAAGGATTGAGGCTTGAGAGGTGTGACGAAATGAGGGTGTGAAGGGTGGTATTTATAGTGGAGGGGAGAGAGCTTTTCTCAATATAAAATAAATTAGTTTATTATTTCCCCACAAGACAAGGAATAATGAGTCTCCCATGACCAATAATAGTAATTTTATCATGTGATACTGAACCAAGTGGGGTTTCATCAGCATAACATCATACATGACTCTATAATTAGCTTATTTAGCTTATTTTTTAAATTATGGTATTTCACCATTCATAAAAAATTAAAATATTTTAGAAAAATCCCAAAAATTATCCCCTACCATTTTTCGACATGTAAAATCCAAAAATGTTTTTGATATTTCAGAAATAATTTACTAAATATGATTAATTTAATATTTAATTAAAATCATAATTTACATGATAAAAATAGTTTTTAAAATTAAAACTGATTTTATAATGCTTTAAAAAATTACTTGAGATCTTATAAAATTATCTAAAATATAGAAGACGTAGATTTTTTAATTTATGAACACATTTTAAGAAAATTAATTTTCTTTTAAATTAATTAATTAATTATAATTAATTATTTTTGGATTACAAAAATACCATTACTTATAAGATGCCCAATTTTTTTTTAATTATTAATGGCTATGGTTACTATTATTTTGGGTGATTTGCTATAAGGGACATATTACTATTCATAAGTGTAGGTTACTATTCATAAGGGTATGTTACTATTCACCAAAAATTATGTTGGTTTTATTAGGCTCCAAAAATCTTCTTGAATCGAACCGTGTTTGACGGATTTTCAAAATTCCAAACACATAAGTGACAAACTTATGTTTAATGGTCGCGTAGCACTTAGTAGTTCATTATGTTGTGTTTTCATGTGATTTTATGAAATATTCATAAGAAGGTAATTTCCATTGAAAAATTTGGGTCAATACATGTCATCTTCATAAAAACCAATATCATCACCAGAATTAGTGTCCATTATGCCATATTGATGGAAAACAGGACTAATTTGTATTTTGCAGAGGTAGAGAAGTTATATGAAAAATAAAATATCAAATCCAATCATTCATCATGCTATCATGCATCATCCAATGGAAAAATTTAGTCTTTTAACAAGACCCTATTGAACATTTTTCTAAAGATGGTTAATAATGATAATAAATCATGGAATGGCAATATATTCCATTCCTTATGTTATTGTAGAACCAAAACCCATGTTGTTATACGATCAATCCCATACTCATTGGTGTATATAAAAGAAGTGGTTTTGCCCATTGATGCTTAGTTTCAATGACTCTGTATTTCCATTTGTGACCATCTACCCATATCAAAGCAATCCCATAAATTACTGGATGATTTAGAGAGAATGGAAGAAAAAATATTGAATACCTTGCATCACATGGAACTCTATCAGAACCGAATAGCGCAAGATTTCCACAAGAAGGTCTGCCTTAGTTAATTACTCTACAGAGAGTTTTTTTAGTCCTTATGACTCCAAAGATACTAGGAAAGACGCCTCTAATTCTTAAAACAATGTGGGAGGGACCTTACTCTATACATATGGTCCACTCTAATGAAGATTATTCCTTAATTTCAATGGATGGAGAAATCACTAAAACTCTAACCAATGAAATGTTCCTGAAGATGTACATTGTGTAATCACAAAGAGTTATTTTTAGCTATAGGATGTTAATCTATATAGAACCATTTTCCTCTATGTTTCACAATGTTAAATTACGTATCATCATTGTCCTTTTCTCATTATGATAAATTGCACTACATATAGTCCAAGATGAAAGATGTTAAAATTCATAGAAAAAGTTTTCCTCACCCCATGACATTAAACTATATGGTTAACGTCTCCCTTATATAATGTTATGAAATACCCAAGATACCACAACTAGAAACTCCTTGTGGTCCCTTAAAAGATGAGTATATTCCATAAGTAAACTTCACTGACCTCATGGACACTACCTAGTGGCACTTGAGTCCCATTTCTCCCTATTTTTGGATCAAACAAACAAAGGGAATAACATTCAAGAACTACATTTGGCAAGATTCTTTCATTAGAAAAATTTGTAGTGACACTCAGATCATCTATATCAGGTCTACCAACAAGGTTTCATTCACACTAGGTGACCACCTATCCTCATTACATGATGATAAATTGCACAGTTCATCATGAACTACGTGTGGATTGATTCTCATTCCTATGAGGTATGTTGTGACTTACAAATCTCCAATATCGAGCCCATACGCAACTATAAAAGAAACAATTTACCCTTCCATATGTATAAACCAATTGTATTCATGGAACTCTTCTTATAAATTTTTATTTATTCTCATACCATATTGAATCTTAGGGAAAATGATTATTTTGGAAAATACCTAAAAATATTAAATCATCCTTCCTCAAATAAAAACTCAGTTGGTGTGGAGAACATCATTCAAGAAATATGTGTGCTTTGATTCTCATTCCAATGAGATACATAGTGACACTTGGATATCCAATCCTTGGTTCAACCATGATTTTGGAAATGAAAATTACCATTCATGTTCTCCATGCATGAACCTACTCTTCATAAAGAACCTTTAGAATAATTTTTTGTGGATTGATTCTTACCCATATGAGAAACATTGTGACACCCAACCTTTCATTATTGGTCCCAACCACAATGCTTCCATCACTTCACATCAGTTCACCTTTATCCTTACCGAATGACATTAAAATACATGGAATTAAATGAACTAATTATGGCTTGATTCTCATTATATTGAGATATTTAGTGACTCATGGGTCATATCCACTAGTCCTATCACAATTTTTAATCCCCTACTCCTTATGTACGAATCAAACATGCATGGGGGACATCATCAAAACTATGTGTGGCCTGATTATCACTCATTTTTGATATGTAGTGATGTCCATATCTTCCATCCTGGGCCCAATTGCATCACAACATAGTGTATCAATTAGTCTCTCATGTACAAGTCAAATTTACAAGGTGAGATATAGTACATCTTCTCACATTAGACATGAACTCGTATTTGTTAGAACTACATATGGAATGATTCTTTCCCCATCAGGATATGAAGTGATGCCTAGTTCAAACACCCTATATTAGCCACAATATTCCTTTTCACATTGAAATCACCCATTTTCTTTCTGTAATATGTTTAAATACCCATACAACATCCTCATCACAAGAATTCAAACTACACGATACCTCTAGAACTATGTGTGGCTTCATTGTCATCCCATTGAGATATATAGTGAGGCCTAGGCCTTAATCCCTATCTCCAGCCACAGGGTAATAGAAAATTACAACCCTCCAACATACAATCAAAAATATGTGGAGAAGCTCTTATTTTGGGTCATATCCTTAGAGAGCCCACCAGGGAAACATGAGATGTCCTGATTCTATATATGAGTCAGATATATTCAAGGGACTCCAAATTCAAAGATAATATTTGTCTAAATTCTTTCCTTATGTATTGAAAATTTCTCATTTTTCATGTCATACTCTTAATATTGAAAAATATTTTCATAATATTTACATGGATTCTAGTGGTATAATGTGTGATACCTAAGAGCTCCTTTACCTGAATATATAATATGTTTCCTACTTTTCCATGCATAAGACACCCACATAGTGGGATTATCTACCTAGGGATTCATTTTTTTGGTGATGATAACTTCATTCTTTGGAGAATAATCTTCTATCCCTTTAAGATTTGATGGTGGTATACTGGATCCCATAAATCAGTATACATCCCCTATATTTTTGTCCCATATATTTTCTCCTAACCTAAATGTCTCAAATAACCTAGTTTATATTTTCACCCATCACTTGTTCAACTAATGCTATTATAATCTTGGACCATTTGACCATGTATCATCCATTCATTCCATTATATTATTTTCCTAGTAGTATGACTTGAAACTGTAGGCATCATACATCCTATGCTTGGGTTATACCTGTGTCGCACACCCATTTCATCATTTCTTTGGAAATTTTGACATGAAATGACCCTTCCATATTCAGGTACTATTTCCAAAAAACAAACTCTATGCTAATGAAAATATGAATATCGATATACATTCATTGCATTTTAGTTATATATTTTCAGAATTCTTGAGATCTTTTTTTCTTTAATATGCAGTACATGCCCCAATTGGCCCTACATATGTCACCCCCATAATAGGTTCTTTAACTAAAGGAATCCACTATTTTGGTATGTACTACATGCCCTAGTTAGAATTTCATAAAACATCCATCTTTATGGGGTTTTAATAAAGTGATAATTGTGTTCATGGGTGATCATTAATTTAACATCATAAGACCTTTTTCCCATAACACCATTCAAATCTGAAAATCCACAAATCACGACTTAAAATTTTCTCCTTCCATACATGAATATATTAGCATTTTTTCAGACATATTACCAGGAATTGGAGAATCATCAGACCTGTAGTAAAAACTTGATACCTTAAATTATATCCCCCAAATGCCCTTTATGCATGACATTAAACTGCACTACCCCTAATTTCCTAGCTGCATGACATTAAACTGCACAACCCCATACTTGCCTTGCTGTATGAATTTAAACCACACAAGCCCCTAATGTCCTTGCAACATAACTTTAAACTGTACTACTCCCTAAGGTGCTTGCTGCTTGACATTAAACTGTACATCCCCCTAATTCCCTTCATGCATGACTTTAAACTACACATCCCCCTAATGTGTTGGTTTTATGACTTTAAACATCAATGAATAATTTCACAATGCCCGTTTCTGAAAAAAATTTCCCTCATTCGCACTTCAAATTCATTTATAAGTGGTTTCCCACAAGTGGATTATGTCAGTAAATATAATTCCACTATTCTAAGACATCATTCCTTAGATAAGCTACCCATTGATGTCTTAAGACATCCAAATCTTAAAATTTATTTGTTCTTCAGTAAAAGAATGTCAGAATTATTGAAAAATACAATACCTAACTATGTAGTAAGTTCCCTTAGTTTTCCTTGTGTAATATTCCCACATTACAGTCTTGTCTACCTAAGGATACTGCTACATAACGATGTAGTATGTTCCCTAGTTGGCCTTGCATAAAAATTTCCCCACAATAGGGTTTTCAACCTGGGATAACATTTTCTTAGGAGGGACCTTCTCGATTTTAGAATACATTGTTTTATATTTTGAAGTCCTCAAAATTTTCTCTAGATTCACCTTAGTAATATCTAAATAATATAATATCATTTCTATACATCAAACCTTACTTTGGTTATAATTTCAAAAATCATGGGAAAATTCTATTCTACCGAAAACACTAGAACTTATAGTCTATCATTCTTTATTTTAAACATCCTATAAAAAAGTAGGAGAACTCATTAGATTGAAAACCCACAAAGGGAACTCTGGACAAATTCTAAGTCTCATCTACTAAGTATTATCTATATAGAGCTTAGGCGAAAAAATTATGTTGATGATATAAAAGACAAAAAGTTTGTAGGGTTGTCTATATGACCTTATTAATAGTCATACTGCTCTCACTAGGCCCATTGGAATGGGTAGATATTAGATCACCCCATCCCTATCATTTAAATTATGATTAGCTATTGTGAAAATGTAAGGTTATGAAAATCAGCTTTTATCTTATGATTACATGAAAGATTCATGGATTAAGATATATATTATTGAGAAAAAAATTATTTTCATTTATGAGAAAAAAATATCCTAGATGAACATCCACCAAATTGAGTCACTCTATAAAAAAATACAAAAGGCCTTCAACATAACACTTCATTTGATAAAAAACCTCCTGAGCACTGTCTTCCACTTGTTGAAGTTCAGTCAGTCGACCAGCCCCAGTCTCCACGGCCTGATGAAGCACTTCCCTAATAGTAATAATGGCACTAGACCCTTCTAGTTTCAATTATTATATTGATTTATGATGTTGTTCAAGTAAATTTGGACCAGTTTCCAACATTTACTGAAGAAAAAATACTTCAATTGATTTCTCCATGATTTCCAATCTAAACTCTGTCAATTTTGTATTATGGTATGGTGATACATTGGATACTGGAGGACAAAAACCATTAATGTTGGTGATAAAATGGGACTTTATAAGGTCCCAATGAAGCTTATTCTCATTCACATGCCTATGAATAATCTCATTCACTATATTTTAAAAAATATTGTAATTGAAATCACCAAATCCTAATATGATGAATAGAGCTGAAAACCACAAGATTAATTAAGGAAATTCCACAAGGTTCACCTCATATGTTATCTTCCATATACCTCACAAATACTTGTAACATGAAATACAATGATCATTTTGTTACATAGGATCTAAATCAAATTCACTTTCATAAGGAGGGATATACTCTGAAATTAATGCACTCAGTGAAATGTTGTGTACCACTACCTTTAGAACATTGGATGCCTTTCCAAATGATGCTAGTTGAGTTAATATGAATGTATCAACCTCATACCTAGCCACATATTCTAATAATACTAAATTATGAAGTAAAATAATTACTAGCTTCAATGGAGAGGCAATAATGGAGCACGATCACAATAATTGGTGACCCACACCCAGATTTAGAGTAGCATCTTAAGAATAATCTTCCAAAGCATTCTCAGCCTTGGCATAATTGGAGGGAACTTCTCATTGAAAAAAACTCCCTTGGGTATTCCCAAGACCTACCAAAAGGGGATCAAGAAAACCTCGTGCTTCAATGTTCACCTGAGCTAACTCCCCCTCAATAGTGGTTTTAAAAGTGATTTCAATTCCATCTCCATGAATCATCATTTTTGTAGTTTCCTTAAATGGTGTTGAACATTCCAACCAATAATTATTAGATAATTAGTAATAAAATGAGTAATTTGATGGAAAACAAATACTCCCCTCTATTTATTTATATATATTGTTCCCCAAATTCTTCTAAAGAAGTTAGAATATTATTATGATCTATTATTTGATCAAAATTCATTCCAATATTAATCATGGATTATATTGACATCATAATACCCATGATAATCTCACCTATCAAAACACATGGAGTGGTTTGTTCATGACTGTACTATGTTGAAATAAGACCCTGAACAGCCTCCACGGTGATAGTTATAGGGTCAACATCAATCATCGTAGGATTTTCTGGTGCATGTGATGAACATGAAATATTAATAAAATGGATGTCAGTGGTTGGTATATATTTTCCTATTAAAAACTTCTCATATACCAAATTCTTCATATCTCCCACCAATAGTAATAGTAGTTGTATGAGGAGAAGATGACGCTTTCCCATTCCTGGAAACCTTTTCATACAAAGAGTTTGTTTCATTGGAAGGAATCCACACTTGGTCCAAAGCACCCTCCTCAGTTCTCATAGGATAATTTTTAATTTCATAGAGGTAATAAATAGAAGATGTTCCTAAATTTCCAATATGTTTACGCAGTTACTATCGATAAGGTCAAAATTAACGATGTTAGGAAAAATTATCACTACTAATAAAGTATTTATCCACAGCTTTCATTCTTCATCATATATTCTTCTTCATTTTCATCAAAGGTTGAATTGAATCATCATCTCAAAAAATACGTATTATAGGAGGGAAGTCTCCTACCATCTAATTCTCCAGGTACTATTGGCTCGAAGATAATTATCCAGATTCTATAGGTGACCACGTAAACTTGATCATTGTACCGCCATAGCTATACCATGGAGACAAAACCTCAGTAGATTTTATTTCATCCATCAATAAATTAAAATTATATTTCCCCTAAGAAATAACACTTTGGTTAAAATAGAAATTAAAACTAGAAACAATTTAAGAATAAAATAATTTACTTCTTTAGGATAAAAAATAATGTCATTCCTCAAAATATGAATATTCCATCTCTTATTCGATGTCACATTCTTTCATATCATTAACCGGAATTTTGGCAGGGAAAAGATCATCAGTTTCATATATGTATATTTCCAACTCCTAGATATAAATTCCCACTTCAGTAGGATTATCCTCAAAGAGAATATTAGATGGGTCTCAAAGATCTCCTTTACCTAGAATATGAAACCCCTCAAATATAATCACCAACAAATTTTCATCATCAAGGAGAAAATTCTTCCACATATTAACGGTCTCTATTCCCACATATTCAAAATACATCCCTAACTTTTATTAGGATGGTCTAGTATCTTTAGACTTGATGATATTCCCAATTCCTGTCATCACAGATGGTGGATGAGAAAATGGAACCCAATTCTCTTCTTGTTGATGGTGACCACACTGCCTAGGTGGATCCCCATTCGGTGATGTTGGTGCGGCCCTCTTTGTTTTTGTAGGTGGATTATATCCTACACAAGGTCACTTAGATGAGATAGGAGGCTCATCATCCTTTCCCTCTAAAAAAATGAGTAATACTATAAAGGTGGTGAAGAAATTTCCAAACGAGAAGGTTTTATCATGATCCTCATCTTTAATCCAACCCAAGGAATATCATTTTCTATAACCCATTTAGGATATGATTAAACACATGCTTCTATCATACCATATTTTCAATCTACTATCTGCATGAACTACAGGTTGATTGGTCACTGCACATGTCTTTTCCAAGGATGTAAGCAACCATAGTTGTTGAACCACCATTGAATGTTGTTCTAATATAATGTGCACTATAGGGGATACAAAATTATTTTTCAAGAATTTTAATTATCCTGAAATCGATAAGGATCATTGGCCTCACATATGCTTTCACAATCGACATTGGTTTCCAATTCACCATCCATATAAGCATAAATGTATAACCTCATCACTATGCTAGATATCCCATTATCAATAAACATTCCCCTCAATGGATTTCCATAAAGAATAAAGTTGAAATCCTTCAATAAACTCAACCATATCTGAATGTCATGAGGTGTCATGGATAAGGGTGGGATACCATTAAAACCACGAACAAATGGATTAATGATCTCATGAGGACCTAGATCCTACTCAACATAGCATAAGTCCTCAAATGAGTTGTGATTCATCCCTAGAAAACCTGAAATGGTCCTTAAATTATGAAAGAAACCTTCCCTCTATGAATTTGAAACAAACTCTTGGGGATCTTTTCCAAAATGGGGGTATCAAACCCCCCATTTTCTTATCTACCAGCTTTGACACTATGAAAAATGTTCCAGGCCATATACATCCTTTGAAATCATGAGCATGAAATAGGTAAATTCCAATCCACATGTCCAAGAAACATATAATACATGTCTTCATTGGAATTTTGTTGTTGATTTTATATCCCCAGTTATCAAACATTCATTTTTTCTAGCATTGTCCAGAAGGTGTAAGGTGAACTTCTCTTTACTGCATTAGGACAGCTTCTTGAATGCTTGTACTTGGGGCCTTCTTTATTATACTTTTAGAAAATTCACATCCACGTATTCTATTGAATATCCCTTCTTACACAAGGATTTTAATTATTTATTTTGTTGGATATTTTCAATATTTTGTGCTCTAAATATGGTGTCCTATCAGTATCATTCCACGTCATTGTCAGAGGAATGAATTAATCATACATACCTCAAAGAATCAGAGCCCCATAGATCTTGTGGATGTCACACAAGATCATTCCCACTATTCTATGTGTCAAATGGAATGAATTTCTTCTTGGACTCCACCAGGTCAACAGATCTTGCACAAAATCATCATTCCTATACCCTTAGATTTTCCCTACATATACATCCTTGTAAATTCCAATGCTTTCCAAATCCTTATTAAATCCTACATTGTTTTTACATATATAGTTCACCCACATCAATGCAGGTTTGACATGCCCTCTAGGTTGAATGTCCCAAATTTACTTCCAACCCTTCGATTGATCTGTTCTTGAATCCTAAAAAATGGATAAATAATAGTGCATCTTCAGTTGAACTGTGTGTGGTTTCAAATATCGAGAACCTAGGTTGTGATGCATAACATTGTTTATGGATTCTATCCCTACTTCAATATATGTTTCCACACTAAAAATGATGATATATGAGAATTTATTTTAGTCTTGAAACCATGTAGCTGGGAGATAATTCTTTGGATCCCACTTGAGGACTTCTTGAATATGGTCATAACCATAAAGTAGAAGATAAATTATTTCTAAAAAATAATGGTGATACTTCCTAAAAACACATCCATATCAGGAAGGGTTGTATTGCAGATGTCATAGTAGTTAGGCCCCATGATTTTCATCATCACTTTAGTTCAATTACTAGAAACTTCATCAGTAGTTTTGATCTACTTTGGATCCATTGAACCTCCAATTAATTATCAAATTCAATTTTAGAGTATGTTCATTGTGAAATGTTTTGAAAAATATGAGAAATTTGACAAAGGTATTGAGGTTCCCAATTGAAATTTTGGCATGGAGTTGTGTCGCTGAACATGTGGTGTGAAAGTGTGTCCCTCGAATACGTTATAAATCTATGTGACTTAAGGAGAAGCATATTCATGGAAAAGGACTGCATGTGGGGAGATTTAATTTCTTAATCGTGAGATTTTTTCACTGAAGTGAAGTTCCAAATTATATATGAGTAAGTATAAATGTGAGATTAACATTCATGGTAGACCTATGAGAACATTTAATCATGGAAATATACACAATCCATATATCTTTTTCATCCCTATTTACCTTTGGATTGAAACCTCTTTTCATTTCATATCCCATCCAATGGGGTTGTTAACACTCTATTTCATCACATGGATGAAAAAAATCACCAAGTGAAATTCCTTATAAAAAAGAGGAGAATATAAATGAAAAAACACAATATATAAAAATCCTCAGGAATTCGTTCATTCAAGGTAACCATAATCACCATAGACATGCAAGAACATGAATGTCATCTCACTTGCATGACCAATCACCTTTTCCTAAGGAATCATATTTTTCTATAAATATATCCTCAGGGATTTAATTTGGGGAGATTAATTTTCCCAAAGGTTGATTTCAACTCCGATCACCCTAGTGCATCACCCAAGGCCCTTGAAACCTCCAAGGTAGTTTCCAAACACCTAAAGAGATAGAATCAAAGTGGGATAGTGAGAATTATGTCCATTTAGTCTTAAAAATAAAAAATACCTTCCTGACTCATTCTTCTTAACCATATGATTTTAGAATACTAGTTCGATCCCATTTAATCAAATAAGAACATGAACTACTTGCCTTTTGAAATCTAAAGAGATAACCTATAAGGATTAAAAAAATCAATAAAGTGTATTCCTCCTGGTGGTTTATCACTTAAGGGGTAACCAATTCTTTCAAGTCTACTTGTATAGAGACCCCTTTCATGGTACACCCATTATGTGGTAATCAATGGTTAACCTCACCCGTTTAGCCTGAGTGAGCCTTTCATGAATCCTCTTTTGAATCCACTTATAGAAATGCTTCTCCTTCATTATATCCCTTTCCAGAATGGGACCATGTTGAATGCTCCACCAACACGTCTTGATTTTCATTACCTTATGGATAGGCACATTATTGTGTCTCCCATTTTGATTTGTATTTCTAAGGTTAGAGGTTTCCCACACTTTTCCTACAAAAGGGAAAGGATCCTCAAGGAATCTGTATATTTGAGTATCTTTGTACATGTGGACCCTTACTCTAGGGACAATGTTGTTGAATTTTGGGTTTTGGATTCTGGGGATAGGACTCTATCCTCCCCTTCCAATATCTAGGACTTGGATCCTCCAGATCCTAGTATGGAGGATAAGTACCACACTTGATTTTCCATTTTAAAAAGGAAAAGTCTCCATCCTCTCCCTTGAACCATCAGAGGGAAACCATACTAGTGTAATCCACTAGCCTTTATTTGTATGAGGTTATAGTATTTCTTCTATCTATATCCTTTTCCATTATTCATTCCTTACATTGGATAATCATCGAACGTAACGTGAAGAGTGGCATGTTTAGTAGCCCCTAACTCTTCTGCCATATAACTAGCCACTTCCATCATCGATTGAAGGAAAGTGTTTGGTTTATTAAATATTTCTCATCCTCTTATTTCTCACTTAGAGAATGAATCTTGTGTTCTTAGGGGTTTTAAATGATCATGTCACCCACATAATCCACTGAAAGGACTAAATAATGAGAACTCTAATTCCTGTTAAATAGGATACGTAGGAAACCCACTTGGGAGATGAGCTCAATGGGAATCCTCCTTATGAATAATCCATAATAATAATTCCTTTAATTCAGGTATCCCCATGAGGTATAAACCTCGAGTTAATCCCTCAAAAAACCATGAGTTAAAACAACCCTCATTGTCCCTTTATGGGGGATGTAACACCCTGAGATTTTATGAGAATTTTTTTTAATTTCTTATGTTATATGAAACACCAAAGGAATCTTTCACTACATACAACACTAGCTTGGCTTGAGTTACACGTAAGAGCAACCTTCCTTGATAGCTTGCATTGTACGCAATACCGAGTTTCACTATAGAATGGTATATTATTATAATATTATGAACTAGCCATTATGAATAGTATTAACTAAATATTGAATTTCATAACATTATAATTCAAATTACACGTTTTCTATAATGATATATGAAAACAAAATCAATTTTTTCAGATAAAAGTAGTATTTTTCAGAAAATTCAGTTTTACTGCCTTTTAATGGCGCAACCATTTTAAATATAATTTTTGACAAGTTTATAAGTTCAATTTTACAAAATAAACTTATTATTTTGAATCATGTTATAAAAAATTTCATTGGGTAAATTTTTGATACTTTTCTAATAACTTTCATATTTTGATAAATAGTAAAAATACGATAATTTTTCTAAAAAACAACTTTTTTAATCAAGATAATTAATATGGTTAAATGATAAAATTTAATGGTTATAAACTATAAATAGAATATATTTTTACCATTTAATATAATTTATATCATTTATATTAATTTTACATTGAATTCATAGGTAAAAACATTTCAATCTTTGACAATGTTTTAACTTTTAAAACCCGTTTCCTTAACAACGGGATTAATTTTAAATTAATTACTACAACTTCTATGTTTTGAATTTTGAAAAATGGATTCCATATTTTAATTTAGTGGGTCCAAATTATGATAATATGTTACTTTTATTTTTTTTTGACATTATGAATAGTAACTACGGTAATTTTTATTTACTATAGTTAAAGGTAAATCATGTAATTAAGGGTAAAAATAAGATTATAAAATTACCCTACCACCTTCCAAAATTCTGTTGGATGAATTAAAGTTGACCCATATCACCTAAGGGTCAGAATAGAATCTTTTTATGGACTATTGACCATGAAAATGATATAATTATAATTAAAACCAAAGAAAGTGAAAACATGTCACTCTATTATATCTTATAAGTGTAATAATTTTAATTTACTGATAAACTTCATAAAAATTAGAACATGAATATTATTAAGAAATATAATAAAATTATATATATCCTGTGAATTTATTTAGAATTTTTAGGGACTAAATAATTATCATTAATGATGACACAATAGTGATGTTGAAATTATTTTATTGATTGAAATATAAAATAAATGGTTTTAAAAATATTAAAATAAATATTATATGAACTATTTAATGTGATCCACGAATTTTCTAGATGAATATGAAATTTTATGAGTCTATTAAATATTTTGGTTCGAATATATACTCTGTGTGGATTTTATTTAAATTCAAATAAATGAATAGTGTCAAAATTGACACTATTGTTATTTTATAAAAATAACATATTATAAAATTGATTAAAAAACACAAAAATATATAAATTGAAATTTATATGGTTTAAAATTTCATAAATTATCCAATTATGGACAATTCAAAACACATAAGTAATTATTTATAATAATTTGAAATTTATAATATTATTACCGCAAATAAAATTAAATAGATTAAATATGGATAAATTAATTTGATAAGGTTTAAAATAAATTCACAACATGTCTAAATTTTATTGGATGATGATATTACAACCTTATCTCATCTCATATTCTAATTGAGTCATTTTTGGAGGTTTTTATTTGGGGTTTGAATTTATTATAAATTAATATTTCTTATGTTTCCAAAGGTGCCCCTCTCCTCCCTTATAAAAGGGAACCTCCTCCCTCTCCTACTCACACCACTTTGAGCCTTCAATCTCAGCCAAACCCTGCCAATTTCTCTTCTCCACTTCCCTAGAAACATACTAGAGGTTCTGGCCTTCTTCAAAGACCAACTTTAGTGCCCTAAGAGGAGGTTTAGAAGAGGCGCGTCAAAGAAGAGGTAATATAATTTACCGATCCATTCAAATTTATTTATTCTTATACTTCTTATTCTTTATTTGTTTCATCATAAATTAATAACATCAGTATCACTCATATACTTATATGTTATTATAAACATGAAACAACCCTATTTCACCTTCTATCCATCCTATAGAAAACGAAATCATCGTGCATGCGTACGTACGGAATACCGTCTCCACGCCATGGTGTAATCTGTTTTCCACCACCACCTTACTTGGATGGGTATAATGGTGTAAAGAATAACTATATATGATTATTATAACATGATACTAATTCTGAGATATTCTATCATCCACTCCAATACCATTCAATAATTATGGGAATGATATCGTCGCTCGTTCATATGTACGGCTCACCGTCTCCATGATGCGATGTGATTTGTTCTACATGATAATCATTAAAACATGATTATAGAAACTAATTAAATGAATAAATCTGATATATATTATACTACTAACATTCTGTAAATGATTTTGTAATAACCTAAAAGAGGAATGAGAATTTATTCAACAAAACACGCATAATAACATAAAGAAATGAACACCCGAATAACAAGTAACAATGAAATATTACTAATAAGAAGATAAGAATATGACCATATATGATATCATAACAATGAGTATGATTCTGGAATAAGTCAATGTCATTATTTAAATCATTATACAGGATTTTCGGATACATACAAATCATATCGGACCTTAGGTTAGGGAAAATATCGCAATCTCATTTTTATCCAAGATTGTTTATACTTCAAAATTTAATGGGGAATATTTATCATCCACATCCATGTTTCCTCAATATTTAATATTATTTCTATCCTCCTAAAATTGTTTAAATCTAATTTTACCCATCGGTGAATTTTTAGTAAAATATTTGAACGGACTCTTTTTTCGTTTTCAGTACGAGATACTTTTTTACTTTTCTGACCAAAGTACGAGAAGAATGTTTTTTTAACTTATAAAACATGAATGGATTATTTCCATGAAGCTTCCTTTAAAAGTTTTCAATTTTATTTTCAATTAACTTCTTTTAGTTTAAAATTTTATGACATGTTGAGAAAGGAATAATGTTTTTGAAGTAGAAAGGATATTTTCCTCAAGAATGGAGTTCAAGTGTTTTATCAAAATTATTTTCCATATAAGATAATATAGGGTTCTATTTATATCCCTATTATTACATTGATTTGATTATGTTATGTTGGAATTATTTTTATGAATTCCTTTTATCTTATATGGATTATGTTATGATGGCATGATGTTTAAGAATCCCATTTTTATTACATGGGTTATGCTGTGATGTATGATTTATGATTTTGTGGCACACATAAGAATGGTTTCATTATGAGATGGGTGGGACCTATATATCCCACCAATTAATTGGGTAAAGATTTATATTTCATGAGATAGATATGGATGGAATGGCAAGTTAATCCGGTTCAGTGATACAAGACTGAAATGAAGAGTGAACTCGGTTCAATAATGGACTTTGTCCGTTATGATGGTCTTGGAAATAAGTCTCGACTAATATGAAATGATTTTCTATGATTATGTGTGTATGCCACAAATTTTCTTGTCTTATGTTATGAATATTGGGATTTCATTTCACTACTATGATTTATCCCATGTCATGATATTATGATCTCTTTTGCAGGATAAGATTTTCAAAATGTTATGTTATTATGCATATGATATGATTAATATTTCCTTTGTTTTCCCTTACTGAGCATTTGAGCTCACCCTTTTTATGTTTTCTTTTCCACAGGTCAGGAATAAGGGTATTAAGTATGATATTCCAAAAAAGGGACTCTAGATATGATGAAATAAATGGGAGACAATGAAGTTGATTTATGAGCCAGTTTTTTATGCTACCCGGTTTCTAAAGAAACTATACCTATATGGTCCTATCATGGTTTTGTTTTATGTTGTAATAAGAATGCTTCAATTTTGAAGTAATAACAATGTATGTAAAGTATGGGTCGTTATAGTTGGTATCAGAGGAAAGGTATAGTCAACCTTTAAAAACTAGGATGTGAAAGCCTTAGTAAGAACCCTAAGGATATGTCTCAGCATAGAACCCAATATTAGTGTTTTAGAAATGGCCATGAATAACCTATGATAAGACTTAAAGTGTGAAATTTTATTCTTGACTATGTGGTTTTCCTGTTATGATTAGTGTTTCTCACACTATGCTTCTTGGTTTTAGTCAATGTCTGGAACCCGAAGGAACCATGTTAATGTGGAATGTGATGGGCAATGCAATGATTGTCCCCCTGAGAAACCAAACATTATGTGAGTTGGAATGAAAACTCTTATAGCAATTCTCACACAACTTTCTCAAGCTATGAATCATGGAGGGCTTCCAAAAGAGCAAAGGAAGGAGCAAAATTCTATTTAATCCTTCATGAGGTAGAGTCCACCTTCATTCAGCAGTTCTTCTAATCCATTAGTGGCTGAAAAATGGATCAGTACCACTGAAAAGATATTTTCAGTACTTCAATGTTCTAAACATGATAAAGTCATCTTAGCAGTATATCGTTTGGAAGGTGAAGCTGATCAATGGTGGAATCTTGTCAAGAATACAAGGCAAAAGGATGAAATTGAGTCCATGGAATGGGATGAGTTCAAGAACTTATTTTTCAATAAGTACTTCACTCATATTCTTCGAACAAAGATGGAGAAGGAGTTTCTTGAACTGAAGCAAAAGGATGATGAATTTTTTGGTACCTACAAAGAAAATTTTACAAGACTTGCAAGGTACGCTTCTAGGATTATTATCCAATCTGACAGTAAGATCGATCGATTCTTTAGTGGATTAAAACCAATTCTCCAAAGGTCATTATCTATAAGGGATATCAATAGCTATGATGAAATTGTTCGATGTGCTCTCAAGGTTGAGATAGAGATTGGAGTAACCCATCAGTCATATGGTTTTGATAAGAAGAGGAAAATAGAATTCAAAGGAAAATCTAAAGACTACACTGAAAAGAAGATGAGTTTTCCCTTATGCTCAAAGTGTGTAAAGAAACATGGAGAGAATTGTCTTAAAGGGACAAGTAAATGTTTTAAGTGTGGAAAAGAAGGTCATCAGGCTATTGAATGCCGCAGTGATGGGAAAAAGATGTCTAATGATGCAAACAAAGAAAAGGTTGCACAGAATTCACCTCCTACACTTCAATGTTACAAGTGCAAGGAAATGGGGAATTATGCCAATCAATTCCCTGATCCAAGGGTTGTTTATGATGATCGACGTCAACAAACTCTTAATTCCAAAGACAAAGGAAAGTCACATGCAATTTCTATTGGCGATGTGGAGTACGATAACGAAGTGGTGAAAGGTACACTTACTATCCACTCTAAAGTAGGAAATGTTTTATTTGATTCTGGATCCACCCACTCTTTTATTTCTGAAGAATTTTCTAAGGGTATTGTTGTACTACCCCAATGATTAGCTGTTGAGTTAGCTGTGACAACTCCTAATGGCACAATAGTCACATCAAAAGTTTACAATTATTCTTCGATTGATGTTTGTGGGAAAGTGCTTCCTGAAAATATTGTGATCCTTCCTATAGTGGAATTTGATGTGATTCTTCACATGGATTGGATTTCTTTATATGGAGCTCATATCAATTTCCAAAGAAGGGAAGTCACATTTCATATTCCTGATCAATCTGTGATCATCTATTGATGCAAGGATGAACATAACCTTCCAATGGAAATTTCTTCCATCTTATGGGTCTTGATTCCAATAAATGAAGGTTATTTATCTCAAATGATTGGACAGAAACTCATGATTAAGAATATTCCCATTGTACGAGATTTTGATAATGTCTTTCCAAAGGAATTTCCAGGTCTTCCACCAAATCGTGAAGTTGAGTTTTCAATAGAACTCATACCGGGTGCTATGCCCATTTCAAAGACACCTTATAGAATGACCCCAATTGAGTTGCAGGAATTGAAGAAGAAACTCCAAGATAATCTTGATAAGGGATTCATACACCCTAGTGCATCACCTTGGGGAGAACATGTTCTATTTTTTAACAAGAAATATGGATCAATGAGACTCTGCATTGATTATCGAGAACTTTACAAGATCACTATCAAGAAAAAATATCCTCTCTCATGCATTGATGACTTATTCACTAGTGCAGAAAATGTTTTTTACGTCACCATTTTTTACGTCGGTTATATATAACCGATGTAAAAAATGCGGCGAGTAGCTTTTTAACGTCGGTTATTTTAATAACCGACGTTACAAATCGCGCTTGTTCGGTTTTTTACGTCAGTTATTTGGAAACCGACGTAAAAAACCTGATATCTATGCATTTTTTACGTCGGTTATCAAATAACCGAAGTAAAAAACCAAAGCGCGGGGTTTTTTACGTCGGTTATTTTATAACCGATGTAAAAAATGAGATTTCTACGGGTTTTTTACGTCGTTTATTTTATAACCGACCTAAAAACCCCCCCGGGCTTTGGTTTTTTACGTCGGTTTCCAAATAACCGATGTAAAAAACCCCCATTTTTTACGTCAGTTATAAAATAACCAACGTAAAAAAACAAAGAGCGGAGGCTTTGTTACGTCGGTTTTAAAATAACCGACGTAAAAAACCATAGCGTGGAGGCTTTTTTACGTCGGTTTTAAAATAACCGACGTTATAAATTTAAAAAATAGTTTATAACGTCGGTTATATAATAACCGACGTTATAAAACTTTTAAAGAAATTAAAGCCCTGTGGACTGTCATTTACGATTTTTCGATTGACTGTCCGCTAGCTCGTCTCTCTCACGCGGTAAACCCTAATCGTCTCGTCGATCGACCTGCGTTAAACTCATTTTGGCTTCATTGTTTATCTTCTTCACTCCTCTCATATCTATCATCTCAACTCGCAACATTCAAGTAAGCCTTCCACGAATTTATTTTGTTCATTTTTTTTCACGGATATTCTATAATTATGTTTTGCGATTTTTGTACATTTAATGTAAACAAGATGTAGTGGTTTCCAAGTATGCACCTAATTACTATTTTGATAAGATGGTGATGCGATAATCTAAGATACATATGATTTATTGATGGAAGTGATGCAATTTCACATGGTGTAGGATGATTTATGGGCGGGGTGAGACCATGACATTAGCATTGGGGTGTGAGAGGAAAACTAGTAGAGAAGTGGTATCCGAGAACCTTATTTTTAATATATATATATATATATATAATTTTTTATACGAAAAGGTTTATTTATATGAATTATTTTGTGAGTGATCCATAGTGAGTATATGAAACTATTTTTCCTTGTTTAGGTGATGATTTAGATTCCTTTTTTCAAAGGGCTTTAGTGTGCTTCCTCAACATTTTCATGAGATGTTTTAGGGAGGATCTTACTATTTATACATGTTATGCCCACCATACATAAATATAAACAATTTTTTTGGTTTTTAAAATAAATTTGTAGTTTTTATATATGTTAGTAGCATGGAAGTGTTGTGGAGTAGCTTTCATGAGTATATAGAGTTTATTGTTTCTTTCTAGTTTTACTTTTAGTACTAATAATCTTCTTTTTGGTTTATGTACAACAATACATGTATGAATTCATGCATAATTATCTAAATTTATTCATTTCAAACTGAGTAGGGTTACTTTTGGTGGGAGAAGATCTTAAATTATATGGTATGAATTCATTCTATCATAACCATAAATAAAATATACTTGTATTTTATTTATCATATACATCAACTTATACTCTTCTTTTTCATCACAAACCCTTTGAGAATAAAAAACCAAACTAAGGGCTTTGGTATACACATTGCCTTTTGTTATAGAATATGGGACATCAAAATCAAATGATTGAACATATTCCTCCCAAAAATACTTCCATTGATTTTTATAATTGTGAGAAAATATTTACCAAATGGATTTAGGGTCTACAGAAACCATTAATAACATGTTAAATAGGTAGTTTATCTAATATATTAAAACATCAAAACCGCAATCAATATTAAACTATGTAGGCGTCATGGTTTTCTTTGATTCAATGAAATTTAAAACTGTTATATCTAACTATATTTTGTTTTAAAAATAATATTCAAGCATATTTTTTTAAATACCTATAGATTTGTTTTATATTTTAAATTGTTTTACATTCAAATTATGATTTTTTTCATATAAACATATATTTGTCTTATCTTAAAAATATATATTTTTTGTTGATATTTGTTATAGGTAATAATGAGTCGAAGTTGGATTATGGCACATCGAATGAGCAATGAATTTTAGGAAGGTGTTTATGCCTTTTTGGAATTTGAAAAATGAAATGTTCGAAGTAGTGACATTTTTTTCTGTCCATGCCTGAAATGTTTGAATATGAAGAAGTTGAAAAGTAGAGAGATAAAAGATCATCTAATTTGTCATGGTTTTAATCCGAGTTATAGCTGTTGGATTTGGCATGGTGAAACTGGACAGAATGTCACTGATGATGATGATTCGCAAGATGGTAACTCTGATGGAATTGAAGAAATGATTCGCGATATTGTATCAGAACAAATTGAGATAGAACCGACAATTGCGCGTCTATATGGTGATGCTGAAAAACCATTATATCCTGGTTGTACAGATTTTACGGTTTTGTCGGCGGTGTTAAGATTGATTAACCTGAAGGCGAAGAATGGATGGAGTGACAAAAGTTTTATAGAGCTGCTACAATTGATGAAAGACATTCTTCCAAAAGATAACGATCTTCCAGATTCACATTACAAAGCCAAGAAAATATTATGCCCGATGGGATTGGGATACAAGAAAATACATGCATGTACGAATGACTGCATTATATATAGGAAGGAATATGAATTTATGTCAGAGTTTCCTAAATGTGGGACATCACGGTATAAGGTGAAAGAAAAATCACAGGCTGATATAGAGATTACAAAGCTCCCTTCAAAGGTATTTTGGTATCTTCCTATAATTAATCGTTTCAAACATTTATTTGCTAATTCACATGATGAAAAAAGGTTAAGATGGCATGCTGAAGAGCAAGTATGTGATGGAAAAATACGTCATCCAACTGATTGTCCACAATGGAAGAAAATTGATGCGCAGTATTATATATTTGGAAATGAAATTAGAAATCTCAAACTAGGGTTGTGCACAGATGGAATGAATCCATACCGAACACTCAGTAGCACACATAGTTCATGGCCTGTTTTATTGGTAATTTACAACCTCTCTCCTGAAGTTTTTATGAAGCGCAAATATGTCATGTTGAGTACAATGATCTCTGGTCCAAAGCAACCCGGTAATGATATTGATGTTTACTTGTCACCATTGATTGATGATTTGAAACTGTTATGGGCTGATGGTATTAGGGTGTATGATTCTTATAAAATGGAATATTTTCAACTGCATGCAGTGCTTTTGTTCACTATAAATGACTTCCCAGCGTATGGAAATTTGTCTGGATACAGTGTTAAAGGGCATAAATCATGTCCAATTTGCGAACAACAGACGTCATATTGTCAATTGCATCATGGGAGGAAAACAGTGTACATGGGTCATCGAAAGTTTTTGCCTATGGAACACCCTTATAGAAGACTAAAAAAGGCATTCAATGGCTCACAAGAATTTGATACTGCTCCAAAACCTTTATCCCTTGATCTGTATTTTGAGAGGGTGAAAAACCATGACGTGACATTGGGAAAGACACAGAAATCTGGTAATGATAGACATATTTGGAAGAAAAGGTCAATTTTTTTTGAGCTACCATATTGGAGGTATCATGAAGTTAAACATAATATTGATGTCATGCATGTGGAGAAGAATATATGTGATTCTTTGATTAGAACATTGTTAGATATTAAAGGAAATACTAAATATGGGTTGAATGCAAGATTAGACTTACTATCAATGGGAATACGTTTGGAGTTAGCTCCCACTCCTAAAGGAATACGAACATTTCTTCCCCCGGCTTGTCATACATTATCGAAGAGGGAGAAAATTAGCTTCTGTCAGTGTCTTCATGATACCAAAGTGCCTCAAGGTAATAATTTTAATTTAGTGATAAACTTCATAAAACTTCAAAAATGAATAGTCTCCAGAAAAATAATAAAATTATATACATCATTTGAATTTATTTAGAATTTTTAGGGACTAAATAATTATCATTAATGATGACACAATAGTGATGTTGAAATTATTTTATTGATTGAAATATCAAATAAATGGTTTTAAAAATATTAAAATAAATATTATATGAACTATTTAATGTGATACAAGAATTTTCTAGATGAATATGACATTTTAGGAGTCTATTAAATATTTTGTTTCTAATATATCCTCGGTGTGGATTTTATTTAAATTCAAATAAATGAATAGTGTCAAAATTGACACTATTGTTATTTTATAAAAATAACATATTATAAAATTGTTTAAAAATCACAAAAATATTTAAAATATATAAATTGAAATTTATATGGTTTAAAATTTCATAAATTATTCAATTATGGACAATTGAAAACACATAAGTAATTATTTATAACAATTTAAAATTTATAATAATTTTACCGCAAATAAAATTAAATAGATTAAATAACGATAAATCAATTTTATATGGTTTAAAATAAATTCCCAACATGTATAAATTTTATTGGATGATGATATTACAACCTTATCTCATCTCATATTCTAATTGATTCATTTTTGGAGGTTTTTATGTGGGGTTTTAATTTATTATAAATTAATATTTCTTATGTTTCCAAAGGTGCCCCTCTCCTCCCTTATAAAAGGGCACATCCTCCCTCTCCTAATCACACCAGTTTGAGCCTTAAAGCTCGGAAAAACCCGGAAAATTTCTCTTATCCACTTCCCTAGAAACATACTATAGGTTCTGGTCTTCTTCAAAGACCAACTTTAGTGTCCTAAGAGGAGGTTTAGAAGAGGCGCGTCGAAGAAGAGGTAATATTCTTTACCGATCCATTAAAATTTATTTCTTCTTATAATTCTTCTTATTTATTTGTTTCATCATAAATTAGTAACATTAGTATCAATAATATACTTATATGTTATTATAAATGTGAAACAACTCTATTTTACCTTCTATCCATCCTACAGAAAATGAAATCACCGCGCGTGCATACGTACGGAATACCATCTCCACGTCATGGTATAATCTATTTTCCACCACCACCTTACTTGTATGGGTATAATGGTGTAAAGAATAACTATATATTATTATTATAACATGATACTAATTATGAGATATTCTATAATCCACTCTAATACCATTCAATAATTATGGGAATGATATCACCGCTCGTGCGTACGTACGGCTTACCGTCTCCACAATGCGATGTGATTCGTTCTACATGATCTTAATTAAACCAAGATTATATAAATGAATTGAATGAATAAATCTGATATATATTATAATAATACCATTATTTAAATGATGTATCTATAACCTAAAAGAGGAATGAGAATTTATTCGACAAAACACGCATAAGAACATAAAGCAATGAACACCCGAATAACAAGTAGCAATGAAATTTTACTAATAAGAAGGTAAGAATATGACCATATATGATATCATAACAGTGATTATGATTCTGGAATTAGTTTATGACATTATTTAAATCATTATACAGGAGGTTTGGATACGTACAAAGCATATCAGACCTAAGGTAAGGGAAAATCTCGCAATCTCATTTTTATCCGAGATTGTTTAAACTTCAGAATTTAATGGGGCATATTTATCATCCACATCCATGTTTCCTCAATATGTAATATTATTTATATCCTCCTACAATTGTTTAAATCCAATTTTACCCTTTTTTGAATTTTTAGTAAAAGATATGAATGGAATCTTTTGTCGTTTTCAGTACGAGATACTTTTTGACTTTTCCAGCCAAAGTACGAGAAGAATTTTTTTTAACTTATACAGCATGAATGGATTATTTCCATGAATCTTCCTTTACAATTTTTCAAGTTTATTTTCAATTAAATTCTTTTATTTTAAAATTGTATGACATGTTGAGAAAGGGAAAAAAATTTGAAGTAGAAAGGATATTTTCCTCAAGAATGGAGTTCAAATGTTTTATCAAAATTATTTTCTATATAAGATAATATAGGGTTATATTTCTATCCCTATTATTACATTTATATGATAATGTTATGATGGAATTATTTTTATAAAGTACTTTATATTATATGGATTTGTTTATGATGGAATGATGTTTAAGAATCCCATTTTTATTACATGGGTTATGCTATGATGTATGATTTATGATTTTTTGGCACACATAAGAATGGTTTCATTATGAGATGGGTGGGACCTATATATCCCTCCAATTAATTGGGTAAATATTTATATCTCATGAGATAGACATGGCTGGAATGGCAAGTTAATCTGGTTCAGTGATACAGGACTGGAACGAGGAGTGAACTCAGATCAGTAGTGGAATTTGTCCGCTATGATGGTCTTGGGAATAAGTCTTGACTAATATGAAATGATTTTATATGATTATGTGTGTATTCCACAAAGTTTCATGTCTTTTTTTATAAATATTGGGATTTCATTTCACTACTATGATTTATCCCATGTCATGATATTACGATCTCTTTTGTAGGATAAGATTTTCAAAATGTTATGTTCTTATGAATATGATATGATTGATATTTCGTTTGTTTTCCCTTACTGAGCATTTGAGCTCACCCTTTGGTTGTTTTCTTTTCCCTAGGTTGGGAATAAGGGTATTAAGTAAGATATTACAAAAAGGGACTCTAGATATGATGAAATAAATAGGAGAAAATAAAGTTGATTTATGAACCAGTTGTTTATGATTCCCAGTTTTTAAAGACACTATACCTATGTGGTCCTATAATGGTTTTGTTTTATGTTGTAATAAGAATGCTTCAATTATAAGTTAATAAAAAAATGTATGTAAAGTATGGGTTGTTATAGGGGATCTTCGTCTTAGGATAAAACCCTAACCTATCATCTCAAAGGGTTATACTCTCTTTCAAGACATACCATTGAGGGCCTCTATAAGCTTTGATCCTAAACAATGAACTATGGGGGATTTGATTCCTATCCAAAAAGGAAATGTAGGAATCCTCCCATAGGTTAAAACCCAACATCATAAACCAACCATGATATTTTGGGTCATATCCCAAGTGGGGTCTAATTTAACATGGAAACTCATATCCCTTCAAAGTCCTTTTGTCTATTTTGAAATAATTCTCACACTACACATTGAATAGGAATATTCCAACTAGAAATCCTTACCACGTGACATTAAACTGTATGGTTGGGTCCTTATCACATGAAATTAAAAGTTATGATGTGGCCCATTAAGATGCACCAAACTACATGGGTTATGAATCCTTTCACAATGATACGTAGTAATCCCAACTGTGGGTTCTATCCTAACATCACAAAATCATCTATCTCCCTAGATGATGAAAATTTCCAAAGTTACATTTTTCTACCATGATGACCATAAACTCCAAATATCTCAACTATATGGATTAAAAACCTGTATTGTCATAATAACTACAAAAGAATCTCTATGTAGTATATGATTAAATACCATTGATGGAGAACCTCAGATACATACATATATCTCTATCAATGATGAACGTTGAATACATACAACTGATTTTAAATTCCAAAAAATGTAATAATTGATTTATAATATTTGGATAACTCACAGCATACTTTTTAATTATTGAAGGATTCATGAACATATCGTAAATCTATATGAGAGTCCCAAACTCGGAAATAATTCCCCCAAAAAAATTTGCGATGAGCCTAACATCCCATATTCTCAACCAATGTAAGTTTATAAGTATCACATGTCAAAAAACCTAATGAATTCCTACCTTTAGAAATCACATCCCTTCAAATACAGAACTATTGCGGGTTTCTGGTTCAATAACCAAATCCATTGGAAATCATTCAGAAATAGTGTTTCCTAAGCAGAACATAAATTCCGAGAGAAACATACATCCAATGATTTTATTTTATTATGAATCACCTAAAAATTAATGATATTTTCTTATCTATTTTAGAATATCTCTTTCAAAATGATTATGATTGAATATTTACTAAAGAGGTATGAGATTTTTGTCTCAAATTCCCTTAAGACATTTGATATGTTATGTGTTGAAATAGTGGGTGCCCTAGACCCAACTATTATGTGTTTTTGATTACCATATCGTGTATAGAGTAAACTATGCATGATGTCATCTTACCATTATAGTGTAGAATTTCTTGCATCCACTATTGAAATGGTAATGTCCAAAGATTAATTGTCGTATATAAAGGTTATAGCAGTCCCCGGGCTATAATGAGAACCTCTAGATACTATGAAATTAATCTTAAATATATGTTCTACGGTCTAGATAGATATTACTAATTGGACATAGTAAATGTCTGACCATCAGGTGCTGGGGGTTTATAAGCATTGAGACTTCTTCTCATGAAGTTCGCAATTGGTGATCTCTAGTAGTGAGATCATGAGGATTGACCCGCCAATAGGAAATCCACATGTTTTGGGTGTCATTGGACGTTCCTATCTATGATCATGTGTAATGGTCTCCTGACTTGAGATCATTACCAATGTATGTCATTTGATTGCATACTTAGATGCAAGATAAGAACCATGGCGATGAAGTCGTGGCGAGGTAGTTTGTGTCGGGTGCGTCGTTGGCGGCATGAAATTGATTGAATGGTCAAGAAAGGATTTGTCGCTTCTGGGTTATGGAAGCAATATATCTCAGGCCATGTTGATATATATGGTAGTACATTTATAAGACCATGGACATGGCATTCAAGGGTAAATATGTCCAATTAAATCAACAAACTATAAAGTAAGAAAAGGGTGATGATACGTCAGTGCGTCCTGCTTTATGAGATATTACAGACAAAGAGATTATATTACATAGTGCATGTTCGTAGGTTGGTTGTCGCTGCTGTGACAATCCTTATTTCTTCAGGAGCCATGATGGGTTGCTAGATCCCGCTCTTGGTCTGTGAATTCTATTCACAAATGTCGAAATAAGGGCCTAGAGGGTCACACATAATAGCGTATTCAAAAATCTTCCCTATTCAATTGAATAGAAGTTTTAGACATGGTGGGCCCTACCATAGAGGTCTGTGAATTGTCCAAAGTAAAATGATCACCAATGCAATAAATAAATTCATATTATTCGAGTTTAGAATAATGAATATTGAATTTATTTATTAAATTTATTTACGAGTTTTAGTAAATAAATGAGAAAATATTAATTGACGAATATTAAATTATTCAAGGTTCAATTAATATTTATGGGAGCGACGAGTCGAGCTTAGGACTTAATTATTATCATGTAATATATTTTAATATATTACAAGTAAGTGATAATAATATTTATGACTCAGAAAAGTAGTCGTAAAATGTCGTTGATAGTGCGTTAAGTATTCGGGGTCGGCGAAGCGATACCGGGTATTTTAATTAAGCACTATAAATAGAAGAGGAGAGGATTTTTCCAAATAATATTCATGGAGCTTCTCTCTCCTCTCCTCTCTCCCACACTCTAGAGAGAGATGCTCTGGATCCAAGGAGCTCGGATGGAGTTCTCTCTCGGGCATCGCTAGCGAAGCGATGCGGTGATCGTCGGAACATCGAAGGCATCGTTGGTATTCCGCGCTAGCACCCAGACTATGATGAATGATACTCCCACAGATTCCTTGAAGCGCGTGTGGATGATCTAGAGGAATTCGACTTCGGATTCTTCGAGCAGCGATCGCCAATGACGAGCAGACGTCGTGTGTGGCTTCGGATCTAAACTTGATATTTTATGGTTTATGTTTGTGCTTAAAATCCTCCATGTGTGGTCCTCGGCTAAGACAAGGCTTCTCTTCTCCGACGTCAACAAGTTTACGTCGAACGTCAGTGGAAAATTTTTAAAAACCCACCTGTTTGGGGCTTCCGCTGCATGCCTAGTTCCAACAAGTGGTATCAGAGTGATGGATGTCGATTTTAAGCCAAGAAAGATTAAATTTTCATTAATTCTTGAAAAGGGCGTCGATACGGTCCCAATGCCGCAAACAGAATCTGAATCTGATGTCGGATGTCCAGTATGCAGACATCTGAAGTTATGAATTCTAAATTGAAAATAAAAATTTCAGGTCACCGTAATAGTATTTTCTGGTGATTCAAATAATTGTTATTATTATAATAATTATATAATAATAATAATAATGGTTTATCTTAATATTAATTTTATTATTATAATTTTATTATAATTATATTTTAATATTATTATTAATTTCAAAATCCTAAATAGGGTTTATATTTTTTAAAGGGGTGAGTCTTTTTAAAAAAAATAAATAAAAGGGGAGCAAGACCTTCTTTTAGGTCTTGTTAAAAAAAAGGGTTGTTGGGGTGGACTTGCAAAATCAAGTTTAAATGAATTTTTTTTAAAAAAAAAGTGGAGGGGGCGACGGCCTGCATGTGTAGGTCGTGAGAAAAAAAAATTGGGCGCCTCCTCTCCCTGACACACTGTAGCGCACCCCGTAGCCCACTCAACATCACGCAGCACCCGCACCCCGCGGTCCTCCCTTCCCGCATCAGCCGCACAGCACCCCACGGTCCTCCCTTCCCACTTCATCCGCACAGCACCCCACGACCGACTTCCCAGATCGGACCCCCTCTATTCACTGTGCGACAACACCAGTCGCCACCTCTCCTCCTCATTGCCGTGCAGGCAGACCTGGCGCACTGCACCTAGGCCACCCCCTGCTTCACCATGCAGCACCGCTGGGCCTTCCTGCTGAGTTCGGCTCTCTCCCAACTAGCCACTACAGCACTTACCACGCACGACTTCCATCCAAGCTGTCCAGTCCGCTACGACCTTGGCAACCCTGGCCTCTCCAGTCAGGCCTCGACACCTCACGCCGTGTTGCAGCAGACCTATGGCACCCCTGCCCTCCCCAGGCACTGCGCCATCCTCCATGCTGCAGGTGGCTACAGCCGGATGTAGGCCAGCCAACCCGCACCAGGCATGACCACCCAGGCCACTCTCGGCCCACTGCTCCGCGGTTGGCCGACACCGAGTCAGCACCGCACCAACAACAACCCGAGACCACCCTCGCTGCCCTGCATAGGCCAGGGAGCCTCCCCTCTAGCGCTCCCCGACCACTGCTGGCCTACTCCACTACCCGAATACTGGTGAGACGGACTCCCTCAACCATCGTAAGGGAAACCCCGACAACCTAAACCCACAGCGTGACACATACCACCGTGAGGTACCCTTTTTGGGTTCATTTTGGTCTGCAACAAGTGAATTTTCCTCGCCAGGTGATCGGGTGGGTCTGACCAACCAGAAACGAGCGTGGGTGGGCCTTCTCGGTCTAGAACAACCCCGCACAGGGTTGGCGCTAACCGGGATGGGCCTGCGCAGGTTTTCCACGACCCGCACAAGCCCTGCATGGGGTAAATGGGGCTCGAGTAATTTTATTTGAATAAAAGGTTAATTAAAGTAATTAATTTAATTTTGGTTCAGAATTAAACTAATTAGCTATTAAATTTGGGTTAAAATTAAAGTGGCGTAATTAATTTATTTTCCAATAAATTAAAATATTTAATTAATTTAATTTTAGTTTTAAAATTAAATTTATTAAATTGGGACCGAATGACGTAAATATTGAATTAAAAATTAGAGTGAAATTTTTAATTCAATTAAAATGCCCTCGAGTTTATTTTTAATGCAAGTTTAATTTTTAATTCTGTATTTATTTAATATATACAGGGTTAATGCGTATATGGCTGATCATGAGCTGGTGTCCGACCAATGCATGTCAGGTGGTTTATTTATTTAATTATTTATTTAATTATTGTATGTGGTTATGTAATAATTATTTTTAAATAAAAAGGCGATCTGCGTTTCATCTTAGAGTCGTTATATGTATAAGGGCATGCACACCCATTCTTAGAGTTGTATATTTATACCTCGAGACCCCCTCGCCTGCGTGCGAGTACAATTGTATAATGAAGAGACGACCACTGACGCATTTCACACCAAGTGACGGTGACACACCGGACATGAGTTGGATGCATTGGATGAGCAGACATTTCTATTTAAGTTACAAGCCATGCGACTAAAAGGCACTTACCCCTAAGGTTTCGGTTGGTCTGTTATTCACTCAACGGATCAACCAATAGTACCAGATCATGATTAGGCATTCACTTTATTTTTTCATGGTTTATTATTTTTGTGCATTTGTAATTTATTGTGTGACCACATAGTATAATAATAAACAAGCATGCAAGATAAAATGAACATGTGACGCGATGAAATTTCTATTTCTTGCATGGTCAGTTGTGAGTGTGATCACATAGTACGTTCTTATAAAAATAGAAAAGGATTTCTTTCGTCACAGTAAGAATAATAAAACCCTCAAAGATATATTAAGTCTAAACAGTCTTCCATCATTGAAATTTGGATAAAATCAGCTATTTGAGGTGTCGGTCATGCCTTAGATGAGGGTGCCTCTTACTACTGGGGAGTCCTTATAAGAATGATGGTTCGACTTAACTAAAGTGCTAGTAAGGATTATCCATAGCTAACTTGCTATCATTTTATAGGAAAGCGTTGATTAAATAAAATTTTGATTTTAAGATGATGGGACTTCACTCAACAGATCAAGGAACCGCAAGTTAAAGCGATCGGCCAGCCAAAAGCCTACCTTAAACCCTCCAAGTAGTGGCGTGGCCTTAGCTTGTAGACTATGAGGGATGGTTCCGGGATCCTTTCCACTATAATACTCAAGCGACAGAGTATTCCGATTCTAGCACAGAGGGTTCCTAGAATCCGATAAAATAGTGGGAGACATTAAATTATTTAAGTAATTAATAAAAATGTCTAAACCGGTAATCCAGATAAAAGGCACTCATCTGCTAAAATTTATTTTTGTGTAAAAATGGAAAGTTATACCACAAGATTAAAACTGCAATATTATAATGGAAAAGTAAATTTCCACACTGATACGAGTATCCATGAATAATACATGTGTGTGCGCATAGTACTATGATATAGGAAACTCAAGGTGTCAGTGTCCCCAACACTGTTAAAATACCTCAAGAAGCGAGGGTGTAAAATGCTTAACGAAGACTAATGTACAAAGCATATGATAGTTATATCATCATTATTTCATCAACATCCTGTGTCAGTTGCAGTCGCTACACTAGGACATAGATGATATAACATAAAGTCTCATCTCCGAGAAGTGTTCAAGGAGAAAGCGAAGAAATGATATAAATAAGGCTAAGTTTACACCGGCATGTGTAAATTAAAAGATCGATCATGATATTTAAATATCATTTTCACCACATTACTCAAGTATCATTTTAAGTTACAAAATGAACAAGTATTGAGTAAACTCTTTGTTAACAATGTAGGTAAGGTTCGCCAAGTGAATAAGAATAAAAGACAATTAATCTTTAATTCTTAGGGCAGATAAATTGAAAGACAATGTGAAATGGTCAAATCCATTTAATGCCAATGACATATTCGTGACGTCCTTCAATTAATGAGGTATTAACAAAGGTTATTTGTATTGTGTATTATAAAATAATACTATGGAAGTTTAATAGCAATAAAATGATTTAAAAGAGCAAGTTGCTGCTTCTACATCAGGCGTATTCATCAATGTAATGTTTCTTTTTTACTCCATGGGTATTAAATAAAATATTTTGATAACATATGTGTATTTTAATACGATAACCAAGTAAGTATAGAAACATTACTAGTATTCAGGTGTATTCTCCAAGTGGTTGTGAAAGGGTGGTACCTAGGCCAGTGGTGAGAAGTACACGACTTCTTAAATTTCCAAGTGAAAGATTCGTGTTGAACTATTGTTGAGTATAACCACAAACATTAATATCATGTGTCCTTAGACGCAAGGATACATTCTTTCAGTTTCTGGAATGAATGATTTTTTGGTAAACTCAATAACTAGTTCATTGATACATGAATCATAGGCAATTAGTGATGAATATAAATTTAAGACTTATACCTAGTTGTGATGGGATAATTCTTTGTCATGTAATACTAAAAATGGACATCATGAATATACCAAGTATGGTTTTTAGGCTCGTCACAGCTAAATAATTTTGGTATTATCGATGTCTTTAGTTTGAAAAAAGGAGCCTTTAGAAATAAAGGTATGTCACAAAGCTCTTGGAAATAGTTGAACACGAAAGTGTGAACTATTCCAAGTATAATCTAGAGGTATATATACTCCATAAGATTATTTTAAGTAATTAAGGAATATCCAAGTGAAGTATTTTCATGGTCAGGAGATATGAGTTACTTTGGGTTGGGATACCAAAGAATATCTCAACCAAACATTCATCAATCATGATAATGTAGCGTGGATCAATTCCTAAACTAACAATACCTTATCGACATCACGACATTGATGTTAATGGGGAGGATTGATGATGATGTCTTACATATCAACATTGATCAACAAAATGTAGCGTAGAGTAATTTCTAAACGCACATTTTATACATCAAAGTATTGATGTAAGTAATATCAATGTTGGAACTAGTAGAAACTTCCATTATATTCCATGAAATTCTTTGCAAATAACAGCGATATCCCGCAACCATATGCAAACTATAATGACAAATGGATATAATATGAGTCATAGTATGATGTAAAACCATTATGTCATAAGAACATGTGTTTGGATGCAAAGAGTTTTTTAGGACATAAACAAACTAGCATCAAGATAGAGACATTGTGCATTTAGTGTAATAATCCTATTAGTTGTCTAGGATGTTACATAAATCCCTAAGATAGAAGAGTAGGTAGTCAAGAAATAGACTACACTTCTATATAAGGGTGAACATCTCTATTAGAGATAGTGGGAGCTATATTGAATTGTGTTTAGTCAATGCTCAAAATGCACAAGTAGTTAGCATAGGAAATAGTTCCACAAGTTCATGTGAAACAAAGTATGTTCCAGAGACACATACTGCGTAGGAAGGATAAAACCATGGTGATGGATTTTATATTCACCGTGGTCGGTGATCTATTATTCAATGTGAATAATATTTCCTACAATTAAGAAGTATATGGAAATTAGCTAAAATTGATAAGACTAACTAAAATTCAATTAATGGATTCCATGTATCAAAGTGAAAAGGGACTATTATTTTGAATATTGTGGTGGGTATTCAAGAGAGTTGATACATGGATGGTACAAGTGTAGTACCAATAAGGCTCGATTGGTTTCACCAAGTCCTTATGCCTAAATCCATTAGAATTTTACTTATCATAGCTAATATCCATGATAAATTTATTTAGCATTGGATGTCATGACCCCAAATTATGGATGGTGTCTATACAACGCAACCAGAAAGGGATGGTCACATCACAGAATGCTAATAATGGTTGCAACTTACTGAAATCCAGTTTAGGATTAAAGTAGGCAACATGATAATATTATATACATTTAAAAAAAATGTTTTCCATGTGTCTACCAGAGGTTAGTGGTAGTGCTAAGTTTTTCCAATAAGAAATATGTTCAGAAACATATGGAAAACAAACATTGGTCTGGCAGTTAGTTAAGACCAAAATGAAATTTACTCTCCAATGATTGACTTAAAGTAGCAACCTAAGTTCTAGGGAATAGGATCTACTAAGGTTTATCTATAGGTTTCTTGGTCCTAGTCAATCGTACATATAGTGACATTGTATTGAAAAATACAGGTTGGAACAATTCAAGAGATGAATTGTTTCCTATGTCATATGGAATAATCTCTTCATGTTGACCTATCCGTGACATAGGAAGAGATAAATCCGGTGATTTGAAATCCATACGTCAGAGCAATGGAACAATCACGTATTCCAGGATATGTACAAGAACCGATATTGCTAAGGTATATTTTATAATAGGAAAATATTAGTTATATCCAGGAGCACTGCAAGGGATGTAGTCAGAACAATCTAATTGTACTTCGGCAAGTACAAAAGATATATACCTGGTAAGTGGAGAAGAAAGGATACTAGTTTTGGGGGATATGAACTAGTCTTCCATAGATCAATGTGATCTAGTATTTCAGTTAGGCTATAGGTGATGAGTGAGTCAATATCATATCATCCAGTGGTGGCCATACCTACAAGACCGAGTACGTTGCAGCTTCTAAGGCAGCTAAGAAGCAGATATGCAACAATTTGTTCTAGTTCTTGGAATCACACCTGGTGAGAAAAGTATTTTCATAATCTAAATTATGATATTCTTACTAGCCAAGATGTCATGTTATGACAGTGGACAAAAGGGATATACTTGAGATACCATCTCTTGAGAAGTTTTAATCAAAGAGATGAGGTCGCTATAGCAGAATAGCCATTCGGCGGAACCGTGGTGGACCCAGTATCTAAGTCCTTTACTCAGCAGAAACATGATTCTTATCATGTGAGTAGCTAACAAGTTTGGTTAGCAATTTGTCTCTAGTGAAAGTGGGAGTGTTGAAATAGTGTGTTCCCTAGACCCAACTATTATGTGCTTTTGATTACCATATCATTTATAGAGTAAACTATGCCTGATGTCATCTTACCATTATAATGTAGAATTTTCTACGTCCACTATTGAAATGGTAATGTCCAAAGATTAATTGTCGTATCGAAAGGTTATAGCAGTCCCCAGACTATAATGAGAACCACTATATACTATGACATTAATCTTAAATATATGTTCTATGGTCTAGATAAATCTTAAAAATTGGACATAGTAGATGTCTGACCATCAGGTGCTGGGGGATGATAAGTATTGAGACTTCTTCTCATGAAGTTCACACTTGGTGATCTCTAGTAGTGAGATCATGAGGACTGACCCACCAATAGGAACTCCACATGTTTTGGGTGTCATTGGACGTTCCTATATACATTCATGTGTAATGGTCTCCTAACTTGAGATCATTACCAATGTATGTCATTTGATTGAGTACTTTGATGTAAGACAAAAACCATGGCAATGAAGTCGTGGCGAGGTAGTTTGTGTCGGGTGCGTCGTTGGTGGCATGAAATTGGTTGAATGGTCAAGAAAGGATTTTTTTCTTCGGGGTTATGGAAGTAATGTATCTCAGGCCATGTTGATATGGATAGCAGTACCATTATAAGACCATGGTCATGGAAGTCAAGGGTAAATCCATCCAGTTAAATCAACAAACTATAAAGTAAGAAAAGGGAGATGACACGTGAGTGCGTCCTGCTTTATGAGATATTACAGACAAAGAGATTATATTACACAGTGCATGTTCGTAGGTTGGTTGTCACTGTTGTGAAAATCCTTATTTCTTCAGGGGCCATGATGGTTTGCTAGTTCATGCTCTTGGTCTGTGAATACTATTCACCGCTGTCAAAATAAGGGCATAGAGGGTCACACACAATAGCATATTCAAGAATCTACCCTATTCAGTTGACTAGGAGTTTTGGACACGGTGGGCCCCGCCACAGGGGTCCGGGAATTGTCCAAAGTTAAACGATCACCAGTGCAATAAATAAATTCATATTATTCAAGTTTAGAATAATGAATATTGAATTTATTTATTAAATGTATTTACAAGTTTTAGTAAATACATGAAAAAATATTAATTTATAAATATTAAATTATTCAAGGTTAAATTAATATTTATGGGAGCGACGAGTTGATCTAAGGACTTAATTATTATCATGTAATATATTTTAATATATTACAACTAAGTGATAATAATATTTATGACTCAGACAAGTAGTCGTAAAATGTCGTTGATAGTGCGTTAAGTATTCAGGGCCAGTGAGGCGATACTGGTTATTTTAATTAAGCACTATAAATAGAAGAGGAGGGGATTTTGCCAAATACTATTCATGGAGCTTCTCTCTCCTCTCCTCTCTTCCACACTCGAGAGAGATGCTCTGGATCCAAGGATCTCGGATGGATCTCTCTCTCGGGCATCGCTAGCGAAGCGATGCGGTGATCGTTGGAACGTCAGAGGCATCGTTGGTATTCTGTGCTAGCACCCGGACTACGATTAACGACGCTCCCATGGATTCCTTGAATCATGTGTGGATGATCTAGAGTAATTTGGCTTCGGATTCTTTGAGCAATGATCGCCAACGATGAGAAAACATCGTGCACGGCTTCATATCTAAACCAGGTATTTTACGTTTTATGTTTGTGCTTAAAATCCTCCACATGTGGTCCTCGGCTAAGACTGGTCTTCTCTTCTCCGACATCGACAAGTTTACGTTGACTTTCGGTGGAAATTTTTTAAAAACCCGCCTGTTTGGGGCTTCCACTACATGCCCGGTTCCAACATTATGTAACTGTAATAATTTATGAGGTGTATATACTACCCATATTGGCATGTAAACCCATTAATTTTTTTATTATGATTGTATTATAAGTTTCAATTAATATAATTCTTTCATGGGGATTAAATTCAATGATAGAAAATTGGTAAGGGTTTTGTGTTACAATCACATCATTTATCATGATTTCTCATGATTATTCTTCCAATAATGAAATCATATGTCCTAACTCTCAAGAGACTCTTGTATTTTCTTATCATATAGTTATTTTCAGATAATACCTATTTTAACTCTATTTTCCTACCATTATATTCTCAATAGTTTACAATAATTCTCTTAAAAAATCATCTTTATTTCTCTCTTTGGTCTAATAGGTTTTTTCATCCAAAAACTTGTACTCAAAAAATATTTTGATTTTTTTTAACAATATTCCTATGATTTATTAATGAAAATTTTACCAATATTTTACTTTTTACAAATATTATTTTAATGGAATATTCAAGTCATTTTCCAAAAAATTCCAGATGGATGTTTACTAAAAATATGAATGGAATATTTGTTTTAATGTGTATGCCATGAATTGATTTTTTTTACATCATGGCCACTATATAGTTTAAATTTATTTTTTAATATTTCATGGATATATTCAAACAATATTATCTTTATAATTTTTTATTCATTTAATCAATAAAAATATGGAAAGTAAATTTTCTTCAATAAAATTTTAAATTTTTTTAAAGATTCCATAAAATGTTTTCTAGATTATTTTTATGGATTTTATTTGAAAATATTCTAGGAACATTTAGTTATAAAAAGTGATTTTCAATTAAAACTTTATTTCCTAAATAAATTTTCCAAGTCTTTTTTCAAAATCATTTTCCATCTAAGATGATATGTGTTGATGTTTCATATGCCTTATTAGGGGTATGATCCTAGATATCATTTTAATTCTTTGTCTGAATGGTTTATGTTTATGATGGAATGACTTTTATGAAACCTGTTTCACGTCCATGGTTTATACAATGGGAAAATTCTGATGAAACATGACTATTTCATGGGTTATACTATGATTAAATAATGAAGTTATTATTATACATATCTATTTTCCATGGGTTATGATATGATGAAATGTATATATAAATAATTTTATTTCATCGGTTATGAGATTATAAATATTTTATGATATTGTGGAACATATATGAATGATTTTTATTATATGATGTGGTAGGAAAACATCACCTTTAAATTCATTGAGTAAAGATTGATATCTCATTAGATAAATAATACTAGAATGGAAAGAGAGAAAAGTTAATTTTGGGACTCTATCCACTCTGATAGTCTTGGTAGTATAACTTCACTACTAAGATGGTTTGGGGAGTGAAACCAGTCAACTATTACAGTTTTGTAAATGATCCATTAAATACTAAGGAAATTATTTTCTATTATTAAGTGTATTCCAAAACAAATATGTCTTATTCCAATGTTCTGATGGTTTTTCTTTTTTTCTTTACTTCCCTTAGGAATATTGTCTTATGAACTACTAATATTTATTACATCACTCTATATAACAAACTTTGATATAGATGGTTTGTTTTTAATATGTTATTCTCATGTTCTCATATCATTATTTTCATGTTATTCTTATGTATCTCCCTAGTTTACCCTTATTGATCCTATTATATAACTATTTCCTTTTTTTTTTGTTTCTCATGGTTATGAGGAAATCTATTATGTATAATGTTTATAAAAAGGGTTATTGTTATGATTAACATAGTGGGAGATGACATATCTCACTTATAGACCATTTTTTATGTGTCCAAGTTTCTAAAGGAATTATACCATTATGATATTCATGTGTTTTTTGAAATGTAGTGTATATTCCTGTAAAATGATATAATATCTATGTATGAAAATATTTGGTCTCTATAGGGTTGGTGTTCTGAAGGTGTTTTGAGGAGAAATAGAAGGGAGGAGGGAGATTTCATGTTTAGTTAATTGACATCTATAATTTTAGATTTTTACATTAATTACATTGGGAAGGCCTTTTGAAATATATAAAAGTAACAAAACGGATAAAGGAAGACCATATGTGATTCCTTTGGGATTAGAATCTTCAATACATGGAATGAAATTTAATTTCATGATATGAACTATTTTTTCTGGTTTTAATTCCATGATAAAGGTTTTATCAGTGTATATGAGTAATCAAGGAGTCACAACATGAATTAAAAATTAACATCATGAAAAGGGCCTATAATTATTGTTATTTCATTCCATTTATATTATCCTTCTCATTTCATAACAACCTTTCTCTTCCTCTCTCTCATTTTCTATCCCTTCCTCAAAAGATATCTAGGAGTCCTCTTTATTATAGAAGTAACCACCCATAAGATATTTATTTTCTTGGAATAAATATTAATGATATGTCTCCAGGTTATTCTTATCAAACTTGATCTCTTGGTTTTTCCTTGGGGATAACCCTAATTTTGATACTATGAATCCTGAATCTAAATTTTATTTCCTTTGTTGGAATACCTTCTTGTTCATAATTTAAGGAATAAAAGGAGGAGGAATTATCTACTTTCAATATTGAGTAATTTTATGTGATGTCTTCATTTGAGATGGGTGGTCCAAAACACATATGTTGTGTCTATTATATTTTTCTAATATTTGAAATTTGTTCAATCATGCTAGGATATCCATTTGGTACTTGGGTGGATTTCATGTCTATAAGTTTGGAGAGGGGAAAGGGACCATGATCTTGGTTTTTTTCTTGTAGGATTGGTTGGAGAATGGATACTGGACCGACATGGGGTTTGGGATCAGGGAATTGGAGTCTTATTTATTCAATATCTTTATTATTTTTCTTATAATAATTTTAACACATCATTTATATACTTTCTTCTTATCATTACATGTTTTTTATTATTAAATTATTTTTTTGTTTTCCCAATTATTCTTCTTTGGTTTCCAATTTGATTATTTATATTATTTATGATTTTATTTATAAACTGTTCTATAGGGTATAGTCTTTCCATTATATTCCATATATCCTCAATAATAGTAGGTAGCCTCTGCCACATGCGGAGGAATTCCTGAGGTCATGTGGCAACCCGAATCTTTCGTGCAATGGAGCATTGAGATGCGGATATAATATAAATTCATCTAATATGTTATATTTCATATATATGGTATGATTTAGAATAATAAGTATCCTATTAAAAACTATTAAATACTAGATTTATCATTATATCACTATTTGTTTCATAAAATTTTTGACACTTTTTCTTTTCATTTTTTAGGATGATTTTCATGTGTTTATCAAAATAAAATAATCACTATAGAATGAAATATCTGCATTTATACCCATCATGATCTTAAATAAATCATTAAAAAAATTGGGATGTATATTAAAATATTAGTTTATCAAACTTTAATTCTCATTTCATGTTATTTTAGAGAACTCTTACCCTATGGATTCTGTATCCCCCAAAAAATTTCACCACATTAAACAAATTAAAAACATTTAAATTATATTAGTATAGGGTTGAAATTCATGTATTAGAAGCTTCAGAGGATTTTGATTCACTATCTACCATCATTTATTGTTTTTCTCTAAATTTGGATACTATCTATAGATTTGAATTAGATTTGAGGGTATCCAATCTGTTCACCACTAATTTGGGATTTTTTTCCTTATTTGTAACCCATGTAAATGTTTCTCCCTTATCCAATTTTATCCCAAATGATTTATCTTTAAATAATAATTTGAAATATCATTATGTAAACTATATCCCTTATTTTACAAAACCTAAAAATATTATTTGACAATTTAACACATACCATTCCATTGGACACTTCATTCACATAAACCTTTTTAGTTTTAGAAATTTGTGAACTAATTTCTCACTTAAAAGTATTATTCATATCATTATAATATATTTTTAATTTTAAAAGAAATTTGGAATTCCTTTTAAAATCACATTCACATTAGGGGTCATTAATTAATAGCTTCTTAAATAGATTTATCAATATAAAAGTTTTATCTCAAAATATTGGGTGATTTCTATATCTATTAATTCTTGAAAATTATGTAAAATTTCTAATTGATTCATGGTTATTAGAGTACAAAAAATTAGAGTGACAACCATACCACTTCTCATATTCTCAAAAAATTAACATTTGACATGTTCTTCTTTATTCACAACATTTTTTTGTTTTTTATTTCATCAAAACATAAATAAGAGATATGGAAATTCCTTCCAAAAATGATAGAACATTTTTAAATATCAGTTTTTGGTCCATCTAGTTATCATTACCACATTAAGGCATCATTTATGTCAATTTCTATCATATATAATATTTTCCATCTTGGGAATTTTTATGACATTATTATTTTCATGAATTGAGAGTGATAAATCATGACAAATACTTGTTTTTTTTCCAAATTCCATAGCCTTTGTGAAATCAAAATGTTATTATTATTTCTTTAAGATGATGAATATTTTTATATGAATTCACATTCAAATTCTAATGGATACTCAAATAATACAAGAAATGTTTTTGAGTATTGGCTTATCCTTGGAATCCAACTTCTTCTTGAATAGAGTAAACTCATCCTCCAATTTTTTAATCATATTTACATCAAGATTTAGGTTAATAATTTATATGATCCTTGAGATCCTTTCTATAAGGCAAATAATCCTCTAAGGATTAATGTAGTTTTTACAACATATCAATATGATCCTTCATCTACTTTTTCTTTTGAGAAATAGATTTTTTTTGGAAAATTGTTTCTTTTTTGAAGCCGTTGTTTCTCCTCAACCAAATATGATATATGTGTTGGAAGGTCATCTATCTTCGTATTCAATATTTAGTTTTATTTTGAGTTTTTAATCCTTATCATGAGTTTTTATACCTTTTGGACGTCACAATTAGTTATTCATTTTGGAAACCATTCCACTCCCTTAGATTTTTTGCTACATTAACACGATTTTTTATTATTCTTTTCATCCTATTAACTTCTTTTAAAAGCATTTTGAAAATGATATTTTGAGGCTCATTCTCCTCTTTTAGTTTCTTTTTTATTATATTAAATAAAATTTCATCTCTTCTAATTAGTAAAAATATTCCCTTTTTGGCCTCCTTGGAACATCTTCACCATCTATTTTCATAACATCACTTATCTTATCATCCTCTTAATTAATTTGTATAGTGTCCATAAATAGATTAATATATTCAAAATCATAATTTTCCATACTTTATTTTATACGATACAAAATTAATTCAATATTGTTTCACTTTTTCAAAAAATAGTTAAACAAAATGGAATTTCACAAGAGATATTGACCTTCATTAAAACTTTTGACATAAGGTAATTTTTATTTGGATTTTTACCATTTTAAAATGATTCTTCCAACATCATTGAAATGTATTTTCTAAACATAATGTTAGTAATATTTATTAAAACATATTCGTTTATATATTATTTTAATACCTTATTTTCAAAGGTAATGGTTTCCGAATCCTAATGCTTTGTTTCAAAAATAACTCCATAATAGCTCTGTAAAATAATTAAATCAAATTAAAATTTATAATAAATTCCAATTTTTTAATCCCTCTATATAATAAACTATTTCCTCAATTTATTGAAATTATTTCTATCAAATAATGGGTAATTCACAATGGATTCCATTCAATTTAGAAACATCACATCGTGTTAGGTAAAAAATTAAATGAAAATAATCACATACTCTGATAAAAATTATTAGTCCCAAAAGTGTATTAGTTATGAAATAACCTAAGAGGGGTATGGTGAATCACGGTATGTAACTATTTCCCAAATTCCAAACTTATTATTTTTCTCTTAACAGTTCAACTAAACATGAATTATTAATAATAAGGGTCACATCTGTTTATTTTATTGATTCCATAATCTACATACCGTTTTGATTGGAATAACCTTAACCAAATATTATATATAGTTGATTAACCGACATACTCTGATTTTTTTTGTGTAAATTATAATTATGAAATAATAAGTGTTGGACTGATTTTTACATGGTTTACAACTATGGTCTAATCCAAGGAGCAAGCAACATAGCATGTATTGATGAAAAAAATCACTATTGTTCACTTACTATTAGTTAAGTCCCTCCAACTAGGCATCCCTTCCCATACAATGAATTAGGGTAGATATATATCTCCTAAGGATCACTTACTTCACACATTCCCTCTATTTTATCATGGCTAAAATAAATAATAATTAGATGGCTCATATGATAATGGAAATATCACATATTGTCTATGATTCACTAGATGTTTATGTAGGTTCCTTTTATATCTTCATTTTTTTAAAAATTATATTATGAAAATCACCATGTAAAAAGCATCCTCATCCCATGAGATGTCATAGAATCACCATCTTCTTCTATATTTGGATGGCTCTTCAGGAAGTGCCAATCTATATTCTTTTTTATCTTCTTTTTTCCATGAAAAAATTAACCTTTTATATCTATGATTTAGAGATTTAGTATGACCTATGTATAGATCTTTTTCCAGAACTGATATATTATTTTTAATATATACATATTTCCCTTAAGATAATGGATCGAATTGATATGCATTCCTTCTCACTAACTGATTTTTCACCAGATGCACCAAAAATATAGGTTGCTCATTTGGGTCCTTAAAATTCATATTTAGGGCCTAAAATATCGATCAATAACATTCATAACCAATTTTCTTTTTTTTTGAAAACAAATTGATTGTGGGGTGATAGATGATTCCATTGAGTATTTATCCTCCGTCATTAATTTAAAATGGAATATTTCCTTCCACTATGGTGTAGAGTGGGAGATCAATCAAATGTTAAATCATTGAATAATTACCATAATTCAAAATATCTTGTATACAATAATAATTAAGGTACATTATTTATATCTTTTATTAAATCTCCCATGATCATTAACTAATGTCCTCAAAATCTTGTAAACACTAAACTAAATTTTTGGTGTCTCATTACACTATATCATAATACCCTATTAAAATAATATTAGATGAAAGAGATAAATTTATAACCTTAATATAGATCAATTAAATTTTACAGATATGTGCGTTTTGAGGTATCTTTATATTATCCACTTGTTACATTTGTGTTGGTATGTCAAACACAATGTATCAATTAAATAGTTCCCTAAATACCTTTAAAGAGGTCATCAATGAAACAAAATTCATTACAACACAGATAATAATATACTCTAAGACAAATCAATCATGAAAAAATCATTACCATGACGCAAACTCGATCACAATGTTGTCTCTTATTATATTGTGTAGTTTGAACTAGATTTTTTTCCCACATAGGACATGCCTCCACATTTACAATAAAATTCTAATAAGTACACACTAATTCCTCACTAGATAAAATTCATTAGGTCCCTACCAGTCATGGCAAGTCGTATGACTCCCAAAACATTATATGATCTGCTATGATGTCACATTGTTCCTTGTACATCCCTTCACACACATCAGTGTCGACCCAAAAGGGTTATCACATACAATGCCTCTTTCAGATGAGGATATCTTTGAGCTTGGTCAGTTACCTCCTTAGTGTAATGCTACTTAGATGGCCATATAATCTTACTGGAAACTTTTTCACTTTCATATAGTCTCTTTTGTGATTTTACAACATTATCTATAGTATAAAGGGTAATTTCGTAAGACTTCGCCAGTCATATGATTAACTCAGGGATACTATGTTATGACACATCCTTATATACTATATATTGTATAGTTTTATCAATAAAATGCATTATAATAGCTTATGTTTGTGAGACATAGTTTATATCCTATAAAAAGGTTATCTCCACCATATTTCATATATTTTCCATGCACTATGACTTTTTCAATAAATCTAATATTCTTGGAATGGAATCTTTGGACACCTTAAAAAATATTTTATACAAGTCACTAATGTCAAGTTTTCCACATATATGACTATTTACACTTCATTTCATAACATGAATGAAAAAGTGACAAAGGGAAATGCCTTAGAAAAAAAATGAGAAGATAGATGAAGAATGCCACAATTTGAAAAGGTTCAAAGATTAGTTCTGCCATGTAATACCAAATCACCATCAGTGTGGATGTACTTTCACACCTAACCACTTTCACAACCATTCTCCTTCACCCAAGGTACCATATTTGGCTATAAATAGATCATTGGGGTCTTCATTTTTATAGATGAATTTTCTGGAAGCCTGATTGCTACTATGATCTCCGTAGTAATTATCCAAAGTCCTCTAAAACCTACAAGGTAGTTTCATAACACCTAAAGTGATGTAATTAAATGGGGATAGTCATACTTAGTTTTTTCAAGTGTTTAAAATAAACAAAACATTCTTGAATAGCTTCACTACCCCCTGATTTAAGAATACTTTCACAACAGACCTTCCTCAAATAGGAAGTGGTGACCCTCACTTCTAAGAATACCATTGAATAACATTCAAGGATTGATCCATGTGTTATAAAATTATAGACATCAGTGTTTTTAACATATATGGTGTAATCAGTTCACCAAATCCAACTTTCACACCATCCACTTGCATGCCACAAACATATGCACTCCGTCATGGTTCATATCATCTTCCTAGTCTACGTGATCCTTTTATCAATCCTCTTTCAAATCCATTATTTTTATAGATTATCCCTCATTTCCTCCCTTGACTAGAAGGTACCATTTTGAAACCACCACCAAGACCTCCTGAATTACCAAAGCTTTGGGAAAGGAACATAAATGTGTAACCAATTTGGGTTTGTATTTTTATGGTTACAGGATTCCTACACTTATCTTAAAAGCTTGTTAGGGTATTTTGGATGTTTGTAGATTTTAATATATATGGTATTGAGAAACGTTACCCCCATAGTAGTATTGTGGAGTTCTCGATCTTGGAATCTTGGGGTTGGACTCTTTTCACCCCTTCTCGTCTCTAGGACCCCGAGCCTCAGGTCCCAGATAGGTAGGGTAAGGATAAAACTTCCTTTTACCTTAGGAAAAAGAAAAGTCTCCCTTCAATCTTGAGATCAATTTTAGGTAAACCATCCTGGTGTAAGAACCTATTTATTCACATAGGATGTTGCAGTATTTCTCCTCCCTACCTCTTCCACCTACAATCCTTCCTTACATTCAAACTCATGTCCATTTTAAAGTGAAGAGAGGGATGGTTTGTTGTTTCATCTTCTCCTATCGTAGCCATATCCTATTCCATTGTTTCCCCAATTGCATCTTTTGTATGTCTGGCCTCTTACATCAAGGGAGGATAAACCATGTGTGGTTTCTTGAATCATTCATATCCACTTGATTCTCACACCGAGCATCACTCACATGGGCTTAGAGGTTTGTAATGATAAAAAACCCCACACAATAAACATGAAATAATGAACTATGATAACTTTGATTCCCACTATAACTAGGATATGTAGGAAGCCTTCCTGAGGCTTGAGTTCCATATCATATTATCCCTGAAATGAGAAATCATACCCCCTTAATCTTGGTATCCTTCTCAAGAGTATTCCCCAATCCTAATTCCCTTTATTCGGGCATCCTCCTTAAGAGTAATCCTGAAATTAATCCCTTTAAACCACCATGAGTTAGTGAAAATATTTTATACCCTATTAAAAGGTCGTCCTCTTTTGGAGTAACCCCAAACTCTTACTATCAAAGTACCATACTCCCCCGTGTGACTTACCGAATGATGTGGTCTTTGATTCCCATCCATGTGGGATATGTAGGAAGCCTCCCCGAGGTCCAACTCCAATATCCTATATCAACCCTATTATATATTTTTCATATTCCCTATAGGGTCTAACCCAACATGGAATCTCATATCAATTCCATTTTTCTTAGGATTCTTTGGTATATGTCCCACAATAAACATTGACTAAGCATATTTCTCCTAGATGTCTTTGCCACCTGACATTAAATTTTATAGTTAGGTCCTCATAAAATTTATTTAAAAGGTATGATTTTTCCTATTAAGTGGCACTAAACTATGTGTCTTTAAATTCTTTTAACGAATATGTGTAGTTATTCCATTTATTGGTTCTATCCAAACATCAATACAACCTCCATCTCCCTGGATGATGATAAATTCCTAAGTAACCATTCTCTACCGAGATAAAAATAAATTCTAGAGTACCCCACTGAGTGGCTTAAAAACTATAATCATTTTAAAAATATCTAAATCAACTAAAAGTAGTATATTATAGGATACGATTGATGTAGAACCTTGAATACATAAAGTTATCTCCATTGATTAATAACCTTGAATACATACAGATGATTCTGAATTTCGATACATGCTAATAATTGATTATCAATTTTGGGATAACCTACCTTAACAAGGGAATTATTGAATGATTCAAGAATATATATTAAATATATAAGAGTTTCACATAGGAAATAACCCCCCTAGTGTGTGTTGAGTTCCACCATCCATCATCTCGACCAATGTTAGTTCTTAAGAGTTGTAGGTAATAAATCTTAAAGAATGCTTGCATTTGGAAAGTAGGTCCCTTTGGATATATAACTATTGGGTGTTTTTGGTTCCCTAAAAAATTTCATTGGAAACCATTTAGAGATGGGGATTTCTAACCAAAGCACACAGTCTAAGGAAAACAAAAAATGGTGAACCCGATGTGAATCCATAACCAATATGGCATTGTTACGCATCTTTTTGTCCCCTATCAATTGATAAAATAGGGCCACACAAGGAGATCAATCACAAATGCCTTTTTACAAAATATTCTCCTTCAACAGGGTTTTTATATTTCTTTATATCAAATATATGTCCACTCCTTTTTCATTCAAAACATTCGTTAATCAAAATGGCTTCCTTCAAGATTACACTTTTAACCGTTGAGGCTACTACTCATACTGAATCCTCATCCACATGAGGTAAAATACCGCAAACTCAAAATATTAAACATTGGGTCTCTAATGAAATGGTTTTAGAGCACCATCAACATGGCACCATCCTGAACCAAGAGGTTTCCAAATAGGCCCTCCAGATCAAGAATCACCCTCGGTTGTATGATCAGTGACGACCGTTGATTGAGAAATAGATGGTTATGACCAATGTCTTCAACCATTTTAGGAGATTATCCCTATAAAACAATCCCCAATCATTCCTATATTATAGTTAGGTTGACCAATATTCCACCTGCTACCTCATCCCAAAGAAAAATGGTTCCATACCAATGGTCCCTAAAAAAAATCATCATTTCCAACACCACACATCAATAAACCCTCCACATGTTGATGGTGTTTCCTTATTTTTTCCGGCCCAGGGACCTCGGACCTAGGAACACAAGATATACTATTAGGAAAAATCTGGTAAATAGGGAAAAGTATCCTACCATTTCACCTTTCATAGAATCCCACCATCCTTCTTTAGTGGCAAAAAATGATTTGGTATTTGCACTCATTCACTTTCAATCATCCAACCAGTAGACTCATCTAGTGGAATCCAATGAATATTATCATTATAATGTAGTGGAGTAATGAAAGAAGGAACATAAACTTACTTCAACCCATCAAGTCTTCCAAAAACCTTGTTTGTTATCACCTATAGAATTTGGTCAGAAAGCCCTGATAACAAATAAAAGAAAGACTCAACTCTCTACCCCAAAAACATGAGTACATTTAGTTTCCACTAACTAGAATGGGAGTATAAGAGAAGGTGCGTACCCCTAATCAAGAAATGGAAGGGATGTATATTCTTATTATTATTGCTAAAGTCACTAATAAATCATGGAAATGGATAAATGGAAGATTAAAATTCCAACACATATCCTAAAGACATCCCAAGATATCAACATAGTGGAAATTAAAGAACCAGAAGTAATGAAGCATAAATCCATCCCAAAAAGTATGGTGTCTAATGAACATGTCACCCTTGAGCAGATACATACCTTTATCACCATCCTAGAGGGTCATAGGGTATACTCTCCCATATGATATGGATAACAGAATCGAGAACATTCACCCATTCCAACTAGAGATAATCAACCTATTCTGATGGCCACTCCAAAGCAGGCACATAGACCTACCGATGATAATGAATTTTAATAGAAATATGTCCGAACTTCTTATAAAAATGTTTCCAAAAAAATTATTATAAAAAATAGTTGGAAAATCATGATCTGATCTACGATTTGGGTCTGATCAGTGTTGGATTTCATGAATAATTCAGAAATTTATCTATTGCATCTCAAGGTTATACACTCCCATTACAAAGATAAGGGAGTAGTATCAGTAATTCTGAAGTCCCTAGTTGGGAACATCCTCAAAATGTTTTGTTTCATGACAATTTAGTCAATATCAAGACCCAATCTCTTGATTAGAGCCACAAAAACCCTCCATGTGGCTAGAAGATAAATTAGAAATAGGTTCTACCCCTTACTGTAATACACTATAGTAGTCCTCACCCTGAGGAAGTTCACTAAGAATGTCATCTCTATAGTAGTGATTCACATTGTACAAATATTTTTTCAACTGACAATGTAGTGAGGAGAAAAACCTCTTATTGTGATGCACTTGAAAATATAAGGCCAGTCATGTCTTATGCCTTGTCACTTGTAGGTGAAATAAATTCTCAACAATAAGAATGATCAAGCTAATGATAATTCTTTGAACCACCCTCAGGCCATCTGCCTTCTAATGCAATAGAGGAAATCTATAACAATATGTATGATTCTTATAAAACTATAGGGAAACCTCCACATTGGTCCAATTAGGTAGAAGAGAATCTAGGAATAGATGAAGGGTATTTTTTAAACAGGGGAAAAAACTTTCTAAAATGAAATACAAGTCTTGTTTTGTCCTTTGTACACCCCTCAGTACATCATTCTAGAGATGTCTGTTGAAGATTGTATCCATGAAATCCACCTTAATATATTAAAAAATCTTCATCACCTAAAATCAAGGGTATTAACTTACGATTAATATCCAATTCCTATCAAGGTAATATAAGGGTTACATCACCAAATTGACTTGGAATCTCTCCTTGTATCCCAACATCCAATGATCAAGAAGAAATAGGTATACCTTCAACGACATGCCTTGATGCATTGATGAGGATATGATGCTTGATTTCAGATACCCCATATGGTTTTCATAGCATAGGATGGGGTGAACATGGATAAATTCATTTCTCCATGCTCCAAATCTAGCAAAGACCACCAAAAGTGGTCTCATGTAGTGATATTTCCTAAGGCCAGCTACAAAAAATGAATTTTTATCACGACCTAAGAGATGATCATTTAAAACAATCATCGAACAGATTCCACAAAAATTAGGGGTAAAGAGAGAATAATATTGAGATAATTTTGAATCATGAGTTTGAGAAAATTGATCAGGCATACCACTTAAAAGTTATTAGCTGTCATATTGTGAAAATGTATGATATATCACAACAGTATTCTAAAACATGTGATTTATGTGAGTCTAGAATAATATACCCATCTGACACTCGTAACCAGAAATATAAAATCAGAAGAGAAAATATGCTGATATCAGCCATAGAAGTTCAGGAGCCACCCCAGCCAGCAAGTATGGGGGATTTTTTAACCCAACCCTTAGAGAGAACAAACAGAACCCAAAGGGATAATAGAGAAGACTAGGAATAACCCCAGCCCACAGGGCTGGGGGGGTTTTCACATTCACAATTCCCTCCTTAGTGGAATATAGTTTTCTCCTTAATATGTATGAATCTATAAATTGAATGCACAACTGATCTATATGAGGATTCCCTTTAGGTTACTATCAGCCAAACGATTCTTAAGGAACTAGAAAATATTAGGGCATGGTCACATAGAGGATGCAGAATAAGGTAGCCTCATCGGGATACTGAAAAAATTCATGTAATACATTATTTATCGTTTAATATCATCAATACAGTCACCAAAGATCCTCCAAAACCTCTGTCTAGTTTATGAAATCCATAATATTAGGTTCTTGTTAAAAATGTGGTCTACACCAAAGAAAATTAAAGAGGTGTGTGTACCCAAAATCCAAGGCATACCCAAAATTCAGATATCCCATTGAATAATTATCTTTCACCTCTTTAAAAGGAACCTAATAAGGGAAAATTAAAGATCAGACCATATCTTATCTTTCCCCTATAGAAGGTCATGGAGTGGTCTAACATGCTGGTTGAAGCGCCTAAATGATGATATCCAGAGTTGGATGAAGAATGGGAAGGTGGATAATTTTTGGTGTGGAGAGTCTACAAGATGATATCAATAGATTGGAGGAAGGTCTTGTAGAGGCATGGGTTGATAAATATTTTTTCCTGCTCTATGATAAATATGTGCTCCTAGCAGAGAAGCTATTAGAGGTGGAGAGAGAATTTAAACATTAGTCTCAGGATAAGTGGCTTAAGAAAGGTGATCGGAATAGTGCATTCTTTCACGCATGTTTTAAGGAGCGGAGGTGCACAAAAATCAATCTTAATATGGGCACTGGTGTCTTCACTTTGGATATGGAGGTGTCTGGTCCGATGGCGCTGAAGCACTTTAAAAGCCTACTGGAAGAAGAGGTGCCTGGGAGGAGTGTGGGGGGACAAGGATCTTGCACTAATGAGGATTTTATGGGCTGTTTATCTCCAATGCTTAATGATACAGACAATATGAGGTTATCTGTTTTGACAATAGAGGAGGAAGTTAGGGAAATGGTCATTATTATGCATCAGGAAAGTGATCCAAGCCCGGATGGGTTTCCGAGGGCATTCTATGTTGCGACTTGGGGAGTGGTCGGCCCTCAAGTGGTGGAAGCGGTTCGGGACTAGTTTAGCAGGGGTCCTTTAAATAGATCCATGTTTGCTTATCGCATTGTTATTATTACAAAGGTCAAGGATCCAACTGGCATCGGACAACACATGCCCATTTGTCTCTCCAATGTTTCATATAAATGTTCATCTTCTCTTATTGCAAACAGGTTGGGCAGTGTTCTTCCACGGATGGTATTAAGGGAGTAACATGGCTTTATTAGGCGATGTAGTATACAGGGGGAAATTGGAATTTCTTGTGAATTGGTGAATGATATAAATAGGATTTTTGTAGGTTAAAATGTTATTCTACAGGTTGAAATGGACAAAGCATATGATAGAATAGAGTGGAGCTTCATTATTCAGGAATTGAGGGGTTTTAGGTTTCATGAATGGTTCTTCGATATTTGTTTTAGGTATTTCTCATCTGTTTGGCTTTCTGTATCGATCATGGGGAAATGCTTCGGATTTTTTAAGTCATTTTGTGGGGTGCGGCAGGGGGATCCTCTTTCCCCAAGATTGTTTGTCTTGGCCCAAGAACTCCTTTCTCGCAATCTCTATAAAGGAATGGTAGAGGGAAGACTGGATTCTTACCGCGGTAGAGGTGGAATGGTAAGCATCTCACACTTAATGTTCGCCAACGACATTTTAATTTTCAGTAACAGGAGAAGATGATACTTTTGAACCTCATGATGATTCTGGGCACTTATGGGCGGTTGATCGGGCAGGTTATCAATGTTTCAAAAAGATTTTCATTCATTTCCAACAAGTGCTCACAGTGGATGTGTAGGAGCATTATGGATATCTTGGGTTGTCAGCAAAGACAACTACCTATTCTCTACTTGGGGGTACCTCTTTCCTTTGTCCACATTAGACGACATCATTTTGAGGAAATCATTTCTTGGCTATTTGGAAGGATTCAAAACTGAAAGAGTAAATTTATTTCCTTTGGTTGAAGGGTGGAATTGGTTAATAGTGTGTTTTCCTCTATTCCCATGCATGTGTTTTCAGAACTTCAACCACCCAAAGGGGTTGTTAAGTGGGTTGAGAACATTTTTAAATCCTTTGTGTGGGATGCCAACCAGCTCGGTCGAGTTCACTAGTCATCTTGTGATTGCATCGCTAGAACAGTGGAAGAAGGGGGAGTTGGGTTATGTTATGTTAAGGGAGCCATGCAAGGCATTCAAGGAAGACTGGCTTGGGAGATTATCACGGGTGAGTCATTGTGGGATGTGTTTTTTAGGGGAAGATATGGAGATCAATGGGAGGCACCGGTTACTGGGTCATGTTTTACATGGATTTCTCGGTGCATGGTATCCCATATGGAGGCTCTTTCGGGTTCAGCTAGGTGGATTGTTGGCACGGGGGATATAAGCTTCTGGAAGGCCAATTGGGTGGGGGAGAAGCTATAGTTTTCTGGCTGTCCACACCCAGATATCTCTTACAAGGAGGCCTACCTCCAATATGATATCATACTTTCCTTTCTCAATGATAATCAAAGGAGGATGCAAGAAGTAATCATACTGAATTAGGATCCAAAAGCATGTCGATTCACAAGGTCTGCTTCAGGAAGGTTATGCACTAAGGATTATGGGAGAATGGTGAATGTGGAGGGTCTGTAGGAGGTGGAAGTGATCAAGGTGTGGGGCAAGGAGATTTCTCCCAAGATGAAATTTCTCACTTGGCAGATTAAGAATAAATCTCTACCCATGAATGAGAACATACAGTGGAGGGGGATCGCTCTAGCATCTCGGTGCTTTTGCTACGAGTGGCCGCAAGTAGAATCAATTGATCATCTTTTCTTTTAGAGTAGATGGGAACATCACTTGTGGGGTATTTTCTCTCCACAACCTCATCTCACGGATGAACAACTATCTATGCAGGGGATCATTGATTCCTAGTTTCATGGCGTCGAGGGCTGGGTTGAAGGCTTCAGGGTCCGGGAGGAAATTTTTGCATCAATATGCTGGGTCATTTATGAGGCTCATAATCAGAATAGGGGTGGTAATAGGCAGTCTCCCTTTCTCTTGCAGGTACGGTTGAGGGCACTGATACAAGAGATGGGAATGTTGTTTCTAGGGAACCAGGTTATGGATCATTTGTGTGGTCCTTTGCATCGGTCAGGTAGCCTCATGAAAAAGGAGGGTAGGTGGATTAGGTGGATTCCTCCAATAAGGGGTTGAAAGTTGAATGTGGATGGATCCTGTATGGGGGACTAATGAGAAGAGTAGGGGTACTCTGAGATCAATGAGGTTTGGTTCTATTTGAGTTCAGTGCATTCTATGGTATGGGGTCTTCATTAGGAGCAGAGGTCCAGGCCCGGGTTATTGGTCTGGAGATTTGTAGGGTGTAGGACATCTAGGTGGAGGAGATTGAGTCTGACTCGGAAATTATGGTGTCTCTTATTCAGAAATGGCAGCAAGATCCTTGGAACTTGATTTATTTTATTCAAAGGTGCATCATAGAGTTCAATCGTGGAAGTAACCTTCATCAAATTTTGATGGAGGTTAATTTTGCGATAGACTCACTTTCTCCTTTGGGGAATCCTGATGATACTCTGGTGATTTATGATAGCTTAGGATCCCTCCCAATGGAGTTTAGGGTGGTGATTCAAGGGGATTCATTGGGTCTTCATCATTTTCTCACCCCTTGAGGAGGATTTTTGGTGTACTTCATTATAATTTTTAATAAAAAGTTAAAGTTAGTTGGTATGTTATTCTTGGCAATATGAGGAAATGAGGGAGTTGAGAAGGCTCAATGCAAAGTTACTCTGAGGCATCATTCCTATGAGATATTCTCCACAAGTAGATACTTAGCATGGAATTCTAATATAAGAACCTCAACAAAGATGATTTTTTGAAACTATTAATTCAAATAATGTATTTCCCTCTATTGAAATTACAAACAAATCAAGATCAGACACATACATCTAGGCCTATCCCCAAGGTTTATCTAAAGATATCACTAGTAGTACCACTACCAGTGTTCATTCTGGTAACTGCACCTATTCAGGCTCTAGCTGTCACACCTATTTAGGTGCTGGCTCCACCAGATGTTTCCCTAATTCTTATGAGAAACATTGATCCTTTGAAGGCTTGATTAGAATAAATGGACGGATGGTGTGCATTGGTTAAACTGGAAAATAAGGATTATCCTTAATGGGTAGATCCGACTCATCCCCCACCAAACATTGGTAATCCCACATATCTAATCTTCAATGGATTGGGAGATCCATAGTAGCACTTGTCACATTTCATCTCTCATTGTGACCCCATGATGGGGACCCCTAAGCAACATGAAATAGTGAAACTTAGATTATTTGTATAATCATTGTAGGGGTATATATTTGTATGGTACACAAGTTTTTAGTATCGATCAACCACTGGGTGGGATGATCTATATTATAAATTTCTATTCCAATTCAACACAATGCTATAGAATACAATAGTCTTTGATCTCACAAATTGAATGGAAAGGGAGAATGAAAAAGATTAATATTTAATTTCTTCATGGAAAGGATTAACATAATACTAGAATCTACCTCTTCCTTGAGAGGGGCTTCTGCCCATATGTGTAGAAAATCCATGTGATCAGTTTCTCACACCCTTAGTCACTATGAAATGCACCAATGGGTTTTTGGATCAGGCCATGATTTCTTACACAAGTGGATAATTGCTACACAAACAGTAAAGATAAATTCTGAGTAATCCCATTAGCTTCTAGATGAGGAATAGGAAAAGCATAGGCTTCTACAGTAACACTTAAGCAGGCCCATGTATCTTCTCCTACCTCAAATATATCACCTTACCATAGGGATCCACCTCCTGAGCATTATTATAAATTACTTACTCGCCATCATGATAAAATATCTCAAATGTGGACATAGTTTTAGGAGTAAAAAAACAAGTTCTATTATTTTCAAAATGAGAAAGTCCTCAGCAACATCATCTCATCCTTGGAAAAAAAAACTTAGTTTAGTTTCCAGGCCAATGAAACTGAACAAAGAAGGAGATGAGGACCTCACAAACTATTTCCCCTTTCATAAAATGTCAGTAGTATTTTGTTTTTAAGGAACTATTTAAAAAGATGGTAGAATCTAGGAATGTGAAGCTGAAAAATTCACCAGCCTAGGTAGCATGTGTTACTACCACCAATCCAGAAGAGGAAGGTGAGTGGCAAGAAGTCAAAAGTAAGATTACTCAGAATTTCAATGATTGGGTAGCCATAAAAACAATCATCCAAACCCAAGCCATTCTAAAAACACTACTAAAACAACTAACTATGTATTTGGCCTCTTTTGTTACATCAATGTCGTCTTCATTAGAATCCAAATCTTATGAAGGCTAGTCCTCAAAGATGTAACATGGATGGAAAGTTGATGTGAAAATAGAAGAAGATGAGCTTTTGTTAAGGAAATTTTTTTCATTAAATTTAAAATAATTCATTCCATCCATCTCCAATTCCATGGTACCACCCCGCTAAGTGGCACAAAAAGAGTCAACATGTTCGAAAGAATATTCATTAGATAAAGAGTTGATCTTAGGCTCCATTAACATTGTTCACTTAATGAATCCCTATGCGAATAATGATTAGGATTACGAACTTGAGTACCCTGCACTTGATTGGTGAACTATGGGAAGAGGTCATTTGGTTAAAGGATACAAGGGATGATGTGGTCATTATATAATTCACTACTCCAACCACACCCATACTCTAACTATTTATGTAGTAGAAAATAATGAGAGAGCCCTCCAGTAGGTTTAGAAGGAATAAGGAAACTCTCTTACACATGACATGGATTTCTATGACATGATCAATTTGGAAGATCAATTAAAGGATATACCACCACCTCCTCAGTGAGTGGGAATTCCTATCCAACCTAGAACCCTAAGAGAATAAGCACTTCCAGTTATATCCCCAAAATAAGGTCCATCCACATCAGGAACATCAGCTCCCAAGGAACTTGAAAATGAGAATATCCATGCTGGAAAACATAAACCTCTAAATCAAAACTATAATATATTGAAGAAACTGGAAAATTTACCGACAAAGTAATCAATCCTAGATTCCCTGAGTTTATCAAAGGATCTCCAGGAACCACTTATTGAGGCATTGTAAATCCCTCAAGAGTTCAAAGATGAGGTCACTACCATAGAAGATTATCTTATAGAGAATGATCTGACAGAATTACATGTGATCATATCTTTCATAGAACAAGATGTGGATGTAGTTGTATATGGAAACATCATTCCATTTTACAAATCTATAATAATTAATGGCACTGATGTCGGATGATCCTGCATTGACAATGGATCAGGAGTCAACCTCATTCCTATATGCACACTTTTCCAATAGGGTATCACTGAATCCCACTTGTTCCCCTCCACTATGATGTTATAGGGGTTTGGAAGGAAAGAGAAAGAATCCCTTTATGAGAATACACTCAAAAATCAGTTAGGAGATCTTGTGTCTGATTCAGATTTCATGGTTGTCTGACAACATACATGTTTCAATGTTCTACTCAGAATACCCTAGCTATGTCAGTGTGAGAGCATTCTTTCATCATTCCACCAATGTATTAAATATTGCATCAATGGTCAAATTTGGATATTTTATGGTGAAAAGGCCCATTCAAGTCCTATCAATCACAATATAATGATGTTGAGTTCTGTCACAAGGGGGATTGTCCATTATAAATGATATTACATGAATCAATACTCTGAATGGACTATAGAATATCCCTTCTTACACATTTAAGTATCTTAGTGATGATTACATGCTACACATTAATCACATTGAAAAGGTGGGCCCAAATCCAAGCACTCGTCCAGTGGCTTCCAAAATGTTATTTGTGGAAATTGTACCCAATCTCACAGGAGAAGTCATTAACTCTCCAAGTGATGATGAAATCCAGAATGGAGATGTCTCTATTTCATATATTGAGCTTCAATAAGTCTATTATTTATCATCCAGGTTGGAAAAAGTTTTCAAACTAATAAAGAAACATAGGGATACTGATTCTTGATCCTTTATCTTCTCTTCCTAGCTTCCGAAAGACCCTTCCTCATTAGTTTATCCAGAAATGGTTGCCTCCTCTTCTGGATATATAAGTACCGACTCCTCCCCTAACTCTGAAAAAAATGCTTCATCACCTGCTATCCCAAAAGTGGAAAAAGAAGTGACACATGCAATAAATGAAAAATAGGAAGATCCTAGGGATTCCCCCAAACATATGAGGAATGAATCTCTACCACTATGTATGAACTGAGAAAAGTAAATCTAGGAATAAAAGATGTACCATGCCCCACTCTGATTAGTGTGACCATGACTCAAGAAGAGAAATATGTGTACACTTCCGTTTTAAAGCAAAACTAGGATTTATTTTCTAGGAATTACATAGAATTTCCAAGCCTTGACCCTGAATTGGACACTCATCAATTTTTGTTCCTGAAGTGAATTTATGATACAAGAAGGAAGTAAGAAGAACATGCCATACTCATTCCTCGAAAATTAAGGCTGATGTCAATAGGATTATCAAATATGACTTCATACGAGAGGTGAAATGTCCAATGTGGTTATCCAATATTGTCCTGGTAAAAATGGAGAATGGGTAAATATGAATTGTCATTGATTTCAGATATCTCAACCAGTATTGTCCCAAAGAGGACTTATCAGTTCCATTCACAAAACACTTGATTAAAGAAACAACTAGTTACAAAGTTATCAACTTCAAGGATGGCTATGTTGGATATAAACAAATCTAGATACCACATATTATGAATAATATATAGCCTTTACATCCCCTAAATGTGTATTTTTCAATTGGGTGATGCCCATTTTCTTGAATAATGATGGTGCCCCATACCAATGTGCTATGTATCATATCTTCAAACCCTTATTGGGGAAATTTTTTGAATGTTATACTGATGATCTTGTGGTATATCACAGACAACATTCGGATCACCTAAATGATATGGAGATCATATTAATCAAGATTTGACATCATTATATGAAGGTGAAACCCTTGAAATGTGATTTCAGGGTAACCACGATAACATTAATGTATTTGGTTGTACACCATCAAGGAATCAAAGTCGATCCATAGAATACTAAATCTATCCATGGTATGTAACCTCCTCGAAACATGAATGAGTTGAGAGGAATTCATGGAAACTTGTCCAATATTCAGCGCTTCATTTTTAATATTAAAACCAAGTGTTTACATTCACCAAATTGATGAAGAATGGGCCCATATATCAATGGACCAATGATTTCTATTAGGCATTTAATGCCCTCAAGAAACTCATATTGATTCCACCGTTATTAATGCCACATGATGATGTAAATCCACTCATTCTTTATATGATTTCCTTAGAAAGATTAATGGGTGCCTTATTTGTGAAAAAGAATGATGAAGGGAAGGAAAACATCCTATATTATCTTATTCAAATAATACATGAGTCAATTTAGATACAGGGAAATGTTGTCTAGTATTAATATTTGCAGTTCAGATGTTGAGGCCTTATATATAGCATCATGAGATCCACTTGGTCTCTCCAAAAAACCTACTCAAATTTATCCTTAGTCATCCTATTCTAATAGGAAGCCTAGAAAGGTCAGAAATTGTTCTACATTAGTTTGATATACAATTTGTGACACATAATCAAATAAAATTCCAAGCTTTGGCAGACATCCTTACTAAGTAGCCATCTACTGAAGATACATCATTGTATACTGATCAACCTAATTAAGAAATCATATCTATTCAGGATAGCCCACAAATATGTGAATTGTATTTTGAGGGTTCTTCCAGGAGTCTAATAGATAAAACAATGGAAGAACCTAAGCTCAATAATGATTGGTTTGTAAATGTACATATCTCTTTAGAAAAGGTATCATTTCAATTTTCCATCCAATTATTAGAAGGTGGTACCAACAAATAGGTAGAATTTCATGCTCTCATTATAGGACTAGAATTGGAACTCCAAATACCAGTGAATCCCCTATAAGTGAAGGGTGATTTAGAATTTCTAATCAGTTATATCAACATAGATTACATCATCAGAAAAGAAGAGATAATATCGATGTGTGATTATGTTTAATGTTTAATGGTGAAATTTCCCTCAGAACCAACATTGTATTATGTCTCGAAATTACAAAATGATAAGGACGATGCATTGGAAAATGTAGCCATAGCCCTACAGGATCCAATCCTGGATGAAGAAATCATTAGAAGTGATCAAATTCATATCGTTTCACCTTTTATTCAAATTAGAACAGGGAAAATAAATGAAATCAGCCCCATCATCGATCCATATGGCTCTACCACAAGATGGATGACATCTATCGTGGAATATCTCCAAGACCGAGTACTTCCAGTGAATTGTGTTGGAAGAGAGAATATTCCGCAATGAGTAGTTATTTTCACTCTTTATGATGGCCCAAATCATAGAAAGATACTCTATAAATGAATCTTTTATAGAATTCTCCTTAGATCCATTTATGTGGATGAAACCGCGTTTGTTATAAAAGTGGTACATGTAGGAGCCTGTAGTTCCCACTGGTATGGGTATAGGCTTCTTGATAAAATCTGATGGCTTGGATACTTATGGCCTTTAATGATGTTGGATTTCAAAGATTTCACTTAGAAGTATCATCCCTTCCAAGTGCATGCTAACTTAATCGATCAACCCCCAGATTTTCAACATACATCCAGAAAATCCAGGCCATTCCCTACACGGGGAATGGATGTAGTGGGGCCTATCCCCCATCTATGGATAAGAATTTAAGTATATCCTTACTACTATATAAATACTCTCTAAATGGACCGAGGAAATAACTATCAAGGAATTCTTGTCAAAAAGAATTTTTAGCTTTGTCAAAGCTAATATCATTACAATATTTCATATACCATACAACATATTAATGTACAATGACACCAATTTCAATTCTGATGAGGTAGGGAAACATTATCAGGAATACAATATAATGTCTAATCATTCATCCTGCTATCATGAAATGGACAAAGGATTGATAGAAGCATTAAAAATGACTTTTTCAAACATTCTCTATATGTTTTTCGATAAAGATAAGAAATTTTGGCATGAAAAACTTATGAATTCCATGTGGGCTTACAGGACTATGACTCGTACTGCCACACGGTCAACCCTGTATTCATTAGTGTAAGAGATATAAGTAGTTCATCCCATTTACATTTAGTTTCCATCACTCAGAGATTCCATTTTTGACCAGGTATCCACAGATGAGCAATCCCATAAATGGTAGGACGAGTTAGAGTGATTTGATTTAAAGATATTGAATAAGTTACATCACTTGGAAGTCTATCAAAACCAAATAGCTAGGGATTTTATCAAAAAGGCCTGACATCATTCATTTATTCTAGTAGAGTTGGGTTTCTTCCTTAGGACTACAATGATACTTGGAAAGAAGAATCCAAATCATGATCCAAAGTGGGAAGGACATTACTTTATACACAAGGTCCACATTAATGGACAATATTCTTTAATACCAATGGATGGATAACTCATTACAACTTCAAAAAATGAATGGTTCCTAAAGAAGTACATTGTAATGAACCGCCAATTCTCATTGGCTTGAGAGTTCAACGAGTCATTACTAGGCCTTAAGTGACATCCCCCGGGTGCCAAAGGCTTCCAATAAATGTCGAAGGGTTTCAAAATACTTGGGGGACAATTTACCCTCTAATTAAAAACAACCCACAAATAGAGAAACTATATAAACATCTCCAAGCAACCACTATATGATGCATGATTTAAAACCAAAACAACTCAACCATTAATTTTATCAAAAACTAACCAAAAGTACCATAGTGAAAACCAACACTAAACATCAGAGTAAACAGCGGAAAGAAAACTCAAAGACTACAAGACAATAACCCAACTCTATGCTCCACAAGCTCTAAGCTCCAACATCAGGAACCAGCCCAAGTATCACGAAGCAGTGCTCTAAACATGTGACACTTTACCTTTGCCAACGTCCCAGTATATGACATCTACAAAGCACCAACGGGTCAGAGCAGGGGGTGAGTAATGAAACTCAGTAGTTTTTCCCCGATGACTTCCCAACCCATGCCTCTAGGATAAAACATGTTAGCACATTTATATAAAAAAATTTATATAAAACAATTCCAAAAACAGTTCACAATATAACAAGTTCCATGTCCAAGACATTTTTCCAACAAAACCATCTTTCTCAATAAAAGAAACCAAGCAAGATTTCCAATCAAATTCACATTTCCATTTTGGCACATTCGTCTCATCCCACAAATCCAAACAACCAACCATGCATGCAACCTGGATATCCCTTTACTCGCGATTGGTGAGTTATCCTTCCACTAAGTCGTCACTTAGTGAAATACCTTGACGGGGGTACTTCACGACCTTATCTGTCCCAACCTATTGATGGGGGGACTTCTCGCCCTTATCTATCCCAACCTTTTGATGGGGGTACTTATCGCCCTTATCCATCCCAATGCATATGAACACACACCACACCCCATGCAATCCATTCCCAAAACCAAGTGTGTTCAAACCCTTTCAATAAAGCATCACCCTTTTTTTTGAAAACCATTTCATTCAAGCAACAAAACCATAGCCAATTTAAAATCATCATTTTAAATTTTCTTCAACAACCAATTTCCAAAAACACACAATTTTCATCACCAGTTACTAAAAATGGGTTTCAACCATTCTTTCACAGTAGATAAACAAAAAATTTCAATAAAGGAAAACAAATTGAAACTAATCCTTCAAGTTCTAAGAAAGAGGAATCGAGACTGAAGCCACCTACCTCAACAAATTGGGCGAAACCAAGCAACGGACGAAGAACGCTCAAGAACACCGGGTCAAAACTCCAAAAACTCTCCTTAGATCTCTTCTCCTAACACAACCAAGACCAAAATTGTCATATTTGGTATCCACACCCTTATATCTACCCATAACGGGCGTAGATCTAAGAAAACAAGAGAATAGGAGAAGTAGATCTAAGTAGATCTAAGAAACCGATCAAGAACGATCACATACCTTACGAATTCATCTTCGATTCTCCAAGAGAAGCCTTCGGATCGCCTCTGGAACGCTTGGGAGAAGTCTTTCAACCTTCAAGGGAGAGTAATCCTGAGTTAGGGCCGCTTATGAGGTTTAAACAAGACAATTAGAGGCAAAACGAGTTAGATCCACAATTTAAGGATCTAATTTTAAGTGACTGCACGGTTAGTCTGCACGGTTTGAAAAACCGTGCGCTAACCGTGTGTTGGCTACTACCTCGGCCACCCTTCTCGCATGGTTTGGCCGCACTTTTAGACAAATTGTGTGCCAACCGTGCGGAATCCACTGCCTCCAAGACCCACTGCGCACGGTTTGGCCGCACGGTTAGACAAACTGTGCGCCGACCGTGCGACTTCCCCTTTGCCTCAAAACATCATTCCAAGTTCTCCCGACTCTCCCATTCAACACCCTTAACTTTAAAACCATGAAAAACATCAAGAAAAGGTTACATACCAGAAACCAGGGGCACTACATTCTCCCAACCAATGGAATTTCTGTCCCTGAAAAGTATAAAACCATCGCTTTCTTGAAAGAGTTCTGGCCACTGCTCTTTCATTTCTATCTTGTGTTCCCAAGTCTCTTCCTGAATCTGACCATGCTGCCATAAAAACTGCACTAGACCGATGCTTTTTCCAAACAATACTTTCTATTTACTATCCACTATCCATACCGGGATATGTATCAACGAAGCATCCGGCTCTAGGTCAACGTGATCCCATCTGATCACATGGTCAGGATCGTGTTGATACTTATTTAACTGAGATACATGGACTGCACTGAACCATGGTGGTAATTCCAACCGATACGCCACCTCTCCAACCCATTCCAGTATCTCAAAAGGGCCTATATATCGAGGATATAATTTTCCATGCTTCCCAAAACGACGTTGTCCAAGCCTTGGAGAGATTCTCAAAAAGACATGATCACTCACCGCAAACGACAACGGTCTTCGGCGATGATCTGCATAAGATTTCTGATGACTCTGAGCCATCTCCATCCTCTTTCTAATCAACTAGATCTTCTCCGTTGTTTATTGGACAAGGCTCGGCCCAACTAGTGAAGTCTCACCTGTTTCCACCCAATAAAGTGGATAACGACAAGGACGCCCATAAAATGCTTCAAACGGAGCCATGCGTATCGAGGCCTGATAACTGTTATTGTATGAGAACTACACTAAGGGTATATGCTCCTCCCGTGAGCCACCAAAATCCATTACACAAGCCCGCAACATGTCTTCCAACTTCTGTATCATCCGCTCGGATTGCCCATCCGTCTGAGGATGATACGTCATACTCATAGTCAAATGAGTCCCACGGGCTTTTTGTAAGGATTTTCAGAAATGAGATGTGAACCTTGGATCTCTATCTGAGATGATAGAAACTGGTACACCATGTCTCTTTACCACTTCCCGGATATATATTTTTGAAAGATCTTCCACCGTATGAGTTTCACGAATCGGGATTAAATGGGCCGAATTGGTTAGACGATCCACTATCACCCAAATGGCATTGTGTTTCCGGACCATTCTTGGAAGACCTGTAACAAAATCCATTGATATCTGATCCCATTTCCACACTGGTATAGGTAAAGAATGTAACATACCTACTGGTCTTTGATGCTCTGCTTTAACCTACTGACAAGTTAAGCATCGCGAGACGAATTCGGCCACCTTCCTTTTCATGCCGCTCCACCAAAAATATGCCTTTAACGCCTTATACATCTTCTGTGTACCCGGATGTACAGCCCATCTTGAATGGTGGTAAGAATTGAGGTGTTTTTCATGACAAACTATCGGTACAACCATCCGATCTTTGAAACAAAAACTGAACCCGCTTCCAGTTTCCATCCATAAATGGTCTCCCCACCATTGAGTTTTCAACTCATTATCAGACATTCTACATCCCATGTTTGTGCCTCTTTGACCACTTTTACCAGTTCAGGAACAAGCTTAGCTAAAAATAAAACCGCAAAATCACATCGGTTTTCACATTCCCCATCCATGTCGGCTAAGACTGACATCAACTTCCATTATTCTGAAGCTTCTTTCGCCAACTGAGCATATGACTTTCTTCTTAATGCATCGGCCACCGAATTGCCCTTACCCGGTGTATACATCAAGTCAAATTCGAACATTTGAAGGTATTCCATCCATCTCCTCTGCCTCGAATTCTAATCTCGTTGTGAGAAAATGTGTTTCAGGCTTTTGTGATCTATAAACACAGTGAAATTCTCACCAAAGAGATAATGACGCCAAGTCTTCAAGGCATGGACAACTGGAACTAACTCCAAATCATGTGTTGGGTAATTCTTCTCATGCACCCTCAACTGCCTTGAACCATAAGCAACAACATTTGCTCCTTGCATGAGAACACAACCCAAACCTGTTCCCAGAGTGTCATAATACACCACATACCCCTGTCCTGATTCCGGAAAAATCAAGATGGGTGGTGATGTGAGGTGAACTTTCAACTCTTGAAAAGATCTCTGACATTCTTCAGTCCATTGAAATGAACTATTTTTCTTTGTCAAAGTTGTCATGGGCGAATCTAGTCATGAGAAGTCATGCACAAAGAATCGGTAATAACCAGCTAAATCAATAAAACTTCGTATTTCAAAGACATTATTCAGCGGTTGCCAAGAAAGAACAGCTTCTGTCATTTCTGGATCCACTAAAACACCTTTCTAAGAAACGAAATGGCCCACAAAACATACTTCTTGTATCCATAAATCACAATTTGACAATTTGGCCTACAACTGATGGTCTTTCAAGATTTACAACACTTTCTCCAAGTGTTTCTCATGCTCAACCCTTGTTCTTGAATACACCAATATGTCATCCACAAACACCACAACAAAAGAATCCAGATATGGATAAAATATCTGATTCATCAAATCCATAAAGACTGTTGGTGCATTCGTAAGACCAAAAGGCATGACTACATATTCGTAGTGGTCATATCTTCTTCTGAAGGCTGTCTTTGGAATATCCTCCTTTCGAAATTGGAACTGGTGATATCCTGACCGCAAATCAATTTTAGAGAACCACTGAGCTCCCCTCAATTGATCAAATAGGTCATCAATGCGTGGAAGTGGATATTTATTATTTGTCTTAACTTGGTTAATTTTATGATAATCCACACATAGCCTCAAAGTTCCATCTGCTTTCTTTACAAACAAAACGGGTGCTTCCCATGAAGACAGGCTTAGCCGAACAAAACCTTTTCTTTCCAGCTCCTCTAACTGCACCTTCAATTCCCGTAACTCTGTTGGTGCCATCCTATAAGATGAAAGTGAGATAGGACTGGTCCCCAGAAGGAGATAAATCGTAAACTCCACTTCTCTTACAGGTGTTAACCCTAAGAATTTTTTAGGAAAAACATCAGGAAATTGATCCACCACAGCTGGGAAACTATTTTTCGTGATCTCTTCCAATGATGCCAAAGTCAACACTACTAATTGGTAAGAAATAGTTCCCACCATTGGTTCCAACAAGATCTTTTCACCTTTCTTTACTATCCTTTCTCCTCTAAAGATATGGTCGATGAAACTAACTGTTCTCCTATAACAGTCGTGAAACTAACCGTTCTCCTATAACATTCGATGTGAGCCTTAAACCTTGCCAACCAATCCATAACCAGGATTATATCATAGAAATCCATATCCAACATGGAGAAGTCACATTCCAGCTCAGATCCATCAATATTTATAGCACATGCTCGACACACTAAGTCTTGACATTCTTTTCACCAAGAGGAGTTTGCAGTTTCAACATAGAAGGCATCATTTCCAGTTTTAAACATAGCAAGTCAACAACACGAGAAGAAATGAAGGAGTGTGATGAACTAGTATCAAACAACACTTGCATGAGGGTAGATTTCAAAAGAATCATACCTCTCACCATAGATAGTCCAGCCTGATCATCGACCATCATATGATCAGCTCCATACAATTGCTTCATCACTGTGCTGCTTTCCTTGTTGCCTTGCTGAGATGCCCTGGTTGAGGGGTCATGGTATTCCTGGAATCACCATAACTAGCTCTGTTCTGTTGGCAAGACTGATTTTGCTATCCTCTCTCTATCGAAGCATAAGATGCTTACGATTCTTGAGAAGTGTCACGAACACCTGACCGTGGAACACTCCGACAATATCTCCGAAGATGCCCCATCTTCTTGAAATTGTGGCATGCTCTCAGTGGTGTTGTACATTCTCATTTCATGTGATCAGTCAAACCACATTGAAAGCACCCAGATTTACTCTGGGGTCATGGAGGAAGGTTGACTGATCCCACCGTCTGGTTATGATTCTCACTCCCATCTTGGAAGTAGGTGTCCCTCTTCCACTTGTTCCCAGCATTGGAGTTACCACCCGTTCCTATGGGTATCATCATGCCACCTCCTATCGATCATGAGATATCACGTTCAACAACCGTTTCTCTGTTCACCATCTATGTATAATATGTAATACAGAGCATAGCTATCTTCGAGTGAATCTCCTATCGCAACCCTGATTCAAAGATGCATGCCTTCAGCGACGCACTTGCAGCAACTTCCGGTGCAAATCACACTAAATTCATGAATTTAGCCGCATATTCCGTGACAAAGAGATTCTCCTGCTTCAGGCTGAAAAAGTCTGTTGTCCTCTGGATCTTGAACGTGTTAGGATAGAATTGTTTATTGAACAACTCCTCAAATTACTCCCAACCTAGGCCTTGATCCACCTTAGCCTGCACTACTAGCTCCCACCACTGTCTTGAAAGATCCTCTAGCATGTACGTCACCAACTTTAATTTCATTTCTGTTGGTGTGCCGATGAAATCGAAAATACGATTCATCCTACTCAGCCACACCTCCGCCCTTTCTAGTTCAGAATCACCCTGAAAGATGGGTGGATTCTGCTTCTGGAACTGGATGGAATGGTCTACATGCCTTGACTCATCCCTCTAATTCCCTATGTCCACAGCCTGGAACTCTTGAAAGATACTATAAACCAGCTCTTGGTTCACACGTGGTTCAGTTTCAACCACATTCTCCGCAGCTTCTTTGGGTTGGTTTTTATGACGCCTAACGGGTGCCATTTTCTATAAAAACAACACACATCGTTAGTCTCACTTCCAAGAAACTAAAGGCTTGGCATTTCAATTTCTATCACATCAACTATCACATCATTGTTTTCCATTCATCAAGATTTTCCACAAGTTCAACCATTTTTGAAAACATCCCACATACTTTTTGAAAATCCACCCGTTTTCAAAATATACCAAATATCCACTTTTCAAAATCTTTCATTTGAAAATCAATTTCTGCATTTTTCAAAAAATTTAACCTTGCCCAAAATCATAAATCATTCTTCACAATTAGATATTCCATCCTAGTGGGAAGTAATTCCTCTAATGCATGTCATGCTCATATCGTTGGCTAAACCCATGACAATGATATTTGCAACATTCTAGAAGTGTATCCAAAACACTTATGTACCCAACACCCTGGTAACTTGAAGTTCAGCATAAATGGGTTAGCTATGTCCTTTTATGCTATACATTTCAAGTTCCGACAATCCTACTCCTGTATAATATGATCACCCAAGGAATAGACAAGAAGGAATTTCAACTCCAGGACTAAGAACATCTATGACCACTTATTAACGACTGAACAAGATGATACCATTTGTAACGACCCGACAATTCTCATTGGCTTGAGAGTTCAACGAGTCATTACTAGGCCTTAAGCGACATCCCCAAGGCGCCAAAGGTTGGCAATAAATGCCTAAGGGTTTCAAAATACTTGGGGGATGATTTACCCTCTAACTGAAAACAAACCACAAATAGAGAAACTAGATAAACATCTCCAAGCAACCACTATATGATGCATGATTTAAAACCAAAATAACTCAACCATTAATTTTATCAAAAACCAACCAAAAAGTACCACAGTGAAAACCAACACTAAACATCAGAGTAAACAGAAGAAAGACAACTCAAAGACTACAAGACAACAACCCAACTCCATGCTCCACAAGGTCCAAGCTCCAACATCACGAACCATCCCAAGTATCACGAAGTAATGCTCTAAACATGTGACACTTTACCTTTTCCAACGTCCCGGTATATGACATCTACAAAATCACCAACGTGCCAAAGCATGGGGTGAGTAATGAAACTCAGTAGGTTTTCCCCAATGACTTCTCAACCCATGCTTCTAGGATAAAACATGTTAGCACATTTATATAAGACAATTTATATAAAACAATTCCAAAAACAGTTCACAATATAACAAGTTCCATTTCCAAGCCATTTTTTCAACAAAACCATCTTTCTCAAGAAAAGAAACCAAGCAAGATTTCCAATCAAATTCACATTTCCATTTTCGAACATTCGTCCCATTCCACAAATCCACACAACCAACCATGCATGCAACCTGGATCTCCCTATACTCGCGAGTGGTGTGTTATCCTTCCACTAAGTCATCACTTAGTGAACTACCTTGATGGGGGTACTTCATGACCTTATTCGTCCCAACCTATTGATGGGGGGACTTCTCTCCCTTATCCATCCCAACCTTTTTATGGGGGTACTTCTCACCCTTATCCATCTCAATGCATATGAACACACACCACAACCCATGCAATCCATGCCCAAAACCAAGTGTGTTCAAACCCTTTCAATAAAGCATCACCCTTTTTTTGAAAACCATTTCATTCAAGCAGCAAAACCATAGCCAATTTAAAATCACCATTTTAAATTTGCTTCAACAACCACTTTCAAAAAACACACAATTTTCATCACCCGTTACTAAAAAGGGGTTTCAACCATTCTTTCATAGCAGATAAACAAACCATTTCAATCAAGGAAAACAAATTTAAACTAAGCCTTAAAGTTCTAAGAAAGAGGAATCGAGAGTGAAGACACCTACCTCAATAAATTGGGCGAAACCAAGCCATGGACGAAGAACGCTCAAGAATACCGGGTCAAAACTCCAAAAACTATCCTTAGATCTCTTCTCCTAACACAACCAAGACCAAACTTGTCATATTTGGAATCCACACCCTTAGATCTACCCATAATGGGCGTAGATCTAAGAAAATGAGAGAAGAGGAGAATTAGATCTATGTAGATCTAAGAAACCGATCAAGAATGATCACATACCTTAAGAATCTAGCTTCGATTCTCCAAGAGAAGCCTTCGGATCGCCTCCATAACGCTTGGGAGAAGTCTTCCAACATTCAAGGGAGATTAATCCCGAGTTAGGGCCTCTTAGGAGTTTTAAACAAGGTAATTAGAGGAAAAACGAGTTAGATCCACAATTTAAGGATCTAATTTTAAGTGACCGCACGGTTAGTCTGCACGTTTTGAAAAACTATGTGCGAACCGTGCGTTGGCTACTGCCTCGGCCACCCTTCTCACACGGTTTGGGTGCACTGTTAGACAAACCGTGCACCGACCATGCGGAAGCCACTGCCTCCAAGACCCACTACGCACGGTTTGGCCGCGCGGTTAGACAAACTGTGTGCCGACCGTGCGACTTCCCCTTTGCCTCAAAACATCATTCAAAGTTCTCCCGACTCTCCCATTCAACACCCTTAACTTTAAAACCATGAAAAGCATCAAGAAATGGTTACATACCAGAAACCGGGGGTACTACATACATTGTGTAATTATAAAAACATCATCTTAGGGTGTGATGAAAAACTATGTTACTACCATTATCCATGTTGTATGATCTTGAACAACTTAGAATGATCATCTTTGTTTCACAACAATAAACTGAAAGACATGACATCATAATCACATGACCTAAAACTACAAGGCACCTTTATCCTCACAACATGACATTTAAATGTATGGTTAATGTCTCCCTCATTTGATGTTATGATTTCCCCAAAAATACCAAAATTTGATATTCCTTAAGGTCCCTCCAATAAAAATGGGAAATTTCCATGCGTTAGCATCACCCATCTCAGTGCCCCTCTTTATTGACATTTGATCCCCATTTCTCCCTATGTTTGTATCAAAACTGTGTATGGAATAATCTCAAGAACTACATATTGATGGATTCTTATTACAATGAGATTCAAAGTGATAACCATATCTCCAATATTGGGCCTTTCCATGATAAGAAAATCCCTTTTCATCCCTGTGTGTATGAATCAAATCTTCACCGGGAATATTTATTCAAAACTACATGTGGATAGATTCTTACTCTAAAAAGATATTTAGTGACACTGAGTTCATATACACTAGTCCAGATGCAATGTTCCTTTCATGTCAGGTGACCATCGTACATACCTTATGAAGATAAATTTCACGGTTCTTCGAGAACTAAATGTGGCTTGATTCTATTTTCAATGAGATACATAGTGACACTCAGATATCCTATCTTAGGACCAACTGAAACCATAAAAGAAATTATTTCCCCTTTCCCTGTATATGATCCAATTCTATAATGAGAACCCTTCCAAAAAATATGGCATGATTATCATACCATGTTGTGTCATAAGCCCAACCATTGTCCTAGAAAATATCTTGAAAATGTTAAATCCCCCTTACTCATATCAAACTTTAGTTGGTATGGGGAACTTTTTAAAGAATTTCATGTGTCATGATTCATGTTTCAGGAAGATACATAGTGACACCTAGATCTCCTATCTGTGTTTTAACCACAATGTTTAAAAAAGTCCCTTCACCCAATGTGTGTTTGAATCAAAAATTAAAAAGATGCATTCTATATATCTACATTTGGCTTGATTATCATCCAATGGAGATGAAAAGTGACACCCGAATCTCTAATACTGGGTCCCTAAATGATTTTGGAAAAGAAAACATCCATTCTTTTTCCCCATGCCTAAACCAAATTTTCCAAGGGAACCTTTCTAAGACTTATGTTTTGATTCTCATTATAATGAGATTCATAGTGATGATTGGAATTAATTATTTATGCACAACCAACCGTCTATAAATCCTCAAAATCTCATATTTCCACAAAAATGTCCAATTAGTGTAGAGAACATTTATCTAGAACTACGTGTGGCACGATTCTTACCACAACATAATACGTAGCGTTGCTCGGGTCTTAAACCCTGGTTCAATCACCATATAATCTTCATTCCCCAATCATTCATTTTTGATACCATTGTATTGTATAAGAAACATTTACCATTACTTATTTTTCCCATCAATCATAACTCATGTGGGCTTAGAAAGATGTTAAATTAATTTTCTGAATAAGTAAAGTGTCTCAGTTATCATTAGGGTTATCAATGGTCCTCGATCTACAAAGTTAAAGGAACAATAGAAGTCCTCATTGCATTACAATAAAATGCATGATCTTCTCAAGAACTGCATGTGGCTTGATTATTTCTCCAGAAAGATATGTAGTGACCACTAGTTTCTATCCAATGTACCATTTACAATATTTTTTTCTTTTCATATCAGTTTATCTATGTCCTAACCACATGATGCTAAACTGCATGGAATTGCAAGAACTATGTATGGATTAGTTCTAATGTTGTTGAGATATGTAGTGAAGCCCGTATCTCTTATCTTAAGTCCATATTTAATTTAATGACCCCCCCCCCTCCCTATGTACAAACAAAGATTATACAGGGGGAAAAAACTTTAGAACAATGTGTGGCATGATTACTACTCTTGTAGGATATGTAGTGATGCATGGATTTTACATCCTGGCCTAGACTCCATTTTTTTAAAAAATTCCCCTTTCCTTGTAAACAAATAATACCTATATAGGATGCTTCTTAAAGAACTATGTCTTGATTTATTCTTACTCCAGCAAGGTATGTAGTGAAACCTAGCTCATATCCCCTAGTTTAGCTATAATATTCCATTTCATTTCATAATCACTCATGTCCTCACTGCATGACAATAAATTTCATGGGTTATTTTAGAACTACGTGGGGCTTGATTCTCACTCATATGAGATACGCATTGACGTCCAAACTTTTAATCTTGTTCCTAGTCACAACATGATGCAAATAATGAATCTTTCCTCCCATGTATGAGTTTGATCTACAATATGAAATTTAATACATGTTATTATCTAATGTATGAACCCATATTCATGGAACCCCATTATCCTCAACTTATGAATTTAATTTGGGTGAGGGACCTCTATTTACAAACAATGTGTGGTTTGATTCTCATCCTTATGAGATACATAGTGACGTCTATATTTTCAATCCTAGGCCCCACCACAAAATGATATGAAAAATCCTCTATTGTATGTTATATGAATCAGATCTACATAAGGAGATCTGATTCAAGTTCTCACCTTACTCATGAACTTGTATATGAAAAAAATGTGGTTTGATTCTTGCTCTGACAAGATATTTAGTGACATTTGAGACATAAGCCTTAGTAAAAATAAAATATTTGATTTCTCTTCATATAAAATCCCCTAATTTCCTTGCTACATGACATTAAATTGCACAACATAATATCATTTCTACTTATTTTGAAACTGCATGGTACCCAGAGAACTATGTATGGATTAATTATCATTATATTGAAATATGTAGTTAAAAATAGGACATAGATCATACAACCATCCACAAGATATATGTAAATTACCCCTCTCCTACATAAAATCAAAAATAAAAAAATACAATAGCCTTTATTTTGGGTCCACTCTTTAGAGAATCCACCAAGGAAACAAGAAATTTCTGCATTATACACATGAGTCAGATCTCTATAAGGGACTCCAAACTCATGGACATTATCGGTCCAAATACTTACCTTGTGCATTAGACATTACTATTTTCACATTTCATACTCCTAATAATGAATACTTTTAGATCTTCATAATCTTTCTTCGGTTTTATGAGCCAGAATTTCTGATACTTGAGAACTATTTTTCCTAACTATGCATTATGTTCCACTAATTGACCTTAAATATTATTTCCAACATAATGGGCATGCCATGTCACGACCCGTCCTTGGGGCCCGTTCCGTGACTACCCCAAGCCCGCCTTCCATAGGTCAGGGGCTGGCGACTAGCACCAAGGCGTAAATCCCAACAAAAGGGAAGGTATTGCCTTTGAAAAGTAAACAAGCACCACAGAGTAAGAAAGCAGAAAAGTAAACACTAAGTAAAAACTGTAACAAGCTGTGCTGAAAGTAAAAGGGGCCAGAAATACAAGCCCAACTGTAAAGTACAACTGAAAGGGAAAAGCAGCAACTGAAAGGAAAAGCTGCAGCGTCGAGCCGTCGTCTGGAAGTCCCACCTGAAGGGTGGGTACAGATAGCCTCCACAGCTCCTCGGTCCAGCCGTCCGCTCCGAGTACGTCCCGCCCAGTGGTCCACCTCCAGGTACCGTCCTGCTCCGTAAGCCTCCACCACGATCAGCGATGTCCGTCATCTGAAACCAACACAACGAAGTGCGGGCATAGCCCGTGCAGGGGTGAGTATAAGCTACTCAGTAGGGACCCAGAGACCCCCGAAGGTCTCCCGAAATCCACAAAAGATAAACCACAAGGAAAGATGCAATCGTGAAGTAACAACCGACCCTGCTTAGGTATATGCCCATACATATACCTAAGTCATCAATTCCCATTCGGCTCCAACATCCGAGCCCAAGCACAACCCAGTCCACACAGGAAAACAAAACGCAATCCACAAAGGAGAGTAAACAGTAAATCCACACAGGATAGTTCAACAAAATCCACAAAGGAGAGTAAACAGTAAATCCACACAGGATAGTTCAACATAATCCACAAAGGATAGTAACACATGATTCATCACACACAGGTATACTTCTTCGGATGATGATAAAGATGATCATTGATCCATCTAAGTCATCGGACCCACAAAGGATCGAAAGTTACTAACCCCCGCAATGACCCACACATGATCGGACCCACACAGGATCAATAGGTACCTAACCCCCGCAAAGACTCACACAGGATCGGGCCCACACAGGACCTGTAGGCGCTGGCTCACACAGAACCGCTGAGCGCTGACCCACACAGGATCGGATCCACACATGATCTGTAGCACTGATCCACATAGGATCGCTGAGTGCATTAGTCGTCGCAGTCCACTGAGGATCTCTGCACAGTCATTGTCGCAGTCCATGGAGGATCTCTGCACAGTCGTCGTCGCAGTCCACTGAGGATCTCTGCACAGTCGTCGCTGTCGAAGTCGCAACCAGCACAAGGGTTCCCGCACACAGCAAGCTCGTACAGGAGGGTACGCTCCACGAGTCGAGAGGCTGATACATCAACTGACACAAAGTCCGAAGTTGAGGTATCCAAAAGTTCCGTATCGTCAACAGCAACTCAACGTCGTAGACGGCGCGTCAATCGGACGCCCGGTCTGAGAGTTATTGGCTTTTTCGTCCTAGGGGCCTGATTGGTTTTTAAGGAAAAACCAACCCGACTGTACTCCACCTGCGTCCAAACCTCGGGCGGAGTGAGCCAAAAGATCCGTCTCACTTAGAGGAATTCAACAAAGTCGACGACACGTCAATCGGACGTCCGGAGATCAAGATATGAGTGTTTCCGCTCCGAGGGCCCGGTTGGTTTCATGTACGAACCAACCCGGATGAACCCAAAGTATTCCGAAACCTTGAGTCTAATATACCGAAACGACCGTCTCGATCCAAGGATCGCGTTGCCGCTGATAGCGCGTCGTTCAGAGGCCTGTAGCTCAAGTTACGGTCAAAAGACCGAAAACGGTCCGAAGACGGGGGGTCTGGGCCCGGGCCGACCCGGCCCGACCCCCCTGGGTCGGCCGAACCGGGTTGACCGGACCCGGTCCGACCCGGCTGGACCCGGTCCGGTCCGGCCAGGGCACGACCCAGCCCGACCGGCCGGTCCGGCTCGGCTCGGCCGCGCGGCCGAGCAGCGCGGGGGGCTCGCTGCCCCCGCGTGTCAGCACCGCAGCCCCCGCAGGGGGGCCGCCCTGGTCAACGGACGTGGCATAAGCCATGTCCCGCGTGTGTGCGCCGGACCTGCGCCGCCGCCAGCTTCTGCGGGCCACCGGAGTTGCTCTGGTGGTCTGATTCTGTTCCCGTCTGCGCCGCTGCTCCTCCCGGGACCCGTTCTTCACTGCGGAACCATCAAATTTCCTTTGCAGCACATTCCGTCGTCACCCGTCAAATCCACACAACAACGAAGAACGGCGGAGGGTTGTCGGGCCATGTTCATTTGGCCCACACCCTCCGCTTTAGGCGATAACAATTGGGAGGATTAAACAATGCATAGAAAACATAACCAAAACAATTTTAATGAATTAAAATTGTTTTTATCATCCGGGTTCTCCACTTTGAACGGAAACATTCATGGAGTATAAAACATTTAAATAAAATCCCTAACTCGTCAAGTCGTCGCGCGCGCGCGTTCTTCTCGGAATTGCTCGTCGCGGAAGGAGGGAACCGTCGCGGTATTCAGCGTTGCGTCGACGAACTCCGAGGACCAAGAAACAACAGATTTAATTTAAATAATTAAATCCATCTTGAGTTAAAATCCACAAAGGAATTTAATGAAATTCAAACACTCACCTCAACAGATGATCGAAGAGTTTTTTCGAGGAGGAAGGAACGTCGTAGAAGAACGTCGAGGGAGAGGAAACGTCGGCGTCGCGGCACACGGCGTCGTGTCGTCGATTTCCGCGGGTTCGGCGTTCTTCGTCGGAGGTCGGCGTTCTTCGCGAAGAAGGTGAAGGCACAAAAATTCTGTCAAAAGCCTCTCGACGTGAAATCCTAAAGATGTGGCCTTGGTCTTATTTTATTATTACGCCAACAGATTTCAAACAGGTTAAGAAACGAAAAAGAGATAAGTAACGACCCATTAATTCGTAGAATTAATTCAACGAAAGAAATTGCCCAATTAATTCACGAATAAAACTGCCCAATTAATTGGTGTGTTAAGAAATTAAGAAAACGCGTCAGTTGACTTTCATAATGACGGGTTTTCGCGGGTGCGTTACTTAGCGGAAAAGAAACGGTGGGGCTCGTGCAGGCCCCACCTCACAAATATCCTACCAATAGGTAGGATATTTTTGGATAGCACCCTATCCGCAACAACCCAGCTTAAGCCTCTTTAAGTGGCTTCAAGTGGCTTCCAAGTGGCTTAAGTGAAATAAAATAAAGTTTGTCGAACAATTTATTTTATTTCTTAACTTTAAGCCCAAAAATTAAAAACCACACCCGAGCAAACGCAACTCTGGAAGAGGCGTTTCTAAGAAAATACCAGCGCTGCGATTCCATCGGTGCCCTCAGAATTCGATTCCGAGCACCGGTTCAAAAGTTAGAAAAACCCGCTCATCCGTTCACTGAACATACCCGAGCCAAACTTCGGAAAATGATTCCGGGCACACCGGGCCTCAGAATCAGGTGCCGTCAGAAACTGCGTTCTTGTAAAATTCAAAAGAAAATTAAGAAAAAAATTTCCTTGAAATTTATGGGTCTTTACATTACTCCCACCTCAGGGCTTTACGTCCCCGTAAAGATACATCACAAACTAGGGAAACAAATGGGGGGTACTGAGCACGCATCTGAGTCTCCCGCTCCCAAGTGCTCTCCTGGAGGTTCCCATGCTGCCATCTAATGCGCACAAGAGGAATCGATCACCCATGTAGGACCTGCTCCTGTAGATCCTCTATCTCCACCGGGACCTCCGCAAAAGTCGCCCCATCATCAACGTCCAGCTCCCCATAGTCAATAATATGCATCGGGTCGTGCATGTATCTCCTCAGCTGAGATACGTGGAAGACGTCGTGCACCCGGTGCAACTGAGGTGGTAGATCCAGGTGATAAGCCACCTCGCCAATCCTGATGAGGACCTGGAAAGGTCCGATGAAGTGTGGAGACAACTTGTTGCCTCAGCCAAATCTCCACAAACCACGTCGAGGTGAGACGCGCAAGAAGACATGGTCGTCATCCTCGAACTCTAATGGCCTCCGCCTCCTGTCAGCATAAGACTTATGTCGGCTCTGAGCTGTCCTCATCCACTCCTGGATGACCTAGACCTTCTCTGTCGTGGCCCGGACGATCTCTGGTCCCACAAGTGCCGACTCCCCAGGGTCTGTCCAACACAAAGGAGATCTGCAAGGTCTGTCGTACAACACCTCGTATGGTGCCATCCCGATGGTGGAGTGGTAGCTGTTGTTGTAAACGAACTCCACCAAGGGTAGATGATCCTCCCAGCTGCGACCAAAGTCGAGGACACATGCGTGGAGCATGTCCTCGAGAGTTTGAATGGTCCTCTCCGTCTGACCATCCGTCTGAGGGTGAAAGACGGTGCTCAGATGTAGCCGCGTCCCGAACGCCTCCTGTAACCCCTTCCAAAGCCGGGAAGTAAAACGAGCATCCCAATCAGAGATGATAGACGATGGCACACCGTGAAGCCATACAATCTCCTGAACGTAGAGATGCCCCAAGCTCTCCACTGAGCCCTGCTCTCTAATGGGTAAGAAGTGTGCCGACTTGGTGAGTCGGTCAACAATCACCCAAATGGAGTCGTGATCTCGGGAAGTGCGTGGAAGTCCAGTCACGAAGTCCATAGATATCCCGTCCCACTTCCACTCCGGGACCTCCAAGGTTTGTACCAAGCCTTCTGGTACCTGATGCTCTACCTTCACCTGCTGGCAGGTGAGGCATCGAGAAATGAACTCTGCCATAGCCTTCTTCATGCCCGACCACCAGTGCTGTCTTCTGAGATACTGGTACATCTTCGCCACTCCAGGATGCACCGCCAAAGGAGAAGTGTGAAACACTCTCAGCACCTCCTCCCGTAAAGCGACTGGTACCAAGGTACGTCCTCTGAAAAGGACGTCGTGCTCTGCTCCAAGGGAGAAACCATCAGGTGTCTGTCCGGAGGATATCTATGCACGTCGTGTCTCACAGTCAGTGTCCCCATGTTGTGCCTCTCTGAACCGCTATAGAAGTGGAGGAGAGACTGTGAGAGACTGAAGAAAGGCTGCTCTGTCCCTATCCACGAAGGATATCTGCAAGGCGGCTAGCTGCTCTGTCGCCTCCTCAAGTAGTTGAATGTCCGTCCTCCTACAGAGGGAATCGGCTACTACGTTCCCCTTCCCAGGAGTATAGAATATCTCAAAGTCATAGTCCTGGAGGAAATCAAGCCATCATCGCTGTCTCAGGCTCAGGTCCTTCTGAGAGAAGATGTACCTGAGACTCTGGTGGTCAGAAAAGATTGTAAAGCGCTCGCCCATCAGGTAGTGTCGCCATGTCTTCAGAGCGAAGACCACTGCTGCTAACTCCAGGTCATGGGTAGAGTAGTTCTGCTCATGCGGCCTCAGCTGACGTGATCCATAGGCAATCACGGACCGCTCCTACATCAGGACACATCCGAGTCCGGTCCCTGATGCATCGCAGTAGACTACGTATCCAACTCCCTCCTCAGGCAACCTCAAGATAGGTGCGCTGGTCAATCTCTGTCTCAGCTCCTGAAAGCTCTGCTGACATCTGTCTGACCACACAAAGGGTTTCCCATTCTTCGTCAAAGATGAGAGTGGCACCGCAACTCTGTAGAAGTCCGACACAAATCTCTGATAGTATCCAGCTAGTCCCAAGAAACTCTGCACCTCCGTCACGCTCTTGGGTGTCTCCCAAGCTAGCACTTCCTCGATCTTCGCGGGATCCACTGCAACTCCCACCTCAGAAATGACGTGCCCCAAGAAGTGGACCTCACGTAACCAGAACTGGCACTTCGAGAGCTTTCCATAAAGCTGGTGCTCTTGGAGTGTGTCTAGTACAACCCGTAAGTGGTAGGCGTGCTCCTCCTCATTCGCCGAGTACACAAAAATGTTGTCGATTAAGACCACGACAAATCGATCGAGGTATGGTTGGAAGATCCTGTTCATGAGGCTCATGAACACTGCTAGAGCATTGGTTACGCTGAATGGCATAACCAAGAACTCATAGTGGCCATACCGACACCTAAAGTCCATCTTCTGCACGTCCTCATCTCAAACTCTGAGCTGATGATAGCCTGACCTAAGTTCTATCTTCGAGAACCACCGTGCTCCCTTGAGCTGATCGAAGAGGTCATCAATCCTCGGTAGCGGATACTTGTTCCTCACTGTCACCTGGTTCAGGCGACGATAGTCGACACACAGTCGCAAGCTCCCATCCGCCTTCTTGGTGAACAATATCAGGGAAGCCCAGGGTGAAACACTGGGTCGGATGAACCCCTTGCCCTGCAAGTCCTCCAACTGTACTCGTAGCTCTCGAAGCTCGGCAGGGGTCATCCGATATGCTGGAGTGGATATCAGGGCTGTCCCGGGGTATAGATCAATATAAAATTCTAACTCTCTACGAGGAGGTATCCCTGGAACGTCGTTGGGGAAGACGTCCGCATACTGATCCACCACTGCAAGAAAACTAGCACTCCGCACGTCAACTGCTCTAAGGATGAGGCTAGCCAACTGATGAGTGATGGGTTGTCCTCTCCTCTGCATGAGTCCATCCTGTGCTGCAAAGGCTCCCTTCTCACCGGTGAAGGTGAACCTGCTCCCGTCGGTGCGTACACATCGCACCTTGCGCCTAAAACAGTCAATATGAGCATGGACTGTAGATAACCAATTCATGCCCAAGATGACGTCGTAAGGCCTCGACGTCGCTACAAGAAGATCCCAGCCGAAGCTCTCGCCTCCTAGAGTAAGCTCACACTGCCGGAACCAGTGCGTAATCGTCGAGTCTGCTCCCATAGGGGTCTCTAGACGTAAGGATCGAGCCAACGGCTCTGTCGGAATCTCCGAGATCCGAACAAGGGCAGCGGCTATCAAAGAGTGACTCGCTCCTGTGTCTATAAGAACTGCAACAAGGGTGGAATAGACACAGATCGTACCTCGAATCATCTATGGCACGCCGTGGTCATAGGCCTCCACTGCCTGGAGTTGTGCCTGTCTCTGCCCGCCAGCTCCCTGTGGTCAGGGCGGACCTCCCAGTGGTGGTGGTGGCAGAGCCTCAAAGCGTCGCCCACCACCTGCTGCTCGGCCAGCTCCTCTGCCTCGTCCGCCTCCTCCCTGCGGACTTCCACGATCGACCCTCTGCCTCTGCCTGGGTGGCCCCTCCACCGTCTGCTGCTCCTCGGCACGGCGGGTCGGGCAGTCACGAGCCATGTGGCCCTGCCCGCCGCATGCGAAGCACTGCCTGCCTCTCGAAAGACTGGCTTCGCGCTGTGTGCCCCGCACTGTTGAGCCAGTGTCCCGAGGTCGTCTGCCGGAAGGTCTGGTCTGCCTGGAACCCTGAGTCATCAGTCGACTACCTGCTGCCGAAGACTCCGCTACCTGCCGCCCTGCGGTAGGTCTCACTGCTGAAGTAGACTCAGCAAGAAAGCTCTCGATCAGAAGGGCTCGCTCCAGTACTCCTTCCTGGGTCGGGATGCTGAGGGAGATCAGTGATGTCCTGATCTCGTGTCTCAAACCCTGCTCAAAGGTCCGGGCTCGGAAGAAGGGGTCCCATACCATATCTGTCGAGTAGCGAGAAAGATCGGTAAACCTCGCCGCGTACTGGGCGACCGTCAAGCTGCCCTGCTGCAGCTGAAGAAACTCCTGAATACGCACCGCACGGAGGGTGGCCGGGACGAACTCTGAGCGGAAGAGGCTCTCAAAGTCCGCCCAGAGAAGAGATGCCTCATCGTGCACCTGGAGCATCAAGCTCCACCATCAGCCCGCTCCTGCGTGTAGTAGGCTCACCACGAGGATCACCAAGAGGTCTGCTGGTGTCCTCACTAGCCTGAAAACTGGAACGACCGCCTCCAGCCAGTCCTCGGCTGCCTGGGGGTCCGTCTCCCCACGAAACCTGGGTGGTCGCTGGCGCTGGAACTCGTGCAGAGCTCCGAGGTGACGTGCATCGTCAGCGGTCGGTGCTGGAAGCATCGGGGGCTCGGCGGGTAAAGGTACTGTCGGTGCCTCCGCTGTCAACGGGCCCTGTACCGAGGCCTCGTCGCTCGGAGGGCTGTCGTCGCGCTCTACTCTCGGAACCCTAGCTGGCTGCTGTCGTCAGGCCATCCTGAAAAGGAAACAAGTGTGCCACGGTCAGAACAGTATACCTGGTGAGCTGACACAAGTAATCACAAAGAAAACCTGAAACACACATGCAATCAATGTTTTCGTGCATTAAGTCAGAAATCAGAAGTCAGGGTCCTGGTGTATGGATACGTCGGCCGCCGCACCAACACTGGACTCCCTGAACTGATAACTACACCCAATACGCTAAACACTATTGATTTACATAGAAGAAAGATCAGAGTCTACGGTAGAACTGCCACCTCTGATACCAATTTGTCACGACCCGTCCTCGGGGCCCGTGCCGTGACTACCCCAAGCCCGTCTTCCATAGGCCAGGGGCTGGCGACTAGCACCAAAGCGTAAATCCCAACAAAAGGGAAGGCATTACCTTTGAAAAGTAAACAAGCACCACAGAGTAAGCAAGCGGAAAAGTAAACACTAAGTAAAAACCGTAACAAGTTGTGCTGAAAGTAAAAGGGGCCGAAAATACAAGCCCAACTGTAACGTACAACTGAAAGGGAAAAACAGCAACTGAAAGGAAAAGCCACAGCGTCGAGCCGTCGTCTAGAAGTCCCACCTGAAGGGTGGGTACAGATAGCCTCCACAGCTCCTCGGTCCAGCCGTCCGCTCCGAGTACGTCCCGCCCAGTGGTCCACCTCCAGGTATCGTCCTGCTCCGCAAGCCTCCACCACGATCAGCGATGTCCTTCGTCTGCAACCAACACAATGAAGTGCGGGCATAGCCTGTGCAGGGGTGAGTATAAGCTACTCAGTAGGGACCCCGAGACCCCCGAAGGTCTCCCGAAATCCACAAAGGATAAACCACAAGGAAAGATGCAATCGCGAAGTAACAACCGACCCTGCTTAAGTATATGCCCATACATATACCTAAGTCATCAATTCCCGTTCGGCTCCAACGTCCGAGCCCAAGCACAACCCAGTCCACACAGGAAAGAAAAACGCAATCCACAAAGGAGAGTAAACAGTAAATCCACACAGGATAGTTCAACACAATCCACAAAGGAGAGTAAACAGTAAACCCACACAGGATAGTTCAACATAATCCACAAAGGAGAGTAACACAGGATTCAGCTCACACAGGTATACTTCTTCGGATGACGATAAAGATGATCACTGATCCATCTAAGTCGTCGGACCCACAAAGGATCGAAAGGTACTAACCCCCGCAATGACCCACACAGGATCGGACCCACACAGGATCAATAGGTAACTAACCCCCGCAAAGACCCACACAGGATCGGGCCCACACAGGACATGTAGGCGCTGGCTCACACAGAACCGCTGAGCGCTGACCCACACAGGATCGGATCCACACAGGATCTGTAGCACTGATCCACATAGGATCGCTGAGTGCAGTAGTCGTCGCAGTCCACTGGGGATCTCTGCACAGTCGTCGTCGCAGTCTAGGGAGGATCTCTGCACAGCGGTCGTCGCAGTCCACTGAGGATCTCTGCACAGGCGTCGCTGTCGAAGTCGCAGCCAGCACTAGGGTTCCCGCACACAGCAAGCTCGTTCAGGAGGGTCCGTTCCACGAGCCGAGAGGCTGATACATCAACTGACACAAAGTCCGAAGTTGAGGTATCCAAAAGTTCCGTATCGTCAACAGGAACTCAACGTCGCAGACGGCGCATCAATCGGACGCCCGGTCTGAGAGTTATTGGCTTTTTCGTCCGAGGGGCCCGGTTGGTTTTTAAAGCAAAACCAACCCGACCGTACTCCACCTGCGTCCAAATCTCGAGAGGAGTGAGCCAAAAGATCCTTCTCACTTAGATGAATTCAACAAAGTCGACGGCACGTCAATCGGACGTCCGGAGCTCAAGATATGAGTGTTTCCGCTCCGAGGGCCCGGTTGGTTTCGTGTACGAACCAACCCGGCCGAACCCAAAGTATTCCGAAACCTTGAGTGTAATATACCGAAACGACCGTCTCGATCCAAGGATCGCGTTTCCGCTGACATCACATCGTTCGGAGGCCCGTAGGTCATGTTACGGTCAAAAGACCGAAAACGGTCCGAAGACGGGGGGTCTGGGCCCGGGCCGACCCAGCCCGACCCCCCCTGGGTCGGCCGAACCGGGTCGCCGGACCCGGTCCGGCCAGGGCGCGGCCCGGCCCGACCGGCCGGTCAGGCTCGGCTCGGCCGCGCGGCCCGAGCAGCGCGGGGGGGCTCGCTGCCCCCGCGTGTCAGCACCGCAGCCCCTGCGGGGGGGCCGCCCTGGTCAAAGGACGCGGCATAAGCCGCGTCCCGCGTGTGTGCGCCGGACTCGCGCCGGCGGCGGCTTCCGCGGGCCACCGGAGTCGCTCCGGTGGTCTGATTCCGTTCCCGTCTGCGCCGCTGCTCCTCCCGGGACCCGTTCTTCACTGCGGAACCATCAAATTTCCTTTGCGGCACATTCCGACGTCACCAGTCAAATCCACACAACAACGAAGAACGGCGGAGGGTTGTCGGGCCGTGTTCGTTTGGCCCACACCCTCTGCGTTAGGCGATAACAATTGGGAGGATTAAACAATGCATAGAAAACATAACCAAAACAATTTTAATGAATTAAAATTGTTTTTATCATCCGGGTTCTCCACTTTGAACGGAAACATTCATGGAGTATAAAACATTTAAATAAAATCTCTACCTCGTCAAGTCGTCGTCGCGCGCGCGTTCTTCTCGGAATTGCTCGTCGCGAAAGGAGGGAACCGTCGCGGTATTCAGCGTTGCGTCGACGAACTCCGAGGACCAAGAAACAACAGATTTAATTTAAATAATTAAATCCATCTTGAGTTAAAATCCACAAAGGAATTTAAAGAAATGCAAACTCTCACCTCAACGGATGATCGAAGAGTTTTTTCGAGGAGGAAGGAACGTCGTAGAAGAACGTCGCGGGAGAGGAAACGTCGGTGTCGCGGCACACGGCATCGTGTCGTCGATTTCCGCGGGTTCGGCGTTCTTCGTCGGAGGTCGGCGTTCTTCGCGTTCTTCGCGAAGAAGGTGAAGGCACAAGAATTCTGTCAAGAGCCTCTCGACGTGAAATCCTCAAGATGTGGCGTTGGTCTTATTTTATTATTACGCCAACGAATTTCAAACAGGTTAAGAAACGAAAAAGAGATAAGTAACGACCCATTAATTCGTAGAATTAATTCAACGAATGAAATTGCCCAATTAATTCACGAATAAAACTGCTCAATTAATTGGTGTGTTAAGAAATTAATAAAACGCGTCAGTTGACTTTCATAATGACCGGTTTTCGCGGGTGCGTTACTTAGCGGAAAAGAAACGGTGGGGCTCGTGCAGGCCCCACCTCACAAATATCCTACCAAGAGGTAGGATATTTTTGGATAGCACCCTATCCGCAACAACCCAGCTTAAGCCGCTTTAAGTGGCTTCAAGTGGCTTCCAAGTGGCTTAAGTGAAATAAAATAAAGTTTGTCGAACAATTTATTTTATTTCTTAACTTTAAGCCCAAAAATTAAAAACCACACCCGAGCAAACGCAACTCTGGAAGAGGCGTTTCTAAGAAAATACCAGCGCTGCGATTCCATCGGTGCCCTCAGAATTCGATTCCGAGCACCGGTTCAAAAGTTAGAAAAACCCGCTCGTCCGTTCACTGAACATACCCGAGCCAAACTTCGGAAAATGATTCCGGGCACACCGGGCCTCAGAATCAGGTGCCGTCAGAAACTGCGTTCTTGTAAAATTCCATAGAAAACTAAGAAAAAAATTTCCTTGAAATTTATGGGTCTTTACATTACTACCACCTCAGGGCTTTACGTCCCCGTAAAGATACATCACAAACTAGGGAAACAAATGGGGGTACTGAGCACGCATCTGAGCCTCCCGCTCCCAAGTGCTCTCCTGGAAGTTCCCATGCTTCCATCTGATGCGCACAAGAGGAATCGATCACCCATGTAGGACCTGCTCCTGTCGATCCTCTATCTCCACCGGGACCTCCGCAAAAGTCGCCCCATCATCAACGTCCAACTCCCCATAGTCAATAATATGCGTCGGGTCGTGCATGTATCTCCTCAGCTGAGATACGTGGAAGACGTCGTGCACCCGGTGCAACTGAGGTGGTATAGCCAGGTGATAAGCCACCTCGCCAATCCTGATGAGGACCTGGAAAGGTCCGATGAAGCGTGGAGACAACTTGCTGCCTCGGCCAAATCTCCGCAAACCACGTCGAGGTGAGACACGCAAGAAGACGTGGTCGTCATCCTCGAACTCTAATGGCCTCCGCCTCCTGTCAGCATAAGACTTATGTCGGCTCTGAGCTGTCCTCATCCGCTCCTGGATGACCTGGACCTTCTCTGTCGTGGCCCGGACGATCTCTGGTCCCACAAGTGCTGACTCCCCAGGGTCTGTCCAACACAAAGGAGATCTGCAAGGTCTGTCGTACAACGCCTCGTATGGTGCCATCCCGATGGTGGAGTGGTAGCTGTTGTTGTACGTGAACTCCACCAAGGGTAGATGATCATCCCAACTGCGACCAAAGTCGAGGACACATGCGCGGAGCATGTCCTCGAGAGTTTGAATGGTCCTCTCTGTCTGACCATCCGTCTGAGGGTGAAAGGCGGTGCTCAGACGTAGCCGCGTCCCGAACGCCTCCTGTAACCCCTTCCAAAGCCGGGAAGTAAAACAAGCATCCCAATCAGAGATGATAGACGATGGCACACCGTGAAGCCATACAATCTCCTGAACGTAGAGATGCCCCATGCTCTCCACTGAGCCCTGCTCTCTAATGGGTAAGAAGTGTGCCGACTTGGTGAGTCGGTCAACAATCACCCAAATAGAGTCGTGACCTCTGGAAGTGCGTGGAAGTCCAGTCACGAAGTCCATAGATATCCCGTCCCACTTCCACTCCGGGACCTCCAAGGGTTGTACCAAGCCTTCTGGTACCTGATGCTCTACCTTCTCCTGCTGGCAGGTGAGGCATCGAGAAATGAACTCTGCCACAGCCTTCTTCATGCCCGACCACCAGTGCTGTCTTCTGAGGTACTGGTACATCTTCGCCACTCCAGGATGCACCGCCAAAGGAGAAGTGTGAAACACTCTCAGAACCTCCTCCCGTAAAGCGACTGGTACCAAGGTACGTCCTCTGAAAAGGACGTCATGCTCTGCTCCAAGGGAGAAACCATCAGGTGTCTGTCTGGAGGATATCTATGCATGCCGTTTCTCACAGTCAGTGTCCCCACGTTGTGCCTCTCTGACCCGCTATATAAGTGGAGGAGAGACTGTGAGAGACTGAAGAAAGGCTGCTCCGTCCCTATCCATGAAGGATATCTGCAAGGTGGCTAGCTGCTCTGTCGCCTCCTCAAGTAGTTGAATGCCCGTCCTCCTACAGAGGGAATCGGCTACTACGTTACCCTTCCCAGGAGTATAGAATATCTCAAAGTCATAGTCCTGGAGGAAATCGAGCCATCGTCGCTGTCTCAGGTTCAGGTCCTTCTGAGAGAATATGTACCTGAGACTCTGGTGGTCAGAAAAGATTGTAAAGCGCTCGCCCATCAGGTAGTGTCGCCATGTCTTCAGAGCGAAGACCACTGCTGCTAACTCCAGGTCATGGGTAGCGTAGTTCTGCTCATGCGGCCTCAGCTGACGTGATCCATAGGCAATCACGGCCCGATCCTACATCAGGACACATCCGAGTCCGGTCCCTGATGCATCGCAGTAGACTACGTATCCAACTCCCTCCTCAGGCAACCTCAAGATAGGTGCGCTGGTCAATCTCTGTCTCAGCTCCTGAAAGCTCTGCTGACATCTGTCTGACCACACAAAGGGTTTCTCATTCTTCTTCAAAGCTGAGAGTGGCACCGCAACTCTGTAGAAGTCCGACACAAATCTATGATAGTATCCAGCTAGTCCCAAGAAACTATGCACCTCCGTCACGCTCTTGGGTGGCTCCCAAGCTAGAACTTCCTCGATCTTCGTGGGATCCACTGCAACTCCCGCCTCAGAAATGACGTGCCCCAAGAAGTGGAACTCACGTAACCAGAACTGCCACTTCGAGAGCTTGCCATAAAGATGGTGCTCTCAGAGTGTGTCTAGTACAACCCGTAAGTGGTAGGCGTGCTCCTCCACATTCGCTGAGTACACCAAAATGTCGTCGATGAAGACCACGACAAATTGATCGAGGTATGGTTGGAAGATCCTGTTCATGAGGCTCATGAACACTGCTAGAGCATTGGTTACGTCGAATGGCATAACCAAGAACTCATAGTGGCCATACCGACACCTAAAGGCCATCTTCTGCACGTCCTCATCTCAAACTCTAAGCTGATGATAGCCTGACCTAAGTTCTATCTTCGAGAACCACCGTGCTCCCTTGAGCTGATCGAAGAGGTCATCAATCCTCGGTAGCGGATACTTGTTCCTCACTGTCACCTGGTTCAGGCGACGATAGTCGACACACAGTCACAATCTCCCATCCGCCTTCTTGGTGAACAATATCAGGGAAGCCCAGGGTGAAACACTGGGTCGGATGAACCCCTTGCCCTGCAAGTCCTCCAACTGTACCCGTAGCTCTCGAAACTCGGCGGGGGTCATCCGATATGCTGGAGTGGATATCGGGGCTGTCCCGGGGTACAGATCAATATAAAATTCTACCTCTCTACGAGGAGGTAGCCCTGGAACGTCGTTGGGGAAGACGTCCGCATACTGATCCACCACTGCAAGAAAACTAGCACTCTGCACGTCAACTGCTCCAAGGATGAGGCTAGCCAACTGATGAGTGATGGGTTGTCCTCTCCTCTGTGTGAGTCCATCCTGTGCTGCAAAGGCTCCCTTCTCGCCGGTGAAGGTGAACCTGCTCCCGTCGGTGCGTACACATCGCACCTTGCGCCTAAAACAGTCAATCTGAGCATGGACTGTAGATAACCAATTCATGCCCAAGATGACGTCGTAAGGCCTCGACGCCGCTACAAGAAGATCCCAGCCGAAGCTCTCGCCTCCTAGAGTAAGCTCACACTGCCGGAACCAGTGCGTAATCGTCGAGTCTGCTCCCGTAGGGGTCTCTAGACGTAAGGATCGAGCCAACGGCTCTGTCGGAATCTCCGAGATCCGAACAAGGGCAGCGGCTATGAAAGAGTGACTCGCTCCTGTGTCTATAAGAACTGCAACAAGGGTGGAATAGACACAGATCATACCTCGAATCATCTCTGGCGCACCGTGGTCATAGGCCTCCGCTGCCTGGAGCTGTGCCTGTCTCTGCCCGCCAGCTCCCTGTGGTCGGGGCGGACCTCCCGGTGGTGGTGGTGGCAGAGCCTCAGAGCGTCGCCCACCACCTGCTGCTCGGCCAGCTCCTCTGCCTCGTCCACCTCCTCCCTACGGACTGCCACGGTCGACCCTCTGCCTCTGCCTGGGTGGCCCCTCCACCGTCTGCTGCTCCTCGGCACGGCGGGTCGGGCAGTCACGAGCCATGTGGCCCTGTCCGCCGCATGCGAAGCACTGCCTGCCTCTCGAAAGACTGGCTCCGCGCTGTGTGCCCCGCACTGCTGAGCCAGTGTCCCGAGGTCGTCTGCCGGAAGGTCTGGTCTGCCTGGAACCCTGAGTCATCCGTCGGCTACCTGCTGCCGAAGACTCCGCTACCTGCTGCCCTGCGGTAGGTCTCACTGCTGAAGTAGACTCAGTAAGAAAGCTCTCGATCAGAAGGGCTCGCTCCAGTACTCCTGCCTGGGTCGGGATGCGGAGGGAGATCAGTGATGTCCTGATCTCGTGTCTCAAACCCTGCTCAAAGGTCCGGGCTCGGAAGAAGGGGTCTCATACCATATCTGTCGAGTAGCGAGAAAGATCGGTAAACCTCGCCGCGTACTGGGCGACCGTCAAGCTGCCCTGCTGCAGCTGAAGAAGCTCCTGAATACGCACCGCACGGAGGGTGGCCGGGACGAACTCTGAGCGGAAGAGGATCTCAAAGTCCACCCAGAGAAGAGATGCCTCATCGTGCACCTGGAGCATCAAGCTCCACCATCGGCCCGCTGCTGCGTGTTGTAGGCTCGCCGCGAGGATCACCAAGAGGTCTGCTGGTGTCCTCACTAGCCTGAAAACTCGAACGACCGCCTCCAGCCAGTCCTCGGCTGCCTGGGGGTCCGTCTCCCCACGAAACCTGGGTGGTCGCTGGCGCTGGAACTCGTGCAGAGCTCCGAGGCGATGTGCATCGTCAGCGGTCGGTGCTGGAATCATCGGGGGCTCGGCGGGTAAAGGTACCGTCGGTGCCTCCGCTGTCAACGGGCCCTGTACCGAGGCCTCGTCGCTCGGAGGGCTTTCGTCGCGCTCTACTCTCGGAACCCTAGCTGGCTGCTGTCGTCGGGCCATCCTGAAAAGGAAACAAGTGTGCCACGGTCAGAACAGTATACCTGGTGAGCTGACACAAGTAATCACAAAGAAAACTTGAAACACACATGCAATCATTGTTTTCGTGCATTAAGTCAGAAATCAGAAGTCAGGGTCCTGGTGTATGGATACGTCGGCCGCTGCACCAACAATGGACTCCCTGAACTGATAACTACACCCAATACGCTAAACACTATTGCTTTACATAGAAGAAAGATCAGAGTCTGCGGTAGAACTGCCACCTCTGATACCAATTTGTCACGACCCGTCCTCGGGGCCCGTGCCGTGACAACCCCAAGCCCGTCTTCCATAGGCCAGGGGCTGGCGACTAGCACCAAAGCGTAAATCCCAACAAAAGGGAAGGCATTACCTTTGAAAAGTAAACAAGCACCACAGAGTAAGCAAGCGGAAAAGTAAACACTAAGTAAAAACGGTAACAAGTTGTGCTGAAAGTAAAAGGGGCCGAAAATACAAGCCCAACTGTAAAGTACAACTGAAAGGGAAAAACAGCAACTGAAAGGAAAAGCCACAGCGTCGAGCCGTCGTCTAGAAGTCCCACCTGAAGGGTGGGTACAGATAGCCTTCACAGCTCCTCGGTCCAGCCGTCCGCTCCGAGTACGTCCCGCCCAGTAGTCCACCTCCAGGTACCGTCCTGCTCCGCAAGCCTCCACCACGATCAGCGATGTCCGTCGTCTGCAACCAACACAACGAAGTGCGGGCATAGCCTGTGCAGGGGTGAGTATAAGCTACTCAGTAGGGACCCCGAGACCCCCGAAGGTCTCCCGAAATCCACAAAGGATAAACCACAAGGAAAGATGCAATCGCGAAGTAACAATCGACCCTGCTTAAGTATATGCCCATACATATACCTAAGTCATCAATTCCCGTTCGGCTCCAACGTCCGAGCCCAAGCACAACCCAGTCTACACAGGAAAGAAAAACGCAATCCACAAAGGAGAGTAAACAGTAAATCCACACAGGATAGTTCAACACAATCCACAAAGGAGAGTAACAGTAAACCCACACAGGATAGTTCAACATAATCCACAAAGGAGAGTAACACAGGATTCAGCTCACACAGGTATACTTCTTCAGATGACGATAAAGATGATCACTGATCCATCTAAGTCGTCGGACCCACAAAGGATCGAAAGGTACTAACCCCCGCAATGACCCACACAGGATCGGACCCACACAGGATCAATAGGTAACTAACCCCCGCAAATACCCACACAGGATCGGGCCCACACAGGACATGTAGGCGCTGGCTCACACAAAACCGCTGAGCGCTGACCCACACAGGATCGGATCCACACAGGATCTGTAGCACTGATCCACATAGGATCGCTGAGTGCAGTAGTCGTCGCAGTCCACTGGGGATCTCTGCACAGTCGTCGTCGCAGTCCAGGGAGGATCTCTGCACAGCCGTCGTCGCAGTCCACTGAGGATCTCTGCACAGGCGTCGCTGTCGAAGTCGCAGCCAGCACTTGGGTTCCCGCACACAGCAAGCTCGTTCGGGAGGGTCCGCTCCACGAGCCGAGAGGCTGATACATCAACTGACACAAAGTCCGAAGTTGAGGTATCCAAAAGTTCAGTATCGTCAATAGGAACTCAACGTCGCAGACGGCGCATCAATCGGACGCCCGGTCTGAGAGTTATTGGCTTTTTCGTCCGAGGGGCCCGGTTGGTTTTTAAAGCAAAACCAACCCGACCGTACTCCACCTGCGTCCAAATCTCGAGCGGAGTGAGCCAAAAGATTCTTCTCACTTAGAGGAATTCAACAAAGTCGACGGCACGTCAATCGGACGTCCGGAGCTCAAGATATGAGTGTTTCCGCTCCGAGGGCCCGGTTGGTTTCGTGTACGAACCAACCCAGCCGAACCCAAAGTATTCTGAAACCTTGAGTGTAATATACCGAAACGACCGTCTCGATCCAAGGATCGTGTTGCCGCTGACAGCGCATCGTTCGGAGGCCCGTAGGTCATGTTACGGTCAAAAGACCGAAAACGGTCTGAAGACGGGTCTTGGCCCAGGCCGACCCGGCCCGACCCCCCCTGGGTCGGCCGAACCGGGTCGACCGGACCCGGTCCGACCCGGCTGGACCCGGTCTGGTCCGGCCAGGGCGCGGCCCGGCCCGACCGGCCGGTCCGGCTCGGCTCGACCGAGCGGCCGAGCAGCGCGGGGGGGGGGGGGGGGGGGGGGGGGGGGCTCGCTGCCCCCGCGTGTCAGCACCGCAGCCCCTGCGGGGGGGCCGCCCTGGTCAAAGGACGCGGCATAAGCCGCGTCCCGCGTGTGTGCGCCGGACTCGCGCCGGCGGCGGCTTCCGCGGGCCACCGGAGTCGCTCCGGTGGTCCGATTCCGTTCCCGTCTGCGCCGCTGCTCCTCCCGGGACCCGTTCTTCACTGCGGAACCATCAAATTTCCTTTGTGGCACGTTCCGTCGTCACCCGTCAAATCCGCACAACAACGAAGAACATCGGAGGGTTGTCAGGGCGTGTTCGTTTGGCCCGCACCCTCCGTGTTAGGCGATAACAATTGGGAGGATTAAACAACGCATAGAAAACATAACCAAAACAATTTTAATGAATTAAAGTTGTTTTTATCATCCGGGTTCTCCACTTTGAACGGAAACATCCATGGAGTATAAAACATTTAAATAAAATCTCTACCTCGTCAAGTCGTCGCGCGCGCACGTTCTTCGCGGAATTGCTCGTCGCGGAAGGAGGGAACCGTCGCGGTATTCGGCGTTGCGTCGATGAACTTCGAGGACCAAGAAACAACAGATTTAATTTAAATAATTAAATCCATCTTGAGTTAAAATCCACAATGGAATTTAAAGAAACGCAAACTCTCACCTCAACGGATGATCGAAGAGTTTTGTCGAGGAGGAAGGAACGTCGTAGAAGAACGTCGCGAGAGAGGAAACGTCGGCGTCGCGGCACACGGCGTCGCGTCGTCGATTTCCGCGGGTTCGGCGTTCTTCATCGGAGGTCGGCGTTCTTCGCGTTTTTCACGAAGAAGGTGAAGGCACAAGAATTCTGTCAAAAGCCTCTCGACGTGAAATCCTCAAGATGTGGCGTTGATCTTATTTTATTATTACGCCAACGGATTTCAAACAGGTTAAGAAACGAAAAAGAGATAAGTAACGACCCATTAATTCGTAGAATTAATTCAACGAAAGAAACTGCCCAATTAATTCACGAATAAAACTGCCCAATTAATTGGTGCGTTAAGAAATTAAGAAAACGCGTCAGTTGACTTTCATAATGACAGGTTTTCGCGGGTGCGTTACTTAGCGGAAAAGAAACGGTGGGGCTCGTGCGGGCCCCACCTCACAAATATCCTACCAAGAGAGTAGGATATTTTTGGATAGCACCCTATCCGCAACAACCCAGCTTAAGCCGCTTTAAGTGGCTTCAAGTGGCTTCCAAGTGGCTTAAGTGAAATAAAATAAAGTTTGTCGAACAATTTATTTTATTTCTTAACTTTTAGCCCAAAAATTAAAAACCACACCCGAGCAAACGCAACTCCAGAAGAGGCGTTTCTAAGCAAATACCGGCGATGCGATTCCATCGGTGCCCTCAGAATTCGATTCCGAGCACCGGTTCAAAAGTTAGAAAAACCCGCTCGTCCGTTCACTGAACGTACCTGAGCCAAACTTCGGAAAATGATTCTGGATACACCAGGCCTCAGAATCAGGTGCTGTCAGAAACTGCGTTCTTGTAAAATTCCAAAGAAAATTAAGAAAAAAATTTCTTTGAAATTTACGGGTCTTTACATGCCAGCCAAAGGATGCAACTATTTTTTAATTCAGAATATTTTGTATTTCACCCTACATAATACATCCCCCGCAATGGGATTGTCAAATAGTTGTAACATCATTCACGTGAGGATCCTCTTTTGTCCCCATTAGGATTTGATGAAGATATGTAGGAACACATATATTAAAATAGTCATTCGTTACATATTTGTCCCATATCAATTCTCCCGACCTAAAAGTATCCAAGACCATGGTTTATAGTTTTCCGTTTCACTTGTTCTAATCATATTGGAATAAATTTGATTCATTTGATCACATATCATTCATTGTTTCCATAATAGTTAGGTCCTGTTCATATAACCTACTACTATAGACACCACACTTTCTATGCATGGGTCATAACTTCGTAGAGAGAATATTAACCAAATTATTTTGAAATTATGACTTAAAATACCCCTTATGTATTTAGGTACTTTTCTCCAAAAAACTAAACTATGTACATGGGAATATCTGAATCTACATAAACATTCATTGGATTTTAGCAATAGAATGTTTGTGTTCTTGTGAACTCTTTTACATGATTATGTAGTACATGCCTGATTTGGCTCATTTGTAATGCTCTTTCCCAAATATTTTTTTTATTTTAGTTTAATTTTTAATATCAAATTGTTGCATTTTGTGTAATATTTATCAATTCTTGTATTTTGTAAATTACATTATGAAAAAATGTGTTTATGTCTTAAAAGTGTGTTTTTGTTGTTTACTTTTTTTATTTTTTTCAATAATAATTTTTTATTTTTATTATTTTAAGTTAATTTATTTAATTATTTATGTTATTAGTTTTCAATAATTTTTAATTAATTAATTAAATTGATTGATGCTTTATTCTTAAATTGTAAATAAATAACACACTTTACTTTTTAAGACTTTAAATAATTTTAACAATTTAATTTCATTCAATTAATATTTCGTATTCCTTAATTTACTTTATTAACTCTTTAATTAATTGGTTAATTAATTTATGTTTGTGACATTAAATGTTTTAATTTTTTCTTTAATTAAAATTCATTATAATTTTTAAGACAAATAAATTCATTCTCTTAAATAAAGCACACCTAATTTTATTATTTAAGCATTGTTTTATTTATTTTGTTTTTAATTATATTCTTTTTAATTTAATTGATTATTTAATAAATATCTTTAATTGAATTAATGTTTCATTTCATTTAATTTTTGTTTTTGTTTTTCAGATTACGGTGGCACCACTTCCCTTTTTACGGTGACACGTCTCACCGTTCCACCCCTTTCATCACAGTTGTTGTGCCACAGTTTCACCCACGGTGCCACAACAATCTCAGGCACCACAACCGGTTGTTTTTCCACGGTTCAACCCCGAACAACAATTTTCATATGGGAGTCATGGTGCATCAATCACAGCCTCACCGGCTCAACCCTTCATTCACCAAAACACCCCCTGCCACCGTTTCACCACCAAACGGTGGCACTACTCTGCACCGTTATACCCCATTTTAGCCACCACAAACACACACCAACCACACCAACCACACCAACACAACAGCAACATCATCAATCCATTAATAAGAAATAATCATCACAAATCACTCCCACTCCTCAACAGATCCAATATATCTAGAATTGAACCCTTGGATCTGCTATGTGCCAAAACACCCCGTTGTCGATCCCTGATTCACCAACGCAACCAAGACACACCCCAGGTTCTTCTGCCCACGGCCCACCCACATACCTCCACCCACACTACACCTGCTTCGAGCTGCATCCACACTGCATCCCCTACCCCACACAGCCGTCACGCCCTTCTCTGCTTCTGTTCGAACCCTCGCCCGCTACCTTCCGTCGTGCTCCATCTCCTTTCCGCCGCCTAGCCGCTGCGAGTCATCAACATTTTTTCATTCACACGTGATCACAGTCTATCCTAGATCTCCCTCTTTGAGACTCTTCCTCTGCCCTCTTGCCCTAAGTCATTGTGCCACCTCGAACCAGCAGTCGCTTCCCCCGCCTGCTCTGAACTCCCTGGTCCACTGGCCCGCCTCATGCCATTGCGCCGTCCTGCCTCACTTAAGCCCGCATCGCTCCACTACCATTCATCGTCGCCCCCTGCTGGAACACTCGCACACCTCGAACCCCCACTGCTTCGCCCGAATCTGAACCTGCATTCCCCTTCTACCCCTCCGCACGAACAGAACCCCCCTCCCCCTCTTCGTTTCTTCCTTCTTTTTTTAGTTTTTATTCTACTTTATTATATCCAATAATATAATATATATATATATATATATATATATATATTATGTATTATATATCATATATAATACTATAATAATTATTGGTATATTAATAAAAGTATAAAATCTTATATATAATATTATGATAATATATGTTATTAATTAAATACAATAATTATTATATTAATAACAATGTTAGGTATTACAAAATATATATTATTATAAGTATTTTTATTTAGTATATATATATATATATATATTAATAAGTATTTTTAAGTAGTTATATAATATATAGTATATAATAGTTTCATTTTATTTTTTATTTGACTCACGTGCATTTTTTGTGTTTTTTATTATTTTGTACAGTGGAAGCTACTCGTTGAAGTCATGATAAAAGAAGCTGTTTGTGGGAAAGGTGAGAGAATATTTATGAGGTAGTTGTAGGGTAAATGTTTTCACTCACATGGAGTTCACTCGGATCTGGTGACAAGCATGCTGAAGATGCACCCCGTGGATTTACTACTTAAAAGAGGACCAGGGCAGGATGCAAGAATTTGGGGGATCGATCCAGACCGAGTGGAGCATGGGCATTCCAGAACTTCATTCAAAAGGGAAAGCATACATTCTTTCATCGCGATCAACCCTCGATCCATCTCATCACCGAAACAGAGGCATACAGACTCTGAGCAGGAGATCAGCATCAAAGCCGTTTCTGGTGAGAGGAGAAATCTCATGGGAGATGTTTCTTAATTCATTATCTATTTCTATCTATTTTACTATTTTAATGCGTAGTTAAATAGATTAGGGGAATCAGGCTGTAGAGAACTAATCATGCATCTATCCGTCATGTTTTTTTAGTTTGATTACTCAGTGCGATTTCATTGCTCGGTTTTCCCTTCTGTTTATTTTGAGTATCGTTTCACATTACAAAACGATCGACAGGTGTGGTAGTAAATCATTTCACTGTGGATCATTGACCAAAGTACCGAGAATTGTAGAATGTCAATTCATCTCTTCTCCAATTTAAGAAGATTTATCCAATGGTCAATATCAAAAGATCGAGACTCAAGGAAGTTAATCGAGCTAGGTTGATCCACAAAAGTGGAATCTCAGTGGATTAGCCCCATTTTTCTATGCACTGAGTAATTGAATTAAACCAAGCAGAAGCGGAGAATATAATTTTAATCAGTTCAAAGTAGCCTGAGGACCCTAAAAACCTCATTAATGTTTGTTCTCCATTCAAGCCATATATTTCATCATTTATCCTTCATTTTTACACCCACTATCACTGATTGTTTCACTATTTGTGTTTAGTTTTTGTTATTCTTCTATTTAATCATTTTTTTGTTTTAGTTTTAATTGGGTATAACACAACATAAGTCTTTCTCTGTGGATCAACACCTTTATTACCATTGTACTAGTAGTATGTAGGGTTTATAAATTTTAAATTTGCGCAAACTCAATGACTGCGTGGACAAATTTTGGCGTCGTTGTCGGGTATATCAAGTGTAAAAAAGTTAAAAAACACAAATAAATAAATAAATAAAACACAAAAAATACAAAACTTAAAACTGTACAAAAAATCTCAAGAAAAGAACGTTGTTGAAATTGTATGCACACTAGTGCTTCTAAGTCATAACTTCAAACTCCTATTAAAGAAATCAAAAGGCATTGTTCTACACTCATAAAACAAAAGAAACTTGAAATGGAGAATTTGGATAACATTGCTGGAAATAAAAATGTCAATGGGCCACAACCCTTAGTTCCTACCCCTGAGAGATCTAAGCTTAGGGAGTTTCAAATTCCTACTATGTCAAACAATCCACCGTGCATCAAATTATCCCCTAGGTCTAGGATCTATGAGATCAAACAATCTCATCTTTCTCAACTACCATCATTTAATGGTGTTCTAGTAGAGGACTCTTTAGAGTTTATTAGAAATTTTTATTGTTTTGTCCAGCAGTTGCCTCTGCGAGATCTTAGTGAGGAGGAGTTGAGGTTGAGGTTGTTTCCATTCTATCTGAATGGGAGGGATAGGACATGGTTTCAAAATGTAGATGAGGAAATATTTGAAACCTAGGAAGAGTTATGCAGTGCCTTTGTATCTAAATTCTATCCCAGAAACACCACCATTGAGGTTAGGCATAAGATCAATGGATTTGTCCAGGATGAGGGGGAACTCTTTCACAAATCATTGGATAGGTTCAGAGTAATTCATAGACAGAGCCCCAACCATCAATTAGTTCCCCATTTTCTCATGGAGACTTTCTATAATTCCCTCACCCCCTACAATCAGAAATTAGTTGATCAATCTTGTGTAGTTGATTTATTTGATTCCACTGCTGATGAGATGAAACAATTGTTAAATAAGTTTGCTAAAAAATCTCAGAATAAGTGCACTTGGAAGAGATTCATCCATAGGGATGATACAAATCCTCAAGCTATTATTTTTAATGATAGGGTCCTTAGGAAGAAGTGCTATCACTGTGGGATGTTTGGTCACACTCAAAGATATTGTCCAAACATTGATCTCCTTAGTTCATGTGATGAGAGTACCTAGTTTGTTGATTAGAGGGCTAGGAATCAAGGTGTCTATGCTTAACTCTCAAATCCATACCAATATGGATATCAAGGTCATCCCAATCAATCATGGAGTGAGAAAGGGGTCACCAAGCTACACACTACCCCAACATTCCACCCCCAGCCTAAACAAATTTTCCAAAACCAATATGAGGCTGAATCTTATAATTCTCAAGGGGAATTAAAGGGGATGCCACAACAAGTGTTGAGTGAGATCAGCTCATTTAAGAAGGAAAATGATTCTAAGATTCATAATTAAGAACTTCAAATGAGTCAAATGGCTAAGAATCAAACAGGTAAGGAAAAGAGAAAGCTTCCCTGCACTTCAACTCCCAATATAAGAAAAAATGTGATGGAAGTAACAACCAGGTTAGGGATTAAACATAAGGATCATGTTAATGAACCACATAGGCAAGAGAAAAACAATGTTCAAGATAAAATTGAAATTGAAAATCTAGAAAATCCCAATTATATAAATATAGAAAGTGAGTTCCAAACTAATAATATTGTGCAAACCACACCTGAGAAAGTTAAGGAACCAATGAAAATGAAGTGGGAATTGATTAAGGAAGCGAAGAAGAAAGTGGGGTCTGAGGAGAAGGTGAATAAACTACCTGTTCTAAAGCATTATGCCCCTCACATTCCCTTCCCTGAAAGAGTAAAGAAAAGTGATGAACCTGATTACCTGAGATTTTTGAAACTGATTTGAAGCTTCACCATCAACATTCCTTTCTTAGAAGCCTTAGATAAAATCCCTTCATATGTTTCATTCACAAAAAGTTTTTTTAAGAACAAGAATGGTTGGAAGAAGTTGGATAAAATTGATCTCAATGTGGAGTGTAGTGCAATTGTCCAAAAAATATTCCTCCCAAATTAATGGACCATGGTGGATTTATCATTCAGTGCCAAATATGAGGAAGTGGCCAAGTGAATTGTCTGTGTTACTTAGGAGTAAGTATCAATCTTATGCCTTTCTTCTTATTTAAAAATCTGGGTCATCAGGATATCCAACCAACTTATGTTCGTCTTCAGCTTGCTAATAGGTCACTCACACACCCTTGTGGGAGAGTGGATGACCTATTAGTAAGTGTATGAAAACTCACATAGCCAAATGATTTATTGATCCTTGATATGGATTGTGATGAAAAGGTTCCAATCATCTTAGGTAGAACCTTCCTTGTTACTGGTGGAGCCATCAATGATGTCTCTAAAGGTAAACTCACCCTACAAGCTGTTGATGATGTGGAGGAAATTTTTGTGTTTGGAAGGCCCTGTCATGAGGTTAGTTGTAATGTGATTGATGTTACTATGAATCAATGTTACAAAATTGAGGTTAGAGATGAGTATGGGTCTTTTCCACTTGTGGTCACAGAGATAATAATTCCCCTACCCACTGAATTTTTTTCCTTGGCTACTACTCTTTCCCCACACCCTCCTGTTGATGAGAAAATTCTTTCATTGGAACACATTCTGCAGTGTGAATCACAACATTGTCATGCACTGTCTCAACCTGTTTATGAAAGTTTCCCTTGTGGAGTTGACTATCTAAGAGTTCCTGAAGCTGGAGAAAGCTCTAGCTTGAGCCCTGCTGAAAAACATGATGATTTCCATTATGAAAAAGTTCATTTCCTTGATATCATCTTACCTGCCTAGTTTGATTTTGCGAGTGATGATTTCAAACTTGAAATCGAAAATATTCACATCATTTGAGTCCTCTGTGGACATTGAGAACAATTTGTTGAAAGCTGAATTTGATAACTTCTTCTAGGAGATTTCTGAGTCGTCAAAGTTTCGAGATGTTTTGGGACTTGTTAAGGCACTACAAGAAAACCGCCGAACGGCGGTTTTTTCGTGGCGGTTTTAAAAATCGCCGCGAAACGCGTTTTCGGGCCGCCATTTCGCGGCGGTTTTAAGAACCGCCGCGAAAAAACCGCTGCTAAACGGCAAAAAAAATTTATTTATTTATTAATTTTTTTTAATTTTTTTTTAATTTTATTCGAGGATTAGCGGCGGTTTCGGTAAAACCGCCGCGAAATGAAATGAAAAAAATAAAAAAAACGCGAGAAACCCCGAAATCACTAAAACGACCATAACTTTTGATCCGAGCGTCCGTTGAAGCGCCACGACCAGTCAAATCGAAGCTCATGAAGAGATCTAGAGGCACATATAATCAAAACTGTGAGACGGTCTAAGGTGTGGAAGATATTAGAGTTATAAAAAAGTTGAAAAAAGTTCTCCAACTTCAAACGATCATAACTTTCGCTCCGGGTGTCCGTTTGGGCTCTACCACATATTAAATCGAAGCCAGCAAAGAGAGCTACACACCAATTCGAGAGAAGTTGTTTTTCAATGCCTCGTTTCTAGCACCCGTTCTCCATCATCTTTTTTTAAATGGTCATAACTTCCGATCCGTCTGTCCATTCGGACTCTTTCACCTTTCAGGTTGAAGAGCGTTTCAGGATCTTTGATTTGACAGGTCGCGGATCTAAAACGGACTCTCGGATCATAAGTTATCTCTGTTAATGTGAGTCCAATGTTTTTGTCTCTTTATGACCGTTTTGACGGGTTTTATCGGTAGCTCTATTTATTACTGTTTATTTGGGTTTCCATGACTTGTTATCTTTATCAATGGTTTGTTATGGGTTATTATGATGATTATGTTGAATTATTAAGGAGTTTTCCAGAGTTGTCACGAGTTTTCATGCGTTCTCAGTTTTTCTAATGCCTCATTCTTCATATGCTTCTCCATCCTTTTCATGCGTTTTCATGATTTTTCATCCCTTATCACGTCTTTTCATACTTTTTCATGTGTTTCCTTTATTATTTATTATTTATTATTTATAATATTATCTATTATTTGTAACTGGTTATTTATTATTTATTATTTATTATTTATTATTTATATTTATTATTTAGTTATTATTTATTATTTATTATTTATTATTTATTATTTATTATTTATTATTTATATTTATTTATTATTTATTAATTATATTTATTTATTATTTATTATTTATTTATTAATTATATTTATTTATGATTTATTATTTATATTTATTTATTATTTATTATTTATTATTTATATTTATTTATTATTTATATTTATTTATTATTTATTAGTTATTATTTATATTTATTTATTATTTATTATTTATATTTATTTATTATTTATTATTTATATTTATTTATTATTTATTATTTATTATTTATATTTATTATTTATTATTTATATTTATTTATTATTTATTATTTTCTATTTATTTATTATTTATTATTTATTATTTATTATTAATTATTTATTATTTATTATTTATTATTTATATTTATTTATATTTATTTATTAGTTATTATTTATTAGTTATTATTTATTATTTATATTTATTTATTATTTAATATTTAATATTTATATTTATTTATATTTATATTTATTTATTATTTATATTTATTTATTATTTATATTTATTTATATTTATTTATTATTTATATTTATATTTATTATTTATTATTTCTATTTATTTATTATTTATATTTATTTATATTTATTTATTATTTATTATTTATATTTATTTATTATTTATATTTATTATTTATTATTTATATTTATTTATTATTTATTATTTATTATTTATTATTTATATTTATTTATTATTTATTATTTTCTATTTATTATTTATTATTTATATTTATTTATTATTTATATTTATTTATTATTTATTATTTATAATTTATTATTTATATTTATTTATTATTTATATTTATTTATTATTTATTATTTATTATTTATATTTATTTATATTTATTTATTATTTATTATTTATTATTTATTATTTATTATTTATATTTATTTATTATTTATTATTTATTATTTATTATTTATATTTATTTATTATTTATTATTTATATTTATTTATTATTTATTTTTTATATTTATTTATTTTTTATTTTTTATTATTTATTATTTATATTTATTTACTATTTATATTTATTTATTATTTATTATTTATTATTTATCAGTTATTATTTATTATTTATATTTATTTATTATTTATTATTTATTATTATTGAGTTTATATCTATTATTTATGTATTATTTGTTTTTTCAATTAATATATATAAGTATATTAAATTCTGTTTATTAACCACATGACGAGCTTGCTGGAGTGGTAAAATCTTTGGAAAATATGCAAGAGGTTAGGGGTTCAAATCTCACCAAACGCAGAATTTCTTTGTATTGCATGGGTATGCATGTGCGTGCGCATGTGCGTGGGCATGAGGTGTGCATGCATGGATAAATAAAGTAAATAAAATAATACGAAATTAAATAAATAAATAAATAAAATAAAATAAAATAAAATATATAAAATAAATAAATAAAATAAAATAAATAAAATAAATAAATATGAAAAATAAATAATATAAATAAATATGAAAAATAAATAAATAAATAAATACGAAAAATAAATAAATAAATAAATAAATACAAAAAATAAATAAATAAATAAATAAATAAATAAATAAATAAAATAAATAAAATAAAATAAATACATAAAATAAATAAATAAATATAATAAATAAATAAATAAAATAAATAAATATAATAAATAAATAAAATAAATATATAAATAAATATATAAATAAATAAATATATAAAATTAAAAATAACAAAAATAAAAAAAAATAAAAAAAATAAAAAAAATAAAAAAATAAAAAAAACCGCCGCTAAAAAACCGCCGCGAAACGTTCTGCGGCGGTTTTGAAAACCGCCGCCAAATAGTTTCCCGACGCACGATTTAGCGGCGGTTTTTCAAAACCGCCGCCAATCGATTTAGCGACGGTTTAAACTGCCGCGAAATGAAAAAAAAACCGCCGCTAAATGCCTTTTTTACCGTAGTGAGGGTTTTGTCGATGTGTCCTCATCTGTTTTTGGGTTTGAGAAAAACACTAAGAGTGGTGGAAGCTCTGGAAGTATTCTTGATCAAACCGAGGATTTTCATGGGCAACTGTTGAAATTTTTAAGTGCTAATGAACTGATTCTTAGAGACCCAGTTGAGCTTGACAACATGAATCCTCTTAGAGATTTGGATTAATTTTGTAGAATTCTGATTGGTGCTGAAGATGAAAATGTCTCGAGTAGTCCTTCTATAGATTTCTTAGACAATTTTGATGTCCACACCATTGAAAACTCTTTCCCATTGAATGATCATTGTCAGAAATATTTAGGGGAATAATGTATGGCTAAGGACTTTAAACATAGCACTGCATGGGAGGCAACCCATGGTTTAACTTGTTTTCTGCATTAAATTTTTAGTTTTAATAAATGCTCCTTTCTCAGTTGTTTGTCTCTCTGTTTGGTGAATAATAATTCCTGCATTTCCTTATCATATGATGCAAGTGGTTTGGTGGTCCTGGTTTGCTAAGATAATCATGTTCCAGTGGTAGCCTCATTTGGAAAATTCATGGTGGAAGGTGGTTGTCATCAGAGAACACTAGATAACACTCCGAATCTCATGCTCTGGGTTGAATTTAACATATGTTTTTAATTCGTGAACAATAATGTTAAAATTTTTATCTTATAGGTATTTAAACTGCACATCCAGAGTTCATGCACATGGTGAATAAAGGGAGGCATTAAAAAATGAATTAAGAAGCTGCACATTCAGGGGAGTAGTGTTTTTATACTGCCATTTGTTTTAATCTCCACATTTTTATTTCATGCTGCTGTGAATTAAGTTTGGGGGAGTTCCCACTTATTTTTGAAACTAGTGAATTTTTTCTCTTTCATGGGTGTTTAGTTTGATAATATCTACTCAGTTGAAAATTTATTTTGATCTTATTTGTTAAACATGCTTGCACCCATTGATTTCAATTTCATTATGTTGTAGCTGCACATCACTGTTAATCAGGCTACTATTTGAAGTATATTGAATACTCTTTTGTCTACTCTTAAAAATTAAAAGCATGAACTTTTCAAAAGGAAATACACTTTTTTTCGGTTGATGGTTGGTGGGGTTGGGTTCTTCTGTTTTTTTATTATCTTTCACTTTTTGTGTGATAAAGAAAATTTTTGAACCTCATTGCTACCCCTCCATATCCTTTTTCAGCTGAAATGTCTATCTGTTTTAAACATAAATTGTCTTCCACCTTAGAAGTTGACATTGGGGAAAATGTTGGGTTTTCTGTGTTGGGGAGAGGGGTCATTTTAGTTTCATGTCGAATTCCCCCCTTTTGAACCCGAGTTTGTAAAAAAAATGGTCAATTTTTTTCAAATTGTTTTCAAATTGTTTTCAAAATTCCTTCAAAAACATTGAAATTATTTCATCACTTTATGGCCATTGGAGGTTCACTAGTACTTCAATTATTTCCTGTTTAGTGGATATCTACTCACTGGATGTTGATAGTGAAACTTAGTCAAAAACTGTTAAACATGAGTGATTGCCGAGTGTAATTGTTCATTGCCTTTGTGAACCATTCTGTTTAGGAACTTAGGTTGGGAGTGTGATAAGATAGGTTTTTTGGAATGACGATCATGACTTAAAGTAACTAGAAGTTCTCATTGGAACACAGGGGACTCACATTTCTATTAAATAATATTTATTCACTTTAGGAAGTCAACTTGATTGATTATCAATTAAGTCCTTTGTAACTGGAGTAAAATGGACAAATGGGATCCCATGTTGAGTTTCTGAGACAAGGTGCACTAGGTGCGTTTATGTGAATAAATAAAGACCTTTCATTCTTAATAAGTGTTATGCACAGTGCTCTGCACATGGAATATGGCTGGTAAAAATTAAAATAAAGTGCGCTTGTCAAAAACAGACTCACTGTGGTGAGGGAAATATTGAACCCAGATAAAGAAGGGAGAAATTGACTTGGATAATTTTCATTTGAGTTGAGTCAATAAAGTGATGAAATTAATGGACTTTAATTTCTGGAACTTGGAGGAAGGTTATAATGGAAGGTGCCCATGGTTATGTTTTGAGTTCAACTATATCTAACCTGTCAACACTCCTTGAATCAGAACGTAAATTGAAAAATGAATTAGGAAAGTTAATGAGTACATATAAGAGGCATGTCATACTAGACAGTGTATGAATTTGTGAGGCTTTTGACTTCCAGTGAGTATTTGAAGCTAGGCAGGACATCATTTTTTTAACACCTTTGAAAAGCCTAACTCATTGGTTGGTCCGGCTCCTATGGGTATTAAAGTTTAATCATGAACCTTTTGAGCTGAAACACACAAATCATCTTTCTGTTTTAAAGTTAAAGGCTTGTATTTGTTTGAGGACAAACAGCGTTTTAAGTGTGGGGAAGTTTGATGTCGCTCATTTGTAATGCTCTTTGCCACATATTTTTTTTTATATTTTAGTTGACTTTTTAATATCAAATTGTTGCATTTTTTGTAATATTTATCAATTCTTGTATTTTGTAAATTACATTATGAAAAATGTGTTTATGTATTAAAAGTGTGTTTTTGTTGTTGTTTTTTTATTTTTTTCAATAACAAAATTTCGTTATTATTTTAAGATCATTTAATTAATTCTTCATGTCATTAGATTTCAATAATTTTTAATTCCTTAATTAAATTTATTAATGATTTATTCTTAAACTGTAAACAAATAACACACATAACTTTTTAAGTATTTAAATAATTTTAACAATTTAATTTTATTGAATTAATATTCTTTATTCCTCAATTTACTTTATTAACTCTTTAATTAATTGGTTAATTAATTTAAGATAGTGACATTAAATGTTTGAATTTGTTCTTTAATTAAAATTCTTTTTAATTTTTAAGACAAATAAATTCATTCTCTTAAATAAAGCACACTTAATTTTATTATTTAATCTTTGTTTTATTTTTTTGGGTTTCAATTATATTCTATTTAATTTAATTGATTAATTAATCCATTTTTTTATTTGAATTAAAGTTTAATTTAATTTAATTTTGGTTTTTGTTTTGCAGATTACGGTGGCAGTGCTTCCCTTTCCACGATGGCACGTCTCACTGTCCCTCCCCTTTCATCACGGTTGTTGTGCCACCGTTTCACTCACGGTGTCACAACATACCCGGGCACCGCAACCCGTTGTAGTCCCATGGTTCAACCCCCACCCACCATTTCCATACGGTCTCACTGTGAGTCACAGTGCTTCAATCACTGTCTCACAACCTCAACCCTTCCTTCACCAAAATACCCCCCGCCACCGTTTCACCACCAAACCGTGGCACTGCTCTTCACCACTATACCTTATTTTAGCCACCACAAACACACAACAACCACATCAAAACAACAACAACATATTCAATGCAGTAACAAGAAATAATCATCACAAATCACTGCCACTCCTCACTAGATCCAACAGATCTAAAACTGAACCCTTGGATCTTCGATGTGCCAAAACACCATGTCGTCGCTCCCTGATTCACCAACGCAACCAAGCCGCACCCCATGTTCTTCCACCCTCAGCCAACCCACACACCTCCACCCACACTACACCTTCTCGGAGCTGCATCCACGCTGCATCCCCTACCCCACACAGTTGTCACACCCTTCTCTACTTTCGTTCGAACCCATGCCCGATACCTTCCGCCGCGCTCCATCTCCTTTCCGCCGCCTTGCCGCCGCGAGTCAGAATAGTTGTTGCATCCCCCACGTGACCGCAGTATTGCCCATATCTCCCTCTCCGAGACTCCTACGCCGTCGTGCCGCCTCGAAGCAGCAGTTGCTTCCCCAACCTGCTCTGAAATCCCCAGTCCACTAGCCCACCTCAGGCCATTGCGCCGCCCTACCTCACCTGAGCTCGCATCTCTCCACTCCCCTACGTCGTCACCCCCTGTTGGAACACCCGCACACCTCGAACCCCCACCACTTCGCCCGAAGCTGAACCTGAACCTGTATTCCCCTTCGACGCCCCCCCCCCCGCACGAACTGAACCCACCCTCCCCCTCTTCGTTTCTTCCTTTTTTTTAGTTTTTATTCTACTTTATTATATCCAATAATATAATATATATATATATATATTATGTATTATATATCATATATAATACTATAATAATTATATGTATATTAATAAAAGTATAAAATCTTATATATAATATTATGATAATATATGTTATTAATTAAATACAATAGTTATTATATTAATAATAGTATTAGGTATTAAAAAAAATATATTCTTATAAGTATTTTTATTTAGTATATATATATATATATATATTTTTTAAGTATTTTTAAGTAGTTATATAATATATAGTATATAATAGTTTCATTTTAATTTTTTATTTTACTCACGTGCATTTTTTGCGTTTTCTATTATTTTGTAATGGGGGAGCTACTCGTAGAAGTGGAGATAAAGGAAGTTATTCGCTGGAAAGATGCGAGAATATTCGTGAGGTAGTTGCAGGGGAATTTCTTTCACTCACATGGAGTTCACTCAGATCTAGTGCCAAGCATGTTGAAGACGCGCCACATGGATTTACTACTTAAAAGAGGATCAGGGCAGGACGCGAGAATCTGTGGGATCGATCTAGACAGAGCAGAGCAAGGGCATTCTAGAACATCATTCCTTGGGGAAAGCATCCATTCTCTCGTCACGATCAACCCTTGATCCATCTCATCACCGAAATAGAGGCTGATAGACACTGAGCAGGAGATCGGCATCGAAGTAGTTTTTGGGGGGAGGAGCAATCTCACGGGAGATGTTTCTTAATTCATTATCTTTTTCTATCTGTTTTACTGTTTTAATGGGTAGTTAAATAGATTAGGGGAATCAGGTTGTAGAGAACTAATCATCCATCTATCTTTCATGTTTTGTTAGTTTGATTGCTCAGTGCGATTTCATTGGTTGGTTTTCTCTTATGTTTATTTTGAGTATCATTTCACATTACCTAACGACTGACGGGTGTTGTAGTGAATCATTTCACTGTGGATCATTGACCAAAGTACCGAGAATTGGAAAAGTTCAATGAATCTCTTCTCCAATTTAAGCAGATTTAGCCCAGGGTCAAGATCGAAAGATCGAGACTCAAGGGAGTTAATCGAGCTGTGTTGATCCACTGATGTGGAAACTCTGTGGATTGGCCCCATTTTTCTATGCATATAGTAAATGAATTAAATCAAGCAGAAGCAGATAATATCTTTTTTATCAGTTCAAAGAAACCTGAGGACCCTAAAATCATCATCACTATTTGTTCTCTGTTCAAGCCATATATTTCATCATTTCTCCTTCATATTTACACACACTATCAATGTTTGTTTCACTATTTTCATTTAGTTTTTGTTATTATTCTATTTTAACTTTTTGTTGTTTTAGTGTTAATTTGGTATAGCACAAGGTAAGTCATTCTCTGTGGTTCGAAACCCTTCTTACTATAGTACTAGTAGTTTTTAGGGTTTATAAATTTTAAATTTGCGCGTACTCAACTGCGCGACCAAATTTTGGCTCCGTTGCCGGGGAAGGCATGTGTGACAAAGTTAAAAACACACAAAAAAAATTAAATAGAAAACAAAAAATACAAAACTTAAAACTGTACAAAAAATATCAAGAAAAGTTTGTTGTTGAAATTGTATGCACACTAGTGCTTCTAAGTCAGAACTTGAAACTCCTATTCAAGAAATCGCACGGTTCTGCACTCAGAAAACAAAAGAAACTTGAAATGGAGAATTTGGTAACATTTCTAGAATTCAAAATGTCCATGGGCCACAACCCTTAGTTCCTTCCCTTGAGAGACCTAAGCTTAGAGAGTTTCGAATTCCTACTGTGTCAAACAATTCATCGTGCATCAAATTGTCTCTTAGGTCTAGGAGCTATGAGATCAAACAGTCTCATATTTCTCAACTTAAATTATTTAATGGTCTTCCAGCAGAGAACTCCTTATATTTTATCAGATATTTTTATGGTTATGTCCAGTAGTTGCCTATGCGAGATCATTGTGAAGAGGAGTTCAGGTTGAGGTTGTTTTCATTCTGTCTAAATGGGAGGGCTATAACTTGGTTTCAAAATTTAGATGAGGAAATATTTGTAACTTGGGAAGAGGTGTGCAATGTCTTTGTATCTAAAGTATATACTAGGAACACCACCATTGAGGTTAAAAATAAGATCACTGGCTTTGTCCAGGATGATGGTGAACTCTTTCACGAAGCATGGGATAAGTTCCGAGGTCTTCTTAGAGAGATCCCCAAACATCAATTAGCTCCCCAATTTCTCATAGAGACTTTCTATAATGCCCTCATCCCCTACAATCAGAACTTAGTAGATCAATCTTATGGAGGTGATTTCTCAGATTCCACTGCGGATGATATGAAACAATTGTTTGATATGTTTTCTCAAAAATCTCATCACAAGTTCACTAGGAAGATAGTCATCCATAAGGCTGATACAAGTCCTCAAGCTGCGGTTGTTAAGGATAGGGTCCTTAGGGAGCATTGCTATCTCTGTGGGATGTTTGGTCACACTCAGAGATATTGTCCAAACATTGATCTCCTTGGTTCAAGTAATGATAGTGCCTAGTTTGACGATTATAGGGCTAGGAATCAAGGTGTCTATGCTCAAATCTCAAATCCATAACAATCCGGATATCAAGGTCATCCCAATCAATCATGGAGTGAGAAAGGGGTCACTAAGCTACCCACTGCCCCAACATTCCACAGACAGCCCAAACAAATTTTCCAAAATCAATATGATGCTAAATATTCTAATCCTTAAGGGGAGTTAAAGGGGATGTTGTAACTTGTGATGAGGGAGATTAGCTAATTTAAGGACACAGATTCTAAGATTCATAATTTAGAGCGTCAAATGAGTCAAATGGACAAGAATCAAACTGGTAAGGAAAAGAGAAAGTTGCCCAACAATTTAAATCCCAATCTAAGAGAAATGGTGAGGGAAGTAACAACCAGTTCAGGGATTAAACTTAAATAACCAATTAAGGAATCACCTAGTCAAGAGGAAAACAATGTTTAAGCTAAAATTGAAAATGAAAATCTAGAAAATCCCAATTCTAGAAATTTTCAAATTGAGTTCGAAACTAAACAGATTGTGCATACCACACCTGAGAAAGCTAAGGAACTAAAGAAAATGAAGTAGGAATTGATTAAGGAAACGAAGAAGAATATGGGGTCTAAGGAGCAGGTGAATAACCCACCTGTTCTAAAACATTATGCCCCTTACATTCCCTTCACAGAAAGAGTGAAGCAAAGTGATGAACTCGATTACCTGAGATTTTTGAAACTGATTCGAATCTTCACCATCAACATGCCTTTCATAGAAGCCTTGGATAAAATCTCATCATATGTTTCATTCACAAAAAGGTTTCTCAAGAACAAGAATTATTGGAAGAAGTTGGATAAAACTGATCTAAATGTGGAGTGTAGTGCAATTGTCTAAAAAAATATTCCTCCCAAATTAAAGAACCCAAGAGGCTTTATCATTCAGTATCGAATAGGAGGATGTGGGCAATTGAATTGTTTGTGTGACTTAGGATCAAGTATCAATCTTATGTCTTTCTATTTATTTAAAAATCTAGGTCTTAGGGATATCCAACCAACTTTTTTTTTCTTCATCTTGATGATAGGTAACTCACACACCCTTATGGGAGATTGGATGACCTATTAGTAAGTGTAGGAAAACTCACACTGCCCACTGATTTCTTAAACCTTGATATGGAATGTGATCAAAAGGTTCCAATCATCTTAGGTAGACCCTTCCTTGCTACTGGTGGAGCCATCATTGATGTCTCCAAAGGTAAACTCACCCTCTAAGTTGTATATGATGTGGACAAAATTTTGGTGTTTGAAAGGCCCCGTCATGAGGTTAGTTGTGATGTGATAGATGTTACTGTGAATCAGTGTTACAAAATTGATGTTAGAGCTGAGTATGGGTCTTTCCCACCTGAGGTCACAATGATAATAATTCCCCAACCCACTGAAATTTTTTCCTTGGATACTTCTCTTTCCCCACACCCTCCTGTTAATGAGAAAATTATTTCGTTGGAACCCATTCCAGAGAGTGAATCACAACATTATCCAACACTATCTCAACCTGTTTATGAATTTTTCCCTTGTGATGTCGTCTGTCTAAGAGTTCCTAAAGTTGGAGAAAGCTCTGGGTTGATCCCTACTAAAAAACATGATGATTTCCATTATAAAAAAGTGCATTTCCTTGATATCATCTTACCTACCCAATTTCATGTTGTGAGTGACGATTTCACACCTAAAATAGAAATATTCACATCATTTGAGTCCTCTGTAGACATTGAGAACAATTTTTTGAAAGATGAATTTGATAACATATTCTAGGATATTTCTGAGATGTCAGAGTTGCGAGATGTTATTGTACTTCCTAAGGGTTTTGTTGATGTGTCATCTTCTGTTTTTTGGGTTTGAGAGAAGCTCTAAGTGTGGTGTAAGCTCTAGAAGTATTCTTGATCAAATCAGTGATTTCCGTGGGCAACTGTTGAACTTTTTAAGCGCTAATGAACTGATTCTTAGAGACCCAGTTGAGCTGGACAACATGAATCCTCTTAGTGATTTGGATGAATTTTGTAGAATTCTGATTGGTGCTGAAGATGAAAATGTCTCTAGTAGTTCTTCTATTGATTCCTTAGAGAATTGGGAATTCCACCCCATTGAAAACTCTTTCCCATTGAATGATCATGGTTAGAAATTTTTAGGGGAATAATTTCTAGCTAGATACTTTAAACCTAGCGCTGCATGAGAGGAAACCCATGATTTACCTTGTTTTCTAATTAAATTTTTAGTTTGAATAAATGCTCCTTGCTCATTTATTTGTCTCTATATTTGGTGAACAATAATTCCTGCATTTCCTTATCATATGATGCAAGTGGTATAGTGGTCCTGGTTTGCTAAGAGAATCATGTTTCAGTGGTACCCTCATTTGGAACATTCATGGTGGAAGGAGGTTGTCATCAAAGAACACTGGATAGAACTCCGAAACTCATGCTCTGGTTTTCATTTTACATAAGTTTTAAATTCTTGAACACTAATGTTAAATTTTTTTATCTTGTACGTATTTAAACTTCACATCCAGAGTTCATGCATAAGGTGAATAAAGGGAGGCATTAAAAAATAAATAAATAAGCTTCACATTCAGGGGTGTAGTGTTTTTATACTGCCATTTGTTTTTATCTCCAAATTTTTATTACATACTGCTGTGAATTCAGTGTCAGGGAGTTCCCACTTATTTTTGAAACTAGTGAATATGTTCTCTTGCATGGGTGTTTAGTATGCTAATATCTACTCAGTTGAAAATTTAGTTTGAGCTAATTTGTTAAACATACTTGCACCCATTTCTTTCAATTTCATTATGTTGTTGCTGCACATCACTGCTAATCATGCTGCTATTTTAAGTATATTGAATATTCTTTTGTCTTCTCATAAAAATTCAAAGCATGAACTTTTCAAAAGGAAATACACTTGTTTTCTGGTGTTGGTTAGTGGGCATGGGTTCTTATTTTTTTTGTTTTTATTTTCTTTCACTTTTTTGTGTGGAAAAGAAATTTTTTGAACCTCATTGTTACCCATCCATATCATTTTTCAGCTGAAATGTATATCTGTTTTGAACATAAACTTCCTTCCACCTTAGAATTCAACATTTTGGATAATTTTGGGTTTTATGTGTGGGGGAGAGGGGTCATTTTAGTGTCATGTCGAATTCCCCCTTTTGAACCCGAGTTTGTAAAAAAAAGGTCAAAATTTTTCAATATTTTTTCAGAATTCCTTAAAAAAATTTCAAATTCTTTCATCACATTATGACCATTGGAGGTTCACTGGTACTTCAATTATGTCCTGTTTAGTAGATATCTGCTCATTGTATGATGATAGTGACACTTAGTCAGAAACTGTTAAGCATGAATGATTGCAGAGTGTAATTTTTCATTGCCTTTATGAACTCTTCTATTTAGGAACCGAGGATGGGAGTGTGACATGATAGGTTTTATGGAATGAGGTTCATGACTTAGAGTAACTAGAAGTTCTCATTGGAACCCATGAGACTAACATTTCAATTAAATAATATTCAGCCACTTTAGGAAGTCAACTCGATTGATTATCAATTAAGTCCTTTGTAACTGGAGAAAAATGGGAAAATGGGATCCCACGATGAGTATCTGAGACAAGGTGCACTGGGTTCATTTCTGCGAATAAATAAAGTCATTTCAATCTTAATAAGTGCAATGCACAGTGCTCTGCACATGAAATATGCCCGTGAAAAATTAAAATAATTAGCCTTTGTCAAAAATGAACTCATTAAGGTGAGTGTAATTTTGAACCCAGATGAAGAAGGGAGAAATTGACTTGGTTACTTTTCATTTGAGTTGAGTCAATAATGCGATGAAATAAATGAACATTAATTTCTGGAACCTGGAGGAAGGTGAGAATGGAAGGTGCCCTTGGTTACGTTTTGAGTTTCACTTCTTCTAACCGGTCAATACTCCTTGAATCAGAACTTAAATTGAAAATTGAAGTATGACAGTTAATAAGTAAAGATAGAAGGCATGGCATACTTGATAGTGTATGAATTTGTGAGGCTTTTGACTTCTAGAGAGTATTTGAAGCTAGGCAGGACATCATTTTTTTCAACACCTTTGAAAGGCCTGACTCATTGGTTGGTCATGCTCCTCTAGGTATTAATGTTTAATCATGCACCTTTTGAGTAGAAACTCACAAATCATATTTTTGTTTTAAAGTTAAAGGCATGTATTTGTTTGAGGACAAACAACGTTTTATGTGTGTGGGGGTGGGGGTGGGTTTGATATGGATCATTTGTAATGCCCTTTGCCACATATAATTTTTTATATTTTAGTTGACATTTTAATATCAAATTGTTGCATTTTGTGTAATATTTATGAATTCTTGTATTTTGTAAAATACATTATGAAAAATGTGTTTATGTTTTAAAAGTGTGTTTTTGTTGTTTATTATTTTTTTTCAATAATAAAATTTCATTATTATTTTAAGTTCATTTAATTAATTCTTTATGTTATTAGTTTTCAATAATTTTTAATTCATTAATTAAATTGATTAATTATTTATTCTTAAATTTTAAATAAATAAAACACGTTACTTTTTAAGTCTTTAATTAATTTTAACAATTTAATTTTATTCAATTAATATTTCTTATTCCTTAATTTACTTTATTAACTCTTTAATTAATTTGTTAATTAATTTAAGTTAGCGACATTAAATGTTTTAATTTGTTCTTTAATTAAAATTCTTTTTAATTTTTAAGACAAATAAATTCATTATCTAAAATAAATCACACTTAAATTTATTATTTAAGCTTTGTTTTATTTATTTGGTTTTTAATTATATTCTATTTACTTTAATAGATTAATTAAACCATTTTTTATTTGAATTAAAGTTTTATTTAATTTTTTTTTTCTATTTTGTAGATTTTGGTGGCACTGCTTCCCTTTTTAATGTGGCACGTCTCACCATTCCACCCTTTTCAAAATGGTTGTGGTGCCACCGTTTCACTCATAATGACATAGCAAACCCAGCCACAGCAACCCGTTGTTGTCCCATGGTACAACCCCCACCCATCGTTTCCATACGCTCCCACCGTGAGCTTCACTCATGGTGCTTCAATCACTTTCTCACCGCCTCAACCCTTCACCAAAAAAACCCTAGCCACCGTTTCACCACCAAACGGTGGCACTGCTCTGCACCGCTATACCCCGTTTCAGCCACCACAAACACACAACAACCACACCAAAACAACAGAAACATCATCAAAGAAGTAACAAGAAATATGCATCACAAATCACTCCGACTCCTCACCAGATCCGACAGATTTAGAATTGAACCCTTTGATCTGCTATGTGCCAAAACACCACGTCGGCAGATTTTTTTTTCTGGGTTTTAAAAAATTTAAAATATGATAAAAGGGGCTAGGGTTCCGGTATTTTTAAAACTGGGTCCAAGATGCGTGAACCCCGTTCACGCATCACTGAGCCCGGGAAGATGCGTGAACGGGGTTCACGCATCTTAACCGCGCTGAAGGATGCGTGAACCGCGTTCACGCATCCTACAGTATCTTTTTTTTTTATTTTTTATTTTGTTTTGTTTTGTTATATATATATATATATATATATATATATATATATATATATACAAACAAAACATAAAATTCAGCAGAATTTATCTGCTATTTAATATCCAGCAGAACTGCCATTACAGCAGTCTGGATTCTGACAGAAACCATCACCCAGGGCTCTCTTTTATAAGAGGGCTTGCCCAGGAAATCATACTGCATTTCCGATGTGGGATTCAGGTTCTCTTTTCCTGCACAGAACATTCTGCATTTCCGATGCGGGATTCTGTTTCAAGTACGTGACTTTGAAAGACTGTAAAATACAAACTATACGACCAATATAAATAAAACTTAAAACATGAATTAAATATATAATAAATAGTTGAAAATGAAAAGAATTTCATAAAAAGGGTTGATGAATAATAATTTATAAGCTTTCAAAACCACCAACTTGAAACTTAAAAAAGTTTCAAGTACGTGATTTTGAAAGACTATAAAATAAAAACTATAAGACCAATATGAATGAAACTTAAAACATGGATTAAACATACAAGAAATAGTTGAAAATAAAAACAATTTCATAAAAAGTGTTGATGAATAATAATTTATAAGCTTTCAAAACCACCAACTTGAAACTTAAAAATGTTTCAAGTACGTGTCTTTGAAAGATTATAAAATACAAACTATATGACCAATATGAATAAAACTTAATATACGGATTAAACATATAAAAAATAGTTGAAAATAAAATGAATTTAATAAAAAAAATTAATGAAAAATAATTTATAAGCTTTCAAAACCACCAACTTGAAACTTAAATACGTTTACGTGCCTTTGAAAGCCTATGAAATACAAACTATAAAACCAATATAAATGAAAATTAAAACATGGATTAAACATATAACAAATAGTTAATAATTAATTAGTTAATTAGTAATATAATTATTAATTAGTTAATAATTAATATAATTATTAATTATTAATTACTAATATACAATAATTAATTAGTTAATTAGTAATATAATTATATAATAGTTAATTAGTTAATTAGTAGTATAATTATTAATTGATAATTACTTAGTTAATTAGTAATATAAATCTTAATAATAATTATTAATTATAATTATAATTATTAATTATTAATTATTAATTATATAATAATTAATTAGTTAATTAATAATATAATTATTAAATATAATTATTTATTATTTATTATATAATAATTAATTAGCTAATTAGTAATATATTTATTAATTATAATTATTTTTTATTTATCTATAATTATTAATTAGTTAATTTGTAATATAATTATTAATTATAAAATAAGTAATTGATTAATTAGTAATATAATTAGTGATTATAATTATTTATTATAATTATTAATTATTAATTATTAATTATTAATTATTAATTATATAATAATTAAGTAGCTAATTACCAATATAATGATTAACTATTAAAAATTAATTGGTTATTTAGTACTATAATTATTAACTATAATTATTATATATTAATTAGTAATATAATTATTTATTATAATTAGTAATATAATTAGTAATTATAATTAGTAATTATTAATTATATAATAATTAATTAGTTAATTACCAATATAATTATTAATTATTAAAAATTAATTATATATTAATTAATTAGTTAATTAGTAATATAATTATTAATTATTAATTACATAACAATTAATTAGTTAATTAGTAATATAATCATTAATTATATAATTAATAATTATAATAATAATTAAAAATTATATTACTAATTAACTAATTAATTATTATATAATTAATTATTAATAATTAATAACTAATAATTGTAATGAATATTTATAATTATTTATTATATTACTAATTTACTAATTAACTAATTAATTATTATGTAATTAATAATTATATGTTTAATCCGTATATTAAGTTTTATTCATATTGGTCATATAGTTTGTAGTTTATAATCTTTCAAAGACACGTACTTGAAACATTTTTAAGTTTCAAGTTGGTGGTTTTGAAAGCTTATAAATTATTATTCATCAACACTTTTTATGAAATTGTTTTTATTTTCAACTATTTCTTGTATGTTTAATCCATGTTTTAAGTTTCATTCATATTGGTCTTATAGTTTTTATTTTATAGTCTTTCAAAATCACGTACTTGAAACTTTTTTAAGTTTCAATTTGGTGGTTTTGAAAGCTTATAAATTATTATTCATCAACCCTTTTTACGAAATTCTTTTCATTTTCAACTATTTATTATATGTTTAATTCATGTTTTAAGTTTTATTTATATTGGTCGTATAGTTTGTATTTTACAGTCTTTCAAAGTCACGTACTTGAAACAGAATCCCGCATCGGAAATGCAGAATGTTCTGTGCAGGAAAAGAGAACCTGAATCCCACATCGGAAATGCAGTATGATTTCCTGGGCAAGCCCTCTTATAAAAGAGAGCCCTGGGTGATGGTTTCTGTCAGAATCCAGACTGCTGTAATGGCAGTTCTGCTGGATATTAAATAGCAGATAAATTCTGCTGAATTTTATGTTTTGTTTGTATATATATATATATATATAAAACAAAACAAAAAATAAAAATAAAAATAAAAATAAAAATTAAAAAAAAAAAGATACTGTAGGATGCGTGAACCCCGTTCACGCATCCTTCATCAACTTCGTGAAGGATGCGTGAACGCGGTTCACGCATCCTTCAGCGCGGTTAAGATGCGTGAACCCCGTTCACGCATCTTCCCAGGGTCAGTGATGCGTGAACGAGGTTCACACATCTTGGACCCAGTTTTAAAAATACCGGAACCCTAGCCCCTTTTACCTAATTTTTGTTTTTTTAAAACCCATATTAAAAAATTACCCCACCACGTCACCTCTCCCTTATTCACCAACGCAACCAAGACACACCCCATGTTCTTCCTCCCTCAGCTGACCCACACACCTCCACCCACACTACACCTGCTCCAAGCTGCATCCACACTGCATCCCCTATCCCGCACAGCCATCGCGCCCTTCTCTACCTCCATTTAAACCCTCGCCCGCTACCATTCGCCGCGCTCCATCTCCTTTCCACCGCCTTGCCGCCTCGAGTCAGCAACATTGTTTCATCCCCCACGTGACCGCAGTCTTGCCCAGATCTCCCTATCCGAGACTCCTCCCTTGCTCTCCTGCCCTATGGCATCATGCCGCCTCGAACCAGCAGCTGCTTCCCCCACCTGCTCTGAACTCCCCTGTCCATTGGCCTGCCTCATGCCGTTTTGCCGCCCTACCTAACCTATACTCGCATCGCTCCACTCCCCTATGTCATCGCCCCTGCTGGAACACCCGCACACCTCGAACCCCCACCGCTTCGCCCGAAGCCGAACCCACATTCCCCTTCTACCCCTCCGCACGAACAGAACCCCCCTCCCCCTCTTTATTTCTTGCTTCTTCTTTTTTTAGTTCTTATTCTATTTTATTATATCCTATAATATATATATATATATATATATATATTATGTATTATATATCATATATAATACTATAATAACTATAGGTATATTAATAAAAGTACAAAATCTTATATATATTATTATGATAATATATGTTATTAATTAAATACAATATTTATTATATTAATAATAGTATTAGGTATTACAAAATATAAATTCTTATAAGTATTTTTATTTAGTAAATATATATATTAATATGTTTTTTTAAGTATTGATATAATATATAGTATATAATAGATTCATTTTTTTATTTGACTCGCGTACATTTTTTATGTTTTCTATTGTTTTGTGTAGGGGGAGCTACTCGTAGAAGCGGTGATAAAGGAAGCTGTTCACAGGAAAGGTATGAGAATATTCATGAGGTGGTTGTAGGGGAATTGTTTTCACTCACATGGTGTTCACTCGGATCTGGTGACAGGCATGCTGACAACGCGCCATATGGATTTACTACTTAAAAGAGGACTAGGGCAGGACACGAGATTTTGCGAGATCGATCCAGACTGAGCGAAGTAGGGTATTCCAGAACATCATTCTAGGGGGAAAGCATCCATTCTTTCGTCGTGATCAACCCTTGATCCATCTCATCACCGAAATAGAGGAAGATAGACACTAAGCTGGAGATAAGCATCGAAGCAGTTTTGGGAGGGAGGATAAATCTTGCGGGAGATGTTTCTTAATTCATTATCTATTTCTATTTGTTTTACTATTTTAATGTTTAGTTAAATAGATTAAGGGAATTAGGCTGTAGAGAACTAATCATCAATATATCAGTCATTTTTTGTTTGTTTGATTGATCAGTAATATTTCATTGTTCGGTTTTATCTTCTTTTAATTTTGAGTATCGTTTCACATTACCTAACAACTGAGGGCTGTGGTAGTGAATCATTTCACCGTGGATACTTGACTGAAGTACCAAGAAATGGAAAAGGTCAATGCATCACTTATCCAATTTAAGTAGATTTATCCCAGGGTCAAGATCGAAAGATCGAGACTCAGGGAAGTTAATCGAGTTGTGTTGATCCACTAAAGTGGGAACTTAGTGGATTAGCCCCATTTTTCTATGCACTGAGTAATTGTATTAAACCATGCAGAGGTGGAGAATAACTTTTTAATCAGTTCAAAGTAGCATGAAGACCCTAAAATCATCATTACTATTTGTTCTCTATTCATGCCATATATTTCATCATTTCTCCTTCATTTTTACACCCACTATCAATGTTTGTTTCACTATTTGCATTTAGTGTTGGTTATTGTTCTATTTTATCTTTTGGTTGTTTTAGTTTTAATTTGATATAACACAATGTAAGTCCTTCTCTGTGGTTTGACACCCTTCTTACCACAGTACTAGTAGTTTGTAGGGTTAATAAATTTTAAATTTGCATGTACTCAATGACTGCACGGCCAAATTTTGGCATCATTTCCATGGAAGGCACGCGCGACAATGTTAAAAAACACAAAAAAAATTAAATAGAACACAAAAAATACCAAACATAAAACTGAACAAAAAAATCTCATGAAAATATTGTTTTTAAAATTGTATGCACACTAGATCTTCTAAGTTAGAACTTGAAACTCTTATTCAAGAAATAAACAAGCACTGTTCTTCACTCAGAAAACAAAAGAAACTTGAAATGGAGAATTTGGGTAACATTTCTAGAAATCATAATGTCAATGGGCCACAACCCTTAGTTCCTTCCCTTGAGCGACCCAATCTTAGGGAGTTTCAAATTTCTACTGTGTCAAATAATCCATCGTGCTTCAAATTGTCCCTGAGGTCTAGGAGCTATGAGATCAAATAGTCTCATCTTTCTCAACTGCCATCATTTAATGGTCTTCTAGTAGAGGACTCCTTAGAGTTTATCAGATATTTTTATGGTTCCATCCAATAGTTTCCTATGCGATATCTTAGTGTGGAGGAGTTGAGGTTGAGGTTGTTTCCATTCTGTCTAAATGGGAGGTCTAGGACTTGGTTTCAAAATTTAGAGGAGGAAATCATTGAAACCTGGGAAGAGGTGTGAAATGCCTTTGTATCTAATTTCTATCCTAGAAACACCACCATTGTGGTTAGGCATAAGATCAATGGCTTTGTCCAGGATGAGGGGGAAATCTTTCATGAAGCATGGGATAAGTTTAGAGGTATTCTTAGAGAGATCCTCAACCATCAATTAGCTCCCCATTTGCTCGTGGAGACTTTCTATAATGCCCTCATCCCCTACCATCGGAACTTAGTTGATCAATTTGTCGAGGTGATTTCTCTGATTCCACTACTGATGAGCAGAAATAGTTGTTTGATAAGTTTTCTCAAAAATCTCAGCACAAGTGCACTGGGAAGAGATTCATCCATAGGGCTGATAGAAATCCTCAAGTTGTTGTTGTTAATGATAGGGTCCTTAGGGAGCAGTGCTATCACTATGGGATGTTTGGTCACACTCAAAGATATTGTTCAAACTTTTATCTCCTTGGTTCATGTGATGAGAGTTCCCATTTTATTGATTACAGGGCTAGGAATAAAGGTGTATATGCTCAACTAAGAAATCCATACCAATATGGATATCAAGTTCATCCCAATCAATCATTGAGTGAGAAAGGGGTCACCAATCTGCCCACTACCCCAACATTCCACCCACAACCCAAATAAATTTTCCAAAATCAATATGAGGCTGAATCTTCTAATTCTAAAGGGGAGTTAAAGGGGATGCTGCAACAAGTGTTGAGTGAGATTATCTTGTTTAATAAGGAAAAATATTCTATGATTCATAATTTAGAACTTCAAATGAGTCAAATGGATAAGAATCAAACTAGTAAGGAAAAGAGCAAGCTGCTCGACACTTCAACTCTCAATATAATAGAAAATGTGATGGCAGTAACAACCAGGTTAGAGATTTCACTTAAGGATCCAGTTAAGGAACCACCTAGGAAAGAGGAAAATAATTTTTAAGCTAAAATTGGAAATGAAAATATGGAAAATCTAAATCCTGGAAATATAGAAAGTGAGTTCCAAACTAAACAGATTGTGCAAACCAGAGCTGAAAAAGATATGGAACCAAAAAAATGAAGTGGGAATTGATTAAGGAAGCGAAGAATAAAGCGGGGTCTAAGAAGAATGTGAATAACCTACCTGTTCTAAAACATTATTCCCCTAACATTTCCTTCCCTGAAATAGTAAAGCAAAGTGATGAACCTAATTACCTGAGATTTTTGAAACTGATTCGATGCTTCACCATCAACATGCATTTCTTAGAATCCTTGGATAAAATCCCTTCATATGTATCATTCACAAAAAGGTTTATGAAGGTAAAGAATGATTGGAAGAATTAGGATAAAATTGATCTCAATGTATAGTGTAGTGCAATTGTCCAAAAAAATATTCCTCCCAAATTAAGGGACCTTGGTGGCTTTATCATTCAGTTTCAAATAGGAGGAAGTGGGCAATTGAATTGTATGTGTGACTTAGGATCATGTATCAATATTATACCTTTCTCCTTATTTAGAAATCCGGGTCTTTGGGATATCCAACCAACTTCTGTTTGTCTTCATCTTGGTGATAGGTTACTCAGATACCCTTATGGGAGAGTGGATGACCTATTAGTAAGTGTAGGAAAACTCACACTTCCCACTGATTTCTTGATCCTTGATATAGAATGTGATGAAAAGGTTCCAATCATCTTAGGCAAAACCTTCCTTGATACCGGTGGAGCCATCATTGATGTCACAAAAGGTAAACTCACCCTCCAAGATGTAGATGATGTGGAGGAAATTTTGGTGTTTAAAAGGCCCCGTCATGTGGTTAGTTGTGATGTGATAGATGTTACTGTGAATCAATGTTACAAAATTGAGGTTCGAGCTGAGTATGGGCCTTTCCCAAATGAGGTCACAGAGATAAAAATTCCCCATCCCACTGAAAAATTTTCCTTGGCTGCTGCTCTTTCCCCACACCTCCTGTTGATGAGAAAAGTATTTCTTTAGAACCCATTCTTGAGAGTGAATCAAAACTTTGTCCTGCACTGTGTCAGCCTGTTTATGAATGTTTCACTTATAATGTTGACTATCTAAGGGTTCCTGAAGCTGGAAAAAGAACTAGGTTGAGCCCTGCTGAAAAACATTATGATTTCCATTATGAACAAGTGCATTTCCTTGACATCATCATACCTGCCCAGTTTGATGTTGTGAGTGATGATATCAAACCTGAAATTGAAAGATTCACATCATTTGAGTCCACTGTGGACATTGAGAACCATTTGTTGAAATCTAAATTTGATAACTTCTTCTAGGGGATTTCTATGTTGTCAGAGTTGTGAGGAATATTAGGACTTGCTAATGGTTTTGTCGTTGTGTCATCTTTTGTTTTTGGGTTTGAGCAAAACTCTAAGTGTGGTGGAAGATCTAGAATTAATCTTGATCAAATTAGTGATTTTCATGGGAAAATGTAGAACTTTTTAAGTGCTAATTAACTGATTCTTAGAGTCCCAGTTGAGCAGGACAACATGAATCCTCTTTGTGATCTGGATGAATTTTGTATCATTCTGATTGGTGCTGAAGATGAAAATGTCTCGAGTATTTCTTCTCTTGACTCCTTAGATAATTTTGAAGTCCAAAAAATTGAAAAATCTTTCCCATTGAATGATCATGGTATAAAATATTTAGTCGAATACGGTCTATCTAGGGACATTAAACCTAGTGCTGCATGGGAGGCAACCCATGGTTTACCTTTTTTTTCTACTTTAAGTTTTTAGTTTGAATAAATTCTCCTTGCTCAGTTGTTGGTCTCTCTATTTGGTGAAAAATAATGCCTACATTTCCTTATCATATGATGCAAGTGGTCTAGTGGTCCTGGTTGGCTAAGAGAATCATGGTTCAGTGGTAGCCTCATTTGGAACATTCAAGGTGGAATGAGGCTATCGTCAGAGAACACTGGATAACACTCCGAAACTCATGCTCTGGGATGAATTTTACATAAGTTTTAAATTCTAGAAAACTAATGTTAAATTTTTTTATCTTGTAGGTATTTAAAATGTACATCCAGAGTTCAAGAACAAGGTGAATAAAGGGAGGCATTAAAAATTAATTATGAAGATTCACATTCAGGGGAGTAGTGTTTTTATACTGCCATTTGTTTTAATCTCCACATTTTTATTGCATGCTGCTGTGAATTTAGTGTTGGTGAGTTCCCACTTATTTTTGAATCTAGTGAATATGTTATCTTTCATGGGTGTTTAGATTTATAATATCTAATCTATAAAAAAATTATTTTGAGATGATTTGTTAAACATGCTTCACCCATTGCTTTCAATTTCATTTGTTGTTTCTGCACATCACTGCTAATCATGCTACTATTTGATGTATATTGAATAAAATTTTTTCTGCTCTTAAAAATTAAAAGCATGAACATTTAAAAAAGAAATACACTTGTTTTTTGGTGATGGTTGGTGGGGTTGGGTTCTTCTATTTTTGTTTTTATTTTCTTTCATTTATTGTGTGGCAATGAAATTTTTTGAACCTCATTGCTGCCCCTCCATATCCCTTTTCAGCTGAAATTCGTATCTGTTTTGAACGTAGAATGTCTTCCACCTCCGAATTCAACATTGGGGAAAATGTTGGGTTTTAAGTGTGGGTGAGAGGGGTCATTTTAGTGTCATGTCGAATTCCCCCTTTTGAACCAGAGTTGGTAAAAACAAATGGTAAAAAAATTTCAATTTTTTTTTCATAATTCCTTAAAAAAATTCCAAATTATTTCATCACTTTATGGCCATTGGAGGTTCACTGGTACTTCAATTATGTCATGATTAGTGGATATCTTCTCACTGGATTTTGATAGTGACATTTAGTCAGAAAGTTTTAAGCATCAGTGATTGCTGAGTGTAATTGTTCATTGCCTTTATGAACCCTTCTGTCTAGGAACTGAGGATGGGAGTGTGACACATTAGGTTTTTTGGAATGAGGATCATGACATAGAGTAACTAGAAGTTATAATTGGAACCCAAGGGACTCACATTTATAATAAATAATATTAAATATTTTTAGGAAGTCAACTCGATTGATTATCAATTAAGTCCCACTACTACAAAAATCGCTTTTATCAGCGCTAAAAAACCCCCTTTATCAGCGCTTTTTGAGCACTGTAAAGCGCGACGCTGATAAAGGGGGGTCCCTTTTATCAGCGCTCAGAAAGCGCTGATAAAGGGTTCTTTTATCAGCGCTAAAAAAAGCGCTGATAAAAACCCCCTTTATCAGCACTTTTTGAGCGCTGTAAAGCGCGGCGCTGATAAAGGGGGGTCCCTTTTATCAGCGCTCAAAAAGCGCTGATAAAAGGGTTCTTTATGAGCACTTTTTTTAGCGCTGATAAAAGGTGTCTAAAAAATTGAAAAAATAAAAATATATATATAATTCGTCAGGGGTTTTTTCACAGCGCTTGACCCCTCCCTTTTATCAGCGCTTGTCCCCCCAACCCGCACCCCACTCCCTCTCATCCCCCGCACGCTCCGCACGCTGCACCCCGCCTCCATCGCGTCCCGCACAACCCTGCTGCCACTGGAATTCGAACACAGGACCTCCACCCTAACGCGCTTGACCCCTCCCTTTTATCAGCGCTTGTCCCCCCAACCCGCACCCCACTCCCTCTCATCCCCCGCACGCTCCGCACGCTGCACCCCGCCTCCCTCGCGTCCCGCACAACCCTGCTGCCACTGGAATTCGAACACAGGACCTCCACCCTAACGCGCTGCCACTTTACCACTTAGCCATTTTGTTTTGTTCTCCATTTGATGATATATCTAGTTATATATATATATATATATATAGTTATATTTATTCGTATATTAATATAGATCCATATTAAAATAAATTTATTTAGTTATATTAATATATATATATATATATATTCGTATATTAATATATATATATATATATATATAATTTTTTATCCGTATATTTATTTGTATATTAATATATATATTTATAAAGTTAATTTCAAATACATTTATAGAATATGTGTTTTTATGTGTGTTTTTAAATAAATAAATAAATACATACATATATACATAGATACAATACACGCACACAAACAGAGAGAGAGAGAGAGATATATATATATATATACATAGATATATATATATATAGTTATGAATGAATCCATAGAAATGAGGGGGTGAAAATCCTATGAGAATGTTAAAACGAAGATAAATTTTAATCCGTAAGTCCGTTTCAACTCCACAACCAGTCAAATCGAAGAACATGAAACGATCTTCGATATGATATGTGGTACAGGCCAAATGGACACCCGGATCGGAAGTTATAGCCGTTTGAATGTTAAAAGGACCATAACTTATAATCCAGGAGTCCGTTTCAGTTCCACAATCAGTCAAATCGAAGAACATGAAATGATCTTCGATATGATATATGGTAGAGGTTTATCGGACATCGGGATCAGAAGTTATAGTTGTTTGAACGGTGAAAAAACGGGGTACCCCGACTAAAAACTCAGTTTTGGAGGCCTTATAGGCCTTTTTTGGACTTGAAACAACCTTGGACGGGTTCCACCCGTCCATAGTGCTGTAGAGCTCGTCGCAGGCTTCGATTTGATATGCTGTGGAGCTCAAACGGAGTCCCGGATCAAAAGTTATGGCCGTTTGAAGTTTGGGTTTCATTTTCAACTTATTTTGGATCTTTCATTAATTTTTTTATTTTTTTTATATTAAAAGTGTCATTAAATGACTATTAATTGGTAAAAATTACATAATTACTAATTAAAAATATTTTTTAATTTATTTTATAACCCTCTTTTACTAAACATCTTATAAATTAATATTATATTTCCATAGACCCTTTCTAAAACGTATTTATAAAATAAATATTATATTTATATCAATATAAATAGCTTAATAGATTTCTATATTAATATATATATTTTTTAAATTTTCCCTTTATCAGCGCTTTCATAAAAGCGCTGATAAAGACCCCCCCTTTATCAGCGCTAGTAAAAAAGCGCTGATAAAGGGGGGGGGGTCTTTATCAGCGCTAAAAAAAGCGCTGATAAAGACCCCCCTTTTATCAGCGCTACTAAAAAAGCGCTGATAAAGGGGGGGGTCTTTATCAGCTCTTTTTTTAGCGCTGATAAAACCCCCCCTTTATCAGCGCTAAAAAAAGCGCTGATAAAGACCACATTTATCAGCGCTTTTTAAAAGCGCTGATAAATGTGGCGCGCTCTGCTTGCCTCGTTTTGTAGTAGTGTCCTTTGTAACTGGAGTAAAATGGGAAAATGGGATCCCATAGTGAGTATCTGAGACAAGGTGCACTGGTTTCATTTCTGCGAATAAATAAAGCCATTTCAATCTTAATAAGTGCAATGCATAGCTACCCATGGAATCTGGCTATGAAAAATTAAAATAATGTGCCTTTGTCAAAAACGAACTCATTAAGGTGAGGGGAATTTTGAACCAAGATGAAGAAGGGATAAATTTACTTGGTTAATTTTCATTTGAGTTGAGTCAATAAAGTAATGAAATTAATGGACGTTAATTTTTGGAACTTGGAGGATGGTGGGAATGGAAGGTTCCCTGGGTTAAGTTTTGAGTTCCACTACATCTAACCTATCAACACTCCTTGAATCAGAACTGAAATTGAAAATTGAAGTAGGATAGTTGATGAGTACATATAGGAGGCATGACATACTTGACAGTGTATGAATTTGTGAGCCTTTTGACTTCTAGTGAGTATTTGAAGCTAGGAAGGAAATCATTTTTTGGAACACCTTTGAAAAGCCTGACTCATTGGTTGGTCCTGCTTCTCTGGGTATTAAAATTTAATCATGCACCTTTTGAGATGAAACACACAAATCATCTTTCTGTTTTAATGTTAAAGGCATGTATTTGTTTGGGGACAAATAACATTTTAAGTGTGGGGGAGTTTGATGTGGCTCATTTGTAATGCTCTTTTCCACATATATTTTTTGATATTTTATTTGACTTTTTAATATCAAATTGTTGCATTTTTTGTAATATTTATCAATTCTTGTATTTTGTAAATTACATTAGGAAAAATGTGTTTCTGTATTAAAAGTGTGTTTTTGTTGTTTATTTCTTTTATTGTTTTTCAATAATAGAATTTCATTATTATTTTAATTTCATTTAATTAATTATTTATGTTATTAGTTTTCAATACATTTTAATTCATTAATTTAATTGATTACTAATTTATTCTTAAATTGTAAATAAATAACACAAGTTACTTTTTACATATTCAAATAATTTTATAAATTTAATTTTATTCAATTAATATTTCTTATTCCTTAATTTAATTTATTAAATCTTTAATTAATTGGTTAATTAATTTATGTTAGTGACATTAAATGTTTTAATTTGTTCTTTATTTTAAATTCTTTTTAATTTTTAAGAAAAATAAATTCATTCTCTTAAATAAAGCACACATAATTTTATTATTTAAGCATTGTTTTATTTATTTATTTTTTAATTATATTATATTTAATTTAATTGATTAATTAATCCATTTTTTTATTTGAATTAAAGTTTTTTTTAATTTAATTTTTGTTTTTGTTTTGTAGATTACGGTGGCACCGCTTCCCATTTTACGGTGGCATGTCTCACCGTTCCACCACTTTCATCACAGTTGTTGTGCCACTGTTTCACTCACGGTGCCACAACCAAGGCACCGCAACCCGTTTTTCTCCCATGGTTCAAACCCCACCCACCATTTCCATACGGTCTCACCATGAGCTTCACTCACAGTGCTTCAGTCACTATCTCACCGCCTCAACCCTTCCTTCACCAAAGCAACCCTACCACCATTTCACCACCAAATGGTGGCACTGCTCTGCACCGCTATACCCCATTTCATCCACCACAAACACAACACCCACACCAAAACAACAACAAAATCTTCAAAGAAGTAACAAGAAATAAGCATCCCAAATCACTTCCACTCCTCACCAGATCCGAGAGTTCTGGAATTGAACCCTTGGGTCTGCTATGTGGCAAAACACCCTGTCGCTTCTCCCTAATTCGCCAACGCAACCAAGCCGCACCCCATGTTCTTTCGCCCACGGTTGAAACACACACCTCCACCCACACTACACCTACTCCAAGCTGCATCACCTACCCCACACAGCTGTCGTTCCCTTCTCTGCTTCTGTTCGAACCGTCGCCCGCTCCCTTCTGCTGCGCTCCATCTCCTTTTGTGGGGGCCACTCCCAAATTTGGGAGGATTCAGCAGTGGAGAGTCTTCTGTCGGAAACAACTTGGTGCGCAACGGGTCTCTCTTGACGGGAAGCCCTCGTTGAAGCAACATGCGGTGGGAGGAGAAAAAATGGGGTAGATGAACCACCCCACCAACTGGAGAAGATATGGGTTTCCCTCCGTCTATTTAAATGGGTTGTATTCCCATTGTTTGTAAGAGAATATGTGGTGTAATCTGTGATTGTGTGATCCTCCGATGAGAACCGGAGAGAAGAAATAGAGAAACCCTTCTCCCGTGGACGTAGGTCATACGAGCGAACCACGTTAAATACTGTGTTTCTCCGTTTGATCCTCGTGCTATGTGTTTGAGGTACCACACACCTCCGCTGCGCCCCAACAAGTGGTATCAGAGGCGAGCCGGGGTGAACGAAGGTGAACCGGCGAGGCGACGACAAATTTTCCAGTGGCCGGAAAATTGAAAGTGGTCAGAAAATTTTTCCGAGGCTAGATCCGTGAAGAGGGCAGCGAGACGATTCCAACGGCGCAAATGGCGATAAAAACGGAGTTGAAACGAGCCCGATAGGCTCGGTCAAAGTTCGGTTAAACCCACGGGTGAACAGTACTCCCGTGCCAGAGAAGACGGTACTGTTCACGCCGCCGGTGACAATTCCGGCAAGATTCCAGTGGGAATTCAGGCGTGCCACGTCATCGGCATGTCAGCGCCACGTCAGCACCACGTCAGTGGGTGATCTGGACCATTGAACGTATTTTGACCATATCTCGATCAATTGGTGTCTGATTTCAGCAATCTAGGAGTCGATTCAGACTATTTCGACCATTCTGGAAACATCCGTATGGTTAGTTTTTGAAAATTCGGACTCTATCAGGTGGTTATTAAGAGGTGTGACATCAACGGTGGTGATCGCGTTTTGCGACAACGACGATGACGGGTGGCAGAGCACTACCAAGATTTGATATCGAGAAGTTTGATGGTCTAAATAATTTTGTCTTGTGGAAAATCACGGTGAAGGATCTTTTAGTGCAGAAAGGCATGATCAGACCATTGATCGGAGAAAATCCCGAGACAACTTGTGCTGATGATTGAGAAGAGCTCGAGATGCGGGTCGTCAGCACAATTCAGCTATATCTGGAGAATGAGGTAAAATACTCGGTGTTGGATGAGACCTCACCGAAGGAGATCTGGAAGAAGTTGGAGCAGCGATATCTGGCGAAGTCGCTGACCAACAAGTTGTTCTTAAAGAAGAAACTGTACCAGTTGCGCATGGACGAGGGAACGAATTTGTTGGATCACACCAACGAATTCAACAAGACCATAACGCAGTTATTGGGGATCGATGTGAAGGTTGGAGAGGAAGACAAAACACTTTTGCTTTTGTCATCCCTACCGAGATCATTTGATGGTCTTGTGACTGCATTGCTCATGGGGAAGGAGACATTGAAGCTAGATGATGTGATGGAGTCGCTTCAAGATTCAGAGGCATTCCGAAGACCCGTGATACATTCAGGTGAGCAAATCATGGTGATGCGAGATGATCAACATGGGAGGATCCGACATCGACAGTCAGGAGGTAAAGAATGGTGGCCAAAATCTAGGGGACGTGATCCTAGCGAAATCACGTGTTTCTGGTGTGAGAAGAAGGGTCACTATAAAAGTGACTGTGGAGAGCGCAAACGGTACATTGCTGGGAAGAAGAAAGTTGAAGAGAAGGATACGAACATCACAGGTTTATCAACAGATGATGAAATATGCGTGATAATGGGAAACATGCACTCAGATGAGCGTGTTGAACGGGGAGAATTTCAGTGTCATTACTTCAAAAGATACGGGCACATGAATCGGGAATGTCGTTTTCTGAGAAGGAAGAATGAGCGGGCTCAAAATCCAAAGGAAGACGGATGGGTTATGGATTCGGGGAGCTTGAAACACATATGTACGACGAGAGATACATTTGATACTTTTCAATAGGTGTGAGACTCGGTGTGACTTGGTGATGGGTCAACATGCGAGGTTCGAGGTGTCGAGACGGTGAAATTGAAGACACTCGATGGAGGAGTCCGTAAACTGGCTGATGTGAAATTCGTTCTGAGGATGAGGAGGAACTTGATATCATTGAGTAGACTCGATGGTAAAGGGTACAAGATTTCCATAGCAGGTGGAGTGTTGGAAGTCTCATGCGGAGATGCAGCGATATTTACTAGGAAGGAGTCTCAAGGGTTGAATCATTTGATGGAAACCGCAGTCAGCCCGAGATCAAGTGAAGATGGTGGAAGTGCCACGTCATCTGGCGTGAAGAAGCATGTTCGATTTGCCGATGAAGTTTTCAACACCTGCAAGGAGACTGCAGGTCAAGTTTCTACCCCAAATTGGTCGTGAGGGGGAGATTTGTAGGAGCCACTCCCAAATTTGGGAGGATTCAGCGGTGGAGAGTCTTCCGTCGACAACAACTTGGTGCGCAGTGGGTCTCTCTTGACGGGCAGCCCTCGTTGAAGTAGCATGCAGTGGGAGGAGAAAAAAATGTGGTAGATGAACCACCCCACCATCCAGAGAAGATATGGGGTTCCCTCCGTTTATTTAAATGGGTTGTATTCCCATTGTTTGTAGGAGAATATGTGGTGTAATCTATGATTGTGTGATCCTTCGATGAGAACCGGAGAGAAGAAATAGAGAAACCCTTCTCCGGTGGACGTAGGTCATACGAGCGAACCACGTTAAATACTGTGTTGCTCCATTTGATCCTCGTTCTATGTGTTTGAGGTACCACGCACCTCCGCTGCACCCCAACACCTTTCCACCACCTTGCCTCCGCGAGTCAACACCATTGTTGCATCCCCCACATGACCGCAGTCTAGCCCAGATCTACATCTTTGAGACCCCTCCCCTTCTCTCCTTCCCTACGTCATCGTGCCACCTCGAACCAGTGGCCGCTTCCCCCGCCAGCTTTGAACTCCCCTGTCCACTGGCCGGCCTCATGTTGTTGCACCACCCTACCTCACCTGAGCCCGCATCGCTCCACTCACCTACGTCATCACCACCTACTGGAACACCCATACACCTCGATCCCCCACCGCTTCGCCTGAAGCCGAACACGCATTCCCCTTCTACCCCTCCCCACGAACAGAACCCCCCTCCCCCTCTTCGTTTATTCCTCTTTATTTTTTTAGTTTTTATTCTATTTTATTCTATCCTATAATAATATATATACATTATGTATTATATATAATATATAATAGTATAATAAAACTATAAAATCTTATATATAATATTATGATAATATATATCATTAATTAAATACAACAGTTATTATACTAATGATAGTATTAGGTATTACAAAATATATATTCTTATATGTATTTTTATTTAGTATATATATATATTAATCATTATTTTTATGTAGTGATATAATATATAGTATATAATAGTTTCATTTTATTTTTTATTTGACTCACGTGCATTTTTTTTGTTTTCTATTATTCTGTACAGGGGGAGATACTCCTAGAAGCGGGGATACAGGAAGCTGTTCATGGGAAAGGTTATAGAATATTTGTGAGGTAGTTGTAGGGGAATTATTTTCCCTCACATGGAGTTCACTCGGATCTGGTGACAAGAATGCTAAAGATGCACCACGTGGATTTACATCATAAAAGAGGACCAGGGCAGGACGCGAGAATTTGCATGATCGATCCAGTCTGAGCGGAGCAGGGGAATTATAGAACTTCATTATAGGGGGAAAGCATTCATTCTTTCGTCTTGATCAACCCTTGATCCATCTCATCACCGAAACAGAGGCAGATAGACACTGAGCAGGAGATCAGCATCAATGTAGTCTCTGGAGGGAGGAGAAATTTTGCGGGAGATGTTTCTTAATTCATTATATGTTTCCATATGTTTAACTGTTTTAATGTGTAGTTAAATAGATTATGGGAATCAGGCTGTAGAGAACTAATCATCCATCAATACATCATGTTTTCTTAGTTTGATTACTCAGTGCGATTTCATTGCTCGGTTTTCTCTTCTATTTATTTTGAGTATCCTTTCACATTATCTAACGACCTGTGTGTGTGGTAGTGAATCATTTCACAGTGGATCATTGACCAAAGTATCGGGAATTGGAAAAGATCAATGCATCTCTTCTCCAATTTAAGCAGATTTATCCAAGGGTAAAGATCGAAATATCCAGACTCAAGGAAGTTAATCGAGTTTTTTTGATCCACTAAAGTGGAAACTTAGTGGATTAGGCCGATTTTTCTAGGCATTGAGTAATTGAATTAAACCAAGAAGAAGCGAAGAATATCATTTTAATCAGTTCAAGGCAGTCTGAGGACCCTAAAATTATCATTACTGTTTGTTCTCTATTCAATCCATATATTTAATCATTTCTTCTTCATTTTTACACCCACTATCAATTTTTTTCACTATTTGCGTTTAGTTTTTGTTATTATTCTATTTTACCTTTTTGTTGTTTTAGTTTTAATTTGGTATAGCACAACGTAAGTCATTCTCTGTGGTTCGACACCCTTCTTACAACAATACTAGAAGTATGTAGGATATATAAATTTTAAATTTGCATGTACTCAATGACTGCGCGACCAAATTTTGGCACCGTTGTCAGGGAAGGCATGTGAGACAAAGTTAAAAAACACAAAAAAATTAAATAGAACACAAAAAAATACAAAACTTAAAACTATACAAAAAAAAAACTCAAGAAAATCTTGTTGTTGAAATTGTATGCACACTAGAGCTTCTAAGTTAGAACTTGAAACTCCTATTCAAGAAATCTACAAGCACTATTCTACACTTAGAAAACAAAAGAAACTTGAAATGGAGAATTAGGATAACATTGTTGGAAATCAAAATGTAAATGGGACACAACCCTTAGTTCTTGCCTTTGAGAGACCTATGCTTAGGGAGTTTCAAATTCCTACTATGTCAAACAATCTATCGTGTATCAAATTGTCCCCTAGGTCTAGGAGCAATGAGATCAAACAGTCTCATCTTTCTCAAATGCTATCATTTAATGGTCTTTCGGTAGAGGACTCCTTAGAGTTTATCAGATATTTTTATGGTTCTATCCAGTAGTTGCCTCTACAAGATCATTGTGAGGAGGAGTTGAGGTTGAGGTTGTATCCATTCTATCTAAATGTGAGGGCCCAGACTTGGTTTCAAAATTTAGATGATGAAATCCTTGAAACCTATGAAGAGGTGTGCAATGCCTTTGAATCTAAATTCTATCCTAGTAACACCACCGTATAGATTGGGCGTAAGATCACTGGCTTTGTCCAGGATGAGGGGGAACTCTTTCACGAAGCATGGGATAGGTTCAAAAAACTTCTTTGAGAGAGACCTAACCATAAATTAGCTCCCCATTTTCTCATGGTGACTTTCTATAATGACCTCACACTCTACAATCAGAACTTAGTTGATCAATCTTGTGGAGGTGATTTCTCTTATTCCACTACTGATGAGCTGAAACAATTGCTTGATAAGTTTGCTCAAAAATCTCAGTACAAGTGAACTAGGGAGAGATTCATCCATAGGACTGATACAAATACTCAAGCTTCTGTTGTTAATGATAGGGTCCTTAGGTATCATTGCTATCACTGTGGGTTGTTTGGTAACACTTAGAGATATTGTCCAGACATTGATCTACTTGGTACATGTGATGGGAGTGCCCAGTTTGTCGACTACAGGGCTAGGAGTCAAGGTATCTATGATCAACTCTCAAATCCATACCAATATAGATTTCATGGTCATCCCAATCAATCATGGAGTGAGAAAGAGATCACCAAGCTGTCCACTACCCCAACTTCCCACCCACATTCCAAACAAATTTTCTAAAATCAATACTAGGCTGAATCTTCTAAATCTCAAGGGGAGTTAAAGGGGATGCTGCAAAAAGTGTTGAGTGAGATCAGATCATTTAAGAAGGACACAGATTCTAAGATTCATAATTTAGAACTTCAAATTAGCCAAATGGCTAAGAATCAAACTGGTAAGGAAAAGAGAAAGCTGCCCATCACTTCAACTCCAAATCTAAGAGAAATTTTGATTGTAGTAAAAATAGGTCAGGGCATAAACATAAGGAACCAGTTAAGGAGCCGCCTTGGCATGAGGAAAATGATGTTTATGATAAAATTGAAAATGAAAAACTGGAAAAATCCCAATTCTAGAAATCTGGAAAGCGAGTTCCAAACTAAACAGATTATGCAAACCACACATGAGAAAGCTAAGGAACCAAATAAATTGAAGTGGGAATTGATTAAGGAATCGAAGAAGAAAGTGGGGTCTAAGGAGTAGGTGAATAACCTACCTATTCTAAAACATTATTCCCCTCACATTACCTTCCCTGAAAGAGTGAAGCAAAGTGATAAAACTGATTATCTGAGATTTTTTAAACTGATTCAAAGCTTCACCATCAACATGTCTTTCTTAGAAGCCTGGGATAAAATCCCATTATATGTTTCATTCACAAATGTTTTTCTAAAGAACAAGAATGATTGGACAAAGTTGGATAATATTGATCACAATGCGGTGTGTAGTGCAATTGTCCAAAAAAATATTCCTCCCAAATTAAAGGGCCATTGTGGCTTTATCATTTAGGGTTGAATAGGAGGAAGTGGGAAACTAAATTATCTATGTAACATAATAGAAAGTATCAATTTTATGCCTTTACCTTATTTAAAAAAGCTGGGTCTTCAGGATATCCAACCAACTTCTGTTTGTCTTCAGCTTGCTGATAGGTCACTCACACACCCTTATGGGAGAGTTGATGACCAATTAGTAGGTTTAGGAAAACTCACACTACCCACTGATTTTTTGATCCTTGATATGGAATGTGATGAAAAGGTTCCAATCATCTTAGGTAGAACCTTCCTTACTACTGGTGGAGCCATCATTCATATCTCCCAAGGTAAACTCACCCTCCAAGTTGTAGATGATGTGGAGGAAATTTTGGTGTTTTAATGGCCCCTTCATGAGGTTATTTGTGATGTGATAGATGTTACTAAGAATAAATGTAACAAAATTGATGTTAGAGCTGAGTATGGGTCTTTCCAACTTATGGTCACAGATATAATAATTCCCCAACCCACTGATTTTTTTCCTTGGCTGCTGCTCTTTCCCCACACCCTCTTGTTGATGAGAAAATTCGTTCTTTGGAACCCATTATGGAGAGTGAATCACAAATTTGTCTTGTAATATCTCAACCTGTTTATGAATTTTTCCCATGTGAAGTTGACTGTCTAAGAGTTCCTGAAGCTAGTGAAAGGCTGGGTTGTGCCCTGCAAAAAAACATGATGATTTCCATTATGAACAAGTGAATTTCCTTGATATTATCTCACCTAGCCTGTTTGTTGTTGTGAGTGATGATTTCAAACATGAAATCAAAATATTCACATCATTTTAGTCCTCTATGGACATTGAGAACAATTTGTAGAAATCTGAATTTGATAACTTCTTCTAGGAGATTTCTAAGTTGTCAGAGTTACGAGATGTTTTGGGACTTTCTATGGGTTTTTTCGATGTTTCATCTTCTGTTTTTGTGTTTGAGAAAAACCCTAAGTGTGGTGGAAGCTCTGGAAGTATTCTTGATCAAATCGGTGATTTTCATGGGCAACTGTTTAACTTTTTAAGCACTAATGAACTGATTTTTAGAGACCTAGTTGAGATGGACAACATGAATCCTCTTAGTGATATGGATGAATTTTGTTGAATTCTAATTGGTGTAGAAGATGAATATTTCCCATGTAGTCCTTCTATTGATTCCGTAGACAATTGTGAAGTCCACACCATTGAAAACTCTTCCCCATTGAATGATCATGGTTAGAAATATTTGGGGGTATAATGTCTAGCTAGGGACTTTAAACCTAGCATTGCATGGGAGGAAACTCATGGTTTACCTTGTTTTTGGATTTAATATTTTAGTTTGAATAAATGATCCTTGCTCAGTAGTTTGTCTCTCTGTATGGTGAACAATAATGCCTACATTTCCTTATCATATGATGCAAGTGGTCTGGTGGTCTTGGTTTGCTAAGAGAATCATGTTTCAGTGGTAGCCTCATTTAGAACATTCATGGTGGAAGGAGGCTGTCATCAAAGAACAATAGATAACACGTTGAAACTCATGCTATGGGTTTCATTTTACATAAGTTTTAAATTATTGAACACTAATGTTAAATTGTTTTATCTTATAGGTATTTAAACTGCAAATCCAGAGTTCATGCATAAGGTGAATAAAGGGAGGCATTAAAAAAATGAATTAAGAGACTACACATTCAGGGGAGTAGTGTTTTTATACTATCATTTGTTTTAATCTCCACATTTTTATTGCATGATGGTGTTAATTAAGTGTGGGGGAGTTCCCACTTATTTTTGAAACTAGTGAATATGTTATCTTGTATGTGTGTTTAGTTTGCTAATATCTACTTAGTTGAAAAATTATTTTGAGCTGATTTGTTAAACATGCTTTCACCCATTGCTTTCAATTTTATTATGTTGTTGCTTCAAATCACTGCTAATCATGCTACTATTTGAAGTATATTGAATAATATTTTGTCTTCTCTTAAAAATTAAATGAATTAACTTTTCAAAACTAAATACACTTGTTTTTTGTTGATGGTTGGTGGGGTTGGGCTCTTTTGTTTTTTTATTTTCATTTACTTTTTGTGGGGAAAAGAAAATTTTTGAACCTCATTGCTACCCCTATATATCCTTTTTAGCTAAAATGTCTATCTGTTTGGAACATAAACTATCTGCCACCTTAGAATTCAACATTGGGGACAATGTTGGGTTTTATGTGTAGGATAGAGGGGTCATTCTAGAGCCATTTCGAATTCCCCCCTTTGAACCTGAGTTTGTAAAAAAAATGGTCATATTTTTTCAAAAAAATTCCAGAATTCCTTAAAAAAATTTCAAATTATTTCATAACATTATGGACATTAGAGGTTAAATGGTACTTAAATTATGTCTTGTTTAGTGGATATCTGCTTACTAGATGTTGATAGTGACACTTATTTAGAAACTGTAAAGCATGAGTGATTGCTGAGTGTAATTATTCATCACCTTTATGAACCCTTCTATAGAAGAACTGAGGATGGGAGTGTGAAAGGATAGGTTTTTTGGAATGAAAATCACGACTTACAGAAACTTGAAGTTCTCATTAGAACCCATTGGAATCACATTTCTATTAAATAATATTCAATAAATTTAGGAAGTCAACTCAATTGATAGTCAATTAAGTCCTTTGTAACTGGAGTAAAATGGGAAAATGAGATCCCACAGTGAGTATCTGAGTCAAGGTTCACTGGGTGTGTTTCTGTGAATAAATAAAGCCATTTCAACCTTAATAAGTTATATGCATAGTGCTCTGTACACGGAATATGGTTGGGAAAAATTAAAATAAAGTTCCCTTGTAATAAATGAACACATTAAGGTGAGGGAAATTTTGAAGCCATATGAAGAAGGGAGAAATTGTCTTGGTTAATTTTCATTTGAGTTGAGTCAATAAACTGATGAAATTAAAGGACTTTAATTTTTGGAACCTGGAGGAAGGTGAGAATGGAAGGTACCCTTGGTTATGATTTGAGTTCCACTTCATCTAACCTGTCAAAACTCCTTGAATCAGAACTTAAATTGAATATTGGATTCGTACAGTTATCGCGTACATATATGAGGCATGACATACTTGAAAATGTCTGAATTTGTGAGGCTTTTTTACTTCTAGTGAGTATTTGGAGCTAGGTAGGACATCATTTTTTTAACACCTTTGAAAAGCCTGACTCATTTGTTGGTCCTTCTCCTCTGGGTATTAAAGTTTAATAATGCACCTTTTGAGCTAAAACACACAAATCGTCATTCGATTTTAAAGTTAAAGGAATGTATTTGTTTGAGTACAAACAATGTTTTTTAGTGTGGTGGAGTTTGATGTGGCTCATTTGTAATTCTCTTTGCCTCATATTTTTTTTATTTTAGTTGACTTTTTAATATCAAATTGTTGCATTTTTTGTAATATTTATCAATTCATGTATTTTGTAAATTACATTATGAAAAATGTGTTTATGTATTAGAAGTGTGTTTTGGTTGTTTATTTTTTTTATTCATTTTCAATAATAAAATTTCGTTATTATTTTAAGATAACTTAATTAATTCTTTTTGTTATTAGTTTTCAATAATTTTTAATTCATTAATTAAATTGATTAGTTCATTATTCTTAAATTTTAAATAAATAACACACAATACTTTTTAAGTCTTTAAATAATTTTACCAATTTAATTTTATTCAATTAATATTTCATATTCCTTAATTTAAATTATTAACTCTTTAATTAATTGGTTAATTAATTTAAGTTAGTGACATTAAATGTTTTAATTTGTTCTTTAATTAAAATTATTTATAATTTGTAAGACAAATAAATTCATTCTCTTAAATAATTCACACTTAATATTATTATTTATTATTTGTTTTATTTATTTGGTTTCTAATTATATACTATTTAATTTATTTGATTAATTAATCAATTTTTTTATTTGAATTAAAGTTTTATTTAATTTATTTTTTTGTTTTTGTTTTTCAGATTACGGTGGCACTACTTCCCTTTTTATGGCGGAACATCTCACCATTCCACCACTTTCATCACAGTTGTTGTGCCACCATTTCACTCACGATGCCACAACAAACCCAAGAACCGCCACTCGTTGTTGTCCCATAGTTCAACCCCCAACCACCTTTTACATATGGTCTCACCAGGAGCTTCAATCATGGTGCTTCAATCACTGCCTCACTGCCTCATCCCTTCCTTCACCGAAACACCCCCAGCCACCATTTCACCACCAAACGGTGGCACTGCTCAGCACCAATATCCCCCATTTCAGCCACCACAAACACATAGTAACCACACCAAAACAGCTGCAACATCTTAAAAGTAGAAACAAGAAATAAGAATCACAAATCATTGGGTTTTTTTTATATGCATTTTTTCAAAATTTTTTTTTTGAAAATACATCTAGGTTAAAAAAAATTATTTTTTTACCCCCCAAAGGCGGCACCTGGTGTGCCGCCTTTGGGGAATTTTCCGGCCAGGGCAAGGCGGCACCGGGTGTGCCGCCTTTGCCCAAAAAATAACCGCAAAGGCGGCACACCATGTGCCGCCTTTGCTTAAATAATTTTTTTTAAAATTTTTATTTTTTGTTTTGTTTTGTTATATATATATATATATAACAAAACTTTTCAGCAGAATTTTTCTGCTATTTAATATCCAGCGGTTCTGCCATTACAGCAGTCTGGATTCTGACTGATACCCTCACCCAGGACTCCCTTTTATAAGGGGGTTTGCCCTGAAAACAATACTGCATTTCCGATGTGGGATTCTGGTTCTCCTTTTCCTGCACAGTACATTCTGCGTTTCCGATGTGTGATTCTGTTTCAAGTACGCGAATTTGAAAGACTATAAAAGTTAAACTATAAGACCAATACAAATGAAACTTTAAAAACTGATTAAACATATAAGAAATAGTTGAAAACAAAAATAATTTCATAAAAAATGTTGATACAGATTAATTTATAAGCTTTCAAAACCACCTACTTGAAACTTAAACATATTTGAAGTACGTGACTTTGAAAGCTTATAAAAGATAAATTATAAGACCAATACAAATGAAACTTTAAACATTGATTAAACATATAAGAAATAGTTGAAAACAAAAATAATTTCATAAAAAATGTACACCAAAAACAATTTATAAGCTTTCAAAACCATCAACATGAAACTTAAAAATGTTTCAAATTCCCGACTTTGAAAGACTATAAAACATAAACTATAAGACCAATAGAAATGAAACATTAACCATTGATTAAAAATATAAGAAATAGTTTAAAACAATAAAAACTTCCTAAAAAATTTCCGTAAAAATTAATTTATAATATTTCAAAACAATCTACTTGAAACTTAAAAAAATTCATGTACATGATATGAGTATGATGGGTGGCCTTAAATTATATTCCACTTCATAAAAATGGGTAATGCTTTTACCTCATGAGAAATCACTTACAATGCATGGGAGGTTATCCTAAGCACTCTATGTTATATTTTTTTAGTGGTTATCCTTGACTTAGAATTGTGATTCCATGTTTTATTTTTTATTGCATTCCAATGTTGCCTTGATATTATTATATTATATAATAATTTGAGGTTTATTTTTACGAATCACATCAATTTTATATCACCTTGTTATGTCTCTCTACTCACATGTATTAATTTCATAATTTTATTCTTTGATTATTTCTTTACAAGGATTTATAATTCACCCCTTTCTTATGTACATCCCCAGGTTATCCTATGCAGTATTATAAGATCAGTGGATTTTAAGGGCATGTTATGGAGTTTTAAATAATTTTTTTGTATTCTTATTTTAGGTTATTATTCTATGTAACAAATTACCTAAGGACACATGGAATAATTTTATTTTGTGATTATATTAAGTGTATATTTTTTGAAAGAAATCATGAAATAGGGGGCATTAAATATATGGGTTGTCATTTTTTCCTGGGTCTCATACCAATGAAAACTATTGTACTCAATTACTATCTTCCATGGATATACAACACATTGAAGGTACCCTCACCACTATATTTTTATGATTAGGGTAATTCCAATTACATGGATGGTAACACAAGTCTTCCAAGTTCAATAAGGGTTTTTCAAGAAGAAATTTACATTATTATAAGGAATGGGAAGTATTTTATGTATACATTTATCAATATATGGATACCCATGATTAATTCAGCAATAGGTTTCATAGGTAACTTTTACAAAGGTCATTATGACTCGTAGAGTGAATTGATTAGTCTTAATCAGGTGATGGGTCTGGCATATAACTATATTTCCCATCAATTCATCAGTAGATATCATATGAAAAAATATGTTGGTATTTGGTGTATTCTTCTTCTAATAATACTAATGTGGCCTAGCGTTAAGCCTTAACAACAAGAATTTCATTTCTAGAAATATACATTCCATCAGTATGCGATAATTGATTATTTTATTCCATGTTATCGTTTATAATCATGACCATATAATTCCCTCAATTTTAGCATATTATGACTTCATTTTTTAATTTATACTTTACATATCACTTATTCTATGTTTATGTTATGTAAGGTTCCCATATATGCTACTCTGTAATGAGCTTTTGATCACACATGTAATTTTTTCCTTTCTCAGGAATCATTGAGGAGGAATATGTGATATTTTCTGGGATATGATTGAAGGGATTTTCATGATCTCATAATATGTTCATTTTGTATCTTCTATTTTAATATGTATTGTATATCTATATATGGTCTTCCCAGACTACTAAATTGTTCTTTCCATTGGGGACTCTTTTACTTTATACCAATAATGTAATATAACTATTGACTATAGGTTTATGGATTATAAGATGTTATAGTTGGTATTTGAGTAACATTATTAGTAACATTTAGAAATTGATTTAGAGGAACCAATATAGATATAAATATTTCAATGAAAAACACTCAAGATTTCTAGAAAACACTCTATAATTCATAATTAGAATTATATTTTACATTTATATTTTATTAGCTAATAATATATATGTCATTATAAAAATACGGATACCAAGTGGAGGAATGGGAACCATATAAACATTCTTAGTCAATGTAGGGATATTCCCCATAAACAATTTAACAAATATATTTTGCAGAAAAACCTATTCATAACTATATTAGGGATTTTAACCCTTGTTATGAAAAATAAACCCACCTATATAGAGAGACCTATTGATCTACAACATTGTGTAACTATAATGGATATCTTCATGCAGTAATATCCTCTAACATTCAGTGAAATTTCTAATCCATTTGTAGATGAAAAATGCATAATGTCCCTATAGAAAATAATTTTAAATTTAGGAATTAGTTAAAAGGAAAAAGTCATCATGGTGGTTCACCATATGAATGGATATGTGGAACAATGGAAGTCATTAATTCAAAACAATAAGGAAGATGATATATAAAGATCCCATTGATATGATTTTTTTTTCAATAAGGATGAATGACTTGTTAGTAGATTATTTTGATATGTGAGGCATAATTGTGATGACTTTTGATGTGATATTATGTTAAAAAAATTGTGGAAATGGTGACACGTTGTTTACAATAATAGAAAAGGAAGTGAAGGAAATATAATATTTTATTATTTCATGAGGGATTAAAATATGTTCATGTGAGATGAATTTATATTTTACATAAATAATAATTTGGGAGATGAAATGGATAACTATTTGTTTGATTTTACTCAAAAAAATTATCCTACCACTAGCTAGCCAAGGGAAGAGTCCACCACTACTTAGGTGGGAAAGTAATTAAACCTTAGCCAGACAATAAGTGGTAAGATGTGCTCCTAGATAAGAAAGGGTGGTTGTGAAAATAGAGACACATGAGAGAATAGTGGATCCATCTTTTATGGTGGAGTGCCTGCAAAGAAAGTTGCAATGGTTTAGTGCTATATTATATTATAGAGAGGACCCTAATACAAACATATTCCAATTCCACATAATGTGTTTACTTATTAAGCAGTGCCAAGATGGTTCAAATTCTGACATGTGATCCTGAATTTTGTGTAATATTCATCCTCATTAAAATTTATGGGTAAAAATTTGAATAAAATTTCTGTATGATCAACATAATTCAATCAATCAAGAAGTATATTCTTATTCCTCTAAAATAAGTATATGGTTTGTTTCATGTGTTAAAGTTCATTGTGCCTTCATTGCCTTCCTGTTGTGATCGAAATGGGTTTGAGTTGGTGATAGGAAGGATCAAATAATATTGTTATATACATGAAATTTTATATTTGTGAAAGAGATATTTTTAATCTAAGGTAAATATATGTGGGTGAGAAAAGAGAATGATTTGTCATTATATTGTAAATAAAAAAGGTGGTGCGCATAGATGAAAGGTGGTGCACATATTAGTTAAGTCGATGGAGTTATGTTAGTAGATTATTCCCTATAAATACCCTACCCACTTTAATTTTTGGTGAGTTCTTAATCAGAGTTTGAGGGAGAGTTTATTAGAGTGAATCCGAGTAATCAGAGTACAAGAATCATAATCATGATAGATTTTATTAATTTAAAAGTTTTGTTATTATCAAAATCATATTAATATGGATAAAATCATAATAAAAATACTAATATGATGTTTTGTATTCAATTATATGTGTGGTGGAAATATAAAAACTTTTTACAAAAAAGAAATACAATTTCATACAAAAAAAATAATGACTTTCAAAGCCATTAAAAGAATAATGTCTTTTAACCTTAAGAGAATCGTATTCTATAACCAAAAAATAAAGGTGTCCCTTATTTTATAATTATAAGAAAGTCTATATTCTCTTAAAAAGAAAATACCTCGATATAATGAATGAAATGAATCTATCTTCCTATCCAAAAAATCCATAGATACAATGATCCGATTATCTATCTACCTAGCCCCGGTATCCCTCAAACTGATGGATCAGATTCCCTATTCAAGTAGACTGTTTTGAAAGATTATAAATTAATTTTTATGAAAATTTTTTAGGAAGTTTTTTTTTGTTTTCAACTATTTCTTATATGTTTTATCAATGTTTAATGTTTCATTTCTATTGGTCTTATAGTTTATGTTTTATAGTCTTTCAAAGTCGGGAATTTGAAACATTTTTAAGTTTCATGTTGATGGTTTTGAAAGCTTATAAATTGTTTTTGGTGTACATTTTTTATGAAATTATTTTTGTTTTCAACTATTTCTTATATGTTTAATCAATGTTTAAAGTTTCATTTGTATTGGTCTTATAATTTATCTTTTATAAGCTTTCAAAGTCACGTACTTCAAATATGTTTAAGTTTCAAGTAGGTGGTTTTGAAAGCTTATAAATTAATCTGTATCAACATTTTTTATGAAATTATTTTTGTTTTCAACTATTTCTTATATGTTTAATCAGTGTTTAAAGTTTCATTTGTATTGGTCTTATAGTTTAACTTTTATAGTCTTTCAAATTCGCGTACTTGAAACAGAATCACACATCGGAAACGCAGAATGTACTGTGCAGGAAAAGGAGAACCAGAATCCCACATCGGAAATGCAGTATTGTTTTCAGGGCAAACCCCCTTATAAAAGGGAGTCCTGGGTGAGGGTATCAGTCAGAATCCAGACTGCTGTAATGGCAGAACCGCTGGATATTAAATAGCAGAAAAATTCTGCTGAAAAGTTTTGTTATATATATATATATATATATATATATAAAACAAAACAAAACAAATAAAAATAAAAATTTTTAAAAAAATTATTTAGGCAAAGGCGGCACCTGGTGTGCCGCCTTTGCGGTTATTTTTTGGGCAAAGGCGGCACACCCGGTGCCGCCTTGCCCTGGCCAGAAAATTCCCCAAAGGCGGCACACCAGGTGCCGCCTTTAGGATGTAAAAAAAAAAATATTTTAAATCTCGTTGTATTTTTAAATTTTTTTTTTTGAAAAAATGTAAAAAAAAAAATAACTCCAAATCATTGCCACTCCTCACCAGATCCAACATATCTAGAATTGAACCCTTGGATCTGCTATGTGCCAAAACACCACATCGCAGCTCCCTGATTCGCCAACGCAACCAAGCTGCACCCCATGTTCTTCTGCCCTCGGCCGACCCACACACCTCCACCCACACTACACCTACTATGAGTTTCATCCACACTGCATCCCCTACCCCACACATCCATCACGCCCATCTCTACTTCCTTTCAAACCCTCACCCACTACCTTCCACCACGCTCCATCTCCTTTCCACCACCTTGCTGCCATGAGTCATCACCGTTGTTGCATCCCCCACGTGACCGTAGTCCGACCCAGATCTCCCTCTCCGAGACTTCTCCCCTACTCTCCAACCCTACACCGTCATGCCGCCACGAACTAGAAGCCTCTTCCCTTGCCTGCTCTGAACCCCCTTGTCCACTAGCCCGCCTCATGCCATTGCGCCGCCCTACCTCACCTGAGCCCGCATCGCTCCACTCCCCTACACCGCCGCCCCCTGCTAGAACACCCGCACAACTCGAACCCCCACCGCTTCACCCGAAACCAAACTTGCACTCCCCTTATACCCCTCCACATGAACAGAACCCCCCTCCCCCTCTTCGTTTCTTCCTTCCTCTTTTTTTAGTTTTTATTCTATTTTATTATATTCTATAATATAATGTATATATTATGTATTATATATCATATATAATACTATAATAATTATAGGTATATTAATAAAAGTATAAAATCTTATATATAATATTATGATAATATTTGTTATTAATTAAATACAATAGTTATTATATTAATAATAGTATTAGGTATTACAAAATACATATTCTTATAAGTATTTTTATTTAGTATATATATACATTAATAATTATTTTTTAGTAGTGACATAATATATAGTATATAATAGTTTTATTTTATTTTTTATTTGACTAACGTGCATTTTTTGGGTTTTTATACTGTTTTGTGCAGGGGGAGCTACTCGTTGAAGTGGTGATAAAGGAAGCTGTTTGCGGGAAAGACACTAGATTATTTGTGAGGTAATTGCAGTGGAATTGTTTTCACTCACATGGTGTTCACTAGGATATGGTGACAAGCATGCTGATGACGCACCACGTGGATTGACTACATTAAAGAGGACCAAGGTAGGACATGAGAATTTGCGGGATCGATCCAGACTGAGCAGAGTAGGGGCATTCCAGAACATCATTCCATGGGGAAAGTATCCATTCTTTCATCGTGATCAACCCTTAATCCATCTCCTCACTGAAACAGAGGCAGATAGAAACTGAGCATGAGATCAGCATCGAAGAAATTTCTGGAGAGAATAGCAATCTCGTGAGAGATGTTTCTTAATTCATTATCTATTTCTATTTATTTTACTGTTTTAATGTGCAATTAAATAGATTAGGGGAATCAGGCTGTACAGAATTGATCATCCAGCTATCCGTCGTGTTTTATTAGTTTGATTGATCAGTGCGATTTCATTGCTCGGTTTTCTCTTCTATTCATTTTGAGTATCGTTCCACATTACCTAATGACCGACGGGTGTGGTAGTGAATCATTTCACCATGGATCATTGACTGACGTACCGAGAATTGGAAAAGGTCAAGCATCTCTTCTCCAATTTAAGCAGATTTATCCAAGGGTCAAGATTGAAAGATCAAGAGTCAAGGAAGTTAATCAAGCTGTGTTGATCCACTGAAGTGGAAACTCTATAGATTTTCACCATTTTTCTATGCATTGATTAATTTAATTAAACAATGCAGAAGTAGAGAATGTCTTTTTAATCAGTTCAAAGAAGCCCGAGGACCCTAAAATCTTCATTACTATTAGTTCTCTTTTCATGCCATATATATCATCATTTCTCCTTCATTTTTACACACACTATCAGTATTTGTTTCACTATTTGTGTTTAATTTTTGTTATTGTTATATTTTATATTTTTGTTGTTTTTGTTTTAATTTGGTATAGCATAACGTAAGTCCTTCTCAGTGGTTCAACACCCTTATTAACACAGTACTTTTAGTTTGTAGGGCTTATAAATTTTAAATTTTCTCGTACTTAATGATTGTGTGTCCAATGGCCCTAGGTGGCCTTCCATAAGTCGGCCACATAATGGACATATCATCCAAAGGATGCCACTATTTAGTTGTGCAGAATATGCCCTAACTGGACCTGCATAATACAACCACTCTAAAGGGTTTTTTCAAATAGAGGTAACATCATTCTTCAATGAGTTCTCCTCTAACTCTATTGATCCCTTTTTTCCATATCTCTATTTGGTTATGGGAATACCCAAATACTGGCTTATAAATTCTTTATCCTATACCTAAATATAGTGGTATATTTCGAAATAGATCATAGAGAATTGGAGAACCATTAAACATTTGTTCAAAGCTAAAAAAATTAAATAAAAATATCCAAATGTATTTGATGAATGAAATGAAACTGCATAGAATAATTTCTTTGCTGGATGAATTGAAACTACGCATCATAATATTCTTTCTGCATGATTTGAAACTGCATAATATAATGTCCTTGTAACATTACATGAAACTGAACAACATAATTTCCATGATACATGACTTGAAACGACATTGCATAATGTTCTTGCTGCATGACCCTAAACTGCACAACCCCCTAAATGTCCTTGATTCCTAACTTGAATCTAAAAAACATTATGTCTTTGTTGCATGACATGAAACTAAAAAACATAATGTCCTCGATGTGTGAATTTAAATTTTATAGTATAATGTTCTTATTCCATGAATTTGGACTGCACAACATAGTATCAAAAAGCCTCTTTCAGAAAAATTTTACCCTCCCACACACATAAAAAACCAGGTTGAATTGTTTCCTCATTCATGTCCTATGTCTTCATAGATGGCACCTTTTATTCTTAGACATCTTTCCATGGAAAAGACACCCATTGTGTTCATGAGACATCCAAATTGTTAAATACCTTTTTCTATCATAAATAGGATGTCAAAATTTCTAGAAACCCCTTTACCTGACCATGCAGTACATGCCCTAATTGTCCTTGAATAAGTTTCCAACATAATGGGTCTATCAGCCTAAGGATGCAACTATTTGTCTATGCACCATGTCCCCTAGTTGTCCCTATATAATATATCCCCTATAACGGGTTTGTAAAATAGTGGTAAATTTTTTCTTGAATATGACCCCCACTGCTATTATACACCATGTTTTATATTTGCTGACCATAAAAGATGACAGTTGAATGAACCTATAAAACACTGGTACATTCTCATCCATGATAGACTTGTTTCGATTCTAATTTCAAAATTGATGGTCAAATATATTTGACATAAAACTATAGTATTATTAATCCTAAATGCATCACATTAAACTACACATTAAAAGATACATTGTATTCACATGGTTGTCACCCACAAAGGGAACCTTGGAAAAATTTCAAGTCTCACCTCACTAGACCTACACTCTATACATTTTAGGACATATTGAGGGATAAAAATGTAAAAAGTCAAAACTTGTTGGGATAAAAATAGAAAGGAGATCCAAAGGAATATCCAAACTCCACCATCTAAGTCTCTCTCTTATTGAGGTTTTGAAAAAATTAGGGTGATAACACAGAAGACATAATGTTTGCAGGGTTGTTCACATGACCCTACCAACTATTAAACTATTCTCAAAATTCCCATCAACTTATGTAAAAATTAGATCACATAACATCCCTATCATTGTTGTTAAGACTGTCCTATCTGAAAAATGTCATTATATGAAAATGACTTTCAAAGATATAATTACAAAACAGAGCAGGGATGTAGACATAGATGATTAGAAAAAAAACTTTTCATTTATGATAAAAAATTCCCAGAAGAACATCCAAAAATTTATGTCTCTCTATCAAAATCCATAAGAGGTTGTTGACATAAATTTACATTTGTTGCATAGCCTTGGGACCCTCATCAGTCACCTGACAAGCCTCAATCTCTTTGGCATAACGAAGAACTTCCTTAGCATCTGCAATGGATTTTCACCTATCTTTTTTGGGTTTATCCTAATGAGTAGTGATGTTTTTTAAGTTCCTCTTTAGATGTATCCAACTCTTTCTTGGGACGTGACACTTGAATAGAGTTCTCTTTGATTTTCCAATTGAATGTTGCCAAATTTATTCTATGACTGGACTCAGCTTCAGATAATGCCAATCAATATTCATCAATGTTAGAAAGTAATATAGATTTTATCAGATCCTTCTGAAGTTTCTGCTCCTCCTCCCACCTCAAAATAATCTCCTTCACCATAGTGTGGATTTCATGGAAATCAAAACCTATGAATCCCAACATGCTGAACAGAGGTGAAATACATGGTATTTATAAAGGTAGTTCCTTAAGGGGTGACTTATAGATAATAATATATATATCTCACACATCTTTTAAATGTGAAATTCAGAGAGCTCCCTGCCACTCTGGTTCCACATAAGAATCCTTGTCATAAAGAGGGATGTACTCTGTGATTAATGCAGTCAAAGAAGTACCATTCTATGCCCCCTCCAAAACAACAGTTTCCTTACTCCCTGATGATTGTTGTGATGATGTAGAAACTTCTCACTCATACCTATACATATAAGTTTATAATTCTAAATGATGAATCAAAATCATTACACCATCAAGAGAATGTAAATTCTGGGTCACAATGATAATAATTTTTAACCCTTCCCAAACTGTAGGTCAGCAGCGTGAAAACACTCTTCCCCTATCTTCACAGCCTCTATAGTTTTAGTTGGCACCTCTTGGTGAAGGATAAATTCTTATGCCTATTATATATTCCCCAAATGAACCACATCAAGATTGTCTATTTCAAGGTTCATATGAGTTGGCTCCTCCTCAATGGTGGTATTGATAGTGATCTCAACATCTCTTCCAGGAACAATCACTATAGAAGTTTTTGTAGATGGTGCTTCACATTCTTTCAAATCATGATTATGAAATTAGGCATAATAATATTGATTGGACAAAAAAATTAAAACTCACACCCATTTTTTAATAAATATAGTTACCCAAATTTATCAAAAGTAGTGGGCATATTAACATGTTCCAGTACATCTTCGAAAGACATGATACAATTTATCATATCATCCAATGAAATCCCAAGACTTATGTTAGTATCACCTATGGGAACATGTGGAGTGGTTTGTTCATGAACCTCCTCCGACAAATTTAGACACTGAACAACTTCCTTAGCGATAGCTGATCATTCAGAATTAGTAATCACAAGATATTCTTATGCGTAAAACGATCATGAAATATTATAGAAATGAAAGTTATTTGTTGACAAATAGATTCTCATGAAACACTCATGCATAGAAGATGCATCCACTCACCTAACCTAAGGTATAAAATTAGTTCCATGAGTAGATAATATTTTCTCTTTCATGGATGCCTCTTCATCCAAAGAGTATGTTTCATTGCTAGGAATCTGTGCTTGGTTGGAAATACCCTCCTCTGTTCTCAGAGGATCATTTCTAACTTCCTTGAGGGAAGAAAATGAATAATTTCCAATAATTATAGGAAGATAAAATACTTTATTTGAATGAGGAAAACATTAATGATGCCTATAAGAATTATCAATGATGATAAAGAATTTAGCCATAGTTTTCCTTCTTTGACATATTTTCTTTTTTACTTATTTAGAGGATGAATTGTATAATCATCTCAAAAAACCAGTATTGGATATTGGAAGCATACTTCCATATCATCCTATATGGCTTGTCATCTTGAAGATATTTCTCTTGATTCGGTTGGTTATTCAGTTACCCTAATCAGAGTGTAACCAGGGCTATATCCTAGTGATGGAACTTCAATTGATTTTTTTCATAGCTAGAAACAATAAAATTGTATATCCCTTGAATGATAATGTTATGAAATAATTTAATTTAAAATCAAAAAAGTGTCTGAGAAGAAGAAAATTTACATATTCGGGAGAAACAAAATAGTACCACTCCTCAAGAGATGAAGGGTCAATCCCTTTAGTGGCGCCATGGTCTATCATTTCATTCACTTATTTTATTATTGGGATTTTACTTTTAGTTTCATATATAAGAATATCCAAATCCCATATATAAATACTTACTTCATTAGGATTACTATCAAAGTGAATATCAAATGAGTCTTGGAGATCTCCTATTTCTAGAATAAGAAACCCATCATGTAAAATCTCTCATATAGTTTCAGAATCATAAAATAAAATTCCATGATTCAACATCCTATGGTTGTACATATTCCTTTTCACAATGTTTCCTTCTTGCAAGAGATCAGTGATACGGTGGTCACTTTCATGTGTGTGGATGAGAGGTACTGCAATATGCTTGATGCTTCAATTTCTCATCTTTTTGTGGAAGTTGATATCTATTCACCTCTCCTTAATAAAATTATTCTCTATGATGGTCTGGATTTTTCTTGGTGGTAGAAGCTTATTATGATGTCTCAAGAACTTTTTGGTGTTAACTATTTTCTTCAAGGTCACTCTTCTTAGGTATGAAGAAGGTATGGCACTTAGGCCTCGCATGCCAGCTCTTCTTCTGATGGAGGTTCTATATCTCCTTCCTCACTCTAGGTTGGCATCAGTGCACCTATTCCCTATTCAAAAGCCCTACCCGCAGTCTCCTCTCCCATGTACTTCCCTATCCCCTCTATATCTAGTCGTCCTCCCTTCTAATTCCCCTCCCTTAGTCCTCCCAACCATGCCAAATTTTCCTTTCCCCCTTTTCTCCTCCACCTTTTCTTTCCCTTCCTAAAATCCCCCTATCCCTCCAACCTTATTCAACAACCCATGAAAATCCTTATTGGTGTTAATGGATCTAAGCCTCTCCTAGGATGATCCTCCTCCTTCCCCCTCCCACCCATATTCTACAGGGGAAAGGAAATTTTATCTTCTCCTCTACACCCCTATCTGAATGATAGTCCAGAGCCCTATGTTTCAACATCTTTCCCCTATCTAATGCTTTTTAGATCCTCACCCTTCCCAGTATCCCCCCATAAGGTTAAGGGAGGTACCTCTACTACATTAGGGTCCTTTTATCCCACCTCCAGAATGTCCACTAGGTCCCAATATAGATTCATGCACTCCATCTATGTCCTCACTACCTTTTCCCTAGTGGTAGTGACCATCACTCCATTACCCTTTAATAAATGACATCCTTTCTGATCTAGAACAGGTTTGGAACCCTGGGTAAAAACTGACATCCAAACCCAAGATCTTAAACACAATAATATGTCAATTGTTTCTATTCTTGATCTGAAACATCATTATTCGAAGATAGAGCTATTTCCGTGTAATCTCAGGTGGTCAAACTTATTGACTACTAACACTTTGAATCCTCAGATATGGGTCTTATAGAAATCCATCATTTCAGTAGCAATGGTTGAATCCTTAAACCAGTATCTTAAAGCCATTATCAACATAGGTGTCATTAATTTCCTATTTACATAATCTATTCTAAGTGTGATTTAGATATAGAAGATTCTTTATGTAAATACCTTCTCTTGTTCAACCCAGGGGATTTTTCTTGGGTCTTGGTTGGGGATTTTAATGCCATGATTGATCCCATTTAGAAGAAAGGTGGTGGCCCTTTTTTGAGACAGGATAGTCTTGACATCTCTTATTTCTTATTAGGTAATGTTATTTTGGACTAGGGATTCCAAGGAGACTGCTACACATGGTGCAATAATTAGAGTGTGTGATTTCATACCTGGTGTAGACTCAACCACTTCCTAATCAATTATCATGGAATCTAAACCTTTTTTGATGCTTTGGTCACTACACTTTCTCAGTATCTTTTTGATCATTCTCTAGTATAGCTTTATTTGTATCCTAATCACACTAATTTTGATCGCTTTTTATTTCATATGGGATGGACCCCTATACCTGGCTTTTAATAGGTTATCTTATCGTCTTGGAAAAAACCATATTAAGTATGTCTCTATACAGGTTTCAACAAGAGATTATGATTAGAAAAAAGATATATCAAAACTTGGTATTGGCAATAACCACACCATTTTGGGATCTAGATGCTCTGAATGTGTCTGTCGAATAGATGGAGGTGAGTCTTGAGGACAATTAGAATGATGATCTTTTCCTTATATTGATTAATAAGATGGGTACTTCGGTAGAGAAACTACCGCAATAGGGATGTTTGACTCTTGAGAAATTGAGGATTCAATGGATCAATGAATGGGATAAGAACATGAAATTTTTTCATGTTTTCATAAAAGATAAACATTGAATCATGAGACTAAATATTCTCATGGATGATTAGACCTTATCTAGTGATAATGACACAATGGGAGGTATACATGCTAAGTATTTCAGAGATATTATTGCTTGTTTTAATCCATGCATGAAAGAAGGGTAACCATCCATCCATGAAGTTCTTTTCAACCAGATTCCTAGACTGGTGATGACCCAGGACAACACTAGCCTGGAATCCATTCTGGATGAACTATTAATCTACAATTTTGTGCTCTCTCTTAATGGCTCCAGTGCACCAGGTCCTGACAGTTTCTCAGGCTTCTTCTACACTGAATCTTGGGATTTATTCAAAAAATATTTTCATGGAGGTAGTTCGAGATGTGTTTCATGGTGGAATCATCTCTTGAGTTTCTTCATCAACTTATCTTATACTACTTACAATGATTAATAACACCACCTATCTTATGCACTACAGACCTACCAGGATTTGTAATTTTTCATATAAAATCCTTACTACCATGGTTAACTTGAGGTTCTCCATTCACCTTCACTGTTGGATCTCTGAGGAATAGTATTTTTTTGTTAGAGGTAGGTCTATTCAGGGAAAATATACATAACAAAAGAAATGATCTGAAACATTGGACAGAAATAACTCGTCTCCAATGTCGTCATTATGATGGATATGGACACGGCATAAAAATGTATTTAGTGGTCCTTTATTATTCACATTTTTTTGCTTTGGATTCTCTAACCATTCTACTAATATCATTTTTTGGTTCATTAGCTCACCTTTTATGGCCATATCTTTTCTTGGGAATACTCACAGTTTCTTCAAATCTATCTGGGGCCTTTGGTAGGGAAATCCTCTATCCCCAACTCTTTTTATTTTAGTGAAATATGTTCTAAGTAGTGTATAAAAGGGGAAATTAATGATGGTATAGTTATTCCTTTGAGGTGAAAATCACTTTTCCAGGGACTCTCTCACCCCACGTTTCTCGATGACACCATTATTTTTGTTAATAGATGAAAGCATTTTATTTGTGGCATCATGGTGGTCATTAATGAATACTTCAAATGGAGTGGAAATAAGATGCATGTTGATAAAATTAGTGTCTTTATTCTAGATCAATTATCATATAGAAGAGTGTGTTCCATTGAATTTTTATTGGGCTTCAATAGAAGTGGAATTCTCATTGAGTACCTCAGTGGTCCTCTCTCTCCAAGCCACCTTCATGTGCATCACTTCGACATGCTGGTTGGTGAAGTCCTCAATTGGATCAATTACTAGAAAAATAACTTTCACTCCATCAGATTGAGGCTCAATATTGTTAATAGTGTTTTATCCTCTATTCTAATGCATGTATTTCCGACTTTATGGTTCCTCAGTTGGATGCTTATTAGATGATAAAAAGATGGATTCTTTATCTGGGATGTCCATGCAGAGGGTAAACATCACTAGGCATCTTGGGAAAGGTTGTATCATCATATTAGAGAAGTTGGTGTTGGTGTTAGAGGTGTTTTAGAGTCTATTCTCAGTGTTCATGGAAAAGTTTCAAGGATGATTGGGACGTTAAGTCCCTTTGGGGTTGTTTTGTGGGTAGAAATACGGGGATTTTCATGAGCTTATATAGTGTCGTTCTTAGTTCATTAGGTTTACATAACAACCTCACACCCACTTGCATGAACATAATTCCCATTGGATCATTGGTTAGGGTGAGTTATGTTTCTGGTTTCAAAGCTGAACTAGTGAAAAGCTGGGCTTTCCATGATGTTCCACTCCAGATGTAACCTTCTGTCATGCTAGTGAACATCTGACACTGATCTAGGCTATCTTGGATAGAATCCAACAATTGTTGTTTGATCTCATTGAGATCTTACCTACCCCTAACATCTATGTTTTTACAAGATAATCATGTGTAGCCTTTTCTACTAAATATTAATACAGTTTGATGTGTTCCCTAACTACTCATGTTGAGTGGAGCGAGGTGGTGTAGTGTAAGGAGATCCCCACCAAGTATAATTTTATAATCTTGAAAATATGGAATAATTCCCTACCCATAGAGGAGAAAATTAAAAATTTTGGAGCCAGCATGGGGTCCAGGTGTAGTTGATGCAGAAATAATCAGGAGGAAACCATTCTCTATCGCTTTTTTTATTGGTAATGGACGAGCTGGTTTTGGCCTTCCCTCAGTGTCTTTTTTGATCAGCCTCCCTATAGTCCCTTAGGGGAGAGTCTATTTGACTTCTGGTTCTAGGGAGTTGGGAGGATCACCCTACATCTTGAAGCACGCACAACCAATCACCCAGCTAGTAGCTGGTGACTATGGTAGACAAGTAACAAAGCATGGTTTGAGGGAAAATCCTCTTCCAAAACATCCATTGTCACCAGATCATGGTGCCTGGTTTCTGATTTTTCTCACTTATTTCCCAACATATAATTTTCCCCATCCATAAGTTTTATTCTAGGCCTAATGCAGGTCACCGTTCTTGCCCCCATTTCCCTTTATAGCGGGTGGATTAGATGGAACCCACATAGAAAGGGGTTAAAACCCAATACTGATGGTTCATTCTCGTTAGGTGTCATGCATAGGGCGGTTTGGTGTGGGATACCTAGGGATCACTGATCATTGAATTCCAAAAATTCTTTAGGAGTGACATCTCTTTATAGGTACATGATAGCACTTTGGTGGCTGGTCCTGAGCTCTGTTTGAGGAACAAAATTTCTTTATTAGCCTTTAATATAGACTCACAAATCATCCATAAGTCTCTTATGGGATCTGGCTCCACTCTATAGTCTATCTTCTACCATATTAAAAAAATAAGAATATGATAGGCTGTGGAATTAAGATTACCCACACTTGGCATGAGGGAAATAGGGCGGATGACTGCATTGATTCCAAGGCTCCTATATACGATATATTTACTTGTTTTTATATTATTTGTTTTCTTCCCTTCGAGGGGGATACCATTATTCTTTTGGATGCTATCATGGTTCATTTTTTAGGCCCCCATTGTTTTCATTGTTTATTCCTCCTCCAGGGGACTTTTAGTAAATTTAAAAAATTGACATGGTGGTTTTCTAGTCTAACATGCACCGAAGGGGATACAATAGTATGTTTTACGCATTTAAATTTGTGTATGAACCTATATGAAGTATAGGCCTCACATATTATTTCTCCATCGATCCTAGTTGATAATACACCATCCCTACAATCAAGCACATATGGCCCCTTATCTATGTTGTCCGTCCCTTCATCAATATATATTCCCATTGGCGTATTACTGCAAGGAGTGAAATGGAATATCATGAACAAACTCAACCATGATTAAATGTCATGAGGTATCATAGATAGGGGATGTATACCATATATAGCCTGAACAAATGGTCGGAATGAACTTCCATGGACCTATGTCCCACACTTCATAGCATAGGTTCAAAAATGTGTTGTGATCCAACCCTGTAAAACATGGAATGTTCCTTATATTCTTAAAGGACCCTTCCTTCCATGGATATTTTTTCGTAGTTCCTTTAAACATGTGTTCTAGTTGTAAGAATCGTTGTTTCCAGGTGGTTTCTGTTGGATTTATTCATGGAATCAGAAACAGATAATAGTTCTTTATCTAAAGAGGACCTTCTTTCAAAATGTAGGAATTCATAATGTTTGAACACTACGATACTTAAGAACGTGCATTGGTAAAGAAGATGGGATGTTAGAATCATCACACCCTTTTGGGGGGAATTATTTTCTACTATGGGGCTCTCTTTGTAAATTTAAGATATTTTCATGAATCAATATCAATTTACCAATTATGTCATAAGTATCCCTTGGAATTCGCAATCAATTATTAACATGGGTAAAATTTTGAATCATCAGTATGCATTCAAGGATCTTCATTAATTGAAATATCCGTATGTATTTGAGGTTTTCCATCAATGATACCCTTTAATATACTATTTATATATTCTTTTACTCATCATTTGTGATGATACTAGTTTTTAAGCTACTCAGGGGGGCACTCTAGAATTTTATTTGCACCCAGGGAGACAAAGGGTTGGTTTTGATTTTGGGATCATGCTTATATGTTAGGCTACCTATGTATCCTTGTGAAAGGAATAATAACCCTTGTATTTTGGTTCCACTGATTGGGACACATCATACCTTTTAAGGTCATGTGATAAGGACCTCTAAGCGGAAGGTGCTTAGTTGAAACATAGTGTGGGACTTATGTTGAAGCATTCTGAGGAAATTGGAAAGGATGCGAGTTTCCAAGTAAAATTAGACCCTATTGGGAATATGGACCAAGGAGAACAGGGTTGATTTCATGTGATGGGTTTAAAATCAAGGAGGCTTCCTACGTATCCCATAAGTATTGGAATAAAATCCCACATAGTTTGATAAGTCTCATAGGAGAGTATGGTCTTTTGAGAGAGATGATTTTGGGATTACTTCCTGAAAAGGATGCCTTGATGACATGAGGGTTTAATTTGGGTCTTATTCATGAGGAGGATGCCTGGATTAAGGAAATTAGTATTGGATTCAAGAGGAGGATGTCCAATGTGCTTGAGCCCTGAGAAGGCTTCCTACATATCCTGATTATGATGGAAATCAGAGTTCTCGTAGTTCATTTGGATGAGTGTTTGTAAACATGTTGTAACCATGATGTATCTATAAGCCCACGTGAGTCATTCTCAGTGGGAGAAAAAATAGGATGTGAAATATTAAACAATGACACTTCACACTTTTCCACCTCCTCTGATGGAAGAGGGTGAGGAGACGAGCCTTCCCTCTGTTCAATTTACATTGGACAAGGATCCAATGTATAGAGGATGGGATGAATGTGAGGGGATTATGTGAGGATGGCTTCCCATAGTAAGAAAATGCAACGAAAGAGGGAAAGGGTAACAAAAGTCCATGTTCCCATCCCCCTTTGGTCTTTGGCACCGAATAAGAGAGGAGGAGAAATGATTCCACCTCCTGTAAGAAAATCTAGAGGATTACACCAAACTGGTTTCCCTAAAATGGATCCTGGTAGGGGAAGGGAGACTTCTCCTTTTTTATTTAAAAGGAAAAGTAGGCATGAACTATACCTTCCCTACCAGAGGCTCGATGTTCTTGGTCGCCTATTTGAGAAGGGAGAGGCGATGACCCAACCCTCACCCAAATGGGGATCTTCCCAAAATTGATTCTGGTAGAAAGGTCTATGTGACTATGGATATTAAAATCCACAGAAACTTTAGGAATCCTAACCCCATTGTGAAAAAAATGTGGGAAACCTTTGACTGTGGACATACAAAACCAAATAGGAGACACACTGATGTGTCTTTCCCAATGAGTTGATAAGTTAGGAGGTTTTGGTGGAGGTATCAATAGAATCCCTTTCAGACAAGGGAGCCAATGAAGAATAATCCTTGCCATGAATGACTGAGGAAGGCATGATGTCTTGTAGATTGAAGAGAGTGAAGAGAATAAGTTAATCAAAGAGGGGTGACCAAGTAGAGAAGGGTGTGCAAGTATGGTCATGTAAGTACACTTGGGTGTCCTAGTATTCCCTTAAGCGATGAATAACCTATATGGTAATACTTGGGAGAGACCTTGCTCAAGCCTTCAAGAGTATTCACAGGTGATCCATGAAATGGGGCGCTCAAGTTCCTGTGAGAGGAATGGGTGGCACACAAGTATTTCTGACTTGGGGATGTCGGGTGCTTTAGGCGCACAAGTTTTATGGTTTTCAAACACTAAAAGGACTTAAGTCTAATGATCCTCCATTAAATCCTCTGCTCAAGGTGTTGAAGAACTATCTTGAATGTTTTGGAAGACTGGGGAGAAGTAAAAGGGCAACCAGAGTAGCAATTGGGCTTCAAGGAAATTCTTCCTTTACAAATGGGGGCCCCAAGGGTCTATTTATAGGCAAATAAGTGACCTTGGGATAAATGAGTTGGTATCCCAAGTGACTTGCATGCCATATAGGAGCGCACAAGTAGGCTGCGCAACATATTTGGGCGCATAAGTAGGCTACGTGCAACTGGTGTTTTGGATTGAATAAGTCTACACCTTTAGGAATTAGACAAAATTATCATTCCAATCAGCTTCATCTTGGTGGAGCACAAGTGTTTGTGCCCAGGTACCTTAGGAGACTCTTTAGGGACTTAGCAAAATATTTGCTCCATACTGTAGGGGCTGCGCCCCGCACCCCTTCTTCGGTTCAGTGCCGACCTGTAGTCCCAGCCCTTCTAGTCAGTGTCTTTGCTACCATCACTGACCCCCATGAAAAATGCAGGGTCACACCATGAACACTTCTAGCCCAATTGAGGACATTTTGGGGAGAAGTTCATAGAACACATTTCATGGTGTCTACAGAATCCCCCCTTATAATTTGATTCATTCGTAATGAAAATAACATTGTTCTATGGTGAAAGTAGGGCACTTTGATGCATTCCAACATCATTTGGTTAGATTTGGTGCTACATCAAGTTTGGAAGTGTGATATATTTTTTTCCTATGCCATGGGGCCTAGCAAGCATAGTTTGATTTTTTTCTAGGGTAATATAGAAAACCCCACAAACATTATATCTTTTTACTTTTCATTGGTCAGTATTACCTAAACCAGACAAAATGAACATTTAGTGAGCTGGGACTTGACATTTGTTTAGAGTTCCCTTTGTAGGTTCTCAATCTAATGAGTACCAAGGCTTTTTTTATTTGGAAGATTAGAGTCATGCATTTTGGACTATGATGGACTAATATTTAAGGTCGAATAGCTTTGACCATAAATTTTGAAATTAGATTCCAGACAACACTCTATGGCTAAGAATTTCTTTAACATTCTTTAAATACTTCCAAGGGGAATCTTGAGACTTGATTTTTATAGTCACCAAATCCTAAACCTATATCAACATAATGGGTGTCTCTTAAAAGAACGAAGTTACCATTACTTACCAAACCCGTTATTGGGGATGTATTATGTATATCTAACTAGGGAACATAATGCATATCCAAATAGTGGCATCTTTTGAATGAAAGACCTATTATGTGGGAAACATATGGAAGGCCACCGAAGGGAACATACTACATAGTCAGGAAAAAAGAGTTCTTTGAAGTTTAACATTTTCCTGTTCATAGATATGGGAAAAATAAGATCTGGATGACTCAAGACCATAGTAGGTGGTTTTTCTAAGGAAATGAATTTTAAGAATGAAAACAGGATATTTTAGATCAACATAAGCCATGAATAGGAAAACCATCTCTATATAATTTTGGTGTATGAGTAATGGTTACAATTTATCAGAAAGGGGAATTTATAACATCATACTGTGTAGTTTTAAGTCATGCAGTAAGGTCGTTGTACTGTGCTGTTTAATGTCTTGCTGTGAGGACGTTGTACTGTACTGTTTAAAGTCTTACAGTGAGGACATTATATTGTGTAGTTTAATGTTTTGTAGTGAAGATGTTGTACTGTGTAGTTTAATGTCTTGTAGTGGGGACGTTTTGTGGCTTCAATTTAAGGTCTTTAGTTTGACCAAAGGTATGAGAAGACTCTCCAAAATTTATTGATATTTTGTTTGGAAACATACTATCATATTCAGGTGTGGAAAGGAAAATTGTAAACTATGATTTGGGAATTTCTAAAACCGAGGAATGATATGGGAAAGAGGGATAAAAGCAATAGAGGATGTCTTTTCCATGAACAAAGTTACCATTACTTGACAAACCCGTTAGGGGGGATGTATTATGCCGAGCCAATTAGGGCATATGCTGTATAGCCAAATAGTGGCATCTTTTGACTAACATGCCTGTTATGTGGGAAACTTATGCAAGGCCTCTTAAGGGCACCTGTTGCATAGCCAGACAAACAATCTCTTAGAGGTTTAACATTCTATTGCCAAAAGTCAAAGAAAGTTTATGAAGATTAAGATTTTCCTAAGCATAGAGTTCTGTTTATGGAGAATGGTACCTGAATATGGAAAGGGTATTTCCATACAAGATGTCCAAAGAATTGGTGGAATGGACTTTTACGAAGGTCGAACCCAAATGTAAGTGATATAGTGTCTGTATTTTTAGTTCATACAACTAAGACCAGAAATGGAAACAATATATAATATGTGGCTATGTGATTTCATGGTTATTTCATAGTGCATCAAACACAAAGTGAGGGAATTGTTTAAACCATGGTCTTGATGATTTTCAGATTGTGAGAAAGATAATTGGACAAGTATACTAGAATGACTATTTTAAAATAAAAATTCTTGTATATTGTCATCAAAGATTAATGGGGACAAAGATACTATAACCAACAATGAAGTTACCATTATTTGATAAACCCGTTATGGGGGTTGTATTATGCAAATCCAACTAGGGCATATGCTGCATATCCAAATAGTGGAATATTTTAACTGACATGCTTGTTACGTGAGAAACTTATGCAATGCCTCCTAAGGGCATGTTTTGCATAGTCAGGCAAAAGAGCTCTTAGGTATCATAAACTTTGTCACCAGAAACTGTAAAAAAGATTTTGAGGATCTGAAAATATTCAAGATAAAGAGTTTGAAATATGGAAGGGGGTTATTCCAAATGCATATGAGAAATATTTGAACCAATATTGGACATGAGTTTGATGTCCTATACATATATCTGACTCATATGTAAAATGGAGACTTTCTCTGTTTCCTATGAATGAATATTATGATGTGCAGTTTAAAGTCATGCAACAAGGACATTATACTGTGCAGTTTTAAGTCATGCAGTGAAGACATTATACTATGCAGTTTTAAGTCATGGAGTGAAGACATTAATAATTCAATAATAAAATGATACACCTTATTTCTATAAATAATCCATTTACCCAATTCCTAATCCCATGTGAGTTATGTTCGGTGTGAGAAACAAGAAGCAGAAAAGGTTTCTTTTACAGTGCAAAGGTCACGCAATTGTAGAATAGGGATGCTATATTTCCATGCAGTTTAATGTCATGTGGTAAGGACAAAGATGAACCGATGAGAAAGGAAAATAAATATTGTAACTAGGTTAAGGGATAACACCCATATGTCACTATATGTTGTGTTGGGGAAAAGATCAAGTCATACATAATTCATAAAACATTTCCTATGAAGATTTGATTCTTATACAAGAAATAAAGGGGGTTTTTTATCGTGGATGGGCCTAAGATTGGAGATATAAGTGTCTCTACGTATCTAAAAATAGATTATATTCAAGCCATACACAGTTCTTTAAACCATCATTCCACATGCTTATCGAGTTTGACATGACGAATGGGGGCTTTTGACACATTCTGAGAGAACGGTAAATCTTAAGTCATAAAATGGAATAATGAACAAATCATATGTCTTAAGGAAAAACTCTATATAGATTTGATTCATATATAGGAGGAGTAAAGAAAATAAGTAGATTTTGTGATTGTGGCTGGGCCCAAAATTAGGGATTTAGGCGTCTCTACGTATCTCATTGAAAATGAGAATCAAGCCATACATAGTTCTTGAAACATGGTCTCTATGCATATATGACTCAATCATTGGAAATAAAGGGACCCATGTACTAATAAGAAGTAATTATGATGGCAATGATGTTAGTTTATGGAAGATTCTAATGTCAAATAGAGAGAATGTTAGTGGTACAAATGTTTTCATGAAGTTTAATATCACGCGACAAGAACAAATATGCTACGCATTTTAACGTCATACAACATGGACACTGACAATTGTTATGTAGTTTAATGTCTTGCAACTAAAACATGGGGGTTGTGCAGTTTTATGTCTTTTAGAAAGGACATTGCACTGTGCAATTTAAAGTCTTGAAGTGAGGACTAATGAGGTTGTTATGTGGTTTAATGTCTTAAAACTATGACGTGGGGGATGTATAGTTTAATGTCTTGTAGCAAGGACATTGCACTATAAAGTTTAATGTCTTACAGTGAGGACTAATGTGGTTGTTATGCATTTTAATGTCTTACAACTTGGACATGGGGGTTATGTATTTTTATGTCTTGCAACATGGACATTGCACCGTGTATTTTAATGTCTTGCAGTGAGGACTAATGTGGTTGTTATGTAGTTTAATGTCTCTCAATTAGGTCATGGGGGCTGTGCAGTTTTACATCTCGAAGTAAGGACATTGCACTGTGCAGTTTAATTTCTTGTAGTGAGGACTAATGTGTTTGTTATGTAGTTTAATGTCTTACAAACATGACATTGGGGTTGTGCAGTTTTATGTCTTGCAACAAGGACATTGCACTGTGCAGTTTAAAATCTTTCAGTGAGGACTAATGTGGTTGTTATGCAGTTAAATGGCTTACAACTAGGACATGGGGGCTGTGCAGTTTTAAGTCTTGCAGTAAGGACATTACATTGTGTAGTTTAAAGTCTTGCAGTGAGAACTAATGTGGTTGTTATGCAGTTTATTATCATAAAAATGGGACATGGGGGTGGTGCAGTTTTAAGTCTGGCAGCATGTACATTACACTATGCCGTTTAAAGTATTACAGTGAGGACTAATGTGGTTGTTATGCAGTTTAATGTCTTACAACTTGGACATGGGGGCTGGGAAGTTTTAAGTCTTGCAGCAAGGACATTTCACTGTCCAGTTTAATGTCTTTTAGTGAGGACTATTGTGGTTGTTATTTAGTTTAATGTCTTGCAACTTGGACATGGGGGTTGTGCTATTTTAAGTCTTGCAGCAAGGACATTGAACTGTGCAGTTTAAAGTCTTCCAATGAGGACTAATGTACACAACTATAAAAAGTATTTCTTAAAAAATCTCACATTGGTTGGAGTGGTGATAAGCTCACAATCCATTGAGATTAAGACATTGGATCCATTATAATAGACCCTTTGTATGGAATAAGGTCCTTCCCACAATGGCTCAAGTTTTGGTGGTTTCATTCCCAGTATCATTGGATTTATAAGGACCAATACCAATTCTCCTTGAAGGATGGAATGAAGGCAAACTTTCTTATTAAAATATAACACTATTCTATTTATATAGACTTCTAGATGATGCAATGCATCCAATATTTTCTCATCTAATCTTTCCAACTCATTGAACCATTTCTGAGACCTTTCATCTGTAGACAACTGATCACAAATTGCAACTATAAGTGAAGTCAATTGTATTTCAATTGGAAAAACTACTTCGGTTCCATATACCAATGACTAAGGAGTTGCTTGGGTAGCAGTATAGGTAGTTTTCTGATAAGCCCATAAATAATTCAAAAGTTTATCAGGGAATGATTTCTTATCTTTATCCACCATCTTCAAGAGTATATTTTATAGGGTCTTATTGAAGGCCTCTATCTCTCCATTGGCCACCGCATGATAGCAAGATGAATGGTTGGACTTGAAATTATGTTCCTCGTACAACTTTTTTACATCAGCAAAACACAAATTGGTGCCATTGTCCATCAAAATAGTATGAGGGACACCAAATCTGGTGATGATATTAGTTTTTACAAAACTAACAATTCTTTTATCTCCAAATTCCTTGAGTGGTATTTCCTCAGCCCATTTAGAGAAGAAGTTTGTAGTAGTGAGAATATACTTGAACTGTTTAGCTATGACTGGGGGATAAGGCCCTACTACATCCATTTCCCACATGGAAAATGGCTAGGAGTATTTATCTATATGTTTCAACTTTGGGGGATGATGAATGAAGTTGGAATGAACTTGGATAGGATGACATTTTTTAGTGAAATATGTTCAATCCTACGTCATTGAAGGCCAAAAGTATCCATGTCTTCAGTTCTAATTAGAAAGTCTATGCCTAAAATGGTGGGTACCACAAGCTCTTGAATGTACTTCTTTCTGGACAATTGTGGTCTATTATCCATCAATACAAATAAAGAGAATTCCATCAAAGCCTCGCTTGTAAATGATCTTTTGGTGGTCGGTACTATCATAAAGAGTAAAATTGGCTGCCCATCAATGGATCTGTTCTTTCTCATCCCTATCTGGTGGAAGTACCCCATTTTGAATACATTCCATGATGGATGTTATCCATACCATGGTATGACCAATTGGTTCAGAAATAGGGGAAATTGGATTAATTTCCTCCATTCAGGTTTGAACAAAAGTTGAGACCACAGAGAAATGGGTTATGTTATTAACCATTTCATCTCGATTTGGATCTTCCAAGGCTGTAGCTACATTATCTAGTGCATCTACTTGGGAATTTTGTGATCACGGGACATAAGACAATGTTGGATCAGAGGGAAATTCAGCCATTAACCTTCTGATGTAATCACACAAAGGAATAATTTATTCTTTTCTGATAGAATATTACCCATTGATTTTCTTGTTTATCAATTCTAAATCACCTTTTACCTTTAAAAGAACCATTTGCACTAGAAGGTCCAATTCAAAACCTGTGATGAGAGCTTGATATTCTGCTTCATTATTGGTACCACCTTCTGACAACAGGAAGGAATAAGGAAATACCACCTTTTTTGGGGAAATAAAGACTATTCCTAATCCAACCTTGTTGGGTTTAGGATTTTGAATTCACTTTTTTGTTGGACTTCTGGAAGCGCCATCAAAATACATTTCACATGTTTGGGAATTATCTTGAATAAAGAACACCTCTTCATCAGGAAGATCAGTATTAAACGATGTATCTTCCGCAGATGGATGCTCAGCAAGAAAATCCGCTAGATCTTGTCCTTTATTGCCTTTTGAGGAACAAAATAGATATCAAATTGTTGAAAAATAACCGGCCACCATGCCAGACATCCTGTAAGCATAGGATGAGTGAGGATAAATTTGAGTGGATTATTACGAGACACAAATTGGACCTCATGATGTTGCGGGTAGTGCTTCAATTTCTGAACTACAAAAATTAAGCCATACAACACTTTTCAATACTTGAATATCGAGTTTCCGCATCAATCATAGTTCGACTAAGATAATAAAGGTTGTTTTCATTCCCCGCATCATTCTTTTGGGTGAGGAAGGAACCTAGTGATCGCACTAAAGCTGTCATGTAGAGAATAAGTGGTCTTCCTTCAACAGGTGGCATTAATACTGGTGGACTCAATAGGTATTTCTTGAGGGTATCAAATGCTTCTTAGAAATATTCATTCCATTTTTAGGTAACTCCATTCTTCATTAATCTGGTGATGGGAAAACACTTGCTTTCCAAATTGGCGATGAAGCGCCGAATATAGGAAAAGAGTCCTTGGAGTCCTCTTAAATATTTAAAATTTTGAGGAGGTGACATAGAAAGGATTGATTTTGTTTTCTTAGGATCAACTTCGATACTAAGATGGCATACGAAGAAGCCATTAAATTTCCCTAAGGTTACCCCGAAAGCACATTTAAAGGGGTTCATCTTCAAACTGTGTTGCCAAAGTTTATTGAATATGGTTTCCAAATCAGCCAAGTGATTAGACCATTGTCTGGATTTTACCACAAAATGATCTATATAACATTCAAAAAATATACCTATTAAGTGTTTAAAGACATGGTACATGGAACATTGGTATGTTTCATCTCCATTCTTCAAGCCAAGGGCATTACCCAATAGAAAAACACACCTTAAGGGGTTCTAAAGGCTGTAGCTTCTTCATAAAGGGCCATTCAGATTTGATTATACTTAGAGTATCCATCCATGAAAGAAAAAGCTTCATATCCAGACATTTCATTAATTAGAATTTCTGTGATTGGGAATAGAAAATCATTTTTAGGACAATTCTGGTTAAGATCTATGAAATCAATGAAGACTCTAATTTTCCCATTCTTTATTTTCACTAGGACAATATTGGGCATCCATTAGGGACACTAAACTTCCCTAAAAAATTTAGCCTTTATAAGCTTATCAACTTCTGCTTCAATTTTAGAGGCATGAGTTGGGTGTGTTCTCATTGCTGCTTTCTTAAATCCACGATGTTCTTCTGGAAAACCCAAATTATGGGTGGCTACATCAGGATTATGACCTTGAATTTCTGTATAATTCTAAGAAAATATATCCCAATGTTGCTTCAGAAAGGAAGTATACACCCATTGTTCTTCATAGGTCATGACCGCACTAATTAGAGTGCGGTGTGGATCTTCTTCTATACCCAGATTTATTTCTCTGAGTTCATCCCTGGTGGTATAAATACCTTTTTCAAATGTTGTAGGATCATCCCCAAGATCTTCCTCTTCTTCTTTATTATGTATTACATATTCTTTTTCAACTTTCATTTTAAGTGATGATGAAAAAATTCTAGTGTTATGGTTGAAATAAGTAATTGATCATCCTGAAGAAAAGGATAACAAATCTAATCCTATTGATGATTAAGGGTATTATTGTGGTAATAAAGAGGGTTTGAAGGATTGATAATCAACATATTTGTCTTACTTTAGCATTAACACTATCTATTCTACTTTGGTTGATGAAGTAGAGGCATGTTGTAGTACAGGGTATGAGATGAAAACATCACCATTTAGGATTCCATCATTTCTTGGTGTATCAATAATTTCTCCCATGTTATCTGGCTCATTTTCCACAATTGACATTATGGAAGTTATTGGAAAAGTATATAGATTTGGTTTTACCATTTTAATTTGATTGATGGGTAACACATAATCTATAATCAAATGTATGAATGGATTTACTGGGATCTTTTCTAGTCCATTTGGAGCATTAACTCTGGTTATCTCATTTGTCATTGGCTTCGTTACTTTTGTGTGATAAAAATCTGCCTCAATGTAATGAGATTCACATGTTTAAAATGGATCATTGTCACCATAAAATGTTTCTATTTGACCGTTGAAACTTTATTTCAGACATTGGTGGTATGATGAAGGTATGGCTGCATGTTGATGCAACCAAGGCCTTCCAAGTAGAATATTGAAGGCTGTGTCCTGATGAACAACCATGAAATATGAATTAGACATAAGATCTCTAAACTGAGTGTTGAGTGTAATCTCTCCCATAGGTTCATGTTCATTATTGTCATATCCTTGCATCATTAATTTCAAAGGAGATAAGTCAGATTTAGTTAGGCCTAGTTGATGAAGTGTACGAACATGAATGAGGTTGACCCCAAAGACATTATCAATGAAGGCTCTTTGGATATCTATGTAATTGACCTTTCTAGACAAATAAAGAGGTCTGATATGCTCATTCATAACATCATTTCACCCTCATCTATAAAAGATATGACTGCATGGAATTCTGCTGAATCATTATCTATATGGTAAACCTTAGCGGCAACAACTAGAGTTTCTAACTCTTGAGGACTTGACCAGGCCTCAATGAGTGCCTATCTAAGATCTTTTGACAAATTCAAAGCATCCATAATTTACAACTAGGATAGTACATGGGAAAATTGTTTCAAGACATCATTTTTTTGGTCCAATTTTCCGCATTTCCCAGCATGGAGAAGTGTTTTGGAGGTGCTTTTGAAGTTGATGATTCGGTTGTAGATGTACTCTGTGTCAGAGGAGAAGCTGGAAATATAGCTGGCTTTGGTAAATTAGATTGACTAGGTCTATTAATTTTCTGAGAAGATGATGGTGTGACTTCTAATTAGTCATCCAAAAACAATTGCGTCAGAACCAAACATGAGTTTCATGGAAGAAAATCCTAGTTATTATTGAGCCCACTGAAGTGCCCTTCCATGAGTTTTTTCCATATATATGGTTCGAGCAGGGGTAGAGTTAAAATGGCGGTTTCAAAAATTCCCACTTCATCCCCTATATCCTTGACCTTGGCCCCTTCCTCTTGTTCCCCAATTAGGTACAAGGAATTCTGTCTCACTATAATCAGAACCACCATTGGCATAAAGATCCGTTAAATGGATAGCATTAACAGAACCAAAGATCAATTCTTCCTTTGATGACGATTCTTCTTGACAGGTTAATTCTGATTGTACTATTTGGAGGGGTGGTGCTCGTTCTTCTGAAAAAGATGGTATAAAATCTTCCAGGTTCAATGACCTCTTTGGCCTTGTCATGAGCTCATCTTCTTCTGAATTCTCTTTGTCTTTATGATCAATTCTCTTCTTTAAGGAATGACCTTTTGATGAAGATGGTTTTGCTATGGTAGGAGTGGTAGAAGACACAATCATTTGTTTCAACTATGTTCATAAAATGGCATGAGTCTGGTTGATCATTTTCCTGATCATCCAATCATAATATTTTTGCACATTTTTACTTGTGACCTCTTTCCATTCTCCCTCTTCCTCTAGATCAGTAGAAGTGACACATGCTACATGAGATGATGAACTTTTCATTTTCACTTGTCTATAGTCTACCATATTTTTCAGAAGGTCTTTAAAAACAAATCACTCCTAAATTGGGTGTCCCAAGATCTGATGAAAGAGACAATAATTTGGAAGATCTTGATCTTCGTCTTTATTTGGCTTCTATGGCCTTGGGAACTGAACCAAATTGTTTTCTAAGGCTGAGATGAAGTAACCAAGAACTTGTTCTTTTCTAAGAGAATAAACTTTATTCTTTAATTCCTAAAACTGTTTCCGCGTTTGATCTCTTTGATCATCTTGACGAGGGAGTCATTACTGTTGATGCTCAGGAGGCGGAGCCCTTCAGTATGATGAGGGTCTTGAAGTAGATGCAAGTACACGTTCCTATTAGAGGGTGAATATAACAGCTTCTACCTTTCCTATCATCCTCCCTAGAGCTGATGGAATTACATGAGTTTTACCCTTAGTTTCAATAATAGAGTCTTTAATCAGTTGAGCGATTAAATTAAGGTCTTGGAACCCTCAATTGTATTTCACAGGGATCAATGATGGGCATAATTCATCACATAGATTTTCAACACAGATTGACAACAATTCTTCTTGAGGGAGTGGTAGACATAAAGAATATGTTAATCCTTTCCATCATGCAATGAAATCTGAAACTCTTTCATTATCCCTTTTTTTACAATTGGTAATATAAAAACTATCATCCGTGGTAGAATTGATCTAAATTTGAGAAGGAATTTCTGATGGAGATCTTCCCATATAGTAATTGATCTAGATTTCAAACTTGTATACCAGACAATAGATGGTCCTTGTAACGACTGCACAAAACACCTAAGATTAACTGCTTCTTGTTATTGAGAAGTTCCCATCATGGGATCACAGTGAGAAAAAAAATGTGTAAAGTGTTGTTTCGGATCTCCCAAACCATTAAATATTGGGAAATTGGTATTCACAAAATTTGGTGGGGGAGGAATTACATCCACCCATTCAGGGTAAGCTCTCTTTTCCATATGAACTAGTGCATGTCATTCCCCCATAGCTTCCAATCAAGCCATTAATGCCTCAATTGTCTTCATAAGAATTTGGGGAATATCCGAATGAGCTGGAACTTATGTAGGTATAAAAACTAGAGCTTGAACTCGTGCAATGACCGGTTAAACCAATGATGGTCGTGCTGATATCTGCCTTGGATAACCCATAGAAATAGGCCTATCAGGATGTATATGGTCCTTCCTAGATTGTGTACCCAATGGAGGGAATTCATTATCAGCATCTGTAGTAACTACAAATCCTCTTTGCTAAGGATCTCATACAGGATTTGAAAGTTAAGGAATTTCTTAGGGAGTACATCTAGTAGAAATACTGTTTCGATGTAACTCTGTGTTGATTCTTTTAAACGCCTTTATTTTCCCTTCTTTCTATGAAAATATCTCTTCAAGTGAAAGAGATTGACCTTCTCCAGTGGAAAAGTGAGATGCAATCTGACTTTTTTCCTTTCCCCTTGTTATATGCCTTTTGGAGTGGGGGAGATGGTTATTTGAAGGAATACCTAGATTCAAGGTAAGCCTCGGGTTTCAGGTACACACATCTTTTTTGTTTCCCTTGGTGTGTATCAAATTATGGACAAGAACTTCATCTTCTGATTCCCCTGAACTAGACTTATTTTCTGGAGGATCTTCAGCAACGGTGTCAATAAAATTCAGTAACGCATAATGCATTGATGGCATTCTATCATTGTTCATGATAAATCACTTCCCTTTGGGCCTGATTCTGATAAGAACTAGTTGAGGCCTGTTCTTGAGTGTAAATTTGATTACAAAAAAAACCTATTGATAGTGGCCGATCGTGGGCAATAACATTACATGTGATCACTGTTGGCGGACTTTGCTGATTTTGGAGTACAGTTAAATGCAAATCTCCCAATGAACCCAATCCTCTAATATGAATACTAGATGGGGAATCTGAAATTAACTAGTGTAGCCTCTTTAGAGCATTGAGATGTGCACACTGAAGGGTTATCTACTATTTTCAACCTTTGGATGTTGGGAAACTGAGAGAGATGCCAAGTCAATTTGGCACTGTAATCCTTCTATCACCTTTATAGTATTTTAAAATTCATCATATGGTAAAACTTTGATTTTCAAATGACTAAGAGTTTTCCATAATTTGAGGCAATTATCATGAATGAAATATTCTATCATAAATTCTAGAATGTTATACTGAGAATTTTACAATGGAAAAAACATGACTGGTAGTTCTCTTTTAGCTAATTGTTTCCTCATGTTCAACACATGTTCATAATCTTTTACTAGAGATTTCTCCACTTGATCTGACTAGAGTGGATGCTCTATATTTGAAGACAAATGTCCTAAAGGAGGTTCGGAGAATGATCATTCCCTTAAGATGTCTTCTGGTTGAGAAAGTGTTTCACCCGTAAATAACAAGGCATTGGACATGACTGGATTTGTATTTTCTAGTGCCTCAAGATAGGAGGGCTTTCTCATCTCTACATTGTCAGTTATGGTATTATCTTTATAATGTGAAATAAAACTACTGAGAGGACTTTCTTAGTGGATGCCACCATGGGGAGGATCACCATGATGGATTACAGTAAGGGATAAATCTTTTGCTCCATGTTCTTCTGGCCACACAAAGGGTTTCCGTGGCTCTCATCCGGAGATAGGCACTCAGGATTGACTGAAATTTCATGAAGAAAGCCTTCATGATGAAGTGACTGATGAGGAACTTCAGAATTGAAACTTTCACTCCCATAATTTGGTAATGAGAGGATAAGATCATTAGCAGAAACATATAATTGTCTGAGGGCTTCAAAAACTCCAGAATTAAGAGGAGCCACATTGCAGCTTAACTCTTGATTTTCCAACAATGTTTGGAAAGACTTTTTATTAGATGTTCTCTAATACTTAGTTGGGGACACTTTCTGGGAAAATTGATTATCTTGGGAAAGTGTATGTGCCTACCCTAGAGTGGTTACTAGAATGGACCGATTATATCTAATTGGAAAGGGTGTATGTTCCCAATCTCGTTATCCATATGATATTGGAGAGTATGCCCCATGACCCTCCTGGACCGGAGCAGAGGTGTGTATCTATTCCAGAATGGAATGCCTATGTTTCATCCCATGTGTAGGGATATATTTAAGTGTATATTCCCATGATATTGTTGAAGTAGTTAAAATATCCTGAAATGTTCCCAGGATATGGGTAGAGATTTGTGTCTACCCTTTCACCATTGATAGAATATGGTTGGTGACTTCAGCGACCGGAACAAGAATATACATCCAACCTGTATCGAGAGAAGGTGTATGTGCCACCTCCAGTCCTCCTTTTTCTGTAAATGGGTATTTACAGTACTCATGCATGGGTGCAGAGAGTTGGGTCTGCCCCAAATTTGTCGTCAGAGCTTTCCGAATGACTTCTTCGGGTGCTACCAAATGATACTATTGGTAGGATTGATGCACATTGGTAGTTTTATGTGCCTGTTGGCTATCTCCCATCAAGTATGGTTGACAGACTACCTTCAATATTGGCAGATGTGACTGTTGACAGAATTGGTGATCGTAAATAGGTGTATGTTCCTGTTTACTAGTTGCTACTACATTAGATTAGAGAACTTCTTTAAATGCAGTCAGACGAGCCTGATGACTGGCTGATAACTTATAAGCGGGTGTATGGGCCTATTCACAGTACTCTATCGGGTTTATCTAGTGGTATTGATGGGTTACTGTTAGACCAGTCTGATGAGCAGCAAAATTAAGACGGATGAGGGTATGCACCCACTCATTGTTTTCCACCAAGTTAAATTGATGGTGTAACGCCCTGACCCCAGAATCCTAGAGTCAGTGCATTATTACGTATCATTAGCATGATCAAAAAAGATCAAGTCTATAAATACTGATTATTTTAGTAGCCTTGGAAGTACTAGATACAATCATAAAGTTTACATTACATCATAAAGTGGAAAACTACAACAACATTGTTTCCATATAAAACACTAATATACCCTCAAACTATCCCTACAGTTCAGTCATAAAATACTTCTTCACATCCTGGAGAAAATAAAACATAGAAAGGGGTGATCTCAGATGCTCATAAAGGATAATAATAAAGCAAAAAATTTCATAAATAAGCATAAACATTTAAGAAAATGTATAAGACTAAAACAAAAGCCTTTTAAACTTGAAATTTATCATAATATGGAAAAGATAAAGTCAAATAATTCCATTTACTTATTCACATGGATATTCTACTAGAATAATAATCACATACGATATCAATAGCCACTTTCATAATGATGGAATGCATAATACCAGACTTCATAACCACATAGTCAAGGCCTTGTGCCAAGACTACAAATATGATTTTGTCAAGTCCTTGTGCCATGACACTAGTTTGTCTCATGAGACCTACCGATGCATCGAGGAGCTATAGTGAGCTCCACCCGTCACTTACTAAGTCCAATGAATTTCTCATATGAAATAGTTTAAAAACAACATAAACATTCGTATTGAAACAATAATACGAAATGTAAATACTTTATCCGTAAACCATGAATAATGTAAAAATAACACATCCACAGTCAAACATATCACAAAACCTTCAATATAATATGGAAGTTTTTTTATCATAATAAATCAACATCAGATAATCTTAAAATCCATCAAAGGATGTTGACATAGATGAAATCAAAACCTTTTTTAGAGAAATCTCTCTTTCTATTTTGAAATCATTTATGAAAAAATTTATTTTGAAAATATTCTTATAAGCTTATAAGGGGAGCTTCTACGATGTTATAACAGTGGAAAATAGCTACACCCACCGTATAAGTTAAAAAACATTCTTACCATAAATTTGTCGAAAAGGTCAAAAAGTACCTTGTTTGGAAAATGACAGAAAGATTCCTTTCAAACCATTTTCTAAAAAGTCCATTAATGGTATAAATGAATTTAACCCATAGTCTAGTAAATAGTAAAATTTTTTTTGAATACATTTTTAAGAAATATGGATTTGGATGATAAAGAGGTCCCAATAGATACTTATATAAAAACAACCTCGTATAATAAATAGATTGTGAAATTAACCCTTACCTTGTACTTTCCTTGGTTGAGGGTAGGTTAACCACCTATATAATGGTGAAATAATTTTTATTAAATTATACAAGAATCATATACATCAATATGATATCATATATGATCTTTTAATATTTCTTTGATAATACACTACTAAAAATTTGGGTTATATCCACAAACCTATAACCACGGTTTTATAGGTCCGTGGCTATAGCTTTTTTATTTCCATGGTTAAATTCCATCTCTGTGGCTAAATCAATAATACACCGTGAGCGTCTTGTTTTTCCAAGCTCTATCGGGCTCCTCCTCCTCCCCCGATCTACAACCCTCCTCCTCCTCCCCTGATTTGCACCCCTATCACCACACAACCCTCCTCCCCGACGACGTATCCTCCTCCCCACAGCCATCCTCTCCTTCCCCGATTCACAGCCCTATCACCGCACATCCCTCCTCCCCGACGGTGTCTCCTCCTCCCCACAGCCCTCCTCCTCCTCCCTCGGTTCGCAGCCCTATCACTGCGTAGCCCTCCTCCCCGACGACGTATCCTCCTCTCGACGATCTCCCCGACGATCTCACCATGCATAACTCTCTCACAGCGGCTCCCTCCTCCCCGACAAACTCTCCCACAGCGGTGCCCTCCTCCCTGATGACCTCTTCTCAGCGGTCTCACCATTTTCAGGTAGAAGCATATTGCTCTTCATGCAATTGATTTCAGGTGTTAGGGTGGAGTTTGGAGTATAATGGCTATGTATTGGGTATGGTTTGGATTTGTCTTTGGAGGTTTGGGTTTGTGGTAATCCCACAAGTTGGTGGTTCTTGTTGGGGTTTTTCATGATGTTTTGATGTAAAAATCTCGATATAGGAAATTTTGGTGATTTATGGGTGATTTGATTGTGTATTTTTATTAGGAAGTTTCTTGTTATATTAGTTAAGGGGGTGGAGGGTTTCTTATTATCAAGGGTGAATGTGTGGGGTTAGGTTTTTATGATTGGCATGTAGGAGAGTAACCCTTATATTATTATGATAAACCTTAGGGTTTGGTGTTTTGGAAATGATATTTTGTTATGAAGTAAGGATTAAAGGTAGTTTCATGATTTTGTGGTAATAATGCATGCTTAGGATTGTGGCGCGACAGGTTTCTAATTAGTAATGTTGTTATTATGAGATGATGTTGAGTCAAAATTCATCAACAACGCATCTAATTAGGATGATATTGTGTTCTTATGGGAAATATGCTCAAGTGGTTGTTTCCCTCATATTATGTTACAACTACTTTGATCCATTGACCAAGGCCTTCGAAAAGGAAAAGCAATGGTTTTCTAAGTTATCCATGAGTTCTAGGAGCAACAGTATCTAATTTTCAATAGTGACATGGGATCGCAGGATGTTTAGAATATGTTGAAGAAAGTTTAGTTCCTATTTGAAAGGATTGGAACTCTAGAGGATATATGGGTGAAACTAGAAGTTTCTAAATTCAAAGGAGATGAATCATAATGGATAAATACATTTGATCATAAAATAAGGAATGAGGAGGTTTTATGGATCGAGTTTTATTCCCTCTTCTATGAGAGGCTATGGAATATTTACAGAATAAGAGCATGTTTTTGGGATTCATGAAGCTATATCATTATGGGAATCAGTAATGGAGTATTCCACTAAATTTGAAAGGTTTATTCATTTCATTCCATCCTTAAAATGAAATTTATTCATAAATGAATTCTAGTTTTTAAATGGTCTTATGTACTCCTTATGGGCATGAGTAGCTTCCTTTTATCTGGACACCTACTAGGAGATATTCAAGAAATACTGAGCTATCTATATAGATACATCCATTGCATAGGAAGGTGCATAGAGAAGGATGGAAACCTGGTAGGAATGAATGTGGGTTGGTGAGCCTCAGTATGAGGGTGGCAGAGTAAATTGAATGAGTAATATCTCAGCTCAATATTAGAAAAATAAATGAACTGTGGTCTATTTCTCATGTATCAATAATGTGCGTGCATTCCCTTAGTATTGGGATGGGAAAAATATGTTTCATTTATGTGTCAAGATGTAGGTTTCTATATTATTTTATTGGGATAAGCCATCCTAGGTGAAGTGAATTTTAGTACCATACTTAATAAGGTATTCCTAAAGTTATTATTTTTTTCTATAATTTGGATTTCTCTATTTAATATCTTTTAATGTATTATTTTTGTTGGATATAATGTGTGTTTGAAAGATGATAGTTGTTAAATGAAGAAATTTTGTTGAGATTATTGGGATAGGATCTTCTATAGTGATTACAATTTGATATGAGGCACTAGACATGTGTAAGTAGGATTGATGATGGTATCGATAATACTATAGTGGGGAGATTCATACTTGTCCTTTTTGAGTGAAATCCATATCAAGGGATGGTGATCATTATCAAGGTTATGAAATGTATGAACTTAGATAGTAAATGGATGAATTTAGTGTCTGGAGATGGATGTTGGATGAACCATATTTGGTTCCAAGACCACACCAAAATTAATGATTTACCTATAGTGGTTGGTATAGTCAGTGTGTTCAGTTAATTATGAGGAGTTTATATTGGTATATATGCTATTTAGAGCTTATGTATTTCTAAGATGTCATTCAGATCAATGTGTTGTGTTAAGTATCAATATTTGATATTGTAGTGGGCTAGTGCTTGATAACTCTAGTGTGGAGTTTGAAAGGGAGCCTAAAAAGGGTACTCTAAAGGCTATTGAAAGTGTGTGTGGAAGGGAAACCAAGTAGTCCAAATTGTTAAGAATTTATGACATAGATTCCATAACAATAATAATTGTTGAAAGATAAAAGGAAAGAACCAATTATCGCATGTTCGGAAATAGTTTCTACAAAGAAGGAATATACAATCAATAAGAAGGAAGATCATGCACCAAAAGATTGTCTAATAATATTAGAAAACTGGTTTGAAAAATACAAGCGGATTGAGTAAGAATAAAAGAAGGAAAATTATCTAATTTATAAAATTGATAAACCTATATAAACTAAGAATAAAAATGAATTCCAGAAGAAGAACATGCTAAAAAATGAGGTTTCAATCTAGAAAATTAAGAAGGATATATGCATGAAGAGTTTTAGGAATTTTATACATTCAAGGAATGGATTTTCTAGGTTAAGAACAATGTCTAATCCCTATTTCTCGCTTTTAAGTGATGATGGAGGTTTACTTTATTCTCATATTTTGGTGATTTTTGATTTTTTAATAGGCAATTGAAGGTGGTGTTTGAAAAATAAAGAGCTTTATTAATGATCATGTTATTTAGTATTGGGATGTACATATCAATTTGAATATTATTTGTTCATTGTTGGTTATGGATTCATGTATCATTTATCATGTACAGTTGATACACTGATCACATATATATATGAAGTTGTTATATCTCATTATTTTCCCACTATTTTCTTATAGGTGGTTTCTTATGATAATACTGGTTCTATCCACCACCATTGAAGACAATGAGTTCAAGATTTGGGTAAGGTTTATTCTGTTTTTATTCTTTGGCCCAATTTTAATTAGGGCTTTTTTTATTTTTGGATTCCTTATATTTTTGTTGTGTGTTTTGGATTTCAATGAGGTGTATTCGATTCGCCGTTGACGAAGGATTACATGTGTATGCATAAGTATGAAAATGCATATATAAGTTCCCCCTTTATACATATTCACTCATGGCAGTATGAATATATATATTGGGGCTAGGTGTGATTATATATAGATATGAAAAATGCATACGCGTGTAAGTGTAAAGGGGTATATGCAAGTATAAACATATATCTAAGGACCCCCTTGTGCATATTTGGCCATGAAAATATGTACATATGGGCTAGGTGTCCTTATATATATATGTTACGTTGCATATGCATGCAAGCGGAAAAAAAGAAGATTTGAGTTGTTGTTATCAAAAGCAAACATGCCTTGAGGTTGAGGTAGGGTCCCTCTCATAGCCTATTTAATTCAAGAATGTTTTCAATTGCATTTAGTTTCCTTATTAATTTGTCATATTTATATTAAATTGAAATTCTTGAATAAGTGTTAGTTAAGAAAATTGTTTCGTTTGATAAATAAGTCATGGTTTTGTAATAAAACCCATCCAACGGAGGTGCGCTGTCTGCAAAAACTCATAGTGGTATACCGTGCTTAACATTATTGCATTGATGTTTTCCTTATACTTGATGTCGTTGTTAGTCATAAATAACACATCATACTTGACCCTTTTTATATCCCTATAGGGGTTTTCCCTCTATTTACTAAAACATTTGTTTGAACCAAGACACTCTTTAAGTGCCGTTAGAATTTTAAGATGGGTCCCATGTTGTGTGACCATGTCACATGGCATGTGATATTTAAATCCAACCAAAATCCCAGTTCCATAGCCCAGGGGTCCCATAGTACCAGTAATGTCAGATTACATGTTATGTAACCTGTGATTTTTCTGATCCCATGGGGTATTCCTCTAGGTATTCCTACACATTGCTAGATCTCCAAACCTCACCGAATTAGGTATATCAGGGGTCATCCAATCCTCTAGTCATCATAGATTAGCATTTATTTCTTTAAATCTTCTGAGAAAACATCCTCTCATCACATCCATATCATCCTATTTTAAACTAAGTGGAAGATTATGCCCCGCGGATGTCACTGGACTGGGCCAACACGCTGCGGTCACGCCGCGGTCACGCTGTGATTTGGACCTGCTCCAGGATGACACCCTGCGGCGGTTTGCAGTGATAGTATTCCATGAGTCTTGTGATCAATGTTGAGAATGACTAATCACAATTTTTTCCGGTGGGGCGACGACCAGAATGTTGCCTCGACTCCTCTCGCTCCCTTTGCTCATGGCCGGAAGATGCTACCCCGCGAATGTCACTAGACCGGGCCAAAATGATGTGGTCATGCCGCGGTCACTCCGCGGTCACGCCGCAGTCACGCCGCGGTCACACCGCGGTCACGCCGCGGTCATGCTGTGGTCACGTTGTGATTTGGCCCTCCTCCCCAATGAACTCTCTCACCGCGACACCCTCCTCCCGACAACCTCTATCACAGCGGCACCCTCCTCCCCGAATACCTCTCTCACCGTGGCACCCTCCTGCTGGCTTCCAATCCACACAGGTATTTTATACCATACTATTTCATCAATGTTCCGATTTTAAGGTTATACTGTGATTTGAATTTCATGTGATGGTTATTTAGATCTCCCTTCCTCTTGTATTTATAGAAGACATGGGTAGAGTATGAGTAGAAATTGAAGGCATATTGGTGTGATGATGTTGAACATATAAGGGAACCATACGCAGTTATAGTGATATAAGAATTATTGATAATAAAATATATGTGTTTCTTGTGTTCATATAGATGGATTCCAGTTCATAGAAATCTTCCAACATAACCATACATAGTAATATGATTACTGGGAATCAAATTTCAACCCTCATTATGATGTGTTCTCTGCCAACAAGGATTTTAAAGGGATTATACCTCATGAACTTAAGAGATATCCCCTATTACACTGAATTTATTTGAATGGATTCAGTATACTGGATGATGTTTACACTCCTTCACATGGTTATAATCTTTCATCTTACTGACTGTCATATCCCCTTGATTTTATTCAAGAAATGATTTCTAAAGACACTCAATTTTTTGTACCACTCCTCCATGGGTTATCCTACATGTTGGTTAACTCCTCTTGAGATCTAGAAGGTTTAAATATTTCCACCAACCAATTGATCAAATTTATTTGAGCACACTCATCTCCTCTTTGAATTCTCTTACAAGTGGTTGGATCTCTAAGTGGGACTTATGACCTAGAGGTAACTTCTCCGATGAATGTGCACGATCTTTTTTAGGTTAGGAAGAGATGATCATAATTCTCTGACAAGTTACTTGTTATATATCTTTATGAGGTAGTATGGACTTCTCATTTCATCATGTATCATCAATCAAAACTTAAAGAGATAATTATCCATTGGTTTCCTAGAAATAATTCCTTCATTTTATCCCATGGAAAAGTAGGGATTGATGTTTGGAATTTTTATTGATTGGGTGGAATACCTCCTCTTTGGGAGATGTATGAATAAAATATTCCAATTAAAGATGTTTGGGATGACACATCACAAGATTTGATATTGGAAAGGGATGTTCTCACCATTGTTAAGGATAAGTTAAGGAAGGATCTGAACCTATAGTCACTTGTTTCTTTTAAGGATTGGATTAATATATTTCTCTACCACAATATGTCTCGACCAACTACTATACACCCTCATCGATGCTCTTCCTAATAGGTTCACAATAGAACAAGATTTTATTGGGCCATACTTGAAGCTAGGGAGTATACCACATGGTGCCAATGACTGAAACTAGAGGTATCAACAAGCCTTCCGCTGGAGGGGTTTATAACCATGTTTTTGAATAGATGGATTTTCCTACATGGGAACACATTATTGGGAATTCAAGTAATCATATTCAAGGCATTGTGTATTAATTTAAATAGTTGAAATTCAGTATAAATGATCAAGAAGACTCCCTTTATAGTTGGTTCTTTTCTTTAAAATAGCCAAGTTAGAAACTCTCCTAAAAAATTCTCTGCTTGACCTATCCATTAACAAGGGTGAAAAAGATTAAAATTTAATCCAACCAATGAAAGTCAAAAAAATAAATCCAAGTTAAAAGGTGAGAAGATATAGCAATGAATCCAAGTCATTGATGAAAGAAATGGGAGAGCAGGGAGAGAAGATCAATAAAACAGGGGGGGATTTTTACTTGAAAGAAAAGAAACAAACAAAAAAATAATAATAAACTATGAGTTTCCTCTCATGCAATGATAGGTTTAAAGTCCCCAACCGGACACCACTAAAAAGCTATCCATAGTCACTTTGGGGTGTAGTTTTTTATCTATAAACCACCATATATGTTTGGTCCATTCATTTTTAGGTGAGAATTTATTTATTTCTTCTTCATGCTATTTATGGATAAAACTAAATCCCTTAACAGCTGCAAAATACCCCTGAATGTACCCTTTAACAATGCTGGAAAGCATGATGTCTAGTTCTGGAATTTTTCAATAACTGATTATTTCCATACACTCTTGAAGATTCCACATTTTTCACCTCTGAGTTTTCAATAACAAATGTGAAAGTGGATGAGTTTTGAAAAAACAATCTAGGAAGAGTGTTTTCAAGTTCAGTTTGAAAAGATTTATTGGCATTTAAAATGAATTTAAAATCCTTTTCCACTTTTATCTCATCTTCAAAAACAAATTCAGCTAACCTGGTTCCCAAATCTGTGGAAAATATATAGTTTTTTATTGAGAAATGACTTAAGAGTTCCATTTAATCTTCCATTAAGACAAAACTTCACAAACATTTTATTATCTACCTCATTTTCAGATTTTGGAGGTGGGTTTGTCTTCCAAAGCAAGACCACTTATCTGAACCTCTTCAAATTCCAGATTTTGATCAATTTTTCCTCCTTGATTTTGTAAATCTTGAATTTTAGTTTGAGTTTCTTGAAATTTTTTATATCTTAAAATCTTTAAGTGTTGGACATTTGATCATTTTTTTCACAAATCTACTTCAACTTCATAGTTCTTTCCTCAAATTCAGAGATTTCAACTTTGATAAGTTCAGAGAATGTGTGTCTTTCACTAATCACCAGCTCTAACAATTTTTCATTCAAAGAATACAAAATGATATTTTATCATTAAAAAGTTGGGAGTTATTCCTATCTTTTATAGCTAGATAAACATAAAATTTCCATAACTTCTCATCATTGTGATACGCATGAAACTATTGAGTGAATTTTTTGAAATCATGTTTCTCATCATCATTTAATCCATAAAAATGGAATGTAACAAGAATCTCATGGAAAAACCATGGTCTAGACATTGAATAATAAATTCATTAAATCTATCTCATGCATCATTAAAGCTCTCCTTGCTACCCTTTAATGAAATTGGTGATCAAGATCCTATGGTGACTATGTCTCTGACTAGTTATTCTATGCATTTTTTAAAAATTTCAAAGATGTTATTAAAAGGAAAAAAGATTCTACAATAGAAAATTCACACATAAAATAGATTTAAATGCAACTGCAGTAGATAGAAACAATTTCTAAAGACAGTTTTAATAATTTTAGGCCCAAAAATAGCAGCTATTTTTTTATATTTTTTTTACCCTAGACACTCAGCACCAAACCTTCCCCGGAAATGATGCCAGATTTTTGATAGCTTGTCATTTGTACTATCAAATACAATTTATATCACATGATCTTACTATATAGTGGCAACTAGGGTTAAACCACAGGGAAGATAGATAAGAGTCTAAGGGTTATTTAAAACATAAACTACTAAAATAGGGAAAGAAAATACTGAAGTAAAAGTGAAAGAGTGTGATAAGAGCGAAAGAATGCTTGTATATATATCTGTGAATAGAATCAAATAACTACATTGGAGTTTAAGAAGAATTAAGAGGACACTTTGAGAGGGAAAGTGCTCCTCGCCCTAGCTAGAAAGTCGATCCAAGACGAAGCTGATTCCAGGTTAATTCTACCTGCCTCCTATCACCCCTTGCTACTTATTTATAATAGCTCCCCCTACCTTAACGTGGTCCCATCCTAGAAAAATACTAACCAAATTATAACAAATAATATTCCTTGACTATAATGATGTTTTTACCCTCGCTCTCCTATAGTCAAGTGTTTATCACTCGCACCACCTTGAAAAGTTGTCTTGTCCTCAAGACTGGGGAAAGGTGTCCTGTATGCAAACGAGTTAGGAGATCTTCCAAATTCTTCTCCATACGCATATGTGTTGATCAGTACCAAACATCATCTAGATACCCATCACTGCTAATGGAAGACTCTGTTGTTGATGTCCTTGAAAAAACATCTTGCACGCACTTGGTGCCAAGCAATCTCCCATATTCATCGTCCTTCATGCTCACAAATATGATGTGGTCCTTCTCTACAGATCTAGAACCCAAATCCCTCATCCATCACAAAATTCCTAAATTCCTGAGTGGTGTATCTCAGTCGTCAACCCAGAACTGAACTGTTGTATCCGACGTAATTGAATCCACCATTGTCACCAAATAAGACAGTGTCAGTGCAACACGCTTCTGTACCTCTAAATCACTAGACATCACAGAATGTACTAAAGGAATTGCAAAGGAGTGAGGTAGTGGAGGTGGCTCTAGGTGATCTTCAGGTTGCACCTGCGGCCCAGAAGAAAATTGATGGTCCAAGAACTTTGCCCAGACATTTGTCTCAAGCTGTGGCATTAGCTCTCGGCGACGTCCTACAACTTCGAAGAATTCTCGAACTGTCATTCCGGAAGTCATCACCAGTTCATGGTCTAGCTGGCATTGTTGGATTGAGATGAGAGTCATTTGAAGCAGATTGAGTTATTGGAGCACCTCATCTCTCGATATTGTCATCATCCTGTGAGAGAAATACTCTCCTCCAAAACAAAAACTCAGAATACCCTGTTTATCTCCCCTTGTTTTTTAAATGGAAACATCGAGCTCCGCACTCACTATTTTTTTGTCCTTCCTAAAAAACAATTCGGGTAGCCACCTGGGGGTGCGCACCCCGTCTAACGAGTTGTGGCCGAGTGTTCCATTGCTGAACACGAGGCGTCTGATTCAAATAAACCTTGGTAGCACGATCTTCTGATGAAGGGAACCAGCATCGCGTTGTGGATAAGTATAGAAATAGATAATAAGAATGTAGATTTAGTAATAACCCAGAAGGACCATATCAATAGGATCATCAAAAGGTTGGGAATGAATAGATGATAAACAGTGACTACCCATATTGCATGCCACTTCAACTTGAACAAGGCATAAGAACTCATAATGGATGAAAAGTGCCAATACATGGAGAAAGTTCCATATTCCCCAGGTGTTGGAATTTTAATGTATACAATGATATTTACTCAATAATGTATTGTGCTTATAGTGGTATTTGTTATCATATTCATGTAAAAGAATGTAAAGGGACATTGGGATGTCATTATATAGAAAACCAACCTATTTGTACATGTCTATTATATAATTTTTAAGATAAATAACATAATCATACATTCAAGGATCTAAATTTTTAGTATCATAGGAAAATTAGGTTCATAAAACACTTGTACATAATAAAAAAACATTATTTAGCAATTGGGAATGGATGGAAGGGGGGGCTGTGCAGGCTAGGGGGCTAGGGGGCTGGGTGGAGGAAGGAAGAGGGGCATGGGGCAGGGGGTAGGGGGCAGGGTGCAGGGTGCAGGGGGGGCTGTGCAGGCTAGGGGGCTAGGTGGAGGGGGGCAGGGGGCAGGGTGCAGGGTGGAGGGATGTAGGGGGGCAGGGGGGAAGGGTGGAGGGGGGCAGGGGGTAGGGGGTGCAGGGGGGGTGCAGGGGGGCTGTTCTGGCTAGGGGATGGGTGGAGGGGGGCAGGGGGTAGGGGGAAGGAAGCAGGATGGAGGGGTGCAGGGGGGCAGGGTGGAGGGGGGAAGGGGGCAGGGGCAGGGGGGAGGGTGGAGGGGTGCATCTGTTGACAGGTTAACAACAGCCCCTGTTCAGGGTTTGAAACCTAAAAATTCTTTTCCATTTTCTTTTCTTTTATTTACTTTAGTTATTTTACTATTTAATAGCATTTTTCTTGTGTTTTCTAGGCATGAAAAAAGATAGACAACACCTCATTCACCTGTTGAAGATCGAATCATACTGTTGTTGGAAGCATAAAAAACATCCAGGTTCGTTTTTCTACTTTGTTTTCAATTTTTTTAAGATAATGGTTCGTTATAAGTTTTCCCAATTGCTTGTCGGTCATTTTGATTTTAATGTAGGTAATGAAAAACTGCTGCCAATTCGGAAGAATATTTTTGACGGCTATGGTGTGTGAGCTTTACAAAATAGGAATGGGGGAGACTGCATTCGAAAAAGTGATGTTATTGAACTTGAAAAGTTTGGTTGAGAAATGTTTACATAATGAATTATGCTATAAATTTTTGAAATTTTTTGTTTTTGATTAAAATGTATCACTATCAAGCATGTTGTGATTTTTTTTAATTTAATGTAGTTAGTGGTGAGCTCTCATGCATGTGTGCAGGCAATGGAGAAGCGTTTCTGGGGTGGGATGCGCCCTTGAGAATTGGGTGAGTAATTGTATTTTTAATTGTGTATTGAAATTATTTTCTAAAAAAGTATTAAAAGGGGTGATTAGTGCAGATGTAAGCTTGGTGAATGCAAGGAGCTTCCTTGGTTGGCCAAGTATTTATGAGAGCGTGTATTTTGTGTCAGCTATAGGTCATTGTAACGATAAGGGATTTTGATGAAAACAGGAGACCTGTTTTTTATTTTTAAAAAATTAGGACTTAAATAATTGAATCATTCCGCTGTTATCACCAGAGGATTACCATGTTGCTCATTTCCCAATACTATCACTCCAGGGGATTATAATAGCCATAAACATACAAATATTTTAAACTACCTTTTTGTTGAACGTTCTTCTATAACAATGATATTGTGAAAGAAATATAAGAAAGGTTTATTGTATTATTGTTGAAAAGCAAAACAATGAACTCTTGTTCAAGGAATGGATTTCCTAGGTTAAGAACAATGTCTAATCTCTATTTTTCGCATTTAAGTGCTGATGGAAGTTTACTTTATTCCCATAATTTAGTGATTTTTGATTTTTGAATAGGCAATTGAAGGTTATGTTTGAAAAATAAAGAGGTTTATTAATGATCATGTTATTTATTATTGGGATGTACATATCAATCTGAATATTTTTTGCTCATTGATGGTTATGGATTCATGTATCATTTATCATGTACAGTTGACACACTAATCACATATATATAAGAAGTCATTATATCTCATTTTTCCCACTATTTTCTTATAGGTGGTTTCTTATGATGAGGTCGATTATATCCACCACCATCGATCACAATGAGTTCAACATCGAATTTGGGTAAGGTTTATTCTGTTTTTATTCTTTGGCCCAATTTTAATTAGGGAATTTGTGATTTTTGGGTTCCTTATATTTTTGAAGTGCATTTTGGATTTCGTTGAGGTGGATTCGAGTAACTGTTGACGAAGGCTTACATGTGTATGCATAGGTAGTCATATACATATATAAGTTCCCCCTTTATATATATTCACTCATGGTAGTATGAATATATATATTGGGGCTAAGTGTGCTTATATAGGGATATGAAAAATGCATACATGTGTAAGTGTAAAGGGGTATATGCAAGTATAAATATATATCTAAGGACCCCCTTGTGTGTATTTGGCCATGAAAATATGTATATAGAGGATATGTGTCCTTATATATATGTGAAGTTGCATATACGTGCAAGCGGAAAAAAGGAAGATTCGAGTTTTTGTCGTCAAAAGCAAACACGCCTTGAGGTTGAGGTAGGGTCCCAATCCTGACCTCTTTAATTCGAGAATGTTTTAAATTGCATTTAGTTTCCTTCTTAATTATGCATGTTTATATTAAATTTCAATTCTTGAATAAGTGTTAGTTAATATAATTGTTTGGTTTGATAAATAAGTCATGGTTTTGTAATAAAACCTTTCCAACGGAGGTGCGCTGTCTGCGAAAACTCATAGTGGTATACCTTGATTAACTTTATTGCATTGATGTTTTCCTTATACTTGATGTCATTGTTAGTCATAAAGCACACATCCTACTTGACCCTTTTTATATCCCTGTAGGGGTTTCCCTCTTTTTATTAAAACAGTTGTTTGAACCAAGATACTCTTTAAGTGCCGTTAGACTTTTAAGATGGGTCCCATGTTGTGTGACCATGTCACATGGCATGTGATATTTAAATCCAACCAAAAGCCCAGTTCCACAGCCCAGGGGTCCCACAGTACCAGTAATGTCAGATTACATGTTATGTAACCTGTGATTTTCCTTATCCCATGGGGATCTGGCTTTGTCTTTGTCCAAATATTCATGTTCTTTCAACTGTTAACCATATTTCCTCTACCAGTGGAACCTAATTGTTCACTCTAGGAGAGACTCTCGGTTTTCATCCCAATGGATTTAGATTATCAGATTGCATCTGCCTTTTTAAAATTTTTATTTTCTTACTATTTGCAGCAACATTCTTAGAAATATTTTAGGTCGATCAGAAGATACCTAAAGGGAAACATCTCATTCATTATTTTTTTGTAGAGATTGACCTGTCTAAGAAACATCTAGAGTTTATTTTCCCCACCTCCTCCCGCTCCCTTTACTCCTAGATGGAAGATGCTACCTAGCGGATGTCGCTGGACCAGGCCAACACACCACGGTCACGCTGCGGTCACGCCGCGGTCATGCCGCGGTCATGCCACGGTCACACTGCGGTCACATTGTGATTTGGCCCTACTCCAGGACGACACCCCGCGATAGTTCACAGTGATAATATTCCATTATTTTTGTGATCAATGTTGAGACTGACTAATCAAAAATTTTTCCGGCAGGGTGGCGACCAGAATGTTGCCCCGCCTCCTCCCGCTCCCTTCAATCCTGGCCGGAAGATGCTGCCCCGCGGATGTTGTTGGACTGGGCCAACACGCCGCGGTCACGCCGCGGTCACACCATGGTCACGCCGCGATCACATCGTGATTTGGCCCTACTCCAGGACGATACCCTATGACAGTTCATAGTGATAGTATTCCATGTGTCTTGTGATCAATGTTGAGACTGACTAATCACAATTTCTGCCGGTGGGGTGATGACTGGAATGTTGCCCCGCCTCCTCTCGCTCACTTTGCTCCTGGACGGAAGATGCTGCCCCGTGGATGTCGCTGGACCGGGCCAACACGCTGCGGTCACGCTGCGGTCACGCCATGGTCACACTGTGATTTGGCCCTGCAGAAGCCCCCTTCCACCTGCATTCGAGCCCGCACCAGCCCCCATCCACTTGCAATCTAGTCCACACCAGCCACCACACCAGCCACCACCCCCCAGCCTCCTGGAAAACACTCATGCCAGCCCTCTGCCACCTGCAAAACAGCCCCAACCACCAGTTCCAGCTCTTTTCCACCTTCAAAATATCCCCACCTACAATAATTTTTCTAATGATTTTTGGAAAGGTATTCCCAATAGCAATAAGTATGAAATACTTTACATCCACAAAATTTTCCTTCTTTGGGATCAAGGCAATAACATTTGAGTTGATTCCATAGGGAATTGAGGCTTAGTTAAAGAAATCCCTCATAACATTAAGGATCTCATCACGAACTATGTCCCAGTAGAACATAAAGAATTAATTTGTGAACCCATCAGGACCAGCCACACTCTCAAGATTTAGAGAAAAAAGGGCACTCTTAACCTCTTTCTAAATCATGTACATTTGTGAAGGATCTATCTAATTTGGAAGCGACCACTATATTATACTATTTTCTGTACCAAGTGTATTTCACACCAGTGAGATTAATTTCAATGAGATTGTTGACTTCAATCAAGGCTTTAAATTCTCTTGTGGAAATAGAGGCATGAGAAGGTCTAATTTTCTCACTTGAGTTGAGAATGGCATTGAAGTCTCCAATAATAAACCAAGGGTCATTAATATTAGTGCATAGGTAAGAAAGGTCATTCCAAAGAGTTCTCCTTTATTGGTATCTATTTTTTGCATAGACAAAAGAGAAGAAGAGGTGTATGCCATCAGTATTAAAATTGAAAGTAAAGATTTGATCAGAGACATTAAAGGTGTTGACATTTTATAAGAGTGTGAAAAAATCCACAGAGATTCAGCATTGTAGGTATTTGATATTGTGCCAGTAAAGATATAATTGTGTTGACACAAGTGAGAGTATTTAGGAGAATAAACAATTTTTGGTTCAGAAATAGCAAATAACATGGGATGGTGAGTGTTAACAATTATTTTTAGAACATTGAACGTGTCAGAGCTGGAAATAACCTAACAATTCCAAAAATGAATCTTCATTTAAACCTATTTTTAGAGTTAGAACTCCCTTTTTTCTTCTTTCCAGAGCTGTTATTTCTAGAAGACCTTCTAATGTTTTGAGAATTTTTATTGTTAGTGGTTTGTTCATGTTCGTTGTTTTTAGTGACAGGTTTCTTCTTTGTAGTTTCATTTCTTGAATCATTCACAATTGAATATGTTCTGTTTGTATTACATACCATCAAAGAAGTGGTGATTTTTTTATTTAACATAATACCAGGCTATTCAGAACAGTTCTTATTATCTATATATTGAACACCATCAAAAGGTAAATTAATAGAATGAGGAGTAGGAGTACCTGGGTCCTTTGAAGCATCTATATCCTGCTGTTTGACATTGTCCAGAACTGATGTAAGGTGTCTCTGCCTGGTGGATTCAAGAAGTGCCTGCATAAGCAAGGGGCCCTGTACTGAGGGAGTGCTTGTGTATGTTTTACTGGTTCCGGTGTTATGGAATCTTGTTTATCAGTGTTAGTATGTTTGGTTTGTGTCTTAGCCTGAACAGACTTTGGACTAATATTAGGACTCCCAGAATTTATAGGACAACTAGTGGTCTCCATCTCATTAGGACTGTTGACAGATTTAATGTGATTAGGGTGAGAAGTATTTAGAGTTGATTCCATAGAGGTAAAATTACATGGAATCAAGGGATCAGTACAGTCTTTTCCTACATCTTGAGTAGCTGAATGAGGAAAAGTGGGAAGCAGTGTACCTGGAATCACTTCCACAGCAGAAGAAGTTGTTACATAGGGTGCCTGGACAGTGTCCAAAGTATCTATGGGACACTGTTTCTGATCACTGGATTCATTGTTATCCTGCATTTGTAGAGGAACTTGCACTGCAGGTGTGTTCTCATTTACGGATTTAAAAGATTCTAAGGCTTTAGTACCAAAATTAACCTTGGTGATATTTTATTGTGTCATTGTTTGAACATAGGGAAGGGAACCTAAGCCATTTGTCTGATTTCTGGTCCCATTTATTATCTCTTGATTAACAGTAGAAGTCAGTAGGAAGGGTTTTTGGTTCTGTCCAGAAATCATATCTAAGCAGCTGGGTTCAACCACAGCTTGTAGAAAATGATCAAAATTGTGCTTAGTTACAGTGCTTAAGCTGTAATCATTGCCTTTTATGTGAACATGTGGAGATATTGTATCCCTCCTACCCAGTGTGGGTTCAGCATTTTTGGTGAGGTTAGAGTTGGGTACCTTCTTGGATGGAAAAGTAAAGATGCAAGTACAAAATTTCCCACACCCAAAATCTATTAGATGAATTCCCTATTGTATTCTCTTTCAATGGTTTTTTAGGTACACTAAAAAAAATTCAAAGTTTACAAAACCTGACACATAATGATGTATTAATATTAGAAGTACAAACAGCCAGAAAATGAACATATCAGAGAAACAATATACACCATAACAGCAACCCTAGCACAACACAAACACCAAAATCACCACCAAATCACTAAACTAGGCCCCACAAAGCTAGGAAAAACTTACAGCTAAAAATTTCTTATTTTTGTACATGCTTTTGTTCAATAAAGAATACTTTCATGAACACCAATTCAACTTCTCCCAATTAGTCATGCTAAGGCTGTATTTCTAATCTGCAACAGGCCCATGAAATCACCCTTCCTGTTAACACTACAAGGAGATGAACAGTTCAGTGGACCAGTAAAAGAACAGGTAAGAATACATGTGGAGCCAATAATTGGAAGTAATGTGGGCCCACATTAACAGAATGGGTTAGGATTAGAAAAAATCTTATTTCCAGATGAGAAAGAACAGACAAACCCAAAAAAGCTTGCAGGCTAAGTGGACCAGTCGGCTAAGCCAGTCCACATGCAAACCAAACCAGGCACAATTTTTTTATCCCAGGCTCAGTCCATGTCAGGTTTCGCCCAGCCCGTTAAACAACCATACTTCTCACCACATGAGGACTAGTACCTGTCAGCAGCTATGTCTCCAAATAGATTATGGCTTGCATCTTCATCTTGTTTCCTCTTCTTCTTATTCGCTAACCGCCTGGAAGGAGAATCAACACCTTTACTGGAAAAGGTGCCCTTAGCTCTATTTCTCTTGTCTACATAAAACCCTGGCTCAGAATGTGAATGGGCAGAACCTTCACTTGCATCAACCTTAATTCTCGAGTTCAAATTCAAAACTTCTTTAACAGTAGAAGGAACTTCAAGTATTACTTTCAGCTCATTCACCCACTCCTTCACTTCACCATTGCCTTCCTCCCCATTTTCATCCAACTTTTGTTCTTCAAATCCATTAGATTGATTCAAATGTTCCATTGTGGCACAACATTCATCTTTAAATTCAGATATCAAAGGCATTCCATCATTTATCTATGAAATCTTCTCATGAGAATTCTTAAATATCAGATCAGCACACCGCTTGACCCATCCAAAACAAGTCACACTAGTAGGAGACTCGCCGTCGATTTTAAGATATGAAGGCACACATGCTGGTGAATCCACCTTAGACTTCTGCTTCACTGATTTTTTTGCATATACTCCCAGCCAGCTGCCACCCAAACCAGAATTCTCCATCTTGACTGCAACTAAACTGTCCGAAACTAGTTTCAAATTCTCCAGTTTTTCCAGACACTCGAACTGAGCAAGAATCTTTTCATGGTCAGCATGCAACGATTCTCTCTGCTCCTCTAATTTCCCCTACTGCTGTTTAAGTTCCTCAATCGATTTACTTAAATCTGACCATTCTACTGTTAACGGAGTTTCTATTTTCCTTGATGTCATCTAGGGCTGCTGTTGGTTTTTCAATGCATAAATCTGCTTTTCTGTTGGGCTGGTCTGTCGAAGGAATGGCAGGGGGGAGGGGGGTAACTGGAAGGGGGGTAACTGGAAGGGGGGGTGGGGGTGAAAGGGGTGTGGTGTCCAGGTTCTGCGGGGGGGGGGGGGGGGGGGGGGTTCTAGGGGATCTGTCCAGGGTCTGGGGGGGGGGTGTCCAGGTTCTGGGGGGGGGGTGTCCAGGGTCTGGGGGGGTTGTCCTGGGGGATCTGTCTAGGGTCTATCTGGGGGGTTTTGTCCAGGGGGTTTGGGGGTGTCTAGGTTTGGGGGGGGGGGAGGACTGGTAGGGGGGAACTAATAGGGGGAGGGGGGTAACTGGCATGGGGAGTGCAAGGGGTAGGGTGTCCAGGTTCTGGGGGGGCAGGACTGGTAGGGGGGAGGGGGGAACTGGCAGAGGGTGGGGGGGGGGAATTAGTAGGGGGAGGGGACTTGTAGGGGGGACTAGTAGGGGGAGGGGGGTAACTGGAAGGGGGGGGGGGGTGCAAGGGGTGGGGTGTCTGAGTTCTGGGGGGTGTCCAGGGTCTATCTGGGGGGGGGGGGTTGTCCAGGGGGTCTGGGGGTGTTTAGATATTTTTTTTTGGGGGGGGGGAGGGAAGGACTGGTAGGGGGAGGGGGGAAAACTAGCAGGGGGGAGGGGATTGGTAGGGGCGAGGGGGGAAACTGGCAAGGGGGGTGCAAGGGGTGGGGTGTCCAGGTTCTGGGGGGCAGGACTGATAAGGGGGGAGGGGGGGATTAGCAGGGGGAGGGGACTGGTAGGACGGAGGGGGGTAACTGGCAGGGGGGTGCAAGGGGTGGGGTGTCCAGGTTCTGGGGGGTATCCAAGGAGATCTGTCCAGGGTCTTGGGGAGTGTGTAGGTTGGGGGGGTTTAGGGTCTGTCCAGGAGGGTGGGAGGGGGGGTCTGTCCAGGGGAGTGGGGGTGTCTAGGTTCGGGGGGGGGGGGGGGGGGGGTTCCAGGGTCTGTCTAGGAGGGTGGAGGGGTGGCTGTCCAGGGGAGTGGAGGTATGGGTTGTCCAGGGGATCTGTCCAGGGTCTGGGGGGTGTCCAGGGTCTGGGGGGGGTGTCCTGGGTCTGTTTGGGGGGTGTCCAGGGTCTGTCCGGGGGGTGTCCAGGGTCTATCTGGGGGGATTTCCAGGGTCTGGGGGTGTCTCCTGGGTCTCTCTAGGGGGTGTCCAGGGTCTGTCCGGGGGGTGTCTAGGGTGTGTCTGGGGGGGTGTCCGGGGGGTGTCCAGGGTGTGTTTGGGGGGTGTCCAGGGTCTGTCCGGGGGGTGTCCAGGGTCTGTCTGGGGGGTGTCTAGTATCCAGGAGGGAGGGGTCTGTAGGGGGGTGGGCTACTGCAGGGGGTGTGTGTGCAGGGGGGTGGGGGGCTATTTTTTTTAATGATTTTCCAGACCCTATAGCCACAGTTTTTAATCGTGGCTATAGGTCTATTGCCACAGTTACAAACTGTAGCTAAAGGTCTAATGCCACAGTTTCTAACCATGCTAATAAATTGTATCTCTCCTCTAGTATAACCATGGTTCTAAACCATGGCTACAGGGATATTACCACAGTTTGAACCGTGGCTGTATACCTATAGCCATGGTTTGAACCATGGCTGTAGACCTAGAGCCACGGTTTGGAACCGTGGCTATAAGTCTAGGCCCATAGCCACCCCAAACTTAGCCACAATTTCTCAAACCGTGGCTATTACCTATAGCCATGGTTTGAGGACCTATAGCCATGGTTTTAAACTATGGATATAGCTTAATTTAAAGTAGTGATAATATTTTAGTATTATCGTCGTTTCGAGTGTTAATTGATTCGTTTTCCTTTATATGATTTGTTATGTAAGTAATGTTTTTTATCAATAGGATGTATCTTATTAATATTCAGAATAATATTAAGTCTTTAAAAATTATTTTTATTCATCTAATGAAAATTATACTTGAATGGATACAATGGGGAATGCATCTCATCGCGTTTCTTGGAGACGATAATTCGTACGTACGCACGAGCGGCAATATCATTCTTTGGATATTAAAATAATATATAATTGGATATTATATAATATATACAGAATCATTATCATGTCATATTTATTATATACATCAATTACACATCATTATTATACCCATCCAAATAATAATGTATTGAATAACAATGACACCATGATGTGGAGATGGTAAGGCATACGTACGCACATATGGTGACATGTCATTCAAAGGATGAATAGAATAATGAATACAGTTGTACCATTATTATAATAAAATCTTAGTATATATAATATACTGGAGTTATTATTTTAGAATAGAAACAACAATTAAATAGGAAGTGGATGAAGAAAAGAACTTGAAAGAGGTGATGGAATATTTACTTCTTCTTTGGGTTCTTCCTTTTGATTTGATCAAAAGGGATCCCTATGTTGGCTTTATTTTTAAAGGAAGGCCTCTAGGATGAAGGGAGAAAATTTGGGAGGATATTGGGGTAGGGTTTGGCCTATCCAAATGGCTTTGAATGTGTGAATTTGAGATAAGGGGAAGTTCCCTTTTTTAAGAGGGGTGAGAGACACATTAGGAAAAGCTAGAAATATTAATTTATAATATTTTTTTTGGTTTCTAAAGGATAAAAAATGAATTATTTAAAATCTAAGGTGGTTATGGATCAAAAAATACTCAACCAATAGGTTTTAGATAGGTTTGGGTCACTATATTTACTTTATATTTTATATTTAACTCTTAGTTAAATAGTTTTACATTTACCATGTCTCTTTGTATTTTATATTATATGTTTAATAAACATACAATATACTTCCAAGAGAACCACAAGTGGTTCATTAATGATACAAATATAATTATATAAGTCTTTTGGCTGACCCATATATTTTTACGAATAGAATATCAATTAATATTATAATATTTTTTTAAAAACTCTTTTATGTCAGTTTTGACACTATTTGGTATTGTGTTTTTCCTAAATTCATAATAGCATTATTACTTATAAATTCATATAAACAACCCTAACATCTGATATTAACCTATAAAATTAGTGTAATTCATAAAAAGTCTCAAATTACATTTATTTAGATATTTATAATATGAATTATTTTAATATTTCATTAATTAGATAATAACTCCATCATCATTGTGTCATAAATAAATTAAATTATTTTGTAAAGACCTGTAAATTCCAAGGAATTTTTTTTCTTAATTTTCTTTTTAATTTTATAAGAACGCAGTTTCTGACGGCACCTGATTCCGAGGCCCGGTGTGCCCGGAATCATTTTTCGAAGTTTGGCTCGGGTACGTTCAGTGAATGGACGAGCGGGTTTTTCTAAATTTTGAACCGGTGCCCGGAATCGACTTATGAGGGCACCGGTGAAATCGCAGCACCGATATTCGCTTAGAAACGCCTCTTCCGGAGTTGTGTTTGCTCAGGTGTGGTTTTTAATTTTTGGGCTTAAAGTTAAGAAATAAAATAATTTTACGACAACTTTATTTTATTTCACTTAAGGCACTTGGAAGCCACTTGAAGCCACTTAAAAGCGGCTTAAACTGAGTTGAACCAGATAGGGTACTATCCAGAAATATCCTACCCTCTTGGTAGGATATTTGTGAGGTGGGGCCCGCACGATCCTCACCGTTTCTTTCTGCTAAGTAACGCACCCGCGAAAACCCGTCATTATGAAAGTCAACTGACGCGTTTTCTTAAATTCTTAACAGACCATTTAATTGGGCGATTTATTTCGTAAATTAAATGAGCTGTTTCTTTCGTTGAATTAATTCTACGAATTAATGGTTCGTTTCTTATCTTTTGAAATTCAAATGTTTAGTTGTGTAAATAAAATAAGGCCTAAGCTTATTTTATTTTGGGTTGGTCTCCTTTGCCACCTTGAGAGATTTTGAGAAGCTCTCTCCATCTTCTTCAACCTTGACGAAGAACACGAAGAACACTTAAGCTCCGACGAAGAATGCCGCTTCTCTTCTTCGTAGCCGGTGTGTTTCCGAAGATCAACGACGCCGCTTCTTCGATCTTCTTCCCGTGTCAACGAAAGGAGATGCCATTTCCTCCTTGGACTATCTCCGTCAGCTTACGAAGCTTCTCGAGCGACGTACCTCTTCGGACGCACCTCGACGTCAACGGAAATGACGTTCGATTTCCGCAACGCCCGACCTCCGCGACACTAGTCTTCCACGGCTTGATTGGCGTGCTCCGCACTTGAATCCGAGGTAGGGGATTGTTGATATTTTATTTATTTATTTTCCACTCTTGATTCTAGAATGTCGAACTTCGAGGATAAAGGATTAAATGTTATTGTCTAACGATAGGGGGGCCCGGACCGCACCAACACGGCCGAAACCCCCTCCTATGTTCATAATTGTTTCCTTGCGGATGGAACGAGATGGCGTGGTGTCGTCGCACCACGTGGGAATCGCACGACAATTATTGCGCGGCGCCGTCGCGCCGCACCGTGGAAAGAAATCCAAGAACACGACGCTGTCGCGTCGCGTCGAAGAAAGTCAAAGGCGCCGCGGCCAGAGCGGGGCCGTGGCGGAGGGAAGCGATGCCGTCACATCACGCCGGACGACATAGGCCGCGGCCGGTTCCGGACCGCGGCGAAGCAAGATGACCGGCGGCCGACACCGGGTCGCCGGTGTCGGCGAAGGAAGGACCGGGCGTCACCAGTCCTTGCTGGCGAAACCGGCCGACCAGTGTGGGTCGGCCGGACAGTGGAGACCGGGGGAAATTAATTTCCCCCGGCCGGGTCTCAAAAGCGGCCCCAATTAAGGGGTCGCGGTTCTCAAAGGGGGGGGGGGGCTTTGCCCCCCGCGCGCGGCACCCAAACGGCGCCCAGGCCGCGCCGCCGTGCCGGTCCGCGCCGCCGCGCCGGACCGCGCCGCCGCGCCGGACCGTGCCGCCGCGCCGGCCCGCGCCGGCCCGCGCCGCCCCGCCGCCGCGCCACCGGCCAGGCCGGGTTTTCCGAGCCGGGCCGGGTCATCGGGCCGGGTCGCCGCCCGGGGCGGGTCGACCCGGTTCGGCCGACCCAGGGGGGGGGGGGGGGGGGGTCGGGCCGGGTCGGCCCGGGCCTAGACCCCCCAGTTTCGGACCACTTTCGGTCAAATGCCCATATCTTGGGCTACGGGCCTCCAAACGACTCGCCGTCAGCGGCAACGCGATCCTTGGATCGAGACGGTCGTTTCAGTATACTATACTCAAGGTGCACCTTCCTTTTAGGGAGCCTACGTGGTTAAAACTCCATAGTTAAGTGTGCTTGGCCTAGAGTAGTGATCAGGATGGGTGACCTCTTGGGAAGTTTCCCAAGGTGGGTGTGAGACGGAAAGGCCAATAACTAACAGACCGGGCGTCCGATTGACGCACCGTCTATTTAGTTGAATTCCTCTAAGTGAGACGGATCTTTTGGCTTACTCCGCTCGAGGTTTGGATGCCGACGGAGTGCGGTCGGGTTGGTTCGCTCACAAAATCAACCGGGCCCCTGGAGCGAAAAAAGCCAATAACTCTCAGACCGGGCGTCCGATTGACACGCCGTCTGTTGCGTTGAGTTCCTGTTTATGATACGGAACTTTTGGCATCCTTCGCCGAGAATTGGATGTAGATGGATAGTGGCTGGGTTGGATCGCACTGAAATCCAACCGGGCCCCTGGAACGGAAAAGATAATATCTTTCAGACTAGACGTCCGTTTGACGAACCGTCAGCGGCGTTGGTGATCACGTTGAGTAAAGGTCCCTATGAGTATACCCTATGGGAGTTCGGGGTACAGTTGAGATACGGCTGGGTTGGTTCACTCACGAAACCAACCAGGCCCCTGGGACGAAAAGGCTAATAACTCACAGACCGGATGTCCGATTGACGCGCCGTCTGTTGCGTTGAGACCCCTATGACGAGGTGGTCCTTTGAGATACTTCTTCGTGGGACTTTGATATACTTGGATTATTGACTTGTAGCTTGTGGATCGGACCCTCCCGGAGACGAGCGTATGGAGTACGGAGACCGTGTAGCCGGCAGAGACCCGAAGACTGCTTGTCCGACTCGATTCGGAGTGACTTACGTAGCCCAGTAGGGAGCACTACTTTGTGAGGTGGCAGACCCACAGCAGAGGAGCACTACTATGTGAGGTGGCAGACCCGCGGTACTTGACAGGAGGAGTACCTCTGTAGGCTATGAGGGGGGATCACTACTGTGTTTGAGTGGCAGACCCCGGCGGGAAGCACTATTGTGTGAGGTGGCAGGCCCGCGGTACTCGACAGGAGGAGTACCTCAGCAGTCTTAGGTTAGTGAGCAGTACCTCGGAGTCGTGACAGGACCATTGTACATTCTAGAGACAGAGCTCTTCAGCAGTTACGGTTTCGATAATGAAAATCCTGGTTTGAGCTGAGACTTTTGACCTTTGTGCTTACCTCATGATTGAGATGGGTCACTTGATAACTTAGGTATATGTATGGGCATATACCTGGGTAGTGGTTCTCCGTTGATTTCACAATCCTTGTGTTTCCTCATGATTGAGATGGGTTACTTGATATCTTAAGGCATATGTATGGGCATATATCTAAGTAGAGGTTATCTGTTGAGATCTTCTTATGGTTATCCTTGTTGGTTTAGTGAGACCTTGAGGGTATCGGGGTCCCTACTGAGTATCGTTATACTCACCCCTGCACGGGCTATGCCCGCACCTCGTTGTGTTGGTTGCAGATGACGGGAAGTGCTGACGGAGGCCGAGTGTTCGAGGACTGGACGTTACCCGGAGGTGGACTACACAACGAGCCAGTACCCGGAGGTGGACTACATGACGTGACGTCTCACAGAGGAGGTTGACGGACGAGAGCGTGGAGGAGGCTATCTGTACCTACCCTTCAGGTAGGATCTGTGGTGGACGACCAGGAGCTGCGATATCTGTACCTACCCTTCAGGTAGGATCCGAGGAGGACGACCCAGGAGCTGCTTCCTTCTTCCAGCTGTTTGTCTTTTTTCTATTGTACCTTGTTCAGTTGTAGTCTTACTTTCTTTTGGGTTTGTATTCTGGCCCATTTACTTTTCAGCTTTTCTTTTGTAATTAGTGTTTTGTTTCCACTTGTACTCTGTGGTGCTTGTTTTCTTTTATAAAGGCAATGCCTTCCCAGTTATCGGTATTTTACGCCTTTGGTGCTAGTCACCAGCCCCTGGCCTATGGAAGGCGGGCTTGGGGTAGTCACGGCATGGGCCCCGAGGACGGGTCGTGACAAATCGGTATCAGAGGAGTTCAGTTCTACCGAAAAACTTATAACTCTGATGTTTCTTTCTGTGAAGCAATAGTGTTAAGAGTACTGAGTGTGGTTTTCAGTTCAGGAAGTCCAGTGTTGGTGCGGGTGACCAGCGTATCCATACACCAGGACCCTGACAACAGATTTCCGACTTTGTGCATGAAAACACTGATTTAGTGTGTGTTTTCAAAGGTTTTCCCTTAAAAAAGCTCAAACCAGGTCAGCTCACCAGGTATAATATTTTGACCGTGTCACGTTGTTTCTTTCAGGATGCCTCCCCGTGGACGACCAGCTAGAGCCCAGAGGGATGTACGTACTGATAGCCTGTCGAGCGATGAGGCTTCAGTACAGGGCCCTCTTGCAGTTGAGGCACCAGCGGAGGCACCAACGATACTACCATACGTTGGGCCACCGATGCCTCCAGCCCCAGCAGTAGGCGATGCACGCCACTTGAGTGCGCTGCACGAGTTCCAGCGCCAGAGGCCACCCAGGTTTCGGGGAGAGATGGACCCGCAGGCGGCTGAGGATTGGCTGGAGGCTGTGGTGGGAGTCTTCAGGCTAGTGGGGACGCCGACAGATTTCATGGTGATCCTTGCTGCCAGCCTTCTTCAGGCAGCAGCAGGTAGATGGTGGAGCCTGATGCTTCAGATGCATGACGAGGCGACACTTATATGGGCAGACTTCGAGAGCCTGTTCCGGGCGGAGTTTGTACCAGCCACCCTTCGAGCGGTGCGTATACAAGAGTTACTTCAACTGCGGCAGGGCAACATGTCAGTGGCGCAGTACTCAGCGAGATTCACGGACCTCTCGCGCTACTCCACAGATATGGTACGGGACCCGTTCTTCAGGGCCCGAACCTTCTAGCAGGGGCTCAGGCGGGAGATCAGATCTTCGGTTGTATCGCACAACATTCCAACGTAGACAGGGGTGTTGGAGCGAGCCCTCTTAGTGGAGAGTTTCCTTGCTGAGCAGTCTCCAGAAACAAGACCCACCACTAGCCGACATACGGCAGAGTCTTCTGTAGCGGACAGTAGACAAATGACGCAGGGGTCCAAGAGGACCAGACCCACAGGTGGTCAACCGTGTGACTTAGGGTCGGTAGTGTGAGGCACCAAGGGAAGTGATAGAGCCAGACCTGCCATGAAGTGTTACTCCTGTAGCGGAATTGGTCACATAGCACGTGACTGTCTGACCCGCCATGCAGATGACCAGCAGTTAAATGAAGAACCTCCGAGGCAGAGGCAGAGGTTCGATCAGGGCGGACCGCAAGGAGCAGGTGGCCATGGAAGAGGATATGGCCGTGCAGCTGGAGGTGGACGACGCTTCGGGATGTTTCCACCACCACTAGGAGGCCCACCCCGACCGCAGGGGACAGGAGGACATGGGAGAGCTCAGCTTCAGGCAACTGAGGCCTATGGTCTTGGAGCTCCGGAAGCAGATGGACAGGAGCAGGACTAGCTTCCGACCTGGAGGCTATTGATCTTGTTGCTTCTAGTTTTGTTGATTTTTGTCTGTAGTTTCTTTGTGTCTTGTACTATGAGCTGCAATAATAAAAAGACACTTTTCTTTGTTTTCTTTCCTGTCCTTTTGTTTGGTTGATACTGAGTGGTCCCGGCTAAGACTGTTGACTTGACCCTCACTTTAGAGTTTTCTACTGAAGGAGACCTAGTGACCACACACTGATGCCGACAATATGACTCGACCCTTGGAGGTGAGAGTGACAGTTGGATCTCTTAGTAGTTACGTCGAGGCCTTACGACGTCATCCATGGCATGAATGCATCCTTCATGTCAGGATTGACTGTATTAGGCAATGGGCGTGGTTCATCCAGAGAGGGGATGAGACCAGGTTTCTCTTTTCGGCAAGGGAGAAATTTTAGCATCTCTTCCAGATCGTATGCAAAGGAGGTGCAGTTCATCCAGGAGCGGATGAAGACTGCAAAGTGCAGTAAGAAACAGGAAACCGGTGCCAGTCTTAGAGACTCGGGCGTGTTAAATGTTTCAAGAAGAGGAAGCTTAAAGGAGAGATGAGTCTACAAAGCAGCAGACGTGGAGGCAGAGCTAGGAGAGCAACATGAGGTGGTGTACATCCTAACATGGTACAACCACCCGCCTTAGTTATTCCCGCCAGGCTCAGGGAGCTGGAGGGCGGTGGAAGAATGCGGCTGCATGCGGTCAAGGAGTGTGACCCTATGGCTCTAGAAATGACTCAAGGGACAGTCTGTGTCCACTACTAGCTGTTGTAGTAACAGACGTCGATATGAATCATTCCTCGATTTCACAAATCTTGTTCCAGACCTAGAGTTTCTGGTAAGCCGTGGAATTGACCCTCACATCTGGAGATACCTTGGGAGGAGACTCAATAATCACACTTACGCCGACGGTGTGGTCAGACCCTCGAGGCGAGAGTTCTGGTTGGAATCTCTTGGTGGCAGCGTCGAGGACTTACGACGTTAGTTTGAGTATGGAATGTGCAATAACTGTTCATACTCAAATTGACGGTTTTAGGCAAACGTCGGGATGAGTTTTCCTTGGTCGGCGGAAAAGGAAACCCCAGACAGCGCAGGGTTACTCTTGCATAGGAGGGTGTGACCGATCACTCTTGAGTCGGTCAACCTTACCCTCGTGGCAGCAGTCATTTTGAGTTCCAGTTCTAACAGGAAATGGAGACCCCTAGAGTTCGAGGATGACGATCACGTCCTTATATAGGTCTCACCTCGACGATGTTTACGGAGATGTGGCCAAGGCGGCAAGTTATCTCCGAGGTTCAACGGACCTTTCTAGGTCCTCAGCTGGGTAGGCGGGGTGGTTTACCGCTTGACCCATCCACCTCAGTTGCACCAGGTGCACGACGACTTCCACGTATCTCAACTGAGGAGATACGTGCTCGACCCTTTGCATATCATCGACCATGAGGAGATGGAAGATGGCGATGAGGTGTTTTTCGCGGAGGTTACAGTGGGGAACGAGGATCGACAGGAGGAGATCCTATGAGGATGATCGATTCCTCGGGTGTGCTTTCTTTGGCAGTACGGAACCTCCATGTGAGAACATGGGAGCGGAAGGCTCAGATGCGTGCTCAGTACCGCCTTTGTATCCCTAAGTTTGTGGTGAAGCTTTACGGGGACGTAAAGCCCTGTGGTGGGAGTAATGTAAAGACCCGTAAATTCCAAGGAAATTTTTTTCTTAATTTTCTTTGGAATTTTACAAGAACGCAGTTTCTGACGACACCTGATTCCGAGGCCCAGTGTGCCCGGAATCATTTTCCGAAGTTTGGCTCGGGTACGTTCAGTGAACGGACGAGCGGGTTTTTCTAACTTTTGAACCGGTGCCCGGAATCTAATTCTGAGGGCACCGATGAAATCGCAGCGCCGGTATTCGCTTAGAAACACCTCTTCCAGAGTTCCGTTTGCTTGGGTGTGGTTTTTAATTTTTGGTCTTAAAGTTAAGAAATAAAATAATTTTATGACAACTTTATTTTATTTCACTTAAGCCACTTGGAAGCCACTTGAAGCCACTTAAAAGTGTCTTAAACTGAGTTGAACCAGATAGGGTACTATCCAGAAATATCCTACACTCTTGGTAGTATATTTTTGAGGTGGGGCCCGCACGAGCCTCGCCGTTTCTTCCCGCTAAGTAACGCACCCGCAAAAACCCGTCATTATGAAAGTCAACTGACGCGTTTTCTTAAATTCTTAACAGACCATTTAATTGGGCGGTTTATTTCGTAAATTAAATGAGCAGTTTCTTTCGTTGAATTAATTCTACGAATTAATGGTTCATTTCTTAACTTTTGAAATTCAAATGTTTAGTTGTGTAAATAAAATAAGGCTTAAGCTTATTTTATTTTGGGTTGGTCTCCTTTTCCACCTTGAGATATTTTGAGAAGCTCTCTCCATCTTCTTCAACCTTGACGAAGAACACGAAGAACACTTAAGCTCCGACGAAGAACGCCACTTCTCTTCTTCGTAGCCGGTGTGCTTCCGAAGATCGACGGCGCCGCTTCTTCGATCTTCTTCCCGTGTCAACGAAAGGAGACGCCATTTCCTCCTCGGACTATCTCCCTCAGCTTACGAAGCTTCTCCAGCGACGTACCTCTTCGGACGCACCTCGACGTCAACGGAAACGACGTTCGATTTCCGCAACGCCCGACCTCCGTGACGCTAGTCTTCCGCGGCTTGATTGGCGTGCTCCACACTTGAATCCGAGGTAGGGGATTGTTGATATTTTATTTATTTATTTTCCACTCTTGATTCTAGAATGTCGAACTTCGAGGATAAAGGATTAAATGTTATTGTCTTACGAGAGGGGGGCCCGGACCGCACCAACACGGCCGAAACCCCCTCCTATGTTCATAATTGTTTCCTTGCGGATGGAACGGGATGGCGTGGTGCCGTCGCACCACGCGAGAATCACACGACAATTATTGCGCGGCGCCGTCGCGCCGCACAGTGGAAAGAAATCCAAGAACATGACGCCGTCGCGTCGCGTCGAAGAAAGTCAAAGGCGCCGCGGCCGGAGCGGGGCTGCGGCGGAGGGAAGCGATGCCGTCGCATCACGCCGGATGGCATAGGCCGCGGACGGTTCCGGGCCGCGGCGAAGCAAGATGACCGGCGGCCGGCACCGGGCCGCCGGTGTCGGCGAAGGAAGGACCGTCCGTCGCCGGTCCTTGCTGGCGAAACCGGCCGGCCAGTGCAGGCTGGCCGGACAGTGGAGACCGGGGGAAATTAATTTCCCCCGGCCGGGTCTCAAAAGCGGCCCCAATTAAGGGGTCACGGTTCTCAAAGGGGGGGGGGGGGGGGGGCTTGGCCCCCCGCGCGCGGCACCCGAACGGTGCCCAGGCTGCGCCGCCGTGCCGGTCTGCACCGCCGCGCTGGACCGCGCCGCCGTGTCGGACCGCGCCGCCCCGCCGCCGCGCCATCGGCCGGGCCGGGTCGTCGGGCCGGGTCGCCGTCCGGGGCGGGTCGACCCGGTTCGGCCGACCCAGGGGGGGGGGGGGGGGGTCGGGCCGGGTCGGCCTGGGCCCAGACCCCCCAGTTTCGGACCACTTTCGGTCAAATGCCCGTATCTTGGGCTACGGGCCTCCAAACGACTCACCATCAGCGGCAACGCGATCCTTGGATCGAGACGGTCGTTTCGGTATACTATACTCAAGGTGCATCTTCCTTTTCGGGAGCCTACGTGGTTAAAACTCCATAGTTAAGCGTGCTTGACCTAGAGTAGTGATCAGGATGGGTGACCTCCTGGGAAGTTTCCCAGGGTGGGTGTGAGACGGAAAGGCCAATAACTAACAGACCGGGCGTCCGATTGACGCGCCGTCTGTTTCGTTGAATTCCTCTAAGTGAGACGGATATTTTGGCTTACTATGCTCGAGGTTTGGATGTCGACGGAGTGCGGTCGGGTTGGTTCGCTCACAAAATCAACCGGGCCCCTGGAACGAAAAAAGCCAATAACTCTCAGACCAGGCGTTCGATTGACGCGTCGTTTGTTGCGTTGAGTTCCTATTGATGATACGGAACTTTTGGCATCCTTCGCCGAGAATTGGATGCAGATGGATAATGGCCGGGTTGGATCACACCGAAATCCAACCGGGCCCCTGGAACGGAAAAGCTGAAATCTTTCAGACCAGACGTCCGTTTGATGAACCGTCAGCGGCGTTGGTGATCACGTTGAGTAACGGTCCCTATGAGTATACCCTATGGGAGTTCGGGGTACAATTGAGATACGGCCGGGTTGGTTCACTCACAAAACCAACCGGGCCCCTGGGACGAATATGCTAATAACTCACAGACCGGATGTCCGATTGACGTGCCGTCTGTTGCGTTGAGACCCCTATGACGAGGCGGTCCTTTGAGATACTTCTTCATGGGACTTTGAGATACTTGGAGTATCGACTTGTAGCTCGTGGATCGGACCCTCCCGGAGACGAGCGTACGGAGTACGGATACCGTGTAGCCTAGAGAGACCTGAATACTGCTTGTCCGACTCGATTCGGAGTGACTTACGTAGCCCAGTGGGGAGCACTACTTTGTGAGGTGGCAAACCCACAACGGAGGAGCACTAATATGTGAGGTGGCAGACCTGCGGTACTTGACAGGAGGAGTACCTCTGTAGGCTATGAGGGGGGAGCACTACTATGTTTGAGTGGTAGACCCCGACAGGAAGCACTACTGTGTGAGGTGGCAGGCCCGCGGTACTCGACAGGAGGAGTACCTCAGTAGTCTTAGGTTAGTGAGCAGTACCTCGGAGTCGTGACAGGACCACTGTACACTCTAGAGACGGAGCTCTTCAGCAGTTACGGTTTCGATAATGAAAATCCTGGTTTGAGCTGAGACTTTTGACCTTTGTGCTTACCTCATGATTGAGATGGGTCACTTGATAACTTAGATATATGTATGGGCATATACCTGGGTAGTGGTTATCCGTTGATTTCACAATCCTTGTGTTTCCTCATAATTGAGATGGGTTACTTGATAACTTAGGTATATGTATGGGCATATATCTAAGTAGAGGTTATCTGTTGAGATCTTCTTGTAGTTATCCTTGTTGGTTTAGTGAGACCTTGAGGGTCTCGGGGTCCCTACTGAGTATCGTTATACTCACCCCTGCACGGGCTATGCCCGCACCTCGTTGTGCTGGTTGCAGACGACGGGCAGTGCTGACGGAGGCCGAGTGTTCGAGGACTGGATGTTACCTGGAGGTGGACTACACAACGAGCCAGTACCCGGAGGTGGACTACACAACGTGACGTCTCACAGAGGAGGTTGACGGACGAGAGCGTGGAGGAGGCTATCTGTACCTACCCTTCTGGTAGGATCCGTGGTGGACGACAAGGAGCTGCGATATCTGTACCTACCCTTCAGGTAGGATCCGAGGAGGACGACCCAGGAGCTGCTTCCTTCTTCCAGCTGTTTGTCTTTTTTCTGTTGTACCTTGTTCAGTTGTAGTCGTACTTTCTTTTGGGTTTGTATTCTGGCCCATTTACTTTTCATCTTTTCTTTTGTACTTAGTGTTTTGTTTCCGCTTGTACTCTGCGGTGCTTGTTTTCTTTTATAAAGGCAATGCCTTCCCAGTTATCGGGATTTTACGCCTTTGGTGCTAGTCGCCATCCCCTGGCCTATGGAAGGCGGGCTTGGGGTAGTCACGGCACGGGCCCCGAGGACGGGTCGTGACATATTTAGTGTCTAAAAAATATAAATAAAATAAAATTATGTAGGAAATATTTTTAGTATTATAATTAATATTTATAGACGAATTTATATTTTGTGTAACCCTATATTAAAAATGGTTTAGTTATTAAACATTGAATTTAACACTTTTAACACTTCTTTGAATTAAATAATAATAAATGTCCTAATCTAATCCAAGTGGACCTAAAGGATCATATTTTATTCCTAATGTTGTTTTCGTTCTAATTACACTTATCCAATAGAATTAGTACATGTTTTAGGGAAATAATAATGTCATTTTTAACCTTAATTACCCTATTTACTTTTAACCGTGGTAAATAAAAGTAAAAAGTTACTATTACCCAAAAATTATTTTCAACTTGTTAAACAACAATTTACTTACTGATATCAACCGTATTTATTGGATTTCTGAATTTCAACTCACATAAGTGGTAAAATTTTGTTTTATGTAAATTTTCAAATGCTCCTAGGTGTTGGGTAAAACACGGTAAAAAGTTCAATAAAAATTTTATAAATCTAAAATTATTATAAACTAATTCCAATGAATTAATTGAAATTATATTGGTATTATGTATCTATTTTGACCTAAAATAAATTTAAATAAAATAAATAAAAATTTAAATAAAAATTCCGTTTTAAACTATAACTCAGTGTTTTTCACTATTAATCAAAAATTGAAAGTTTTCAAAAAAAATACAAAAAATTCAACCTAAGCTAATTTAGATATTCAAAATCAAAAAATGATGTCTATTTTTAATGATAAATTTTATAAAATTTTAAAAAGTGGGTATTAATATTCATAACGACTAGTGTGATTGGTTGTGGTGTGTTAGAACTCGAAGTTGCGTACAACACACACTATTGTATTATTCAAAGAGAAGCGTACCGTGGAAGCTTGTGGTGTTACATTCTATCTGTAACAACCCATGATTTTATGAGAATTATTCTTTTTAATTGATGTCTTGTGTTTTACGCTACACCAAGATTATATTACGCTATACGCAACACCGTATTATCTTGCAGTATATGCAACACTATTCTTGGCTTGTGTTACACGCAATTTCAAGTTCGTTTTGTAGAAATTATTCTATGAAAAATTAAGTATAGAATTTGTTTAATATATAAATAAAATATGGTTGTATTTTGTTATACACAACAGCAAAGGAATATTGCACTACACACCACCCTGACTTGGCTTGCATTACACACAATCGCGACCTTCCTCGATAGCGTGTGTAGTACGCAATACCGGGTATCACTAAACAACGATATATTGTTATAATATTATTATGGACTAGCCGTTATGAATAGTATTAACTAAATTTTTAATTTTATAACATTATTATTCATCTTACATATTTTCTAGAACATTGTATGAGAACAAAATAAATTTTTCGGGTGAAATAAGTATTTTTCAAAAAATACAGTTTTGCCGCCTTTTAATGGCACACCCACTTTAAATATAGTTTGTTACATGTTTATAAGTTCAATTAGACAAAATATAATTCTTCCTTGGAATCATGATATAAAAATTTAATTTGGACAAATTTTTAATATTATTCTGATAACTTTCATATTTTGATGAATAGTAAAAACACGGTATATTTTAATTAAAAACAAATTTTTTCATCATAATAATTTATATGGATAGATTATATTTTTAATTGGTTTTAAAGTGTAATTAGAATATATTTTTACCATTTAATCTAATGTTTGTCATTGGAACTAATCTCACTTTGAAATTGGACATAAACAAGTGATGATCTTTTGATATATATTGTTTCTTAAAAACACGCAATTTGTTTTGATAACGGGAATTACTTTTAAAATTAATTAATTCCAATTCTATGTTTTGAATTTGAAAAAATAGATATCATTTTTGAATTTATAATATAAAATATAGCTTAGGCTGAATTTTTGGTATTTTTCTGAAAAACATCAATTTTTGATGAATAGTGAAAACACTGAGTTTTTGGTTAAAACCGACTTTTTATTTAAATAATCATTTATTTGATTTAAATTTTTTTAGGTCAAAATAGATACATAATACTTATATAAGTTCAATGAAATTCATTGGAATCATTTTATAATAATTTTAGATTTATAAAAATTGTATTGAACTTTTCACCGTCTTTTACCCACCTCCTAGGATCTTTTACAATTGTTCATAAAACACAATTTTACCGCTTCTATGAGTTGAATTTCAAAAATCCGAGACACACGGTTAATATCAAGGAGTAAAATTTGGTTCAATCAGATAAAAATAATTTTTGGTGAATAGTAACTTTTTACTTTTATTTACCACGGTTAAAAGTAAATTGGGTAATTCAAGGTTAAAAGAATATTATAATAATTCATAATTACCTTAACACTTTTCCAAACCTTATTGGATGAGTAATGGCCGACCATAGGCATCCTTGGGTAGATTTTGAGACCCCATGGAGCCACTTATGAAAGACAATGACACATTAGATTAATTAATTTAATGTAAAGACAAAATTGGCATTAACAAAAATCCTTTAGTAATTAATTTTTATAAGGGGATATATAAATTATCTTTTCGACTATAAATATTCAGTGGAAATCTAAAAATATTTCATACATGTTGGTATTTTTTTTATAATTTTTATACATCAAATAAATTAAATTATTTAAGACACAATAATGATTTAGTATTTTCCTCATTAATAAATGATTTAAATAAATAAGATTATAATGATTACAATATTATCCAAAACTTGTTCAATTCCTATTGGATGATTTTATTTTGAATATGAGTCATCTTAGCTTCGACATTAATGTGTTTTGGACCTCTTGAAAGAAAAGATAAGTTTATAATAAAATAATGTTTTCACACTATCCTAAAGAGCCCCTCCTCTCCCTTATAAAAGGATACCACTTCTATGCAATTCCTCACACCTCTAAAGCCTTTTGTATCATCCAAACTCTTCCCAATTAATCTCTATACATCCCTATCCTCCCCCTTGAAGCCTTACATTAGGTAGAAGGCACTCCAAGAAGTCCTTCTGGTTCAATCCAAAGGAAGTTACCCAAATTAAAGGCAATAGTTTCTCTTAAGTTGTTTTCTTTTATTCTACTTCTCCAACCCCTAAACTCTTTTTAATCCTTTATTTTGTGACAACAATAGTATCCTCAAAATACTAGGATATTTTTATGAGAAGTATTAGAACTAAACTTACACACACCTCCATCTAATGGATGAAGAACACAATGTTTCTGTGGATGGAAAACTAACGCCTCACGAAACGATGATTGTTTGATTTTCTCCTACCGCCTCTCATGGTGGCCATTATGATGGAACTTTATTCATATATTATATATATTATGTTTATTATTTCATTTTTCTTCTTTAATTCCCAATTATATCAAGCATTTATGGTTTCCATAGTGGGTAAATACGATAATCTCATTGAAGAAGTGCGGACTACCGCCCCCTCAAAGTGATGTGATTCGTTAATTCCTTATGTGGGATGTATAAAGGATGGAGTTAATGATATTATATATGATATTATACTGAAATTATAATATACCTATTCCATTAAAATAATCAATATAAATGAAAGTAGCGTTCATGTGTACGTACGGCTTACCGTCTCCATGAACGATGCATTTCATTTCTTAACTCCATATGTTATATACTATTATAAATACATGTATATGCTGGATATATAATGAATATATATGATATATAAATCAGGATTTACATTCTGGAAGCAATTAAATCATGATATAAGTAATAATAACATCAATAACAACAAGTCCAAACACGTACGATAAATAAGATGATTTTACCAAAAACGTTGCTTTAACATGGGATTTACAAAAGAAAGGGTAATATAAAGTCATAAGTGAACCATTTATGATATCATAATAATGAATATGATTCTATAATAAGTCAATGGCATTATTTAAATCATTATACAGGAGGTTCATATACGTACGAATCATATCAGACCTATGGTAAGGGATAATTTTGCAAATCTCATTTTTATCCGAGATTGCTTATACGTAAGTATTTACTGTGGTTATTGTTATCATACATGTCCATTTTTTATAAAAGTGTTTTTATGTATGTTTAATGTCATTTTTACCCATTTTTACTTTTACTACATGGTATGTAAGGAATCTTTCTTTTGTTTATGTTACGAGGTGCTTTTTGACTTTTCTGAAAAAAGTACGAGGAAAATGTTTTTTTAACTTATACGGCATGAATGAATTTTTACGGTTTCATAACGCCTTATTTTCAAGAAGATTACTATACGATATTTCATTATTATTTTCAATAAAATCTTTTTCTTATAAAATTTTATGGCATTTTGTGAAAAGAAAATGATTTTAAAGAAGAAATGATATTTTCTTCAAGAATACATTTCAAGTGTTTTATCAAAACTATTTTCCATATAAGATGACATTATTTAATATGTGTATGTTTTAAGTATAATGTCTCTATGATTTACATGGTTTCAATTTTCTTATGATGAAATGATATCCATTTTCTTATATAGATTATTTTATGATGGGATGATGTTTATGAAACCCATTTTATTGTTTGGGTTATGATGAATGATTTATGTTTATATTGTGGCACACGAAAGAATGATTTAATTATGAGATGGGTGGGACCTATATCTCCCTCCAATGCATTGGGTAAAGATTTATATCTCATGAGATAGACATGGCTGGAATGGTAAGTAAATCCGGTTCAGTAATACAGGGCTGGAACGACAAGTAAACCCGGTTCAGTAAGGGACTTTTTCCACTAAGATGGTCTTGGCAGTAATGCCTTGGCTACTATGGAAATCATATCATGTGCTTAATGTTTTTACACAATTACATGTTTTATTCCTAGGCTATTTTATCATGATTGATGTTCCATTATGATCTATGCCTTATGTACTTCCATGTTTTATGTCATTGCTCAAGATTTTGATGTTTAAACTTTATGTTCATGTTTTTAAGTTCAAATGTATATGGTTTGTTTTATTTTCTCCATGCTTACCCTTACTGAGCATTTGAGCTCACCCTTTATATGTTTTATTTTCCCCAAGATATAAAGAAAGGTTTTAGGTAAGAAAACAAAAGGGGAAGATCTTTATGGGAGATGTTGAAGATCTTTCACCATGATTAGAAGATTATATTCCAAGTTTCCAAAGACACTAAACTATTATGGTCCTTGTGTGTCTGTTTTAGTTATGTATTAATTATTTAGAAAAAGTAATGTAATTTCCATGTACGTTAAGCTTTGGGTCTCTATAGTTGGTATCCGAGGAAAGGTTTAGTTAACCTTTGGAAACTAGGATGAGAAAACTTTAGTGAGATCCCTAGAGATATTTCTAAGGTATGTCTAGGGATGTCCCTATGGTTAAGTATAAGTATAGGTTATAGTCCTAGAATTACGGTAAAGATCTTAGAATTAAACCTAAGATGTTAGATATTGAAGTTACCCCCTATTTATTATGTTGTTTTCCCTAGCATGATTTTTTCCTCTCACACTATTCTTTTTGGGTTTTAGACGATGGCTAGAACCCGAAGGAACCGTGTTGATCAATGTAATGGAAAACACAATGATTGTACTCCTGAACAACCAAATGTGATGGGAGACGGAGTACAAAATCTTATAGATATAATTAAACAATCTATGAATAATTCTTGACTTCCAAATGAGTAGAGAAGGGAATAATATTCTTTTGAGTCCTTCATGAGGAAACGTCCCCCTTCTTTCAGTGGGTCTTCTAATCCACTTGTTACTGAACAATGGATCAGTACCATTGAAAAGATATTTTCCATACTTCACTGTTCGGAACATGAAAAAGTCATTCTGGCTATTTACCGATTAGAAGGTGAAGCAGATCAATGGTGGACTTTAATTAATAATACAAGGCCCCAAGGTGAAACTGACTTCATGGAACGGGATGAGTTCAAGAACTTATTTTTCAATAAGTACTTCCCTCGTATTCTTCAAAAAATTATGGAAAAAGGAGTTCCTTGAGCTTATGCAAAAGGATGATGAATCTGTTAGTATATACGAAGCAAAATTTTCAAGGCTTTCAAGGTATGCATCTGGCTTTATCATCCAACATGAAAGTAAAGTTGATTGATTCTTCAGTGGATTAAAACCAAGTCTTCGAAGGGAATTAGCTATAAGAGAATTCAGTAGCTATGAAGAAATTGTGCTTTGTGCTATAAAGGTAGAAATGGAAGTTGATGTTACATATCCATCTCATGGTTTTGACCAGAAACAAAAGATGGATTTCAAGGAGAAATCTCAAAACAATGGTGAAAAGAAGATGAATGTTTCTTTATGCTCAAAGTGTGGAAAGAAGCATGGTGGAGATTTCCTAAAAGGTAATAGAAAATGTTTTAAGTGTGGAAAAGAAGGTCATCGAGCAGTTGATTGTCGAAGTAATGGGAAAAAGGTTGCTAAAGATGTGAATAGATAAAAGACAACAGAGAATGCTCCACCAACACTTCAATGTTTCAAGTGGAAGGAAATGGGGCATTATGCTAATAAATTCCCTAATCCAAGGGTTAATGACGATCAACATCAGCAACCACTTAAGGAAAAGGACAAAGGGAAGTCACATGCGATCACTATTGGCAATGTTGAATATGACAATGATATGGTGGAATGATTTAGTGTTCATGTAATGGGATTCCAAAATAATGTTGTATAAGTAATCTCATTGTACTATGGAATAAAGAGACATCTAAGGATTGTTACACTGTTGTCTTTCCTAAAGTTTTGAAAGTGTATGATGAATGATACCGGTAACCATGAAAGGTTATTCAGATATTTTTGGAAAGCACCTAATATACGCATAAAGAAGTGCTAAGGAGATAATGAAATGTTTGATAGTATTAATGAGCTCATGAATGGTTTGAGTACAAATAATTTTTGGGATTTTGGTATGTGTAAAGAGTTAATTTTTGATAGCATTCATGTTTCCACTAAGGTTTAATGGGTATTAATTTTTTCAAGAGAATACATGATTAAGGTATTCACATGATTGGAATGTGATAAACAAGATATATCAGGGATAAATGATGGTATTCACATGCTCGGTAGATGAAATTTATAGTAATTATTTTCTTTATACTATAAGTTTGGACAGAAGTATTTTGGATAGTCCTAAAGATTTGAAATGGATTATGTTGGAAACAAGTTAGTATTATTTAAGGCTATAACTTTTTTTCGATATTATTGATGAAATGTCATAATGATTTAATTTTAGAAAAAGGAAAACCTGCAAGATGGGCGACAACCCATCGCGTTGGACAAGGTTGTGGGAATTGAACCCACAACTGAAGTAAGACAGGCCTTCATCACCTACCACTGGCCTAGAGGAAGTCCCTGGTTAGTAGAAACTAGTTTTATTATATTAAGCAGTATGATAGATGAAGTATAAGTCCATTTTTGGAACCATATACGATTAATCTCACCATAGATGGACTTATATATATCTTTTTATAACCTTATGTTTAAGATATAAGGAATGACCTATCATTCTATCACATGATCTGCTAACACTTCATGGAAGACAAATTCTACTTAATTTCATTAAGAGATAAAGTGGAAATTGTTTACGGCACAAACAATGGTGAGATTGTACCGAAATAAATTAAGTATTCTTCTATTTCAAATTCATCAACATTAGGGAAATTATCTTTAAAGCCAAAAATGTTGTCCTAGTACTCTCATATCCGATGAATCAGATGGTACCTTAGATCATCACAAATTTATGGCTTTGTGACTGCTGGATTTATCATAGCCATGTCCTCTACCACTCTCCATAGAACATGATGGTTAGATTTCTCTTTCATATCCATATTTTCACCTATGATCTCCTATATGGAAACCTAGTGATGAGTTAATTTGGGTAACCGTTATGTTTCATACTTCACTTTTTAAAATTAAGTTTTAGCATTCCTTTTTATGATGTGGGTTTCTATGAAATACATTCTCAAGTAACAAACCATTTATCACCTCGATGAATTTTGAGGGAGAAATTCATTTTAAGGGGGGTAGAATGTAACAACCTGAGATTTTATGAGAATTATTCTTTTTAATTGATGTCTTGTGTTTTACACTACACCAATATTATCTTGCACTATACGCAACACCTTATTAGCTTGCAGTATATACAACACTATTCTTGGCTCGTGTTACACACAATTTCAAGTTCATTTTGTAGAAATTATTCTACGCAACATTAAGTATAGAATTTGTTTAATGTATAAATGAAATATGGTTTTATTTTGTTATATGCAACAAAAAAGGAGTCCTGCACTACATGCCACCCTGACATGGCTTGCATTACACGCAATTGCAACCTTCCTCGATAGCGTGTACAGTACGCAATACCGGGTTTCACTAAACAACGATATATTGTTATAATATTATTATAATATTATTATAGACTAGCTGTTATGAATAGTATTAACTAAATTTTGAATTTTATAACATTATTATTCATCTTACATATTTTCTAGAACATGGTATGAGAACAAAATAAATTTTTCGGGTGAAATAAGTATTTTTCAAAAAATGCAGTTTTGCCACCTTTTGATGGCGCACCCACTTTAAATCTAGTTTTTGACATGTTTATAAGTTCAATTTGACAAAATAAAATTCTTCCTTGGAATCAGAATATAAAAATTTAATTTGGATAAAATTTTCATATTATTCTGATAACTTTCATATTTTGATGAATAGTAAAAACATGCTATATTTTAATTAAAAACAAATTTTTTCATCGCAATAATTTATATTGCTATATTATATTTTTAATTGGTTTTAAAGTGTAATTAGAATATATTTTTACCATTTAATCTAATGTTGGTCATTGGAATTAATTTCACTTTGAAATTGGACATAAACAAGTGATGATCTTTTGATAGCTATTGTTTCTTAAAAACACGCTATTTGTTTTGATAACGGAAATTACTTTTAAAATTAATTAATGCCACTTCTAGGTTTTTAATTTGAAAAAATAGACATCATTTTTGAATTCGTAATATCAAATATAGCTTAGGCTGAATTTTTCGTATTTTTTTGAAAAACTTTAATTTTTGATGAATAGTGAAAACATTGAGTTTTTGGTTAAAACCGACTTTTTATTTAAATAATCATTTATTTGATTTAAATTTTTTTAGGTCAAAATAGATAAATAATACTTATATAAGTTCAATGAAATTCATTTTAATCATTTTATAATAATTTTAGATTTATAAAAATTGTATTGATCTTTTCACCGTCTTTTACCCACCTCCTAAGAGCTTTTGCAATTGTTCATAAAACATAATTTTACCGCTTCTGTGAGCTGAATTTCAAAAATCCAAGAGACATGGTTAATATCAAGGAGTAAAATGTGGTTCAATCAGATAAAAATAATTTTTGGTGAATAGTAACGTTTTACTTTTATTTACCACGGTTAAAAGTAAATAGGGTAATTCAAGGTTAAAAGAATATTATAATAATTCAAAATTACCTTAAAACTTGTCAAAACCTTATTTTATGAGTAATGGACGACCATGGGCATCCTTGGGTAGATTTTGGGACTCCATGGAGCCACTTATGAAAGACAATGACACTTTATATTAATTAATTTAATGTAAAGACAAAATTGGCATTAACAAAAATCCTTTAGTAATTAATTTTTATAAGGGGATATATAAATTATAATTTTGACTATAAATAATCATTGGAAATCTAAAAATATTTCCTACATGTTGGTATTTTTTTTATAATTTTTAAAAATTAAATAAATTAAATTATTTATGACACAATAATGATGCAGCATTTACCTCATTAATAAATGATTTAAGTAAATAAGATTATAATGATTAAAATATTATCCATAACCTATCCAATTCCTATTGGATGATTTTATTTCAAATATGAGTCATCTTAACTTCGACATTAATGTGTTTTGTACCTCTTTAAACCAAAGATAAGTTGATAATAAAATAATGTTTTCACACTTTCCTAAAGAGCCCCTCCTCTCCCTTATAAAAGGAGACCACTTTTATGAAATTCCTCACACATATCAAGCCTTTTGGATCCTCCAAAATCTTCCCAATTAAGCTCTATAAATCCCTATACCCCCCCTTGAAGCCTTACATTAGGCAGAAGGCACTCCAAGAATTACTTTTGGTCAATCCAAAGGAAGTTACCCAAATTGAAGGTAATAGTTTATCTTAAGTTGTTTTCTTTTATTCTACTTCTCCAACCCCTAAAATCTTTTTAATCCTTTATTTTGTGAAAAAAATAGTATCATAAAAATAATATTATGTTGTTATGAAAATGATTATAACTAAACTTACACACACCTCTATCTAATTGGTGAAGAACATAATGTTTCTGTGGATGGAAAACTAAGGCCTCACAAAACGATGATTGTTCAATTTTCTCCTACCGCCTCTCATAGTGGCCATTATGATGGCACTGTATTAATATATGATATATATTATGTTTATTATTTCATTATGCTTCTTTAATTTCTAATTATATCAATCCTTTATGGTTTCCATAGTGGGTAAATATGATGATCTCATTTGAGGAAGTGTGGACTACCGCCCCCTCAAAGTGATGTGATTCGTTAATGCCTTATGTGGGATGTATAAAGGATGGATTTAATGATATTATATATGATATTTTACTGGAATTATAATATACCTATTCCATTAAAATAATAAATAGAAATTAAAGTAGCGTTCATGCGTACTCACAGCTTACCATCTCCATGAACGATGCATTTCATTTCTTACCTCCATATGTCATGTACTATTATAAATACATGTATATTCTGGATATATAATGAATATATATGATATATAAATCATGATTTACATTCTGGAAGTAAGTAAATCATGATATAAGTAATAATAACATCAAGAACAACAATTCTAAACACGTACAATAAATAAGATGATTTTACCCAAAACGTCGCTTTAACATGGGATTTACAAAAGAACGGGTAATATAAAGTCATAAGTGAACCATATATGATATCATAACAATGAATATGATTCTTTAATAAGTAAATGAAATTATTTAATTCTTTATACAGGAGTTTCAGATACATACGAAGCATATCAGACCTAAGGTAAGGGATAATTTTGCAAATCTCATTTTTATCTGAGATTGCTTATACGTAAGTATTTACTGGGGTTATTGTTATCATCCATGTCCATATTTTCTAAAAGTGTTTTTATGTATGTTTAATTTATTTTTTACCCATTTTGACTTTTACTACAAGTTATGTAAGGAATATTTCTTTTGTTTATGTTACGAGGTACTTTTTGACTTTTTTGACAAAAGTACGAGGAGAATGTTTTTTTTAACTTGTACGACATGAACAGATTTTTACGGTTTCATAACTCCTTATTTTCATGAAGCTTACTCTACAAGATTTCATGAATATTTTCAACAAAATCCTTTTCTTTTAAAATTTCATGGCATTTTGTGAAAAGAAAATGATTTTGAAGAAGAAATGATATTTTCCTCAAGAATACATTTCAAGTGTTTTATCAAAACCATTTTCCTTATAAGATGGAATTATTTCATATGTGTATGTTTCAAGTATAATGTCTCTATGATTTACATGGTTTCAATTTTCTTATGATGAAATGATATCCATTTTCTTTTATGGATTATGTTATGATGGGATGATGTTTATGAAACCCATTTTATTCTTTGGGTAATGATGAATGATTTATGTTTATGTTGTGGCACACGAAAGAATGATTTATTTATGAGATGGGTGGGACCTATATCTCCCTCCAATTAATTGGGTAAAGATTTATATCTCATGAGATAGACATGGCTGGAATGGAAAGTAAATCCGGTTCAGTAATACAGGGCTGGAACGGCAGGTAAACCCGGTTCAGTAAGGGACTTTTTCCACTAAGATGGTCTTGGCAGCAATTCCTTGGCTACTATGGAAATCATATCATGTGCTTAATGTTTTTCCACAATTACATGTTTTATTCACATGCTATTTTATCATGATTTATGTTCCATTATGATCTATTCCTTATGTACTTCCATGTTTTATGTCTTTGCTCAAGATTTTGATGTTTAAACTTTATGTTCATGTTTTTAAGTTCAAATGTATATGGTTTGTTTTATTTTCTCCATGCTTACCCTTACTGAGAATTTTCACTCACCCTTTATATGTTTTCTTTTCCCCAGGATATAAAGAAAGGTTTTAGGTAAGAAAACAAAAGGGGAATATCTTTATGGGAGATGTTGAAGATCTTTCACCACGATTAGAAGATTATATTCCAAGTTTCCAAAGACACTAAACTATTACAGTACTTGTGTGTCTGTTTTTTTTATATATTAAGTATTCCACAAAAGTAATGTAATGTCCATGTATGTCAATATTTGGGTCTCTACACTCCCCTCTTTCAAATAATTTCATCCTTGAAATTTCTAGAATATTACTGCATAAAAAGACTCGGGTGGTTCTTTATCATAAGTTCCTCGGGTACCCACATTGCCTCTTCTATCTTATGGTTTCTCCGTAGAAAATTTACCAGACAAGCCATCTAGTTTCTCAGCACTTGTTCTCTTACATCAAGAATCTTGACAGGATCTTCGCAATAAGATAAATCGGGTTCCGGTTCTAATTCCTCATAGGTGAGTACAAGCATTGGGTTAGGCATGTATTTTTTCAACAGTGATATGTGGAATATATCATGAACTTTGGAGAGACTTGGTGACATTTCCTGATGGTAAGTTACATCCCAATTCGTTTTCAAATTTTGAAAGTTCTGATGTACCTGAGACTCAATTTTCCCTTCTTACCGAAATGTATAACACCCTTCCATGGAGATAACTTCAAGAAAACATGATCTCCTACCTGAAATTACAAATCCTTCCTTCGGTTATCGACATAGATCTTCTTCCTACATTGAGGTGCTTTGATGTGGGCTTGGATTACCTTAACCTTTTCCATCGTTTCCTCAACAGGTTCTAGACCTACAAGTTTTCTTTCACCAACATCATCCCAACAAGTTGGTGTGCGACATCTCTTTCCATATAACTCTTCATATGGTTCCATATGAATTATTTAATAGAAGCTATTGTCATACAAAAATTATACCATAGGTAAATATTGATCCCACATACCTTGAAATTCATGTGAGTAAGATATCAACATGTCTTCTATGGTTGGAATAGTCCATTCTGATTGTCCATCAGTTTGGGGTTGGTAGGCAGTGCTAAAAAAAGTTCAGTATCTAGGTTTTTCTGAAGACTTATCCAGAATCTTGATGTAAAAAGTGGATCACGATCTGAAATAATCGATAGGGGTACTCCATGAAGTCTCACAACATTATTAATATATATTATTGCTAGATTTTCAAGTGGTAAATCTTCTCTTATAGAAAAAAATGTGTTGATTTGGTAAGATGATCAATAATGTCATGTATTACATCGTTCCTTCTAGGAGTGTTTAGTAGTCCCGTGAAAAAGTCCATTGTAATATTATCCCATTTCCTCTTGGGTATAGAAAGAGGTTTCATGACTCCTCCAGGCTGTTTTCTTCTAGTATTCACTTGTTGAAAAACCATACATCTTTACCCAAAATCAGAAATCTCCCTCTTCATGTTGTCCCAAAAAAAATGTTCCTTCAAATATCTATATATTTTGGTTCTCCTAGGGTGTATAGAGAATTTTGAGCTATGAGCATCATCCAATAATTCTCTTTTTATATCAGGTATATCGAGAACACAAAGTCTATTCACAAATTTTAAAATTCCATCTTCATATATGAAGTCACTCAATATCCCATCATTCACAGCTTTAATCTTCTTTTTAAACTCCTCATCATCAACCTGAGAACTTTTTATCCTTTCTAGTAAAGATGGTTTGGCAACCATTTGAAAAATTATTGATGTTTCACCTTCCATGGTTATTCCCATATCCATCATTACTAGATCCATGTATATAGGATCCTTTCAAACTCTCATCTTGTTTAAAACTCCTTGATCCTTTCAACTCAATGCATATTCAACCTTATTTGTCTTCCAATGGTGGTAGTGTATTGTGAAATCATAATCCTTGAGTAGTTTAAGACATATCCTTTGCCTCATATTGAGTTCTTTCTGTGAGAAAATATACCTCAAACTCTTGTGGTCAGTATATATATCACATTTTTTACCATAGAGATAGTGTCTCTAAATTTTCAAAGAAAATATTACAGCTGCTAACTCAATATCATGAGTAGGATAGTTTTGCTCATGAATTTTCAGCTGTCGTGATGCATAGGAAATAACTCTATCATTCCGCATAAGGACACAACCAAGTCATTTCTTTTATGAATCACTATAAATAACAAACCCATGATTACTTGATGGTAGAGTCAATATAGGAGAATTGACTAATCTTCTCTTCAATTGATCAAAAAATTCTTCACAATATTTTGACCAAACAAATTTAACCCCATTTCGTGGGAGCTTCGTTAATGGGTTAGCCAACTGGGAAAAACTCTGGACGAAACATTGATAATAACCTGCTAAACTAATAAAACTGCGTACCTCAGTTATACTCATCAGTGCTGGCCATTCTTGGATTGCCTTGGTCTTAGAAGGATCAACAGAGATTCCATCCATAGAGACAATATGGCCAATAAAAGAAATCTCCTGAATCAAGAATTCAAACTTGCTGAACTTCCCATATAATTCCTGTCTTCTAAGAGTTTTTAGGATAATGAGCATGTGATTTTCATGATCTTCATAGATTTTGGAGTATACCAAGATATCATCAATAAATACCACTATAAAGTCATCAAGATATTCCATGAAAATTCTATTCATTAGATCTATGAAGACAGAGGGTGCATTAGTCAATTCAAAGGCATTACTGTAAACTCGTAATGCTTGTACCTGGTTCGAAATGTTGTTTTCATAATGTCTTCCTTATTCACACACAAATGATGATATCCAGATCGAAGGTCAATCTTTGAAAAGTATTGAGCTCCATGAATTTTGTCAAATAAATCATCAATTCGAGGAAAAGGATACTTGTTTTTTATTGTTATAGCATTGATCTCCTTGTAGTCAATGCACAACCTCATAGATCCATCTTTCTTCTTAACAAAAAGGACAGGGGATCCCCATGGAGAAACACTAGGGAGAATAAATCCCTTATTACTCAATTTCTCTAATTTTTTCTTTAGTTCTAGTAATTACACATAGGACATTCTATAAGGGATCTTCTATATGGGACTTGAACAAGGAATTAAATCAATAAAAAACTCAATTTCTCTTTTTGGATGATGTCTAGGTAAATCCTCTGGAAATACATTAACATACTCTTGAAAAATAAGCACATACTCTATTTGAACATTATTTTCCTAACCCATAATTATTTCATTCTCTTCCTCCCTAATAATTGAATTTAGTTGAGCTACTGGGGGTGGATCTAGATAAGAATTATGTGGTGACGATTCTGCTCTAAAGATAAGGTGTTCTTTATCATCGTCATCATAAATAGTAACCTCATTCTTCTTACAATAAAATTTTTCCTCATGGTCCGAAATCCAATCCATACCGAGGATTTTATCAAATTCAATCATGGTTTTGACAATGATACCAGTAGATAAAGAACATTCATATGACCTAATGGTGACTAATTCACAAAAAATTGTTGCAATGATACTTCCCTTAGGAGTTTTGACTGACTACTCCCTTGTTAAATCAAATTGGAAATATCTAATTTTCGTATAAAACTGGGAAGATATGAAACAATGTGATGATCTAGAAACAAATAAATCATTTTAGAACTTGAGGAAACTATTAAATTACCTTCCACTAAGTCTTTCAGAGCTTCAACCTCAGTAGTAGTGATAAAATATGATTGGACTTGATCCCTTGGCCTTTTATGATGTAATTTTACTTAGTGGTTAGGACATTCATTTGAATAATTCCCCATTTCTCTACAATTGTAGCATTCAACATTGACAGCCTCTTTCTTCCCCTTGCAATGACAAGTTTGGTGGCTTTTTCACCACACTTGTAACAGACTCCCATTCCCTTCAGGCATGTACTGGGGTGTTTCTTCCCACATTTACTATAGGATGGATATTAAAATTTTCCCTTCTTCCCATTATTTCCATTTCTAGATTGTTCATCATATCTCTTATTCTCTTGCTTTTCTTTAAAGTCGTATGACTTAGAGAATTCCTTTTCTATCTTGATAGCACATGAGACAATATCTTCATATGACTAGAAGGATTGTGAGACTAATGCTTGATGGAGAAATGGTTTTAACCCATAAAATAAATGATCATTCTTACTTCTTAGGTTATGTATATAATCTGCAGTATGCCTCGCTAACCTTGTAATGTTAGCCTCATACTTTGTGACATTCTTATCCTCCTTTTACCTCAGACTCAAAAATTTTCTTTCCATATTTGCTTGATGGTCATGAGGAAATTATTTTTCTAAGAAAATATCTTTAAACTCCCTCCATTAAATATTTGATACTTCATCATATTCCTTTGTGTTTTGAATCAATGACCACCATTGATCAGCATCTCTAGTGAGGTGGTAAACTACCATGAAAACTTTTTCCCTTTCGCTACTTCCCAAGGTGTGGAATATTTTCTCTAAGGAATTTATCCATTTCTTAGACACTAATAGATTTATATTCCCATTGAATATTGGTGGTAGTTTCCTTACGAAGCGATATAACAATGATCCTCCATGTTGTGGATCAGGGTGCTCCATACGGGTAAGGTTATTATTCAAAAACTGAGTGAGTTGTCCCAGTATAGTGATAAACTGATCAACACCAGTTGCTTCACTAGCTCCACTATAGTTATCTTGATTATGAGGGAAATACTTACATGGATTACGTGTGTTGATACAGTTTCCATTCCTTCCACTAGACGCCATTTCTAAACAATGGCATAAACTAGATTAGTTTATGAATCGCAATACATAAATCCAAACTTGTAAAATAGTTAACATAAATTGAACAGTTTATGGATATAATCCATAATAATAAAAAAAATTCCATTGAGAAATTATATACTCATAAACCCTTCATAATGTTTTGTAAATAAAATGAGAATTATTCTAAGCATATCCCCCTGGAGTGTCATAACCAAGAGTGCAGCAAGGCACGTTTTCTTACACCAGTTCCTATTCGAGTCAAGCTCAAAGTAGTGTTTTCGGGTTTTACACCTAGGTACATCTATTCCAGAGTCGCCTCTACCTACTCGTATCCAGATAGGGATTTATTTCTTAGAAAACTCAAAGAATCTCTACAATACCAAAATTCTAGGATGTTCTTCAATACTAATCCTCAATGTCTATCTTAGGGATATGTGCTTTAATCAGAGTTTATCTAAATCTAGTTTCCAAGGTTTGTACTAAACTTCCTCTGATAGAAAATGTAACACCCCGACCCCATAATCCTAGAGTTTGTGCATTATTACATATCATTGACATGATCACAAAAGATCAAGTCTCGAAATACTGATTAGTTTAATAGCCTTGGAAGTACTAGATACATTCCTAAGGTTTACATTACATCATAAAATGGAAAACTACAACAACATTGTTTCCATGGAACACACTCATATCCACTTAGACTATCCTTTTAGGTCATTCATAAAATACTTCTTCACATCCTGGTAAAAATAAAACATAGAAAGGGGTTAGCTCAGATGCTCAGTATGGATAAAAATAAAGTGGAAACTTTCATAAATAAGCATAAACATTTAAGGAAATGTAAAATACTAAAACAAAAAGCATTTTAAATAGAAATTTATCATAATATGGAAAATATATAATCAAATAAGGCCATTTACTTATTCATATGGATATTCTTCTAGTCAAATAATCACAATCAATATCAATAGCCACTTTTATAATGATGGAATGCATAATGCCAGACTTCATAACCACATAGTCAAGGCCTTATGCCAAGACTACAAATAAGATTTTTTCAAGGCCTTGTACCAAGACACTAGTTTGTCTCATGAGACCTACAGATGCATCGAGGAGCTATATCAGGCTCCACCCGTCACTTACTAAGTCCAATTAATTACTCATATGAAAAGGTTTAAACATAACATAAGCATTCATATTAAAAAAAGAATACAAATTGTCAATACATTATCCGTAAACCATGAATGGTGTAAAAATAACACATCCACAATCAAACATATCAAAAAACCTTCAATAAAATATGGAAGTTTTGTTTCATAATAAATCAACTTCATATAAGCTTAAAATCCATCAAAGGATGTGGACATAGATGAAATCAAAACCTTTTTAGAGAAATATCTCTTTCTATTTTGAAATCATTTAAGAAATAACTTATTTTGAAAATATTCTTATAATATTTTAAGGGAAGATTTGATGATGTTATAATGGTTTAAAATAGACGCACCCGCTGTATAAGTTAAAAAAACATTCTTACCTTAAATTTTTCGAAAAGGTAAAAAAGCACATTGTTTGGAAAAAACAGAAAGATTCCATTCAAACCATTTTATAAAAAGTCAAAAAATGGTATAAATGACTTTAACCCATAGTCTATTAAATTCTAAAAATGTTTTAGAATACATTTTTAAGAAACATGGATGTGGATGATAAAGAGGTCTCAGAAGATACTCACATAAATACAACCTCGGATAATAAAGTGATTGTGAAATTAACCATTACCTTGTACTTTCCTTGGTCGAGGGTAGGTTAACCTCATGTATAATGGTGATATAATTTTTATTAAATTATACAAGAATAATATACATTAATATGATATCATATATGATCTTTAAATTATACAAGAATCATATACATTAATATGATATCATATATGATATTTTAATATTTCTTTGTTAATAATATTTTAGTATTATCGTCGTTCTGGGTGTTAACTGGTTTGTTTTAATTTATATGATTTGTTATGTAAGTAATTCTTGTTATTGATAGAATTTATATTATTCATATTCATAATGATATTAAGTCTTTAAAAATTATTTTTAATCATCTAATGAAAATTATTCTTGAATGGTTACTATGGGGAATGAATCTCATTGTGTTTCGTGGAGACGGTAATCCGTACGTAAGCACAAGTGAAAATATCATTCTTTTGATATTAAAATAATATATAATTGGATGGTATATCATATATAAATAATATTTATCATGTTATATTTATTATTTACATCAATTACACATATTTTTTATACCCATCCAAATAATAATGTATTGAATAACAATTACACCCCGACGTGGAGACGATATGCCGTACGTACGCACGTACGGTGACATGTCATTCAAAGGATGTATAGAATAATGAATATGGTTGTAACATATTTATAATAACATCATATTTTATTCAATATTCTGGATTTATTATTTTATAATAGAAACAACAAAGAAAGAGGATGTGGAATAAGAAAAATAACTTGAAAGAGGTGATGAAATATTTACCTCTTCTTCGGGTTCTACCTTTTGATTTGATCAAAAGGGATCCCTAGGTTGGATTTTTGACTAAAGAAAAGGCCTCTAGGATGAATGGAGGACAGTTGGGAGGATATCTGGGTGGGGGTTGGCCGAGCCAAATGGCTTTGAAGGTGTGAATTTGAGAGAAGGGGATGTTCCCTTTTATAAGAGGGGTGAGGGGAACCTTAGGAAAATCTAGAAATATTATTTTATAATGAAATCATTTTCAATTTCTAAATGCCTCCAAAATGAATTATTTAAAGGATAAGGTGGAGATGGGTCGAAAACCACTCAACAAATTTGTTTTAGAGGTTTGGGTCACTATATTAACTTTATCTTTTAGATTTAACTCTTAGTTAAATAGTTTGACATATACCATGTCTCATTGTATTTTTATATTATAAGGTTAATAAAATTACTATATACTTCCAAGAGAACCCCAAGTGACTCATTAATGAAACACCTATCATTATATAAGTCTTTTGGATGTACCTTCGATTTTTAGGAATAGAATATTAATTAATAATATAATATTTGTTTTAAAAACTCTTTTATGTCAATTTTGACACTATTTGGTATTTTGTTTTTTTATAAAATTCATAATAGCATTATTACTTCGAAAAAAATTCATAAAACCAACCATATAATTTCATATTAACCTATAAAATTAGTGGAATTCATAAAAAGTCTCAAATTACATTTATTTGGATATTTATAATATCAATTATTTTAATATTTCATTAATTAGGTAATTACTCCATCATCATTGTGTCATAAATATATTAAACTATTTAATGTCTAAAAAATATAAATAAAATACCATTATGTAGGAAATATTTTTATATTTCTAATTAATATTTACAGTTGAATTTATATTGTGTGTAACCCTATATTAAAAATTGTTTAGTTATTAAACTTTGAATTTAACACTTTTAACTCTTCTTTGAATTAAATAATAATAAATGTCCTAATCTAATCCAAGTGGACCTAAAGGATAATATTTTATTCCTAAGGTTGTTTTTAGTCGAATTACACTTATCCAATAGAATTAGGACTTCTTTTAGGGTAATAATAATGTCATTTTTACCCTCAATTACCCTATTTACTTTTAACCGTGGTAAATTAAAGTAAAAAGTTACTATTCACCAAAAATTATTTTCATCTTGTTAAAACAAATTTTAAATACTAATATCAACCGTGTCTCTCGGAATTTTGAAATTCAACTCACAAAAGCGATAAAATTATGTTTTATGTAACTTTTCAAATGCTCCTAGGAGGTGGGTAAAAGAAGGTAAAAAGTTCAATAAAATAATTATATATCTAAAATTTTTATAAACTGACTCCAATGAATTACATTTAACTTATATAGTTATTATGTATATATTTTGACCTAAAATAAATTTAAATAAAATAAATAATTATTTAAATAAAAAATCGGTTTTAAACTATAACTCACTGTTTTTCAATATTCATCAAAAATTGAAAGTTTTCAGAAAAATACCAAAAATTCACCCTAAGAAAATTTCGATATTCTGAATCCAAAAATGAAGTCCATTTTGAAAGATAAAATTTATAATATTTGAAAAAGTGTGTATTACTATTCATAATGGCTTGTTTTATTGGTTGTGGTGTGTTAGAACTTGGTGTTGCGTACATCACACACAATTGTATTATTCAAAGAGAAGCATACCGTGGAAGCTTGGGGTGTTACAGATGGACTTATCCAGAAGAGGCAGAGGTGAGAACCTGCTCCCTATTAACCATATGTTGTCCCTAGTGGTTCTTCTTGTGTGCTCGACTCTGAGAGACCTGCGCCAAACGTCCAGAGGTAACACCCCCATCATTTTGGGGGTTCACTACCACACGATTCTGGCGGTGAGTGTTGGTGGGAGTCCTTAATAAGGACACTTAAATTTTTGAATTGAGGCCTTGAGTGACCTCTTGATCCACTTACCTATATTATGAGAGGGATATATTTTTGCGTTCTAGGGATAAAGACCCGAAACGGTTGGAGATGGTGGTTGGTAGTGGTCGCTTCTTGATCATTAGTCATCGTTGGCTAGATGATGGAGGACTGTTTCTGACCTGGAGGGCCTGTCGAGCAGCCTCCAAAGTTGGGATTGTACCATGCTGGCGATATTCCTTTACTAGCATATTTTTGACCCAGTGTGGTAGACGGTGGGTGGGTGATGACATCCTTCCCGTAGATGGAGATCCAACTTGAACAGCGGTTGGGATGTTCACAAATGTTGTTTTGGAGAAATCCATTCTTTGGATTTAAGGGTGTTCTGTGGAAAAATCGAATAAAAAAACAATATCTATTAAAAAAATATTTTAGATGGATACATGCATTATTAATTCCATTTTCTGGCCTTTCTTTATCAATTGATAGGGGCCTAATAGGTGGGTAACATTATTAACTTGGTTAAGGATTCATGTCAGGTTCACCATTTTTGTTTCATAGTTCCTTGAAATGGGTGTTCTAGGTTTTAGAATCACTATTTCCCTGTGGTTTCCATTTGATTTATTCATGGAACTGGAATCTTTCAATAGTTATGTATCCAAAGAGGACCTGCTTTCCAAAGGTAGGCGTTCGTTATGTTTAAACATTACGATACTTAAGAACCTGCATTGGTTGAGAGGATGGGAGGTCAGACTCATCACACCCTTTCGGGGGGAATTATTGTCTACTCTAGGAATATATTGGTAAATTTAAGCTATTTTCAGGAATCCTTATTAATTTACCATGTATGTCATAAGTATCCATTGGAATTCACAATCACTTATTAACTTGTGTAAAATTTAGAATTATTAGTATGCATTCAAGGTTCTTCATTAATGGAAATATCCGTATGTAGTTTTTGGTTTCCCATAAATGGTATCCTATAATATACTATTTAGATATTATTTTACTCATCATTTGTGATGATACTAGTTTTTAAGCCACTCAGTGGGACACTCTGGAATTTTATTATCACCTAGGGAGATGAAGTTTGGTTTTGATTTTGGGATCGTGACTATAAGATAGGCTACCTACGTATCCTTGTGAAATTAATTAGAACCCTTGTAGTTCGGTGCCACTAAATGGGACACATCATACCTTTTAAGGTCATGTGATAAGGACCTCTAAACAGAAGTTTCTTAGTTGAAACTTAGCATGAGACTTATGCTGAAGTTAACCAAGAAACAGGGAAAGGATATGAGATTCCATATAAAATTAGACCCTATTGGGAATATGGTCCTTGGATGATAGGGTTGATTTGAAGTTTTAGTGTTGAACCTCAAGGGGGCTTCCTATGTATCTCATATGTATGGTAATAAAAACCCACATAGTTTGATAAGTCTCATAAGAGAGTATGGTCCATTGAGAGAGATGAGTTTGGGATTACTTCTTGAAAAGGATGCCTTGATGACTTTTTGGGATTAATTTGGGGCTTATTCCTTAGGAGGATGCCCAGATTAAGGTAATTAGGGTTGGATTACTAAGGAGGATTTCCAATGAACTCGAGCCCTGATAAGGCTTCCTACGTATCCCGATTATGATGGGAATCCGAGTTCTCATAATTCATTAGGATGAGTGCTTATGAACTTGTTGAAACAATCACGTATCCCTAAGCCCATGTGAGTCATGCTCAGTGTGAGAAACAAGATGATGTGAAAGATTCAAAAATGAAACATCACACTTTTCCTCCTCCGTTGATGGATGAATGTGAGGCGATGAGCCATCCCTCTGTTCTATTTATATTGGACAAGGATCCAATGTAAGGAGGAAGGGATGAAGGTGAGGGGCTTATGCCAGGAAGACTTCCCATGGTAATGAAGCATAGTGGGAGAGGGAATGGGTAACAAAAGTCTTTATTCCCATCCCCCTTCGGACTTTGGCACCGAATAAGAAAGGATGAGCAATGATGCCACCTCCTGCAAGAATAGCTAGTGGCTTATGCCAAGCTGGTTGCCCTAAAATTGATCCTGGTAGGGGAATAGAGACTCCTCCTTTATTATTTAAAATGAAAAGTAGGCATGAACTGTACCTTCCCTACCAAATACCTGAGGTTCCAGGTCACCTCTTTGAGAAGGGAGAGGCTAGGTATCAACCCTCCTCCAAATCGGGAACTTCCCAACACTGTTTCTGGGTGAAAGGTCCATGTTACTTTGGATATAAAAACCCATAGACACTCCATGAATCCTAACCCCATTGTGAAAAAAATGTGGGAATCCTATGAATGTGTAAATAAAAACCCAAATAGGAGACACACTGATGTGCCTTTACCAAAGATTTGAAAAGTCAAGAGGTTTTGGTGGAGGTCTCAACAGAATCCCTTTGAGGGAAGGGAGCCAATGAAGAAGAAGCCTTGCCATGAATTGATGAGAAAGGATTGATGGCTTTTATACTGAAGAGAGTGAAGAGATTAAGTGAATCAAATAGGGGCACCCAATTATGGTCTCACAAGTACACTTGGGTGACCTGATGTTCACTTAAGTGATGAACAACCTGTATGGTAATATTTGGGTGAGACCTTTCTCAAGACTTCAAGAGCATTCAATGGTGATCCTAGAAGTGTGGAACTCATGTTCCAGTGAGAGGAATGGGTGACATGCAGGTATTTCTGACATGGTGAGGTTGGGAGCTTTACGATTGCAAGTGTTATGGTTTTCAAACACTAAAAGGACATAATCCCAATGATCCTCCCTTAAATCCTCCGCTCATGGTGTTGAAGAACTACCTTGAAAGTTTTGGAAGATTGGGGCTAAGTACTAGGGTGACCAGAGTAGAAAATGGGTTTCAAGGAAATTCCTCCTTTAAAATAGAGGCCCCAAGGGTCTATTTATAGGAAAATAAGTGACCTTGGGGGAAATGAGTTGGGCACACAAGTGACTTGTGAAAAAGTAGGTTGCATGACAAATTTGGGCGCGCCGCTGGTGTTTGGGCTTAAATAAGTATGCACCTTTAGGAATTAGCCAAAATTATCACTGCAATCAGCTTCATCATGGTGTCAAGCAAGTGTTTGTGCGTAAGTACCTTGGGAACCTCTTTATTTACTTAGCCAAATAATTTCTCCATAATGTGGGGGTTGAGCCCCCACACCCCTGCTTTGGTTTAGTATTGGGTTGCGGTCCTCTCCCTTCGTGTTGGTGCCTTCGCTACCGTCACTGACCCCCATGAAAAATACAGAGTTTCACCACGAATATTTCTCGACCAGTTGAGTACATTTTTCGAAGAAGTGCATGGAACAAATTTCATGGTGTCTACATATATTCCACAAGATCCTCTTGATCTTTTCCAAAATAATGGTGGCCAATCCGACCATTTTATTCTCTGTCATCATATCTGCTACAAAAAATGGTTCATTCCATACACTACCTTTGGAATCATGGACAATAAAAAAATATAATCATATCCATATGAAGAAAAATCCATCAATACATGTCTTGTCCGGTATCTTGGATTTAATTTAATACCCCCATTTATAAAACACTTTTTTCTCTAGTGTCATCTATAAGGTGTATGTCACACATCTCTTTTCCACCTTGTGATAACTTATAGGGTGTGTACAAGGGACTTTATCATTCTTCTTCTTCAGTAATATTTTAATCCATGTATTTATATGAATATTCACCATTATGTCGGGATTTTCTTTTTTAATTTTGTGAGCTATCATCACTAGCTCACATTCCAGAGCTGACATCCTATCAGCATCATTCCATGCTACCATCAGGGCTTCAAATCATCATAAAAATATCCAAGGATTGGATATCCAAAAATATATTAAACATCTCACAAAATGATTCCCACTACTCCATGTGTAAAATGGAAATATTTTATCTTTTTACTCCATTCGCTCAGTGGTTATGGCACAAAATAGTCATTCTGATATACATATGTTTATCCTACCAATATTGCCTAAAAATTCCAATACCTTTCTGATAATTTTTAAACTCCGCACATGTCTAGTGTACCCAATACACCCATATCCATATAGGATTTCTACCCAATCTTGGGCAAAACTCTCCACACTTCTTCCAGACCCTCGATTGATCAGTTTTTGAATCTCAAAAAATGGATAAATAATATTGCGGATTCAGTTTTTGTATATGGGATTTTAGATCTGCAAAACATAGACTATGATGTATAAAATAGGTCTTGGCTTCTGTGAACACATTAATATATGTTCCCACACTATAACACCCCATGATTTCATAGTATTTTATCTCTTCAATGAAATTCAATAACCCGCTCTACATGCAATACCGATTTTGAGCGCACCACGACTTACCAAACTAGCCATTCAAAAAGTGGTTATGAATAATATAAACTAAACATTAAATTTTATAAACCCTGTATAATATTAAAATCCATATTATGTGATTCTTCGACATAATATAAGAGCAAATTCATTTTTTTCAGATAAAAGATTTATTTTTCAATAAATGAAATTTTACCACCTTTTAATGGTTAACCTTTCTTAAAATCAATAATTGACACTTTTATATATTCGATTTAATGAAATTAAATTATTCTATAGAAGAGGGACATAAAAATTTAATTTGGATAAATTATTGGTACATTTCTGATAACATTCATATTTTGATGAATAGTGAAAAATACTAAATTTTAATTGAAAACAATTTTTTTAATAGAAATAATTTATAGTGTTAGATTATACATATGAGTGGTTTTAAAGTATCATTAGATAATATTTTTATCATTTAATATAATCTTGGTCATTGGATGTAATTTCACAATTAAACTGGATATAAACAAGTGTCAATATTTTGATAGTTATTATTTAAAAAAAACACGCTTTTTGTTTTGACAACAGAAATTAATTTAAATTAATTTCTACCACTTCTATGTATTGAATTTGGAAAAATGGATTCCATATTTGGAATCAGGAGGTCTCAATTGTGTAAATAGGCAACTTTTATTTTTAGACATTATGAATATTTACTTTAGTAAATATTTTATTTACCATGGTTAAAGGGTAAATCTGGTAAATAAGGGTAAAAAAATATTATTATAATAATATTAAATTAATATAACGTGTGTCATATTCCTACTGATTGAATAATGTCTGACCATGGGCTTCCATGGGTCGATTTTGGGAACACATGGATCCACTTGAGAGTGATAATGACACTTTATTATAATAAATATAAAGTAAAGACAAAAATGACATAAACATATATGTTTTAGTAAAACAATTTTTACATTGGGTTATATAAGATATCATTTTGAATACAAATATTCATTTTAAAGCTAAAATTATTTCCTAGATCATGGTTTTTTTTAAAAAAAAAGATATAAAATGAATAAAAATATTTATGACACAATAATGATGTTGTGTTTACCTCATTAATCAATGATTTAAATAAATGAGATTATAGTAATTAAAAAATATCCAAAACCTATCTAATTCTTATTGTATGACTTTGTTTCGAACTTCAGTCATTTTATCTTCGACTTTAATGAGTTTTGTACCTTTAGAAACTGAAAATAATCATATAATAAATTATTATTTTCAAAACATAATAAAGAGCACATCCCCCCCTTATAAAAATCCCTCACCTATAACCCATTTCTCACACATCTCAAGCCCCTTGGATCATCCATCCTCTTACAAATTAATATCCCTACATCCCTCTTATCATATTATAAGCCTTACCTTAGGCATACTGCACTTCAAGGTTGCCTTTTCGTTCATACCAAAGGGAGTTACCAGATTTAAAGGTAACACATCCTCTTATGTTCTTTTCTTTTATTTTACTTCACCAACCCCCTAAACTCTATTTATTCCTTTATTTTATAACAATAACAGTAACCTTAATATTATAGGTTGTTTTTATGAGATTTATTTTATCTACACCTACACACACCTCCATCTAATGTGTATAGAACATAAAGTTTATGTCGATGGCGAACTACTACCTCACAAAACGATGATTGTTCAATCTTCTACTACCACATATTATGGTGGGAACTATGATGGAACTGTAATTATATATGATATATATGATATTTATTTTATCTATTATCTTTATTAATTCTCTTTTATTGTATACATTTATTCTTTTCATGTTGAATATATAGGAAAATTTCAATTTAGGAAGTGCGGACTACCGGCCCCTCAAAGTGATATGACTCATTCATACCATACATTGAACTTATAAAGGATGGTGTTAATGAACATACATAACATATATAAAATATTATATTATAATGGAATAATAATATACCTATGTATCATTTGGTTTTTTTTCTTTTTAAAATAAAAAAATGAAATGGAAGTAACGTTCGTGCGTACGTACGGATTAACGTCTCCACGAACGCGATGAGATTCCTTACCCATCGTTACCATTCAAGAATAATTTTCATTTGATTATTAAAAATAATGTTCAAGAACTTAATATAATTCTTTATATGAATATAATACATCCTACCCATAACAAACATGGCTTATGTAACAAAACATATAAAGGAAAACGTATCAGTTAACACCTTGAACAATGATACTACTAAAAAGTTATTAACAAAGAAATATTAAAAGATCATATATGATATCATATTTAGGTATATGGTTCTTTTATAATTTGTTAACAATGATTTAACTATTACACAGGAGGTTAACGCACCCTAGACCAATGAAAAGTACAAGGTAAGGGTTAATTCCACAATCTCATTATTATTCGAGATTTTTTATGAGTAAGTATTTACAAGGACATATTTATTATCCATGTACATATTAGATAAAGGAGTTCTAAAAAGGATTATTTTTAAGGTAATCTACCACTAAAATATCATTTTAAGAGTTTAAATATGAATTCTTCTAAATAATTCTAATTAATGTCCATGTTTTCAAAATGGGTTTTAAATTATTTTTTTATATGGGCATAAATGTATTAAAATGTTAATTCTTTTAAATGTTTCAATGTGGTATAGGACACTTTTATTAAAAAACTTCTTTTAAACGTCTTCCTTTATAAATTGTGTGACATTTAAAAATTTTCATGAAAAAGAGATATTTATATAAAAGAGTTTTACTAATCATTTTAAACTATGTCAACATCATTTGGGATATTATACTTGATTGAGGTTGATTTATTATAAATACAATCTTCAATATTGAATTGAATGAGTTATGATATGATTGACTTGGAATGTACTATTTATATACCATTCATGATTTATGGTTAAAGTATTGACATTTTGTATGCTAGTTTTAATAATAATGTTTATGTTATGATTCCAGATACTCATATGAGGAATGCATTGGACTTAGTAAGGGTTTGGTGGAGCTCTCTATAGCTCCTTGATGCATCAGTAGGTCTCATGAGACAAACTAGTGTCTTGGCAGAAGACCTTGACAAAATCTTATTAGTAGTATTGGCACGAGGCCTTGACTATGTGGTTATGATGTGAAACATTATGCATTCTATCATTATTAAAATTAGATATTGAAATTACATGTATTTATTCGACTAGTAGAACATCCATGTGAATAAGTAAATGTCATTATTTGATTTATCTTTTCCATATTATGCTGAAGTTTAAGTTTAAAAGGCCTTTGTTTTAGTTTTATACAATGCCTTAAGTGTTTATGAATATTTATGAATGTTCCCTCTATATTGTTATCCTAATTGAGCATCTAAGCTTTCCCCTTTCTATGTTTTATTTTTCCTAGGATGTGAAGTAGTATTTTATGACTTACTTGGATGGATAGTCCAAGGGATATGAACGTGGTAATTGGAGACAATGTTGTTGTTGTTTTTAATTTTATAATGTAATTTAATGTTCATTTATTTAATTTATTTTCCAAGACTTCTAAACAGATCGGTCCTACGAGACTTGATTCCTTATAATCATACCAATGTATTAAAATAATGCATCGACTCTGGGTAACTAGGGCTGGGGAATTACAGTTGGTATTAGAGGATTTTTAGTACAAACCTTGTAAACTATATTTAGATAAAATCTAATTAGATCACATTACCCTAAGATAGAAATTTTGTATTTTTATAAAAGAACTTCCTCAAATTTTGGTAATGTAGAGATTTTTTTCCTTTTAGAAGAAATAAATCCTTGTCTTCATACGAGTAGGTAGAGGCGGCTCTAGAACAGATGTACCTAAGAGTGAAAACTCTGATGAGTAGTTTAAGGTTTCACCTGGGGTATCCTGGTACACGACAAAGGGCCAAGCTGCACTCTTGGTTATGACACTCCCAGGGGATATGCATAGGACTATTCATATTTTCTTTACAAGACATTATGGATGATTTTGGAGTAAATATTTTCTCAAGGAAAACATTTTTTTTATGATTATAGATTATATTCATAATCTTTTAAATTTAAATTAGGTATTTTACATGTTTGGAATTATTAATTGCGATTCAAAAACTATCCTAGTGTATGCCATTGTTTAGAAATGTCTCCCAGTGGATGGAATGAGAACTCCAACAATACGCCTGATCCAAAGAGTAAGAAGGATCATATATTTCTTGGTATTAATCCAAGATTTATAAAGTAAATAGTCCCCCATATATTTTCATCACATGAAGAAATAGTATCATGTGTTAATAAGATAAGTAAATAATTCTCTCTATCCTATGGCTTTGAAGGGAAGCCAGAGAAGAAAAGGATGGTTGAAAGAAACATGGATAAAGGGAATAATGGAAAGACATTTTCCCCATATGTGATAACTGTGGAAAGAATCTCCTCGGTAAAATCTTGAAGGGAATGAGAGTTTGTTATAAGTGTGGAGAAATAATACACCTTGTATGTGATTTAAATGGTAAGAAAAAGGTTTCAAATATACAATGATTTATCTGTAAAGAGTTGGGACACTATAAAAATCAATGTCACAATCATCAGCGTACACCAAAAATGATGTTGTTGGATATTAATCATGATATTATATTACCACAGATGAAGAGTAATAACTAGTGTTCTTATTTTTCTATTAAAGAATTATGTCTTTTGAGTGTTGTATCAATGATTTACTAGCTATAATAATTATGGAGTATATAAGGATTGTAATACAGTACTATTTCATTAAGGATTTGAGATTGTGTGGTACCAAGAAAAGTGACTCAATATCAAGTTATTTTTTTAGAAAATACATGGTTGAAGGAATGATAAACATTAATATGACCTTGATATTATGGTATTGATTTTGGAATAATTGATGATTGATTTGGATTAATTATATAAGTTATTATTGACTACCTTGGAACAAATTAATGGTTTTTATTCCATCATTGTTGGTGATTACAACATTTTTCGACTTAAGGGGTATATCCAGTATTCAATGATTTACAGAAAGAATAAGAAAGTACATACCTATTCAAATATGGTTTTCTGGGAATTCATTTTATTACAAAATTTTAAGAGAATACATGATGAAGGTATTCACATGTATATTCTGTGACCTTCCTTATAAATTTTGGACTGTGAGTTTGGACAAAAGTATTGTGGATAAGTCTAAATGTTGGAACAGATTTAGTTTAACATTGGATTCTATTGTTAAGGTTAAATTATTTCTTAAGATTATTTATGGATTGTTATAAAAATACAACCTGGAGGTTGGGCCACAACCCGTTGTGTCTGGTAAGGCCATGAGACTTGAACCCGCAACCGAAGGGCGAAAAGGGTGCATCACCTACCACTGGCCTACTTGATTTCCTAGTTTATATAATTTATTTTTTTTAAATAGTCTAACAACTGAATTATAAATTCATTATTTTTGGGACCCTATATGATTAGGATAAGTATAATATTTTTTAATTTTATTATCTTTTGGAGTTAATGATGAGTTTGTGGTATGAATTAGTTCAACGGTGAAACTATACTTGTAAAGTATATATTTTTTCTTATTATTCTATGAATAAACTAATTCCTAAACATTATGGAAGGGATCATAAAACCAAAAATGTGTTATCCTAATACCTTGTGTTTTTTTGTAATCGAAGATATTTTAAATCATCATAGATTGATGGCTTTGATGCCCTTAATTTTACACTTTTCTGTGATTGATGACCTCAATCACTCCATATAAATATTTACGTTATTCCTACAATTATGTGTCCCTAATTTCCACCAATGTTCTTCTAATAAAGATCATAATTTAGTGGCGACTTTTTCATTTCTCTTTCCCTCTTATTATGATTAAATTTCATTAACCCAATTTCCGATGTGGGTTTTCCACAAGGGTATTTTCTATTTTTAACCTTATAATTTCAAAGAAAAATTTTAAATTTCAAGGAAAAAATTTATTGAAGAAGGGGAGAATGTAACACCCCAAGATTTCATAGTATGTTATCTGTTTAAAGAAATTCAATAACTCATGCTACAAAAAACAGCGATTTCAAGTGCACCACGACTTACCAAACTATCTGTTCAAAAAGCAGTTATGAATAGTATTAACGAAATTTTCAATTTTATATACTCCATATAATTTTAGTGTCCATATTATGTGTTTCTTTGACATAATATAACAACAATTTTTTTTCATTTAAAAGAAGTATTTTTCAAAAAATTCAATTTTACCGTCTTTTAATGGATAACCTTTTTCAAAACCAATATTTGACACTTTTATAAATTAAATATAATGAAATTAAATTATTATTTAGAATATGGATATAAAAAGTTATCTTGGATACATTTTTGGTACTTTTCTGATAACTTTCTTATTTTGATGAATAGTGAAAAATAATAAATTTTAATTTAAAACAACTTTTTTAATCATATTAATTTATAGTGTTAAATTATAAATTTGAGTGGTTTTAAAGTATAATTGGATTATATTTTTATCATTTAATATAATTTAGGTAATTGGATGTAATTTCACATTTAAATTGTACATAAACAAGTGTCAATCTTTTGATAGTTATTATTTTAAAAAAACATGTTTTTTGTTTTGACAATAGGAATTAATTTTAAATTAATTTCTACCACTTCTGTGTTTTGAATTTGGAAAAATGGATTACATATTCAGAATTATGGGGTCTAAATTATGTAAATGGGTGACTTTTATTTTTAGATATTATGAGTATTTACTTCAGTAAATATATTATTTATCATGGTTAAAGGGTAAATATGGTAAATATGGGTAGTCAAATATTCTTATAATAATATAAAATTACTCTAACATGTGAATTATTCCTATTTTTTGATACATTTCCTACCATGGGCACCATTGTGTAGATTTTGGGACCACATGGATCCACATGAGAGTGATAATGACACTTTATATTAATTAATTTAATGTAAAGACAAAAATGACAGAAACATATATCTTTTAGTAAAACAGCATTTAAAAGAGGTTATATAAGTAATATTTTAAAATATAAATACTCATTTGAAATATAAAATTATTTCTTACATCATGGTTTTTTTCTATAATTTTTAGAAATCAAATAAATAAAATTATTTGTGACACAATAATGATGTAGTGTTTTCCTCATTAATGAATCATTTAAATAAATGAGATTATATAAATTAAAACAACCTCCAAAACCAATCCAATTCATATTGGACGATTTTATTTAGATCATAAATCATCTTATATTCGTCATTAATGAGATTTGGACCTTTAGAAACCGTAAATCATTATATAATAAATTAATATTTTCAAACTTTCTTAAAGAGACCCTCCTTCCCCTTATACAAAGCCCTCACCTCAAACCCATTTCTCACACCTCTCAAGCCCCATAGATCTTCTAAAATCTACCCAATTTATCTCCTGACATCCCAATATTCCTATTAGAATCCTTACCTTAGGCAGAAGTCACTTCAAGGAAGCCTTTTGGTTCAAACCAAAGGGAGTTACCTGATTTAAAGTTTACATCTCCTCTTAAGTTCTTTTATTTTATTTTACATCTCCAACCCCCTAAAATCTCTTTATTCCATTATTTTATATGAAAAACAGTATCCTAAATAGACTAGTTTATTTCTATGAGGATTATTTTAACTACTCTTACACATACCTCCATCTAAGGGGTATAGATTATAATGTTTCTGTGGACAACAAACTACTATCTCATGAAACGATGTTTGTTCAATCTACTACTACCACCTCTTATGGTGGCCATTATGATGGAAATATAATTATATATGATCTTTATGATCTTTATTTTATCTATAATCTTATGTAATTACATTTTATAGAATACCTTTATTTTTTTCGTGTTTTATATATACGATAATTTCATTTGAGGAAGTGCGGACTACCGCCCCCTCAAAGTGATATGACTCGTTCATACCATACATGGAACGTATAAAGGATGATGTTAATGAACATAAATAACATATATAAAATATTATATTATTCTGGAATAATAATATACATATGTATCATTTGGTTTCATTTCCTTTTAAAATAAAAAAATGAAATAGAAGTAGCGTTCGTGTGTACGTACATATTACCGTCTCCACGAACGTGATGAGATTCATTACCCATTATAACCATTCAAGAATAATTTTCATTTTATTATTAAAAACAATGTTTAATAACTTAATATCATTCTATATATGAATAAAATACAACATATCCATAAAATACATTGCTTACATAACAAAACATATAAAGAAAAATGAATTAGTTAACGCACAAAACTTTGATACTACTAAAAAATTATTAACAAATAAATATTATAATATCATATAGGATATCATATTTATGTATGTGGTTATTGTGTAATTTAATAACAATGATTTAACTATAATACCATAGGCTAACGTACCCTTGACGAAATAAAAGTACAAGTTAAGGGTTAATTCCTCAATCTCATTATTATTTGAGATTATTTATGTGTAAGTATTTACTAATACATATTTATTATCCATTTATTTATTATATAAAGTAGTTTTTAAAATTATTTTTATGGGGATCTTCAAGTAAAATATCATTTTAACGGTTTAAATATTTATTCTTCTAAATCATTCTAATTAATGTCCATGTTTTCTAAATGGGTTTTAAAGGATTTATTTATAGGCACATGAATGTTTTAAAATGTTAATTATTTATAAAGTTTCAAAGTGGTATGGGACACTATTATTCAAAAATTTATTTTAAATATCTTCCATTATAAATTGTGTGAATTTTAAAAGTTTTCATGGAAAAGTGATATTTCTCTCAAAGTTTTTTACTAATCATTTTCAACTATGTCAAAATCCTTTTTGGATATTATTCTTGATTGTGGTTGATTTATAATAAATATAATCTTCAATATTGTATTGAATGAGTTATGATATGGTTGACTTGGAATGCGCTATTTTTATAGCATTAATTATTTATTGTTAAAGTATTGAAATTTCGTATGCTTGTTTTAATATAAATGTTTATGTTTTGTTTCAAAATTTTCATATGAGGAATGAATTGGACTTAGTATGTGATGGGTGGAGCCCGATATAGCTCCTCGATTCATCAGTAGGTCTCATGAGACAAACTAGTGTCTTGGCACAAGGCCTTGACAAAATCTTATTTGTAGTCTTGGAATGAGGCCTTGACTATGGGGTAATGATTTCTAGCATTATGCATTCCATCATTATAAAATTATCTATTGAATTTACATGTGATTATTAGACTATTAGGATATCCTTGTGAATAAATAAATTAAATTATTTGATTTATCTTTTCCATATTTTTCTGAATTTTATGTTTAAAAGGACTTTGTTTTAGTTTTATACATTTCGTTAAGTGTTTATGCTTATTTATGAAAGATTCCGCTATATTGTTTTCCTTATTGAGAATCTTAGCTCACCCCTTTCTATGTTTTTTTCCCAAGATGCGAAGAAGTATATTATGACTGAACTACAAGGATAGTATAAAGGATATGAATGTGGTCAATGAAGACAATTTTGTTGTTGTTTTTTATTTTATAATGTAAGGTAACATTCATTTATGTTATATTTTTCCAAGACTACTAAACTGATCTATTATTCCAGACTTTATTCCTTGTAATCATGCCAATGTATTTAAATAATGCACTGACTCTAGGTAACTGGGTTCGGGGCGTTACACACAACATAAATGTTGGAATATGAGAAGTTTTTATGGTCTTGAAATGAAGAAACTAGGAGATAATTCTTTGGATCTAGTATGTTGGATTCTCATAGATGTCCATAACCATAAAGAGTAAAATAATTACTCTTCTGGAAATTATAGTGATATTTTTTTAAATACCCTGATAGATTAGAAAAAGTGGGGTCACATATTTTGTAGTAATCATGCCCAATGTTTTCCATCATGTCCTTAGTTCTCTTTCTAGACAATTCATCATTAGTTTTGATCCTCTTGGGTGCCTCTGATCCTATAAATAAATATCTTATTTGTTTTAGAGTAGGTTCATTTTGATTTTTTAAAAAAAAATGAATAAAATTTGATAAATAATTATGGCACGCGAGTGTGGTGCACAAATTTGTTTGTCAACCTACAGAGTGCATGATTTTCCCTGAACATACGACGTGAAACTCAAATACATAAAATATTTGTGTGACTAAAATATTCAGCAAGATCATCTATGTGGAATGAATTCCATGCAGAGAGGCTAGAATTTCGAGACATGAGTGATATTCTTTAGAATTAAGGTCTTATATGTAGATAAAAAAGTCTGCTTTCACACTACCAACTTGTATATAAATCCATGAGTTACCATCTAAGATAGGAAATTTTTATGAGCCATCTATATTTTTCATCCCTTTTAGCTCAGGACACGGCTCCATTTTTATTCTGATCCATTACTAAGGGTGTTTTTGTTGAAACATTGTTTCATCACATGAATGAAAAAGAGGCAAAGGGAAATTCCTTATAAAAGAAAAGAGAAGATAGTTGAAGAATTCCAACATTTGAAAAGGATCAAATAGTATCTCACCCATGTAAGCCCAAATCACCATAGGCACTCAAGTACATTCTTGATACCCCATATATACGACCATTATTCTTTGCCCCGAGTACCATATGTACTATAAATAGACCCTTGTGGTCTTTATTTTTATGGAATAATTTCCCTAAATCTCGATTGCTTCTTTTATCAAACTAGTGCTTCACCCAAGTCCACTAAAAACTCCAAGGTAGTGTCGTAACACCAAAAGATATGTAATTAAAGGGGATAACTAGAATTTAAATATATGTTTTTAAAATAAAAAAAACTTTCATGACCAGTTTGTCTATCCCTTATTTAATAACACTTGTACGATTGCCCTTCCTCAAAGAGGATGTTGCACGCCTCACTTAAAGGAATACCTTTGACGACCCGTGAATTATTGATCCAAGTCTCACCCAAGTATATTCATCCCAAATGTTCATCATATAATGTGAAACTAGTTCTCCCAAGCCTACTTTCACACCATCCACTTGCATTCCACCAACTTGTGCACTTCATCTTAGTTCACCTCACCTTCCCAACATACGCGATCCTTTATTGAAGCCTCCATAAAATCCATTAATTACAAATCTTGTCCCTCATTTTCTCCATTTTTTAAAAGGGTTCATTTTGAAACCTTCATCAAGACATCCATATTTACCAATCCATTGGAATGGGCACATCAACATGTCAACAATTTGGGTTTCTATTTACATGGTCAGAGGATTCCCACATTTTTATAATAAGGTTGTTAGGGTACTCGGGATGTCAGTAGGTTTGAATATCTATTATCATATAGAAAATTACCATAGGTATTGTGTTTTTGAGTTACCACTCTCATATTCTGGGGGTAGGACTCTGTCTGCCCCTTCTCATCTCTAAGGCCTAGTGCCTCCGACCCCTAGTAGGGAGGGTAAGGATCAATTTTTCTTTTTCCCTTAAGAAAATGAAATATCTATGTTCTATCCTAAGACAAATTTTAGGGAAACCATCATAGTTTAAGCCCCTAGTATGTCATGTGGGAGGTTTTAGTCTTTCTCTTATCTACCTCCACCTCCTGGAATCCATCCATTCATTCAAACCCTTAGCCAATATAAATTAATGAGAAGGAAGGTTTGTTGTTTCATCCTCTACCATTATATCCACAACCTTTCCCATAGTATCCATGAACTCTTCCAATGTAGTCCTGATCTCATACATTATCTATAGATAAATCATGTATAGTTTATTAAATCTTTCATATCCTATTGTTTCACAAACCATGCACAACTCATGTGGGCTTATAGGTTTTTAATGATAACAACATCCACAAAATCCACCTGAATGAGTGAACTATAAGGACTATGATTCACACCACAAAAAGGATACATAAGAAGCCTTCTTGAGGCCCATGATCCATCTCATCTCATCCATAAAATGAGAAATAATAATCCCTTAATCAGGGCATCATTTTTAGGTGTAAAACCCAATCCTAATTCCCTTAATCCAGACATCCTCCTTAGATATAACCCCCGAAGTAATCCCTGTAAACCTCCATGAGTTAGAAAAATATCTTATGGACCATTTAATAAGGAAATACTATTTTGGATTATGCCCCATATTATTCCTCACAATGATTCATTCTCCCATTTAGACTTACTGAACTATGTTTGATTTGATTTCAATCTAAGTGGGATGCATTGGAAGCATCACTAAGGTTCAAACCCCACATACCAAACCATACCTATTCTCTCTAGTCTAAATTTCTAATAGAATATCATCCAACTTGGAATATATCATCCCTACCAAGTTCCTTGGACTGGTTCAGAATATGTTCCACACCAAAATTTGACTTGACCTCCACAACCTAAGATATCATTTCCACCTCAAATTAATCTCTACAGTTATGTGCTCTTAACATGACCTTAAGAGGTATGATGTGTCCGATTATGCGGCACTGAAATCCATGGGTTATGATTCCATTCATAAGGATAAATATGTATCCCATCTATGGGTTCAATTCCAGCATCAAAACAACTTACATCTCCCTAGATAATGATAAATTCCAGATTTACCTTTGTCTACATGGATCAAATTAAATTCCATTGCACACCACTGAGTGGCTTAAAAACCAGTATTATAATAATAAGGACTAAAGAATCTATATGTATTATATGAGAGGATAAAATTTATGGATAACCTCAATAAATTTATATGATTTTGAATTTCTATACATGATAATAATTGATTTTCAGTATTTGGATTTCCTACCTCATACTTGGGAATTAATGAAGGATTCATGAACATATCTTAAATTATAAGAGAGTCCTAATGTAGGTAATAATTCCCCCAAAATGGGTGTGATGAGCCAGACCTCCCATAATCTCAATCAATGCTAGTTCTTAAAAACCATAGGTTAAAAAAATCATGAATTCCTACCTTTGAATTTTAGTTCCCTTTGGATATAGACCCATTGTTTGTTTCTGGTTCGATAAAAAAATCCACTGGAAAGAGTTTGGAAATAGTGATTCCTAACTGAAACACACATTCCGAGGGAAAAAATGACATATTTCACTAATATTACACTTATATTTTCATTAAATTCACCTCTACATATTTCTAAAGTCCAATAAAAACCATTAGAGGTTCAACATGATGGTAGTTAAAGGTTGAGTAGAGTCAAAGTTTTGATATGTTGATTAGGATAAATTGGATAATGTTAGGGGATTGGACTGAGCTGAGATGCAGGACTGGGGTGGTTTTTCAATTTTTTTTGTTTCAGGTTTTGATTGATATAGTCCTCCCATGGGTGATATTTAGGATTTATTACTAACTACTCTGACATTTAGATATATAATTTTCCTAAAACAAGTGGAATAGTTTTTATCATTGATTGTTCTGGGTTGTGATATTTATTTTTTCATATCAATATGATGATGAAAAGTTGTATATATATATTTTTTATTTTTGTTACTAAAAAATGTGGTTATACTCTCCCCTTAGAAATATGAAAATACTTTTTTGATTGTTCGAAATATCTTGTTTATAGAGAGGCTTTCCTGACATCATGTAGTGACCCAATCTAGTTACATTAGTGAAAATATGGTAATTGTTTGAAATAGAAATAGAGGTTAAATTTTTCTATTCATTCTTCATCATGTAGACAAATTTCATTTCATAATAGCCACTAAAATATAATGAGTAATATTTCACTTGAGGATTACTTAATTATATTCATACCAAAGAACCATAGAATTGCTGACCTACCCATAGAATAATTTTAATTATGATTTTTATGAGGGTGTTGAGTGCACATGGATACATTAACAACGATGTCACATCAATAAGAAAATAAAAATCTCATATCAAATTGTAATAATTGTGTTTAGAACCTCTTAATTACCCCTTTCATTATTCGGGATATTATAAAACATAAAAAATTATAATCCTTTATCTCTATTTTTATTTCATATCATTTAAATTCAACAATAACCCATTTATGACATGTGAAATAATAGACCATGAATGACCACATTGGAATGTTAATATAAGAAAAATGATTTCACATTGGGTAGAATATAATCAATTTCTAATGCATCAAACCCTCATCTTTATTTTTATGTCATATGAAATAGATCATGGTATTTTGGAATATACATATTGAAATTGAGAGGATATATGGTTGATTCATCTGAAAATAATCTTATTATTTATTCTCTAACTCTTTTATTGATTTATGATAGGTTATGAAATGTATTATGGATTATTTCTTTGAATAATTAAATAAATTATAATTATTTATTGTGAAAATAAGTGAATCATTTGATTATATTCATTTTTCATACTCTTTAATAATGAATGTAACAAACAATTATTTTTTGGTGTTATTCCCTAGTAGGAATATTTATTCTAGCATAATAAAATATTTGAATATTCCTCTATTTATAGTCAAATAGGATTTAATTTTTCAAAATAAATTCTTATAATGAGTCACTCCATGATAATAAATTATTGGAAGATATTAACATGACCCGACCAACCATGACCCAACCAACCATGACCCCATAAGGACTAGACAGTAAGAAATGTATTACACCACAAGACTATATCCTATTGGCTAGGGGATAGAGACTATCACCAAGAAGGAATAATTAATAATGGGATGCCTTAAAGTATAAAAATAGAAAATATAGTGACTCAGGCTTAACATATATGGATATTACATCATTTTAGATGAATATTCAGTACCTTACAAAAATACATGTCTGAGGACTATAATAGTATAGTGTCTTTGGGAACATGGAAACAAAATATTCTATCCTAACTAAAGATCATCAACAGCCCCCATAAAGACCTCAACCATTTTAACATCTACCTAAAACATTTCTTCATAACCTGGAGAAAGGAAACATAAGAATGTCATGATCTCAAATGCTTAGAAAAGGTAAACAAGGGAGACATGTAAGCATAAACAAGAACATAGGGATATGATAATGCGATCATAACATTAGGAGATCATAACCTACATATCAATGATCATAAAAACGATTTATGGGATAACTCATTGAATTTCATAAGGGATAAATCATATGTATATAAACATTATGATCTAGGAAATCATAGCTAAGGAATAAGATAGAGTATTTGTGGTATACATATAAGAATAAAAAAATTTATGTCAAGGATACCTACCAAGACCATTATAACATGTTATTCTTGGGATATAACTGGTCTACCTACTTCGGGCTTGGGATAGCCACTTATGTACCCACTTTATCTTACACATGCACTATAACCCATGTACCTTATTGTTTTCGGGCTTGGGCTACAACCGGTGTACCCTCATTTATTTAGGCTTGGGCTACAACCCATGAACCATTTTGTTTTCAGGGTTAGGATACAACCCGTATACCCTATTTCTTTTCAGGATTTGGCTATAAAACATATACCCTGCATATTTTTGGTCTTGTACTACAACCCATACACCCTAATTATTTTTGGGATTAGAATATAACCCGTACAACCTCATTATTTTTGTGATTGGGCTGCAAACCATGCACCCTTTAAGCTCATATAAACTTATCATTACCCTATGCATTGGAGGTAGATATAGGTCCCACCCATCTCTTAGTAAGATCATTCGCACATGTGACACAATATAATAAAACATTCATCATATCGCGAACCATAAAAAGACATAGGTCTTATAAACATCATATAATAATCCATAAAATGAAATGGGTATCATTAAAATTTCATCACATCATTAAATATGAAGTATATATAAGATTCATTAAAATTTAAATGAAGAATCACCCGTTAAAGAGGAATAGATTTCATAAACATATAACCCATCAATTAAAAACAGGTTTCATAAAGACCATGTCATTAACCACATCCCATTCATAGAATAGATATGAATATAACCTTTAATTAATTTTCTAAAAGGGATTGACTAACATCAACAAATATCATATTACATGGAAAATAGTTTTCCAAAATCTTTCAAAAACGTTTCCTGAGGAAAGTATCTTTACTACTTCAAAAAATTCATTTTAATACTTACAAATATTTAAAAATACTTTTCTAAAAACATACCTTCAAAACATGTAAAGAATACTTGAAATCGTTTTGAAAAAATTTTTCCTTTAAAATTATTTTAAAAAAATTCTTGAAGTTTATCCTTTTAAAAGTGTAATGGAATCTTCAAAGGAATGATGGTTGGTAAATCCATACATGCCACATGTGGTAGAAATAACATTACTTTTTCTTGGTAAAAATGTGAGAAGGAATTCCTTGTTTAGAAAGAGACAATAATATGAACTTGAATATATTGTTAAAATATTAAAAGGGTGAAATTTATTTTAAATAATATTGGATAATGTTACAATATTCTTGGAAACCCTTTTTAGAAAATATAGATTTCTGGCTGAAGGGAAGGTAAAGTAAGAATTTATTTAAAACAATTTCTTAGAAATATTTTGGATAAATGAGCAAAAAAATGGTACCAATTCAATAGTATATTGTATATAACAATAGGATTATAAATTCCATGAATATAATTGAGATATTAATCATAATATTTCATCAAATGAAGCATAACATAAAAAATCTCAAAAACTAATGACATTATCTCAACAAACTCTTATAACTTGGTAACTTGCGATCGTACTCTCCATGTAAGAAATGAAATTATAGGAAGCATAAAATATCATGAAAATATTGTGATTCATGATATAACATTTAAAATGGAATTATATTAACCTCCTAGAAGGAGTTTAGGTGTATAACAAAAACACGAGTCTGAAAGAAGGAAAATTTGGACAAAAAGAATTTTACAAATTTTTTTACTTTTGAAACATAAACCCCAAGAAATAGGGATAATTAAATGGAAATGTTAGTACCTATAAATTTAATTATATGATACATATAATACAATCATGCTAAGTACATAATCCACACCAAAGGGAAGAGTGGTGAACATATCATGTATCTCATGGAAATTAAAAGTTAGATGAAATCCCCACACCATGTGTCTTGATTATCATCATAGTCATTCAAACCAGATGTACAATAAATTTAAATTTATTATAAATATTTTAAATAACCATATTATTATATCTAGTACCATATCATTATTTATTATGACCTTATATTACCTTCTTTTGGAAAATCCAAAGTTATGGTTTCATTTCTTGTAATATTGACTTTGTTCTTCACATGTGTATTAATTTGTCATATCATTTGGTATTATACTTATATCATGATTACAAAATGTAAATCATGACATAAATATCATTTATATCCATTATATTTTTATTATAATAATAAATATAATAAATATGTATGAAATGAAATACACCATTCAAGGAGATGGAAAGCGGTACATACACATTAATGTTGTTTTTATTTTTAATTTTTGTATTGAAATAAATTATTTAAATTATATATATAAATATATTAAATTTGAATTATTATATTATATATATAATATAATTTTATTAAATATATTATTAGTACAATCCATGTGGTGTGTGAATGAATCATATCACTTTATGGGGACGTAGTCCACACTTCCACAAAAGAGATCGTCATATTAACACCAAATAGAAGGTAAAAAGATGTGTGTTGTAGAATAAATACAGAATCATTAAGACATAGAAAGTATAATATTTTACAAATATTAATTTATTGTCCATTATAATGTCCACCATAGTTAGTGGTACGAAATAAATGAGCAATCATCGTTTCGTGAGGCAGTAGTTCACCAAACACAAAAATAGTATGTTTGATATCTATTAGATGGAGTTTTGTGTATGTTTTGTTCCAAAATTTCATATAAAAACATCCTAGTATATTAAAGATACTGGTGTTTTCACACAATAATGGAATAGAGATATTTGGGGTGGGTGTTAAGAAGAAAAATAATGAAATGATCTTGAGAGAAGATGTAACCTCTAAATCAGATAACTCCTTTTGGAAAGTGTGAAAAGACTTCTTAGATTTAAATTATTCTCAATGGAAGGATTATATGATGATTTTAAGGAAATGTGAATCTTATTTTAGAAGATTATAGGTTATACAAGGGGATTGAGATGTGTGATGAAGTGGTAGAGTGCTTACGTTTTTATAGTGGAGGGGTAGTGGCACTCTTGTAAATACCAAAAGGTATTCATTAATGGGTGGTATAACCTCCCCACAGTGGCATAAAATGGAAAAATAGATGATTAGAGAGTAATAATATTCTAATTAAACCATAAAAGTACATGAATATGTGCATTTTATGAATTTGGTTCATTAACATCCATGATTCCCTAATTTTATCATATTGTATTTTTTTAAATAAAATTGTTTTCTAATCTAATTAATTTTACCATTAACACTAAAAATGTGAGATTTATTGTTTAATATATATAACATAAATTATTAATATGATATATAATTTATAAAATAAAATTCCCATGTGTTTTGTATATTAATTTTAAAACATGCACACATGACGTACTAAACTTTTGTTTAAACTCGAATTATGTTTACAACATTTTTACATTATATTGGTCAATTTGTTAATTAAAAAATAGAAATTGGACAATTAATAGAACATATATAATAATTTTTAAAACATAAAAATTACTTTGAAGAATATAATTATTTTATTAATTTTATATTATTTAATAAAATATCATTTATTATAAAATAACCATAATACAAATTTTGTCAATATTTATTTAATGTTAATTATAAAATATCAATCTTATATTTTAATAAAAATGTATTTGGTTTATAGATGTCCAACATGATATATTAATATATAAAAAAATACAATAATTCAATCAATTAACTTCACTTTTTGTATTTATAGTATCATTTATTTTAGTTATTTTTATCTAAATAATCACTATATTGGTGTTTCATAAGCATTTTAAGTAACTATACCTTCTCTAAAAATTATTGGTAAATTATTTAGATAAAAATAAAACTTTTACCATTCAAAAATATATGTATCAATGAAAATATGATGTTTTATAAATATTTATATGTTTTAAAAATGTTAAAGGTAAGGAAAGTTCCCTTTTTGTCTTTTTTTTTCATACATAATATTTTATATAGGGAAATTCCATTTAATAAAATCCAAAAAACACATTAATTTAAAACCATGTGGGGATATTGTCCTAATATAGGCAGAAAATGGATTTTGGAAAAGTTTCTAGGACATTCTGGTCCTTTTGATTAAGGTTCAGTCCCTTATTACGCTTAATCATACCTTAATCACTGTAATTAATTTTAATAACATTAATTAATGATTTTGGTAAAAAAATTAAGTTATTATTATTGGAACATATATATCAGACTGATTACAACCATTTATATCTGGTTTTCAAATTTAAAATCACAGAATTCAGAAATGTAATATTAATGCAAATCCTGTAGACGAGGTGAGACAATAGGTTTTTAATGTTGAAATGTGTTTAAAAGTTTTTTAAGTTATTATATTCATTTTAAATGTAAAATTGATTCTATTGAACATAACTGTATAAATGGATGTATAATTGATCTAATGGTACTCTAAAAAATAATAAAATTTAATTTAGCATTCATAATTATTTAAATGAAAAGGCGGTTATTAACTAAGATGCAATAGTTTTCAATAATCATAAAAAATTTCATTCTAAAAAACCCATCAAATTCACCCTTGGATAATATCGATGATCTAAATTCACAAATTATGTTTATTTAAAAAATAATTAAATTAATAAAAGTTTCAATATTGATTTTTAAAATAAGTTTTCCCTTAAAAGGTGGTAAAACCCGGTCTTGTGTGTACGGTAATCTAACTCAATATTAGGTGTATCACAAGCTAAGATAAGTGTTCTATGTAGTAAAATATCATATTGGTGTTGCATATAACACATGAAAAACATAAATTAATCCATTTTTTGTGTTTTTTAAATAAAAAATATCAAAAAATATTAATTAATTAAAAAAAACATTTCACAAAATCTCGGGGTGTTACACACTACACCCATTAAAATTAATTTTCCCCTAAAATTTATTATAGGTTATCAATGGTTTAATACATGAATTTTTCATTCATAGATACACATATCCTAAAAAATAATATGAAAAATTTACTTAAAAAGTGAATTTTTAAACCATAACGGCTAACCAATGTCATATATGATTGGGTTTCCACATTGGAGAATAAAGGTGGAATGTGGAAACCTGGAAAAAGAAGAAAAATATAACTATCAAGTTTAAATGGATAGTGATATAGAACTTGGTCTTGAAAATGTTAACAGTCATAAAGCCATAAATTTTTGATGACCTAAGGGAAATTCTTATTCATTAAAAACATAGATATAGAATAACAATTTTTTTTCAAGATCCTTTTTCCTAAAGTAAAGTAATTTTCATTGAATGATATACTTGTACAATTTTAGTAAAACATCAATCTTTTTTGTTCGTTGATCTACATCACCCCTTTCTCTAAAAATCAGGGTGATTTTTTATTCCTATTGTATGAACAGATCATGATATTCCATGCCATTTTCCATCTATTATCATCATCAATTTTTTTTTGAAAAGGATATTCAATATGCATAAATCCCCATACGGAGAGATAACACTTTAATCTTACTACCTTCATCTGATGTATAACATAATCATTCGACAAATGGTTAACTCATAACCCTTATAAATGATGAAGATACAAAAAAAATTTAGAAAGAAGTAACAAAATTATCTTCACATGGATACCCTATATATCAAAAAATACCACTTGGTTTTCACATTCCAAACATGTGAAAAACCTCATCATATATTCAATCGGAACATGGTAATAGAATTAATTACCATAAATCCTTTTGGAAAAAAGGCTTTATTACTCATTCCCATGATATTTGGATATATTAATTTAATCAAAGAAGTTTTAAACTTCATCATTTCTGATATAGAACACTTCGTCAATAATCAGTTACAAGGTAATTTATACCGTCTAATTTACTTATTCATATCAAGCATATCATTATAAAATTATCATTACCCCAATCCTAGAGATTAATTAATTTTCAAATTCCCTTAATAAATGTAACACCATTCCATGAAATAAATTTTCTATTTATTCATCACCATTCAAAATTCCCATTTAAATCCTTCATGAAAACTTATACTGAAAATATATACACATATCATGATTCATATAACATAATCTTTAAATTAAAAAATACTTCATCAAACAATCTTTATAGATAGACCATTACTCAACCTTCATCAACTTACTCCTTGAAACCCCTTTCATAAAATATGAAATATGAATCATTTCTCAAGTTTCCTAAAACTTAATATAATCATACTTCAGATTATCAATTTAAACAATATTGGATAAAAATAACATACATTTCAGATGTAAATTTCGATCTCTTTATCATCATAAGTATAACTGATACTCATACCATCTCCCTAATTCTCATTAAGTTATTTCCACTTGGGAAATCTATTTTCATAGTGCCCATAAATTCCTCATCTGAAAGAATCAATGTTAACCATGTTCCTTATTGTTCTCTCCATTGACATAAACCATAATTCATGGGTCCAGAAAAATTTATCACAAAAGAAAACCAAATAATCATGAAAAATTAATTATAATATGTCTAAATAATGTCAATTTCCTTAATCTAAAACACCCTAGGATAATCATAGGTTATTAATAAAAAAATATATTAAAATCCTTCAGAATGGCTCATGAATAGTTTTTGATTTATCAAATAATATCTCCCAGGAGTGTCAATTTAGGTGTGAAGAATGACCCATTGTTGTGTACCAGATTACCAGGAGTCTGGCCCAAAATATTTTTTCAGAGTTGTTACACCTAGGTACATATAATCCAGAGCCACATCCACTTTTAATATATAGACATGGATTTAATTCTAGGACACCACTCACTATATCCTTTTCCAAAATTCAAGGACATTTTCTTTAAGGTTAACTCCTCCCTAGACTTATCATTAGAGATATCCCAAGATATATCCATTTAAATATACCTAGAAATCACTCTAATGTTTTATCATAATATTTTTCAAATGATGAATAAAATTTTCCTTTGATTCCATCTATAGTGACCCATGATTAACATTCATGGATATTACATCATTTTAGATGAATATTTAGTACAATACAAAAATACAGGCCCAGGTACTATAATAGTTTAATATTTTGGAAACATGGAAACCAAATCTTCTATCCTAGTGAAAGATCTCCAAAACCTCCCATAAATATATCCACCATTATAAATTCTAGCTAAAACCATTCTTCATAACCTAGAGAAAGGAAACATAATAAATAGGTGAGCTTAGAAGCTTAACAAGGGTTAACAAGGGAGAAATGTAAGCATAAACATGAACACAGGGGTATGATAAGGTGATTGCAACATTAGGAGATCATACCCCGCACATCAGAGATCATAAACATGAGTTATAGGATAAAGCATACAGTTCCTAAGACATTAATCGTTAGAAAATAAACATCATGAACCCTGAAATCATAAATATGGAATAAGACCTAGGATTTGTGGAATACATATAAGAATTGAATCTTTTATGTCAAGGATACCTACCAAGAACTTTATAACATGTTTAGTGGGGATACAACTCATGTACCTTATTCAGTGTTGTCCTAGAAACCCATGTACCCACATTATTTTAGGTCTGAGATACAAACCATGTAAATTTATGTTTCCAGTCTTGGGCTGCTACCCATGTAACCTCTTTTATTTAGGCTTAGGTGACAACCCATGAACCTTTTTTTGTTTTCATGCTTATAATACAACCCGTATGCCCTATATCTTTTCGGGAATATGATACAACCCATATACATACTTTTCTGGGTCCTGTTATCCAACCCATACAACCTCATTCTTTTCTGGATTAAGCTACACCCATAAACCCTCTTATTTTTGGGCTTGCCCTACAACCTGCACACCCTCATTCTCTTTGGGAATGGGCTACAACCCATACACCTTCATTATTTTTGTGCTTGGGATACAACTGATTTACCATTTGAGCTCATATAAATATTATCATTGCCCAATTCATTAAAGGTATATTTATGTCCCACCCATCTCATAGTAAAATCATTAACACATGTTCCCAAAGATAATAAAACATTTATTATATCATGAACCATAAAAATATATTGGTTTTATAAACATCTAATCATAACCCATAAAATGAAATGGTTATAATTTATAGTTAATCACATAATAAACTATGTGAAAGAGATAGGTTTCATAACAATTTCATCGAAGCATAACCCATGAAAGAGAAATAGATTTCATAAGTATATAACTCGTGGTAGAGAAACAAGTTTCATAATGGCCATGACATTAAGCATATCACATTAAAAAAAAGGATATGAATAGAACCATTAATTTTTTTTTCTAAAAGGGAATGAATAAGTTCAACTAATGTCATCTTATATAGAAAATAGATTTGAAATATCATGAAAAAAATATTCAACAAAATATCATTACATCTTAAAAAAACTTTTTAATACATAAAACTATTTAAAAATCATTTTCTAAAAAAATTCCTTGAAAAAAATTAAGCAAGACATGAAATAATTTTTAAAATATTTACCTTGAAAATTATTTTTAAAAACAATATCGTTAAGGTTATCTTTTTAAAAGTGAAAATGAATATTTAAAGGAATGATGATGGGTAAATCCATACATGTTGTACGAGGTAAAAAGAACATTCATTTTTCATGGTAAAAAGTTTATATGGAATTACTTGTTCAAAAAGGCATAAAATTATTCCCTTAAAGATATTGGTAAAATAAAAAAGTTAAAAAAATATTTTAAATAATATAGGATAATGGTATAATATTCTTATAAACCCTTTTTAGAAAACTTATATTTCCAACCGAATGGAGGGTAATGTCAGAATTTTTTCTAAACACATTCTTAAATATATTCTGAATAAATGAGTAGTAATATGGTATAAATTCATGATAATATCATGTATAACTATAGGGTAAGAAATTTAATGAATTTCCTTGATATATTGATAACAATATTTCATCTAATGAACCATAACATAAACAATCTCAATAAGTGATTAGATTCTCTAAATAAACTCTTATAAAATGGTAACTTGGGATCATCTTATCCATGTAAGAAATGAAATTACATGAAACATAAAATATAATGAAAATATTTATATTCATGATATAACATTTAAACTATATTTATATTCACATCCAATAAAGAGTTTAGGTTCTTAACAAAACATGAGTCTCAAAGAAGGAAAATTGAGACAAAATTATTTTACCGATTTGGTAACATTTAAAACATAAACCCCATGAAAGAAGGATCATAAAATGGATGTGTGAAAAATAATAAATTTATGTATAATATACATAGAATAAAATCATGTTCATTAAATACACCACACCAATGGGAGAAGTGGTGAACATAACATGTATCTCATGAAAGTTAAATGTGAGATGAAGTACCCTTACCTTATGTCTTGAATCTCATCTTACTCGTTCAAAACACATTTATATTAAATATAAATTTATTGTAAATCATTTTAAGAACCATATTATTATATATGATACCATATATGGATTTATTACGACGATATATTACCCACTTGTTGATGATCCTATGTTAAGGTTTCATTTTGGGTAATATTCACTTTGTTCTTCACATGTGTCTTAATTTGTCATATTGTTGGATATTATACTTATATCATGATTCCAAAAGGTATATAATGATATAAATATCATATATATCCAGTATATGTATATTATAATAATATATATAATAAATAAGTTTTGAAGGGAATACACCATTTATGGATACGACTGGCCATATATACCCATGAACGATGTTTCCATTTTTAAATTTCTTATTGAAAGATAGTATGTAAAATAAATATGTCTATATATATAAATATATATATTAAATAAACATTATTATTTCATATATATCATATAAGTTCATTAAAAATAATCCTTAATACATTCCATGTGGGGTGTGAACGAATCACATCTCTCTGTGGGGGCGGTAGTCCACACTTCCTTATACAATATTATCCTCTTAACATCAAATGAAAGGTAAAAAGATGAGTTTTGTAAAATGATATAGAATATTAAATACATAAAAAATATAATATATTACATATATAAATTTATTTTCCATCATAATGGACACCATGAATGGGGGTAACAAAGAAATGAACAATCATCATTTCGTGAGGCATCAGTTCTCTGTTCACAGAAACAGTATGTTTGATATCCATTATATGGAGTTGTGTGTAATTTTAGGTCTGAAATTTTGCATAAAAAAATTATAGTATATGTATTATACTTTTGTTTCACACAAGAATGAAATAAAGATATTGGAGGGTTGAAGAAGGAAAATAATGAAAGGAGTTTAAGAGAAAAAGTTACCTCTAAATCGGTTAACTCCTTTTGGTTTATACCAAAAGTCTTCATTGAGTCAACTTATACCCATGTTAAGGATTATAAGAGGAAGTTATGGTAGTTTAGAGCTTATTTTAGAAGAATTTGGGCTATCCAAGTGGATTGATAGGTGTGATGAAGTGGTAGTGTGATTTCCTTTTTATTGTTGAGGGGGAGCGACACTACTGTAAATTCAAAAATGTATTCATTAATGGGTCGTATATCATATATAATGATACTATATAATGGAAAAATAATGGATTAGAGAGGAATAATAGTCAATTAAAACCTCCACCGCATAAAAATATGTTATTTTAATAATTTGGTTCATTAACTTATATGATTCCACAATTTTATCATTTTGGTTTTTATTAATGCAAATATTTTTATAATCTTATAAATTTTACCAATAAGACTAAAATAAAGTGATATTTATTGGTAAATATATATAAAAAGAACTATTAATATTGTATCTAATTTATAAAACAAAATTCCCACGTGTTTAGGAAATTAATTTTAAAATAAGGACACATGATGCCCTAAAACACTTCTTAAACTCGGACCCTGTAAACAACATTTTTACAACATATTGGTCAATATGTTAATTATAAAAGATAAATTGGTAAATAAATTGACCATATATATAATTTATTTTCACATAAAAATGACATGGAATAATATATGACTTTTATTGATTTTAAATAATTTAATAAAATTTCATTTATTGTAAAATAAATATAATGTAAATTTTGTTATTATTTATTTAATATTTATTTTAAAATATAAATATAAAATAAGAATTAAAATATATTAATTTTATATGTGTTTAAGATGTTATATTAAATTAAAAATATAAATAAATAAAATAATTCAATCAATTAACTCCATGTTTAGTATTTATAGTATCATTTATTTTTGTTAATTTTGAACCAAATAATCACTATATTGGTGTTTCTTAAGCATTTTAAGTTAATATACCATATCTAAAAAATTGATAAATTATTTTGGTAATAATAACACACATATATTTCAAAATTATATTTATAACCGAAAATATGATGTTTTTTTACATATCTTAATGTTTTATAAAGATAAATGTAAGGAAAGTTCCCTTTTTGACCTTTTCCTTACATACCCTTTTATATAGAGAACTTCCATTATATAATATCCAAATAACCCATAAATTTTGAACCATATGGGGTTATGATCTAAATATTGGTATATAAGTTCTTTTGGATAAGTTTCTAGGCCATCTTGGTCCATTTGATTAATGATTAGTCTCTTATTATGCTTAATCATACCTTAATCACTATAATTAATATTAATCACACTCATTAGTCATTTTGGTCAAAAACTATTAGTTGATATTATTGGGATATAAATATAATAATTATTACTACCTTTTATGTCATATTTTCATAACTAAAATCATAGAAGTGGGAAAATTAAGATTATTGTTAATATCGTATATGGGGGGGGGGGCGAGATTTAAATGTAGAAAAACGTTTAAAAGTTTATTATGGTTTTATATTAAATTTAAATGTAAAATTTATTTTATTGAACATAAATATATAAATGGATGTATAATTGATCAAATTTTACTCTAAAAAAATGTATAATATAATTTATAAATAAATATTAATTAAATAAAAGGAGGGTTTTAACAAAGATACAGTAGTTTTCACTATTCATTAAAAAAAGAACTTTCTTAGGAAAATCCAAAAAAATAACCCTAGAATACCTTTTTCAATATGGGCTCAAAAAAGATGTTTATTTAAGAAATTAAAATTCCAAAAAGTGTCAAAATTGAGATCTAAAATATCATTTCCCTTAATAGACAGTAAACTCAGTATTGTTTGTACCTCAAGATCACTTGGTGTTGTGTGTACCGCAAGATAAGTGGTAAGTGTATTGAAAGAACAAATTTATGTTGAATATATCACAATAAAGACATACAAAAATCCATTTTAATTTTTGTGTGAATTAAAAAATATCAAAAAGAATAATTAATTCAGGAAAATAGTTCACAAAATCTCCGAGTGTTATATACAACGTAAATGAATATATAGAAAATAGCAAAAACACTAGTAATATAAAATTAAATGAAATTTACTATAATATATGAATGATAAAATATCTATTTATAATAATAAGAAAATATAAATCCTCAAATGGGAGATAATTATATAGAATATAAAATCTATAAGTCATTTGTCTTTATGAAAGGCAGGACACCTCCTTACTATATAAACTCATAAAATGAACACTATGAACAACCACTAAACCCATTTAAACAACATTAGATGCTATGAATATACTGTAACATATCAAATAGATCTATATTCAAGAAGATAATCTCTAAAAAATTCAATGATATTACAAACACATTGCATGTGTGAAAAAATCATGTATAAGGGTATGTATAAATAAAAAATAACGATTACCTAAAAATTGAAGATAAAGAAGATTAATAAGTTTACTAAAATCCCATGTCTGAAAGATTCAGAAATAGGTATAAAAATTATACTAGATATTTTTTTGATGATAATACATCCATATATAATGTTAGAATCCAACTATTATTGTCTGAACTCCATGAAGTATCAAATAACAAAAGAAAATAGTAATTATTAGAGTAATGAAAGATCATAAACACTCAAAGGGGACATCCTTGTTATATGGAATATCCAAAGGGAGAAATAATAACTAAATATTCCTATGGTACCCCAAGGGACCCACATATGATGATATTTCATAAGGAATACAACTATAGAACTATTATACATTCTTATAATCCACACCGATTCTTTGAAACTATAATGGGGGACCACACATTGTTAAGGTATATGTGTATTAACTAAGAGAGTACCTGATCCACGTAGAGGAACTCCCCTGAAAACATTATTGAGTATGGAATATTTGGATGGAAGAGAGTTCTTTGTCAGATGGGTTAGTACTAAATTTCTTAGTCATGTGGGGGAGAATGACTATTCATGGCATTTCCTCTCTCAGGGTACTTGAAACCCATGCATGGTGGTTCATGCACCAATACATGGAGTATAAATGAACTCCATGTAACCAATAAAAATTTAACATAATTTTAATAACCTAGGTAATGATATAATAAATAATTTTTATATTTATTAATATGATTTAGATATTTAAATTAAATATAAAAATATAATGTATTTTTAAATCAAAAAGGAAATAGTTTTACCAAAACTATTTCTATTATAAGTTCTTATTTAAAATATTAATTAATAAAATATTTAAATTTAATTTTATAAATAGATATCAGTGTTTAAATAATCATATCAAAATTGAGTTTGGGTGAAATTTTTGGATTTTTTGGAAAATATTGATTTTTCATTGAATATTGAAAAATAATTATTTTTACAAAAATTTATTTAATATAATTTTTTTTTATTTTTAGAGTTTCAATATATTTTTAATTATATTTAAAGTATCCTATGTATTATTTTTATGCATATAATCCACTAATTTACTTTTGAATCAAATTTATATTTGCTTTAAGTATACGTTTTTTTGATTAAAAAATATTTTTTTATAAACTATTAAAAATGAATATTGTTTCCCCTTTAATTAAAATAATAAATCATTGGGAATGTTTTAAATGAAATTTATAGATAAAATATCAGTAAATATTGTTTCAATTTCATGAAATTTTTCTTATTAGTTATAGAGTTACTATAGAATCACTATTTCCTAAAAATACTCTACTTAAAAACACGATCTCTTGTCATGTCTAGGGGATTAATGTAAAATTAAATTATTAAAATTCTAAATTTTTTAATAATAACATATAACTTCCATATTTCAAATAAACCTAATTATTATTATCTATAAGGTTAAACTAATTTTCTTCAAATTTATTAGTGTAAAAAAATTAAAATTAATTATAGTGATTATGTTAAAAATAGCATTACATAATAGTTAAACATGGAATATAAGGTGTATAAACAACCCCAAAGTTATGATAGACAATTGGATGTCTATATATTGGATCTATATAATATAGTCTCAATAATTTACCCTTATTGGGTTCTGGTGACTTGTAAATATTTGGTTCATATTCAATAATTCATAAAATTACAAGTGTGGCACTCACCTCAAATATAAAAGGCCACCCCTTTTCTTCTCCCTTAAAACATAAAAACAATTGGTTCGTCCAATAAAAACCTATATAACTTCAAAAATTCCCTCTTATATTTCTTTAAACCATATTGTGGGTATAAAAGTAACCAATGAGGACCTTTGGTTCAAACCAAAAGTATTTACCCGAAGAAGATGTAATATTCTCCAATATGAATTATTATTTTTATTTTTCCTCCACCCTCTTCCATTTTTCTTATACCATGCTGAAATAAAAACAACATTATATTCAGTATACTGAGATTTTTTATGCTAAGGGTAAAACCTGCAACCAAACAAACTTCTATCAAATGGGTTATGAAGTTATCATTCAAGTTTATGGCGGACTACCATCTTGTGAAACAATGCCATACATTTTTCATTAAAAACTCTCCTGTATGTGTGAGATGATGGATATAAGGTTTATATATGGTATTTATATCATAATTACATGTTTGGAGTCAATATAATATATATATATATATATACCATTTTTATGTATTTTATTTTATGAGATACGATAATGTTTCTTGTATGCATAATGGATTAGCTCCTCATGAAGTCATGAGATTCATTTTCACTAACATTTTATAAGGAAGGTATTAAGTGTAACATTAATTAATTTATGTTATATATAATAAATAATTATTATTTTAATAAAATATTTATAATTTTTTAAATTATATTATGTCATTTTATTTCTTATCTTTTCACTCACTAAAAAAGTTATAACATCCTTTGTGGACATGTGAAACACCACCTCCTCGAAGAGATGTGATTCATTTTTTCATCACCATATGAAATGAATAATATATATATATATGTATAAATAAATAAATAATCTTTTATTTTAGATTGAATTATCTTTCTAGGTAGATAAAATATTACTTATGTTTTTTCATAATGATCCTTAAAAAATGGAGATGTTACTCATGCATATTTATGACCTCCCGTCTTTATGAGTATTAAATCAGTCTATTTTTCTTAAGAAACATTCATGATTGTATTTAAAAATTAAATTTTCATATAAATATGATAATTATGCCATCATTATTAGTATACATATTTTTAAATAACCACATCTATTACTATAGTCAACATACCAACTTCAATTTTTACACTTATTCCGAATATGATCAAAACATCCTACTAGATTAGTGTCATCCATGTGGGAATCAAACATACAAAGGTGTTTGGAAGGAGCATCTTGGCATGAATTCCTTAAGAAAAAATCTATTTCATGATTCCCTTGACATATGAAATTTTTTATGAGGTCACTCTATGATTCAAAAAACAAAACTTCATAGCATTAGAACTCCTCCTTAGAATTAATCTAAATTTCCACTATGGGGGGATTGGATGCATCAATTTCAATAAAAATTCATAATTAAATGCGGTGGCCCATGAATTTGGACCTATTATCAAAACATTAAATGACCTAAATTTTTTATGAGTATTCTTATGATATATTAATTATAGAATGGGATTATATGTCTCAAGAAATGTGCCCCTATAACCGTAATTAGAGGTCCTTCTGTAAATATAAATAACATGTCCATATGAATACTGATAATTCTAACCCATAGATGATCCAAAAGTATAGGTAATAAGAGAAAGTGATGAAGTATTAAATATAATAGAAAATCAGTAAGTTTTTTGAGTCAGGAAGATAAATAAAAGATTGTTCTTTCGATCCCTAATAGGTGTTGACAAACCTATTGAAAGAATTTGTTGATAAATATCTATTACAAATTGTAGTGAACAGTGAGAGGATGAGGATGTAATAATCCCCAAAAAACATCTAGTGGGGGAGATGGAGTTAATGAATTATAACATTGAGTGAGGAGACTTTACTGCTCATTGAAATGGAAAAAATGTAGGGTGGAGTTGGGATTTCTAAAAGGGAGGGGGATTATAGTGGTAGGAAGATGAAGGAAAATCCTCCCACTCAGTAATAGAAGGGGCGTGTTGATTGATTTACCAATGCATCGAGGGAATCACCATGAGGAAGTCTCCATGATAATGGATAGTGTGGTCTTTAAGAAACAAATAAAATCTACAAATAGTCTAACACAACCACACAATAATATTGAAAAAAATGAAAAGATCACAAACACTTAGATTTTACATGGTTCTCCCACACTGGTCCATATACAATCTGCACATATCTACAATGTTATACTATACCTAATAATAACTACTTTTCTAGTTAGTGATTACAATATTTTGGACAACCTTAGTTCTCATCTAAGTTCTATGCCCTATTCCTCTCCTACATTCACTTCATTATAATAGGGATTTAGTAATTAATATATCAACATAAAAATAGATCTTATATGTATATTGGTAAATAAAGTGACACTATACAGAATTGGAGATTTGTATTAATCCCTAATATTACCTACATAATATATATAGGTTTATATAGAAAACTCCCCTTCTAATCCCGGTCTATAATCATATTCAGTTGGGAAAAAACTCACTTTTTCAATTCTATATTCTTATAATAAAACCATGTTATTATCATCTTTTTAATTCTCTCTATATTTAACTATATATCAATTTATCTATCACTAGAGATCAATCTCTAAAATTTATAGTTAAATTAATAATAATTTTCCAATTAAAAATCTAAATAAGTTACCACCATTAACGTCCACAACATTAAACTCATCCATTGGATCATCTCTATGTAAATATCCACCATTTAATTCAATTTATACTGAAAAATATCAAATATTTTACACTAAACACTCTGAAGAAGTCTAAATAACCAATTTACTTCAAATTCATCATTTTGTTTTCATAGTCATAACATGACCACCGACCTGGGTGCATGAATGGTTTGTTCTTTACATGGTTTTCTCTAACATCCAAATGAGTTTTGTGAGGTTTTATCGTATATGGTATAATTTAATTGTTTTATGAAATAGAGGAAAAAATTATTCATATGGTTTGGGGGGTTTTAATTGTGTATTCCCCCAATTCACCATTCCATTTTTATATAATTTAAATTATACTTCGATGAATCAAATCAAAACAAGATTTCATTATCTAATAATGATATGATTTCATTCCTTAAATGAATAATGATATGATTTTCATTTCATTATCATAAATTTCTCCCTATGACATGAGTACCATTACTATGTCTTAATGAATCTTTTTTCAATGTGTTTCTCATTTACCTCTAAAAAGATATATGCTTAAAATAATTTCCTCATCATTATTTTGTGGTATCACCCCTAAATTCATACCTTTATACGTGACTTAAATAATTATGGTGTGACCAACATTTTCCTTTCCCCATTAGTCATTCACTACATCATTTCAATGTGTGATCAATATGGTTGCATCATGACGTATATCATTTATAAAAAATTTAATTCAAACATTCCCCATACCTCTACTGATTTTTATAAATCAAAAAACTAACAACTATTAACTATAAATTAAACCTTATAACATATGGTTCAATCATTCTCCCCCATTAATTTCTTTTTAATCCATTTATAAACACATTTCCAAATGTAAATTATTCCCAAATAAACCAACAATAAACTTATTCAATGATGAACAGATTAACAAAAACATACTTCCTCTATCATTGAATCTTATAACAAGTATTTATTGTCTCCAAATATATCCCTTTAATAATAAATTTCAAAGGAACATTTTTTGAAGAAATTAAATTGTAAAAAAATAATTAAGAAATCCAATATTTGATGTAAATTTTCTTTAATATTTTATAACTAAGATAATATTAATTAATAGATTATATAGGCCTACATGAGTTGATGATTGATGTAGGAGATATTATAATTTCTCAATTATAAAATTTTTCCTATATTAAAAGATCATAAAACCCTAAAATTCACTACATCATTGTAACACCACTTGTTATGTTATGTTAGCTAGTGTTTAGAACATCCTTTTTATCTTATGCTTCCCTATGTATTGTTTATCCAGTATATACATACTAACCTTACATGATAAATACCAAAACAAATACAATATCCAAAAAACATAAAATTTTGAATTAGGGATAAGAGAATTTCATAAACTCATAAGATAGGGGAGATTTTTTGAAATATAATGATCAACCAATGCTTCTCAAATACATGTAATGTTAGGGGATTTATAAAGAACACTACCTCTTGATGTTTATTTACAATTAACACCAACCATACAATTCCAAACTCATCCTTTTCCATTTCAAAATTATAAAAAATATATAATTGTTTTTGAATTAATCCTTTGTTAAGTCCTATATTAATTTTATAAAGCTATTATTTTCACACGAATTCAACATTAGTTTTTGTAACACTTATCCAAGTAATTCCAAATGATTACTTATCAACATAAATTGTGTATAAGATTGGGAGACAAAAATATAATATTCCTCTAATGTTATCAAGTATGTACTTTCAAATAGTTGTCTTAGTCATAAAATTATATTTTATCTAATGTGATATAATCCACAATTTATGTATTTTTATTCCACATATATCTTAAAAAATGAATATCTGTATAGGCCCCTAAATGATAAACATCCATTATTTTCAAATCCAATATAATATTTTTTGTTTTATGTTTGAACCTTATTTTTTCATTACCACTGAGAGATTATATTACTTTTGTAAACTCTTTTGGAAGGATTCTAAATATATACCATGAAAGATACATTACCTTATTTTAGTGAGATAAAATATATCCCAATAATTGTTTTAAGGAATGTTATATCACAACCTTTGTTATCCACATGATTTACATTTCTAGTTCCTATAAATAGTAGTGTCAAAACCAATTAGTGTCCACACAATATATAATATTTTAATATATGTCTTGCATACATAACCTATTATATTAATTTGTTTCACTTATTTGGATATTCATGTAGCCTAGGGAAGTAGGATTGTTATTTAATTATAGAAATATAAAAATCTAAATGAATTAATTTTAAAATCCTTTCCCTAATTCAACTCATCATTACTAAAAAAATATAACATCCAAATACATTATAACCATAAAATAATATTTTTTCTACGATTTTTAAATAAATTTTGGATCAAACCAAATTATTTTAAACTCTACCTTTTCTAGATGTGTTTTTATCTATTCATACCAAGATTTCATTTCCTTCTTCAGTCCCTATTAATCTTTTTTAAACATTCACAATTTTGAATCATAATATCGTATAATAAAGCTTATCTATGGTATGTTAGAGAATTATTTATTCATAAATTAATTTACAAATTCCATTTTCACATCAGTTTGAAATTTTTTAAAATTAGTTTTATTATCCACTATTAGAAAATTATTATTTATTTCAACTATTCAACCAAATAATGATTTTATTATAAAAAAATTCCTTTGACTAGATTATACCCTATACATATTGTCTATGTCTATATTTAAACAAAAAATCCTTGTTTTTCATATTTACCTAGGAATACCCACACCATTGATATTAAATTTTATTGTTTAGAACTTTTTGCAAGCTCCCACATCTTGGTCTTTTTAATTTAGTCCATATATCAATACATGGATTTTACCAATGACCCAATCATTCATAATTCATTGAATTTTTCTTATTTATATTGTGTTAATAAAGTAGTGTGTTATAAAAATCTCCTTGTTTATGTTTATGTTAGAATATATTTATATATAGTTTTGTTGATCAAGTCAACATCAACACTTATTTTTTCCTTTGGTATCCATAGATTGATATTACTAAATAGAATTCCCATTCATCAATTTATTTTTGGAAACATAAACACATATAAAAATAATTAACTATATACAACTAAAATTAATATATTCTTTGTATTTACACATTTATTAAATATAAAACTTCCCTAATTTATAATTTATTCAATTTTAATATCATTCACATCCTAAATTTTGAAAATGTTTTGTGCCTTTTTTAAATATTTTTATGTTTTAATCATAGTTGAGTTGCCTTTAAATTATCCTTCATCAATTGTACCTCTATATTTTCCATGATTTCATTCTTTATTCCTGATGAAATATTTTCTTCCCAAAATTCAATGATATTTGTATGAAGTTTTCATATCATTCCACATTCCCGATAGTAACCTCTCTTATCTAAGGCTAAAAAAATTATTGAGTTTGGATATACATGAACACTTTCAAAACATCATTCCAATAGTGGTGGGAGATGGAATAATCAATCAAAAAAATACTTCTCTATATTTTGAGGTTTCCAATTTAACCATTACACAAATCTATTCTATTGATAATTTCTTTTTGACAAATATTAATGCATGATTATATGTTTGATAAAATTGTTTTACACTTTAATAGTAGTATATTTTGTAAAAAATTCCAAACATTTTCACTTTATTGTTATTAATGATTTTTATCAACTATATTTGTGAAGTGTTTGATGTATCATAACTCTTTATTCTTTCATCAAATTATAATAGAATTTATGAACCATCTATAGTCATTAAAAAATAAGATGAAATATATTTCACCTTGATTGCTATATTTATTAATGAGACCACATATATCGGTGTGAACCAAATTCAACAAATTTGAATCTAATTTATTCTTTAATTAATCTTTCAATCTCACAATCATTCCCCCAAATCATGAATTAAACACATTTTATCTCATTCTATTTAAATTATTGATATACACTACAAAACATAGTTTAGAATTATTTTCTATACCTTTATAATGGATTTAACATAACATTGGTTATCACATATTATTCTTCTCTTGTAATATGAGGAGACATGTTTTATTATTATTTTCCACCAAATATTAATTTTCATTAACAATTAATCCATATATTAGATAATTTATATACTTTTATTAACAAAATAGCCTCCCTTGTTGAATGTGACTTCTAATCCTAATTACCCTAACTGAATCGCAGTAAGAAAAATATTTTATAGATAATATATATATATATATATATATATAATTTATATAAGTAATTCATATCTACAAAAACATGTTTTAAAACATCTTTTGATTATAAATGAACAATAATTTCTATAATAAACCATTCTATCGACTCTTTAATTCCCATTCTTGAGAAGATTAATGATTTCAATCTTGTGGGATTGGCACCAAATATCAGAAATCAACCTACTACTCTTATTTATTGCCTTTATGAAAATTTTATCAAGTATATACTTCTCTATTATCTTCTAATTAATATCATTCCATGAAATCCCATGATGATTTGAGGCATACGTAAGCATCTCCACATTCTCTTATAATCTAGTGACAATGTCTTAATATTATTATTTCAAAAGATAAAATTCTTTTCCCAAAGGAAATATAATAGACTGCATCTCTTCTATCTTTTTTTGACTTCCATATAGATAATTACAACTTATTATTTCCTTATAATAAAATTTTAATTCCCAAATATAGAGCAACAAAAATAATATCAATAGAATCAATTTCTCCTCTCCTACGTAGGATGTGTGCTGGTTATATATTGTTTAATTATAATTGATTCACCATTAAAAACATTTCTTTTTCATCAAAAAATAGAATTGTGTGGCCTATATACACAAAAAATAGAATATCATCAATTGATAGATTTTTATATAACATCTCCAAATATACTAGACATTTAAATAACTCCTTATTTATTGATAAAATCTCGATTAATTGAAATATTATTTAGTTGTTTTGATATTTGGATTTAAGGACATAGTTATTGAAATTTATAATTCACATACATTCCCATGGATTCCCTAATTATTAGGTGATTTATAATTGAATACCTCTCCAACACCGCTTATTCCTCATTCATTAATTTATTTTAGTTTTTTATCTAGAAAAAATTTGTAGTGCATATCATCTTTGATCCATCTTATTTCATTTCAGAATCACGTTTTCATCTCAATGATATGTGTTAATTATCAATTATTTCAATATTAAAAGTTTCACTTTTGATGCAGAAAATAATATCATCAATGATCTTATTCTTCTCCTCAATTTTTAACTTTTATTAAATCACATATTTGGGATTCACTTGATAATTTACATGTCCCTCTATCTATTTCTCTTATATAAAAATTTCTATTTAAATTTTACCAATATAATTTTATAATTAATTCAGAAAAAAACATCAGCCTTTATATTTATCATTATATTCATAGCATGTTTTTCAACATCCACATCAATATCTAGTTATGCATATATAAGTCCCTACAGTTAACCATTATATTTGGTTTAGAATTTTATTTCTCACCATCTACAATTATTTTATCTTCTATTTTAGATATATAATCAATTTTGATGTCATCCAAAGGATATTATTCATCATTATATTCCTTTATATTTATCCACATATTTTTGTTAAACGTTTTTCAGCTTATAATTATTTAATTAAGGATTCTTCAAGTGGAAAAATTCTTTATTATCTTTTTTCAGGGTTCAATATTACTATCCTCTACATAATTTTTTTTATTTATAAAAACATCGAGACCTGAATTTTTTTAATGAAAATAAGACAAAAGAAACTTACACCCAAATACACATTTTCTTCTCTTAAACAATCACACATTAAGTTATCAAAGCACTTCATAAGAAAACTATTATCTATATCTAGACTCAAGAATTTGAATCTTCTAAAAGGATATAAAAAATTTCATTTGATGAATTATATTAATAAATTCCTAAATTCACTCACATATCATAGCAGACCAACCCACTATATAGTTCATAAGGAGATAATTCTTGATCAATTTATTCTTTTGGAACTGAATCATTCAGATTCTACATCAATGTTAACCTCAATATAATCTTGTTAACAATATCAATATCAGTAATCTCATCACCATGTCCATGAATACCTACAGTTACCACAATAATATTTTAGATAAAACCATAAATATTTTTACTTGATTTCATCTTTTCCTCATCAAATTTATTATGGAAAGGGCACACACACTATAATTTTAAATAGTTCAGCCACACTAGAATACATCTGAAGATCACATATCTGTGATACATGGGTATTCTTAATAACCACTAATTAACAATTTTATTATCGTAATATTGAGTCCAATATCACTACTCATACTAGCTATACCACCTTTTCCTCTCTTCCAATTACTATTTTCAAAGTGGGATCAAATAAATGATCCTATAACTGTATAGGTAAAACAGAAAAGTATACTAGAAAATGAAATAAAATTACATGATTTTTCATCTCTCTCTAATTTTTTGATTTTTGGTCTCATAATATTGAAAATAATATATATAAAAGTACTCTTACATGCCCTATATTGAATGATATTCAATAAAATAAAAAATTATTCGTTCAATACATTAATTTTCTTATACATCATAGCCATTCTCTATATCTTCATCATCTATATATTTATATATCTTTCTATCAATGGATATATATATCTAGAATTTCATATAAAAGTTAACTGAATTTAAAAATAAAAATTCAACGTATTAAAATTCCTTGAATATCCACTACATGAAACTCATTTATTATATCATCTCTATAAAATATTTGTAGCATCACAATATATTTTTATTAAAGAATAACAATCCCAAACCACTAAATAATTATCATAAGGCCAAGTCATTATTTATCATAAGATTATTTATTATATAAATAGTAATATAGAGAACACCTACATTCTATCCTAATGGGAAACTTTCTTAAATTAATTTTCTCTAAATTCATGATGATATGTGATGTGGTGATTCCCCTCATGATATCATGTCCACTTTTCAACAAAAAAGTAATGAAATTATTCTCGTGGTTTTAGTAGTTGTGGTATAGTGTTATCCAACAATTCAACCTTCACATTTGATGTAGAATGAATTTAATCATGATAAATCTAATCATGAAATAATGTTATTATTAGGGAAAAAAATTGAAACACAAAATTCTGATGTGATTCTCAAAAAATCTATTTCAGTTCTCGTAATGGAATGAAACCTAAAACTTTGTTATTATAACTCTAATTATGGTGTGATTGTTGTTTTTCGCTGAATATATCATTATAAAATATTCACATTCTCATTTTTATATCAACATTGGTCCCTATAATCTTTATATTATGGTATCACATCACGTACTATGGTGTGACCTACTTTTTTATTCCATATTTATTTATTCACATCACTATTTCTTTTTGTGATCAATATGGTTTCATTGTGATATATACAATTTCGTATAAAACACCCTAAAACCAATAAAAAACAAGTCATGATTTCCATAACTCAATCAACTATATTTAAATAATAAATAAATCAACCTTACAACCTGTAGTTGAAAAATATATAGATATTAGAATTTATAGATAGAGTATTATTTTAGAATTTTTTTTTAAATTAATAATTTTAAATTATATGCCTCATGGATTACATGAAATATTAAAATGGGATCGAATAGATAGATTCCTCTTTTTATAACAATTTGAGTTATATTTTCAATGAGTTTATGTTTATTTTTAAATGTAATGTCAAATATAAATGTTTTGAAGATTAATAAATTTTTACGATTATACTTATAATGGATGATATTTTTGAATATCAATTTTAATTTTTCATTATTCTTATGGAATATTCAATTAAATATATGATAAATTCAAAATTACATGATTCAAAATGAATCTAAGGTGTTTGATAAAGAATGAGATGAGATAAATAAATAGTTATGGTTGAGGATCAATGATAACTATAAAAATTGAGCTAGTCGACTCATGATTATCATGAATATAAAATATTTATAAATGTTTCATTATTTTTGATTATGGGGGTGAGTAATTATTTATGATAATCAATGGAAATTATTGATGGTATGAAAACTATAGTATATTGGAGATAATTTTATGGGATTATCATAATAAATTTGTTATAAATGAATATTAATTTAAATGTTTTAAATTAAAATTATGGATTGTGTTAATGGTCTATTAAATTAATATACTATTGAGAAGTAAACTATTCAATGGATATCCGTAAAAGGATGAGTGATAAAACATGAAGATCTATGTATGTGGAAATTGAATAATTTTATTATAACATGTAGTGATAAAGAAAATGTTTAGAATTATAAATATAATATTTGGAATAATGGGTTTTTATATTATATATATTTATGTCTCAAAAATCACATTTTTTAAGAGCTTATATAATTAAGATTCATATTATTACTATGATGTTTTATTAAATGTATAGAAGAGAGATGCGTAGATGTGTATTTTACTTAAAAGGTGATAGTTCAAGGAATTTTAAATTTTCCTCAAGAATATTCAAAGTTAGATGGGGATATTGAACTCATTAGTTAAAAGACAATGTCATAAATTATTTACAGGTAGTGAAATACTTACTTGCAAAAATCTATAAAAAATTACAAAGGTTCCATGGGATATTATTTTAAATAGAAAATTTTATCCTAGTGAATAATGTGGGGGGGGGGATTGAGTATCCCATAAGGGTTATTCCAATTAAAAGGGGGACATGCTAAATCATTATAAGGGTTTTTTCATGTGTATTTTTTCCCATTATTGGGAATGATTTGTATTATAACATTATATAGGTAAACAAATATCGTGTCTTATGAATATATGATAAATACTTTGATAAAATTGTCTTATATACTTATACAGAAGTATGAAAATAAAGTATTATCATTTGTAGATAGACTATAAGAAAACATTATATGTGATATGAAATTTCTACTAAAGTGATTATGAATATTTTGAATTCATAGGATATAAGGAATTATTTAATATTGTAAAAATAAGTATCATATGATAAAAATTAAAGAAGATAAGGTTGAAAGTATTATTGAAGAAAAGTTATATGATTTCAAAAACATATCATTTTATGATTGATGTTTTTATTTGATAATACAATAATTTATGAATGTTTATTTGTTTCATGTTAATTATCGTGTTGAGAGTTTTAATTGATAGTTATTTTGTGTGAATGGATATTTTTTTCTATGAGGATGAATGATTATAGTGGGATGAAATATTAGATGACGGAATTGTACTTCCAACACATTAATTTTTGTTATTATTCTTATATAAATGTGATACTATAATTTTTATAATAATATTGTCCACATACACAATTTCTTTTATTGATGTAATATCATATAGTTGTTATTGTTATTATTATTCATTTATTAGTGGGCTCAATAATGAGTAAATATGAGTGATTAGAGATAGGTTTTGTGAGTTGGATATTGACTTAGATAGTATGATGTATATAACAATGATTTTTAAGACAATGATTGATAATGTAATAGAATTGGTGGATGTAATATAGAAGTGTTTTTTCTAAACTATTTTCTCTATTGTTTTTGTGGTTATGATTATATATATACATTGGATTCATTGGGGAATTATAATTATTTATTCTCAAGGAAATATTATAATCATAGAGGATGATCCAAAAACACATATTTATCTTCTCATCCCAAAATTAATATATTATTTTTGATACATACATTATTGAGTTGATGGTGGTTTTTGTTCATGTTTCTACATTCCCATGTTGACGTAGTTAGATATAGGAAGTGTTATATGTTCATATATTTTCATTTGAGTTTTCGAATTATTTTATTTATCCACATAGATAGTAATGTGTATTATACCTATTAATTGTTGGATTGGATTATACCAAATATACACGAGAGGGTGGGTGAATTGGGTCTTTTAAAAATTCTTTTCAAGATCGTGTTCCACCCTTTAACTTTAATCAGATGAATTAATGCAATGGAAATTTAAATAGTAGAGACACACGATGTATAGTGGTTCGGGGAATAGAATGCACCTAGTCCACTCCACCAACACTCTACTATACAAGCTTGGTGATTTTCAGTATCTAGACCTCTTGTCAATAGACCATTCCACAACTGAGTACATGCAGTTGAAACCTTTACAATCTAAGGCAAAAAAAAATTGGTTCACTCACAGAATTTATACATCTTAGTATGAGAAGAAGATCACTCAAGAATAGAAAATAAAGGTATTTGTACTTTGAAAATACATTCCAGTTGTTCTTCGCAATTGAAATAGAATTCAATTGACAGTAGATGGATCGTAGCCTTTAAGAAATAATGATCTTCAAAGAAGAGTCGTTCTGATTCGATCTTGTTGCAGTAGATATAAAAATAATAATTCACAACTTCAGCAGTAGAATATTCACATTAGATCTTCGATGTAGAATGAGTGAATCTTTTATCATGATTCTTCTTATTCAATAAATAGGGCTCTGACGGTCTTTTGAATCAGTAGATCTGTGTTTTCGATAGTCTATGTTTTCCTTCTTTTTATGAATGTTCGATGTTTCTGTTCAGAAAAACTCGTATATATTCTCTTTGTAAATATCACTTCTATATAATAACAATGAGCACTTATCCTGAAAATTTAGATCCACAAAAGTCACCTTCTAACTCGCAATAATAAAAAATTATAAATAACAGAGTAGTCGTAACTTCCCTGAAGATTCTTCATAAAAAGATCATTTTAAATTGATCCTTTAAATCATTGATAAAACAGCTTTGAATTAGTCGAAGACATGCTTTAAAATTAGCGTTAAATCCTTCTTGAAATTAGCCTAATTTTAAGGACCCGACCCCAGTTTCCTGGAGTCAGTGCCTTATTTGATTAAATTGGCATACATACAAGGAATACGAATCCCGAAGGACAAAGTAGTTTAGTATTACTGGAAACAAGATATATACATTAGTTCAACTTTACATATGGAAAGGAAAAATGACACTAAATTATTCCACCAGCAACAACATGTCTCCTAGATTATGCTTTCATGTCATTCATAATTTACTTCTTCATGTCCTTAGAAAAATGAAATATAAGAAAGGGTGAGGTCAAACACTTAGAAAGAGTAAGAAATACACCGGAAGATAGCAAAAACATCAGACATGTTGAATAATTTAAAACACATACCTTTAATAATGAACCTAAACACATTATGGAAAAAATATGAGTTAAATAAATAATGCCACAATAAAACATAATCATGGGTATTATACTAGTTGAATAACCTCATGAAATTTCAACTAATAGCTTCATAATTAGGGAAGTGCATATGCCGTCCATTCTGAAACATGTTGTCAAGGCCTCAACCAAGTCGTCTAATGATTAAGGCCTCGGCCAAAATCCATATATCACATTGGGAAAGGCCTCGGCCAATTCCACTTCTATTTTTCTCATGAGACCTACCGATGAATCGAGGGGCTATAGAGGGCCACACCCATCACATAATAAGTCCAATTAATTACTCATATGAGTGGGGATAAACATAAACAATATACACATTCATATTGAAACTATCATATGAAATGTAACTAACTTTCCCCAATTATAAAACATAAACACTAACCATTTAGAATAATATGGTGAATGGTTTTAGGATAGATCATCCACAATAAATTTAGTCATAAACAATTTAATAAAATACGGTATATTACATCATAAATTATTAACCCCAACAATACATAAGAATCAACAAGAGTGATGAATCAAACGAGAATAATCTTCTAAAATCATTAAGCAATTCTTGTGATAAATACTCTTTAATTTTGAAAAGAAGAGTTATTTTGGAAAAATAGTTGTATAAAACCAGAAGTTAAGTAAGATATTATTTAATTGTAAAATTAGTGTTTTTAGAAGTATAATGGTTTCCAAAAATAGATTATATCTTACCCTTGAAAACAGATATGAATTTGAGAAATTCCCTTGTATCGGGCTCGTATTTTGGGAAATAGTTTTGAGAGATTCTTTAAAAACATGTAACTATCCCGAAAATAAGGAAGGATTATGGTTGGTGTACATATATATAATACTCGCATATAATTTATGAGCAGTACATAACAATAAATAATAATTTCATCTAGGAAATTAGACAATAAATGTAACCCAAATGAAAATGGAAGTTTGGGTGGAAAACCCTAACCTTAACTCCAAACGTGTTCTTCTCTCGAAATTATGCTCCTGGAATATGAAATTATACTTATTAATAACTTTATTAAAAATCTATTAGAGATTTATTTAGTTTTTCATAGTTCTGGTTAGTTCATTTATGTTCTTATTAGTAAGTTATTGTATTGAATTCCGTCACTTCATAGTGTTCATTTTCTTTATTTTCATCTTCAGTTCACTTATTTTTAAGTAATGGAGTTCATTTGGAATGGTTATAAATATCCAAGATTTGAATTATATATTTTTTATTAAAATAAATAATTGGTAGTGTTCATTTCTATCATTTGGTTACATGGAATGAGGATGAATCATTATATGACAACCACTTCGATTATTCGGCGGTATTTGGATTATTATGAACTAGTTTTGTCATACAACTTAATTATATGTACATATTATAGTTCATGAATATTAACTAGGTTATAATAAATATATTATATTCTATTTCAACCATAAATATGGTTTCATGACCAGTAATGAAGAAGAAATTTAAGAACAAAACTTCGTCATCCAAGAAGGCTATAAATTGGAACCTCATGGACGTTGATTTCATTTATAAAAATAAAAGGGAGAGGGTAAGAATATTTAGGATGGTTCTTCCATTAACATGATATAATTATAGTATATAGATGATACTAGAGTTATCATGATCATTTGAACAGAGGAGGTGAGGTGAGGATATAAAAAGAAGATAAATTGAAATGAAACCAAATGAAAAAGAAGGGTGCTTTACCTCTTGAAATAACCTCCTTGAGAATCTCCTTAAGGGATGGGGTTTTGGTCTTTTGGAAAGACCAGAAGCTTATTGGATGAGGGGAGAGACTAGGGAAGGTTAATTGGGCAGAACCTTTAGGAGCTTAAAGGCTTAGAGGAGTGAAGAGAAGAGGGAGTGGTGAGGGGTTTTTATAGTGGAGGAGAGGGGTAAATTTTGAATATTTAATTAATTATTTTTTTATTTCCCTCAAGACAACCAATAGTGTTGTTTCATGTGGACCCTAATAGTAATAAGTGCATGTGAGTTCTAACCAAGTGGCCTTGCATCACTTGTGATGTCATGAATAGTATATTATATTGATAATTTGTATATACAATATTTTATCTTATTTCACTATTCATAAAAAATTAAAGAATTTCAGAAAAATCCCAAAAATTTACCCCTACAATTTTTCTATTTGTAGAGCTCAAAAGTGAAATGCATTTTTCAAAAATAATTTTCTAAATATTATTAATATAATTTTTAAATAAGGTCATAGTTAATTTGAAAAATAACAATCATGAAGTGCAATTAGTTTTATGTGACGTTGAAAAATTAATTAAGATCCCATTATCATATTACCTTAAGAAAAATAAAATAATATTATTATTTACTATTCATAAGGGTCCTATTACTATTCATATAACTATTCATAAGGGTATGTTACTATTCACCAAAAAAATCAAGTTTGTTCTATCATACTCCAAATGACTTACTGAACACAACTCTAGATGACCATTTTTCGAAATTCAAAACATAGAAGAGGCGAATTTGTGTTTAATGGATAAATTATAAAATTGCATTCTATATATATTTTCAAAACCTTGTGGTGTTACATTCTCCCCTCCTTACAAAAATTTCGTCCTTGAAATTCACAAAATATTACCTAAAAAGATACGGGTATGTCTTTAACATAAGCTCCTCGGGCTCCCATGTTGCTTCCTCCATCTTATGGTTCCTCCATAGAACCTTTACCAGAAGACTCGTCCGATTTCTCAATACTTGTTCTCTAGTATCAAGAATCTTGATAGGATCTTCACAATAAGATAGATCTAGCTCAAGTTATTCTTCTTCAAAAGTGAGTACATGTGTTGGGTCTGGCATGTACTTTCTTAACATTGACATGTGGAACACATTGTGAACCTTGGAGAGACTTGGCGGCATTGACAAACGGTAAGCTGGGGCTCCAATTTGGTCTAGAATTTCAAAAGGTCCGATGTACCTAGGAATTAATTTTCCCTTCTTACTGAATCGTATAATACCCTTCCATGGAGATACCTTTAAGAAAACATGATCACCTTCTTGAAATTTCAAATCCTTCTTTCGGTTATTAGCATAGCTCTTTTTCATACTTTGAGCTATTTTGATATGGTTCTGCATAATCTTCACCTTTTCCATTGTTTCTTCAACAAGTTTTGGTCCCATGAGTTTTCTTTCACAAACATCATCCCAGTAAGTTGGTGTATGACATCTCCTCCCACATAATTCTTTATAGGGTTCCATCTGAATACTTGAATGGAATCTATTGTTGTTGGAAAATTATACGAGGGGTAAATACTGATCCCACATGCCTTTAAAATCAAGTTAACAAGACCTCAACATGTCTTCCAATGTTTGAATAGTCCGTTCTAATTTTCCATCAGTTTGTGGGTGGTAGGCAGTTCTCAAATGAAGATCCGTATCTAGGGCCTTCTCAAGACTCTTCCAGAATCATGATGTAAAATGGGGATCACGATCAAAAACAATTGACGAGGGTACACCATGAAGTATTATAACTTCATTAATATATATTCTTGCTAAAACGTTCAAGTGCTAAATCTTCCCTTATAGAAAGAAAATGTGCAGATTTTATAAGATGGTCAATAAGGACCCATATCGTATCATTCTTTCTTGGAGTCTTTGGTATCCCCATGAAAAAGTCCATTGTAATATCATCCCATTTCCACTTAGGTATAGGAAGGGGTTTCATGACTCCAACAAGATGTTGACTTCCTGCCTTCACCTGTTGACAAACTAAATATCTCAAAACGTAATTAGAAATCTCCCTCTTCATGTTTTCCCAAAAAAATGTTCCTTCAGATCTCTATACATCTTGGTGCTACCCGGGCGTATAAAGAAATTTGAGCTATGAGAATCGTCTAATAGTTCCCTTTTTAGATCGGGTACTGATGGAACGCATAACCTCTTCCCAAAAATCAGAACTCCTTCTTCATACACAAAGTCATCCAGTCTCCCATCCTTAACTGCATTAATTTTCTTGTGGAGATTCTCATCATCAGATTGAGGAATTTTTATCCTCTCTAGTAAAGATGGTTTAACAATCATTTGAAAGAGGAGTGATGTTTCCCCTTCCTTAACAATTTCCATATCTATCTTTAGTAAATCCATGAACAAAGGATCTATTTAAATCCTCATTTGAGTTAGAAGTCCGTGATCTTTCCTACTTAATGCATTAACCACCTTATTCACCTTTCCTGGGTGGTAGTGTATTGAACAATAGTAATCTTTGAGTAACTCGAGCCATCTTATTTTCCTCATGATGAGTTCTTTTTGTGTGAAAATATATTTCAAACTCTTGTGGTCCGCATAAATCTCACATCCCTCTCCGTAGAGATAATGCCTCCATATTTTCAGCACAAAGATTACAGCTTCTAACTCAAGATCATGAGTTGGATAATTTTTCTCATGAGTGTTCAATTGTCTTATCGAATAAGCAATAACTTTATCGTTTTGCATAAGGAAACAACCCATCCCATTCATTGATGCATTGCTATATATTATAAATCCATCACTTCCTGATGGAAGAGTCAAAATTGGATCATTGACCAATCTTCTTTTCAATTAATCAAAGAATTATATAAATTATTTTTTCCACACAAACATAACTCCTTTACGTGTGAGCTTGGTTAACGGGTTAGCCAGTCGGGAAAAATTATGAATGAAACACCGATAATAACCCGCTAAGCTAATAAAACTGCATACCTCAGTTATATTTGTTGGCATGGACCAATATTGGATTTCCTTTTTCTTTATAGGATCAACTAGGATTCCATCCTTAGAGACAATATGGACCAAAAAAGAAACCGATTGAAGCCATAACTATTACTTGCTAAACTTCCCATATAATTCATTTCTTCTAAGAATTCTCAGAATAACCCGCAAGTGATTCTCATGGTCTTCATAGCTTTTTGAGTATACGAGGATATCATCGATGAATACCACAACAAAGTTATCAAGATATTACTTGAAATCTCTATTCATTAAATCCATGAAAACATAGGTTACATTTTTCAGTCCAAAAGGCATCACTGTAGACTTGTAATGCCCATACTTGGTCCAAAATGCTGTCTTATAAATAACTTCCTTCCTCACATGCAATTGATGATATCCAGAATGAAGGTCAATCTTATAAAAGTATTGAGCTCCATGAAGTTGGTCAAATAAATCCTCAATTAGGGGTAGTGGACACCTATTGTTTATTGTAATAGCATTTCTTTCCCTATAATCAATGCAGAGCATCATGGATCCATCTTTCTTCAAGAAAAAGAGGATAGGGGATCCCCATCGAGAAACACTAGGTCAAATAAATCCCGTTTCACTCAAATCCTCTAGTTGTTTCTTTATCTCTACTAATTCCACAGTGGCCATTCTATAGGGAGTCTTTGATATAGGCCTTTCATCAGGAATTAAATCAATACAGAACTCAACTTCCCACTCTAGTGGATTTCCAGGTAACTCCTTTGGAAATACATCAATGTACTCTTTTACTATGTGCACATCCTCAATTTGAAGACATCTTTCCTAGCCCTTTGGGTTTTCTTCCTTTCCAAGTTTGTATTCAGTAGAGCTATTGGGGGTGGGTCTAGATAAGAATTAGGTGGCGATGCTTCCACCCTAAAGACAAGGTATTTTACACCATTTTTAAATATTGTAACATCCTTCTTCTTACAATAAATCTTCGCATCATAATTTGATAACCAATCGATACCGAGAATTATATCAAATTCAGTCATTGGTATGATGATAAGGTTAGAAACTAGAGCACATTTTGGTGTCTGGAGGGGGACTAATCGACATGCCTTTATTGCAATGATACATAAACTAGGAGTTTTTACATATAACTCCTTTATTAAATTAAATTGGACATATCAAATTTTCTTAGAAAACTGGGAAGATATAAATGAATGCACTGATCCAGAATCAAATAAAGTATTGGCTAAATTTGAGGAAATAATTAAATTACCTACCACCACATGATTATGAACTTTAACCTCTACATTTGTGATTTCATAAGCTTGTACCTAATCCCTTGGCCTTTTCTGTTGAATATTTCCTTGACGCTTTGGACAATCATTGGACTAGTGTCCAGTCTCCCGACAATTATAGTATTGAACACCATTTGCTTCCTTCTTCCCTTTTTAATCACCAACAAGATGTCCTTTCTAACAACATTTTTAGCATACTCCTTTTCCTTTTAAGCATGAACTGGGGTGTTTCCTTGCACAATTTTCACATGGTGGAAATTCAACTCTCCTCTTCTTCCCTGTTTCCATATTTCCTTTCCCAGGGTTTTCAGTAGCCCTCTTCTTTTCTTTCTTTCCCTTAAAGTCATATGAAATAGAGAATTCTTTTTCTTTCTTGACAGCACATGAAACTATATCCTCATATGATGAAAAAATTTGGGAGACCAGTGCCGGCCAAAGGAATGGATTTAGGTCATCAAAGAATTGATCAATTTTGCTCCTTGGATTTCATATGTAGTCAACAACATGTCTTGATAATCTTGTGATGTTAGCTTCTTACTTGAAAACATTTTCATCTACCTTCTTCTTCAGATTCAAGAATTTTCTCTCTACATATACTTGATGCTCATGAGGGAAATAGTTTTCTAAAAATATTTCATTAAAATCCCTCCATTCCATCTCTTCTATCTCTTCCTCCTCCTTTGTGTATTGGATTAATGACCACCACTAATCTGTATCTCCCGATAGAAGATATATTGCCATGACAACCTCCTCTCTTTCATTACATCCCAAAGCGAGAAATTTCTTCTAACGGGAACATATCCACTGCTCTTCAAAAAACGTGTTTGTAGTCCCATTGAATGATGGAGGTTGTTGTTGCATAAAGTGATCTAGAATGGATCCTCCATGTAGTGGATCTGCATGCTCCATACGGGTAAGGTTATTATTCATAACTTGAGTAAGTTGTCCCTGTAAAGTTATGAGTTGCTCAGCACCAATCACAACACCAGAGCCAACATCATTATCTTGCGTCAGAGGAAAATCCCTATAGAGGACACGTGTGTTCATGCGGTTTCCATTACATCAACTTGGCGCCATCTCTAGATAATGGCATACACTAGATTAGGTTATGAATCATAATATATAATCTTAACTTAAAAAAATACTTAAAAAAATTGAGATCCTACGAATGGCTAATCCCATATTCACAAATATGGTTTCTTTGAGGAATTTTTTACATTAGAATCTTCATAATGGATTGTAAATAAAATGTGAATTATCCTAAGAATTTCCCCCGGGAGTGTCGTAACCAAGAGTGAAACAAGGCCCATTGTTGTGCAGTAGTTCTCGTTCGAGTCTAGATCCAAGCGGTGTTTTCAAGTTTGACCCATAGATACATCTGTTCCAGAGCCGCCTCAACCTGCTTGTATCCAGAGAGGGATGTATTGCTTGAAAGATCCACAAAATCTATTACTTACCAAAATACCAGGACATTATTGTATGTATTTCCTCAAAGACTAACTTAGGGACTCTTCCATAATTCTATGTTTTCTAAATCTAGTTTCCAAGTATTTTACTAAACTTCCTCTGATACCAATAGTAAGGACCCTACCCTAGTTTCCCAGATTCAGTGCCTTATTTGATTACGTTGGAATACATACAAGGATTACAAATCCCGAAGGACCAAGTAGTTTAGTATTATTAGAAACAATATACATACATTAGTTCAACTTTACATATAGAAATGAAAAATGACACTAAATTATTCCACTAGAAACATCATGTCTCCTAGATTATGCTTGCATGTCATTCATAATTTACTTCTTCATGTCCCGAGAAAAATGAAACATAAGAAAGGGTGTGCTCAAACGCTCAGTAAGAGTAATAAATACATTGAAAGATAGCATTAACATCATACATGGTGAATAATTGAAAACACATTCCTTTAATAATGAACTTGAACATATTATGGCAGAAATATGAGCCGAATAAATAATGCCACAATAAAACATAATCATGGGTATTCTACTAGTCAAATAAACTCATGAACTTTCAACTACTAGCTTCATAATTAGGGAAGTGCATATGCTTTACATTCTGAAACATTTTGTCAAGTCCTCATCCAAGACGTCTAATGATTAAGGCCTCATCCAAAATCCATATATCACATTGGGAAAGGCCTCGGCCAATTCCACATCTATTTGTCTCATGAGACCTACCGATGCATCGAGGGGCTATAGTGGGACCCAACCATCACATAATAAGTCCAATTCATTCCTCATATGAGTGGGGATAAACATAAACAACATACACATTCATATTGAAACTATCATATGAAATGTAACTAACTTTCCCCAATTATTGAACATAAACATTAACCATTCAGAATAATATGGTGAATGGTTTTAGGATAGAACATCCACAATAAAGTTAGTCATAAAACCTTAAATAAAATATGTTATATGACATCATAAATGATTAACCCCAATAATACATAAGAATCAACAAGAGTGTTGAATCAAATGAGAATAATCTTCTAAAATCATTATGCAATTCTTGTGATAAATACTCTTTAATTTTGAAAAGAAGAGTTCTTTTGGAAAATTAATTGTATAAAACTATAAGTAAAGTAAGATATTATTTCATGATAAATTGATTGTTTTTATAAGTGTAATGGTTTTTAAATATTGATTATATCTTTCCCTTGAAAATAGATATGAAGTTGAGAAATTCCCCTATATCCGGCTCGTATTTTTGGAAAATAGTTTTGAGAGATTCTTTTAAAAAATGTATCTATCCAGAAAATAAGGAAGGATTCAGGTTGGTGTACATATATAAAATACTCAAAAATAATTTATGAGGAGTACATAACAATACATAATAATTTCATCAAGGAAATTATACAATAGAAGTAACCTGAATGAAAATGGAAGTTCGGGTGGAAAACCCTTACCTTAACTCCAAACATGTTATTCTCTCAAACATAAGCTCCTGGAATATGAAATTATAATTATAAATAACTTAATTAAAAACCTATTAGAGATGTATTTAGTTTATCATTGTTATGGTTAGTTCATTTATGTTCTTATTGGTAAGTTATTGTATTGAGTTCCGTCGCTTAGGAGTGTTCGTTTTCTTTATTTTCATCTTCGGTTCACTTGTTTTTAAGTAATGGAGTTCATGTGGAATGGTTATAAATCTTTAGGATTGGAATTATATTTTATTTGTGAACATAAATAATTGGTAGTGGTCATTTCTATCATTTGGTTACATGGAATGAGGATGAATCATTAGATGACAACCACTTCGATTATTCGGCGGTATTTGGATTATTATGAACTAGTTTTGTCATATAACTTAATTATATGTACATATTATGGTTCTTGAATATTAGTTAGGATATAATAAATATATTATAGTCTGGTTCAACCATAAATATGGTTTCATGTTCAGTAATGAAGAAGAAATTGAAGAATGAAACTTTGTCGTCCACGAAGGCTATAAATTGGAACCTCATGGACGTTGATTTCGTTTATAAAAATAAAAGGGAGGGAGTAAGAATATTTATGATGGTTCTTCTGTTCACATGATATAATTATAGTATATAGATTATACTGGATTTATCATGATCATTTGGATATATGAGGTGAGGTGAGGATAGAAAAAGAAGATAAATTGAAATGAAACCAAATGAAAAAGAAGGGTGCTTTACCTCTTGAAATAACCTCCTTTAGAATCTCCTTAAGGGAAGGGGTTTTGGTCTTTTGGAAAGACCAGAAGCTTCTTGGACGAGAGGAGAGACTAGGGAAGGGTAATTGGGAAGAACATTGAGGAGATTCAAGGCTTAGAGGAGTGATGAAAAGAGGGAGTGGTGAGGGGTTTTTATAGTGTAGGAGAGGGGTAAATTTTGAATATTTAATTCATTATTTTATTATTTCCCCCAAGACAACCAATAGTGTTGTTTCATGTGACCCCTAATGGTAAGAAGTGCATGTGAGTTCAAACCAAGTGGCCTTGCATCACTTTTGATGTCATGAATAGTATATTTTACTGATAATTTTTATATATGGTATTTTATCGTATTTCACTATTCATAAAAAATTCAAGAATTTCAGAAAAATCCCAAAAATTCACCACTACCATTTTTCGATGTGTATAATTCAAAAGTTAAATCAATTTTTCAAAAATAATTTTCTAAATATTATTAATTTAATTTTTAAATAAGGTCATAGTTAATTCGAAAAATAACAATCTTGAAGTGCAATTAGTTTTATGTGACATTGAAAAATTAATTAAGATCCCATTATCATACTACCTTAAGAAAATAAAATAATAATATTATTTACAATTCATCAGGGTCATATTACTATTCATATTACTATTCACTAAAAAATATAGTTTGTTCTATTATACTCCAAATGACTTACTAAACACCACTCTAGATGATCATTTTTCGAAATTCAAAACATAGAAGAGGCAAAGTTGTGTTTAATGGATAGATTATAAAATTGCTTTCTGTATTTGTTTTCAAAACCTTGGGGTGTTACACTAATAATCTTCTTGTAGACCATTGCATATTAATATTGCCTTTAATTATTCGAAACGAGACGTAAGGTTGAACTGTATAGCATGCATATTTCAAAATTAAGGTTTAACACAAACGTAGGGTTGATGTCGCATCCTATAAACGTAAGGTTTATTACAAATGTAGGGTTGAGTAACCATACTTTTCTTTTCAATAATCAAATGTATGATTAATGATCCATAATTTTATAAGCTTCCAAGCATAAGGTACATGATCCATACTTTTGATGAAACGTATTATTGTTCACTAAGGTAAGGTTGATGAACCATACTTTTGAGAAACAAACGTAACATTTAAAATTACATATGGTTCTTCTTCCATACTTTTTCAATAACCTAAAATGTAGGGTTCCTTCCTAACGTAGGGTTCCCCTTATATACTTTTCTGATAATATATGGTTGATTAACCATACTTTTCTAATATCTCATAAAGAATACATCGCATTTCATCCTTATGCTATGTTTCTCTACGTAGGGTTTGAACAATGTTTCCAGAACACGCTTAAGCAAATCCCGAATATGTAGAGCATGAACAGTGTTTCCAGAACACGATAATGCGAATACTTTAACAATTAAATCTCATTGTTCAAGAACATAAATATTTGTTCTAGAAATAAAAAAATAAATAATAAATTCCTGAAATATACTTAATAAATAAAATCATTAGAAAACAATTAAGAGTATTTGTGAGAATCAAAATCATCATAGAGATAGAGTATTGTTCTCAACAATCTCCCCCTTTTAATAAAATTATTATGTATCGTTGAAAAATAACACTTGCATAACAATCTCCCCTTTTTTGATAATCAAAAAACCCATAAAATAACCAATTAAATTAACATAAAAAATTAATTAAATATAGTTTTGAATTTTGAAAAGATAAATACAATATTAGAATTAACTCAATTTCTCCCCCTTTAACGGATTTAGATAATGCTTAATATTTGAAAAGGATAAAACAAAATGTTTTTTTATAAAAATTTCTCTCCCTTTTGTGATATCAAAAAGAATTATAGAATATGAAATAGAACACATTTAATGTAGCACTAAAAAAAAGTAAATGCTATTATTAAACGTTTTTCAATAATTTAGCATGGATTAATGGTATATTTAAACAAAGACTTTTAAAAAATAACAATGAAATCAAACAAAGGTAAAGTGAATTAAAATTTCATTGAAAACCTAGAAGATGTACAATCATGATGATCACATGAATCAAGGTATGGTAATAGTATGAGATAGGGTCTATCTCCTCTAAACTACTGTCTTGATTTCTGTCAATTTCACCCTTAGCCTTTTCATCATTCCATATACCAGTTTGATAATAATATCTCGATTCTCCGGAGTCATATGAATATCTTCTATCAAGTTTACTCTGAAATACTCATGAAGTCTCCCTTCCTTCTCCATAAACAGAGTTAAATTCTTTGTGAACTTAGTCAACATAGTTCTAATACTTGTTTCACTTGAGGTCAAATGGTCAACCAAAAACATCTGATTATCTAACAAAACTGATATTAGAGCACTATTTCATTGCAAATCATGAAATATATCATTTATATTGCTCATTTCTATTGTGATAGCATGGAATCTTGTGATTAAATCAGGTGAAGTACCTGATCCACTAGCTTCACTAGTTTTGATAGATGAAAACTATGTATCCATATAGGTTTTAAATTTTGACTGATCCGAATTCATCACCATTTCTGATTTCAGCTTGTGTACCTCTGTCAACATCTCGTGAATAAAATTTTCAACTACCTATCAGGAAACTGTACATCCTTTAAGTCTTTGAAATTTCAACTGTTCCTTCTCTAAGGATCTCCTCAAAGAAACATTTTCATATTCCAAGTTAGAAAACTTTCTGTACAGCGCTTCTACATCCTTATTCACTGAATCAGAGGTACCCTATACTTGATTCTCATTTTCAGCTTCAATGTGATGTAACAATACTAAGGGAAAAGATTATGTATCAGATTTTTCTTTTTCTTCCTCCTTAGCTGGCTGGTCCACATACATTTTCTTAGTTTCTTTTCCACACTCTTCCACAGAAAAATCCTCATGAATTAACTTTGTTTGAACTTTAGAAACATTCTCGTTGTGAACATATGTAATCAGTTTTTCCATTGGATTTTCTAAAATAATATCTTCTTGATTTTCCAAAGGACTGGCCACTTCCTCACCGGGCTCTTCCTCCTTTTACTTTTCAATTGTAACATCATCTTCAGTTACAATTTGAGGTTCAATTTCAGTTTGTACTTGAGGAGTCACTGCAATTTGATCAGTATCCTCTTTTTGTGGCTTCTCAACATCTTGTTCTCTGAAAAAACTATAATATAGTAAATCTATTGTTGTCAAAATAGTTGAAAGAAGTTCCTCATTAACCATTCTTTTTCTTTGAATCTGAAGTCCCTCCTGAATTCCTTCTTTATGAGTTTCTTTAGTTTCAAATATTATTTTTCTTACAGAAGTGCTCACTCTCGATTCATCCTGTCCCTCCTTGGACTTTGCAGAATGAGCTTGAGCACTCTCTTCTTATTCCTCATACCCTAATGGAAAAAGTTTTCCATTCAATGTGATCCAAAAGTAACCAATATTTCTCAAGGTCCCAACACCAGAAGTGTTACTATGATGACATCTAACTCTTGCTTCCCCCAGCCTCACTATATCCTTTTTGAATAGAATTTTTGAAATGAATCTACCAAAGGGATAAAAATTCATGCAGGCTTCTAATTGACAACAATAATTATGATAGCTTACCATGTACCTAGGAAAATTAATCCTTATATCACTCATTAATAGAAACATTATATACATGTCTGGATACAAGATTTTCTCCAACTCAGACATCCTCAGTGCAATCCCTGTTTGAAAAATTTTCACTAGGATTTTCTGAACTGGCTCTAGGTCCTTTATCAACATCTTCCTTATATGAGTAGAACCAAAAAGAAAAGACATGATATATTTATACTTAAGCACTAAATCTCCAATATTTTTCAAATCAAAATTAAAAACTCCCTCATAAAGGCAGTTAAAAATCTGACCAATCTCTACAGAGGATATTAAAACATATTTATCTTTAATATTTTCTACCATAGTATCCTTATCTTCTCCCAAACTAAATTTTACATACTGAAATAAATACTGTAGTTCTATCTCATAAAAAAACTATGACTTCTCACCATTGAAGTTCTGCTCTAGATTTTGAAAAGTGATATCTTGTTTCAGCAGAAGATTCATATGAATTATCCATTCTAGGTCTATAACCTTTCCTTGCAAAAATTTTCTTCCTTTAGAGCACTGTTTCTTTGTTGTGATGGTCTCAACATCATCGGTTCTCTTGGTCTTGGCCATTTCTATTAAAAAAATCTCTAAAGGTTCGAAAGAGAATTAGGGTTTTTAAGGTTCAAGTTCGAATAGACAAAGAGAAGTAAAGCACCGTTGGTTCGAAGGGGGTTTTAGTATAAAATGAAATGATTCAGAAGTCAAAAAGTTTCTGACAGCCTTGATTCCTGTGTCATCAATAATTATTACATAGATTTTAAAAACGAATAAAATTGATTGCGCAAAAAAACTTATTCTATTTGAAAAACAAATAACTAATTTTTTTAAATTGTATTAAAATAAATATAGAACATAATAAAATAAAACTTTGATTAAAATTAAATAAACCTAGATCCCCCTTAATAAAATCAAAACTTGTAGTGGGAAGTGGTTTACTAAAAATATCTAATAATTGAATTTCAGTACTTACAAAGTCCAAATATATATCCTTTTTAAGAACATGATCTTTTAGAAAATGATTTCTGATATCAATATTCTTAGTCTTAGAATGATTTATAGGATTTTTTGAAATATTTATAGCACTAGTATTATCACATAAAATAGGCATACTAATAAAATTCAGTTCAAAATCCATAAGAGTGTTTTTCATCCAAAAAACTTGTGCACAACAACTGTCAGCAGATACATATTCTACCTTGGCTATTGATAGGGCTACTGAGTGTTATTTCTTACTTGACCATGGCACTAAGGATTTTCCTAAAAAGTGACATGTACCCGAAGTGCTTTTCCAATCTAATATACAACTCCTAATGTCTGCATCTGAATATGAAATTAAATTAAAATCAAACATTTTAGGATAAAGAAGAGACTGAAAAACAGTTCCTTTTAAATATCTAAAAATTCTTTTAAATTCAATTAAATGGGATTCTTTAGGATTTGATTGAAATCTTGCAAAAATACATACTGAATACATAATATCTGGCCTTCTAGCAGTAAGATATAATAATCTACCAATCATACCTCTTTATAACTTGTTGTCAACTGATTTTCTAGTTTCATCCTAATCATGTTTTGTATTAGTACACATAAGAGTTGTATATGTCTTGCTATTTTCAATTCCAAATTTCTTTAGTAAATCAATAGTGTATTTGGTTTGATTTAAAACATTTCCAAAATCTTTTTGATAAATTTGAAGTCTTAAAAAGAAATTTAATTCTCACATCATACTCATATCAAATTCTTTTTGCATTAGATTTGAAAACTCATGACAAAGAGATTTATTAGTTGATCCAAAAATTGCATCACCACCATAAATTTGAACCAATAAAATATTATAATTTACAATTTTTTTAAATAGCGTTGGATCTTCCATTCCTACAGTAAAATAATTTTTCAAAATAAAAGAGCTTAATATTTCATACCAAGCTCTAGGTGATTGTTTAATACCACAAAGAGCTTTAGTAAGTTTTAAAACAGAATTCGGTTTTTGAGAATTTTCAAAACTAGGAGGTTGCTCAATATAAACTTCCTCCATCAAATAACCATTTAAAAAGGCAGACCTAACATCCATCTGAAATAATTTAAAATTCATAGGAGATGAATATTCTAAGAGGATACTAATGGCTTATAATCTAGTTATAGGTGAAAAGGTCTCATCATAATCTATACCTTATTCTTGATTATATACATTAGCTACTAGTCTCGATTTAATTCTAGTTATTATTCCTTGATCATCTTGATTATTTCTAAAAACCCATTTGGTTCCAATAACTGGATAATTCGATGGTCTTTCAAATAATTTCTAGACTTCATTTCTTTTGAATTGGTTTAGTTCTTCTTGCATTTCTATCATCTAACTTTCATCATATAAAATTTCTTCTATAGACTTTGGTTCTAATTAGGATAAAAGGTAGAAAACTCAATAAGATTTCCTATGTTCCATCTAGTTTTTATTCTTGTTTCTACGTCTCCTATTACAGTTTCTAAAGGGTGATTCTTTAGGGTCCTTAATTGTCTAGGTAGTACACATATAGGTTCTTCAGTGTCAAGTTCTTATGGACTAGACTGAATTTTATTTATATCTTTTTCAAAATAAACTTTCATGTTCTCATGTATCATGTTATCATTAGAATAAAACTCATCCATTTGATCAGTCCTTTTATCAAAGGGATTAGATTCATCAAATTTCACATGAACCGATTATTCAGAAATCCTTGACTTTTTATTAAAAATTCTATAAGCTTTGGAAGTAGCAGAATATCCTAAGAAAATGCCTTCATCAGATTTTGGATCAAACTTTCCAAGATTTTATTTGGTGTTTAATGTGTAAACCTTGCATCCAAAAACATTAAAGTAATTTAATTTAGGTTTTCTCTTATTCCATAGTTCATAGGGTGTCTTTTCTAAAACTGGTCTAATTAAAACTCTATTCCTTATATAGCAGGCTGTGCTTATAGTTTCTGGCCAAAAATAGGTAGGAAGATTGTATTCATTTAACATAGTCTTATCCAATTACTGAATAGTCCAATTTATTATTTCAACAATTCCATTTTGTTGAGGCATTCTTGGTGCAGAGAAGGTTTTTTAATACCCTTATTTGGGAAAAAGGAATTGAATTTCAGATGCTCAAATTCTCCACCATGACCACTTATTAATGAAATTATTTTAAAACATTTTTCATTTTGAACAACTTTGCAAAAACTTTCAAATAATTTAAAAGCTTAATTTTTAAATTTTAAAAAGAAAATCCAGGTAAATCTTGAATAGTCATCAACCAAAACATATAAATTTAATTTTCCATCCAAGATTGATACTCATTAAGGTCCAAACAAATCCATATGGATAAGTTCTAGAGGTTTAGATGCAGAAATTTTGTTAACAGATTTGAAAGATGATTTATGCTGCTTGCCAAGTTAACATGCATCACAAAATCTATCACTTTCAAACTTGAGACTAGAAAAATCAGAAACTAATTGTTTCTTAGATAATTTATATAAATCATATATATTGCATTGTCCAAGTATTTTATGCCACATCCATGATTCATTTATCTTAGCTGTTAAATAGTTTAAATTTTGTTTGCACAAGGAATTTACATCCAGGGTATACACATTGTCAGTTCTTGACGCTCTAAATTTAAGCAGCTTATTTTTGAAAATAGAACAGAAATTGATTGAAAAATCAACAGCATAACCATCATCACATAGTGGAGAGATACTTATCAGATTGTTTTTTAATCCTTGTACATAATGTACTATGTTTATTGAGACAACTTCTGAATCTCCAACTATTCCAATTCCAATGATATTCCTTTTGGTAGTGTCAATAAATGTGAAAAGTCCACCATCTTTTTGAGCGATTGTAGTGAAATTTGATGAGCTTCCACTCATATGCATTGGGAAACCACTGTCCATATACCATATGGTCTTTTTTTTCTTCTGTGACCTGCTTCCTGCAAAGTCATTTAAACAAGTTGCTTTGGTACCCATATTCTATTGGGTCTAGTTGTGTTAGCCAGCAAAGATCTGATAATCCAGACTTGCTTTGTTTTTATAAAATCAACAGAATCAAATAAATTATTTGAAACAAAATCTTTCTTAATACCAATTATTTGAGGTTGTCTTAAGAAATAGTTTTTAGAAATATGTCCCCTTATTCCACAATAATTACAATTTAATCATTTTTGATCTTGGAACAAAATAATATATGTACAACTTAGGTTTTTAACCATTACTTCCAATTCCAAATCTTTCTTTCATAATAATAGTTTTATAAGAATTTCATTTGAGTAGTTTTCTCCAATGGTAAAAATAAGGGCTGCACTTTTATATGTTTCTACTTGTGTTTGTAGTGTTTTTATTTTAGCTTCATGATCTGTATAGTCAATGTTAATTAAATTATACTTATCATTTAACTCCTTAAATTTCTTTAGTATTGTATCTCTTTCATTTGAAATAGCCTTGTGAATTTTCTTTAATGACTTAGGTTTCTTAAAAAGAGAGTCATATTTTTTTTCAAGCATATTGCAATAGGCTGCAAGTTTTTCATTAGAATAACTTTTTTTAGAACTAGAGTCAGAGTCAGAAGAGTAATATGTTTGTACCTCATCTGTTTCTTCCATAAAACACATGTTGGCATTTATATTTACTTCTCCCTTCTCTGAGTCTGATTCTGAAGTGATGCTGGAGTCTTCAGATACACTCCATGTAGCTTTCATTTATTTCTTGTCTTTTTGCTCATAATCATTCCTTTTGAATAACTTCTTCTTATTGTCTTCTTTTAACTGTGGACAACCAGGTCTGATATAACCCATCTTCTTGAACTCATAACATTTGACTTCCTTTTCATCCTTTTTAAATATTTTTCTGAAACCTTTCTTCTTTCTGTAGAATTTACTAATCTTTCTGGATAGCTGAGCCAGTTCTATATCAGATTTTGATGAGTTAAAACTTTCTGATTTCACCTTTACTTCTTTTTTCTTTAGCTTTTTTCTTTTCCCTTGGGATGAATCTTTTAAGGTAGTGTCTTCTCTCTTGATTAGAACCTTATTCTAATTTTCTTCATCTTGCATCTCAGATTCATACATCATAAGTGTTCCAATCAACCCTTTCATGGTTATGTAGTTGACAAGTGTTGACTATCTGACTGTAGCAGAGATTCCATTCCATTTAGTAGGAAATACTCTCAGTACTTTTAAAGCTTGATCAACTTGTTTTATTGGGTCTCCCAAAGACATTATATTATTGATAATCTCTGTCAATCTTTCATTCATTTGAGTAATTCTTTCACCTTTAAACATTCTGAATGTGTCAAATTTAAGCTTGGAAGTAGCATATCTCATTTTCTTGACATTATCAGTTCCTTCATAAGAAACAATAATAGTTTTCCACATCTCATATGTTTTTGGGCATTGAGATACTCTGTTGAATTCATCAGTTCCTAGGCCACATATAATAGAATTCATTGCCTTTGAGATCATATCACATTATTCTTTAGTAGTTGCACTCCCTGTCTTAGGTATTTCAGGTATTTCATAAGTAGTCAGAATCTTTGAATATACTTTGTATACATGGTTTTTAAGATATATTATCATTCTTGATTTCCAGCATCCACAATTTTCTCCATTGAAGTACGTTGGTATGACCACAGACATTCCCTCTCTTGTATCAGCCATCTTGCTCTATGTATAATCACTTTCAGTTTGTTAAGGCTTTATCAGAAAGCTCAATCCATTGATTCCAATTATTGGATCAGATTATACCAAATATAGACAAGAGGGGGGGGGGGGGTGAATTGTGTCTTTTACAAATTCTTCGTAAGATCGTGTTTTTCCCTTTAACTTTAATTAGATGAATTAATGTAGCAGAAATTTAAATATTAGAGACACATGATTTATAGTGGTTCAGGGAATAGAAGGCCCCTAGTCTACTCCACCAACTCTCTACTCCACGAGCTTGGTGATTTTCACTATCTTGTCCTCTTATCACCAGACCATTCTACAACTGAGTATGGGAAGTTGACACCTTTAAAATATAAGGCAAAAAAACCCTTCTGGTTCACTCACAGAACCTATACAGGTTAATACGAGAAGTCGATCACTAAAGAATAGAAAATAAAGGTATTTGTACCCTGAAAATAATTTCCAGTTGTTCTTCACAATTGCAATATAATTCAATTGACAGTAGATGGATTGTATCCTTTAGAAATAATGATCTTCAAATAAGAGTCGTTCTGAGTTGATCCTATTGTAGTAGATATAAAAAATAATAATTCCCAAATTCAGTAGTAGAATATTCACAGTAGATCTTTGATGTAGAATGAGTGAATTTTCTTTCGTGATTCTTCTTCTTCAATAAATAGAGCTTTGACACTCTTTTGAATAAGTAGATCTATATTTTCGATAGTCTTTGTTTTCCTTCTTTTTATGAATGTTTGATGTTTCTATTCAGAAAAAATCATATATATTCTTTCGGTAAATATCACACCTATATAATAATGATGAGCACTTATCCTTCAAATTTAGATCCCTAAAAGTCGCCTTCTGACTCGCAATAATCATAAATTAAAAATAACAGAGCAGTCGTAACTTCCCTAAATATTCGACATAAAAATATCCTTTTAAATTGATTCTTTAAATCATTGATAAAACCGCTTTCAATCAGTCAAAGATGTGCTTCAAAATCAGCTTTAAATCTGGATTGAAATTATCCTAATAATCCGCTTGCATACCATTGCATAATAATATCATCTTTAATTATCCAATGCCAAACGTAAGTTTTGAACTGTATATAATTCATATTTCAAACGTAAGGTTGAACACAAACCTAGGGTTGATGTTGAATCCTTCAAATGTAATGTTTATTACAAATGTTGGGTTGATGAATCATACATTTCTTTTCAATAATCAAATGCATGAAAAATGATACATACTTTTATAAGCTTCCAAACATAAGGTACATGATCCATACTTTTGATGAAATGTAATATTATTTACTAAAGTAAGGTTGATGAACCATACTTTTGAGAAACAAACGTAACATTTAAAACTTATGTATGGTTCTTCTTCCATAATTTTTAAATAACCCAAAACGTGGGGCTCCATCCTGACATAGGGTTCCTCTTCCATACTTTTCTGATAAAGTATGTTTGATTAACCATAATTTTATAATATCTCATAAAGTATACATCGCATTTCATCCTTATTCTACGTTTCTCCATGTAGGGTATTAACAGTGTTTCCAGAACACGTATAAGAAATTCCGGAATATGTAGAGCATGAAAAATGTTTCCAAAACATGCTAATGTGAATACTTTAGCAAATAAATCTCATTTTCAAGAACATAAATAATTCTTCCAGAAATAAATAATAAATAATAAATTCCTGAAATATAAGTAAAAAATAAAATCATTAGAAAAAAATTAAGGGTATTTGTGAGCATCAAAATAATCATAGATATAGAGTATTGTTTCCAACAATCTCCCCCTTTTTAATAAAAATATTATGTATCGTTGAAAAACAACACTTGATTAACATTAATGTGTTCATTTAAGATGCTCAAAATGTTATGTTGGTTCATCAGGGATGCAGTTTTTTTAAAATAACATGACGTTTAATTCCACACGAGTTCATGTTTTAATACAATCAGGCAAATAATAAACCCTTTTTAGTACTTATGTGGGGGGGGGGGAATTAGAGGTTTCCCTCAATCTCATTTTTAATATAAGAGGAGTTTTTTTAGGGTAATGAAAAGAGAAATCCTTCATGATCTTCCTAATTTTTTGATAGAGATTATTTTATGTTATAGATTTTTTATGATTCTAATATCCTTTAAAAATATTTTGATCTACTTCAGGATCATGAATTTATCAAAACAATTCATCAACATTCAGTATGCTGAATCTTTATTCTCTAGAAATAAGATATTTTATACAACTTATACTACAATAAATCACCCAAAAAATTATAAAAGTGGTTTTATTTCAATATCATATATAAAATAATTTTAATTTGTAACAAATGATATGATGAAACTATATTGTATTATATCTTCTCTATACATTTTATTCATTAATGATTTACCTTATTAATGTTAATCAACCGCTATTTCGAGTAAAAAAATGGATCAACATATCATTGAATTTGTAACAAACCACGTAATTTTAATATTAAATTAGTATTATGACATATTAATATTCATGATGGATTTTATGGTGTTATATTCATTATAATAATTTTGTGTAATTTCCCAATCCAAAATTAAATAGTTTTATTCTTATTAAAATTGTTTACATGTATTATATTTTTTAAGGTTAATTTGTAAATTTTATAAATTGAATTTTCCAAAATTGATATAATTTTACATATTTAAAAATAAAAATTATATGAATCTAAATTTTTGGTACTTTTTAGAAATATCAATTATTGGGTGAATAATAAGAAAATACCAATTTTCAAGAAAATGGTATTTTATTTCTTGAATTTCAAAATTCAAATTTTATTTTAGAATAGTTTTAAAACATAATTAGTATATTTTTATTAAAAATAATCCAATAAAATTAATTTTAGTTAACATTAAACATGTTTTTTATATGGAAATAGTTTTATACTTGAACATACAACTTTCTAGAAAAAAATTTTCATTACATTTTATGGGTTTATTTAAAAATGAATATCATCCACCTATTGAAATTGAAATTTGTAATATTAAATCCAGATGTGTAGCTATCATTTAAAATTTCAGAAATGAGGACCCATTAATTTTTGTTCATTATAAATAGTATCGTTGGTGAAAAATCCAGTTACCCCATTAAGAGTTAGGAATGGATAAAAGGGTTTAACTAAAAATTATAAGAGTTAAAATAACCTAAAAATTTGACTACAAAATTTATCATGTAATATTTTTACTGGGTATAATCTATTATTTTATTTTATTTATCATTTTGGAACCATTTTGATTGAGCAATACATTATTATATTTTAATATTTTTGAAACATTCCAAGTGTTTATTCTCCAACACTTATAAAAGAACGCCCATACCTTCTCTTATACAGAGTTAAAGATCATATTATATATAAAAATTCATTCCCAAATACCTTACTAACATCCATTAAAACTTCCTAGAGGCCATTATTTGATCAAAATACAATCTAGAAAACTGTTTTTGTATAACCATTAGCAGGTTGTCTGAGGTGGGGGAATGGTTTTTAAACAAGTTTTTTTTTTATTTCAACCTTTACCTACTAATAACATATCTTAAAAAATTATCAATAATGAAATAAGTATATACCATATATTCTAATTTTTATATAGTTATGGTATAACTATTCCTCATCTCATTTTCCATTTTATGGGATTTTGAAACATCGCTTGTGCGCACGTGTGGATAATCACCATCATGAAGAGATATGATTCAATTTAAAATTTCAAATTACGAATATTTCCATATGTATGGAACTAATGAATAATTAATATGTGTGTCAAATATTTTTTTATTTTAAATAATTAAATAATAACTATATTATTTCTTTTCCACCAGCATGAAAAATAATAATGATAATAATGTGAATGTATGGACTATCGTCTTCATGAAATGATATAGACCATTTTTAATGAATAATATAAATGCTTGGATTTATAATTTTATATAATTTATATATATGATAACTATAAATTTAATAATATTCAATATAAAATTTAAGTATACTCCATTTAACCATGGTCAATGAAATGATGTTGTTTTAAGGTTATAAACATAAAAACTCCAAAACATCCAACAAAAATTTAAATATTTTTGTAACTAAATAAAATATTTTGATAAAAAAATAAAAAAATATTAAAAATGAAATTAAAATGAATAATTTTATTAAATATCTTTAAAATAATATTATATTATTTTTCCTGAATTATATAATGCCCGATACTAGATGAGACTTAAGGTATGATACTTTCTTTTAAAATGTTTTTTAAAATATTTTAAACTCTTTATATTCCATATCCATGGTATTTTAAATGATTCATGAAAATTATTAATTATGATTAAAATTTTGTTAAAGGTCATTTATTATTGTATTTTAAAATATTTATAATCTTTTAAAATTGCATCTTTTTGAAATTTTCTATTTGGTTTATTTTTTATTTTTTTCACAAGTGAACAAATGAATTTTTTTCTAACATAAATATACTGACCACCATTCCCCCCATAATAGTCATTATTCATTAGAAGAATCCTCTAAATGTAAACATTTTTTGAAATATTATCATATTCATAATCTTTATGGAATTTTAAATCATTAAGTGCTTCTTTAAAATGAAGATAAATTTCCTATTATTTTTATATAAAAATTAAATATTCTTTGCATATGTATTTAAATAATGTTTTCAAGGGTTTAGTGATGAAAAATTGAAACCATATTTTTTTAGGAAATAGTACATGAGAATTATAGATGATGCTACACGTGCCTTATATAGCATATATGATGGGTGATCCTAATATAGATGATATGATAGGTTATCCCGATATAGATATCCAATGCTTTAGGTAAGTTTCATTATCTTCAAAGGAAATAATGATAGTTTTTACAAGGGAGGATTCTCATATAGATATAATTAGGTTACAATCATTTTTGACATGAATGAATTCATGTTATGATTGTAATGTTGATAATTCCTAAAATTGTTTCAATTTTCTTATTATGAGTTTTCACGGTTTTCATTGAGAAAATGTGTTTTCTCAATGTGGATTTGATTTATTTTATATTCTAAAAAAATTATTTGTAGAGGGTGATAATGTAATGGGTCATGAAGTTCATAAATAAACTAATATATTTCAAACTTTTATATCGCCTACTGATAATTTTGTGCACATTCCACATTATGGACTCTTTTTTCATAGGGTTTAAAAATGAGTTGGAATAAAAACGAAATTCTATTGACCTTCATTAAGACCATTCATTAAAATAAAATGTATTCCATTTTAAAGATATATATTTTTGAAAAATAGATATTGAGTTAAAGTGCCCAATTTATAGTATATGGGAATGTTTTGTATATATGATGATTCAGTTATAAAAACTCTAAACCTAAAATTTCATCATGGAAAAAAAAGAAAGTGAAGTATTACCTAAAAACTAAAGAATAATAATTTGTTAATGCTAGGTACATATAATTGGTGTTAGATACATGGATTAGTTAACAATAGAGGTTAGGATAATGTTAATAAAATTTTATTTAGACGTAGAGACCCAACCCCAGTAGCCAAGAGCTAATGCCTTACTTTATTACATTGACATAGATACAATATTCAAATACCAAATGACTGAATGAGTTTTTAGTTTTTGAATCCAATTTTTTTTACATAGTACCAATAATACATTTTCAAAATAAAATAAAACATAATTCATAACAAAAGCTAATAAATTTTATCCTTGAAAGTCATTCAATGATATTAACTTCATAACCTAGAGAATAGAAAAAAATCAAGGTGACCTCAAAAGTGGAGTAACAATTATGAACAATGAAATCTATCATTAGTCAACAATCATAATCAATATGTAAAGATAGTTAACTTAAAACACATTCCACATAAATATCTGGATAAGGAAAAATAAATAATGAAATGAAAATAACTGAAACACATAACATTTAATCAACAAACTGAGAAATGAAACCATTCATAAATAATGTGATAGAAAAAAAAAATATAGTCGATAATAATAATAACTAACTTCTCAATTTAAGAAATTATTAATTATTGTACATTATGTGTTTGAAATATAAAAACATATACTATCAGGATCTATCCTCTAAACGTTTTCAAACAATAGGTATAAACCCCTAAAATTTGGCCAACTGATTTGTCTCACGAGACATGTCGATGCATCAAGGGGATTTATAAAGTATTTTCCCCAACCATTAATGAATATGCAAAGAAATAATTATATATAAAATAATTGATTTAATTCATAAAATATGTACCTTAATAATAGATATCAATATTGAGTTAAAGATAAATATTTATCATCCCAAGATAAATATAATTAAATTCAATGTAAAACACTATATGTAAAAATGACATGTTGTTTAGACATTAATCATACACATGATAAATAATATGGATATTTAGTGAAAATTCAATGAAAAATGATCACATGAATGTCAAAATTTCATGGGAATGTTTTTTTACCACAAATATTAATTAATAATGTGAATGAAAATAATTTCCTTAGTCAAAATCATTATAAACCATAAAATGAATAATAAGGATGGGATCACTATAACATATTCCCCATGAAGTAATAATAATGGTTTTTTGTTATTTAGTAATGTAAATACAATTAAAGTATATTTAAAAGGATTTTCAAGGAAAATAACATTTTAATTTTAAAAAACATTTTGAAAATACCATTCCATTGAAAATTACTTTTAAAAACATTTCCTTAAAAATATGTTTCTAAACCTCCAATGGAAACACCATTTAAATGATTATGATTAATTTCATAAATGAAGTAAATTGTTAAATGAACATTCATTTTTCATTGTTAAAAGGTTAAATAAATTCATGTTTAAAAAAGAGAGAGGAAGATTCATTCAAAAATGTTTTTTAAAAAGTCAAAATCGGTATAAATTACTTTAACATATTTAAAAATTTAAATAACAAATTTTAAAAAATATTTTTATAAAACATGGGTTTTTAAGAAAATGGATTTCTAACCATAGATTGAAATGAAGTCAGATATTATTAAAAAATTCATTAATATTTTGTAACATGTAACGACCGAGGTACTTATAAAATAATTTTATTTCATTCTAGAATAAGTAGTTTAATTTATTATAAATTTTGAATGAAATAAGTTATATTTATAGAAATTGAGAAATATATACAAATAGAATAGTAATTTTACCTATTAAAGGATATAAAAATTCCTATTTATAAAAATTGAAAATATGATATATTTATGTCATGGAATTTGTAAATAAATGTTTTGAAAATGATAAATGAAATGTTTTTAACATAAATGTTTATTTATAACATTATAATTTATTTAATGATCAAAAACATTATTTTAATAAATTATTTTCAAAAATTAATATTTTATTGTGTCATGATTATAAGATAAATTCTTGAGACAATGATTAAATTTTCAAGTTGTTATATAATCAGTTTATAATATGTATTTTTTTAATAAATTATGTTTTTAATTAAAAATTGCATTTCAAATATTCAAAACATTATTTTAAATTTTTTTTATTTTTAAATTCCAAAAATTGAAAAATGGTTGAGGTTAAATTTTTGATTTTTTCTAAAATACATGATTTTTTAGTGAATAGTGAAAAACATTAATTTATAGTATTTGATAAATTAATGAACTATTGAGTTATAGATGGTGTAAGTATAATGCAAGACAAAAATATAGAACTATATTTTATTATATTAATATATTTGGTGATAATTATAAATCTATCATTATTCATTATTAAAAATAAGAAAATAATGAATATAATAATGAGAAAACACCCATCTCCTCCCCTATAAATTCCACCCCTCACAACATCTAATATTTATAATTCAATGCCTTGTAGATTTTTTAGTTTCTACCCAATTACCTTCCCAAGAATCTTCCCCACATACAATACCTTATAGTCTTACCAAAATTCCATAACCGAGTTCTCTAAGGAGGTTCTCATGTTAGAAAAATCTAGAGGTAAAATCCTATTTCTTTTTCATTTTTTTTCTTTTAAATTTCATTTATTCTATTATTCTATCCTTACCCCACATTATAAAAATGAAATTAAATAAAAAATATGTTATATATACTATAATTTTATCATTATGATAGAAACATTCATAATAAAACTTCTTCTCTACACACTTTTATTCTAAAAATAAAAACAATTGTCCATGATGTGTCGATTTACCGATATCGTGGACAATGTGTTTTCATTTACATTTACCCCCATTCAAGGATGGTCATAATACCATTAATATTTTTCAATGATATTTTATTATATATATATATATATATTATATTTTAGATAATGTTAAAGAACTATTATTTATACAGAATATTAATTAATAAAACAAAATTGCTTCATAATGATCAATATTCACCAAAAAAACTATTGTTCATCACCAATGTTTTATCTAATGATTCATCCTCAAACCATATAACCAAAATGATATATATTATAATTTAATATTTTTAATTTTCATTAATAACATGTAATTTCAATTATGTACTTGTATTATAATTTTACAAGAATTTCAATACATGTATACAAGTAAATTGATCACGAAAACCAAGGAAACAAACACTCCAGAATGATAAAATTATATCATATAACTCACCAAAGGGCCATAAATTAAATTAATAAAGTTATAATAATTAAAATAATTGCATTAAAGGTTCTTAATTAATTAATTAATAGATTTAGGTTCATTATCTAGGATATTAAGTTCAACTATAGAACACATTCGAATAAAAATTAACGGATTCTTCCCGAACCTCCATTTGTTCCTTCTGGATACTCTTTCTCTCCCTTTAATCAAAAGAAATGCTTAATTATTTTTTTTAATTATTATAAATTATTATTTTGTGATCTTAACTTATATATAAAGATATTATCAACCTTTTTTAGTGGGAAATACATATTTTAATAAATTTCCCTTCTCAATTATTCTAGATAACCAATCCTGATTAAAGGGAACTTCCCGATTTATTGCCTATTTTCATGAACACTCAATAATATGTTTTAAACCCCATTAATTTTATAAAATAACTCCTTTTATCATGAAATTATATCATGGTTCAATTTTAGTGTTTTTCTTCCTTTCGACAAGAAAATCCTTATCGAAACAACCATGGAACTCGTGAAATAAATGCACCTAAAACATTGAAAATATCAAAATATTATTATTAAAAGGGTGGAATTATATTATAAATATATAATATATGTACTTATAAAAAATAATATGATTTTTGAATATATTAAAAACACTATTTAAATAATTACACAACAATTTGGAACATGTTTTATGTAAGAAGAACCTGATATAAGGGACATTCCTTGTAAAACACTCTTTAATGTCTTTTTAAAAAAAATAAAAATGAATGCTTTTATGATAAAATTATTCATGATATTGTATTATGTTTTTGTTTCTTGTAATTTTTTTAATGAAGGATGGGACCTATATCTCCCACTAATTAATTAGGTATGTTTATGATAGTGGTCAACTATATGGTTTCACCAAGTTTTACTACGATTGTTACACCATAAGGTGGTGTGAGGATTGAATTATAATGTAGTCATTATGGTTACACTATAATATAGTCATGAGGGTTAAAAATCATATGGTAACTATGAGTGTTATAATGTTAATTAATTAATCCCTCGAGATACCTAATTTTTCATTTATGAATTCAATGTTTTATGGAACTATCATGATTTTACAAGGTAACTATGCGATTATTTAAGGGTGATAATTATGTCTTTGTGAAAATTATTTAATATATCTATAAGTATTCATGGACTAATAGTTTCTTTGCTTCATTTAATTTACCTTAATGATATTTTTTTTACTCAACCCATGTTTTAGAATGTTTTTCATAGGTTCTAAGGATGGATATCAACAAATAATAAGAAATCATGAATGTTTATGAAGAATTCATTTTTTATTAAAATGTTTTTAAATATGGAGGAAATGGATATTATTTTATTAGAATCCACTTTGTATACTTCTAGATTGTCATGTATGTTTAATGAAGTAATTATATAAAACTATAAACTGAAAAGATCATCAGGAATGTATTAATTATATTCTAGTCGAATTAACTAGATTATTTAGTGTTTAATGTTTCCTCCTTATATAAACCCCAAAAATTTAAAAGTATGAACACTGTATTTAATTGTTTGTGTGACGTAAAAAAGGGTGTAAAATATAATAAAAAATCCCATGAAATTAGATATATTTAATTCATTAAATAAATCTGTTCTATATCCTTTAATTTATACAACAATGAGTTAGCTTGCGTTACACACACGAATGTATTTATTTAATAGTTTGTGTTACGCTCAAGACCATGTTTTAATGAAAAAATATATTATTAAAATATTTTTATATAATATAATAAGATACAAATGAGCTATTAAATATTAATTTATGAATATGGTTAACTAACTTATAAAAATATATGATTGAATTAATCTATCTACAATTAGTTATAAATGAATATAGAACCCAATTGAATATAAATACAATGTTTAAAAAAAACTAGTTTTTTGTGCAGAAGGAATTTTACCTTTATATAATTTAAAATTATTAGTATATTATTTTATTACTTTTTTATATTATATATTAAATCTAATATTTTTTACATTAATTCAACATATATGATATAAATAAGATAAGAACAAACCTAATATTACCCACAAACCCTCTCTTTTTGTTAAGGTATTTTTCCTCCTTTAAATAGAACACTAATTTTAAATCTAAATTTTGAATTTTTTTTAAATATTACATGTCAAAATAAAATTCATTTTTTAAAGATTTATGTCAAAATTAGGTTTGGTTAATTTTTTAATATTTTTTTTAAGAAGCTTCATTTTTTATGAAGACTGAAAAATACTGAATTTTAATTGAAAAATACTTTTCCATCTAAATTATATTCACTGGTAATTTATATTAACAATTTTTTAAAAGTAATATTTGTTAAAATATTAAACAAAAAATCAAATTTAGGAAATTTTAATAAATTTCTCATTTAAATTATATATAAAATCATTTCATATTGTTCATATTAACATTAAAAACCCTATTTGTCATCCCGTAGGTGGGATTAGTTTTAAAATAATTTTTTTTTCATTTTTTTGATTGTAATTAGAAAAAGTGTATTGAATATATGGAATAATTTTTATTTATAATTTTTAATATATTCATCTCAATTTTTTACCAAAAATATTAGTGAATCTAATTAAAAATAATTACTGTGATTAAGAGAAAAACTTGCCTAACAAGGGGATTTAGATTAACATTAGGGGTCCAACTGACCTAGAAACTTGTCAAAAATAACTTTTATTGAAATATTTAGACATAATCATATATTTTATTGAATATTTTTTATTATTTTTTAAACATTACAAGGAAAAAACTAGGGTGGAATTCCCTTTTCAAAATCTTACAATAATTCCACTCCTCCTTCGCTATAAAAAGGCAGTCACCCTACCACTTATTCACAACTCTAAAGATGTTTGTATCCTAAAAAAACTACCCATATAATCTCCCCAAATATAGAAACGTCTCCTATAAGAATTTCCTTGTCAATAAATCCAATCAAGTAAGTCATTAGGTATAAATTAAAAGGAGTTACTCAAATAAGAGGCAACGTTCCTCAATGATACTTATGTTTCATTTGCTTATACACCCCTTCAATTAGTTTTATATCATGATTATATAATAATGTAGAGACCCGAAGCCTGACGTACATTGACATTACATTACATTTGCGGAATACTTAGTACATAACAAAAAAACACACACACAAGGATCGTAATAGTTTAGTGTCTTTGGAAACTTGTAACATAATATTCTAATCGTGGTGAAAGATCTTCAATATCTCCCATAAAGATCTTCCCTTTTTTTTACCTAAAACCTTTATTTATATCCTAGGGAAAAGAAAACATAAAAGGGTGAGCTCAAATGCTCAGTAAGGGTAAACAAAAGAAATATCAATCACATCGTATACACAAGCACATAACTTTTGGAAATCTTAACATGCAAAAGAGATCATAATTTCATAACATGGGATAAATCATGGCAGTGAAATGTAATCACAATAATCATAACCTAAAACATGAAACTTTGTGGCATTCACACATAATCATAGAGAATCATTTCTTGTTAGTCAAGACTCATTGCCAAGACTATCTTAGTGGACAAAGTCCCTTTCTGAATCGAGTAACCCTCGTTTCAGTCCTGTTTCACTAAACCAGTATAACCTACAATTCCATCCATGTCTATCTCATGAGATATAAAATCTTTACCCAATGCATTGGAGGGAGATATAGGTCCCACCCATCTTATAATTAATCCTTTCTTATGTGTTCCACATAATCATAAATCATACATCATCACATAACACATGTAACAAAAATGGGATTCTTGAAACATCATGACATCATAAAACAATTCATATAAGATAAAGGAATTCATAAAAATATTTCCATCACAACATAATCAAATCCATGTAATAATAGGGATAAAAATAGAACCCTTTTATTATCTTATATGGAAAATAATTTTGATAAAATACTTGAACTCCATTCTTGAGGAAAATATCCTTTCTACTTCAAAAACATTTTTCCTTTCATAACATGTCATACGACTTTAAAATAAAAGAAGATGATTAAAAATAAACTTGAAAACTTCTAAAGGAAGCTTCTTGGAAATAATTTTTTAAAAATCCATTCATGCCGTATAAGTTAAAAAAAACATTCTTCGTACTTTTGTCGAAAAAGTCAAAAAGTACCTCGTACGAAAAATGACAAAAGATTACTTTCATTTCATTTACTAAAAACTCACCGAAGGGTAAAAATGGATTTAAACAATTGTAGGTGGATGGAAATAATATTACATATTTATGAAACATGGATGTGGATGATAAAATACACCCCAGTAAATACTTACGAATAAACAATCTCGGATAAAAATGAGATTGTGATATTTCCCTTACCTTAGGTCCGATTTGCTTCGTATGTGTCCGAACCTCCTGTATAATGATTTAAATAATGTCATTGACTTATTACAGAATCAAATTCATTGTTATGATATCATATATGGTTCACTTATGACATTATATTACCCATTCTTTTGTAAATTCCATGTTAAAGAAGCTTTTTGGGTAAAATCGTTTCATTTATCGTAGGTGTTCTGACTTGTTGTTCATGACATTATTATTACTTATATCATGATTTACTTACTTCCAGAATATAAAATAAGATTTATATATCATATATATTCAGTATATATATATATATATAATAGATAGATAAATGAAATGAAAAACACCATTCATGGAGACGGTAGTCCATACGTACGCATGAACGCTGTTTTCCTTTCCTTATTGTCTTGAATGGAAGTAAGTAGATGAAATACACATATATATATATCCATTAGCTTTATAATGTCATATATTTCATTATTATTTCTTATATATACTTTATAATCATTCTTAAATGGTTAACATGGAGAATGAATCTCATCGCGTCGTGGAGACGGTAGTCCGTACGTACGCACGAGCGATGATATCATTTCCATAAATATTGAATTGAATTGGAGTGGATTATACAATATATCAGAATCAATATGATTTTGTAATAACTATGTATAGTTATTCTTTACACCATTATACCAATCCATGTAAGGTGGTGGTGGAAAATAGATTACACCACGGCGTGGAGACGGTATTCCGTACGTACGCACGCGCGGTGATTTCTTTTTCCGTAGGATGGATAGATGGTAAAATAGGGTTGTTTAATAATTAAAATAACATATCAGTATATGAGTGATACTGATGTTATTACTTCATAATGAAACAACCTAAGAAGAAGAAGTGGAAGAAGAAATAAAGATGAAAGAATTGGTAACGGTAATTACCTCTTCTTTGAAGCGCCTCTTTGAGACCTCCTCTTAGGGCACTACAATTGGTCTTTGAGGAATACCAGAACCTATAGGATGTTTCTAGGGAAGTGGAGAAGAGATTTTGGCAGTGGTTGGCCGATCTTGAGTGCTCAAATTGGTGTGAGGATGAGGGGGAGGAGGTGTCCTTTTATAAGGGAGGAGAAGGGAACCTTAGGAATATCTCAAAATATTATTTTATATTAAAGTCAAAATCGGTTTATAATGGTTCCAAAGGGTATTATTTCGAATTTAAAGTGGGTATGGGTCGAAATCCTATCAAACAATAGGATTTAGACAAGTTTAGGGTATTATTTTAACCTTATCAATTAGATTTAACTCTAAGTTAAATAATTTAACTTTTACCGTGTCTTTTTGTTTTCTTTCACTATATGGTTAATACACTTACTATAACATGCCAAACGAACCCCAAATTGTTTATTATTAATATATATATCCTTATCTAAGACATTTGTCTGAACCTTAGATTTTTAGGAATAAAATAACAATTAATAATATAATATTTTATTTAAAAACTATTTTGTGTCAATTTTGACACTATTTGATATATGATTTTTGTGAAAGTCATAACAGAATTATATGTTCGAACCCAGTTGATTAAATAAACACTAATATATCATAGTAACCTATAAAATTAGTGGAATTCATAAAAAGTCTCAAATTACATTCATTTGAGCATTTATAACATCAATTATGATAATATTTCCTTAAAAAGGTAATTACTGCATCATCGTTGTGGCATAAATAAATTAATTTATTTGAAGTCTAAAAATTATAAATAAAATATCATTATGTAGGAAATCCTTTTAGCTTTCTAATGAATATTTATAATCGAATTTATCTTATGTATAACCCCATATTGAAAATGTTTTAGTTATTAAACTTTGATTTTAACTATTTTAACTATTCATTAAATAAATTAATAATAAATGTCATAATCTAATCCAAGTGGACCTAAATGGTCATATTATATTCATAAGGTTGTTTTTGGTCGAATTACACTTATGCAATAGAATTAGGACATGTGTTAGGGTAATAGTAATATCATATTTACCCTTAGTTACCCTATTTACTATTAACCGTGGTAAAAAGTAAAAAGTTACTATTCACCAAAAATTATTTTCATCTCATTGAACCACATTTTAGTCCTTGATATTAACCGTGTCTCTCGGATTTTCGAAATTCCATTCACAGAAGCGGTAAAATTAAGTTTTATGCAAAATTCAGTTTTTAACCTACCACTTAGTGGTTTCACTATTCATCGAAAATTGAAAGTTTTCAGAAAAATACCAAAAATTAGGCCTAAGCTATATTTGATATTATGAACTCAAAAATGATGTCTATTTTACCAAATTCAAAACATATCAGTTGCATTAACTAATTTAAAAATTAATTCTCGTCGTCAAAACAAATAGCGTGTTTTTAAGAGATAATAACTATCAAAATATTGACACTAGTTTATAACTGGTTTAAATGTGAAATTACATCCAATGACCAACATTGTATTAAATTGTAAAAATATATTCTAAATATACTTTTAAACCACTCAAATTAATAATTTATCACTATTAATTATTTCGATTAAAAAAGTTGTTTTTAATTAAAATTTAGTAATTTTCACTATTCATCAGAATATGAAAGTTATCCGAAAAGTACCAAAATTTCACCCTAAGCTAATTTCGATATTACGAATCCAAAAATGAATTCCATTTTGAAAAATAAAATTTACAAAATTTCAAAAAGTGGTTATTACTATTCATAACGGCTAGTTTTAATAATATCTTAATAGCATATCGTTGTTTAGCGAAACTCGGTGTTGCGTACAACACACACTATCGTGGAAGGTCGCGATTGCGTATAATTCAAGCCAGGTCAGAGATGTGTATTGTGAAAGCTCCTTTTGGTGTAGCGTATAACACAAGACATTAATAAAATATTTTTCATAAAATCTCGGGTTGTTACATTCTACCCCCCTTAAAATGAATTTCTCCCTCGAAATTCGTTGGGGTTATAAATGGTTTACTATTCGAAAGTTTCTTTAATAGAATCCCACATCGTAAAAAGGAATACCAAAACTTGGCTTTAAAAACTAAAGTATGAAATGTAACGATTACCCAAATAAACTAATCGCTGGGTTTCCACATAGGTAAAAATATGGATATGGAAGAGAAATCTAACCATCATGTTCTGATGGAGAGTGGTAGAGAACATGGCTATGGAAAAGCCAGTAATCACAAATCCATAGATTTGTGATGATATAAGGTACCATCTGATTCATCAGGTGTAAGATCACTAGGACAACATTTTTGGTTTTCAAGATCATTTCCCTAAAGTTGAAAATTTGAATTAGAATAAATACTTACTTTATTTTGGTACAATCTCACTGTTGTTCGTTCCGTGAACAATTTCCACTTCATCTCTTAAATAAATGAAGTTGAATTTGTTATTCGTGAAGTGTTAGCAGATTATGTGATAGAATGACGGGTCATTCCATCTGTCTCAAACAAAAGGTTAGCAAAAATTATATACATAAGTCGATCTATAGTGAGATTAATCATATATGGTTCCTAAAATGGACTTATACTTCATATATCATACTGCTTAATATAATAAAACTAGTTTCTACTAAACAGGGACTTCCTGTAGGCCAGTGGTAGGCGATAAAGGCCAGTCGCACTTCGGTTGTGGGTTCGATTCCCACAGCCTTGTCCGACGCGATGGGCTGTCGCCCGTCCTGCAGGTTGTCCTTTTTCTAAAACTATATTACTATAACATCCCATCAATAATATCGAAAAAAAACTTCTATCCTTAAACAATACTAACTTATGTCCAACATAATCCATTCTAATATTTAGGCTTATCCATAATACTGTAGTCCACTCTCATAATATAGTGAAAACGATTACCAGAGATTTAATACTATCATTAATCCCCATATATATGTCTTGTTGGTCACATTCCAAACATTCAAAGGCCTTAATCATGTATTCTCTTGAATACCCATTGAACCATAGTGAAAACTTGAATGTAGTTAAAAGTTAACACCTTCCACATACCAAAATCCTCAAAATTGTATATACTCAAACCATGATATCACTTAGTCCTTATATTAATCATGAGCTCATGAATAATGTCAAACATTTCATTTTCTCCTTATCCCTTCATTATGCGCATATCATCTACTTTCCAAAATATTTGAATCACTTTTCCTGGTTACCGGTACCTTAAAATTATTGAAAACCACAATAGAATAATACAACAATAAAAGTACCTCAACAACATTATTCTTGAATACCAATACATAAACACTTCAATCCATCCTCTTCAATTATTGTCCTGGAATAAGTCCTTCCTTGATTTAGAAGTAACTTTTAAGGTCAGGGTATTGAGTTGGGTAATACCCATGTTCTCCACAAATAATACATTGAACTCCATAACAGTCTGTCACTCTATGACCCTTTTCTCCACACAGATAACATCGGTTCCTCCATTTGAGGTGTTCCTCAAGGTTCTTTTTCCCTTGTTTAGAAATCTCAATCTTCTTTTCTTTATGCTCCTCAACATGTGAACATGCATAATAGTTTATCTTCCTCTTCTTTGATGAATTAGGCATACCACTAAATTTCACCTTGTTAATCATATATCGCGATGACTGATTTGGCATAATCACAAGATCTTTCTCTCTAGGAATTACACAATTTTGTTGCTCATAGTCACCAATTTGTCCATTGGATTCAATGTTAACCGAATTCCATCTGGTTCCCTCCATTAACTAAAACACAAAAAGAATCTTGTGAGAGGCAAAAATCATGCTAGAGAAAACAACATTATAAAGGGGGAGTATCCTCAATATCTAACTTCTTAGGTTAAATTCTATGATCGTTACCGTAGTTCTAGGACTGTATCTTATACGTATACTTATCCTTAGGGACATCCCTAGACATACCTTAGAAATATCTCTAGGGATCTCACTAAAGTTCTTGCATCCTAGTTTCCAAAGGTTGACTAAAACTTTCCTCTGATACCAACTGTAGAGACCCGATGCCTGACGTACATTGACATTACATTACATTTGCGGAATACTTAGTACATACCAAAAAAACACACACACAAGGATCGTAATAGTTTAGTGTCTTTGGAAACTCGGAACATAATCTTCTAATCGTGGTGAAAGATCTTCAATATCTCCCATAAAGATCTTTCCTTTTTTTACCTAAAACCTTTCTTTATATCCTGGGGAAAAGAAAACATAAAAGGGTGAGCTCAAATGCTCAGTAAGGGTAAACAAAAGAAATATCAATCACATCGTATACACAAGCACATAACTTTTGGAAATCTTAACAAGAAAAAGAGATCATAATTTCATAACATGGGATAAATCATGGCAGTGAAATGTAATCACAATAATCATAACCTAAAACATGAAACTTTGTGGCATTCACACATAATCATAGAGAATCATTTCTTGTTAGTCAAGACTCATTGCCAAGACTATCTTAGTGGACAAAGTCCCTTTCTGAATCGAGTAACCCTCGTTTCAGTCCTGTTTCACTGAACCGGTATAACCTACCATTCCAGCCATGTCTATCTCATGAGATATAAAATCTTTACCCAATGCATTTGAGGGAGATATAGGTCCCACCCATCTTATAATGAATCCTTTCTTATGTGTGCCACATAATCATAAATCATACATCATCGCATAACACATGTAACAAAAATGGGATTCTTGATACATCATGACATCATAAAACAATTCATATAAGATAAAGGAATTCATAAAAATATTTCCATCACAACATAATCAAATCCATGTAATAATAGGGATAAAAACAGAACCCTTTTATTATCTTAGATGGAAAATAATTTTGATAAAATACTTGAACTCCATTCTTGAGGAAAATATCCTTTCTACTTCAAAAACATTTTTCCTTTCATAAAATGTCATAAAACTTTAAAATAAAAGAAGATGATTAAAAATAAACTTGAAAACTTCTAAAGGAAGCTTCTTGGAAATAATGTTTTAAAAATCCATTCATGCCGTATAAGATAAAAAAAACATTCTTCGTACTTTTGTCGGAAAAGTCAAAAAGTACCTCGTACGAAAAATGACAAAAGATTACTTTCATTTCATTTACTAAAAACTCACCGAAGGGTAAAAATGGATTTAAACAATTGTAGGTGGATGGAAATAATATTACATATTTATGAAACATGGATGTGGATGATAAAATACACCCCAGTAAATACTTACGAATAAACAATCTCGGATAAAAATGAGATTGTGATATTTCCCTTACCTTAGGTCCGATTTGCTTCGTATGTGTCCGAACCTCCTGTATAATGATTTAAATAATGTCATTTACTTATTACAGAATCATATTCATTGTTATGATATCATATATGGTTCACTTATGACATTATATTACCCGTTCTTTTGTAAATTCCATGTTAAAGAAGCGTTTTGGGTAAAATCGTTTCATTTATCGTAGGTGTTCTGACTTGTTGTTCATGACATTATTATTACTTATATCATGATTTACTTACTTCAATAATATAAAATATTATTTATATATCATATATATTCAGTATATATATATATATAATAGATAGATAAATGAAATGAAAAACACCATTCATGGAGACGGTAGTCCGTACGTACGCATGAACGCTGTTTTCCTTTCCTTATTGTCTTGAATGGAAGTAAGTAGATTACATACATATATATATATCCATTAGATTTATAATGTCATATATTTCATTATTATTTCTTATATATACTTTATAATCATTCTTAAATGGTTAACATGGAGAATGAATCTCATCGCGTCGTGGAGACGGTAGTCCGTACGTACGCACGAGCGATGATATCATTTCCATAAATATTGAATTGAATTGGAGTGGATTATACAATATATCAGAATCAATATTATGTTGTAATAACTATGTATAGTTATTATTTACACCATTATACCCATCCATGTAAGGTGGTGGTGGAAAATAGATTACACCACGGCGTGGAGACGGTATTCCGTACGTACGCACGCGCGGTGATTTCTTTTTCCGTAGGATGGATAGATGGTGAAATAGGGTTGTTTCATAATTAAAATAACATATCAGTATATGAGTGATACTGATGTTATTACTTCATAATGAAACAACCTAATAATAAGAAGTGGAAGAAGAAATAAAGATGAAAGAATTGGTAACGGTAATTACCTCTTCTTTGAAGCGCCTCTTTGAGACCTCCTCTTAGGGCACTAAAATTGGTCTTTGAGGAAAACCAGAACCTCTAGGATGTTGCTAGGGAAGTGGAGAAGATATTTTGGCAGTTTTCGGCCGAGCTTGTGTGCTAAAAGTTTTGTGAGGAGGAGGGGGAGGAGGTGTCCTTTTATAAGGGAGGAGAGGGGCACCTTAGGAATATCTCAAAATATTATTTTATATTAAAGTCAAAATCGGTTTATAATGGTTCAAAAGGGTATTATTTCGAAGTTAAAGTGGGTATGGGTCTAAATCCTATCAAACAATAGGATTTAGACAAGTTTAGTGTATTATTTTAACCTTATCAATTAGATTTAACTCTAAGTTAAATAATTTAACTTTTACCGTGTCTTTTTGTTTTCTTTCACTATATGGTTAATACACTTACTATAACATGCCAAACGAACCCCAAATGGTTTATTATTAATATATATATCCTTATCTAAGTCATTTGGCCGAACCTTAGATTTTTAGGAATAAAATAACAATTAATAATATAATATTTGATTTAAAAACTATTTTGTGTCAATTTTGACACTATTTGATATATGATTTTTGTGAAAGTCATAACAGAATTATATGTTCGAACCAAGTTGATTAAATAAACACTAATATATCATAGTAACCTATAAAATTAGTGGAATTCATAAAAAGTCTCAAATTACATTCATTTGAGCATTTATAACATCAATTATGTTAATATTTCCTTAAAAGGGTAATTACTGCATCATCGTTGTGTCATAAATAAATTAATTTATTTGAAGTCTAAAAATTATAAATAAAATATAATTATGTAGGACATATTTTTAGCTTTCTAATGAATATTTATAATTGAATTTATCTTATGTATAACCCCATATTAAAAATGTTTTAGTTATTAAACTTTGATTTTAACTATTTTAACTATTCATTAAATAAATTAATAATAAATGTCATAATCTAATCCAAGTGGACCTAAATGGTCATATTATATTCATAAGGTTGTTTTTGGTCGAATTAAACTTATCCAATAGAATTAGGACATGTGTTAGGGTAATAGTAATATCATATTTACCCTTAGTTACCCTATTTACTATTAACCGTGGTAAAAAGTAAAAAGTTACTATTCACCAAAAATTATTTTCATCTCATTGAACCACATTTTAGTCCTTGATATTAACCATGTCTGTCGGATTTTCGAAATTCCATTCACAGAAGCGGTAAAATTAAGTTTTATGCAAAATTCAGTTTTTAACCTACCACTTAGTGGTTTCACTATTCATCGAAAATTGAAAGTTTTCAGAAAAATACCAAAAATTAGGCCTAAGCTATATTTGATATTATGAACTCAAAAATGATGTCTATTTTACCAAATTCAAAACATATCAGTTGCATTAACTAATTTAAAAATTAATTCTCGTCGTCAAAACAAATAGCGTGTTTTTAAGAGATAATAACTATCAAAATATTGACACTAGTTTATAACTGGTTTAAATGTGAAATTACATCCAATGACCAACATTGTATTAAATTGTAAAAATATATTCTAAATATACTTTTAAACCACTCAAATTAATAATTTATCACTATTAATTATTTCGATTAAAAAAGTTGTTTTTAATTAAAATTTAGTAATTTTGACTATTCATCAGAATATGAAAGTTATCCGAAAAGTACCAAAATTTCACCCTAAGCTAATTTCGATATTACGAATCCAAAAATGAATTCCATTTTGAAAAATAAAATTTACAAAATTTCAAAAAGTGGTTATTACTATTCATAACGGCTAGTTTTAATAATATCTTAATAGCATATCGTTGTTTAGCGAAACTCGGTGTTGCGTACAACACACGCTATCGTGGAAGGTCGCGATTGCGTATAATTCAAGCCAGGTCAGAGATGTGTATTGTGAAAGCTCCTTTTGGTGTAGCGTATAACACAAGACATTAATAAAATATTTTTCATAAAATCCCGGGTTGTTACATTCTACCCCCCTTAAAATGAATTTCACCCTCGAAATTCGTTGGGGTTATAAATGGTTTACTATTCGAAAGTTTCATTAATAGAATCCCACATCGTAAAAAGGAATACCAAAACTTGGCTTTAAAAACTAAAGTATGAAATGTAACGATTACCCAAATAAACTAATCGTTGGGTTTCCACATAGGTAAAAATATGGATATGGAAGAGAAATCTAACCATCATGTTCTGATGGAGAGTGGTAGAGAACATGGCTATGGAAAAGCCAGTAATCACAAATCCATATATTTGTGATGATATAAGGTACCATCTGATTCATCAGGTGTAAGATCACTAGGACAACATTTTTGGTTTTCAAGATCATTTCCCTAAAGTTGAAAATTTGAATTAGAATAAATACTTACATTATTTTGGTACAATCTCACTGTTGTTCATGCCGTGAACAATTTCCACTTCATCTCTTAAATAAATGAAGTTGAATTTGTTATTCGTGAAGTGTTAGCAGATTATGTGATAGAATGACGGGTCATTCCATCTGTCTCAAACAAAAGGTTAGCAAAAATTATATACATAAGTCGATCTATAGTGAGATTAATCATATATGGTTCCTAAAATGGACTTATACTTCATATATCATACTGCTTAATATAATAAAACTAGTTTCTACTAAACAGGGACTTCCTGTAGGCCAGTGGTAGGCGATAAAGGCCAGTCGCACTTCGGTTGTGGGTTCGATTCCCACAGCCTTGTCCGACGCGATGGGCTGTCGCCCGTCCTACAGGTTGTCCTTTTTCTAAAACTATATTACTATAACATCCCATCAATAATATCGAAAAAAAACTTCTATCCTTAAACAATACTAAATTATGTCCAACATAATCCATTCTAATATTTAGGCTTATCCATAATACTGTAGTCCACTCTCAAAATATAGTGAAAACGATTACCAGAGATTTAATACTATCATTAATCCCCATATATATGTCTTGTTGGTCACATTCCAAACATTCAAAGGCCTTAATCATGTATTCTCTTGAATACCCATTGAACCATAGTGAAAACTTGAATGTAGTTAAAAGTTAACACCTTCCACATACCAAAATCCTCAAAATTGTATATACTCAAACCATGATATCACTTAGTCCTTATATTAATCATGAGCTCATGAATAATGTCAAACATTTCATTTTCTCCTTATCCCTTCATTATCCGCATATCATCTACTTTCCAAAATATTTGAATCACTTTTCATGGTTACCGGTACCTTAAAATTATTGAAAACCACAATAGAATAATACAACAATAAAAGTACCTCAACAACATTATTCTTGAATACCAATACATAAACACTTCAATCCATCCTCTTCAATTATTGTCCCGGAATAAGTCCTTCCTTGATTTAGAAGTAACTTTTTAGGTCACGGTATTGAGTTGGGTAATGCCCATGTTCTCCACAAATAATACATTGAACTCCATAACAGTCTGTCACTCTATGACCCTTTTCTCCACACAGATAACATCGGTTCCTCCATTTGAGGTGTTCCTCAAGGTTCTTTTTCCCTTCTTTAGAAATCTCAATCTTCTTTTCTTTATGCTCCTCAACATGTGAACATGCATAATAGTTTATCTTCCTCTTCTTTGATGAATTAGGCATACCACTAAATTTCACCTTGTTAATCATATATCGCGATGACTGATTTGGCATAATCACAAGATCTTTCTCTCTAGGAATTACACAATTTTGTTGCTCATAGTCACCAATTTGTCCATTGGATTCAATGTTAACCGAATTCCTTCTGGTTCCCTCCATTAACTAAAACACAAAAAGAATCTTGTGAGAGGCAAAAATCATGCTAGAGAAAACAACATTATAAAGGGGGAGTATCCTCAATATCTAACTTCTTAGGTTAAATTCTAGGATCGTTACCGTAGTTCTAGGACTGTATCTTATATGTATACTTATCCTTAGGGACATCCCTAGACATACCTTAGAAATATCTCTAGGGATCTCACTAAAGTTCTTGCATCCTAGTTTCCAAAGGTTGACTAAACCTTTCCTCTGATACCAACTGTAGAGACCCGATGCCTGAAGTACATTGACATTACATTACATTTGCGGAATACTTAGTACATAACAAAAAAACACACACACAAGGATCGTAATAGTTTAGTGTCTTTGGAAACTCGGAACATAATCTTCTAATCGTGGTGAAATATCTTCAATATCTCCCATAAAGATCTTCCATTTTTTTTACCTAAAACCTTTCTTTATATCCTGGGGAAAAGAAAACATAAAAGGGTGAGCTCAAATGCTCAGTAAGGGTAAACAAAAGAAATATCAATCACATCGTATACACAAGCACATAACTTTTGGAAATCTTAACAAGAAAAAGAGATCATAATTTCAGAACATGGGATAAATCATGGCAGTGAAATGTAATCACAATAATCATAACCTAAAACATGAAACTTTGTGGCATTCACACATAATCATAGAGAATCATTTCTTGTTAGTCAAGACTCATTGCCAATACTATCTTAGTGGACAAAGTCCCTTTCTAAATCGAGTAACCCTCATTTCAGTCCTGTTTCACTGAACCGGTATAACCTACCATTCCAGCCATATCTATCTCATGAGATATAAAATCTTTACCCAATGCATTGGAGGGAGATATAGGTCCCACCCATCTTATAATGAATCCTTTCTTATGTGTGCCACATAATCATAAATCATACATCATCGCATAACACATGTAACAAAAATGGGATTCTTGAAACATCATGACATCATAAAAAAATTCATATAAGATAAAGGAATTCATAAAAATATTTCCATCACAACATAATCAAATCCATGTAATAATAGGGATAAAAACAGAACCCTTTTATTATCTTAGATGGAAAATAATTTTGATAAAATACTTGAACTCCATTCTTGAGGAAAATATCCTTTCTACTTCAAAAACATTTTTCCTTTCATAACATGTCATACGACTTTAAAATAAAAGAAGATGATTAAAAATAAACTTGAAAACTTCTAAATGAAGCTTCTTGGAAATAATGTTTTAAAAATCTATTCATGCCGTATAAGTTAAAAAAAAACATTCTTCGTACTTTTGTCGGAAAAGTCAAAAAGTACCTCGTACGAAAAATGACAAAAGATTACTTTCATTTCATTTACTAAAAACTCACCGAAGGGTAAAAATGGATTTAAAAAATTGTAGGTGGATGGAAATAATATTACATATTTATGAAACATGGATGTGGATGATAAAATACACCCCAGTAAATACTTACGAATAAACAATCTCGGATAAAAATGAGATTGTGATATTTCCCTTACCTTAGGTCCGATTTGCTTCGTATGTGTCCGAAACTTCTGTATAATGATTTAAATAATGTGATTTACTTATTACAGAATCATATTCATTGTTATGATGTCATATATGGTTCACTTATGACATTATATTACCCGTTCTTTTGTAAATTCCATGTTAAAGAAGCGTTTTGGGTAAAATCGTTTCATTTATCGTAGGTGTTCTGACTTGTTGTTCTTGACATTATTATTACTTATATCATGATTTACTTACTTCCAGAATATAAATTATTATTTATATATCATATATATTCAGTATATATATATATATAATAGATAGATAAATGAAATGAAAAACACCATTCATGGAGACGGTAGTCCGTACGTACGCATGAACGCTGTTTTCCTTTCCTTATTGTCTTGAATGGAAGTAAGTAGATGACATACATATATATATATATCCATTAGCTTTATAATGTCATATATTTCATTATTATTTCTTATATATACTTTATAATCATTCTTAAATGGTTAACATGGAGAATGAATCTCATCGCGTCGTGGAGACGGTAGTCCGTACGTACGCACGAGCGATGATATCATTTCCATAAATATTGAATTGAATTGGAGTGGATTATACAATATATCAGAATCAATATGATGTTGTAATAACTATGTATAGTTATTATTTACACCATTATACCCATCCATGTAAGGTGGTGGTGGAAAATAGATTACACCATGGCGTGGAGACGGTATTCCGTACGTACGCACGCGCGGTGATTTCTTTTTCAGTAGGATGGATAGATGGTGAAATAGGGTTGTTTCATAATTAAAATAACATATCAGTATATGAGTGATACTGATGTTATTACTTCATAATAAAACAACCTAATAAGAAGAAGTGGAAGAAGAAATAAAGATGAAAGAATTGGTAACGGTAATTACCTCTTCTTTGAAGCGCCTCTTTGAGACCTCCTCTTAGGGCACTAAAATTGGTCTTTGAGGAAGACCAGAACCTCTAGGATGTTTCTAGGGAAGTGGAGAAGAGATTTTGGCAGTTTTTTGCCGAGATTGAGTGCTCAAATTGGTGTGAGGAGGAGGGGGAGGAGGTGTCCTTTTATAAGGGAGGAGAGGGGCACCTTAGGAATATCGCAAAATATTATTTTATATTAAAGTCAAAATCTGTTTATAATGGTTACAAAGGGTCTTATTTCGAAGTTAAAGTGGGTATGGGTCGAAATCCTATCAAACAATAGGATTTAGACAAGTTTAGTGTATTATTTTAACCTTATCAATTAGATTTAACTCTAAGTTAAATAATTTAACTTTTACCGTGTCTTTTGGTTTTCTTTCACTATATTTGTTAATACACTTACTATAACATGCCAAAAGAACCCCAAATTGTTTATTATTAATATATATATCCTTATCTAAGTCATTTGGACGAACCTTATATTTTTAGTAATAAAATAACAATTAATAATATAATATTTGATTTAAAAACTATTTTGTGTCAATTTTGACACTATTTGATATATGATTTTTGTGAAAGTCATAACAGAATTATATGTTCGAACCAAGTTGATTAAATCAACACTAATATATCATAGTAACCTATAAAATTAGTGGAATTCATAAAAAGTCTCAAATTACATTCATTTGAGCATTTATAACATCAATTATGTTAATATTTCCTTAAAAGGGTAATTACTGCATCATCGTTGTGTCATAAATAAATTAATTTATTTGAAGTTTAAAATTATAAATAAAATATCATTATGTAGGAAATATTTTTAGCTTTCTAATGAATATTTATAATCGAATTTATCTTATGTATAACCCCATATTAAAAATGTTTTAGTTATTAAACTTTGATTTTAACTATTTTAACTATTCATTAAATAAATTAATAATAAATGTCATAATCTAATCCAAGTGGACCTAAATGGTCATATTATATTCATAAGGTTGTTTTTGGTCGAATTAAACTTATCCAATAGAATTAGGACATGTGTTAGGGTAATTGTAATATCATATTTACCCTTAGTTACCCTATTTACTATTAACCGTGGTAAAAAGTAAAAAGTTACTATTCACCAAAAATTATTTTCATCTCATTGAACCACATTTTAGTCCTTGATATTAACCGTGTCTGTCGGATTTTCGAAATTCCATTCACAGAAGCGGTAAAATTAAGTTTTATGCAAAATTCAGTTTTTAACCTACCACTTAGTGGTTTCACTATTCATCGAAAATTGAAAGTTCTCAGAAAAATACCAAAAATTAGGCCTAAGCTATATTTGATATTATGAACTCAAAAATGATGTCTATTTTACAAAATTCAAAACATATCAGTTGCATTAACTAATTTAAAAATTAATTCTCATCGTCAAAACAAATAGCGTGTTTTTAAGAGATAATAACTATCAAAAGATTGACACTAGTTTATAACTGGTTTAAATGTGAAATTACATCCAATGACCAACATTGTATTAAATTGTAAAAATATATTATAAATATACTTTTAAACCACTCAAATTAATAATTTATCACTATTTATTATTTCGATTAAAAAAGTTGTTTTTAATTAAAATTTAGTAATTTTCACTATTCATCAGAATATGAAAGTTATCCGAAAAGTACCAAAATTTCACCCTAAGCTAATTTCGATATTACAAATCCAAAAATGAATTCCATTTTGAAAAATAAAATTTACAAAATTTCAAAAAGTGGTTATTACTATTCATAATGGCTAGTTTTAATAATATCTTAATAACATATCGTTGTTTAGCGAAACTCAGTGTTGCGTACAACACACGCTATCGTGGAAGGTCGCGATTGCGTATAATTCAAGCCAGGTCAGAGATGTGTATTGTGAAAGCTCCTTTTGGTGTAGCGTATAACACAAGACATTAATAAAATATTTTTCATAAAATCTCGGGTTGTTACATTCTACCCCCCTTAAAATGAATTTCGCCCTCGAAATTCGTTGGGGTTATAAATGGTTTACTATTCGAAAGTTTCTTTAATAGAAACCCACATCGTAAAAAGGAATACCAAAACTTGGCTTTAAAAACTAAAGTATGAAATGTAACGATTACCCAAATAAACTAATCACTGGGTTTCCACATAGGTAAAAATATGGATATGGAAGAGAAATCTAACCATCATGTTCTGATGGAGAGTGGTAGAGAACATGGCTATGGAAAAGCCAGTAATCACAAATCCATAGATTTGTGATGATATAAGGTACCATCTGATTCATCAGGTGTAAGATCACTAGGACAACATTTTTGGTTTTCAAGATCATTTCCCTAAAGTTGAAAATTTGAATTAGAATAAATACTTACTTTATTTTGGTACAATCTCACTGTTGTTCGTGCCGTGAACAATTTCCACTTCATCTCTTAAATAAATGAAGTTGAATTTGTTATTCGTGAAGTGTTAGCAGATTATGTGATAGAATGACGGGTCATTCCATCTGTCTCAAACAAAAGGTTAGCAAAAATTATATACATAAGTCGATCTATAGTGAGATTAATCATATATGGTTCCTAAAATGGACTTATACTTCATATATCATACTGCTTAATATAATAAAACTAGTTTCTACTAAACAGGGACTTCCTGTAGGCCAGTGGTAGGCGATAAAGGCCAGTCGCACTTCCGTTGTGGGTTCGATTCCCACAGCCTTGTCCGACGCGATGGGCTATCGCCCATCCTGCAGGTTGTCCTTTTTCTAAAACTATATTACTATAACATCCCATCAATAATATCGAAAAAAAACTTCTATCCTTAAACAATACTAACTTATGTCCAACATAATCCATTCTAATATTTAGGCTTATCCATAATACTGTAGTCCACTCTCATAATATAGTGAAAACGATTACCAGAGATTTAATACTATCATTAATCCCCATATATATGTCTTGTTGGTCACATTCCAAACATTCAAAGGCCTTAATCATGTATTCTCTTGAATACCCATTGAACCATAGTGAAAACTTGAATGTAGTTAAAAGTTAACACCTTCCACATACCAAAATCCTCAAAATTGTATATACTCAAACCATGATATCACTTAGTCCTTATATTAATCATGAGCTCATGAATAATGTCAAACATTTCATTTTCTCCTTATCCCTTCATTATGCGCATATCATCTACTTTCCAAAATATTTGAATCACTTTTCATGGTTACCGGTACCTTAAAATTATTGAAAACCACAATAGAATAATAAAACAATAAAAGTACCTCAACAACATTATTCTTGAATACCAATACATAAACACTTCAATCCATCCTCTTCAATTATTGTCCCGGAATAAGTCCTTCCTTGATTTAGAAGTAACTTTTTAGGTCAGGGCATTGAGTTGGGTAATGCCCATGTTCTCCACAAATAATTCATTGAACACCATAACAGTCTGTCACTCTATGACCCTTTTCTCCACACATATAACATCGGTTCCTCCATTTGAGGTATTCCTCATGGTTCTTTTTCCCTTCTTTAGAAATATCAATCTTCTTTTCTTTATGCTCCTCAACATGTGAACATGCATAATAGTTTATCTTCCTCTTCTTTGATGAATTAGGCATACCACTAAATTTCACCTTGTTAATCATATATCGCGATGAATGATTTGGCATAATCACAAGATCTTTCTCTCTAGGAATTACACAATTTTGTTGCTCATAGTCACTAATTTGTCCATTGGATTCAATGTTAACCGAATTCCTTCTGGTTCCCTCCATTAACTAAAACACAAAAAGAATCTTTTGAGAGGAAAAAATCATGCTAGAGAAAACAACATTATAAAGGGTGATTATCCTCAATATCTAACTTCTTAGGTTAAATTCTATGATTGTTACCATAGTTCTAGGACTGTATCTTATACGTATACTTATCCTTAGGGACATCCCTAGACATACCTTAGAAATATCTCTAGGGATGTCACTAAAGTTCTCGCATCCTAGTTTCCAAAGGTTGACTAAACCTTTCCTCTGATACCAACTGTAGAGACCCGAAGCCTGACGTACATTGACATTACATTACATTTGCGGAATACTTAGTACATAACAAAAAAACACACACACAAGGATCGTAATAGTTTAGTGTCTTTGGAAACTCGGAACATAATCTTCTAATCGTGGTGAAAGATCTTCAATATCTCCCATAAATATCTTCCCTTTTTTTTACCTAAAACCTTTCTTTACATCCTGGGGAAAATAAAACATAAAAGGGTGAGCTCAAATGATCAGTAAGGGTAAACAAAAGAAATATCAATCACATCGTATACACAAGCACATAACTTTTGGAAATCTTAACAAGAAAAAGAGATCATAATTTCATAACATGGGATAAATCATGACAGTGAAATGTAATCACAATAATCATAACCTAAAACATGAAACTTTGTGGAATTAACACATAATCATAGAGAATCATTTCTTGTTAGTCAAGACTCATTGCCAAGACTATCTTAGTGGACAAAGTCCCTTTCTGAATCGAGTAACCCTTGTTTCAGTCCTGTTTCACTGAACCGGTATAACCTACCATTCCAGCCATGTCTATCTCATGAGATATAAAATCTTTACCCAATGCATTGGAGGGAGATATAGGTCCCACCCATCTTATAATGAATCCTTTCTTATGTGTGCCACATAATCATAAATCATACATCATCGCATAACACATGTAACAAAAATGGGATTCTTGAAACATCATGACATCATAAAACTATTCATATAAGATAAAGGAATTCATAAAAATATTTCCATCACAACATAATCAAATCCATGTAATAATAGGGATAAAAACAGAACCCTTTTATTATCTTAGATGGAAAATAATTTTGATAAAATACTTGAACTCCATTCTTGAGGAAAATATCCTTTCTACTTCAAAAACATTTTTCCTTTCATAACATGTCATACGACTTTAAAATAAAAGATGATGATTAAAAATAAACTTGAAAACTTGTAAAGGAAGCTTCTTGGAAATAATGTTTTAAAAATCCATTCATGCCGTATAAGTTAAAAAAAACATTCTTCGTACTTTTGTCGGAAAAGTCAAAAAGTACCTCGTACGAAAAATGACAAAAGATTCCTTTCATTTCATTTACTAAAAACTCACCGAAGGGTAAAAATGGATTTAAAAAAATGTAGGTGGATGGAAATAATATTACATATTTATGAAACATGGATGTGGATGATAAAATACACCCCAGTAAATACTTACGAATAAACAATCTTGGATAAAAATGAGATTGTGATATTTCCCTTACCTTAGGTTCGATTTGCTTCGTATGTGTCCTAACCTCCTGTATAATGATTTAAATAAAGTCATTGACTTATTACAGAATCATATTCATTGTTATGATATCATATATGGTTCACTTATGACATTATATTACCCGTTCTTTTGTAAATTCCATGTTAAAGAAACGTTTTGGGTAAAATCGTTTCATTTATCGTAGGTGTTCTGACTTGTTGTTCTTGACATTATTATTACTTATATCATGATTTACTTACTTCCAGAATATAAAATATTATTTATATATCATATATATTCAGTATATATATATATATATATAATAGATAGATAAATGAAATGAAAAACACCATTCATGGAGACGGTAGTCCGTACGTACGCATGAACGCTGTTTTCCTTTCCTTATTGTCTTGAATGGAAGTAAGTAGATGACATACATATATATATATATCCATTAGCTTTATAATGTCATATATTTCATTATTATTTCTTATATATACTTTATAATCATTCTTAAATGGTTAACATGGAGAATGAATCTCATCGCGTCGTGGAGACGGTAGTCCGTACGTACGCACGAGCGATGATATCATTTCCATAAATATTGAATTGAATTGGAGTGGATTATATAATATATCAGAATAAATATGATGTTGTAATAAATATGTATAGTTATTCTTTACACCATTATACCCATCCATGTAAGGTGGTGGTGGAAAATAGATTACACCACGACGTGGAGACGGTATTCCGTACGTACGCACGCGCGGGGATTTCTTTTTCCGTAGGATGGATAGATGGTGAAATAGGGTTGTTTCATAATTAAAATAACATATCAGTATATGAGTTATACTGATGTTATTACTTCATAATGAAACAGCCTAATAAGAAGAAGTGGAAGAAGAAATAAAGATGAAAGAATTGGTAACGGTAATTACCTCTTCTTTGAAGCGCCTCTTTGAGACCTCCTCTTAGGGCACTAAAATTGGTCTTTGAGGAAGACCAGAACCTCTAGGATGTTTCTAGGGAAGTGGAGAAGAGATTTTGGCAGTGTTTGGCCGAGATTGAGTGCTCAAATTGGTGTGAGGAGGAGGGGGAGGAGGTGTCCTTTTATAAGGGAGGAGAGGGGCACCTTAGGAATATCGCAAAATATTATTTTATATTAAAGTCAAAATCGGTTTATAATGGTTACAAAGGGTCTTATTTCTAAGTTAAAGTGGGTATGGGCCGAAATCCTATCAAACAATAGGATTTAGACAAGTTTAGTGTATTATTGTAACCTTATCAATTAGATTTAACTCTAAGTTAAATAATTTAACTTTTACCGTGTCTTTTTGTTTTCTTTCACTATATGGTTAATACACTTACTATAACATGCCGAACGAACCCCAAATTGTTTATTATTAATATATATATCCTTATCTAAGTCATTTGGCCGAACCTTAGATTTTTAGGAATAAAATAACAATTAATAATATAATATTTGATTTAAAAACTATTTTGTGTCAATTTTGACACTATTTGATATATGATTTTTGTGAAAGTCATAACAGAATTATATGTTCGAACCAAGTTGATTAAATCAACACTAATATATCATAGTAACCTATAAAATTAGTGGAATTCATAAAAAGTCTCAAATTACATTCATTTGAGCATTTATAACATCAATTATGTTAATATTTCCTTAAAAGGGTAATTACTGCATCATCGTTGTGTCATAAATAAATTAATTTATTTGAAGTCTAAAAATTATAAAAAAAATATCATTATGTAGGAAATATTTTTAGCTTTCTAATGAATATTTATAATCGAATTTATCTTATGTATAACCCCATATTAAAAATGTTTTAGTTATTAAACTTTGATTTTAACTATTTTAACTATTCATTAAATAAATTAATAATAAATGTCATAATCTAATCCAACTGGACCGAAATGGTCATATTATATTCATAAGGTTGTTTTTGGTCGAATTACACTTATCCAATAGAATTAGGACATGTTTTAGGGTAATTGTAATATCATATTTACCCTTAGTTACCCTATTTACTATTAACCGTGGTAAAAAGTAAAAAGTTACTATTCACCAAAAATTATTTTTATCTCATTGAACCACATTTTAGTCCTTGATATTAACCGTGTCTGTCGGATTTTCGAAATTACATTCACAGAAGCGGTAAAATTAAGTTTTATGCAAAATTCAGTTTTTAACCTACCACTTAGTGGTTTCACTATTCATCGAAAATTGAAAGTTTTCAGAAAAATACCAAATATTTGGCCTAAGCTATATTTGATATTATGAACTCAAAAATGATGTCTATTTTACAAAATTCAAAACATATCAGTTGCATTAACTAATTTAAAAATTAATTCTCGTCGTCAAAACAAATAGCGTGTTTTTAAGAGATAATAACTATCAAAAGATTGACACTAGTTTATAACTAGTTTAAATGTGAAATTATATCCAATGACCAAAATTGTATTAAATTGTAAAAATATATTCTAAATATACTTTAAAACCACTCAAATTAATAATTTATCACTATTAATTATTTCGATTAAAAAAGTTGTTTTTAATTAAAATTTAGTAATTTTCACTATTCATCAGAATATGAAAGTTATCCGAAAAGTACCAAAATTTCACCCTAAGCTAATTTCGATATTACGAATCCAAAAATGAATTCCATTTTGAAAAATAAAATTTACAAAATTTCAAAAAGTGGTTATTACTATTCATAACGGCTAGTTTTAATAATATCTTAATAGCATATCGTTGTTTAGCGAAACTCGGTGTTGCGTACAACACACACTATCGTGGAAGGTCGCGATTGCGTATAATTCAAGCCAGGTCAGAGATATGTATTGTGAAAGCTCTTTTTGGTGTAGCGTATAACACAAGACATTAATAAAATATTTTTCATAAAATCTCGGGTTGTTACAAATAACATAATCATTTTAAATATATTTATATATTTATATTATAAGATTTCTACCTACAATTTTAATCATATACATCAAATGGGATACACAATCATAGTTTGCGTGTACGTCAGACTATCGCATCGAGAACCGATGTTGTTCCTTCTTACCTTATAACCTTTCATGGTTAGAATAATGGTGTATTTATAGTTTATATGTGATATATATGATATTTATGATTCCATTTTTCTTATATAATTTTTATATAACACATACCATTGTTCATTCCATTTTGGAGGAATATGATAACTTCCTTTGTGGGTGTGTGGACTACCACCTCCTCAAGACGATGTGATTCGTTCAGACTATACGTGGAATGGTTGAAATATGATTTTAATAAAGCTATGGTAAATATTAGAAATAAATTTATACATGAATTATAATATATATATATATACCATTTACTTTAATTTTTTTAACATGGTAATGATATAGAACTAGTGACCATGAGTATGTACGACCTACCATCTCCATGAACAATGCATTTCATTTTCTAAATCTAAATTTGATGGATTATTATAAATAAATTACATTGAATTGTATAAGATATTTAAATAATTATTTATATTTTTTACATAATTAAATAATGATATAATTAATAGGAACTACATGTCACTAGACAACACATACTCAAGAAACTGAGAAATTAACACCCAAAATTGTGAAAATAATGAAAGATTGTTAATTAACAAGTAATAATATATTATAATAATAATATATATGATATTAAATATATGAGTATGGTTTTAGTATAAATTAATAACCAGATTAAAAGAATTATACATGAGGTTAATGTATGTTTACCTAAAAGGAAATTCAAGGTAAGGGATTTCACCTCAATTTATATTCCATTGAGACTTATTTATTGTATTTCACGAATTCACATAAATGTTTTGTATATACTTCACCATTTTAATTAAATGTCTTTATTTACTCATATATCATGTTATTTTATGTTTCACATTGAGTTATCTCACCCTATAGGTTTAGATTCAAAATAACTAAGTGCTAAATGTAATCTATAAAAGCTTACTTTCTTTTTAGATTATTAACTTTATCTTTATAAATATAATTTATTTTAATCATTTTAATTGTAAATATCCATAAATATAAATATTATTTGGTGATATATATTATTATTAACTAATAATTATACCATTTTTACTTAGGGTGTTTACTTTGACAGTTATTTGATTATTTGTGGAAATATTGACAAACTGTTATTATTTATTCAATAAGAATATTTAATAATGAATATTTTTTATTAACAATTACTCTATATAGGGATGATTTGGATTGGAAATTAGATGCGGTTAATGTAATTTATATATCTCCTTGAGGCATTGATAGTTTCTCATGAGACAAATCATTTGGCTAAATTAAACAGGTTTCAACAAGTAGTTTTAGACTACATTGTGAAATGTCATAACCGTATAGATTCTCATGTAACTAATACGCGATTTAAAAAAATTAATCATTTACAAAATTGATTATTCATTAATTATTATTATCTAGGTTATTTTTTATTTTAAATTTTCTATGGATTCATTTCATTCTCTTTTTATTGATTACATAGAATAATTATCCATTATTTACAATGAAATATTAATTGCTACTTATCCATCTATTTCTATGGAATGTGTATTTAGTCATTTACCTTTACACATTGATTTATTCACTATTATTACCTATTTACATAAACTTAGAGATCAATTTATCTCACTCTTATTTTTTCATTACCCTTGGTTATGAAGAAATGATCTTTAAATGATATTTAATGAACGTTGTTTATTAGATTTTGTTATGTATTATGTTTAATTTTATATTACCCAATGTAAAATTGTTACCATATATCTAATATATTTTTACAATAATAATAATCATTATTTACATCAATAATTTATTAATTTCAGTCATTCCATAGTAATTATGAAAGGCACTAGCACCTAGATACTAGGATTGGGGTGTTATAGTTGGTAACAAAGGAAGTTTAGTAGAAAGCTTAGAAACTAGATTTGTGAAAACATAGATTATAGAAAATAAACCAATGATATAAATTGTGGATAAGTATTGAATAACATCCAAGAATTTTAGTGAGTTATATATTATTTGTGTCTTACTAAAAAGACTTCCTCATTTGGATACAATATGTGGAAGTGGTTCTGGCATCGATGTACATAGGGGAAATAACTATAAAATGGTCATCATACATGACTTGAAAAAAACCTAGTACACTACTATAGGCCTTACTAGACACTTTGATTGACACTCCTATGGGATATGATTAGGACAAATAAAATTTTCATTAAAAACCTCTATGAAGAATTTGAATGTAACGATATCCCTAAATATACCATATTTTTTTTATTATGATATTAGTTGTGGTAAATTTGTTCAATTTAGGATAATTGTTTAACTACTTTTGTGGTTATAAAATATGTTAGATAATTTAATTACCTAATCTAGTATATTAATTTTTTTAGAAATAGTCCCTAGAAGGAATAATGGCATCAACACTCGTACATAATGTAGAGGCTTCCCTACTAAGAAATATGATAGGGATCTTATTGGAACTGAAAAAGATATCGATATATAAGGGAAAATTAATCAGGTTATATAGCATAATCATTCCATGATTGAGAAAACTATTCCCAAATTAAATTATCTGATGTTGGATCACATTATGAAGTAAAGGATCCCATTATTTAGTGTGACTGCTGACCTAATGGTGGCTAATCAATGGATTAAGTCTTTTGATAATATATTCATGGAACTAGGATACTGTGAAATGAAAAAGATTACACTAACAATGTATTGTTCAATTGAGATTCTTATCAATGTTTTTCATATATCAAGAATACTATTGAGGAATAAGTTATAGAAATCATGGAGTGTACAACTTTTATGGATACATTCATCAATAAATATTTCCCTCATTAACAACAAAGTGAGAAGAAGAGAAATTTCATAAGTTTAATGTATATGGAGGATTAAAGGGTTGTGTATTATAGAACTATATTTTCTTAGTTAGCATGATAGGCCATAGATTTCATACACAACATAGAGTGAAATACTAACCAATTCATTAATGGTACTAAGAGAAATCTATGAAGAGAACTAGTTTCTTATATATTTTCATCATATGATGAAATAGTTATACGTTCTATCCAAAAGGTGAATTAATTATCTAATACGTATGTTATCAAAGTATATAAATATTATAAGAATATAAGGGAAATGAAAAATAGTTCGAAGAAGGAATGATGCAATTTTAAACATGTCATAACTGTGGAAATAATCACATTGTAAAATGATTGATAATATTTAGAGTTTGTTATAGGCATAGAGAAAAGGGTAACCAAGAAAGATAATTCAATGAGAATAAGGAAAACACTTCTATTTCCATCCAATGGCTTGAAGGCCTTCCGTTTTTATTGATTTTTGATAATCCTCCTTTCAAGTGGTGAGGTGGAACCCTTACAAGGCTCTTAGGTGTAAGTATTACATGGATCATAGGCCTTAGAGGAATTCATTTCCCATAGGCTTCAAACATTACATATAAACCAGACTAAATACTTGGAACTGATCCTCCCCATCTTCATTGTGGAATCAGCTCTCCACCTTCACATGGCTGTTCGGATAAGCTTTCCCATGCATGAACATTCTTTTCCTGATGGCAGATTCCATACCCTCTCATTCGTGTAATCCATTTAGCTTTTTCTATGGCGAAAGTTCCTTGGTCCTTCTCCATATGAAGTTTGTTCCTTGTAGGTTTTTTGGTTTGCATCTGCACTAAAGGTGGCCCGAAGGCCTTGAGGTTGCCCAAATGCCTTACTAACCCAAAGGCCTGGGTGGCCCAAAGGCCTTAAAGGACTCGAGGACCAAATCAGTGGCCTGAAGGCCCAAACGTGGGAATATTCCTGGCTACAACAGTACCAAAAAATGTTTGATACAATGCCTGCTACAGTACCTAAAAAATTATCCTCTACCTATATTTGATCTTGGGTCTCCTAGATGCACTTAAGGATTCCTCACCAACTAGGTTGAGGCTGATGTGCACTTCTATTTGGTTTTACAAATTTAAGGGGAATTTTAACTATTCCAATGAATTTCCCATGATTTAGTGGAATATTTTATATTAGAGTATATGTGGAGGTGGCCAAACATATTCTATTGTTATAGCTCAAGTGAAATGATTAATGTGATCCTATATATGGATATAAGAATAATGTTATAAAAGTATTTTATTGATGATGTTATTATCATATGAATTATGAAATATATAAGGATTTTACTAAAGTAAATTTTCATTAAAGATTAGATATCATATATGGAATGTTACTAATAATAAGGATTTGTTAACAGGTAAAATGTTTTTCAAAAATACATGGTTAAGGGAATGATAAGCCATAATATTTCCCAGAATTTGAGATAATGATGCTAGAATAAAGAGATCAGTGAAGTGGACAATGTATATTTGATATTATAGAATTACTTATAACTAATTATAAATTTTTTTATGATAATCCATGGATGGTTAAAATGGTTAACTATTTATGAAATGGTTTAAGTTTAAATTTGGATGAGGTTTTAGATATTATTTTATTACTTCACCATATGTTGGAACATGTGATAAGAAAGGTAGTATAAATAGTTCATAGAATGAAAAATGGATAATAATTTACTTATTGAAATGTATCAAGTAAGTTTATTTATTTATATTCTTAGATAATGGATGAATTCCACAACTCTAGGAAAAAGTGTCCTGAAAAAAATTCTATCCAACTATCATCATTTTTATAAAATCAATAAAAATTACTTAAACCTCCAGATTAAGGTATTTTGGTCCAAATAATTCCCATGAACATGTTCTAAATCACTTCCCATCAGAAAATTATGGTTACAATTCTCTTTCATTTCCATGTTTTTACTAATGTTCTCCTATTTGAAAGCATAGTATTGTGGGAACTTCACATTTAATTTTCCTTATTTTTTAGAAGATTTACAATTAAACTTATTAATGATATGGATTTTTAAAAAAAAGTTTATTTTAAAATATCAAACCCATGTTTAAGGTGATCATGTTTAATTTGCAAGGAAGTAATTTAACTAATGTTGGAAAAATATAACACCTAGAAATTCTAAATTTAGAACATTGTATTAAATAGATTCTGTAAAATGGAACACCACACATAGAAAGAAATATAACATCCCAATATATTAAAATATATTAAATATTTCAAGTAATTCTATTGTATAGGTTTTAATTAATTCAACACTGATTTATCTTGCATTACATACAAGAATAAATTTGTTCGGTAGTTTACGTTACACGTAAGACATAGTTTTACAGAACAACATTGTATTGTTAAAAAAATTTATTTAATATAATATGATAGAAACAAGATATTAAATTGGAAATTATAAATAAAATAAACCATCTTAAAAAATGTATATTGTTGAATTCATTGGTTACCAATTATTTTTAAATGAACATAGAACCCAATATAATATAAAGTAAATGTTTTTATAAAAAAAATATATTTATGTACGTAAGGAAAATTTTCTAAAAAATAATAATTAATATTAGTGGATGATTTTAATGAAATTTATATATTATACATTCTATAAAATATTTTAGAAAATCATATAATAGATTTGGTACACATAATAAAATAACAAACCCAATATTACGATTAAAAATCATTATTTTTATAAAAGTCATTTTCCACCTTTTAATGATGTAGATATTTTAAACCTAAATTTTAAAATTTTATTAATTTTATATGTCAAAATAAACATTTGTTTTTAAAAAGTAACATCAAAGTAACGTTATGATGTATTTTAGTCTTCTTCTGTGAAGATTCATTTTTTGATTAATAGTAAAAAATACGATATGTTAATTGAAAACTGCATTTTTTCTAATTTATAAATATTGATTAATTATATTTTAAATTGATTTTAATGTAATATTTGATCATTTATTCAAAAATTAATCAAATTTAATTCATTATAATCAATTTCACATTAAAAAGTATATAAAAATATTCCATCTTTTGAACATTTTTACTTTAGAAATCCACTTTGTCATCCCGTGTGTGGGATTAATTTTAAATTAATTTATACCACTTATATGATTGGAATATATAAAAATTGAATCCATAATTGTAATAAAAAAAATCATATAATTAATAATAAGTTCAAGTTATTTTTTTTATCAAAAATATTAGTGAATGTATTTAAAATTAATTTCAGCAATTAAAAGAAAATTTTTCTTAAAAATGGACTAAAACTTAAACATAAGGTCCAAAATGACCTATAAACATGTCCAAAATACCTTTTATAGAAATATTTTTACATATTACTCCTTTTTAGCTACTTTTTTTATTATTGCAACAATGTGACATAGAAAAAACATGGGTGGAATTCCCTTCCAAATTTTTTAAAAGAATTCCTATCATCCTCTATAATAAAAAGTCACTCACCACTCCCACATATTCACCCCCTTGAGACATTTTTATAATAGGAAACTGGAAAAAATTGTATCCCAATATTCCCAACATCCTACTAGAATCCACACCTTCGACAGAAACCCATCTAAGGAAGGAGTTTGGTATAAACTAAAAGGAGTTACCCAAATATGAGGCAACATTCTTCAATGATCACTTTTGATTCATTTACTTATCCTCCCCATAAATTATTTTTATATCATGATTATATAATAAAATAAGTATATTAAATATAATGAATTGTTTTTATTATATGATTTATACATACACATTCACACACATCCATAAAATTGGATATACAAACATCGATCATGTGTACTGCAGACTAATACCTCACGAACCAATGTCGTTTATTTTTCCATTACGACTTTCCCAAGATAGGAAAGTGTTGCATTTATAGTATATATATATATTATATATATGATCTCTATGATGACATTATTATTCTATAATTTTTAAATAACACATGCATTTATTCATTCAATTTTGTGGGAATACAATAATATCATTTTTTGATGTATAGACCACCACCTCCTCAAAGCGATGTGATTCATTCACTATATACATAGAATGAATTAAGTACTATTTTAAAAAAATATGTGGAATATATCAAAAAATATGATACTATAGTTATAATATACATATATATCATTTAATTTTCATTATTTTAATATAACAATGAAATGGATTTAGCATTCAAGCATACACATGAAATACCATCTCAATTTACATTTCATTGAGACTTATTGGTTTTATTTAAATTATTCAAATTATTTTTGTGTATATAAAAAAAATTATCATTTAATAAGAAAAATTACTCATACTTTAGGGTATTTTAATTTTCAATTTGTATTATATCATCCTAGGGGTTTAACACAGAAATAACAAAGTGGAAAAAGTATTATTTACAATCTCCCTTTTTTTATCATTATTAAGTTCTCTTGAAACAATAAATTTATTGTAATAATTAATCATTGTAAATTTTATTAAATATTTTCATTTTTTGGTGATGGATAATATTATTTCTTAAAACTTATACATTTTTTACATATAGTGCTAACTTTAATAGTTATTTGAATATCTCAAGAAATATTGATTAATCTGTTTTCTTTATTTAATATGAAGATATGATAAGGCCTATTTTATATAAAACGATTATTAATTTGAAGAATTATTTTTAATAGAAATTATTGGTGGGGATCAACCTTTATATATCCCCTCGACGCATCAATGGGTTCCCATGATACAAATCAGTTGGTCAAATTAAATGGGTTTCTACTAGTAGTCTTCAATAGTATTGTGAATGGCCTTGTAATTATATGTTTTCATGTTACTTAGAAATTATATCCAATAATTAATCTTTTCTTAATTGATAATTCATTAATTAAATTATCCATGTGATTTGGGATTTTACATTATCTGTGGATTCATTTTATTCTTTATTTATTAATTAAATGGAATGTGTTTCGATTATCTACTCTACCATATTCATTATTCCATATATTTATATTTATATGGCATGTGTTATTATTCATTTACCATTATAAATTTATTTATTATTCATTTTTTCCACTGTGCATACCCTTACTGAGCATTTGAGCCGACCAATACATTCTTTTCATTCCCTATGTAATGAAGAAATGATATTTAAATGAGTTTTTAAAGATGTAGTTTATTATATATATATATTTATTTTGTTTAATTTTATATTTCCTAATGTAAAATGGGTATCATTTATTTATTATTGTTTTCCCAAAATTTTAAATATTCAATCCATCGGGGTTTTTATTAGTTTCAATCATGTCGTTGAAAGAATGTAATCCATCAACTCTGGTCTACTAAGGTTAGGGAATTACATTTTATGTACCAAATAGTGGAAATGGTTATATTACATTAAAATATTACAAATATCCATATGAGAATAAAATTTATGGTTTTAATATACAATTATCAAAAAATCATTTAATGTAAATTAAAGAATAAATAATCTCTAATTCAATGCGATTGTGAAATAAACCCCTAAAATGATCATACCATTTAAGTGATAATTAATAAAATTAATGTTTATGAGTATCAAATTTAAATCCACATAAAATAAATATAAATAAAAAAATATATAGATAAAATTAATTATGCACATAATCATATAATATCTATTACAATTAATAAGAAATGTAACCAAATGGAAAGGAATTTATTTATGAAATTTATTTACCACTAGGTAAAATTAAGATCAATGCCCCCAAGATGAAATAATTAAAATTGAAACTCATAATACAATGATTAATGAATTATTCCTGATATTAAAATTCCTAGGTGTATTACATACACCATATAAGGGAAACTATGTGCATAACATTAAAAATGCCTCAACAAAATGAAATTGTGGTGGAATCCCATACCTTACACACCCTTTTAGTTGAACACTCTTTAGCCATATTTATAATTGATTTATGAAATTTATAAACATAAAAAATAATGATATTAATATTTATAATATCATGTATTATACTTTTATAACATCTAATCACCTTTTTGTTAATAATCATTTATTATTTTTAAGGTTTTGGGTGTTAATTTCCATGTTTTTAGGCATGTTTCAAATGGTTATTTTTTTCATCTACATTGATCATGATTTCACCATCCATATAATTTAAATCATGGTTTAAATATCATATAAATTCTGTATGTATTTAATTACATTAATCAATGAAATTTGGAGGCATGATATAAAATACACCCATCATTGAGATGGTACGCCATTGGTATACATGAATGCAGTTTCCATTTCCTTGACATATTAAAAGAATGGAAATTAAATGATATATATATATATATTATACTTAAAGAATCATATTTTTGTTATATATATAATATATTTTTCTTAAAACTATCTGTTGGAACTCACCTATTTTGATAATTCCAAATCCTATTTTGATAATTCCAAATCATATTTTGATAATCCCAAATCCTATTTTGATTATCCGAAATATTGTTTTCATTTAAGTGAGAACTATGTCATCATTATTTGCTAATTATGTTTCATTAACGTTTCCTGTTCTTATAGAGTAATTTTCATATACTTTTAATCTCACTGATTGATTGGTTATACTTACAGTGCAGAATTTACCTAAGTATAGGGTTATCATTACAAGGTTACAGTTACATGCTTACCATTACAAGGTTACAGTTACAAGCTTACCGTTACAAGGTTACAGTTACAATCTTACTGTTACAAGTTTACAGTTACAAGGATACCACTACAAGGTGATAGCTACGTGGTCATTGATAAAAAGTTACCGTTATATGGTCACCACTTACCGCTATAAGGTCACCATTATAGGGTTACTGCTACAAGGTCACCATTACAGGTTTAACATGACAAGGTCACCGTTACATGGTTATTGGTGTGTGCATACTGTTGAAGGTTACAGTTAGATATTGCTAATGTGCACCTAATGTTGAAGCCTACCAATATGAAGGCTACCATTACCTGTCTTCCAACGCTTATTCTTCCATACTTTCTCAATTTATCAATAGTTTTCTAATGGCCATATCTGATAAAATAAATGCTCTGACATTAATTAATGCTGATTATAAAAATTACATGAGACAATATTGTGGATAGTACGAGGTACGAGAAAGCATGCACGTGATCTACTCATTCCCATTGTCGGACCTCAAATACAAAAAGAGAAGACCGAAAAATAAAAAAGCAGGATTGAGGATAAAAACAATAAGAGTAACAAATACGCAGACACAATGAAAGGGTTGCATGAGAAGTGTGATAGAGCTTACTTGTCATATCAAAAAGCCGAACCATCCAGCACTAAGATACTGAACCCAAAAGCATCACAAAGATCATTTTGGGATAAAATCATTCCAGACTACTATGATTCATCAAATTTTGATCAACATCAGAATAAGAACACTAAAAGCTTGAACCTAGAGTTACAACACTCTGTTTTGGAAACAACTTCTAGAGATTGACTCGAACATCAACATTATTCATTCCAAGGATTCAAGAGATAAACTATAAACACATAGAGCCTTCTAATATCTTTCTCATCATAACTGTACTATTGTGTTTCTTTATTTTATATCTTTGATATGTGTGTGTGTCTATTTATGTCATACTTTGTCTCCTGTGTTTGAACAGGAGGATATTAACCATCCTCACATCAAACTTTACCTTAACTGTGTTTCCTACGTATAACTATGGAAGAGACCATGTGTGGTCTATTTTTTTTGTCTTTCCCATGAAGAACTATTGTAAAGGGTGTGTTCCCTAGATAGTTTTTGAAAACAGTTGTAAAGCCTGATACAGGCTGTGTATCAAGTTTTAATATAAACTGCTTGGCTGTAGGTGATCACCAAGGGGAGAGGATCAGGTCTCGGCTTGAAACTGAACCTCTTGTTTACATTGTTGTGTAAATATTCATAAACTCGGTTTTGATTCTATCCACTGCTTATATTTTTCAAAAACATAAAACTGTTTTTTATTACACTTTGATAGTTAGTTTTGGTTAGTGTTTGTATTGGTTTAATTCAGTAAACTTGTTTCAAAAGTTGAATTACTATTCTACACTGATTCATCTAAGGATTAATCACCCTTTGAGAAACCTTTTGACCAATTGAACATTTACATTTCTAATTCCTTAATTAACTTAGCTATTTTTTTAATTGGGGGTTTTCTTAACCATAATGTTTTAAACAAAAATTTTAATTGGAACTCAATTCACCCCCCTCTTGAGTATCCAATCTGAACAACATTTGGTATCTGAGGATTTTTTATCCAGTGTGAAAATTGTTTTTAACTGTGATTTTAGTTGTATCTCAAAGATCTTAAAATTTCTATCATATATAAATTTTCATTTCATTAATATTCTATGTAATTATGGAAAATATAGTTGAGGGTGCTGCTACTAATATTCCACCTTTCTTTAATGATAATAACAATAATCATTGGAAATTAATAATGAAAATATATCTAGAGAGCATGGGACCTGAAATCTAGAACAAAGATGAAGAACAACATACATTACCTGCTACTGCTAGAGACACACGGTCTCAGTTGACTAAATCTAGATATAAAAATAACTCTAAAGAAATGAATTCCTTGTACTATTCGCTAGGTGATGAGGAACTTACTAGAATATCTTCTTGTAAAACTACATATGAAATTTGGGATACTTTAGTTATTTCTCATGAAGGAACAACCAATGTTAAATAAATGAGATTAAATACTTACACTATTAAATATGATAACTTTAAAATGAATCCAAATGAACTCATTTATCACATTTATATCATGTTCAATTGTATTGTGAATACTATGAGTTAGCTTGGGAAACTATTGGATAATAAGGAACAGATTATGAGACTGCTTCAATGCCTACCTGACAGATTGAGAGGGACTTCTATTTCTATCTAAGAATCATGTGACATAGGCAAAATTCTAGTGAAGCAACTAATTGGAAATCTTATGATGTATGAAGAAGAAATTAAGGTGAATCAATAAGTAGATGAATAACCAAGGAAGAAATTTGTAGCATTTAAGACTACTACCTTAAATAATAAGGATAATGAAAAATTTCAAGCTCCTGTAGATACTTCCACAACTGAAGACTCAGACAGTGATGAGGAGAAGGCTCATCTTGCTAGAAGATTCCAAAAATTATTCCAAAAGAAGAGATTCTTTAAGAAGTTAAACTAATAGGGAACATATGATAGTAAAGAACAATGTAAGGAATATAGAAAATGGAATGACAACTCAAAAGAAACAATCTGCTATGAGTGCAAACTAAAAGGTCATGTGAAGGCATATTTCTCCAAGATGAAATTAAGGAAGAAATATGACAATAAGGGAAATGGTTATAAACAGGCTATGAATGCTACCTGGAGTGCTTCAGAAGACAACTCCAATGGATTTGATTATTCTGATAGTGAACAGAACAATCATGAAAACTTGTGCTTCATGACAAGAAACATCTGAGGAAACACCTAATTCCCCTATGCCTAATGATTATTATTCTGGGAATGAAGGTGAATAAAAAAATGATGAAAATATTTCTAAGGAAGAACTATTTTAATACTATAGAATGCTTGAGGATACTTTTAATGAACTCAAGGATAGATATAAATTATTGAAAAGACAACATTATTTAAATACTAATTAAAAATCCAATTTGGATATTGAGAACGGAAAATGTGCTCAGCTGTTAAAAGAAAATACCGAACTCAAATTATCCAATTAACAATTAAGGATAGATATTGAAAAATTAACTGCTAGTAGAGAAAACTTGACTCAATTTCTAGGACAATAGATTGCCCCAAAATATACAGCTGGTATAGGATATCAGCCAAGATGAAGAAGTTTTATTAAAACCAAATTTGTTCCAAAATCTGGACAATTCTCAGCAAGTTCATGTTCTGGACCATTTCTTGAAAAACCATTCACTAAAGGACCAAGAAAAGTGTTTATGTCTCAAAATATATCTGTTGATTATAGGAAATATTCGAGACAAGTATGGGTTACTAATGTATTACTTTCTAAATTCTCTAGACCCAAGAATATCCTGGTACCAAAGTTACCCCATGTGTAATCTGTTTTGCAAGAAAATTGCCTAAAGAGTTCCTGTAGAGCTCTGTGGAACTTGGAAAGTAGATGTTCAAGACATATGACATGATAGTCTTCGTGTTTCAAAAGTTTGATTAAATTTGGTGGTGTATATGTCTCATTTGGTGATAACTCTAAAGGGAAAATCATTGTCTTAGGCCAGATTGGTAACCCTAATACTGTATTAATTTCAAAAGTAATTTTTGTTGATGGGTTAAAATACATTCTACTAAGTATTTCTCAGTTGTGGGATGATGGTTTTAATGTCAAGTTTTTAAATGATACATGTAATGTTTTTAATTCTAACAATGATTAAATATTTACTACTCTCAGAAATGAGAATGTATATACTGTTGATATGGATTCTTTACCTAAGAATAATGTTTTTTGTTTAAATTCCTTTCATAAGGAATCCTGGTTGTGGCATAGAAGACTAGGACACTGTAATGTGCACTCACATAGAAAACTGACTAGAAAAGGATTAGTTAGAGACTTAACTAAATTGGAATTCCCTCTTAACAATGTGTGTAATCCTTGTCAAAAGGGAAAACAACACAATGTTTCATTATTTACAAAGAAATAAGTTTCTACTTATCAACTGCTTGAGTTGGTTCACATGGATTTGTTTTGACCATCAAGAGTCTCATGTTTAAATGAGATGAACTATGTTTATGTTCTTGTAGATGATTTTTCTAGGTACACTTGGGTATACTTTCTGGCTCACAAAAGTGAAGCTTGTTCTTATATTATCAAATATTCCAAGTCTGTAGAAAATATTAGTGGACATAGGATCTAGACATTGAAGAATGATCATGGCTACGAGTTTGAAAATAAAGAATTTAAATCTTATTGCTTACACAATGGCTATAGTCACAACTTCTCTGCACCTAGAACACCTCAACAGAATGGAGTCATAGAAATAAGAAATAGAACTCTTCAAGACATTGCCGGGACAATTCTCAATGAATATGATTTTCCAATTTAATTTTGGGCTGAAGCTATTGATATAACTTGATACATTATTAATAGAGTCTTGATTAGACTGATTCTTAGGAAGACCCCTTATGAGATTTGGAATAATAGTAATCCTAAGGTTAATTACTTTAGAGTTTTTGGTGGAACAGTCTTTATCCTTAAAAATAAAGATAATATTAAAAAATTTGCTTCCAAAAGTTATGAAGGAATATTCCTAGGATACTCTATCTTGAGTAAAGCCTATAGAGTATTCAATAAGAAAACCAAACGTGTTGAAGAGTCAGTTCATTTAAAGTTTGATGAGACTAATCTACATGAACCCATAACCTCTTTTGAATATCTTGGGGAAGATATGTCAATTCTGGATCTTAATGATAATGATATTAAACCTCCTATAAAAGTAACCAGTTCTTGGAATCTTCCAAACCCTACACCTATTGAGCCTGAACCAATAAACGACCATGAGGAGTCTATTTCTACTCTGTCTAGAGGTATTCGAACTCTAAGGAATCATCCATTAGATGTTGTAGTAGTTCATTTAAACTGAGGGACACAAACTAGAGTTTCTATGAGAAACTAGGTTGAACATCAAGATTTTCTTTCACATCTTGAACCTAAAAATATAAATGATGCAATCAATAATGAATTTTGGGTGATGGCTATGCAAGAATAATTGAATCAATTTGAAAGAAACAATGATTGGAAACTAGTAGATATACCTAAGGAAAACTTAACCATAAGCACTAACTCGGTGTTTAGGAACAAATATGATGAGTCTTGAAATATAGTTAGAAATAATGCTTGACTAGTTTCACAAGGGGATAGTCAAGAATAAGGAATAGACTACGAGTAAACCTTTGCTCCTGAAGCTAGACTAGAAGCCATTAGGATACTACTTGCTTATGCAGATCATCTGAATTTCAAACATTATCAAATGAATGATAGAAGTGAATTTCTAAATATATATATATAATTGAAGATGTATTTGTTGAAAAAACCCTTGTATTTACAAATCCCCTTTTTCAATTTTTTTTAAAATATTTAAAGCCTTATATGGTCTAACTTGCAAAGTCAGCATCTGAATAACTTATTCAATAAAAAGTTTCTCCTCTTAGATAAAATAGTCCTAAATTTATTTTATACTTGAGATATTTAAAAATCCTTTTAAAATCATTTAAATGAGACTCTTCGGGATTATATTGAAATCGAGCACACATGCATGACTTCCAGAGTAAATGGAGCAAATGTATGTTTCTCCAGTGCTGAGTGGGATGATTGTTTAAGGATTACTCATGAAGAAATTTATGACCATTCCTCAAAAGTGGTGCCTCCCACTAGTAGTTCTTTTGATATGAATAATATCTAGCTGAATTTACAGGAAAATTAATTCCTATGAAAGTCAATACTGCTGAGATGACAGGAGAGGATAAACTGCTTTTCAAATTTGTTCAGCATGTGATAAGTCCCAGGAGAGGGGACATTGCTGTTTTGAAGTATTGGGACATATTCATTCTTTATTTTCTGAAGAATGGTCATAAGACTAACCTTTGTAGGCTATTGATGATTCAACTTAAAGACATGACCAAGCCAAGTTCCAAATCCAATGATCTATTCTATGCCAAGCTGATATCTCTTATGTTGAAAGTGAAAGGATTTTCTAGAGATAAGGAATAAATTGTTATTGTACAAGATAACCATTACATCACCAAATTAATCTGCAAGCTGATGAAGATTAACTAGAAACCATGGCTAGAGAGATGGGTGAATGATAATGCTAAGGTGTAGGAGGAGTTTAATCCCGTGACTCATCTTATTGGGCCTAAGAATAAGAGAGACCCTGGTTTTACGCCTGATGAAGCCGAGCCTACCTAATCAGATGATGAAGAAGAAGTTGCAGCTATGAAAGGAAGAGAGGACTCTCCTATAGATGACAGGAGTAACCCTGACCATCCATCCAATCCTCGTGCGACTACTGTATCCTTTGGTGAGCCTAGACCACCAATGATATTGCCCAGAAGGGTGCTGTCCTAAGGGATAGTGATAATGAAACCAGTGAAGAATATGGGGATGAAATTGTTTTAAGAGAAGTTAGAGATACCTCAAATGATTATGAGGACTCTGAATCAAGTAATGTAGACATTGAGACAATTGCTTCTGAAAATGAAGAGGAAGGTCTAAGCCTTAGTCCTCTAATAGGACATACAGAAAGGGTAGAAAGTGGATTAGAAGAAGAAACTGCTGATTCAGTTGAGGCTGGACCCATCTTGAAAGTAGTTGAATCTTCTGAGGTGGAAGTGAAAGTGGAAGTGAACCTTCCTGATGTTTTAGTTGATTAAGATCGTCTGGAGGAAATGAATGTGACTGATTAGGAGATTGCTCAGATTGAGGGGGAGGAACCTGCTATTATAGGCTCAGTTTCTATTTTTCATAAAATTGAAGGCCAGTCTAAGGACCAAAGATTTATGGTGTTGGGTCTAGACTATGATGACTCAAAAGATGAGAGGCCTAACAGAAGACCCTTAGTGACAAACCTAACTTTTTTCCCTTCATAAACCTCTTTCCCTGAAGACTATGTCAGAAAAACAGATCTTGAATCCCTAAAATAAGACCTGCAAAAAGTGTCTGGGTATAGGTCTTCAGAAGTGGAAAAGGTTTTTTCTCTAGCTCATGAGAATCTAACATCTGACTTATCCAAAATTCACTCTAGTATTCAATATACTATGCTCCTAGAAGTAAGGAAATTCCAAAGTCAAATCAGTGAGTTGGCAGATTCTATGGTTTCTATGAAATAGTATATTTCTAAATTAGATGTTTATATGGCTTCAAGGACCCAAGTGAACTGAGACCTTGCATATGTCAAAAGTATAGTTCAGAAAATGTTCACAGTGTTTGAGGATTTCAAGAAATATATGGAAACACACGAGAAAGGGAAAGATGATGATGTCATAATACTGATCAGTGGGCAGAAATAATCTTTCAATGAGACACTGGCCTTCTCTCCGGCTCCTCTAGCTGCATCTGCTTCCACTTCAGCTTCTCCTACAATTGTCATTGAAGCTTTTAGGAACATTTTCAGAGAAGAAGTGGAAATGTTCTGTGGTGGTAGTTCCTCAGATTCTCAGGTCATTTCAATCACCAGGGAAATTCATAATATTGTGGGCAACTATTTAAGGGAAGCAGCTCAGGATCAAAATGCCATCAAGGAACAAGTTTATTTCTACTACAAACAAGTGTACACCAAACATTAGATGGATGGTAATTTCATCTTGCTGTTGGAAAACATAAGGATACCACCTGTTACTCAGGACTTTTAGGATTAGGTTAGTAGACTCAGAGAAATGAATCCTGCTTTGGAAACATCATGGAGAATAAGGATGATTTTATTTCTGCTATGGAGAGAGGTGACAATATGATTATGGACTTCAGGAATCTTATCCTGCCTTTCCTCCTTGTGGAATGCACTCCAATCATAGTTCCTCCTGCTCTTCCTGTTTCTTTAGCTGCTTCAAGTTCCATCAGTGATGCTCCTTTGATGACTCCTATTGAGGCCATCAGAAGTTTGACCCCCTCAATTCCTTAGAGATCTAGTCACTACAGGTCTACTGATGCTTCTGTTGCAGCTCCTCCTACCTTGATAACTGCCATCCCTTGGCCAATCCCTCCACCTTTAGCACCTGCATCCTCAGCCTCCATGGACAATGCTCCTATGGTAATATATGATGTGGATTGAGTGTGGACTATCTTAATTGATAGGGATTTGTGTATCAATTTTTGTAATATACACCTATTTTATTAATAAAGATTCTATATTTTCACTATTTTTTGTTCTGTACACTTTTTGTTAATCACAAAGGGGGATAAAATATTAAAGTGGAGAAAAAGGGGAGAAGTCATTCTCACGGGGGAGAAAATATTCAAAACATAAATATTCTGATTCAATGACATTAGAAGATGTGTTTTACCTTTATTCAAAACTCTTAGCAATGCCATAATTTGTGATTATAAAAAAGGGGGAGATTGTTGGAAATCACCTATTTTGATAATTCCAAATCTTATTTTGATTATTCCAAATCCTATTTTGATAATTCCAAATCCTATTATGATAATCCCAAATCTTGTTTTCATTTATGTGAGAACCATGTCTTCATTATTTGATAATTATGTTACATTAACGTTTCCTATTCCTATAGAGTATTATTCATATAATTTCAATCTCACTGCTCGACTGGTTAAGCTTACAATGCAGAATTTATCTAAGTAAAGGGTTACCATTACAAGGTTATAGTTACAAACTTACCATTACAAGGTTACAATTACAAGCTTAATGCTACAAGGTTACAATTACAAGCTTACCATTACAAGGTTACAACTATAAGGTTACCGCTACAAGGTCACAACTATGTGGTCACCGATAAAAGGTTATCGTTATTTGGTCACCACTTACCGCTACAGTGTCACCGTTACAGGGTTACCACTACAAGGTCAAAGTTACAGGTTTACCGGGACAAGGTCACTGTTACATGGTTAATGGTGTGAGCATACTATTGAAGGTTATATTTGGATATTTTCGATGTGAAATTACTATTCAAGCCTACTGATATAAATGCTACCGTTACTAGTCTACTGATGCCTATTCTTCCATACTTTCTCAATTTATCAATACTTTTCTAATGTTCATATTTGATAAAATAAATCCTCTGAAATTAATTAATGTTGATTGGAAATATTTTAGGAAACAATACCATGGAAAGTACGAGGTACGAAAAAGCATGCACATGATCTACTCATTCCCATTATTGTACCTCAAATATAAAAAGGGAAGACCACGAAATAAAAAATAAGGATTGAGGATAAAAACAGGAAGAGTAACATATACACGGACATGAAGAAAGGGTTGCATGAGAAGTGTGATAAAGCTTACTTTCCAGATCAAAAAGCCGAACCATCCAGCACTAAGATCCTGAATCCAAAAGCATCACGAAGATCATTTTGGGATAAACTCATTCCTTCCTTCTATGCTTCATCAAATCTTGATCAACATCAGAAGCAGAACACTGAAAGCTTTAATTTGGAGTTGCAACACTCTGTTATGGAAAAAACTTCCATAGATTTACTTGAACTTCAACATTTCTCAAACCAAGGAGTCAAGAGATTAACTGCAAACACATATATCCTTATAAACTCTTTCTCATCATAACTACTCTATTGTGTTTATTTATTTTATATCTTTAAGAAGTGTGTGTGGATTTTTATATCATACACTATCTTCTTTGCATGAACTGGAGGATATTAACCATCCTCACATCAAACATTACCTTAACTATATTTCCAACTTATAACTGTGGATGAGATCATGTGTGGTTTGTTTTGTATGTATTTTCCACAAATAAATTTGGTCGAGGGTGTGTTCCCTGGTCATTTTGTGAAAACTATTGTAAATCCCGATAAAGGTTGTGTATCAAGTTTAAATATAAACTGCTTGGTGGTAGGTGATCACCAAGTGGAGAGGATTAGGTCACATCTTGAGACTGAACCTCTTGTTTACATTTTTGTGCAAATCATCATATACTCTGTTTTGATTTTTTTCACTGCTTATATTTTCTAAAACATAAAACTATTTTGGATTACACTTTGATTATTAGTTTTGGTTATTATGTGTATTGGTTTAATTCAGAAAACTCATTTCAAAAGTTTAATTAGTGTTCTATACTGATTCATCTAAGGATTAATCACTTTTTAAGAAACCAGTAGACTAATTGAACATTTACATTTCTACTTCCTTAATTAACGAGGCCATTTTTTAAATTGGGGTTTTTTTAACCATAAAGTTTTTAACAAAAATTTTAATTTGAACTCAATTAAACCCCCTCTTGAGTATCCACTCCGACCAACACCATCCGTAATTCAGTATATGTAACATTTGAACAAATTAGATTGGTTCTCGAGAGGGTAATCCTCCATACACTGAAACGATGTTGTCGAATTCCCAAAAAATAGAAATCATGATGATTTATGTGATATAAAAATTATAAAATAATAATAATATCAAAAATATCATATATAAACTATATATACATCATTATTATCATCCTTGAATCATTTTAATAGAATAACGAATGACATCAGTTCATGAGGTGGTAGTCTACCGTACACATGAACTGTGATTACCTATCACATTTTATGGATGTGTGTGAAGTATTTGGTGATAATATGAGAATAAAAATATCTCAGTATATTTTAGATAACGAGGTTGTTATATATGTATGAAAAAATAATAATGGATGGGGTTTGAGAATGAAATAAATCAAAATTACTCATTGACGAATGTTACGTTTTCTATAGGTAACTCCTTTTGGTTTATACCAAAAATAATAAAATTTTTTCTTTCTATCCACATAGAATATTCATGGATTTGGGGAGGAATTTTGGTGTGTTATTTTGGTATGTATTTTTTGAGCCAATGTTATTTTAGTGGTGTGAAGAAGGGGAAGATAGAGAGACCTTTAATAAGTGGTGTGAGTGAAAACATGATATTGTTTAATGAGATAATTCCATAAATGTTAATTACTTCTCACGTGGATTCCATAATGCATAAAACTCTATACAATAAGTTATATAGTCTAATTATGGTCATATAATGTGTGTTGGACCAGTTTTTGGGTAATTTTCCCCTAACATTTAATGATTAGTGCATTGGTAAACTCGTTTGTCTCTTAATTCCTAAAATTAATTCTATATAATTTCACTAATAATGTTAGTAAAAAGATATGATTAACATATTATCTGTTATAAATTATACTTATTCCTAATATGGAATCCTTTTTTATAATTTCTAATAACATACATGGAAAAAATAAATGTACAATTAGTCCCATGAATGGAACGAGAAAGTGGGTTTTCAAGGTGATATTGTTCAAAATATTACTATGTTTTTATATCCAATTTCAATATTAAAATGAATAAAATTTTTTAAATTGGATTAACAGATTTATAATTTACCTATATTGACATTAAATATAATTAAAAATATAATTTAACATTTTAAATCATTTATATGAATGGTTTGTTTTAAATTAAAATTTAGTATTTTTCACTATTTAACAAAAAATAAAAATTCATAGAAAAATATCAAAAATTAACTATAAGATAATATTTAAATTATTATTCCAAAAATTATATTTTTTAAATCAATTCTATCAATGTGTTAAAAATTATTTTTAATATAATTTCTCTATTAAAAGGCGGCGAAGCGACTTTTAGAAAAATACATCTTTTTATGCGTAAAATTAGATGTTTTTTTTCTGTTAGGCCTATAAAATCTATTGTATGAGACTCCATTTGATTTAATATATGATATATAAATTTCATCAATATCATTCACTAGTTGTAATTAATATAATTTATTAGTATAAAATTAATCTGGTGGATGATAATTAAAAAAATTATAAAAAAATGATTATTATATTCAATTGGTTTTAATATTCACATAATCTTAATTGGTTATAAATGAATTAAACCATATATTTTCATAATTTATTTATTCATATTCATAACCTCTAATTTGAAAACTATAAAATAATTTCCATTTTTTATAATAAAATCAATTATATTCAGTAAAACTCGACCATTCAAGTAACACAAGCTATTGAAGAATGTCATTATTATGTGTAATGAAAGATAACTAAGTTTTTCCTACATCAAAATAACTATATTAGATTATATTTTTTTAAATATTAAATATAATTTAATTTCCTAGGATGCTATATTCACTTATATGCTTAGTTTTTCATTTCATACATGCTATTGAATAAAATTTTATTCTTTCTAAATTTTGGGGTGTTACTGTAACACCCCAGGTAAATAAAGAATATGAAATATTTATATTTATCCCTACTTGTGAATAAAATGATAATATTAATTTAAATGGAACTCTATGCTCGATGGATTACCCAATACGCAACAATGAGTTCCTTTGAAATCTTACGTTGCACTCTAATAATAAAATAATTTTATTTTAAATGGTAGTTAACACCTATCCATTTTAATGAAGGGAATGAAAAGAACTAACTACAAAATGATTATATATGTTTGTAAAATATTTTTACTTTTTATAATAAATGTTATAGGATTAAAAATGCGAAAGAATCCAATTTTAAGCATAAACATTCTAATATTCTTTAAAAGGTCGATTAACCACCTTTTGATGGAGAACCTCTCTTAAATCCACTTTTTGAAAATTTTATGTGTTATATTTGACAAAATAAAATTCTTCTTTAGAATCAGGACATAAAAATTTACTTTGTGTAAACTTTTGGTATTTTTCTGATAAAGTTCATTTTTAATGAATAGTGAAAAATGTTGTATTTTAATTCAAAACCTCTTTTTAATCTAATTTATTTATATGATTAGATTATCTTTTTAATTGGTTTTAAAGTGAAATAAGAATATATTTTTACCATTTAATCCAATAGTGGTCATTGGAATTAATTTCACTTTGAAATTGGACTTAAACTAGTGTCAATATTTTGATATATATTGTTTCATAAAAACACGCTATATGTTCTGACAGCAGGAATTAATTATGAAATTAATTAATGTAACTTATATTTTTTTAATTTTTTAAAATAGACATAATTTTTTAATTTGGAATATCAAATATAGCTTACGGTGATTTTTTGGTATTTTTCTGAAAAACTTCAATTTTTGATGAATAGTGAAACCACTAAGTGGTACTTAAAAAAACTGATTTTTCGTTTAAATGAAATTTTACCACCTCTGTGTTTTGAATTTCAAAAATCTGATATACATGGTTTTCATTAGGAAGTAAAATGTGGTTCAATGGATTAAAATAATTTTTTTTGGCAAATAGTAACTTTTAAGTTTTTAATCGCGATTAGAGGTAATTAGTGTAATTTAAGGTAAAAATAATGTTTTAATAATATGAAATGACCTTGACACATGTCCTACACTTATTGGATGTGTCATGGATGACCAAGAAAATCCGTGGGTCAACTTGGGGACCCCATGGAGCCTCTTTGGTAGGAAAATGACATTAATAACTTTTTATTTAATGTTAAAATAAAAATGTCACAAACATGTGTTATTTTAATAAAACAATTTTTAAATGGGGTTATCAAGTAATATTTTTGACTATAAATATTAATTATAAATCTATAAATATTTCCTATATCAAGATATTTGTTTTAAAATTTTTAGACATTAAATAAATTAAATTATTTATGACACTATGATGATGCAGCGATTACCTCATTATTTAACAATTTAAATAAAATGAAAAGATAATGTAAAATCTAAGACCTAAACTTGTAAAAAACCTATAGGATGGGTGTATTTAGAACTCTTATCACCTTATCCTCGAAATATATAATTGTGGTACCTTTAAAAACCGAAATTCATTTTATAATAAAGTAACCTTTTATAACCTTCCAAGAGTGCCCCTCCTCTCCTCTTATAAAAGGCCCCCACCTCTACCACCTTACCCACACATCAAAGGCCTTTGGATCGGCCAAACCCTGCCCATTTTGTCTCCCCACATCCCTATATTTCTCCTAGAAGCCTATCTTTGGTCATAAGTCTTTCCAAGGAAGCCTTTGAGCTCAAATAAAAAAGAGTTACCCGATTTAAAGGTAGTGTCTTCTCTTATGTTCTTATGTTTTATTTTTCTTCTCCAACCCATAAACTCTTTTTATTCCTTTATTTTGTAACAAAATACGTATCTTTAATATAATAGGATGTTGTTATGAGAAGTATTAGAGCTACACCTACACACACCTTCGTCTAATGGTTAAAGAACATATTGTTTCTGTGGTTGGCGATTTTCTGCCTCACGAAATGATGATTGTTCAATATTCATTTAACACCTTTAAAGGTGGAAATTATGATGTCACTGTATTTTATATATGATATATATGGTATTTATGTTTACTATATGCTTCTGTATTTTATATTTAAAACATACCTTTATTCTTTTCATGTTGTGAAAATGAGATAATTTCATATGAGGAAGTGTGGACTACCGCCCCCTCAAGTGATGTGACTCGTTCATGCAATACATGGAATGTATAAAGAATAAAATTAATGAACATATGAGACCTATATAACATATATATTATACTGGAATTATAATATATATATATATATATCATTTATTTTTAATTCCATTTATATGATAAAAAAATGAAAGTAGCGTTCATGCGCACGTACGGCCTACCGTCTCCATGAACGGTGCTTTTCATTTGTTATCTAAAAATGTTATGGAATAGTATAAAATGAATATGTACTATATATATATGATATTTTAATCATTAATACTATTCTGGAAATGATTTACTTATAACTACATGGGCAATCATTTTCAAACAAGTTCCTGTTTTACTCATGTACCAAACATCGGCAAAAACGTCTGATATGAACTAACATTATTAAAAAATTATTATAACATTATAATGTGTGATATGAACTGAATAATAATCTTTAAAGGAGGTCCATAAGCAATTATAAATTGACCAAAGTTTATTATTTAGGAATATAAAGAAACAAACAAGACAAGTCAGACTTGAGGTAAGGGATCCTACCCCTCTCTTTCTTTTTAAGTACACTCTTTTATGTCATTCCTTTTAAGCTCATATTTCTTATTATTGGGATGTTATTTTATATTCCTCTTTCTATAAATTTTATTTTAATATGATGAGATACCCTATTTGATCTCATCAATCCATTTTTTGAAGTTTTAAGTGGCGCCGTTAGGCTGCCGTGTTTTCGTAAGGGATTTTTCATCTCACTTTTATTCCCGTGAGATTTATGCTACATTGTCCACCATTTCCTTTGAGTGGTATATGTAATGCCAATTATTCTACTCTTTGTGTAAAATACTTTCGTTTATGACTATTTACATCAATGTTGTATTGTCCTTCTTTTATGGGGTGTATGTTTCGAAAGATACCCAAGTCGGTAAGGGAAACTTTCACCCTTTTATTTTTAAAAGACTTCTTTTGTTGGGTCTTTTAATTTACATATTTTAATGTTGGGATATGTCCTTATATATACTTATTTATGTAAATTTTATGTTCAAGTGATGATATACCCTTTTTATCTCTCATCAACTCATTTTCTGAATTTTGAAGTGACGCCGTTAGGCTGTCAAATGTTTTGCAAGGGAACTTCTTAACCCAATTTTGATTCTTTGGGATAAACTTTTACTCCTTGAATATGTTGTTCTATGAATATGTGTGAATGAACTATGATTGTTTTACACTTAATATCCACTTATATTTGGAGTATTCATTTGTCACACATAATTATGTAATTGATTTATCCTTAATCCAAGGATACCGTCTTTGTAAGGGACTTCATCTAAATCTCCTTTCATTGAGGCATATATTGTTCTAATACAAGAGTTTCTTTTATACGGTGTATAAACCCCTTTTAATTTTAATTTTACACAAAAGGAATTTTTTTCTATGAATCGTTTTACAAAATGACAAAAAGGAATGTTTCTTTTAACGTACGCGGTGACAATGACCTTTTCCGCCACCACAAGTATTATTTGGTCTTTGGCTTCCTCAACAAGCCCTAATGTTTTTAAAATGAAATAAATACCATATACTCATTTATGTATTTTGGTATTGAAAATGGTTTTTTATAATGGATTTTTATGTCAATATATTTAAGTGATATATTGTGATCAAACTGTGGAAATTTTTTCTTTCCATTATATTTGTTTTATGTCTTATGATTTTATAATGGTACTTGGACATTTGACAGGTGGTTATGTGACAAACCATATGATAGGTGGTTCCGTTAATACTAGGATGGGTGGTTAAGTTATAACCTCCAATGAATTGGGTATGGAAGTCATCTGTATGGCTATTCCATTAAGTGATATGTCTGGAAGTCGACTGTATGGTTATTCCATTTAAGTATGTTTATGCCCTAAGTTACCTTTATATGTTATGTGTACTTTATATGGGTTTTATGGTAATATTTTGGTTACAAAAGGGTAAGTAATGATCTTTTATTCAATTATGAGTATTTTCTGCTTCATAAAGGTGAAAATTATTACTTTTATAAAGTATTAATGGTTTACTTGTTGTTTTAAAAAACTAACAGTTATCCTTCTTTGTGTATCCCTTACTGAGATTTTTATGCTCACCACAAGTTTTTTTTTGTAATGTTTTTCACATGAAATAATGTGGAATAGGGTCAAGGATGGGATCCAGGAAAAGTCATGCTTTCTTAAACATGGAATTAGAAATGAATTTTTTTGGAGTTCATGTTTTGAAAAAAAGGAAACATTGTAGAAGTGTCTATTGTGTTATCTTTTGAGATGTAATAGTTATGGTCTAATTCTCTAAAACTCTAAACCTGAAAAGATACCCTATGTGAATTATTCATTTAAATAAATAGTAAGTAATGTTTAAGGCTGAGTCCTTATAGTTACATTCCCCGACATTAAATAAATTGTATGCTCACAATTTGAATCTTATCATAGTAATACAAGGTTTGATATTAAAAAAATTAAATTATATATAAAACCACATTACTAGATGTTTAATAAAATACCCTATTAACCTGAGATATTAGAAATTACTAATTTCATCTACAATAACACATATCTATGTTTCTAAGTATGAGTACATTAGTGGAAAGCGAAAATATAGACTTATAAAAAAATGTTAATAATAATAGAGAATTATTGATATCATTGGACATAATAAATAGAATGATCAATTAGAATCTTGGGCCTCAATTAAATAAATCTAGGAGGATCAAAAATACTATTTGATTCATTAGGTATTAATTTAATAGGATAACATTTTTGATTCAAGATCATTTCCCTATCGTTGAGTCATTATTTTACAATCTAAGAATATAAAGATATATTTCTCTTTTATAACCTAATTTCATTATTTGGTAATGATTATATCAATATCCCATTTAACCCTTTACCCCACATAATGAAAATCCAAAAATAAACTTTTATGCATGATGTACAAAAATTTACTTTTAAATTTTCATAATATCCATAAAAGGGTGACATGTATTTCTATGTACCTCTGAATGTTTGTTAAAACCAATAAGTTTAATACATTAATCTCTAAACCTCAAAATTAAAACTAATAGTTTATCATTAATATGTATTCATCAAATTTTGTAACTACAAAAAATTAAATATTAACAAGATTTCACATAGGATAGTGGAAGGTATGAAACCCTTATCATCCTTTGATCATGGATTTCAACCCCACCACCTTGCTGAATTTGACAGGTTTTCACCATGTGTGTGATAAGTACTTTTTATAAACTATATTCCTATAATGTTCCCAAAATATGATGGATTTCCTTGAAATAAAATTAATCATTTAATATAATATTTATTAATGTTTTTAGAATAATTTATTTCTTTATTTTATGACGTCTAAAAATATTTTTTGATTTTTATTGAAAAGTCATTAATGGTCAGATTGAACAAAACATTTCTCAATTCCTTTAATATTCTTTCTATAAAATTTAAAAGAATTATTACTCAAGTAACCCTTCCAATAAAACAGATAATTTCAAAAAAATTATCTAAGATGTCCTCAATCTGGGTAGAATATCATTACATATAACCTAAAAAGAGTTATTTATTTCATTGATATTATTTTCAATATTAAAAATATAAAACCATGATGGTATCCATGAATATTACATTAATAATGACACATGTGCTACTAAAATTTATAACAATACTTAGATATTTCATAATTCATGTCTCTAAAATAACCATGGCAAAAAGCATCTCAAATTTATTTTTGGAATCTCAATACTTCATCCTTTTTATTTAAACATAGGCCCTTCTATAGTTTGATGGTTATTTTAGTTCATTTATTATAATTATCAAATCAACTTTTTAATAGTCATTTTTAATGAAAAGATGAATTATCCTAATAATATACCTAGGGAGTGTCCATCCAGGTGCACCGAATGATTTATTTTCATGTACAAGGTTATTATCATGTCAAGACCGACATGACCTTTTTAGAGTAATTATTCCTAGATAAATTTTTTATAACCACATCCACTTTTAGTATACATACAAGGATATATTTCATGGAAAACCCACATTATAGATTCGATAAAAAACATTTGGAAATTATTCTATACTTATCCTCAAATTATATAATAGGGTTGTATTCTTAAATATATATTTCCTAAAGACTAGTTCCCATGGTTACTTTTAAAATTTCTTTGATATCAATTATAGAGACCCATACCAAATATCCTAAAGACTATGTATTTCTATAATAAATTGAAATAGATACTATATTTAGAACCCAAAGGACTGAATAGTTTAGCAGTTTTGGAAAACCAGATTACAAACATGGTAAACATATTATATAGAGAACATAAAAGAAAACATAATACTTAAACAAATATAATAATCTAAATCAATGAAATTCATTCAAATATATCTCTTTCATAACACAGGGAATGAAAATAAAATTATTATGATCTCAAATTATCAGTAAGGTTTAATCAAATTGGAAGCTACCATGAATCAATAATCATAATCAACATGGCTTGGTAGATAACTACACACACATTCCACTGAAATATCTTGATAAGACATAATCAATAAGGAAAGTTAAATAAATAAAAAATGTAACATCCCAGGTCAGTAATGAATAATAGTTATTTTTATCTATGTATATTTATGAATAATATAGTGTTTTAGAGGCTTAAAATGAGAATAAATCCAATCTTAAGCATGGAATACACTAATATTTTTAAAAGATTGTTTTACTACCTTTTGGTGGCAAACCATTTTTAAATAAAAGTTTTGACAATTTTATAAGATATATTTGTCAAAATAAAAATATTCTTTATTATTGGGACATTGAAATTTACATTGGATAAATTTTTGGTATTTTTCTGACAATGTTCAATTTTTAATAAATAGTGAAAAATACTGCATTTTACATCAAAACTGCTTTTTAATATAATTTAATTATATGGTTATATTATCTTTTTAATTGGTCTTAAAGTGTAATTTGAATATATTTTTACCATTTAATCCAATGGTGGTAATTAGGATTAATTTCACTTTGGAATTGGGCATAAACTAATGTCAAACGTTTCATAGATATTGTTTCCAGAAAACACGCTATTTGTTTTGACAACGGGAATTATTTTTAAATTAATTATTGAAATTTCTGTATTTGGAATTTGGTAAAATGGATTACATATTTGGAATCATAATGTACAAATTATTTAATCAATACTCTTTCGTTTTTGGACATTATGAATAGTAACAACAGTAATTATCTTTAATTATCTTGATTAATTAGTAATCGGGTAGTTAAGGATAATAAAATGATATCATAATAATAAAAAATGACCCCAATATGTGTCCTAATACTACTGGTTGTGTCATGGAAGACCATGGGATGCCTTTTTCCAAACTTGGGTACCCCATGGAATCAATTTTGTGTGATAATGACTTTTTATATTTTTATTTTTAAAGACAGTTAAATATAACAAAGAATGTATCACCTGAGTAAAACATTTTTAATTTTGTCTACATAAATGATATATTGGACTATAAATATTCCTTGGAAATATAAAAATATTTTATACATCATAGTAGTTTTTTTTAATTTTTAGGTATTAAATAAATTAAATTATTTATGACATCATGATGATGTAGTGATTACCTCATTATTTAACGATTTAAATAAAATGAAAAGATAATGTAAAATCTAAGTCCTAAACATGTAAAAAACCTATTGTATGAGTATATTTCGAACCCTTATCACCTTATCCTCGAAATACATCAATCTGGGACCTTTAAAATCCGAAACGCATTTGAAAATAAAGTAACATTTTATACCTTTCCAAGAGTGCCCCTCCTCTCCTCTAATAAAAGGCCCCCAACTCTACCACCTTACCCACACCTCTCAAGCCTTTGGCTCAGCCAACCCCTATCCATTTTGTCTCTAAACATACCTCTCTTACTCCCAGAAGCCTCAATTTGTGCAGAAGTCCTCCAAAGGAAGACTTTGAGCTCAAATCAAAAAGAGTTACCCGATTTTAAGGTAATCTCTTCACTTATGTTCTTTTGTTTTATTTTGCTTCTCCAAACCCCTAAACTCTTTTTATTCATTTATTTTGTAAAAAATTCAGTATCTTAAATATACTAGGATGTTTTTATAAGAAGTATTCGAGCTACACTTACACACACCTACTTATAATGGTTAAAGAACATACTGTTTCTGTGGATAGTCAATTTCTGCCTCACGAAACGATGATTGTTCAATATTCTTTTAACACCTTAAAAGGTGTCCATTAAGATGTCACTATATTTATATATGAAATATAATATTTTTATTTTTTAATTAAGCTTCTGTATTTTTCATTTATGGCATTCTTTTATGGTTTCCATTATGGGTAAATACGATATCTTCATTTTAGGAAGTACGGACTACCGCCCCCTCAAAGTGATTTGATTCGTTAATACCATATGTGGTATGTATAAATGAAAGATTTAATTATATTATATATGATACCATACTGGAATTATAATAATATTATGTATCATTATGTTTTAATTCCATTAAATTATGAGAAAGAAATGAAAGTAGCATTCATGCGTACGTACGACTTACCGTCTCCACGAACAGTGCATTTCATTTCTTATCCCCAAATGTAATGTACTATTATATGTACATGTATATAATAGATATATATGATGTATGTTACATATAAATGATAAATATAATTCATGAATTAAAATATACATATCTCTCATTTAGTTTTAATTCCATTAATATGACATAGAAATAAAAGCAGCGTTTATGTGTACGTACAGATTACCGTCTCCATGAATGGTGCATTTCATTTATTACCTCTAAATTATTATGTAATATTATAAATTCATGTATATACTGGATATACATGATATATATGGCATCTACATCATGAATATCATTCTTGAGATAATGGATATTTGACTACATGAACAACTTGTAAATATAAGAAGTTCACTTTTGACTCAAGTACCAAATATCGAAAAAACAACCGTTATTAACTTAAATGATTACATAATGTTCATAACATGGTAATAAGTGATATAAAATGAATAATGAACTTGAAAAATGTTCTTAAGTAAGTATAAATTAACTCAAGTTTATTATTCAGGACATTAAAGAATGATCGAGTCAAGTCGGACCCGAGGTATGGGACTTCGTCTCAATCTCCTTTCATTGAGGCATATTTTGTTTTATACACAACCTTCTTTTATACGGTGTATAAAACCCTTTGACTTTTATGTTTATCCAAAAAGAATCTTTTTACATGAAGCGTTTTACTAAACGATAAAAGGTAATGTTTTTGTTGTACGTATGCGGCGACAACGTCTTCTCTGCCGCCGTGACCATTATTTGAGTTTCAGCTTCCTCTAAAAGCCATACCTTTTTTTAAATGAAAAATAAATACCATGTTTTACTTTTCTTTTATTTTGGTATTGAAAATGGTTTTCATAATGTTTTTATATCAATGTTTTGTATTGATATCTTGTGATTGAAAGGTGGAAATATTATGTTTCCTTTATGCATTTTTTATGTGATACGATTATGTTATGGTTCTCGGGCATTATTATGAAGACGGGTGGTTCCGTGATAAACTAAAGGCAGGTGAGCCCGATATAGCTCTCCAATGCATTGGGTAACGTGAAGGAGTTAAACGTTAAGGTTTCTCTGAAGAGATTTAGGGAATATACTATGCTGGGTATTCCAAATGTAACCAAGAGGGTTACTCCCTACGTAATAATGTTATGAATGCCTCAAGTTACCTTTATGTCTTATGATTTCTATGATTTATTCATGATTTGATGAGGTATGTTAAAGTGCTTATGTTTTATGGGTAAAGTATGATTTCATTCTTATGTATATATGAGCTCATGTTTCCTTTCCATATTTTTATATCCCTTACTGAGATTTTTATGCCTATCCCATGTTTTTGAAATGATTTTCACAGGTCAAGGGAAAGGTACATGATGTGATGATAGTGTCAAGGAAGTGTCAAGAAAGAATCCATGTTTTATTTTAAATGTGTTTCCATTGATGAAAAAAATGAATACTATGTTTTATGTAACCACTTTGTTTAAATGTGGAATGTAATGTAAGTTTTATGATCTAATTCTCTAAAACTATAAACCTAAAAACATCCTCAATGTGTAGTCTTGTAATAACTCAAGATTAAGTAAGGTTTAAGGCTGGGGCCTTATAGTTGGTATCATATGTTAGTTTAGATAACTTTAGGAGTTAGAATTATATTAAATGATTATTAAAAAATATTTTTTATGGTCAATTTGAAATGATATAGCATTTGAAGATTACCATGTTGCTTCATCTAAGAAATGTTTGTTCAGAATGGTTTTCCGCAGAGGAAACAGGGAAGCAGTGCTAGGAAGGCATACAGAAGGAAATGACCTTTTGAATCAGCATCCTGAGATGGTCAGAATTGGAACTGAACAGTTTGTTGTAGTAATGGCGCAGTTGACTCAAGCGATAAATGGTGGTGGTATCCATGCACGAGATCAACCAGGTCAACCGTAGAGGAACATGTCAGTGGTGGAACATTTCATGAGGCAACACCCCTCATCATTCATAGGATCATCTGACCCTGTACTAGATGAAGGGTGGATTAAAGCACTAGATAAGATTTTTGATGTCATGGGGTGTATAGCCAATCAAAAGGCTAGTCTTTCTATTTACCGTTTGGAGGGTGAAGCAGATCAGTGGTGGTCGATGGTTAAAAATATCAGGGACACTGATGATATTGATGCTCTCGACTAGGATGAATTCAAAGGTATGTTTCTTGAGAAGTATTTTCCTAAGGCTGTTCGACTTAGGATGGGAAAACAATTCCTGGAATTGAGGCAAGAGGAAGACTCAGTGGCTGCCTATGAAGAAAGGTTCACTCGATTGGCAAGGTATGCTCCAAATTTTATCCAAGACCATGATAGTAAAATAAATCATTTTTACTCAGTATTAAAGCCAAAATATTAAAGGGCATTAGATTCACGTGAGTTAAAAAGTTATGAAAATCTTGTTCGATGTGCTGAGAAGGTGGAAATGGAGTTTTCCGATGATCAAGTGTTCTATAACAACCAACAGAAGAAGATACCGAGGTGGAAGGAGAAAGGGAAGAATTCTTCAAAAAAGTCTGATGGTAAGAAAAATAAGTTTCCAATTTGTGATAAATGTGATAAAAGGCATGCTGGGGAATGTATTCTTAATTCTGGAAAGTTCTACCGATGCGGTAAGATGGGACATAAGGCTCGTGATTGCACTGAAAAAGATCAGGGTGATGGTAAGACCAAATTTGATTTACAGTTAGTGAAATATTTTCAGTGAGATGGGTCACTATGCAAATGAGTGTCCGAAAAAGAGCTTGAGTGATGGGAAGCAATTAGACTACAAGCAGAAAAGGGTGGTGAAATCCTTTGCAACTACTTTAGCAGATGTTGGGCCATCAAATGAAGTGGTATCAGGTACTTTTTTTTTGTTTTTTCATATTATGCCAGTGTGTTGTTTGATTCAGGGTCTACACATTCTTTTATCTCTGAAAACTTTTCTAGTAAAATGGGAATACCATATCAAGAAATAACTCCTAAACTTGTGGTAAAAAATAGATGGAGGAAATTTTTAAGCAAAAAGAATTTATAAGAATCTTCCTATACTTATCCGTGGGAATAACCTGCTTGTAAACCTTATTGTTTTACCTCTAGTAGAGTTTGATGTTATCCTGGGTATGGATTGGCTCTCTATTTACCATGCTAAGATTGACTTTAGATCTAAATAAGTTTCTTTTCAGAAAGAATTTCAGTTTGTGTACAAGAATGAACACTTACTTTTGATAACATATCAAGAGGCCGGGAAACTTTTAAAAGATGGAAATGAATGTTACCTTGTACATATCATTGAAAACAAGGGAACTGTTCAGATTAATGATGTGCTAGTGGTAAATGAGTATCCTGATGTTTTTCCTGATGAGTTTCCTGGAATAATACTAGATCGGGAAGTTGAATTTACTGTTGACTTAGTTCCTGATGCTATGCCAATTTCAAAACCCCCTTATCAAATGGCTCAAACTGAACTTTTAGAGTTGAAGGAGAAATTGCAAGATTTATTAGAGAAAGGTTTCATTCGACCTAGCATATCACCATGGGGTGCTCCTGTTTTATTTGTTAAAAAGAAAGATGGTTCTATGAGACTTTGCATTGATTATAGATCTTTGAATAACATCACTGTTAAGAACAAATATCCTTTGCCTCATATCGATGATTTGTTTGATCAGATCTAGGGAGCTCAGTTCTTTTCAAAGATTGACCTGAGATCGGGGTACCATCAGCTGAAGGTAAAGGAAGCAGATGTTCTGAAGACCGCGTTTCGTACAAGATATGGCCATTATAAATTTGTAGTAATGCCTTTTGGGTTAACCAATGCACCTGCTGTATTCATGGACTTAATGAATAGAATTTTCCATGAGTTCTTGGATAAGTTTGTGGTGGTTTTCATTGATGATATTTTGGTGTTTTCTAAATTTAAAGAGGAGCATGAAAGACATTTAAGGGTTATTTTGCAAACCTTAAAAGAAAAGAAATTGTATGGGAAATTCAGCAAGTGTGAGTTTTGGTTGCAACAAATTTCTTTCCTTGGTCACATTGTTTCTAAATATGGGATAACTGCTGATCCTACAAAAACAAAGGTTGTTGAAGAATGACCAAGACCCACAAATGTAATTGAGATTCATAACTTCCTTGGTTTGGAAGGCTATTACCAAAGGTTTATTAGAAATTTTCACGTTTGTCTAGTCCAATGACTAAGATAACTCGAAAGGGTGTTATGTTTATCTGGACAAAAGAATGTGATGATTGTTTTCAGGAATTGAAAAGAAGATTGTTGAATGCTTCAGTTTTGGCACTTCCTTCCAGGAAGGTGAGTTTGTTATCTACAGTGATGATTCATTGAAAGGACTTGGTTGCATCCTAATGCAGAATGATCAGGTAATTGTTTATGCTTCACGACAGTTGAAAACTCATGAGGTAAATTACCCTACACATGATTTGGAATTAGCTGCTATTGTTTTCTCTTTAAAAATTTGGAGGCATCATTTGTATGGAATAAAGTGTGAAATATATACCGATCAAAAAAGTTTAAAGTATATATTCACTCAGAAAGAATTGAACATGAGACAGCGATGATGGCTCTAATTAATCAAGGATTATGATTGTACAATTCATTACCATCCGGGAAAAGAAAATTAAGTGGATGATGCTTTGAGTCGAAAAAGTAATTCTTCATTAACAATGTTGCGTTTGGAACTTGATCATTTGGTTAATGATTTGATGAACATTGGAATAAAAGTTGTCGGTGTAGGATTTCCTTCAATTTTATTTCAGGTATCAATGAAATATTCTCTATCAGACAGAATCAAGCAAACACAGAAGCAAGACAGTGAGTTGTAGACAAAGGTAGAGCTGGTTCAGAAGGGTAAGTTGCTTGAATTCAACATTGATAATGATTGTGTTTTGAGATTTGGGAAGAGATTGTGTGTTCCCTGTGATTTACAGTTGAAGAGAGAGTTGTTATGTGAAGCTCATAGTTATCCATTTTCAGTTTATCCAGGAAGTACTAAGATGTATAGAGATATGTGGGAGTATTACTGGTGGGTTGAAATGAAAAGAGATATTGCTGATTTTACTGTGAAGTGTTTGACTTTTAAACAGGTTAAAGCAGAGCAGAAGTTACCGAAAGGGATGCTTCAGCCTTTACTAGTACCAGAGTGGAAATGGGAGAATATATCCATGGACATCATTGTGAGATTTCCGGAGACACCTCGAGGTAATAATGCAATCTGGGTTATTGTTGATCACTTAACTAAATCTTCTCATTTTCTTGATATACAAGATACTTTTTCCCTAGATCAACTTTCTCATTTGTATCTTAAAGAGATAGTCAGGTTACATGGAGTTCCCATCTCCATTGTATCTGATCGTGATCCCAGGTTTACTTCTAAATTTTGGAAAGGCCTTCAGAAGTCGTTGGGTATTGAATTAAATTTTAGTACAACTTTTCATCCTCAATCAGATGGGTAGTCAGAACGAACAATTCAGATGTTGGAAGATATGATACATGCTTGTTCGATGGATTATTAGGGAATTTGAGACCAACATATTTCTTTGGTTGAGTTTTATTATAATAACAGTTTTCATTCCAGTATACACATGGCACCATTTGAGGCGTTATATGGGAAGCGGTGTCGAAATCCAGCTTTTTGGGATGAAGTAGGTGAAAGGAAGTTGATGGGACGAGAATTGGTAGAAGAGTTGGCAGAAAAAGTTCAGATGATACAGAGACACATGAGAACAGCTCAGAGCAGGTAGAAGAGTTATATAGACAATAGGAGGAAGGATCTATCTTTTGAGGTAGGTGATCATGTCTTCCTCAAAGTCTCACCATAGAAAAGTGTGATGCGATTTTTTAAGAAAGGAAAGTTGAGTCCAAGGTTCATTGGACCATATGAAATTTTGGAGAGAGTTGGATCAGTTGCATACCGAGTGGCTTTACCTCCGAGTTTATATCAGGTACACAATGTTTTTCATATTTCGATGTTGAGAAAGTATATGCCAGATCCATCTCATGTTTTGAGCACAGAGGTAGTTCAGTTGGAATAGAATGTCTCTTATGAAGAATAAACAATCTAGATTCTTGACCACAGGGAGAAAGTGTTACGGAATAAGGAGATTCATCAAGTAAAGGTTTTGTGGAAGAACCACATGAGTGAATAGGCAACATGGGAATCTGAAAATGCAATGAGGGATAAATACCCCCACTTATTTGATAAGTAAATAAATTGCGGGGATACAATTTTCTAAAGGGGGGAAGGATGTAACATCCGAAGAAATTAATGGATAATAGATATTTTTATCTATGTCTATTTATGAATAATATGGTGTTTTAGAGGCTTAAAATGAGAATAAATCTAATCTTAAGCATGGAATACACTAATATTTTTAAAAGATTGTTTTACTGCCTTTTGATGGAAAACCATTTTTAAATCAAACTTTTGACAATTATATAAGCTCTATTTGTCAAAATAAACATATTATTTATTATTGGTACATTGAAATTTACATTGGATAAATTTTTGGTATTTTTCTGACAATGTTCATTTTTAATGAATAGTGAAAAATACTACATTTTACATCAAAACTGCTTTTTCATCTAATTTAATTATATGTTTATATTATCTTTTTAATTGGTATTAAAGTTTAATTTGAATATATTTTTACCATTTAATTCAATGGTGGTCATTAGGATTATTTTCACTTTGGAATTGGGCATAAACTAATGCCAAACTTTTCATAGATATTGTTTCAAAAAAACCCACTATTTGTTTTGACAATAGGAATTATTTTTAAATTAATTATTGAAATTTCTGTGTTTGGAATTTGGTAAAATGGATTATATATTTTGAATCATAAGGTCCAAATTATGTAATCAAGACTATTTTGTTTTTGGACATTATGAATAGTAATGACGGTAATTATCTTTAATTATCTTGATTAATTAGTAATCGTGTAGTTAAGAATAATAAAATAATATCATAATAATAACAAATGACCCCGACATGTGTCCTAATACTACTGGTTGTGTCATGTCCGACCATGGTATTCCTTGTGCCAAACTTGGGGACCCCATGGAATCACTTTTGTGTGATAATGACTTTTTATCTTTTTATTTTTAAAGAAAGTTAAATATAACAAAGAATGTATCACCTGAGTAAAAAAATTGTAATTTTGTCTACATATATGATCTATTGGACTATAAATTGTCATTGTAAATATAAAAATATTTCCTACATCGTAGTATTTTTTTGTAATTTTTAGACATTATATTAATTAAATTATTTATGACATCATGATGATGCAGCAATTACCTCATTATTTAACGATTTAAATAAAATGAAAAGATAATGTAAATTCTAAGACCTAAACATGTCAAAAACCTATTGGATGAGTATATTTAGAACCCTTATCACCTTATCCTAGAAATAAATCAATATGGGACCTTTAAAATTCTAAACTCATTTGAAAATAAAGTAACATTTTATACCTTTCCAAGAGTGCCCCTCCTCTTCTCTTATAAAAGGCCCCCACCTCTACCACCTTACCCACACCTCTCAAGCCTTTGGCTCGGCCACCCCCTATACATTTTGTCTCTAAAAACCCCTATCTTACTCCCAGAAGCCTCACTTTGGGTAGAAGTCTTCCCAAGGAAGCCTTTGAGCTCAAATCAGAAAGAGTTACCCAATTTTAAGGTAATGTCTTCACTTGTGTTCTATTGTATTATTTTGCTTCTCCAACCCACTAAAATCTTTTTATTCATTTATTTTGTAACAAATCCAGTATCTTCAATATACTAGGATGTTTTTATAAGAAGTATTCGAGCTAAAATTACACACACCTACATCTAATGGTTAAAGAACATACTATTTCTATGGATGGTGAATTTTTGCCTCACGAAGCGATGATTGTTCAATATTCTTTTAACACCTTCAAAGGTGGCCATTAAGATGTAACTATATTTATATATGAAAAATAATATGTTTATGTTTTAGTTAAGCTTCTTTATTTTTCATTTATGGAATACCTTTATAGTTTCCATTATGGGTAAATGCGATAATTTCATTTTTGGAAGTGCGGACTACTGCCCCCTCAAAGTGATTTGATTCGTTAATACCATATGTGGTACGTATAAAGGATAGATTTAATGATATTATATATGATACCATACTGGAATTATAATACTATTATGGATCATTATGTTTTAATTCAATTAAAGTATGAGATATAAATGAAAGTAGCATTCATGCGTACGTACGACTTACCGTCTCCATGAACGGTGCATTTCATTTCTTATCCCCAAATGTAATGTACTATTATAAGTACAAGTATATAATGGATATATATGATTTATGTTACATCTAAATGATGAATATAATTCTATAATTGAAATAAACATATCTCTCATTTAGTTTTAATTCCATTAATATGACATAGAAATGAAAGTAGCGTTCATGCGTACGTACAGCTTACCGTCTCCATGAACGGTGCATTTCATTTCTTACCTCTAAATGATTATGTAATATTATAAATGCATGTATATACTGGATATATATGATATATAGGGAATATAAATCATGAATATAATTCTTGAGATAATGGATATTTGACTACGTGAACAACTTGTAAATATAAGAAGTTCACTTTTGAGTCAAGTACCAAATATCAACAAAACGACCGTTATTAACTTAAATGATTACATAATGTTCAAACATGGTAATAAGTGATATAAAAGGAATTATGAATTTGAAAAAGGTTATTAATAAAGTAGAAATTAACTCAAGTTTATTATTTAGGACATTAAAGAATGATCGAGTCAAGTCGGACCCGAGGTATGGGACTTCGTCTCAATCTCCTTTCATTGAGGCATATTTTGTTTTATACACAACCTTATTTTATACAGTGTATAAACCCCTTTGAATTTTATGTTTATCCAAAAAGAATATTTTTATACGAAATGTTTTACTAAACGATAAAAGGTAATTTTTTTGTCGTACGTATGCGGCGACAACGTCTTATCCACCACCGTGACCATTATTTGAGTTTCGGCTTCCTCTACAAGATGTACCTTTTTTTTAAATGAAAAATAAATACCATGTTTTACTTTTCTTTTATTTTGGTATTGAAAATGTTTTTCATAATGTTTTTATATCAATGCGTTGTATTGATATCTTGTGATTGAAAGGTGGAAATGTTATGTTTCCTTTATGCATGTTTTATGTGATACAATTATGTTATGGTTCTCAGGCATTATTATGAAGACAGGTGGTTCTGTGATAAACTAAAGGCGGGTGAGCCCGATATAGCTCTCCAATGCATTGGGTAACGCGAAGGAGTTAAACGTTAAGGTTTCTCTGAAGAGATTTAGGGAATATACTGTGATGGGTATTCCAAACGTAACCAAGAGGGTTACTCCCTACGTAAGCATGTTATGAATGCCTCAAGTTACCTTTATGTCTTACGATTTTTATGATTTATTCATGATTTGATGAGGTATGTTAAAGTGCTTATTTTTTATGGGTAAATTATGATTTCATTATTATGTATATATGAACTCATGTTTCCTTTCCATATTTTTATAACCCTTACCGAGATTTTTTATGCTCATCCCAAGTTTTTGAAATGATTTTCACAGGTCAAGGGAAAGGTACATGATGTGATGATAGTGTTAAGGAAGTGTCTAGAAAGAATCCATGTTTTATTTTAAATGTGTTTCCATTGATGGAAAAAATGAATACTATCTTTTATGTAACCACTTTGTTTAAATGTGGAATGTAATGCAAGTTTTATGATCTAATTCTCTAATACTCTAAACCTGAAAAGATCCTCAATGTGTAATCTTGTAATAACTCAAGATTAAGTAAGGTTTAAGGCTGGGGCCTTATAAAAAATATAATTTAATCAATTAAGTGATAAATGAAATGAATCCATAGATAAATTTGATGAAAAAATATCCTAGATAATTATATTAACTGAATTTTTAAACTAAGAAATGATTAATTATTGTCCTTCATGTGTCATACACATGAAAACCTCTAAAATCAGGATCTATCCTCAATAAATGTTAAATTTATTGGTAGAAACTCATATAATTTTTTCTACTAATTATTCTCAAGATACCCCTCGATGAATCTAGGGGATATATAATGTCCATGTCCCACCCATCATAGCATTTCCAAAGAATTCAACATATATCTAATAATCAATTTAATTCGTAAATAAGGCGTCATGTCATCAAATATCCATATTGAGTAAAGGATTCAAATTTATAAATATTTCTTCTAGTAAACATACTAACTCAAAATGTGGAAAAATATACATAAGAAATGACACATGGTTCAAAGAGTAACCATATACATGATAAATAATGTGGATATGTTTTGTAAATTTAATTTCAAATGATCATAGAAAAGTGATCATTTCAAGGGAATGTTTTTAATGCAAAATTTAATTAATATGGTTAATGTTAATACTTTACATAGAATGATTGATCACAAACCAACCATATGGAAAATAATTATGGTATAAATAGATCATATACTAATTAAATTAATAATAAAGGGATGCTTTCATTGATGAATGGAAATACCGTAAAAGTATATCTAAAAACTTATTGAGGAAAATATTCTTTTCATTTTAAAAAACATTTAGAATATCCCATTATTTTAAAATAACTTTTAAAAAAACATTATATAAAAATTTCTTCATTATGTTGAAATGTTATCTCCAATGAAATCATTGAGGGTAATTATGTATATATCATACAAGGAAAAAATGGTATTCCCTTTTCAGTGTAAAAAGGTTCGAAAAGTTCCTAATTCTGAAAGTCACAGGAATATTCTTTTGACAAAAAAATTAAAAAAGAAAACATTAAAATATATTAAATTTAATAAATCATATTGAAAAGTATAAATAAAATATATTATTAATTTTATTTTATAAAAAATGTTTTTATAAGAAAAAAATTTAAATAAGGGAGAAATGTAGTAATATTTCATTATAATATTTTATAAATAATTTTATGTAGAAATGATTGGAAATAGAACTGTTAATTTAAAAATATAATTATTAAATATATGAGAAGAAAATGTAATTATTTATTAAACATTGATCACATAATATATTTTAATGGAAAATCAGGAATAAACAATATTGATTAGAGTGAGATTGTAATATAAACCCTCAAAAGTGTCATAATATTGTTGTGGAATTTAATAAATAAATAGATTATGCGTGTCAAATAAAATTGAACATAAAAAATTGAAAATAATACAATATATAGTAAAATGTCAATATATACATAATCATATAATATTTATGATGGTGAAGAAGAAATAGAACCCAATGAAAAGGAATTGTGTTATGAAATTTCCTCACCACTAGGTAACATTATGTTCAAATACCAATTGATGAAATTGTTAAAATTAAAACTCAAAATGAAATTAATAAGGAATTATTCATGATATTAAATGTTATAGTGGTATTATATACACCATATAAATTAAACTATGTATGTACTATTATAATATGCCTAATGAAATTATATTGAGGGGAAGTCCATTATATTACACTTCATTTTGGTTAAAAACTCTTTATCACTATGTATAGTGGTTTTAAATAAGTTATTAAATTATATCAGAATAATAATATTAATTATTAAATATCATATGATACTTTATAACATCTTACCATCCATTTTTCAATAATATTTCATACTTTTCATTGTTTATGTTGTTAATTGCCTTGTTTTTTAGTATGTTTTGACTTGTTATTTTATTTTATTATTACATCGATAGTTATTTTATCATTTATTGAATTTAAATCATGATTTGAATATAATATATATTCTTTATATATATAATTTTAATAATCCTTGAAATTTGGTGATTGGAAATGACATATAGAGTACATGGAGATGGTAGGTCGTACGTACAAATGAACATTATTTCCATTTTCCCAACATATTGAAAGAAAGAAAAATAAATGATATATATATATATATTATAATTATATTATCATAATTATATTATATATAACACATATTTTAATTAAACCCACCCTTAATAAATTCCATGTAACTTGTGAATGAATCACATCACTTTGCGAGGCAGTAGTATACTGTACACACGAACAGTATTATTGTATTCCCAAAAAATGGAAATTATGAATGTATGTGGATATAATAATTAAAAAAAATATATACATCATAAATATCATAAATATCATATATATATACATATTATTTCTACCATTATTCCAATCCTTTGGTAGATGCTAATAGAAGAACGAACAACATCAGTTCTTGAGGTTGTAGTCCACCGTACACATGAACAATGATTTCATAAACGATTTTATGGAAGTCTATGTGTTTTTTGGTCATAAAAAAGCATAACAAATTTCATTATATTTAATAAATTAATTTTCTATATAATTAGGATATAAAAATAACTAAAGTTGTAGGAGAAGGAAATATAAAAAATCTTTTAGGAAAGAATTGCTTCTTTTTCGAGTATTCACCTTAGGTTTGAACTAATTCATTCCTAAGTGTGATTTATTACCAATATAATTCTTATAGTTTTATGGTATATAAGTTTGGGAGTAATTTGGGAATTCCTTGGATGAACCAAATTGGTTTCAATGGTGTGAAAAATGATGACAGGGCCGACCATTTACTTATTGGCGAGAGGACACACTTGGTATTTTGGAACCAAAGATAGGTGAACCTAAATTTTTATGTACAAAAAGGATAAAATAAATAGAAAAATTAATTAAATGATGTTTTAAGGATGATATATTTACTTCTAATATTTTTGGTAAAAGTGTTGGGTCATTTTTACACCATATATTTATGTTCAACCACTAAGTAAACTGTTTTTTCTCTTAATTAATGTAGTGAATTTTAATTATTTCCACTAATAACTTTGGTAAAAATTAATTTAAAGCTATTATAAATTAAAAATTTTGTTGATTATAAATATAAAATAAATTTTTTCAAAATGAATTCCTATATGTTTTTAAGGTTAATTTATAATTAATCACACATGCGGGACAAGAAAGCGGACAACTAAAGTCAAAATGTTCAGAAGTTTACTAAGTTTTTATATCTAAATGAAATCTAAAAATGATTCCAATAACCTAAATTGGATTATTATATATATAATTTAACTATTTATTTTTCGTATCCAATAATAAATATAATTTTACATTATAAATTTTATAGATGAATAGTCAGTTTTCAATAAAAATTTGTATTTTTCACTATTCATCAAAAAATAAAACTACTCATAAAAATTCCAAAACATCACCCTAAATTAATTTTATATTCCTATTTTAAAAGATAATTTTAATTTTTAAAATATAATTTCTAAAAATATCAATTTTTTTTAAAACCAATTTTCCATTTGAAGGCGGCAAATCTACCTTTATAAAAATTCAGCTTTTTATGCATAAAATTAGATTTGTTCTTATATTATGCTTATAAAATCTGCTGAATGAATGTAAGAAAATTAAATATAGAAGTGGAATATGTGGATGTATTATGATAAAATTTATATGGTAAAAAATAATAGTTTTTCAAAATAAAATATGTCCTTTATATTCAATTGGATTTTTATTTAATTCTAATTAATTATAAATCACTAAATTAAATAGTTTATTTTAATAAGGTATTTAATACTATAATAACCCCCAGTTTAATTTATTAGAGATAATTTTCATATTAAATTTTAATATTATTTTCATTTGTAATAACATGGTCATCCATGTAACACATGCTATCAATGAAATTCATTATTGTGGATAACACATTATAACATAGTATTTTGTTCATTGTAAGATATATCATTGGTTGAATTTATTTAAAAATTTAAATTTATTTTTAAGTATCATGATGTTAAATTCAATTATACACTTGGTGCGGTGTTTCATACAATCTATTGAGTTGATTTTGTTTCCTTTATAATTTTTGGGTGTAAAATTATACCAGCCTTAAATACATTAAATCCTAGAAATTTAAACTTCATATTGCTAGTATAGGTTTTGATAGTTAAAACATTATATTTTGAAAAACCCATATTATTGAAGGGTAAAAAAATTTCATTTAATAAGAGGGAATGGTAAGTACACATGATATATTTAATAACTCATATCAAGGATTATAAGTAGGAGATCATTATTAGAAAGAAGAATATAGACTCTCAGGAAAAGCATAAAATTTATAGGGAGAGACTAAGGTCATTGAACACAATAAAGTGAATGATTAATTGAATTTTTAGGGCCTCAAATCCAAAAATACATGATAATTTAAAGTACCATTTGATTCATTGGGTATTAATGTAATAGGATGGAGTTTTTATTTCAATATAATTTTCCTAATGTTGAATAATTCATTTACCTTCTAAGAAGATAATTTTATATTTCAATTTCATAAACATAATTTCATCATTTGGTTGTGCTTAATAAATTTAAAATTTATCTCTTTACACTATTTAATAAATATCCAAAAATAAACTTTTATTCATATAGTACTAAAATATACATTTAATGGATCATAAGATCCTTCAAAGAGTGAAACAAATTTCTGTGTGTCTCCTAATATTTTCTAAATCCAACACAATTTATACATCAATCTATAAACCTCAAAAGTGACACTACTGGTATATCATCAATATTTATCCATCAACATTTCTACTAAAAACAATTTCATATTAACCCGCAAATCATGTAGCATAGTGGTATGTGTGAATCCCTTATCATCATTTGGTCATGGGTTCAAGCCCCTCAACCTTTCTCAATTTGATGGGTTATCACCTTTCATGCGGAGTGTCATTTTTATAAAATTTATTCCTATAATATTACAAAAATATAATGTAAATCCTTGAAATAAAATTTATCATTAAATATCATTTTTACTTATTAATTCTAGTTAATTAATTTATTTTTTTACAAAGTCTAATAATCTTAATTTATTATTATTTTAATGTCATTAATGATCATGTTGACCCTAAGGATTATAAATACCACAAATCTTGTGTCTATAAAATTAATAGTAAAAACTTCTAATATTTGTTTCCACTAACACATATACAATCTATAAATATTTCAAAATTTCCTCAATCATGGTAGCCCTTCAACACATAAAACCAAAAATAGGCATTTCAGTCATTGAAGTCATTTTTCTTTTTATACTCATTAACCCATTATGGAATTCATAACTCTTAAGTTAAAAAAGGAACATTTTATTCTAAAATTTAACAAAATCCTTAGAAGTTTTATAATTCATAACACAAAAATACCATTGGTAAAATACTACTGGAATTTAATTCTTCAATCACAATAGTTTATCTGTTTTAATTCAAAATAGGTAAATCCTTGGTCTATGTATTGACCTAGGACATCAATTTTAATTATCAATTTTACTCCTTCATAATTATTTGCAATTAAAATATAAATTATCCAAAGCATATACCCATGGATTGTCAAACCAAGTGCATAGAAAGGTCAATTGTCAAGTACCAGGTTACGCTTGATTCAAGACCCGAAGTGGGATTTTTAGAGTTTTAACCCTAATTTCTTTTGTTCCTGAACCACATACACTTTTAGTTCCCTAATAATGATGTATTTCAAAGAAAATTCCAAATAATATATTCCTTGATAAAAAATTATAAAAGGTATTTCAAACTTATTCTCAATATATATTATATGGTTAGGTTTCCTAATCTATAGTTTATAAGGTTACTAATAAACTTCTCCTAAATATAGATCACAAGGATACTAGAATAAATTCTATAATACCAATAATAGAGACCTAGCCCTAGTAGTCTGAAGGTTTTTACTTAATTTGTTTCATTGGTAAAGATACAATATTCAAATCCCAAATTATTTAATAGTTTTTTCATTTAGAAAAACTATATTAAATTCAGGGAACCCATATTACATATGGAAAAAAATAATACAAAACAAATGAAAATAAAATTCATCCTGGAAACTCATTTAAAATTATCTTCTTTATAACTCATGGAAAGGAAATAGTATAATGGTGATATAAAATTCTTATTAAGAGTTATGTATAATAGAAGCTATCATGAATCAATAATCATAATCAACATGGAAGGGTAGATAATTGAATACACATGAAACATAAATATATGGATAAAAAATTAACAACAATGAATGGTAAATAACTGCAACACATTAAATTTAATCAATAATCTAATAAATAATATAGATACATAGATAATGTTAGAGTAATAGTATCATGCATAATATTAATAACTAAATTATCAATGTAAGAAATTCTTAGTTATTCGACGTCTTGTGTCAGAAACATGATAACCTCTCATGTCATGATATATCTTCTAGAAAATATAAAACTATAGGTAAAAATATATTTAATTTGTCCAACATATTTTTTTCATTATACCTATTGATGAATCAAGGGGATATATAGGTTTTGGACCCCACAAGTCATTGTATTTCCAATGTATTCCTCATATATCGAATAATCGATTTAATTCATAAACAATGTTCCATATCATAAAATATTTATATTGAGTAAAATATATGGATTTAACAATATATCCAAAAATAAACATAATTACTCTCAATGTAGAAAATATCACATAAAAAATGACATATAGTTTCAAAAATAATCATATCCATAATGCACAATGTGGAAATTTAGGAAAAATTTAATATATAATGATCACATGAAAGTGAACAATTCAAGGGAATGTTTTTTACAACAAAAAATGTATTATTAAAGTTAACACATATAATTTCCTTAGTTACAATGATCATAAACCATCCATATAAATAATAATGATGTTATAAATAAAATATATACCTGTTTAATTAAGGATAAATTTTTGTTTTCATTGTTGAATAAAAATACTAAAAAAAGATCATTAAATATATTCTTGAGGAATATATTCTTTTAATTTTGAAAAATATTTTAAAATCCCATTTTATTTGAAATTTACTTTTAATAATTTTTTATATAATATATTTATAAAATTGAAATGCAATATTTAAATAAATTATGGTTGGTAATTCTTTTCATGTCATATAATGTAAAAAAGAACATTTATTTTGTATTTTAAAACATTTAAAAAATTCCATTATTCAGAAAGTTACAGGAATATTTATTTGATTTTATTTCTCGAAAAGGTTAAAAAAACATTTAATTAATCATATTTAATTGGTAAAAGAATAATTTTTTTAAAAAATATAGATAACATGGTTTCATAAAAATATAGATTTCCAAACTAAGAGATTAATGAAGATAGATTTTATGAAAATATTTTATCAATATTATTCTGAATAAATTAGTAGAAATGGTAATATTTCTAGAAAAAGAACATTAATAACTATAGGAGAAGAAAATTAAAGTGTTTACTAAAAAATAATAACTTAATATCCTTTATAGAATGATTTATAATTAACAATCTCAATTAGAATGGGATTTTGAAATAAACCCTTAAAAGGATCAAAATAATGAAGTGATAATAAATGAATCCATTATGGATTTGAACTATAAATGAAGATTAAAAAAGATGAAATATATATATTAAAATTTAATTATATATATAACAAAATAATATCAATGATAATGAAGTGTTATATAACACAATTAAAATGAATTGGTTTATAAAATTTATTTACCACATAGTAACATTATGTTCAAATCCCATTAGTTGAAATAATTCAAATTGAAACAAAAAAATGATTAACAAATTATTAATATTATTAAATGTCTTGGTGTCATTATATACATCATATAAAATAAACAATGTCTAAAACATTATAGTATTCCTTAATGAAATGAAATTGAGAAAGAATCCATTACCTTATGATTCCTTTTGGTTAAACTCTCATTAAACTAATGTATAATTTTTTTATCATGTAATTAAATTATAAAAAAACCATAATTGTGTTTATTATATCATATATGTTCTTTTTATGACATATTTTTACATTTTTGATAATAATCTTTCATTATTTTCATTGTTTCGGGTGTTAATTGCCATGTTATTTATTATGTTCTTACTAGTTTTTTTGTGAATCATACTTAGATAATAATTTCTTCCTATAAATAATATATATCATGATTATAATATAATATATATTAATTTTATACTTAATTATATTAGTCCACGAAATTTTGTGAATGGAAATAAAATAAACCATTCATTGAGATGGCAGGTCGTATGTACGTATAAACATTTTTTCACTTTTCTTATTGTATTAATATAAAGAAACATTATTGATACACACATATATATATATATTATCATTAAATAATCATATTTGTGTAATATATATCACATATTATTTTTAAACCATCCTTAATACATTCCATGTAATTTGTGAATAAATCATATCGCTTCGTAAGACTGTAGTCCACCGTACACACGAACGACATTATTGTATTCCCACAAAATGGAAAGCATTTAGGTGTATGTGAAATAATAATTAAAAATTAATAATAAAATTATAAATATCATATTTATCATATATATTCTATAAATCCAATATTATTATATTCTTTTAAAGAAGTTAATCGAATAACGAACAACATCGGTTCGGGTGGCGGTAGTCTGTCGTACACACGAGCGATGATTGTGTATCCCATATGATAGAAGTGGGTGAAGTATTAGGTAGTAATATTTGAATAATAAAATAATATTATATTTTATGTGATAATTATTTTATTTAATCATGATTTAATAATAATTGAAGTGGTGTATAAAAGAAGTAACCAAAAGTTATTGTTGATGAACATTGCCTCTTCTTTAGGTAACTCAATTTGGTTTAAACTAAAATACTGCATTGTATAATTTTTTTACCAAAACATACTCTAAGGATATTTGGAGGGAATTTGGGATGTTATATGGGAATTTATTTTCCAATCCAAGGTGGTTTGAGAGGTGTGATGAAGAGGGTGAATGGAAGGCCTTTTATAAGTGTGTGAGTGAAAAACATGTAATTTTTTCAAGATAGAATTCCACTCATATTTATTACCATTCTTATGGATCCAATAATTAAAAAAATATAATTCATATTTTAGAAATATGAGAATATATTGTTAATTTAAAAATTTTCTAGGTAATTTGAACCATTAAGATTAATGTTTGGCCCCTTAGTAAACTCATTTTTTAATTACAGTGACTAATTTTATCAACATTCACTAAATATATTTATGAAAATTTATTTTTAACTTAATATAAATTATAAATTATGACGACTAAAGACAATTAATCAATTTTTCTAAATTCATATCACATATGTGGCATAAATTTATTAAAATTTAATCTCACATATGTGATGAGAAAATGAGTTTTTCAAGTGATAATGTTCAAAAGTTTTCTATGTTTTTATATCCAATTTCAATATAAAATGGATCCAATTGACCTAAATTTTTATTAATCAATAAATAATAAATATTTTTTTTACTTTGAAAATAATAAAAAATAAAATTTAACAATAAAATCCTTTTAGATGAAATGCCATTTTTCAATTATTTTTTCACTACTTTTTAAAAAATGAAACTTATAAGAAAAATAAGAAAAAATATTCCCTAAAATAAATTTGAAATTAATATTTCTAATATAAATTATATATATTTTTCAAATAAAATTTATAAATGTGTCAAAATTTAGTTTTCAAATAACTGTTCAAATGAAATCCACCATAATTTCCATTAGTAAAATGAAGCTTTTTATATGTAAAATTGGGTTTGTTCTTATCTTACTCCTATAAAATAAAAGTCGTGATTTTAAAAATTCTTTATATAATATATAATATATAAATTTTATTATTATCATTCAAAAATGTCAATTAATTAAATTTATTATGACAAAAAGCCTTTGGTGCATAATAATTTCATTTTAAAAAACATTTCCTTTATATTCAATAAGATTTAAAATTATATACTAATTAATTTTTAAACATTGAATTAATCCATACATTCACTTTAGTTAGTTAATACTACTCATAACTGATAATTTAATGTCTAGTATAAAATTGACAATTGAAATAATATTATTAATCGTACTTGGTAAATATCAGTCTTTCCTGTAACTCAAGCAATAAAAGAAAGTTACAATAGCATGTATCTTACAGAAACTAAATGTCAAGAGAATTGAAAGATATATCATAGATTAAATTTATTTAAAATATTTAAAATATTTATTTATTATGTTGCTATATTCACTTCTACAGATGTTGTTGTGTTTCAACAACACAATTGAATAAAATTCTAATCGTTCATTATTTCGGGCTTTTACTTGAGAGATTCTACATTTTGGTTAAGTTTAAATGATATTGAATTTTAATATTTCCATTTTAGTTCTTAAAATATTTGTATTTACAACAAGTTTCATTAGAGGAAGCCTGGAAGCTGAACTAAGATGGTATTAAGAGGACAAAATCAATCCCAATTATTATTCAATTATGGCTAGAATTTGAACTAAGTAGTTTGTTAAAGTTAAGGATTGGTGAAAAAAAAATATATATGGTCGTATAATCCATGTTTATTAAAAAACATATTAACCATATATGTTCATGTTTACAGTTTTGTAATTCATAAAACAACAAAATCTAACTATTAGTAAAACTTTATATCCAATGGTATTGGAAGGATGGATCAATGCACTAGATAAGATATTTAAAGGCATGAGATGTTCCAAAAATCAAAAGGAAAACCTTACAATTTACCATTTTAAGGTGAAGTTGATTTATGAATTTCATTGTTTAAAAATACTAGAGAGATTTATGTATTTAACTCCATATAATGGATTACATTTAATAATACTTCCATAGATAAATATTTTCTTAAGGATCCTCAAGTTAGAATAGAGAAATAATTTTTTATGTTTATGAAATTGGAGAAGAATTCAGAAGCCACATAAGATGAAAATTTTATATTGTTGTCCAAGTATGAACTGAATTTCATATGGAAACATAATTGGTAAATTAATATATTTGACACATCATAGAAACCAATATTATGAATATAATTTTACTCAATAGAATTTAAATGTTATAAGATATTTGTTCACCATGATTTTAAATATGAGATGGATTTTGTTGACACATATTCACCCCATGGTGACAAGAGTTATAATAAGTAATGGTGGGATGATATGGATAATAATTACACTAATAAATTTAGAGGTATTCCCAAAAAATGATCCGACTGATGGCAAACCCTTTTTGGAAATTATTTCTTATACCTTGAATGTTTTACTGATGAAGTATGATTGGTCATATGGATCATGACTAAAAATAAAAAAAGTCTTGATCAATTCAAGAATAAGGTAATTATAGTAACCCAATGGTGAGATGTTATAAGTAAAAAAATTTATATAATTGTTGCAGTGTTGGTTCAATGATATTTACTTAATGTGTAAATCATCATGAATTAATGAACAAAGCTATAAAAAAAATATTTTTTATCACCATAGTTGATTTTGAGCCTTATAATGATGTTGTCATAATTATTTTAATTATTTATTGAAATATTTTAAATTATATATTTTACTCTAAATCTTATTATTACTTCATTTTTTAATTACCTGACATAAAATGTGAACATCATTTCATGAAAAAAATTACAAATTTTAGTGAACACTTATGGTGGATTTATTCAAGCAATAAATATTTATAAGAATATTCTTATCATTGTCATTGGGATAGTTTTCCTACAAATCATGTGGAACTGATCATTGTAGAATTTGATGCTACAATAGTTATGTAAGGTATTTCTGTTTAACATTCCATGAATGGTTGAAATAAAAATATAATTAAATTTAATGATTTTATAGATTAGATGACATATGAAAAATACAAGAATTTTTTAAAGGTGTCTATGAAAGTCTCCATGTTCATATTGTTTAAATGAAATAAATTTTCCAAATTAATAATGTTCCATTAGTGAATGAATATATGGATTTATTTCATAATTACTTTCCTAGTGTTATTTCTTATTATTTGGTTTCATTAATTGTTGAATTATTTACTGATGATAAGGAAATTTGAATAATCCCTTATCGAATGTCTCTAGTATAACATTTTAAATTGTAAAAGATGTTGTGGGAATTAATTTATAAGATTCATTCATCCTATAAATACATAAGGGGATAATTTATTTAATTTTTTAAAAATAAATATGGTTTAATGAGGATATTTAATTATTATACATCCTCAAATAAAATCATTTTTATGATATGTACCACATAGTTCAAAATGATGATTTGTTTGATCAAATTCATAGAGCGTAATATGTTTTGAATAGAAATCCCAAGATTGGATAAAATAACTTAAATTTGAAGGAATAATTCATTCCAAATGTGAATTTAAAAATTTGATATGGTTTTTCTCAAACCATCCCATGTTAACATTATATTTCCAAAGAGCTATCCTGCCACATAGCTCGAAGCTTATTCCTGATTTACATGGGCTACCAAAAACCATTGTGAATAACCTACTGGAAATTAGAAAAAAATCATTAGTAAACAAGAATGGCCCTTCCATTAAATGGTTTAAACAAACAAATATTATTATATTGACTACTATAAAATAATAATATACCATAAATAATGAAATACATCAGATTAAAAACATTCCACACTTAATAATATACATGGTGTCTCAAATCAAACCTAAACTAAAAATGTGGATAAGAATCAAAAAAATGACCAAGTACAACCCAATATGAAAAAAATATTAAAAATATCTACAAGAAAACATCCATATGACACCATGTCTGCGCTATAGAAATTGAGATATTATAAATGAAGAATATCCAACCTAGAACATGGTTCCCATTCCATTACATGTGTTAAGAAAAACTAAATCTATATGCATCCAAATAGGTCCCATCAAGGGTGTGAGGGATAAATCCTAGTTGGACACCAATATGATTATATTTATTTATTTTACACATGTAAAACAATAAAATGTTTCTATAATAATTAAATATTTAAAAAACCTGGAAAAATCAATTTCATGTAATCCATTAAAACCCCTTTGGTTTCCCTTTTTAAATAAAAAAATTTATTTTCAATCAAGTTTTAAAACATGGATAAAATAGATACACAAAGACACAAGGAAAAACAAACACATTCATAACCAAAGGAATAATAATAGTAGGGATAACATCAACATCATATAACCATATAAATGGAAAATCATCTAAAGGGAATAGTATATATCATCACATAAAAAGGAACTGATCAAATTAGTAAAGCATATAAACCAATCCATAATGAGTAATTTGAACCCAATGGGAACTAATAATCATTACTATCATGAGTTAATAAATATTTTTTATAGCTAGGTAATTATTGTAAGAACTCACAGTCTTCCATGGGCCCAACCTAAAGAGCTTACATAATCTCTCAACTAACAACATGGAATCTTGAATGATTTTCATACCCAACAACTTTGTCCATAAATTTTAATCAAATGTATTCATACATTTTATACCCTCCAAAGTCTCACATAGAACCTTTAAAAATACTATCCCTCACACCCTAGTTGACCCACATTCTACCCCATTCCTACACATCATAATAATTTTTTCACTTCAATCAAGCTTTAACACACACCACCTCGTAAACCAAACATTCGAATTCAAAATAACATCATTTAGAAAGAAAAATATTTTATAAAACCATTTGATAAATCTATTTAAAACCAAAATACCCATTTGATTCTTTTTATCAAACACTTTGTGGGCATACAATCCACACCCAATTGAAAAACCACACTTTAAACACATGTTTATCAAACGATTCTATGAAATAAATTAAAAAAGGGATATTCACCCAGAAAAATCATTTTCATGGGAATTTAAAAAATTCAAACCAATTTATATAAAAAAATTGATTGTATTTAATGGAAAAAACCTTAAATTGAGATACTTTCCTGGAATTCGGTCCAAATATTGTCTTTGTTGATGAAGACCACCAAGAAGAGGTAAAACCAAACATCACAAAACTAACTCAAAGAAAATGAAACCAAAAAACCTTCTTAAAAACAATAAACTCTTCCACCACCCCTAGTGTTCCAAAAATCCATAAAAATAGAGCTATAAGGCTTGATAAGGGGAAATTAGGATAGAATCAGGTAGAAATTGACTTTCTTGAAGCTAAGATATTAAAATTTCAAAATGAGATCCAACATAAAAGGAGTGGAGAGCTCAATTACCACAAGAGGAGGGATTCTTGTATTGGGGGAGGAAAAATATCCCCTAAATATAAAAACACAGAAAAGGGTAATTTCACTATCTTTAATGATCTAGATAGGGTCCCAATGGTTTGGGCACAAAGTTAAGAAAACATTGCACCAAGCATATTGTTTTCAATCACTACACAAAAACTCCAAATTATTTACTATAGGGTGTTTCAAGGTATGAAAAACTATGGTCAAACCATGTATAACCACACTATTGAAAACTATAATACCCCTCACACAGTTTTCCCACAGTTTAGAAAAATAGTGCACTATTGATGTTCTATAGTCTATCACCCCAAAATCGTTGAATATTGACCCTTGGTACCCTAGAACTATAGGTTGACACCCAATTATAAATAAAACTCAATATAAGATGTATTATTGACTATGATGGTGTCACAAACTCTCCACCATGCATCTTTATATCCCCATAAAGTCCTCAAAATTCGTTAGAATAAAAAAGTTGACTCTAATTGTCTTCCACTCGACCTTCCAACTCCAATGTCTCATGGTTATCACCAATATACTGCTAGAGATCGCATTCCAATGGAATCACCATCCAAGAGAGAACTTTGTTTATAAAATCCATGATATGAACAAGATACTCTAGGATAGAGGCATTAGGATATAACTCCAATTATTCCCACTCTAACAGAGGAAATGGTTCATTTTTCTATCTCTAATATAAGATACATAAAAGACATCAAAAATCAATGTATTTTGTGGCAGAAGACCCAACTAATATGATACCTTCTAAATATGCTCCAAACAATAGAATTTCCCAACATAATATGACACAAACATCACCTACATTCCCATGTGATGGCGGCCCAACTGCATTAATACCTGAAGAAATAAATGATCACCAACCTAAAACTCAAACATATGATGATAAGGGACAATTTATGACTTCGGGAGAATATATACTATTTTTTTCCATTTTTGAATCAATTGTACTATCTTAATTGCTTCTCGGATGAGATTTCTTCCTATCAAATAACTCTCACCACCTCAACCAAGTATGATAGGGATTGGCATGGACACCCTTAAAATTCCCCAAATGGGGAAATTATAATTTTGGCATGATAGATAGTATTATATTAAAAATATTAAATGGAATTTTCCTTTTCGATGAGCTATCAAAATCAATCACACATGCCAACAACATATCCTCAAGAGGCTAGATGGCCCCCTAAAACAATCAATCCATATTTAGGTGATATGACGTGCTCAACCTCAACTAGGTTCCCAAATCCTCCAAAATTCCATTCTGAAAGTGAGTTGTAAAATAATCATCTTGTTTAGACACTATCATTTTTGGAACACCATATATCCAATCAACATCTTGAACATAGTGGAATATGAGGTCCACTAACTTCCCTGGAACCCTAATGGGTAGAAAATTGGATAATTTTTTCAGAAAATCGACAATCACCCATAGGTCATCTTCCCCACTTGGTTTATGAGGTTGTCCAATAAAGAAATCCATAGAGATATAATCCCACTTCCACATTGGCCTAGGGAGTGGCTACAATAAACCTATTGGTCTTTGATTCTCAACATTGATCCCCTAGTTAGTCAAACATAGGAAACAAAGTATGCCATAGCACATATAATCCCATGCCACCAATACCATCCACTTAATGTATAAAACATGTTTTTCACCTCAAGGTAAACTTAATAGCATGAATTATGCTCCTCATATATCACATACTTCCTCAAAATCAAAGGAAATTATATCCTCTTGGATAAAATAAGAGATCCATCAGAAGACATAGACTAATTTCTCAATATATCACCACTATTTAAAGCACTTATAATATTTTTTCACTTAGGATTAGACACCTTCTCAGCCCTATCCACTCAATAAGAGATGGAGTAACCTATACACTAGAAAAATTATCATTCACGTATCCTCCTACATGTCCAATATGACATCATTAAACAAGTTGATCAAACACCACTCATCTACTGATTCCTAAACTACCTTCAATTGATGATTCCTACTCATTGTGTTGGTTACCCCATTTTCCTTAATGAGCATATATGAAATCTCGATATAAAATTTCTAAAGGTGCTCAACCTAGTTTCTATATCTGAGCTTCATGTCCCTCTGAGTGAAAATTTACTTCATGACCTCATGATCTGAATACACAATGAATTTCCCCCCAAAGAGTTAGTTTATCAAAATCTTCATAGAATGACAATTGTTTTCATTTCTATTTCATGGGTGAGATAATTTAAATCTTGTGGGTATAACATTAATTATCTATAGGCAACTAAATGATAATATAACATTATTACCCACCCCAATCCCACATCAGAAGAATCACAATACACTATAAAATCTCTCCTAGGACTGAGTAGATTATATATTTTGGAGTATTTCAAAAATTTATGAAATAAAACCAAGTCACTCTCATACTTCTCATACTACTAACACTTCACCCCTTTCATATACAACTACTTATAGAGAGAAGATGGATTAAAAAATTATAATAAAAACAACTATAATAGCCGACCAATCCAAAAATTCTTTGGTTCTCAAACAGATTCATGGGATGCTCCCAAGACATTGAGAATCAAACCTTCTCTATATCCACTACAACTCCTTCTTCCGTAATCATGTTACCTAGTAATAGCACAATAAAAATACAAAACTAGAACATAGGAAACATGGAATACAGATGATTATCTCTCAATAGAACCAAAAGATCCTATATATTATCAATACGATCCTCCTCCATCTTGGAATACATCAATATTCCATCTAAAAACATGGCGTTGAATGATCCCAAAATGGTGATTGTTCTAGTTCATTATCACTATAATAGTAGTTTGAGTATTAGTAAATTGAAATGGAATTAAAAAATACTCAACATATCTATACCGATGTTAGAAAGTGGTATTTTTAACATCCTATACCTAGAATATGAACTGGTGGTACCATGATCTCTGGACAATTTTTTGAAAACATATGGGCCCTGTTGATATGTTCAAATATATAATAAATTCTAGGAAAAGGGTGTTTATTCTTAACATCAACCTATTTAAGCTAATGATATTCTATGTAATGTTAGAGGAAACTATATTCATTCTTTTAAAATAGAATTGGATAATCCCACAGTGAAATTCTGGGGTGAATAAAACCCTTTCCCTTAGGATTTTCTAGATGAACTTTCTACTCCTTTATCCCTTATAGAGTCATTTTGTATGATTTAAAAGAATTAGGGACTCTATAAAGAAGAATATAGATCGTAAAATCGATATACCACTAATACAGAAGTCATGATAAATCTACTATAAACATTTCTAGGTACCTATCCTAGACCACTAGAAGTTCACTCAGAATACGCTTCCCAACAGCCATAATGAACAACCTGGACATCATGCAAAAGATAAAAACCGAATCTAAAGCAACTGGACTTAACCTCCTTATACAGAGATCTAAGTCACCTTTCAATATGTTTGTACTCCTGTCAATTACAAGACATTGAACACAATATTGATATCAATAAGTTATTTATTTAATTCTAATCAACCAATATATGCTAATGTTATTGTTGAACACGTCTAGTTCCAAAAAAAGAGCTTCCAAATGTCTTCTACACTAGCTAAAACAAGAAGGAACTCATGTAACATAAAAATATAATCCATTTTTTACCTAAGAGGGTTATAAATTAAATGAAATATGGCATTAAATCTACCCACATACCCAAAATATAAATCAAATTATGATTAATTGAGTGATGAGATTAAACTAATTCAAATAAAAATGAATTTATAGTATAACAATAAACATTTTACCTCTAATGGTGGCTAGCAAAGAATATGAGTCTTATGGTATGAACTCTTCTCCATTTATTCACCTAGGCTTAGACCCTCTTTGTGTCTTCCTTCCCTACTGAAAACCCTTCTTATCATGATGATGAGATCCAACACCCCCAGAACCTATAACTACACATGATATTACTTTGAGAAAACATAGTCTACAACACTCCCACAAGAATCCATCTAACATAATAGTGGTATATATCATTTATTTCCACACCCATTGTATTTCATTATAGTTTATGGGTATTTCATTCTAGTGTTTCATTCTTCTCACACTGATAATAGATTATTGGTCTATGCCACGTAATACCCATTGATATTGATCCTAAATACTGATTTATACTCTTTACACTCCCTCTCTAGGACATGTTCAATATCCAATTATATGATAATTAATACCTCTTGCTAAAAAAAAATAAAGGAACACCACTATGACCTATTTTGATGTTCAAATATTCATCTTGCATCATTTCCATTCATATGACTGTTGAATAAGTCTATTGAAATTAAATAATGAGTGTAGATATGATATCATGCTTTAATATCATCTCCAACTGCCAAGCCTTGAGACAATCATTCATAAATATAGCAAAATATAAATCAACTAACATAGTTAATCTCCCATCATAATCTATCACCGAATGGTCACCCCACTCTAGCTTCCAAAACATTCAGGATTCTTCTTCTCTAAAGTTCTATGTGTACAATAACTAATTAAATGAAAAATAAAAAGGGGTTAATGTGATACCCTTAAGCTTAACTAAAAGAACCATTGACTCCCTCTACTTTAAAATTGATCTTTTTTTAACGTACTTGTAAAAATCCCACTTTAGAGGTCCAAGGGGAACTCAAAAACACGATTATAAATTTGATGTGGTATAAAAATGCTTCAGGGTCATTGGGTCCCTTCTCTACACAGAACACTAATGGATTTTCCTTAGAAACTCCTAATCATGATCCATAGTTCCATTCTTCTAAAGAACACCCACTTTACCTAGGGGTTAGATTGTATGAATCACTAAATCCACAACATATAGATCATTAGTATAGATATCAAATAGTGTACTCTCTATTATACCCTCTCTATGCCTTGATAAGGTCTTTCTATTTGTAATTTTCTAGAATAAATATATATTAAGATTAATCAATCATAATTAAACATCAAATCATAAAAAGAGTTCCAAAATTAATCCCCCCATCATGGGAATCATACAAAAATTAATATTTGAAGTAAAAAAATATCTTATAATTAGCCCATAATTGGAATCAAAACACAACCACAATCCAAAAACACCCTTATAAACTCAAAAATATATTAGAAGAAAATCTGGCCATGAACTCCCATATTCCTACCTCTCATGTCATGAGAGTCTTATTACTAAAATACAATTTAATCACAAGTAACAATTCTCTACTACCATCTTGAAATGATCCAACCAAGGTGATCCTAACTCGTCACTGGAGTTGGTATGCCACATGTTCCGAATCATGTTTCTAGTTAACACAGGAAAGTGATAAGCACCATGAATATCCAACTAGCACTTGGGAATGGATTCTATATAGTTAAATGAACATAACCCATACATGAAAATGAATTTCTTTTCCAATATCATCAGACTCAATTGTATATAATTATAAGATACCACAAACAATGACATACATCATTGTAAAAGCATCCCAAAAATATGTATATACATGGTATCTAAAATAATAACTAAACTCAAAAGAGGGTAGAAATATAAATAAGGCCAAAGTATAACTCAATAGGTAAAAACATCAAAATAAACTACTGTCACACCCTGACCTGATGCTTTATTTTATTTTAATCATTTTCAGTCTCACTTTCAAGATGCGGTTTAAACTGGTTTTGTTTTGAATTAAATTGGGACCTTATACGAGTTCATGACTGTATTCACGACCATGTGTAGTGACCAACATTAATAAGAGAATGTTTTATAATTATTTTAATTTTTACACGAGCGCATGATTGGGAGAACGAGCATGCACGGGACCATGCTCGGTGTCCAAACTCATTTAATAATGATATTATTAATTTGGTTGGTTTTATTATTTTGGTTTTATTATTAGTAATATTATTACCTTAGTTAATTTTTAAATTAGGTTATTATTTTTATTAAATCATTAAAATTATTATTAAATTATTAAATGATTATCACTTTTATTAATTTTTTTAGAATGGCTTAAGTCCCCGTTTTTTGTTTTATTTTATTTTTATTGTCTTTTTATATTATTTCTATTCTCTTTATACATTTTTTTCATTGCCTCTATTTTTTTCCTTTCCTTCTCTCCCTATCTCTTATGCTCCCCGGTTCCCCATACAGACCCCCTATCCCCTCCTAACCCTACCCGCGATGCAAAAACCCCAAGCCTTTCTCTCCTTCTCTGGCGAACCAGTCAGCGCACACCTCCCTCACACCGTCTATGTCTCGGCTGAACCACCTGGTGATGACCTCCTCTGGTGAACCGTACCACCACGGCCTATCGACTCACTCCCCCTTCACCCCGGCTGGCCTCCTCTGGCACACCAAACCAGAACATGCAACCCTCCCATCCTGTTTGAGACCGCCACACGACTCCCTTTGATGACCAGACCTCCTCGTCAGCGTTCTGACCACCTATAGTGCACGTGCCTCCCCCTGTATCTACTTCCCACCTTGCATAGTGTATTTATCGGGGTTTTGGTTTTTTCATTTGGTTTTTTTTTGTGGTGTAATTGATCTGATTGATTGATTTTAGGGTTTAGTTGAATTGTTTGAGGTGCAATTGAAGTGTATGGATTTTTTCACACCAATATCGTGAAAGTTTTATACATTACAGGTAGATGGTTCCATGTCCAATTATTATTTGAATATTTAATTGGCATGTTTAATTAGTTTAGATTGTAATTTAATAAATCTGTATGGTGCGAATTTGATTTTTATTGAATTTTGATATGTTTTAAAATTTTCTAGTATCGTGTCATCATAATATATATGCATTAAGCTGAAATCTCTTCTTTGGTAAATTATTAGTGATTTTATTTATATTCTTCTATTAGTATAATAATTAGTTTTTTTTGTGAAATTAATTTTTACTTGAGTTTTAATATGTTTTAATGCGTTTATTGGTGTGTTTAGATTATAAGAGTATGTTTTTAATGTGAAAACCCATGTTGAATTGTTTACGAGCATTTTATAAATTGTGCAGTTACATAGTTTGGATGTGAAAAGGGTGAAATTGGTATTTTGGTGTATCATATGTATGCATTTTGTCTAAAATGAGTCTTCAAGTGGAATTTTGGTGTTTAAAGACATGTGACATGTGTTGAAGTTGATTAATAAATTATTTTAATGTTTTGTTTGACCATGAAAGTGATCTCTTTGAAAAAACATTGGTTTTAATTGGTTGTGTAAGTATTGAAGATTTAGTTTTAAAATATTTTTAGTGTACATAATATATTTAAATGGTTTTAGTGTGTGTAATTAATTTTGACACTCTTTTGATAATGTTTTATAAAATTTTTAAATTGTTCATTAAATTATGTCAATGGAATGGAAACATGATAAGAGAATTTTTTAGTGTGCGTATTATTTCCAAATGGACTTTCTAAGAGAAAGTAGTGGTTTTTTGGCACATGTAGTGTCTTGTTTTCTTTGGGTGTGTAAACATGACATGTGACATGAACTCGGAACACATTTGAGAACAAAGAGGGTTGCCCGGGTAGCAAGGGGGGTGGACTGGACTAGAGGGATAGTGATCTAGGGGTGGATTTAACCATGTTTCACTTAGTAGGATTGATGAATGCAACCCTAATTAAACAAATGAATGACCGAGGGTTGTGGTTTATAAGACACATTTTCTATGGGTCATGGTTTCTAATCCGCATTCCACCGAGACATGAAGATCTAGGGACCCAAACTATATAATACCCCGGAGGCCTATCCCATATTTGGTGCTCCTTGGTTCTTTTATTCTTATTAGTTTGAAAATTTAGTTATTTTAAAAAAGTATGTGTGTGTGTTTTAATTTAAGTTGTTCCATTTGAAAATGTTTTCTTTAATCATGTTTTATTTAAAACTATTAAAGAATTTAATTCTTTTCTTTAATTAAAACTACAAATGTATTTGTCATTTAATAATTATACGTGGAACCGTACCTTGGTGGCATCATACTGGGATGTTGGATCACACCCAACATACACCTTTGGGTGTATGTAGATCATGTTTCTTTTGTATTCCAGATTGATGCATCGAGCATAGCATGGGTGATTCGGGTTGTCAGTGGCATCCTCGTGCTGGTCTGGTGAACATGACATGAGGTTATTTTACATTATTTTACTTGAAGTTTTGATTTACTGTTTGTAGTTTTTCCATTATTTTTGTTCCCATTGGCCTTTTGGTTCATGTTGTAAAAATTAATTTTAACCCTAGTAGGGACAGTTTTTTTTGTTTCATTTTAGTTTTGGATTTATTCATATTTTTTTATGTTTGTTTATCCAGGTCAATCGTTCCCATGTTTTATTTTGATACTAAGGAACTTGTGTGAAACCATGGGGATTGGGAATGCCCCTTAGGCCTTGCCACAAACTAGGTTAGATGGAAACCTGATATGGTTCGTGAAAAAATGGTGTTAGAGGTAGGTTTTTGTTCTTGTTATTTGGGGTGTTAGCTAGATCAAAGATAGAATTGTTGGTACTCGAGAAGTAGGTGTGGAAAGAGTGTCGTGAACACTTTATCGTTCCAATCCTTGATTATTTAAGGGTAGTATGGGATTTAAGTTTTGGGATTTGGTCTATGTGGATGGGTGATGATAGTAGGAGTAAATTGAAACTTTACACGGTCTCACATGGAGTAGCGACCCATGCGATACATGATAGTACCATTTGACATTCTTAATGGTTGGTGTTTTTCAAGGGCATGGTCTACTAAACTATCTAGCCATGTTAGGCATGGGAACTAGTTCTCTGTCCAGGTGCTTTAGTGATTAGGATTTCTTGCTTCATTTTTAGGATTGGTGGGATAGTGTTTTCCTTTAAAAAAGGATGAAGAATAGTTGTTGCTATTATTTTATTTTTGTGTGTGTTGGGAATGATTTTTGTAGTGTGTTTCACATGGACCTTGTTTTTTGAATTTTTCATTTGATTTGATGAAATTGAATTTCTAAAATAATATCTTGGGTCATTTGAAATTGGATTGAGTTATTTTGGAAATGGGATTCATTTTGAAAATTTGTCTTGAATTTTTTAAATGGTTTTGAAAATGGTATTTTTGGAATATTGGGAATGTTTTTTAGATAGCAGAAATGGCTTATTTCATCAAGTGGAATTCCTATGGGTGCTCACATGTGCTTGTGGAAGTGATTAATAGATAGTTGGTGGATCATGTGGATGAGTTCTTGAGGGGCACAAAGATGCATATTTGTGAGGCATCATGGAATATTAGTGGTGAGTGATTTATTTTTTAGTATGATTCTTGTTCCTTAAAAAGGGGGGTTTTATCTAAAATGGATTTTTGTTCTTAAATGTTTTTCGAATTGGAATTTTTTTTTGATTTCAAAGTGAAAGCGATGGGTTCATAAGAGTTGTTGTGATTTTTTGTACTGTGCTTTATTTTTCAATGGGTGTTTTTCGTTGAAAAAAATAATGGATGTTTTAAATTAGAATTTCTAGAATTGTGCCTGAGGTGTGGATGTTTGTTTTGTGATGTATTTGGATTTTTTGAAGGCTGTCTTGTGTTTCTTGTTTGGGAAATTCCCTTAGAAACGTCCCATTGGTTTCCAGTAGGTCTCCCAATTCTTGTCACAACCCAGACTCCCAATGGAGTGGTGGAGTTGGGTTCTGCTCAGTCATACTAGGCTCTAGGGACTTGTTTAAGTCCATATAAAGCATTGGTGAGTTTTTGAAAATGATCACGATGTTTTGTGTCTTTAAAACTATGAGGTTTTTTCACTATAAAACTCATCTTGAACATATCAATTGCGGAAATCACACTTCACGCCCATTTGAAAATGACTGAAATTGAAAAATGATTCAAAGGATAGTAGAATATGAATAGATTTAAGTCTATCTATTGTATCGTAGGTTTCATCATAGTCTATTCCTTCTTATTGTTTATAGCCTTCAACAACTAATATTGATTTATTTCATACAATGATTTCATTTTCATCACATTTATTTCGGAATACCCACTTTACTCCAAATATAGAAGTTTCTTTAGGTCTTTCAACCAATTTTTAGACTGTTTTCCTTCAAAATGCATTTATTTCATCGTATATTTCATTAATCCAATCATACTTAGCCAAAGAATTATTAGTACATTTAGTTTCTTATTAGGAAAAACATTCTACATACTCTAATTCATTCCTTAGAGAACTTCTAGTCCATACCAGTTGATTTACATCACTAATGATACATTCACTGGGATGATTCTTAAGAGACAACTAATTTGGGTATTGTAAAATCAGTTCATCAACATAAGGTAAAAATAATCTGGGTTAAATACAATAGGAATATTTTCATGATCATTTTCCAGATTAGAAGAATCTTACATCAAATATTGATAATCAATTTTGGAGAACACACCCAAAGATGTAGGTTGGGGTTGTTTAAAAGCAAAACGATTAGTTTAATCAAATATTACATGTATTGTTTATCAACAGTAAATGAATTTTTGTTAATTACTCTATTGGTTTTAGAATTAGTGTAATAGCCTAAGAAAATTCCTTCATACGATTTGGGTGAGAATTTATGCAAGTTATCTTTAGTATTCAAGATGAATAAATTACATCCAAATACTATGAAGTAAGAAACAAGAGGTTTTAAACCATTCAATAACTCATAAGGTGTTTTATTTAGAAAATGTCTAATTAAAACTTGATTTATAGAATTGAAAATAGTACTAACAGTTTTAGTCCATAATTTTTTAGTAATAGAGTATACACTCAACATGGTTTTTTCATCTCTTGAATAATGTAGTTTCTTCTTTCAAAAATAAAATTTTTTAGGAGTTCTTGTAGATGATAAGTTATGATTAATTCCTTTATTACTACAGAAGGTTTCAAAATCTAAAATTTTTTAAATTCTCTCCCATGATCACTATGAATAGTTATCAGTGGAAGTTTTTTCTCATATATAACTTTTGGCTGAAAAGGATTTAAAATATGAAATGGCTTCATATTTATTTGATAAAAAATAAACCCCTATAAATCTATTATAATCATCCAATAAAACAAATACATATTATTTACCTCTAATAATTCCAATTTGTGTTGGACTAAAATGATCCATATGTAGTAACTGTAATGCATTAGATTTTTATACTCAACTAATTGATTTAAATCTTGACTTATGTTACATTCCATATTGATTAGGATCATATAATTTTGAAGAATCAAATCTATGATACAGTAAATCCTTAACAAGTCTTTTCATTGAGATTTTACATATGTTCCTAATGTTATAATGTCCTAGTATTATTTTCTGTAACCAATATTGATCTTCCATTGCACTTTGGAAACGTATGTATTGGATCATAAGGGGTTCTAGGTTATGTGTATAAACATTCTCATGCCTATGAGTAGTAATAATATACTCTTCCCTGTAATTGTGTACTAGGCATTTATCATTCCTAAAATTCACAAGATCACCTAGATCACATAATTGTCTTATTCTTATAAATGTGTTCTTAATACTTTTAAAAAACATTTGAAATTTAAGTTTTTCCATGAATAACAATATTACCAATAAAACCAATTTGTCATTGATCATTGTCTCCAAAAGTTATTTTTCCACTTTTCTTCTTAATAATATTTTCAAAGTAGTTTTTGTTACCAATCATGTTCTAGGAACATCCCCTATATATGTATCATGCTTTTTTGTTGGCACATCCATGGTTTTCCTAAAAATTAAACAATTATACTTTAAAAAATCCAAACATTCTTTCATTTGGAAATGATAGAAAATTAAATCTTAGGTATCCACATTTGATTAGAAAAATGGGAATTATTAAAACATAAGGATTGAGTTTTATTCAAATACTACCTTTTCTCCCAATGAACACCACATTGAAACTTCATGAAAAAAGAATCACTCTAGGGTACAAAATAGTTGTGACTAAAAATATGTTTTGAAAGAGAATAAGACAATTCAGAAATATTCTTTAGAGGATGATTTTGTGAATACATTTTATCAAATTCATTCCTCCCAGAAGTAAAATTTTGGAAAAGATTCAGAAAGGAAAATATTTCATATTTTAGTCTAATGACTAAATTCATATCCTTACAATAATTAGTTTTGGAATATGAGTTTTTTAATTAAACATTTTTCATGGAAACATATTTTTCATGATCCTTAGAATGTTTATCCTTTTTATCATTTACATCATCATGTTTTTCGGAAAAATTTCCAAAATATAGGTTTTTATGATCAAGATATATTAAAAGATCTGATACTTCTTTTGTCAAAATAATGTTTCTATACTTTTCGTTTTCATGTTTCTTATTGATGTTACTATTTTCATTCTCATGTAACATGGAAAACCTAGACACTTCTCCAAAAGAAGGTAAATAATTATATTCATCTAAGGAAAATTATTCATCCCAATATTGATATTACTTTTCATTTTGGAAAATAAGATTTCAAACAGATATTGGTTAAAGATTATGCAATGTGTACCTTAGCCCTGAGACATTGATTTTCTATTGGAATTCTGGATATAAGACCAATATTATTCGGTATAGAGGATTCTATATCTGATTATTCATTAGAAGAGTCTCCACCACTGTCACTCCAAGTGTCATTAGCTTTCAGTACATTATTAGACATAGACTTGTAGTACTTATTCTTATTCCTTTTGAAATACCTATCCATTATTTCATTCATTTTGATCATTGGAAAGTCTAGTTTGATATAACTTTCCCTCATGCATTCATAACAAGTCAATTCTGAATCTCTCTTATCCTCTCTATCTTTCTTCTTTTATCTATATTGGAAATATTTATTTTCAACAATCTTGTTTATTCTTCGACCAATACTAGCATGTTCATTCTCAAAATTATCACTATCACTTGATTCAGATATAACAACAGCTTTAATATATTTTCATCTAGTAACTATTTCATGAGGCTTTTCTTCTATATGATTCTTTGTAGTAGTGAAAGCAACACTTCCATTTAATTTTTTTCTTATTAATCTCTGCATATCTCTTCATTCTAGTTAGATGTGGTAGAAGAGTCAGGATTAACACAATAAGGGAAATGTTTGAAACATTCCTATAATAATCAACAAATGTTCATTTTTATTCACAGACATTGGTCATAATATATATTATATTATAAAAAATAATCTCATCATCATGTCCTTTCTCACCCATAGACTAAAGGCTATTGAAAAAAGTCATAAACCATTATTGGACTTCGCATATATGTTCTTCATAAGAAAACATAAAACCATGGTATTCATCTCTAAGCATAACTCTTCTAGATACTATCACCTCAGATACTCCAAAATTTGTAACTTCTAATTTTGTCTAGATTCTATTAGCAGCTTCACATGATGAAATATGGATATAAATGTTCTTGGTCATAAAATATAACAAAGTATATTTTACCTTAATGTTAATTTGTTATTCGTGTTTTTGTTGATTTAGAAAGGTTCTCACATCCTTGTCAAGAATCATGTTGTCTTTAGTAAGCATGATGAAGTTATGAACTAAAGTATTTATAACAAGAGTATTCATCATATTTCTCCATTATTCATAGTCATTTCTATCAATGATTTGGGGTCTGGTAGGATTTATGTTTTCTATTGATCCAACATTCTTTCCTTACATTTTTAAAAAATTATTTTCCACAAAACGGTTTAGTATAAAATGATTATAAACAAAGAGTAAATAAATAATGTTTTAAGAAAAACCTAAATCATGTAATGTTAAGAAGAAAAAACATGTAATAAAAATTATATTAATGTATAATTTTTTTAGAGACATGCCCTGATACTAATTTTAGGATACAACTGTATATATATATTGCTCAATTACAATTGGGGGTGAATTGCAGGTTTAAAAAAATTAATTTTTATCCATAAGAAAATATATGTTTAACAAAGTTAAATAGGATGAATTCATAAACAATATTTAGTTTTTAACAAAGAAACTAACATTCGTGGGATTTGATAATATAGAGCCAATAAAGAAACATAAGGAAAGATTACTTAAGGAGAATTTATTCCTTAAAGCATATAGAATCTAAATCAGAGTTTACAAGTATAATAAAGTGAAAGAAAGATCCACTTTATAACTTTAACAAAGTATAGAGGAAATAAAACTGGTAACAACAACAGGTAAACAAGTATAAGATATCATTTAAGCCAAAGAGAAGGGTATCCAAAAACCATGGATAAATGTTTTTTGATTTATACATTAAGGAATGTTTTCCATACCCACACCAGGGTAATCCCTCAATACGAAGATCAGTATCTTTCTTACTATCCCTATAAGCCCTAGATTAAGAAGATAATTGATACCTTTGTATTATTATCCTTGTAAGTCCTCTATTGATAACAAAAAAAATTAGATTCACACATGGTAGGTTGAACATGTTCTTCTCAAGTCGAAGAAGCAGTTCATAGCATTCGAATAAGTCAGATTTGTATAGAGATCTTGTACAGTATCACTTCATTCCTGAGATAAAAAAAACTCAAAAATCCATCTCTCAACTCATTCAAATGGCTGGGTATTTATAGGAAAAATCTTTAATGGTTGACTTCTCATCCAATAGTCATATTTTTTCCATAAAGTTTTGGGGGACCTGTACATGTGGTGCTCTGGAATTTTTTTTGTTAAAAATAATTTTATATAACTGACTATGAGAAACATTACAATGTTTAAGAAACATTATCACATTTAGTAACAAATAAAATTAAATATTATATTATATAAATATGAAAACTGTAACAAAATAATTTAATCATATTTATAAGATAGTGCAATTTAGAGTCTAAAAATATTGACAATTAGATTCTAAGAAAACGGATAATGAGATTATATATTTTTTGGAAATCTGAGTCTAATTTTTGAGATAATCAGAGTCTAATTTCCTAGAGAATCAGAGTTAAATTTCTAAGATAATCAAGGTCTGATTCCTAATTGAATTTCATTCTGATTTCGGAGATAATCATAGTCAGATTTTTGAGAGAATTAGAGACTTATTTCTAAGATAATTAGATTCTCAATTACAACGAAATCATATTTTGAATTACATAGAAATCATATTACCAATTCTTGAGAAGTCAGATTCTAAATTCCAAAGAAATTGGATTCTCAATTCAAGATAAATCAGATTCTAAATTCTAGTGAAATCAGATTCTCAATTCTAGAGAAATCAAATTCTAAATTCTAGAGAAATAGAATTATCAATTATAGAGAAATCAGATTCTGAATTCCAGAGAAATCAGAATCTAAGGAACTATATGGTTCTTGAGTTAGATAAGGATCAGATTTTTTTAAATAAGAAAAATATGGTTAGGTTTAGATAGGAAAACATTAGGTAAGACAATGAAGATCATAGGTAATGTTAAAACCATTCTTAGAGAAAAAATTATCCTTAATAAAATATTTTCTAGAGAAAGAGAATTTTCCTTAAGAAAATGTGTTTTTGATTTCTAAAATATAATGGAATAGAAAATCCATGTGGAAACTTATTAACTCAAAAATTTACTACGACACCGATCAATGAGAACAAAGGGAAAGAAGATCTCGAAACTAAACCTAGAAGTGAGATCCATAATCACGGGGGAAGTTCCCTTAATTTTATAATGATCCCTTAAAATACCAAGAGATGAGGGAAATAGAAACATGATAAACAAAGAAGAACAATATCTCAGATATCATCCTCCAAATAAATGATGATTGAATTCCAAAGGAATAAATTTAGAAGGTTTGGATGGATCCAAGACTCATTGGGGAAGGATTTGGGTTGAAGGAAGGGGAATTGGAGATGAGTGAATGAAGAAATTCCAAGGTCACTACTACTCGTATAAGATACTATTGGGGAATTACATAGTGTGTAGTCCACTTATAGGTTATGAAAGACTTAATTTTTGTAATGCCTAAATGCATTGAAAATTGTAACGCCTCATTTAATTCAGTTTTTACATGATGTGTAATCCCAATACACATCATTAAATTCTTATGTTTCATAACCATATAAATGTGAACTGTTTTGTTGTTAAACCCAATGATCTGAGTTAAAAACCATTCATTAACTTCATCACAAAATTTATTGACAACTCATGATGTGTACCTATCATAATGTGATGAATTTCAGGAATTTCATGTAAAACCATTAAATGATGGGTAATTCTATTATGCGGCATGTATTGCTCTGCAAGTCTATAGAAAATCTTTTTTAAGGCTGAAAAACCTATAATCCTCTAACTTCACTATTAATAGTATCCTCCCAATGTAAACTCCACACTTTCCTAAACAATGAAAAAGGAAAACCACAACAAGATTTTGGGAATACCTTTTTGGATGGTAATAGGATGTTACAACCTACACACCATAAGATATTTTTCCTCAGAAACCATAAGATGAAACATCTATGCTAAATAGTAGAGTCCAATGCCACTCATCAGGGCCTCGCATTCCACATATAATGACTATCATAACTATACTACCATAGAACATGAACCAAATGCATCATCCTCCCATGATGTACCTTGGTGTCCAAATAAAAAAACTTTGATTTGTTGTTCAGTCAAGGATAAATCAGGCTCAATATCAAGATCACTTCAGCTAAATATGTGAGATGGATCGAAATATATTTTCTCAGATGAAACAAATAGAACATGATATATATCAAATTCAGCTACGGTGGATGTTCTATATGGTAAGAAACAGTCCCCACCTACACAACAATCACTAAATGTCCCAAAAAATACGGAGTAATATTCTGTTGCCTCCAAAGCCTTTGATAACCCAATCGGGGTGAAACATTCAAGAACACCTAATATATGATTGAGAACTCAAAAGGTCTATGACATTGATCAACATAAGAATTATATTTTCTATGTACTATCAACATTCTATGATTAATTAGAGGAATCATAGTTGTCATCTCCTACACTATGCTTGGTCCAATAAAGGAACTTTCACCAACCTTCGACCAACACAATGGAGATTTACAAGGTATTCCATGCAATGCCACAAAGGATCCATTGTAATTGTAGACTAGTAACATTTGTTATAAGAGAACTCTACCAGTCCCAAGTGATTATCCCAAGCCCCAACTAAGTCAGTAACAAAAGCGTAAATCATATACTCATGAGTCTATATAACTTTATCTTTCTGGTCATCTGATTGCTGATGGTAGGATGTGCCCAAACAAACATGAGATCCTAGTGCCTCTAGAAGGCCTGTCCAAAAACTATAAGTAATCCTAGAATCCCTATCATATACTACAGTATATAGAACTCTATGAAAATGAAAAATATCATTCATATAGAGATTCCACAACTTCTCAAATTTGGCTATATCTCAAATGGTTATAAAGTGAGATGACTTGGTTTGCCTATAAATTACAACCCATATTGCATGCTTCCTTATCTAGGTACAATGAAACCCAACCAAAAAATGCATATATATCTCATTCCACTTCCATGTAGGGACTGAAAGTGGCTAATGTCAACCTGAAGTTTTCTAGTGCAATGATTTCACCTATTGTCTTGTATAGAAATGAGAGAAAAACACAGCAATGTCTCTCCTCATCAATGGCCACCAAAACTACCACCTATTACCATAGAATATTTCTTTGGTTCCTTGGTGCATTGCACACTGGGAATAATGAAAATACCCCATCATAGACATCCTTGTCGCTAAAGGCATAACAAAGCGATTTTGATAGCCAAGAACACATTCATTAGAGAACGACCACTAGGCCACCATCTCTCCACCATAAAGATATTTTGTAATGTAAAAAAATTCATCATCAAGATCTTGGTCCTAAAGAATTGTCTCAAGAAGAGAATATTTCAACTAAAAACATGATAGAGAATTTGCATCTCCTTTCTCCTGAACACTAATATGGCAGTATGAAAATAAATCCATCAAATTACCCTCCCTTAAATATTCATTCACTACCTAGGTGGGATGTTTCTTTCATAAGGTATCCTCAATTAAATTCTCTTTCCTCAGGGTATAGGCGATGTCAAATTAGATAGAATACAGGTACACCACCAAACATAATTGGAAATGATTCAAATATTTTTGATAGAATATATAACATAGGCTTTTCTTATATGAATACAAATTAAACCTTTCTCTGTAATGTTTGCACCAAAATATTTTAAGGGTGTTCAACACATCTACGAGTTCATGGTCATGGGTAGGATAATTCTTCTCATGTGGCCTTAGCTCACGAGATATACGGGAAAAAATATAATGACCTTTCATGAGAACACAACCAAAACATTTACTCGATGCATCAAATAATACTGCATATCCATTTCTGGGATTTGTAAGACTCAACACCAATGAAATAGAAAAAGATGTATCATCTCATCAAAACAACTCTAACATTTATCATCCCAAAAAATCTTCACCCCCATTCGGGTTAGATAAGTCACAGGAGAAGCCAACTTTGAGAATTACTTCATGAACCTATGTTAGTATCCTGATAATCCCAAGAAGTTTCTAATTTCATAGAAATTTCATTGTTTCTTCCAATTCATAATAGCCATTAACTTCTTAGAATCAACTGATATACCTTGTTCAGACACCACATGTCCCAAAAATATCACTTATTGAATACAGAAATCATTCTTTGAAATCTTGGTATAAAGTGGTAATTTTTCAACAGACTCATAATAGTTCTCATATGTTGCACATGGTCCTGGTCTGGTTTTTATTAAACAAACATGGCATCAAAAAAGACAACAAAAAAATTATCCATATACTTGTTGAAAATATGGTTCATTAAAGACATGAAAATTTTAGGAACATTGGCCAGACCAAAGGGATTACCTAGGTACTCATAATGTTTGTACCTACTCCGAAAGGCATTGTTCAGAATGTCAGATTCCTTTATCCTTATCTAATTGTAACCAAATTAGAGGTCGATCATTAAAAACCACTTCATGCCTTCAACTGATCAAATAGATCATCAATCCATGTCAATACATAAATTTTTATATCCTAACTCAATTGATATTTCAATATTCAACACATAGGTGAACATAACCACCAACCTTCTTGGTGAAGAGAACCAACACTACCCAAGGAGACACATTAGGGCATATAAATCCTTTCTCAAGCAGATCTTCCAATTGGGAATTTATCTCTTTTAGATTAGTGGGAGCAATTTGGTAAGAGGGAATTGAAATTGGTTGAGTACTAGGTATTATTTCAATAGAGAACTACACTTTCCTTATTAGTGGAAGACTAGAGAAATATGAGGGAAACACATTAGTAAACTCAATGATGATTAGAGGAAGATCCCAAACCCCTGAATCTTGCTGTAGATCAAAAGAAAACACTGATATCACTTTACCCAACACTGTATAAGAATTTATATCTCTACTCGACCTTGGGTCCCAATCCCCATAAAAGACAATAGGAATTCCATTGGGTGTAGTAAATTAGACCAAAGATAAAAATAAATCTGGGATTCATTGGAAATGAGTTAATCCTTCTGGAATATGACATAAAGATATTTCATTTTGAGAATCAGAAAAATCCATGAAAGCTTGACATCTGAAAGAGAGAATACACAAGAGGGAATACAAAGACCCTTCTCTCTCTTCATACCAAAGGGTGTAGTAATATCAATTGCATAACATAGTTCCCCTATATGAAGTTTTAGAATATTAACAATATGGGTTATAATAAATGAATGTGATACCCCAGTATCAAATAGATCAGTCACTACTGATGATTCTATATTAATGCTGCCTCTCTTGATTGCTAGACCCATGTCTTCTTCCTCTAGAGAGTCTTACACTACATGAAGAAGCTTTGTTATGGATACATGTAGCAGGTAATCTTTTTAAAATGAATCAATTTATTTCCCAGTGGTTTTAGGAGGAGTTGAGGATCCTGTTCCACTACCTGGAGTAGAGAAGTGATTGTAGAATCTTTGTAAGTGCCCTGGGAGTCTACTGGAGCTACAGTTAAAAGGTTCCTTAGTGCAAACACTCATATAATTTCCAGTAATACCACATTGATAGGAAGTTAATGAACTTCTTCCCGGCACAGTAGGAGGTTTGAAATGAATTTTACATTGATAACTATAATGTTATTCATCACCCTTCCTTTTTTCCATTGATGGAACAGATGTAACACCATTGAAATGAAGGACCACTCATTAACCCTAACTTTCTAGCCATTTCAATATCAACCAACATCTCCCTATCCATCACATTAGTATAAGTGGGCAGCTCCAACAAGAAAACATGAGAATGGATATCTAATTAAATCCCCAACTCAAATCGTCGAGCCTTCAAACTTTTATTATATAACTTATCAGGTGTAAACTAAAACAGATGAGAAAATAAATTTGAATACTCAATTATGGTTTTGTCCACCTGCTCAAGCATGAAAAACTCCACAACCTTGGGCAACAATCTTTGACTCCGGATAGATCTATATGGTGAAAATAACCATGAATTCCTTCCACTCTAACCCCTCATGCTTCCCTACCTTCACTGTCGTGTCCCACTATATCATTCTTTGTCCCTCCAGCACAAAGGAGGAACACTTTCCCTTGATCACATATGGTATCTCCATGAAATAAAATAGATGTTCTATCTTGCTCAACCATTCCTCAGCATGTTGAGGATTAGGGGATCCCTTGAGAACTGGTTTCTTCTGATTAAGGAAAACATGCGAATGATTCTGAAGAACATCCATGTGGTCTAAAGCTAGAGCCTAAATGGGGACTAGAGGTGGTGCCTATCCAAAAGCTGGGAGAGTTCACACAATCACCTCGATTATATATTGGGTCTACTAGAGTATTTTCTCTCTATGGTTTAGTATCATCCTCCTCTTGTATATGATTTTTGTGTCTTCTTGAAGGAATGATGCTACACAACATCAGAAACATAAGTTGAAGACTTTAGGTAGAGATCTAAGAGAGAAACATGGAAAAAATCCCAATATATAGGACAAAATTATTTGTATTTCTCTCCATCCAAATCAAAAATTTAGAAAATAATAGAACTAGTCCACCAGACATCTTTTCTGAACTACCTCTAGTGACTTAAGGTTCAATGCAGTGAAATTTGGCCATGAACACAATTGAAAATTCCTCTTGTGTCCCCAAATGATTTTAAAAATGAATACTGAAATCAAGAAAAAAGAAGAATAGTCTCCCTCTAATACCAATTCATCACAAACCAGCTTGGGTAACTTGGTATTCAGATAACCGAGCTGGTCCCGACCTGGACCATAGGGCGTTCTTGATCCCCATGTGTTAGTGACTAGCACCTGGCATCATACAACATGCATGTGGGAATGAATTTTCTAGAAAACATAGTAGAAGCAAGGCAAGAAAGTCAATATGCATTTAAAAGAAACTCCACTGGGAGTAAGGTAATAGAATACAATAAGGCAGAAAATCCCAATGTACTACAACCGATATACAAAATTTAAAAAATAGCCTAAAATCATTAAGTACACAACTCACTGTGACCGTATTTCAACAGTTGGATCCTCCTCTAAGATATCCTTTCCCCTTGCTCAAACATGAAATAAGAAAATCTACAAACACCCAAAGGAAAAAGTAGAGTTTGATCCTAATCTTAGTAGGATACCACCAAAGATTCTATAATAGATGCCAATGTATATTATCAATAGAAAAGATTTCAATTTTCAAATTAAACATGTTTGGAAATTCAAGAAAAAATGTAAACAAAACATGCTATATGGTTTCAAAATGTGGGAAAATACTTTTAAATAACAGGATTTACTTTACAAGAGATGGAATTTATCTAAAATAATGTATTAAATAAAATAGTTTCAAAAAATGGTTTATGTAAATCCAACAAAGGCATGTAATGAAGTTTGAAAACATTGTCATACATTTATATCTCAAAAATAAATAAAAAATAGAGAAACATGGTCATCTACAAAAAGGTATGATAATATTAACCAGTTATTGGATTTTCCCTCTCTACGTGATCTTAGAAAAATGAGTGCACTCATGTCCCCCTAACACTGTCCAGAGTGTATCCAAATAACTTAAAAACTACCTAAGGCTTCTGTGCACTCTTTAAAGATGGGAAATTTATTTTAAGACTACTTATAATAGAATTAAATACCATTCATTAATTTCAAAATTCAAATATTTCAATTTAAAACTAAAATGGGTTGTAATAAAAAAACATTCCCTTTTCACAAGATAAAACCATTGGGTTTCTATAAAATCATTTTAAATCCACATTCACAAGTTTGAAATATATTCAAAATAATTTCCATCCTATTCCCAATCAATTTCAACAATTAAATTTAATTATTTAACTGAAAACATTTCCATCAAATCCATAATTTAAATTCATAAATTTAAATTCACTAATTTCGATTAAACACATCCCAATTCAATGTAATTTGGGTTTTAAATATTTCAGTGCCAAAGTAATTTCATATATCCAGATTCAATATAATCAGATTTTAGCAATTTAACTAAAAGAAAATGTGAGAAATTTTATTTAAATCAGATATGGTAATAAATTATGGAATTTAGGAATAATTAATTTAGAAAATAGGGACATAATCACCAACCTCTTTCACAAAACCCAACACTTGCAACGATACACGTCAATGAGAATGAAGTCGAAGAAGATGTCAAAACTCAACATAGAAGCAAGATCCAAAATCATGGTGGTACGATCCCTTAATTATAGTAATATCCCTTGAAATAAAAGTATTTTAGAAAATGAAAAACATGAAGAACCATGAAGAACACTTACCCAGATATCACCTGCTAATGAAATGATAGTAGAACACTAAAGGATTAGATCTAAAAGGGTTGTAAGACTCCAAAAATCAATGGGGAATGAATAGGGTTGATGGTAGAGAATTAGGATAGGAGTGAATGATGAAATTCCATGTGCACTGCTAGTTTTATATGCAACTTCTTGGGCATTACACGACATGCAGTCTAGTTACATGCCCCAAAAGACATAATTTTTGTAAGGGTGAAAAAAAAATTGTAACACCCATTTAAAATCGGATATTACACAACATGTAATCACAATACACATAGATAAATTCCTATGTTTTCAATTAGTCAATATTTATACCATTTTTCATTAAAACATGATGCTCCGAGATAAAAATTGTTCATTAACTTCATCACAATGTGTAGTTACCACTCACGACATGTACCCATCATATCATGAAGTGGTTATCTACTTTCATGGAGAAAAATTAAACTATGTGTAATGCAATTACATGGAAAGTGATGTTATTACATGGCGTGTGATGCTTTGGAAGTCAGCAGAAAATCATTATTATGGCTGAAAACCCAAAAATCCTCTAACTTCGCCATTAAAGGTATCCTTTCAATTCAAACTCAACCCTTTCCTAAACAATGGAAATGGAAAACCAAAATAAGATTTAAGGAATACTTATGAGGATGGTAATAAGATGTCACACTCAAACATAACCAAAATTCATAATAAGGGTGAGTGTGGCATCCAACTCATTGAACCGTATAAATAGAAAATAGAAAAATTGGAATGATAAATATAATCACATAGAAAGTCACTAAAAATTTATGAATAATAAAAACCAATTTAGAATGAGTAATGAAAAACATTGGTGATCAACCCTCTAAGACTAGTAGGAGTGATTAAACATAAATTCTAGCTAGATATGAAATGGAAGTTCTCATGGAATTCATCAAGGCTAACTCAATGATCTCATAGAGTCTCTCAATAATCAACATGGAATCTCACTTGGTATTCTTATAAAAAGTCTCACCCTATCCCTTAGAATCAAACGAAGGCTCATAGATCATCCGTTCAAATTTTCTTATGGTACCTGAAATCAAAATCTCATACACACCTTATTTTACCCAAGTTCTACTCTACTCTATCACATAAAAAGAATCTACATGCATCAATTAAGTTACTACATTATCCACTTCATAAACCATTATTTCCCTATTCTATAGATCTCCATATCAAAAGATAAATTATTTCTACGACCACTTTAGAAATCATTTAAAATAAGAAAATCTATTCAAGTGAATTTATCAAACATTTAGTGGGAATAAAATCCACACCAAATTATGAAAATTCAATTTCAGCACTAAATTTCCAAAAAAATCTCGAAATGAGATTGATCATGGAATACACATTAAGTATAAATAATTTAAACATAAAATTAAAAAAACTTAAACCATTGGTGATTATAAATTTAATTTCAGGACAAAGAAATGCCCTAATATTGAGATGCCACCCTCCGATTTGGTGAAAATATTTTCACCCTTGATTAACACCACGTAGAAGAGTTAGAACCAAGAATTACACAACTAATACATAAGAAATAAACCAAAAAATAACCATTAAAAAAAATTTATCCACCACCACCCGTATAGTTCTATAACCGTTTAAAATGGACGAATAGGTATTGGGTATGAGAGGGGAGGAGGAATTCTTGATTCCATTGACTTAACTCAAGCCAAACCATCACGAAATCAAGATAAAAAGAACCAAAATATGGGGTTATATCTATATCCAGGTAAGGTAGGCTGTATATGTGGGGGAAGGGAAAATCCCCAAACTATAAAAATAGGAAAGGGGAAATTTTAATTTCATTATTTTAATGAGATGGACATGGTTACATGGTCAAGCTACATGGTTATTTAAACCATGTGTTATCCATGTGGGTACCACTATCCACCTAAAAAAGTATCATTGTATCATCTAGTGTGTCACATGTTTTTTCATACAATGCTAAAACCAAACAAGCCCTTAGTATCACAAACTATAGCACCAATCACATGGTTTCAACATGTTTTAGACACACTATGTTCTAACTATGATCCCTATTATATCTCCCCGTAAACTCCTACTCTTAACCCCCAAGACACCATAACTCTAAGAATGAACTCAATGATAAATAAAACTAAAAAATAGAAATACGAGTGACTCAATGGGTGTAACATGGGAGTTATGAGTTTTTAGTTATTTTCTTTTGGGTTTTTACTGAAGTATTTTTATTCCTGGATCAAATGAATAGAGTTTTCCCAAACTATTTATATAACTCTTAGGTTGTTTTTATTGATGATATTTTGGTAGATTTTAAATGTAAAAAAGATCAGGAAACACACCTAAGGATTATTTAGAACAAAAGTAATTAAATTAAGTTATATAGAAAATTTTATAATTTTGATATTTTTTACATTAGATTTCATTCCTTAGCCAAATTGATTCTATAGATGGCATAAATATTAATCTTGCTAAAACTAATTTGGTTGAATAATGGATAGAAACCTATAAATATTGTAGCTATTTGTAGTTTTTTGGAGTTTCATGTTACACCCAATGATTATTTTTAAATGTTTCTTGGGCATCTATCCAACTAACTATGTTAAATAAAATAAGAGTTAAACTCTTCTAGTGTAACGGCTCGGACCTCTCCAGCCCATTCCTTTGTCAAAAAGAAGGTCAAGAAGTGTTTTGGTGGGTAAAATGGACTTTTCCCATGCATTACAGAATTTTGAAACTACACGCCGTGTAGTTTGCATACACGCCGTGTACCCCCTTTCCGGGTATACCCTGTGTTGAAGGCCGTGTCTTTGCTGTGTGGAATAATGGGTGCACGCCGTGTGTCCATTACTACATGCCGTGTGGTCCTTCCCCATGTACGCGTTACCAGTCAATGACTGTGTGCCGTGTTGGATCAGTGTCCCTGCCGTGTGAAATAAATAGGTACACGCTGTGTGTCCAAACTACACACCATGTAGTCCCTCCCCACGTATGCATTACCTTCTAGCAGTGTGTTGACCAGTCAACGACCGTAGAGCCGTGTTGGAAGCTGCATGGAGACCATGTGAAATAACCGAGTACACGCCGTGTACTTTTTCTTTTCTCACCTATAAAAGGAGGGGTCCCCTCCTCCTTTCAACTCACCCCTCTCCTCCCCTCTCCTTTGAGTAGAGTTCTCCCAAGAGACTCGGAGGCTCTTTCTTCCATAACTTCTTCGTTCGAGATCCGATTTACGATCCGTCAGTGGAAACGGGATCTTAACGACGAGGCGGAACTTCCGATCTTAGATCTGTTGTCTTTCCTTTGGCATTTACTTTCCGAATTCCACCTGATGAGGTTTTTCCGGGACCTAACGGAAGTGACGGACGCTGATAGACGTCTTCTAAAGTTGATCCGGGGGAGCGTTGCGAACAGAAGCTGTTGAGGTAGGGATCTTACTTTCGTCTCTCTAATTTCAGAAACATGCAGGGTTAGTGTCCTCTTGCTTACGTGAAACACTTTCAAACCAGTTTAATAAAGTTAATATCTGGCTTTTAACGGGGTTGGGAAGTTTGTGATTGCTGTTACTTTATATCCTGTGATATTATGTTGTGAATTGAATGAGATTCTAACTACGTAAAATCATAGTCATTGGTGGCCTTTGCTTACACAAATAAATGTTTCCCTCTCCTTATGGATTTTTTATGGATGGAAACTTTGTGGAATGTGGAAATTGGTTAATCACGTAAAGTTGACTGTTTAAAATCTGGAACCCTTGTGTGATCACCTCGGTTAAACAAAATGGAATAATGAACATGTGAGTGTTGGCTTGGTTACGGGGCATGTGTTGGGGGTGTTTTGTGGGTTGTTGTAGATCGGGTGAGCAGTGGGGCTGTGGTTGACTTGGTTATGGGTTGGTGTGAATGTTGTGATGGTAATGGGTAGTGGGGCTGCGATAAATGGTATTAAAGGGATAATGATGTACGATGTGGTTGTGGTTATGGTGGTTGGCAGAGGGGCTGCAGGGATGGGTTGAATGTGAACGGGCTAGGGGTTGTGAATATTAAATAAAAGTGGAAGAGTTAATTAATGGTGGGACATGGTAATGAAATGGAAATAATAATCAATGGGGTTGGTTGGTTGATAAGAAGGAATTTGTTGTGCTGATTATGTTTTTTCCTAACTTGGTTTGTGGATGGCAGGGATATGTTAACGAACGATTGATGTGGTTGGTTGTGGATGGTTGCCCAGCAGTTAAGGAACTAAATAACTATTTCTGCTGAAATGTGAAAACCTAAATGGGGTTGGGATTGTTTTTTGTATGCATGCTTCGTAGTAGTAGTGCCGAGGCACGTGATCAGTTTCTCTTTTTAGAAGCCATAGGTTGGGCTATGTGTTTGGTATACATATATATGTCTGTATCTTTTGTGTTTTATCACACCCCACCCATGTTGAGCACTTAGTGCCGAAAAATCCCATTTTATGGGAGTGGGTGTTTTTTCCTTAGTTACTAGCTCCTTCCTGCTCCTTCTTCCCTAGGCAGTGATGGCTTGAGGTGACCTTACACCTAAGACTCTTCGGGTAGGTTTCGATTCGGGTGGTTTAGCCCAAGACTCTTCATGAAGGTTTTACAGTTTCCCAAGAACCTTTGGGATGGGGTCCAGGTGTGTGTGGGCGGGATACGTGGTTGTGAGGCCCAGGTGTGTGCGGGGGGGGGGGGGGGGGGATACGTGGTTGTGAGGCCCATGTGTGTGCGGGTGGGATACGTTGTTGTGAGGCCCAGGTGTGTGTGGGCGGGATACGTGGTTGTGAGGCCCAGGTGTGTGCAGGCGGGATACGTGGTTGTGAGGCCCAGGTGTGTGCGGGTGGGATACGTGGTTGTGAGGCCCAGATGTGTGCGGGCGGGATACGTGGTTGTGAGTCCCAGGTGTGTGTGGGTGGAGAGAGTGTGGCAGCGTCAGGACGTTCATCGTTAGGAAGAGCAGCTAACTAAAGGGAAATGGTGCAGGGTACCCAATAATCTTGTTTTTATATATACTACTTCCTATTGTGATTGTGGTTTTGGTGAGTGTGGCTGGGGAGGTTGGGTGGATAGAATTTCCTTGCTAGGTTTCTTCTGTTGTTCTCACGGAACATTAGGATGTCTCCCCACTTGTGCACGAGAGCTTTATGTTTCCCTACTAAGTATACTTGTATGCTCACCCTACCTTTAATTTCAGGTTTCCAGAAGGACTACCAGGGCTATGCGGGACCCAACTAGTTGGACAGTTGGAGTCGTTGCAGTTGTTGTACTCCTGTTTTCTTTTGGTATTGTACTTTGAGCTTTCTTGTACTTGTACCTTGTTATAAAATTTGTTTCAACATGCACGTGGGTTTGGTTTGGGTTTATTCCTATACACTTGATCTTTTCCTTTTTGGTGGTTGAATTGTCCTATTTCCCGATCATTAAAAATAAAAAGGTTAATTACTCCAATATTTGTGAAAAAATCATACCCTTGGTGCTAGTCGCCACCCCGGGGCCTGCTGGAGGCAGGACTCAGGGGTCATTATCTCCCCTTCACCATTGCCAGCTCAGGAGGGGCATCTTTGGTGGGAGGGGGTCGTGACAGAATGGTATCAGAGGTGGATATTGAGAGATATGATAGAGTCTAGAGTTAGGCACAGTGAGGATTTCATGGGATGGTAGGGCAATAGTGTTAGTTAATCTTGGTGCGTGACATAGGCTTGGGAAGACTGGCTAGGACACGGGATTTTAGGGCCCCCCGTGATCCGATGCAAGGAATCTGAGCCTACCGAACGATCAAGTGAGACTACATTGATTTCAGGGTAGAGACCCTAGGTAAGGTATATGCATCATCATGATTGTGTTTTACTTGATTTGGGTGTTCTGGGAAAGAAATTGAAATAAAATGATAAAATAAAACCTTGAGTTTTTCCTTACAACTTGGGCTTAGGCGATCCTTGTTTACCGTAAAGCTATGGCACCTGGATGTCTTCCCTGGGTGGCTCAGATGACTGAGGCCCAGCAGATTCATGCGTTCGATTAGTTGAGGATTGACTGAGAGGAGGAAGATAGCTAGTGGCAGAAGACTCTCCGTTCTTTCCAACGTTAGACCCTCAAGAAGTACTAGGGTAGTACTTCAGATACAGAGATGGAGGGGTGGCTTGAGGAGATAGGGATTGCTTTTACCTTTATCCGTGCTCCGAGGGAGTACTGGGTTCCCCTAACAGTCATTCATTTGAGAGGTGCAGCGTGACAGTGGTGGACGCTCTACCTCGGAGAGAGGATAGAGGCAGAGGTTCCATGGGCTGACTTTGAGAAGGAATTCTGAGAGGAATTCCTTTCTTCCATGATCAAGGCGGAGAAGCGGCAATAGTTACTCTTCCTTCAGCAGGGGAGTATGTCGGTATGAGAGCTGGCGATCAAGTTCAAGGATCTCCTGCGCTTTGCTCCAGATCTCTTTCCAGATGAGGAGTCTCGGGCGAGACGTTTGGAGGAGGCGCTTCGTCCTTCGCTCTAGTATTTTGTCACCCCCTTCACCCTTCCGACATACTTGGCAGTGCATAAGAAGTCAGAGGTTTTATAGAGGATGCACTCACTGGGAGGTGCACCCCGAGAGGGGATCCAGCCAGGTTCGTCGAAGGGGAAGGCAGTCAGCAGTAGGTCTCCTACAACGGGACCTTCTAGGTTCAGGCCAGTGGGGAGCAGGCCCCAGTAGTTCCAGTTCAGATCTTCTGGTCCTCATCCCTTTTCCACGAGCCCATGACCTAGGTGTTTTTCTTGTGGAAGTTTCGGGCATGTTCAGAGTCGATGCCCGACCCAGGATCAGTACGGTGGAGGTGGGCAGGTTCAGCGCCCACCTCAGCAGCACCAGTTGCCAGTTAGGCCCTTCCAGCAGCAGTAGGAACATGCCCCTCCGAGGGAAGAGTTCGCAGGAGGAGTCCGACCTCCGGGTGCTCCTCAGGGACCTCGAACAGGGCGCGGTTGGGGAGGTGGACGACCTCAGAGAGGCAGAGGAGCTGGGCGTGGATAGTTGCACACAGTAGAGTTGGCAGCTCCAACAGGACCAGAGGTTGTGCGAGGTACGCTTTGGTTGTTCCGTACTCTTGTTTCTACTTTGTTCGATTCGGGAGCTTCGCACTCCTTTGTTGCACCTGTTCCAGCCCATACTTTGGGACTAGATGTAGAGAGACTTTCCGTACCACTGATACTCAGTACACCAGTTGGAGGCCATACCAGTGTATCTTGTGTTTGCTGGGGATGTGGGCTGACGTTGGGACCACATCGATCTAGTGGGGACCTTCTTCTGTTACAGATGCAGCCATAAGATTCCATCTTAGGCATCAAATGGTTGTTTTCTGTTAGTTCCGTTATCGACTGCTTCAGGAGAAGATTCGTGTTCTTCGATGTGAATGGGCAGCACGTATCTTTTGTTGGCGAGAGGAGCTATCAGCCAGGAAGCCGACATGTAGAGCCTCTCCTTTCCTTGTTAGGCGGGTTATCAGTTGTTCCGGCTAATACAGAGATGATGGATGTCCCAGAGGTTATTGGGGAGTTCCTCGATGTTTTTCCTGAGGAGGTTGTGACTCTACCCCCCCGAAGTGACGTTGAGTTCGGGATAGACTTATAGCCTGGTGCCCGTCCTATTTCGATGGCCCCTTATCAGATAGAACCTTAGGAGTTGCGGGAGTTACGGATTCAGATTGAAGATCTGATTGAGAAGGGTTTTGTTTGACCCAGCGTGTCACCATGGGGTGCTCCAGTTTTGTTCTTGAAGAAGGCAGATGGTGGTCTTAGGATATTCATAGACTACTGAAGGTTGAACTAGGTAACGGTCAAGAACCGTTACCACCTCCCATGGATAGATGATCTCTTCGACCAGCTAAGGGGATCAGGTTGGTTCTCTAAGATTGATCTGCGATTGGGATATCATCAGTTGAGGGTAAAGGACATTGACATCTCGAAGACAGCTTTCAGGTGCAGGTATGGGCACTTCAAGTTTGTAGTGATGCCGTTTGGAGTTACGAATGCACCAGCTGTGTTCATGGGACTTATGAACTTTGTCTTCCGAGAGTTTCTAGAACGGTTCGTCATTGTGTTTATCGATGACATCCTAATCTACTCAAGATCAGAGGAGGATCACGTTGAGAATCTCAGGGCAGTCTGGGAAGTCCTTCGACACCACCAGCTTTACGGGAAATTGTCGAAGTGTAAGTTCTTGAAATAAGAAGTACACTTCCTTGGGCACGTGGTGTCTCAGCATGGAGTGTCGGTGGACCCGTCGAAGGTGGAAGAAGTTGTTTCTTGGGCAGCACCCAAGAGCATGGTGGAAGTTCATAGTTTCCTGGGGTTAGTAGGTTACTATCAGAGGTTCATTTTTGACTTCTCTCGAGTTGCTTCTCCATTGAAAGATTTGACTAGGAAGAACCAGGTCTTCCTATAGAGCGAGCAGTGCCAGAAAGCTTTCGACTACCTAAAGGAGAAGTTAGTCAGTGCTCCCGTACTCCAGTTTCCAGAGGAAGGGTTTTTGTATGAGGTGTTTTGTGATGCTTCTGGCCTTAGTATGGGGTGTGTGCTGATGCAAAATAAGGGAGTGATTTGTTATGGGTCTAGGAAGTTGCGCCCTCATGAGCGTAACTATGCCACCCATGACCTGGAGCTTGCAGCAGTAGTATTCGCACTGAAGTTGTGGCGACATTACCTCTTTGGGGAGTGCTTTGTGGTCTTCTCAGATCACAAGATCCTACGTTATATCTTCTACCGGCGTGACCTGAACTTACGACATCGGATATGGGTCGAGTTTCTCCAAGACTATGACTTTGAGATATCTTACACTGAAGGTAAGGGCAACGTTGTGGCTGATGCCCTGAGCAGGAAGTCACATCCGGAAGTAGTCTGAGAATCTACTGATGATTGGAAGGCGATGGGAGAGTTGGCTACCTTTCACTTGGATGCAAGGGTATAAGGTGTTAGAGGCTGTTTGTTTTAGATGACGGTGTAGTCCTCCTTGTTGCAACAGGTGGAAGAGTCTCAGTGGGGGGACTCCGAGGTGGAATTGATGCGGGATCGTGTCGATTAGGGAAACCCTACAGAGGGATGGTCAGAGGACAGCCGACATCAGATGCTTTTCCATGGAAGGTTGTTTGTCCTGGAGACAATGCATGAGGGAGTCCTCCGTGAGTTCCATAGCTCAGCCATAGTGGTACATCCAGGAGTTTCGAAAATGTACCGAGGCCTGAGGGAACAGTTTTTATGGCCCGGGGTGAAACGGGAAGTGGCGGAGTTTGTGGCTAAATGCCTAGTGTTTCAGCAAGTGAAGGCTGAACACAGTTTCCCCGGTAGTTTGTTTCATCCTTTAGATGTCCCCGAGTGGAAGTGGGATGAAATCTCAATGGAATTCGTCATAGGACTACCCAGAGATCAGGGCGGTTATGATGCTATCTGGGTGGTGGTGGATCATCTAACAAAATCAGCTCACTTCTTAGTAATTAAGGAGTCGGGCCTGGTGAGTACCTTATCATAGAGGTACATAGACCAGGTGGTGCTTTTTCATGGAGTTCCGAGGAATATCATCTCAGAATAGGATACTCAGTTTACCTCATGAGTCTGGAGGGGGTTACAACATGCTTTTGGAACCCAGCTACACCTTAGCACTGCTTTCCACCCCCAGTCTGATGGGCAGATGGAGCGGACTATCCAGATGTTGGAGGACATGCTGCGATCATGCATTCTGGATTTTGGAGGATCATGGGTACGACACTTGCCTTTAGTAGAGTTTTCCTACAACAACAGCTTTCACTCTACTATTGGAATGGCACCGTTTGAGGCTTTGTATGGAAGGCCATGTCATTCACCCATTTGCTGGGCAGAGGTTGGTGAGACAGGTGCTCTTGGGCCAGAGGTAGTGCAGAGCACCACAGAGAAAGTCCAGCTTGTACGTGAGAGGATGAAAGCAGCTCAGGACCGATAGAAGTCTTATTCTGATCGTCGGAGGAGGCCCTTGGAGTTCGAGGTGGGGGATCATGTGTTCTTGAAGGTTTCCCCTCGACGGGGGTAACAGAGGTTTGGGAAAGGGAGCAAGCTATCACCTAGGTTCATCAGACCTTTTGAGGTGTTGAGGAAAGTTGGTGAGGTGGCATATCAGCTGGCCCTTCCACCTCAGTTGGAGAAGGTTCATGACATCTTCCACATCTCACATATTCGTCGGTACTTACACGACGACTCCCACGTTATCGACTGGGGAGAGTTAGAAATGGGGGACAACGCGACCTTCGAGGAACGACCCGTCAAAATCAAAGATCGTAAGGAGAAGGTGCTCCGTGGATGAACCATTCCATTGGTTCATGTGTTGTGGAGGCATGGCGGCCTCGAGGAGAGCACTTGGGAGCGGGAGACCCAGATGCATGCTCAGTACCCAGAGTTGTTTTGACTTGTGTTTTCCCTTTTTCTTCTGAGTTTTGTGTTGATGTTGTACTCTGTACCTTTGATATTTATGGAATGCTTGGCTTGATAGTTGTGAGACCTTTTGTTTCCTTGTTCTCTGGGAGCGTGTAACATGTCTGGGCATGTGGGAAGGGAAAAACCTGATCCTTAATCGAGACGCATTAATGCAGATGCGATTGAACCCGTGCAGGCGAGTCAGTGCCACCTAAAGCGGATAATATCTCGACATAGGAGAAGGAATTCCTAACACATATGATTAGGGTTGTTGGTTGGGTTCCTATTATAACGAGAACCCTAAGAGGTATCTTGTTGGGTTTCTTCTGGGTTGGTTTTTGAATTCTCGGGGACGAGAATGTTTTAAGAGGTATCTGATGTAATGGCCTGGACCTCTCCGGCCCATTACTTTGTCAAAAAGAAGGTCAAGAAGTGTTCTGGAGGGTAAAATGGACTTTTCCAACACATTCCAGAATTATGAAACTACACGCTGTGTAGTTTGCGTACACGCCGTGTACCCCCTTTCCGGGTATACCCCGTTTTAAGGCTGTGTCGTTGCTATGTGGAATAATGGGTGCACGCCGTGTGTCCAATACTACATGTCGTGTAGTCCTTCCCCGCGTACAAGTTACCAGTCAACGACCGTGTGCCATGTTGGATCCATGTCCCTACCGTGTGCAATAAATGGGTACACTCCGTGTGTCCAATCTACACGTCGTGTAGTCCCTCCCCACGTATGCATTACCTTCAAGCCGTGTGTTGACCAGTCAACGGCCGCGGAGCCGTGTTGGAAGCCGTGTGGAAACCGTGTGAAATAACCGAGTACACGCCGTGTACAATAAAGTACACGCCGTGTACTTTTGCTTTTCTCTCCTATAAAAGGTGGGGTCCCCTCCTCCTTTCAAATCACCCCTCTCCTCCCCTCTCCTTGGAGTAGAGCTCTCCCAAGAGACTTGAATGCTCTTTCTTCCATAACTTCTTCGTCTAAGCTCCGATTTACGATCCGTCAGTGGCTACAGGATCGTAACGACGAGGAGGAACTTCAGAGCTTAGATCTGTTGTCTTTCCATTGGCCTTTACTTTCTGACTTCCACCCGAGGAGGTTTTTCCAGGACTTGAAGGAAGTGACGGACGCCGACGGACGTCTTCTAAAGTTGATCCGGGGGAGCGTTGCGACCAGAACCTGTTGAGGTAGGTATCTTACCTTTGTCTCTCTAATTTGTGCAACATGCGGGGAGGGTGTCCTCTTGATTAAGTGAAACACTTTTGAACCGGTTTAATAAAGATAATATCTGGATTATAACAGGGTTGGGAAGTTTGTGATTGCTGTTACTTTATATCCTATTATATTATGTTGTGAATTGAATGAGCTTATACCTACGGAAAATCACGGTCGTTGGGAGCCTTTTCTTACGCAATTAAATGTTTCCCTCTCCTTCTGGATTTGTGATGGATGGAAACTTTGTGGAATGTGGAAATTGGTTAATCAAGTAAAGTTGGATGTTTAAAATCTGGAACCCTTGTGTGATCACCCCAGTTAAAAAAATAGAATAATGAACATGTGGGTGTTGGCTTGGTTACATGGCATGTGTTGGGGGTGTTTTGTGGGTTGTTGTGGATCAGGTGAGTAGCGGGGCTGCGGTTGACTTGGTTGTTGGTTGGTGTGAATGTTGTTATGGTAATGGGCAGCGGGGCTACGATAAATGGTATTAAAGGGATAATGATGTACGGTGTGGTTGTGGTTATGGTGGTTGGCAGCGGGGCTACAGGGATGGGTTGAATTTGAACGAGCTAGGGGTTGTGAATATTAAATAAAAGTGGAAGAGTTAATGAATGGTGGGGCATGGTAATGAAACGAAAATAATAATCAATGGGGTTTGTTGGTTGATAAGAATGACTTTGTTGTGCGGCTTATGTTTTTTCCTAACTTGATTTGTGGATGGCATGGATATGTTTACGAACGATTGATGTGGTTGGTTGTGGATAGTTGCCCAGTAGTTAAGGAACTAAATAACTATTTCTACTAAAACGTGAAAACCTAAATGGGGTTGGGATTGTTTGTTGTATGCATGCTTCATAGGCACGTGCTTAGTTTATATTTTTAGAATCCATAGGTTGGGATGTGTGTTTGGTATACATGTATATATCTGTATCTTTTGTGTTTTATCGCACCCCACCCATGTTGAGAACTTAGTGCCGAACACTCCCATTTTATGGGAGAGGGTGTTTTTACCTTAGTTACTAGATCCTTCCTGCTCCTTCTTCCCTAGGCTGTGATGGCTTGAGGCGACCGTACACCCAAGTCTCTTCGGGTAGGTTTCGATTGGGGTGGTTTATCCCAAGACTCTTCGGGCAGGTTTTACTCTTTCCCAAGAACCTTCGGGATGAGGCACATGTTTGTGCGGGTGAGATACGTGGTTGTGAGGCCCAGGTGTGTGCGGGCAGGATACGTGGTTGTGAGGCCCAGGTGTGTACGGGTGGGATAAGTGGTTGTGAGGCCCTGGTGTGTGTGGGCGGGATACGTGGTTTTGTGGCCCAGGTGTGTGTGGGTGGGATACGTGGTTGTGAGGCCCAGGTGTGTGCGGGCGGGGAGAGTGTGGCAGCGTCAAGAAGTTCGTCGTTAGGAAGAGCAGCTAATTAAAGGGAAATGGTGTGGGGTACCCAATACTATTGTTCTTATATATACTACTAACTATTGTGATTGTGGTTTTGTTGAGTGTGGCTGGTGAGGTTGGGTGGATAGAATTTCCTTGCTAGGTTTCTTCTGTTGTTCTCACGGGACATTAGGATGTCTCCCCACTTGTGCATGAGAGATTTAGGTTTCCCTTATGAGTATACTTGTATGCTCACCCTACATTTACTTTCAGGTTTCTAGGAGGACTACTAGGGCCGTGTGGGACCCTACTAGTTGGACAAATTGATTCTTTGCAGTTTTTGTACTCTTGTTTTATTTTGGTATTGTACTTTGAGCTTTCTTGTACTTGTAACTTGTTATAAAATTTGTTTCAACATGCATGTGGGTTTGGTTTGGGTTTATTCCTATACACTTGCTCTTTTCCTTTTTGGTTGTTGACTTGTCCTATTTCCCGCTCTTTAAAAATAAAAAGGGTAATTCCTCCCATATTTGTGAAAGACTCATACCCTTGGTGCTAGTCTTCACCCCGGGTCCTACTGGAGGCGGGACTCGGGGGGTCATTATCTCCCTTTCGCCAATGCTAGCTCCGGAGGGGCATCTTTGGTGGGAGGGGGTCGTGACATCTAGCCTAAAGAGTGTGATGAACATTTCAAAGAACTAAAAATAGGATGGATGATTGTAGTAATTTTGGAACTAACCGCTGGAAATGATTTATTTTATATCTACATTGATTCTTCTTGGAATGATCTTGGTGGTATTAGAATATAGAATGGCCATCTAATTTATTTTTCATCATATAAATTGAAAACATATAAGGTAAATTATACTGCACATGATATGGAACTGGATTATATAGTTTTTTATTTGAATATATGAATACATGATCTATATGGAGTAAATTGTGAAATATATATTGATCATTAATGTTTGAAGAATAATTTACTTATAAAGCAATGAACATGAGGTAAAGAATATGGCTTCGACTAACAAAGTATTATATTTCACAATTCATTACCATTTGGGAAAATAAAACAAAGTCTCTATTGCTCTGATTCAAAAAGATAATACATCATTAACCATGCTATCTTTGGAACATGATACTTTTTATAAGACTATATGAATATTGGAATGATAATTGTTAATGTAAGAACATCCTATATTGTATTTTGGAGATTATTTGTATCATAATTTTCAAGAAGAATTATGAATTATCATGAGGAAAACCATGATTTGTATGAAATGGTGGAACCATAAAAAAACTGAGTTTCCTAAATTTAACATTTATTAGGAAAGGGTGTTGATAATTAAAAAATAATGTGCATTCCATATTTCTCCCAGTTTAAAAAGAAATTTTTTAGTGAAGCTCACATATCCAACCTTTATATTCATTCATGTAGTACTAAAATGTATAGATACAATTGGAAATATTATAGGTGGGATGGAATAATGAAATTTATTTCATATTTTACCATCAAATTTTTGACTGGTTAATATTTTGAAGCAGAATGAATATTAATGAAATTGATGCGACAGACTCTTCCATTATAAGAGTGGAAACGAGAACATTAATATATGAATTTAATGGTGGGAATTTTAAATACATCTCAAGGAAATAATTTAAACATGGTAAAAATTAATCAAATTTACTAAATACAAATATTTAATTTATATTCAAGATACTATGTATTTAGCCTATGACTATAGAATATGTATCAAGGAAATAGTTGGGTTAGATATATTTTGTTTAGATATTGTTTCTGATCATAATATTATTTTTTTCATATTATTTTTTTGAAATTCCTTCATATATCATTGGGTACTAAATTAAATATTAATACATCTTTTCACCATCAATCTAATGTAAAGTTGGGGAGAATGATTCAGTATAAGGACATGACCTTATTAAATTATATACTATTGAATTTTATTCAAGAAATCACATCCTTCCATATTGAAAATCATTTAATTTTTATGGAATTAGAGAATTGGGACATAATAAATTCATAACATTCCACAATAATATATAGTGAATGCCATAAAAACAATGTTTATTTCTACCAAAATATAAAACTTTTCAAATAAAACATGATTTATTTGAAAATTATTCATAACATTTAAATAAGATTACTTATTTTTCTTACACATCATTATATAAAATGAAAATAATTTAAAAAATTTTGGATGAGAACAAAAATATCAGTAATATATATAAAAATTTGGAAAGAACACAATAGTCCATGAATACTTGTAACTTATGAAATCATTTAAAAAACATAGATGTCACCCATGTAAACAATCTTTGAGAAACATGATATTTCCATGAGATTTTCACAAAACATATAGAACATAAATAGAACCATAAAGGTATCCTGTTGGATTACTAACATAATATTATAACACTCTTATCTACCTTATAATCTATAACCCTCACGACTACCTTACAATTTGTGTAACCATTGCAGGTACAATTGGAGTAACCATATTTATGAACTCTAACATACACATACCCAATAAATTAGAGGGAGATATAGGCCACATCATTCATCATAATAAAATCATAAGAATTATAACACAAACAAAATACATGAATAATTTTCTAAAAACATTTCTTTTGAATTTTGAAAAATAGAATTATAAAAGAGGGTTTTAAAAGAAAAGCCCATTATAAATATCATATAATTAATGTGATACGTAAAATATTGGATGGAATATTTATATACACTATAAATATACATAATTAAACATAATGTAAAAAAAATTAATCTCTCCAAAAAATTTAATACCACATAAATAATGATGTAGAATGGTAACCCAATGAATCGAAATCGGGATAAGAATTCACTTAAATCAGGTTTTTCAAATATAAAAATTCTTGAACCATCATGTGTAACGGTTAAAATAATGTTATTTATATCATAAAGAAACATATTCATTGTAATAATAAATTATATGATCATTTCATTACATCTTCTCCACCTTTAATTATTATTATTTTGTTCATTCCATTGTTTTGGGTGAGTTCTTTACATGATTTCCATGATTAGTTCACGATGGATATTCATGTCGATAGGAAGTTAAACACCATAATTTGTATGGAATTGTATTTAAATATTTCAAGAACCATAAATTATACCATTTATCTTTTTTAATTTTTAGATTATGATGATTCATAAGTTAAAACATTATTGATATTTGTTTAGGTCACTTTGGTGATTTTTTGATCGTAATGAAATCATTTTGTTTTATAAATTAATAAAATGTGTAAAAAATTATTCTATAACCTTATATAAGGTATAATACATAAAATATAATATGATTTAACCATAAATATGGTTTCATGACCATTATTTAAGGAATTAAAAGAAATTGAAATCACATCATCCACGATGTCGGTAAATCGACACATCACGAATGGTGTTTTAATTTCTTTAATAAATGGGAGAGAAGAAGAAGTATAATGGTGATTCTTTAATAAATATGATTAAATCCATAATATTTAAGATATTGGATCATGAAATCCTCCTGTAAAAGGGGAGGTTAGGAGAGAAGAAGAATACAAAAGAAAATGAAATGAAAAGAAAGAAAAACAGAAGTGAATGTTTACCTCTTGATCTCTTCACCTTGAGATACTTTTAAAGGCCCTCAGTTTTAGCCTTTTGGTGACTCTATATGGTATTATATGTGGGGAAGCATATTGGGTTGAATATTGGGTATATTGAAGGCAATAGATCATTCTTGAGAGGTGTGGGGGGAAGAGGGGAATGAGCATGGTATTTATTGTCTTGGATAGGAAGGATTTTCCATTATTTTAATCATTATTATAATAATTTTCTTCAAGACTATGAATAGTGATGATTAATGTGACCAAAAATAGTAATAATGGAATATCTTTTTGATATAAGTGGTATTACATCATACTTGCATCACCTATGATTCATTAAAATAAGTATTTAGCATTTATCATATTTTATCGTATTTTTGTATTCATCAAAAATTCAAGAATTTAAAAAAAATCCAAAAAATTAAACCTATCCATTTTTTGACATGTAGATTTCAAAAATGACCACCTTTTTTTGAAAATAATTTTCTAAATAATATAATTTTAATTTTCAAATAAAATCATAATTTATTCATAAATTAAAATATTAAATCTATAAATCATTTTTTACACCTTGAAAAACTAGTCAAGTTATCATTATCTTAAAGACTTATGAAAAGAAACTAATAATGAAATTTACTATACATTATGGTCATATTAAAAATCATATTACTATTTATAAGGTTATATTACTATTCACAAAAAATCATGTTTGTTCCATTACACTCCAAATTACTTACAGATCACAATTGTAGATGATTGTTTTTTGAAATTAAAAACATAGGAGTGGAAAATTTTTGTTTAAAGGATAGTTATAAATATCTAATTAAAAAAAATCTTCATGAATTTAAATTTATTTTTGAAACAATGGTGTATTTCATTATCCACACCTTTTGGAAATTGCGCCATTACAATTTTATTTACTTATTAATCAAGTGAGGGTACCTTTCACCAATAGCATTTTCAGACTCCCATGTTACTTCTTCAACCTTGTGGTTTCTTAAAAAAGCCTTTTCCTGGTAGATTACCTTATTCCAAAATACATGTTCCCTTTGATCAAGAATCTAAAAAGGTTTCTTTTCATAAGAAAGTTTCTTTTCCATCTAAACTAATTTTGAGCTCAATACATGAGATGAATCTTGAAAATAATTTCTCTATATTGAAAAATGAAAAAAATTATTTACCTCAGATAAAATTAGAGGAAAATCTACTCGATAGGTGATTGGTCCAAATTTCTCTAGAATATCAAAAGGCCCAATGGACTGTGGGATTAGATTTTCTTTTTTACCAAAACACGTAACACTTCTCCATGGTGAGATTCTAAGAAAAACATGATCACTTACCTCAAAATAAAATTATTTCCTTTGGTTCTCAGCATAACGTTTCTTCCTACTCTTATTTTTCTTCATGTATTGTTGGATTATCTTCACTTTCTCAGCCACATACTCTAATAATTATGGTCCCACAAACTTCATTTTCCCAAAATCATCCGAGAAAGTTGTATTTCTTCACTACTTCCCATACAAAGTCTCAATAGGTGCCATCTGTATACTAGAATAAAAACTATTATTATAGAAAACCCCAACTAAAGAAAGATGTTAATCCGAACATCCATATTAGTCCATTTAACAAGCTCGAAATGTATCCCCCAATGTCTGAATTATTAATTATGACTGCCCATCTGATTGAGGATGAAAAGATGTACTGAAATTTAATTCAGTGCCCAAAAACTTCTGAACACCCCTCCAAAAGTTAGAAGTGAACCAGGGATCCCAGTCAGATAGAATGGAAATAGGAACTCCATGAAACCAGATAATCACTTTAAGGTAAAATGGGGAAAGATGATATAAAAACATTGTATATCAAATAGAATGAAAATGTGCATATTTTGTTCGTGTATCAACAAAAACCCAAATCAAATTGTTACCTCAAGATGTCTTAGGTAGTCCCTCCAAAAATTCCATAGATACATTCTACCATCTCCACTTTGGCACTGGAAAAGGTTGAAGTATCCCATTCAGTAACTACCACTCTACTTAAACCTGTTTGCATGTCAATCATTTCATGGTAAAATCCGAAATATCTCTTTTCATTCCAACCCACTTATAATAATCATGAAGGTCTCTGAAGAACATAGTACTGCCAGGATGAACTGAAAATAGAGAACTATGATCATAACACAATAAACCTTTCTTCAATATGGAATCACAATGAACACACTACATTTTACAAAATCTTAAAACATAATCTTTTTCAAAATTAAATTTTGGAAACATACCTATTTTAACAAATTCTACCTTTTTCTATAACACACAGTCTTCCTTCTGCACTTGCTTAATTCTATCTGATATCGATGATTGCATTGAAATCAGAAATAAAAAAGAGGTATTTTATACACCAACAAATTCTAATCCAAAATTCATTAAATCATTAATCAAGGGATCATGTTCCAAAAGTAATATGGTTATTGATGCATGATGTTTTCAACTCAACGCATTATATACATTGATTGCATTTCCCTTATGGAAATTGATTGTGCAAACATAATATTTTATCAATTCAAGTCATCTTATATGCCTCGTGTTTAATTCCTTCTAAGAGAATATATACATCTAACTTTTATTGTCAGTATATATTTGACATTTGGCTTTGTATAAAAGATTACTCCAAATATTCAATGCAAAAAACCACCACTTCCTATTCCAAATCATGTGTGAGATAATTTATCTCATGAGGTTTTTGTTGTATTGAATCATAAGCATTTACATGATCATTATGAATCAAATCACATCCATGTCCCTTCAGTGAAGCATCACTAAAGATGAGAAACTCACCATTTTGGGAAGGAAAGGCCAAAACTAGAGCATTCACCAATCTCTTATTCATTTCCTAAAAACAATAATTAAATTGTTCTATCCCAATAAATTTAACCCCTTTTCCCATTAACATAGTTAGTGGGCTAGATATCCAAGCATAGATGTTAACAAACTGTTAGTAATAACCTACTAATATAATAAAACTATGAATCTCTATCACATTTGTAGGTCTTGGACATTCATTAAAAACTTTTGTTTTGGACGGATTAACTATTATTCCATCCTTATTTACAATGTTCCTATGAAAATAAATATGTTTCAACAAAAAATCACACATTATGAATTTTTCATATAGTTTCATTTCCTTTAAGGTTTGAAAAACAACCCTTAGATGTTTTTAATACTCCTCTTTACTCATACTAAATAACAAAAATTCATCAGTAAACATAACTAAAAACTTATATAAGAACTCCTAAAATATTCTATTCATAAGATCCATGAATACAATTGGTGAATTAGATAAATCAAATGGAATAACAAAAAATTAATCATGCCCATAGATAATACCAAAATCTATTTTCAAGATGTCATCCTCATTCACATTAAGCTTATGGTATCTAGATCCCAAGTCAATATTGTAAAAGTACTGAACTCCCTATAGCTGATCAAACAAGTCATCGATATGAGGCAAAGGATAATTGTTTTAAATAGTGATGTTATTCAAGGTTATATAATTAATGAAAAGTCTCATGGTACCACATTTATACTTAACAAATAAAATAGTAAAACCACATGGTGAAGTGCTAGGATGAATGAATCCATTATCAAAAAACACCTTCAACTGATTTTTCGATTTAATAAATTACATTTAATCCATTTGATATGGGGGTTTTGAAATTGTCATAGAATCTGGAACTAATTCAATTGTGAATTCAAAATCCCGATTAGGTATGACACTAGCTAACTCTTAAGAAAAAAACATCAAGATATTAATTTACCACTAGCACATCATAAATCTAAGCAGTTCCTTTGTTTTCAACAATATGATAATGATAAATTTCATTTCCATATTTAAATAGTTTCTCAGAATTCTGATATGTTACCAATTGTCTAGGTGCATTCTTTTATAAAAAATGAAATTATTTTTGAAAAATAACTTCTTTATCTCTACAGTCAATCTTAGCATGATAAAAAGAAAGCCAATCCATTCTCATAATGATATAAAACTCTATTAAGGAAAAAATGACAAGGTTTGCAGGTAAATAATTTCCACAGATCACAATAGAAAGACTATTATAATTCATCTTTTTTATACTATTTCCCCCTAGTGTTTTAGAAATATGTTCTGGACTCAGTTCTTGATGTGATATTTCCAATTTACAAGAAACTTCCTCATAAATAAAGGAATGTGTAAACCCCATATCAAACAAAAATTTAGAAAAATCTGATTAAACCAACAAGGTACCTAATAACACTTCATTGGATGGACCAACGTCTGCTGACATAGTCGAAAAGGATATCACTACACCTTTTTTCTTATATTATGGATTCTTTGCATAATTCAAGTCTCTCTTTAGGAAGGCATTTTCATAATGACCCATCTCTCAAAATATAATACACTTTACAATTTTTTTTTCACAATTACTTTTAGAATCATTTTTATTACAATATCAGGCTATATTTCAGAACATACCACATCGAAATCACTTCCCAGTTTTGGTAATGCATTACTAATGGTTCTTTTTGCCACACTTTTCACAAATTGGAAACTATAATTTTTTACCATTCAATTTTTTTGGTTGATTTTTAACCATCGCTTTCTATATTGAAGTATTCTTCTCCTTATTTTCAAAGTGCATATGATCATAAAAAAATCCATCTCAACCCTCTCAACACAATAGAATAACTTCTCAAAACTTTTGAATTCAAAGGTGTACAATTCCATTTGATACCACAGCCTTAATCCTGAGTAAAAGCGGGTGATTTTCCAATAAAGATCCAGAATAAGATTTTGAACATACCACATCTATCAGGTGATGATTGCTTTATACACGACCACTGAATGTTCCTCATTCTTCATCAATTCATGTAATTTATTCTCTATCCAAAGTCAAACCACCATTGGAATATATTTTTCAAGGAAAAGACTTTTAAATTCATCCCACTCTATGTCATCTACATCCTCTCTATCCCTCATATTCATGACCATTGACTACCACTAATCCGCTTCACCTTCAAAATGATAAATGGAAAGATATACATTTTGATTATCTGAACATCCCATAACATCTAATATATTTTCAAGTGATTCAATCCATCCTTCATCCTCTACTGGGTCAGAAGATCCATGGAATGCTCGAGGGTGTTGTCTCATAAAATGTTGCACTATTGTCATGTTAATATATTGTAACAAGATTTCTTCTCTGGAATGGATGCCACTTCCATTTATTTCCTACATCAGCTGAGCCATTACTATCAAAAACTACTTGGTTCCAATCCTTTCCATTATTGTCTATTGATTCTGAAGTATATCATTCTGCCGGTGGCTTTCCTCTTCATCTTCCCTATTTGTTCTGCAGAAAACCATTCTGAATAAACATTTCCTTATTTAAGAAACATGGTAATCTTTAAATTCTATAACATTAAAAGTTAACCATAGACTAAATTTCATTTATAGTATTACATTAACATCATCCTAACCCCTAAATATTTCTTTACCATCGTCCGATACCAACTATAAGGACCCGACATTATTACATTATATAATCATGAATTTTAGTAAAGAACTCACTTCCTTTCATATTGAGGATATTCTAATGTTTTGAACTTTATAGAATTTGAGACAGAATACATTCATAACATTCTATATTAATACATAGCATATACCATACAAATAGTTTTCATTTGTTCTAAAATATAAAATTTTAGAAATGGTACTGTAACAACTCGAGATTTTATGATAATTATTCTTTTTAATTGATGTCATGTGTTTTATGCTACACCAAGATTATCTTTTACTATACGCAACACCGTATTAGCTTGCAGTATACGCAACAATATCCTTGGATCGTGTTACACACAATTTCAAATTCATTTTGTAGAAATTATTCTACGCAACATTAAGTATAGACTTTGTTTAATGTATAAATGAAATATGGTTGTATTTTTTTATACACAACAACAAAGGGGTCTTGCACTACACGCCACCCTGACTTGGATTTCATTACATGCAATCACGACCTTCTTCAATATCGTGTGCAGTACGCAATACCAGGTTTCACTAAACAACGATATATTGTTATAATATTATTATGGACTATCCGTTATAAGTTCAATTTGACAAAATAAAATATTTTTCAAAAAAATGCAGTTTTGCCACCTTTTGATGGCGCACCCACTTGAAATCTAGTTTTGACGTGTTTATAAGTTCAATTTGACAAAATAAAATTATTCCTTGGAATCAGGATATAAAAATTTAATTTGGATAATTTTTTCATATTATTCTGATAACTTTCAAATTTTGATGAATAGTAAAAACATGCTATATTTTAATTAAAAACAAATTTTTTCATCACAATAATTTATATGGCTAGATTATCTTTTTAATTGGTTTTAAAGTGTAATTAGAATATATTTTTACCATTAAATCCAATGTTGGTCATTGGAATTAATTTCACTTTGAAATTGTACATAAACAAGTGATGATCTTTTGATAATTATTGTTTCTTAAAAACATGCTATTTGTTTTGATAACGGGAATTATATTTAAAATTAATTAATGCCACTTATATGTTTTGAATTTGAAAAAATAGACATCATTTTTGAATTCAGAATATCAAATATATATTAGGCTGAATTTTTGGTATTTTTCCGAAAAACTTCAATTTTTGATGAATTGTGAAAACACTGAGTTTTTGGTTAAAACCGACTTTTTATTTAAATTATAATTTATTTGATTTAAATCTTTTTAGTTAAAAATAGATACATAATACTTATATAAGTTCAATGAAATTCATTGGAATCATTTTATAATAATTTTAGATTTATAAAAGTTGTATTGAACTTTTCATTGTCTTTTACCCACCTCCTAGGAGCTTTTGCAATTGTTCATAAAACATAATTTTACCGCTTCTGTGAGTTGAATTTCAAAAATCCGAGAGACACAGTTAATATCAAGGTGTAAAATGTGGTTCAATCAGATAAAAACAATTTTTGGTGAATAGTAACTTTTTACTTTTATTTACCACAGTTAAAAGTAAGTAGGGTAATTCAAGGTTAAAAGAATATTATAAAATTAAAAATTACCTTAACACTTGTACAAACCATATTGGATGAGTAATGTCCAACCATGGACATCAATGGGTCGATTTTGGGACCCCATGGAGCCACTTATAAAAGACAATGACACATTAGATTAATTAATTTAATGTAAAGAGAAAATTGGCATTAACAAAAATACTTTAGTAATTAATTTTTATAAGGGGATATATAAATTATATTTTAGACTATAAATATTCCTTGCAAATATAAAAATATTTCCTACATGTTGGTATTTGTTTTATAATTTTTAGACATCAAATAAATTAAATTATTTATGACACAATAATGATGCAGTATTTACCACATTAATAAATGATTTAAATAAATAAGATTATAATGATTAAAAAATTATCCAAAACCTATCCAATTCCTATTGGATGATTTTATTTCGAATATGAGTCATCTTATATTCAAAATTAATGTGTTTTGGGCCCCTGGAAACTGATGATAAGTTTATAATAAAATAATGTTTTTACACTTTCCTAAAGAGCCCCTCCTCTCCCATATAAAAGGAGAAAACTTATATGTAATTCCTCACAACTCTCAAGCCTTTTTTCTGGTCCAAACTCTACCCAATTAAGCTCTCTACATCCCTCTCCTCCCCCTTGAAGCCTTACATTATGCAGAAGGCACTCTAAGAAGTCCTTTTGGTTCAATCCAAAGGAAGTTACCCAAATTAAAGGTAATAGTTTCTCTTAAGTTGTTTTCTTTTATTCTACTTCTCCAACCCATAAATCTTTTTAATCATTTATTTTGTGACAACAAAAGTATCCTAAAAATACTAGTATGTTGTTATGATAAGGATTAGAACTAGACTTACACACACCTCCATCTAATGGATGAATAGAATAATGTTTCTGTGGATGGCAAACTAACGCCTCACGAAATGATGATTGTTCGATTTTCTCCTACCACCTCTCATGGTGGGTATTATGATGGAACTATATTCATATATGATATATATTATGTTTATGATTTCCTTATTCTTATTTACTTCCCAATTATATCAAGCCTTTATGGTTTCCATAGTGGGTAAATAAGATGATCTCATTTGAGGAAGTGCGGACTACCACCCCCTCAAAGTGATGTGATTCGTTAATGCCTTATGTGGGATGTATAAAGGATGGAGTTAATGATATTATATATGATATTATACTGTAATTATAATATACCTATTCCATTAAAATAATAAATAGAAATGAAAGTAGCATTCATGCGTACGTATGACTTACCGTCTCCATGAATGGTGCATTTCATTTCATACCTCCATATGTTATGTACTATTATAAGTACATGTATATGCTAGATATATAATGAATATATATGATATATAAATCATGATTTACATTCTGGAAGTAAGTAAATCATGATATAAGTAATAATAACATCAAGAACAATGAGTCCAAACACGTACGATAAATAAGATGATTTTACCCAAAACGTTGCTTTAACATGGGATTTACAAAAGAACGGGTAATATAAAGTCATAAGTGAACCATATATGATATAATAACAATGAATATGATTCTTTAATAAGTCAATGACATTATTTAAATCGTTATACAGGAGGTTCGGATACGTACCAAGCATATCAGACCTAAGGTAAGGGATAATTTTGCAAATCTCATTTTTATCCGTGATTTCTTATACGTAAGTATTTACTGGGGTTATTGTTATCATCCATGTCCATGTTTTCTAAAAGTGTTTTTATGTATTTTTAATGTCCTTTTTACCCATTTTTACTTTTAGTACATGTTATGTATGGAATCATTCTTTTTTTACGTTACGAGGTACTTTTTGAGTTTTCTGAAAAAAGTACGAGGAGAATGTTTTTTTTAACTTATACGGCATGAAAATATTTTTACGGTTTCATAACGCCTTATTTTCAAGAAGATTACTCTACAATATTTCATGATTATTTTCAACAAAATCCTTTTCTTTTAAAATTGCATGTCATTTTGTGAATAGAAAATGATTTTGAGGAAGAAATGATATTTTCCTCAAGAATACATTTCAAGTGTTTTATCAAAACCATTTTCCATATAAGATTGCATTATTTCATATGTGTATTATTAAAGTATAATTTCTCTATTATTTACATGGTTTCAATTTTCTTATGATGAAATGATATCCATTTTCTTATATGGATTATGTTATGATGGGATGATGTTTATGAAACCCATTTTATTCTTTGGGTTATGATGAGTGATTTATGTTTATGTTGTGGCACAGGAAAGAATGATTTCATTATAAGATGGGTGGGACCTATATCTCCCTCCAATGCATTAGGTAAAGATTTATATCTCATGAGATAGACAAGGCTGGAATGAAAAGTAAATCCGGTTCAGTAATACAGGGCTGGAACGGAAAGTAAACCCAATTTAGTAATGGACTTTGTCCACTAAGATGGTCTTGACAGCAATGCCTTGGCTACTATAGAAATAATATCATGTGCTTAATGTTTTTCCACAATTACATGTTTTATTCCCATGCTATTTTATCATGAATGATGTTCCATTATGATCTATGCCTTAGGTACTTCCATGTTTTATGTCATTTCTCAATATTTTGATGTTTAAACTTTATGTTCATGTTTTTAAGTTGAAATGTATATGGTTTGTTTTATTTTCACCATATGTACCCTTACTGAGAATTTGAGCTCACCCTTTATATGTTTTCTTTTCCCGAGGATATAAAGAAATGTTTGAGGTAAGAAAAAAAAGGGGAAGATCTTTATGGTAGATGTTGAAGATCTTTCACCATGATTAGAATATTATATTCCAAGTTTCCAAAGACACTAAACTATTATGGTCCTTGTGTGTCTGTTTTTGTTATGTATTAAGTATTCTGCAAAAGTAATGTAATGTCCATGTACGTCAAGATTTGGGTCTCTATAGTTGGTATCAGAGGAAAGGTTTAGTTAACCTTCGGAAACTTGGATGTGAAAACTTTAGTGAGATCCCTAGAGATATTTCTAAGGTATGTCTAGGGATGTCCCTAAGGTTAAGTATAAGTATAGGTTATAGTCCTAGAATTATGGTAATGATCTTTGAATTAAACCTAAGATGTTAGATATTGAAGTTACTCCCACTTTATTATGTTGTTTTCCCTAGCATGATTTTTTTCTCTCACACTATTCTTTTTGGGTTTTAGACGATGGCTGGAACCCGAAGGAACCGTGTTGATCAATGTAATGGACAATGTAATGATTGTCCTCCTGAATAACCAAATGTGATTGTATATGGAGTAAAAAATATTATTGCTATACTTACAAAATCTACGAATCATTTTGGACTTCCAAATGAGCAGAGAAGGGAACAATATTCTATTGAGTCCTTCATGAGGCAACGTCCCCCTTCTTTTAGTGGGTCTTCTAATCCACTTGTTGATGAACCATGGATCAGTACAATTGAAAATATATTTTCTATACTTCACTGTTCGGAACATGAAAAATTCATTCTGGATATTTACTGATTAGAAGGCGAAGCAGGTCAATGGTGGACTTTAATTAATAATACAAGTCCCCAAGGTGAAATTGACTCCATGGAATGGGATGAGTTCAAGAACTTATTTTTCAAAGTACTTCCCTCGTATTCTTCAAACAAAGATGGAAAAGGAGTTCCTTGAGCTTAAGCAAAAGGATGATGAATCTGTTAGTATATACGAAGTGAATTTTACAAGGCTTGCAAGGAATGCATCTTGCTTTATCATCCAACCTGAAATTAAAGTTGAACGATTATTCAGTGTCTTAAAACCAAGTCTTCGAAGGGAATTAGCTATAAGAGACTTCATAATCTATGAAGAAATTTTGCGTTGTGCTATCAAGGTAGAAATGGAAGTTGGTGTTACATATCCATCTCTTGGTTTTGACAAGAAACGAAAGATGGAGTTCAAGGAGAAATCTCAGAACAATGGTGAAAAGAAGATGAATGTTTCTTTATGCTCAAAGTGTGGAAAGAAGCATGGTGGATATTGACTATAAGGTACTATAAAATGTTTTAAGTGTGGAAAAGAAGGTCATTGAGCAGTTGATTTTCGAAGTAATGGGAAAAAGGTTGCTAATGATGTGAATAGAGAAAAGACAACAAAGAATGCTCCACAAACACTTCAATGTTTCAAGGGCAAGGAAATGAGGAATTATGCTAATAAATTCCCTAATCCAAGGGTTAATGATGATCAACATGAGAAACCACTTAAGGAAAAGGACAAAGGGAAGTCACATGTGATCACTATTGGAAATGTTGAATATAACAACGATGTGGTGGAATGATTTAGTGTTCATGTAAGGGAATTCCAAAATAATGTTGTATAAGTAATCTCATGGTACTATGGAATAAAGAGACATCTAAGGATTGTTACAATGTTATTCAGATATTTTTTGAAAGCACCTAATATGCACATAAATAAGTGCTAAGGAGATAATGAAATGTTTGATAGTATTAATGAGATAATGAATGGTTTGAGTATAAAGAATTTTTGGGATTTTGGTATGTGGAAAGAGTTATCTTTTGACAGCATTCATGTTTTCACTAAGGTTCAATGGGTATTCATTTTTTCAAGATAATACATGATTAAGGTATTCACATGACTGAAATGTGATCAACAAGATACATCAAAGATAAATGATGGTATTCACATGCTCGGTAGATAACATTTCTAGTAATTGTTTTATTTATACTATAAGCTTAGACATAAGTATTTTCGATAATCATAAAGATTTGAAATGGATTATGTTGGACAAAAGTTAGTATTGTTTAAGGCTAGAACTTTTTTTCGATATTATTGATGGAATGTCATAATGATGTAATTTTAGAAAAAGGACAACCTTCAAGATGGGTGACAACCCATCACGTCAGACAAGGTTGCAGGAATCGAACCCATAGCCGAAGTGCGAAAGACCTTCATCACCTACCACTGGCATACAGGAAGTCCCTGGTTAGTAGAAACTAGTTTTATTATATTAAGTGGTGTGATAGATTAAGTATAAGTCCATTTTTGGAACCATATACGATTAATCTCACCATAGATGGACTTATATATATCTTTTGCTATCCTAATGTTTGAGACCGAAAAAATGACCTATCATTCTATCACACGATCTGCTAACACTTCATAGAAGACAAATTCAACTTCATTTCTTTAAGCGATAAAGTGGAAATTATTTAAGGCATAAACAACGGTGAGATTGTACCAAAATAAATTAAGTATTCTTCTAATTAAAATTATTCAACATTAGGTAAATTATCTTGAAAGCCAAAAATGTTTTCCTAGTACTCTCATATCCGATGAATCAGATGGTACCTTAGATCATCACAAATTTATGTCTTTGTTACTGTTGGATTTATCATAGCCATGTCCTCTACCACTCTCCATCAGAACATGATGGTTAGATTTCTCCTCCATATCCATATTTTCACATATGATCTCCTATATGGAAACCTAGTGATGAGTTAATTTGGGTAACCCTTATGTTTCATACTTTACTTTTTAAAATTAAGTTTTAGCATTCGTTTTTACGATGTGGGTTTCTATGAAAGAAATTCTCTAGTAACAAACAATTTATAACCCCGAAGAATTTTGAGGGAGAAATTCATTTTACGGGGGGTAGAATGTAACAACCCAAGATTTTATGAGAATGTTTTTAAATTGATGTCTTGTTCCGTACACTACACCAATATTATATTGCGCTATACATAACACCGTATTAGCTTGTAGTATACACAACACTATTCTTGGCTCGTGTTACACACAATTTCAAGTTTGTTTTGTAGAAATTATTCAATGCAACATTAAGCATAGACTTTTTTTAATTTATAAATGAAATATGGTTGTATTTTTTTATACGCAACAACAAAAGAGTCTTTCACTACATGCCACTCTGACATGGCTTGCATTACACGCAATCAAGGCCTTCTTCGATAGCGTGTGCAGTACGCAATACCGGGTTTCACTAAACAACGATATATTGTTATAATATTATTATGGACTAGCCATTATGAACAGTATTAACTACATTTTGAATTTTATAACATTATTATTCATCTTAAATATTTTCTAGAAAATGTTATGAGAACAAAATAAATTTTTCGGGCGAAATAAGTATTTTTCAAAAAATGCAGTTTTACTGCCTTTTGATGGCGCACCCACTTTAAATCTAGTTTTTGACATGTTTATAAGTTCAATTTTACAAAATAAAATTCTTCCTTGGAATTAGGATATAAAAATTTAATTTGGAAATTTTTTTCATATTATTCTGATAACTTTTATATTTTGATGAATAGTAAAAACATGCTATATTTTAATTTAAAAAAACTTTTTTCATCGCAATAATTTATATGGATAGATTATCTTTTTAATTGGTTTTAAAGTGTAATTAGAATATATTTTTACCATTTAATCCAATGTTGGTCATTGGAATTAATTTCACTTGGAAATCAGACATAAATAAGTGATGATCTTTTGATAGTTATTGTTTCTTAAAAACACGCTATTTGTTTTGATAATGGGAATTACTTTTAAAATTAATTAATTCCACTTCTATGTTTTGAATTTGGAAAAATAGACATCATTTTTGAATTTTAATATCAAATATATCTTAGGCTGAATTTTTGGTATTTTTCTGAAAAACATCAATTTTTGATGAATAGTGAAAACACTGAGTTTTTGGTTAAAACCGACTTTTTATTTAAATAATAATTTATTTGATTTAAATTATTTTAGGTCAAAATAGATACATAATATTTATATAAGTTCAATGAAATTAATTGGAATCATTTTATAATAATTTTAGATTTATAAAAATTGTAGTGAACTTTTCACCGTCTTTTACCCACCTCCTAGGAGCTTTTGCAATTGTTCATAAAACATAATTTTACCACTTCTGTGAGTTGAATTTCGAAAATATGAGAGACATGGTTAATATCAAGGAGTAAAATGTGGTTTAATCAGATAAAAACAATTTTTGGTGAATTGTAACTTTTTACTCTTATTTACCACGGTTAAAAGTAAATAGGGTAATTCAAGGTTAAAAGAATTTTATAATAATTAAAAATTACCTTAACAATTTTCCAAACCATATTGGATGAGTAATTTACGACCATGTACATAATTGGGTCGATTTTTGGACCCCATGGAGCCACTTATGAAAGACAATGACACATTAGATTAGTTTATTTAATGTAAAGACACAATTGGGATTAACAAAAATCCTTTAGTAATTAATTTTTATAAGCGGATATATAAATTATCTTTTCAACTATAAATATTAATTGTAAAGATAAAAATATTTCCTAAATGTTGGTATTTTGTTTATAATTTTTAGACATTAAATAAATTAAATTATTTATGACACAATAATGATGCAGTATTTACCTCATTAATAAATGATTTTAATAAATAAGATTATAATGATTAAAATATTATCCGAAACCTGTCCAATTCCTATTGGATGATTTTATTTTGAATATGAGTCATCTTATCTTCGAAATTAATGTGTTTTGGACCTCTTGAAACCGAAGATAAGTTTATAATAAAATAATGTTTTCACACTTTCCTAAAGAGCCCCTCCTCTCCCTTATAGAAGGAGACCACTTCTATGCAATTACTCACACCTCTCAAGCCTTTTGGCTCATCCAAACTCTACCCAATTAAGCTCTATACATCCCTATACTCCCCTATAAAGCCTTAAATTAGGTATAAGGCACTCCAAGAATTCATTTTGGTTGAATCCAAAGGAAGTTACCCAAATTAAAGGTAATTGTTTCTCTTAAGTTATTTTCATTTATTCTACTTCTCCAACCCCTAAAATATTTTTAATACTTTATTTTTTGACAAAAACAGTATCATAAAAATACTAGGATGTTGTAATTATAATTATTAGAACTAAACTTACACAAACCTCTATCTAATGGATGAAGAACATAATGTTTTTGTGGATGGCAAACTAACGCCTCATGAAATGATGATTGTTCGATTTTCTCCTACCGCCTCTCATGGTGGCCATTATGATGGCACTGTATTCATATATGATATATATTATTTTTATGATTTCCTTATTTTTATTCACTTCCCATTGATATAAAGCCTTTATGGTTTCCATAGTGGGTAAATACGATGATCTCATTTGAGGAAGTGAGGACTACCGCCCCCTCAAAGTGATGTGATTCGTTAATGACTTATGTGGGATGTATAAAGGATGGAGTTAATGATATTATATATGATATTATAGTGGAATTATAATATACCTATTCCATTAAAATAATAAATATAAATGAAATTAGCGTTCATGCGTACATACGACTTACCGTCTCCATGAACGGTGCATTTCATTTCTTACCTCCATAGGTTATGTACTATTATAAATACATATATATGCTGGATATATAATCAATATATATGGTAAATAAATCATGATTTACATTCTGGAAGTAAGTAAATCATGATATAAGTAATAATAACATCAAGAACAATAAGTGCAAACAAGTACGATAAATAGATGATTTTATCCAAAACGTTGCTTTAACATGGGATTTACAAAAGAATGGGTAATATAAAGTCATAATTGAACCATATATGATATAATGAAAATGAAAATTATTCTGAAATAAGTCAATGACTTTATTTAAATCATTATACAGGAGGTTCATATACGTATGAAGCATATCAGACCTAAGGTAAGGGATAATTTTGCAAATCTCATTTTTATCCGAGATTGCTTATACGTAAGTATTTACTGGGGTTATTGTTATCATCCATGTCCATGTTTTCTAAAAGTGTTTTTATGTATGTTTAAAGCCCTTTTTTCCCATTTTGACTTTTACTACAAGGTATGTAAGTAATATTTGTTTTGTTTACGTTACAAGGCACTTTCTGACTTTTCCGAAAAAAGTATGAGGAGAATATTTTTTTAACTTATATGGAATGAACGGATTTTTATGGTTTCATAACGCCTTATTTTCAAGAAGCTTACACTACAAGATTTCCTGATTATTTTCAACAAAATCATTTTCTTTTAAAATTTCATGGCATTTTGTGAAAAGAAAATTATTTTGAAGAAGAAATGATATTTTCCTCAAGAATACATTTCAAGTGTTTTTTCAAAACCATTTTCCATATAAGATGGAATTATTTCATATGTGTATGTTTCAAGTATAATGTCTCTATGATTTACATGGTTTCAATTTTCTTATAATGAAATGATATCCATTTTATTATATGGATTATGTTATGATGGATGATGTTTATGAAACCCATTTTATTCTTTGGGTTATGATGAATGATTTATGTTTATGTTGTGGAACACGAAAGAATGATTTCATTATGAGATGGGTGGGACCTATATCTCCCTCAAATTCATTGGGTAATGATTTATATCTCATGAGATAGACATGGCTAGAATGAAAAGTATATCTGGTTCAGTAATACAGGGCTGGAACAACAAGTAAACCTGGTTCAGTAAGGGACTTTGTCCACTAAGATGGTCTTGGCAGAAATGCCTTGGATACTATGGAAATAATATCATGTGCTTAATGTTTTTCCACAAATACATGTTTTATTCCCATGCTATTTTATCATTATTGATGTTCCATTGTGATCTATGTCTTATGTACTTCCATGTTTTATGTCATTGCTCAAGATTTTGATGTTTACGATTTATGTTCATGTTTTTAAGTTCAAATGTATATGGTTTGTTTTATATTCTCCATTATTACCCTTACTGAGCATTTTAGCTCACCCTTTATATGTTTTCTTTTCCCTAGGAAATAATGAAAGGTTTTAGGTAAGAAAAAAAAGGGGAAGATCTTTATGGGAGATGTTGAAGATCTTTCACCATGATTAAAAGATTATATTCCAAGTTTCCAAAGACACTAAACTATTACGGTCCTTGTGTGTCTATTTTTGTTATTTATTAAGTATTCCACAAAAGTAATGTAATTTCCTTGTACGTCATGTTTTGGGTCTCTACAGGTACAAGATTTATTTGACAAATCATCTTAACATTTAACATGAAATCCATATTTTTCTTAAACATTCTTATTACCTATGAAAATCATTTAATTTGTTTTTGGATGAGCACAAAAATATCAGTAAAGTATATAAAAAGTAGGAAATAACACATTAGTCCATGAATACTTGTAACATATGAAATCATTTAAAAAAACATACTTGTCACCCATGTAAACATACTTTGTGTAACATGATATTTCCATGAGATTCTCTCATTATATATAGAACACAAATTGAACCATAAATATATATTTTGTAATTACTTGCATAATCTTGTAACCCTCTTGGATACCTTAAAATTCATAACCCTCACAACTACCTTACTATTGGTGTAACTCTCACAGTTAAACTTAGAGAAACCATATGACCAACCACCAACATACATATAACCAATGAATTTTAAGGAGATATATGACCAAAAATTCATCATAAAAAACTCCCAATAACCATAACTAAATCATAAAACATGAATAATTACATTAAAACATTTCTTTCAAATTTTGTAAAATAGAATTTTAAAATAATATTTTAAGATAAAACCATCTAATAAATACTATATAATTGATGTAATACTTAATAGATTGGTTGAAATATATATAAAATATATAAATACACCTAATTAAACATAATATAAACAAAATTCATCTCACAATTAATTTTAAAACCACATAAATAATGAAGTAGAATGTTAACCCAAATAATGGAAATTGGGTTAAGAATTCCCTTACCTTTGGTTTGTCTTACTTAATACTTGTTTAATCCTCATATATAATGGTTCAAAGAGTGTTATTAATATCTTAAAGAAACATATTAATGTTTATAATACATTATATGATCATTTCATTACATCATGTTTCCCTTTAATTGTTAGTATTTTGTTTCTTCTATTGTTTGGGGTGCGTTCTTTTCATGATTTCAATGATTTGTTGATGTTGGATATTCTTGTCGATTGGAAGTGAAACTACAGAATTGAAATGAAATGATATTTAAATATTTATATAGCCATAAATTATACAATTTATCATTTTTAATTCTGATATTAGGATGATTCATAAGTCCAATCATTATTGATATTTGTTTAGGTCATTTTAGTGATTATTCAATCGTAATGAACTCATTTTGTTCAATAAATTAACAACATGTGTTAAAAATGATTCAAAAACCTTATATAATATATAATACATAAGTTATAATCTGTTTCAACCATAAATATGGATTCATGACTAGTTCTAAATGATGTATAAGAAACCGAAATCACATCATCCACCATGTCGATAAATCGACACATCATGGACATTGTTTTAATTTCTTGAATAAGTGGGAGAGGAGAAGAAGTATAATGGTGAGTCTTCCATAAACATGATGAAATAAATAATATCTACGAATCTAGATCATTAACTCCTCTTGGATAAGCGGAGGTGAGTAATGAATAAGAATAGAAAATAAAATGAAAAGAAAATAAAGAAAACAAAAGTGGATGTTAATGTAGAGACCCGAAGCTTGATGTACATGGATATTACATTAATTTTGTGGAATATATAATATATAACAAAAACAGACAAACAAGGACCGTAATAGTTTAGTGTCTTTGGAAACTTGGAATATAAACTTCTAATCATGTTGAAAGATCTTCAACATCTCCCATAATGATCCTCCCCTTTTTGTTTCCTTACCTAAAACCTTTCTTTTAATCCACGGGGAAAAGAAAACCTAAAAAGGGTGATCTCAAATGCTCAATAAGGGTAATAATGGAGACAATAAGACAAACCATATACATTTGAACTTAAAAACATGAACATAATATTTAAACATCAAAAATCTTGAGCAATGACATAAAACATGGCAGTACGTAAGGCATAGATCATAATGGATCATCAATCATGATAAAATAGAATATGAATAAATCATGTAATTGTGGAATAAATTAAGCACAGGTAATGATTTCCATAGTAGCCAAGGCATTACGGCCATGACTATCTTAGTGGACAAAGTCCCCTTCTGAATCGAGTTCACTCCTCGTTTCAGTCCTGTAACACTGAGCCAGATTAACTTATCGTTACAGCCATGTCTATATCATGAGATATAAATCTTTACCCAATGCATTGGAGGGAGATATATGTCCCACCCATATCATAATGAAATCATTATTACTTGTGCCACAAAATCATAAATCATAGCATAACCCATGTAATAAATTGGGATTCTTAAACATCATGCCATCATAACACAATCCATATAAAACAAATAGATATCATTTCATCATAAGAATAATCATATCATGTAAATAATTTAGACTTTATAATTGAAACAAACACATATTAAATAATGTCATCTTAGATGGAAAATAGTCTTGATAAAACACTTGAAATGAATTCTTGAGTAAAATATCCTTTCTTCCACAAAATAATTTTCTTTTCTGAAATTGTAATTAAATTTCAAAAGAAAAGGATTTTTTGAAAATAATCATAAAATATTTTAGAGGAAGATTCATGAAAATGAGGCGTTATGAAACCGTAAAAATCCGTTCACACCATATAAGTTACAAAAAAAACATTCTCCTCGTACTTTTGCCGGAAATGTCAAGAAGTACATTGTAAAAGAAAGATTCCTTCCGTACCTTGTGGTAAAAGTCAAAAAGGGGTAAAAATGACTTTAAAAATACAAGGAACAATATTAAACATTTTATGAAAACATTTTGAGAAAACATAGACATGGATGATAAACATAACCCCAGTAAATACTTACGAATAAACAATCTCGGATAAGAAACTAGATTGGAATAATTATGCCTTACCTTAAGTCTGATATGCTTCGTATGTATCCAAACCTCCTATATAATGATTTAAATAATTTCATTGACTTATTAAAGAATCATATTCATTTTTATGATATCATATATGGTTCACTTATGACTTTATATTACCCATTGTTTTGTAAATTAATGTTAAAGTAACGTTTTGGGTAAAATCGTTTCATTTGTCGTTCGTGTTTTAACTTGTAATTATTCAAATTATTACTTAGATCATGGTTACTTAAATAAATAATGTAAAACATGATTTATATATAATATATATTCAGAATATACATATATATAATAGATCGATAAATGGAAAGAAATACACTGTTCATGGAGACGGTAGGTCGTATGTACGCATGAACGCTGTTTTCGTTTCCTTGTTGAATTGAATGGAATTGAGTAGATGACATAAATATATATATACAGAAATCTATTATCATTATTATGTCATATATTTCATGATTACTTATTATATATACTTCATAATCATTCATGAATGGTTAATCATTGAGAATGAATCTCATCGCGTCGTGGAGACGGTAGTCCGTACGTACGCACGAGCGATGATATCATTCCCATGATCGTGGAATTGTATTTAAGGGTATGTATAATATTTCAGAATAAATATAACTTTACAATAATCATATATATTAATTATTTACACCATTATACCCATCCAAGTAAGGTGGTGGTGGAAAATAGATTACACTACGGCATGAAGACGGTATTCCGTACGTATGCACGCGCGGTGATTTCATTTTCCGTAGGATGGATAGATGGTGAAATAGGGTTGTTTCATACTTATAATAACATATCAGTATATGAGTGATACTGTTGTTATTACTTCATAACGAAACAAATAAATAAGAATAAGTAGAAGAAGAAATAAATTTGAAAGAATCGGTAATGGACATTACCTCTTCTTTGAAGCGCCTCTTTGAGACCTCTTCTTAGGGCACAAAAATTGGTCTTTGAAGAAGACCAGGACCTCTAGGATGTTTCTAAAGAAGTGGAGAAGATAAATTTTCAGGGTTTGGACAATCTTGAAGGCTCAAATTGGTGTGAGTAAGAGAGGGAGGGGGTGCCCTTTTATAAGGGAGGAGAGGGGCAACTTTGGAAAAACTCAAAATATTATTTTATTATAAAGTCATATTCGGTTTTTAATAGCTTAAAATTGATTTATTTATAAGCTAAGGTGGGGATGGGTAGAAATCATATCATCAAATAGAATTTATACAAGTTTAGGGTTCTATTTTAACCTTATCATTTAGATTTAACTTTAAGTTAAATAATTTTACTTTTACCGTGTCTTTTTGTTTTCTTACACTATAAGGTTAATAAACTTACCATAACCAGCCAAGAGAACCACAAGTTGTTTATTATTAATATATATAACCTTATATAAGTCATTTGGCCGAACCTTATATTTTTAGGAATAAAATAACAATTAATAATATAGTATTTGTTTTAAAAACTATTTTATGTCAATTTTGACACTATTTGGTAATTGATTTTTATGAAAATCATAACAGAAATATTAGTTCGAACAAAGTTAATTAAATCAATACTAACATGTGATAGTAACCTATAAAATTATTTTAATTCCTAAAAAGTATCAAATTACATTTATTTGGGTATTTATAACATCAATTATGTCAATATTTCATTAATAAGATAATTACTACATCATCATTGTGTCATAAATAAATTAAATTATTAAATGCTTTAAAAATTAAAAATAAAATATCATTATGTGGGAAATATTTTTATATTTCTAATTAATATTTATGGTCGAATTTATCTTATGTATAACCATATTTTAAAAATGATTTAGTTATTAAACTTTGATTTTTAATATTTTAACCCTTCTTTAATTAAATTAATATTAAATGTCCTAATCTAATCCAAGTGGACCTAAATGGTTATATTTTATTCCTAAGGTTTTTTTTGGTCGAATTACAATTATCCAATAGAATTAGGACATGTGTTAGGGTAATAATAATATCATTTTTACCCTTAATTTCCATATTTACTTTTAACCATGGTAAAAAAAAGTAAAAAGTTACTATTCCCCAAAAATTATTTTCATCTCATTGAACCAAATTTTAATTACTGACATCAATCGTGTCTCTTGTATTTTTGAAATTCCATTCACAAAATCAGTAAAATTAAGTTTTATGTAAATTTGAAAATTCTCCCAGGAGGTGGGTAAAAGACGGTGAAAAGTTGAATAAAATTTATATATATCTAAAATTATTATAAAATGACTCCAATGAATTAATTTGAACTTATATAGGGATTATGTATCAATTTTTACCTAAAATTAAATTAAATAAAATAAATAATTATTTAAATAAAAAGTCAGTTTTTAAATAGTAACCCAGTGTTTTCACTATTCATCAAAAATTGACAGTTTTCAGAAAAATACCAAAATTTCACCCTAGGCTAATTTTGATATTCAGAATCCAAAAATGAAGTCCATTTTGAAAGATAAAATTTATAAAATTTCAAAAAGTGGGTATTCCTATTCATAACGGCTAGTTCTAATAATATTTTAATAATATATCGTTGTTTAGTAAAACCCGATATTGCGTACAACACACGCTATCGAGGAAGGTCGTGATTGCGTGTAATGCAAGCCAAATCAGGGTTGCGTGTTGTGCAAGACTCCTTTGTTGTTTCGTTATAACATAATCCAACCATTTTTCATTTATACATTGAATATATATATATGTATACTCAATGTTGCGTAGAATGACTATTATCAAAGGAACTTGAAATTGTGTGTAACACAATCTAAGAATAGTGTTTCGTATACTTCAAGCTAATAAGGTGTTACGTATGGCATAAGATAATCTTGTTGTAGCATAAAACAAATGACATCAAATAAATTAAAAAGAATACTTATCATAAAATATCGGGTTGTTACATTCTACCCCCCTTAAAATGAATTTCACCCTCGAAATTCATCGGGGTTATACATGGTTTTCTAATTGAAAGTTTATTTAATTGAAACCCACATCGTAAAATGAAATACCAAAACTTAGCTTTAAAAAAATAAAGTATAAAATGTAACGGTTACCCAAATTAACTCATCACTGGGATTCCTCGTGGGAGAAAATAGGTGAAAATATAGATATGGAAGAGAAATCTAAACATCAAGTTCTAATGGAGAGTGGTAGAGAACAGGGCTATGAAAAGGCCAACAATCACAAAGCCATATATTTTTGATGATATAAGGTACCATCCGATTCATCAGATATAAGGGCACTATTACAACATTTTTGGTTTTCAGGATCATTTCTCTAATGTTGAATAATTTTCAAAAGAAATACTTACTTGATTTTGGTACAATATCACCGTTGTTCGTGCCTTGAACAATTTCCACTTCATCTCTTAAAGAAATGAAGTTGAATTTTTCATTCATGAAGTGTTAGCAGATCATGTGATAGAATGACGAGTCATTCCATCTATCTCAAAAAAAGGTTAGCAAAAGTTATTAAATATACATAAGTCGATTAATCGTTTATGGTTCTTAAAATGGACTTATACTTCATATCTCATACCACTTAAAAAATTAAAACTAATTTATACTAACCAGGGACATCCTGTAGACCAGTGGTAGGCAATAAAGTCCTGTCGCATATCGGTTGTGGGTTCGATTCCCACAGCCTTGTCTGACGCGATGGGTTGTCGCCCGTCCTGCAGGTTGTACTTTTTCTAAAACTACATTACTATAACATCCCATCCATAATATCGAAGAAAGATCTATCCTTAAACAATACTAACTTATGTCCAACATAATCCATTCCAATCTTTAGGCTTATCCAAAATATTGCAGTCTATTCTCATATTATAGTGAAGATGATTACGAGAGATTTCATATAACAAGCATGTTAATACCATCGTTGATCTCCATATATCATAAGATATGTCTTGTTGGTCACATTCCAAACATTCGAAGGCCTTAATCATGTATTCTCTTGAAAAATGAATACCCATTGAATCTTAGTGAAAACATGAGTGATGTCAAAAGTTAACTCTTTCCACATACCAAAACCCCAAAATTCTATATACTCAAACCATGATATAACAATTTCCTTATATAAGTCATGAGCTCATGAATACTGTCAAATATTTCATTTTCTCCTCATCCCTTCATTATGCGCATATCATATTCTTTCCAAAAATATCTCAATCACTTTCCATGGTTACCGGTACAATAAAATTATTGAAAACCACAATAGACCAATACATAAATATTCCAATATTCCAAGATACTGTATACAACATTATTTTGGAATCCCATTACATAAACAATTAATCATCACACAACTTCATTTTCATACTCAACATCACAAATAGTTATTGCATGAGACTTCCCTTTATCCTTTGCCTTAAGAGGTTGCTCACATTGATCATCATTAACCCATGTATTATGGCATTTATTAGCATAATCCCCCATTTCCTTGATCTTGAAGCATTAAAGTGTTGGTGGTGCGTTCTCTGCTGTCTTGTCTTTATTCACATCATTAGAAACCCTTTTTTCCATTACTTCGACACTCAGATGCTCGATGACATTCTTTCCAGACTTAAAACATTTTATAGTCCCTTTAATACAATCTCCACCATGCTTCTTTCCACACTTTGAGCATAAGGAAACATTCATCTTCTTTTCACTATTATTCTGATATTTCTCCTTGAACTCCATCTTTCGTTTCTTGTCAAAACCATGAGATGGATATGTTACACCAACTTACAGTTCTACCTTGATAGCACAACGCACAATTTATTCATAGCTACTGAAGTCTCTTATAGCTAATTCCCTTCGAAGACTTGGTTTTAAGCCACTGAAAAATCGAACAACTTTACTTTCAGGTTGGATGATAATGCCAGATGCATACCTTGCAAGTATTATAAAATTCTCTTCGTATATACCAATAGATTCATCATCCTTCTGCTTAAGCTCAAGAAACTCCTTTTCCATCTTTGTTCAAATAATACAGGGGAAGTACTTACTGAAAAACAAGTTCTTGAACTCGTCCCATTCCATGGACTCAATTTCATCTCTTTGCCTCGTATTCTTGATAAGATTCCACCATTGATCAGCATCACCTTCCAAAAGATATACTACTAAGATGACTTTATCATGCTCAGAACATTGTAGAACTGAAACTATCTTTTCAGTAGTACTGATCCATTGTTCATCCACTAAGGGATCAGAAGACCCACTAAATAGAGGTGGACACTGCCTCATGAAGGATTCAATAGAATGTTGCTCCTTTCTCTGCTCATTTTGAAGTCCAGAATGATTCATAGCTTGTGTAAGTATAGAAATAAGATTGTGTACTCTATCTCCCATGACATTGGTTTGGTCAGGAGGACAATCATTGCATTTTCCATTACATTGATCAACACGGTTCCTTCGGGTTCCAGCCATTGTCTAAAACCCAAAAATAATAGTGTGAGAGACAAATACCATGCTAGGGAAACAACATAGTAAAGGGGGAGTATATCTAACATCTTAGGTTAAATTCTAAGATCGTTACCGTAGTTCTAGGACTATATCCTATACGTATACTTATCCTTATGTACATCCCTAAACATACCTTAGAAATATCTATAGGGATCTGATTAACGTTTTCGCATCCAAGTTTCCAAAGGTTGACTAAACCTTTCCTCTGATACCAACTGTAGAGACCCGAAACTTGACATACATGGATATTACATTACTTTTGCGAAATATCTAATACATAACAAAAACAAACACACAAGGACCATACTAGTTTAGTGTCTTTGGAAACTTGGAATATAAACTTATAATCATGTTGAAAGATCTTTAACATCTCCCATAACGATCCTCCCCTTTTTGTTTCCTTACCTAAAACCTTTCTTTTAATCCTAGGGGAAAAGAAAACATAAAAAGGGTGAGCTAAAATGCTCAGTAAGGGTAAGCATGGAGAAAATAAAAAAACCATATACATTTGAACTAAAAAACATGAACATAATATTTAAACATAAAAATATTGAGCAATGACATAAAACATGGTAGTACGTAAGGCATAGATCATAATGGATCATCAATCATGATAAAATAGCATATGAATAAAGCATGTAATTGTGGCATTCATTAAGCACATGTAACGATTTCCATAGTAGCCAAGGCATTACTGCCATGGCCATCTTAGTGGACAAAGTCCCTTTCTGAATCGAGTTCACTCCTCATTTCAGTCCTATAACACTGAACCAGATTAACTTGCCATTCCAGCCATGTCTATCTCATGAGATATAAATCTTTACCCAATGCATTGTATGGAGATATAGGTCCCACCCATCTCATAATGAAATCATTCTTACTTGTGCCACAAAATCATAAATCGTAGCATAACCCATGTAATAAATTGGTATTCTTAAACATCATGCCATCATAACACAATCCATATAAAACAAATGGATATCATTTCATCATAAGAAGAATCATACCATGTAAAATAATTGAGACATTATACTTGAAACATACACATATTAAATAATGTCATTTTAGATGGAAAATAGTTTTGATAAAACACTTGAAATGAATTCTTGAGGAAAATATCCTTTCTTCCGCAAACTAATTTTCATTTCTGAAATTGCCATTAAATTTTAAAAGAAAAGGATTTTTTGAAAATAATCATAAAATATTTTAGAGGAAGATTCATGAAAATGAGGCGTTATGAAACGGTAAAATTTAGTTCACGCTGTATAAGTTACAAAAAAACATTCTCCTCGTACTTTTGCCGGAAATGTCAAAAAGTACATCATAAAAGAAAGATTCCTTCCGTACCTTGTGGTAAAAGACAAAAAGGGGTAAAAATGACTTCAAAAATAGAAGGAACAATATTAAACATTTTATGAAAACATTTTGAGAAAACATGGACATGGATGATAAACATAACCCCAGTAAATACTTACGAATAAACAATCTCGGATAAGAAACGAGATTGGAATAATTATCCCTTACCTTACATTCGATATGCTTTATATGTATCCAAAACTCCTGTATAATGATTTAAATAATGTCATTGACTTATTACAGAATCATATTCATTGTTATGATATCATATATGGTTCACTTATGACTTTATATTACCCATTCTTTTGTAAATTAATGTTAAAGTAACGTTTTGGGTAAAATCGTTTCATTTGTCGTTCGTGTTTTAACTTGTAATTATTCAGATGATTACTTAGATCAAGGTTAATTAAATCCAGAATGTAAAACATGATTTATATATAATATATATTCAGAATATAAATATATATAATAGATTGATAAATGGAAAGAAATACACCGTTCATGGAGACGGTAGGTCGTACGTACGCATGAACGCTGTTTTCGTTTCCTTATTGAATTGAATGGAATTACGTAGATGACATAAATATATATATACATAAATACAGTATCATTATTATTTCATATATTTCATGATTACTTATTATATATACTTTATAATCATTCATGAATGGTTAATCATTGAGAATGAATTTCATCGCGTCGTGGAGACGGTAGTCCGTCCGTCCGTACGAGCTATGATATCATTCCCATGATCGTGGAATTGTATTTAAGGGTATGTATAATATTTCAGAATAAAAATCAATTTAAAATAATCATATATAGTCATTATTTACACCATTATACCCATCCAAGTAAGGTGGTGGTGGAAAATAGATTACAGCACGGCGTGGAGACAGTATTCCGTACGCACGCACGCGCGGTGTTTTCATTTTCTGTAGGATGGATAGATGGTGAAATAGGGTTGTTTCATACTTATAATAACATATCCGTATATGAGTGATACTTATGTTATTACTTCATAATGAAAAAACTAAATAAGAAGAAGTAGAAGAATAAATAAAGTTGAAAGAATCGGTAACGAACATTACCTCTTCTTTGAAGCGCCTCTTTGAGACCTCTTCTTAGGGAACTAAAATTGGTCTTTGAAGAAGACAAGGACCTCTAGGATGTTTCTCGCAAAGTGGAGAAGATAATTTGGCAGGGGTTGTCCAAGATTGAAGGCTCAAATTTGTGTGAGGAAGAGAGGGAGGAGGTTCCCTTTTATAAGGGAGGAGAGGGGCACCTTTGGAAAAACTCAAAATATTATTTTATTATAAAGTCATATTTGGTTTTTAATAGCTCTAAATTGATTTATTTCGAAGCTATTGTGGGGCTGGGTCTAAATCCTCTCATACAATATAATTTATAAAAGTTTAGGGTTCTATTTTAACCTTATCATTTAGATTTAACTTTAAGTTAAATAATTTTACTTTTACCGTATTTTTTTGTTTTCTTACACTATAAGGTTAATAAACTTACCATAACAGGCCAAACGAACCCCAAGTTGTTTATTATTAATATATATAACCTTATCTAAGTCATTTTATCGAAACATAGATTTTTAGGAATAAAATAACAATTAATAATATAATATTTTTTTAAAAACTATTTTATGTCAATTTTGACACTATTTTGTAATGGATTTTTGTGAAAATAAGAACAGAAATATTAGTTCGAAAAAGTTAATTAAATCAATACTAAAATGTCATATTAACCTAGAAAATTATTTTAATTCATATAATGTCTCAAATTACATTTATTGGGGTATTTATAACATCAATTATGTCAATATTTTATTAATAAGATAATTACTGCATCATCATTGTATCATAAATAAATTACATTATTTAATGTCCAAAATTACAAATAAAATATCATTATGTATGAAATATTTTTATATTTCTATTGAATATTTATGGTCGAATTTATCTTATGTATAACCTTATATTAAAAATGATTTAGTTATTAAACATTGATTTTAACTATTTTAACCCTTCTTTAAATAAATTAATATTAAATGTCCTAATCTAATCCAAGTGGGCCTAAATGGTCATATTTTATTCCTAAGGTTTTTTTTTTGTATAATTAAACTTATAAAATAGAATTAGGATATGTTTTAGGGTAATAATAATATCATTTTTACCCTTAATTACCTGATTTACTTTTAACCGTGGTAAAAAAAAGTAAAAAGTTACTATTCACCCAAAAAAATTTCATCTCATTGAACCACATTTTACTTACTGATATCAAACGTGTCTCTCAGATTTTTGAAATTCCATTCATAAAAGCGGTAAAATTATGTTTTATGTAAATTTGCAAATTCTCCTAGGAGGTGGGTAAAAGACGGTGAAAAGTTCAATAAATTTTTTATATATCTAAAATTATTATAAAATGGATCCAATGAATTAATTTGAACTTATATAGGTATTATGTATCAATTTTTACCTAAAATGAAATTAAATAAAATAAATAATTATTTATATAAAAAGTCAGTTTTTAAATAGTAACCCAGTGTTTTCACTATTCATCAAAAATTGAAAGTTTTCAGAAAAATACCAAAATTTCACCCTAGGCTAATTTTGATATTCCGAATCCAAAAAATGAATTCCATTTTGAAAGATAAAATTTATAAAATTTCAAAAAGTGGGTATTAATATTCATAACAGCTAGTTCTAATAATATTTTAATAATATATCATTGTTTAGTAAAACACAGTATTGCGTACAACACACGCTATCGAGGAAGGTCATGATTACGTGTAATGCAAGCCAAGTCAGGGTTGCGTGTTGTGCAAGAATCCTTTGTTGTTTCGTTATAATATAACCCAACCATTTTTCATTTATACATTGAATATATATATATATACTCAATGTTGCATAGAATGACTATTATCAAATGAACTTGAAATTGCGTGTAACACAATCTAAGAATAGTGTTGCGTATACTACAAGCTAATACGGTGTTACGTATGACACAAGATAATCTTGTTGTAGCATAAAATACATGACATCAAATAAATTAAAAAGAATACTTATCATAAAATATCGGGTTGTTACAGTTAACCTCTTGATCTCTTCTCCTCAGATCCTTCTTAAGGCCCTTGGTTTTGGACTTTTGGTTAGACCAGAAGGTCATGGGCATTTAAAGGGTCTTGGTAGGATTATTGGGAAGAAAATAGGCAAGTCTCAAGTCTTTATAGTAGTGGGAGGAATATGGGAATGAGGGTTGTATTTATAGTGGAGGAGAAGAGGGATTTTACATTATTTTAACCAGTATTATAATACCTGTTTCTCCAGACTATGAATAGTATCAATTAATGTGACCCTAAAAAGAAATAATGACATGTGACTTCTAAAAAAACGGGCTTACATCATTCTTGCACCACCTATGATGCTGCAAAACATGTATTTATCATTTGTTGTATTTTATCATATTTGACTATTCATCCAAAATTCATGAATTTTATAAAATCCCCAAAATTCACCCTAACCTTTTTTTTGACATTTAAAATTAAAAAATAAACACAATTTATGAAAATAAATTTATAAATTTTATAAATTTTATAAATTTTATTTTTAAATAAAATCTTAATTTATTCCAAAATAAAAATTTTAAATCTATAACTCATTTTTAACATCTTGAAAAATAAATCTAGTTGTCATTATCATAAAGCCTAAAAAAAAAATATTAATGAAATTTACTATTCCTTAAGGTTATATTACTATTCATAAGGGTATATTACTATTCACTAAAAATAATGTTGGTTCCATTAGGCTCCATATAATATAATTATCACAATTGTGGATGACCGGTTTTTAAATAACAAAACATTGATGCGAAAAAATTATGTTTAAAATCTAGGTATAAATATCTACTTAAAACAATGTTTAATGAATTTAAATTTATTTTTAAAACCTCAGGTTGTTACATTAAATCATTAAAGGGCATTATTTAATCTTGTTCAATGGATTACCATGGATTTTTTTTAATATCATTCATTACTCATGTTTTCTTATAATAATTGTTTTTTTTTCAGAATACAGATATCCGTTATTTTGGAATTATATGGTATGTTATGTAAATCTCCACCTTATTGAGATATAGTATGTGAAAGGATGTTATAGGAACCAATTATGGTAGAATATGTAGTTGAAAATGAATAGATGATTTCGAAAAACTTAATGGAAGCTTAAAGTGGGAAAAATAGTTTTTACCAATAATTGGATGAAGGATCATTTATTCGAGGTAGGAAATCATGTTTTCATTTATGTATATCCATGAAAAAATGTGGTGCATTTTGGTTGGAAGGGAAAAATAAGTTTATTTTTAGTTATATTATATGATATTCTAGATAACATTGTATCAATTTATTATTATATAGCTTTTCTAACATGTTTTTCTATGCTACATGATGTGTTTCATGTTTCATTACTACAAATATATGTGATGAATGTATCTCATGCTTGGAGCTGAGATGTGGAATAATTTAAAGATAGTATATTATATATTAAATAAAATGTTCATATTCTAGATCATCATGAAAATGAATTTCATAATATGTTGATTCTTCAATTATAGGTTTTGTATAAAAACTTATATAGTTGAATAAGAAACATTGGAATAAAACATTTATGAATGAAAAATATCCTCAATTTTTCAAGTAGTGAATAAAATTTAAATTGATCAATTTATAAAAGAGTGAAAAATATTATTACCAAGTTAATTTTAAAATTTAATCAACATAATTCCTTATTTATAACATGAAATTAGTTTTTATGGAATTATATTCATTAGGATAATGTAAATTAATTTTTCCCTAAAAATGAAATAGTTTTATTCTTACAAAATTTGTTTACATGTATTATATGTTTTTATTTAAATGAGAAATTTCCAAATATTATAATCTAATTTGGAAAAATGAATATCTTTTTCTAGATCATCAATTCAAAAAATTATCCTATAGTTATTTTTTTAAATGTTTTTATATTGTTTATTTTTTGGTTATTATTAGAAAATACTAATTTTAAATTAAATTTTATTTCCATTAATGTATTTACAAATTCACATTATATTTTTTATTCATTTTAATATATAATTTTTTCATTTTATTAATAATATTCTAATAAATGTAATTAGAATAAATATTAAACATTATTTTGGTATAAACTCATTTCTATGCTTAAAATGAATTTTAATGGGAAACCATTTTTCATCATGTTTTCCATGATTATTTTAGATTTAATTTCTATCACTTAAATTAATTTTATTTAATAATTTTTTTAAATATTTATAATCAAAAAATCAAATTTAATTAATGATTCTACATTCATTTTAGTTCACTATGAATTGAAAATTTGGTAAAAAAATGTTAGTTACTACAGAAAGAGTTATTTCTAGTTAATAGGATTCAATGCAAAATGTTATGTGTTAAAACTACCTAAAAGCTTGTATAAATACTATTTTTATCTAATAATTGGACCCTTCTTTTTCTACTATTCAATTATGTTTCATTTTTATCCATTATACTAGAGAAATGCATTAAAAAATTTCATTATTTTGTAAAATTTCTAGTGTCCACTCTACCTCAATTACATATGAACACCACCTCCCGTCTCTTATCTAAACATTTTGATCCTCTTTTTCAGCAATGAAAATATAATATAACATCCTAACATCACTCCCCATGTTTTTTGTCCATGTATAGAGAATAATTTCATCATATGAATGCATTAATTACAAACCTATTTTGGTTTTCAAAAGAGAAGGTATTGATTATAACCAAATGTTTTTTAATTTTATTTTTTACCTACATCAAACCTTCCTTAGAAATTTTTTATATAATAACTTCATAATATCCCATATAAAAAATTTATTTTGTTTTCTATATACCTTTTCATCTCATTTTATTTATTTTGGGAAAATGATATTATAACGCCCCGACCCCAGTTACCCATAGTTGGTGCATTATTACATAACATTGGCATGATCACAAAAGATTATGTCTCGAATGACCGATTTGTTTAGTAGTCATGGAAACACTAGATACATTCTTAAATTTTACATTACATCATAAAGTAAAAAATACAACAACATCTTGTCTCCACACTCATATCCCCTTATTCTATCCCTGCAGGTCATTCATAAAATTCTTCTTCACATCCTGCGAAAAATAAAACATAGAAAGGGGTGAGATCAAATGCCCAGTAAGGACAACAATATAGAGGAAACTTTTATAAATAAGCATAAACATTTAAGGAAATGTATAACTAAAACAAAATCCTTTTAAACTTGAACTTCAGTATAATATGGGAAAAATAAAATGAAATAATTCCATTTACTTATTCACATGGATATTCTACTAGTCGAATAATCACATGGAATATCAATAACCACTTACATAATGATGGAATGCATAATACAAGACTATCATAACAACATAGCCAAGGCGTCGTGCCAAGACTACAAATAATATTTTTTCAAGGCCCTGTGCCAAGACACTAGTTTGTTTCATGAGACCTACTGATGCATCGAGGAGCTATAGTGGGATCCACCCTTCACTTATTAAGTCCAATGCATTCCTCATATGAATAGGTTTAAACATAACATAAATATTCATATTAAAACTATCATACGAAATGTCAATACTTTCTCTACAAACCATGAATGGTATAAAAATAACACATCCACAGTCAAACATATCACAAAACCTTCAATACAATATGGAAGTTCTGTATCACAATAAATCAACTTCAAATATGCTTAAATCCATCAAATAATGTTGACATAGACGAAATCAAAACTATTTGAGAGAAATATATCTTTTTTTGAAATCATTTAAAAGTCGCATAATTATAAAATAAAACATTTATTTTGAAAATATTCTTATAAGATAGTAAGGGAAGCTTCGACGATTTTATAACGGCGGAAAATAGTTGCACCCTCCGTATAAGTTAAAAAAACATTCTTACCTTAATTCTGTCGAAAAGGTTAAAAAGGACATTGTTTGGAAAATGACAGAAAGATTCCTTTATAAACTTCTTATAAAAAGTAAACACGGGTATAAATTACTTTATCCCATAGTCTTTAAAATAGTAATAATTATTTGAAATACATTTTTAAGAAACATGGATGTGGATGATAAAGAGGTCCTAGTAGATAATTATGTATAAACAACCTCGGATAATGAAGAGATTGTGAAATAAACCCTTACCTTGTACTTTTCCTTCGTTGAGGGTAGGTTAACCTCCTGTATAATGGTGAAATAATTGTTATTAAATTATACAAGAATCATATACATTAATATGATATAATATATAATCTTTTAACATTTATTTGTTAATAATATCTTAGTTGTAAAGACTCATAAATTTCAAAGAATTTTTTTTTCATAAATTCTTTGGGATTTTACGAGTATGCAGTTTCTGACGGCACCTGATTCCGAGGCCTGGTTTGCCCGGAATCATTTTCCGAAGTTTATCTCGGGTACGTTCAGTGATCGAACGAGCGGGTTTTTCTAACTTTTGAACCGGTGCTCAAAATCGAAATCTGAGGGCATTGATGAAACCACAACACCGGTAATTGCTTAAGAAGACCTTTTCTAGAGTTGCGTTTACCCGGGAAGAGTTGTTAAAAAAATTTGGGTTAAGTATTAAGAGAAATAAAATTGCGTTACAATTTTATTTCAATTATAAGAGGTTAAACTCCATGTGTGGGAGTTGGGGTGGGACCTATTAAAATCCTAATCCCTCTTGGTAGGATAATAGTGAGTTGGGGCCCACACGAGCCCCCACCTTTTCAAATTCACTAACCCCTCTAAACCTTCCATGTATTAAATGTTGTGGCTACCCCTCTTCCTCATGAATGCATGCCAACCTATCTCACCATTAATTTTGTCAATTCAAGACTAATTAATTATGTGAGTTAAGGCTTTTGAATTTTGAAAAATGTTGGCATGAGTAATAAAAAAAGGCAAAAGCCTTATTTTATTTTTGTTGTTTCGTTGTGTGGAGATTTTGGAGAGAATACTCTGTGTCTTGAAGAACTTCATCTTCTACGTTGAAGAACGCCGACATTCCGTTCCATCATCTCTCCACATCAAAGAGAGGGAGACGCCGCTTTCCTCCCCAGACGATCTCTATCAACGTATATGGAGCCACACCCCGTGACTCCGTTCTCTGCGACACTAGCTTCTATGAACTACTTTGTGGTAGGGGTTAAGTTCAAATTTAATCAATTAAATTTGTGCTTGGTTTGTCATTAAGATTACTCGTTCTTTTTCCGCTTGCTATCTGTATAACAGGAGGAGGTCAGACAGCACAAACACGACCGACCCTTCTCCCTTTTTCTGTTTTACTTCGTTGTGGATTGGAACGGAGGCGACACGGTGTTGTCGCACCATGCGGGAACGAGGGAACTGCGGCCGAAGCGGGCCGCTGCGAAGGAGAGCGCAACCGTCGCGCTGCGCCGGTGTAGCCAAAGTAAGCCGCAACCAAGGTTGGTCCGCGGCAGAGGGTCGCGTCCCCGTCGCGCCGCGCCGGAGCACAATGTAGGGTCGCGGCCGGGGTGGGCAGCGGCGGAGGGGCGCGTCGCCGTCGTGTCGCGCTGGTCGAACAAAGGCCGCAACTGTGTAGAGAAGGGATGCCTAATCCACCGGCCACCGATGCATTGGAAGGTGGGACCCGCGGGGGTCCCACAATGGCACACTGTCCGACCAACATGGCCAGCCATTCCAAAAGTCCGGGGGTTGTAACCCCCGGCGGCTGGCAAAGGGCGGGCCCCTCCATATGGGGGACGCCGTTTCAAAACAAGGGGGGAAACACCATCCCCCTTCCGTGTATGCTCAGCGTGCAGGCGCCCGCACCGGGCCGAACCGGCTGCGTCGGGCAGGACCGCCCTTGCCGGGCCGGACCGCACGCGCTGGGCTGGACCGCCCGCGCTGGGTCGGGCTGCCCGCACGGGGTCGGACCCCCGCACTGGGCCGGGCCGCACCGGCCGGGCTAGGCTACGACAGCCGGGTCAAGGCGCACTAGTGGGGCTGGGTCGCACTCAACCAGACCAGACCCGGACCTGGGTCGGGTCGACCCAGTGGGTATTGGGTCGGATCGGACAGGGCCCAAACCCCCTGTTTTCGGACAGATCCGTTCAAATTCCCATAACATGGGTTACAAACCTACGATTGATGCACCTTCATTTGCGTAGAAATCCTTGGATCAACGCGGTCGTTTTGGTATATTACGCTCAAGGTTTTGGAGAAATGTGGGTATGGCCGGGTTGGTTCGAACACGAAACCAACCGGGCCCTCAGAGCGGAAACGCTTATAACTTTAGCTTCGGACGTCCGATCGACGCGCCGTAAACTTTGTTGGATTCCTATTGGTGAGACATATATTTTGGATTACTCCTCTTAAGGTTTGGATGCAGCTGGATTACGGTCGGGTTGGTTTTAGCTTAAAAACCAACCGGGCCCCTGGGACAAAAAAGCCAATAACTCTCAGACCGGGCGTCCGATTGACGCGCCGACTGTCGCATTGAGTTTCTTTTGACAAGACGAAACATTGGGATACATCAACTCTGGAATTCATGTCAGTTGATGTATCGAACCCCTTGGATCGTGGAGCGGACCCTCCCGGAATCAAGCATGCTGTGTGCGGCAACCCTAGAGCTGGCTGCGAATGCGACGACGATGACGACTGTACTTGGATCCTCTGTGGGTTCGGCAGCGACGACGACCATTCTGGAATCCTCCGTTGGTTCGATGAAGATGACTACTGTTCCTGTATCCTATGTGGGTCCGGAAGTACTTGAATACTGTCCTTGTATCCTGTGTGGGTCCGGTAGTATGTCACTCTGTACTTGTATTATATGTGGGTCTGGCAGAGTAGCTGGTCTTATATCCTTTGTGGGTCTGACAGTTTACCTGGTCTTGTATCCTATGTGGGTCTGACAGCTTAGATGAATCAATGGCTACATCTAATCATCTCTATCTCTTTACGAAGAAGTATACCTGTGTGAGCTGAGTCTTAACTTACAGTCAATATCATCGATATGATTGTTGTGCTTTCCTGTGTGGATTGGGTTGTGCTTTCCTGTGTGGATTGGGTTGTGAATTCCTATGTGGAACGGGTTCTGTTTTTCCTGTGTGGACTGGGTTGTATTTTTGGGCTCGTGTGATGTAGTTGAGTTGGAAGTGATGACTTACGTATATGTATGTGAATATACCTAAGTAGAGTTGGTTGTTACTTTGTGATTGTATCTTTCCTTTGTGGTTTATCCATTACGGATTCTAGGAGACTTTCGGGGGTCTCGGGGTCCCTACTGAGTAGCGTATACTCACCCCTGCATGGGATATGACCGCACTACGTTGTGTTGGATGCAGACGACAGACAACGCTGATTGAGGTGGGAGCTCGTGGAGATGGACGGTACCTGGAGTTGGATCACAGGACGGGACGTTTTCGGGGCGGACGGCTGGAGCCGAGGAGTAGAGGAGACTATATGTACCCACCCTTCAGGTGGGATTTCCAGAGGATGGATCAGACTCACTACTTTACTTTTAGTTGCTGTAATTTCATTTCAGTTGTACTTTACTTACAGTTGAGTTTGTATTTTGGCCCATTTACTTTCCAACACTAAATTTTGTACTCAGTTTCCTTTGTGTTTTCTCAGCTTGTGTACTCTGTGGTGTTTGTTTAATTTATAAAGGCAATACCGTCCCTTTTTATCAGGATTTATGCCTTTGGTGCTAGTCGCCAGCCCCTGGCCTATGGAAGGCAGGCATGGGGTAGTCACGACACGTGACCCGAGGATGGGTCGTGACAAATTGGTATCAGAGGAGTTCAGTTCTACCACAGAACTCATGACTCTGATCTTTCTTCTATATGAAGCAATTGTGTTAAGGTTATTGAGTGTGGATATCATTCCATGGAGTCCAGTGCTGGAGAGGTGGCCGACGTATCCATACACTGGGACCCTGACTTCTGATTTTCGACTCAATGCACAAAAACATTGATTGCATGTGTGTTTCAAAAGTTTTCTATGTGATTACTTTGTGTCAGCTCACCAGATATACTGTATTGACTGTGGCGCACCTGTTTCTTTTCAGGATGGCCCCACGACGGTATCCGGCTAGGGTTCCGAGCTTTGTGTGAGATGGCAGCCCACCTAGTGACGAGGCCTCGGTGCAGGGCCCCTTTACACCGGAGGCACCGACGATACCTCTACCCCCCGAGCCACCGATGCCACCAGCCCCAGCAGTTGAGAGTGCACGTCTCCTTAGTGCACTACACGAGTTTCAGCGTCAGAGACCGCCCAGGTTCCACGAGGAGATGAGCCCTCAGGTAGCCGAGGATTGGATTGAGGCTGTTGTTCGAGTTTTTATATTAGTAGGGACACCAGATGACCTCATGGTGATCCTTGCAGCGAGTCTCCTGCACACGACAGCAGGTAGATGGTGGAGCCTGATGCTCCAAGTGCACGACGAGGCATCTTTACTTTGGACGGACTTCAAGAGACTCTTCCGCTCGGAGTTCGTTCCAGCCACCCTCCGTGCAATGCACATTCAGGAGCCACTACAGCTGCGGTAGGGCAACATGACAGTAGACCAGTACTCAGCGAGATTTACCGATCTCTCGTGCTACTCCACGAACATGGTACGAGACCCATTCTTCCTGGCCCAGACCTTCGAGCAGGGACAAAGGCATGATATCAGGGCTTCGATGATCTCCCTCAGCATTCCGACACAGAAAGGAGTGCTGTAGAGAGCTCTTCCAGTAGAGAGTTCTCTCGCTAAGAAGTCACCAGCGGTGAGACCCTCCGTAGGAAGACCCGTAGTGGAGTCTTCTGTAGCTGTCAGTAGACAGATGACGTAGAGGACCAAGTGGGCCAGAACATCAGATGATCAATCTTAGGATACAGGTTCAGTTGTGCGGGGCTCACGGTGCAGAGCCAGCCTTACGAGGAGTAGATAGTGCTATGCATGCGGCAGGCAGGGTCACATGGCTCGAGACTACTCGACCCGCCCTGTAGATGAGCAGCAGGCAGTAGAGGGACCTCCTAGGAATAGGTTCAACTGTGGCGGTCTGCAAGGAGCATCTAGACGAGGTAGAGGAGCTGGCCGAGCAGCGGGTGGTGGGCGACGCTTTGAGGCCCTACCACCACCACCACCAGGAAGACCACCCCGACCGTAGGGAACAGGTGGACAGGGGAGAGCTCAACTTTTGGAAGCTGAGGCCTACGACCATGGAGCTCTGGGAGCAGATGGACATGAGTAGGACTAACTCCAGATATGGAGACATTGTTCATGTTTCTTCTAGCTTTGTTGATGTTTTTTTGGATGCTTTGTGTCTTTGTAACTTGAGCTGCAGTAATAAAAGACACTTGTTCTTGTGAAGTTTTCTTCCCTGTCCTTTTTATGTAGTTGATACTAAGAGGTTTTGGATAAAACCGTTGACTTGACCCTCATCTTTGAGATTCCTACTGGAGGAGACCTAGTGACCACACACTACTGCTGACAACGTGACTCGACCCTTAGAGGCGAGAGTAATGGTTGGATCTCTTGGTAGTAGCATCGAGGCCTTACGCTATTGTCCATGACATGAAATAGTACCATTCATGTCAAGATTGACTATATTAGTTAAAAGACGTGGTTCATCCAGGGGATGAGACATGATTTCTCTTATCGGAAGAGGAGGAATCTCAACAGCACTTGTAGATCGTAGAAGAAGAAGGGTAGAGTTGAGTTCTTACATACGGATAGTCTCACCCATTGTTCGTCGAGCGAATGGTTTGTGGTTCTCACCAACTCAAAATTCTCAGGTGTATCTTTTCTCTTAAGGACCTGAACCTGAGACAGCGGCGATGACTCGAGTTCCTCCAGGACTATGACTTTGAGATAGTCTATACTCCTGGGAAGGGGAACATAGTAGCCGATGCTATCAGTAGGAGGACGAGTATTTAGATACTTGGAGAGGCAACAGAGCAGCTAGCTGCATTGCAGATATCCTTCATGGATAGATATGGGGCAGCCTTTTTACAGTCGATCATAGTCACTCCACCACTTCATCAACGGGACAGAGAGGCACAACGTGGGGATGATGACTGTGAGACACGACGTGCACAGATTTTCTCAGGATATGCACCTGATGGATTCTCTATAGGAGTAGAGAATGTCGTCCTTTTCAGAGGACGTACCATGGTACCAGCTGCTTTATAAGAGTAGGTACTGAGAGAGTTTCACACTTCACCATTAGCGGTACATCCAAGAGTGGTGAAGATGTACCAGGATCTCAAACGATAGCACTGGTGGCAGGGTATGAAGAAGGCAGTGGCAGAGTTCATTTCTCGATGCCTCACCTGCCAGTAGGTGAAGGCAGAGCACCAGGTACCTGTAGTCTTGGTACAACCCTTGGAGGTTCCAGAGTGGAAGTGAGACGAGATATCTATGTATTTCGTGACTGGACATCCACGTACATCCAGAGGACACGACCCTATTTGGGTGATCTTCGACCGACTCACCAAGTCGGACCACTTCTTACCCATCAGGGAGCAGGGCTCAGTGGAGATCTTGGGATGCCTCTATGTTTAGGAGATTGTACGGCTTCATGGTGTGCCATCATCTATCGTCTCTGATCAAGATGCTCGTTTTACTTCCTGGCTTTGGAAGGGGTTACATGAGGCTTTTGGGACGCAGCTACACCTGAGCACCACCTTTTACCCTCAAACAGATGGACAGATAGAGAGGACCATTCAGACTCTCAAGGACATGCTCCATGCATGTGTTCTTGACTTTTGTCACAGTTGGGAGGATCACCTACCATTGGTGGAGTTTGCGTACAAAAATAGCTACCACTCCCCCATCGGGATGGCACCATACGAGGCATTATATAGACGACCTTGCTGATCACCTCTCTATTGGACAGACCCTAGGGAGTCGGCACTTGTTAGACCAGAGATGGTCCAGGCCATGACAGAGAAGGTCCAAGTCATCCAGGAGTGGATGAGGACAGATCAGAGCCGACAAAAGTCTTATGCTGACAGGAGGCGGAGACCACTAGATTTTGAGGATGGCGACCACATTTTCTTTCAGGTCTTACCTCGACGTGGATTACAGAGGTTTGGTTGGGGCGACAAGTTATCTACGTGCTTCAATGAACCATTCTAGGTTCTCAGCAGGATAGGCGAGGTGGATTATCTCCTGGCTCTACCACCTCAATTGCACCAGGTGCACGATGTCTTCCATGTATCTCAACTGAGGAGATAAGTGCACAAACCAACGCATATCATCAACAATGGGGAGTTGTACATTGATGACAGGGCGACTTTTGAGGAGGTCCCAGTAGAGATCAAGGATTTACATGAGCGGGTTCTACATTGGTGGTCGATTCCTCAGGTGCGCATCAGGTGGAAGCACAGGAACCTCGAGGAGAGCACATGGGAGCAGGAGGGTCAGATGCGTGCTCAATACCCTCATTTGTTTCCATAGTTTGTGATGTATCTTTAAGGGGATGTAAAGCCCTGAGGTGGGAGTAATGTAAAGACCTGTAAATTTTAGGAATTTCTTTTCTTAAATTCTTTGGGATTTTACGAGTACGTAGTTTCTGACGACACCTAATTCCGAGGCCAGGTGTGCCTGGAATCATTTTACAAAATTTAGCTCGGGTACATTCAGTGAACGAACAAGCGGGTTTTATTGACATTTGAACCAATGCTCGAAATTGATATCTGAGGGCACCGATGAAACGACAACGCCAGAAATTTCTTAAGAAGACCTTTTCTAGAGTTGTGTTTACTTGGGAAGAGTTGTTAAAAAAATGTGCGTCATGTATTAAGAAAAATAAAATTGTGTTACAATTTTATTTCACTTATAAGAGGTTAAAATCCATGTGTGGGAGTTGGGGTGGGACCCACTAAAATCCTAACCCCTCTTGGTAGGATAATAGTGAGTTGGGGCCCACATGAGCCCCCACCTTTTCAAATTCCCTACCCCCTCTAAACCTCCCATGTATTAAATATTGTGGCTAACCCTCTTCCTCATGAAGGCATGCCAACCTATCTCACCATTAATTTTGTCAATTTAAGACTAATTAAATAAGTGAGTTATGGCTTTTGAATTTTGAAAAGTGTTGGCATGAGTAATAAAATAAGGCAAAAGTCTTATTTTATTTTTGTTGTTTCGTTGTGTGGCGATTTTGGAGAGAATACTCTAAGTCTTGAAGAACTTCATCTTCTACGTTGAAGAACACCAAGACTTCAACGAAGAATGCCGACACGCCGTTCCATCATCTCTCCATGTCAAAGAAAGGGAGACACTGCTTTCATCCTCAGATGATCTCCCTCAACGTATACGGGGCCACACCCCGCGATGCCGTTCTCCACGATGCTAGCTTCCACGAACTACTTTGAAGTAGGGGTTAAGTTTAAATTTAATCAATTAAATTTGCACTTTGTTTGTCGTTGAGATTAATCATTCTTTTTCCACTTGCTATCGGTTTAACAAGAGGAGGTCAGATCGCAGAAACACATCCGACCCTCCTCCCCTTTGTTGTTGTACTTCGTTGTGGATTGGAACGGAGGCGACGCGGTACCGTCGCACCACGCAGAAACAAGGGAACTGTGGCCGAAGCAGGCCATGGTGAAAGAGTGTGGCGATGTCGCACCGCGCCGGTGAAGCCGAAGTAAGCCGCGGCCATGTTCGGGCCGCAACAAGGGGGCACAACGCCGTCGCGCGGCGCCGGAGCACCATGGAGGGCCGTGGCCAGGGCGGGCCGCGGCGGAGGGGCGTGGCGCCGTCACGCCGCGCCGGTCGGACAAGGGCCGCGACCTAAGGCCGCGGCGATGTAGAGAATGACGACCGAATCCACCGGACACCGGTGCATTGGAAGGTCGGACCCACGGGGTTCCCGCGGCGGCACACCTATCGGCCAACATGGTCGGCCTTTTGGGAAGTCCGGGGTTTGTAACCCCCGACGGCTGGAAAAGGGCGGGCCCCTCCATGTGGGGGCCGCCATTTCAAAACAAGGGGGGGGGGAGCGCCCTCTCCCCTTCTGTGTCCGCTCAACGTGCGGGCACCTGCACCGGGCCGAACCGCTCGCGTCGGGTCGGACCGCCTGCGCTGGGTCGGGCCTCCCGCGTTGGGCCGGGCCCCCGCGCTGGGCCGCGCCGCACCGGTTGGGCCAGGCCGCGCTAGCCAGGTCAGGCCACGCCAGTTGGGCCGAGCCTCGCCCAACCGGGCTGGACCTGGATCTCGGTTGGGTCGACCCGGTTCGGGCAGACCCAGGGGGTATTGGGCCGAGTCGGACCTGGCCCAAACCCCATGTTTTCGGACAGATCCGTTCAAACGACCATAACTTGGGCTACAGACCTCCGATCGACGCACCATTAGTTGCGTAGCGATCCTTGGATCGATACGGCCGTTTTAGTATATTACAATCAAGGTTTTGAAGAACTTTGGGTACAGCCGGGTTGGTTCGAACACGAAACCAACCGGGCCCTCGGAGTGGAAACGCTTATAGCTTGAGCTCCGGACGTCTGATCAACGTGCCGTCGACTTTGTTGGATTTCTATTAGTGATAAGGATCTTTTGTCTTACTCCGCTAGAGGTTTGGATGCAAATGAAGTATGGTCGGGTTGGTTTTAGCTTAAAAACCAACCGGGCCCCTAGGACGAAAAAGCTAATAACTCTCAGACCGGGCGCCCGATTGACGTGCCATCTGTTGCATTGAGTTCCTTTTGACGAGATGGAACTTTGGGAGACATCAACTCCGTACTTCCTGTCAGTTGATGTATCGACCCCCTTGGATCATGGAGCGGACCCTCCCGGAATCGAGCATGCTGTGTGTGGGAACCCTAGAGTTGGCTGCAATTGCGATGACGATGACGACTATACTTGGATCCTCCATGGGTTCGACAGCGACGAAGACTGTACCGGAATCCTCCGTTGGTTCGACGGTGATGACTACTGTTCTTGTATCCTATATGGGTCCGACAGTACTTGAAAACTATTCTTGTATCCTATGTGGGTCCGACAGTATTTGACTATGTACTTGTATCCTATGTGGGTCTGACAGAGTAGCTGGTCTTGTATCTTTTGTGGGTCCAACAACTTAGCTGGTCTTGTATCCTATGTGGGTCTGACAACTTAGATGAATCAGTGGCTACATTTTATCATCTCTATCGCTTTACGAAGAAGTATACCTGTGTGATCTGAGTCTTAACTTACAATCAATATCATCTATATGATTTTTGTGCTTTCCTGTGTGGATTGGGTTGTGCTTTCCTGTGTGGATTGGGTTGTGAATTCCTATGTGGAACGGGTTATGTTTTTCCTGTGTGGACTGGGACGTATTTTTGGGCTCGTGTGCTGGAACCGTGTTCGAAGTGATGACTTATGTATATGTATGGGAATATACCTAAGTAGAGTTGTTTGTTACTTTGTGATTGTATCTTTACTTTGTGGTTTATCCATCGTGTATTCTGGGAGACCTTAGGGGGTCTCAGGGTCCCTACTGAGTAGTGTATACTCACCCTTGCACTGGCTATGCCCGCACTACATTGTGTTGGATGCAAACGAAGGACATCGCTGATTGAGGTGGGAGCTCGTGGAGCTGGACAGTACCTGGAGGTGGATCACTAGATGGGACGTGCTCGTGGTAGACGACTGGAGCTGAGGAGCAGAGGAGACTATCTATATCCACCCTTCAGGTGGGATTTCTAGAGGATGGCTCAGACTTTCTACTTTATTTTCAGTTGCTGTACTTTAATTTCAGTTGTACTTTACTTACAGTTGGGTTTGTATTTTTGCCCATTTACTTTCCAGCACTTACTTTTGTACTCATTTTACTTAGTGTTTACTTATCTTGCATACTCTGTGGTGTTTGTTTACTTTATAAAGGCAATGCATTCCATTTTTATCGGGATTTATGCCTTTGGTTCTAGTCACCAGCCCCTGGCCTATGGAAGGCGGGCTTGGGGTAGTCACGACCCGAGCCCTGAGGACGGGTCGTGACATTAGTATTATCGTTGTTTTGGGTGTTAAATTACTCGTTTTATTTTATATGTTTTGTTATATAAGACATGTTTGTTTTGGATATGATGTATCTTATTCATATCCAAAATTATATCAAGTCCTTAAAAATTATTTTTAATCATTAAATGAGAATTAGTCTTGAATAGATATGATGGGTAATGAATCTCATCGCGTTCGTGGAGACGGTAGTCCGTACATACGCACGAGCAACAATATCATTATTTTGATATTAAAATAATATATAATTGGATGTTATATAATATATAAAGAATCATTATCATGTTATATTTATTATTTCCATGAATTAAACATCATTATTATACCCATCCAAATAATAATGTTTTGAATAACAATTACACTACGACATGGAGACGGTAAGCCGTACGTACGCACGTATGGTGACATGTCATTCAAAGGAAGGATAGAATACTGAATATGGTTGTACCATATTTATAATAACATCATATTATATATAAGATACTGGAGTTATTATTTTATAATGGGAATAACAAAGAAAGAATAAGTTGAAGAAGAAAATAACTTGAAAGAGGGTGGTGAAAACATTATCTCTTCTTCGGGTTCTTCCTTTTGATTTGATAAAAATGGATCTTAGGATGGAATTATGATCAAACTAAGGCCTCTAGATTGAATTGAGGTATGTTTAGAGAGTATTTGGGCAGGGTTTGGCCAAGCCAAAAGGCTTTGAATGTGTGAATTAGTGAGAAGGGGGAGTGCCCTTTTATAAGAGGGGTGAGGGGCACCTTTGGAAAAGCTAGAAATATTATTTTATAATAAATTCATATTCGGTTTATAATGGCTCCAAAGTATATTATTTAAAGGGTAAGGTGGGTATGGGCCGAAAACCACTCAACCAATAGGTTTTAGATAGATTTGGGTCACTAAATTAATCTTATCGTTTAGTTTTAACTCTTAGTTATTTAGTTTGACATTTACCATGTCACTTTGTATTTTTATATTATATCGTTAATAAACATAGTATATACATCCAAGATACCCCCAAGTGGTCCAGTAATGATAAAAATATCATGATACAAGTCCTTTGGACGAACCTTATATTTTTAGGAATATAATATAAATTAATAATATAATATTTGTTTTAAAAACTCTTTTATGTCAATTTTGACACTATTGGGTATTTTGTTTGTGATAATTTCATAACAGAATTATTACATCGAAAAAAATTTATATAACCAATACTAATATGTCATATTAACCTATAAAATTAGTGGAATTCATAAAAAGTCTCAAATTTCATTTATTTCTATATTTATAATATCAATTATCTGAATATTTCATTAATTAGATAATTACTACAACACCATTGCATCATAAATAAATTAAATTATTTAATGTTTAAAAATTATAAATAAAATACCATTATATAGGAAATCTTTTTATATTTATAATTAATATTTACAATCGAATTTATCTTATGTATAACCTTACATTAAAAATATTTTAGTTATTAAACTTTGATTTTACCTCTTTTAACTCTTCTTTGAATTAAATTATAATTAAGTTCATAATCTAATCCAAGTGGAACTAAATGATAATATTTTATTCCTAAGGTTGTTTTTGGTCGAGATACACATGTAAAATAGTATTAGGACATGATTTAGGGTAATATTAATATCATTTTTACCCTTAATTAACCTATTTACTTTTAACCGTGGTAAATAAAAGTAAAACGTTACTATTCAAAAAAAATTATTTTCATCTCATTGAACCACATTTTACTACTTTATATTAACCGTGTCTCTCAGATTTTAGAAATTACACTCACAGAAGCGGTAAACTTAAGTTTTATGTGAATTTCTAAATTCTTCTTAGAGGTGGGTAAAAGACGCTGAAAAGTTCAATAATATTTTTATATATCTAAAATTATTCTAAACTAACTCCAATGAATTACATTGAAATTATATAGGTATTATGTATCTATTTTTACCTTAATTAAATTTAAATAAAATAAATAATTATTTAAATAATAATTCAGTTTTAAACTATAACTCAGTGTTTTTTTCACGATTCATCAAAAATTGTATGTTTTCAGAAAAATACCAAAATTTCAACCTAGGCTAATTTCGATATTCCGAATCCAAAAATGAAGTCCATTTTGAAAGATAAAATTTATAAAATTTCAAAATGTGGGTATTACTATTCATAACGGCTAGTTTGATTGGTTGTGGAGTGTGTGTTAGAACTCGATGTTGCGTACAACACACACTACTGTATTATTCAAAGGGAAGCGTACTGTGGAAGTTTGGGGTGTTACATTATACCCTCCTTCAAATAATTTCATCCTAAAAATTTCTATAATACTACCGCATGAAAAGACTCAGGAGGTTCTTCATCATAAGTTCCTCGGGTTCCCATGTTTCCTCTTCCATCTTATGGTTTCTTCACAAAACTTTTACCAGACGAGTCATCCGGTTTCTTAGTACTTGTTCTCTCATATCAAGAATCCTGATGGGCTCTTCGCAATAAGACATATTGGGTTCCAGTTCTAATTCCTCATAGGTGAGTACATGCGTTGGGTCAGGCATATATTTCCTCAACAGTGATATGTGGAACACATCGTGAACATTGGAGAGACTTGGCGGTATTGCCAAACGGTAAGCTACAACCCCAATTCGTTCTAGAATTTCGAAAGGTCAGATGTACCTAAGACTCAATTTACCCTTCTTACAGAAACATATAACTCCCTTCCATGGAGATACCTTCAAGAAAACATGATCTCCTACCTGAAATTCCAAATCCTTCTTTCAGTTATCGACATAGCTCTTCTGCCTACTTTGTGTTGCTTTGATGTGGTTTTGGATTACCTTTACCTTTTCCATTGTCTCCTCCACCAGTTATGGGCCTACAAGTTTTCTTTCACCAATGCCATCCCAACAGGTTGGTGTGCGACTTCTCTTTCGTATAACGTTTCATATGGTGCCATCTGAATACTTGAAATGAAGCTATTGTTATAGGAAAATTCTACCAGAGGTAAATATTGATCCCACATACCCTGAAAGTAATGTGAGAAAGATCTCAACATGTGTTCTAAGGTTTTAATATTTCGTTATGATTGTCCATCAGTTTGGGGGTGGTAGGCAGTGCTCAAACGAAGTTCAGTATCCAGGGATTTCTGAAGACTTTTCCAGAATCTTGAAGTAAAACGGGGATCACGATCAAAAACAATCGATAGGGGTACTCCATGAAGTCGCACAACTTCATTAATATATAGTCTTTCTAGATGTTCCAATGGTAGATCTTCTCTTATTTCATGAAAATGTGCTGACTTGGTATGACGATCAACAATAACCCATATTGCATCATTCCTTCTAGGAGTATTTGGTAGCCCCATGACGAAGTCCATCGTAATATTGTCCCATTTCCACTCTGGTATGGGAAGAGGTTGCATGACTCCTCTAGGCTGTTGCCTTCCAGCTTTCACTTGTTGACAAACCATACATCTTGACACAAAATCAGAAATCTCCCTCTTCATGTTGTCCCACCAAAAATGTTCCATCAAATCTCTAAACATTTTGGTGCTCCTAGGGTGTATAGAGAAATTGGAGCTGTGAGCATCATCTAACAATTCCCTTTTCAGATCAGGTATATCAGGAACACAAAGTCTCATCCCAAATTTCAAAATTCCATCATCATACACAAAGTCTTTCAATATCCCATCATTCACAGATTTAATCTTCTTTTGAAACTCTTCATCACCGATCTGAGAACTCTTTATCCTTTCTAGTAAAGATGGTTTGGAAACCATTTGAAAAAGTATCGATGTTTCACATTCCATGGTCATTCCCATATCCATCTTCACTAGATCCATGAAAATAGGATCCCTTTCAATTCTCATCATGTTCAAAACTCCATGATCTTTTCTGCTCAAAGCATCTGCCACCTTATTTGCCTTCCCTGGGTGGTAGTGTATCGTGCAATCATAATCCTTGAGTAGTTCAAGCCATATCCTTTGCCTCATGTTGAGTTCTTTCTGTGAGAATATATACTTCAAACTCTTGTGATCAGTATAAATATCACATTTTTCACCATAGAGATAATGTCTCCATATCTTAAAAGAAAATATTATTGCAGCTAACTCAAGATCATGAGTAGGGTAGTTTTTCTAATGAATTTTTAGCTGTCGTAATGCATAGGCAATAACCCTATCATTCTGCATAAGGACACAACCAAGTCCTTTCATTGATGCATCACTATAAATAACGAACCCATCATTCCCTGATGATAGAGTCAATATAGGAGAATTGACTAATATTATCTTCTGTTATTCGAAGCATTCTTCGCACTCTTTTGTCCAAACAAATTTAACCCCTTTACATGTGAGATTTGTTAATGGGATAGCCAACTAGGAAAAATTATGGACGAAACGTCGATAATAATTAGCTAAACCAATAAAACTGCATACCTCAATTATACTCATCTATTCAGGCCATTCTTGGATTGCCTTGGTCTTAGAAGGATCAATAGAGATTCCATCTTTAGAGACAATATGGCCAAGAAAAGAAATCTCTTGAAGCTAGAATTCACACATACTAAACTTCCCATATAATTCATTTCTTCTCAGAGTCTTCAGGATAATGCGCAATTGATTTTCATGATCTTCATAGATTTTGGAGTATACCAAGATATCATCAATAAATACCACCACAAATTCATCTAGATATTCCTTGAAAACTCTATTCATTAGATCCATTAATATAGAGGGTGCATTATTCATCCCAAAAGTCATTACTGTAAACTTGTAATGCCCGTACCTGGTTTGAAATGATGTCTTCAGAATGTCTTCCTTCTTTACACACAACTGATGGAATCCAGACTAAAGGTCAATCTTTGAAAAGTATTGAGCTCCATGCAGTTGTTCAAATAAATCATCAATGCGAGGTAGTGGATACTTGTTCCTTATTGTTATAGAATTCATCTCCCTGTAGTCGATACATAACCTCATAGATCCATCTTTCTTTTTAACAAAAAGAACAAGAGCTCCCCATAGAGAAATACTAGGGAGAATAAATCCCTTATTACTCAATTCCTCTAGTTGTTTCTTTAGTTCAACTAATTCCACAGTGTCCATTCTATAAGGGGTCTTCGATATAGGCCTTGATCCAAGAATTAAATCAATGGAAAACTCAAATTCTTGTTCTAGAGGATGTCCGGGTAAATCTTCTGGAAACACATCTACATATTCTTTCATAATAGGTACATCCTCTATTTGGAAATTCCTTTCCTCACCCACAGTTATTTCATTCTCTTCCCCCCAATAATTGAATTTAGTTGAGCTACTAGGGGTGGATCTAGATAAGAATTAGGTGGTGACGATTCTTCTCCAAAGATTAGGTGTTCCTTATCATCATCATCAAAAACTGTAACCTCCTTCTTCTTACAATAAATATTTGCATCATGGTCTGAAATCCAATCCATACCAAGGATTATATCAAACTCAATCATAGGTATGACAATGTGATCAGTGGATAAAGAACATTTATGTGCTCTAATGGGGACTGATTCACAAAACTTTGTTGCAATGATACTTCCCTTAGGAGCTTTAACTGACAACTCCCTTGTTAAATCAAATTGGAAATATCTAATTTTCTTAGAAAACTAGAAAGATATGAAACAATGCGATGATCCATAATCAAATAATACATTTTCCAAACTTGAGGAAACCATTAAATTACCTTCCACCATGACTTTCAGAGATTCTATCTCAGCAGTAGTGATAGCATAAACTTGGCCTTGATCCCTTGGCCTTTTCTGAGGTAAGTTCCCCTGATGCTTAGGACATTCATTTTCATAATGTACCATCTCTCTGCAGTTGTAGCATTGAACATCCATAACTTATTTCTTTCCCTTGCAATCACCAGTTTGGTGGCCTTTTTCACCACACTTGTAACAGACTCCCATTCCCTTCAAGAAAGTACCAGGGTGTTTCTTACCACATGTACTGTATGATGGATATTCAAAATTTCCCTTATTCCCCTTATTTACATTCCAATAGTGATCAAAATATCTCTTCTTCTCTTTCTTTTATTTAAAGTCATAAGACTTAGAGAATTATTTTTCTGTCTTGATAGCACATGAGAAAATATCTTCATACGATGAGAAGGATTGTGACACTAATGCTTGATGAAGAAATGGTTTTAACCCATAAAAGAAATGATCAATATTACTTCTTGGGTTATGTATATAATATCTAGCATACCTTGCTAACCTTGTAAAGTTATCCTCATACTTTGCAACATTCTCATCCTCCTTTTGTCTTAGACTTAGAAATTGCCTTTCCATATCAACTCAATGGTCACGAGGAAAGTATTTTTCTAAGAAATTCTCTTTGAAATCCCTCCATTCCATATTTGATACGTCATCATCTTCCTTCGTGTTTTGAATCAATGACCACCATTGATCAGTATCTCCAGTGAGGCGATAAACTGCCATGACAACCTTTTCCCTTTCACTACTCCACAAATCCTGAAATATTTTCTCTAGGGAACTTATCCATTGATCATCCACCAATGGATTTGTACTCCCATTGAATGTTGGTGGTTTTTTCCTCATGAAGCAATCTAACATTGATCCTCCATGTTGTGGATCAGGGTACTCCATACAGGTAAGGTTATTATTCATTACCTAAGTGAGTTGTCCCAGTATGGTGACAAGCTGATCAACACTAGTTGTATCACCAGCTCCACTATAATTATCTTGAGCAGGAGGGAAATCCCTACATGGAGTTCATGCATTGATACAATTTCCATTTCTTTCACAAGGCACCATTTCTAAACAATGACATAAACTAGATCAGTTTATGAATCAAAATATATAATTCCATACTTATAAAACACTTAACATAAATTGAACTATTTATGGATGTAATCCATAATCATAAAAATGTTTTCTTTGAGAAAGTATATACTCATAAACCCTTCATAATGATTTGTAAATAAAAGGAGAGTTATCCTAAGCATATCCCCTTGGAGTTTCGTAACCAAGAGAGCAACACAGCCAATTATCGTGCACCAGTTCTCATTCAAGTCTTGCTCAATGTGGTGTTTTCGGGTTTTACCCCTAGGTATATTTGTGCCAGATCCACCTCTACCTGCTCATATGCAGACATGGATCTATTGCTCGGAAAACTCACAAAATCTCTACAATACCAAAATTATAGGAAATTATTCTACACTAATCCTCAAAGTCCATCTTAGGTCTATGTGCTCTAATCAGAGTTTATTTAAATCTAGCTTCCACGGTTTTTACTAAACTTCCTCTGATACCAACTGTAATTCCCCGACCCTAGTTACCCAAAGTTGGTGCATTATTACATAAAATTGTCATGATCACAAAATATCATGTCTCAAAAGACCGATTAGTTTAGTAGTCTTGGAAACAGTAGATACATTCATAATGTTTACATTACATCATAAAGTGAAAAATACAACAACATCTTGTCTCCACACTCATATCCCTTTATTCGATCCCTGCAGGTCTTTCATAAAATACTTCTTCACATCCTGGGAAAAATAAAACATAGAAAGGGGTGAGCTCAAATGCCTAGTAAGGATAACAATATAGCAGAAAAATTTTATAAATAATCATAAACATTTAAGGCAATGTATAACTAAAACAAAATCCTTTTAAACTTGTAATTTAGCATAATATGGAAAATATAAAATGAAATAATGCCATTTACTTATTCACATGGATATTATACTAGTTGAATAATCACATATAATATCAATAACCACTTTCATAATGATGGAATGCATAATGCCATACTATCATAACCATATAGCCAAGGCCTCGTGCCAAGACTACAAATAATATTTTGTCAAGGCCTTGTGCTAAGACACTAGTTTGTCTCATGAGACCTACCAATGCATCGAGGAGCTATAGCGGGCTACAACCATCACTTATTAAGTCCAATGCATTCCTCATATGAACTGGTTTAAACATAACATAAATATTCGTATTAAAACTAGTATACAAAATGTCAATACTTTCTCCAGAAACCATGAATGGTATAAAAATAACACATCCACAGTCAAACATATCACAAAACCTTGAATAAAATATGGAAATTTTGTATCGCAATAAATCAACTTCAAATAAGCTTAAAATCCATCAAAGGATGTTGACATAGATGAAATCAAAACTATTTGAGAGAAATATCTATTTTTTGAAATTATTTAAAAGTCAAATAATTATAAAATAAAACATTTATTTTGAAAATTTTCTTATAAGATTTTAAGGGAAGCTTCGGTGATTTTATAATGGCGGAAAATAGCCACACCCGCCATATAAGTTAAAAAAACATTCTTACCTTAATTCTGTCGAAAAGGTTAAAAAAGACCTTGTTTGGAAAATGACAGAAAGATTTATTGATAAAATTATTATAAAAAGTCAAAAAGGTTATAAATGTATTTATCCCATAGTCTTTAAAATAGTAACAAGGATTTGAAATACATTTTTAAGAAACATGGATGTGGATGATAAAGAGGTCCCAGTAGATAATTACGTATAAACAACCTCAGATATTGAAGAGATTGTGAAATAAACCCTTACCTTGTACTTTTCCTTGGTTGAGGGTAGGTTAACCTCCTGTATAATGGTGAAATAATTGTTATTAAATTATAAAAGAATCATATACATTAATATGATATCATATATGATCTTTTAACATTGATTTGTTAATAATATCTTAGTATTATCGTTGTTACGGGTGTTAACTTACTCATTTTCATTTATATGTTTTATTAAGTAAGCCGTGTTTGTTATGGGTAGTATTTATCTTATTCATATCCAGAATGATATCAAGTCCTTACACAAAATTTTTAATCTTTAAATGATAATTATTCTTGAATGGATACGATGGTGAATGAATCTCATCGTGTTCGTGGAGACGGTAGTCCGTACGTACACATGAGAGACAATATCATTATTTTGATATTAAAATAATATATAATTGGATGGTATATCATATATACAGAATCATTATCATGTTATATTTATCTTTTCCAGGAATTACACATCATTATTATACCCATCCAAATAATAATATTTTGAATAACAATTACACCACGACGTGGAGACGGCAAGCCGTACGTACGCACGTATGGTGACATGTCATTCAAAGGATGGACATAATACTGAATATGTTTGTACCATATTTATAATAACATCACATTATATATTATATTCTGGAGTTATTATTTTATAATGGGAATAATAATGAAAGAATAAGTTGAAGAAGAAAGGAACTTGAAAAAGGGTGGTGAAAACATGACCTCTTCTTCAGGTTCTTCATTTTAATTTGATAAAAAGGGCTCCATAGGTTGGCTTTATGATCAAACTAAGGCCCTTATGTTTAAGTGAGGGAAGTTAAGAGAGTATTTTAAAAGGGGTTTTCTGAGCCAAAAGGCTTTGAATGTGTGAATTAGTGAGAAGGGGGGGTCCCTTTTATAAGAGGGTCTCGGGGTACCTTTGGAAAAGCTAGAAATATTATTTTATAATAAATTAATATTCGGTTTCTAATGGCTAAAAAGTATATTATATAAAGTTTAAGGTAGGGATGGATCTAAAACCACTCAACCAATAGGTCTTAGAAAGGTTTGGGTCACTAAATTAACCTTATCTTTTAGTTTTAACTCTTAGTTAATTAGTTTGACATTTACCATGTCACTTTGTATTTTTATATTATATAGTTAATAAACATACTATATACATCCAAGATACCCCCAAGTGGTCCTTTAATGAGACAAATATCATGATAAAAGTAATTTTTCAAACCTAAGATTTTTAGGAATAGAATATAAATTAATTATATAATATTTGTTTTAAAAACTCTTTTATGTCAATTTTGACACTATTGGGTATTTTGTTTTTGATAATTTCATGACAACATTATTACTTAGAAAACAATTTATATAACTAATACTAATATGTCATATTATCCTAGAAAATTAGTTTAATTCCTAAAAAGTCTCAAATTACGTTTATTTTGATATTTATAATATCAATTATTTTAATATTTCATTAATTAGGTAATTACTGCATCACCATTGTGTCATAAATAAATTAAATTATTTAATGTCTAAAAATTATAAATAAAATACCATTATGTAGGAAATAATGTTATCTTTCTAATGAATATTTAAAATCGAATTTATCTTATGTATAACCCTATATTAAAAATGTTTTAGTTATTAAACATTGATTTTAACTTTTTTTACTCTTCTTTGAATTAAATAATAATTAATGTCCTAATCTAATCCAAGTGGACCTAAATGATAATAATTTATTCCTAAGGTTGTTTTTGGTCGAGATAAACTTGTAAAATAGAATTAGGACAGGTGTTAGGGTAATATTAATATCATTTTTACCCTTAATTACCCTATTTACTTTTAACTGTGGTAAATACAAGTAAAAAGCTACTATTCACCAAAAATATTTTCATCTCATTGAACCACATTTTACTCATTGATATTAACCGTGTCTCTTAGATTTTAGAAATTCCACTCACAGAAGTGGTAAAATTATGTTTTATGCGAATTTCCAAATTCTCTTAGGAGGTGGGTAAAAGACGGTGAAAAGTTCAATAAAATTTTTATATATCTAAAATTATTCTAAACAAACTCCAAAGATTTACATTGAAATTATATAGGTATTATGTATCTATTTTGACCATAATTAAATTTAAATAAAATAAATAATTATTTAAATAAAAATTCTGTTTTAAACTATAACTTGGTGTTTTTTCACTATTCATCAAAAATTGAAAGTTTTCAGAAAAATACCAAAATTTCACCCTAGGCTAATTTCGATATCCCGAATCCAAAAATTAAGTCCATTTTGAAAGATAAAATTTATAGAATTTCAAAAAGTGGGTATTACTATTCATAACGGCTAGTTTGATTGGTTGTGGTGTGTGTGTTAGAACTCGAAGTTGCGTACAACACACACTATTGCATTATTCAAAGGGAAGCGTACTGTGGAAGCTTGAGGTGTTATAGATATATCATTATTTTGTACCGATGGACTACCACCACCAAAAATTGATCTAATAAGTTTTTCATTTTCATATTAAATGTATGGGCATAAGAATGAATGCACTAAATACATATTAAATTTATAAAATATTTATTATTATTTAAATATAAAATATTGTATACTTTATTTTCCACCAATAATAAAAATTGAAATGACGTTTTTGAGTACGTAACGACTACCATCCCCATGTAATGATATGGTCTATTTTTTATAACCACCTTAAATGGTTGATTTTAAAAGTTTATCAAATATATAAATATGATAAATATAAAATTTTTAATATTATATATATAATTTAAACATAACCTATTTGACCATGTTAAATGAACTAATTTGGTTTCAATGTTATAAATTGAACAACCCCAATACATGTAACATGATCTTAACCACTTTTGTAACTAATTAAAACATTAAAATAAATTAAATAAAAGGAATAGTAATAAAAAAATAACATTTAAATGTTTATTAATCAAGTATAAAGCAAATTTATTTTTATTATTCATGATTTAAAAAAGTTTGAATATGGATGGGACTTAATATAAAGGATTTTCATTTAAAACAATGAATAAAATATTTTTAACTCATTCTACTTCATATATATGTTCATTTAAATGTTTAAAAAATATTTTTATTTATTATAAAAAGGTTTATAAGGATTTTGTTCAATATTTTACTTTATTTAAAAATATTTAAAAATTAATCTTTTCAATGTTTTCTGTATTGTTTATATTTTCATTTTTACAAAAGTTCAAAAATAATAATTTTTAACTTATATAATATGAATTCTATTTACAATCGTCATAGTATTTATTAATTTTCAAGATAAATATAAACGTTAACATGTTTTTCCATATAATATTATATTCCCACACTTTTGGGAAATTTTTGTTCTTAAGAGTTTTCAAATGGAAGGGATATTTTTTCAGTTTTATCTGAAAATAGAAAGTATTTTACTGATGCGTTCAAATGAATTTTTCCATGATTTATTGAAAATAGTCCAAAATTAAAAAAAATAAATTCCTGATATGGTACTTGATCCTTATTGATGATTATGGGTGTTCCGAATGTGGCTTATTTGATGGGTGATCCCCATACATCTTATATGACGTGTGATCCCACTATATCTCTCTGATTCATTAGGTAATATTCCTTATCTTCCAAGGAAATGAGGAGAGAGTTAATCATAGATGTTCCCCCTATGAATTTAAATACACGTATGATTTTTATTATGCGAGATGACATAGATTCTGAATATAATGCACTAAATTACCTATAAGGGTTTCAATTTTCATTCTTTGGATTTTAAAGGTTATCTATAAGAAAAAATTCTTCTCCCCATATTGATATGATTTCTTTTATATGATAAAATAATGATGTGGAAAAGGTGAATATTTTATTAGTTTCTATACTTTCCACTGGGAAAATGGAATTCTTTCCTTTATATTCCATAATGATACTTTTTTGATAATGAGTTATTTTCAAATGATTTTCTAGTGGATTATGGATGATAAGTAACAATGAATTAATCATATTGATTTACATTAAGATTATTCTAAAAAAACTTATTTCATATCAAATTTTTTTATACCATGTAAAAAATGTAAACTAGTTGAATGTGTCCACATTTAAATATGTGGGATTGTTATTTAATTATAATAATCCAATTTTAAAAACTCAAAACCTAAATGATCACTCGGAAAACCAAAAAGTGAATTATTCTCTAAAAACTCAAGAATGTGTTATGTTTCATGGATGGGTCCTTATATTTTTTAATCTAGTCTCATAATTTTGCAATCTATTCAAAATAATTCCTCGTATATTGCATGTTCAATGATAATATAAAAATGTTCTCTATAAAATTTAAATTAAATATTTGGATGATATTTTTCAAAAAATACCTAATAAAATACTTAAAATAATTATTTTTTACTATTGATGTTTTATTTAAATATTTTTGGGATAATAAGGTCCAAATATACTTATTCAAGAATTTATATTTTACAAATAAATTATATAAAAAAACATGTTTTCCCTTATTTTTTGGGTAAATATTATATGTTCCATAGAATACTCTACAAAGATCTTATTTCTTCTTTATATAGTTTATTCCATTATATTTGAATCTAATTTTTTTGTTGAAATTGTTTCATATCTATTTTTGTGGAAGATTTTATTTCATATTGGATCTTTAAATGTTATATCAACAATCAATGTTTTAATAAAATTATTCAATAGGAATTTAACCAATTGATGAAAGATGTTATATATAATCAATTAAATATTTTTATATTTTATCCTATTTATAATGATATTTTATTTTTTTTAACTTTATTGAATTTTTTTTAATCACCTAAGTGTTTTACGACATACGTGAACTCTTTTTTTCTTTTTATTTATTTTTTAACATAGATCCTGATTTATACTCATATAATTTTTTATTGAAATTATGTTGTAATTAATTTACTGGGATATGTGATACCCATTTCTTACTTAATCATGGAGACTCAAAATTTTATCCTAAAATATTTGCATCCCTTGATAATATGGTTTAAATTTTATTTAAATTCAAAATAAAAAAATAATTTTATATAAATGATGTAGTTATGATCAAATTAGAAGAATAATTTGAATTTTTATCACATTATAATGATTCATATAATTTGGATTCAAGAATTATTTGGGAATTAATTTATTTAATAATAATAGTGAATAAATATATATAAAAAATAATCATCATTCTCGTCAGGTGTTTTCATTTAATAAATAATACTCATAGGGTTAATTCTACTTCATTAACAATTAATAAAAATGAAACAGGGAATATGAAATATGTTATCACTATATTCATTTAATCATATTTGATTAAAACCAATAGGCAATTTTCTACTCATATCAATTGTAAATGTTTTATTCTATTGCAAACAAATTCTATATTATGAACAAATTTTTTATTTTTCAAATTTTTAATTATTTCATACATTATATAACCTCTTAGAAAGTATTATTTATTACCTATTCAAGTGTTCTATTACCACCTGACTATTATTATGTGATATAAACTCTTTATTAGAATCCATAAAGCCATATAAATTATTAATTATAATCTTTTATGTGTAGAAACTGATTTTCTATGTCCCAACATATTGTATTTTTTGAATGTTCTATGATCTCTATGTTTTAGGTTCCCTTCCTCTCATATCTAGGTAATATTTATTATTTTAATGACTATATAACAATAATTCATTTTAGTTATATTCTAAATATTAAATATATAGAAAATGAACTTTATATTTTGACATTCATCACTTATTCATTTTTTTATATTCTCCTTTTATATGAAGGAATCATTATCACTCAACTATATTGGGTGTGATTCATAAAATTGTTACTCCTTTAATTTCTATTAGAGAATTAAAAATGTATATCATAATAATTTGAAAAAAAATAATTCATCAACATATTGGTGGATCCATGTACACTAGGATATATATATATATTTGTTTGTTTGTTATGGTTTCTTTGGTTTAATTGAGTTTCCAATTTTCATGTATTTCAAAATCAACATTGATTAATAATTGTTTCTCATTTTTTTATGGGTAAACTCATATATTTATTTGGCTTATTTAAGATATATATTAACATCTGGGGAAAAATCTCTCATTCCGCTGGAGAAATATTCTTAAAATATATTATTTATACTCATTAATTTCTCATAATCCTTTCATCAATATATTGTTAATAATATCTTGTGTTATAATAATATAAAAAATATAATAATGATATTCACTTGGGATATTTAATATTACCCTTAATTCATCAAATCTAACTAATAAATATGAATATAACATATGAATATGAATTAATTTCTCAGATTGAGGTGTGAGTGTCATGTATACCAAATTGTAGAATGAGTAATGACTGCGATATTCCTATTATATTATAACATTTAAATTTTATTTGTTTCTAATTATGAGATTCTATTTTATTTAGGAATATATTTTTAGATTCTAGTGGGAACCCTAATTGATATCAACCATTCAAATTTTCTTTGATCCATTAGATATAAGTTATAAAAGTCTTAGGTGTGGGTTATATATATAAATTAACTAATAAGAGGAATAGTGTTTATGATGATAAATTATAATTATATGACTACATTACATGGTAAGGTGATGTTCTTATACTCATTTTTATTCTATTAATGAACAAATGAAGAGTGTGGTGAACTAAAGTAATAAAAATATAATTTCAAAAATATTGATTTTTTTTTAAAAATTAAAACAATTTTTAAGTATTGGAATAAGAAAATTTAGAATAGTACTAGATAACTACTAAAGGTTTTAAAAAATAAGGATAAATAAAAAATTAATTAAATTAACATAAAAAGGAAAATTAATATTAGATAATTAAAATTTATAATCAAAAATAAAAAATTGCACAATATGATGTTAAATAGCTATGTTATTAAAGGAATGCATACTTTTCATACACAGATAACACATTTGAATATGTTAATATTAGTTTCATTACATAAAATCCATGTCAGGATCATTTAGTTCTAGATTTATAGTAAACATGGATAAAAATACAACTAGTTCATAAGTGAACTACATTATATCCCTCTAACGTTTTTCATAACAATCACCCTTCTTATACACATCATATATAATAACATTCTTCATATCTAAGGGAAATTAATCCTAGGAGAGGGTGATCTTAGATTTTCAAAAATGGTAAAAAAGGTAGATATCAACATATCATGAGAACAATGTTATTATAACAATAGAATGCAAATTGAAAATCATATCATGCATATCATAGATCAAAAAAGGTTCATGGCATAAATATAGGACGTTCATAAGACATGATTCATAATAGAATCACATTGAATGACCTGTGAGAGTGTAACATTGGAATAAGAAATAGATTTTTGGCATACACCTAAAAATAGAAAATAACATACTTAGTAATTAAGTACCATTCACTACTACAAAACCCGCGTTAACAGCGCTGGTATTTTTCAGCGCTACTAAAAAGCCCCGATAAATAGTATTTTATTAACACTAATGAAATCCCTAATAAATTCAGCCTTTTAGAAGTTATTTTTTTTACTATGACAAAATAATCCTTCTGCAACACTTTATTTTTAGCATTGATAAATGGTACCCTTTATCGCCAATTTTTTTTGTTAGTAGTGATAAAGGATACCATTTATTAGTGATTTATTTTTAGCACTGATAAAAATATATTTTATCATTTCTTTTTTAGTATAGATATAGTTCATAATAAATAAATTAAAATAATTAATAAATAAAAATTATTTTATTAAAAAACTATTAAAAATTATATTTATTAAATATTTATTTATAAAAATGAATAAATTAATTACTAATTATTAAATATTAAAATTTTTATTAATTATAGAATTATTAAAATTAATGTTACAAAATTTTAAATTTTAAATATATAGATATATATTAATGTATAAATATATAATTTATAAATTAAAATATATTTATGGGTATTACATTAAATAGTCATATATTTAGTGAATAATGGGTTAAAATTAAAAATTAATATGAATTAATAATACTGTCTAATTACATAGTGCAATGGTCATATAATTGAATGTAACATTTGAATTTTCAATTTTACATTCACCTAATATGTGTTATATTGATTTCACATATACGTAATTAATGCATTTTTATGATTAATGAACACACAAAGAACTTATACATTTATTCTATATTGTTAAGGTGTACTTATATTTAATTTACTTAAATTCACTCATTCATAACATATATGCATATGCATGCACATAAAATTAGAAAAAATATATTTTTTCCCAAAAAAATCTATAACTACAAATAGATAATTATAAAATTGTAATAAATATGTTTAAATTGGAATATATTTACTATATTTATATTTATATCTATTTATTAAGTATATATATATATATATCTAATTTTATTTAATTATAATTATAAATACTTTATCTGCACATAACTAATAATAACTGATAAAGGTAGTCTTTATTAGCACTTTTTTACAGATAATGATTAGGAATTATCTGCACTAAAAAAAGTACTGATAAAATGATTGTTTATCAGTGCTAGAATATTAGTGCTAATAAATATGGATTTTATCATCACTTTTTTAGCTCTAATAAAAACCCACATTTATCAATGAAAAAAAACACTAATAAATATTCCATTTATCAAAGCATATTACATATTTGTGGATAAAATAAATCATTATCAACACTTTTTTGTAATCACTGATAAAAGGGTCTCGATCTGTTTAAAAACCCCTAACCATTTGGGAACCTGCCATGATATTAGAAGCATTCTATGGAATCCATCCACTACTGGTGCTTCTCCTTGGTTAATCGAATCTCAAATCACACCATTCTACTGAATCAAGTTGCTCGAACATCATTGAACATATGGTGTTTGGTTATAGTTAGGGTTACAATATGAGAGTTTCATTGACCTATGTAGGTTAGACGTATGATTTTCTTCATGTATTTTTCATTTCATTTTTTGATTTATTGTTTGATGATGTCTTGAGTTATTCATGGTCCGATCCTTATTTACTATTTATCATTATGATTGTATAAAACATTTTTTTAATTATCAATGTTTTAATTCACTATTTATTTAGATATCCTATTTTGGAATTTTTATATTTTTTATTTGCATCAATTTTCTTCATTGTCTACATCTATACCCGAGATTTCTCAACAAGATTAATTCCTAGTTTTTAATTTATATTTATCATTAGTTGATAATAGATCCAATTATACCTTATCTATTTCTATATACAGATATTATTGATTAATCTATGTTCAATATTTCATCTTATTATTAACACTAAATTTATTATAATTATTTTTCCATTGTGAGTTATAAATTTCATTTTCAATCCATGTATGTTTTAGGTATGTTTCCACATCACAGAATCAATAACATTATTTACTAGTCAATTTTTGATAAACATAATGTGGTTTATTATGAATGGGTTAAATTGTTAGGTTACATTAATATAACAACAAACAAAAATCCTTCCATTATAAATTTTAATTAAAAATAATTATGTTTTCATAACAATACATGATATCATTTTACATCATCTTTAATGTTGGTGGTTAAATTGACATAAAAAATATATTTTAATAATCAATGGATGGGAGTTAATATGAAGTTAATTTTATTGTAATATATTTATTAAATAAGTATAATTGTTTAATTTTGATTCTATTAAAGTGGTAAATTAGTATTAGGAATTGGTAGTTGAAGAAACTAAATGGAAAATAAATATCCGAAATTGTTAATTACATAAATTAAATTAAATCTTATGTTGAAATATTTCTTCATATTGAATAATTTAGGATATCTTATTGATATTAGAACCACTAAAATGTGTAATGGATGAAAATTATAAGGATTTTTTGTAGCCTATTTTTCAGGATCATAATTTTAGTTGTTGTTCTGAAAGGTCAGTGGAGGGGTTCCTATGTAATTAAGAAGGAGTGTCATTTTCTCAAATACGCATTCCTTAATGTGTGATAAATAAAAATATACATCTCAGGTGGATCTGATGTGAAGAAATAATAGATATTTTGTGTGTATTATATATAAATATTAAGGTTAGGTATGTATCATAGAAAATGAAATGAGGATTAGTTGTCTATAACTTTCACATTTGAATGCATTCATAGGATAACACCTACTAGAGTTCAGTAATTCTTTTCTAAAATCCAATAACCCATTTTCATCATTATACTAAAATTATTTGAAATAATCAAATATTGTGTTTCTCTTTTTATAATTTTCCATAAATTTCACATTTTCTAATGAAAATCTTATTTTTGATTATTTATATATTTTAAAAAATTAATCTTTTATGAAACCAATTGTATGGATATGAATTGAAAATGGATTCATGCTAATCATTTGACAAACTAATATGAAGATAGAGTTAAATTGTTCATCATGTTTGTAAGAGAGCATGCAGATGACCATTTTAAAATTTGTTGTCTAAGTTTGTGTTGTTGTTATTCAAGACAAAATATTCTGGAAGATTTTTAAGAACATTTGGATTATCAAGAAATAGATCAAAGATATAAATTCAGGATTAATCATGTGGAAAAACTAAATATGGACCCTGATTGGGATGATACTGTAGTTTATGAACCATTTGATATGAATACCATTGTAAATAATGATGGAGATTGCATGAAAGAAATAAAAATAGAAATTTAAGATGACCTTCGTTATTGTATAAAGTTTTTTTATGAGTTAAATATATATTCCAAGAAACTATTGTATACCATTTGTACTTAATACACACAATTTTTAGTTGTATTAATGTTATATAATTTGAAAGTTGGTAGCAGATGGAGGGACAATAACTTTATAGAACAACTTGGTCTCTTGAATGATATGCTAATAGAAGAAAATTAACTACCATGCCAAACAGGTTACAATAAAAAATATTATGTAAAATCGTCATGATCTATAAAAAAATACATTCTTCTCTAAATGATTGCATATTGTTTAGTATGGGCCACAAATCACTCATAAAATTCCCTATGCGTGGCGCAGATCGATAAAAGAAAAATGAATCATGTCCATCAAAATTTGTACTGTACTTTCCTATCATTCCATGATTTAGAAGACATTATGGATCTCAAGAAATCATGATATAATTAACAAGGCATGAAGATAGATGAATTAAATATGGGAACCTATGTCATCCAGTAGATTCTACTCAGTGGAATTTTTTTATAAGTTTTCTAAATATGGAAATGACCCAAGATACTTATGTCATGTGTTATATACAGATGGAATAAATACATTTGGCATATAGACTAGTACTCACAGTACATGGCTCATCATGTTGGTAAATTATAAATTTCCACCATGGTTATACATGTAGTGCAAATAAATTATGTTGTCTCTACTTATACTTGGACCCAAGTAACCAGATAATGATATTGATGTCTATTTGAATCCATTGATCAAAGATATGAAATTGATGTGGGATAAATGTGTTACAATGTATGATTATCATACAAGTGAATAATTCAAATTGAAACACATTTTTTACGATATGATAATTTCTTTCCCTGATTATGGAAATTTATCTGGCAATAGAATTATTAGAATATTGGGGTGTCTCATTTGTGAATAATTCACACACACAATTTGGTTGAAACATCCCTTGAAGTCTATGTTTTTATGATATCAAAATTTTTTTACCTCAATAATATAAATATAGATCCTATACAACAACATTCAATTCGAATATCGAACAATGTACAACACCATCTTCAGTATTAGGCGAACAAATCTATAATAAAGTAAAAAATATTGACATAATTCTTGGTAAACCATTTCTGAAAAACAACAAAAAATCATGGTGGAAGAAGGGATCAATTTTCTTTGAATTGATGTATTGGTATTTTTTGTATATCAGACATTTTCTTGATGACATGTATGTAGAAAAAAATGTCTTTGATAGTGTTACTAGGACATTTCTAGATTCTTTGGGCAATATGAAAGATTGAATCAAGGTTAGGTTGAACATGATTTATATGGGGATAAGGTAAGAGATGGCACTAGTGAAGGGTAAAACGTGGATTGTTCTTCCTATAGTATCTTAAACTCTTTTCGAATATTTTTTTTTCAAATTTTCTATTTCTATACTAGTGTAAAAGTTCCACAAGTGTATTTATAAAATATCAAGAATGACATTTCAGTGACTAATTTGAAGTTAAAATGAATAAAATCAAACGACTATTATTTTTTTATTCAAGTTTTAATATAATTTGATTTACATTGCATTCTACCTCAAAATTTATGACATACATTTACCAGACTCTCCTTTTTTTTAAAGACACATGTAGTAGTTTTGTAGACCAGGCAAGGTTTACCATCACGAATAAGGAGATTTGAAATATATAATTTGAATTATAGATGTTCTTCTAGCCATAATTATTTGATATAATGGTCCACATGATGGTTCACATGGTTAGAGAGGTCCAACTATGGTGTCCAATCCATTACAGATGGATGTACCCCCATGGAACGTTATATAAATATTTTGAAAGGGTATATTGAGAATCAACGTCATCCAAATGGTTTTATTGCAGAATTATACATTTTTGAAGAGGCTATTGAATTATGTAACAATTACCAATCAGATGTTGAAAGCATCAGTCTCACAAAGTCTCTTTATAGAGAACCCCTTCTAGGTAAAGGGTTTCTAAAAGATATGTTGTTACAATTACCTTAACAGAGTGGTGGCAAGCGCCCCTTGACATATTACCTAATAGTGAATTTATTGATACATATATTGAACCAAACAAATAAATTCTTAGAGGTTTTAATCAATAAAATGATAATGTATGGATATCAAATAAACATAATTACCTATTTATAGGATGGTTCCGAGATCAAATTTTTATGGATTTAAATGAAAATATTAATTCAATTGTTGAACGACTTCAATGGATATATATAGAGGACCGAATTAAAATGTTATTTCATACACTATTTTTTAATAAATTGAAATACTTTCTATAGAAAATAACATAATATTGTAAGAACATTGAAAAAATTGGTTTTAAAATTGTTGATAAAGTAATTCACATATCTGGTTCAACAGATAGAAATCTAATTTATGAAAATATATCATATTTTTGAATTATCGAATAGATATACGAGTTGGATTATAAAACATTTATAGTTAGTATTTTAAATTGAAAATGGGTTGACATTATCAATGGATTGAATGTGTATGAAATGAGATTTGTGTTGGTGAGTTTCAGTTTGGAAGGGAAAAAGACAAGTTGTTCAAAATGGCATCACGAGTTGTTCAAGTATTTTAGGTCTCTAATCCAACAAAAAAGAATTTTTCTATTTTCTTGGTGGCGACTAAAAAAAATGGTGAACCAGATGAAAATTCAATAGAGGATGAACCTTTCATTGGGTCATCATGGTCAGTTCATGTTGGACCCAATATTGATAATGTCTTATACGTTAGAGGGTACCATAATGAATGGGATTTGAATTCATGATAAGTGAACCATATCCTTGTAACCTTTTAAAAAGGAAAGGGATTTCAATGCAAAGGATTTTTTTTTAACATATTCCATTTTTCCTCACAATATTATATATTTTATACTAGATTAACACAATCTAAATTAAATGTTTTATTACTCATGTAGACAATTTCATTTATACACGATGATGTTATGAATTCCATAGAAGAACAAACTGTAATGAAACAAACCCTATGGAAAACATTAAATTCAATGTTACGATATACTTTCTATATTTTACTGAAAAATTATTTAATGAAACCTTGATTTAATTTTCATTATTCCTGATAGAGTTAATTTTTTTAAGAATATTTTTGTCCATGTTTAATAACATTTAATGAAGAGAAAAAATGCTGCCTCTACTCAATCACATAAGTAATATTGATATTTTTATAGTAAAATTATTGTCTCCAGAAAAAATATATTGATTCCTATTTATATTATATTTATTTATTTTTATGTTAGTCAACTAATAATTTTTTTCTTATATAAATGGATTATTTTTTCCAAATTGGTGAGGGTATTTCCATATTATATTCCTTTATACAAAAAATCTTCCATCGAAATATTCTCCCTCAAAAACATTTCGGTTAAAACCCCGGTTTCCATGTAATTTTTTGTTAATTATATGGAATTATTAAGAGTCTAAAAAAATTTTTAGCACGTGATTCCGAGGCCCGGTGTTCCCGAAATTAATTTATGAACATTTTTATGGTACATTCAGTAAACGTGTGAGCGGTGTTTTCTAACTTTTGAACTGGGGCTCAGATTAAAAATACAAGGGCACCGTTGAATCCAAAATGTTGGGATTCTCTTAAGAGATAATTCACTTTAACCATAGTAGGTCCATAGAAAAAGATCGATACTTAGACTTTTAAAAGAATAATAAAATAAAAATGTTATTTTATTCCTCTCATTTCTTATCTCCCAGCGGACATACCGTGGTGGCGGGACCAACGATGTGTCAAGCCATTAATTGGCTTGACTACTCAATTCTCGCTAACAGTACCATTGAAATTAGAAAGGTTACTTAACTAATTGAAACCCATTAATTCCACCTGTATTACTCTTCCTCCCCCTATCCTATTTATATGGACCATGGGGAGGGTTATTGGCAAGACTTCACCAGGTGACGATGTTTTGATAATGTGCCGCGATACCAACCACCTGGAGGATGGGACCGGTTCCGGCGTGCGGTGACGAGAGACAAAGAATCACGAAAAGAAGAATGATGATTGAGAATCATTGTTGGCGGATTGTTTCGGGGATGATGATCACCGAGTCTTCCTCAATTGTGAGAGTTTCTATAGATCTTGAGGTAGATTTTTTATTTGGTTTTAGTTTTAAGAGTTTTTGAATCTTGATGTACCCTCTTGCTATAAAGATAATTCACAGGGAGTGGGCCAAAAAAACAAGGCCCGGACCCTCCACCTTTTGTGGGAATTTTGAGTGTGTTCTTTATATGCATTTTTTTCAGGTTGGATACAACCCAGGACGATAACGGTCAGTAATGGCTGGCAGTGGAGGGGATATTGGCACGCTGTCGCGCACCGCTGATGGGGAAGGTCATGGCGGGTGAAGACGGTGGCTCACAACAGCCGGCCATGAAGGTGATGGTGTCACACCGCAGTTCAACACCTGATAAGGGGACAGTTGAATATCATTGCGGTGTATAGCGGTGACCAGCACCGGTCAGCCGTGGATGGAGGTGGGGTGGCGCACCGTCACGCGCCATTGAGGATGGCCACAGTTTGGAAGCTATAGTGTGTCCTACAGGGGACCTGGAAGCGCCAAGAGGCGTCGTCACTCTGCCTTATGAATTAAAGAATCCCCCCACCCCACACCAGCTAGTGTGGGCCCCAGCCAACGAGGCCGCCACACGAACCGAATGACCGCAGCTGTTCGGGAAAACCGGGGGGCCGCTCACCCATGCCACCTATGCCGGCCTCCACACCCCCAGGACCTGCCTCCTGGGGGTCGCACCACTCTACAGACTGGACCGCGTGATCCCAGTAGGCCATTTCCTTTGTGGGTTTGGCCGTGTGATTCCATCGGGCGGTGTCCCTCTGAGGATCGGGCTGCACTTTCCCAGCGGGCCGCACCGCCTAGGTGGGCCGGGCTGATCCATGTCCCAGCGGGAAGAGCCCATCGTGGCCTAGCCCTATCCAGCTGAGTCAAACCCAGACTGGGTTGGGTCTTCCCAAACCGGGTTGGGTCAGCCCAGAACGAGTTGTGCAGGGTCGGTCCGACCGGGTCGGACCAGACCCGCACCCCCTAGGCCCAATTTCACCTAAATGACTATGACATGAAATTGGGGTTTCTGTTTGACAAACTTTCTATGGCACTGAGACCCTTGTAGAAATATTTTCCTTTTGGTATACTCCATTTATGTTTTGGATAATGTTGGAGTATGACCGGGTTGGATCGAACCCGAATCCAACATGGCCCTCGATACTAAATTGCTTGTAAGTCACAGACCGGGCATCCGATTGACGTGCCGTCTATCACATTTGAACCCTTACAACATGGAGGTCCTTTATAATATTTCTTCATGGAACTTTTTTCCAGCTGATATACCACTGATTTATTTAGGAAAGGTTCTTCTAGAATCATGCGCACTCTGAGCGGGAATCCAGGGGTGAGTAGTGAGGTAGAGGAGATTGGCTATAACGTGAAGAAAGAATATCAATCCTATGTGGATTAGTATCTATCGATCATGTGTGGGTTAGTGCTTAGTGATCCTATGTGGTTCAGGATCTATCGATCTTGTGTGGGTCAGTGCCTAGAGATCCTGTTTGAGTCCGCATCTATCGATTTAGTGTGGGTCAGCAGCAGAGCCTCTCGACAGAATAAGATGATCTAGATTTATGACTAATCATCTGTACTTCTGTACATAAGTTATATACCTGGTGTGAGTTGAGTCTTTTAACTTCATGGTGTTACCTTCATGATGTTACCTTTTTGTACATTTACCATTGTGGTGTTAGCTTCATAGTGTTACATTTTTTGAAATTTTAACTTCGTGGTGTTACCTTCGTGGTGTTGATTTTGAAGTATTCTTCCCTTGTGGATCAGTTGTGGACTGGTTTAAAACATGGAGCCTTAGGTTTCCTCATGATATAGACTAGTATCTTTAGATAACTATTGTATATGTATGGGAATATACCTAAGTAGAGTTAATGACATCTTCATGCTTTGTGATTGAAGTCATGCTTTTTAGTATTTCCTTTGTGGAACTCTGAGAGAACTTCGGGGGACTCAGAATCCACACTGAGTATCGTTATACTCACCCATGCATGGGCTACGCCCACACCTTGTTGTGTCTTGTACAGATGATTAACATCGTTGATCGAGGCTGAGGGAGTCAGGACTGGATGGTGCTCATAGGTGGACCATTTGACAAGATGTGTCATAAGACTACTAATCTTGAGCGATACCTACCCTTTAGGTAGGATCCTTGGTGGATGATCCAAGAGCAATTTTCTCTTTTCTGTTGTACTTTTACTTTTTAGTTGGGCTTCTATTTCAGCACCTATACATTGAACACACTTTTTACTAAAGTAGTTAACTTTGTGGTTTCTTCTTATTGTGTTCCTGGATTTTTTGTTTGTAAAGGTTTAAAGGAAATTCTTTATCGTTATAGGGATATGCCATTCGAGTGCAAGTCTTTAGCCCCAAGCCTATGGAAGATGGTCTTGGGGTAGTCACGGAAAGGGTCCCGGGGGACGGGTCGTGACAAAGTGGTATCAGAGGAGTCGATTCTATCGAAGAACTTGAACTCTGATATTTTAAATGTGGCAATAACATTAACTGTTATGAGTATGGTTTTATGTATGAGGAATCCAGTGTTGGTGCAGCGGTCGATGTATCCATACTCCAGGACCCTGAATTCTTCTTTACAACTCAGTGAATGAAAACACTGATTATGTGTGTTTGGAAATTTTTTTCTTAGGATCTCTTTAAGTCAGCTGACCAGGTATAACTTTTGACCGTGGCACACCTGTTTTCATTCAAGATGCTTCCACATAGACAGCCAGCCAAGATTCCCTAGAGAGTACATGATGGCGGCCCACCGAGGGATGGGGCCTCGGTGCAGGGTCCTATTACAGTGTTAGCACCTTAGGGTAGTATACCAGCAGTACTACTACCCATTGGGCAGTCATTGCCACCAGCCCCACCAATAGAGGGCACACGCCGACTGAGTGTATTGCACGAGTTTCATTAATAGAGGTCTCCAAGGATCCGAGGCGAGATGGATCTGAAGGTAGTTGAGGACTAGCTGGTGGCTATGGCCAGAGTTTTTCACTTAGTTGGGACACCAGCTAATCTGATGGTGATCCTACTTTCCAGAATCCTCCAGTGAGCATCTGAGAGATGGTGGAGTCTGACACTCTAGATAAACTAGGTGTTGTCCCTCACCTGGGTGGACTTTGAGTTCCTTTTCATGGTAGATTTTTTCCAGCAACTATACACTTAGTGCATATACAAGAGTTTCTACACTTTCAACAGTGCAACATGACTGTAGTCCAATAATCGTCGAGGTTCACTGATCTCTCCCACTACTCAACCAACATGGTACGAGACCCTTTCATTAGGGACAAAACCTTTGAGCAGGGTCTCTAATAGGAGATCTGAAAATCGATGACATCACTCAGCATTCTGACGTAGACAGGGGTGCTAGAGGGATCACTTTTGGTAGAGAGATTCCTAGCCAAGAAGGCACTGATAGTAAGATCCACCACCAGATGTTAGGTAATAGAGTCATCTACAAAATGCTGTAGATGGATGACTTAGGTGCCCATGTGGGCCAGACCTTCTGGTGGACAACCTCAAGAAAAGGGGTCGGTGATTTGGGGCTCACAGGACAGGGGATGATAGATAAGGAGCATGTAGCACTACTCATGCGGTGGGTAGGGTCACATGGCTCATGACTTCATGACCCGCCGTATGTTCAACCAGAAGATGTTCAAGGGACCACCAAGGAAGAGGCACAGATTCAATCATGGATGTCTATATGGAGTAGGTGGATGTGGCAGAGGAGCTGGTCGTGCAGTAGGTGGTGGGTATTGATTCGAGGATCTACCTCCATCACCTCCATGTGGACCACCCCAACCACATGGAGCGGGAGGACATTGATGAGTTGAGCTCATGGCAGCTGAGTCCTATAATCACGGTGCTTCAGGGATGAAAATAGGTATGATCTATGTTTAGTCCACCCTAGAAGCAGTACTTATAGACAAAGGTTCCAGTCACAATTTTATTTCCATGATGCTCATTCGGAGCCTTGAGATTTTGGTGGAGTTTTTGGCTCGATCCTTGAGATTAGAGATTCCTACGATATATGATTTGATGATTACACACTGGTTTCGGTAGTGAGATCTTACTCTAGGAGGAGAGATCTTCGGCTGGGTCTTTTAGTAGCGGCGTCAAGGCCTTACAACGTCATCATGGGTATGGACTAGTTATCTATAGTCCATTCTTTTATTGATTGTATTAGGTGAAAAGTGTGGTGTGTCTGTGAGGATGGGACCAGGTTTTCCTTCACCGACGAGAAGGGAACCTTTATAGCATAGTATGGACTGACCTAGAGGAGGGTTCATCAGATCACACATTAGTTGGTGAGCCTTACCCTCAGATTAGTTGATGTTAAGAGTAAGAGTTATCTAGTAGTGGTAGACTAGTATGATATTGTCTTTCCTAATGATGTTATGAGACTACCTCCATGCAGAGTGGTAGACATTTACATTGACTTTTACCCTGGGATGACAACAATATCGACGACATGTTTTCTGATGGTACTCACGGTGCTTCATGAGTTGTGTGTACAATGGGTGGACTTACAGAGGAAGGTGTTCATAAGGCCCAGCGTCTCCCCATCGAAAACCCCTATTTTGTTTTCCCAGAAGTCAGATGACAGTTTGAGGATCTGTGTGGATTATCGACACCATAACCATGTGACCTTGATGAACAAGTATCCACTAATGAAGATTGATGGTCTCTTCGATTAGTGGAAGGGAGATCATTTTTTTCAAAGACAGACCTCATATCAGGCTATCATCAGCTTATGGAATGAAATGAATACTTACAGAAGATGAACTTCAGATGTCAGTATAGACACTATGAGTTCTTGATTATGCCATTTGGCGTGACCAACACCCCGACAGTGTTCATGGGACTCATAAACCAGATCTTATAGGCATACCTCGATCATTTCGTGGCGGTCTTCATTAAAGACCTCTTTATATATTCAATGACGGAGGAAGAGCTTGCCACCCATCTGTAGATAGTTCTGTATACACTCCGAGAGTACCATATTAACGGTACGCTCTCAATGTTCTAGTTCTGGATACGAGAGGTCCACTTTCTAGGACACGTTATCTTGGAGGCTGGAGTTGGTGTAGATCAAGAGAAGATAGATGTAATGCTTTCTTGGGAGCCCCACAGGAGTGTGATCGAGGTGTGAAGTTTCCTAGGATTGACTGGGTACTATCGAAGATTCATACCCAACATTTCCTTAGTTGTAGAACCATTATCAGTATTGATGAAGAAGGAACAACCCTTCATGTGGAAAGAGAGTGTCCAGAGGATTTTTCTAGAGCTGATTAAGATACTGATGAGTGCCCCCATCTTGAGGATATTAGAAGAGGGCGTTGGGTATGTCGTCTACTATGAATCATCAGGTATCATACTTGGATGTGTCCTAACGCAAGAGTGAGCAGTGATCACTTATGGTTCACAACAACAGAAAAAACATGATAGGAACTATGCTACCCATAACCTGGAGTTAGATGTAGTGGTATTTGCCTTGAATATGTGGTAACACTACTTGATGGGTGGAAAATTTATTGTTTACTCTGATCACAAGATTCTCCGGTATATCTTTTCACTGAAGGACCTGAACATGAGACAACAATGTTGGCTATAGTTCCTCTGGGACTCTGAATTTGATATTTTATACACTCCTAGGAAGGGGAATGTAGTACCAGACACACTCAGTAGGAGTTCTGGTCTACAATTACTGAGTGAGGTGAGGGAGTAGTTAGCTGCATTATATATATCCTTTTTGGATAGAGATGGATCAGCTTACCTCCAGTCTATGGCTGTCACTCCCCCAATTCTTTAGCGAGTTCAAAAGGCATAGCTTGGGGACATTGACTATAAGGCTTGACGTGCTCAAATATCCTCAATTGAGGCACTTCATGGTTTTTCTAATGTTTGGGAGCACATCAACCCCTTTAGAGGATGCACCATGGTACTATTGGCATTACAGGAGGAGGTGTTGAGGGAGTTCCATACGTCCCCTCTGGAAGTACAACTAATTGTGGGAAAGATGTACTAGGACCTCTAGTGTCAGTACCCGTGACCATGGATGAAGAAGTAAGTGGCATAGTTTGTTTCACGATGCCTCAATGTGAGAAAGTAAAGGTCGAGCATCAGGTTCCAGCAGGATTAGCGTAACCACTAGATGTTCCAGAGTGGAAGTGGGATGGAATTTCCATAGACTTTGTGATAAGAATACCACATATGTTTCGGGACCATGATTCCATCCAAGTGATCATTGACCAACTCATGAAGTCAACCCATTTCCTACCCATTTGAGAGGAGGGACCAATAGAGGGATTGGGATGCCTCTACGTATAGGAGATTACATGACTTCATGGGGTGATATCGATGATCGTATCTATCCATGACACACGTTTTACATCCCATTTGTGGAAGGGATTATAGGAGGCATTCGAGACTCAGCTTTGTCCGAGCACCTCCTTTCATCCTTAGAAGGATGGTTAGATGGATCAGACCATATAGACACTAAAGGAAATGCTTCGGGCTTGTGTCCATGATTTTGGATGCAGTTGGGAGGATCACTTTCCCTTAGTGGAGCTAAAAAACAACAACAACTATCACTCCACCATCAGTATGTCACCATTTAAGGCCTTATATGGTAGACCTTGAAAATCACCTCTCTTCTAGAAAAACCCAGGGGAGTTAGAAATTATTGGTCCAGAGTTGGTATGGGATACCACAAAGATGGTGTAGATCATCCATGAGCATATGAAGACTATACAGAGCAGACAGAAGTCTTATGTTGATAGGATACAGAGATCTCTGGAGTTTTATGAGGGGGGCCACATATTCTTCCAAGTCACCACTCGAGAGGGACTACATAGATTTGGCCTAGGTAGAAAACTCTCACTAAGGATTGTCAGACCATTTATGATACATCAGAGGATTGGCGAGGTAATATACCACTTTTCACTACCACCGTAGTTGGAGAGGGTGCATGACGTATTCCACATATCCCAACTAAGGAGATACGTGCATGAACCATCTCACATTATCGACCAGGGTGAGATGGAATTTAATGATGGGGAGATTTTTATGAAGGTTCCAGTGGAGAATGAGGATTGATAAGAGTGGGTCCTTCGTAGATGATCTACACCTCTGGTGCATGTTCAATGGTAGCATGGGAACCTCTAAGAGTGCACATGGGAGTGGGAGGCTTAGTTTCGTACTCAATACCCCCATCTGTTTCATTAGTTTATGTTTTGTCTTTTAGGGAAGAAAATCCATAACATGGGGAGAATATAAAGACCCAGATTTTCCATGTATTGTTTATAATTATATAGAATTATTACGAGTATGTGAAAATTAACGGCGTGTGATTCCGAGGCCTGGTGTGCCCTGAATGAATTTCTAAACTTTTTTTAAATGTACGTTTAGTAAACGCTTGAGCAGTGTTTTATAGCTTTTGAACCATTGCACATATTAAAAATATGTGGGCACTATTGAATCCACAACACGGATATTAGCTTAATGGAGACTTCACATAAACCATAGTAGGTTGGGAGAAAAAGATTTATTTTTGATCTTTTAAAAGAATAATAAAATAACAAGGTTTTTTTATTTCTCTCCATTCTTTTCCTCCAACAGACAAGTAGTGGTGGCGGGACCAATGATGTGTTAAGACATTAATTGGCTTGAATCCTCAAATCTTTGTAACAAAACCATTGGAATTAAGAAGGCTTCTTAATTAATTAAACCCCATTAATTCCACATGAGTTACTCTCCCTCCCCATGTACTATTTATATAGAGATTGGGGAGGGTTATTGGAATGACATCACCAAGAAAAAATGTTCTTATAATGTGTCGTGACACCAACCAGTTGGAGGATGGAACATATTTCCGCAAGTAGGGACGAGCGACTCTGAATCCTGAACCAAAGAACGACGATTGAGCGGCATCATTGGTGGCTTTTTGCAGGGATGAAGAACACCAAATCTTCTTCAATTGTGGGTTTTCTCTATAGATCTTGAGTTATGGGTTTTATTTGGATTTAGTTTCAAGAGTTGTTGAATCTTGTTCTACCCTATTTCTATCATGTTAATGCAGAGGGAGCGGGCTAAAAAAACATTTCCTGGCCCCTCTGCCTTTTTTTGGAATTTCTAGTGTGTTCATCGTGAGAATTTTATTCTGTTTGGAAAAAACCCAGGACAGCTGGTGAAAGCAGCAGTCGGAAATGACCGACCTAAGAGAAGATAGAATCATGCCATCATGCAGTGCCGGTGGAGAAAGCCACAACTTTAGTCGCGACGGCTGAAGACGACGGCTATAAATGGCCGACTGTGATGAAGGTGGCAGCCCATTGATGCACAACTTTAGATAAGGGGGCCACAACATGTTGTCATGGAAGACAGAGGTGGCCAGCACCCGCCGACCACAGCCGGAGGTGGGCGGTGCACCGTCATGCACCGCTGAGGATGACCGCGGTTCGGAAGCCGCGACAGTGGACCATGACCCACAAAAGGTCCCACGGGCGACCTGGTAGCACCAATAGGAGCCATCGTTATGCATTTCAAATGGAAACCCCTTGCCAGATTTGGTGGGCCGCATCCAATGGGTCCACCGCTCGAACCGAACAGCCGTTGCCGTTCTGGGGAACAGCCCCGCTAGCTCGGGCGGACTCCACACAAGCAGGATGAACCTCTTACAGGAGGTTCCCATACATAGTCTAGGCTACATCCTTAACATGCTGGTCCATGCAAGCCTAGTGGGACATGCCCCTCTGTGTGTCGGGCCGCACCAACCTAGCGGGCCACACCGCCCAGGTGGGCCGGGATGGTCCGCATCCCTACCGGCCGAACCCACTATGGCCTAGACCAACCGGGCCAGCCAAGGCCGATTAGGGTTGTGACGGGTCAGACCCGGACCAGTTCAGGTCAGGCTGGGTCAGTCCATCCTGGTCGCACCGGACCGGGACCCTACCAGGCCCAGTTTCACCCAAAAGACTATAACTTCCAATTCGGGCATCCGTTTGACGAAACTTATGCCATGAAAGGACCATTGGAGAGAGAAAATACTTTTTTAATACTCAATTTGTGTTTTGGAGAATGTTGGAGTATGGTCTGGTTGGATCAAACCTGAATCCAACCAGGCCTTCTGTCCAAAAATGATTATAACTCACAGACTGGGCATCTGGTTGACGCGCTGTCTGTTGCGTTAGAACCCTTACGACTTGGAGGTCCATTGGATGCTTCTTTGTGGAACATCATGCTTGTTTATGTATGACCAATTTATTGATGAGTGGTTCTTCCAGAATCTATCATACTCTGAGCGGGAATCCATTGGTTGGCAGTGAGGCGAAGGAGATTGGTTGTAACGTGAATAAAGAACCCCGATCCAATGCGGGTTAGTATCTATTGAGTCTGTGTGGGTCAGCGCTTAGCGGTCTAGTGTGGGTCAATATCTATTTATCATGTGTGGTTTAGTGCCTCGTGATCCGGTGTGTGTCAGCATCTATCAGTCCTGTGTGGGTCAGCAGTAGAGCCTCTCGATAGAATAAGATGATATAGATTTATGACTAATCAACTACACCTTTGTACTTATGATATATACCTAGTGTTATCTGAGTGTTTTACCTTCGTGGAGTTAACTTAATGGTGTTACCTTTTTCATACTTTTACCATTGCGGTATTACCATCCTGGTGTTACCATTGTGGCATTCTTCCCTCGTGGATGAGTAGTGAACTGGCTTAAAAGATGGTACCTTCTGTTTTCTCAGGAATGAGACTAGTATCTTTTAATAACATAGGTATATGAATGGAAATATAACTAAGTGGAGTTGATGACTGCTTTTTATCTTTGTGATTGATGTTTTTCATTCTTGTATTTACTTTGTGGTACTCTCAGATACCATCGGGGTCTCTGGGTCCCTACTGAGTATCGTTATACTTACCCATACACAGGCTATGCCTGAACCTTGATCTGTCTTGTGCAGACGACAAAAATCATTGATCGAGGATGAGGGAGTCAGGACTGTATAGTGCACATAGGTGGACCATTTTACATGATGTGACACAAGAATAATGATCACAAGTTGTTCATACCCTTCAACTAAGATCCTTAGTGGATGATCCATGAGATATTTTATCTTTTCAGTGGCACTTATACTTTTTAGTTGGGCCTGCATTCCATCCCATTTAATTTCAGCAAACTTTTTACTAATACAGTTTACTTCGTGGTTATTTCTTATTGTGTTCTTGAATTGTGTGTTTGTATATGTTTAAAGGCAATGCCTTCATGTTATAGGGATATGCCTTTCCGGTGTTAGTCTCTACCCCCTCAAATATGGAAGATAGGCATGGGGTAATCAAGACACTGGCCCCGAGGGACAAGTCCTGATATTTTCACCCCTATAGTGTTTTATTTATCACTTCGGTTCAAGTAATCGTCACTACCCTATCAAGAAGAGAAAAAATGTTTTCTCTTCTCAATTAAATTGGTAATATTAATGATTATACAGTTAAATCATTTTCCATTGAATTAATGTATTTTTTAATATTTATATTAAGTTTATTTCATTTTTGTATTATTCACATAATAATTGTTTTCTTATATAGTTGGTTTATTTTTTTAGTTGTGGTGGTATGTCCATCTTTTATTACTTTTTACACCAAAACTTTTACTGGCTTCTTCTCCCTCAAAACCTGTTCACCTATATAGTGTTTCATTTTTCACATTCTTTCATGTTATTTCCAATGCCTTTACATGAATAGAAATTAATTTACCTATAATCAATTTTTGAATTAATATTTATTTTTTCACAGTAAAATCATATTCCATATAATTAATGAATTATTTTAAATTTATGTTTAATTTAATTTTTTGTAGTATTACTCACATTGTATTTTTTTCTCATACAGGTGGATTATTTTGATTGAGTTGCGGTGATTGGTCTATTTTTCATGCCTGTATCCACCAAAACATCCAAAAACATCCTCTCCCTAAAAAACATTCACCCCAATAGTGTGGAAAGTTATCACATTCCTTCAATTTTCCCCTACTACTCAATCACTGAGGAAATTTAGATATTTTCATAGTAGAATCATTTTCCATTGAATTAATGAATTATTTCATATTTATGATTATTTTTTCTTTTCTTGTATTGCTCATAATAATTTCTTTCTTGTATGGGTAGATTCTTTTTTTCATCTGATGTGGTTTTTTTGAAGCTGCTCATGTAGTGTTGGAAATTCGACAACAAAATTCAAGGGACAGGTATGACTCCTATAACTTATTTCAATTTAAAATTGACATTAATTTTGGTAAAAAATTAAAAACATAACATACACAAAATAGAGTAAAAATATTCAAATTGTTTTGAAATTTTAAGACAATAATCAATAAGTCATTTGTGACATTGAAGAGTCAACCTCACATAAATCTGATACATGATGTTCCCAATATGGATCAATGTTTCAGTTATCTATTTTAAATTAGAATGAGACATTATAATGTTTTAGTCACTGAAAAGCAAGAATACACGCATGTATTTTATTGATAATTTATGGAATTGATTCATAAATCATTTTGGACATGTAAGAATCGGTCTCACGTAAAACCATTACACATTGTGATCTATATTAGTCAATGTGCATGTTTCAAGATTAAAATGGAATTTGAATAAAAATGAAAAATGATGTACTCAAAACTGAGAACACAAATTAATGTTGATTCGATACATTAAGAAAACAATCCATATGTGATTCTGAATGTGTATAAATCATCCCCACCTAAATCTGATGCACGCTGTGTAACAACCTGATATTTTATGATAAGTATTCTTTTTAATTGATTTCATATGTTTTATGCTACAACAAGATTATCTTGTGCTATACGCAACACCGTATAAGCCTGTAGTATACACAACACTATTCTTAGATTGTGTTATACACAATTTCAAGTTTGTTTTATAATAGTCATTCTACGCAACATTGAGTATATATATATATATTCAATGTATAAATATAATATGATTGTATTCTGTTATACGAAACCATGAACGATTCATGCACAATACGCAACCCTTACTTGGCTTGCATTACACGCAATCACGACTTTCCTCGATAGCATGTGTTGTACGCAATATCAGGTTTCACTAAACAATGATATATGGTTATAATATTATTATGAACTATCCGTTATGAATAGTATTAACTAAATTTTCAATGTTATAGCATTATTATTTCATCTTATACATTTTCTAGAACATGGTATGTGAACAAAATAAATTTTTCGGGTAAAATAAGTATTTTTCAAAAAATGCAGTTTTGCCGCCTTTTAATGGCGCACCCACATTAAATCTAGTTTTTGACATGTTTATAAGTTCAATTTCATAAAATAAAATTCTTCATTTGAATCAGGATATACATATTTACATTGGATAAAGTTTTGATATTTTTCCAATAACTTTCATATTTTAATGAATAGTAAAAACACGCTATATTTTAATTAAAAACAACTTTTTTCATTGTAATAATTTATATTGTTAAATTATAATATTTAATGGTTTTAAATTATATATAGAATATATTTTTACCATTTAATATAATTTATGTCATTATCATTTATTTTACCTTGAATTCGTAGGTTAAATCAATTCAATCTTTTACAATGTTTTAAAAAAAACCCGTTTTCTTTCGACAACGAGATTAATTTTAATTTAATTACTGAAACTTTTGTGTATTGAATTTGTAAAAATGGATTCCATATTTGGAATCAGTGGGTCCAAATTATGTTAACAAGCTACTTTATATTTTTGGGCATTATGAATAGTAACTACGGTAAATTTTATTTACCATAGTTAAAGGTAAATCGGGTAATTAAGGGTAAATATAAGATTATAAAATTACCCTAACACCTGTCAAAATCCTATCAGATAACTAAAAGTCTACCCATATCACCTAAGGGTCGGATTAGAATCATTTAATGGTCTTTTGTCCATGAAAATAACTTAAATATTTTTAAAACGAAAGAAAGTGACAACATGCCACTCTCTTAAATCTTATAAGAATATTAATTTTAATTTAGTGATAAACTTCATGAAACTTAGAACATGAATAGTATCCAGAAATATAATGAAATTATCTACATAATATAAATTTATTTATAATTTTTAGGGATTAAATAATTATCATTAATTGTGACAAAATAGTGATGCAGAAAATTTTTTATCTTGTGAAAAATCAAGAATATAGTTTTTATTAAACTAATAGTGACCATAAAAGGAACAAAAACCGGACCAAAACTTATTTTCCATGTAACTTTAAACCACAATCATCCAATGGACGAATATTTGACCATTTGGGGCCTTATAAAAGTGATTATGACACTTATATTATTTTATTTTAAATGATGCCAAAGTTGCCACCTTCATAATTTAGTAAATATAACAATTTAAATATTGTTATTTTAAGATGATAAATTCGATTAAAAGTATTATTGTGAGAGGTAATAGATTTATATTCATCATAGGATTTTATTTTAAATTTTTATGCAACAAATAAGTATATTAAATAATTATACAAAAAGGATGTAGTAATTATTTTATTAAGAGATAAACCAAATAAATGGTTTTAAAAATAATAAAATAAATATTATATGAACTATTTAATGTGCTCAACTAATTTTATAGATACATATGACCCTTTATGAATATATTAAAGCTTTTAGTTCAAATATATATTCTGTATATTTTTTATTTAAATACAAATAAATGAATAGTGTCAAAATTGACACTATTGTTATTTTATAAAAATAACATATTATAAATTTTTTTTAAAATCACAAAAATATTTAAAAATTATAAATTTAAATTTATATGGTATAACATGTTATCAAGTATCCATGTATGGAAAATTCAGAACAAATAATTAATTATTTGTTATAATTTAAAATTTAGAATGTTATTACCACAAATAAAATTAAATTGATTAAATAAGGATAAATCAAGTTGATAATGTTTAAAATAAATTCCTAACATGTCTAAATTTCATTGGTTGATGGGATTACAACCCTATATCATCTAATATTCTAATATGAGTCATTTTTGGATTTTTTTATGTGGGGTTAGATTTATTATAAATTAATATTTTTTAGATTTCCAAAGGTGCCCCTCTCCTCCCTTATAAAAGGGCACCTCCTCCCTCTCTTCCTCACACCAATTTTAGCCTTTATGCTTGGCCAAAACCTGCCCATTTCACTTCCCCACTTCCCTAGAAACATCCTAGAGGTCCTGGTATTCTTCAAAGACCAATTTTTGTGCCCTAAGAGATGGTCTCAAAGAGGCGCTTCAAAGAAGAGGTAATGTCTGTTACCGATTCTTTCAACTTTATTTCTTCATCTACTTATTCTTATGTAGTTGTTTCATTATGAAGTAATAACATAAGTATCAATCATATACTTATATGTTATTATAAGTATTAAACAACCCTATTTCACCATCTATCCATCCTATGGAAAATAAAATCATCGCGCGTGCGTACGTAGGGAATACCGTCTCCACGCCATGGTGTAATCTATTTTCCACCACCAGCTTACTTGGATGGGTATAATGGTTTAAATAATGACCATATATGATTATTGTAAAGTGATATTGATTCTGAAATAGTATACATACACTCCAATACAATTCCATGGGAATGATATCATCACTCATGCGTACGTAGGGATTACCGTCTCCACGACACGATGAGATTCATTTTCCATGTTAAAAAATTCCATAATGATTATAAAGTATATATAATAAGTAATAATCAAATATATGAAATAATAATTCTACTGGATATATGTATGTCATATAATTAATTCCATTCAATTCAATAAGGAAATGAAAACAACGTTCATGCATACGTACGGCCTACCGTCTCCATGAATGGTGCATTTCATTCTTTTTATCGATCTATAATATATATGTATATGATGGATATATATTATATATAAATCATGTTTTACATTATGGAATTATGTAAATCAGGATATAAGTAATAATATCAAGAAACGACAAGTCAAAACACATACGATAAATGAAATGATTTTACCCAGAACGCTACTTTGACCTGGAATTTACAAAAGAAATGGTAATATAAAGTCATAAGTGAAACATATATGATATCATAACAATGAATATGATTATTTAATAAGTCAATGACATTATTTAAATCATTATACAGGAGGTTCAGATCCATACGAAGAATATCGGACCTAAAGTAAGGGATGATTTTTAAAATCTCATTTTTATCCGAGATTGCTTATACGTAAGTATTTACTGGGGTTATTGTTATCATCCATGTAAATGTTTTATAAAATTGTTTTTATGTATGTTTAATGTCCTTTTTATGCATTTTGACTTTTACTACATGGTATGTAAGGAATCTTTCTTTTTTTACGTTACGAGGTACTTTTTGACTTTTCTGACAAAAGTACGAGGAGAATGTTTTTTTAACTTATACAACGTGAAAGGATTTTTACGGTTTTATAAATCCTTATTTTCATGAATATTCCTCCAAAAGATTTGATGACTATTTTAAACAAAATATATTTTTATTTTGAAAGTTCATGACGTTTTGTGAAAATAAATTGATTTTGAAGAAGAAAGGATATTTTCCTCAAGAATTCATTTCAAGGGTTTTATCAAAACCATTTTCCATCTAAGATGACATTATTTCATATGTGTATGTTTCAAGTATAAAGTCTCTATGATTTACATGGTTTCAATTTTCTTATTATGAAATGATATCCATTTATTTTATTTGGATTATGTGATGATGGGATGATGTTTATGAAACCCATTTTATTTGTTAGGTTATTATGAATGATGTATGTTTATTTTGTGGCACAAGTAAGAATGATTTCATTATGAGATGGGTGGGACCTATTTCTCACTCTAATTCATTTGGTAAAGATTTTATATCTCATGAGATAGACATGGCTGGAACGGTAAGTTAATCCGGTTCAGTGTTACAGGACTGAAACGAGGAGTGAACTCGATTCAGAATGGGACTTTGTCCACTAAGATGGTCTTGGCAGCAATTCCTTGGCTACTATGGAAATCATTACATGTGATTAATGGATTCCACAATTACATGTTTTATTCCCATGATATTTTATCATGGTTTATGTTCCATTATGATCTATGCCTTATGTACTTCCATGTTTTATGTCGTTGCTCAAGATTTTAATGTTTAAACATTATGTTCTTGTTTTTAAGTTCCAATGTATATGGTATGTTTTATTTTATCCATGCTTAACCTTACTGAGCATTTGAGATCACCCTTTTTATGTTTTGTTTTCCCCCAGGATCAAAAGAAATGTTTTAGTTCAGGAAACAAAAAGTGGTAGATTTTTATGGGAGATGTTGAAGATCTTTCACCACGATTAGAAGATTACGTTCCAAGTTTCCAAAGACACTAAACTATTACGATCCTTGTGTGTCTGTTTTTGTTATGTATTAAGTATTACGAAAAAGTAATGTAATGTCCATGTACGTCAAGCTTAGGTTCTATATAGTTGGTATCAGAGGAAAGGTTTAGTCAACCATTGGAAACTAGGATGCGAAAATGTTAGTGAGATCCCTAGAGATATTTCTAAGGTATGTCTAGGGATGTACCTAATGATAAGAATATGTATAGGATATAGTCCTAGAACTATGGTAACGATCTTATAATTTAACCTAATATGTTAGATATTGAGGGTGCTCCCCCTATACTATGTTTTTTTCCCTAGCATGATTTTTGCCTCTCACACTATTCTTTTTGGGTTTTATAAAATGGCTGGAAATAGGAAGATTCATGATAATGGAGGACATGACGGACAATGGAATGATTTTCTTCATGAGAAACCAAATGAAACAAGATCTGGATGTCTAAACATCGTTATTATGCTTAATCAGCAATCTCATAATATGATCAATAATCTCAACTTTGGTATGTTTCTCGACTTAGATAATAAGAGAAAGATAGAGTTTCATGATGATCATAGAGGAAAAAAAGTTCAATTTCCCTCAGGTAAATCATGTGGGAAGAGGCATCAGGGAGATTGTTTCAAAGGAACTGGAAGATGCTTTGGGTGTGGAAAAGAAGGACACAAAGCTAGTAAGTGCAATGGAAAAGGTTCAGTTAACACCATGGACAAGGATAATGGTATTGCTACGACATCAACAATGATTAGATGTTTTAAATGTGGAATGTACGGGCATTATGCAAACCAATTCCCTAATGGAAAATCTCATGAAGAGAATCAGCATGGTCATATGGGTGGTATTTATGTGGATGATGATGAGGAGACTACAAATGATATATGAGCTGAAAGAAGTGTTGAAGTTTAGTCGGTTGTTTTAGAAGGTAGTGGAATGATTGTATGTTTATATAGAGTTATGTTGCATAGTTTATGGTACTATGGAATAAAGAATCATCTAAGGATTGTTACACTATTGTTTTTCCTAAAAGTATTTGAAAGTATATATTGAATGGTACCGGTAACCATGGAATGTTATTCAGATATTTTTGTAAAGTAGATGATATGTGCATAATGAAGGAATAAGAAGATAATGAGATGTTTGATTGTATTCATTAGCTCATGATTGATATAAGGACTAAGTGATATCATGGTTTGAGTATATAGAATTTTGAGGATTTTGGTATGTGTAAAGTGTTAACTTTTAACTGCATTCATGTTTTCACTAAGGTTCAATGGGTATTCATTTTTCAAGAGAATACATGATTAAGGCCTTCGAACGTTTGTAATGTGACCAATAAGACATATATTATGATATATGGGGATCAACGATGGTATTAACATGCTTCTTATATGAAATCTCTGGTAATCGTTTTCACTATAATATGACAATGGAATGCAATATTATGGATAAGAAAAAAGATTGGAATGGATTATGTTGGACATAAGTTAGTATTGTTTAAGGATAGAACCTTTTTTTGATATTATTGATGGGATAATATAGTAATGTAGTTTTAGAAAAAGGACAACCTGCAGGATGGGTGATAGCCCATCGCGTCAGACAAAGCTGTGGGAATCGAACCCACAACCGAAGTGCGACTGGCCTTTATCGCCTACCACTGGCCTACAGGATGTCCCTGGTTAGTAGAAACTAGTTTTATTTTATTAAGCGGTATGATATATGAAGTATAAGTTCATTTTTGGAACCATATATGATTAATTTAACCATAAGATGGACTTATAAATTTTGCTAACCATTTTTTTGAAAGAGATGGAATGACCCATCATTCTATCACATGATCTGCTAACACATCATGAATAACAAATTCAACTTCATTTCTTTAAGGGATGAAGTGGAAATTGTTCAATTCATGAACAACAGTGAGATTGTACCAAAATCATGCAAGTATTTCTTTTAATTCATCAAATTTAGGGAAATGATCTTGAAAACCAAAAATGTTGTCCTAGTTCCCTTATATCCGATGAATCAGATGGTACCTTAGATCATCACAAATCAATAGGTTTGTGATTGTTGGCTTTTTCATAGACATGTTCTCTACCACTCTCCATCAGAACTTGATGGTTAGATTTTTCTTCTATATCCATATTTTCACCTATGTTCTCCTATGTGGAAACCTAGTGATGAGTTAATTTGGGTAACCATTACATTTCATACTTTAGTTTTTAAATCCATGTTTTGGTATTCCTGTTTTACGATGTGGGTTTCTATTAAACATACTTTCGAGTAGTAAACCATTTATAACCCTGACGAATTTTGAGGGAAAAATTCTTTTTAAGGGGGGTAGAATGTAACACCCCGAGATTTTATGAAAAATATTAATTTAATTTCATTAATGTCTTGTGTTGTATGCTACACCAAGATTACATTGTGCTATACACAACACCGTATTAGCTTGCAGTATACGCAACACTATTCTTGGATCGTGTTACACACAATTTTGATAATAGTTATTCTACGCAACATTGAGTATATATATATATATTCAATGTATAAATGAAATATGGTTGGATTATTTTATACAAAACAATGAAGGATTCTTTCAAAACACGCAACCCTGACTTGGCTCGCATTACACGCAATCGCGAACTTCCTCGATAGTGTGTGTTGTACGCAATACCAGGTTTTACTAAACAACGATATATTATTATAATATTATTATAAACTTGAAGTTATGAATATTATTAACTAAATTTTTAATTTTATTACATTATTATTCATCTTATACATTTTCTAGAACATGGTATAAGAACAAAATAAATTTTTCGGGTAAAATAAGTATTTTTGAAAAAATGCAGTTTTGCCGCCTTTTGATGGAGCACCCACATTAAATCTAGTTTTTGACATTTTTATAAGTTCAATTTGAAAAAATAAAATTCTTCTTTGGAATAAATAAATAAAAATTTACTTTGGATAAACATTTCGTATTATTCTGGTAACTTTCATATTTTGATGAATAGTAAAAACACGATATATTTTAATGAAAAACAACTTTTTTCATCATAATAATTTATATGGTTAAATTATAATATTGAATGGTTTTAAAGTATAATTAGAATATACTTTTACCATTTAATATAATGTATGTCATTATCATTGATTTTACATTGAATTCTTAGGTTAAATCAATTCAATCTTTTGCAATGTTTTAAACAAAAACACGTTTTCATTCAACAACAAGATTATTTTTAATTTAATTTATGCAACTTATGTGTATTGAATTTGAAAAAATGGATTTCATATTTTGAATCAGTGGGTCCAAATTATGTTAATAGGCTACTTTTTATTTTTGGGAATTATGACTAGTAACTACGGTAAATTTTATTTACCTTAGTTAAAGGTAAATCTGGTAATTAAGGGTAAATATAATATTATAAAATTACCCTAACACATTCCAAAATTCTATTGGATGGCTAAAAGTAAACCCATATCAACTAAGGGTCGGATTAGAATCATTTTATGGACTTTTGACCATGAAAATAATTTAATTATTATTAAAACCAAAGAAAGTGACAACATGTCACTCTCTTAAATATTATAAATTTTAATTTAGTGATAAACATCATAAAACTTCGAACATGAATAGTCTACAGAAATATAATAAATTTATCTACATCATGATAATTTATTTATAATTTTTAGGGATTAAATAATTGTCATTAATGGTGATACATTAATGATACTGAAATTATTTATTAAGTGGAAAATAAGTAATATAGTTTTTATTGAAATAATAATACCCATTAAAACGCCCAAACACCTGACCAAAACTTATTGGTAGTGTATATATAAACCTTAACCATCCAATGACATTATATATAACCGTTTGGATCCTTATAAAAGTTATTATGACACTTATATTATTTTATTTTAAATGATGCCAAAGTTGTCACCTTCATAATTTAATAAATATAACAATTTAAATATTGTGATTTTAAGATGATAAATTCGATTAAAAGAATTATTGTGAAAGGTAATAGATTTATATTCATCGTAGGTTTTTGTTTTAAATTTTTATGCAACAAATCAGTATATTAAATAATTATATAAAAATGTTGTAGTAATTATTGTATTAAGAGATAAACCAAATGAATGGTTTTCAAAATAATAAAATAAATATTATATGAACTATTTAATGTGATCCAATAATTTTATATATACATATGACCTTTTATGAATCTATTAAAGCTTTCATTTCAAACATATATTCTGTATATATTTTATTTAAATTCAAATAAATGAATAGTGTCAAAATTGACACTGTTGTTATTTTATAAAAATAACATATTATAAAATTGGTTAAAAATCACAAAAATAGTTAAAAATTATAAATTTAAATTTATATGGTCTATAATTTTATAAAGTAAACAATTATGGAAAATTCACAACAAATAAGTAATTATTTGTTATAATTTAAAATTTAGAATTTTATTACCACAAATAAACTTAAATAGATTAAATAAGGATAAATCAAAATGATAAGGTTTAAAATAAGATTAAAACATGTCTAAATTTGATTGGTTGATGAGATTACAACCCTATATCATCTAATATTCGAATACGAGTCATTTTTAGTTGTTTTTATGTGGGGTTAGATTTATTATAAATTAATATTTTTAAGAATTCCAAAGGTGCCCCTCTCCTCCCTTATAAAAGGGCACCTCCTCCCTCTCCTACTCACACCAATTTGAGCCTTAAAGCTTGGCCAACCACTTCCAAATTATCTTCTCCACTTCCCTAGAAACATCCTAGAGGTTCTGGTCTACTTTAAAGACCAATATTAGTGCCCTAAGAGGAGGTTTCAAAGAGGCGTATCGAAGAAGAGGAGGTTCGGATACATACGAAGCATATCAGACATAAGGTAAGGGATAAATTTTGCAAATCTCATTTTTATCCGAGATTTCCTATTCGTAAGTATTTACTAGGGTTATTTCTATCATCCATGTCCATGTTTTATAAAAATGTTTTCATGTATGTTTAAAGTCATTTTTACCCATTTTTGACTTTTTGACTTTTACTACATGTTATGTAAGGAATCTTTCTTTTGTTTACGTTACGAGGTACTTTTTTAATTTTTTCGACAAAATTACGAGAAGAATGTTTTTTTTACTTATATGACATGAAATGATTTTTATGGTTTCATAAAGCCTTATTTTCATGATGCCTCCTCCAAAATATTTCATTACTGTTTTCAACAAAATCTCTTTCTATTAAAATTGCATGACTTTTAGTGAAAAGAAATTGATTTTGAAGAAGAAAGGATATTTTCCTCAAGAATTCATTTCATGTATTTTATCAAAACCATTTTTCATCTAAGATGATATTAATCCATATGTGTATGTTTCAAGTATCATGTCTCTATGATTTAAATGGTTTCACTTTTCTTATTATGAAATGATATCCATTTATTTTATATGGATTATGTGATGATGGAATGATGTTTATAAAACCCATTTTGTTTATTGGGTTATTATGAATGATTTATGTTTTTTGTGTGGCACAAGTAAGAATGATTTCATTATGAGATGGGTGGGGACTATATCTCCCTCCAATGCATTGGGTAAAGATTTTATATCTCATGAGATATACATGGATGGAACGGTAAGTTAATATGGTTCAGTGTTACAGGACTGAAACGAGGAGTGAACTCGATTCAGAATGGGACTTTGTACACTAAGATGATCTTGGAAGCAATGCCCTGGCTACTATGGAAATCATTACATGTGCTTAATGGATTCCACAATTACATGTTTTATTCCCATTCTATTTTATCATGGTTTATGTTCCATTATGATCTATGTCTTATGTACTTCCATGTTTTATGTCGTTGCTCAAGATTTTAATGTTTAAACATTATGTTCATGTTTTTAAGTTCCAATGTATATGGTATGTTTTATTTTATCCATGATTACCATTACTGAGAATTTGAGCTCACCCTTTTTATGTTTTATTTTCACCCAGGATCAAAAGATAGGTTTTAGGTCAGGAAACAAAAAGTGGAAGATCTTTATTAGAGATGTTGAAGATCTTTCACCACAATTAGAAGATTACGTTCCATGTTTACAAAGACACTAAACTATTACGGTCCTTACGTGTCCGTTTTTGTTATGTATTAAGTATTCCACAAAATTAATTTAATTTCCATGTACATCAAGCTTAGGGTCTCTACATGTATTAAACTATGAATATTCATAAATTTTTATCATCAATATGTCATATCCTCTCCCTTTATGGGTTCCTTGAAATGTTGCTTGAAATTAATCATGAACATTCAAAAAGATCACATAATTCCACTGGTAAAGATTAATAAAGGATCATGAACAAAGTAGTTCATTTGATATTAGATAAATATTACTTATATTTAAGAGTTTGAGTGAATATTATTCTCCAGAGCAATAAATTTTGTTTGTTCATGATTTATTAAATGTTTAAAAATATTAAATATATATTTCTTTTAATGGGAATTATTTAGTTCTTGTCAATATATAATATATATTTATCTATTTTTTAGAATATAATAAATAAATATTGTTTGTTCATTACAAATATTTTATATAATTATTTTAATATAAAAATTTACATTTTTTCTCCACACTGTGAATATAATTTATATATTTATTTATTCATTGTAACATATTTATCTCCTCTTATTCATATAGTTATAAGAAATTAATTATTAATAAATAATTCATTATTTTTCATAATATTTACTAAATGTTTTCTTATCTAGATAGAGAATATAATATTTATTTATGACAATAATTCAAAAATTAAATAAATATCTTATGAGGGTGTGTATATTTTATTCATCACATACATATATTTTTTCTAGAAAATAAATTGTATTTATCATTGCAAGGATTATCACACCCCATGGAATAAAATAACTATACTTTTATCTTACATGGAATGGGGTTCATTGTGGGGCTAAAATATTATTAATGGACATTGTGAAATTAATTAAGATAAATATTAAAACATTGGCTTATAACTTAAAAATTATGAGAATTTTGATGTGTTGGTCACTTTGGAAAACATTATCCTCCATATATAATCCCACTCAATGATGAATGTAGTTATTATTTTCACTTCATTTAAATAGGTTTTATCTTCCACCGTATCTCTAAAAGTAGAGACATCACTGGATGATCCTTTACAAAAAGAAGAGATTGTTTTTTAAACAAATTGTGTTTCTTTAGAAAATTAAATTATTTATGAAATAAAGTTAAAATAACCTCTCTATTGGTCTCATAAAATATATTTGTCAACATTTTTTGAAAAATATCACTGGTCGTGAAGTTTATATCATTTTAATTAATGATGATCTAATGATTCCCACATAATCTAATTTAGTCATAATCCCACAAGGCATCTCTGATGTGTCTAAAACCATTAACCCAGTCTAGGTGGTAAACCTCCACTATTATTATGTTTCCTCACCTAATATAAAAACACATATATTAGAGAAACAAATTATGTGGTTTACCATAAATTTAATTAGTATATTACCTCTATGAATGGTAGGGGTATTAAAACCTCCAAAATGAAATATGAAGAATAAAGGGAATATATTTTCTAGGTAAAACCCTTTGAATAAGAATGTTAATTTTCTAAAATAAATATTAAAAAGTATAATATTATGTGAGACGAAAGAATCATATAGATTTAGTTTGCATCAATGATGAAGAAATATAGTATCTAAATTTGCACAATGTTGGAAGATTTAAATCTACTGATAAATTTAATTTTATTATCTCCACAATGTCAAATATATAATCCCCTTAAAAAATATATAATTATAATGGAACAATTTTTATCAATAAAATATTCCATTTCTTATTCAATAATTTAAAATTTTAATTTTTGAGTTTTCCATAATTTTTTCCATGATTACTGTTGTTGTTTTAGATTTCTAAAAATAATAATTATGAAAATAATAATTTATAAAAATAAAATTATTATTTGAATTCATTGGTAGATCAATAAAATAAATATAATAATCTCCTTGATAATCTCAATAGTTCATGTAATTATTTCAAGATATTTAACGATTAAAATATTTTAATTTTAATTTTAACACTTTCCATAATTCTCAATGCTTCCTAAAAATAATTCTTAAAACTCACGACCTTCATAATATTGTAATTTTAAATTTTTATATATTTCTTAATTCACTTCTTTAAGTGAATATATATAAATAATATTTTATCATAATTTTGAAATTGGATTTTATTTTTAAATAATGTCTCATGATTAAAAAATTATAATATTATAATTATTAACCATTAATAAATACTTATTCAAATAAAAATTACTGAAATATTCTTTTAACATTGTTTAAGATTATTTTTTAGGCCTAGAACACCGAATACAATGCCCTATTTCCCCACATTCCTTCTTTCCTAATGTAAAAGTCTTCTATAACATTAATCTGTGATGTTTGCTCCTTCATCGAAATAGTAAGATGGGATGTTAGATCCTCTTTCACTAGATTACTCCTTGGAAGTCATCATGTAGTACAAGCCTCCATAATATATTAAATTAATGATATTAAAACTCTTTCATTGTGACTTCTTGAGGTGGAAACTGATTATTTACATTTCGTAGGTCTCGACAAGGCAGAAACCATCAATAAGGGGGAATTAAAATTTGGAATGTAGGGAATGTGTAGACATTGGGTAGATTTGGATGTTATAAAGTATTAGAATTTTGGAATACATATCATCTATGTGGGATCATATGCTTAAAACCTAAGGCATCATGTTTCATCCATGGGGTAGTTGACATGATGAAAAAAATTATTATGAAGATTTTTACCTTAGGAATATCATGTTTATTAAATTGGGTAGGGATTTAGGATTAATGAAAGAGATCAATATCTTGTGAACATTGGAAAAAGTTTAACGTTTGTGTCCGACAAGATGGGAAGAAGATCTGAATCATGTGGAGATGGGATGGGCATAGATTTAACATCTTGTGTGGTTAAGAAGGGTGCGGGTTTAGAATATTTTCTGGACATTGTGAATGGAATTAATGCCTTACAATGACAGGATGAGTGTAATTTTAACATCTCTTAGAGATATGATAAGTGCATGCTTGATGTTTTTTGGGGAAAAGATTGGCATAATTTCAACCTCTTGTGGAAAACATATGGGTTCATGTTTAAACTATTATGAGGATTGGATTGGAGAATATTTAATGATAATAGTGTAATGATTTGGAGTAGGATTGACATCTTGTGGGGAATGGTTGGGTAAATATTTATGTCATGAGGTGACATGTTGGGTGTAGGGTTAATATATCGCGAGGTTTAATATCGTTGTCAGTTTAACGTCTTGTGAGGACATGATGTAAATTTCTTTAACATATTGTTGAGATTTATGTTAATAGTTTTAAAATCGCATTGCTACTAGTTGGGTTTGGGTTTATCATATTTTAGGGCTATGTTGGGTAATGTGTCCCTATGTTTAATGAATTTATACATGGATGATAGGTTGTATCCCTCAAGGGGGATAATGTCACACTAGGTTAATATTGATGATTCCCTAAAAGGGGGATAACTCCACACTAGGATGGTGTTAGCATTAATCCATATGAAGGTGTCCTACATACCATATTTATGAGATAGGCATAAAAACCCACAAAGATTGATGTCACTGATTAATGTCCTGTGATAGGACTGTTCCATGGCATTTAACATCTTGTGGTAAGAAAACTTGTGTCAAGAAAGTAATGTTGTCAAGGGATATTGTGGGGAATGCATGTGTAATATGCCCTATATAGAAGTGTCATGTCTTGGAGAAATGGTATAGGTATTACACATGATTTTTATCCATTGAAGGATGTCCATCCCATTAGAGATGGTGTGGCACTTTTTCATAGAATTTTCTCAATACTAGAGGATCATCTCTTAGATTGATGTTGTGGGGATTATTCTTTGATGCATGCTAATATAAGAGGTTAATCCATTAAGGAGATGGTTTTGATGGTGGCAACCATTTATGTTCCTATGTGGGGAATCATATGTTCATCACATAGGGTAAGGCTATAGTCTCAAGAAATGCGTTGAGGATATTTCCATGAACATTAATTTCCTATGACTAGTATGTAGATCTAGGTAGTTTTACATCATGCATCTTGGATGTAGTCGGGGCTCACACCCTATTGGATAATGACTTATAGAAAAAGGATTGTTATTTAAAGGGAATATCTACCAATATAGGTAGGTTGTTCCACAATGTGACACAACCTTTCAAGCTTACATTTCCATTGCTCATGCACACCGAGGTGGGGCATGGCACATACAATATCATGGAGGAGTGTAAAACACGATTCCCAACATTAGGGTACAATTTCATAAGATTAGTATGTAGGATATGGAATAGTCATCACTTGGATAAATATGTATGGACACAATAGTGGGTGGTACTAGATGAACATGAATTTGGGGTGTAGTTTAACAAGTCTATGGTAAGTGTATATGACCGAGGAACTAAACATTAATGAAAGGAGATAAGATAAAAGGAGGCACCATGGAGATCTAAGGAGGATTTATTTGATGAAATTTATTATTTTGAAAAATATCGATGATTCACGAAGTCCAATGGACTCACAGAGGATATGGGCCTCAGAAAAGAGTATGTTTCACAAAATTGGGTAAACATGCCTCAGAGTAATGTCGTGGTTCCCTTGGGGTTGGTTTGGAATGATATTTATTTCATGAAACCCCAAGAGGAACAATGGGACTTCCTCTTATGAAAATGTGATGGACCATCATAAAAAGAATCTCCACCATGGGATGAGGTTCTCAAAAACTGATGGGATGTAGTTTTGTAGAATATAACAACCTTTGAAGTTACATATCTTCCTTTACAAGTGACACTTTTTAGTATTGTGATTTCATAGATCTTCCATGTATATATACTGGTGTTTCCCCTTAAATTTATGACATTAGTTGGGTATTCACATACCCTAAGGAAGTAAGGGAACTACATTCATGAAATATTTACAATTTAGTGAAACCTTATGATATTAATGAATATATGGGGTTACATGAACAATAGATACATTTTGTAACAGTTATCTTCAATGCTTTAAGAAGTTGTGAAATTTTATGAAGTAGAGTACCATTAATCCAGAATTATGGTTTGTGGAGGATACCATAATATCTCCATGTAGTAGATATTTTTTGAGTTTTATCAATTTTAGAATGTTTCTATATTCTTGAATCTTGCCCATAAGTTTATTTTTGGGTGGTTAAGGACGAATTTCACTTCAAAAAAGCTATGAATTCCTTGAATCCTGGCATGAAACATTCATTTCAACATCATGAAATACCCCCGACCCCTAGAATTTGATCTGAGAAGGGAGGTGAGGTTCATATTATTACATAAAATTGCTAAAACATGGTGATTGGTAAGACCCAATCCCAAATACTAGTCTGACCATTCATTTAAAAATAGGGGTAGGGGACCCTTAGTTGACCATATGTTTTTCATAAAAGATAGTCATATTCTACCTTATACTAATATTAAATAAATTCATGCGCATTTTTCAAGGAAACATGGTCCTTTTAGTTCCATTTCTACCATCACCTGGAAATCATATTTAAGTTATTGAGATTTGGATTTTTAGAGACCAATACATTCAATCTACACCATGTAATGGTTGGAATCATCTTGTGGGATCCTTAATAGTTTTTTGGGGTTCCAATTTTAGGAACTATGTAACCAAATGAAACGGGATTTGGAAGTCCAAACATCATTATTATGCCTAATCAGAAATCTCATAATATGATCAATAATCTCAACTTTGGTAAGTTTCCCGACACAGATAATAAGAGAAAGATAGAGGTTAATGATGATCATAGAGGAAGGAAAGTTCAATTTCCCTCATGTAAATCATGTGGGAAGAGGCATCAGGGAGATTGTTTCAAAGGAACTGGAAGATGCTTTGGGTGTGGAAAAGAAGGACACAAAGCCAGTAAGTGCAAAGGAAAAGGTTCAGTTAACACCATGGACAAGGATAATGGAATTGCTACGACATAAAAAATGATTAGATGTTTTAAATGTGGAATGTACGGGAATTATGTAAACCAATGCCCTAATGAAAAATCTCATGAAGAGAATCATCATGGTCATATGGGTAGTATTTATGTGGATGATGATGAGGAGACTACAAATGATATATGAGATGAAAGAAGTGTTGAATCTCAATCAGTTATTTAAGAAGGTGGTGGAATTATTGTATGTTTATCAAGAGTTATATTGTATAGTTAATGGTACTATGGAATAAAGAATCATCTAAGGATTGTTACACTATTGTTTTATTCTAAATTATTTGAAAGTATATGTTGAATGGTACCGGTAACCATGGAAAGTGATTGAGATATTTTTGTAAAGAAGATAATATGTGCATAATGAAGGGATAAGGAGGAAATGAAATGTTTGATAGTATTCATGAGCTCATTATTGATATAAGGACTAAGTGATATCATGGTTTGAGTATATATAATTTTGAGGATTTTGGTATGTGGAAAGTGTTAACTTTTAATAGCATTCATGTTTTCAATCAGGTTCAATGGGTATTCATTTTCAAGAGAATACATGATTAAGGTTTTCAAATGATTGGAATGTGACCAAAAAGATATATGAGGGATAAATGATAGTATTCACATGCTTGTTATATGACCTTTTTAGTAATCGTTCTCTTTATACTATGAGTTTAGAAAGAAGTATTTTGGATAAGCCTAAAGATTGGAATGAATTATGTTGGAAAGATGTTAGTATTGTTTAAGGATAGACCTTTTTTTTGATATTGTTAATGGGGTGTTATAGTAATGTAGTTTTAGAAAAAGGAAAACCTGTAGGACGGGAGACAACCCATCGCTTCGGACAAGGCTGTGGGAATCGAACCCACAACCGAAGTGTGACTGGCCTTTATCGCCTACCACTAGCCTACAGGAAGTCCCTGGTTAGTATAAACTAGTTTTATTTTATTAAGTGGTATGATAGATGAATTATAAGTCCATTTTTGGAACGATATACAATAGATGGACTTATGTATATAACTATCGCTAACCTTTTGATTATGACAGATGGAATGACCCATCATTCTATCACATGATCTGCTAACACTTCACGAATGACAAATTCAACTTCATTTCTTTAAGAGATGAAGTGGAAATTGTTCAAGGCACGAACAACGGTGAGATTATATCGAAATAAAGTAAGTATTTATTCTGATTAGAATTCTTAAACTTTAGAGAAATGATATTGAAAACCAAAAATGTTGTCCTAGTGCCCTTATATCTGATGGATCAGATGCTACCTTAGATCATCACAAATTTATGGCTTTGTGATTGATGGCTTTTTCATAGCCATGTTCTCTACTACTCTCCACCAGAACTTGATGGTTAGAATTTTATTCCATATCCATATTTTAACCTATGTTCTCCTATATAGAAACCCAGTGATGAGTTACTTTGGGTAATCGTTAAGTTTCATACTTTAGTTTTTATAATTATGTTTTAGTATTCCTTTTTACGATGTGGGTTTCTATGAATAGTAAACGATTTATAACCCCGACGAATTTCGAGGGAGAAATTCATTTTAAGGGGGGTATAATGTAACGAACTGATATTTTATGATAAGTATTCTTTTTAATTGATGTCATAGGTTTTATGCTACAACAAGATTATCTTGTGCTATATTCAACACCGTATTAGCTTGTAGTATACACAACACTATTCTTAGATTGTGTTATACACAATTTCAAGTTCGTTTTATAATAGTCATTCTATGCAACATTGAGTGTGTATATATATATATATATATTAAATGTATAAATAAAATATGGTTGGATTCTTTTTTATGAAACCATGAAGGATTCATGCACAATACGCAACCCTGACTTGGCTTGCATTACACGAAATCGCGACTTTCCTCGATAGCGTGTGTTGTACTCAATATCAGGTTTCACTAAACAATGATATATGGTTATAATATTATTATGAACTAGCCGTTATGAATAGTATTAACTAAATTTTTAATGTTATAACATTATTATTTCATCTTACACATTTTCTAGAACATGGTATGTGAACAAAATAATTTTTTCGAGTAAAATAAGTATTTTTCAAAAAATGCAGTTTTTCCACCTTTTAATGGCGCAACCACATTAAATCTAGTTTTTGACATGTTTATAAGTTCCATTTGACAAAATAAAATTCTTATTTTGAATCAGGATATAAAAATTTACATTGTATAATGTTTTGATATTTTTCCGATAACTTTCATATTTTAATGAATAGTAAAAACACGCTATATTTTAATTAAAAACAACTTTTTTCATCGTAATAATTTATATGGTTAAATGATAATATTTAATGGTTTTAAAGTATAAATAGAATATATTTTTAACATTTAATATAATTTATGTCATTATCATTTATTTTACCTTGAATTCGTAGGTTAAATCAATTCAATATTTTGCAATGTTTTAAACAAAAACCCATTTTCCTTCGACAACGAGATTAATATTAATTTAATTTCTGAAACTTTTGTGTATTGAATTTTTAAAAATGGATTCCATATTTGGAATCAGTGGGTCCAAATTATGTTAACAAGCTACTTTTTATTTTTGGGCATTATGAATAGTAACTACAGTAAATTTTATTTACCATAGTTAAAGGTAAATCTGGTAATTAAGGGTAAATATAAGATTATAAAATTAACCTAACACCTGTAAAAATCCTATTGGATGACTAAAAGTCGACCCATATCACCTAAGGGTCGGATTATAATCATTTAATGGACCTTTGTCCATGAAAATAACTTAATTATTTTTAAAACCAAAGAAAGTGACAATATGTCACTCTCTTAAATCTTATAAGAGTATTAATTTTAATTTAGTGATAAACTTCATGAAATTAGAACATTAATAGTCTCCAGAAAACTAATGAAATTATCTACATAATATGAATTTATTTATAATTTTTAGGTATTAAATAATTATCATTAATTATGACAAAATAGTGATGTAGAAAATGTTTTATCTAGTGAAAAATCAAGAATATAGTTTTTATTAAACTAATAGTGACCATAAAAGGCACAAAACCCTGAACAAAACTAATTGTTAATGTAAAGTTAAACCATAATCATCCAATTGACGAATAGTTGACCATTTTTAGCCTTATAAAAGTTATTATGACACTTATATTATTTTATTTTAAATGATGCCAAAGTTGTCACCTTCATAATTTAATAAATATAACAATTTAAATATTGTGATTTTAAGATGATAAATTCTAGTAAAAGTATTATTGTGAGAGGTAATAGATTTATATTCATCATATTATTTTATTTTTAATTTTTATGAAATAAATAATTATATTAATTAATTATATAATAATGATGTAGTAATTATTTTATTAAGAGATAAACCAAATAAATGGTTTTAAAAATAATAAAATAAATATTATATGAACTATTTAATGTGCTCAACTAATTTTATATATACATATGGACTTTTATGAATCTATTAAAGCTTTTATTTCTAACATGTCTTCTGTATAATTCTTATTTAAATTCAAATAAATGAATAGTGTCAAAATTGACACTATTGTTATTTTATAAAAATAACATATTATAAAATTGTTTAAAAATCACAAAAAATATTTACAAATTATAAATTTAAATTTATATGGTAGAAAACGTTATAAATTATCCAATTATGGACAATTCACAACAAATAAGTAATTATTTGTTATAATTTAAAATTTAGAATGTTATTACCATAAATAAAATTAAATTGATTAAATAAGGATAAATCAAGTTGATAATGTTTAAAATAAATTCCTAGCATGTCTAAATTTTATTGGTTGATGAGATTACAACCCTACCACATCTAATATTCGAATATGAGTCATTTGTGGAGTTTTTTAAGTGGGGTTAGATTTATTATAAATTAATATTTATAAGATTTCCAAAGGTGACCCTCTCCTCCCTTATAAAAGGGCACCTCCTCCCTCTCTTCATCACACCAATTTGAGCCTTTATGCTCTGCCAAACCCTGACCATTTCACTTCCCCACTTCCCTAGAAACATACTAGAGGTCCTGGTCTTCTTCAAAGATCAATTTTAGTGCCCTAAGAGGAGGTCTCAAAGAGGCGCTTCAAAGAAGTGGTAATGTCTGTTACCGATTCTTTCAACTTTATTTCTTCTTCTACTTATTCTTCTGTAGTTGTTTCATTATGAAGTAATAAAATAAGTATCAATAATATACTGATATGTTATTATAATTATGAAACAACCCTATTTCACTATCTATCCATCCAACAGAAAATGAAATCACCGCGCGTGCGTACGTACAAAATACCGTCTCCACGCCGTGGTGTAATCTATTTTCCACCACCACCTTACTTGGATGGGTATAATGGTTTAAATAATGACTATATATGATTATTTTAAAGTGATATTTATTCTTAAATAGTATACATACACTCCAATACAATTCCATGGGAACGATATCATCACTCGTGCGTACATACGGATTACCGTCTCCACGACGCGATGAGATTAATTTTCCATGTTAAAAAAATTCAAGAATGATTATAAAGTATATATAATAAGTAATAATGAAATATATGACATAATAATTCTACTGGATATATGTATTTCATATACTTAATTCCATTCAATTCAAAAAGGAAATGAAAACAGCGTTCATGCGTACGTACGGCCTACCGTCTCCATGAATGGTGTATTTCATTCCTTTTATCGATCTATAATATATATGTATATGATGAATATATATTATATATAAATAATGTTTTACATTCTGGAATTATGTAAATCAGGATATAAGTAATAATATCAAGAAACGACAAGTCGAAACACATACGATAAATGAAATGATTTTACCCAAAACGCTACTTTAACATGGAATTTACAAAAGAAAGAGTAATATAAAGTCATAAGTGAAACATATATGATATCATAACAATGAATATGATTATGTAATAAGTCAATGAAATTATTTAAATCATTATACAGGAGGTTCGGATTCATACGAAGCATATCGGACCTAAGGTAAGGGATAATTTTGCAAATCTCATTTTTATCCGAGATTTCTTATACGTAAGTATTTACTGGGGTTATTGTTATCATTCATGTACATGTTTTCTAAAAGTTTTTTTATGTATTTTTAATGTCCTTTTTATGCATTTTGAATTTTACTACATGGTATGGAAGGAATCTTTATTTTTTTACGTTACGAGGTACTTTTTGACTTTTCCGACAAAAGTACGAGGAGAATGTTTTTTTAACTTATACAACGTGAAAGGATTTTTACAGTTATATAAAGCCTTATTTTCATGAAGCTTCCTCAAAAATTTTTCATTACTATTTTAAACAAAATATTTTTTTTTTTAAATTTCATGACGTTTTGTGAAAATAAATTTATTTTGAAGAAGAAAGGATATTTTCCTCAAGAATTCATTTCAAGGGTTTTATCAAAACCATTTTCCATCTAAGATGACATTATTTCATATGTGTATGTTTCAAGTATAAAGTCCCTATGGTTTACATGGTTTCACTTTTCTTATTATGAAATGATATCCATTTATTTTATATGTATTATGTGATGATGGGATGATGTTTATGAAACCGATTTTATTTGTTGGGTTATTATGAATGATGTATGTTTATTTTGTGGCACAAGTAAGAATGATTTCATTATGAGATGGGTGGGACTTGTATCTCCTTCCAATGCATTGGGTAAAAATTTATATCTCATTATATGGACATGGCTGGAACGGTAAGTTAATCTGGTTCAGTGTTATAGGACTGAAACGAGGAGTGAACTCGATTCAGAAAGGGACTTTGTCCACTAAGATGGTCTTGGTAGCAATGCCTTGGCTACTATAGAAATCAAAACATGTGATAAATGGTTTCCACAATTACATGTTTTATTCCCATTATATTTTATCATGGTTGATGTTCCATTATGATATATGCCTTATGTACTTCCACGATTTATGTTTTTCTCAAGATTTTGATGTTTAGATTTCATGTTCATGTTTTTGCTTTCAAATGTTTATGGATTGTTTTATGTTCTCTATTGTAACATCCCATGTAAGTAATGAATAATAGATATTTTTATCTATGTCTATTAATGATTAATATAATTTTTTAGAGGCTTAAAATGAAAATAAATACTATCTTATGCATGGAATACACAAATATTCTTAAAAGATTGTTTTACTGCCTTTTGATGGAAAACCCTTATTAAATCTATCTTTTAACAATTTTATAAGCTATGTTTGTCAAAATAAATTTATTATTTATGATTGGGACATCAAAATTTACTTTGTGTGAATTTTTGGTATTTTTCCGATAAAGTTCATTTTTTAATGAATAGTGAAAAATGTTGTATTTTAATTCAAAACCTCTTTTTAATCTAATTTATTTATATGATTAGATTATCTTTTGAATTGGTTTTGAAGTGAAATTAGAATATATTTTTACCATTTTATCCAATGGTGGTCATTGTAATCAATTTCACTTTGAAATTGGACTTAAACTAGTGTTAATCTTTTGATACTTATTGTTTCATAAAAACACGCTATTTGTCATGACAGTGAGAATTAGTTATTAAATTAATCAATAAATCTTAAATGTTTTTAATTTTGTAAAATAGACATCATTTTTGAATTCGGAATATCAAATATATCTTAGGGTGAAGTTTTGGTATCTTTCTGAAAAACGTCAATTTTTGATGAATAGTGAAACCACTAAGTGGTAGTTAAAGAAACTGATTTTTCATTTAAATGAAATATTGCCCCTTATGTGATTTGATTTTCAAAAATCCGACATACATGGTTGTCATTAAGAAGTAAAATGTTGTTCAATGAGATTAAAATAATTTTTTGGTGAATAGTAACTTTTAAGTTCTTAATCGCGATTAGAGGTAATTAGTGTAGTTTAAGGTAAAACTAATGTTTTAATAATATGAGATGAGATTGACAAATGTCCTACCCTTATTGGATGTGTCATGGCCGACCAAGACAATCCATGGGTCAACTTGGGGACCTCATGGCGCCACTTTGGTTGGGAAATGACATAAATATCTTTTTATTTAATGAAAAAGTAAAAATGACACAAACATAATAAGGATTCGAGCTACACTTACACAAACCAACATCTAATGGTTAAAGAACATACTGTTTCCATGGATGGTGAATTTCTACCTCCCGAAACGATGATTGTTCAACATTCTTTTAACACCTTCAAAGGTGGCCATTAAGATGACACTATATTTATATATGATATACAATATGTTTATGTTTTCCTTAAGCTTCTGTATTTTTTCATTTTGGGCATACCTTTTTGGTTTCCATTATGGGTAAACGTGATATCTTCATTTAAGGAAGTGCAGACTACCGCCCCCTCAAAGTGATTTGATTCGTTAAATACCATATGTGGGACGTATAAAGGATGGAGTTATGATATTATATATTATATTACACTGGAATTATAATATACCTTTATATCATTATGATTCCATTCTATAAAATACGAAATAGAAATGAAAATAGGGTTCATGCGTACGTACGGCTTACCGTCTCCATGAACGGTGCATTTCATTTCTTACCTCTAAATGATTATGTAATATTATAAATGCATGCATGTACTGGATATATATTACATATATGATATCTACATCATGAATACCATTCTGGACATAATGGATACATGAACAACTTGTAATTATAAAGGGGCTTATTTTTGACTCAAGTACCAATGATCGTTAAAACAACCGTTATTAACTTAAATAATTACATAGTGTTCATGACATGGAAATAAGTGATATAAAAGGAATAATGTACTTGAAAAAGGTTCTTAAACAAGTAGAAATTAACTCAAGTTTATTATTCAGGAGATTAAAGAATGACCGAGTCAAGTCGGACCCAAGGTATGGGACTTCGTCTGAATCTCCTTTCATTGAGGCATATTTTGTTTTATACACAACCTTCTTTTATACGGTGTATAAGCCCCTTTGACTTTTATGTTTATTCAAAAGGAATATTTTTTATACGAAGCGTTTACTAAACGACAGAAGGGAATGTTTTTGTCGTACGTATGCGGCGACAACGACTTCTCCGCCGCCGTGACCATTATTTGAGTTTTGGCTTCCACTACAAGCCATGCCTTTTTTTTAAAAGAAAAATAAATACCATGTTTTACTTTTCTTTTATTTTGGTATTGAAAATTGTTTTCATAATATTTTTATATCAATGTGTTGTATTGATATCTTGTGATTGAAAGGTGGAAATGTTATGTTTCCTTTATGCATGTTTTATGTGATATGATTATGTTGAGGTTCTTGGGCATTATTATGAAGACGGGTGGTTCCGTGATAGACTAAGGGCGGGTGAGCCCGATATAGTTCTCCAATGCATTGGGTAACGCGAAGGAGTGAAATGTTAAGGTTTCTCCGAAGAGATTTTGGGAATATACTGTGATGGGTATTCCAAACGTAACCAAGAGGGTTACTCCCTACGTAAGAATGTTATGAATGCCTCAAGTTACCTTTATGTCTTATGATTTCTATGATTTATTAATGATTTGATGAGGTATGTTAAAGTGCTTATGTTTTATGGGTAAAGTATGATTTCATTCTTATGTATATATGAACTTATGTTTCCTTTCCATATTTTTATAACCCATACTGAGCTTTTTATGCTCATCCCATGTTTTTTGAAATGTTTTTCACAGGTGAAGGGAAGGGTACATGATATGATGATATTGTCAAGGAAGTGTCAAGAAATAATCCATGTTTTATTTTAAATATGTTTCCATTGATGGTAATGAAGAATAATATCTTTATGTAACCACTTTGTTTATATGTGGAATGTAATGCAAGTTTTATGATCTAATTCTCTAAAACTCTAAACCAAAAAAGATCCTCAATGTGTAATCTTGTAATAACTCAAGATTAAGTAAGGTTTAAGGCTGGGGCCTTATAGTTGGTATCAGAGGACGGTTTAGATAAATTTAGGAGTTAGAATTCTATTAAATGATTATCCGAAAATATTGTTTTTATGGTAAAATTGAAGTGATATAGTATTTGAAGATTACCATGTTGCTTCATCTAAGACATGTTTTTTCAGAATGGTTTTCCGTAGAGGAAACAGGGAAGCAGTGCTAGGAAGGAATACAGAAGGAAATAACCTTCCGAATCAGCATCCTGAGATGGTCGGAATTGGAACTGAACAGTTTGTTGCAGTAATGGCACAGTTGAATCAAGCGAGAAATGGTGGTGGTATCCATGCACGAGATTAGCCAGATCAACCGCAGAGGAACATGTTAGTGGTGGAACATTTCATGTGGCGAAATCCCCCATCATTCAGAGGATCATTTGACCCTGTGTTAGCTGAAGGGTGGATTAAAGCACTGGAGATGATTTTTGATGTCATGGGGTGTTCAGACAATCAAAATGTTAGTCTTGCTATTTACCGTTTGGAGGGTGAGGCATATCAGTGGTGGTCTATAGTTAAAAATATTAGGGACGCCGATGAGATTGATGCTCTTGACTGGGATGAATTCAAAGGTATGTTTCATGAGAAGTATTTTCCTAAGGCTGTTCGACTTAGGATGGAAAAGAAATTCTTGGAATTGAGGAAAGAGGAAGACTTAATGGCTACCTATAAAGAAAGGATCACTCGATTGGCAAGGTATGCTCCAAATTTTATCCGAGACCTTGATAGTAAAATCAATCATTTTTACTCAGGATTAAAGCCAAAATATCGAAGGGCATTAGCTTCTCGTGAGTTTAAAAGTTATGAAAAGCTTGTTCGATGTGCTTAGAAGGTGGAAATGGAGTTTGACGATGATCAAGTGTTCTATAACAACCAATAGAAGAAGAGACCGAGATGGCAGGAGAAAGGTAAGAATTCTTCAAAAAAGTCTGATGGTAAGAAAACTAAGTTTCCGGTTTGTGATAAATGTGGAAAAAGGCATGCTGGGGAATGTCTTCTGAATTCTGGAAAGTGCTACCGATGTGGTAAGATGGGATATAAGGCTTGTGATTGCATTGAAAAGGATCAAGGTGAAGGTAAGACCAAATTTTATTTACAGTTAGTGAAATTTTATAAGTACAATGAGATGGGTCACTATGCAAACGAGTGTCCGACAAAGAGCTTGAGTGATGGGAAGCAGTTAGACTACAAGCAGAAAGGGGTGCTGAAATCCTTTGCAACTACTTCAGCAGATGTCGGGCCATCAAATGAAGTTGTATCAGGTACTTTGTTTGTTTTTTCAGATTATTCCAGTGTGTTGTTTGATTCGGGGTCTACACATTCTTTCATATCTGAAACCTTTTCTAGTAAAATGGGAATACCATCTCAAGAAATGACTCCTGAACTTTTGGTAAAAACACCTGGGGAAAATATTGAGGCAAAAATAATTTATAAGAATCACCCTATCCTTATCTGTGGAAAGAACCTACTTGCAAACCTTATTGTTCTACCTCTAGTAGAGTTTGATATTATCCTGGGTATGGATTGGATCTCTATTTACCATGCTAAGATTGACTGTAGAGCTAAAGAAGTTTCTTTTTAGAAAGAATTTCAGTTTGTGTACAAGAATGAACCCTTACTGTTGATAACTTATCAAGAGGCCGAGAAACTTGTAAAAGATGGAAATGAATGTTACCTTGCACACATCATTGAAAATAAAGGAACTGTTCAGATTAATGATGTGCCAGTGGTAAATGAGTATCCTGATGTTTTTCCTGATGAGTTGCCTGGAATAATACCAGATCGGAAAGTTGAATTTACTGTTGACTTAGTTCCTGATGCTAAGCCAATTTCAAAACCCCCTTATCGAATGGCTCAAATTGAACTTTTAGAGTTGAAGGAGAAATTGCAAGATTTATTAGAGAAAGGTTTCATTCGACCTAGCACATCACCATGGGGTGATCCTATTTTATTTGTTAAAAAGAAAGATGGTTCAATGAGACTTTGCATTGATTATAGAGGCTTGAATAACATCACTGTTAAGAACAAATATCCTTTGCCTCATATCGATGATTTGTTTGATCAGCTCCAAGGAGCTCAGTATTTTTCAAATATTGACTTGAGATCGGGGTACCATCAGCTGAAGGTAAAGGAAGCAGACGTTCCGAAGATTGCGTTTCGTACAAGATATGGCCATTATGAATTTGTAGTAATGCCTTTTGGGCTAACCAATGCACCTGCTGTATTCATGGACTTAGTGAATAGAATTTTCCATGAGTTCTTGGATAAGTTTGTGGTGGTTTTCATTGATGATATTTTGGTGTTTTCTAAAAGTAAATAGGAGCATGAAAGACATTTAAGGGTTATCTTGTAAACCTTAAAAGAAAAGAAATTGTATGGGAAATTCAGTAAGTGTGAATTTTGGTTGCAACAAATTTTTTTCGTTGGTCACATTGTTTCTAAAGATGGGATAACTGTTGATCCTGCAAAAACAAAAGTTGTGGAAGACTGACCAAGACCCACAAACGTAACTGAGATTCATAGCTTCCTTGGTTTGGCAGGCTATTACCGAAGGTTTGTTAGAAAATTTTCACGGTTATCTAGTCCAATGACTAAGCTAACTCGGAAGGGTGTGAAGTTTATCTAGACAAAAGAATGTGATGATTGTTTTCAGGAATTGAAAAGAAGATTGGTGAAAGCTCCAGTTTTGGCACTACCTTCCAGAAATGGTGAGTTTGTTATCTATAGTGATGCTTCATTGAAAGGAATTGGTTGCGTCCTAATGTAGAATGATCCGGTAATTGCTTATGCTTCACGACAGTTGAAAACTCATGAGGAAAATTACCCTACACATGATTTCGAATTAGCTGCTGTTGTTTTCGCTTTAAAAATTTGGAGGCATCATTTTTTTGGGGTAAGTGTGATATATATACTGATCACAAAAGTTTAAAGTATATATTCACTCAGAAAGAATTGAACATGAGACAGAGGAGATGGCTAGAATTAATCAAGTATTATGATTGTACAATTCATTACCATCCGGGAAAAGCAAATAAAGTGGCCGATGCTTTGAGTCAAAAAAGTAATGCTTAATTAGAAATGTTGAATTTGGAACGTGATCATTTGGTTAAGGATTTGATGAAATTTGGAATAGAAGTTTTTGGTGCAGGATGTTCTTCTGTTTTGTTTCAGGTATCAGTGAAATCTTCTCTATCAGACAGAATCAAGCAAGCACATAAGCAAGATAGTGAGTTGCAAAAAAAGGTAGAGCTGGTTTAGAAAGGTAAGTTGCCTGAATTCAACAATGATAATGATTGCGTTTTGTGATTTGGGAAGAGATTGTGTGTGCCTTGTGATTCACAGTTTAAGAGAGAGAGTTTTTATGTGAAGCTCATAGTTCTCCGTTTTCAGTTCATCCTGGCAGTACTAAGATGTACAGAGATCTACAGGAGTATTACTGGTAGGATGGAATAAAAAGAGATATTGCTGATTTTACTGTGAAGTGTTTGACTTGTCAACAGGTTAAAGCTGAGCAGAAGTTACCGAGAGGGATGCTTCAGCCTTTACCAGTGCCAGAGTGGAAATGGGAGAATATATCCATGGAATTTGTTGTGGGATTACCGAAGACATCTTGAGGTAATAATGCAATCTGGGTTATTATTGATCGCTTGACTAAATATGCTCATTTCCTTGCTATACGAGATACTTTTTCCCTAGATCAACTTTCCCATTTGTATCTTAAAGAGATATTCAGGTTACATGGAGTTCCTCTCTCCATTGTATCTGACCGTGATCCCAGGTTCACTTCTAACTTTTGGAAAGGCCTTCAGAAGTTGTTGGGTACTGAATTAAATTTTAGTACAACTTTTCATCCTCAATCAGATGGGCAGTCAGAACGAATAATTCAGACCTTTGAGGTTATGCTACGAGCTTGTTCGATGGATTATCAGGGAAGTTGGGACCAACATATTTCTTTGTTTGAATTTTCATATAATAACAGTTTTCATTCTAGTATACAGATGGCACCATTTTAGGCATTATATGGGAAGCGGTGTCGAACTCTAGCTTTTTGGGATGAAGTGGGTGAAAGAAAGCTGATGGGACTAGAATTGGTAGAAGAGATGGCAGAAAAAGTTCAGCTGATTCAGAAACACATGAGAACAGCTCAGAGTAGGCAGAAGAGTTATGCAGACAACAGGAGGAAGGATCTAACTTTTGAGGTAGGTGATCATGTTTTTCTCAAAGTCTCACCATGGAAAAGTGTGATGCGATTTGGTAAGAAAGGAAAGTTGAGTCCAAGGTTCATTGGACCATATGAAATTCTGGAGAGAGTTGGATCAGTTGCATACCGGGTGGCTTTAACTCCAAGTTTATCTCAAGTACACAATGTTTTTCATGTTTCGATGTTGAGAAAGTATATGCCAGATCCATTTCATGTTTTGAGTCCAGATGTTGTTCAGCTGGAAGAGAACATATCTTATGAGGAACAACCGGTCCAGATTCTTGACCACAGGGAGAAAGTGTCACGGAATAAGGTGATTAATCAGGTAAAGGTTTTGTGAAAAAACCACATGATGGAAGAGGCAACATGGGAATCTGAAAATGCAATGAGGGATAAGTACCCCCATTTATTCGATAAGTAAATAAATTGTGGGGACATAATTTTCTAAAGGGGGGAAGGATGTAACATCCCAATAAGTAATGAATAATAGATATTTTTATCTATGTTTATTAATGATTAATATATTGTTTTAGAGGCTTAAAATGAAAATAAATACAATCTTATGCATGGAATACACTAATATTCTTAAAAGATTGTTTTATTTCCTTTTGATGGAAAACCCTTTTTAAATCTATCTTTTAACAATTTTATAAGCTATGTTTGTCAAAATAAACTTATTATTTCTGATTGGGACATCAAAATTTACTTTGTGTGAATTTTTGGTATTTTTCCGATAAAGTTCATTTTTTAATGAATAGTGAAAAATGTTGTATTTTAATTCAAAACCTCTTTTTAATCTAATTTATTTATATGATTAGATTATCTTTTGAATTGGTTTTGAAGTGAAATTAGAATATATTTTTACAATTTTATCCAATGGTGGTCATTGGAATCAATTTCACTTTGAAATTGGACTTAAACTAGTGTCAATCTTTTGATACTTATTGTTTCATAAAAACACGCTATTTGTCATGACAGCAGGAATTAGTTATTAAATAAATCCCTGAAACTTACATGTTTTTAATTTTGTAAAATAGACATAATTTTTGAAGTCGGAATATCAAATATAGCTTAGGGTGAAGTTTTGGTATCTTTCTGAAAAACTTCAATTTTTGATGAATAGTGAAACCACTAAGTGGTAGTTAAAGAAACTGATTTTTCGTTTAAATGAAACTTTTCCACTTATGTGATTTGATTTTCAAAAATCCGACATACATGGTTGTCATTAAGAAGTAAAATTTGGTTCAATGAGATTAAAATAATTTTTTGGTGAATAGTAATTTTTACGTTCTTAATCGCGATTAGAGGTAATTAGTGTAGTTTAAGGTAAAAATAATGTTTTAATAATATGAGATGAGATTGACACATGTCCTACCCTTATTGGATGTGTTATGGCAGACCAAGAAAATCCATGGGTCAACTTGGGGACCTCATGGAGCCACTTTGGTTGGGAAATGACATAAATATCTTTTTATTTAATGAAAAAGTAAAAATGACACAAACATAATATGTTTTACGAAAACAATTTTTAAATGGGGTTATACAAGTCAAATTTTTGACTATAAATATTCATTGGAGATCTAAAATTATTTACTACATCATAGTGTTTTTTTTATAATTTTTTAACATTAAATAAATAAAATTATTTATGACATCATAACGATGTAGCGATTACCTCATTAATAAAGGATTTAAATAAAATGAAAAGATTATGTAAAATCTATGACCTAGACATGTACAAAACCTATTTGGTGGGTATATTTAGAACCCTTATAACCTTAGACTCGAATTATATCAATGTGGTACCTTTTAAATCCGAAACTCATTTTCAAATAAAGTAATATTTCATTACTTTCCAAGAGTGCCCCTCCTCTCCTCTTATAAAAGGCCCCCACCTCTACCACCTTACCCACACTTCCAAAGCCTTTGGCTCTGCCAAACCCGGCCCATTTTGTCTCTCCAATTCCCTATCTTACTCCTTGAATCCTCACTTTGGGCAGAAGTCTTCCCAAGGAATCCTTTGAGCTCAAACCAATGGGAGTTACCCGATTTTAAGGTAATGTCTTCTTTTGAGTCCTTTTGTTTTATTTTGCTTCTCCAACCCCCTAAACTCTTTTTATTATTTTCTTTTGTAGAAACTCCAGTATCCTCAATATAATAGGATGTTGTTATAATAATTATTCGAGCTAAACTTACACACACCTATATCTAATGGTTAAAGAACATACTGTTTCCGTGGATGGCGAATTTCTGCCTCCCGAAACGATGATTGTTCAACATTCTTTTAACACCTTCAAATGTGGCCATTAAGATGACACTATATTTATATATGATATACAATATGTTTATTTTTTCCTTAAGCTTCTGTATTTTTTCATTTTGGGCATACCTTTATGGTTTCCATTATGGGTAAACGCGATATCTTCATTTAAGGAAGTGCGGACTACCGCCCCCTCAAAGTGATTTGATTCGTTAAATACCATATGTGGGATGTATAAAGGATGGAGTTATGATATTATATATTATATTACACTGGAATTATAATATACCTTTATATCATTATGATTCCATTCTATAAAATATGAAATAGAAATGAAAGTAGCGTTCATGCGTACGTACGGCTTACCGTCTCCATGAACGGTGCATTTCATTTCTTACCTCTAAATGATTATGTAATATTATAAATGCATGAATGTACTGGATATATATTACATATATGATATCTACATCATGAATACCATTCTGGACATAATGGATACATGAACAACTTGTAATTATAAAGGGGCTTATTTTTTACTCCAGTACCAATGATCGTTAAAACGACCGTTATTAACTTAAATAATTACATAGTGTTCATGACATGACAATAAGTGATATAAAAGAAATAATGACCTTGAAAAAGGTTCTTAAAGAAGTAGAAATTAACTCAAGTTTATTATTCAGGAGATTAAAGAACGACCGAGTCAATTCGGACCCGAGGTATGGGACTTCGTCTCAATCTCCTTTCATTGAGGCATATTTTGTTTTATACACAACCTTCTTTTATACGGTGTATAAAACCCTTTGACTTTTAAGTTTATTCAAAAGAATATTTTTTTTACGAAGCGTTTACTAAACGACAGAAGGGAATGTTTTTGTCATACGTATGCGGCGACAACGACTTCTCCGCCGCCGTGACAATTATTTTAGTTTCGACTTCCTCTACAAGCCATGCCTTTTTTTTAAAATGAAAAATAAATACCATGTTTTACTTTTCTTTTATTTTGGTATTGAAAATTGTTTTCATAATGTTTTTATATCGATGTGTTGTATTGATATCTTGTGATTGAAAGGTGGAAATGTTATGTTTCCTTTATGCATGTTTTATGTGATACGATTATGTTGAGGTTCTTGGGCATTATTATGAAGACGGGTGGTTCCGTGATAGACTAAGGGTGGGTGAGCCTGATATAGCTCTCCAATGCATTGGGTAACACGAAGGAGTGAAATGTTAAGGTTTCTCCGAAGATATTTAGGGAATATACTATGATGGGTATTCCAAACGTAACCAAGAGGGTAACTCCCTACGTAAGAATGTTATGAATGCCTCAAGTTACCTTTATGTCTTATGATTTCTATGATTTATTCATGATTTGATGAGGTATGTTAAAGTGATTATGTTTTATGGGTAAAGTATGATTTCATTCTTATGTATATATGAACTTATGTTTCCTTTCCATATTTTTATAACCCATACTAAGCTTTTTATGCTCATCCCATGTTTTTTGAAATGTTTTTCACAGGTCAAGGGAAGGGTACATGATATGATGACAATGTTAAGGAAGTGTCAAGAAAGAATCCATGTTTTATTTTAAATATGTTTCCATTGATGGGAATAAAGAATACTATCTTTATGTAACCACTTTGTTTATATGTGGAATGTAATGCAAGTTTTATGATCTAATTCTCTAAAACTCTAAACTCGAAAAGATCCTCAATGTGTAATCTTGTAATAACTCAAGATTAAGTAAGGTTTAAGGATGGGGCCTTATATCTTTGTTTTCCCTTACTGAGCATTTGAGGTCACCATTTTTATGTTTTATTTTCCCCAGGAAATAAAGAACAGTTTTAGGTAATGAAACAAAAAGGGGAAGATCGTTATGGGAGATGTTGAAGATCTTTCAACATGACTAGTTGTTTATATTTCGACTTTCCAAAGACACTAAACTATTACGGTCCTTATGTGTCTGTTTTTGTTATTTACTAAGTATTCCTCAAAAGTAATGTAATTTCCATGTACATCAAGCTTCGGGTCTCTACATGCTGTGACCTGGTGTGACTCTAAGTGAATATTTATTTAAAATTGACATCAATTTTAGTAAAAAAACAATATGACCAACTCCAAACTGATCAAAAACATTCATATTGTTTTGATACATTAGTATAATGATCCATAAGTTATTTGAGATGTGCATAAATTAGACTCACCATAATTTGACACACATTGTAATGAGTATAACTCCAAGTGTATGTTTTTATTTAAATTTAACATCAATAATTTAAAAAAGTCCAAAATAACTTCTCAAAACTTAGAGACCACATTAAAATTGTATAAATACATTAGGAAAAAAATACATAAGTTATTTTTGATGTATAGAAATCTGTCACACCTCAATCCCATAAACAATGTGATCGGTATGAGTCAAAGAATGTGTTTTAATATTAAAATTACATTTTAGTAAAAGAGAAAAGTAATATACTCCAAACATAGAAAACACATTCATATTATTTTGATACATTAGGAAAATGATTCAGTTGTAATATACTCCAAACATAGAAAATACATAAGTTATTTTTGATGTATAGAAATCTATCACACCTCAATCCCATAAACAATGTGATCGGTATGAGTCAAAGAATGTGTTTTAATATTAAAATTACATTTTAGTAAAAAAGAAAAGTAATATACTCCAAACATAGAAAACACATTCATATTATTTTGATACATTAGGAAAATGAGTCAAAGAATGTGTTTTAATATTAAAATTACATTTTAGTAAAATGGATAATTTTCCCACTCAAACCAACGAAAACATAGTAATATTGTATGAATACATTATTAAAACAAATCCATATGTAATTTTTGATGATTTGGAATTAGATACACCTCAATCTGATAGACGACGTGCTCGGTATGACTCAATGTGTGAATTACTAGTTTAAAATTGATATTTTAGTTTAAAAAATGTCACTCACTAAAAACTAACCAAAAACACTGATAACTTTGTAATTATTCAGGATAGGAACCAAAATTCATTTTTTTAAGTGTACGAATTCTTTTCACATAAAACTGATACACGATGTGATCAGAGTGATTCAAAAGGGCGTGTTTCCAGTTTAAAATGTCATTTTAGTAAAAAGAAAACTCACATACTCCAAACTAAGAAAAATATTTCATATAATTTTGATACATTATTAAAATTATCCATACGTCATTTGGGACATTAAATAATCATAATCACATCAAACCTATGAATGGTGTGACCGGTATGACTCAATGTCCATCATTTTATTTAAAATTTCCATCAATTTTAGTAAAATGGACCATTGTCCTACTAAAAACCCTGAGAAAAAACTTGGATAGTTTTGATACAATATGAAAATGATCTATATGTCATATTTTATGTGTAATAATTAGTCATACCTCAATTTGATACATGACATGACCAGTATGACTCAATGTGTTTGTTATCATTTTAAAATTGATATTTTAGTTAAAAGGTTTCACTCACTAAAACCAGGTCAAACACACTAGGATATTTTTGGTAATTTAGTATAATGATTCATAAGTAATTTTTGTTGTGTAAGAATCTGTTTCATGTCAAACTGATACATGAGGTGATCGAAAAGTGTCATAAGATTGTGTTTCCAGTTTAAAAATACATTTTATTGAAAATGAGAACTGACATACACAAAAGCAAGAAAAAACATTTAGATTATTTTTAAACATTATAAGAATGATCCAAAAGTCATTTGGGGAGTGTATTAATCAACCTCACCTCAACTCGATGCATGGTGTGACTCTTAGGACTCATATTGTGTCTTTTTATTTAAAATTGACTATAAATTTTGTAAAATTAACCATTTTTGTTAATTTATTTCTTTATATTATTACTGACATAACAATGATGTTCTTATAGAGTTTTATTTTTTTCTTATGTAGGGGGATTTTTTCGGAAATAACATGAGTTGTGTTTGGATTAAAGTACTAGGGAACATTGATTTTTTTGAATGTATGTAATAATTTGTATTTAAGAAATTATATAAGCCATTATCTGAACTGTAAATAATATGGTGTTTTTCTTGTTACTGTGTTTTAAATTTCATTTCATTTATATACTATATTGGGACATGTTATTGTTGATATCCGGTGTGTTTAAGGTGATGTGGTCTACTGTTACAGCACAGTGTAGTGGTGCTACATCATGCTATTATATCACAGTGTGGTGGTGCTGTAGTATGCAGTTACAACACACTACATGATGTCTCTTTATCAATAATTTTAAAATCACTGATAAAGGACACAATTATCATTTCTGTTAAAAGCATTGAGAAATTTATTCTTTACTAGTGCTTCTGTAATAACTTATAAAGTAATAATTAATCAACAATTTTAAAAGCACTGAATAACATTCATTTAACTATACTTTTATAAGTGTTAATTAACGATCATAGCTTTTAAACTCCCTCATGTAGTTAGTACTTTTCTAGTCGTGATAAAGGCCATTTCTAGAATTTTTAAAAGTCTTACTTTTTATTAGTTATTTCCAAAACAATCATATTGGAATGGGTTAACTCTCTAAACCAGCAAATTAGTCATGTTTCAATCCCAAGACTATTATATTGGATGAATTCCCTTACTGATATGAGTTCACAACTCATTCTAGTAATATTTATCTCATGAGGTATCAATCATTACCAAATGAACTAGAGGGATATATAGGTCCCAACTATCAGGTAATACCTAAATCTTTATGCCACATGATCATAAAACATTCATCATATCATAACCACTGAAAATAAAAATATTTAATAAAAAATTCATTATAGAATAACCTTTCAAAATGAAATTGTTTTCAAAACAATTTCATCATAACATAACCCGTGAAAAAGAAATTTTATTCAAATAAATTTTATAATAAAATAACCTGAATGAAAGAAACCAATTTCCTAAATAATTTATATAATAATAATAAATATTCTAGTGACTGAATAAGGATAGTATCATTGGATAATATCCCCAATATATCTTAAGTAACATCAAAGGATTTCTACATAGATGTAAAATGACATTACAAGATATCATCGATCGTTTCGTATGAAAAAAATGTTTACACATTGAATAAAATTTTTTAAAACATAATTTTTTTTGTAATATTAAAGAAAATATTATCATTAAAAATAGCATAACAAAATTTTAAAAGATACTTTAAATCATCAAGTGGTCATGATAGTGGAAAATACCATTCATTTCGTAAGAGCCAAAGTACATATTCCATTTATATTTTTGGTAAAATATAAAAAGAGATTTCTTAGAAAATGAAGCAAAGGTTCCCTTAAATAACATTTTTTTAGAAATTCATACCGATAAAAATTACATTAAATAATATTTTGAGAATATTAAAAATATTCATTAGAATATTTTTAGAAAACATGGACAAGATCGAAAAAGGATATCGACTAAAGATAGAAATAAAGTCAATATTCCTTAATAATATTTTTGGAATATTGATTACAAATGAAGTTGAAAGTGAGTGAAAAAAAATTTTCTTTTAAAATTAATAGTTTTTATGAAAATTAATGATTTTATTGAGAGATGGATCATAATATTTTATCATCTAAATCATAATCATAAACAATCTGGATAAATAATATGATTATACTGGAAAATTTTACCACATTGGAAATGTTTCAACTGTAAGAACTAGGAAAGAAATAAAATTATCTGGTTGTGTATATAAAATAATTTCCATGAAATTAATCATGAAAAAATTCATTGGTAGTATATATAAAAACCAAATTAAAAAATTGGTGAATATGACATGTGTCGCATATAAATTAATGTGATACAAAAGCACTTTACATCAACACATGAATTATTTCATACACATTGAAAACACCAGTATAATAACTATATTTTTATTATAAATCCATTATTAATCCATTATAATATATATCATACCATACATTATTTACTTATGAACATTTTCTACCTTTTTAATAACAATTTGATTTTAAAATCACATTTCAGGTAATAAATACATCATTATTCATGTATGATTGGGTTGGTATTTTCAGTCCATTTAATTTGATCATGATTCCATAATCTAAAACATGTTAAATATTATAAAAATATCATATATAATCATTATACTTGTATTTATAATAATTCATTAATCATAGTTATGGAAAATAATTTATACCATTCATAGAGACGATAGGTCGTACATATGCATGAATGTTGATTCCATTTTCTATGTAGATGGAATGAAAGAGTTGGAAATATTAAATAACCTTTATATAGTAATTTCTATATCATATATATCCAACATATTCATTTAATATATCCCTAATACCATCCATGAAAACTTAAAATTAAAATCAAATCTCTTCGCTTTGTTGAGGTGATAGTCCATAAGTAGGTAAGAGTGACGTTATAGTATTCCAATGGATTTCAAGGTAAGATGTAATATGTGATATTACGATTAAATGAGTATTAATATTTCATAAATATCTTATATATATATATTAAATAAATCATCATCTCTATCCTAGAGTGACCTTGATATAAAATGAATTACATCGGTTCATGAGGCGGTAGTCCGTCCAACACGTGATCAACGATTTGGTTTCCCATTGGATGGTGGAGAATATAGATATAGGTTATTCAATTAAAATAAAAAAACAAAAATTATATTTAATAGAATAATTTTTTATTTTATCATTATTGGAGAATATTTTTGTGAGGTGGTAGTATAAATAAAACAAAAACGCTCGGTAATGAATGATAATACTTCATTAGAAAACCATATTAGGCTAGCACTAAAAGCCTTCATATGAGGGTTTCCAAAACAAAATAATGAATCCTAGATTATAATGGGGAATTAAATAATTTAATATTGAAGTAATTTTATAAAAAGGGAGGCCTTTCAAGTTTAAAAAGAAGAGTAGAGTGAGTTACCTATTATAAGTGGGGGAGATGATGCACTTGGATGTTTCGAAAATAAAATAGTTATACTTATGTTTAAAATGTTCCAAAAGTCCCTAAAGTATATCATTATCAAAATTTATATGAAAAACGTTCTACATATGTCCATCCAATAGGATTTCGGAAATTTTTAAGGCTATTTTACCTCTAATATTATTAGTTACCTCAATCACCCCATATTAACTTTAACCACCGTAATTAAAATTTATAATTTTTACAATACATTATAAGAAAATTAAGTGAAAATTATGGTAAAATATTAATTATACTAATTCAAATTATGGAACCAAAATTTATAAATTTAATTAACATTAGTGGCTGAATTTAATTTAAAATTAAACATGTATATGTGATAACAAAACTGTACTCCAAATAAAATATTTTAATAAGTTAAAAATTATTAATATTTAAATTCTATTTGAAATAGATTAAGATAAAAAAATTTGATTAATTATGAATTAATATTTTTTTTTAATTTTTGAACAGTTTTTTAAAAAATATTGTTCTTAATTATTTAAATAAGAATGATGTTTTAAATAAATAACAGTTTTTCAATATTCATTATGTAAATTATAATTTTCGGAAAAGCCACAAAACATAACCCTACCTTATTGTTGACATGTTGACTCCAAAAACAAAAGTCATGTTTTTACTAAAAAATATAAAATTAAAAAAACAATTAAATTTTTTCTCTAGAATAGACAGAAATCATTTTTTATAATATTTGTGTTTTCAAGAATATAAGGAAATTATAAAAAATTAAGTACTTATATTTCAATATATTTAATTATTATAAATCAATTATAAATAATTTTCAAATTTCGTGAAATCTTATTCATACAACCATGTTTAAAAGTGAGATAATAAATTTCATTCTTAAAAATAATATTATTAGCACATTTTAGTTTGTTAAAACCTAAAGTTTCATGTAATGAGAATAACTGATGAAATTAAATTTATTTGAAAAATATATTTCATGGAATATTTCATTGTTACATTTTAACCCCATTAAAATTAATTTCTACCAAAAAATTACATAATTATAATAAAAAATACTTGGGATACTGTCACCACCCATCCCCCAGGACCCGGGTTGTGACTACTCCGTGTCTGCCTCCCATAGGCCAAGGTCTGGAGACTAGTGCTGAGTTGGCATATCCTATTACTTGGAGGCATTTGACTTAGTTATTTTACTCACACACCCGTCTATATGAAAAATATGAAATTAAAAATACATAGTAAACATGGATTCAAACAACAATGGAAACATATATATATTAAGGAAAAAATGATATAAAAGGGGGCAAAATACAATCCCAAACAAAAAGGAAAAGAACAAGATCATGGATCCCATCTTTAGAAAACCCTAAATTATTGGTAGGTACAATAAGCTTTCTAAATATTGCTAAAGTGTACCAAATCTATTGGTCAGTCTGAAGCTCCTCCTATCTCCAGTCCACCAAGGACTCTATCAAATCTGTTGATCATCTTTAGAAGACATGACACCAGCAGTCAAATCCCTTGCAGGGGTGAGTAAAATACTACTCAATAGGGCCCCCAAAGCACAAAGGTATCACTATGAAATATACCACAAAGGAATAACAGTAAGAATACCACAATGTAATCACATGGAGTATACCATAAATGAATCACTAATACATACACCCAGAAGACTACCAAAGAGGTACATGAACTATAGCCTCTGAGAAGTATAATCATGAGAGTCTCTAGAGTCAGTTGACACAAAGTATATGTCTATGGTATGTAAACATGATTATCTCAAGAATCCAAAATACCCTTATGTAGTATCATACGAAGTGTTGGTAACACACATTGTGTTGGTAACACATATAGTGTAGATAAGACAAGGAATGTGGATGACACATGTAGTGTTAGTATCACACGGAGTGTCGGTAACACATAGAGTGTCGTTAAAGACTAAAGGACCCGTACACCGGTGGGACAAGGGATTACATAATCATTATATGTAAAATACAAAGTATATGTTAGACACATAGTATAGGTAAGACAAAGAGTCTAGGTAAGGCACACAATATAGGTAATAACATAGCTTCTAGGATACAACCAACCGCAAGATTACTTCCTTAATACGCTCATTCCATGAACACATACTCCCCAAGACAATAGGATATAAACCAAATTCTATAGGAACCCACGTAGAGTATCTCAAAATGACTGCTTCATTGTGAGGGTACTAACACTGCAAATGACTCGTCAAATAGATACACAGTTTGAGAGTTATGGGTGTTTAAGTAAAAAAGGGTCGGTTGGGTCTGAGTTCGGTCTGAACTAGTCCGACAAACCCATCCCGACCTAATACGGGTCTCACCTGGACCTCCCACCAGTTTTTACATGTACTCCACGACCGACACGACCCACCCAGGTCTACCCAATACACTGGGGCCCACCCATTGTTAGTCTGGTCTATCGGCTCCAGCCCGATCTACTAAAGAACACTGATTCCTCCATACAGGATGCGACGACTGTCACTTTAGCTACTCATCAACATGGGTTGGACTCCATGTTTGACATGGTGGTTCACTATGTGACCACTTCATGGAGGTTATCATGGGGTTCCACTGCCACAATCCATAGGCATTATGGCCCCTCATCCGCATGACGTATCCCCTTAATGTATCCTATGAGGCCCACCACTGGACTCCTATTTGAAACTCCTATATTCCACCCCATGATGGTTTCTAGGTGGATCTTTGCTAGAGAACACTATTTCCTAGGGGCTGCACCCCCATACTCCACTGTTGGCACCGTTGTGCACTACCGCTGGTGGCTCCCCTTTCATGGGCAACCACCATCGTTATGGTAGCCCATTTTTGAACTTGGAAAACCCTTGTGATCCTTAGGTTCTAGTGATCACTACCATGGGTTCTAGATAATATTTTCTTCACTCGAGTGGTCCAATCACATATAAAACCACCTAGAAAATTCTGATGTGACAAGAGGGGTTTGTTGGCGATGAATGGAAGAATGAGTATAGAAAAGGAACCAAGAAAACCATTTAAAATTGATCTAGAAATTTGTTTTTGTTGGAAAAAATTTGTTCCTTTTATAAGGATCATGAAGAATGGATTAAAATTATCAATGATCTAACTCCCACACAAATCCCTATTTTTTTTCATTTCTGCATAAACAATTAAACCGAGGATCAACCAATTCGTGGGTTGTTCCATGTTCATCGTTGGAAAAAAGTACGGTGGAAGAAAATCACATAAAAATTAACCCCTCCCTCGAGGGTTGGATCAATCATTGATAAAGGGTGAGTCCAATATTTTTCATTTATTAATCTGCTGATGCCTATTCTGAATCCCATCGTCGATCTTCCACCAATCGTTGGTCATTAAAGATAGTATTTTTCAATGTGGTCTCCTTTTTTTCTTGAGCCTCCAGGGATCATGAATCTGAGCTCATATCCCTTCCAATATATTAAATGGAGAAATGAATTTTATCATCGTTTTTTGGCTGTGTTGTAGTGTCACCACAATGTTTCCCTTAGGAAGGAAACATTCTCCTTGTCACTACATCGCAACATTGCTACATTATCATGAAATTTTAAAATAAAAATAAAATAAAATAATTTTTTTTATTCTGCTTTTAAATTATTGAAAAATATTTTCCGCAGTCGACCCACACCCGTCAAAGTTAGGCCCTATATAAGAAAAACCTACTACTCTAACCACAATGGTTCCCTCATATTTTAAATCTGAATACATGATTAAAATATACAAAAACTGAGAAAGAGCTCTATTTTTAATAAACATAAAAATAGTTCGTACATTTAATTCGTGAACCTAGGGCCTTATAATCATATTTTGTCTTAGTTCCTGGTCTTGAAATAATCCCATATAATTTAAAAAATATTACTTGGAAAATATGGTACATTACATTCTCCATATCTGAGGATGTTATGACCATGAAATCCAAAACATGGGCTAAACAAACAAATGGGGACACTCAACACGGATCTAAGCCTTACAATCCCTAGTGATGTCATGGAGATTCCCATTCTACCACCAAACATGCACTAGAGGAATCGATAATCCATGAAGGATCCAATCTCATCGATCTTCGATATCCATCGATTAATTCATGAAAGTCACCTAGTACTCAACATCTAACTCACCCTAATCAAAGTTGATAGATGGGTCATGTACGTATGTCCTTAGTTGGGATACGTGGAAGACATAGTGCACCTGCTCTAACTGTGGATGTAGAGCCAAGTGGTAATCCACCTCACCTACTTTATGTAGTATCAGAAAAGGTCTGATGAACCTCATAGATAACCATCCACCCTGACCACATCTCTATATCCCACATCGAGTAGAGACCTGAATGAACACGTGGTCTCCCTCATCAAACTCTGAGGGTCTCTTTCACCTATCAAAATAATAATTCTGATGGCTTTATTCTATCTTCGTCCGCTCTAGGGTAACATGTACCTTCTCTATAGAAGCCTGTACCAACTCCAGGCCCATGAGCACTGACTCAGCAGGGTTAGTCCAGAAAAGTGGTGACCTGTAGGGCCACCCATACAAGGCCTTGAACGATGCCATATTGATGGTGGAGTAGTAACTTTTGTTTTACGCAAACTCAACTAGGGGAAAGTGATCCTCCCTGCTGTAGCAAAAATCAAGGACACTTGCATGTAGCACATCCTCTAAGACCTGAATGGTCCACTCTGTCTGACCGTATATCTGTAAGTGTAAAGCTGTGCTCAAGCACAACAGATTCCCAAAGAACTCATACAATAATATCCATAATCATAATGTAAATCTTGTATCACTGTCTAATACTATAGTATATGGTACTCTATGTATTCTAAAAATCTTAGGCACATAGAGGCGTACAAATATTTATACTAAACTCTGTTCCCAAATTGCTGGCAAGTGTGCTGACATGGTGATTCGTTCAAAGATCACCCAAATTTTATAATTCCATTTGGATGTACATGTTAGTCCCATAATTAATTTCATAGATATTCCATCCCACTTCTACTATGAATCCTCAATGGGTTTAATCAAACCAACTAGAACCAAGTGTTCGTCCTTCAATTGGTTACAAGTGAGGCATCTAGTGACAAACTCTGCCACTAACTTATTCATCCCCAGACCCCAAAACTATCAATGGAGGACCTGGTACATCTTTTCCCCAGTTAGATGTACCACTAAAGGGGGTATATGAAACTCCCTCAACACCTCCTCCTGCAATGTCATTGGTACAACTATACATCCTCTAAAAAGGATGATGTTCTCTCCACCATTTGAATATTCATTAGGGGCATACCCTATGGATATATTAGTATGTCACATAGATCACATCCCTAAGCTATGCCTCCCATATAAACAATATTATTTGAGGGGTAAACATCATTGAATAGAGATTATCTCTTTCATCTCGATACATGAATGATATATGTAGTGGGCCTGACTACTCTAAGGCCTTGTTCAGTAGTAGTGAACTCGATTTCCAACCGAGCGCATCTTCCAACTCATTCCCCTTCCCATGAGTATAGAGTATTTCAAAGTAATAGTCTAGGAGAAACTCTACCCAAAATTGTTTTCTATAGTTCAGATCCTTCTAAGAAAAGATTTACCTTAGAATTTTGTGGATGTAGTAGAAGATAAACTGCTCACCCATAAGGTAGTATTTACACATCTTCAATGCGAAGACTACCACCGCCAACTCTAGATCATGGGTTGGGTGGTTATGCTCATGAGTTCTCAACTATCTTGAACTATAGGAAATCACCCTTTCCACTAAATAATGACACAACCAATCCTTGTCCCTAATGCGTCACAGAACACCATGTACTCGACACCCTCCTTTGGAAATCTTAGGATGAGAGTGCTCAACAAAATTTGTATCAACTGCTAAAATCTCTCCTAGAACCCTTCTATTTGGATGAAATATTTCCATTCACTATCAAAGAGGTCAAGGTTGATTATACCTCGAATAAGTCAGGTAAAAACATTCGATTGTACCCACACTATCAAAGGAAACTTCAATCCTCGGTAACATTCTTGGGTGGTTCCAAAGTAAGAACCGCCTCTATATTCCCTTGATCTACTGCAACTCAATCCTCTAAAATAATGTGTCCCTTAAAGTGGGCCTATTGTATCTAGAACTGACACTTAGAGAGCTTCCCGTAAAGCCGGTTCTCTTAGAGTAAGTCTGGGACCATCCTTAAGTTTATCATGTGCTCCTCCTTGGATGCCGAGTACACCAGGATGTCATTAATAAAGACCACTAAAAATCGATCTAGGGTGGGCTATAAGATATTTCTGAAGACTCCCATGAACACTTTTAGGGAATTAATCATGCCATGATGAATCACTATGCATAGATAGGGGTCATAGGGACATTTGAAATCCATATTTGGGATGTCCTCATCTCGGACACGAACCTGATGATAGCCCAATCCGGGGTCTGTCTTTGATGAACATGTCGCTCCCTTAAGCTGATCAATGAGGTAATCAATCCTTAGTAAAGAACACTTGATCTTCATTGTCACCTTGTTTAGGTTCAGTAAGTCCACCCATATCCTCAAAATCCGGTATTCCTTCTTGGAAAAGAATAATTGGGCTTCCTATTTCAAAACAATAGGTCTCACGAAGCCCTTTTTCTACAAGTCCTCCAAAAATACCATCAATTCATGAAACTCTGTGGGATCCATCTAATATTACATTGTAGTAACAGTGTCATCCTGGGGTGTAGGTAAATTCATAGTTCTACCAACCCACAAGGAGGTAGTCATGGAACATCTTCGAGAATGATGTCCTCATACTGAACAACGATTACTAGAAACTGAGGACTCGTCTCATCCACTACACCAAGGTTTATGCTATCCAACAGATCTGTGATTGACTGCGCCTTCCTATGTGTGAGTTCATTCTATAATGCTGTAGTTTTATTATCATAGATAAAGGAAAATATTATCCCTTCTCTGTGGACACAGTACTCAGTGGGCCTAAAACAGTCGATCTGATCATGAATAGTGGATAACCAGTTCATTCCCAAAATGATGTCATAAGGCATCAAAACTACCACCATGAGATCCCAACCAAAACTCTAAACCCCAAGAGTAAGGGAACATTCTTATCACCAGTGTGTGATCGTCGAATCTACTACCATCATATTCTCTATGAATAGGGATCTAGTCAATGATTCTACTAGAATCTCCATGACTCGAACAAGGCTTTTTGCAAGAAAAGAGTGACTAGAATCCATGTATACAAAAACTATATCTAGGATGTAAAATACATGGATTGTGACTCTAATAATCTCAAGATTATCTAGTTCATATTCCACCATCGCCTGGAGCTGGCCTCACCTTTGTCCACCAGCTCTCTGATCTCGGGGTAGACCACATGGTGGAAGTGTTGGTAGTTCCTTGAACCTCCATCCACTTCATATCACTCATCCTGATCCTCTTCCAAGTATTCTACCAAGTGGAAAACTATGTTCCTACCTCATTCACTACCTCTTCTGTCCCTAAACCATCTCCTGGTTGATCTTATGGCTGGTAGGACAATCTCTAGCCTGATGCCCCCAATAGCTTCACGAGTAGCATAGTCTGCCTTTCAGCAAATTTGATCTTCCCTATGAGATTCGCAACACAGAACTTGTTTCCTGGGGTTGATCCTTGGAGTTATTTACCCACTTGGTTATCTACGTCCTATTTTACGTACCCGCATCTTAGGACTCCACTACCTGTCGCTCGATGGTAGCTCCCACTGTTAGTGCCCACTCTGCCAGAAATCTCTATACATTAGAGCTTTCTCTTGAACCCTGCATGTTTAGGAATGATAAGGGATATTATTGATGCCATAATCTCTTGGAATATTCCCTAATCAATAGTATTTTCCCTAATGAATTAGTCCTACACCATGTCGGTAGATTATTGAGAAAGATGCTTGAATCATTCTGAGTATTCTCCTACTGAATGGATGCCCTACTATAGGTTCAGTAGCTCGTGTATACACACAGATCATAACATTTCTAGAATAAACTCCTCCCTGAAGAGGCACTTGAATTATATCTAGGATAGAATTGCCTCTTCATGAATTTGAGTCATCATGCTCCAATATCTCCCCACTGAGCTATGGAGAAGGCTCGTGGCTAAGAATAACATCTGGTTGGGAGGCATCCTCACTAAGCGGAACACTCAAATAGTTTCCCTAGCCTATCCTCAGCTTTTTGGGAATCTATCTCAGCTAAGAACCTGGGATGTCACTCCCTCTAGAACTCATGAGATGCACTAATCCAATGTACATCCTCTAATGGCAATGCTTGTAGGAACTGATACTCTCTAGGTGGTGGTATCACTAGAACACCACTGGGAGGTTCTATCTCTGACAATAGTCCCTACACTGATGCATCATCGCTCGACAGACCATCCCTGTGGTCATGCCCCTAGAATCCTGGATTGTGCCTATATGGAAGAATCCTGAAATAGAACAAGATGTACCATGATCAATAGAGTATACATGGTGAGCTGACTCTGACTGAAGAAGGACATCAGAACACACATAATTCATATATGATGCATGAACCACTGATTTCATATACAACTAGTGTTTTCATGTACTGGGTTAGAAATAATAATAGAAGGTCCTTGTGTATGGATTTGTCAGTTGCCGCAGCAACACTCGGTTCCATGGTATGAAAGCTGAAATCTAAACAGTTAACAATGTTGCTACAAAATAAGAGTAAAATTGGATTCCCTTTAATACCACTTTGTTGTGACCAATCCCTCGGGAACCCTGTCTTGACTACCCCATGTCCACCTCCCAAAGGCTAGGGGCTGGTGACTAGCACTGAGTTGGAATATTCCATAGGTGGTTGGAATTGTCCCTAGTACCTACATGCATGCACCTATCTCCAAAAAAAAATATGTAATTGAAAACATTGTGTAATAGTGGATGAAAAAAACTATGGAAACCCACTGATAGTAAGGTACAAAATCTAAAGAAAATGGGATAGAATAAAAGAGTAACTAAAAAGGAAAAGTACAAGCACTTGGTTCTCATCTACATAAAACCCCACCTGAATTGTAGGTATAGTAAGTTGTCTAACTGTCATTGAAGTGTTCCATGTTAGTTGAGTCACCCTAAAGTACCCCATAAAAGCTGTCAATCATCTCCACAAGACATGACATGTGTAGAAGAATTCAATGTAGGGGTGAGTAAAACAATACTCAGTAGGGACCCCAAACCACAAAGGTATCACTATGAAATATACCTTAAAGGAATCACATGAATAATTGCACCAAGGAATCACATAAGGTATACCACAATGGAATCACTAAGAGATAAAACCAGTAGACTACCAAAGAGGTGCACAAAGTGTAGCCTCTAAGAAGTATAATCAAGAGAGTCAATAGAATCAGCTCACAACAAGGATAGATCTATCGTATGTAAACAGGATTTTCACACAAATCTAGAGTATCCTCAACTAGAGTCACACAAAGTGTAGGTAACACTTGTAGTGTTGGTAACACAAAGGGTGGAGATAACATGCGTAGTCTAGTTAACACATTGAGTGTCAGTAACACATAGAGTGTTGTTATAGAATAGAGGACACTCACCCATGTGGGACAAGGGAGTACTGACTCAATCTAGGTAAGACACACAGTCTATGTAAGACATGCAGTCTCTGTAAGACCCACACTATGGGTTTGAAACACAATCTAGGTAAGACACATTGTCTAGGTAATCACATAGATTCTAGGTCACCACCAGCCATAGGATTCTATCTTTAGAACTCTCTTTTTGAGAGAAACTACAGCTCGAGACAATATGTTGTATTCCATCATCGATAGAAACTAACTTAGGGAATATCAAAAGGATTTCCTCTTTGTGAGGGTCTTAAAGTCGTAAACGGAGCGTCAAATGGACACACGGTTGGAGAGTGGTGGGAGTTTATATAAAAATGGTTCAGTCCCACCTGGTAAGACCCACCCAACCCGATTAGACCAGGATCCCATCTGACATGACCCGTAGGGTCCGACCTGACCTATCGGGTCAACTTGGTCCACCCTGTTTGGGCCCGACCTACATCTGGACTGGCCCACTATCGGTCTAGTCCACCATCTCTAGCCTGATATGCTGAAGTGGACAGGTTTTTCTGATTATGATATGGTAGTTTCCGTATCAACTCCCCATAAACTTGGGGTGGCCACCACATTTGATGCTTTGTTCTGTTGCATGACCACCCCATGGAGGTTGCTGCGGGGTCCCCTCGCCATGGTCTAGCTGGACCACAACCCACAATCACATCGGATGAGCCCGCCATCGGCCTCCTGCCTGCAGCTCATGTTTTCCACCCCATAGCGGTTTCCATAGGGATATCTATCTTTGGACGTCGAGACAATTACATCTACTGTTGGGTGGTTGTACTATCGTGGTCTACTACTGGTTCTACCTCCACTGGCAGCTCCCCATCTGCATTCCACCAGCATCGCTATGGTTGCCTATTTTTCAAACCTAAAAACCACTTGATCCTTGCACATTTTTCTTCACTGTCGTGGGTTCAAGATCATCCTTTCGTCACTCCAGTGGTCCAGTTGTGTTCAGAACCTGTCTGCAAAGACCAACATGACCATGGGGGTCTGTTAGTGAAGAATACAAGATGGAGGATATTAATGGAACCAAGAACACCCTTTAGAATGGATCCATTCCTTAATTCATGTTGGACCAAAGTTATTATTGTTAGTAGGATCATGAATAATGGACTAAAAATACCAAAGATACAAATCCCACATTAATACCACATTTTTAACCATTCCACAAAATGATCAAATTGTGGATCAACCTATTCATTGGTTGGTCTGCATTCATCATTTGAATATAGAACAGGAATAAAATCGCATAGAAATAAACCCCTTACCTCGAGGATTTGTTCAATCTCTAACGAAGTGTGAGTATTGCATTCGTCGTCTGTAAATCTGTCGATGCTTGTTCCAAATATGATCATTGATCCACCACCATTCATCATTGGTCAATGAGTGGATTTTCCAATAGGGTTTTCTTCTTTTTACAGATCCTCTTGGGATCATGAATCTGATATCATATCCCTTCCAAAATATTAAATTAATAATCACATTTCAGTATTATTGATACGCTGCGTTGCACCGTCGGCACACTGTTTCATTTATGAATGGAAAACGCCACCTTGTCATTGTGTTACAACGTTTCTGAATTATCGAGAAATGTTAAAAGGAAAATAAATAAACCTTATTATTTTTATTTTTATTCTTCATTAAAATGTAGACAAATGAATTTTTGCTGTCGACATGCACCCGTTGAGGTTAGGTCCTATCAAAGCAAAAAACAAATGCTTCGAACAAAATGACGCCCTTAGATATCAAATATGAGTACTCTTTTAGATGATAAAAAATCAGACACAATTGTTATTTTTAATAAAATTATATATATTTCAAACATTTATTATAGGCACCCGAGACCTGGGAATCATGTTTCGTCTCAACGCCTGGTCTCAAAATAATCCAATATATTTTTTTTTAAAAATACATGGAAAATCTAGGACATTATAGATACTTCTGCCTCATTATAAAGTCATTTCCCTATATAAATTCTTTGAGTTGGGGGTTTCACCACCAATTTTTAACTAGGTGAGAGGTATTATTGTATAACACTTTCAATTTATGACCCAAAATCTATATAGGCTGTTCTTTACAGGAAATAACATGATCCTTAGGTACTACCTTTGATTTAAATACATGTGAAGGATCATTTACGTTCTTCCTCTAGAGAGATAGATTGAAAATTCACGAACTTGAGAGAGGTTCAGTGAATGTGAAAAGAGATAAATAACTATCCCTATATGATCAATAATGTCTAATGCGAAAAAATACCTCACTCTTAAGATTCTTCTATTTTAAAATATCATAACATTTTTATATTCACAAATGTAATGAAGAAAAATCTCACCAACATCAAACTCATAATCATTCCAATGATTGTCAGTATAAATATTATATCCACTATGAGCAACCTTGATGTGGTTATTAATATTGCATACATTCTCTACCATTTCATTAGCTTTCTCCACTACCAATAGCCTTCTTTCTCTAATATTATCCTAACATATTGTATTTTTTCACTTATATTAATAAAGGGAATCATAATGAGGAAAATTAATTATTGATTGAGATATATTATTGTATAAAAACCCAAGTCGAGGAAGGTGATATTCTTAAACCACTTTGAAATATATAGAAAAAGATCATAACATATCCTTTTGGGAAATAATTATTATTTAATTCTAACTACCTATATAAGGATGATATGATATGTAAAAACATTTATCTATATCCCAATCCAATTGATGAATTTTCTAGAACATCTATGTAATCCTCATATCCTAATAATATAATATCGAATGTGGTACTCCATAAAACCTTACCACATCCATTATGCATATCCTAATAAAAAATATAGAGAAATGTTTTTATAATATATATGAAGTCTGTTGAATATTTAAGGTGATCAACTATTACTCAAAGAACATTTTTCTTATGAGAAATTTTGGGGTGTCCATTGACAAAATACATGGGATTATTTTAGCATTTTCATTATAATATTGGTAATGGTTGTAGAATATCCTTATAATTTTTCTTCCAATACAAATTATTATGATATACCATAGAAAGAGATACAAACTCTCAAATATCCTTCTTAATTGTAATGCCCCGACCCCAGTTACCCAGATTTGGTGCATTATTACGTAACATTGGCATGATCAGAAAAGATCAAGTCTCGAAAGACCAATTTGTTTAGTATCCTTGGAATAACTAGATACATTCATAAAGTTTACATTACATCATAGAGTGAAAAACTACAACAACATCTTGTCTCCTTAGACCACACTCATATCCCCTCATACTATCCCTACAGGTCATTCATAAAATACTTCTTCACATCCTGGAAAAAATAAAACATATAAAGGGGTGAGATCAGATTCCCAGTAAGGATAACAATATAGCAGAAACTTTCATAAATAAGTATAAACATTTAAGGATATATATAACTAAAAAAAGAATTTTAAACTTGAACTTCAGAATAATATGGGAGAAATAAAATGAAATAATTCCATTTACTTATTCACATGGATATTATACTAGTAGAATAATCACATGAAATATCAATAACCACTTTCATAATGATGGAATGCATAATGCCAGACTATCATAACCACATAGTCTAGGCCTTGTGCCAAGACTACAAATATTATTTTTTCAAGGCCTTGTGCCAAGACACTAGTTTGTCTCATGAGACATAATAATGCATCGAGGAGATATAACGGCATCCTCCCATAACTTACTAAGTCCAATGCATTCCTCATATGAAAAGGTTTAAACATAACATAAACATTCATATTAAAACTAGCATACGAAATGTTAATACTTTCTCCATAAACCATGAATGGTATAAAAATAAAACATACATATTCAAACATATCACAAAACCTTCAATAAAATATGGAAGTTTTGTATCATAACAAATAAACATTAAATAATCTTAAAATCCATCAAAGGATATTGACATAGATGAAATCAAAACTATTTGAGTGAAATATCTATTTTTTTTGAAATCATTTAATATTTACATAATTTTAAAAGAAAAAATTTAATTTGAAAATATTCTTATAAGCTTTTAAGGGAAGCTTCTACGATTTTATAATGGTGGAAAATAGCCACACGTGCCGTATAAGTTAAAAAAGACATTCTTACATTAATTCTGCCGAAAAGGTTAAAAAGGAAATTATTTTTAAAACGACAGAAAGATTCCTTTATAAACTTCTTATAAAAATTCAAAATAGGGTATAAATGACTTCAACCAATATTATATAAAATATTAAGAATAATTTGAAATACATTTTTACGAAACCTGGATGTGGATGAAAAAGAGGTCCAGGTAGATAATTACGTATAAAAAACCTTGGATAATGAAGAGATTGTTAAATAAACCCATCCTTGTAATTTTACTTGGTAGAGGGTAGGTTAACCTCTTTTATAATGGTGAAATAATTGTTGTTAAATTATACAAGAATATTTTACATTAAGATGATATCATATTTGATCTTTTAATGTTGCTTTGTTAATAATATCTTTGTATTATCGTTGTTTTGGGTGTTAAATGATTCGTTTTCCTTTATATGATTTGTTACATAAGCTGTGTTTGTTATGGATAGGTTGTATCTTATTAATATCCAGAATGATATTAAGTCTTTAAACATTATATTTAACCATCAAATGAAAATTATTCTTGAATGGATACGATGGGGAATGAATCTCATCGCGTTCGTGGAGACAGTAATCCGTACGTACGAACGAGCGACAATATCATTCAAAGGATAGATAGAATACTGAATATGGTGGTACCATATATTTAATAACATCACAGTATATAGAAGATACTGGAGTTATTATTTTAGAATGTAAATAACAAAGAAAGAATAAGTGGAGGAAGAAAGGAACATGAAAGAGGGTGCTGAAATTATTACCTCTTCTTCGGGTTCTTCCCTTTGATTTGATCAAAAGGGCTCCTTAAGTTGTATTTATGAATAAATTAAGGCCTCTAGGATTAAGTAAAGGATGTTGAGATGGTATTTTGGCAGGGGTTGGCCGAGCCAAAAGTCTGTGATGGTGTGAATTAGCGAGAAGGGGTAGTTCCCTTTTTTAAGAGGGGTGAGGGGCACCTTAATAAATACTTAAAATATTATTTTATAATAAATTAATATTCGGTTTATAATAGCTAAAAATTAATTTATTTCGAGGATAAGGTTGGGATGGGTCAAAAACAACTCAACCGATAGGTTTTAGATAGGTTTGGGTCACTTTATTAACCTTATCTTTCAGTTTTAACTCTTAGTTAATTAGTTTGACATTTACCATGTCTCTTTGTATTTTTATATTATATGGTTAATAAACATACTATATACTTCCAAGAGAACAAAAAGTGGTTAATTAATGACACACCTATCATTATATAAGTCTTTTGACCTATCCGTAGATTTTTAAGAATATAATATCAATTAATAATATAATATTTGTTTTAAAAACTATTTTATGTCAATTTTAACAATATTTGGAATTTGATTTTTGTGAAAATCATAACATTATTATTACTTCAAAAAAAGGTAATTAAATCAATACTTAAATGTCATATTACCCTATAAAATTAGTTTAATTCATAAAAAGTTTCAAATTACATTTATTTGGGTATTTATAATATCAATTATCTTAATATTTCATTAATACGATAATTACTGCATCATCATTGTGTTATAAATAAATTAAATTATATAATATCTAAATATTATAAATAAAATACCATTATGTATGAAATATCTTTAGATTTATAATTAATATTTATAATCGAATTTATCTTATGTATTACCCTATATTAAAAATGTTTTAGTTATTAAACATTGATTTTAACTCTTTTAACTCTTCTTTGAATTAAATATTAATAAATGTCATAATCTAATCTAAATGGACCTAAATGATAATATTTTATTCCTAAGGTTGTTTTTGGTCGATATAAACTTATCCAATAGAATTAGGACATGTTTTAGGGTAACATTAATATCACTTTTACCCTTAATTTCCCTATTTACTTTAAACCGTGGTAAATAAAAGTAAAAAGTTACTATTCACCAAAAATTATTTTCATCTTATTGAACCAAATTTTACTTACTGATATCAACCGTGTCTCTTGGATTTTTGAAATTCCACTCACATAAGTGGTAAAATTATGTTTTATGTGAATTTTCAAATTCTCCTTGGAGATGGGTAAAAGATGGTGAAAAGTTCAATAACATTTTTATATATCTAAAATTATTATAAACTAAATCCAATGAATTACATTGAACTTATATAGGAATTATTTATATTTTTTTACCTAAAATAAATTTAAATAAAATATATAATTATTTACATAAAAAGTCGGTTTTAACCAATAACTCAGTGTTTTTCACTATTCATAAAAAATTGAATGTTTTCAGAAAAATACCAAGAATTCACCCTAGGCTAATTTTGATATTCTGAATCCATAAATGATGTCTACTTTACCAAATTAAAAATATAGAGGATGCATTTATTAATTTAAAATTAATTTCTATTGTCAAAACCAAAAGGCGTATTTTTAAGAAACAATAACTATCAAAAGATTGACACTTCTTTATGTCCAATTTCAAAGTAAAATTACTTACAATGACCGGAATTGGATTAAATGGTAAAAATATAATCTATTTATACTTACAAACCATTAAAATGTATAATTTAATACTATAAATTATTTTGATTAAAAAAGTTGTTTTTAGTTAAAATATAGTATTTTCACTATTCACCCAAATATGAATGTTATCAGAAAAACCCCAAAAATTTATTAAAACTAAATTCTTATGTCCTGAATCTAAAAAAGATGTTTATTTTGTCAAATTTAATATTTAAAAGTATCAAATATTGTATTTAAAAAGGGTTCACCATTAAAAGGTGGTAAAAGTTCATTTTTTTGAAAAATACTTCTTTTATCTTAAAAAAATTAATTTGTTCTTACATTATGTATAAAAAACTCATAATGTAACAACCCAGGTAAATAAAGAATATGAAATTTTTATATTTATCCCTATTTGTGAATAAAATTTTATAATTAATTTAAAGGGAACGCTATGCTCAATGGCTTACCCGATACACAACAACGAGTTCCTTTGAAATCTTACGTTGCACTCTAATAATAAAATAATTTTATTTTAAATGGTAGTTAACACCTAACCGTTGAAATGAAGGGAATGAACAGAACTAACTAAAAAATGATTATATATGTTTTCAAATTTTTTTTACTTTTTACAATAAATGTTAGATGATTAAAAATGCGAATGAATCCAATTTTAAGCGTAAACATTCTAATCTTCTTTAAAAGGTCGATTAACCACATTTTGATGGCGAACCTATTTTAAATCCACTTTTCGACAATTTTATGTGTTATATTTTACAAAATAAAATTCTTCTTTAGAATCAGGACATCAAAATTTACTTTGTGTAATTTTTTAGGTATTTTTCCGATAAAGTTTATTTTTTAATGAATAGTGAATAATGTTGTATTTTAATTCAAAACCACTTTTTAATATAATTTATTTATATTCTTAGATTATCTTTTGAATTGGTTTTAAAGTAAAATTAGAATATATTTTTACCATTTAATCCAATAGTGGTCATTGGAATTAATTTCACTTTGAAATTAGACTTAAACTAGTGCCAATCTTTTGATATATATTGTTTCATAAAAACACGCTATTTGTTCTGACAGTGAGAATTAATTATTAGATTAATTAATGTAACTTATATGTTTTTAATTTTGTAAAATAGACATCATTTTTTAATTTGGAATATCAAATATATTTTAGGGTGAATATTTGGTATTTTTCTGAAAAACTTCAATTTTTGATGAATAGTGAAACCACTAAGTGGTACTTAAAAAAACTGATTTTTTGTTTAAATGAAATTTTACCACCTCTGTGTTTTCAATTTCAAAACTATGACATACATTGTTTTCATTAGGAAGTAAAATTTGGTTTAATGGGATTAAAATAATTTTTTGGTGAATAGTAAATTTTAAGTTTTTAATCGCGATTAGAGGTAATTAGTGTACTTTAAGGTAAAAATAATCTTTTAATAATATGAAATGACCTTGACACATGTCCTACCATTATGGGCGGTGTCATGGCCGACCAAGACAATCCATGTGTCAACTTGGGGACCCCATGGAGCCACATTGGTAGGAAAATGACATTAAAAACCTTTTATTTAATGTTAAAATAAAAATGTCACAAACACGTGTTGTTTTACTAAAACAATTTTTAAATGGGGTAATAAAAGTCATACTTATGACTATAAATATTCATTATAAAGCTAAAAATATTTCCTACATCATGATATTTTTTTTATAATTTTTAGATGTTAAATAAATTAAATTATTTTTGACACCATGATGATGTAGTGATTAACTCATTATTTAACGATTTAAATAAAATGAAAGGATAATGTAAATTATAAGACCTAAACATTTCAAAAACATATTGGATGTGTGGATTTCGAACTATTATCACCTTATACTCAAAATATATAATTTGGGGCCCTTTAAAATCCGAAAATCATTTTATAATAATGTTACTTTTCAAGACATTCCAAGAGTGCCCCTCCTCTCCTCTTATAAAAGGCCCCCACCTCTACCACCTTACCCACACATCACAAGCCTTTGTCTCAGCCAAACCCTGACCATTTTGTCTCTACACATCCCTCTAGTACATATAGAAGCCTCATATTGGGCATAAGTCTTTCCAAGGAAGCCTTTGAGCTCAAATAAAAAAGAGTTACCCGATTTAAAAGTAGTGTCTTCTCTTGTGTTCTTATGTTTTATTTTTCTTATCCAACCCTCTAAACTATTTTTATTAATTTATTTTGTAAAAAAACAGTATATTAAATATAATATGATGTTGTTATGAGAATTATTAGATCTACACCTACAGACATCTTCGTCTAATGGTTAAAGAACATACTGTTTCTATGGTTGGCGATTTTCTACCTCACGAAATGATGATTGTTCAATATTCTTTTAATATTTTTAAAGGTGTCCATTATGATATCACTGTATTTTTTATATGATATATATGGTATTTATGTTTACTATATTCTTCTGTATTTTATATTTAAAACATACCTTTATTCCTTGTATGTTGTGAAAATGTGATAATTTCATATGAGGAAGTGTGGACTACCGCCCCCTCAAGTGATGTGACTCGTTCATGCAATACATAGAATTTATAAAGAATGAAATTAATGAACATATGTGACCTATATAACATATATATTATACTATAATTATAATATATATATATCTCTCATTTATTTTTTTTAATTTCATTAATATGAAAAAAATGAATGTAGCGTTCATGCATACGTACGGCCTACCGTCTCCATGAACGGTGATTTTCATTTTTTATCAACAAATGTTATGGAATAGTATAATATGAATATTTACTGGATATATAATATATTTTAATCATTAATAATATTCTGGAAATGATTTACTTATAACTACATGGGAAATCATTTTCAAACAAGTTCATTTTTTACTCATGTACCAAACGTCGACAAAAACGTCTTATATGAACTAACATTATTAAACAATTATTATAAAATTATAATATGTGATATGAACTGAATAATAATATTTAAATGAGGTCCTTAATCAATTATACATTGACCAATGTTTATTATTGAGGAATATAAAGAAACGAACAAGATAAGTCGGACTTGAGGTAAGGGAACCTACCCCTCTCTTTCTTTTTAAGTACACTCTTTTATGTCATTCATTTTAAGCTCATCTTTCTTATGATTGGGATGTTTTTTTATATTAATATTACTGTACTTTTTATGTTCATATGATGAGAGACCCTATTTTCTCTCATCAAAACATTTTGGAATTTTTGATTGGCACCGTTAGGCTGCCGAATTTTCGTAAGAGATCCAACCTCTCTCTTTCTTTTTAAGTACTCCCCTTTATGTCACTTATTTTAAGATCCTATTTATTATGTTCAGGGATGTTATTTTATATTCCTCTTGTGGTACATTTTATGTTAATATGGAGAGAGGCCCTATTTGATCTCATCATTCCATTTTTGGAAGTTTTAAGTGGCGCCATTAGGCTGCCGAGTTTTCGTAAGGGATTTTTCATCTCACTTTTATTCCCGTGAGATTTATGCTAAATTTGCCACCATTTCCTTTGAGTGGTATATTTATTTCCCATTATTCTACTCATTGTGTAATATAATTTCGTTTATGAGTATTTTTCATCAATGTTGTATTGTACTTCTTTCATAGGGTGTATGTTTCGAAAGATACCCAAGTCGCTAAGGGAACTTTTCACCCACCTCTTTTTAAAAGACTTCTTTTGTTGGGTATTTTAATTTACATATTGTAATGTTTGGATATGTTCTTATATATACATATTGATGTAAATTATTGGTCATGTGATGAGATTCCCCTTTTATCTCTCATCAACTCATTTTCTGATGTTTGAAGTGACGCCGTAGGGTTGTCGAATTTTTGCAAGGGAACTTCTTAAACCAATTTTGATTCTTTGGGATAAACTTGTACTCCATGAATATTTTGTTCTATGAATATGTGTGAATGACCTCTGATTGTTTTACACTTAATATCCACTTATATTTGGTGTATTCGTTTGTCACCCATAATTATGTAATTGATTTATCCTTAATCCAAGGATACCGTCTTTGTAAGGGACATCGTCTCAATCTCCTTTCGTTGAGGCATATTTTGTTTTATACACAACTTTATTTTATACAGTGTATAAACCCCTTTGACTTTTACATTTATTCAAAAGGAATATTTTTATACGAAGAATTTACTAAACAAAAAAAGGGAATGTTTTTTTTGTCGTACGTATGCGGCGACAACAACTTCTCCGCCACCGTGACCATTATTTGAGTTTCGACTTCCTCTACAAGCCATAACTTTTTTTGAATGAAAAATAAATACCATGTTTTAATTTTATTTTATTTTGTTATTGAAAATGGTTTTCATAATGTTTTTATTATATCAATGTGTTGTATTGATATCTTGTGATTGAAATGTGGAAATGTTATGTTTCCTTTATGCACGTTTTATGTGATACGATTATGTTATGGTTCTTGGGCATTATTATGAAGACGGGTGGTTCCATGATAAACTAAGGGAGGGTGAGCCCTATATAGCTCTCCAATGCATTGGGTAACGTGAATGAGTTAAACATTAAGGTTTCTCCGAAGAGATTTAGGGAATATACTATGATGGGTATTCCAAACGTAACCAAGAGGGTTACTCCCTATGTAAGAATGTTATGAATGCATCAAGTTACCTTTATGTATTATTATTTCTATGATTTATTCATGATTTGATGAGGTATGTTAAAGTGATTATGTTTTATGAGTAAAGTATGATTTCATACATGGACTAATGTCTTCATTTCGTACTTTTATATCCCTTACTAAGCTTTTTATGCTCATCCCAAGTTTTTGAAATGTTTTTCATAGGTCAAGGGAAAGGTTCATGATGCGATGATAGGGTCAAGGAAGATTCATTAAAGAATCCATGTTTTGTTTTAAATATGTTTCCATCGATGGGAAAAAATGAATACTATCTTTTATGTAACCACTTTGTTTAAATGTGGAATGCAATGCATGATTTATGATTTAATTCTCTAAAACTCTAAACCTGAAAAGATCCTCTATGTGAATTATTCATTTAATTCAATAATAAGTAATGTTTAATGCCGGGTCCTTATAGTTGGTATCAAAGGTTGGTTTAGACAACTTTAGGGATTATGAGTTTTTGTTAGACACATGGATAGTCCTTATATCAATTATTTCAGTTAAATCCTTGTTTTATAACTTTTTTCAGGTCATGTAAAGTCAGTTATGAATGGAAGGAGGAGGATCTCAAACGACACTCCTATCTCTTCATGATGTCATGCTTGCAATAATTATTGTAAATTCACGTTTGGATGATTGTGAACCTTATTCTAGCATACAAATCATTTGAAAGCAGTTGTTTGAGATATCAAACACCTCCACTATACCTCATTATCATCGTGGATCATGGGTTGTATTTAGAAAAATTCTATTTTCACAATATTCCCATATTTTCCAGAAAGGTAAATATTATCAAGGTATTTTCAAATATTTTACCTTATCACAAGAATTTGAAACATATTATGATTTTAAAAATGGTGCTGAGGAAGGAGACCCCTGCGTAAACTATTTATATTTGCTTTTAAAATATAGTCTTTCAGCACATACTTATGGTATTTTAAAAGGACCAATAATAGAAAGTTTCAACTCAAATTCTATCTGCCTATTTTATAGAAATCATGTTTTATCAGATGTTTTGGAATTATATGTCATACATGATTATTTTCTAAAACTGTTTTTCTGTGAACACCCATATGACCCATGTTGTACATGGTGTATTTGGATGGAGGAAGCAAATGATTTTGAAGGATCTCTAAATCATTTTTGTAATGCATGGGACTTCTACCTATGTGAACAAGATGATGATGAAACCGAGTGGGCGCCATGATCAAGGTATGTTGTTATTCATTTTGGGAATCATTTTATTTTATGGTGGTGAAATAAGACTTCAAGAATTAAGAAGTTGAGATCGTAATGAATTTGGATGAAAATGAGAGGTATAAGGAAACTATTGAGGATAAAACATGTTAGGGTTATTTTTGGAGTTTTATAAAAAGGACAACACGTAGACCGTGTGACAACCCGTCATGTCGGACAATGCTGCGGGAATCGAACCCACAACCAAAGTGAGACTGGTATTTATCGCCTACCACTGGACTACATGAAGTCCCTGGTTAGTATGACTTATTCTTTTTAGTTAGATGATTTTATGAATTAAGAGTAAGTTGACTTTGGGTTATCTATGGAAATTATTATCCTATCATAAAGGATATGTGATTAGGTTAATTACCTTTCAATATGAGACTTTTAGAGCAACTGATGTTATTTGCAGATAAGTGTTAATTTGTACCTTGGAAGACTATGTGACTAAATCCTTCAAATATTTGGGTTTCAATATTAGTTTGGTTTACTTTGAATAATTTAATGGATAGGTTGTTTATCGAATGGTCCTCGTTGAACTTTGGGTTTTGTTGGACAAATTTTGGAGACTAAGAATAGATTTTCTTTTTATAAAGGGTTATCCTTTTCTTGATTATCGAATCTTGTTCTAACAATTTTGGTTTTGGTAAGGGTATAAAGACATGGGAAATATATTGTTCACTTTTGTGGATTAGGTTATTCTCAAGAAGTTGATTATAGTACTCTTAATGTGAAAATGTTTTCATAAATACTCATCATTTGGGGAAAGTATGAGTTTGTGTAAGAAATCTAGTAAAAGTTAAAAGTCAACATGACAAGTAAGTATGTTTCCTTAAGATCAAAAATAAAATCCTCAATGAAAATTAACATAAAACAAAAATGTTATCTATTAACTTTTCCTACTAGGGAATTGAATACCGTTTAACCCACCACAAGTTTTTGATTTTCTTGTGGTTAACTTTCTCCTAAACATGTTTTCTATCACTCTCCCTCAGAACATGACCATTTTTTTCTTCCATATCCATGTTATCCTACATGGAATTATAGTATGGGTTAACTCAGGTGACCTCTATACTTCTATTTATTTCTTTTAATGTGATTGTTTTACCGACTCTTGTTCTGGTGTGGGACTTTCAATGATGTTTTCGAGCCCAATTTTAAAATTATGAGTACGCAATTCCCAAAAGGGGGAAGGATGTAACACCCCAGGTAAATATAGAATATGAAATTTTTATATTTATCCCTATTTGTGAATAAAATTTTAATATTAATTTAAAGGTAACTCTATGATTTATGTCTTACCCAATACGCAACAACGAGTTCCTTTGAAATCTTACATTGCACTCTAATAATAAAATAAATTTATTTTAAATGGTAGTTAACACCTAAACATTGTAATGACGGGAATGAACAGAAATAAATACAAAATGATTATATATTTTTGTCAAATATTTTTACTTTTTACAAAAAATGTTAGAGGAATAAAAATGCGAATGAATCCAATTTTGAGCGTAAACATTCTAATATTCTTTAAAAGGTCGATTAACCACCTTTTGATGGTGAACCTCCTTTAAATCCACTTTTTGACAATTTTATGTGTTATATATGACAAAATAAAATTCTTATTTAGAATCGGGACATCAAAATTTACTTTGTGTAAATTTTTGGTATTTTTCCAATAAAGTTCATTTTTAATGAATAGTAAAAAATGTTGTATTTTAATTCAAAACCTCTTTTTAATCTATTTTATTTATATGATTATATTATCTTTTGAATTGGTTTTAAAGTGAAATTAGAATATATTTTTACCATTGAGTCCAATAGTGGTCATTGGAATTAATTTCACTTTGAAATTGGACTTAAACTAGTGTCAATCTTTTGATATATATTGTTTCATAAAAACATGCTATTTATTCTGACAGTGGGAATTAATTATTAAATTAATTAATTTAACTTATATGTTTTTAATTTTGTAAAATAGGCATCATTTTTTAATTTGGAATATCAAATATAGCTAAGGCGAATTTTTGGTATTTTTCTGAAAAACTTCAATTTTTGATGAATAGTGAAACCACTAAGTGGTAATTAAAAAAACTGATTTTTCATTTAAATGAAATTTTACCACCTCTGTGTTTTGAATTTCAAAAACCCGACATACATGGTTTTCATTATGATGTAAAATGTGGTTCAAAGGGATTAAGATAATTTTTTGGTGAATAGTAAATTTTAAGTTTTTAATCGCGATTAGAGGTAATTAGTGTAATTTAAGGTAAAAATAATGTATTAATAATATGAAATGACCTTGACACATGTCCTACCATTATTGGATGTGTCATGGCCGTCCAAGAAAATCCATTGGTCATCTTATGAACCCCATGGAGCCACTTTGGTAGGAAAATTACATTAAAAACTTTTTATTTAATGTTAAAATAAAAATGTCACAAACATGTGTTGTTTTACTAAAACATTTTTTAAATGGGGTTATAAATGTCATATTTTTGAATATAAATATTCATTAGAAATATACAAAGATTTCATACATAATTATTTATTTTTTATACTTTTTAGACATTAAATAAATTAAATTATTTATGACACCATGATGATGTAGTGATTACCTCATTATTTAACGATTTAAATAAAATGAAACGATAATGTAAAATATAAGACCTAAACTTGTAAAAAATCTATTGGATGTGTGTATTTAGAACTATTTCCAACTAATCCTCATAATATATAATTGTGGTCCCTTTAAAATCAGAAAAACATTTTATAATAATGTTACTTTTCAAGACATTCCATGAGTGCCCTTCCTCTCCTCTTATAAAAGGCCCCCACCTATACCACCGTAACCACACCTCTCAAGTCTTTGGCTCGGCCAAACCCTGACCATTTTGACTCTCCAAATCCATCTATTAATTCTAGAAGCCTCACTTTGGGCATAAGTCTTTCCAAGTAAGCCTTTGATCTCAAATCAAAAAGAGTTACCCGATTTAAATGTAGTGTCTTCTCTTGTGTTCTTATGTTTTATTTTGCTTCTCCAACCCCCTAAACTCTTTTTATTCATTTATCCTGAAACAAAACAAGTATATTAAATATACTAGGATGTTTTTATGAGAATTATTAGAGATAAACCTACACACATCTTCATCTAATGGTTAAATAACATACTATTTCTGTGGTTGGCGATTTTCTGTCTCACGAAACGATGATTGTTCAATATTCTTTTAACACCTTTAAAGGTGGCCATTATGATGTCCCTGTATTTTATATAGGATATATATTGTATTTATGTTTACTATATGCTTCTGTATTTTATATTTAAAACATACCTTTATTCGTTGCATGTTGTCCAAATGCGATAATTTCATATGAGGAAGTGTGGACTACCGCCCCCTCAAGTGATGTAACTCGTTCATGCAATACATGGAATGTATAAAGAATGAAATTAATGAACATATGTGACCTATATAACATATATATTATACTTGAATTGTAATATATATATATATATATATATCATTTTTTTATTCCATTAATATGACAAAAAAATGAAAGTAGCGTTCATGCGTACATACGGCCTACCGTCTCCATGAACGGTGATTTTTCATTTTTTATCTCCAAATGTTATGGAATAGTATAAAAAGAATATGTACTGGATATATATGATATTTTAATCATTAATACTATTATGTAAATTATTTACTTATAACTACATGGGCAATCATTTTCAAACAAGTTCATTTTTTTACTCATGTACCAAACGTCGGCAAAAACATCTGATATGAACTAACATTATTAAAACATTATTATAACATTATAATATGTGATATGAACTGAATAATAATCCTTAAATTAGGTACTTAAGAAATTATAAATTGAACAAAGTTTATTATTCAGGAATATAATGAAACGAACAAGACAAGTCGGACTTGAGGTAAGGGAACATACCCCTCTCTTTCTTTTTAAGTACACTCTTTTATGTCATTCATTTTAAGCTCATATTTCTTATGATTGGGATTTTATTATATTACTCTTACTGTAATTTTTATGTTCATATGATTAGAGACCCTATTTTCTCTCATCAATCCATTTTGGAAGTTTTGATTGGCACCGTTAGGCTACCGAATTTTCGTAAGAGATCCAACCTCTCTCTTTCTTTTTAAGTACTCTCCTTTATGTCACTTCTTTTAAGATCCTATTTGTTATGTTGGGGGATGTTATTTTATATTCCTCTTGTGGTACATTTTATGTTAATATGGTGAGATACCCTATTTTATCTCATCAATCCATTTTTGGAAGTTTTATGTGGCGCCGTTAGGCTGCCGAGTTTTCGTAAGGGATTTTCATCTCACTTTTATTCCCATGAGATTTATGCTACATTTTCCAAAATTTCCATTGAGTGGTATATGTACTGATCATTATTCTACTCTTTGTGTAATATAATTTCTTTTATTAGTATTTACATCAATGTTGTATTGTCCTTCTTTCATGGGGTGTATGTTTCGAAAGATCCCCAAGTCGGTAAGGGAACTTTTCACCCTCCACTTTTTAAAAGACTTCATTTGTTGGGTCTTTTAGTTTACATATTTTAATGTTGGGATATGTTCTTCTATATCTTTATTGATGTAAATTTTAGGTCCATGTGATGATATTCCATTTTTATCTTTCATCAACTCATTTTCTGAAGTTTGAAGTGACGTTGTAGGGCTGTCGAATTTTTGCAAGGGAACATCTTAACCCAATTTTGATTCTTTGGGATAAACTTGTACTCCTTGAATATGTAGTTATACGAATATGTGTGACTGAACTCTGATTGTTTTATACTTAATATCCAATTATATTTGGTGTATTCGTTTGTCACACATAATTATGTAATTGATTTATCCTTAATCCAAGGATACCGTCTTTGTAAGGGACATCGTCTCAATCTCCTTTCATTGAGGCATCTTTTGTTTTATACACAAATTTCCTTTATACGGTGCATAAAACCCTTTGACTTTTACATTTATTAAAAACGAATATTTTTATATGAAGCGTTTACTAAAGGAAAAAAGGGAATGTTTTTTTGTCGGATGTATGTGGCGACAAAGACTTCTCTGCCGCTGGGACCATTATTTGAGTTTCAGCTTCCTCTACAAGCCATAAATTTTTTTGAATGAAAAATATATACCATGTTTTACTTTTCTTTTATTTTGGTATTGAAAATGGTTTTCATAATGTTTTTATTATATCAATGTGTTGTATTGATATCTTGTGATTGAAATGTGGAAATGTTATGTTTCCTTTATGCATGTTTTATGTGATACGATTATGTTATGGTTCTTGGGAATTATTATGAAGACGAGTGGTTCCGTGATAAACTAAGGGTGGGTGAGCCCGATATAGCTATCCAATGCATTGGGTAACATGAAGGAGTTAAATGTTAAGGTTTCTTTGAAGAGATTTAGGGAATATACTGTGATGGGTATTCCAAACGTAACCAAGAGGGTTACTCCCTACGAAAGAATGTTATGAATGCCTCAAGTTACCTTTATGTCTTATGATTTCTATGATTTATTCATGATTTTATGAGGTAAGTTAAAGTGATTATGTTTTACGAGTAAAGTATGATTTCATATAGGGACTAATGTCTTCATTTCGTACTTTTATATCCCTTACTGAGCTTTTTATGCTCATCCCAAGTTTTTGAAATGTTTTTCTCAGGTCAAGGGAAAGGCACATGATGTGATGATAGGGTCAAGGAAGTGTCATGAAAGAATCCATGTTTTGTTTTAAATATGTTTCTGTCGATGGGAAAAAAATGAATACTGTCTTTTATGTAACCACTTTGTTTAAATGTGGAATGTAATGCATGATTTACGATCTAATTCTCTAAAACTCTAAACCTGAAAAGATCCTCTATGTGAATTATTCATTTAATTCAATAATAAGTAATGTTTAAGGTCGGGTCCTTATACATAATATGGATTCTAAAATTTTATGGATTATATAAATTTCAAAATTCAGTTAATACTATTCATAACAGCTTTTGAATGGTTAGTTTGGTAAGTCATGGTGCGCTTGAACTCTATGTTGCATGTAGTGTAAGTTATTGAATTACATTGAATAAATAATGTACTATGAAATCCTAGGGTGTTACAATCTTCTCTCCTTCAATAAATTGCATCATCACAATTTGAAATTGTTCTTCAAAAATAAAAGGTTGAAAATAGAAAATAAATTTATGGGAAAACCCCCATTAGAAATTAGGATAATAAAATTTAGACTTAATAAGAGGAAAAGGGAAATGAATGGGTCACCACAAAATTATGATCTCGATTAAGAGAACATTGGTGGAAATTAGAGACATATAATTGGAGGAAAAACATAAATATTTATAGTGTGTGATTGAGGTCATAAGTCACAAAAAATTGAAGAATTGAGGGCCCCAATGCCATCAATCTGTAACGTCCCGAGTCCAGAGTCGCTCCACAGGCGCCCTGTACCCGATTCGCCACATGACCTCAAGCGCTTTTCCACGAATGCCAGAGGCTGCCGACTAGAAGCGAGGGCCTTGGTGAGTCAGTGGGGAAAATATTCCCTCATTCGGTAAGGTATAAAAGGTAAGAAACATCAATAAACAACGGAAGCAGTAAGCAACATGCACAAAAGAAGAAACCAAACAACGGAAGCAAAGTAGATGTATAACTATGATAACAATGATGTAGTAGGTACAAGTATCTAAAGAAAACAACAAACACAACAACGTGCTGAAATACAACTGAAACCAAGTGCAAAAGAAAATCAAAATATTCTCCTTAGCATCGCAAGCCACGGCTTGGTCCCATGATCCCAGCTCCTCGTGAAATCAAGATCCTGAAGTAGAAGGGCGCTTTCCCTTGTCTATACCTGCATCAAAATAGTCTGCTTGGGCCCAAATACATGGCCCAAATAGGGTGTGAGATACAATCCCAGTAGGCAATCACCCAAAGATCTGTGCCTAACAGTCAACGAATATATGGCAGTAAAAGAACAAGAAGCAGTAAACAGAACAGTACAAGCAGCTAAAATCCACAGTTCTAACAAGTAAGCACACAAGTAAGCAGTCAGCAATAAGAGAAAAACAGGTAACCCTCTGGGTAGCTCTCATAGTCTAACCCCTATGGTTCAATCTATTAGTACTAGAAACCCTCTTGGAGGAACACACAGTCTCACCCCTCTGGTTCAGCTACGTAAGTAAGCAGGATCTCTGGGGAAGCACTCACTGTCAATTCCCCCTATAGTCTCGTATCGTGCTAAAGGCTCTCTGGGGAAGCACTCAAAATTAATTCCCCTTGTGGCCCGCGTCATAGTTAAAAGACTCTCTGGAGAAACCCTTCAATCAATTCTCCACTTGGTCTCACATCATGATTTAAAAGACACTCTGGAGAAGCCCTTCCGTCAATTCTCCCTTTGGTCTACTACTCTAGGTTCTCATAGTCCTGAGTAACTAAACATGCTCAACGCATGTATATCATCCAAGTAAACCTCAAGAACTACTTGGCTAACAACTAAGGTTCAACAGCAACACTAAAACAACAGTGCATAATCCTACAACACGGCATGGCAAAGCAACTGAGCACAAAACAATACTCTAATCACAAGAAATAACCTCTACTAAAGCAATCAACAAAAGCAGGAAAACAACATGGATAAAACAGGAAACCCCCAATTCCCCTTTTAAGGGAATAGGTGGGATTTGCACCAAATATTCACAGACTTTCTACGGAAAGGCACAAACCACCTACCTCGATCCTAGGAGATCGATATACGTGAACCTCAATGATATATTCCCCTTGGAATGATGTAGATCTGAGAAAACGCACAAAATGCTCAACCTACAATAACTTGGAAACGAAGAGGAATCAATAAACTAGGCTAAAGAAGAAGGAAGAACTCACCGCTGCGATTCCAACGCAACTGATCGTGCTCGAATCGGAGAACGGATGGTGAGGCGGTTGTCCGTTGAAGATCCAGCCGTACGGGTCACTTCAGATGGCCGAAAACTGGAGAAGAAGTTGAATATGAGGGTTAGACGTGACCCCAGTCCGTTTCATGAAAAAAAGAAAGTACACGGCGTGTACTTTTAGAGTACACGACGTGTAATTCTAATTTTTCCGTACTCCGAAATAACCGGCATCCACCTCAACCTTACAAACTGTGTGTGTGGCCCGGACATGGAAAACACACGGCTTCGAGCCAGGGAAAGAGTACACGACGTGTACTCAGAAAGTACACAGCGTGTACTTCTGAAATTTTTAGAAAATTCATTTTTTCTCAAGAACTCCAGAAAACAAAAAACGTACCTGAAAAGAAGATCCAGGTTCATACAAACTTCCCCCCTTAAAGAAATTCGTCCCTGGATTTCCCTAATGAGGCAGAGAAGAAGAAACACCGAACAACTCCGGCCATTATGATTGCACATCGGCCTCCCTCTCCTATGTCTCGTCCTGTAATTGTCCATGCTGCCATAGCACCCACACAAGAGGAACATACCGCCCACAGATAACCTTCGTACTATGATCGACAATCCGGATAGGATGCTTCTCGAATGACAGATTTGCTTCAAGATCGACTTCCTCGGGCTGAAAGACGTGAGAAGGGTCTGGAATGTAATGTCGAAGATGAGAGACGTGGAAGACATTTTTCATGGCCCGATACCTCTGGGGTAGCTGCAACCGATAGGAGACTGGCCCCACTCTCTCCAAGACCTCAAATGAACCGACATACCGCGATGAGAGCTTACCCTGTCTTCGAATCCTTTTGTGTCCCAGCCTCGGTGCGGCACGTAGGAAAACCTAATCACCGACCTCGAACTCCAGAGGTCGTCTCTACTGATCAACATAAGACTTCTGTCGAGACTGCGCTGTAGCCATCCTCTTCCGAATCAGCTCTATCTGCTCTGAGGTCTCCTGAACAAGACAAGGTCCCTGCAAAGCTGCCTCTCCTGCCTCCAGCTAGCATAAGGGTGATTGGTATGGCCTACCATACAAAGCCTCATATAGAGCCATCTGAATGGTCACCTGGAAACTATTATTGTAGGCGAACTCCACTAGAGGAATATGCTTCTCCCAAGAACCGCCAAAGTAAAGGATGCAAACTCGGAGCATATCCTCAAGCACCTGGATCGTGCGCTCGGACTATCCGTCAGTCTGGGGATGGTATGCTGTACTCAAAAGTACCTCTGTACCCAATGCCTTCTGAAGTCCCTACCATAACCAAGAGGTAAAGCATGCATCTCTGTCTGAAATAGTAGAGTGCGGAACTCCGTGCAGACGAATGATCTCTCTGATGTAAAGTCGTCCCAGATCATCGACACTGAAGGTCTCCTTCATCGGCAAGAAGTGAAAAACCTTAGTAAGCCTGTTGATGACAACCCAAACATCATCGTTCCCCTGAAGTGATCTCAGAAACCCGATCATGAAGTCCATCGCAACATCGTTCCACTTCCACTCCGGAATGGGTAACTGCTGTAAAAGGCCTGCTGGTCACTGATGCTCTGCCTTCACCTGCTGACAAATAGAACATCTCAAGGAAAAACCAGCAACATCCTTCTTCATACCTGGCCACCAGTATTGGCGATGAAGGTCCCGATACATCTTGGTGACGCCAGGATGAACTGCCCAAACATAGGAATGGAAATCCCGCATCAGCTCCCTGCATATGTCTGCTGGCACCCATACGCGTCCCTAGAAATGAAAGATCTCATCCTCGCCCACTTTCCATCTAGGAAGAGGGTCCCCTCCTGATACACCCTCCCACAGGACTAAGACTTCTGATTCAGATAGCTGCCTCATCCATACCCGATCAAGTAGCGTGGAGGTAACAGCTACAGAAGATAGAAAAGTCTGTCCCCGTCTTTCGTGCACTTCCAAATGCATCTCATAGAACAGAGCCATCAGCTTCCACTCACTACTGGCCTCCTGAACTGCCTGAATTTGAGTTATCCTGCTCAATGCATCAACCATGGTGTTTCCCTTTCCCGGCGTATAGACGAGCTCGAAATCAAAAGACTGAAGATACTCGACCCACCTGTGCTGCCTCAGATTCAGATCATGCTGAGTGAAGATATACTTATGACTCTTGTGGTTAGTGAAGACCACAAAGTGCTCTCCCAGAAGATAGTGTCTCCAAAAACAAAAGGCATGAACAATAGAATCTAACTACAAATAGTGCATAGGGTAGTTCCTCTCATGTGGCCTCAATTGCCGAGACCCATACGTAATGACTCCATCTCCCTGCATAAGCACAGATTCCAGCCCGATACTCAAATCATCATAGTAAATAGTGTAGCTCTTACCTGGATTTTTCAAGACTAGTATCGGTGCTGACGTCAACCTCCCTTTCAGCTCCTGAAAGGCTGACTCACAAGAATCTGACCATAAGAACTTCTCCCCCTTCTTGGTCAAACCTGTTAAAGGTGATGCTAGATGAGAAAAGTCCTCAATGAAGCGTCTGTAGTATCCAGCCAGCCCTAGGAAGCTTCGTACCTCAAAAATGTTATTTGGATGCTCCCAGGAAAATAAAACTCTCACTTTCTCTGGGTCAACTGATACTCCTGCCTCTGAGATGATGTGACCCAAGAAGTGAATCTGATCCATCCAGAAGTGGAACTTCGAGAGTTTAGCATAAAGCCGATGCTCTCTCAGTGTACTCAGAATGATCTCAAGATGTGTAACATGGTCATGTCGAGTGTGAGAGTACACCAAGATATCTTCCATGAAGACCACAACGAAGGAGTCCAAGTAAGAATGGAACACTCGATTTATTAGTGCCATGAAAACTACAGGCGCGTTCGTGAGACCGAACGACATGAACGTATACTCATATAGACCATACATGCTCTTGAAGGCTTTCAGAGGTATATCTGATGGTCTAACATGCAATTGATGATAACCGGACCTCAAGTCGATCTTCAAGAACACCCGGGCTCCTTGAAGCTGATCGAAAAGGTCATCGATCCGCAATAAGGGATATCGGTTCATAACCATCAACTCGTTCAGCTTCCAATAATCCACACAAATCCGGAGGGTACCGTCTGCCTTCTTTGCAAACAGAACATGCAAACCCCAAGGAGAAGTACTGGGTCAGATGAAACCCTTAGCTTTTAGCTCCTCCAACTGCTTCTTGAGCTCCTGTAACTCAAGTGTGGCCATCCTATATGGAGGAATGGACACCGGTGCTGCTCTTGGCACGAGCTCAATAAAGAAGTCTACCTCACGCTCCGGAGGCAAACCTGAAAAGTCTTCTGGGAAGACATCCCTGAAGAGATTCACCACTGGAGGAACATCCAACTGTGGAGTCCCCTGATCATCCAGATAAAGGCTAGCAATCTGGTCTGTCACCCCTCCTAGCCCAAGATGCTCGAGTCCCGCCCGACTCGCCCGAACGTCCCATTCACCTCTATGGAGGAAGGATTCACCTTCTGGTAAAATGAAACTGACTCTGCGGTGATAATAGTCAATGACTGCGTGGAAGGGAATCAACCAGTCCATGCCGAGAATGAAATCATAGCCTATCATCTTCAGGACATAGAGATCCCATATGAAGCGATACCCTGCAACCTCGAGAGGGCACTCTCTACACTGGCGTACAGTAGCTGTCCTCATCCCCAAGGGTGTGTCTAGTGTCAATGAGTCAGTAGAAGAAAATATGCAGAGTCTAAGGCTCTCCACAACAGAAACAGAGATAAAGCTATGCGTAGCACTAGTATCGAAAAGGGATGAAGATAAAACTGAGGCTACTAAAATCGTACCTCGAACAGTAGAAGAGCCGAGATCCTGCTCATAATAAGTCTACTCCATGGTGAAAGTCTGGCCTGTACCGTGGCACTATGCCCCTGGATGACCACTCTGAGCTGAACCTCCCTGCTGGTGCTGAGTGACTGGTGGCTGACTGCCACGACCTCGACCTCCACCTCGGCCCGAATGGCCTGAAGAACTCTAGTTCCCTGACTGGTAAGAGGCTGGTGGGGCTTCTCCTGAACGAGGAGTCATGGAAGAACCCCGATCACCTGCTGCTTGTGAGAAAACCTATCAGAAACGCTGAAGGTGACCCATCTTTCCGCAAGATCGGCACTCCACTTGGTCACTCTGGCACTGCGGCCTCGTGTGCCCTGCCTGACCACACTGATAGCATGTCACCTGGCTGCCTGATGATGCATCTCGCTTCCTCACAACACCGCGCGTAGGCTCCCTACAACGCTTCTTGCTGTCTTCTGAAGGAAAGCTAGTTCTGGGAGCAGAACCGCCCTGGCTCGCAGCTCTAGTGTCTCTTAGATTGCGCTCCGAAATCAGTTCCTGATTGATGATGGAAGTAATGGAAGTCAGCTGGAAGATGTTCACCTGCGAGCGGATCTCCCGCCTGAGCCCATCCTCAAACTTCCTCGCCAAGAACACTGCACTACCATCCCGAAGGGGTGTAAAATGCTGCAGCTCAGTGAAACGAGAGGAATACTCCATGACAGATAGAGTAACCTGCTCTAATCTCATGAAATCCCGGGCTCGATCGGCCTTCAGGGTCTCCGGGTAGAAGTAGTCGTAGAACACGCGCTGGAACTCCTCCCAAGTCATAGCCTGCTTCTAACCCACCTGTGAGATCACGTCCCACCACCTCTTGGCGGAGTCTTGGAGCATGTAGGTGGAGAGATTGACCCGCCTCTCTGGAGGCGTCTACAGATGCTCGAAGATAGTCAACATGGATTCCAGCCATGACTCTACAGCCTGAGGTCCTCCCTCCCACGAGAATGTGGGAGGATGCTGCTGCTGAAAGACCCACGTCAAGTCTGTCATAGACGAGACAGGAGGCGGTGCTCCCTGAAAGGCATGTATCATCCTCATGAAACCTTCCCTGAACTGCGCATTAGCGCCTGCAACTGGTACAACAACCGGTGCCAAGGCTGGCTCGGTTGGGGGATCTCCAGGAAGTCCCTGATTAGTAATATATAGCGTCTGATCACTGCCCGATGACAGACGAATGACCAGAGGATGTCTCAGAGGCATACCTCTGAAGATCAAAAGCACAGCTTAGATCAGGAAAACAAGGATAGATAACACAAGAGTGCAAAACGGGAACAGGGGAAAGAAAACACACAAGAGTGAAAAACCAGACTATACGGCATGTATAAAAACTACACGACATGTCTTCTTAAACTACAGACATTGGCATGTACCTCTACCCTACAATTCGTGTACACTACAAACTACACAGCATGCACTTGAAACTATTCCCCTGCCCGAGTCTCTTTACACGGCTAACCCACACGGTCCGACTCAACTCGAGACTACATGGCGTGTTCTAAATAGACACGACGTGTACTAGACCAGGATTCGGCGGTCCGTGTTGTTGAGTACACGACCATCTACACGGATGGACCATACAAGACGTGCTCTGAACAAACACGGTGTGTATAGGCGAAGGTGACACCATCCCATGTCGTTCGTGACACGGTCGGATACCAGAACCAGACAACACCGCATGTTCTGAACAGACATGACGTGTGGAAAAGAAATGTAACACCGGCCCGTGTTGTTCGTGACACTGCCGGGTACCTGGACAAGACTACACGACATGTTCCCAACAGACACGGTGTGTTCTACCCGAGCTTCCCCGGCCCGTGTTGTGAGTGACACGGCCGGTTACACGGCTCCGAACTCACATGACGTGTACCAATGGTACACGGCGTGTTCCCGAAGTTACTCCCACGACAACGTGTTCTGCTCACACAGTCAGTGACACGGCCAGAAAACTACGCGGCGTGTATCTAAAAGTACACACCGTGTATTCTAGGTTTTTCTGGGCAGTAACTCAGAAACTACGCAGAATTACAGAAACACTAAACAAGGGTAAAGGTGACAAATTCTGATCCGTGAGGGCCCATAACACCTCAAGAACCAAAAAATTCGGCATTCATTTTTAAGAAGGGAACAAAAAAAAAATAGTTTCCTAACATAACAGTTGAGAATCTATCAAGCATCTATCACAATAGCATGCATAATCTACATAGAGCCTATCACAACAGCATGCAATTGCTAATGCACCCTAGATAGCATGAAAAAAATGCATGACATGTGATTTCTACAAGTGCATATATGATGCATGAGATGGAATACCCTCATCTCATCGGGTTGCGACAGAAAAAGAACAGAAATATCAAAACGATAACCACACAAGTCATACGAATCACTCTAGGTGAAAATAGATCAACCATAAAACTCAAAACCAGCAAACTGCAATTAACGATGTAGTATGGCCTTTCCCTGTACATGGGTTAGCTACTCCGGAGCATAACTTAATTCCAAGTACCGAATCCGTCTTATCCCTGGATAAAGTCTCCAAACAGTAAAGAAAGAGAAAAGAACCCCCTATGATACCACTTTGTAACATCCTGAGTCCAGATCCCCTCCACTGGTGCCCCGTACCCGGTTCACCACATGACCTCAAGCGCGTTTCCCCGAACGAGAAAGGCTTCCGACTAGCAGTGAGGGCCTTGGTGAGTTGGTGGGGAAACTATGCCCTCATTCGGTAAGGTATACAAGGTGAGAAACAACAATAAACAATGGAAGCAGTAAGCAACATGCACAACAACAGAAACCAAATAGTGGAAGAAAAGTTGATGTATAACTATGATAACAATGATGCAGCAGGTAAAAGTATCTAAAGAAAACAGCAAACACAACAACGTGCTTAAATACAACTGAAACCAATTGCAAAAGAAAAACAAAATAAGCTCCTCAGAATCGTGAGACATGGCTCGGTCCCATGATCCCCGGCTCCTATTGAAATGAAGATCCTGAAGTAGAAGGGCGCTTGCCCTTGTCTATACCTGAAGCAACATAGTGTGCTTGGGCCCAAAGACATGGCCCAAACAGGGTGTGAGATACAATCCCAGTAGGAAATCACCCAAAGATCTGTGCCTAACAGTCAATGAATATATGGCAGTAAAAGAACAAGAAGCAGTAAATAGAATAGTACAAGAAGCTACAATCCATAGTTCTAACAAGTAAGCACACAAGTAAGCAGTCAGCAACAAGAGAAAAACAGGTAACCCTCTGGGTAGCTCTCACAGTCTAACCCCTATGGTTCAACCTATTAGTACTAGAAACCCTCTAGGAGGCACACATAGTCTCACCCCTCTGGTGCAGCTACGTAAGTAAGAAAAATATCTGGGGAAGCACTCACCGTCAATTCCCCCTATAGTATCGTATCGTGCTAAAGGCTCTCTAGGGAAGCACTCATCGTCAATTCCCCCTGTGGCCCGCGTCGTAGTTAAAAGACTCTCGGGAGAAGCCCTTCCATCAATTCTCCCCTTGGTCTCACATCATGATTTAAAAGACACTCTGGAGAATCCCTTTTTTCAATTCTCCCTTTGGTATACTACTCTAGGTTCTCACAGTCCTGAGTAACTAAACATGCTCAACACATGTATATCATCCAAGTAAACCTCAAGAACAACTTGGATAACAACTAAGGTTCAACAACAACACTAAAAAAACAGTCCAAAATCCTACAACTAGGCATGGAAAAGAAACTGAGAACAAAAAAATACTCTAATCGCATGAAATAACCTCTACTAAAACAATCAAGAAAAGCAGGCAAACAACATGGCTAAAACAGGAAACCCCCAATTCCCTGTTCAAGGGAATTGGTGGGATTTTCACCAAATATTCACAGACTTTCTACGGAAAGTCACAAACCACATACCTCGATCCTAGGAGATCGATATACATGAACCTAGATGATAGATTCCCCTTGGAACGATGTAGATCTGAGAAAACGCACAAAACGCTCAACATTCGATAACTTGGAAATGAAGAGGAATCAAGAAACGAGGATAAAGTAGAAGGAAGAACTCACCGCTGCGGTTCCAACGCAACTGACCATGCTCAAATCGGAGGATGGACGGTGAGGCGGTTGTCCGTCGAAGATCTGGCCGTACGAGTCGCTTCTGATGGCCTAAAACTAGAGAAGAAGTTGAATGTGAGGTTTAGATCTGACCCCCAGTCCGTTTCATGAAAAAAAAAGAAAGTACACGGCATGTACTTTTAGAGTACACAGTGTGTACTTCTAATTTTTCTGTACTCCAAAATAACCGGACTCCACCTCAGCCTTACACACCGTATGTGTGGCCCGAACACGGCCAGCACACGGCTTCGAGCTGGGGAAAGAGTACACAGCGTGTACTCAGAAAGTACACGGTGTGTACTTATGAAATTTCTAGAAAATTCATTTTTTCTCAAAAACTCCAGAAAACGAAAAACGTACCTGAAATGAAGATCCGGGTTCTTAAAAATCTATAATGATTTAAAATATAATCCATTCAACAAAACATAAGTTATTAGGATAAAACATTTATAGTTATAAGATCCCTTACCTATAGTTTAATAAATAATTTCTTCATAGAATAAGAGAAGAAAGAAAAAATATATACATGACAAGTAGAGTTCTATATTTTAACTAATTTCTACCAAAAACTAATCTTTTTCTCTAAAAGATAATTGAACTTAAAAAATATTCTATTTATCCTATTCGTATAGGGTTCCAAAAAAAATGAATTTATAATTTGTCTTATAGACCTTTTTTTAAAAAAAACTACATTATTCAATCCAGGACATCACATGGGCTAGTGGTAGGTGATACCCCCTTTTCACCCTTCGGTTGCAGGTTCAAGTCTCGCGGCCTTGCCGGAAATGACGGGTTACCGCCCGACCTCCGGGTTGCCTTTTTATGGAAATACAAAAATAATCACAAACTAGAATTATCCAAAATACTTCTGTGCAAACTCACCATCCAAAATTTATAAGGAAGATAAACACAATGAAGATCCTTTTACCACGTGATAACATGTGAACACCTACATCATGTATTCTTTTAAAACACTCCAACATCCTAAATTACCATAAAACCTTATTGATTAAATTCATGCTCCCTTATTCCATATAGAATACTAGATATACTCCGTCTATCCAAAAATGTTGTAAACTCCAATAATAATGGAATATACAAATCATTAATCAGTTTAAAGGGAGTCAAGAATATCCAATATAATTTATCTAAATCAATCATGTATTATTCCAAAATCAATACCTCGGTATCAGAACCATATTATGGTTTATCTTTCTCTAAACCATATATTTTCAAAAAAATTAACCTTCTATTGAGTCAGTTTTCTTGGTTCCACACAATCTCAAGTCCTTAATGAAATATTACTACAGTACAATCCTTTTATACTCCATAATTATTATAACCAGTGCATCGTTGATACAACACTCAAATGACATAATTCTTTAATAACATCATAAGAACACTAATCATTCCTCCTAATCTGTGGTAGTATCATAACTTGATTATTAACCCATAGCATCATTTGGGGCATGCTCTGATGATTTGGACATTGATTTGCATAGTGTCCCACCTCCTTGAAGATGAAGCATTGTACATTTGAAAACTTTTTCTTACCCATATAGTCACGTACATCGTGTCCTTTTTCTCTACACTTATAAAAAACTCCCATTACCTTCAAGAATGTTCCAGGGTGTTTCTTCCCACAGTTATCACATATGGGAAAATTCTTCTTTTCCCTCTTCCCTTTATCCATCTTTCTCTCTTCCATACTTTTCTTCTCTTTCTTCCCTTCAAAGCCATAGGACTCAGAAAATTCATTACTTATCTTATTAACACATGATACTATTTATTTATATGTTGAGAATACATGGGAGACTGTTTCCATTCTAAATGTTGGATTAATACCGGGAAAGATATGATCATTTTTACTCTTTGGATCATATGTATTGCTGGAGTTCACATTCCTTGTACTGGGCACCTTTTCTATACAATGGCATAAACTAGGTCAGTTTATGAATTACAATGAATAATTCCAAACTTGTAAACTACCTAACATAAATTGAATGGTTTATGGATATAATCCATAATCATAAAGATATTTTAATTGAGGAAGTATATACTCATAAAAACATAAATATGGTTTGTAAAGAAAATGAGAATTATCCTAAGCATATCCCCTGAGAGGGTCGTTACCAAGAATGAAGAACGACCCGTTGTCGTGCATCAGTTCCCGTTTGAGTCTAGATCAAAGCGGTTTTTTCGGGTTTTACCCATAGGTACATCTGTTCTAGAGCCGCCTTTACCTGCTCGTATCAAGATAGGGATGTATTTCTCAGAAAACTCAAAAAATCTCTACAATACCAATATTCTATGAAGTTCTTCATTACTAATCCTCAAAGCCAATCTTAGGTCTATGTGCTCTAATCAGAGTTTATCAAAATCTATCCCCCAAGGTTAGTACTAAACTTTCGCAGATACCAACTGTAATGCCCTGGCCCTAGTTACCTAGAGTCGGTGCATTATTACGTAACATTGGCATGATAACAAATGATCATGTCTCAAAATACTGATTAGTTTTGTAGCCTTGGAATCACTAGATACATTCATAAAGTTTACATTACATCATAGAGTGAAAAACTACAACAACATTTTGTCTCCATAGACCACACTCATATCCCCTCATACTAACCCTATAGGTCATTCATAAAATACTTCTTCACATCCTGGGAAAAATAAAACATAGAAAGGGGTGAGCTCAGATGCCCAGTAAGGATAACAATATAGAGAAAACTTCCATAAATAAGAATAAACATTTAAGGAAATGTATAACTAAAACAAAAGACTTTTAAACTTGAACATCAGCATAATATAAGAGAAATAAAATGAATTAATGCCATTTACTTATTCACATGGATATTCTACTAGTCAAATAATCACATGCAATATCAATAACCACTTTCATAATGATGAAATGCACAATGCCAGACTATCATAACCACACAGTCAAGGCCTTGTTCCAAGAATAAAAATAAGATTTTGTCAAGGCCTTATTCCAAGACACTATTTTGTCTCATGAGACCTACCGATGCATCGAGGAGCTATAGCGGGCTCCACCTGTCACTTACTATGTCCAATTAATTCCTCATATGAACATGTTTAAACATAACACAAACATTCGAATTTAAACTAGAATAGGAAATGTCAATAATTTCTCCATAAACTATGAATGGTATAAAAATTACACATCCATAGTAAAAAATATCATAAAAATTTCAATACAATATGGAAGTTTTGTATCATAATAAATCAACTTCAAATAATCTTAAAATCCATCAAAGGATATTGACATAGATTAAATCAAAACTATTTGAGTGAAATATCTCTTTTTTTTAAATCATTTAAAAGTAACATAATTATAAAAGAAAACATTTATTTTGAAAATATTCTTATAAGATTTTAAGGGAAGCTCCGAAGATTTTATAACGGCGTAAAATAGTCGCACACGCCTTATAAGTTAAAAAAAGTCATTCTTACCTTAATTCTGTCGAAATGGTTAATAAGGGCATTGTTTTTAAAATGACAGAAATATTACATTATAAACTTCTTATAAAAATTCAAAAAAGGGTATAAATGACATTGACCCATAGTCTATAAAATAGTAAGAATTATTTGAAATAAATTTTTAAGAAACATGGATGTGGATGATAAAGAGGTCCTAGTAGATAATTACCTATAAACAACCTCAGATAATGAAGAGATTGTGAAATAAACCCTAACCTTGTACTTTTTCTTGGTTGAGGGTAGGTTAACCTCATTTATAATGGTTAAATAATTGATATTAAATTATACAAGAATCTTATACATTAATATGATATCATATATGATCTTTTAATATTACTTTATTAATAATATCTTTGTATTATTATTTTTTCAGGTGTTAACTGATTCTTTTTTCCATTATATGCTTTGTTATGTAAGTCGTGTTTGTTATGGATAGGTTGTATCTTATTCATATCTAGAATTATATTAAGTATTTAAACATTATTTTTAACCATCAAATGAAAATTATTCTTGAATGGATACGATGGGGAATGAATCTCATCGCATTTGTGGAGACGGTAGTCCGTATGTACGCACGATCGACAATATCATTCAATGGATGGATAGAATACTGAATATGGTTGTACCATATTTTAAATAACATAATAGTATATAGAAGATACTGGAGTTATTATTTTATAATGGAAATAACAAATAAAAAGAAGTGGAAGAACAAAGAAACTTGAAAGACGGTGGTGAAATTATTACCTCTTCTTCGGGTTCTTCTTTTTGATTTGATCAAAAGGGATCCTTATGTTAGATTTATGACAAAAGGAAGGCCTCTAGAATGAAGTGATGGAAGTTTATAGGGTATTTGGGTAGGGGTTGGCAGAGCCAAAATGGATTTGATGGTGTGAATTAGAGAGAAGGGGGAGTTCCCTTTTTTAAGAGGGGTGAGGGGCACCTTAAAAAAACATAAAATATTATTTTATAATAAATTCATATTCGTTTTATAATGGCTCCAAATTGATTTATTTCTAGGATAAGGTGGGTATGGGTAAAAAAAACCCAACCAATAGCTTTTAGATAGGTTTGGGTCACTTTATTAACCTTATCTTTTAGTTTTTACTCTTAGTTAATTAGTTCGACATTTACCATGTCTCTTTGTATTTTTATATTATATGGTTAATAAACTTACTATATACTTCCAAGAGAACCCCTGGTAGTTCATTATTGATACACCTATCATTATATAAGTCTTTTGGAAGAAACATAGATTTTTAGGAATAGAATATCAATTAATAGTATAATATTTGTTTTAAAAACTCTTTTATGTCAATTTTGATACTATTTCAAATTTTATTTTAGTGAAAATCCTAACAGCATGATTACTTCGAAAATATTTAATTAAATAAATACTAACATGTTATATTATCCTATAAAATTAGTGTAATTTAGAAAAAGTCCCAAATTACATTTATTTGGGTATTTATAATAATAATTTTCTTAATCTTTCATTAATACGTTAATTACTGCATCATCATTGTGTCATAAATAAATTAAATTATATAATGTATAAAAATTATAAATAAAATACCATTATGTAGGAAATTTTTTTATATTTCTAATTAATATTTATAATCGAATTTATCTTATGTATAACCCTATATTAAAAATGTTTTAGTTATTAAACATTGATTTTAACTCTTTTAACTCTTCTCGGAATAAAATAATAATAAATTTCCTAATCTAATCCAAGTGGACCTAAATGATAATATTTTATTCCTAAGGTTGTTTGTGGTCTAGATACACTTGTAATATAGAATTAGGACACGTTTTAGGGTAATATTAATATCATTTTTACCCTTAAATGCCATATTTACTTTTAACCGTGGTAAATAAAAGTATAGGGTTACTATTCACCAAAAATTATTTTCATCTCATTGAACCAAATTTTACTTACTGATATCAACCATGTCTCTTGGATTTTGGAAATTCCACTCACATAAGCGGTAAAATTATGTTTTATGTGAATTTTCAAATTCTCCTTGGAGATGGGTAAAAGACGGTGAAAAGTTGAATAAAATTTTTATATATCTAAAATTATTATAAACTAATTACAATGAATTAAATTGAACATATATAGGTATTATGTATGTATTTTTACCTAAAAAATTAAAATAAAATAAATAATTATTTACATAAAAAGTGGGATTTAACCAATAACTCATTATTTTTCACTATTCATCAAAAATTGAATGTTTTTCGAAAAATACCAAAAATTCACCCTATGATAATTTTGATATTCCGAATCCAAAAATGATGTCTATTTTTCCAAATTAAAAACATAAAAGTTTCATTTATTAATTTAAAATTAATTCTTGTTATCAAAACCAAAAGGCGTATTTTTAAGAAATAATAACCATCAAAAGGTTGACACTTTTTTATGTCCAATTTCAAAGTAAAATTACTTTAAATAACTAGAATTGGATTAAATGGTAAAAATATAATCTATTTATAATTAAACACCATTAAAATATATAATTTATAACTATAAATTATTTTGATTAAAAAAGTTGTTTTCAGTTAAAATATAATATTTTCACTATTCACCCAAATATGAAAGTTATCAGAAAAACACCAAAAATTTATTGAAAATAAATTATTATGTCCTGATTATAAAGAATATGTTTATTTTGTCAAATTTAATATATAAATGTATCAAATATTAGATTTAAAAAGGGTTCACCATTAAAAGGCAATAAAAGTGCATTTTTTTTGAAAAATACTTCTTTTATCTGAAAAAATTAATTTGTTCTTACATTATGTATAAAAAACTCATAACATGGATTCTAAAATTATAAAGATTATATAAAGGTCAAAATTCAGTTAATAGTATTCATAACAACTTTTGAACACCTAGTTTGGTAAGTCGTGGTGCGATTGAACTCGGTGCTGCGTGTAGTGTAAGTTATTGAATTACTTTGAAGAAATAATGTACAATGAATTCTTAGGGTGTTACATTGATTCCATCCCATATAAGATACTTTTTCATATCTCTAGACATCATTGTACCTCTAGGGTGAATGGACAATAAATAATAATGGGATTCCTCTAATATTTTCCTTATCAAATCTAGTATGGATGGAACACATACATTTCTTGAGAACCTAATCAATCCTTATTAATGAAAGTTAAAATTAGGAACATTTCATACATTCTTATAAAACTCTACATCATCCTTATACACCTCTTTAATCATTACATGGATATATTTTGGAACACTTATTTGATAAATATAATATTTCCTACTTTCCATTATAAATTTCTGATCCATCCTTTGAAAATAATCAAATATTCTATGTTTTGTGATACTCATTAAAAAAACTATCATGGTCCTTTCATCCCAAGGAATCATACAATGTTCAATTTCATAGGGTATTAATGTATTTGGAAGTCATAATCATGAATCAAATAAAAATATATTATCTTTAGAATGTTCAACTCCATCTATGTGAATATATACATTTATATTTAATGTCTAGTATATATATCACACCTTTATCCATATAGATAATTCCTCTATATCTTTAATGAAAAAATACCCTAGCTAACTCTAAATCATGAGCTGGGTAATTTTTTTTCATGAACCATTAATTTTCATGAGGAATATTCTATAAACATGTAATTATAGAATATTATTTATCTCAATATCTAAATCAATGCAATGTAATTGATTATAGAACCTTCCCCATCATAAGGTAATGTGATCATTTGATCACTAAATAGCCTCTACTTTAGTTACTTTAAATTTTTCTCACATTCATTTATCCTGAGTATCTTAGCCCCCTTATGAGTAAAATTGGTGAGTGGATTAGATAGTCATGATAAATTCTACACTAACTATTAATAAAATCTATCCAATACAAGAATCCATCAGATATTAGTCAGGGTAGTTGGTTTGGTCCACCATCAATTGACTCCATCTTTTATAGAATTAATAATATACCTTCTATAGTAGTTATATGAACAAAAAATAAAATTGTTTTATTCCAAAATGCACACTTCATAATGTTTTCATAAATTTTATCATTTATTAGTGTATTTATAAAAATTTACAGGTGATCTTAATGCTATTTATATTTCATTAAATAAATCTAAATATTTTCTATAATGACAACCACGGGCTAATTAAGGTAAAATCTAAAGACACTATTCATTAAATCCTTTAAGATAGTATGTGAGTTAGTAAAACCAAATGAAATACCTATATATGTATAGTTTCAATAACCTATATGAAAAAGTTTCTTGGTATAACCTCCTTTATGGACATCAATTAATGATATCCAGGAAGAAGTCAATATTGAAAATGTATTGATCTCTATGTCGTTGATCAAAGAATCCATCAATATAGGATATAAGAAACATTATAATGTTGTAATAATTTTTAGTTTTCGAAAATAAATTGAATCTCTCATTGATCAAGATTACTTCATATTAAAATGATGTGTTGTATCACATAGTGATACACTTGGATGAATAAATCCCTTATCAATATTCTCATGGAGTTTCTACTTATATTATTTTAACTCAATCAATTATTTTCTAAAATAAGTCATTAAAATATTTGTGGTTCCCACTATGATTTCTATTGAGAACTCAACTTCAAGATTCAATGGAAGACTAGGAAACTATTTTAGAAAGGTATCATCAAACTACCACAAAATAAGCACATCATCAGTGTTGAGTTTCTCCCCAGACATCTAGGATAATGATCCCTTTTTAATAGGAAATGACACCCATAAAATTGAGGTGATTTCCATCAATTGTACACAATTATCATCACACTGATAGATGATCATATTTTGGATTGTAATATCAAATGTGACTCCCCTTCCATGAAAATATATGTGGGATTTGTGTAGAGAAATCCAGTCCATGTGTAGGATAACATGAAATTTAACCATACGAATAATGATATGATTTAAAGGAACCAAATTACCACATACATCAATTATATAAATATAATATTCTTGATATTAAATCATAATTATATTACATCTTTTCACTAATAATTAAATATCTAATCATTGTAGATTGTAATTAACAAACCCAGATACTTTTCATTATATTAAGAAATTCATATAACTAATCTCAAATAAGATACGTAAAAATTTAAATGTATATATCACAACCATAACTTCATAATTATATCTTAAATCCCATAATAAAACAAAAATGGTTTTTTTATCATTAAACATTTTTAATTAGAGTGATCAATCAATCAATCATAAAAAAATAATTCATAGGATTTCTAAAGAAAGACACCTTCATTTTAATATATTAAACTATAGGATTATCTTAGGTAATTCATTGTCATTATTTAAATCATTATAGATTGTTTGTAGGGATTTTGTGAATTTCTAAATCATATCCCCTAGGATTCTCAAACTAGTTGTGCAGAAAGACCCTTTGGCATGCACCAGGTGACAATCGAGTCCAATCCCAATGCACTATTTTTGGAGTTATTTTCCCTTGGTTATTTTATTCTAGGTCCACAACAACTTATCATATACAAATAGGGAAGTGATTTTATAGAAACCACTAGCTATATCCTTCCCCAAAAATCCAAAACAATTCACTATACTTGATTTATCCTTATCCTTATCCATTGACAGATCCCTAGGTATCTCACTAATGTTTTCTCATCCTTGTTTCCAATGTATAAATAATCATTACACAGATACAAATTATAATGACTCATACATTTCCTATATTTTTTCGACGTCTGAATTGATGAATATTTATTAAATAACATGAGAATTCATGAAATAGTCATTTAGCTCTTTTTCATTTAGAAACTGGGATTTAAAATCAACTGGTTCATAAGTGAACCAAATAATCTCCCTCATTGTTAATTATAACTAGTACCATTCTTAGATAAATCATACACAATTCCTTTCTTTATAACCTATGGAAAGGAAGAATTGGAAAGGGAGATCGTAGATTCAAAGTGAGGTTAAACAAGGATGATATCAATATAACATGAGTATAATGGTATGAGAAAATTATAATAACATTTATAAATCATAATATGCATAGAATACATCATATACTTATTTAATGGAATAAATCATGTAAATTCATAAAACATAAATCATAATGTAATACAATAACATTACCCACGAGATAATAACATTAGTATAAGAAATATATTTTTTGAATCTACATAAACCTAGAAAATAATTTCTGTTAAATTCAAGTCTCATAACCAAAACAATCATATTATAATTGATTCACACCCTAAACTATCACAATAGTCAATGTTCACTCCCAAGGATATCATTCTCGAAAAAATCCCATATGGAACTAAGTTAAATCACCATTATAATATTATTTATCTAATTATAGATAAATATTTACAGAATTAATTGATTGGAGATATATGCCACATCCATCATATAATCCTTTCATTTTTATTCCACAATATCATAAAATTTTAATCGCAACATAACCCATGAAAGTTATTGGGTTTTATAATGACTTCATCAAAGCATAACCATGTGAAAGAAAGGGGTTTCAAAAACCGTTTCAATATATTGATAAAATATTCAGATAAAGAATAATAATAATTTTTTTGAATCATATCCCCAGAAAATATTAAGTAACATCAAAGGAAAATTATTTTGTAAGATCACTTGGAATATTAATTGTGTAAAATGACCTTTCCACCATGAGAAAACATATTTAAAATATAGAAAATTCCCAAATATTAAATAAGAAATTTTATTTTAAATTAACTTGTAAAACCATTAATTGAAGCACCAAATCATTTAGCAGTCCTGATTGTGGAAAATATCATTCATATAGTACATCATAAAATAATGATTCCTTTATTATTTTTGTTAAAAATATAAAAATAACCATAATTAGAAAAGGACAAGAATATTAATTTCAAAACCCATTTTTTGATGTTATAACATGATAAAAAATTAATTTTATAAATATTTAGATAATATTAAAAACATTCTTTAAAACCATTTCAGAAAACATGGTCATGAAAGAAAATGGATTTTCAATCTAAGAGATAAATAAAGACTATTTTACCTAAATACATTCTGTTGGAATCTTCATTACAAAAAAAGAAAAAAATTAAATGAAAAAATTAATTTTCATAAAATAACCATATTATAACAAAATAAATAATTTTATTGAGAGACAGATCATTATATTTCATCATTAGAAAAATAATTATAAACAATCCCAATAAACTGTTTGATTGAATCATAAATCTTTCACCACATGTGTAGTGTTAGAATCATAAGACCCATAGAAGTAAAAGAACATATTTTTATGTGTATGTCACATATATTTCATGATAATAATCTTAAAATACATTTATGGGTAGTATATAGACCAAAAAAAGAAACATGTGGAGAATATTGAATGTCTCCCATTGAAATAAAACTAAGACCAGAACCCCTTACCTCAAGTTTTGACATTCTATACACACGCTTGAAAAACTAATATAATAAAATAGGTTTATTATAAATAATATCTATAAACATGCTCATATATATAATATTCGATGTTATTTAATTATTACTTTCTAACAAATTTATTGAAATTTCCTTATTAAAATCACATTATGGATAATAAATACAGTTTTTTCATGTTTTTATTAGTTTGGTATTTTCATTTCATCTAATTTGATCATGGTTTCATAGTATAAAATTATTTAACCATAATAGAAATATCATATTTATTCATTATACATTTATTTATAGTAATACATTAATTTTAGAGATATAAAACTAATTACCCTGTTCATGGAGATGGTAGGTTGTACGTATGAATAAATGTTGTTTTTTTCTAAATAGATGAAATGGAATACTAGTAAAAACTGATTCAATATTAAAAATAACATTTATATCATATATATAATATATCCTTATTACATTCCATTTCAAAATAATACAAAAAATGAATCACATCTCTTTGTGGAGGCGGTAGTCCGCTTGTGCACACGAGTGACATTATCAATTTCAAATAGATTGGAAGGTAATAATTTATATATGAAATTATCATTCCAATATTATAAATATAGTACATATATCATATATAAAATTTAAATAATTCATTATCCTAATCCCCTATTGGTGGTGATGTAAAACAAATTACATCTATTCACGAAGTTGTAGTCCACCATACGATAGATTAATGGTTTTGTTTCCGAATTGATGGGGGAAGTGATTGATATTGGTAATTCCACTATCATGATAAAATATTAGAAAATATAAATAACCTATTTTATTAAATCATAATAATTTTAGAATATTTTATTGAGGTTTTAGAAGAAATATAATAAAAACACTTGGTTAATAAATACAAATCATCATAGGACAACCTCCTTAGGTTATCACTAAAATCAATTTTATAAGAGTTTACTAATCCAAATAATTACACTAAGATGTGGGAATGGAATTTGGGAATGGATTTGGGTAGGTATGTTCTAAATAAAATTCTATTGGATGTTAAAAGTGGATTAGAGAGTTGGTTCCCTTTTATAAATGGGGGAGAGGACACACTTGTAAATTTTGAAAAGAAAAAGTTATTACCACATTTTACAGATAAAAAACGATCCAAAAAGGATAATTAAAAATAATTAGATAATATATGGTCAAATTATTGAAATAAAATTGTATATTTATAAATTTTCATGTCATTTTTACCCTTTTTATTTTTGTTTACCCCCGACAAACAAGTTTTAATCATAAAAGGAAAAATTAACTGTAACTGTTTTTTATATTAATTATCGCCAAAATTAATTTAAAATTATTAAATAATATAACGTATTCTAATTAAAAATATGGGATCCATTTTCAAAAAACTAATTCATCTAAGAGGCAGTTGTTAATTTAAAATTATTCTCGAAAATAAACTAAAAATGGTTTTTTAAAGAAAATATTTTCTTGATTATCAAAGTCATTTGTATCAAAACTAATTACTAAATTGATTATATAGATCTATATTTTACTAATAATGATAATATTAAAAAAATTACGTTTAATAACATCCTAAAACAAAAAATTAACTTTAATTTATTTAAATTAATAAATTAATTTTTCGTAAAAATCAACATTTTAATTATTCATTAAAAAACTACACTTATAAAAAAATTCCTGAAATTCACCCTAACATATTTTTTATATGTTGATTATAAAAATAAATTTAATGTTTTCAAATAATTTTTTGATGAGTGGAAAGAAATTATTTTATTTTTTGTTCACTAAAAGTAGTAAAAACCTTTTTTTATAAGGATGTTTATTTTCAAACTCTATAATGACTTTGAAAAAAATAGGTAATTATTTTTCCATATATTTTATTTATATAAAACCATTATAATTAATTTCAAAAGTTTCTTTATTTTTATTCACACAACCCGGTTTAATTGAAATATTATAAGGACCATGTTTAAAAAAATATTAATAGTATATCATGGTTTATTAAAACTGAGTGTTGCATGTAATATATGATATCAAATGAAATAATTTTTTTTTAAAAAAATCTATATTTCAGAAAATATTAGTGCGTTAAAATGATAATAAATTATCAACACTCAATTTTTTAACTAGTGAGAAGTATAAGATAATATAAATATATCATATTCTCTATTAACACAATGTGAAAGGTGTTTCTTATATATAGATATGAATGCTACTATGTTATTTGGGTATCCATGCTGAAAAAATTACTTAAATTTATAAATTATTTTACTAAATGATGAAAAGGGAAAAGGTAAATATTATAAAATAAAGTAAATGATTTTTTTGTTTTATTATAAAGTTAAAGGTATATCATATGAAAAAAGGAAAAAATATAATAAAAAAAACTATTTTTCTTAAAATTTGAATATATGAAATAAAAAAAATAATATTTTCATTCATTGGATGAAATTATATTATAAATATAGAATATTTAAGAAATGTGGATTTCAGAACATGTAAAAATAATGATTGTATAAATGAATTAGTATTCATTGACCTCAACATTCAACTTTTGACTCCAATATATTAATATTTACGATGTGACATGTGTGTGTGTGAAGCTTAGATGAAATCACTATTTATAGAGTTTGGATGTTTGAATATGATCCTTGAGATAACTGACCATTATTGTGTCTCATTCGGTCTTTCTTAGTACATGAACTTGACTCTATAATTTGAATTTAAAATAAATTCTTATTGACTGTACACCTATATTTTCATGAAAAAAACCATCAAAAAAATAAATAATCCATTTTTAATATCATTATAAACTAATTCTTTATTCAGTGACACATCCTTCAATCATACATGAATAAAAACATTCACAATTAAATGCTTATTTGACCTTCAATTTTTTATAATAAGAGTTCTATGAGTATAAGGTGAATAAAATAGGATATATATATATATATATATATTATTTATTTATGTTCACTACCACAAAACGGGCCATTGCCGGCGCCACCCTTTATCTATGCTTTGTTTAGTAGCATTGATAAAGGGGGGTCTTTATCAGTGCTTTTTTTAAAAGCGCTGATAAAGGGTCTACTTCCAAAAAAACTCATAAAAATATATATTAATATTTAAATATATATATATATATATATTTATATAAATATAATATATATTTTTTAAATAAAATTTTAAAATTATTTTAGATAAGTAAAAATATATAGTTACACTTAATATATAAGATATTTAGTGGAAATGGATTATAAAAAAAATTAAAAAAATATTTTTAATTAATAATTTTCTAATTATTATGGATTAATATTCATTAAATAACAATTTGAAGACTTGAAAAATAAAAAAATAAAAAATGATCAAAAATATGTAGGAAATGCAACTCGAAATTCAAAAGGCCATAACTTTTCATACGGGTGTCTGTTTGAGCTTTACCATATATCAAATTGAAGCCTACGACAATATCTACCCCATTTTCACTAGGGAGACCCCCGTCAAGGTTTCTTAGAGGCTAAAAAAGGCTTATAATTCCTCCAAAACTGAGTTTTTAGTCAGGATACCCCGATTTTTTTAACATTTTGTGGATTTTCAGCCTTTTTTAAGGGGTAATATTGAATTTTTTTTGGTGGGGACTACATTTATTCCAAGGTATTACATTCATATTGATATTATTTATTTTAAATATTATCGTTTATTATAATTCACTACTATTTATATTCAAATATATAACAATATATACATTTTTTTTACATTCACTCATAAAAAATTAACTATAAATTTATATAATAAAATATATTTACATCTAAAATATATTAGCTTTATCGAAATAATAACTAATATCCATTTTATTTAAAATAAAAATATATTAATATTTATATTCCTATATATTAATCTAACTATATATATATTAATATAACTATATATATATATATTAATATAACTATAAATATATATATTAATGTCAATATAAATATATATATATATTAATATAACTATATATATATATATTAATATAACTATATATATTAATATATGAATAATTATAACTATATATATATATAAATATAGATAACATGAAATGGAAAACAAATCAAAATAGAGGAGTGGTAAGGGCTTAGGCGCGCAGGGGGGGAGGTCTCGAGTTCAAAACCAGGTGGAGGAAGGGGCACAAGCACATGGGGGAATATGTGAGATAGCACTGATAATGGGTGGGGGATAGAGTTGATAAAGGGTGGAGTGGGGTGAGCGGGGGCGTTGGAGGTGCGGGAAGGCTCTGATAAAGGGGGGGGGGGGCTCAAGTGCTGTAAAAAGCCCCCCCCCGAGATTGCCAAGATTTTTTTTAAAAATTTCAATTTTTTTAACTTTTATCACCTCTAAAAATAAAGCACTGATAAAGGACTCTTTTATCAGTAGTTTTTTTAGCACTGATAAAAGACCCCTTTTATTAGTGTTTTTTAGCGCTGATAAAAGGGATCTTTATCAGCTCTTTTTGGAGCGCTGATAAAGGGGACCCCCTTTATCTATGCTGGCTTTTATAGTGCTTTTCTAGCGCTGTTAAAGGCAATTTTCAGCACTGATAAAAGGGGTATTTGTAGTAGTGTTTGATAAGTATTCAATTATAAATTATGGAAGGAATGATTTTTTTTTATTTTTTAAATCATTTAAATCCTAAAAAAATCATTAGTCATGTATAATGGTTCATTATGATTTAAGAATAATAAGGACTTTTAGTTTTCCAATACTAGGATAACGAAACAATATTCCTTTTTTAAAATAATGAGATATTATAATTTCAAGATGTTTTTTTCAATATATGATTATATAAACCCATAAATATTTAAGGTATGAAATTGTTAAAAAATTAATATTCAAATCACTCCCACTTAATTTAAAATTTCTATCTTTTCATACAACCTAATTAAATATTTTCATTTTTCCTTTATAATCCTTTTTAATTAAAAAAGTTACCATCTTTAAGGAAAGAATTTGGGACAGAAAAAATTATTTAATAATGTTAAATTAAAAAATTAATATAAATAGAAGTTTGTTTGATATCTTATTATATATTTATGAGAGAGAGGGAATTAAAAATTACCATTATATTTTACTTCTATTTTATAAATCAATTTTTCTATTCCATAAGTATGAAGATTCATTATTTTAATTTGTAATTTATCACTTTTTATTAATTTTTAAATATATGAAATTTTTCATTCATATGATTAATATTTCTGAAAAGAAGACCTTCAATGAAGTCATGGATATTTTTTTAAAGAGGAATAAATATTTAACATATACATTATAAAATTTTCAATTTAAATAAATAAATATATATCCCTATAAGTTTTATATTCTCATAATATGTGTTTACTTCATAATTTTCATTAATATTTATTTTAATTCAAAAAATTCCCCCACAAAAAGGTTTTTAATATCCCTTTCTTCAAATGTTATAGTAATTGTTGTTTATATTAAAAGCATGTTGAGTGTTTAATTAAAAATTTTTATATATATAATAATATGATATTTTAATGTCATTTGTTAAATTTAATGAATGTTATATTTAAGACATTTTTTGGTGAATTCTACATATTTGGTTAAACATTATTAAATGAACGATGTGAAGAACCTTATGAAAAAACCAAAGTGGAATACATAAAAAGATAATTTTAATAATAATTATCTATATTTTTCATTGATAATATGATCTTATTGTATCCTATAATATTGGTTGTATGTGATTTAAAAACAATTTGAAAGAAGTAAGTGTTATTTATATCCATAATAAACATTTTGTCTACATTTTCCAATTAGTAAATGAATATACTAATTTTTATTTCATTATATGTATTCATTTGAGAATTTAGTTTATGGACCGGAATTTGGAGTATATGAATATAAAGAGTTATGAACCATTTTTCAATGATTTTTTAGTTTACATTGATATATCATTTTGTTATTCTTCTTCTATAAGAAAGAGCTATAGTTTGATTAATAAGATCAATTTCCATATCATAGTCTCCTTAAAATTATTATTGTAAGTATTTTACCTTTGTTTGGTGAAGAAGTTAATTTACTATATTCATTACATTAAAATTACAATATTGGATACGATTTTTCAATATGATTATATTTAGGATATGACTACATAAATAACTCTTATACTTCCTTTTAAATTTATTTTATTTTTTATGTATTTTTAGATAACCATCTTAAATAATTTTTATACATCTAAAAATTTATACTCTCATGGTTTCAGTAAATAGAAAAAAAGTTATTGAAGGATTAAGAATCAAAACTAACTCATCTTCTTATTTCATTGATAAGATTAGACATACATACCTTATAGTTGTAGTGAAGAGTTCATTGGATGATTGGGTTTGACTAAAAGATAACCTCCATTGAACTTATCATTTTTCTTAATCTAGATTAATGTTTACATTAATATATTTTTTAATTAATATTTTATAAAGATTAATTTATCACCATTGATGGAATTTTCCATTATGAGAATGTGGTTTTAGAGAAAAATCCCCTCTTCTTAACATAATAGTAAATAATATAAATATTGAAAAAGAAACTCATAACATATAATCCTGATCTTTATAGTTGTATTATTAATAAAATTTATGATTTTTCATATAAATTTAAAAAAAGATTTGTATCTCATAAAAATTTAAAATATAAAAAAATTCCTTAAAAATTACTATATTCATCTTTCCTTTTCCCACCACCCAAAAAGATTGAATCCATTCTAAAAAATTGATGTTTCTTTGCAGGATGGTTAAAAAATTTATGTTGATTTATTTTTAAATCTTAATTAGTCTTGATATATTCTTATCTTTTAATAATGGATATTTCTACCTCAAAAATATAATTTATCTAATAATAATTTTCCTATAATCTCAATGTTATTTAAAAAAATAAAACTATTAAAAATTCATTATATACATTATCTTTTTAATATCAAATAGTAAATATTGTTTCCCATTTACTATATATTAATTGAGAATATTATTAATAATATAGACTAGTTCATTATGATAGGATGTAGTATTAGGGATAGATTCAACTACTTCTAGAAGGGATTAAAATTCATGGATAAAGATGAACATTTTTTAGACCATCTTATATCGAAAACCCATTAATAACTTATTTCCAAGGATTTCATACAAAATTTTTGTACAGATTCATCCATTAGTACCATAAAATAAATGATATATTTTTTAGATCAATTTATTTGAGAAATTAAAAATAAATGATTGGTACATTGAAGATTGTAAATATGTGTGTGAATTTAATAGTGAGTAGGAAATAATAACTGGTGAACTAATCAATCAGTGTGACCAAATTTATATTTGAAATCATGGTCATCATAATTTTTTATAAAATTGTACAAATGGATTTTATTTTTGAATAATAAATATAAAATTCAAATTCCTTGATGATGGAAATATTTTTTGCTCAAAATATTTGTTTTTCTATATTTTTAAATATTTGTGGATACAAGTTATGTGTAACATTAATGATCAATAATTTGAAATTTAGAATAAATTATTAATATAAATACATTCACTATTATATAAACATCATTTAAGTTGAGTGGATATTGATAAAATTTTAATTGTTAAATCCACTGAAATTTATTGGAACATTATGTAATTTTTAGAAAATGTATATAAATAAATGAATATAAAAGGTTTTAAAAAATTAAATACACCACATTTATAAGTTGAATAATTATTTTGGGAATAATGAAAATGTTTGGTGATTATTTATATTTTATCATTCCCAATATCTATTATATTAAATAATATCTCTATCAGTTTTAATGTTTAGTTTGTATAAATACAAACTGAATATGTATTCACTTTAACTCATGACTAAAATCTATATTTTGTTTGTCATCAGAAGAAAATTGTGTTTTATATTAGTGTAATTTACTTATGAGTGATGTGTACATTTTTCAAATGTTATATGAAACTAGTGTTATAAAAAATATGAGATAATTAAAAACTAATGTAAGATAGTATATTCTTCATGTATAAAAATAACACAAAAATTGTTACATAACATATATTCCAAATTAATAATTGATGTTGTCATAAACTATTAAATTAATTTGGAATAATATATGAGTGAATCTATATGAAATTGGAATGGTCTTACTATAATTTATCTATCTTGTTGACATTATTTGAAGATATAATTTGAATACTTTTATAGAGAAAAAATAGAACAATGGTGGCACAAGTATCCCAATTTGAAAAAACAATATACATAATAAAAAATTAATCTTACTAGTTTAAAATGAGATTCTTTTGAATTTTCATGAAAATCATAACACATATTTATTGAAAACATAATTCTTAGTAAATTTCTAATAAATTATAGTAAGATAATAATTATAATTATTTAAAGTTTCTTGCTTTCCATTTTATAGATTAATATAATTTTATTTTATGTGAGATATATGTCTGTGTTCACATATATAGTGTCAGGAATATTTTCAGTTAAATAAATAAACATTACTTTGTTCAAGAACATTTTTTGATGTGGTGGGTTAGTTTGTGTTGTAATGGGTACTCTTTCATTAGGATATTTTCGGTTTTAGAGTGAATATTCCAACACTTTTTGGATAACCACTATATTAGGTGATGCACAGTCATGGTAAATGATACATTAATACCTTTTTAAGGATTTAATTAAGGGGGTGTGTGGGTTTCCCCATGTTTTATAATGTTATAAGCACTTTGGGTTTTTATCTCATTTTTTCCTTATTTTGTTCCTTATGATTTTGTCACTATAAAGTTCCATCAATGTCTAAAAAAACACTCATATTCTAATTTTAGGAAATCATTTCATGATTTAGTACTGAGTAATCAACCATGATTCTATGATTTATTCTTGATCCCCATTTTTAATTATGTTTCGATTAAATAATTTTTTTTAATCTAAAGATGGAGGGTAGTTTTAATGATGAATGACAGTAGATACATGACATGGTGACTGAAACACTATTTAGAAAATACCCATAGTAATCTTGGGATTATGATGATCTAGAGTTTTCACACATTTATTTTAATATAATTCCTCCAAAAAATTATAAATTGATAAATTCCATTTGATATTTTTAGGTTTAGTGTCTTGGACTCAAAGTACATAACACCTAAAGTGAATAGATTTTATAAAAACCTATAATTTATTAAATATTTTATAAGGAAACCTTAATATTCTTATCCATAGTCACATGATTATATATGATTTCCAATAGAAATAAATAATAAGGAAAGGGTGAGAAAAAATATCATTTAGGGGATAAATGATGGAAATTAAAAGAGATTAATCATTATGGATAAATCATTAGACATACCATAAGAGCGAGATCATATGTATATGAGGCATAAAAAATAAATGAAGATGTAGTATTATAATGGGAAATTCATAATAATATCACCTCTGTTCATCACCATAGTGTCAAAAAACATTTTACCAAGGTAGCTCTCTAAGGTATCAAGATACATTGCTGAGGCATCATCCCAAGGAATCATAAACATATTATCTCTAGAGATTAATTCTTTATCCAATGCATTAGTGAACTATCAGGGTGTACCCTTCATATGCCTAAATTTATTCATACCACATAGTTTACATACTATAATAAATCAATTAACTATGAAATATGTAAAATAAGTAATGTTATTCATATTGAATCATTGAGTTCGTAATGTTGGTAATCTTAAAGATATTAATAGGGTTTCTGAATTTTATTTTAAAATCCATTTTATAAATTTATAAAAATTATGAAATTAAATTCATTAAAGTGATAAAAAATACAGTATTTATATCATGGTGGAAAAATATAATACAAAAAAAGTGCATAAGACATTGATAAAAGAGCTAAGAAATAGTCCATAAAGGGATTACTACCTCTCCCCCTCTAAATTTCACGAGATTTATCATTACTATGTGGCTTCAATGGTAGTATAGAATCCATTTAATAGAAATTTATATCCTCTCTTTTTAGTGATTTTTACATGAAAACAACTAGAATTTTGTTGGTTATGGGATGAAAATCCAAACAGTGTTAATAGATTTGTGCTCTATCCACTTAACACTTAATGGAAATGAGAACCCAATATTTCTCACATAATGTTATGAGAAGAAAGGCACATCAAACACAATGGTAGAGACCATCCAAGAAAATCAAAATGAAGAGAAATATTATATGTAATCCATTTACATTACAATATCAACCCCTACTAATAATACTATAAGAATGTCTTTGATTATTAGAGGAAAGAGTAAACATGAGTAAGTGAATGTTGAAAATTAAGTATACTGATTTTAATAATGAACTTCATGGTAAACTATACAATCAAAGAACCATGTAGGGTGTATTGATAGCCTCTTATGATTCATAGAGAGTCAGAAGATTCTTAATATTATAAAGGGCCATTAGGGGTTAAATTAAGGTGTATGAGTGCCTCCATAGATGATTAGTTTGTTAGTATGTTTGGATTCCACTGAATAGCTAGCGGGAGGAACTGAAAATCTAGTTTAATTATGAAAAAAATACTGTAATATGAAGTTCTTATTGGCTATCATATGTGATCCACTAGCTATCCTATGGCCCCTGAACAAAAATATTCTATTTTTCAGACACCAAACATCTTCTGGTCTGTCACACTAGGCAGTCATTGGTTCATACAGGTGGAAGAATTTAAGAAGATCCTCCACAACACTTTGGAGCCCCTGTTTGGTCCTAAATTGTTTTTAGAAATTTTTTAAAATATAGACTGTGATATTAATATAAATATAATGGTTATGAACAAATTTGGTTGTATATGATCATTATAATCACAAAAGAGAATGAGGTGAAACTCTTTATCCCATTTTCATGATAAAAAATACGTAATAAATTATCAATACAAAGATAGACGTGATTCATTTTCATTGAAAATAATACAGAGGAATATCAATACATCATAAGGAAATTCACCTAATAATTTATGATCATTTTCATTATTTTAGTGTAAAATGATTTATAATTACAAAAAAAAATTAAACTATATTATGAATTGGTAAATTGTATTTCCAATTTTTAAAATTTTATGACTTTCTTCTCTATTTTCCTCAGAATTTAAATAAATGTACCTTTATTTCCATTACCAAGATAATCTACCGAACAATGGTTAACAAAAATACATAAGTGGTTAAAAAACATTCAGACTGAAAACATTTTTTAATCCTCTAAAACAATAAATATACCTTTGGAAAAACATATTTTTTTTTCAAAAACAAGACTTTAATATTGTCATTCTTCACTCATCATTCGAGATTATCTACAATCTTGTGGAAAAGGGTTATATAAATAAGGCTAATTAATACATTATATGAGAATCTTAAAATATAAAATAAATATATTTTCAATTTTCATTAAGCCCATAATTAATGTTATTTTTAGATAGAAAAAGAAATCATTTTTTAGAAATATTAATCCATGATTTACATAAATTCTAAATTTTAAAATAAGATTCAAAATATAATGTATTTCAACAATTCAAAATAGGGTTTTAAAAACATAAATATACACATTGTATGTTATTCTTCATAAATATTGATCTTTAAATATTCTAAAGGTTAAATATTATTTTAAAACAAGTCTCTCAGTTATAATATTTCTAGTTTAAAATGGTTTTGGATCCCCCTTAAATGATGAAAATATATAAATTCAATAGGGTCCCCCACAAGCATGCAAATCAAGAGTAAAATAAAAAAACGAAAACAAACCTAAGAGAGAGAGAAAGAGATCATTCACTTGATGATTTAAATTAAAATATAATTTAAGATATAACATAAGGAACTTCATTAAAAAAATATAATTTTGAAAATAATGTAAAATAATTTTGTTTTTCAAATTTAGATGAAATAATTACAATTATGTGATTAATAAATCAAAATTAATAAAATAATACTCCTCAATATAAGATATTTATTGAAGATAAATTCTTACTAAATATTAGCAGAAGTGTATCTTAAATAATATCACATATTTGGAAATTGCCTCTATGAAAATGGTTTCTAAGGTCAATTTTAATTTTGTGAGAGTGTTGAACTGGATTTGTAAAAACTATGTTTAAACATTTTTTCCACACTTATTCTGTACATAATAATAATATAACCTATAATCTAAAAGAGTATTATTCATATAAATACATTATAGGAAACAAATAATCATGGAAATATATTCATCTTTTTCCATAAAAAGAGATATTTAATTTTATGAAATAATACTCCATGAGATAATATATTTTCCAACTAGGTGGAATTTCCAGCTTTTACATAAATTGTCTTGTAGAAACATACTAAAATATGTAATAAAAAAACTTATATGTTAAAAATAGGCATCACTTGGATAAAAAAACAAATATTTTTAGTTCCTTTAAAATATTTGAGAAAATCTTTTTCGTTATTTTAAATGATATTCATTTGGATTTTATTTAATATGGGAATGAATTAATATAATAAACATGATTTAAAAATGTGTGATAGTAAGATAAATAAGGACCCCAATCATTCTTCTATAAATCAGACTATACACTAGTTTAGAAGATTTGTCTAAATGAAGCATATAACAAGTTTTCAATGGATTAATAATATCTTTAACTTGTTACATTCCAATATGATTTATAATATCATTACTATATTATATTTTCTAATAAAAATTCCTTGGATTCTTTGAGATATTTTAACCCAAGGAAAAAAATTGAGTTCTATTAAATTCAATACAAATTCAATACTCCTTAAAATTTAAAATTATTTTCTAATAGATTCTATAATTTAACCTAAGATTATATCATCAAATTAAAATTTAAACATTAAGAGGTCCATTGAAAAAATTAGAAACAGAATTGAATTGTTCTTTGCCATTTCAAAAACATTTTTTAAAAGAAATTAAATCAAACATTCATACTAATATCAAGGATCTTGTTTCAATCCATAAATTACATATGTTAACTTGAAAACGTGATCCACAAATTTAGAATCTTAAAAACATAGAAGTTTTTCTAAATAACTTTTGTGTGATTAATACATTTAAAAATACACTTTTTACATCCATTTAAAAATAGTGAAATTAAAAAGATATTAAAATGAAAATAAAATTATAATATATTAAAGCCTAGAATCTAGGTCAAATTTCTCATCATAATCAGTGACATCATCATGATTATAATTTTTAAAAACAAATTGGGGCTTTTATAGTCGATATCACGTTTCTCATCAAATTTATTTATAAGGACTTATTTAGTTCCAATAAAATTCATACAAAATTTAAAAATGAGTCAAAAAACTGTTATAATAAAATTTATTTTATTCCTCATTCATGGAAATAACCCAATTTTCATAATTAATGGAATTATCAAAACTTTAAGAATCTTGGTGTGACCTAAGATCATGTTGTTCTACTTCATTTAAAATATACCTCCTTTTATAAGTATAATATTTTAAATCACCAATAACATTTTCATGAGAATAGTATATAGATTTAAATAATTCATTAGGTAATGATCAAATATATCTTTCAACATCAATTTCATTAGGATTTTAAAGTTAATTTGAGGTCAAATTATTTATATATAACTAAAATTAATTAATTTAAGAATTATTTCTAGAGAAATTGTCATCAAATTTGATATTAATTGACGTTTCAATGGTCTTGGTCAATTATTTTCATGCCCAATATGATATAATTGAATTAGAATAAGCAATAAAAACTTATACAGATTTAGAAAAAACATAATAAAGACATAATTTGTTCTAATTAAAAAATATTTACAACAAAATACATTAAAATAACATAAAATATGTAATTTAACATTTGAATGTTGATATTGTTTCTTTTTTAGAATGTTTCTTTTGAGTAAATTGTTAATGGTATACAGTATTGACAGCCCTACCCCTAAAATATTACGGGTTCATGAAATAATTTTTCCAAGTCCATGGAATTTCAAGAAATGTTTGATTCCATAATTCAAAACATTATTTTATAATGTGTTCAAGAAATTTTAATGGAATGGAGATAACCTTGTCAAAAAAAAATCATCAAAATATATTTTTTCATTAACACCCATAGGATCACTCCAATGGGCTGTGAGATTATACAATTATTCAATTTAATCCATGATGTTATTTTTAATCAAGACTCTACAATCACTGTTTTTATTTTGTAACACCCCAAAAATTTAGTATGCAATTATGGATAGATTTCTTAATAAGAAACATCAAGCATTATTGGAAATGTGATGTTCTATTAAAATATTATTATTCAATATAATAGTGAGCACCTAACCATTGGATTAAAGGTAATTAATGGGGTTAAGCAAATTATAAAAAAATATGAATACTGGTTTTTTATAATGTATTTATTAATAACAAATAGGTAATCAATTTTTAGAAAAATTATTTTATACTTCAAAAATATTTTTTTTAAAAATGGTTCTTATTTAATTTTTTGTGTGTAATTTTTTATTAATTTATAAAACATTTATAAATTTTAATTTATAAAATTAAGATAATTTTAGAAATTATCCTATCAAAATTCATGTTGGGTGAAATTTGGGTATTTTCTGAAATGATTGACTTTCTAGTGAATAGTGAAAATACCCATTTTTTAAACTCTCATTTATTCTCTTTAAGTAATGTAATTTAAAAGTACCAATTATATTTTTTATTTTAATTTTTGTAAAATATTATATATAAGATTTATAATAATCTAAATAATTCCATTTGAATCAGCAGTATTCCTGAATTTGATAAAAGTTAATTTTTACCCTTTAAAGATATTTTTCTAAAAACTATTATCTATTTCATTTTAAAAATTTATATTAAATATAATTTCTTTCCCTAATATAGATTTAATCCTGAAAATGGATACCATATTTGGAATTATTATGTTCATATGTCATAAATATATTCTTCTATGCTTTGCCTTTGGGAAAAGTTACTATAGTAAATTTGGGTCACCTCGGTAAGGATAAATTGGGTAATTAAGTTAAAAAAAATACAATTAAGACAGAAAAATACACTAAAAGTGAATTTATTATATTGAATTATTTGGGTTTTAACATACTCATACAAGGTTTTAATTTATGGAAATGTTTTTCCATTTTTTCCATGAAAAAGTCATATTATGTTTAATAAATATAATGTAAAAAATGTCACTCACATTATTTAAGTATCTTTAATATTTTTTGATAGGGTGAAAATAAATTTTTATTTTATAATAATTGGTTATTATAAATATAAATGATTTTCTATCTGGTTAATTTTTTTAGTGATGATATAATTATATTAAATTCTTTTGAATGTTGACATAGTGCTTGTGAATAAAATAAAGAAACACCTATAAATTAATTAAAAACAATAAAAATAATATTTATTAGATGATTTGAACTTTCTAATAAGTTTCTATGAAATATTTGACATATAAGATATGTTTGAGTGGTTTATATTTCAGTTTTTTTCCTTATATGATATTTTTGATGATAAATTACGTAAAAAGTTTTAAAAATGAAAATAATATTATTTTTTTGTATAATATAATTCATTTAATGATATAATAAATAAAAAAACTATTATATAGATAAATGTGTGGGTTATGGTTTAATACATCAACCGTGACCCCTTTACAGTTTCTTTGTCCTTTTATGGTAAAATGGTATACCCTTAAAGGATAGAAAACATAAAGGTTCCAGTAACTGTCAAGAGGGTTAACTAGGGTTAAAACTAAAATATAAGGGTAAAAACATAATAATTTTTTTTAAAAGCTATTGGATGAGATTATTTAGAATTATAATCATCAAAAATTTTAATTATGTAAATTTTTCTAAATGTTTACATGAAAAATAATTTATATTAATTTAATACATTATATAATCAATGAATTTTTCTTCTTGCATTTACAAAAGGACATTAGTTATCTCTTTTTATAAATCACTTTGAGATACCAATCTCAACTATACAATGCAAAATTCCATTATAAAATTACCAATCATTGATTTAGAGGGTGTTCATCATAAAAAACTATTACAATGGCCCTTAAGAAGGGATTTAAAAAATCCTTCTAAAGAATAGTTAATTATCTTTACCTGCTATTTCATGTTTATTTCTTCATCTACATCCTATAAATATATTTTTCACATCTTCAAATAACTAATATAGTAAAATAAATATACTAATATGTTATATTAATTATTGTACAACCATTATTCTATATCTTTTCTTTTCTCTTGAAAGTGAAAGCATTGCTCATGCGTACACACGACTTACCGTCTCCACATAACGGTATAATTCTTTTCATCACCACTTTACAAGGATGGTTATAAACATGGAAATAATGAATATATAATATATATATGAAATACATTTCTTGTAAAAATATAATATCAAATCAATCTTATTACCTTCCAATCCATTGGAAAATATAGTGTCTCTCATGCATAAGTGTGGACTACCACCTCCACAAAGTGATGTGATCTAGCCTTTATTTGAAATTCACATGGATGGAAATAAGGATCGATTTTAATGATTATATTTGATATATATGACATGAAAATTATCCTATAAATTAAATTTATTATACACCTTTATTTAATTTCATCCGTATAAAAGTGAAAATTGCGTTTATTTGAACGTATGATCTTCCATCTCCATGAACAGTGTAATTCATTTTTATCTCTCTACGTTTTATGGATGAATCATGTTATTTATAAAATAATATATATTATATTTATTCCATTAATAAAATTTTGTATATTCTGAAGCAATGAGTAGTATACATGGACCAAAACTACAAAATCAAAGCATACATGAAAAAAAACAACCCATAATAAAGATAATAATAAAAGATTATTAACAGATGAATGATAAAATGTTATAAATGGATTATTATGATATTATGGATATGCATAATATTTTGATATGTAAATATAAATAATATTAATTTCACATATAGGAGGTCAAAATCACATGTGAATCATGTCATACTTGAGGTAAGGGTTTTTTCATATCAATATTTTTTTATTCAGACATATTAGATGTTATGAACTAATTTATGTTTATGTGGTGTATATAATAATATAATTACCAATCATAACTGAAATCATTAAAAAATATTGTTATCATATGTTTAAATGTCAAATTATTTCATCTAATGGTATTTTACTAGAATACTACGATGTGATTCATTCATGATTATGTATGAAATTAAATTATATTATTTTATGTCGTATCTCAAATTATATTAGTTAGATTTACCTTTTTTACACATAATATCTTCATTAGATAATTCTTAGTTCAATTATATTATCTTTGTTAGGTTTTCCCCCAAATTCTACTTTACTGAGACATATTTATTACTATAAACCTATTTATTTTTATGTTGTGTATATATTATCCAATTAATGTATTTAAAATTAATACATATTTATACTTGATGATTAATTATTAAATTCAAGTTATATATTCAATGGTTTATAATACAATAGATACCAAAGAGGTAAGTTTTTATGTAAAATGTCATTATCTAGTGGGATTTTTTATATTTTTTTAAAGGAATATTATAATCCTTTAATAATAAAATCAATATATTTTCTTATCTTTTATATAATTAAGAATTTTCCATATTTTAATAAATATTATCCCCTATTTAAGACTATAATAAATAAAATATATATTTGAAATGAAATCTAATCTTATATATCTTTTGATTTTTATATTTTTCTTACGAGATAATATTTTTCAAAAAAATCACAAAATTCATTTTTATTATTAAAATAATTTATTTTTGTACATTTTACGTTATTTGTGATATTTTAAATGTTTTTAAAGGAGTATTTATAATGTTTTTGGAAAGATTCATTTTTAAAATTCATTTTAATGAGTCAACAGAAATGATTTATTTTTAATATATATGGTGTTACAATAAAATATCGTTCCCAAAAATATTTTAGAGTATTTAGAATCTTCTACATGGTTTCAAGTATTTCTCAAAGAAAAATATTTTTTAAAACTTCATTTAAATATTTCAAATCCATTTTACTAAATTTCTTAGAATACATGATTTTAATACACATTCTACTTTTGTGATGAACTTATGATCATCTCTTATATCATCTTAATTTTTTAGTCATTAACATTATATTGAAATATTCACATCAATATCACCATATTTTATCAGATATTAAATTTATCTTAAAGAAACATATTCATGTTACTAAGGATAGGATTATTTCCAAAATGATATACATTTTCATCATATGGTTTTATACTATGAATTATATTTAATTAATGGAGGAAATATAGATACTATGTATTCACAAATCTATATAGTTATTTATTGATATGGTATATTTTTCATGAATTTTATTGATCATTCAATATATGAGGAATTAATTGGATATGAAGTAATTTCTGGGGTCTATAATTATACAGACACTCAATGCATCTATAGTTATTTTGAGACAAACTTGTTATAAAAAAGTATTAAAAGGTTTTGTCATGTATACCTACACATCAATTAAACTATCTTGATGTAAAATCTATATGGTAATTATGTCATGATATTGAATATCATGAAATCCAATATTAAGAATTTACTTTATTTAGAATTTATTTGTTATTCTTATTCTGTTGATATTATCCATGAATTAATTTTTCTGCTAATGTTATTGATTAAATGTCATTTTTTCAGTAATTTACGCTATAATATTATCAATGAATTATTTTTTCTTGATGTATTCCATTGTTTGAAATTGTTACTAAGTATATAATCTCACCCTTTTTTGTTTCCATTTTCCCATGGTATGAAGAAGGGTATAATGAATAATTTCATTAATGAAATGATATTTCATTTGCTATGTATTTAATATTCCCAATGTAATATTAGAGTCATTTATATATCTAGTTTACTAAGACATAAAGTATTCAATACCTTGGACTGTCATTTCTTGTATCTAATCCCAATATAAAAAATTATCCACTAGATTTTCCTACTAAGGATAGGGTCTCTATTGTTGGTATCGATGAATGTTCAATAGAATCCTAGGGAACTGGATTTAGGAAAACATATATTATAGAGAATAACCCTATAAATGAGAAGTATGATATGTATAATTATCAAATAATACCATATATGTTTAGGTAATGTAAATATTATGAGGGTTTCATTAAATAAATCCCTATTAGGATACAACATATGGATATGGTTTTAGAATAGATTTAATTATGGATAATGACCATGAAAAGAGTTGGTATATTTAGTCCATCATTCTTGTGAATAGTGAGTAAGCCCTTTTTGCGCACCTAGTTTTACACTCTCAGGGGATATTCCTTGGTTAAATCATCTTTTTATTATGAACCATTATGAAGGATATGAATTGATGATGACTACAAGTTGTCAGTGTTGAACCTATGGTGCCAAATATTGAAAAGAATGTGGCATGATCTAGACATCATATAAATTATATCCATGATTATATTGTTTCCCACTATAATTATTGTTTCTTATAATGTTATTATTGGTTTAAATAAATGGTTATAACTTGGTGTAACTGTGTTGTTTTTAATGTGATGTAAAATGTGGTGATCAGGAGAAACAAAATGTGAAAATTATGGAGTGAAATTTTTTGTGATTATGCCTAATAAATTATATTGATATATGGTTAATAACTTGCACCTTAACCAAATAAAAGACTCAAAAAATAATACAATAATGTATTTCTCTAAGATCTCGAGTGGTGTAGACCTTGGAAGGAATAAAATTAATTTTCTTAAATAACAATTATTTGAGAAGAATCACTCTAGAAAATGTAAAATATGAATGAAAAGTTATTTATTTGTGTAAAAGAATGTCATAAAGAAAGTAATTGATGTAGAAAATTTCAAAATGTAAGAATATTAAATTCATCTTAAGGTACAATTTATGATTCAATGTATTGTGGGTTGGTACAATGGTCATTATTTAATTTATTTTTGTAATCCATGAATTAACTATTAGCCTAAGGTATGATTCTTGCAATACCAATTATTGAATTGGAATGAATGGAGTGAATTTGTATTGGTATTCAAGAATTATGTTGTCAAAGTAATATTTCAATGATATTATAGTAATAATAATCCTTAAAAATATATATAATTTTCATTAATAGTTTTTTTTATGTTTTTGGTAACTTATAATGAAGGGTACTCATAACCAGGAATATTTATTTAGTTGTAAGGATATATTTTTGGAGAAAAAAAGATTATGGGAAATATTAACCTTAATATGTGTCTAATGTTGTGTTAAAGATGTTTAGTTGGGATAAATATAATATTGAAATTGACAATGTAATATGGAGAGTATTGATGAAATCAGAATATATTAGTACAAGGGGAAAATGGTTTATTTTGTATGGGATGGATTTTAATGTCTATTATCACTTATGGAATATATTTGATAATCTATGATTTTATTAAAGGAATAAAGGGAGAGATAAATTATGGAAGACTATTTGTTTTCACTGAGTTTTTATGGTGATTATCATTATTATCATGTTTAAAGAGAATATATGATCAAGGTATTTACATTTTTTGTTTGATACATTTAGAGTTTCCTTATGTTGTATGGAGGAGTAATGTTGATTTAATTTTCATGTAAATTTAATGTCCTTATTTCAAATAAAATTAATCATTATATTTGTTTAGAAATATTTTGGGGGAGTCTTAAGTATGGATATTTATGAAATTAATTAATTTCATCATTAGAGACTATTTTTTAGGTTTTAGAGATTAATGAATAATATTTATCCATATTGAATAATTTATGCAAACTATTTTATTTTTTTTAAATATCTAGAGAAATAAGGAACAGAGTTTCTATATTTTATAAATATTATTATCTACAAAAATTTAGTTTTTATATAATTATGTACTTTTCTAGTGATGTAACAGTCTCATTCACATGTAATATTTTGATTAATGTGGATTAGATTTCATTTGTTTTTACCATGGGATTTATTTGGGTAAAATTTGGAAATTCTGGTATGAAATGGGAAACTGCATAGTTGGCTCATGGTTTTCCAAAACTCTATACACCATCCTAACAGACTATTTAACCCTAGATAGTGGGGATTTTCTTGATCAACATACATTTTGTCAAACTGTGTTCTCTAATATGAGAAATTATTCTCTTATTTGAGTCACATGGTTAGGTGCACAGTTAGATGAAACCATATGCACTGAGCAGTAAACAGTGTGTATGAAATTTTAATCCCCCAAAATTTATTAAAAAATTTAAAACACCCTTATTATACCAAAAATACCCTATCTTAACTAATAAAATATTTATCTTGATTCTAGAGCCTTTTAGAGGGATTTTAAGGCCTTCTAACCTCCATGTTTTGGAATTTGAACACAGATAGGCATATCTGCACCTCTTTGGGTATGTGGTTTCTTCCCAAATGAACTCCCAATATTATTCCATTCTATTAATGTGTTTTCCTTCCTTTTTTGGTTATATGTATATCTAGTTTTGTGGTTCAAGATGAGGGATTATTTTTCTACATATTTATTAAAGGTATCTTGAATTGTTCAACTATTGTTTTGGGACTAATATCTATATCTCATTCTACTTCTTCATTATATCTAATTTGGGAATTTTTACATTAGAAATCTTTTTCAACAAATTGAGGTTGCTGGTCTATAATAAAATATCATTGTCTCTATTTAAATAATGTATTAGTAATTGTGGAATTGCTATTTGATTTTTATAAATTGAGTTATTGATTAAATAAATTAATATGGTGAATTAATTAATTATGGAAAATTTGAAATTGGGATATTTGAATTTACAATCATGAATAAATAATTGGTGAATTAGTAATAATATATTATGAAAAATGGTTTGAGATAATTAATTGATTAATTAATTATTAGATGTTGGGATTTTGAATTGAGATAATTTATTGTTGAATTAGTTATTGGTTATTGATTAATTAATTATTGAGATAATTAAAGAGAGTAATGTGTTTAATTGATTAGGGAATTAAATTAGATAAAATATGTGATGAATAATTGTAGAATTAGTATAAAGGATGAAATTACTAATTCATTGGTGAAATAATTAATGGTATTGTTATCTATGACTAATTTATGAATTATTAATAGAATTGATGTGGATAATTAATTATTCAATTAATCATGTGTTGATGAATGGTATCATATTAATTAAATTATAATGTTATTAATTGTAACATGGTCATTTATCTATTAAATAAATAATGGTAACATGGTCAATCATTTGTGTGAAGTATCAATGGTGACATGGGAATTCAAATAGGAATTAAATAATGGGAACATAGTAATTTTTCTGTCTGTTGTATAAATGGTAACATGGGAATTCAAGTATGAATTAAAGTATATTAACAATATAATTTTGAGATATGATATCCCTCATACATACTTTGGGTTCCGACCTGAGTCGAAGCATGAATTGAGGTGCAGGTGTCTATGGGAATCTAGGGTATTTTGTGGTTAAATAAATAATAGTTGCTATAGCGATAATTGTTTAATTATGAATTAAGATTTATTCTTTATAAAAATTCATACACTGTAATTTGAGTGGATATTTTTTTATATTCTATTGGTGGTGGATTACTATATTTTACACACACCATACTCATGTTTCCAGATCTGTACTCAAAGACATACCATGGTTAAAGGAATTTATAAGGGAAAACACCCTATGTTAGATGGTTGATTTGGGATAGAGAATGGAAGAGGGAACTAGACGGGCTTTGATACCCATTTGGGGATTTTTCAGTGTCATTAATTTTGATTTTCCTTTTAACACTTGACATCATCCATAAAATGGAATATTTACTATTTATTTTAGATATTATATTTCCACTTATGTTCAATATGTGATACTGGTATTGTGCTGGTTATGAAAATGTCACTTGGTAACTATTTTTTTATTTTCAATGGGTGTTTTACTCTAGAAATAGGACATATTATCCACATTACGGATATTAGACACTCGCTACTAGTCGAATACATTTGGAATGTGGGGAGGTTGTCTTTAGGTTATATGAATAACTAGTTCGGGGCACCGATGTATGGGTCCTAGGTTAGGACGTTAAAAATTGGTATTAGATAAGTTTTATTTTATTTTTTACTGTATTAAAAATTGGGATTAGGATAATAGAGAATATTATGGGTCAGAAATTACTCATGAGATCGTTCATGGGAGTTAGAAACCCATATATGGGGGAAAACCCAAGAACCCAGGGTGGGATTTCTATTATTGATGTGTGTTGTGATAGTTTAATATTATTTTACCTTGGGTGATGGACTTGTTGTGTGATGTAATATTTATTTCATAAATTTATTGATATTTTAAATATGGCCTAGTATAGTATTAGGGATTAGTATGCGTCCATTATTCTAGGATCTTAGGATTATTTTGTTACGTGCATTATTTTAGGCTTTCACAGAAAAATTGGTTTGGGGACTGTTTTTTAACTGGTACTATTTTTTGTTTCTAGTGTAATTTAATTGAAAATGTGCGTAATAAGAAATTAAATTTAAAATGATGAAAGGCAATAGTAAATGGGTCTCTAATTTGAAACTTGATACAAGAATGATAATTCCATATTATAACCATGTCCTTGGTGTGGGATGGTTATGTATTCTGATTGTGCCTTTGTTTTGACCTTGTGGGGGGGGGGAGGTTAGGGAAAAATACATGTCATGTATTGGTGATTTTTCCTCATATATAAACATTTTAATGTTGTGAAATGAGTCCTAAGGTGCATGATTAGTATTGTGAAGATATGTCTCCCAAATGACACATTTTGATAGGATGACTAATGGTCAAGGGTAGAGATGATCCTCTAGTGATAGAACCAAATGAAATTATTGTGTCGGGTGAGGAAGTATGAGAGAAGTTATAAGAGAACTTTTCTTGCTTCACGTAATTCCTGGAAAGAGACATAGTTTGTGTTGTTAAGAGAATGTGTAAACTAATCAGGGACTTACAGTTTTAGTACCCACCATTATTTTATTGGAGAGGGTCAACCTAAGGGAGTTGTATTTTGGGTAGAGTACATCGAGATTAAACTTGACAATCTAGAGACCCCTTCTTATGATAGGGTCATGTTGGCTGATTTTATGATATGGGGATCAATTATGAATTGGTGGGTTAATCAAGTGCAAATTGGATAGGCTGATGGTATGTTACAGAAGGACTTCTTGGAGAGGTTCTTCATGATCTTCTATCTAGAGACACTGAGGTCGAAAAGAAGAGCTGAGTTCATGAGGTTCACTCAGGGGAGTACGTCCATGATGGAATATACATGACACTTTACATACATACAGATATTTTCTATAGTATTTTAAGGGGACAAGAATCCTACATCAGGATGTTTTGAGGATGAAAATAAATGTTATACTAAGTCCCATGTTATACTATTTCTATTAAAATGTTTGTTAAGGTGGTGGATCATGCTCTCATATCATAGGGGAAACTAAATGAGGATTCAAATGTCAGACATATAGTTTTAGTTGGATGATATGGTTGTTTGAATTTTGAGAGCAGAAACATTCATTACGATAGTGTATGTCAGGTAAGTGGGAAGCATGGTTTACTGACAGAGAGATCATTTTCTCTAGATCTTACTCGAGTGATCTATCAACACTGGGTTAGGTCATGAAATTTATTTAGATAGATCCCTTGACCACCAGTACATTGTGGGTTCTGCATACATATGGGATATATACATTTGTTCTATAGGACATTGTGATAAATAGTCAGTGAGGGCGCATCTAGGAAGAATTAGAGTGTATTAAGGGGATCTTCTACACCTGTTCTGGTTGGAAACTAAAGTTTTACTGAATTTAGAGGTATAATTGTTGGATGTGAAGTCTTGGGGAAAGAGTGTCCATATATGTAGGGTGGAGTATCTTAAGGGAGTCATATGGCATAATAGGAAATAGGGGTAGGATAGTTGAATGTGATGTATCCTACACATATGGATTGTGAGGACGGACCATCAATAATGAGTGTTACTATTCCTGTACATTAAATTCTATCCTATTATTTTTTCAATATTATTTTATCTAATTTCTTTATTTAAAATAAAACTTTTAATGGTTTGACCATGTATTTGGAGTTTGTGAGAAGGGAATAAAAAGAAATAGCTAACCTCTTTATGTTGAACTTCATATTACTAGGGTGTTCGGGTAAATGATTCTTTTAACTAAAATAACTGGGAGTTTCACATAATCATCATGTGTTTATCTAAATAGAGTTTAGTATCATACATTGATAAAAAGACATAGTAATACAGTTTTAATTTTTATTATAATAGTTTTATGAAATTAAAAAAATGTTCAGATATTTTAATATAACAAAATGATTGTATTAAAAAAATGGTTGTGGTATTCATAGAAATGGTTTAAATATAGATGATGGTTTAATTGTGGAAATATATTTTATGATGTTATTTAACGTGATATAACTTAATTACTATGAATTCAGTAAATAATGAGTGACACTAAATGGAATTTTGTTTCTAGTATAGTTAATGGGAAAATATTGGTGACTTAGAAACCAACTCGATGATGCTGTTGAAAATGTGGTTGCACTTGAGCCAAAAGTGAGACAACATCAAGATCAAATCGCCATACATGACCTCTAGACCATGTATAAGGGTAATATAAAGGTAAAATATTGAAATTAGGCCATTTTGGATAGTTCTAAAATTAGAATCGTCCCATATTTTGGGGGGATTTTGAGAAGTAAAAAAGAATTAGTATGGATGAATATGACAAATTAAATCATCAATTTCATATGACACCACTTATAGAATTAAATTATTATTATACATTCATATTACATCATTTCAGATGAATATTACACCCATTAAAAAAAATAAATGCCCAGGTACTATAATAGATTTTTGTCTTTGGAAACTTGGAACACATTCTTTTAGTTTGGTGAATGATCATCATCGACTCCTTTAAATATATTATCATTTAGAACTCATACTTATAACATTTATTCATAACTTGAGGAAAATAAGCATAATAATGGGGTGAGAAAATATTCTCAGTAACTGTAAATAAATGAAATTCATAATATTAACATGGACATAATGGTATGATAACATGACCATACCATTTAAAATGAATTCCGTCTATTAAAATATCATAATCATCAGACATAGAATAAAGATTGGAAATAATGAGACATGAATCATAAGAAAATCATAAAAATGAACAATGTGATCATATAAAGGAATAAGACATTGAATTTTTGGCATATACATAAACATGTGACATTATTCCCTATAATTCACGGTTCATTACTGAAAACATATCAGGGCACTTCATAGGGACTACAACTTCTAGGAAGGACCTACCACCATCCTCAATCGTAGTTTTTTCCATATAATTGATTGGATTTCCATATATTTCCATAGTGTATTGGGTTTCCCCATCATCCCATAGTGGATCTGGTTTCTATATCTTCCCATTATGGATCAGGTTTCCCTTGTATACCATAGTGGATAATGTTTACTCAACTTCTAATCTTAGATTGGGTTTCCCCATTATCTCACATTGGACCAGGTTTCCTCATCATCACATAGTGGATTAGGTTTCCCTATCTTCCCTTATAAGATCAATAAATACATATTTCCCATTTTGGATCAAGCCCGCCGACTTTTTTCCCATCATAATCTCATGAGATATAAGTTATTATCCAATGCATTGGAGGGAGGTGTAGGTCCCACCCATTGTATAATTACATCATACCAACATGTTAGGTAAGAAAATAAAATATGCAGTATGTTATGTCCCATAAAAAGAGAATTAATTCATAAAATTCATATCATAACCAAATAAACGAAATGAGTATCCTATAAAGTTCTTCATATCATTACCTATGGAAAAGAGATAGGTCTCATAATCATTTCTTCAAAGCATAACCCAGGAATATAAATTTCTTTCAAGTTCATATAAATTGTGGAAAGGAAAAATGTGTCATAAATATAATTCCATAAAAATTTAAACCACTCAAGAAGGAATATGAATTCTTCCTGGATCGTATACTCAATAAATCATAAACTACAATAATATTTGTAATTTAGATATAAAAGGATTTTAAAAGATCACATGAGTGATTTCTTAAGTTAAATATCCTTTCATTTAAAATATTTTTCTTAAAAAAATTTCCAAAATACTTTTCTTTTAAATAAAACATCAACATTTCATTTAAAATATATATTTAGGAAAATATATTTTTATATTTGAAAAATTAATTTTTAAAATGTAAAACATTTTGAAACCCATTTTCATTGAAAATAAACTTGAAACTTTATATAGAAATATAGAAACATTTTTGAAAACATTTTTTCCTTTAAATCATATAATGGAATCATGAGGACATTTAAAAATTATTTTTAAATGAAAAACATTTTTATTTTCAAATATCATTGAAAAAAATTAAAAGATGCTTTTAAAAATATTTTAGACACTTCTTGAATCGTAAAAAAAATTGAAAAAAATATATTTGAAAAATAATTTACAAAATATAATGTCATTAATATTAGGGAAATAAGTTTTTATAAAAAAATAATACAGTAATCATGCAAAGGAAACATCAAATAATTTATTTTTATGATGGAGGATAAATCCATATATGTTAAAAATTATTTTTTTATCGAAAACAATTAGAAAATTTCCTCTATCGGATAATGACAAGAATATTTATTTTTAAACCCATTTTTTAAAAATTTAAAACATTATTAAAAATTTCCTTTAAACATCATAGGATAATATTAAAACATTTTTGAAAACATTTTTATAAAAAAATATTTCAAAAGAACACAAATTTTTAGAAGAACAAGGAAAGAATGTTTTACTTTCATAAGTAAATTTTATAAATTATATTAAGTATCAATGAGTGGAAAATGGTACCATTACTTGGATATAACATGAATAACTAGAGGATTATAAAATAATGGTTTTTCTTAGAATATGGATAATATAATTTCTCTAACATTAGTATAAACATAAATAATACCAACAAATTATGAGATTATAGAAAACAATGTTACAACTTTTGTAATATTGAATCATATTACCCATGAAATTAAAAAACTACATGGATAAAAAATATCACTAAAATAATTATATTCATTGTATAACATGTAAAATGGAATTAAATAGACCCCATAGAATAATATTTTGGTATAATATGTCATATATCTAAATGAAGTAAAATCGTTACAAAACTACTTTATCACTTTGGTAACTTTTGAACTATAGACCCCATGCAAAAATATATTCAAATGGATATATAAATACCCATAATTTTAAGTACATGAATCATATAATACATTCATGTTATGTATATACACCATACTAAAAGAAAATAGTGTTGAATAAGGCATAAGTCACATAGAAATAAAAGTGATATGAGAAAACCCTTACTACTTGAGTAACATTAGAATCATGATCCCCATTAAAGAATAAAGAAATTAAAATATTTTAATTTCATTAAATAAATTAAATTAATAATATATCATTTCATTTGTATGTATATACACAACACAAAATAATAGAGTGGTGAATATGGCATGTATCTTATGAAAATAAAAAGTGAGATGAAATTCACATACGATAAGTCCTGAATTTCTTCATACATGTTCAAACCTCCTGTACAATAAATATAAGTTTATTATAAATCTTAAAAAACCATATTTTTATATCTAATTTCATATATGATTTTTTGATTTTATAAAATAGTTTTATTAAGAACCTCATGTTAATGTAAAATTCCAGGAAATATCTACTTCATTTTTCGTATATGTATTGGATTGTTATTGTTGATCATCGTACTTAAATCATGATATAAATGTTTCCATAATTTTAATAATGATATAATAATAATATATATTCAAAAAAAATTATTTATAATAATCTATAATGGATATAAATATGAAATGGAATACATTGCTCATGGAAACGGTAGGTCATACGTATTCATGAACGTTGTTTCTGTTTTATTATCATGTTGAAAGAAACAAAGAAAAGTATATATATATATATAATAAACTAAAATTAGAATTATTATTTAATATTTATTATATTGGTTCAGTAAATTCAAGATTATTACATTCCATGTATAGTTTGAATGAATCACATAACTTTGAGGAGGTGGTAGTCTACACATCTACAAACGAATTTATCATATTAAACCAAAATAGAAAGAAAAAAGTGTAGTTTTATATCATAACTAAAGATTAATAAATACATAATAAATATCATATATTTCATGTAAAATCATAGTGTCCATCATAATTCCCAATCATTGGAGGTGGTATTGGAAAAAAAATCACATCATTTCGGGAGGCAATAGTTTGTCGTACAAAAGAACGACATGGTAGTTACCTATTAGATAGATGTTTGTGTAAGTGTATGTAGAGAAATTACAATAAAAATATATCATTATATTTTGGATAATTAGTTCATTATATAATAATTTAATAATTATACTTGTGTGGTGGGAAATAAAACTAAAACAAAGCAGCATGGGGAAGGTTATTACAAGTTCTTCGGGGAAATCCTCTAAGTTTGACCCAAAAGACTTCCTTAGATGGATTTATTACCAATGTGAGGATTATAGGATGAAGGGAGGGATTATGGGAGATTATTTTAGTAGTTTCGGGTAAATAAAAAGAGATTTATATGTGTGAATAAGTGGGAGTGATGAGTTTATTTTTATAGTGGAGGAGGAGTTTCATTCTTGTCATTTTGTTTAAAGGGATTTCCAATCATGGTTCTACCATGTAACATTGCTCCAATAATGGCAAATATTAGTCAAAATGGATTATAGCGTGTAAATATATACCAAAAAGTGATTTTGGACAAGTTTCTAGGTCATTTTGACCCTTATGCTTAAGGTTTAGTCCTTTGTTAAGCTAATTATTCATTTAATAGGTGAAATTATGTTTAATCCCTTTGGAAAATATGTTTGGTCAAAAACTAATTTTAACTTTTAGAAATTATAAATTATTCTGACTACAAATATTAAATATATTTTTCTAAATTATAATAACAATAGTGGAATAAATTAATTTAAATATAATTCCCTACAGGGGAAAGAAAGCAGGTTTTTAAGTAAAAAATGTTCAAAAAAGCTTAAAAAATTTTTATATCCAATTTCAGTGTGGAATTTATTCCAATTGTTTAAATTGGACTAATTTATGTATGATTTATCAAATTATACCATAAAAAACTAAAATATAATTTAACTGTTTAAATAAAGTATAATAAAAAGAAGTTTTAAATTAAAATTTGGTGTTTTCACTATTAATTAAAAATAAAATTTCTTAGTAAAATATAAAAAAGTCACTAAAATTAAATTTGGATATATGGATTAAAAATCATAGGATAATTTTGTCAAATAAAAAAATATAAATGTGTAAAAAATTATAGTTAAAATGGGTTCTCCTTTAAAAGATGGTAAAATTACCTTTTAGAAAAACACAATTGTTACTCATAAAAAGGGATTGATTCTTATCATATACCAATCAACTATATTGGATGAGTATAAAAAATTATTGAATATATAAAATATAATTTTTTAAAAAGTATTAATCAAATGTTGTTAGTATAATTTTTTAATATAAAGTTCTTGTTTGTATATAGAAAAATAATTCTCTTAGAATAATGAATTGTTTATTTTTAAATAGTTATTACATTCACTTATACTAATTGATAAACAAAATGTTGATATTATATACATGTATAAATAATATTTTGATAATTTAATTTTTAATATTCTTATCTTCCATTCCAAATACTAGGTGATATCATTAATAATAATATTAATAGTACCTTATAGTTTATTTAAACTTGACCTTGCATGTAACACATGCTATAAAGCGACTCAGTATTGTAACGACCCAGAACTCTATCAATGAAATTTTCCATATTATATTTTTATAATATATTATATATCACATAAAATAACTTATATAAAATAATAAAAACTTTATAAATGACTAATCAATGATGATGATGTATTTTAAGAAGTTAAAGAGCATATACTAATGAAATAGTAACTTGAACATAGGAATAATAATATGAACCTTATGAATAGTAAATCAGCCAAATAAATAGTACCCTAACCCATGTTTGTATAAATAAAACTTATGAATCCTACAAACGAATTTATGACATAATTATACCATAGTATAAGTTAATGAAAATTTTATAAATTAATAATTAAGTGTTAGTATTTTCCTAACTCGTAAATATTTAAGTAGAATTTTATAATTAATAAAATTATTTTAAAAATTATTTTTATAAATTTTATTCACAGATAATTTTTTTAATATTATTAATTATAATTTTATGAGACTTTAGTAAATTTATGAATGTGTTATAAAACCACTTATAAATTGAAAATCGTTATTTTTCGGAAAATTTCTAGTGTTAATTAAAAAATAAAATTCCCATATATTGAAAATAGTTTTTCTAAAATTGATTAATGTTTTTAATTATAAATGTCAATAAATGGATTAGTTGAGTATTATGGATTTTTCTAAATTACTTGAATTTTTGGTGAATAGTAAAATACTGTATTTTACAGAATAAATACATTATAAGTGAAGCACACTATCCATTGATTCATCGTTGATGTAAGAACCATAACCTAGAAATTAAATTTATTATTTAAATAGTATTGATTAAAATTCATGGATTATTCATAGTCTATATTAAAAATAATAAACAAATGAATAAAATATTCAAAAATCATCCCTCTCATCCACTATAAATACCAGTTATCACTACCTCTTCTTCTCTCACCAATTATTCACCCAAAAAACTTCCCAAGATACTCCCCCATGTATAGGAGTACTTGGTATAAATAAAATACCAAAACCAATACCAATAATGGGTTTCTGTAGGAGGAATATTCAAGAGGCAAAATCCTAATCCTTTTCCTTTTGATTCCTTTTCAATTTCTTTTCTTTTATTATTCTCTTCATGCCACATTTTTCAAAATGAACATGATAACTCTAGTATCACTTATTTATTTGAATAATCTTATATTAAAGTAATATCCTTACTCAAACTCCTTTATCTTTATATTAATCTGTCTCTCTCTTTTATTTTAAAAATGAAACTATCATCTAAGAGGTGGTAATTTACAACCTTTATGGATGACATATTTTCATTATTCAATTTATCCTTAAATGATGGTAACGATTCTGGTTTTTATGCTTAAACCAAACTATAATATTTATATTAAACCATTTTTAATTTTCTAGATGTAACATATTTACATAATAATTTATGATAAAACAAAATGAGATCATTATGATCGATAAACACCATAATAATAAAAAAAATTAATACTAAATGTATTGTATAACGATTAATCCTCATACCATATAAAAAATGATATATATAAAAATTTACACTTATTTATTTTCATAAATATCATATAAATTCAATTTTGGATAATTATACCCTCTCCACATGAACTTCCATAGTCTTGTACAAGTATACTGATTGTGAAAACCAAGGAAAAAAATGCCCCCAAACAATAAAATTCCATCTTATAACTCATCCAAAAAGCCATAAATGAACTTAATAAAATTATTATAAATATAATACATGTATATAAGTTAATTAATTAATTAATTAATTGATTTAATTTGATTATCCAAGACGTTAAGGTCAAGGTCAGAGCATATTCAAACACAAGGTAAGTGTTTTCAACCTGAACCTCCATTTTCATTCTGATTATGAATTCTTCCTCTATACACTTAGGTAATTCAACATTATATTTATATAATTATTTTAAATTCTATGTATAATTTCCAAAATCATGTTTATCGATTATTTCATCCTTTATTTAGAAGAAATTCATGTCTTACAAGGATCCCTTGTTAATTCTTCCTGATACGCAAGCCCGACAGAAGGGAACATCTTGATTTCATACACATTTTCATGTTCCATCCATAATCTATTCTAAGAAACAAATTTTTTTCATAAATAACTAATTATCCTGAAAATACTATATTTTTAATTACTAGTTTAATAAAAAAATATGAAAAATAAAAAATTATTTTTCCAAAAGAACTCTTCTTTGTTTTGTACAATAGTTTTTTCTTTTAAGAATTCCTTGATGAATTTATTAGAGTATTTTCTTCTCTTTCAACACTAATGAAAATTTTTATTCTCAATTGAGATTAATATATTATTATTTTTATATCCTATATGTTAATAAATGGGTTATGAATGGTTTTATTGTGGATGTGTTATCTTGATACCATTCACTATGCTACCCAGATGTTAGAGTGATTATGATTACAGATTGGGGAATATTATTTATATTTCATATGTTCAGGTTTGATTTATGTTTATTTCTATTTTTATGATGAATTATTTGGTCTAAAAAATTTATTTTTGGGGACCACTATATCCACTCATTGCATTGGTAGGTCAAATGAGACAAAATAAAATTGGGTTTTGGTCGAGACCTTACCTGAGAATTTTCAGACATCTTGTTTGAGGCCTTGATGATATGTTTCATATGTTTGGAATTATGAATTCCTTAATTTTGATATTAGTAATTTATGAACCATGTTATATTTGAAAAGTATAATATCCATTATTAATGTTCATTCTCTTATGATTAGTTATATAGATTCATTTATTCATCTTTCTTTCCCACCATATTATACTCTTGTTTACTTTTTAAGGAATGTATATAAGTTATTAACCATTCCTAATGTTTAAGTTTATGATAACATCTGTTGTATTACATACCATTACTAATAATCTAACCTAACTCATTTCTTATGTTTTATTTTTCCTCAAAATATGAAGATGAATATTATGAATGTCTTGTAAGGATAATATAAGAGTGATGGATGTTTTCAATGGAATTTATATATTGTATATCCTATCATGTTCTAATGTAAATATTATGTTTGAATATGGTTTGATAAAACATGTTAACTATTAAGACCTTCGGTATAGGTCTTCCTTGTAATACTACCAATTTAATATGGTAAGTAATCGACATCGGGCTACTCGGGTGGGGATCTTTATAGTTGGTATCAGAGAAATTTTTATTGAAACATTGGAAACATGATTTAGAAAACATTTATTAGGGAACATAACTCTATGATAGAATTTCAAAATAAGAATATAATATCCTATAATTTTGTTAAGGTAGTTATTATGTTTAACTTATTATAAAAACATCCTTGTATGGATACTTCATGTGGATGTGGTTCTCAAACAAATTTACCTAGGGGAAACAACTCCTACAAGGTGTCCCGATCCTGAATTGTGGTAACATGGTACATGAAAATTAGACTTATTGGACACATAGTTTGAAACTCATAGGGGATATTATTATGATAAGTCACATTTTCTTGACAAAAATATTATGAAGGATTTAAAAGTAATATGTCCCCAATGAAACCATGTTTAGGATTACGTGATTAGATATGCATAAAAAATGAATTTATGTTATGTGTTTTCATAGTTTGAGATTATATAGTAAAATTTATAACCTAATATAGTGTATTCTATTATTTATAAATGGTGTCTTGTGGATGGAATGGAAATCAAGTCAAATAATGTATCCCATATAGGTATTACCATCTTATGTAAGATAATTATTTTTGTATTAGAGCTTTCACTGGTGCTGAGAAACTTATAATTATAATTGGGCATCTGACTCAAGTTATGAAATATAACCAAACCCATATGGTGTATCCTAACCAAAAAAATAAAGGAAAAATGGTATAATTCCTTATGTGACAAAAAATTCTGTCACTTAATTGGTCAATAAAACCATACAAGGATGAGTAGTGGATACGTTCCTTAGAGAAAATATTTCTATCTTAGGGAAATAACGAAAGGGGGATGATTGTCATTATAGTTTACCATCCATCAAGAGTTTCAGGTCAATGGTGGTCAATAATCCAAATAATAAAGAAGAGAATTAATTTAAAAATATGTAATAGAGGGATTTTAATGAAATTTTCTTATAAAAATATATTCCTCGCAAGTAATGGGTATCTATGGAAAATTTGTTCTTAAATCTGGGGAACAAGGTGGATGAAAATTTTCCTAAATATGAATCCGTATTTACAAGGCTAATAATGCATTTTGGGGACTAAATAAATAAATAAAGGATCAATATTGATTGGTTCTATAATGCTTTAAAACCATTCTTCCAAAGAGAATTAGTTTTCTAAACATTTTCATCAAACAAATATATAGTCTCATGTGTTATCAAGAAAGAGAAATTATTCTCTATGATTTATGAATTTATGGGAAATCAAGAAAAGAAGATGGTGGTGGAAGAAATAATTGATGAAGGGAAGAATATAAAATGGTGTTCTCTAGCATGTGATACATGTGGAAGGAAACACCCCAGAGATAGCCTAGAAGAAAATGAACATCTTACAAGTTTAGTGAAAATGGACACCAATACCATGATTTCAGGGGAAAGAATAAGCTAACAATGTTCAATGATAAATTTATAAGGAGATGGGATATTATGAAAATAATTTTTCTTTGTTTCAAGGATTAATTCACCAGAAAATTCCAAGGGATAAAGGAAATAATTATGCAATCACAACTACTAAGGATGATGTTCCTGATGTTGTGGTTGCAGGTAAATTAATCATCTCCTCAAATTTTTCTAATGATTTCTTTGATTTTAGATCAATGCTTCCTTTATATGTTCATAGTTTTTATTAAAAAATTTATATTTTCAATTCTCTTTAACAAAGGAGATATCAGTGAAAACCCCTATGTGAAGCCTCACTGCAATAAATATGTGTTAGGTTGTTCCCATTATGGAATATAAATGTTTTTTACCTACTGATTGAAACATCATACCTATGGTAAACATTCAATTAATCCCCTGTATGGATTTAATTTCAAAATATGATGTAAAAATCTATTAGAAGAATACGGAAATTATGATTTATCATGAATGTGTATAATACCTTATCTTTAGATAATAAATACCACCATTTGGTTCTCTTCTATATCTACCACTAATAGATTTTATAAATTTAATTCTTGGGGAGGAAGAGAGGAAAATATCCATTGGTAAGGAAATACATATTCAAATTGAGGATGTACCTATTCTGAAAGAATATGTTTGTGTATTTCCATAGTATTTAAATGGATATCATATGGAATGAAAAATTGAGTTTCCTTTTGATTTAATTCATAGTGAAATCTCTATATCAAATAATCCTTATATAATGGACTTGGTGGAATTACTAGAAGATAAGAAAAAATTAGAGGAATTGAGTGATAATGGATTTATCCACCCTAGTGTTTCACAATGGGGAGCCCCTATTTTTTTTCATGAATAAAGATGGATCCATGAGAATGTAAATTGAAAATAGAAAAATAAAATCAATTATAATAGTAATAAACTATACCTTTTATCTTATAAATTATTTATTCAATAAACTTCATAGAGATTAATATTTTTTTGAAGATTCACCTTCTATCTAGATATCTATAGTTTCAAGTGAGGAAAGAAGATATTACAATTACAATATTTCGAACCATGTATCGATATTATGACATTATAATAATTCCATTTGGACTGACTATTGCAACCTCTATTTTCATTGATTTAATGAATAGATTTTTCAAGTAATATCTTGAAAACTATGTTGGGGTTTTTTAATGCTATCTTAATATAATCTAAAATCTACAAAGACTATGGGAATCACATATTGATTATTCTGAAGACTCTATGCAAAAGTAATTATATTATGAGTATATCATGTGTGAATTTTGGCTTGAATTAGTTTATTTTAATGGCTTAATTGTCTAAATGGATGGAATAATAATTGATCCTTCAAAGAAAAAGGTAGTTCTGGAATGTTCTATACAAACAAACATAATCGATGTACGTAGTTTTATTGGTTTAGAATGTTATTATTTGTGTTTCATTCAAAACAACACCCAATTAGTTAACCCATTAACCAAGATTAGTCATAATGGGGTTATGTTCATGTGAAAAAATAACGTGAATAATGTTTTGATGAATTGAATAAGAGATTAGTGAATTATATAATATTTACTCTATCGTTAAGAAATGGTGGATTGGTAATTTGTAGTGATTTATCTATGAAAGGACTCTTCTGTGTCTTTTTGAAAAATTATAAAGTTATTGCATATACATCAGGGTAGTTAAAAATTCTGAAGTAGAACTATACAACTCATGATATTGAGGTAGATTCTATAGTATTTTCTCAAAGAATATAAAGACACTATATCTATGTTGAATGTTGTGAGATTTATATTGATCAAAATAATTTATAATATATATTGTTATATAAGGAACTCTACTTTCAAAAAATGTGATGCCTCGATCTACTCAAGGATCATAATTGTTCAATAAACTACCACCCTAAGATGGTGAATATGGTAGTAGACACATTTAGCATAAAGTATAATGGAGTTCTTAACAAAATGAGTATTTCTAGGGACCCTATGTACATGGATTTAGAAAATATGGATATGGGAATTATTATGTACAGAAGAAGATCATTGATTTTTCAATTTGTTTCCCATAAATCATTGTTAGAAATAATTAAATGTTATCAATGTTATTATTAGAATATTCAAAGGAAAATTAATGTTATGGATTATGGGATGTTTCCAAATGTTGTGTGTGAGGATGGAATTCTAAAATTTTTGAGGAGGCTAAGTGTTCCCTCTATACATGGGTTAAAAAAGAGTTTTTGGAGAATTCCCATATCATGAATTTCTATACACTCCAAAGTTTCACTAATATGTATAGAGAATTGAAGGAATCTTTCTGGTGGGATAATATGAAGTGGGAAATTATTAATTATAAATCAAGATGTTTAGTGTGTCCATAGGTGAAAAATGAACGATAACATCCTAGAGGAGTCATGAAACCTCTACCTATTTCTACTTGGAAATGGATGAAATCACCAATAATTTTGTAACTATATTAGCAAAAAAAAAATCAAGAAATAATGATAAAATATGTGTACTTATTGATTGACATACAAAATCTAAACATTTTCTCATTATAAGAGAGGATTTTATATTGAAATAAATTGCATGGATCTATATTAATTATTTTTTAAGACTTCATAGAGAACCTATTTCTATTTCTTCGGATCATGATACATGATTTACATCAAGATTAAAGAAATCCTTTAGAAATCATTGGATTCTGAGCATCGTTTGAGTACTTCTTATCACCCTCAAACTGACGGGGAATATGAAAGGACAATTCAAACATTAGAATACCTATTAGGATCAGGCTCCCTTTACATTCAAGGTGTGTTGGATCAATATTTTCCTTTGGTACAATTTTCCTACAATAATTGTTTCCATTCAAAAATTCAAATGGCACAGTATGAAGTGTTGTATGGAAATGGATTTCATACCCTAATATGCTGGGATGATGTCGATGAAAGGAAGCATGTATTCCAAAATAATGTAGAGGAAAAAATATAGAATTTTAAGAATATTCAAACCCAAATCAACACAAATAAATGTTGGAAAAAGATCTATATCGAAAATATAAGGAAGGATTTTGAATTTCAAGTGGGAGATCACGTTTTCTTATAAGTGTCTCCATGGATGGGTGTTATAAGATTTAGGGATAATGGGAATCTAAGACCCAGGTACATTAGTCCTTATGAATTTATGGAGAGAAGTATATCTATGGCTTATCGACTAGAAATTTTTCCATCTTTCTTAAGTACACAATGTTTTCCACATCTCCTTACTAAAGATACACATGCAAGACCCAACACATGCACTCACATATTAAGTAATAGAATTGGAACCATACTTATGTTACTATGAATAGAATATTTAGATTCAAGACACAAAATAATAGGTGTCTAGGAATCGAACAATTTGGATGGTAGAGTTACTTTGAAAATATCATAAAATTGATGCAGTGATGTGGGAGCCCGAGGAGCATACAATGAAGAACATCCCAAATATTTTTGAGGGGTGACAATTTGTAAATTTTGAGGACATAATTACTATATGATGGTAGAATCTAATGAATGTGAACTCCATTAGTGAAATTTACATTATTATATTTTTTTTCATATAGTATAGATCAAATAAAATCATACACATAATGCAATAGAAACATTATAAATGAAGAATGAATGAAATAAGTTGTATTTATTGATGTTAAATAACCTATGCTGATTAAATAGTAACCAATACATATGAATAGTAATACGAACATTATATATAGTAAATTGGGAAAATAAATTATAAACTCATCCATTGTTTTCTATATAAAATGTAAGCATCTTACAAATGAATGTATGAAACAATTATAGGGTAGTATAAGTACGTGAATATTATAAAAATTAAAAATTCATAATTGGTATTTTTTACATCCTAAATATTTAAATAAATTTTTACAATTAGTAAAATTATTTAAAATAAAATCTATATATATAAAATGTATTCATAAATAAATATTTTTTTGTCTTAAGATTTTAGGATAATTTTTAGAGACCTTAGAAAATTCAAGAAAGTGTTATAAAATTAGTGATAAATTTAAATTCATTATTTTTGGTGTAAGTGATTGAATTAATTAAAAATTAATATTATAATTTTTATAAAATTATTATAATATAATAATCTTCAATATTTAATGACACACATTAAAAAATGGATAGGGTTCATTTTTTGGATTTTAAAAAATACTAGAATTTTTAGTGAATAGTAAAATATGGAAATTTATGGTCTAAATACAATAGAAGTTAAAAAAACTATTACCTATGTCATAATAGATTTAAGGACAATAATCTCAAACCTAAATTAATTATTTTAAATTTTTTTGTTATAAATATCAATCTCTTCATAGTCTTGAGCCAAGATAATAATCAAATGAATTTAATATTCAAAAATCCCCCCTTTCATCCACTACTAATACCACCTCTCACCACCTCTTCCCCAATCATCTTAAATGCTTAGATCCATGTAAAATTTCTTAATAAAAGTCTTCCAAAGACAACCCCGTGTCCATGGGCTCTTGGTCTTAACAAAAGTCCAATAAAATCCCCTTCTAGTGGTTCTCAAGGAGGAGTATTCAAGACATAAAATCCTTGTCCTTTTCCTTTTAATTTATTTTCATGTTATTTTATTTTATTATTACCTCCTCACATACTCTGTAAAAATGTTCATGATTAATAAAATATCATCTATATACATTACCGATATAATGCTAATGGGACATATTTAACTAAACTTCTTTCAATTTCTCTTTTAATTTAAAAATGAAATAAACATCGGAGAGGTGCCAATTTACCACCTTTGTGGACAATGGATTTTCATTCTTTAATTTATCATTAATGAATGGAAATTATATCATATTTATGGTTAAAACAGACAATAATATATTTATTAATACATTTAATTTATTTTTGATGTAACATATTTACATAATAATTGATGATAAAACAATATATTTTCATTATGATCAATAACTACGATAATATTAGAAACAATTATTACTTAATGTATTATTTAATGATTCTCCCTTTTACCATATAACCAAATGATATATATATAACCATTTAAACTTATCTATATTCATTAATATCCTATAAATTAAATTTTGGTGAATTATATCATTTCCAAGTGATCTTCCATACTCATATAAAAGTATATTGATCATAAAAGCCAAGGAAACAAATGCTCCCGAGCAATAAAATTGTACCTTAAAACTCATCTAAAGGCCATAAATGAACTTCATTAAATTATAAGAAAACAAATGCATTTATATAACGTTATTATTCATTTATTTAATGGATTTAATTAGAGTATTAGTGATGTAAATATTAAGTACAGAGCACATTCGTACATAAGGTAAGGATTTTCTCCCGAACCTCCATTTTCATTCATGTTATGCACTCTTCCTGTACAAAACTATTTAATTATTCACTATTTTTATATTATTCTTATATGTTATGAGTATTAATTAAAAACCATTGTTTAAATATTATTTTATCATTATTGTATAATAAATATATGATTTACAAGGTTCCCTTCTTAATTCTTCATAATGCGTTAGCCCTATTAAATGGAACCTCTAGATTTCATACCCATTTTCTTGTACCACCATTAATCTCATTTGAGACACCTTTAATTTTTATAAATAAACAATTTTGTTCAGAAAATCTATATTTTTTCATTATTAAATTAATACAAATAATAATGACAAATGCAAATGATTTTTGACAAAATAATTCTTCTTCGCAAAGTAGAAGGTGTATTTCTCTCAAGAATTCCATGATGATTTTATTAGAGTATTTTAATATATTTAAACACCTATGATGATTTATATGATGTATTTATATGAATATATTATTATTTTCATATAAAATATGTTATTAAATGGTTTATAACTAGTTTTATTATTGATGATCTATCTGGATACCATTCACCATCATACTCTTATTGGTTTGTGATTACGATTACATATTGTTGGTAGTTATTTACATTTCATATGTTTATGTTGATTATGGTAAGACCCATTGAAGTGAGTAATTAATTGGAAAAATAAAGTGAGGTTTGGGGCCTTCTATATCCCTTCAATAAATCAGTAGGTCTCATCAGACAAAACTGAAATTGGTTTCGGTCAAGACCTTACCCTTGTATTTTCCGAAGAATTGGGAGAGGCCTTGATGATATGATTCAAACATATTGCAATATTAATTCCATAATTATGATATTATTAATTGATAAAACATATAAAATTTGACTAGTATAATATCGACGAATAAGTTTCTTTCTCTTATGATCAGTTATATGTCTTTATTTACTCATCTTTCATTCCTACCATATTATGGTCAAGTTTATTTTAAAGGAATAAGTTATTAGTTAGTCACCATGCCAAATGTCTATAATTATGATACCATACATTCTATTACTTACCGTTTATGAGAATTTGATATCATTATCTTATTATTTTTTATTTTTCCCTGGGATGTGAAGATGAATATTATGTATGGATTTTAGGGATAATATTGGAGTTATTCATGTTTCTAATGGAATTGCATTATTTTATTTCCTTTCATGTTGTAATGTAAATCTTATGTATGTATTTGGTTTTCCAGAAATACTAAAATATTAGTTCCTTTAGATATTTAATCCTTGTAATCATATCAATGTTATAAATTAATGCACATGCTCTGTGCTTCTAGGGTTGGGGTCATAACAGATATTGTCTATAATACAAGATAAACATAGTATTATATGTTCCGAAAATATTATAGGTTTTTATTTTTAGAAATATTGTCTTGGTGTTTAGAATACCCCATGACACTTTTAGATATTTTGTATAAAAAATTATATATTCAATTTTTCATTAAATGAAAAATATAGAAAGATTAAATTAATTTAATAAAATTCACAAAATTTTGAGGTGTTAAATTCTAATCCCCTTGAAATGAATTTATCCCTCTAAATTTCCATGAGTTATTAAAATATCGATAAATTAACGTTCCTTTCATAGAAAACCACATCGTAAAAATGAATACTAGAACATCCTTTAAAAATGGATTGTTGGAAACATGATAGTTACCCAAATGAAGACATAACTAGGGATCCACATAATATAACATTGGTGGGAAGTGAAAACATATACATGTAAGTGAAATCAGACTCTAATGTTCTGATGGAGAGTTACAGAGAACATGGTAAGGAGAAAGTGAATGATCAAAAATACATAACCCATATCATCTTGAAAATGGCTATTGATATCATATAAATGTTGATAATAGTATACCCATTTATATCATGATTATTTTTAATAAATTTGATGAACTTTCATATGATGTTATATATACAAGATTTTATGAAATCCTCTCCATTTTTTGTCATGTTAAATTTCTACCTCATGTTTTATTCCAATAAAAGAAAGTGAATTTTTCATTCCCAAAGCATCGACCAATCATGAGATCCATAAATAGAATTATAGGTCATTTCATATCTATTTACTCAAAATGAAAACAAAATGGTTAACAAAAGTTATCCAATATGTGTAACACCACATGTGGTGATGTAATATTTTCATATCTAAAACTTCATATGATGTTTATATTAAACCATTTCATAAATGGCCAACCTTATAACCCTTTTGAAAGATGAAAATCCAAAACATTTGATTAATTTTAACTAATCAGCTTGACATTGACCCCTCATATATCATTAGGTAGCTCTTGGTTTTTTCATACCAAACATGGGAATACCTTTTTCTTGTATTCATTTGAAACATGGAAATAATTTGAATTACCATAATTCTTAATTGAAAATATTCATGTTTCATAATTCTAATGATTAGAGGATATTCTCATTATATCCAAAAACTTCATAAAATTCATCAATGATATCATAATTGTTTTTCAAAAAATCCTTAATTACTTTCAATAAAATATGTTCCTTCCAATTTACTTATTCCTAGAAAGAATATCTTTGTCCAAACAACATTTTAATAACATAGGGATCATAATTTGGGTTGTCTTACCTTATTCAAAACTCCACTTTCCAATTAAATAACATTTCTAGTTCATCGAAACCATATAATATATTCTTGTAAATCGTAAGAGAAAAACATAAACTAAACAATCCATATACATTTCAAAATTCATAATTCATGAATACAAATACAAGAAAACATAAATTATTATACTTTATCCTTTATCTGTTAACAAGGATACCTCATACCATTACATAATACATAATTCTGTTCACATTTTATTTGTAGTCTCATCATCAATATAAATTTAACCAGTACTCATACCACCTCGCTAATTCCCTTCGAGACATTTCCACTTAGGAAATTGATTTTCATAATTATAATTCATTTAGTATTTAAAGCATTAAACTATTCATAATACATTTTGGAGGAAACTATTTTCATCCATTTCATTAATTTTACTTTTTATTTTCTCTTTGATGTTACATTCTTTCTGTCCTTTGTTTCCACTATCAAAACATCTTCTGGTTCCCTTGAGACATTCATATTGGGTACCTTACCAAATTTATGACATATTGGATACTGAATCTTTATTTCTATGGGGTATCCATTATGATAATATTAAAAAAAACTCTTTCATTATTTTACATGGTGTGTCTGAGAATTGATTAAGGTACACGTTAATCTTGTTATGTGAAAACTGAGTTGGTGTGATCCCAAAAACCTTCACTCTAATGATCATCCCATTCTGCTTATCATCAGTAAAAGTCTCCATCATAATCAAGGTTAATATAGTTTCTTTTGGATTATATATATGATATAGCTATAAAAATAGACTGAGAAACATTTATCATAGAAGAAAACCACATAATCATAAGAAAACACTGATTGAATGTCTAAGTCATGACACCAACTTCTTTAATCAATGACTCCTTATTTTTATCCTTTTTTATCCATAGTCACCTTTTATTTAAATCCTTAATGATGATTTTTAAAGAGATTATTAATTCCAAAAATAATATCTACAGAGATTGTAAACCATGTGCACAACAAGGCATGTGGTTGTGCACTATTTACAGGTCGATTCGTGATAAATATTGTGTTTTCAGGGTTATTACCACTATGTAAATACGTGAAAAATCCACATCCACTTTTAATATCTATATAGGGATATATTTCTAGGAACCCAATAACTCTGTACTTTACCAAAAATTGAATACATTTTAATAAAAATTTACTCTCCCTTATACTCATCCATAGATGCATCCCTAGATAAATCCTTAGAAATATCCCTAGGTATTTTACAAATTGTTTCTTATCTTAGTTTCCAAAGGATTAATAAAACATTCCATTAATACCTAATATTGGGAACTAGACATAACATACATGGATATAGCATCATTTTAGATGAATATTAAGAACATTACAAAAATATATGCTTGAGGAAATTAATAATTTATAATCTTCAAAAACATGGAACACATTATTCTAGATTGGGGAAAAATATTCTACATATCCTTTAATGATCTTCCCCTTTATTTAACATAAAATAAACCATTCCGCATAACATATTTATATGAATCATAATAAAGGGGTGATATCAATTTCATAAATAGGGTAGAAAATAGAAATGTATAACCATAAAATGAACATAAGGGTATGAGATCATTAGCATAACATTTTTTGATTATACCCTACATAAAATCATCATAATCCTTGAGACATGGAATAATGATTGGATGTTAATTCGAAATTAATCATAAGAAAGTAAATAACATGAACAATGTGATCATATCAAAACATAAGTCATTAAATTTGCAGAAAATACATAATATCGTAACATCATTCCCTATAAGTCAAGGATCATTGTTAATGACTTATCAGGTCACTTCATGGGAACTACACCGATAGGGTGGGATACACCACCATCCCCAGTCGCAGACCTTTACGTATAAGGGACTAGGATTCTTCCTATTCCCATAGTAGATTGGGTTTCCCTATCATCCCATAGTGGATCCAGATACCCCATGCTCCCATAGGGGATCTGGTTTCCCCATCTTCTCATAGTGGATCGGGTTTCCCCATCATCCCAGAGTGGATCAGGACATAAATGTTTTCGATTTTAGATCAATCCCATTGAATTTTTCTGATCATAATATCATGAGATATGAATCATTACCTAATGAATTAGAGGGATATATAGGCCCCACCCATATCATAATGAAATCATACATATATTTTTCACAAGAAAATAAAACATGAAACATATTATGACCCGTAAGAAGTGATGTGTTTCATAAAAATCACATCATAAACCATGAAATTAAATAGGTATTATAAGCATTTATTAATATCATTACCTATGAAAAAAATAGAGGTCTCATAATGATTACATCAAATCATAACACATGAAATGATAAGGTTTCAAAATGAATATAAACTCTGGTAGAGAAATTGGAATCATGAAAAACATTACATTAAAACATAAAACATTAAAGAAGGAATATGAATGGTATTCTTTTATTATATCCCTAGTAAACTATAAACTATTAAAAATTATGTCATATTAGTTGTAGTAGTATTTTGAAAGATCACTGGGAACATTTCTTATGTTAAATAGAGTTTATTTGAAAATCCTTTTCATAAAAACTTTTAAAAATTCCTTTTCTTATAAAGTAATATTTAACATTTGATATAGAGAAATCTATATTAAAATATCCTTTCATCATTGAAAAATAATTTTAAATACTTAAAACATTTTAAAAACCATTTTTGTTGAAATTAAACTTTAATGCTTATAAATTCAACTAGAAAAACTTTAGAAAACAATTTTTTTAAAAACATATAAATGAATCTTGAAAAAAAATTTATCACTTTTTAAAGGTAAAAGATGTTTGAAATATAATTTCATTGAAAATATATTTGAAAAAATTTGAAATAATCACTGAAAATAATTTATAACACATCTTGAATCATAAATCATTTTTGAAAAACATTTTCTATAAAACACAATTAAAAATTAAATGTTTAGAATATTATGATATATTTTTCATAAAATGAAATATTGGAAAATTTAAATGGAATATTCACAAGAAGGATGGTCATGATAGAGGATATATACATATATTCCATACATTATTTTTTCTCTATAGAAGTATTGAAAAGTCCCTAGATTGGAAAATTAAAGGAAGATTATATGTTAAATCCCTTTTATAAAAATAGTAAATAGAGGTAAAAGTTTCATTTAAACATAATATTATAATAGTAAAAAAATTGATATTTTTTTAAATTATAGTTTTGAAAGATCACATATTTCTGACTGAAAGGAGAAATAAACATAGATTTTCATAAAAAACATTTTATTAAATATCTTAAGAACCAAATAGTGGAAAATGGAACCATTGCTTAGAAATAACATCAATAACCATGGGATGAGAATATCTGTCTATGTCTTTAATATAAGGGTCATACTTTTTCATCAATGTATCATAATCATAAATTATCTCGATAAACAATGAGATTAAAACAATAAAATATAAAAACATTGGTTACTTAAAAAAATAAAATAAAATAAAGAATAAAATATCATTATAAAAATAATATTCATGACATAAAATGATAATGGGTAGTATTTATAGCCTATAAAATAATATAGGTGCATAACATGGTATCAACCTCAAATAAGGAAATTTGAGACAAAATTACATTACCGATTTGGTACCTTTCGAGCCACAACCCCAATGAAACAATGATAATCAAATTGATTGGTAAATATTCTTGAGTATAAGTATAAGAATAATTTAATACACTCATTTTTAGTATATACACTATAAAAAAATAAATGAGTGGTGAATTAGGCATAACTCTAATAGAAATAAAATTGAGATGAGAAAACCATTACCACATGAGTAACTTTAGAATTGTGATCCCTATGAATGAATAACATCAAATAAATATTTTAATATAGTTAAGTAATTTAAATTAATGAATTATCATGTCATGTGAATCTATATACACCCCACTAAATAAATAAGTGTTGAATATGGAATGTATATCACATAAATAAAAATTGTGATGAATTTCCTTATCAGAAATCTTGACGTTCTTCATAGACATCTAAACCTCCTATATTATAAATATAAGTTTATTATAAATATACCAAAGAACCATATTATTATATATAATAACATATATGATGTGGTTATGAATTTATATTTCCCTTTTATTAATAGCTCCATGTTAATGTTACATTTTTGGTAATATATGCTTTGTTTTTCATGTATATTTTCCCTTGTTATTCATAATCCTCTTAAATAAACCATTATTTAATTGTTTAAAACATTTATATAATAATCAAAATAAAGTATAAATTCACTATATAATTTTTTATAATAATATATAAAATATGAAAATATGAAATGGAATACGATGTTCATAGAGTAGGTAGGTCGTATATATGCATGGATGATATTTCAACTTTATTATCATATTGAAAGAAAGAAATTAAATTAAATATATTTGTAAATATATATAATATCACTCCAGTAGAATTATATTTCTATATATATAATATAATTTCACTAAACTCATCCTTAATACATTCTATGTAGAGTGTGAAAGAATCACACCACTTTTAAGAGGCAGTAGTCCACATGTCCACAAATAAAGTTATAATATTTATAAAAAATAGAATAAATAATGGTATTTTTATATAAAAATTAAAAGATACTAAATAAATCATAAATATCATATATATATATATATAACATAAATCATATTTCCTTTATAATTCTCAATCAGGAGATTTCCTAAAGTAAAAACAAACAACATCATTTCATGAGGTGGTACATCAACAAACACAAGAATGGTAAGTTCATTACCCATTAGATGGGTATGTGTTTGTGTAACCCTTATAATAAAAACACATTAGTATGTTTAGGGTACTGATGTTATTATATAATTATGTAATAGAATGAGTTTTGGGGGGTGTATAATGAAAATAAAACAAAGGAGCTTGAGGGTGTTTATTACCTCTTCGTTAGGTAACTCATTTCAATTTACACCAAAGAACATAAATGGATGGATTTATATAAAAAATGGAAGATTATAGGATTAATTTTTGGTTTTGGGAGCATATTTTAAAATATTTTGTTATCGAAAAAGATATTAATAGGTGTGAATAAGTGAGAGGGGGAGTTCCTTTTTATAGTGGATGAGTGTCATTCTTGTAAATTTAGAAAAGGGAATATAACCCATGTGTTTCACTATAATGTTGATCCAATAATGTTAAAAAAGGTTAAAATATTGGATACGGTCTAAATATTTCCATAAAATGGAATTCTCACAAGGTTCTAAGTAATTTTGGCCCTTAAATTTAAGGTTTTTTCCTTTGTTAGGCTAATTGTTCTCTTAATCATTATAATTTAATATAAACACAATATCTTATATTTTTAACAAAAATGTTATTTGAACTTATTAAAAATTTAAGAAAAATTATTTTTCTAATTATAGAATCCATTTTTACAAACTATAATCACCTAAGTGGAGGAAATTAGTTAAAATATAATCATGTATATAGGATAACAAAGCAGGTTTGTAAAGTAAAACTGTTCAAATGTTTGAAATGTTTCTATATCCAATTTCAATGTGAAATTTATTCGATTAACATAAATTGTATTGATATATATAAAATTTATCTAATTAAATTTTAAAATCAAACTAAAATTGAATTTAACTATACAAATAAATTATAAAAAAACCATTTTTCAATTAAACTTCAATTTTTTTAGTATTCATCAAAAAATATCCCTTTATAGAAATATAATAAAAATTCAACTAATCTAATTTTTTATAACCCATGTTAGAAAATGATGCTTATTTGGTAAAATAAAAAAATAAAAATGTTTAAAAAATAATACTGAAAATGGTTTCTCTATTAAAAGGTGGTAATATTACATTTTAGAAAAATAAATCTTTTTTGTTCATAAAAATTATTTTATTATTATCTTAAACCTATAAATTCAATTGTACAAATATCACAAACATTTATTGAATATATAATATATAAATTTTAATTAAAATCATAATAAAAACTGGGTTGTTTAATTTATTGAGATATACAAAATTGGTACATCGGATAATTGTTTTCTTAGAAAAGTAATTTCATTATTCTCAAATCGTTTATTGATTCAAATACACTAATTGATAATAAAATGATTCATTTTTTACATGTGGGTATATCAAATATATATAATTTGGTTAAGGTTATTCATAAATTCCATTCTAATGGATAGGTGGTAGCTTTAATAACAATATTAATAATGTCTTGTAGTTCAATAAAACTCAACATTGTGTGCAAGACAAGATATCGAAGGGACTTAGTATTGTGTGTAATATGAGAAAGAAATAGAATTTAATTTACATTGTGCTAATATAAGTATTTTTATTGCACAATTTTAACATGGTGTTGTGTATAACATAGAAACAACCTAGTGATTTCATATAAAAAATAAAAATTCATTATTTTGTGAAATAAAAAATATAAAAATATTAAATTAAATTAGAAAAACATTCAAAAAATAATTGTTTGTTACACTATTTGAAATGAAAGTGAATATATCAAAATATATTACGAGTGATTTGGAATTAAAAATCTCAAAATCAGCAGTTCATGCTAAATTGGACCAATGGATGGAATAGATGTATTTTTTATACTTGATTAATATGAAATTCTACTTTAAAATAATTTATATTAGTAGAACTATAATCATCAATAGTTTAAAGTAATAGAACCTCATACTGACATAATATGTGACTAAATTTCAGAGTTTAGACAAATTTTCAATGTAATTTTATATAATATCATGACTATTTCATTTATTGTTTAAATTTTTTATATTAAACTATAGTTATTTTTAATGATTTAATTGTTAATGAATGCTTGGGATGATTCTATTAGTTCATGTTTGTTTAAATGATCTATTTTATGGGAGATAATAAATAGTATGGAAAACGATCACGATATCTACTTAATGATGTATTCCATTGTTGAATAATGTCAATGGGATGCTTCCAGAGGATGAAACTAATGAAAAGTGATGAGGTTAGAAATTTATATGCTATGTAAATATTACAAGTTCTCTAAATATTAATTTTTTTGTAAATATTACATGTTTTGTAAACACTACATGTGGTGAAAATATTATACATAGATATTATATTACTTGAGGTAAAACTAATATATGTGGTGAATAGATTAGATATTGTTTAATCATCACACTACATTAAATGTTTGTTAAAGTCCAAAAATAGCCATATTTTCTATATCATAAATTTTTGACATATTTTATCACATGGGACACACCTATGAATTCTACTAGACCCTACTTAATGAAATTTACTTCATTATGATACCATAAAGAGACTATTAATTGAAGTAATTTCTACTTATTTTGGGGGGAACCTAGAGAGAAAATATTGGAGTGAGAAGTTTTGATGTTCATGGACTTATTTAGTTTTGTCTCGATTTTCATTATGATTTATTTTCCTTTATTCCTACTCTATTAGTTTCTCATCATTATGAAGAGAGCATAAGCTTGACTTTTTATAGTGTTATGTAGACTAAGTGGGAGGTTTTGTTGGATTTATTACTTTTTTATTATTCATATATTTTTTAATTCGGAAAGTTTATTGAATAAATTTTGAATATTTTCTTTTAAATTTACCTTGAAAATTGACAAGTGAACAAAAAAGAAACATAAAAATTGGTGCAATTGGTTACCATTAATCAAGTCAAGAACATTTCTGAATTCAATAATATCGGGTTTAAAAATGATATCGAGATAAATATGGCTAAACAAAAAAACCCAAAACTTTTGGCATGAGGGAAAAAAGAGGATTGAAAAATTGGGGGGATACCATGATCATTGGATCTCCCTCATCTCGAATCTGACAACAAACATGAATTAGTCAAAAATATCCTAAAAACATTTTCACCATAACCTTAATTCTAAAAAACCCATGAATTCTTTTTAAAATATTTTCTAACCAAACAAATAAATCTTCTTTATCTAATATTATTTCTTTCATAAATGTTGTGTCAAAAACCCCAATCTAATTATTCACCTATTTCTTCAATTTTTATTAAAATAAAATTTCCTAAATATCTAAATAAACCAGAAGACATCTTTGTGGGTTTGATCTAAAATAGTACCAATATAACATTTTAATTAATTGAGTAATATAGTATGAGTATTTATAGACATTTATCTTTATTAGACCTATGGGAAAATAATGATGTGAGATAGTCGAGCCGAAATTAAAACCATTTCTAAGGATTGATACAAGTTAATAATTCAGTTTTTAATTTCAATTTCAAATTATTTATTTCAAATTCTCTATTTTTACTAGGTGCACAAGTTCTGTGAATTTTTTATTTTAACACTCTTAATGAATGAGAATGACACCCATAAAAAATGAAAAATAATTTATTTAGTTTGATTAAAACCATGGAAAATTCTAAAAAAAATAGAACCACATCTATGTTAGGACTTTAAAAAAATCAACCTAATGGGGTTCTTCAAAGGGATCAAGGGCTACATATGCTCATAGACTATGGTTGAACACCAAAAACATTATTTCACCTAGCATCTAGGCACCCCAATTTGTTGAAAAACATTAAGAGATTAATCTTAAAATAATTTCTATATTCAAAAATAGTGTTCAATTAACTATACAATCTCGTGATAATCTGAAGACACATATATAAAGTATCTTTGATCTCTAAAACACCTTGAAATCACCAAATGTTTGAACTGATGTGGTAAGTCTCCATGTTTTTTTACATTCATTACCTGAGAATTCTTGGGATGGGATCCAATTCGTTCATTCACATTCCATAATAACATAGGATGACTAGTCAAGGAACATTTTTAATCACTAAATTCCATCTTCTAAGACAATGAACATTTGGGAAAATATTCAAAACATTATTTAATTTGAAAATGAATCTCTATATTACTACTAAGATCATTTTAAATATATGAATCAAAAATACCTCATCATGGAATATAGATATGGCTGCTAATACAAACATTTTATAAGTGTTTATCATAGAGAAACATATCAATTGATGATGTTCTAGTTGGAGGATCATTTATAAGGAATTATCTTGAAGTTAGATAAATCTTTTGGATAAAATAGTGATCAACAGTTTATGGTGGCAAGGGGAATGAAAGTAATGGAAAGGCATTCATGTAGTAAAAATAAATGAATGGATGACAGCATAGACTGAATCATTATCCATAAAGATGGACATGGTGATGGGAAAGAAAAAAACCCCCAGGTAAGTATATAGATAATGAAAATAATTCTGATTATAATCATTGAAATGAATTTTAGGGTTTGAGGCCACAATAGAAACTAGACTAAGGATATAAAAATATTTCCACATGGGTACCAACAACAAGAACCTCGAGGGACCACGCTGACGATCCATGTCCATACATTGGAAGAGACTTTTTCTACATTCATAACCACAACTAGGGTTTCACTCAAGGAAATAAAAGAAAAATTAACATACCAAAAGGTGACATTGTATAATTTGGAGGATTTTGTTAGACAAATTGATGACCAAGATAGATAGAGAATCCATGAGGTGTGTTTCCAGGATTCCCAAAATTACACACACATAAAGATTTAATATCTATATAGCTTAGAAGTGGGAAGAATACACAAGTAAGTGGTATAGGATTTACAGGAAAAAACAGTTGGGACAACTGAAAAATAATTTTAAAATATCAAGGAACAAGTGGCTGAAGACGAAGATAATGAACCAACCTAGTACAAATTGAGACAACCTTTTATATAATGAATCACACAAGTAAAGAAAATGAAAATATATGTAAATTACTTGAATAAGTTTTTTTAAAAAATTCATATCAATATTCTATTTATAGAGGATCTTGAGAACATTCATGATATTTGAAAAATTCATGTAAGAGATAGTAATGAACAAGAAAAAGATGGATGAAATTATCACTATTAAACTTACACAATTCTATTGGATGGTGGTACCTATGGACCTACATAAGAAGAAATTTTATCTAGTATGTTTTTCACTTATTATTAGAAGATAAAAAATCTAGAAAATATTTTCATGAATAAGATGAAACTATCAATGTAAGGTCATACATGAAATTCAATATTTTATTAATCGACGGACTGAATCCCAAATAAGAAATTGTTTAATTAGAAGTCATAATAATAAAATACCAAAAAAGAATGATTGAATATATGTTAATAAAATTCAATAACTTGTACTTATCTATTAACTTCCTAGTGCTGGTTATGGAAGAGGGGAGGAATTTACTCATTATATGATGGAAATATTTAGCCACTAGCCATTCAATGGTCGACATCCAAAATGGATAATTATATATAACAGTTGGATGTGATAAACTATGAATAAAAATTCACTATATATTGAATAACTATTATGATAGATAGTAAAATGATTTTGAAGAAGAAAAAACTCCCAAATTTTTTATATTCATTGAAATTGAATAGGTAAAAAATTTAGATATTATTATGGAGGAGGATACTTAATTGAAGAAGAAAGAGTAGATAATGACCAAAATCGATGACAGCATAAGAGAAAGTGGATTCACTACATTTTAGTAAATAAAATAGGTATTGATGGAACATGAACATCTATTTATTTCATTAGAATTAAGGAATAAATTGTGGTTTAATATAGTAGAGATTAATCATGTACAACCATCATGAAGAGTTAAGTTGTTTAGAGATGATGGATATGGATAATCCTTTATAGACTAGACACAAATGAGGCCCTTTATTATTCCTAAAAATTTCTAGAATTTTCTATCATCTGTTATGTGAGATAGAAATAATGGAGTAAAGGCTAAGCCAATGATGGCGAAAAAAACTGCTTCTTGGAGGTAGGCCATGTTTTTTGTTTTTTTATTTATTTCATATTTTTATAGGGGCATATAAACCTGATTCAAATATATAAAAATTTATTTATATTGGCATGTTCTCTATCCTCATTATATTTAAATTGATGGACCATCCAAAACCAAACCTATTGAATGTTGTATAATGAACTAGAAGAATCAACAAAACCATTACATTTTGTGAAGAACTTACATGATGTAAATATGTTGTGGATAAATTGTTCAATCAACATAAAAGAATACATAAATGTTGGGTAAGTGTTTAGATTTTGTATTTTTCTACAATATTCCCCACATTCAACTGTTTTTAATATTTAACTTCTAATTTCATTCATACACTGAATTCTCTGTTTAATCAACTAAACTAAGAGACATAAAATGCATTGGAAAAACACCATGCCATGAATTTAAATTTATTTTTATAGAAATTAGAATAAGGGAAATTGGGAAAATAATTAATTGGGGTAATCATGTGTCCCAGTATTTGAAGAATCATGATTTATTGGATCATTTTTACCATTTTATGAAAAATATTTCTATAATTTGACCTTGTTTTCATTTTATAATATTTATATTAAACTATTTAATTATTTTTATGCAATTCAATGAGTTATTGTCCCAACCATTCATCTCATTCTTATTTCATCACTTGAGTAAATAATTTAAATTCATTCTATAATATATTTTTTCTGAAACTCATGAATGATTTATTGTAAACTTTCATTGCATCTTATCAAATATGTAACGAAACAAAATCCATTTTTAATTAGATTTTTATATCTTTTTTTATCCATAATCCTAAGAACCACATCACATTAATCTATTTTAAAAGACATATAATCCATGAATATCATTTCTTTGAAATGATTCATGTTACAAACTTATCTTATCCCTTTATACCTTTCTATATTTGTTTTTCATGAATATAAAAATTTAGATTGGGGAGACTTAAACTAGTGTAAGGGATAAATTTTTTAATTAACAAGTGTGGGGGGATTCATGAGATTTAGGGAAGTCACATTCACTGCATTTATTTCAAAACCTATTAAAAATAAAAAATAATAGAAAAGGAATTATGTGTTTTGTCTAAGGAAATTCAAAAAACCCAATTTCTTCACAAGTGATCTTGTTATAACTTTTATAAATAGTTTCATGATAAGATCATTAGTGGTTGGGTGGTGGCTATTACAATTTCCCCTTGAAAAACAAAATGAAAAAGAAAAGAAAAAATAATGATATTAAATAAAGTTGTTTTATTTATCACATATTATCTCTTTATGATACTATAATGAGATACATGGGGAAGATTATATTTCATTTGGATTTTACAACTATCATGAAAATTAATTTAGAAACCAAAATCCTTTTTAACTATTACTTTATTTACATCATTTAACATCCTTCATGAAAAATCAGACACATTTTAACCTAAATAGTGGATCCCCCATGATTAATTTTGAACATATATTTATACGGTGGAGATGTTATTTTCCTTACAAGAATATGGTATGTGACATGTTTTAGAGGTATTTACATTACTAAATTAAATTGTACTCAAATGATGTGTAGAAAAACTCAATGTGAGATAACCTATAAATGGAATTAATTTTAATAGTGAATTAAAATTTGGAATTGAAAAAAAAGTTATGTTGATTTCAAAAAAGGAAAAATAAATTACATAGTTGATTTGAATTACATCGATAATGAGTCTTTGATAAATTTTTTACCTGTGATGCTAAAATTTTTAATATTTAATTTTTTGTTGTGTTTATTGACAATAAATTTAATACATGGTAGATTACGTGTCCATTGTTTTATGTTTAGATTCTATCCTTAATGATTTTTATCAATTCAATAATGGGTGACTTGAAAAGTGCATTTATTTTTTATATTTTTTATATTAAAATTGAGAGATTTGAATGATTTATTTTTTAATGCATGCACGTGCAACTTATATTTTCTTAATATTTTTTGGGTTATTAAATGTTATGGAATATGTGAAAAATGAGGGTAAATAATGATTATATCCACTTAAAGATGGATTCCCATGATTAATGATGTCAATGTGATACTTCTCAAGGTTGAAACTGAAGAAAAGTGGTGAACCTGGAAATTTACTTGTGGGGTAAATATTAAATTCTATGGAAATATTACATGTTATATAAATATTAAAATAGTGAATATATTACACATGATTAACATAATACATGTGTTGAATAGATTTAATGTGGTGAAATTTTTACATATGGTGTAGTTAGTACATGGTGGGTAAAGTTCTTGATTAGACCAAAATTGTCAGATTCATGGTATCATTAATTTTTGACAAATTTTATCACTTGGGACACACCGAAGACTTATATCTAATCCTAATTAATTTCATTATGTGTTTAATGATCCCATATAGAGAGTATATATTGAAGTTCATCAAACTACTATGAGAGTGATCACAGAGACCAAATCATGGAGCGAGAAGCTATGTTGTGCATGGACCTCCCTAGTTTCATCATCGTCTTTTTTAAAATTTTTTTATTTATTCCATTACTATTAATATCTTATCAATACAATGAGCATAAAACCTTAGTTTTCATAGTGTTATTTATCTAAAGTGGAAGGATTCATTGGATTTATTCCTTCTTCATTATTCTTGTATTTGGTATTGCCACAAGATTATTTAATCAATTTGCATTCTATTTATTTTAATTTTATCAAGACCATTAGTATCTAAACCAAAATAAATCCTAAAAAAATTGTTAAATTATTTACCCTACATCATTGAATAACCATTTTTATATTAGGGAAACAGGTTTTAAAATTTTATCTGAAAAAAATTGCTTCAGGAAAAACCCTTAACTGATAATGTGGGGGAAAAAATATCATTGAATCATGGAGGGGATATAGAGACCATTAGATCTCCCATATCATGAATCTAAAACCAAAAATTATTTAATTATTAGTATTTTCAAAATCAAATTTAACCTGAAAAATGAATCATCAAAACACAGCAATGATTTTAAAAATCATTTTAAATGAAAATAGTCAATCTGCTTCATTTTCAGTTCTTTCTTTCATCATAACTATTTTTGAAACCCTAATCTAAATATTCAAAAATTTATTTATCATTATCTAGAAAAAACCTTTTTGAGTCTAAAAATCTAACTCCACTTATATATGCATTCAACCTTGACCATTCATAATAATATGTGTTAATTAAATAAGTAGTATAGTTTTAGCCTTTACAAATATTTCTTTTGATTAGATCTATAGGGAAATAACAATTCCCCGTGGGAGAATCAATGCATCCTTGAATGAATACATTTTTGATTCAGTATGTCGACTAGATATTCACTCAAAAAAATCATGAATTTTATAACTAATTATATAAATATGAAAAATATAGGGTCTTTAGAATAATGGTATATCTCATGAAATATAGTTGTGGTTACCATGTTTACTTCTATGAAAACATGTCCGAACTCAAATTATGGGAATAAGTGGAACATGAACACATACTTCTTATGTATTGAGACACCATAGAATCAGACTACGGGATTAATATACATTCATCCTTGACCAAAAACTAAATTCAGATCTTTTTCAATGTGGTTCATTCAACCATATGAAAAACGATTGTATGGTACCACCTACAGCATGTCCCAACTACAAAAAATAGAACACCAACTATCAAATATTCACAGTGCTCAATGGTCTGGTTCTAAGAACACAACTCATACTTTTTGTCATTATATTCTTTGATGTTATGAGTTCTGCATCAAAATTCTCATCATCTGAATAGAGGGATCGATAGTGATTCTAGGAATAATGTGGCTCCTCGTCTAGTGAAGTCTCAAGATGGTAAAATATATCAATGTATAGTGAGTAAGAAATTGTAGGGAGATAAGAAAATGATTATTGGTGATCAATCTAATCCTTTTATGGTGATATGTACAATTATTTTTAGTTCTACACTTAAAAAATATATTTTGATATCGGTGTTTCCCAATAATTTATTTATTTATTACTTCTCATGTTACTGATCATATGTGTTTTTCCATGGATATTATTATTTATTTTTTCAAAAAAACATCATATACAAAGAGGTTATCAATCCATTATGTGTAAATCCTATTCATTATCTATTGTTGGGGTTGAATTTCATGAGAATTTCTCTTTGCATCTGATGGTTGTTTATAACATGATTATGGGTATGTATTTGTTGACATAATTAAATGACTATGTTGATTGTTATGATTGATATGTTTGTTTTTCATCTCAAAATCGCATTGAGAATGTCTTTTGAGGATATTGGAGGTCATTGAATGTAAAGATGAAGTTTTGGAACCAATGGTAAAAACTATATCTTATCATTTGAAAGCACTTACCTTGGCCTCTATGGGTCATATAAGTAATGGATATTTTACAACTATTGATCGTTTATTTCCTAAAGTTTTCATGGAAAATATCTATAGGTTTCTACCCACAATGTAATTTTAATTATGATTGATCTCCCACAAGGGATCTGTTCTATCCCACATCTATCTTATTGGAAGGAACTAATTTTTTTTGGAATTTGGATTTCAATTGGTTGAGTTAAAAAGAAAAGGTTTCATTATATTGAGTATAACTCTGTTTGAATCTCTCTTTCTGTTTGTGAACAATGTTGATGTAACTCTTCTTCTTTGTGTGGATTATCATAAGCTTAACCATGTTATGATAAAGAATCAGTATCCTCTTCCACACTTTGAGTATTTTTCTACTAAGTTTACAGGATAATAGTGGTTCTCTAAAATTTATATAGGTTTCAATTATCACCAATTGTGAGTTCAAAATGTGAATATTCTAATAACATATGTAAGAAGAAGAAAAGGTCATTAATTTTTTTATAACATTTGGTCATATATATGAACCTGTTATATTTATGGAATTGATGATCTAAATATTTAAGAGATATATATATATTCCATTGTGGTGGTGTTTGTTAATGATATATTTGTTTGTTCTGAGAGAAAAATGGATCCTAAGAAACACCGGGTCATAGTGTTATCTATCTTGTTGGAACATTGTTTGTATAAAAAGTCATAAAAGTGTCATTTATGGAAATTAGATGTATACTTTCTTTTCCAATTAGATTCATAATTTTTTATAGATAATGAAATGATATAATTTTTTTCTATTTCAACCACCAAAGAATGTCTTTATGATTCATAGTTTCCTTCGTTTAATAATATACTATTGGAATTTTGTATGTGATTCTTCATGTTTGTAATCCCTAATAAAATATTTGAAATGGATTGTCATTCATTTTTTGTAGAATGTGGAATGGAAAAATCCTCTAATGTACATAATTTTATTCTAACATCATCACATATCCTCACATTAACATAGTTTGGATGGAGATATATAATCTATTGTGATGTATCAAGATCTAGGATGAGATTATTTTTCATGTTTGAAGATCAAGTTTTTTCTTATGGTTCTTGAGAGTTATGGTTGCTTGGGAAAAACTAACCAAAAAAGGATTTGGAATTAGTCAATTTCGCCTATGCTTTGAATACATTGAATCATTAAATATTTGGTGATAAATTCATGGTTTTTATTGATCATAAGTATTTGATCCAAATTTTATCACAAAGAAATTTGAATCTAATATAGTGTTTTTATATGAAGTATATATAAATGTGTGACCATAGATTTATGTATAATAAAATTTCTGGGAAATATTTTCTAGATGCATTGAGAAATTGGTTATTTGTATTGTTTAAAAAGTATTATTCATACCAGTGTATGATAATTTCAATAATAGTGTATATGAATATAGATTGTTCATATGAAAGAACTATTATAGTTTTATTTATTGTTTTTTTGTTACTGATTTTGTTTAGAATGTTAGAAAGGATTCGACATCTGATTCTGAATGTGTTACTATTTTGTCAAAAATAAAGAACCATTATGATAAATTGTTTTAAAAATGATTTTGTATTTTAGGAAAAATAACCTTTTGTTATAGTAATATTTATTATATTTTGGATAAGACTAAATCCATCACAATTAGACTGATAATAAATTTGAATGTTTTTGAATGATCTAATCCAAACATAAAGGTAGGGATGTTTTGTTTTTAAGAAATACATTTTCTGAACTCATAAGATCATACTGAGAAGCATCAGACTTATTGTGTCAGAATGAGTAGTCCAATACACACCATGGGTCAAAAAGATAAATTCCTTGATTATTCTCACTTAATATTTTTCGGATCCATGGGACTGAAGATTCATCATAGTCAATATTGGTTAGAAAGTCTGAAGTTGGGTAGAAAAGAAATAAATAAGATGCAAAGCTATAATGTCAAAACAAATTAAGTGAAGAAGTTATAAAGACACTAATGATGGTGTTTTAAAGAAAAATAATTTAGGAGTTAGAAAGTTTTCATAATTTATAAACTATTTTAGAAGATGATTTTCCATAATTGAAATTCTTATAAATCATGAAAACATTCATTTGAAAGAGGTTGAAAAAATGATGGAATCCTGACGATTTCATCAGTTCCAAAAATCAATATAAACATCTCCATCGTATCCAAATATATTAGAATCAATAACCTTTAGTAGTTTTTCTAATTAATATGGATAATATTTTTTCAAATCTGTATAGTGATGTTCATCATAATGAAAATTCCATCATATTGGGAATTACATCATAATTAGTTGTGACACTGATAATATCATTCTAATGAGAAATAAGACATCTGATGAAGATTGAAGGATTTCAAAATATTTATTATGATATCTTTTTTTTTGAAGTAGACCATAATAATGAGAATTCATTATGATAATTCTATCATTATGATTTCCTTGGTGCGAAGAAACATGAGAATTGAAAGATTTTGTTTGACCAATTGGATTCAGAAGAATTGGAGGAATAATTTGATGGATACTAAAAGCTGGTTATTTCCATAATTAGAGAAAGAATAAATTCATATCATAATTATCTAATAAATAAAGGTATATAGTAATTAGAAGAGGATTTGAAGACAAACAATTTTCATCATAATGAGCTAAGGATGATTCCTCAAATTGGAGAACAGAAAGTATGTTCAAGAAGGTGGACTACGGAGAAGAAGATATGGGAATTGTTTAAGTGGTCAAACATGATATTCAATTCAGAATATATCTCAGATTAGTCTTAATAACATTTGAAATTGTCAAATATGATGTTTTATGGGAATGTTTTTTAGAGTGTAGAAATTTTGATAAGCGGGAATGGTTTTTCAATTTCCCTGTTTTTTTTCGAGTTGTCTATAAATTGTTGCTCATATAATTTGTTCATTGAAATATTTTCAGAAAAATTGAAAAAGGATGTACACTAGAAAATTCAATTTAAAATATCCTAATAGAGAAAGATCTCATTAGAATACCATACTTCTATTGTTCTCCCAACCATATTGAGATAGATCAGATTGAGAATGATCGTACTGAGAAAACCATATTGAGTCGATCAAATTGAGGAAGCTAATAGTCAGTTTATTGGAAGAGTTTGAGGTGTAAAAATTTCTAAGGTGAGAATGTTATTGAGTTTATAGTATAGAGATAATCATACATAGCCACATCAGAATAACTATTCAGACTGAGTATTTGTGGATAAAATTGAATAAAATATTTATTTATTTTTTGGGCTCAATTGTATTATATGAAAACATTATAAACTATTGTAAGTAAGTATAATAATTTCTATCGAGAGATATAACATTTATAATCGTAGTTGGAACAATTTGTATTCACTCAGATTATTAGGGAATTTATATCGACCAATGGGAGTGTCTATGGAAAGGATGTAGTTTCTCACACTAAGGACCGAACCTTTTATATTTTATGATCTTTATATGCATTCCTATCATTAATTAACTTTTATTACTAAAAGTTAAAAAAAAATATTAATTGGCTGTAGGGGTTACGTATCTAAAAGTGTTGATACTCATAAAAATTTCACAACTAATTCATCCTCCATCCATTCAAAGTTTTTATATGATCCTTTGAATCACCAATTTGTATTAGAGAAATTGTTCTCTTATTGAATACTTATTATGAATAATATCAATTCCATAAAAAATATAGTATTTCATATATTTTAGGGAAGAAAATTATTACATATGGAATAATATGAAGATTTTTTCTCTTATTTTTTGTCTTGGATGTTGTTGATGTTGCTAAAATTAGATTCCCACCTTTCGAGAATGATGTTCCGATGAAATATTCTGATTATAGAAGTATCAAAGTTGATGGAAATGGTAAAAAATTTAACCTTATATCCTCAAAATAAAATTTTTATGTTATGGTGATGTGTATCAAAACAAAAAAATAATGTGAGACAGTATGTAATGTATTTTATAAAGGAACACTAAAGTGGAGGAAGTAATTATGAAAATCTAGTGTAGTAAGTAAGAAGACATATGGATGAGAGATGATGAAACAATTAATTAATACTTCACCATTGTAAATGATTTTTTTTGCAATATTAAAGGATTTTGTGATGTGATGGAAGATTATACAATTTTAAAGAATATTATTAGAAACATTATAGACATGTTTGATTCTAAAACATCCTCTTTAGATGATAATAATGATTTATCTCTTAAGGAATTGCATAACATTTGTACTGATTATAAAATGAGGAAATATACAATGCTTAAAATGAATATAAAAGATGCAGGGGATTTGGAATCTACCAGAAAGATGAAAATATATAGTGTTGAATATGTTAATCCTTTTTTACTATAAAGAAATGGTTGATAATGAGATGAATGGAATCATGTTTCTTATATCTAAGAACTATAAATGAAGATGATGAATGTATGAAGGTAAAACTCCTCTAATTTTTTTAGTGTAGTGGAACTTGAATATTTTATATGAATTTCCCCAAGAATAATGTTGGGGAATATCGAGATGATTCCAATGAATATCATTGATGGATGAAGTGTAAAATATGATTAAAAAGATAATCCATCCAATAAATATAGGAAGAAGTTTACATGAAACCAGATAAGTACATTGAGGAAAAATGATTAATCTAACTCAACTAAAAAAAATTATTCAAAAGATGAATGTTTATAAAATGTTGTAAGATTCATTGATAATGGTGAGAAAGTTGAAGACTCCTCAAACTGTAAAGAAGAAGTAAGAGGATAATCTTATAGATACTATCATCTTAGACCAATACTTCTTTTGTATCTAGATCAAAAACAATCTACCAAGAAAAAAATATGATTAATAAATAAATATTTTGATGAAGTTTCTAATGTAATAAATGATTTCATCAATTATGATAAAGAATACATTTCTGATATCTTAAGTTACTAACATATAAATTCTAAATATAGAAATATGATCGAAGATCTCAGTTTTATTTTAATAGATAAGGAAGAAGAAGTTAACATGGTTTATTAAAAACATATTGGGTCTAAAAATACCTTGATATATATGATTGAAAACATAAAAAAAATCCTTCTATGTAAATTTTAAGACATTTCAGGTTGCTGAGAAACCTCAAATAAAAAATCTGGTGATGTCATCACCTAGGAAAATAATGATTCATCTTATTTTTTGAACAATTCTTGTTCTGTAAAATTATCAAGAAATCCAAAGTTGAAAAAGGGTGTGATAAAACTATTTCATCTAAATTGGTTGAAAATAACCTCACGAGGAAATCTGGTCCACGCCCGGTGTTTGTTAAAGTAGAAAAATGTTATCAAACATATTAATGATTATACAGAGAAATATATTACTTCAATAAAAAATAAATATATTATGGATATTATTGTCGAGTGGAATCTATGGTCATAGAGAATATAATTTTTGGCACAACTTATCTCTACCCAAATAAAAGTTTGAATAAAATGATCGTAATTGTGGAATAAGGATGATTAACTTTTTTAACCGATAAAATGTTTGAATAATAAAAATGTAAGGATGTTAGAAACATTAAAACAGAAGATCAATTTGAATGTGTGGTAGAAGTTAGTGGAAGATGTGGTCGGGTTGGTCATCAGGAATAAAGATGTGTGAAAATCCTTCTTGAACAATTTCTACGTGGTAAAATGAAAATGGAATCTCTAAATAAGAAAGTAGAGAAATATATTTTGTTGTTGATATTACTTTAAAATAAAGTATAAGGAAAAACCATTGATATTTGATAGTGGTTGTTCTTCACATATGACTGATGATATAAAAATACTAAAATACGTTGAAAGACATGATAAAGGAGTAGTTGTGTTTGGTAATTATAGTTCCTTAAAAGTCAGAGGAATATGAGTATTTTAGATTGAAGAATATATATGAAATCTAGAAAATTTTTATTTTTTGTTGGGATAAAAAATAACTTACACAATTTAAGTAAATATTGTGATGTTGGAAAATAAGTGATTTTTAGAAAAAATTATTGTATCATCCAAAGTGGGAAATATATAAATATTATCATAAAAGTAAAATGAAGGATTGGTAATATTTTCAAATTTTAGAGTTCAATATATCTTTTTATTTGAGTTTTGATGAAGAAAAGAAATTGTGGTGTCAAAAAATTGTGAAATATTGAAAGAAAATTTCAAAAAAGCTCTCTAAAGATAATGTTCAATGAAATTTTCATGAATTGAAAAGTGGAGAAGAAGATGTTTGTTTTACATGTATGAAAGGGAAGATGACTAAGAAATTTAATAAGATAGTAGAGATTCAGTCTATCAAATCACTTGAAATTTTTAATTTTACTTTGTGTGGAAAGATAAGACATAAGTAATCAAAAAGAGATTTATATTTTATCACTTTAATTATTGATTTCAATCAAATGACAAACATCATTTTTTTGAAAGACACCTCAGAGGCAATAGAAATGTTAATGTTTTTCAAAAGAGTTGTTGAAAACGAAATGGGGGATTATATAAAGAAGTTAACAATAGATCATGGTACCAAATTAACATAAAATTATTTTGAAACCTATCTGGGGGAAAATAGTTTCAAACTTCAGTATAGTTCTCCCTATACTCTACAAGAAAATAGAGTATTAAAAAAAGTGATTTGATGTTTGGTAAAAATGGGAAGAAGTGTGTTAGTAGAATATAAAATTTCAAATTTTTATTAGGAAAAATATAGTAATACCAGTGTACATGGTAAAAATAGATTAATATTTAGACTAAAACCCACATGACTCCTTATGGAATGTGTTGTGAAAATATCTTTATTAAAAAACATCACTATTTTTTGAATTCCATGTTTAATCAAAATAAAAAATCCAGACATGTGAAATTTTTGTGAGAAAGCTGAGGAATGAACTTTTATGTGTCATGCACCCAATTGAAGAAGTTAAAACTGTTTGAACAATTGTTTATAATAGCTGTTGAACTCATATGACATAAAAGTAACTGAAAATAAAAATTCATTAACAACAGTAGTTGAGAATAATGATGATGATAAATAGGATATTTCCAAAAATAGTGAAAGTAATTCAACACATCCTCACCATCATTCCGGAAAAATCCTGTATAACAACCCATGGATTGACAAATAAATTTAATATAGAATGTAATTCACACAACCCTAAACCTATAAGAAACGAAATATTTTTTTTATAATTATTTAAACAAGATAGTTATAACCTACCCATTAAACATAATTGTGTTTCTTCTGTAAACTATATTTCTAAAAATGGACATACACTGTTGTGACCAGTAAGATATTTAGAGATTGGTATGATCAACTTATGTTTTTGTTAATAGTATCTTGACCCTTTTTAATAGTAATGTTTCACTAATAAATAGTTATTTGACCATTAAGATTAGTAAACCAGCCAAAGGAATAGTAACCACACCCATAAAATTATACATAAAATTTAGGAATCTTATAAGTTAATGAATGATATAATTATATCATAGTATGAGTAAATAAATGTCGTAGAAATTAATATTTAACTATTAGTATTTCTATAAAAAATAAATTTTTATTTAAATTTTCATAATTAATTTAATGATTCAAAAAAAAAATATTTTCAGAAAACAGAATCCTAAGTTAACATTTTGATGTCTTATTATTATAACATAATATTTTGAGATATTAGTGATTTTTTCTATGTGTCATAAAATTTGTTATAATTTAAAATTTTTTATTTTTTGATTAAATTACCTATTTAATTAACACATGAATTTCTAATATTTAAAAAATTATTTTCATAAAATAGAGTTCTTTTTTTAATTATAATCATCAAATAATGGTTTGGATGATTTTTTTGGTTTTTTCAGTAGCAATTAAATTTTTTTTGAATATAAGAGAATACAATTTTTCTTAAAATACAATATTTTTTTGTGAAAAAATCAAGAGATATTTATGATATAAAATTTATCAGAAATATGGAATAAATAAATAGTGATTTTATAGGAGAAATGTTTTATTAAAATAAGTTAGAACAAATAAATTATATTTTTCTTGATAATTATAAAAAAACCATTGTCATTGGTGACATAGTGTATGTGTGACACTGATAAAGCCAGTTTGGTTCCATAAAATTAATAATTAAGAGTTAAATTTTTTTAGGACATTTTTTATTATTATCTTTAAAATAAATTTCTTGATGATAATTTCTAATTTTATATTTATAAATACTAATCTTATCCAAATTAATGTGCAAAGCATGCGCAGTGCAATAAAAGACAAAATAAAAAAATTTAAAAGTTCCCTTGTTGTGTATATGAGTGAATATAAATAATAAAATATTATCGAAATTTATTTTGAATTCTATTTATTAATTTTTATGATAATTTTTTTTTAATTTTTTATATGAAATAATTGACATAAAGTCTTATACAACACTAATGCAGTTCTTTGGCAAGAATAAGAAAAATAAATAGTGTTTCTAATTAAAATTGTTATAATTATTAAATAACCCATATTTTAGATAAAAAAAATTATATAAGAAAGTTACACCATTATCATGTTTTTATTTGTCTTTGGGAAATTATGAACCCAAATGAATCACTTTAATGACATTATAGTATTTTATTTCAAAAGGATGCCTGTGGTAACATTATAATCTTTAATTTTTATAATATTTTAATATATTGATTTCTAGAAGTTTTATTCAAAAAAAAATAGTATTTGAATATATAATAATTTTTTATTTATCATATATTTTTATTTTTTATTTTTTTCAACAAATAAATTACATATTGGATTTTATAAAGATTATTCAGTATTAATTTTACTAATGAATAAATAAATTAATGATATTAAAAATAACAAAATAAATGTAATATAAGGGTTTTGAGGTAATTCATATTTTCTATATATTGTTATTATATTTCTATGATAAAATGAAAAAATTTATTCAAATTTTTTAAACTTTTATTATGTTTTTAAATTCATAGTTATGAATTTTTTTTATTTTGATAAAAATTATATTTCATGAATAATATATTTTATTAAATTAATTACAAAGAAACAGATTGTTAAAAAATTCTTAAAATGTTAATATTCCTTCGATAATGTATTACCATTTAGTTTTTTGGCATTTTTGGATGTCTTTAACAATATAATCTTTTTATTATATTTTAATTATTTGAGTAATTCATATGTTACCCCTCACATCACTTATAAAAGGAGGTTTCGTCCTTCATAAATAAACCTCACCTTATGACTTATATATTGACTATACTCTTCTAAATTACCTTATCCTGTTCCCGTTATAAATTTTTGTACTTCTGTTTTCATAAAATGAACACTGTCAAGAGCCCAATGAGGTTCTCATGGAGAAAGGATTCAAGAGGTAAGATTCTTTTTTATTTACTTTTAAATAATTTTTCACTTATACCATATCCTCACTACATATTGAATGATTAATGGAAATTCTAAAATCATACATACTAGAATTTTTTAAGGTATATTAATCATAAAAACCCTTATTTCTCTCTTTACTTCTTAAATAATGAAATCGTCGTTCATGGTGTGTCAATTCACCACCTTTGTGGATGATGAGTTTCCATTTCACTTAATAAAAATCATGGGACGTTTTAATTCACATGTAATTTTTTAAAATGAACTATATATATATGTTATCAATTATGGGATATTATTTCTTTTTACAAGGAATAACATAATAAACCATCCTTGGAAATAATAAAATGAATGTACCAGAAACAATGGAAATAACAAAATATTATTAATGAATGGGAGGAAAATATTATAATAATATTATGTAAGGTATTATAAACATAATTTTAGTTATACAATAAATTACTAACACTACTAAAACTACTATACAAGTGTTTTAAATATATTTTAATTAAGTCAAACCTCAGGTAAGGAATATCATAACTCAATTTTCATTCATTGAGTTAAACAACTATGTCATTGGTTATGTTTTTCCAATAATATGTGTAAATGAACATAGATTTTTTTTATACTTTATATACAGTCATATTTTATTGATTTTTAATTTTTAAAACATAATTATATAATTTATGTTTCCTCACTCTAGTGATACTATCGTAGTAAGGGTTTTCTTCCCAAACCTACACTTTCATCTAGGCTATGTTTTATCCTTTTATACATGAATGTAATTACTTATTATTTTTATATAATTATTGTAATATATATATATATGCTCCAAAATAATATATCCAAATCATTTCATACTTATTTTATGAGAGAAGATATGTTTTATAGTATCACTTTCATAATTCTTCTCGATAAGGAATCCATATTAAAGGGAACTTCCTAAATCCTTTCCCATTTTGAAGTGCACTATATAACCTATTTTAAGTCATAATTATTTTTATAAAATAAAAAATTTTATCATGAAAATTTTATCTTGGTTAATTTCTTGTTTTGTGAAAAAAAAACATACCTTTCCAATTTAACATATCTTTAATATTTTCCTTAAACTGCACTAAAATGTTTTATTTCTAATGTTCTAAAAAACAAAATTATCATGATTTCACTTTAATGGGAAATAATTTATTCCAAAAATATAATTTAATTATACTTAACTTTTTATATCTAATAAATACATGATTAATATCTATTTTCGTAAAAAATAATATAATTGATTTTCCAAAATAATACTTCTTTCTGATGTAAAAAATGGTTTTTTTCTTATCTCACATTTAAGTTTTTTTCTATGTATGTCTTGTTCAACTTTTATTCATTGTAATTGGTTTATTTAAATGTTTTTTATTTATCAAATATTATGTTTTTTTTACTCTTATGATGTTATCTATTATTTTGTTTTAGGGATTAATATTTAAATGTTTCCAAGTGGTACGGGACATTTGGGAATGCTTAATTATTATTTTCCGCATAGAATTTATAAAATATTTTATGGAGTATTTTTATCTATGATTAAGATTAAAATATTTCAAAGGGGTATAGAATAATTTTATTAATAGCTAAATTTTTATTATACATATTAGGAATGAATTGGAATTAATAAGTGATGGTTGGGGACCGTTATATCCCCTTGATACATCATTAGGTCTAATGAGATAAAATGGAAATGGATTTTGGTCGAGTCCTTAACCATTTATTTTATAGAGTCTTGGTTGTGGGTTAAATGGAAGGATTATTATTCTAACATATGTGGTTCCTCATTATGTTATTTTTAATTGATAAATCATGTGATTATTCTATTATAAGAATATCTATGGTGAGGTTTCATGTTATTATTTATATGGAATTGTTTATTCATCTTTTATTCCTGCCTTATTATACTAAAGATCATGCTTTGTTTGAATGTAAACTTTTAGTTATTCACTGAGAATTAATATTTATATATTCCATTTTATTATTACCCTTACTGAAAATCTGATATCTTCTTATTCATATGTTTCTCTTCTGAGAGGATTCAAATAGGTATACTATGAATGAAGTTTAGGGATAATCTAAGTTCTTGGGTGTTATCAATGGAGTTTATATTTTGTTTTACAAATAAATTATTAATATAAATTCCATGTATGTAATATGTCTTCGAAAAAAACTATGATTATTGGTCCTTCAGGGTACCATTCCTTGTAATCATACAAATTTATTAAATTAAGGCACCAGATCTTGGGTATTGTGGCCCGGGACTTTACAGTTGATATCAGATGAAGTTTAGTAACATACTTGGAAATAGGATTTAGAAAACATGGATTAGAGAATATAATACTAAGATATAATTTGATTATATGTATAGAAGAACATCCAAAAATTTTTCTAAGGTGGAGATTATGTTGGTCTTGAAAGAAATATATCACATTCTAGATATGGCAAGGGGATGTGGTTCTGGAAAAGATGTACTTAGAGTTAATAACTCTAAAAGAATTTCCCAAACCTAACATTGGGTAACCAGGTACATTACAACATGACATATTGCACACCTATTTTTGTACTCTCAAGGGATATTCTTAGGATAATTAACATTTTCTTTACAACCCATTGTGAAGTATTTAAATGTAGAAAATAACCTCAAAGGAACCATGTTTATGATTAAGATATTTTTTATGCATAAATTTTTCAATTTATGTTATGTGTGTTCACAAGAATTGGAATTATATATCATGTTTCAGAAGGTTATGATGTAATATAGCATATATAATTGTTTAGAAATGGTTCCTATTGGAAGTAATGGGAACCAAATTAATCCATATAATCCAAAGAGTAAAAATGATCATTTATTTGATAGGTTTAAGCCAACCATTCGAAGGGAACTAGTCTCTAAAATATTATCATCATATGAAAAGATATTATAATGTCCTAAAAATAGGTATAAATATTTTTATACGTATTAATTCTTTAGAATGAAGCAATAGAATTAGAGGAAAACTGGGAAGAAGAATGATAAAGAGAAGAAGGGAAAGAATTATTTTCCTAAATGTCCTAATTTTAGAAGGAAATACCATGGTATATGCTTAAATGGAATGAGATTTTTCTACAAGAGTTGAGGGAAATGACATCATCCATGTGATATCAAGGGTAAGAAAATATTTCCAATATTCAATGGTTCAAATACAAGGATATTGGACACTATGAAGATTAATTTCCCATGTGTCAAAAGAATATACCATAAATAAATAAAATGGATCAAGGTCAAGAAAATTCTACTACCACAGATGAATAGGAGTGATTAAAGTTATTATGTTTAGATTAAATAATTATGTATTTTGTGTATCATAACAAATAATGTACGGGTTATAATAATTATAGAATATATAAGGAGTGTACTTTAGTAATATTTCATTATGGATTTGATGTTTTACGCCGAATACTACCTAGGAGAAGTGACTCTGTGAAAAGTTAATTTTTGATAAAAATATGGTTTAGGGAAAGAAACCCCTTAATAAGTTACTAATAATGAGATATCTATTTCAAAATAAATATATGATTGATTTGGATAATTTAAATTTGATAGCAATTATTATATTTGATCAAAATAATGGAATGTCGATAATGTGGTAGAATATTCAATATTTTAGACATAATTAATATATCTAAATTCCAATTATTTACATAAGGAATAAGAAATAACAAAAAAAATAATTAAGGTTTTATAGTAATTCAACTTTTTACCATGCATTAAGAGAATACAAGAAGAATGTACTCACATGATTGTATTTGATGATTATGTGCCTCTTCATGTTGTTCAATAACCTGATATGGAAATTTAGTGACCCTATTTCTATATTGTGGGATGATGATATTTTGTAAAAGTTAACCATTTAAGAAACTATTGAATTGGATATTTGGACAAGGTTTTAGAGATTATTTTACTCAATAATACATCTTAGTCCATGAAATTATGTAGGAATAATTAAATTCACAACCAAAGGATAATATTGTGTTTATAGAAACATATCATGTATTCAAATTTTTATTCATTATTATTGAGGGAAATAATTTCTCAACTTTAAGAAATGGATCTTGAAATAAAATAATATTATCTTAGAACCTTCTTTTTCGATGTGGGTTTTCCGAAAATGAAATTTATTGTATAATCTTTTTATTTCTTTTTTGAAGTGAAATTTCAAATTAAAAAGTTGAAATTTATTGTAGAATGAAAGAATATAACATTCCATGTATTTATAAATAAATTTAATATTTAATTTAATGCACACAACACTAAGTCTCAATGAAACAAAAATTTGTTATTTTAATTATTTAAATAAGATAGTTATTACTTAGCCATTAAACATCATTTTTTTCTTTAGTTAATTGAATTTTGAATAAATAACATACTCAATTACGATCAGTATAATATTTCATGTCTGAAAGAATCAATACAATTTTCATAGTGAACAGTAACATGACCCTTGTGAAAAGTAATGTTACACTTATTAATAGTAATATGATCGTTATAAATAGTAAACCGGCCAAATGAATAGAAACATCACCCATGAAAGTATATATAAACTTCGTGAATCTTATTAAGGAATGTATGATATAATTATATCATAGTATAAGTAAATAAATATTTTTTGAAATTATTAATTGTGTATTAGTATTTTTTAAAACATAACTATTTGTTAAAAAATTTATAATTAATATAATGATTCAACCAGAAATTTCTTTTAATAAAATATAATCATATGTAATTATTTTTATGTCTTATTATTATAAGATAATTTTATGACACATTAGTAGATTTTATAGTGTCATAAAATATGTTATAATTTTAAAATTTATATATTTTGAGAAAATGATACATTTAATTAAAGATTTAATTTCTTATATTTATAAAATTATTTTCTAATAATAGAGTAAATTTATGAATTATTTACATCAAAAAATAGTTAATATGAATTTTTTGGTTTTTTTGATATAATTGAATTTTTAATGAATTATAAATAATATTGTTTTTACGAAAATATGGTATTTGTTTTTGGAATCATCGAGATATATTTGTGAAATAATATTTATTAGAAATATGTAATAAATAAATAATAATATTATAAGATAAATTTTTCATATAAATAATTCAAAACAAATAAATGTTTTTTCTTGACAATTATAGAAGAACTATTGTCATTGTCGACACAGAGCCTTCCCCGCATGACCAATGCCAATTTGGGTCCTTAAAATTATAATCAATATATAATCCTTATTTTCATGACCTTGTAGTGAATTATTATGTATAATTTATGTTCATGTATTTGAATTTATACTTTTAAAGTTATATAATATTATCTTATCTAAGTTCATGTGAAAAGATAGGGCAGGGAAATAAAAGAGAAAATAAAAAATTTAAGAAGTTGTATACTTATTTATAGGAGTGAGTATACATAATGAATGAATATAGAGTTTTATTTTCAAACTAATTAATTTATTGTTATGGTAGTAATTAATTTTTAATTTTTATATATGAAATAATTAAAATTATTGTATATGAAACACGAATATAGTGCTCATGCCAGAATAAGAAGAGTAAAACTATGTTTCTAATCAAAATTATAATAATTTTTAAATGACACAGATTTTAGTTAAAAATTTATATATAAGAAAATTTCTTCCATTATAATGTTTTTATTTAAATTTTGGAAATTTTGCACCCATATGAATCAGTTTAATTCCATTATCATATTTTATTTAAAAAGGAAGTCAAGTTGTCAAATTATGTTTTTTAATACATATATATATATATTATTTTAGTGTGAGGTTTTACAGATGATTTATTCGAATAAGAATAAAATTTGGAAATCTAATAAAGCTATCTTTCCCATAATTTTTTTTTAATTTTTAGGACACAAATAAATACTATATTTGATTTTACATTGGTGATGCATTATTAATTTAATTAATGAATAAATCAAATTACTGATATTAAAAACAAAAAAAAACAAATATAATTTTAGAATTTAATGATAATTAATGTTTTTACAATATTAATATCATGTTTCAATGATTTAATATAAAAATTATTCTAATTTTAAACTTTTTATGGTGTTTAAACTCATAGTAATGAATATATTTATTTTGAAAAAATTATTTTTCATGGACAAAATATTTTATTAAATTATATAAAAATAAATAAATTGTTAAAAATGATCAAAACATGTTACGATTCTTTCAAAAATTTGTTTCCCTTTAGTTTTTAGTTCTTTTTGGAAGTCTTAAATCCCATAATGGATTTATTATATTTTAATAATTTGAATTGTTCCTAAGTTACCTGCACCTCACTTATAAAAGGAAACTCCTTATATATAAAATATTATTCAGATTGAGAAATCTAAAACAACTATACTATTCCAAATTCCTTTATTCTAACCCCTTTCAACATTCTAGGGAATCTGGTCTTACAAAAGACCACTTCCATGAGCCTAATGAGGTTGTCAAGGAGAAAAGATTCAAGATGTAAGATTACTTTTTTTTCTCTATGATTTTTTTTCACTTGTACCATATCCTAACCTCTTATCTAATAATTCATGACAATTCTAGAATCATATATATTATAATTTAGTTGTTCTATGGTATATGAATAAAAAAATCTCTTATTTTCTTCTTTAAATCTTAAATAATGAAATCATCGCCTTAATGGGTCTATTCACCACCTTTGTTGATATTGAGTTTTCATTTAACATTACCACAATCCTAGAATGTTTTAATTCACATGCAGTTGTTTAAAATGAAATAATATATATATATTTTATCAATTCTGAAATAATATTTATCTTGAATTGGAAGACCATAATAAACTGACCATGGAACCAATGAAAGGAATGCACCTGAAACAATAGAAATAACAAAAATATCACTAATAAATGGGTGAAAATGGTATAAATAGAATATGTAAGTTATTATAAGCATGAGTTTAGTTATATAATAAATTAATAACACTATTAGAACCTTTTATAGGTGTCTTGAACAAATTTTAAGGATTTCAAACTCAAGGTAATGGATATCTTAACTCAATTTCCATTCATTGGTTAAACATTTATGTCATTGGTTATGTTTTTTTAAGAATTTGTGGGTATGAACTCTATTTTTTTTATGTATACACATATAATTTGTGGAGTTATATTTGTCACACATAATTATTAAATTGATTTATCTTTACATAAATGATAAAATCATTATAAGGGTTTTCTTCCCGAACCTCTAATTTCATTAAGGTTATGATTTCTTCCTCTATATACCAATTTAATTCTTTATTATTTTTATATAATTATTTTTTATATAAATATATATATATATATATTAAAAAATTATATATCCATATCATTTCATCATTATTTTATAGGAAAATAAATGTTCTATAAGGTTTAGTTCTCAATTTCTTTTGATAAGCAATCAAAATTAAAGGGATATTCCGGATGTCTTACCCATTTTCAAGTGCATTGTACAATATATTTTAAGCCATCACTATTTTTCTCCAGAAAAAAATTTTATTGTGAAATTTTTTCTTCTTTCATTTATTGTTTTATGAGAAACAAAATTCATCCCCACTTTAAAATCTCTTTTATGTTTTCCTTAAAGCACACGAATTTTTTTTTTTATTTCTAATGATTCATAAAAAACACTTATTACATTATTTAACTTAAGAGATACGTCATTTATTTATTAAATATAATTTCAATATACATAAAATTTATTTTTTAGGTTATACATTTTTACAATCTTATTTTAGGATAAATAAAAATAATTTTCCAAATGAACTCTTCCTTCCAAAGTAAAAAATGTTTTATCACATCTCACTTTTACTTTTGTGAGGTATAATCCTTGTTAACCATGTATTCCTTTAATTTGGTTTTGTACTACCATTAGATTTATCAAATATTTAGTCTTATTGTTATTGTGATATGATATGATATTCCTTCATAGGGATTAATATTTAAATTTTTTAAAAAGGTATGGGACACATTGGAATGTTTAATGATTATTTTCCCTAGAGAATTTGTCAATGATTTTATTTGAGTATTTTAATCTTTGAATATGATTCAAATATTTCAATGTGGTATGGGAAAATTTTATTTAAAGATATATTTTTATTAGATATATGATGAACTAATTGGACTTATCATATGAGGGGTGGGGGCCTCTATGGCCCCTTGATGCATCGATATGTATCATTTGACAAAACAAAAATAGATTTTGGTTGAGGCCTTAAAAATATATTTTAAGAAGTCATAGATGATAACTCCATGACATGTTTATGAAATCTTGTAGAAAAATTCGCCCATTATGATATTATTAATTTATTAATCATGTAATTATTCTATTAGTAGAATAAACATAGTGATGTTTTATGTGATTATTTATATGGAATTATTTATTAATGTTTTCTTATTGCCATATTTTTCTCACGATTATGTTTTAATGGCATCCATACTTTTATTTATTCATCATGCCTTATTATTTATAGCATACATTGTATTCTTAACCTTACTGAGCATATAATATCACCCCTTTCATATGTTTCTTTTATCCTTAGGATTCGGAGAGGTATATTATGGATGACTTCCTTGATTAATATAACAGTTATTGAGTGTTATAAATATTGTTTTTATGTTGTTTTACTTTAAATTTGTTATATAATGTTCATATATATAAAATTATTCTCAAAAATGAAAAATTGATTAGTCATTCATGATGTGATTATTTGTAATTATACCAATGTAATAACATAAGGCACTGGAACTGGGCTACTAGGTTAGAGGTCATAAAATCATATGTGGAGGAAAGATTAGGTTTAAGAGAAACCATCAAATATCCTTACATACATAAATGTGCTATGTCTGAAATCATTATTGGAAATAAGAAGGCTCTAATTCAAACCAAAATATGTTGAGATTAAAAAATACACTTCACATATCTCAAAAGTTGAATTGGAATAAGTTTGCAAATCCATTCAACACAAACAATTGGAGAATTCTATGAATCAAGAGTTCAATCATGTTGAAAGAATTGATAAATGGTAACATGTTCCATGGACAGTAACTAAAAATATTATTGAAACATATTAGGTTTATGAAATTAAAATGAAAGAACTTGGAGAAGTTTTAAGAAACAAACCCATGTTTATTTTTAAAAGCTATGTATAGTTGAATGATGTGTATTTTGAAGAAAGTTTTTCCCCAATTTCAATATTATAAATTACTAAATTTACTCTTGCAGTGGACACACATCATAATTTAAAATTTTATCAGATGGATAAAAAGTTAGATTTAATAAATGGTGAGATCGAGGAAGAATTATACATTGAACAACCTGGGGGTTTTCATATGGATAATGTTGAAAAAAATTCTTGTAAATTGGTGAAATGCATTTATGGGTTAAAAGAAGCCTCACATTACTAGTATTCTAAACATTAAAATAATTTGAGAATGTTGTTCTTTTCAAAAGGAAAAGATGATAGAAACTTATATGTGAACGATATTGAATTCGGAACTCTAATTGTAATTATTGTGTGAATGATGTATTTTTTTTTGGAAATTAATAATTTTTTAAAAGACTTTGATGAGGAAATGAAGCTGATTGGAATTTTACATTACTTTATAGCCTCAAGGCCTAATATTATTTATGATTTTATATTTTGATCTTGGTATTAAGTTGATCAAAAATTAATAGATATGTTGGTAGAAAATTGAATTCGTAGATATGTCAAAGGAACAACATCTCATGGGTTTTTATACAAGAGAAAATGTTATATATTTTTTAAGGTTATAATGACATCGATTGGGATGGATATTGTAATGATATAAAATCAACATCTGGGGAACATTTTTCTTCGGTTAATGTTGTGTGAGTTGGCATAGTTTGAAAAAATGATCTATAACTTTAATCATAGAAAAAAAAATATTTTTATCTTCTAAGTATTGTAAAAAAATGTTGTGGATGAAATTTAAACTGGAAGACATGAAAGTGGAAGTTTATAAACCATTGAGTATACTTTGTGATAATAAAAAGTGCAATATTTTTTTTTAAAATTGTGTCCAACATTCAAGATCAAAACACATTGATATAAGCTTATACATTATAATGGAGAAATATTTTTCTTGGGATGTTATATAGGAATACATCCCAAGAAAGTATCATGTTGTAGATATTTTTTTTAAAATACTATAAGATAGAATGATTTGTGGAATTTTGGTTTTAATTTATTATTCAATCTCCTACCATAACTTCATAAACCTCATTAGAATTAATCCCACTTATGATTTGGATTATGATGAAAATGAGGGAGGGAAAATAAAAACTATTTAATTTTTTAGAGGTTTTTACTTATATATTTTATGAATCTAAAGTTGTTTTTATAATTAAAATAGGTGAGATGGAATGAAAAGTTATAAAAAATGAGGGAGAGAAAAAGAAAAGTGATAAAAGATAAATGTGATGTGGTGTTTTTCACAACAGGTCTGTAAAAGATTAATTCCATATAGGTATATAATTCTATCGAAAACAATACTTTATCTAGTAGTATTGTTTTTAGACACTCTCAATTGAGAAATTCAATGACTTGGTAAAAGTAAAATACATTATTTGTTTACAAATAATGATATTGTGAAATATAATCTGAGTGTGGTAAAAGTTGTTAACAAGGTGTTCCAAAAAATCCAAAGGGTGAGATTGAAGATCTTTTGTGATCAGTTAGTTCGACAATTTTTTTAATTGTCGAAAACAAAATTTTTTTTATAAGAATGATTTTTTTCCAAATTGGACCTATTTAATCATAATCATCCTTTTATGAAAGTTGAATGTTTCTAAAAGATAGAAATCAAACAAAAAGTGGGAAAAATTATTTTTATGAAAGTTATTTTCTACAGTAAGAATATAGGACTAAGAATAACTAGACATTGTATATCAGACTGAGGAACCTTCAGCACAATGGTGGTTATAAATATGATGGTTTTGATCTAAGTCAATTTATCATATTCAGACCCATTGGACCGAACATTCATCAAAAAATATGTTTGTTAGAATATATGAATTTTCTGAGAAAATAAAGAAATAAGCTACTAAGCCAGAAATTTAGATGTTTCTAATTTATGAATTCATAACTATGTTGAAGAAGATGTATTTGAGAAATTTAATTCAGGATTTAGAATTTATTCATAATTTATAAACATATTTCAGATGAATTTTTTCCATTTGTTAAGTGATTTTAGTTTATGAAAAAACTCATGATAAATGTTGTCGCAGATGTGATGGAGTCCTGAAGATTACTTTAGTTATAGAAATCAAGAACAATGTATCAATCAATTCTAGAATTATAGGTCTCAATAATTGTTTGTATTCCATCTTAATATAGATGAAAAAATTTTCATTTTCAAATTCATTGAGTGAAGTTCATCAAAATGAGAATTCCATTGTATTGGGAATTAAATCATAGAGGGACATGAAATTGATAAGATCATCCTAATGAGAAATTGAATGTTTGATAAAAATTGAAGGATATCAAAAGTTGTTGTATGAATTCTTCATCAGAAGAAGAACATCATAATCATAATTACATTCTTTTATGAATTCTATCTTTATGATTTCTTTAGTGTAAAGAAATGTGATAAGATGAAGATTTTTTTTGATAAATCTTATCCATAATAATATGAGGTAGAAATTTATGGTTGTTTAAAACCTTCTTTTTCCACAATCAAAGAATATTGAAAATAAAATTTTAATGAGGTGAGGAAGAAATTAAGATCATAATGGGAATTGGAAGCTAAAGCCAGGGAATATTCACTGTAATGAAATAAGTATTTTCATCATACTGAAGAAATTATAGGAATTTCATGAAGTATGTTTATAGCTATGAAGATATGTGAAGACTTTAAGTGGTCAAACATGATATTAAAGTCATCATAACTCTCAGAGTATTCATGAGAAGGTTTGAATAAGTAAAATATAAATTTCAAATGTGTGTGTTTTCCGAAGCTTTGAAATTTGGGTATGCTAGATATTTTTTTCAATTTCCCACAATTTTTAATGATTATTCTATAAATAGTTTATTAGATCATTTTTATATTAACTTTTTCATGTAAGCGCAAAAGACGGAGAACTGGATAATTTTAAGTAATAGATCCATCTGGAAAAATATCTCATTAGGATATCAGGATTCTATTTTTCTATCGACCAGATTGAGAATGATTATATTAAGAATGAATATATTGTGAAGAAAATATTGAGTTGATTAGATTGAAGAAAATTAGTCTGTTTTTTTATATAGATTGTAAGAATTATATATTGATTAAGGGAGAATCGTTTTGAGTTCATTAGACTGAGAGAATCAGAGTCAGGAAAAGCAGACTAAGGATTCTGATTAAGAATTTGTTGATTAGTTTCAACAAATTATTTTTTATATTTTTGGGATCAATTTTTTTATAATAAAACTACATAAACTAGCCATATTTGGATTAATATTTCTTATAAAGAGATATAAGGAGTTTAATTTCGAGTTTGGAAAAGTTTTACTCCTTTTTATTAGTGAATTTCAATAGAAGCATGGGAGTGGTATCAGAAAAGATATTGGTTCTCACACTGAGGTAAAAGCTTGTAAATATTGGGTGATTTAATTTTTTTTCTATTTTTACATGGTGAATATTGACTAAAATTTCATAATTAAATAAATCATAATAGGGTTTAGGGGTTAATTTTCTAAATTTATTGATACTCATAAAAAGTAAAAAACTGATTCATCCCCCCCATTCATTATAGTTATTCGATCCTTTGTAACTTCAAAAATCTCAATTGTGGGGAGACATTCCAAAGTAAGAAGACGAATAGAAGTATAGTGTTATATTCTCAAGATGTTAAGGTCGTACTATTGTTTTTTAAGAACAACATCTTACTCTCTACCACCATTCAAGGGGGTCTATTCACCCTAGGATTTGGGAAATGTATAAATCCTTGAAAGAAACAATTCTTGTGAGTTGGAATTTAAAGTGATATATCTGGATATGTCTCAAGATTCATCACCTGTAAGTAGGTAAAGGTTGATCACCAATGAGTAGAAAGCATGTTGCAGACATTACAAATTACAATATTGAAATGGGAGTATTTAGCCTAGGATTTTGTAACAAATATAACAAGGATGGTTGGTAAAAACTATTTTATATGGGAGATAATTCATTTCTTAAAACAATCATCTCACATAATCTCAATTCATGAAACAATTTTATTGTAAGAATTTTCTAAAATCTATTTTTATGAAATTATAAAGATGCATGGTATTCCATTACTAATTGTATGTGATATATTCACTAGTTTTACATGTCATTTTTTAAATCCTTGAAGCATGGTTTTGGAAAAAAGTTGACTATAGGTACATATTATCATCCCCAAATGAATGTATAGAATGAATAGAAATTCCAATCATTTGAGGACATGATTAAGATGTTTGTAATATATTTTACTATCTCTTAAGGGATAATTTTTTTATTGGAATTCTCTTACAATTACTATTACTAGGAATCGATACAAATCGATCCTTTCGATGTATTGTATGGGAATCCTTTTCATTATAATTTTTTTTTGTGTAAATAAGAGACTTAATAAATTAGACCTAGCTATGTTCAAGGGACAATGATAATATTCATTTGATCATAAAAAATAATGGAGATATAACATATTCATAAAAAATCTGATATGGATCTTCCTCAATGATAATTGTTGTTTGAGGTGAGTGATCATATGTTCTTGAGAAATGCTCTACATATTGGGAATCATTATTTTGGTTAGCAGGAAAAACTTTCTCCTCAATACAAAGGAACTTTATAGATACTAGAATTAGTTTTTGAAGTGGTATATCAGTTTTCTTTTCCACCAAGGTTTTGTTCAATGCACGATGTGTCACATGTATCTCATTTGATAAATTACCAACCTAATATAGACCAAGTTATTTATTAGGATCATTTTGTCATAGATTTGAATTCTATATTGATTCATTTATCGGTATGTAAAATTGATATTAAAAAAGTAATTTGTTGGAAAAATATGGTAAGATTATTGATTTTGTGGAAACATGGTCAATTCACGAAGAAACATGGGAGTGTGAAAAGGAAATGGTGGATCAGTGGCCTGAAGTATTCTAGAATATCAGAAAATAATTACTTTCCAAGGATAGGATGACCATTGGAGGGGAGAATTTATCAACAACCGTTTTACATAAAATACCCTTTATTTATGTATTTTGATACTATAAAAAGTTCTGGTTATGTTTTGGGAGGTTTTGAGGGGTTTTGGTGCATTTTAGAAGATTTTCTAGAGGTTCACAGTTTCTGAATAGTTAGTAGAAACTATTTATCATCTACAGGGATCCTTCTAGGAGATGATAGTGGGTATTGGGTTGGTTCATGGTTGGTATATGGTTTGGATGAAGGGTCTTAATTCCCTAGATATACTATGCTTCTTGATATTGAGGTAAATGTATGTTTGGAATAGATTTTTTCTATTTATGTCAGCCAATTGTGTGTGGTGTTCCCATAATATTGTAACATTTCATGGTTGGTGCATGGTTTTTTCAAAAAATTTAGCCCAATCATGTGTCGTATAGTTTTTCCCCATGAGAAAGGGGTTATAATTCAGATTAATACCATAATAAATTTTCCTATAATCCTATTAATATGAGGTCATTTGTTTTCTAAAGTCAAGAGAGATTATCCCCTTTGATCTATGAGCAATCTGTAGTCAAATAATAGGGTGTTGGAGGCCCAGATTCATTATCAAGATACCAATCTTCATCATTATTCAATGATCTAAGTTTCTTCTCTCTATCTCACTCAAAACCATAGATATATTCCATTATGGGTATATATATGTGTTATGAATTTTTTATAATGAAAAATAACATTATTTAGTGAAGGGAATGTGGGTTGTGATCAGATCATGAGGTTTCATTACATCACTATTCATTTTCATCTTCTATTGTGACGTAGGTGGATACTATCTTGATTCATCTTGACATAGAACTCATAGGATTAATTTTAATTAATTGTTTTGACTGAAATTTTGGAAAAACCATTGTGTGATTATTGTTGGAAATCATTAATTTGTTTTGGTTTTTGAAATTGTGTGAATAATTAGTTGGATTTCAGGAATTTGTGTTTTTTTATTATTTAATGTTTGTATTTTAAAAATATTTTTTTGTTTTGAATATTTGAATCTAGTTGTGGAAATGGTTTAATGGATTACAGGTTTTTGGTATATTTTTTACATAGTTTTGGAAAACATGGTTGGACTGAGTTCATTTTCATTACATGTGACCTTGTGAAAGGGTTGTGTTTTATTGTTTCACCTGGTACTAATTTCATTTTTATGACTTGGTATATCAATGAGAGATTACTCATGAATGTGTAACTGTCAACTTTGAATGATTGGTGTGTGTGGAGACATGGTTATGGGTATGAATAATGATTATTAACTGTTTTTAATTATTTTTTATTTCCATATATTAGAAATTTTTATAATTTTTTATAAATAGTTTTACTACATGAAACTATTTTATAAAATGTGTTAACATGTTTTTTCCTAGTGTATTGAGTTAATAAGTCATTTGGAATTCCTACTAAGTTTAGGCTTACCCCTACAACTATAAAATTTTTCATTTGTAGATTTCATCTATAAACAAAATAGGTAATGGGATTTTATCTCTATTATTTAGTGATTCATCTTGATAATGTGGTCTTGGCATACGGAGTTGGAGAATGGAGCTGTTTAGGTGTTTCTGGTTGATTTCACTTTGCAGGTTTGAGTTTGGAGTCCATTTTGGTCATCTGGAGTCTGTATTTTGTTTTAACATTTTACTCAAATATGGTTGTTGTTTTGGTTGTGTTTTGAGTTGTGTTTTTTCCTCATTCATCATATAGCGGTTGTTTTGTTATTGTATTTGTGGTTTGGATGTTTATATTTTAATGGAAAAGTCGTCCACCAAATGTACTTAAGTACATTGGAATTTATTTCAAGACTTTTGTATCATTGGGATGTTAACTAAGGCCGAGTACCACCACCGCCACTTCCCATGAAAATGGGTGAGGGGCAGGATATTACGAAATTCACCACACTAGTTTCCTTTAATGTTTAAGAAAAATTAAACATTTAAATCCCATCACATTTAGACCCTAAAATCTATCAATATTTGATCAACCTTATCTTTATCATACAAACATTTATTCATTCACAATCAATTTCATTTTAGTACTGTCGAACCTATATTTCTTAAAGATAGAAAATATAATTTATATGTTTTATTTTTAGGATGAATGTTTTCATATTACATTTATACAAATTAATGGAACCAAGGGTACAAATAAATCGTTAAAATACTTGATCTAGAATTTTGGGTTTAGATTCATGTAAAATCACAAAATCAAAAAAAACCTCTTGGATAGATATTTTAATAGATAATATTCAATTTCCTTTTAAGCATGAGAAATAAAATCTTACAAAACTATAAATGATACCTTGTTCATTTGAAACCATTGATTTTATTCACTCACTATATATGTATCATGGCTCAAAGGTTCCATGTAAGGAATCATCTAGAACATCCAAACTTTCACCATATCTTCTATATCATCGATATATGATTCACCGACGTTAGTGTGGGAAATCAAAGTGATATTTTCCATCCCTTCAATCATGTAAAGAACATGGAGTCAATCATGAAATTAGGATTGATTAGAACATATTATTTAGTTTGAATCCCTATCTAAAAAATTGAGAGGAGAGAAGATATTTTTATTATATTAATTAATAAAAATGTTGGATCTATCTATTCAAGAGGCTAAAATGATTTTTTATCTTGGGTTATACTTTCCAAAATTTTATTTTGTTACTTGGAAAGTAATAAAATTAAATTAAGAAAGTTGTTCACATGTATGACCTAATTAAACTTGTCATAAATTTTACTAAAATATTCGCACACTTGTAATAGTTTATCATATTATATGATGAAATAAAAACCATTAAATCGTCCAGTAATCTCCAAAAATAATTTAACGAATATTGAACATGTTATGTTCAATCTAAAAATTATATTTTTCATATAACCCCTTATGAACAAAGAATATATGAATACCTTGGTTAATAAATTCAATCATTATTATTGTAAACATGAATAAAATCATTGAATTATTTTTACTTGCGATCAATCACACTTTGATATTCAATTTCCCCTGCATGTGGGGAACTCTTCTTCCTATACTCCTATTCATCCAAAAATCTTCAACATGTGGATACACATTGTCTCTAACCCTTAGGGTCCATATCTTGATAGTAGTAATCCCATCCCATAGACCAAGTGTAGAGATAAGAAACACATCTTGGACATAAAAACAGATGGAATTTCATATCTTTAACAAACTCCATAGAACACATTTTGTGAAATATTACCTCTTTCTCGAGTGATATCTCATTAAAATGGATGTACACTTCTATCATCATCCATTTGATGATTTATGTTTTCTATGACCTTAATAGATATACATCTCTTTTATTACTGTGAAAATAAATTTATTGAAGGTACTATGATCATTACATCATGGACAAATGAGATATCACCTCCTCAACTCAAAAAGTCCAAAATTTATCTTGATAATTCCAACAATTTCATACCACTAAGGGCACACCCATCATAAGCTTCATTTTCATGACATCAAAGCCATTTATTTTTCCATACATAAAAATATCTGATCATACATTATACATTTATAATAATAAATTTTTTTAATATCAACACACAAGACTGTATATAGGAAAAACCAATGACACATGAAAATGCGGTATTCCTTTTAGTGGGTCATTCCTAAAGATATAATATACTCGATATCGCCATGTGAAAATTTAAACTGATGAAGGACCAATGCTTATGAGACCTAGAATATAATACTCTAATACTATTTGTTTTTAGTTTGTATGATGTATCTTGACAATGGAAAAATATATAATATTACTATTATAGTATCTTGATGTTTTTATTATAGTTAGAAACAAATTTTACCTTTTTTATGACATCCAATTTACATACATTACAATATAAATAGTGGATGTAGTAATATCGACAATATTATGGTATGAATAAATTCATGTATATATAAAACTATATATATTTAATGGAAATCAAAGTATATAAAGTATTTTGTGTGTAGGGAACCCACTCACAACATGAAACACACCATAAAACACTTAATGTCAAATTAATATTTGATATATAACTACAACGACCCAAATGTGAATTTTCTAGTAAACTAATTACTCTATATAGAATTTGACAACATTCTATTTCCATGAGAATACATTGATTTTCCAATAATTTCCTACTAAAAAATTACTTTGTGTATCAACTGAATTTTTTAAATCCTATCCACATTTATTTTAATTAAACTTATATTCCAACATCTATATCTTTTACATTAAGATAAACCCTTTATCCACGTGTTATCTTCTCTATACTAGAGATTCCACAATTTCCATATTTGAAAACTAACTCCCACTATTTCTACCTATGGAGAAATTAACCAATTCTTGATTTTGGTTTAATCGACATTTATAAGAAAATTAATTTTTTGTCTAAAACATTTCCTTCAACACTGGAACCTGGTAAACCACCTTAATGAATGATGATGAAATTTAGTCAAATGTTATATCTAAAATTATTTATAAATCTTTAGTATTTTTTAGCTTCTAGTTCATTTAAATTTTAATATAACAATGAAACTGACATACATTAGAAGCTAAGAGATCAATGACACAGAGAGCTAGGGAGGGGCAGTTCAAGTGGGTTGGGCCTACGGGTCATGTATTGGGCAGGGTATTCCTCTGGGCCTTCGGGTCATGTATTTCGGGTTTGTTGGGCCTTGTGCCTTGGGCCTACGGGTCATGTACGGGTTCCCCTTAAACCCTTAAAAGTGGGAGTATCCATAATAAAATAAAAATAAGTTCTTCGGGCCATTCGGGCTATATTTACATTTCATGAGAATGAATTATAACTACCCCACATAATTTAATATTCACTAGCTCAAACATCTGATATAGAGGTGCCTTTCATGTTGGAATAATGGTCACCTTCCACTACTTTGCAAGTACTCACTCACATAAAGTATCATATTCTCAATGATTAGGCTCTCAAATTTCATTATAACATAAATTTATCATCCTATTTCTCACCCAAGTGATTGATACACCCATAAGACATCTCCCACAATATATGGAAGTTTCCTATCAGGCATAAAATACTCCATATCATGTTTTGGTCATAGGGAATTATTCTAGATAACACTTTTCTATAGTCATGGAACCGATAATACGACATTCCACAAGTCATCCAAAAATTTGATGTATAGAAACCCACAATTTTCTTTTATTTTACTAAGATATAAATCATCCAAACCCCCAAAAACTATCTCAATCAACAAAAAATTATCATGAATTAATAAAAATATAAATGTAAAACATTAAAATTTGTGATCTATAGTGCATCAAAATATAAAAAGTATAACCATTTCAAAATATATCTGGAAAAATTTTACATTCAACATTTCTCTTTTAGATTGGGTGAAAATACCTAGATATAATGACCCATAGCTCAAGATGACTGATCAATACTCATCAATAATTTCGTAAAAAATTCATAAATATTATCTGTATATGAATCCCTTAGAATAATCCCTTATATAATATCATCCCTTCCTTATAGAACATATTATATAAACACCATTGTTCTTCTATGATAATATATGTTGAACATGGTCTGGTCTAATTTCATCATATTTCGATGAAAAAAAAAAGTTTCTATATTTTGGTATCAAGTCCAACATCATTTTTTATAAGGGTCATTCTACCCACCTTTTTCACCAAAACGTTTTAAATCTCCCTCTATATTCCATTATCTAACACCCTAGGATTTTATAATATATTTTTATTTAAAAAAATTGTATGTATTTTATATATTCATTTTCATGAAAAAAAGAGTTTAATTTTAATGCAAGTATATTATAACCTAGCTGTTAATGTGGTAGTAAGAATAAAAATATAGAAATTTTGAAAAATATTTAAAACGTTTTATATAATTAAAATCTATTTATTAATGTATAATTGATAAATCTTTATATTTTGTAATGTGATTTTATGATTCAAAAATAATTCTTCTTAAAAAATGGGTTTTACATCATTTAATAAATTAAAATTAAAATTTCATAAAATCATTTCAATAAATTATTTTTGATTCAATTAATATAATTTTTTAAATCCTCATGTCAATATAATCTTAGGATGAATTTTTAGGATTTCTCAGTGAATAGATAAATTTACATTTTATTTAAAATGTTAATTTGTTTTCAAGTGTAAGCACAATTATTCTATTAATTTGATCCTAATGTAACATAAATATCCTTCAAATATTAATAATCTAACTATTGACATAATAATCAACAATATACATTATTTTGGAAAAGGATAACTTTTGGGAATAAAAACAAATTTTTCTTAAAAAAATTCATGGGTATTGTTTATTTTTATCATATAAAATTAAAATAATATATTTATATTGATTAATTTAATGTAATTTATAGATTAAAATTTTAATATAATATTTTAAAATTAAATTTAATGTTTTTACAAATCATGGGCTTCAATTAAATTAAATTTCATTATTAAAACCTTATTACATTAAAATGGGTTTTAATTATGGTTTAGGAGATTATTTAAAATTAAATTATACTACATAAAGAAACTGAATCAGGTACAATATATTCCTTAATTTTAATTACAGAAATTAATTTACTGTAATTGGGATAACTTAATTTTTTTGATTGTGAATGGTAAAAAGAGGAATACTTTATTTCCACAGTTAAAGTTAAAATGTGCTTACTATGGAATAAGTGAAGGTTTCTTCCCACACCTATCTAATTATTTTGGTTTAAATAAATTTCACCCATATCATATCATTACATTGGATAATTATCAATTTATTTCCACCTTCCAATGAGTTTGAACATATATTACTGAAATCATTTATGAAATTCATTGTGTGTCCTAACCAACACTTAGAAAAAGGAACATATTCTCATTTATTGTTCACACAATTTCTGAGCCTTCTAGATCATAAAAGTCATCATACATAGACTTCCAAATTTTTTCATTTAATTCTAGATATTTTTTTATTCTACTGTGAAAAATATTTTAGGTCACAAGGTGTATATTAAAAGATATCTCACCAAGAAGATGTATAAACTATAACCAAGATAATTCAATCTTATATCTTGTTACACATTATATAAACTTTTTGTATCCCTAATAAAATTGATATAGTATCATAAATAAATTTAGACATTAATATGATGATTTCATAATCATTTCCCAGCTCTTCTCTATGGAATGGGAGATGAATGCATCACCCGTGCGTACGTGTGGACTATCACCTCTTTGTAGTGATATAATTAATTTTACCTCACCATTTTTCATGGATTATTATTATGATTTATTTATTTTTTATATATAATATTTATAATGTAATTACAATTTTAAATTTATATTATATTATTGACCTTATTACCTTCACATCTATTGTAAAGTGATATCATTACTAATGTGTATATGTGGATTACTGACTCCACGAAGTGATTTGATTGATTTTTTGTTTCCAAATTACATGAATGGTAATAAGGATATATTTAATTAATATATATAATATTTAATATATAAAAATTATTCTTTAAATGTATATTATCATTTAAATTTATTTCATTACATCCATAAAAAATGGGATACATCACTCTTGTGTTCAAACAGATTATCATCTCCACAAAGTGGTGTAATTTTTTTGATCAGTAATTTATATTAATTGTTATAAAATAATATATAATTAATAAATACTATTATAAATAAATTATTAAAATTCTATAAAATATGTTACCATTATCAATTTATAAGGATGGAAACTACCGAAACAAAACTTACATGAGAAACCAAACAATTGACATGCAAAATGACTATTTTAATAGAAAATTCTTTATACATTTATATTGAAATGATATAATTGGAAAATATATGATAATATAAGTATGAATATGATTATTTTATATAATTATAATACATAAAAAATTTTTATATTGGATTTTATTGATCTTACATCAAGTAGGATATAAGATAAGTTTTCTTCGTCTCAGTTTTTTCCATTGAGATGTGTCAGATATTGTGAACCTATTTAATATTATTTAATAATTAAGTAATTTCATTTTTAAAGAATTTATCATTTATATTAAAATGTTTTAAAATAATATTATTTTCACTTTTTGAATGACGTACATTTAATTTTTTATCAAAAATAAGAAAATAATCATTATTTTCATGTACACTTCATGAACCAATTTTCTTTTGAAATGTGTGGTAACTTAATTGGAAATTACTTCATTGTTTTACATGGTTAATTTCTTATAAAATGGTTTCTATTATATTATTATAAATTTTATATTTTAAATAATCCATTTCAAAAAGAAAAGTGTATTTTATTTAAGAGTTGTTTCAATGATCTTCTAAATGCATTTTAATTAATTACCAAATCTTATTATTATTGTTGTTATTATTTAATAAAGATATAATCAAATGTTAACATATTTATTCTTCATGTGGATGGTTTTTTATTATGATGATTAAATATTTATTAGACCCATTTCTTTTTCTAGTGGTTATTTTTAATGTAATGATAACTGGTTTTATGATCTTGTTGAAGAAATATGAATGGAATATGATTGTGTGATGGGTGGTTCAGATATATAACAAGGGATTATAGTTATGTTATAGACCATGTATTGGTTGACATGTTATAATCTATGAATGGGTGGGGCCATTATAGCCCTCCAATACATTGGGTAAAGACAACAGAGTAGAGAAACTAATAATAGATAACAATGTTATTAAATTCCAATGAAATGTGAGAGTTTGCTAAATTGATGTTACTCTTAAGTGAATTTTAGAAATGACATGGAAGGAATTTACATTAGGAGTATTTAACCATAATGATATTATTGGGATTTGACCTTCAAAAATGATATTATTTTATATACATATATGAATTTTTAAAACTTATATATTATGCTTATGATATGTTCTCAAGGATATTGATTGAATATTGATGTTTTTCCAGCCTTATTTATTATTTATTTTTATTGAGAAAACCTCATTTCATTATTCTTTATTAATTATATTTTACTTATTGGGTTTGATTAGTGTTTTTCTTGGTCACTTTCTCATGCCATTATTATAATAATATTCTCGCTTATTATTATTAAATGATATCTCTTATATTCACAGTCATTGAGTATTTGAGCTCATCCTTTCTTATGGTTCATTAATTAAGTTTATGAATAAATGATTTAAGTACGATTCATCCATAAATGGTGATAATTTTGAAGATAATATTCAGAGATGATATAGATCATGAATGTACTATTTTTTTATTCAACCAATTTTCCAATAACACTAATCCTTTACATTTCTGGCATGGATTTTATTTATATATAATTAATATTATATAATGATATGTAATATTTGTGTATGAAATGTTTTGGTCTCTATGTTTAGTATCAAATCTAGTTATAGTTTATTTTACAAACTAGAATGATAAATATTTTATTCATAACTCATAGGATAATCCTATGTATAGGATAAAATCCTAATTTAGGGTTAATAAAGAAGTATAATATTCTAATAAAACACATCCTCTTTTGGATAATAGTAGGTGGATGCATCTATGGAATAGATATAGTTAAGGGTAACAAGTCTGACCTGAGTATATTGGGTGTTCACTAGATCACCACCGTTTCACAATGAGGGGTCCTAAGAATGCACATCTAGTGAGATACTCATAAGGGATATTCGAGGGTGAATTCACATATACATTATGAAACATTATGAATTATTTGAATATAAATTGACCAAGTATTTTGTAGTTTAAACCTATGGTATTAATTATTGAAAATACATGGTCAATATTTAGACCTCATATGAATTATTTTTCAAGATTACTTGATTAATTACATTTATTATTATTACTCACATAGTTATTTTTGTTTTTAGTTAATAGAAAAAACAAAGAGGAACCATATTAATGCCGAATGTGATGGATGATCAAGTTAATTTCATCCAGAGAAACCAAACGAAGTTTGAGTATGAATATAAAATCTTAGGACTATGTATAACTGTATATCTGAATATATGATTAATAAAACATAAATTGGTGAGTTAATTAATTAACCAACTAAGAGGAAAATTTAGTTTTAAGAATTCCATGGAGGAAAAAATATTCATCTTTGTACATTCCAGAATATTGGAAGAATAACCTAGGAAAATGATTAGATGGAATTGGAATATATTTTATTTGTAGAAAGGATGGATATAAAAATTGTAAGTCCTAAGAACCAAATGAAAATTTTGGTAAAATCAATAAATAGTAATAATGGTCTCAATAAGTTATCCTCAAATGTTTTAGGTTTTAAAGGTGGAATTTATTTTAATTTTGAAGATAAATGGGATTGGCATAAAATAATGAGAAGAGGGTCTACTAAGTAATATGAGTAAAGGTTTTATTATTGATAATATAGGAAAATTGATTGATATATGAAAGGTATGAATTATTTAAAAATCATTAATTTATTTTAAAATAAAAAATATGATTAAATTATGTTTGAGGAATTATAATACATGATTAATGTTTCATATTGTAGAAATAAATTTTTAAAGAATAAGATGATAAATCCTGATTCATTTTTTATGATGGAAATTGAATGATTGAAGTTTTTATTCTTTGAGATTGAATAATTATTATGTAAAATTGTTTTAGAAATGATATTATATATATAAGAATCCTAAAACATCTATGTATTATTCTACGTAATTTTTTCATTATGCATTTTAAAAAGGATTTTTTGGATCATAATGATAAGCTAAAAAAGTTATTTAGTGGTGAAATTATATATTTGGAAAATACCTGATTTGTGGATATATAACCCTTAATATACACCATATGTTGAGAAAATACTATTTAGTTTGGATAAATACTTTAATGATACTGATAAGTAAAATTTTATATTTTGTATGTAGTTGGATTTTGGAAGAATATGTGTTTTCATTGAGGTTATATAGTGATTTTTGTTATTAGCTTGTTCTAGGTGAATATATGATCATGTTATTCACTTATTTGGGAGATAAAATTATGATCAACTTTATAATGTGTGTGGATAAACATTATATCTATTTGGGAGATATATTGAAATTTTCCTAATTTTTTTGTTGTGAATATGTTAACATATATTTTAAGTAGTAAAAAATTTATATTTTTATGGATTTATTTAAGTTTAACATTGGGTGTTATTATTTAGGTTTTAAAGAGTAATTTATTATTTAATCATATGATGATTTATCTATATTTGATATGTTTTTCTAACCATTTTTTTTAAATAAGTAGAGACATAATTAATGACTTTCTATTATTTTATGTATCTTATGATCTGTTAAAAATTATTTTTATTCTTCAATAATGATAAATTCATCTTGAATATTTATTTCTCAAAGTGTGAGATGACATATAAACGAAAATGTATCAAACCACATCCAAAATATGACACTATCCATATGAAATGGAATTGATTCATGTAAGTATATTTTATCATTTAATTTCTCATAAATAAATACAATCCCATAACTATGGGAATATATTATTGAAAATGAAATTTTTTTCTTCTTATAATCATTTTTTAATAATTTATGGTCATTTCACCCCTCAAAAATTTATGATTTTGCAGTCATTAACTTTTTCATGACTATGGTATATATCAATCTTTATAATAATTTAGAAATTATTTTTTTTCCATGTCCATATTTTCATTTACCCATAATGTCCCCTTTATCTAGTAACCTGATTTTTTTTATTTTAGGTAAAACTTATGATTCACACATACCCTTTTAAATGGATGTTATATTATTCCTTTGTATGATGATGGATTTAGAAAAGGTATTTTTGAATATCCAAAAATTAGTTGTGAGGTGGAAATTTCATTAAGGATTGATAATTTAACTCCTATGTATTTTAGATTATTTTTTATTTATATACATTGTAATAGTTTGATATCTTTTTTGAAAGGAAACATAGAGATTAAAAAGTGACGCTATATAATATAAAAGAGTTTTTATATTGGCTACATAAATAGGAATAACCACATTTTGAAAAATATTTATTGATTTTTTGTATAATAAAAATGTATTTATTAATTTATAATATATAATTATGAAATTCTCAATAAATTCATTTTTTGCTTCAAAAATATGTTTTCATCAAAATAAATTTATACAACATTTTATTTGTAGACATTATAATTATTTTATACCATTTTTAGGCATTATATTTGATAAATTTTATAGCATCCCGTCTTTTTATAACATAACTTTCATTTCATTACACGGAACTGAGGATCTTTAAGGTTTAGTGTCTTGGAAACAAGGAACATAAAACATGAAACAAAAAAAACATTCTTCTTAAACACTTGAAAGGCTTCTCCTCAAGTTCACCCTAGGCTCATTACTGCATCTCATAACCTGGGGACATACATCAAAAGGAAGGGTGAGCAGAAGGCCCAGCAAGGGAAACAAGTGAAACATTTTACATATGAACTTGAGATACATCAATAAAGTCATGAAAAGAACTTTAAGGCATGAAAATGAAATCATGAGGCATATCATAATAAAAATAAAACTTTTTCATAACTTGAAGATGTGGCTACATCATTTAACATAGACAATCATGAACATATCACCAAGGTCCATCCCCAAGGTGTCATTTGAAAATTACCAAGGTTATTCACCAAGGTATCGTGAAAATTGTAATCTCTAGTGGTTACATCATTACCCAATGCATTGGAGCGCTATCAGGGCGCACCCTTAAATTTGCCTTTATTATCATGTGAGCCACATATATCATCATCAAACATTTCATAAATAACCCACATAGCATAAAATAAATGGGTTTCATTTCATAATCATAACGTTTTAAAAACTGCTTTAAAGACATGATCTTTACGTCACTTTAAACCCACGGAAAGGGAAAGCGGGTCTCATGTATGTAAATCCCTGAATTTAAAATGGAACATTTTGATATATATGTGAATACCCTTGTAGAAATAAGAGCTTTGAGTATTCACTTTATAACATAAAATAATTTTTGAGAAAAGAGAGAGGCATTTTGAGGGGAAAATTCTGCAGCATAACGGCTAAGTTTCGAGGTTTTAAAAAAACATTGAAATGAGAGGGGACATGGGTCACCCTCTCATAAATGATCCATAAAACAGTAGGGTGAAAGAATAAGAAGGACATATGGACATGGTAATGAAATTTTAGGGACATACCATTTGAAATGAAAAACATGGAAGGAAAAAAAATTAGATTTCTCTTATGAAAATTCGGCAGCCTTACGGCGTCACTTAACTTCAAAAGAAAATGATTTGACAAGATCAAATAGGGTCCCTCATCATATGACCATAAGAGATCAGTATGATAGATATAGAGATAATTCCCCAACATAAAAAAAGGAACTTGAAAGAATTGACATGAAAGTAGAACTTCAAAACGAGAAGGGTGAAGAACCACTTAAAAATTCGGCAGCCTAACGGCGCCACTTAAAACATAAAAATACTGAATTGAAGAGATCAAATGGGGTCTCTCATCATATGATCATAATAGTCCAGTATGATATATATAGATATCATACCCCAATATAACAAAAAGGAACTTGAAATAATTGACATGAAAGTAGAACTTCAAAACAAGAAGGGTGAAGAACCACTTAAAAATTCGGTAGCCTAACGGCGCCACTTAAAACATCAAAATACTGAATTGAAGAGATCAAATGGGGTCTCTCATCATAAGAACATAAGATTCCAGTATGATATATATAGAGATCATACCCCAATATAACAAAAAGGAACTTGAAATAATTGACATGAAAGTAGAACTTCAAAACGAGAAGGGTGAAGAACCACTTAAAAATTCGGCAGCCTAACGGCGCCACTTAAAACATCAAAATACTGAATTGAAGAGATCAAATGGGGTCTCTCATCATATGAACATAAGAGTCCAGTATGATATATATAGAGATCATACCCCAATATAACAAAAAGGAACTTGAAATAATTGACATGAAAGTAGAACTTCAAAACGAGAAGGGTGAAGAACCACTTAAAAATTCGGCAGCCTAACGGCGCCACTTAAAACTTCAAAATACTGAATTGAAGCAATCAAATGGGGTCTCTCATCATATGATCATAAAATATCAGTATGATAATTTAGAGATCATACCCCAATATAATAAAAATGAACATGAAAGACTTGAATGAGAATAGAACTTGAAAACGAGGAAGGTGAAAGAATCCCTTAAAAATTCGGCAGCCTAACGGCGCCACTTAAACATTCTTAAAACAAATTAATGAGAGCAAGGGGGGGTCTCTCATCATATGAACATGAAATAGGAAGTAGGATTAATATAAAAGAACATCCTCCAACATAAGAACATGGAGTATAAAAAAAATGACATAAAAGAGATTACTTGAAAAGAAAGAGAGGGGTCGGATCCCTTACCTTAAAATGTAACTCTTAAACCTCAAAGGTTGGGACCTTGAGGGCTTGGGGGCACCTTGGGAGGACTCCTTGGGAGGTAATGAGACCAGAAATTCGTTGGGAATGAGTGGGGAGTCGAATGGATGAGAGGAGGGCTTGGTATTTATAGGGAAAGTGAGGGGACAAGGCATTAATGACCAAGGGACACCTCACATGTGCTTTTCTCAAACCCATGTGCTCTCCCTTGGCATTTATCATGGAGTTAGGCCACATGGGGCCCCCAAAACAATAATTCATCACCCTTGGCCGGCCAAACCTCAAAATATCTCATGACATCATCATGACACAGCTATGATGTCACTAAACATACCGAAACCCTAAAACTGCATTTTTACTATTCACTGAAAATTCAACTTTCTCAGAAAAATCCCAAAATTTCACACTAAAAAAATATCAATGCTCTGATTTCAAAAATGAACTCCATTTTATAAAAATAATTTTCTAAATATTTTTAATTCAATTTTTAAATAAATTCACTATTCACCAAAAATTCATTTTTTTCAGAAAAATCCCCAAAAATTACCATAACATAATATCGATGCTCTGAGTTCAAAAATGAAATCCATTTTCTAAAAAAAAATTTCTAAATATTTTTAATTAATTTTTTAATTAAAAAAAAATACTATTCACCCGAAAAAACTAATACTTGAATAATAATTAATGAAACCGTTATTTAACCATTTTATTGAATCACATTACTTAATCAAGGTGCCTAGATTATTTTAAAACTTTCTTTAAGTGAGATTACTAATCCATTTGGTCACATTACTAATCCTAAGCGTAAAATCACTATTCACAATTTACTATTCATCAAAAATCAAGTTGATCTTATTAGACTCTAAATTTCGTACTGAACATAATTGTAGAAGACCATTTTTTGAAAATCATTACACATTTTTAATTATTTAGGGTTTACATAAACATTTTTAAAATATCCTTTTACTAAAATTCATCAAAAATATGCATATTATATTTATCCGGTCATTTCAAAATTCATAAACTTCATCATAAGAAGAAATCCCAATTTTTATTTAAAACAAGGATTACACAAGGTAGTTACGGTCTCGTTACATAGCCCCTTATAATACCAGCATAGGACCTAAGAGTAAGGTGTGCTAGGGTGATAGAAGCTTGGGGCGGCTCAGTCAACATTGCCCGAGTAGTAATTTCTATCAGTTTGAATTTCTCACGAAGGCGATTTCGTTCCAGCTTCACATGATGAAGTTCGGCTTGGATTTGATCCAGAGCAAAGCCCAATGGTGCTACCTCCTTCCCAAGCTCTGTTAGATGGGCTTCGATCAGTCCAAGACTACTAGGTGAGGCCATCGAATCTTCTTTCTATAATAATTAACCAAGATTACTTATATTTAGAGACAATAATCAAAACATTTTGTTCACAGTGGTCATGTTGACCGATGGTTATATAATAGTCAAAACCCACCGATCTCATTTTAATTATAATCATGTTTATCAAATAAAACATTTTTTTGAGTATAACAATAACACATAAAATTAGGGAACAAAATTTATTTAAAAATTTCGGGTCGTTACAATCTTCCCCCCTTAAGAAATTGCGTCCTCGCAATTTTAAAATTGGGTTTTGAAATTTCATTGAAAGTCCCACATCGGAAAAGGAGTCAGTAAAACTATTACTTTAAAATAAAGAAAGGGAAGTACAATGGTCACCCGAGTAAAGCCACACTAGGGTTCCATGTAGGAAAACATGGACATGGAGGAAAAAACAAAGGGTTAAGTTCTGAGGGAGAGTGATAGAGAACATGATTAGGAGAAAGTTAACCATGAGAAAATCCCAAACTTATGATGTGTGTAAACGGTCTTTGATTACCTAGTAGGAAACGTAAACCAACAACATTTTTGTTTTACGTTTCTTTTCATAATTTTGAGGATTTCATTTACTACATAGAACAAAAACATAAGAAAATATACCTACCTTCAAGTAGAGTTTCATCCTTTAACAAGTCCCTACCAACACTAATCTTTTCTCCAAATGATGAGAATTCAAAAACACTTGGTCTCATAAAAGCACAAGAATCATCTTCTATAGAATCACATAATCTACAAAAGATTAACTATCTATTTCTTCTATCTTTAAACATTATCCCAAAAACAGAAAGGTTAAGGTAAAACAACTCTTCAAAAAGAAAGAATCCCATAGGAATGGAAACTACTTTTAAATCATCAAACTTCCATGGTACTACCCAAAGTTCATCATAGACCATTCCATAAATAATGGTCCTTAAAATTCTTCAAAACAAACCAAACTAAGATTGAAACCCAAATACAATAAGGATTTGATAACATAGTCTTCCAAAACAACTTCATTGTTCATCTCCAGACAACATCAACCACTCCTAACATCTTATAAAAAGTAGCTAACCTAAACATATTTTACCCAAGATAGGTTAGTCATTCCCATAAGTAACCTAAATTACTATAAGTTCACCTTAAATTCGTCGATTCTTCAAAATATAAGTCAACCTTACTCCTCAATGAAAATACCGTAGTAATCTATTTACCTCGATCAAATATGGTTCCCAAAATAATGAACGTCTTCCAAAATAGTAATCATATTTTAATCCCCTAATCATCCCTGTCATATAAATACGAAAATCGTCGCATTTCCTATCACATTGGTTGTCGGAACATGTTCTTCCATTTCCCACCATTTACTAAGAAGAGAAAGCATAATTAGGGGCTTAAGTACTTAGCTAATAATCATGAAAAGGAACTGAAAGCATATAAGGATAACTTGTATATGAAAGGTATACCCTAACTTGTGATCTCCTAGGTTCCCATCTAGGTTATGAATGATCATATATTCTTATGTGAACCTTTATTTTATTTTATCTTTGTTCCTTTAACAATGGTTCATACCAAGCTTATGAATTAACCAAAGCATATCCCCCGGGAGTGTCGTAACCAAGAGTACAGCAAGGCCCGTTGTCGTGTACCAGTTCCCGTTCGAGTCTAGCTCAAAGCGATGTTTTCGGGTTTTACCCCTATGTACATCTGTGCCAGAGCCACCTCTACCTGCTCGTATCCAGACAGGGATGTATTTGCTTGGCAACCCCTTACTCAATACTCACCAAAATACCAGGAAGATTTCCTATATTAAACTTTTCTATAGGGTTCCTCCTAGAGTTTTCATATCCTAATTTCCACAAATAACTAAACCATCCATTGATACCAACTATAGCATCCCGTCTTTTTATAACATAACTTTCATTTCATTACACGGATATAAGGATCTTTAAGGTTTAGTGTCTTGGAAACAAGGAACATAAAACATGAAACAAAAAAAACATTCTTCTTAAACACTTGAAAGTCTTCTCCTCATGTTCACCCTAGGCTCATTACTGCATCTCATAACCTGGGGACATACATCAAAAGGAAGGGTGAGCAGAAGGCCCAGCAAGGGAAACAAGTGAAACATTTTACATATGAACTTGAGATACATCAATAAAGTCATGAAAAGAACTTTAAGGCATGAAAATGAAATCATGAGGCATATCATAATAAAAATAAAACTTTTTCAAAACTTGAAGATGTGGCTACATCATTTAACATAGACAATCATGAACATATCACCAAGGTCCATCCCCAAGGTGTCATTTGAAAATTACCAAGGTTATTCACCAAGGTATCGTGAAAATTGTAATCTCTAGTGGTTACATCATTACCCAATGCATTGGAGCGCTATCAGGGTGCACCCTTAAATTTGCCTTTATTATCATGTGAGCCACATATATCATCATCAAACATTTCATAAATAACCCACATAGCATAAAATAAATGGGTTTCATTTCATAATCATAACGTTTTAAAAACTGCTTTAAAGACATGATCTTTACGTCACTTTAAACCCACGGAAAGGGAAAGAGGGTCTCATGTATGTAAATCCCTGAATTTAAAATGGAAAATTTTGATATATATGTGAATACCCTTGTAGAAATAAGAGCTTTGAGTATTCACTTTATAACATAAAATAATTTTTGAGAAAAGAGAGAGGCATTTTGAGGGGAAAATTCTGCAGCATAACGGCTAAGTTTCGGGGTTTTAAAAAAACATTGAAATGAGAGGGGACATGGGTCACCCTCTCATAAATGATCCATAAAACAGTAGGGTGAAAGAATAAGAAGGACATATGGACATGGTAATGAAATTTTAGGGACATACCATTTGAAATGAAAAACATGGAAGGAAAAAAAATTAGATTTCTCTTATGAAAATTCGGCAGCCTTACGGCGTCACTTAACTTCAAAAGAAAATGATTTGACAAGATCAAATAGGGTCCCTCATCATATGACCATAAGAGATCAGTATGATAGATATAGAGATAATTCCCCAACATAAAAAAAGGAACTTGAAAGAATTGACATGAAAGTAGAACTTCAAAACGAGAAGGGTGAAGAACCACTTAAAAATTCGGCAGCCTAACGGCGCCACTTAAAACATAAAAATACTGAATTGAAGAGATCAAATGGGGTCTCTCATCATATGAACATAAGAGTCCAGTATGATATATATAGATATCATACCCCAATATAACAAAAAGGAACTTGAAATAATTGACATGAAAGTAGAACTTCAAAACAAGAAGGGTGAAGAACCACTTAAAAATTCGGTAGCCTAACGGCGCCACTTAAAACATCAAAATACTGAATTGAAGAGATCAAATGGGGTCTCTCATCATAAGAACATAAGATTCCAGTATGATATATATAGAGATCATACCCCAATATAACAAAAAGGAACTTGAAATAATTGACATGAAAGTAGAACTTCAAAACGAGAAGGGTGAAGAACCACTTAAAAATTCGGCAGCCTAACGGCGCCACTTAAAACATCAAAATACTGAATTGAAGAGATCAAATGGGGTCTCTCATCATATGAACATAAGAGTCAAGTATGATATATATAGAGATCATACCCCAATATAACAAAAAGGAACTTGAAATAATTGACATGAAAGTAGAACTTCAAAACGAGAAGGGTGAAGAACCACTTAAAAATTCGGCAGCCTAACGGCGCCACTTAAAACTTCAAAATACTGAATTGAAGCGATCAAATGGGGTCTCTCATCATATGATCATAAAAGATCAGTATGATAATTTAGAGATCATACCCCAATATAATAAAAATGAACATGAAAGACTTGAATGAGAATAGAACTTGAAAACGAGGAAGGTGAAAGAATCCCTTAAAAATTCGGCAGCCTAACGGCGCCACTTAAACATTCTTAAAACAAATTAATGAGAGCAAGGGGGGGGGGGGGTCTCTCATCATATTAACATGAAATAGGAAGTAGGATGAATATAAAAGAACATCCTCCAACATAAGAACATGGAGTATAAAAAAAATGACATAAAAGAGATTACTTGAAAAGAAAGAGAGGGGTCGGATCCCTTACCTTAAAATGTAACTCTTAAACCTCAAAGGTTGGGACCTTGAGGGATTGGGGGCACCTTGGGAGGACTCCTTGGGAGGTAATGAGACCAGAAATTCGTTGGGAATGAGTGGGGAGTCGAATGGATGAGAGGAGGTCTTGGTATTTATAGGGAAAGTGAGGGGACAAGGCATTAATGACCAAGGGACACCTCACATGTGCTTTTCTCAAACCCATGTGCTCTCCCTTGGCATTTATCATGGAGTTAGGCCACATGGGGCCCCCAAAACAATAATTCATCACCCTTGGCCGGCCAACCCTCAAAATATCTCATGACATCATCATGACACAGCTATGATGTCACTAAACATACCGAAACCCTAAAACTGTATTTTTACTATTCACTGAAAATTCAACTTTCTCAGAAAAATCCCAAAATTTCACACTAAAAAAATATCAATGCTCTGATTTCAAAAATGAACTCCATTTTATAAAAATAGTTTTCTAAATATTTTTAATTCAATTTTTAAATAAATTCCCTATTCACCAAAAATTCATTTTTTTCAGAAAAATCCCCAAAAATTACCTTAACATAATATCGATGCTCTGAGTTCAAAAATGAAATCCATTTTCTAAAAATAATTTTCTAAATATTTTTAATTAATTTTTTAATTAAAAAAACACTATTCACCCGAAAAAACTAATACTTGAATAATAATTAATGAAACCGTTATTTAACCATTTTATTGAATCACATTACTTAATCAAGGTGCCTAGATTATTTTAAAACTTTCTTTAAGTGAGATTACTAATCCATTTGGTCACATTACTAATCCTAAGCGTAAAATCACTATTCACAATTTACTATTCATCAAAAATCAAGTTGATCTTATTAGACTCTAAATTTTGTACTGAACATAATTGTAGAAGACCATTTTTTGAAAATCATTACACATTTTTAATTATTTAGGGTTTACATAAACATTTTTAAAATATCCTTTTACTAAAATTCATCAAAAATATGCATATTATATTTATCCGGTCATTTCAAAATTCATAAACTTCATCATAAGAAGAAATCCCAATTTTTATTTAAAACAAGGATTACACAAGGTAGTTACGGTCTCGTTACATAGCCCCTTATAATACCAGCATAGGACCTAAGAGTAAGGTGTGCTAGGGTGATAGAAGCTTGGGGCGGCTCAGTCAACATTGCCCGAGTAGTAATTTCTATCAGTTTGAATTTCTCACGAAGGCGATTTCGTTCCAGCTTCACATGATGAAGTTCGGCTTGGATTTGATCCAGAGCAAAGCCCAATGGTGCTACCTCCTTCCCAAGCTCTGTTAGATGGGCTTCGATCGGTCCAAGACTACTAGGTGAGGCCATCAAATCTTCTTTCTATAATAATTAACCAAGATTACTTATATTTAGAGACAATAATCAAAACATTTTGTTCACAGTGGTCATGTTGACCGATGGTTATATAATAGTCAAAACCCACCGATCTCATTTTAATTATAATCATGTTTATCAAATAAAACATTTTTTTGAGTATAACAATAACACATAAAATTAGGGAACAAAATTTATTTAAAAATTTCGGGTCGTTACAAATTTAATTTCATTTTTAAATCATTTCATCAATACTAGCTTAGGATGTATTTTTTTCTAAAACGATTTCTTTATTTTTGAATTGTGAAAGATACTTATTATTGTAAAAATATCATTTATCTGCAAGTGAAATTCATGTCATTATTTTTAATTTGATCTTAAAAGTTTCAAAATTATCCTTGAACTAGTAATAATTGAATTAACAATATAATAATCATAATTATTATTTCCTTTGGAATAAGTTCACTTTTTAGAAAAAACACATTTCTTTAAAAATTATTGTTATGTATGCAATGGGTTTTTTATCTTAATAACATAAAATAATCTCTTTTGAATAGCTGTTTTATTCATATTATTTTATTATATATTTGAAATAATATTTTATAAATTCATATTATTGTTTTGATAAGGCATATAATGGAATTAAATAAAGTTTTATGTTTAGAAAATACATTTTTTGTAATTTTGGATTTGGTTACATTTAATGTTCTTATTTAAAATTAAATTCAAAAAAATATAGAAATTTAATCTATTAAAATGTCTTTTATATTTGGAATTGGATGAATTAATATAATGTAATTTGGTAAATGAAATTTTTGGTAATATTGTATTGTAAAAATATTAAATATATTCTAGTATGGTTATGGATTAAATGGTTTTACCGAGGGATAATGTAACACCCCAAAATTTTACAATATTTTAAATTTAGAATAAATTTAATTTTGTTGATAGATTGCAATGCATGCAACAACATGTTTAAAGAACACAGTTTAGTCACACATTCCAAACATAATTTAAAATGATATTTTAATAAGTTTTTAAAAATATATTTTAAATAATAAAAATTAATTTTTAATTCATAATATCAAAATTACTTACAGTGAATTTTTTGGGATTTTTATGAAAATTTTTATTTTTGGATTTATAGTGAAAAACACTATATATTAATCGAAAAATAAAATTTATTTTATATACTTTTTAAATATAAATTATATATTGAATTGATTTTAAAGTATAATTCGTTCAATTTTTCTTGTATTTGTCCAATTTAGATTATTAGAATCATTTTTATATTGAATTTAGATACAAAAACTTTGTAATATTTTGAACATTTTCACTATAAAGACCCTCTCTCTAGTCATGTTTATGAGATTAATTTCATTTTCATTTTTTTCACTTATATGGATTGAATTTGAAAAAATGAATTTGATATTTGGAATTCTAATAATATATAATTTCTAATAAGGAAAACATAATTCTTGACCAAAATTATTAAGGAAAAAAATTAAATGTAATGATAGTGATTAAGGGAAAAACGAGTTTACATTGTGGTTTAATATAGAATTTAAGGTATACGAATGACAAAATATGAGTTTTATACACATTTTTAAACATAATCCATTATATTATGGATATTTTAGATTTATTGGAGCTTGCTAAAAGGAACAAAATATGGGTGTAATTAACTTTTTCCATAATTACAAGGGTGCTACTCACCCTTCTAATAAAAGGAATCCCCCTATCGTATCCACTTAACAGCTTCAAAACACTTCATTTCATCCATAAACTACAGAAATCACTTCCCATATTCCCTCCAATCATCCAACAACCCATATTAGTTTTCATAAAACCATCATAGGAAATATTTACCCCAAACCAAATGATGATTCTTGAAGAATAGGTAATGTTCTCCAACGAGCATCTTTATTTCACTTCTTTATCCACTTCTTTAAATTTGTATTAAATCATTTTTATATAATAAAAAATGTTTTTTACATATACTAGTATGTTTTTATAAAAAATTCCTGATATAAAATTATCTCAAAAACTATAAAATGGGCTATTAAATCATTGTTCATGTGTGTGGTTAACTACCGCCCCATTAATCAATATCTTTCATTTTCTGATTTCCCCCTCTGAAGGTTGGTTAAGATGATGGATATAAAAAAATATATATGATATTAATAGAACATATATAAATTTTGGTTTATTATATAATATATATCATTTTATCTTCTATTCTATAGTAGATGCAATATGGTTGCTCATGTGTATGACAAACTGCTACCTCATGAAGCGATGTGATTCGTCTTTCACTAACACTTCACATGAAAGGTAATAAGGATAATATTAAAGATTATATATTATATGAATGACATAATAATTATATTATTTAAATATATATCATTCTATAAATACAATATTTATCAATTTATTTATTTCATTTTCACCCATGTAATGATAATAACATTGTTCATGCAAGTGTAGACTATCGCCTTAACGAAGTGACATGGATAAAATTTCATCACCACCCCAAATAAAAAAATAACTATCTAATATTTTTTATATCATTATAATTTTATACAGTTAATTTATTACTTATTACTTCCCATAAAGTTCGTCGAAAAATAAAAGCATTACCCATGTTTATGTATGGCCTAATGTCTCCATGATCATAAAATAGTTTATTTTTCATATGCATATTTCATGATTGGTTTTAAAAATACACTTTTTGGGTAAATATGATAATTATAAAATTTTTATTATATTGTATATGATTATAATCTATAATATGTGAAATAATGAGAACGTTCATAATGAAACATGCATGATAAAACAAGGTAATTAGCGCCTAAGGTAATGAAAACAATTAAATATTATTAAAAATGGAATGTTAAAATGTTATAATATGATAATATATGAAATTTTAAATATGATTATCGTACTTTTAAAAATTAATAACATGCCTAAAATTATTATACAAGAGTTTAAATTACATACAAGAATAATGAACAATGGGGTTAGGAGTTCTTCTAAATTTACATTCCATTTTGACCTGTTTGTTATTTTTCACCAATTCATTTTTTTATGGTTTATATAATTCCCTTATGAAATATAATATCATTAATGATTCATTATTCATTTTATTTTATGTTTAAATTTTAATTATCTCATCCAATGGGATTTTACATGAAAATTATGATATTGTAAATGTTTTAATGCAATATCACATTCCCCTGTGATTTTAACATTCTCTTGAAAAAATAACATTATTGTAAACATTTTTAATTAGTCATTACATTTATCAAGAATATAAAAATTATTTTGTTATGTATATGATTATTTCATAATCTATATACCATTTTTATATATGTTATTTACTTTGAAAATTATTTGATTAACTCAGATAAATTTTGATAATTTCATATCCTTTAATCCATACAGATACTTGATGATATGGGGCATTTTTATCAATTAAATAAATAATTTGATATATGATTAAATCTTAAAAAAGGTTCGATATGGGTTGTTAATGGTTATAGGTATCCCCTCAATGCATCAGTAGTTCTACGAGATGAAATAGTTTTACAAATCAGACGGGTTTTAACCATGTTTGTTTTAAACTATCTTGAGAAAGGATTGATGGTAAAAGTATCAAATACCTTGGAAACATGATGAAAAAATTAATAATTTCCTTTTTATGTATTATGTAATTATTATGATCCATGATATTTTTTCAATGACATTATCTTCAGATGCATTTAATTCTGATTTCATTTATTAAATGTCAAATGTTTTAAATTATTTATATTGACATATTGATAACTCCTTATCTCACTATGAGAATCATTTTTTTAAATGGAATGTTTGTTTATTTATCTACATATTCATTTTGATTATTGTTATAGGTTCATGATATATTATTCTATACCTAAAACATACTTATTATTTGAGATAACCCCTATTTTCATTCCTTTTCCCAAGATATGAAGATGAATTCTTGAAATTATTTTCATGGATGATTTTTTTTTGTTCTGTTTCTTTTTTTTAGAAATGGAAAATAGTTATCATGTATGTATCTAGTCTTCCAAAAATGCTAAATTGATCAATTGTTTTGTATTTAAATCTTGTATCTATGACAATGTAATAAAGTAAGGCACTGACTCTAGGCTGTTGGGGACAAGATCAATGTAGTTAGTGTCATCAGATGTTTATTAGAAACCTTGGAAATGAGATTTGGGAAAACATTTATTAGAAACCAAACCCTTTAATATACTTTGAGGATAAATATATAAGAACACCCAAAATCTTGGTTAAGGAATATATTATTTTGTTTTTATTAAAATTTATATATGTATTGATATTAAAAGTGGACGAGGTTCAAGAACAATGGTACATAGGGGTAATAACTCTAAAGAAGGTGCATCAAGCCTGACATATGTGCTACTAGGCACATGATAACATTTATTCATGCACACATAGTTTGAAAGGCCCACTGAATATTCTATTAATAGTTTATATTCTCTTTACAAAACATTATGTTCGTTTTTTAAATTAATATGTCCCAAATGATACCAATGTTTATGATTTTGTAATGAAAAATGTGTAAATTATTAATTTATGTTTAGAATTACACAATATTAACAATTATATATTAATATTTAAAATTCATATTTTTATGATCTAATCATGTAAATTAGATTATTTATAAATGGAACATGGATGGAAAAAATTTATTAATAATCAAGGCCAATGTAGATATTGACCAACTGAGGAATCTAATATAGTTCGTATTACAACATGGAAAATAATTGATATGTTAAGAAAATATAATCAGGTTATGGTAAATAAAATTTCCCAGATGGAGAAACATGTTACATAGTGAGCTTCTCCTATATTGGAGTAAATTAGGTGGTATTAGTTTCAATCATTTTGTGGTACTATTGATTTGATTATAGTCGATAAATGGATTAAGTCTCTAGATAATATATTTAGTGACTTGGGATTCCCTAAAAAGAAAAATGTTACATGTTTTGTGTATTTTCTCAAAGGCGATGAGGATCATTGTTTGTATTATATCAAAAATACTAAGGAGGAAGAGGAAATTTAACTAAAGTAATGGAAATATTATAAGGATATATACATTCATAAATATTTCCCTCATGAGTATCAAATTTTGATGAATAGAAAGATCCTTATCATAAAGAAAAATAGAGAAAAAAAGTATCACAAATTATGAATCTACCATTAAATGTTTGGATAGGTATGTTATGGATTATATACCCAAAATGGAGTTAAATATTTGACATTTTTGGGAAGGAATTAATCCAAGCCTCTAAACGGTGATGGTCTCTAAAATGTTTTCTATATACTATGAAATGGTTTTATGTGCCGTAAATATAGAAAAGGAATTCACCAGATCCTATTTATTAAAAAGAATCCATGAGATAAAGAGGTCATATTAATATCATATAAAATAAAATACATCAAATAAGAAGATGAAGATGAAGAAATTACTACTTTGTGAGAACTATGGAAGGAATCTCCATGGGAAATTCCTGAAGGGCACATAAGTTTTTTTTATAATTGTGGAGAAAAGGTTCATCATGTTAAAGAATTAAAGGAGAACAATAAAAACACTATTGTTCAGTGTTACAACTACAAGGATATGGGGAATAATGAAGAAAAATACCTCAAGCATCAATATAATCCTCTACAGAAGAGGCGAAGGGAAGATGGACAAGCATATACGATCACTAATTCTGAGGTATAGGTAACCAATGATGTTGGGGTAGGTACAATAATCCTATCTTCAAATTTATAAAATGCTTTATTTCATTATAGATTATCATACCCTTTTATATCCACCATGTATTCCCTGAAAATTAGGCATTTCACATTAGATTTAATATGAGACTTCTCAGCCAAAACTCATAAGGAAAGTCTCATTGCATCAAATCTATGTTTAGAAGTCCACATTTTTACACATAAACATGATTTATTTGATGACCTTATTATCATACCAGTGGTTGAATTTTATATAATCCATGGTATGTATAATCTTTCAAAATTATATGCAATAATTAACTCCAGTAAGAATGAAATTATCATTTTTTGGGGTGATGTAGAATCACATACTTTTAGAGTAGAAACATCATCATGTGAGTCATATATAGGCCCACCCCCAATAGATCTACTGAATGGGATTATTAAGGAATAAGAGAAAATATAATCTATGTATGAAGAAGGTATTCAACAAATTGAGGATGTACCTACTGTACATGTGCATATTCATGTATTTTATGAAGAATTTCTTAGACATTTCCCAAATCTTGTTGTTTAATTTTGCATAGATTTAATTCATAGTGCACTTTCAATATCAAAGACACCCTATTAAATAGACACTGTTGAATTTTTGGATCTTATGAAATAAGTAGATGAGTTGGGTGATATGGGAATTATTTTCTATATTGTTTCACTATGGTGTAAAGACCTGGAAATTCCATGAATTGTTTTTCAAATTAACTTCGATTTTTACGAGTCTGTGAAAATTTATGACGTGTGATTCTGATACCTAATGTGCCCAAAATGAATTTCTGAACATTTTCTAGGAATGTTTAGTAAACATGTGTGAGTCAATTTCTATATATTTAATCGGTGATCAAAATGGAAATATGAGAGCACTATTGAATTCGCAGCACCGGGATTCGCTTAAGGTAAGCTTCACTTCAACCGCAGTTGGTCGGGAGAAAAAGATAGTTTTTGTACTTATTAAAGAATAATAAAATATCACTTTTACTGTTATTTTCTTTTCTATTCTTCAAAGTATGAGCGGCGTTGGTAGGACTGAGGACTTGTCAAGCCATTAAGTGGCTTGAATCGTCAATTTCATAACTTCACCACTGTGGATTAAATAAGGTTCATTAATTATTCATTTAATGAACCTCATAAAATTATTTCATGTGTTACTCACCCATTCCTATTCTTATATATATGAGACTTGGGGATGAGTTTTAACACGTCTTCACAAAGCGGGGAAACTCTGGAAAAGTACTATGATGCCATCCACCAAAGGAGAATAGGAGATTGGGAAGCAATGATCCTTGATCGACGAATGATGACAAATCCATCCAATGAAGATGCTCCTCCTACCACATACCCTTGAATGTGGATGAACCGACATTGGCAGCGGTCACCTACAATCTTAGAGGTAGGGGTTTTGATTGAAATGTGTTTATTTAATCTTTAATGATAGATAAATATTCTCCCTCTTGTTATCATTTTAACGCGGAAGGGATGTGCCAAATGAAAAATGCCTGATCCCTCTACCAATTCTTTAATCATTACGTTATTTGTGGATAGTTTTCCCAATTTTATGGAAATGTGAGACAGAGGGTCACGCTATGATGACAGTAGTTTGGGAGGCCCGTAGTCACAGAAGGGAAATGGAAACTGCGCTCTGGAGCATCGCTGGAGCTTCACTGATGCGACATCAGTGAACAACGCCAGCGGTAGAGAGGGTGTCTGGTGCTCACATGCCATAGAAGAGAGTAGTTCTGCTCAGTGCTACGGTGGCCGAAAAGGAGACTGGAAGTGGGATGGCCATAGAGTTGGAGGCGGCGTGTCATCGTGTCCTGCATTGAAGGGGAGCTGCAACTCGAAGTCGCAGCGTGATGGAATGGGACATGCCTCCTACTAGTCCTACATGTGACAATACTGTGCCACCTGGCGCCACCGTTAATTGAAACTAAATGGATCTACGACTGTGCAAAAGATAGACTACATGCCCATTGTAGGGTGCGCCAGAAGGCCGGGTTGTGTCACCCGCCAAACGGGACCGGTCGGTCCGCGGCCTGGCGGATCGGGCCAGTTCTAGCCAGGGTGGGTCGGGCTAGTCCACGCCCCAGTTGGCCGAGCCCGCCATGGCCTTTCCCACCCAGGCTAGCCCAGGCCGGTTTGTGCTAGGTCGGTTTGACCTGAACTTGGTCAGGTCGGCCCATGTAGGGTCGGACAGGGATGGACCCCTCTTGGGCCCAGAAGCGCATAAGTGATTGTATCTTGCAAACCGGATGTCCATTTGACAAACCGTATATGGCACTCAGATCCATGGATTGAGACGGTCCTTTTAAGATACTCTACAAGAGTTTTGGAAAATTTTGGTGAACGACTGGGTTGGATCGACTGCAAATCCAACAGGGCCCATGGAACTAAAATGCCAATAACAAACAAACCAAGGGTCCAATCTACACACCATCAATGGAATACAGACCCTTGTGACAAGGAAAGCCTTTGGAGTTAATCTAAGTGCGCTTTGATGGAGTTTGACCTATGATCTAGGTTGAATCAGACTAGATTCCAACCGGGCCCTTTTTACGAAAGTGCCCAAATCTAACAGACCGGGCATCCAATCGATGCACCATCACTCATGTTTGGACCCCGATGACGAGGAAACCCCTTGGGTATGTTTTTGGTGGGACATCATAATGGTTTATATTTGACCGATGGCTTGAGGAGTAGAGTTATCAGGAGATCAAGCCTGCTTCATGAGAGAATCCAGTGGCTGGTTATGACATGAAGAAGAAGAATGACCAATATGGGTCAGCATCAGAAAATATAGAGTGAGAATATGTAGTTTAAAACTAATCAACCCTACCTCTGTTCTAGTGGCCTATACGGGTCAACACCAGTGAAAAATATAGGTCAGCACTAGTGACCAATATGGGTCAGCACCAGCGACCTATATGGGTTAGCACCAGCAACCAATATGGGTCAGCATCTAGCAACCAATACTGGTCAGCATGCAGTGAAATATATGGGTGACCAGTAGAGCTACTATGCATAGGATGATTGGGATTTACAACTATTCATCCCTATCCCAGTAACATTGAATTTATACTGTTAGATTGAGATTTCTAATTTTCTTTTTTTTCATCATGATATAGATTATGCTTGTGATATTACATTTTTGGTATTTCTTGTGATTTTTTCCTTTTTGGATTGCTGAGATAAATTCTAGGGTCTCGGGGACCCCTACTAATTTGTTATATTCACCCCTACACAGGCTCTTCCCACACGTGTGTGTCTGGTGTATACTATTGACACTATGAGGCTGACTTTGGAGGTCTAGGACTTGGTAGAGATTTTTACGACTGGAGTAGTCAATATCCTCTTCTTCGACTTCAGAATTACAGCTACTACCCTCTAGGTATAGCTCCAGGGAAGATCCAATATATTTTTACTTTCATTTCAGTTTCTAAGGATTGTATTCCGGCCCACTATTTTCGGTTTACAGTTGTATTTGTGGTTGTACTTCACTCTATTGGTTATAACATACATTTTTTGGTTGTTTAAATCAGTTTACCTTTTTTGTGTGTGTACAGATCTCTAAGGAAATTCCTTCTTTGTTTGATAAAACCCTTCAGGTGGTAGTCACTAACCCCTAGGCTATGGAAGGGGGGCTTGGCATAGTCACATTCGGGCCCTATGGGACTGGTCGTGACAAAGTTGTATCAAAGGGAGGTTTGTTCTACCAGAAGAACTAAGAGTCAACTTGTAACGAGTCAATGGTGTTAAGTGTCTTGAGTTTAGTTTTTAGTGTGGGGAGCCTAATGTTTTTGTGGTAGCTGACATATCCATACACAAGAACCTTGAATTCTATTTTCTTACTCGGTGCATGAAAACACTGGTTGATAGTGTTTAAAAAAATTCTTGATCTTTCTTGAGTCAGCTCATCAGGTATAACTTATTCACAGTGGTACATCTATTTCTTACATGATGCCTCAATAAATACAACCAATGATGATTATAGTTTGAGATTGTGATAGTTTCCCACTGAGCAACGAGGTGTCGGTATGGGGACCAATCGTAGTGATGGAACCTTTGGGTGGGGTACCAGTAGCACCACCACCCATAGAGTAACAGATGCTACCAGTGGATCATGCAGGCTAGCTGAGTATGCTGCATGAGTTCTTGAGACAGAGGCCTTCGATGTATCGAGGATCGAAGTACCCCTATCCAGTAGAGGACTGGATGGAGGGTGATTTTTGGGTCTTTCTCTTAGTAGAGACACCTTCCAAGAAGAAAGTGATCATGGTTACTAGACTTCTTCAGCACTCGGTGGGGTGACGGTGAAGAACGATGTTCCAGGTGCATGAGGAGACAAACCTCACCTGGCCAGACATTGAGAGACTTTTCATGGCAGAGTTCATGCCAGTGGCACTACACTATGTGCGTATTCAGGATCTGTTGTATTTGTAGCATGGCATCCAGACTATGGTTCAATATTTGGTGGGATTTACTGACATCTCCCGATACTCCACCGACATGGTACATGACCCTTACATTAGGGCCCAGACCTTGGAGAAGGGGCTCTGACAAGAAATCATAGCAGGGACAGTTTCTCTCATCATCCAGATGTAGGCTGGGGTGCTATAGCGAGCTTTTCTACTAGAAAGATTCCTTACCGAGCAGACACCGATAGTGAGAGCCCCAACCAGATGACAGGTAGTAGAGTCATCTATAGCTAGAAGTAGACAGATGATGCAAAATCCCAAGCAGGCTTGACCTTCCAAAGTGCGAAACCAGGATGCATGGTTTGAGGTGCGAGGTTTGAGAAGCCGGGGGAGCCCCAAAATAGGCATGCTCTATTTTTTCTATAGGGGAAAGGGTCACAGTGCTTATGATTATCCAAATCCCCATGTGAATGAATATAAGATGGTGGAGGGGCCACCTAAGTAGCGATAGTGGTAGGAGCATGATCATCAGCTAGGTAGCGGATGAGGTTGGGTAGCAGGACATGCAACAGGAGGTGGTCAGTGTCACCAGGCACTTCCAAAACCACCCCCAGGCAGTCGACCATGAGCTCAAGGAGCAGGTGGATGGGGATAGGCCCAACTAAAGGTAGTAGAGGCTCACGATCCTAATGTTCCTAAGATGATACAGGGTAAGATCTGTATCTTCTCTACTTTACCAGAAGTTCTTATTGACAAAGTTCTAGAATTTATTTCCTTTTCATGGACATAGTTTGGGACTCTGAGATTCCAACTAAGATTTTAGCTTTACCTTTGCATTTAGATAATCCTATAGGAGGATATTTGGTGGTCACACTCTGGTTCCTACAGTGTGATCTTACCCTTGATGGAGAGAGTTTCGGATGGGGTATTCTAGAGGCGGCGTTGAAGCCCTATGACTTCATTCTAGGCATGGACTGTATATCAGCAGTTCATGCACAGATTGACTGTTTGAGACATTCAGTGTGATGAATACACTGATATTGAGGCCAATTTTCCTTTGTTGGTGAGAAGGAAATTAGAGCATCACGAGATGGACTTGCGCTCATGAGGGTACAACCTATTACATATTAGCTCACTTGCATGACCTTAAACATTGTAGATGAGGTGTGTCCACATTTCCCAATGGTGGTGGAGTAGTATGGAGATGTCTTTCCTAAAGATATCCCCAGACTACCTCCCTATAGAGAGGTAGACATCTGCATTGAATTGTACCCTAGAATAACACCGATATCTACACCATCATATCAGATGGCCCTGTAGTTCTCTGGGATATGAGGGTACAATTGGATGAATTATAGAGGAATGGATTTGTAAGGCCTAATATTTATCCATGGGCATCCACGATGTTGTTTGACATGAAGGAAGACAGAAGTTTGAGACTATGCATGGTCTTTTGGTGCCTAAATCAGGTGACCGTGAAGAACAAGTATCCTCTACTGAGGATTGATGATCTGTTTGATTAGTTGAATGGAGTGAAGTGGTTCTCGGAGATAGACCTCTGATCAGGCTATCCCTAGCTCAGGTTACGAGATGAGGATGTACCAATGACACCCTTTAGATGTCGGTATGTCCATTATGTGTTCTTGGTGATTCCTTTCAGCATGAAAAATGCTCCACTAGTGTTCATGGAGATCATCAAATAGAACTTTCATCCATACATTGATCACTTTGTGGTGGTCTTCATTGATGACATCTTGGTGTACTCAGCGTCCATGGGGGAGCTTTTTGTAAACTTGAGGATTGTTCTAGACAAAATACAATAGAACAAGTTATATGGGAAGCTCTCGAAGTGTGAGTTTTGGATACGAAAGTTCCACTTCAAAGGACACTTCATCACAGATGCTAGAGTTGTAGTGGGTCCTGTGAAGAATGAGGCAGTACTATCATGGGAGCCACCCAAGAGTGTTACTAATGTGTGAATCTTCCTTGGATTATCATGCTACTATCAGAGGTTCATACTTCATTTCTCTAGTTTAGCTACACCTTCGACTACTATGAAGAAGAAGTGGAAGGCCTTCCTATGGTCAGAGACATGATTGTATTGCATTCAGTAGCTCGGGCAGAGCCTGACCAGCTCTCCAATCCTGAGGTTGTTAGAGGAGGGCACTGAGTACGTGGTTTACTGTGATGCATCAGGGACCAGACTCAGTTGCATCCTCGTGTAGGATGATGTAGTGACTACTTATGGATTATGACACCTGGGGCCTCATGAGGAGAATTATGTTACTCATGACATTGATTTGGTAGCAGTATTCTTCGTAGTGAAGATGTGGTGACAGTACATGATGGGTGAGTGGTTCATTATTTACATAGACCATAAGAGTCTCAGATATATATTCACTCAGAAAAATCTGAATCAGAGACATCAACCATAGGTAGAGTGCCACTTGGAATATGACTTTGATATAGTCTATACTCTGGGGAAGGAGAACATAATTGTAGATGGACATAGCTGGAGATTGATTTGGGAGCTACTGAATGAGTTTTCTGAGCAGTTAGCCTCACCTCAGATATCCTACATGGATAGATATGATTCATTCTACCTATAGTTGATGGTAGTATCCCCTACACTATTTTAGCGAGTCAGGGAGGCACAACTTGTAGATAGAAAAATCTAGACTGCACGTGGTTAGATATTGTTAGGCTATGCACCTAACAAATATTCTGAAGATGAGGAGCATGATATCCTTTTGAGAGGATGTATAGTTGTACCAATGGAGCTACGAGAGGAGGTGCTATGGGAGTCCCATACACCCACTTAGAAGTACGTCTAGTCATGATGAAGATGTATCAGGATCTTCAGCAGCAGTAATATGTCCAGGGATGAAGAATGATGTGGCATAGTTTATTTCTCGATTCTTCACTTTCCATCAATTGAAGGCTGAGCACCAGGTACCATCAAGCTTGACCCAACCCATCAAGATACCATAGTGGAAGTGGGAAGGGATATCGATGTACATATTTATGGGGTTGACACATACGTCTAGAGGGCACAATACCATCTGGGAGATTGTTGACCGACTCACCAATTCATCCAACTTCCTTTCTATTCGAGGGAAGAGTTCGATAGAGAGTTTGGGAAATCTATATGTTCATGATATCATGTGACATAACGTGGTTCCTTCGATGATAGTCTAAAACCCTGACACACCCTTCACATCCTAGTTGTGGAAATGATTTCCTGATAATTTTGGGACACAACTTCACTTGAGCACATATTTTCACCCACAATCAGATGGTCAGACCAAGCTGACCATCCAGACCATAGAGGAAATGATTCGTGGATGTGTCCTTGATTTTGGTCACAGTTGGGAGGACCAACTACCCTTGATGGAGTTCACATAAAACAAAATCTATCACTCCACCATTTGTATGGCCCTGTATGAGGCATTATATGGACGACCATGAAAATCGCCTGTATGCTGGATGGATCCTGGAGAGCCAGCACTTGTGGGCCAAAAGCTGGTACATGATACCACTGAGAAGGTGCAGGTCATCTGAGTGCGGATGAAGATTGCATAGATCCGAAAGAAGTCCAACACAGATATGTGATAGAGACCGCTGGAGTTCTCAGATGGGGACCATGTATTCTTGCAAGTATCACATCTATGGGGAATACAAAAATTTGGGTGAGGGGGAAAACTATCATTAAGGCTTATCAGACCATTCCTGATACTTCGGTGGATTGGTGAGGTGGTGTACCAATTGGAACAGCCACCGTAGTTGCACGAAGTATTCCATGTATCCTAGCTGAAGAGATATGTGCATGGACAATCTCACGTCATCGACCATGGTGAGATGGATATTCACGATGGGGTGACTTATTCAGAGTACCCAGTGGATATAGAGGATTGACATGAGTGAATCCCTCATGGGTGGTCGATATCTCTGGTGCGTGTTTTGTGGTAGCACAAGAATCTCTAGGAGAGCACATGGGAGTGAGAGGCTGATAAGTGTGCCCAGTAACCCTCCTTGATTGTGTCGGGGAAATAAATCAAAAAGGTGGGGAGAATGTAAAGACCCAGAAATTCCATGATTTTTTTACAATTAATTGATATTTTATGAGTTTGAGAAAATTTATGGCGCATGATTTTAAGGCCTTGTGTGCCCAAATTGACTTTTTGAACTTTTTTAGGTATCTTCAGTAAATGTACGAGTGGCGTTTTCTATCTTTTGAATCAATGCTCAGAATTGAAATATGAGAGCACCATTGAATTTGTAGTGCTAGGAATCACTTAAGGGAAGCTTCACATCGATTATAGTTGGTCAGGAGAAAAATAAGTTTTTGGAATTTTTAAAGAATAATAATATAATTTTTTTGGTAATTTTATGTTATTTTCTCCAATGGATGGGCGGCGTTGGTGGGACCAGCGATATGTCAATCCATTATGATTCTCGACTCATCAATTGTGCAACCGCACTTGTGTGAAATAAATGAGGTTCATTAATTACTCTTTTAATGAACATTATTGAATTATTTCATTAATTACTCACCCTTTCCTCCTTATATATATATAAGGCTTGTGGATGGTTTTTGACAGAGCTTCACCAAGCGAGGAAAATCTGGAAAAGTACCATGATTCCATCCACCAAAGGAGGACATGAGCTCAGGTGGAAACAATCCTGGATCGATGAACGCTGACGACTCCATCCAACGAGGACTCTCCTCCTGTCGTGTACCCTCAAATATGGAAGAGCCAAAGTCTACAAAGGTCACAAAAAAGCATCAATGTACGGGTTTTGATTGAAATGAGTTTATTTAATCATTAATATTAGATAAATACTCTCCCACATGATATCATGTTAACATGGAGCACACGGGACCAACAAACAAGGCCCAAACGCACCACCACTTCATTTAACGTAGCTTTCTTTGGGGATGGTTTTCCTAATTTGACGAAAACACAATAAAGAGGGTCACACTATGACGATAGCAGTCTGAGAGGCCTATAAGAGCATAAAAAAATGAAAATAGAGGTACAGAGCATCGACGGAGCTCTGCCGGTGCAGCCCCGGTGCAGAGGCACTGGCGGCGCAGTTGGCAGCCCACGCTCACTGGTCCTGGAAGAGAATGACATTGTGGTTTCCAGAAAAGCGGTCGATAGTGGGCTGTCCATGAAGGTGGAGGTGGTGCATCATCGGGTGCCACTTTGAAGGGGAGCCATTGCTTGAAGCCATGACATGCTGGAATGGGACCCACCTCTTACAGGTTCTGTGGGTGACAAGGAGGTGCCAGTTGGAACCACTCTTAATTGAAACTAAATGTTTCTATGATCCGTTCAAGAGGAAGACCGCATTCTAGAAAGACGTTCCATGTTACCCGGTAGGACACACCTAGCCGGTGGGCTGCGACGTTCCACGACCCAATGGTCCAGGGCCCTCGAGGCCCAGCCCATCCCGGGCAGGCCGGGTTGATCGGCAGCCTAGTGGGTCGAGCCCCACAAGTCCTACCTAGGCTAGTTTAGGCCAGGTTAGGTTGACCTGAACCTGGTCGGGTCGGACCGAACCTAAACCCCTCTCCAACCCAGAAACACATATGTGGTCGTATCTTGTGAACCGAATGTCTATTTGACAAACTGTATATGGATCTAGGATCCTTGGAGTGAGAATGTCCTTTTGAGTTACTCCACAAGAGGATTAGAGTATGTTGGGTTAAGTCCTAGTTGGATTGACTTTCAATCCAACCAAGACCTCGCCACTAAAATTCCTATTACCAATAGACTGGGTGTCCGATCACTGCGTTGTCTATGGCATAATGACCGTTGTGAAAAGGTGGTTCTTTAAAGATACTCTAAGTGAGTTTTGAATAATTTTGATGTGAGACTTGGGTTAGATCTTAGTTGAATCCAACATGGAACTTTTTACAAAATTTCTGATATCTAACAGACCGAGAGACCAATCAACATGCTGTCTATCACATTTGGAACCCTATGATGGGGAAACCCCTTGTGTATGATTTTTGTTGGAATTATTAATGGTTGAAATATGATCGATGGATTGAGGAGTAGAATCTTCTTTAGATCAGGTGTGCTTCGTGTGGGAATCCAGTGACTGGCTGTGACATGATGAAATAGAGTGACCAATATGAGTCAACATCAGATACTACAGAGTGGAATGATCTAGTTGTATGACTAATAATCCCTACCTCTGTACCAGCGAACAATACAGGTCCGCACCAATGACCAATATGGTTCATCACCGGCGAACAATACATATCAGTACTATTGACCAATACGGGTCTACACCATCCACCAATACAGGACTGCATCTACTGACCTGTACGGTTCACCATGCAGTGACCTATACAATTCAATAGTAGAGTTACCACGGACAGGACGATCTTGCTTTATGACTAGTCATCCCTATCACATTAACCTTGAAGTTATACCATTAGAGTTAGTTGTCTCTTTTTCATGTTTTATTCATGATGTAGATCATACTTATTATATTAACTTTGTCGTATTTCTTATGATGTTTTCTTATTTTCATTACTGAGAGAACTTTTAGGGACTCGGGGTCCCCTACTGAGTTGTTATACTCACCCCTGCACGGGCTCTGCCCGCATGTGTGTGTATGTTGTAGAATATTGATGCTCCTAGGTTTACATTGGAGGTTTGGGACTTAGTGGATTTTGGTGAGATGGGAACAGTCAAGATCCCCTTATTCAACTTCACACATACAGCTACTACCCTCCAGGTAGAGCTCCAGTGCATATGCGTCAACTATTTAATTTCTTTTTAGTTTCTAAGTCTAGTATTCTGGCCCACTATTTTCAATTTATAATTGTATTTGTGGCTATACTTTACTCTTTTGGTTATACCTTACTTTTTTTGGTGTTTACTTCTGTTTCCCTTTATGAGTTTGTACAGACCTCTTAGGCAATTCCTTCCCTGTTCTGGAAAATCCTTCAGGTGCTAGTCACCAACCCCATTCCTATAAAGGTGGGCTTGGGGTTGTCACATCCTTTCCCTATGGGAAGGGTCGTGACAATGGGGATCCCATTTTATATTTTTAAGAAGAATTAAAATCCAATCATGATATATATCGGTTATAGGAAAATCAATTAAAATATAATAAATAACAAGTATTTTCTTCCTTGCATGGATATTTTATTTGGTCAGCTTTGTAGAACCTAATATTTTTTAAATGTTGATCTTTATTATGGTTATTTCCAATTGTGAGTAAATAAAGAATACATTATGAAGAAACATTTTGAATGAGGAATAGACATTAAAATTTTACAATAATTACATTTGGATTGAAAAATATACACTCTTTTTTATGGATCTAATTAACATAGTATTGAAGGAATATCATGATGATGTTTTGTGGAATTCATTAGTATGATTCTGGTTTATTATAAATTCATTTAGAACCATGAGAACCACTTACAGATTATTCTAAATACTTTTAAAGGAATGATTTTTATTATAAATTTAGTAAGTGTTAGTTCTAGATTCAGGAATATTATTTTCTCAGCCATATCCTTTTAAAGGATAGAATCTCAGTTAATCCAGTAAAAAAATTAATTCAGCAAATGGCATACCCCAAAAAACATAACAGAGGATTGTAGTTTAATTGTTTTTCAAGTAACTATCGGTGACACACTCATAATTTTTTCTAATTGGTTAACCTGGTAATAAAGCATACATGCAAAGGTGTTATGTTTGTTTGGATAATGGAATTTGATTAATACATAAATGAACTAAAGAGTAGATTGTTAAATTCTCTGATTTTGACTCTACCACCATGAAGTGATGGAATTTTGATATACAGTGATGCATCAAATAAGGGACATGGGTTTTTCCTAATGAAAAATGATAGAGATATTTCATATGTGTCAATGAAATTGATGATTTACTAATAGAAATACCCAACCCATAATCTCGAGTGAGAAGCTATAATATTTTCCTTGAAGATAAATATAAATTATCTCTCTGGTGACAGATATTTGATATAAATGGATCATAAAATCCTAAAATAAAATTTTCATAGAAAAATATCAATATGTGAAAAATGTGATGGATCAAGCTACTCATGGAATATGATTTCTCAATACACTACCAAATGGGGAATGCAAATATTGTACTATATGTAGTGATAGGGAAAGGTCATTGAATTTAGTCCTAAATGAGGTTTGATAGCGATCTTATGATCATGGATCTAGGAAATATGAACTTTATAGTTATTGAGGAAGAGGAGATATCAATAATTATTAAAATGATCGAAAACCCATATTTATTAGAGAATATGATGAATTCTCACTCTATTGTTGCAAATTTTCTAAAGAAAATTAAACCTGTGTATGATGGGAAATTACCCGAAATCATTTATAAAGATGGTGTAATGATATTTGGAAATATTTTTTGTGTTCCATCTATTCCTAACCAGAAAACAGGAATTATTATAATATTTTCATAGCTCAAATTTCTCAGTTAACCCTGGTAGTAGAAATATTTATATGGATTTGATGTAATATTTTTATGGGATAACATGAAGAAGGAAATTATTGTTTACAAGTCAAAATATTTAATTTTTCAATAAGATATATATTTGACGCAACATCCTAAAGAATTTATAAAACCACTAACTATTCATATTCGTAAATGGGATGATATTACTATGGAAGTTCTCATGGGACTTCCAAAGGCCCAAATATAGAATGATTCAATATAGATGACACAAGAAGCACACCATTTTACTATGAGGTAGTCGTTTGGGCTCAAAATCAATGTTACAAACTGGACAATCCAAAATTCTGTAAGTGTTTCAACTAGTCAAATTCTCAAGTCTAGGGAATTCATTAATTGTCCACATTAAATCATATTTCATTTTGACCATTTTTATAGATGATACAACATAAATTTCAACATCATTGCACCATAACTCCTATAATTCATTAATTAATGGATTAAATTATACATCAATGTCATTTTTGGAATTTTTCCATGAAAAATTATCAAAATAATTAAATATTTTTTTAATACATATCAACAAAGGTAGATTGCAAGGGATAAAAAAACCATTCAAATTCTAGAACTGTTGCTCAAATTCCCAAGTGGGTTAAATCTATCGATAGAAATTCCCAATCAAACATTCCTAGAATCAAATGAATAATCTATATGTAATGAATAAAATGTATTCCATGATTTTGAAACTCTCGGATGTCCCATAAAACCATCATTATTATTATATATATAATGACACTTTAGGTGATTGGAAGTTTTCAATGACATGAATAATATTTGAAATCGAGTCTTTATAGGAAAGTAACCAAAACCCATTGAAGGTGTGTACATTTTCTTCTTCTTCATAGTAGTACATTGATTCAGACCTCTAACATCACCCATTGACTACCATATAGAAGAAGAAGAAAAAATTCAATCTTGTTTTCCAGAAACGTATCCCTAAAAAAGAACACATTCACTGGGAAATGAATTTATTTTTTGTAAAATATAGAACAATCTTGTTAATAAAATTTTTTATATCAGGAAAAGATTTGAGGATATTTTCATCTGAAAATAAATCGCACAATAATTCCAATTTCATGGTCATCAGATTATTTTTAATCCAACATAGGCATTTGATGTTATACAACATCATTTGAAAATAATGTTTTGAATATATGAAACATCCATTATACAACACATGATTTCCATCATAAAAAAACAATGAAATGAATTTTTATGTTCAGGGAAGTTTTCTCCTATATTGGTCTCTATAGTATTAATAAAGGATTCAATGATATGTTACAAAGAAGATCTAGATGTTAAATAATCTAAAAAACGTCACTTGTCATGTTTTTCTTTGTAGATACCTAAATTAGTTGTTCTCATATGTTTTGATGTTTATGTTATGGTCTCTCAATATTGAATGAATTGTTTATAAGGTTTTTCCTTTCATTATTCATTTTTTGATGAAGTTGGGAGCTTATTCTGTCAACATACATCTGTTCTCAAACATTCTATAATGTTTGAATATCTATTCCAAATCCAACACAAATATGCTTCATGGAATTTTTTCGATATCAAGTGTTAATAAACATTATCTCTCTTAAAACATATTTAAAATTTACATTTAAGACATGGACATCTTATTCTCCCATCAATGGATCAATTGGAAATTATAAAATCTAAACTCTCCTCTGAAACCTTAGCATACTGAGGTGTGTTCCTCAGTAATTTGATCCATCATTTATCCATATGTATCACAATGTGCGTAAAGTTTATTAAAAATTTAAAACAAATAAGTAATACTATGTAGGAAAAGGGATAAATGGAACTAAAAAAACACAGCCCTTGTAGTTATAAAAAGATCTATATAAGTACTAAAAAAAGTAAAAGTAAAAAAAGGGAATCCATCGTGGATAATATTATGTAAAAAGAAATAAAAAGAAAAATCATTCATTAAATAATTTAAAAGATGCATCATACGAGAAACACCATAGGGTCACTAATTATCGGTGAAGAAAGTAAATCTATATCACCATTGTAGTAGATATAGTGTTCTAACCAAACTCTAGATAGATGGTGTGTAAACATTGAAATAGTTTTTCTCTATACACATCTCTCTTATAGGTAGTGAGGACCTCATCGAGTAACTAGCACCCTCAGAGTCTATAATTGTTGTAGTTTTTCATATCTAATTTATTAGAAATTTTAACAAATATTTTTTTTGAAATATTGATATCCAATGATTGATCTTGAGTTATGTCCAAAAATTATTTTTTTAATCAATGCTTCGTCAAATATTATTTATTCCCACAATTATTTTTTATAGTAATTATTTATGGAATAATATTATTGGTTGATTTTTGTATATTTTATCTGTCATTACTCTATTTAAGGGTATACTTATCTATATTAGATAACTAAAATTTAATCAACATCATGAGTTCTCCTCACATTTCTATGAGAATAGAAGAATAAACACAAAGTATCAAACATTTTCACGGTTGATTCCACATGTACTATATATCCATACAAAATAAAAAAATTTGAAACATTTATTTGTTGAAAATAAAATCAAAAGTATGATAATAAATATCATTTCGTATCTCGGTTGGAGTCTCATCTTCTCAGTAGTTATGTTAGTTCAATATGAGGCTTGATGATATATTATAAGTGAATTTTAGTTATATGATGTAAATTTTCTGTGAATACATTTATTAATGATCAGAAAGTATTGTTATATTCAATGAAAACAAAATAATATATATATTCATCATACCAAATTAATATTAATGAATCATCAATTTTGTGAAAGAGATCCAAAATTTTAATAAATAATAATTTGAAATATAATTGGTTATCATTTTTTATGATCAAAATAAATATGGTAGTTCCATGATATAAATTCAAGCCTAAATGTGGACAACATTAACATTCATGATTATTTTATTTGGTTATGATTGGGTTATTTATAAAAGTGGATATTGTGGACATGTATAGATCAACTACATTTGATTTTTTATATTTTATCTGTAGGATTTATGATTTTGTTAAGAACGATTATAATTAAAAATATTTTTTTTTTAAATTTATATATATTATAAAGAATCTTCAATAAATTATTATAAGGGGATGTTATTATAATTTTAACGAGTATAAATGCATGAATAAGGTTATTAAGGGATAATGTTTAATTTTTTCATGCTAATAAATAAATTCAAGATGTCAAATTTCTTGAGGAATAATAATCCAATATTCATGTATGATCATTAAGTGATTCAATGGAAAATATGATATAGTTGTAGAGGAAACCAACTCATGAAGTATTTCATTTAAATCATGGGGTTGTAATATCATTTTTAATCAAGAGTGAACATAAAAACATCAATGTTTAGAGAATTTCATATTGGAATACAATTTATTATATATGGTATGATTCTTCCACTTCTTGTTGATGTAAAGATAATAAATACAGTGGTACTATACCTTTTTTATGTTTATACTATGCTTATGGGGCATAAAACTACCAATGTGATTTTTTATGTGGTTGAAAATCGTTTTTATTGAATTATTAAGGTAAATAACCCACAATGAGGAAATAGAGTTCTAAATAATATTATAATAGAATAAATGATGATTAAATTAATGAATACGTATTAATAAGAGTTAATTTAACAATTAGAAACATTAATGGTAATGGATATTCCTTGGATGATTGTACCATTGTTGTGAAAATAATTATAATCTTACCATATGGGTTTCTTAAAGAAAATTATTGTTTTTAAGATAATCATGAGTTTTCTCATGATGTGATTCATAAATTCTTTTCATATGAAATGTTAAATTTTCATATAAAATATGTGGATAAAATAGTGTAAAATGGGATTGAATTAAAATCTATTAAAAGAAAAATATCATTGATAAGTAATTAGAGTACATCTTAGGGTCATATGATAAATTAAATGATGTTGAATATGATATAATAATGAATCGAAATTTAATGAATTTTAGGAGGGGAATGATTAAAACTAGAGGAAAGAACCTATAAAATATTTTTCATGTATGATTGCATTACACATTTCCCTAAACATTCCTACAAAAAAGTAGTGATCGTGATGATAGTTAGAAATAACTGTTTTAAGATATAAATATTTATTGAAATATCTAAATAAATCATTAAATTTTTTGAGAATGTGAAATTGGTCAGAATATGAGACTGAATAAAAGTAGTGGGAAACATTGATTATTGTGTGTCTAATAAATGAAATAATTCAGATGAAGAGAGTATTGAATAGTTCAGAATCATTACATCAAAAGATGAAAAACAAAAATAAAAATCAAGTATTTTTTATGAAAGTGAATAGTGATATTCTGATAACATGTTTAAAGATAATCATGATGCATGTATCATGAAAATAATATGTAAGGATGATTATACCACATAACAGAGTATGCAATGACTATGATTATTCAGATCTTCCATACCTATGTAAAAAATTCCAATGATAGTATTTATAATTTAATGAGGTCTATTAGATTGGTTAAGATCTATAATTCTAATGATATTTAAGGATTATTACGTGTAAATTTATACTTCGTGAAAAAATATCTAAATATTAGGGGAAACCTCACACATACATGTTGTAGAGACCGAAAGCTTGACGTACATGGACATTACATTTCTTTTTCCGAATACTTAATACATAACAAAAACAGACACACAAGGACAATAATAGTTTAATATCTTTGGAAACTTGGAATATAATCTTCTAATCATGGTGAAATATCTTCAACATCTCCTATAAAGATTTTCCACTTTTGTTTTCTTACCTAAAAACTTTCTTCATATCTTAGGGAAAGTAAAACATATAAAGGGTGAGCTCAAATGCTCAGTAAGGGTAAGAATTGAGAAAATAAAACAAACCATATACATTTGAACTTAAAAACATGAACATAAAGTTTAAACATCAAAATCTTGAGCAATGAAATAATACATGGAAGTACATAAGGCATATATCATAATAGAACATCAATAATCATAAAATAGCATGGGAATGAAACATGTAATTGGGTAAAAACATTAATCACATGATATGATTTCAACAGTATTCAAGGCATTGCTGCCAAGACCATCATAGTGGACAAAGTCCGTTACTGAACTGGGTTTACTTGTCGTTCCAGCCCTGTATTACTGAACCAGATTTACTTTCCATTCCAGCCATGTCTATCTCATGAGATATAAATCATTACCCAATTCATTGGAGGGAGATATAGGTCCCACCCATCTCATAATGAAATCATTCTTTCTTGTGCCACAACATAAACATAAATCATTCATCATAACCCAAAGAAGAAAATGGGTTTCATAAACAACATCCCATCATAACATAATCCATATAAGAAAATTGATATCATTTCATCATATGAAAATTGAAACCATGTAAATCCTAGAGACATTATACTTGAATCATACACATATGAAATAATTCCATCTTATATGGAAAATGGTTCTGATAAAACACTTGAAATGTATTCTTGAGGAAAATATCATTTCTTCTTCAAAATCATTTTCTTTTCAAAAACTTCCATGCAATATTAAAAGAAAAGGATTTTTTTTGGAAATAATCATGAAATCTTGTAGAGTAAGCTTCTTGAAAATAAGGCGTTATGACATCATAAAAATCCGTTCATGCCGTATAAGTTAAAAAAAACATTCTCCTCATACTTTTGTTGGAAAATTCAAAAAGACCATTGTAATGTAAACAAAAGAAAGATTCCTTAAATACCATGTAGTAAAAGTAAAAATGGGCAAAAAGAACATTAAAAATACATAAAAAATCTTTTAGAAAACATGGACATGGATGATAACAATAACCCTAGTAAATACTTACGTATAAGCAATCTCGGATAAAAACGAGATTTGAAAAATTATCCCTTACCTTAGGTCCGATATGCTTCATACATATCCGAACCTCCTGTATAATTATTTAAATAATATCATTGACTTATTAAAGAATCATATTTATTGTTATTATATAATATATGGTTCACTTATGACTTTATATTACCCATTTTTTGTAAATCCCTTGTTAAAGCAACGTTTTGGGTAAAATTATCTTACTTATTGTACGTGTTTGGACTTGTTGTTCTTGATGTTATTACTAATTATTTCATGATTTACTTACTTCCATAATGTAAATAATGATTTATATATCATATATATTCATTATATATCCAGCATATACATGTATTTATAATAGTACATAACATATGGAAGTAAGAAATGAATTGCACCGTTCATGGAGACGGTAAGCCGTAAATACACATGAACACTACTTTAATTTCTATTTATTATTTTAATGGAATAGGTATATTATAATTCCAGTATAATATCATATATAATATCATTAAATCCATCCTTTATACATCCCACATAAGGCATTAATGAATCACATCACTTTGAGGGGGCAGTAGTTCGCACTTCCTCAAATGAGATCATCATATTTACCCTCTACGGAAACCATAAAGGATTGATATAATTGGGAATTAAATAATAATAAGGAAATAATAAACATAATATATATCATATATGAATACAGTTCCATCCTAATGGACACCATGAGAGGTGGTAGGAGAAAATTGAACAATCATCGTTTCGTGAGGCGTTAGTTTGTCATCCACAGAAACATTATGTTCATCATCCATTAGATGGAGATGTGTGTAAGTTTAGTTCTAATACTTATGATAACAACATCCTAGTATTTTGAGTATAATGGTGTTTTCACAAAAGGAAGGATTAAAAAGAGTTTAAGGGTTGGAGAAGTAGAATAAAACAAAACAACTTAAGAGAAACTATTACCTTTAATTTGGGTAACGTCCTTTGGATTGACCAAAAGGACTTATTGGAGTGCCTTATGCCTAATATAAGGCTTCTAGGGGGAGGTGAGAGATGTAGAGAGCTTCATTGGGTAGATTTTGGGTGAGCCAAAAGGCTTTTGAGGTGTGAGGAATTGCATAGTAGTGGTCTCCTTTTATAAGGGAGAGGAGGGGATCTTTAGGAAAGTGTGAAAAACTTATTATATTATAAACATTTATTCAGTTTAAAGAGGTCCAAAACACATTAATTTATAATATAAGAAGACTAATATTCGAAATAAAATCATCTAATAGGAATTGGATAGGGTTTGGATAATATTTTAATCATTATAATCTTATTTATTTAAATCATTTATTAATGAGGTAAATACTGCATCATTATTGTGTCATAAATAATTTAATTTATTTGATGTCTAAAAATTATAAAAGAATACCAACATGTAGGAAATAGTTTTATCCTTCCAATGAATATTTATAGTCGAAAATATAATTTATATATCCCCTTATAAAAATTAATTACTAAAGTATTTTTGTTAATGCCAATTTTTTCATTACATTAAATTAATTTATCTAATGTGTCATTGTCATTCATAAGTGGTTCCATGGGGTCCCAAAATCGACCCAAGGATGACCATGGTCGGCCATTACTCATCCAATAAGGTTTGGACATGTGTTAAGGTAATTTGGAATTATTATAATATTCTTTTAACCTTAAATTACTCTATTTACTTTTAACCGTGGAAAATAAAAGTAAAAAGATACTATTCACGAAAAATTATTTGTATCGTATTGAACCACATTTTACTCCTTGATATTAACCGTGTCTCTTGGATTTTTAAAATTCAACTCACAGAAGCGGTAAAATTATGTTTTATGAACAATTAGAAAAGCTCTTAGGAGGTGGGTAAAAGACGGTGAAAAGTTCTATACAATATTTATAAATCTAAAATTATTATAAAATGATTCCAATGATTTTCATTGAACTTATATAAGAATTATGTATCTATTTGGACCTAAAAAAATTTAAATCAAATAAATTTTTATTTAAATAAAAAGTCGGTTTTAACCAAAAACTCAGTGTTTTCACTATTCATCAAAAATTGAAGTATTTCAGAAAAATACCAAAATTTCAGCCTAAGATATAATTGATATTCCAAATTCAAAAATGATATCTATTTTTTCAAATTAAAAACATACAAGTGGAATTAATTAATTTTAAAAGTAATTCTGGTTATCAAAACAAATAGCTTGTTTTTAAGAAACAATAACTATCAAAAGATCATCACTTGTTTATGTCCATTTTCAAAGTGAAATTAATTCCAATGACCAACATTGGATTAAATGGTAAAAATATATTCTAATTACACTTTAAAACAAATTAAAAAGATAATCTATCCATATAAATTATTGCGATGAAAAAAGTTGTTTTTAATTAAAATATAGTGTGTTTTTACTATTCATAAAAATATGAAAGTTATCAGAATAATATGAAAAATATATCCAAATTAAAATTTTATATCCTGATTCCAAGGAAGAATTTTATTTTGTCAAATTGAACTTATGAACATATCAAAAACAAGATTTAATGTGGGTGCGCCATCAAAAGGCGACAAAACTGCATTTTTTGAAAAATACTTATTTCACACGAAAAATTTATTTTGTTCTCATAAGATGCTCTAGAAAATATTTAAGATGAATAATAATGTTATAAAATTCAAAATGTAGATAATAATATTCATAATTGATAGTCCATAATAATATTATAATAATATATCATTGTTTAGTGATACTCGAGATTGCGTACTGCACACGTTATCGAAGAAGGTCGTGATTGCGTGTAATGAAAGCCAAGTTAGGGTGGCGTGTAGTGCAAGACTCCTTTGTTGATGTGTATAATAAAATACAACCATATTTCATTTATACATTGAACAAAGTCTATACATAATGTTGCGTAGAATAATTTCTACAAAAAGAACTTGAAATTGTGTGTAACATGAGCTATGAATAGTGTTGCGTATACTGCAAGCTAATACGGTGTTGTGTATAGAGCAAGATAATATTGGTGTAGCGTAAAACACAATACATCAACTAAAAAAAATAATTCCCATAAAATCCCGAGTTGTTACATTATACCCCCCTTAAAATGAATTTCACCCTCGAAATTTGTTGGGGTTGTAAATGGTTTGTTACTTGAGAATTTCTTTCATAGAAACCCACATCGTAAAAAGGAATGCTAAAACTTAATTTTAAAAAGTGAATTATGAAACATAACGGTTACACAAATTAACTCATCACTATGTTTCCATGTAGGAGATCATAGGTGAAAATATGGATATGGAGGAGAAATCTAACCATCATGTTCTGATGGAGAGTGGTAGAGGACATGGCTATGATAAAGCCAATAGTCAGAAAGCCATAAATTTGTAAAGATCTAAGGTACTATCTGATTCATTGGATATGAGAGTAATAGGACAACATTTTTGGCTTTCAAGATAATTTCCCTAATGTGGAAGAATTTGAATTAGAAGAATAGTTAATTTATTTCGGTATAATCTCACAATTTTTTGTGCCTTAAACAATTTCCACTTTATCTCTTAAAAATATGATGTTAAATTTGACTTCTGTAAAGTGTTAGCAGATCATGTGACAGAATGATATGTCATTCCTTCTATCTCAAACATAAGGTTATCAAAAAATATATATAAGTCCATCTATAGTGAGATTAATCACATATGGTTTCAAAAATTGACTTATACTTCATCTATAATACCACTTAATATAATAAAACTAGTTTCTACTAACTAGGGACTTCCTGTAGGCCAGTGGTAGGCGATAAAGGCATGTCACACTTCGGTTGTGGGTTTGATTCCTGCAACCTTGTCCGACGCGACGGGTTGTCGCCCATCTTGCAGGTTGTCCTTTTTCTAAAATTACATCATTGTGACATTCCATCAATAATATCGAAAAAATTTCTAGCCTTAAACTATACAAAATTGTGTCCAATATAATCCATTTCAAATCTTTAGGATTATCCAAAATACTTTTGTCCAAGCTTATAGTATAAAGAAAACAATTACTAGAAATATCATATACCGAGCATGTGAATACCATCATTTATCCTTGATATATCTTATTGATCACATTCCAATCATTTGAATACCTTAATCATGTATTCTCTTGAAAAAATTAATACCCATTGAAAATTAGTGAAAACATGAATGCTGTCAAAAGTTAACTCTTTCCACATACAAAAAACCCAAAAATTCTTTATAATCAAACCATTCATGATCTCATTAATACTATAAAATATTTCATTATCTCCTTATCACTTCTTTATGTGCATATTAGGTGCTTTCCAAAAATATCTGAATAACCTTTCATGGTTACCAGTACCATTCATCACACACTTTCAAAACTTAAGGAAAGGAAACAATGTAACAATCCTTAGATGTCTCTTTATTCCATAGTACCATGAGATTACTTATAAAAAATTATTTTGGAATCCCATTACATGAACACTAAATCATTCCACCACATCATTGTCATATTCAACATTTCCAATAGTGATTTCATGTGACTTCCATTTGTCCTTTACCTTATGTGGATTCTCATGTTGATCATCATTAACCCTTGTATTAGGGCATTTATTAGCATAATAAACCATTTCCTTACACTTGAAACATTGAAGTGTTGGTGGAGCGTTCTCTGTTGCCTTTTCTCTATTCACATCATTAGCAACCTTTTTCCCATTACTTTGACAATCAACTGCTCGATGACCTTCTTTTCCACACTTAAAACATTTTCTAGTACGTTTTAGGCAATCTCCACCATGATTCTTTTCACACTTTGAGCACAGAGAAACATTCATCTTCTTTGCACCATTGTTCTGAGATTTATCCTTAACTCCATCTTTCATTTCTTGTCAAAACCATGAGATGGATATGTAACACCAACTTCCATTTCAACATTGATAGCACAACGCACAATTTCTTCATAGATACTGAAGTCTCTTATAGCTAATTCCCTTCGAAGACTTGGTTTTAAGCCACTGAAGAATCAATCAACTTTACTTTCAGGTTGGATGATAAATCCAGATGCATACTTTGAAAGCCTTGTAAAATTCACTTCGCATATACTAATAGATTCATCATCCTTTTGCTTAAGATCAAGGAACTCCTTTTCCATCTTTGTTCAAAGAATACGAGGGAGGTACTTATTGAAAAATAAGTTCTTGAACTCATCCCATTCCATGGAGTCAAATTCAACTTGGGGCCATGTATTCTTAATTAAAGTCCACCATTGATCTGAGTCGCCTTCTAATTAGTAAATAGCCAGAATGGGTTTTACATGTTCCGAAAAGCGAAGTATGGAAAATATCATTTTATTGGTACTGATAGATTATTCAACAACATGTGGATTAGAAGACCCACTGAAAGAAGGGGGACGTTGCCTCATGAAAGACTCAATAGAATATTGTTCCCTTCTATCCTCATTTGGAAGTCCAGAATAATTCATAGCTTGTGTAAGCATAGCAATAAGATTTTGTACTCCATCTCCCATCGGATTTGGTTGTTCAAGAGGACAATCATTGCATTATCCATTACATTGATCAATACGGTTCCTTCGGGTTCCAGCCATCATCTAAAACCCAAAAAGAATAGTGTGAGAGGAAAAAATCATGCTAGGGAAAACAACATAATAATGGGGGAGTGACCTCAATATCTAACATCTTTGGTTTAACTCTAATATCGTTGCCATAATTCTTGGACTATAACCTATACTTATACTTAACCTTAGGGACATCACTAGACATACCTTAGAAATATCTCTAGGGATCTCACTAAAGTTTTCGCATCCTTGTTTCCAAAGGTTAACTAAACATTTCCTCTGATACCAACTGTAGAGACCCAAAGCATGATGTGCGTGGACATTACATTACTTCTGAAGAATAATTAATACATAACAAAAACAGACACACAAGGACCGTAAGAGTTTAGTGTCTCTTGAAACATGGAATATAATGTTCTAATCATGGTGAAAGATCTTCAAAATCTCCCATAAAGATCTTCCCCTTTTGTTTTCTTACCTAAAACCTTTTTTTATATCCTGGGGAAAAGAAAAAATATAAAGGGTGAGCTCAAATGCTCAGTAAGGGTAAGCATGGAGAAAATAAAACAAACCATATACATTTGAACTTAAAAACATGAACATAAAGTTTAAACATCAAAATCTTGAGCAATGACATAAAACATGGAAGTACATAAGGTATATATCATAATAAAACATCAATCATGATAAAATATCATTGGAATAAAACATGTAATTATGGAAAAAAATTAAGTACATGATATGATTTCCAAAGTAGCCAAGGCATTGCTGTCAAGACCATCATAGTGGACAAATTCCCTTACTGAATCGGGTTTACTTGCCATTCCAGCCCTATATTACGGAACCATATTTACTTGCCATTCCAGCCATTTCTATCTCATGAGATATAAATATTTACCAAATGCAATGGAGTGAGATATAGGTCCCACCCATCTCATAATGAAATCATTATTTCGTGTGCCACAACATAAACATAAATAATTTATCATAACCCAATGAATAAAATGGGTTTCATAAACATCATCCCATCATAACATAATCCATATAAGAAAATGGATATCATTTCATCATAAAAAAATTGAAACCATGTAAATTATAGAGTCATTATACTTGAAACATAAACATATGAAATAATGCCATCTTATATGGAAAATGGTTTTGATAAAACACTTGAAATGTATTCTTGAGGAAAATATCCTTTCTTCTTCAAAATCATTTTGTTTTCACAAAATGCCACGATATTTTAAAAGAAAAGTATTTTTTAAAAAAATAATCATGAAATCTTGTAGATTAACCATCTTGAAAATAAGGCATTATGAAACCGTAAAAATCCATTCATGCCGTATAAGTTAAAGAAACATCCTCCTCGTACTTTTGTCAGAAAAGTCAAAAAGTACCTCGTAACGTAAACAAAAGAAAGATTCCTTAAAAACCATGTAGTAAAAGTCAAAATGGGTAAAAAAGACATTAAAAATAAATAAAAACACTTTTATAAAACATGGACATGGATGATAACAATAACCCCAGTAAATACTTACGTATAAGGATTTTCAAAATTATCCCTTACCTTAGGTCCGTCATGCTTCGTACATATCCGAACCTCATGTATAATGATTTAAATAATGTCATTGACTTATTACAGAATCATATTCATTTTTATGATATCATATATGGTTCACTTATGACTTTATATTACCTATTTTTTTGTAAATCCCATATTAAAGAAATCTTTTGTGTAAAATCATCTTATTTATCATACGTGTTTGGACTTATTGTTCTTGATGTTATTATTACTTATATAATTATTTACTTACTTCCAGAATGTAAATAATTATTTATATATCATATATATTCATTATATATCCATCATATACATGTATTTATAATAGTACATAACATATGGAGGTAAGAAATGAAATGCACCGTTCATAAATACGGTAAGCCGTACGTACGCATGAACACTGATTTCATTTCTATTTATTATTTTAATGGAATACGTACATTATAAATCTAGTATAATATCATATATAATATCATTAACTCCATCGTTTATACATCCCACATTACACATTAATGAATCACATCACTTTGAGGGGGCGGTAGTCCGCACTTCCTCAAATGAGATCATCGTATTTACCCAATATGGAAACCATAATGGATTGATATAATTGAGAAGTGAATAAGAATAAGGAATTCATAAACATAATATATATCATATATGAATACAGTTCCATCATAATGGACACCATGAGAGGCGATAGGAGAAAATCGAACAATGATCGTTTCCTGAGGTGTTAGTTTTCCATCCACATAAACATTATGTTCTTCATCCATTAGATGTAGGTGTGTGTAAGTGTAGTTCCAATCGTTCTCGTAACAACATCCTAGAATTTTTAGGATACTGGTTTTGTCACAAAATAAAGGATTAAAAATAGTTCAGGGGTTGGATAAGTAGAATAAAAGAAAACAACTTAAGAGAAACTATTACCTTTAATTTGGGTAACTTCCTTTGGATTGAACCAAAAGGACTTCTTGGAGTGACTTCTGCCTAATGTAAGGCTTAAAGGGGGAGGGTAGGGATGTATATATCTTAATTGGGCAGAGTTTGGATGAGCCAAAAGGCTTGAGAGGTGAGAGGAATTGCATAGAAGTGGTCTCCTTTTATAAGGGAGATGAGGGGCTCTTTAGGAAAGTGTGAAAACATTATTTTATTATAATCTTATATTCGGTTTAAAGAGGTCCAAAACACATTATTGTCTAATATAAGATGAATCATATTCGATATAAAATCATCCAATAGGAATTGGACAGGTTTTGGATAATATTTTAATCATTATAATCTTATTTATTTAAATCAATTATTAATGAGGTAAATACTGCATCATTATTATGTCATAAATAATTTAATTTATTTGATGTCTAAAAATTATAAAAAAAATAACAACATGAAGGAAATATTTTTATCTTTCGAATGAATATTTACAGTCGAAAAGATAATTTATATATCCCATTATAAAAATTAATTACTAAAGGATTTTTGTTAATGCCAATTTTGTCTTTACATTAAATTAATTAATCTAATGTGTCATTTGCATTCATAAGTGGCTCCATGGGGTCCCAAAATCGTCTCAAGGATGCCCATGACCGGGCATTACTCATCCAATAAGGTTTGGACAAGTGTTAAGATAATTTTAATTTTTATAATATTCCTTTAACCTTGAATTACCCTATTTACTTTTAAACGTGGCAAATAAAAGTAAAAAGTTTCTATTCACCAAAAATTATTTTTATCTAATTTAACCATATTTTACTCCTTGATATTAACCATGTCTCTCAGATTTTCGAAATTGAACTCATAGAAGCGGTAAAATTATATTTTATGAACAATTGCAAAAGCTCCTAGGTGGTCGGTAAAAGACGTTGAAAAGTTCAATACAATTTGTATTATATTTCTTTTAAATATAATACTTTTCCTTATTTAAACTTATTCACATGTTTCTAATCTAACCATTATGGACTTTGTTATGTTTTCTCTTGATAAATTTTTGATATCACCCATTTATTTTATTTCTAATCCTTAGGTTTTGTATATTATTTAAACATGTAATAAGTCTATAAATGGTTTGGAGGAGCATTATTATGGATTATTGTCCCCATGTGTAGTAAGATAATATGATTATATAGTTAATATCTAGGACAAAAATTCTTTTGGTCATTTTTTTGTTCCACTATTGTGAGATATATAATCAAAATCATGATATTAATCTATTTTTTAATTATTGTTTGGTTGGGATAACTCCATGGTTGTGGATTATACATAGTAATAATACAATATTTGGTTGTTATGCATCTTGTTTATTAGTAAAAATATGAGGAAGAAGGATATAATAGACTACTACATACACAATAATGGAGGCCCAAATACGGTGTATCCAAGAAGAGTGTCTCAACTTATGTAAGATGATAAAAATAAAAAGACAAATCATTGATTAAGTATATAAGGGAACCAAGAGAAGTATCATTAATCATGGTGTATAATTTATGATCAAAGGATAATCAAAAGTTTTTCCAAAAGAAGAATAAATCATATGTTCGTCACATGGGGATGTATGTGACAAGATCCATCATTTCAATTAAACATCATGTGGTCAAGAAGTATTTTGGCATCTCACTCATGTTAAACAATTGATCCTCTAAACCCTAAAAACTCATGTGATTAATGATAATTGTAATAAAAAATAGATAACATAAGGTCAATAATATTTCATGAGACTCTGTAATAGGGGATTAAGTGAGACTTATTCATTGATCTTCTCTTACATTCCTAACTAAATAAGTGACCCATATACAAGAAGGATGTATTAGGAATTACAAAATATAAGTAGAACATATAGTGTACTAAACCACTCAACTATTGGTTACTATATATGGAAGTAACAATATAATTTTTGGGGCTTTCACCAGATAGGTTCAGTATATATGTCTCACCCTATAATGTAATCCCAGTGAATCTATTTTTTAGATACCAAGGGAATTATTTCAACTAATAGATTATGATGATTCCAAGAGTAGTGTATTAATTGATGTTGTATGAGGAAACCAAGAATATGATCTCTAATTGAGGTGTATAGGGGAACAAATATGTGTTTCTTAACTCAAGGTGTACATGTTATATATATCTTTCCAAGAATGGACAAAGGATAATTAGATCCCACATACATTTAATTGGTTAAATTAGATGCTAGGAAGAAGAAACGGGAAAAGTAGTGATTCTCAAATGAAAACAGGTTGTACAAGAAGCCCTATTATTAGAGATATGGTAGGATCTTCAACCTAGTTGTTGTTAGGAGAGGTATCTCACCCTATTATGGATAAACATGGAGTTTTGGGCATGGATCAACTCAAAAGGATCCTCAGTGCCAAAGTGTTTCTCCCTAGTGAGGGGTCATTGGAAAATGGATGCTCTAATTTGAGTCCTAGAAACCAACTATTTGGGGGCTTAGGGGTTTTGTGATATAGTGTGGCCTCTCAAAGAAAACGTGGCTAGGTTTTTTCTCTTAGTGAGATGGGGTTGATCATAATTGAAAATATCCATGACGTCTATCTATTTGTTCTTATTTAAGGGGCCTATTAGCAAGGCAATGCTATTTTATACCCTAGTATATAATCATCAAGATGACTAGAGTGCATAGATCCCCAGTTTGGTGATTTCGAATAGGTAGGGATATGGGAGATCCTACATCACTTCATATACTATGAATCACTATAATTTGTCAATACATTTATAAGAAAGGGGCATATTTATAAATTGGTATAAGCATGGGAATATCTAGGTTAATAGTGAAAGTTAATTCATGTATGTTATCTAGAAATGCAACACATGAAAGATACATAGGTGTGTGGAATTGGTTGAATATAAGAGATAGGTGAATGATCTTATTAAAAAAGTAAGGTGATGGAGCTAGGAATGGTGGATGGATATCATGATACATGGAAACATAATCCTATGTGTAAGATCCTATTTCATCTTGATAAATTCACATCTTCAAACAACCATAAATTTTGATCCATAGTATTTTTTGTCCTCATGAGCAATGATATCAAATCCTATAAAAAATATAACTCACCATAAAAGTTTTAAATTATATTATGGGTTTTCTATAGAAACAAACACACAAAATGACCTTTTAATAGTATTTTTGTAATTTAAAACATTTTCATTAGAAATGTTTGATATCTATGGACCACTCTGGGAATGAGGTTCCCAACACCATGTCATCAGACAAAGAAATGTGTTTAATAAATCTCCATAACTCATTGTGTGATTAATCATGCAGTACATAAAATTCCCATTTTATTAATTTATGGTCATGGAGATACTTTTCACCTCAAATTTTAATTTTATTTTCTTAGTATGGATCCCATCATTGGTTTTGTAACAAATTTCATGGCCTGAATATTTTAATTCCAATATGGATGAGTAATGAGATTGATAATCTAGGTAATGGAGGGATTAAATTATGGAGTCCAATATCATCATTATTGAATCTTATCCACACTTATATACCATATGGTCATGATCCTTGAACACCATGTGGATTTTATAAGTCATTTTATTATAAAAAAATGTAAAATATATTATGAGTTCCTAGACTAAAGAATGAAACACACCATAAGAATATTGAGTTTTCAAAAGCTGTGGAAGTGACCTCTAGAGTTTGAGATAAATATGGAGGATCACACTCATGATTATAAGGAAGAGTGAGATATATATATTTCTTGGATTCAAAATAATTCTATTTCAATACTCATAATGACTTATTTTTAATGCTGTATTTGGGAACTATTATTAATTGTAATAATGGGCTGTGTTTATTTTTTATTTTCAATATATTACACTTATGGAAGTTTCTATAACTATTTTTCCATTCTATTATTCCTAATTATTATTGTAATTTATTAATGGATATATGATGATTTTATACATGAGAAATGATATTTTTTTCAATGTATTTTTAGTATAGTTTAGGATAATGTCACTTCACTAAGGATGTGTAGCCTAAAAAAAATCCCTATGTAGCCTTGGAAACCCCTCACAACAGGACTAGCCCCTTCAGATAGAGGTGGAATTACAAAACCACTAGATATTTTCATTTAATGTTCTCAGTAGAGATTGTTAGAAAAACTTATGGGGATCTATATATCTATTACAAATGTTCAATATTTTCATGAAAGTGATATCTATCATGAAATAGTGGTGGCTTTTTAAATCATGTTAATCACTAGTTGAAGTAATTTAGTGGGATTTTTGGATTCATTTCCCCATATATATGGCCCCTCCCAGTGAAGTATTGATAATTTTTTTGAATCCTATTCTAGGTGAACCCCAAATATTTTATCATATATCTCATTCTTTGTTTCTCATTTCATTTTGTTCCTTAATGTTTTTTTAAAAACCAACCAATTACAATTGTTTCCCACACCTATCCCAATAGAGAAGAATATGTACCTACCAATATTTTTCTATATATAATAGAGTGATTTACTTTACCCGTAATAAAAAAAAATTAATTTTCCAACTTCCTAACTCAATGTGTTGATATGGAATGTTAGGGTAGTATAATGGATGGGACACTCTGTTAGAGGAAATGATGTGCCAATGGACCTTACCACAATGATAATTGTGTCCCTTATGGAAGAGTAATTAGAAAATTAGTTAGTAGTTCCTTTTTAGGATGTTATTTCATGGACTTTACAGTGCTGAGAGAGATGGTCACATAGGTGGAGGATCTTTTAGAGATTGATTTTATTAGAACTAGTGTGTCTACTTCATCAGTTCAAATGTTGTTCTCCAATATTTTGAATCAAAGAACGATGTTTTATATTAACTATCAACTATAACATTGTAAGAAATTAAATAAAAAATTCCATTTATCAATTATTCAAAAACATTTTAAGTGATTAAATTGGTGAGGTGGTTCATGGAGATCTATATGGTATGTGAATATCACCGGTTTCTAGTTCGGGAAGAGGATATCCTAAATATAGAGTACTAGTTTCTTGATGTGAATTATATCTTTATAGTGATTCCATTTGGCATGAAAAATCATAACTTTTTATTCAGGGTATCATTATCCATATCTTCAAGAATTTATTAAAAATGTTCATGGTGATATTCATTAAAGACATCATCATCTACACACCATTAGAGTAGGAGAATGCTAATAATTTGAGGGTTGTTCTATAATTCCATCAGGGAACCATATTTTTAATGAACTCACAATGTTTTAGTTATGGATTTTGGAGGTCCACAACATAAGGAATATCATACCAGATTTTGGTGTTTCTTTAGATTCTTTGAATATTTTGGACGTTTTTTTAGGAGCCACCCATGTATGTGTTGGAGGTAGAATGGTTTATTTGATTACTTGGATATTACAAGAGATTATGTTCGATTTAATATTAGTTTAAAAATAATAAATTAAAATATGTTAATGGAAAATAAAATAATATAAACAAAAAATTACAAGAGAGATTTTGAAAATAAAAAAATGAGGTTTAAAAATGATCTTTTCCTATTGTTATTTAAAGGAGTCAAGTATTCTCTGTTTTGTGATGACACTAGATAAAGTCTAGGTTGTGTATTTTTGTATAGTAAGGAATGATTTCTTATTTCCCATTTAAGTTCAACCTCATGAGTTTAACAATGAAACCCATGATTTGGTGTTCAATGTTATATTATTCACCATTAGGACCTTGAATCATTACTTTCTCAATGACATATTTTAAACCTATGTAGATAACGAGAGTCTCATCCTTGTCTTCGCAATGTAAAATCATAGCCATAAGAAAAGTAAATGGTTGGAGTTCCTATTTGACTGAACATTTAAATTCATTATACATATAGAAAGTGAAATATTGTGGATAATTCCATTAATAGGAATCCACATTCTCATTTTACATATGTTGTTCTATGTAACTCTATGATATGTGGTATATCTTGTTAGATGAGTGGTATGTGTCTGATATTTATTCTCTAGTGGAGGCCCCTCTACATCTTCACCACATTGGAGAATCCCAATTATTATACATGTAATTTATGATTTTCATAATTGGATATCCTTTAGGGAGGAGGCTAATGGATTCCTTGAATGTGGGGGGTATATTATCCTCTTTCAAGTGTATAAAAAGGGTATATTTATATTGGATGAGGCTGTATTGATTCAGTCCCACACTCACCCTTATTAGTATATCCCATTGTGGTGAAGATGAAACAAGGCCTCATGTTCTTGTTTTGATAAATACATTTGATTTGATGAATTACTATGTTTATATCATGGTGTCTTACTTATAGTGATGAGAAGGTGAAGTAGTTGATCCCATCAAATTTTTTCTCAATCCCGGACAGTTCCATAGTAGAAGTGGGAAGACAACATCAAGGACTTCAAGCCGAAATATCATTGTTCAGTGAAGGTTCCAGACACTGTATATTAAATTATAGGTTGAATAACCTAGTTGGTCCACATCCTTTATATATAGTAGTCGATATTACTAGAGATATATAGATACTTGTACATAGATTATATAGTATGATTGAATTAAATACCATCACCAATATTGTCTGACAGATATGGTCAATTCATGTACTTATTGAGGAGGGTCATGTTGGGGGAATTTAGGACTTAGTTACAGTCTTGTATGGATTTCCACACTTATATATATGGTTATATTGAGTGGAATATTAATTTTCACAAATATATATTGAGTTCTTGGGTTCCTAATTTCAATCTATGTTTGGAGGATCTATCACTATTATTTGAATTTATAAAGAACATTCCTACCACCCACAATATTTGTATGAATACATTTGAATCCCAACACAAGATAACATGCAGTTCACCCCTATATTTGGTGGAGATTAATTAACTTTTTTTATTAGGGTAGAGTTGGGATAGTGAATGATAGATAATGTAAAGGTCATCCATGATTGAAGGAGGAGAACTCTGATATATCAAAATTCATATGCGATATGATGACAAAGGCCTTTAGTTTTTTAGGTGGAGATCATGTGTTCCTAAAGGTCACACCACGACATAACATAAATGGGTTTTTAAGGAATAAATATATCCCCATCATTTATTATTCTACTCCAGATATAGAACATAGTGGGTGTGGTTTCATACAACCTAGAACTACCCCCATAATTAGAAATGGTTCATGAAATATTTCATATTTCTAGTTTGTCAAATATGTACATGAATAGTCACATGTCACTAATTGGGTTGAGTTGATTGTATATGATGATCTTTCCTTCTCATATTAAATGGTGGTAATTGTGGTTTGATATGAGATGAACACTTGATTTTGGTCGATGCATTTTTTGTGAGATTTTTTGGTGGGATAGAAACCAACATGAATGCTATTGGGACTGAAAAGGTTAGATATGATCTCCACACACTCACATATTTGAGTAAATTATTATTTCTAAGGATGAAATTATTTGATGTTGGGGGGGGATGTACGGTGTACATTTTTTTACACTAAAATCCTATATTAATTTTAAGTTGAAACACCTTTTGGTGGTGTGGTGAGAGAGTTTTCCTCATTAGTGTTATACAATTATCATTGTTATTTAGGTTATGGTGTGAATAGAAAAACATTTTTAGTTTATCCAATATATGAGGCTTTGATACTTGATCATAGACACCATACAATGACCATATATTGTGGTTAAATATGGAGGCATGAGTATATATTCATGTTTAAAATGTTTTGTGCATTGATCATTGTCATCATTTGTTGCATCGTATAATGGTTTTTCCATGTGGGGTTAGATATAGTTGACCAAGGTTAACCGTGAGTTTTTATGGGTTTTAAAACTTAAATTTTTTTAGAAATCTATTAACCAAGGTCCATTGAAATAACATATTCTTTATTGAACAATTATTTTTGTGTGACATTTGGGTATTATGATATAATAGAGATTGACTTTCTATGATAATAATAGACATTATTTTTCTTATAATTATTTTTAAAATGATCTCTAATGTTTTATTTTCTGCACATAACTTCTTTGAACATTGTGGGGGGGGGGGGGGGGAATCTTGGGAGGATTAAATGGATATTCAACCAATAATGATTTCATAGTGATATATCGCCACATTTGAAGTGTATAATTGAGAAACATTGATAAAAAAATTAGAGGTAGGAATATTTAGTTATATTATCCCCCATTATTTCGTGATATTAATTTAATAATTTTTTTGATCTATTTTCCTATCACATTTTTATGGTTGTTTTGCTATAATCACTATAATGTTCTATTAATTTTTATAAAAATTCACCCAATTCAAATTAGGCCATTGTTTTAAATTATCATATTGAGTAATGAAACATATTAGTGAGTATTCCTTCAAATCCATGATGTCTCTTTTTGGTTTGATATAACACAATCCATTAACCCTAATGATGGAAGACAACAATTATGAAGCCTGAAAACATAGGTAAGATATAGTGATAGTAGCACTGTGTGAGTGATGACAGTTATGAGATTAGGAACCTAAGAGTAATTTTGTATCATAACAGGGTATGTGACACTAAAAATTATGAAATAATTATTTTCCAAGTTTAAATATGAATAATTTTGAAATAACACATTAGTCTTCATTGTGATTATCCAATTCTGATAGTTTATATTTTTTTATTATAGTATCACCCTACTATGGGTAGGGTGCACCAACACCTTGGTACATAATGTCTACAACATGAAAATGGGTAGAATCCTAAGTGAGATAACTATAATTTGACATATTTTGGGATAGAAGGGACTAACAAAGTCATAATAATCTCATTTAGTTGTGATGTTAATGGGTAAATAATTATGATGTTATAGTACACATTGTGCTATAACAAGGATGAAGTTCCAAAGTGACATAGCTCGATAGAATCAATTCAATAGAATATACATGAATCTTTATCATCATGTAAGGAATGGGAAAAAGGAATATATTTTATTGAGAATTATTTAATAAAAATTGATTTGGTGGGAACTGTTTGAATTCCTCAGCCTATCTTGGATATATCATGGGAATGTTTATCTTTTGTCTATTAATAGATCATAAAAATAATGGGGGGAAGTGGATGATATTTAGAATAATGTTTAGTACACCAATAGTGAAATATTAAGGATTGAGATGATTCCCCCAATTTCTCTATAGTGTTTCATACTCCCCTATATACATAGGGAATATGTGCTCCACATTCAAGAATGAGTTTTATAATTTCATGAAAAGGATCACTCTAAAATAACGTACTATGGTTCCAATAAGCCTCAGGCACACCCACCTATATTCATGAGGCTACAGATTAAAAGTGATCTCATATAAGGTGATAGTAGGGATATTATACCCTCTAAACATAATAAGAGTGGAAACTACACTACATATCTTAAAAACCAATTATATTTCATACATATGAAAACCAAATAATCATCTGTAGTGTCATGTTAGTCATCAAGAACCAAAAAACATTCCCATACATAGATCACATTTATAAATATATAAAATAAATAAAAATAAACTTATTTTCTTATATTTAGGAACCACCCAACATTTCTATAAAACCATTAACAAGCAACTTATTCATTATCTGCACATCTATCCTTGCTAGGATCTACTCAATGATTTGTTACCCATACTAATATGATGAACCAGAAAGTCTGTACACATCCCATAGGGATCATGAATTTTTTGATAATAAAGTAGAAAAATCATCACTATTATTTAGTACATCTATGTCTTCTCACTAAATAATGATGCCCAACATATCAAAATTATTATATCAAAGAAAAAAATACCCAAGGGTAATACAATTACTGGTTCTTCTACATATTACCATTATGTTCACATACGGTAAGTGGTGAACCCATAACAGACATTATATAACCCAAAGATCCACATAACCTATAATAAATATCCAAATCAATGTTTACTACACCCTTTACCATGAATCTATACTCTTCTTGGATGATCCAATCGTCCTAACTCTATACTTCTAAATTTCATCCAAACCACATCATAGGTTTGACTCTAATTGAAAACATTATCTTAAGGATTTTATAATTAGTATTCCCTTTCAAATTGAACTATTTATCATCCAAATCAACTCATGGTTCTTTAAATAAACCAACAAAAGATATGAGGTTTCATGTATAAATAGTTACAACTCTATAAGAGACATAGTTACCAAGAACCTCCATAATTCCTAAACTTGATGTGGAATACCTAATTCACCCGAGTAATTTTTACCCTATCCAACCTATAATTAGAAAGGAAACTAACCCTATGGTAACATTAAATAAAATCCCATAATAAAGTGTACACAACCACAAGAATATTCTCATATTGTTAAATATTAAAGGACCACATGCCTCATTATTAGAGTTATCATTCAATAATTCATGCTAGCTTAAGCATATCCCAAAACATCATAATCACTTAAAATTTACATAGGAAATATCTCATTCCATCAGATATAATTAATTAATTATATAATTTTAAAATTAATTTATCAATTATATTCAAAGTGGTATAATCATTTATAACTTATCAAGATGCATCTAATAATTGAAACAATGTGTGTTAGGAAGAAAAAACACATAGATGATCTGGAAGAATTATATGGGAGATGACCTAAATTATTATTTAATTTGACCCATAAATTTCTATAAAATGAAAAAATAAATTCTTATTTTCATTTACTTATAGTGAATGTAAATCAGTTGGTCACGTTCAGTATCAATAAATTTATGTTATCTATCCCACTAAGAATCCCCAAGTTCTATAAATGATTCTTCCATGATTTTATGAAATCATACTTATGTCACTGGAAGGATCCTTCAAGAATAAGTATTGGATGTAGATTTTGATTACAATAGAGAGTGAAGAAGAAATTACCTCCTTCATGTGTGATGAAACACTCTACTATCGACCTACATTGGAAGGGGAATCAACAAAGACTGAGGGGAAGAAAAAAAGGAGAAATATTTGAAAAAATACCATATCTTGAATGGATTCCTAACCAAATAAAGATTGGTAAAAACTCTAAAATTATTTTTACACCCCCATTTAAAAATACCACAGGTTTTCCACTTAGTTCTTGTTTTACATGGTTCAAGTAATCAATGTCATATCCCACACCTTATACAAGGCCCCAAACTAGATGATGGCCTGTCAAGGGACTTTAACACACCAATATAAATCAGGATTATTGAATTCCTCTCCATTGGGTACTCATTGGTTTCAACCACTATATAGTAGTTCCACCACCTCTTAAAACAATATAATCTTTTTAATCACCACCAATGTTTTCTAAAATAACATAAAAACACCTTCAAAAGGGTAGAGAAAAACTAGTTTCTAAATATATATCCATAAATCCAAAATAATTTCATCATAGAAACCAAAAATTAAAATTCAATAATAAATAAAATACACTTTATGTTATGGGTTTATATAATTTGGTAGATTGTGTCTTATGGAATCCCATATATGATTTAACCACTCACAGGGTAAAAATTTTTACAGTCTTTTAGAACAAGATCCCCTTGGGAAATAAAATCAATAAACCCCATTAAAAATCATGAACTAGTGTCTTGAATCATCCTTTAACATATGTGTAAAAAATATATGCTTCATGTTGGGATATATAGTCCTACCATTACTTATTCCATGTTTTCCTATTTATATCATTATAAAAAATATAATAAAAATAATAATCTATTAAGATCACAAGAAAACTGAGATGACCATATTTTTTTATATAATTCATTCGAGTTTCAAATTATATTTATAGAGACACCTAATTTTCATACATGGATATTTCATATTTTTATATGAATATTAAATACATTACACATACAAATGATTGGGAACCATAATAGTTTAGTGTCTTTGGATACTAGGTAACCAATCATCTAATTTGGTGAAAGTTATTCAATATCCCCAAAAAAGATCTTCTCCTTTAGTAATCTTCACACACATAAACTACATTGAAACTTTCTCCATAACCTAGGGAAGTGAAGCACAATAAAGGGTGAGATAAAATGCTTATTTAGAGTAAGAAATTGAGATATCAAGGATCATTTAAGACTTAGAGGATCTTATGTGTATGATGAAATGAGCATATAATTTCAAATCTATTGATAGAATATTAAACATCATAATTTTGAGAAATGGAATGAATATTTGAAGATTAGAAGTCATGAATCATAAGATAATCAGAGAACCTAATCCATGAGAGCATCCCATTGGAATAAGGAATTACATTTTTATCACAGACATCATCTAATAAATTTTTTAAAATATATTAATAGAGACATGTTCACTTCTTAAGTTATAGATAAGAAATATATCCCTTTCACATGAAATGAGGTCCACACATAAAATTACAGACATGAAATATAGGTCTATGGATTCACTATGTACATGTAATCAGGTTCATGAATAAAATTGTGAACATGTAATCAGGTACACATATAATATTGCAAACATGTAATCATGTTCACATCTAACATTGTGATCATGTAATCAGGTTCTCACGTAACATATTTAATCATGAGTTATCCATATTAATCCATTTCATTGGAGGAAAATATATACACCACCCATAACATAATGAAAATCATATTTGTGTGTTCCATTAGATGAGAAAATATTAATCATATCATAACACATGAAATGAACTGGGTTTCATAAACACATTATTATATCAAAACATATGGAAAAGATATATTTTTTGGTAATCATTTAATCATTTTGTCATAGTATAAAACCTGTAAAAAGTATAGTGTTTCATAATTATTTTATCATGGTATAACCCATTGAATAGAAATGGGTTTCATAAACATATTTTTATAATAAAAAATTAAGAAAAATAATAAGAATGTTTTCTTTGATTCATGGCACCTAAAAATCATACGTTACATCAAAGGATGTCATCTTAGATGGAGAGTGATTTTGAAATATCATATTTAAAATTTCATGAGGATAACAAATTTACTTTCAAATAACATTTTAAAATATACAAAATCATAAAAAAAATATATAAAAACTTTTCTATTAAAAATAAATATGGAAACATATAAGGATACATTTAGAGATAATTTAAAATTTTTCCTCAAGAGAATATATTTCCCTTTTGGTAAAAAGTTTTAAAAATTAAAAAAAATTAAAATCATTTTCCTGGAAAATAGACTTGAATTTTTTTAAAGGAAACATGAAATAAAATAATTGTTTCCATGGAATAAATTTTCATTCATCACGTATATGTTAAAACAAATATTCCTTTCACATTTTTTGTAAAATACAAACATCCATTATTAATAAAAAACATAAATATACTTTCAAAAACATAAATATACTTTCAAAAACATTTTTAAATATCCAATCTTGGATAAAAAATTGTCTAATAAATTTTTTAATAATTTTTGAAATAGTTTTATAAAAAATTGTTTTCAAAATAAAAAGGGCATTCGATCGAAGAGAGAAATATAGATGATTTCGTATAATAACATTATTGTTGAGATCTTAGGTACATAAAGGGAGTAATATGAAGGAAAAATTTTGTTTTCATGAAATAAACTTATGAAAAGAAATTTTATTATTTTCTTAAGAGATGAATCACAATATTTTATCCTAAAAAACATAATTATGAACAATCACTATAAGTATGATATTGTAACATAAAATCATTACCACTTTGGTAATATTAAATTGTAATCCCTATAAAGGAATAAAATTAAATGAAACATAAAATATGTTGAGGAAGAATAAATTAAAGATATTTTATTTCAAATGGTTTTTATATACACCTTATAGAATAAGATATGTGAATAATATAATGTGTATCTCAAAGAATGAAAATTGAGATAAAAATCTATTACTGCTTTGGTATACTTTGAAAATTAGTCCCGATGAAATAGAGATCCAAGAATAGTTATATAAATCCCTATATTTACAATATAATCATAATAAAATAAATTCATGGTAATTATATGAACCATAAAAATGAGTTTTGTGGTGAATTTGTATATGTCTCCCATAAAAAAGATTGATAAGAAATCACATACCTTAATTCTAGACTTCTTTGAAATATGTTCAAACATCCAATATAAAAAAGATATGTTTTTAAATAAATTATTATATAGAAATAATTATATATATTTGACCATATATTATTTACTTGTGACCAATTTTTACAATTTCATTTATAATTTCATGTTAAAATACTATTTTAGGTAACAACTACATTGTTCTTCATTTCTGTTTTGATTTGTTATGTTTTGATCTCTTAAATTGATCATGGACGCATCATCTCCAGAATCATAATCACAATATAATTTTCATACAAATAAATCAATTATACTTCTAAAAATCATTAAATATTATTTTGATAAATTAAGTATATTATTATTATGATATCAGTAGGTCGTACGTTTGCATGGGTAACATTTCCATTATTCAATGATCATTATGGAAATGGGATAATTAATATTTTATATTTACATAATAATCATAATATAATAAATAAAATATTATTTATTTAAATATACTTATAGATATCATCCATTTGGTGCGGTGATGATGAGAGAAGGTCACATCGCTTCGTGAAGGAGGTATTCCACACATATAAGAATGGCATTATCATCTTTCAGTGAGTCAAAATTTAACAAATAAAATCATATTTTATCAGTTAATAATGATAAATATGTATCATAATTATGTCATTTATATCATATTTATTCATTAATTTTATCCATAATATTTTACATATAAAGAGGTAGTAAAAAAGAAAGGCATCACATCATGATGTGGAAGTATATCGTATGCATGAATAAAGTTATTGTATCCCCTAAAGAATGGAATTAAGATTGTATATATGATATAATGAAAAAAGGTATAATTATTTTATAAATATCATATCTCTGTTTTATATCCAACATCGTACACAACTGTGAGAGGTGGAAAATGAAAAAAGAATGACATTTTTTTTGTGAGGAGGTAGTCTGGTGTACACATGAATGATGATTTAGTAACACACTTGATGGAAGTGTGGAAAGTTTTAGGACATGAACATAACATAAAAAAAATAAATATATGTTATGTAATTATTATAATATATAATAATTTTTTAATATAAATTTTGTTGAGGTGGAGGAGGAAATAAATTAAAAATGCTTATTGAATAAAGTTACCTCTTCTTAAGGTATCCTACAGTGGGTTTTCACCAAAATCCATTAGAGGTTATATTTATTCAAAAAATAATGACTATATGATTATTGTGGTTAATTAGGTAATTTATTTGGGAAGATATTGAAAATAAAAAAATAGTATTTATGTGATAATAGGATATGAGAGTGGGTGACCTTTTATTAGTGAGGTGAGTGGCACATTTGTAATGTTGTGAAATTAAAACATTATACCCACATTTTATTCATTTTTCAAGGATAAAGACAAATTATTATGGATCCATTGAAATTTTATAGATCATATATGTAAATAAAATATATTTTTTTAAATTTTATAGGTCATTATAACCCTTATTATTTTATTTTAATGCATTGTAAACCCATTTTTACCATAAATACTGTAATTAATTTTTGTTTTTTTCCCAAATTTTTTTACAAAATTAATTTTAACACATTATATAATATAGATTTTTCTATTTTAAAATATTTATTCCATTTTAACCAATTCAATTCATAATGGTAGAAATATTTAGTTTAAAATTAATCCCATGGATGCATTGAGAAAATGGGGTTTCAATGAGAAAATATTCAAAAGATTAAAAGATTTTAGAATTAAAATTCCCAAAAAAATGATCACAATGAACTAAATTTCATTAGTAGATATATAACATATATTTTTTTCAAAAATAATTTAATTTATAATTAAAAATTATAAGTAATTAAAACTAAAAGATAGTTTTTAATTAAAATTCCGTATTTTCACTATTCATCAATAAAATTAATGTTTTCCAAAATTTCCCAAAAACTTTCCCTAAGATAATTTTTTCATTTTTATTCCAAAATAGAAATTTATTTTTACAATTATATTTTATAATATTTTAAAAATATATATTTAATATAAGTGCACAAAAAGAAGACAAAAGTTCTTTTTTGAGAAATATTGTTTTGCAAACATAAAATTGGATTTATTTTTATATATATTCAATGAAACACATAATATTAATTTTAAACTATTTATTAAATATAAAATATATATTTTTCATTAAAATCATTCACCATAAGTTTTTTATTAATTTATTAATGTAATATTTGTTTGTTTTGATGATAATATTATTTCAAAAAAAATATTTCCTTTATTTTTAAATGGATATTATATTCATTTTTAATTAAGTGTTCACATAATAGATAATTTTAAATGCATGTGTATATTATAAATTTTTATATTTTAGTAAATATGATTCATATACTACATTATTGAAATTGGGTGATAAATATCATTTTAAAAAATAATATTTTAATAGTATGTGAAATTTATTTTAAACTCAATTTTGTGTCTACTGCAAGATAAACTAAGAGTTACGTGTAGTGAATAACATCAAAAAGATAAAATTTATTTCAAAAAATATATTTCAAAAAATCTTGGGTTGTAACATTCTACCCCCATACAAATTAATGTCTCCATCAAAATTTATATCAGACATCAATGGTTTACCATTTGAAACTTTATTCATAGAAACTCACATTGTATAAATGAATAATAAAAAATCCATAAAAATGGAAAGTTAGAAACATAGATATTACCTAAAGTGACTCATAACTCATAACTAGGTTTTCATAAATAATTACATTGTTGGTCTGTGAAAAAATTGACATAGAATAAAAAAAATCCAAAATAATAACATTGATTGATATATAATACGATCAAGAGAATTCTAATGAACATAAAGACATAAACCAAAAATGTCTGAAAAGGCATTAATATAAAAAAAAATGGTTACTAGACAAAATTTTTATTTCAAGATCTTTTTCCAAATTTTGTGGATTTCCTTTTCCATCATGATTTAAGACATATGAAAATTTACATACTTGATATTTTTTACATCATAGCCACTATTTCATCCTTTGGTTGTGACTTGATCAGTTTCCACTTCTTCTCTTACTCTAAGAGGTGAATTCTTCATGTCTGAAGCCCTAAATAAGATCCATTAAAGAATGATAAGTGATTCCTTCTATATCTAGTGAAAAATTAGTAACACTAGTTATCCAGTATTGAAAAATATTCATACAAAGAATTAATATATTAATCTCTAAAACCTCATCCGAAATTAAATTGAAAAAATTCCATAATGGTAAACTTTATAACCATCCAAAACTAAAAAATGGTAAATAAGGTCACTAAATTTCTCAAAATTAACATAACATTAATCCCAGATATATACTAATGTAACTCTTTATTTTCACATACCAAAAATGTGAAAACCTTTATCATGTATCCTATTGAAACATGGAAATAACATGAATTTCTATAAAACCTTATTGAAAACATACATGGTTTTTAATTCCTTACCTAAATCACATTTTATTGAATATATTTCATGAATATAATAATTTTTTAAAATACCTTAATGACAAAAAAATTCACATTATCCAAAAATCATAAATAATACAATTTTCATCAATACTATCCAATATACTTATTCATGTATAACACTTATTTATCACGACATCATTATATCAACTTTCAGAACATATTTAGTGTTATCTTACCCTAATCAAAATATCACATTTCAATTAAATCATTATCATACAATATCACTATAATTCAATATATTCTCTAAAAACTGTTAATGGAAACTTTTATAAACAAACATTATATATATTATGATTCATATGACAAAATTTTGAATTTTAATATGTAAAAACATTAATTATTACACCTCAACCACAATCCATTAACTATTTCTCATTATATTATTCCTTATACCTATTTACATTAATATTTCATCCATAGTCACTTCCTCATCAACTATAAAACCATTATTCATACCAACTTCTTGATTCTCATGAGGGGATTTCCCCCTAGGACGAAAATTTAAATTAATTATATTATTTCAAAAATTTAAATATTAATCTTTTGATGATAATTTAGGGAGTCCAACATTCATATATATTTTTTAACTAAAATTTTCAATTTTCAAAACCATTTATTTATTTTTGACATTTTTTCCTCCATAAACATCTTCTCTTTCCTATGAGACATTCCCTTATATACTTCTTACCTAATTCTTGAAATATGGAAAGATGTGTCTACTTTCACCCATGGACTCTAATACCTAAACTCACTATGAACATTATCTTTCTTTAATTTAGTCAGTCTGAGATTTGGTTAAGGTGCACATTTTAAATTATGTTTCATGAATACAGATTAAGAATAATAACAATATACTTCACTCCAAAAATCATAATATATGCATTCTCATCAGAAAAGTTTCAATCACATTCAATGTTAACCAAGTTACTTCTTGTTACCCCCATTGACTACATGTTAAAATTAATATTTTGAAAACACTATTCATATTGTAAAACCACATAATCATGAAAAAAATCACTTATAGGATGTCTAAATATTTAAAACTTTATTTTTATTTAGGACACCTTAAGTTTATATGAGGTCATTCAAAGTCGTAATATATTTAAATTCTTCATGATGGTCCATTAATATATTGTAAATTTTCAAAAAATATCCCTAAAGGATGTCAAACCAAGTGTGCAGAATGGCCCATTATTTTACAGTAATTGACGAGTGAGTCCGGGTCAATGAAACCATTTTAGGGTTGGTGCCCCTATTTAACATTTTTATAGAGACACATAGAATTATAATATCCATATATTGTTTTAGTTTCATAGAAACAACTTTCTCTATCCTTTACCAAAATTCTTGCACATTTTTCTATATTTAGAAACATCATTATAATTATCTCTAGATACATCCCTTGATATATCCTTAGAAATATCAGAAGATATCTCACTAAATGATTCTCATCCTTGTTGCCAATGGTTAACTAAACCTTTCCTTGGATACCAAATACAGTGACCCAAGATTTTAATTGATATATATTATATATTTTTATATGAATATTCAATGCATTACATAGACACATACCTGAGGACCATAATACTTTAGTGTCTTAGGGTACTAGGAATACAGTCTTCCATTTTTTTGAAATATCTTCAACATATTCCATAAATATCTTCCCATTTAGTACTTATCAAAAACATACACTATTTAAAACCATTCTTCATAACATTTTTGAAGGAAACGTACGAAAGGGTAAGATCAGATTCTTAGTAATGGTATGAAAATGAGATATCAAAGACCAAATAAGCATGAAATGAACATAAGAGTAATAGAAAATGTTCCTAACATTTGAAATCCAAATCTATAGTATCAAATGTCATAATTTTGATACATGGTATGAATATTATAATTTCATAAGTCTTAATTCATAATAGATTCAAAGAATGTGTGCCATTAGAGAATAAAATTGGCATAAAGAATCATATTTTTGGAATAAACATCATCTTATAACATAGTGAACATTTAAAAATAGAGACAGGTTTACCCATTAAGTTAAGGAAATTAAATTAGGATCCCAAATAAACATATTGAAATGGAATCAGGTCCATGAATAACATTATGGACAAGAAATACATGACCATTAATAACACATTGAACATGTAATAATGTTTAGAAAAGACTTTATGAAAATTTAATTAGGTTTACATATAACATTTTTAACATTTAATAACGATCATTCATAAGAATTTGAAAATGTAATCAGGTACACACATAACCTATTTATTCATGATTTATTCATTTAGTCCCAATTCATTGGAGGGAGATATTGGTCGCACACATCACATAATGAAAATGTTTCATATGTTTCCAATGATATCATAATATATTCATCATATCATAAACCATAAAATGAAATGGTTTTCATAAACATTTCATCTTATCGTAACCTCTATAAGAGAGACAGGTTTCATAATAATTTTATCTTTCATCAGAGGATAACCTCTGTAAAAAGGAGAATTTTCATCAGGATTTTATCCTCGAATAACATGTGGAATAGAAATGGGTTTTACAAATATATTTTCATGATAAACCACTAATTGAAATAATAAGAATGGTATACTTGGTTCATATCCCATTGAAGCATTAGTTACATAAAATGGTGTTATATTATATGGAAAATGATAATGAAATATCACAAGAAACATTTCTTGAACAATTTATTGTTTCAATGAAATAAATTTTAATATCTAATAATTCATAATTTATTTGAAAATCCCATTCTTTGAAAAAAATACTTTAAATGATATATGGATTCTTTAAGAATTCAAAAAAAATTATTTCTTCAGAAATATATATTTTACACTTTTGAAAATAAAAAAAAAACCTAAAACATTTTGAAAATAAACTTGAAAACATAATAAGTAGTCTTCAATGAAAATAATAGTCATTGTAGTAGGAAATGATTTTCATGACGAACATGTTAAAAAAATATTCCTTTAAGATTTTTAGTATAAGGCTGATAGAAATTGTTTGGGATATTAAATGATGATTCATTTTAAAGAAAATGGAAATGTAAAAGATTGGAAAAATATCATTAATAAATAATATTAATAATTTTTAAATAATTTTGGTTTTTTAGAAAACATAGTTTTGGCTGAAATCTAGTTTACAATCGAATGTAGAAGAAAGGTGATTTTTATTAAATATAATTTTTTAACTCTTGACAACATAAATATAGTAATATCAATGGGAAACACCAATTCAACTGATAAGAAAAAATGGATTATAAATTTCATGAGTTTCATAAGATATAAATCCTAATATTTTATCATTGGAAACATAATCATTAACAATCTTGTTCATGGTGATATTATAAAATAATATCTTTACCAATATGGTATCCTTAAATAATAATACCCATGAAGGAATAAAAATAAATGAAGATTAAAATATCACTAGGATAAATACATTCATGATATTAAATGTCAAAGGGGGTGTATATACATCTCAAAAAAGGTTATAGATGCGTAACATAACATATGTCTCTGAGAAGGAAAATTAAGACAAAACCTCTTACTATGGAAATTTACTGACCTTAGACACCTAGAAATAGAGATCCAAAAATCGATATATATAAATCCTCTTATTTTCATGGTAATCATCAAAAAATGCATTCATGGTCACTATATACACATCATAGATCTAATTAGTGGTAAATTTAGATATGTCACCCATAAATGAAAAAGAGACAAGAAATCCTTTACCATATGTCCTAACATCCATAATAAAAGTTAAAACATACTCTATAATAAATAGATATTTATTATAAATATATTAAAGAACCATTATCTTAGATATCATTACATAATTGTTTTAACAATGACTATTTCTAACACACCTTAAAAATTACTTTTTAAATTTATGTTTCATGTAATAACACCTTTTTGTATATGATTTGATTTTTTATTTTTGGTCCTATTAAATTGATAATTTTCCTATAATCTAGAGCATAATAATCATTAAATAATTGTAATGTTATTAAATCAATTAAAATTTTATGATCAATAAGGAAACATTGTTTGGTGATATGAAGTATATTAATATCCTAGAGATAGAAGGTCACACCTACGCATGAGTAACGTTTCTATTTTTCAATGATCATTATGGAAAGAAGATTAGGAAACCTTTTTCTGTCCAAAATGATCATAATTTAAAAAAATAACATATTATTTAATTAATTATACTTATACATTTCATCCATGTTGTTTTATGATGAGAAGTTTCATTCACAACACTTCATGAAGGCAATACTCCACATTTACACGAATGGCGTTATCATCATTCAATGAGTCAAAAAAACAAAACGAAAATGGTATATTATAATTTCATAAAGATTAACATATCATTAATATCATAATTATTTCATTTATATCACATATATTCATTAATATTATCCAATTTATCTTCCATGTAAAGAATTACTGAAAATGAAACACATCGCTTCGCTAGGTGGTAGTGTGTCATTCACTCAAACGACGTTATCATGTACCAACAAAATAGAAACTAAATGTTTTTACATGATATAATTAATAAAGAGGAATAATTATGTTATAAATCTATTATATACACTTTATATCCATCATCAAACTAAACCATGAGGGATGGTAATGGAAAAACCATTGATATTGGTTTGAGCGCTGATAGTCTATCTTACACATGAACAATGATTTTATAACTCATTTTATGGGAGTGGGGATGGTATAAGGTCATAACCTTAACATAAAAAAATATTAATATATGGAAGATATTATAGATATTATTCAATAATATTATAATAATAATTTAATGAGGTGGAGGAAAGAATAAAATCAAAACGCACGTTGAAGAATGTTACATCTTCTTTGGGTATCCTTGTTAGGTTTTCCCTAAAAGACATCCTATGTAGGATTTATGCAAAAAATAATGATTATTTTATAATTGGACGGTATTTGGGAAGTTATTTTTGCTGATATTAGAAGAGAAGAAATGTTCTATGGTTTAAATAAGAGAAGAGAGGGAGTAGCCTTTTACAAATGACGTGATTGGAACACTTGTATTTTTCTGAAGAGAATTATATATACCCACATTTTCCACAAGAAAAAAGACTCAAAATGGAGTATTAATGAGTATTGGAAACTATAGTGTTGAAATATTACCATATTAATATTTTAGATATGTTTTAGGTCATTTTAACCCTTATATTATTGGTTTAACCCTCCGTTGAACCCTTTTTTACCTTAACTGTAGTAATAAATTTTTTTTCTATTTACACTATTAATTTTGGTAAAACATTAGGTTGAGATTATTAGATAATATAATTTTTTTCCCAAATATGGAATTCATTATATCAAATCCCAATAAAAAATCTGAAAATTGTATCTTAAAATTAATCTCATAGATGCAACGAGAAAACTAGTTTTCCAAGATAAAATGTTCTAACATTTACAATGTTTTATATAAAAATTATTCATTAAAATGATTAAAATGAAAAAAATGGATTAATGGTCTAAAATTTAACTAATTTTTATTTATGACCAATTGAAAATATAATTCATATTTATATACAATTTAAACATAAAGGTATTTCTCAAATAAAATTGAATTTCCCACTGTTAATAAAAAAATCAATCTTTTAAGAAAATTAACAAAAATTCACCCTAAGATAATATTTAATTTAGGATTTAAATAACTATTTTATCCAAATAAATTTTATAAATTTTTCATTAGTTATTTTTATAATATGTTCACTAAATAGTGACAAAATTGCCATTTAGAAAAATGATGTTAATAAGTGTAAAATTAGATTTATTATATATCTTATCTAAAAAACAAGTAAGATGATTGTTTAAAAGATGATTGAATATATAATATATACATTTAAATAAAATCATTCTCTATATTTTTGAAATTTTATAGTGTAAAAAAAAAATTACATAAAATTTGTATTTTAGAAAAGGATTTCCTTTATTTTTAAATAGTTTATATTTTTATTTTTTATTAACTAGTCACAATAAAATTAATTTAATATAAACATGTAATACATATGTTTTCATAATTTAGTTAACTCAATTCATACCTATTATTCCATTGGCTAGGACATGACTTCCATTTTAAATAACAATATGTCAATATTTATTCATGTTTCATTTAAACTCGGTATGTCGTGTAATGAATGTTGAACTAAGTGTTTTGTGTAATGTAAAATATCAAGAAGATTATATTTATAGGAAAAAAATATTTCTAAAATTCTCATGATGTTACAATATTACCATAAATTATATTAGAATAAGATAAAAATAGCATAATATGTGTTATCAAATTGATAATCCTTAAAATATCATTAACCAATAAAATATTAATTCTATAATGTTATCTACTATTGAATCATTGGGTATTTCTACTTTATTTCTTACTATTTAGTTCTAGTTAATTAGTTATATTCATTAAGATAATAAATTTGATAGTATAACATCTTGTCTTAGATACAAGTAAAATGGTGTCCCAATCCGATTAGCCACATAGCATCAAGTGTGACTTCCCTTATCCTAGAGGTTGTCATCTAGTATTAAGGACGTTGGTTTTGATAGTAGGGATACAATTCTCTCATATGAGTTTAATAAAAGAGAAGAAGTAACTAAAAACCTTCCATAATGTTAAATAATTATATTTTGTAAGAAATAAATTTAAACACAGCTCAAATATTAAATAAAATATAGTAATGGCCTGAACGGCCATGTCATGCATGTAACACCAATTGCACCTAGGACCGATAATACATATATAAGTGTATATAGATGATAAAAAAATAAATTCATAAGGCTCTACTAATATCATTGATATGAATATATACCGAGTTTCTAATGAAATTTTCAAGATGTACCAACCTGTTCACAAGAATCAACAGAATTGGACCCACTCAATCATGAAACCCTATGAATTATACCTATCCATCAATAATATTTGATAAACCTGAAAAAATTAATAAGGTCTACATGTACTAAATGGTGCATTTATAGGGAGTGAGAAATAATATCAGTAATCCAACCCCAACAGTGACCCTTTAATATGTTGTCCTAAGTGAGTGCTCATGAAATATGCACATCCTAGACAAGAGACAACTGGAATAATTAAGACAACTATTATTACGAACAAAAATAAATCATATTATTTAATTCGGTTCGTGATCCTCATCGAACAAGCCTACTTAAACAAACATTGACATGTGTCTTAAAATATATCATCATCAAAATATATATATATATATCCTACTAAATTTATATTTATATTGATAAGGAAAAAATAAAATGAATAAATCCATAACTGATCATATGGTTTATAACCCAGTTCACCTATAAATCCTATGAATAATTCATTGAATTGGATTTCAAACCACTCAAGCCATGTCTAATTAAGTTGATCTTTGGGTGTGCTATCCTGATCGATAATACTTTCTTTGTCCAGAATCAGAATGTTTTCTGAAAAAGCTACATCACAATAGTGGGATAAATTTCATATATTTGGGTTCATGAGTACTCACCTTCAATTGTTTTAAGGAAGGATTCAGTGTAAAATATAGAGGTATTATAATAAAGGAAATAACTTTTATTCCAAACCTATCAATACACATGTAACCTAGTTTGATTTCAAATTCCTAGGTATCAATCCATATTTAATCATGACATCACAACTCAGATAATCCATTTACGGGCGACCATTATACAATGTAAAGGAATACTCTTTAGATCCAAGATAATAATCAGAATCCATTTAATAACCATCTCAAAATATCCATTATTATATAACTATCAGAAATCCAGTATTTTTTCATCCAACTTAACCTAGGGAGTGTCCTAGACATCACTATAGGATATAAAAATAAATCCTCAAGGATATCAATATCATCCATTGTTATGGGTGGGGGAGTGCTCCCACTTAGGAACCTTTTGGTATTTATCTAAATCCAAGAAGATCAGTATCCATGGTGTTAAACTTTGTATTGGGGTTCCCTATTAAAATTGGCATCCTCCTCCAAAAATCCCAACAGGTAAGAACTCCACTAATGAATTGGAATTCGTGGAATATTCACCACAAATAAGTAATATCAAGAGGCAGATCCTGGAAGTATGACATATAATCCCAACTGTATCATCATATAACATCACACTCCTCGACTATGTGCAAGTAATATCCTCTAGTAGCCCCACTATAAATTGCATCATGTCATGTTCATTGGTCGAGTACTAAAAATTACATGTGGTAATCAATGTTATATCAGTAATAAATATTTTAGCATTTAAATTTTATAGTGATTGTTGTCAAACACCTAACCCATGAATACATACAAAGTATCTTGGGCTCATAATATTAGTATGGATTTTATTATGACCCCCACTACTATATCTACTAAAACCCAATATACTAGATCATGGTTAGTGAATCATCGGATCACCAGTTGGATCCCATAAATAAAAGCATTTGAGAGTCATTCTACTAAACATCCTCATAATGATAAGTGGCATCATCCTATAATGGATCCTTGGAATGTATATGTTGAGTAATAATAAAAAGGTTCCTCTTGGTTGAAAACATGTGAAGGAATCCTATTGAAGATCCTCAGAAAAAAATAATCTCATGACCTCCTAGGATAGAAGGGCACATATCCCATGAGGTATATCCTCAAGGAAATGTCTATATAAGCATCAGTCATGGGATATGGTTCATGGCCCATATTTGATCAATGTCTTACGTACAAGGTAAAACTATATTTGATTACTAGTGGAATGTCATCTCTTTCAATTCTCATTTGAATTAAAAAACATATTAAGATTCCTTGAATCACCCCAAGGGTTCACCCATGACAATCTAGGTGGAAAATGTTTCAAATGGACAATTTATATGTGAAATTATAAATATGAAGCATAAAAACATGAAAACCCCTCAAAATTGTAACACTAGGGTAGTACATGGTGTGTACTCAATGTACATAGTTTGTAATCTAAAAACTCATGTATTACCATGTTAATTTTTCATATCCTGGCTCACATGGGGTCTTGTTATGTACTACTAGTTGGCCAAGACACACTAAGTGTTTGGTCATGTACTATTACATGACCATATCCCCCATACATGTGTTTTTATCCCAGGTACCCTTCATATAAGGCCATGAAAAACGAAATGGAATTTACTCAATGCTCATAGGGTGTAATTTCCAAAAAATAATCTTCTCTAAATAGTAAGAACACAAATCATGTATTGATGGAACCATGAACATTATGATTTGGATTTCTTGTTGGGAAACCCCTACAGCCAGCCAACAATGCACATTTTTTCATTTTAGTATAGATCAACCATTAGGGGGCCAATAGAAACCATAAATTGAAAGTAAAACTAGAAAGTGGAAAATATCCAAGGCTTAATAGGAAAATAAATTCAATAGCCAACCTCTGGGCATAATCCACAAAATCATTTCCTAATCCATGATCTATAATTACTGCATGATGATTCAGATACTCTTGAGATCTGTGATGACTCCTCTATTATTCTATTTCTATCTCTTTATTCCTATCCACTTTCTCTCTCAATAATTTGATGGGTTATCCCAATGAGTCTTAGGAAACAATCCATTAGATTTGAAAACAAAATAAGAAAGAAAAGGAAGAACATAAATGAAAATGAAAAATGGGCTTGAGGCAGGTTATTAACATGGGTTTATAACTCCCCAAAAAAATCCACCATTAGGAAATCAACCATGGAGACAGAATCTCAATCTGATGATCTATTCAAAATATATCACCAAATGAACGCATAAAAAAAATTAATAAACAATTAATTGAATATAAACTTTTTTGTGAAAGTATGAAGTACTAAAAATCCAAAAAAAAACACATGTACATGTTTAAAACATTATATTCTAGGAAAAATTAAGTGGTTAAAAAAATTAACCAAGATATTATACTACGGTAAAATTACTATTTTACTCCTTATAAGAATGTTAAAAACAAACAATCAAGTTTCTAATCAAATTCCCATTCCAAAAAATATGTATCCATATAATCTCTTCACCATAACCCTTATCGTCACCAAGAAACCATAGTGGTGAAATAAAATCCATTCTCTCGTACTAAAAGAATCATAACTACACTATCTTGAACATCCAATGATCGTACATACTCCATTAAAAACTCTAACAATTAAGGAAGACATTCTTTAAAAATGATATGGTATTCTAAACCATCATAGTATCCATATCATCTCATGAAAAATGAGCTCCATGTTTAATGACCCATACCTATCCATCACCTAACACAATGATAGGCATAAAAAAATTAATCAATCCCAAGAGTCAACCTATGACATCAATGCATCACCCACTCCCACTTCCTGAGAAAGGTTACCTTTTCATTTTTGAATTTGTCTCATAAATAGGGTCACCACCCACCAAAAAACCATTGGTGTACTCCATATCATATTACATACCATATTATACTCCTATAGAAAATCCTCAATGGGTTTCTCTATCAAAAAAAAATAACATATCAAATGATAAGTGTATTTTCAATTTTCTCTCAACATACTTAGGTTGTTGTAAAGATAAAGGGAATGACCATCACTATATTAAGATTAGAATAATAATCTATTTATATGCATATATATCTCTTGTTGATCCATGTTCTTCATCCGTTAAATACATGACTTGGATTTTTCAACAACAATCCAGCTATAACTACTAATTTATTCACAATGTCCCCTCTACCATTGAGTGATATTCCTCACTTTATCACAACACTCGGGTATCCATTCCCAAAAAATTATTTGGAATTATCATTTCTCAAATCATACATACCCTCTTAACGGTTTACAATTTAAATGGTACCATGCACAATAGATGAATTCCATTATCACATGACTCACACTCCTATTAGTGATCCATCTCAAGGCCAAGATGATTGTGTTATATGGAATATTAGTTTCATTAACCTAGAAGCTCCCTTGGAACTCCTCTTCAAAATATACAACTCCACATGTGCCAAATTTATTCAATGAAATTCTTTCTCATGGAATTATTTAAATCATGAGTATCTACCTCTACTCATACAAGATGTTAAAATGTATCCATTGGTAAACATGGACAAGAACCCAAAAATCACTCCCATGGAAGCGTTTCTCAAATGATAGTCACACTTTGTGATTCCCCAGAAAACCAACGATTTCCTCATGGGTATATTGAAAATTTTGAGAAAATACCATGAATCTATCCCAAAACAAGTGATAATCCAATATAAATGCCTCAAAAGGCATATGTAAATTCATTCCTACCTTTCATAATGGTTTCATTTTATCTAAAAAAAACCTATAAATCCCATGGATCAAGTCAGTAATAAGTGCATCCAGGTCTACTACCTATCCCAATAGATCATGTCTCATATTAGGGTCACTAGGCTAGACAAGTTAGCCAATAAGTCAAACATCCTACAGTGGCTAACTCTCAGGATTTTTTATCAATACACCCATATCAAGACAACACATATAACATTTGTGTATACTCACTATAAAATAGGAATTGAAAACCTAGACCTATATGGATAAAATCTATCAAAAATAGACCTACCTGAGCCTTTATTCTCTCTAAAAATCCACCTAAGTACTGGTACCTAATAGTCCATAATGTAAATAGAGAAAATAATGATGAAAAAAACTCAACTTTAATATATATACGGTAATTACCCTCAAGGATCTAGTTTACTATATCAATATAGGTACCTGTCTGCATTGGATAAGAGGATCTTACTAGGTAACCATATAGTGTCTACAATATAAAAAAGTATCATCTCAGGATCTATTTCATAGATCACTATTATGGTTAGGTTATGTATAATTTCATCCCACACTATATGGTAAAACATTGTATAGATTTTTATAGATAGTTTAATTAACCAAACCATAGAAAAAATGTTTCATATATGGATCAAAACATGGTAACCATGTCATATTTTACCTAAAAGGTTCATCGCACCTCATGTGTATGTGGACCGAGTCTTCAACCTCACCAATGAACATCTCACCATAGATACAAATGACCATGAATCAAAATGAAATATATCTTCACATGTTAGGTCAATTCATTATAATTCCATAAAGAACCATTGTATGAAAAACCCACTTAAGTTGTTGTAGAAAATTTAAACTATTATCCACCATTATCTGTAAAATTACACGACATAAATACAATAACATGTCGAACCAATGTACTAAATATTATGCATGTGATTCCCCTTTCCATTGACAGAGAAAATTCAAAGTTTGTCAATGGTCTTTTCCCAATGGAGAAGATCCATGAATCCATTAATGATCTTTCACTAATTTTCCAAGATCCATAAATCCATAGTAAATCCTAAACTACACACCACATGTGCATCACTCAAATAAAATGTCGTATAAAACTATAGAATCACAATTCAAGAATAGTTTTCCCATATCTATAGAAATCTAGACTTCCTACCAAAATGGGTGTTCTTGATGCTCCAGTATGATATCAATCATTAGTTATAAAACATTAATAATACTCATTTATACCATATCCCAAATAATAATATAGTAGAAAGAAAACAAGGTCTAATTACACTTTATAATTTCCCTACTTTAATTCCACTAACATGGTTTCTAGAGCCGATTAGCCAGAAGTCCTCAAGAATGACTCCCTATACGCTAGAGAATGTTGACTAGTATCGAGGGCCAAGGGTGTACTACTAGTTAGATGATGTCCTCAAATTATGAAAATTTTGGATGTGACTACACATAATCCATAACAGAAAATAATTAAAGGGTGGAAGTAACCAATTTAACTCTCCTATAATAAAAAATGAAATGTATTAAGGGACCAAAGGTAAATTTCTTACATGGAACACAGATCACCCCCCTAGGATGACAATATATATACATGATTACATTAAATAAATAGAAATGAAATTACAATACAATAATACAATCTCCAACCTGACCAGATAACCGATCTATAGATGCATTGTCAAGATGCACCAATCTAATCATAAGAATTCACATGAGGGGCCCAGATCATTCATGAAAACCTGGGCCTCATCCCCATTCATTGAACTGAAGTTCTCATCCTAAATGTTGATTTACAGTCTTCACACACACACATGAGGTTTTATGTATTATGGGTGAGAACTAATCTCAGTTGGCCACCACAAGTCATGTAGCTATAGTCTGATATCATGAGAAAATGCTCATAAAATATACTATGCCTAGATTATATAATAATGGAAAGCTAAATAAAACTGATAATATGAATAAAAATAATCAATCTCTAATCCTTTAGATTGTGATCCAGATCAACCATACCTTTTTCATCCTATTATGTAATGTCTCTAAACAATGTTCCATAGTGTGTATATATATATATATTTGTAAGGAAATAAATAACATGAATCAAACCACAACATATCCTTGGCTCTGTAACCCCAATCATCTTCAAATCCATTGAATAAGGAATTGAACTGGATTTCATACCACTCAAGCCATGTATAATAAAGTTGATCCTTGGGTATATAATCCTGATCAATAGTACCTTCTCTATCTTGCATCGAAAATGTCTCTGATCAAGATATGTAACTATTGGGAAGATACATTTCTTATCCCTAGTTTCACATATACACACCACCAATTATTATAATGAAGAATTCTAGTTATCATCCATTAATCATCCATACACGGAACTGAGATGGTTTCCCAACCACTCATGCTTCATGTAGTGTAGGGTGATATCGAAATCCAAGGTCCTAGTTTATAGGTTATCACAACATCACAACTCTGATAATTCATAAGGTGGGTGAACATTAGTTGATATAAATGAAAACACTATGGATAAAATATAACACTCAAAATAATTCAATATCCCGATCAATATCCCCATTCCAAGATAAATATTTGCAATGCAGTAATCATGCATCCACTTAACCCAAGGAATATCCTATATGTCACTCATGATGATCAACATCAATACTAAAGTATTTCAATTGCATCTGTATCTCTTTGAATATTCTCCCACCTAGAAACCTAATGTAATCCCCTAGATCCTAGCAGATAGGCATCCACAAGGAAACACTCGGTTGATGGGATCTCTGTTAAACATCACTTCCACCTCTAAAAATCCATAAAGAGTGAGGGACACTAATAAATAATGGGAAATCCTATAATAGTAACCATTAATAAGAAATTTAATGTGGCAGATCTCGGATGTATCTCTAGTAATCCCCACCATAGCATCATATCACATCAGGCTCATCAGCCGAATACCAATAAAATCCTCTAGTAGTAAAATTATACAACGAATCATGTTAGTCACAAAGGATATGTACTAGGAAGTACCTCTGTAAATCATATATTCATCAGTATTAAAAAATTTAATGAATAAGGAAGATATTTGGGGTAGATGAAAGCCTAAACCGTGACTAATGCCACATCCAGTTACGCTCACAAATTCAGTGGGGGGTTCTAAGGTGACACCTGCTGCCATATCTACCTAAACTCAATGTACATTCTCATAGTTAGACAAAGACCACGACACACACTAGCTCCCCTATATAAAATCACAAGAGGGTAATCTTACTTTACATCCATATAAATATAGTTGGAGTTATCCTATAAGGAATCCTCATAAAAACTATTTGGAGAAACCCTACAAGTAATCCAATTATGTAAAATATAAGTAGAGGTATCCTATAGAGGATCGATATAAATAACTAATCTTATAGGCTTCTTGTTTATAATTTCACATATGTCAAGGTATATTATCTCATGAAAAAACATAAATAATCATCATTCATGGTAGATGGATCATGTATCATTTCAAATAAAGGTATCACTCTCAAGATTCAACTATATTCAATTACTGAAGGAAGAAAATCTCTATCAAAGATAATTATCCCCAAAAATACTCTTAAGAGTTCTCATATCCCCCAAACAGTTCCATCATTGTGATATATATAGGAAAATTCTCAAAATGGACTACACATATGTCCAATTATGACTCTAGGGAATAAAAAATGAAAATCCCTCAAAAGGGTAACATCAGGGAAGTACACGGTGTTTACTCAATATATACAACTTTGTACTCTAAAACCTCATGTTTTGAAAAGAAAATATTCATTTAAGACTTCACATGGGGTCTGATCGTGTACTAAGAAACTTCTAGGAACAACATTAGGTGTGTTCGCGTATGACTACACAACCATGTCCCCCATACATGGGGTGTCCCTCCATGTATCCTATCTACATGGACATGTACTACTACATAGCTTGTACTCAATATAAATAGAATTTACTCAATGTTCATGGAATGCAATTTCCAAAATTTCATCTTTCCAAAGTAGTATGAACATATGTCATGTGTTCACAGAACCAATCATCATGTGATCAAAATTTCCAAATGAAAACCCCTACAATCGAAAGGAAACACTTTTTTAAAAAAATTAAATAATAGATTGACCATGGAGGGTATATTAGAAACCATAAATGGTCATTAAAATGTGAAATTATAAAAGTTTCCAGGATTTATGAAAATAATCCTTACATTTTGTGGAATCTATTGAGGCATCCCCTCTTTCAATGATCAGTAATCACAACAACATAATCTGGCTCTGACCAAACTCAGTGGTTGCACCCCTCTTCTTTTCTATACCTATCTCTCTCCCTCCCACCCTCTTTATATTCCTCTCCCTTTTATATCTCAGTCACTTTAATGGGAATCCTAAAAAGGCATATGAGAGAATCCAGTGGGGAAGAGAAGAAAAGAAAAAAGATAAAGAAAATAAATAAAGGAAGATAAAAATGAAAGGAGACCAAGCCTTGCTCTTGACATTATTTTATACCTCGCCCAGGAAACCCCCTCACACATTCCAAACACACCCTTGAATAGTGAATCTAAATATAATGATCCATTCAAAATATATCACCAAGAAACTCAAATGAATATTAAATATTAACCATTATATAAAAATTTTAAAGGCTTGAAATCCAACTAAACCCTTATCATATAGAAAACACCCTAATCTGGGACCAACATGTTGGTCAGAAAAATTATCCATCAAATTAGTATTCAAATTCCAAGTGTAAGAAAAATTATGTCCTTACAGATAGAAAATTAATTGTATTTAAGAAATCACATGTCAATTTAATTTTCAACAACCCTTGATTTTCAGTTATTATTGTATAAAACACTTGAAGTACATTTTATTAAATATATTTAATTTTGTATTACAATCATATCTCTATAACTCCTTCCATTTAAAACACCATGTTTTAAAATATATTTTATCAAAAAATGAATATACTAAAATATTTTTCATTAATTTTATTGAATGGTAATTTATAAAGTTGATAAAGATGTCAATAAAAATAATAATTATCCGGATCAATAATCCCAACTATAGAAAAATTCTAAATGTACTTTAAAAAAAATATAATAAATAATCAACATCCGGATGAACAGTATTTTAGTGGATTCAATAAAATTATTCACCCCTAAATATTTATTCATTAAGAAACTACTAACACTATTATTTTTGTATAATTAATAGATTTATTTAATATATATATATATAATAAAAAATAAAATGAAAATTCCTTATGTGAATCTAACCAGATGATGCATAAAAAATTATGGAAATTGGTTCCCATCCAAGACAAAAGAAAGTTATTATAAAAATTGTCATTCAAACTCATGATACATAAATTAAAAACATACTTGTACCAATGTTTCCAAGACTAAAATACCAATGATCCTTGGAAACTTATTTATCCACCCTAGAAATGATGCTAAAACAAGAGCATGGAATACCCATTGTGTCCTAACATCTTATAACCAATCTACAAAATCCTATAAAAACCAAAAACAATTATATTATACAATTTTTCAATATATCTAATCAAAATACATTAATAATACCAAAACCGATTCACCAAAATACTTTATATATAATTCCCCATAACTATTGGCTAACATAATTTTCTAAGGATAGATAAGATGTGTTGGGAAATGGTTTTTTTTTCATTCCATTCAAACTAAATCATCATATGATTATAATTAAAATCATGTGTTACCTTTACAGATATTTGATGAATAAAAAAACCTATCAGCCACAAGGTGTAGCTATTCAAAAGATATTATTACTATATATATATGATAATATAGATAAATCACTTTCTATATATATTCATAAATTCATAATCTATATTCTAGAAAAAAAATATAAACTAATAATGTATACAAAAATTTAAACAATAGATACAAATATAATATTTGATTATAAAAATAAAACCATTTATAAATGTGAATAACACTCTTATTTACAAAAAAAAATCTCGTATATTTATTCACTTAATGGAATCTTGAACATTATAGTGTAAAAACACTATCTAGAAATCAAGAAAAACAAAAAACATATAAATGAACTTGTCTGCACAAAAAATAAAACAAGTGAAGTTACATGTCAACCTTAGTTCCCATACATGGTGTTGTTAGAAGGACCCATTAATCCAAAACCAATAGTTTATCAATACACATTATGAATTATTAGGTGTTTGCATGAAACATTTATAAATATTTTATTATATAAAAAATAGTTTTCAAATATCAAATTTATATCATTATATAAATTTATAATAAAATGAAATAACATATTTGTAATAATTAAAATAGGAAAAAACATGTACTTAGAGGGTAAAATAATGTGTTGTAAATATATGTAAACACCCACAACGCAAGATAATGATCTAAAAGAAGAATAATATACCAATATGTATATTATTCCAACTATGTAATTATATATATATATATATTTATATAATTTTTACACAGAGGATAAATAAAATAATCTTGGGATATGACCTCTAGGATTAAAGTTAGGCCATCTATGGTCCTTTTATTCATCTATAAACATTAAAATATTGTAGTTAAAGTGTGTTTCTAAACTAGAATAAATTCATAGAATATAGATACCCATAATTAAATTCTAATCTAATGAATGGAAGTCATACCGTAATATATATCTTGATTAAGAAATTATACTTATACTAAAATCATGAAGGTTAAATGAAAATGTCACTATAACCCCACTCAAATATCAGAGGCTTTCTATAATATTTCATATGTTTGTAATTTAGATAAAATAACTAAAACTATCTAAAATTTTATTCTTTATAAAAAAACATTTCAAATATTTTAAGAAATATTATGTAATCATACCGAGGTTATAAATATATTTTATAATTCATTATAACATCCTATCAAGGCATAAAAACGATACATTAATATGGAAGCATCATGATATATAAAAATTATTACAAGGAATAAATGTCAATATTCAGAAAGTGCATTATAACTCAGTATAAATAATAAATATTTTATATAAAAATAATCAAGTAATAGGAATTTCATCAATTAATATCATATGTATACAACAAATAATATGTAAATTGATCTATGTCCAAAAAACTACATTATAATGAAAACCAACATTTTTTAATATTTTTTATAGAAAATGACAACACTCATAACTAGAATATCAAAACACAAACATGAATCAGTTCATGTTTCCATTACAATATCACATAATAAATTTATACCACAATGATAATTATTATATAAAGACTAAATAATAAATTTAACTGATTTATATAATTATTTCTGTGATAAAATATTCCATAATAACATTATTTAGAGGATAAAAGTTTTAATAATTCTTATTTTATAGTTTTCATGACATTCATGATAATAATTTTCCATTTATCCAAGTGAAACATATATCTTCTCATGATGACAATGTTAAATTATCATTAAGGAAAAAATTTATTTTAAAAGAATTCATACACTTTTTAACATCACAATATTTCACAAAGGTGTTAATAAAAGACTGTACTCATACTTACCCCTTGAATTATGTAATATTTCAAATATATTTACACAATAACATTCCTAGGACCATTCAAAATAGTGTCTCTCATGAAATGGAAAAAGGAAACTGATCAATTGAAAATGACATCATGATAGAACCATAGGAAGAAAGCATTGGAAATAAAAACATGTTTTTTATTATCACTTATATAATCCAATTAATAATATAATCCACAATGGATCATGATTTTTTTCACAAGTCACTAAATCCATATGAATTTATGAACATGAAGATAATTCCTCAAATTAATCTAACAAAATTGAAAAAATAAAATCTAGTAATAACTTTTAGGAATTTTGAATGGTATTTTGGTTTCCATAAAATATTAATGAAATAAAATGAAAGATAATCAATTTAGTTACCAAGACCTTAGTATCCCGGAATTGGTTTCTTCTTTATTACATTTCAATAAAACAAAAGTAATCACAACTCAAATTATTGAATATCTTAACAGTCATTCTAAACTAGATACATACTTTAAATTCACATTAAAATTAAAAATATAAAAAATGAAATGTTTTTCTTTGATAACTCTATTATACTTCATAGTGTATCCCTATATATAAATCAAAAAATAATTCTCCATACCCTATGAAAAATTAAACATAATAAAGGGTTGATATCAAATCCTCCATTTGGGTATGCGTAGAGGGCAAGCAATTAATAAATAAGGAATAATCAATATGAAAAAGTAAATAACTGAAACACATGTCTTTTAATCAATAACCTATGAAAAATATGATAGGAATAAATGATGATCAAATAAATCCATAAATATAAGCACATATTCCTATAAAAATAACCATGGGTAATATTAATAATTAAATAATCCCATGAAATATCTATGACTGAATTCATAACTGTGTAATGCATAATTTTGGATATCTAAAACATATTGTTTAGGCATTCTACAAAGAAATTTAAATAAATGGGTAAGACCTCAACAAAAACCCATTCTTGATTATCTCATTATACCAATTGATGTGTCGAGGGAATATTTTAGGCCCATGCATCACATGAGACGTCCGATGAATTCATCTTTTGAAAATGGTGAAACATAATTAGTATAAAAATTTTAATTGAAATAATAAAAAATTAAATGTTAATACTTGACATGATCAATAATCATAATCAAAATTCATCCACATAAAATGGTGAATGGTAATAAAATAGTACATCCCTAGTGAAAAGGATCACAAACATTCTAGATAAATAATTATGCAATTAATAAAATATATCAATAGTGGATTGTATGTAAAATAGAGGTATGTCATAGTTGATGAATTAGAGTACCATGAAAATATCCTTAAAACATTATTGAGTAAAATAAAATTTTCATAATTAAAATATCCTTTAAGAATAAAAAATTTACAAAACATTTTTGAAAATACACATCATTGAATATATGTATTTAAAATTATAAAATAATCATTTAAACATTGATTTTCTATGATGGTATAAAATATTTTTCATGCCATTTATATTAAAAATAGATTCCATTAAATTTACTTATAAAATAAAAATTGAAATTATATTGAAAATAACATTAATATTACTTTAAAAATAATAAATATTAAAAATGGGTAAAAAATTAAGTTAACAAATCACTTTTAAAATCCAAAAAACGTCTTTGGATTTTTTTTTTAAAAACAGGTTTATCTAGCCAAAGATTGAAATAAAGTATTATTTTCATAAAACATTATCTTTATAATATTAAGTTAAAAAGAGTAAGAAAATGGTTCTATTACTTGAAAATGATCAGGACTGAATATAGTTAAAGAAAATATATTTCTTTTAATATATATATGTCAAATAATTCTTCCAAGGGAGATGTAAACATAAAAAATCTTGAATAATGACATGATTGTGAAATCAACCTTTTTACCTTTAGTAATTACCAAATTGTAAGCCAAATAAAATTATTAACACAAATTGAAACATGATATACCATGAAGAAAATTAGATTCATTATATATCATATCAAAAGGTAATTATATATACCCAACATTGGAAACATGTTGTGAATATGGAATATGACTCACAGAAGTAAAAGTGACATGAGAAACACTTACCTCAAATCTGATTTACTTCGTAAATGTATTTATATTCTATATAATGATTGAAATAATGTTTTTAATTTACAATAGAACCATTATCATATTTATAATATCATGTATGATCATATTATAACATTTTACTATATGTTTATTAATAAAATATTCATTATTTTCCATTATTTCGAGTCTTAATTGCCTTGTTTTTTCTTATGTACATTTTCCCATGAAGGTTTTGGTTCTTGTGAAAAAGATATTAATATATATATAAATATTTATTATCTCCAAAATTATAATACTTTTATATATTACAAATTTACTCATTAGATATATTTTTATAATCATTTATAATTGTTGAACAAGTAAAAATAACCACGTTGCTTCATAGAGAGGACATGTCATGTGTACACACGAGCATTGATATCCTTCCCTTAATGATTGAAATGTTAAAGAATTTTGAGATATATTATTTTTATAAAATCAATAATATTTCATATATATCACATATATTCAATAATTTTGACATTATTACATTCCTTGTAAAGTGTTAGTGAAAAACGAATTGCATTTCTTTGTGAGGTGGTAGTCCTCCATACAGAAGAGTGAAGTTATAATATTTAAAATGTGATAGGATTTAAAACATTATATGTGATAATAAAATTTAAGGTGTATATTGATATATTATATATAATTTAAAATTTTTAAATCCATCATTTTATGAATAATGGAAATGTGGGGATGGAAAATAAATTACATTGGTTCACGAGGTTATAGTCCACCGTACACATGATCGATGATTTTGGTACACATTTGATGAATGTGGGGATGGATAAATATTATAAAATAAACAAAATAGTATCTCAATATATGGTATATTCATGTTTTGTTAAATTTTATTTATTTATAAGTAAATTAATGTTGAAAATAAAAAAATGAAATAAAATTTATTTGTAAGGATAATTAACTTCTTTAAGAAAAATCTCCTTTCGATCTCCTCTAAAAGACCCTAAGGAAGCCTTTTGGAGAACAATTATATCTAGAATATGTATAAGGATATTGGGGAGATATTTTTAAGTGTTTTTTCGATACAAATAGAATATGTTCTGTTATGAAGTGACCGAATGGAGTTTCCATTTATATGTGTAGAAAGGGAACCCTCATGGAAATTACAGAGAAATTTCAAAAAAAAGATTCCAAAATGGTAATGTAGTTCCCTTGAAAGAAAAATTAAAAATAATACTATATTATATGTAAGGATAGGGTATATTGTATATATGTTCATATAATAATATTTTTTATTAGTTATTAGGCCATTTTAACCATTATCTTATTCTTTAACTATATGGATTACCTGTTTTAATCTTTACCGTAGAAATTAATTTTTACAATTTTCACTATTAAATTTGGAAAAATATTATGTGGAAATTGTTGTATAATATATTATATTCTGATTTCAAATATATAATATTTTTTTATCAAATTAAATTCACAAAGGTGGTAGATTTAAAATTAAAATTATACCTGTAGATGCGATGAAAAATCGAATTTTTGAAGAGAAAATTCTCATAATATAAAAGGTTTTAATATCATGATTTAGAATTAAATTTATTTAAATGACCAAAATTAGTAAAAATTTATTATATTTTAACATATTTTACTTTTTTACAGATTTAAAATATATATTTATTTTTTAAATAATTTAAATGAAATAGTTGTTTTCAGTAAAATCAGTATATCTCACTATCCATTGATAATTGAAACATTTTAGAAAAATCAAGAAAATTCACCCAAATCTGAATTCGATATGATGAAAGAAAAATGTAGTTAATATTTTGAAATAATTTTCTTAAAAATGATAATATTTAATCATAAATTATATAATAAAATAACGAGTATGCATCCTTTTAAAAAAATTATTGTTTTTTTGAAAACATCGATTATTCATTCAAATGATTTTTATTTTATTTATAATAAATATTAAGACATTTGATTTATTTTATAAATATATTGACAAAATAATTTTTTTAATTTATTTAGTATTATTAATACCCAAAAAATTAAAAAAATGGTTATAATGGTCACATTTAAATAATAGTATTTTAATAGAGTATCATGTTTCATTCATACCCGGTGTTGCATGCATTGCAAGATGTAAAATAGATTGAATTAACTTAAAAAATATATCATAAAGTCTCATGGTGTTATATCCTCTTCTATGATTTTGGATTTATGTCATATATTTAATCTAATATGGTATTTTTCTTTTAAAATCTGGTTTTGTTACATTCTACACCCCTTAAATAAACTGTATTATCTCAATATAAACCTGAACTCAATAATAAAGGGTTTTCCATTTTAAAATACCTTTCTAGAAATCACACATCATGATAGGGGTTAATAGAACATCCTCATAATAATATATAAATGGAAGTAAAAAAGGTCATTGAGAGAAAGAAATTATGTGATCTGAATAAGGTTACTGACCACAATAACATAAATCTAGGATGAATTAAGGGACACTTTTATTTATTAGAAATCATGGTATAAGGATAAAAATTCTTTTCAAGATCCATTTCTTCGAGTTGAGGAATTACTTTATGATATATACTAAGAATATAAGAGAATATAGTGATGTTATATCATAATATAGGCACAATTTCATTATTTTTATGTGGATCAATCAATTCTTACCTCATCCCTTACTCAAAGAAATGAATATACATTGCGAATATTTATTCCAAATGAAATAAAATTAATAGCTAATATATCATTAACTCAATAAAATTTTGACAATCCATTCATCATATCTCTCTATATTTTACCAGAATAAAATGGTTAAAAAAATTTATCCAATGGCACCGAAATTTCAGCTTAATCCATTCCATATATAGTAATCTTAAAGACTCGTCCAAAATTTGTTTTTCAAAATTCAATGTCCATAAATTATGAAGGAAGGTCACTAAATCAACATAATATTCCTTCAAAATATAAATTTACTCTTAATGTCACATTCCAAATATGTTAATACTTTGATCATCATAAATAATTAATGAAAAAAATTTATTCTTATAAATATAAATTATTATCTTGTTGAATAAATTCCATAAATATATAACAACATTAAACTCCACAAAATATGGAATAAACGCGTAAAAAACTATCCAATTTAATGGTCACCGACACTATCCCATAAAAATATCATTATTATGTCATCATTAGGAACATATTAAGTGATATCCTCTCTCAATCATCTATTTTCCATGATTTGTAACTTGTCACTGAATAACTTTTCTTGGTCATAGATTCTACTCAACATTTACAACAAAATACATTATTAATTAGTACTGAATAAAATAATTATACATTTAATGACTCTTTTAACTAGAATATAATTGATTAAATACTCTTGTAAAAAAATTGTGAATATAAACACAAGAACATTAACCATTCAACTTTGTTTTTGTTAAGATCATAAACATAACCATAATCCATTAGATTCTTTTGATGTATATTTACTTGATGTTGGGGTAATTCATTTTCATAGAGCCCCATATCTTTATAGATTAATATTAGACATTTGAAATTCAATTCATTACTTTATAGTTATAATGTCAGTGGATTTTCATATTAAGGGTTAACCTCCCCCAATAATCTATTTTATAGTATGTTTAACATGTCACTAAATCACTTTTATTGTTCATCAGTTCCGCTCAACATCTGTAATGGACATCCAGTTGTCTCGGTTTCATCCAAAGAATTTTCTAAAGCTTCGTCACTTCTCTCCACGGCCCCGGTCGCAATGTTCAGTCGTCGTAGACCTCCGGTTGAGATGTTCGAGAGGTACGTGATTCATGAATGGGGATTAGGTCACCGTGCGGTTGTCGAACTCCTTGGACCGCGTCAAATTCTTGTTCATATCATGGATGAAGACGACCTGGCACTGGCCTAGTCTCATACAAGAAGATCCGTGAGAGGTTATACTTTCTTTTTACATCGATGGACGTTTGATTTGAACATGAATCATGACTCTTCATCATTGAAAATCTGGATTCAACTTCTGGGGCTACCGCTTCCCTTTCAGAATCCAGCACTCATCCGATCAATAAGTAATTCTAGAGGTCATTTCCTCTGTGCGGATTGGAAGACCAATTCCATGGTGCCCCTAATTGTTGTGCGAATATGTGTTGAAATGGAGATTTCCCGACCTCCACCCGATAAGGTATGGCATGTGATCGAAGGGCAATACAGGTATGTGCAAAGAATCTTCTATGAATCCTGGTCCTTGTTCTGTGCCTTCTGCCATAGACAGGGCCACCGTGTTGATGAGTACCGCAAAAGGACTTTGGCAGTTGTGGCTGGCACTACTTCGGTGAGCAAGGGTGACTCAGGTCAGGGTGAGGGCATTGGAGCCGGTCTTGACAATGGCTCTGAGACTGTTGCGCACACACTGAGGTCACAAGAGGTGCCTTCGGATACCAGTGAACATATTGAGGCACTTCAGGGTGTCCAGGACCAGGGGATCCTTTCCAACCTGCAGTAGAGATTCCCAATACTTCTAAGGCGTCGACAATGGTTTATACTGACTCTAGGAGGGAGGGGTCTGCAGGTATAGTGTTGAAGGAGACATTGAAAGTTTCGGAACCTCAGGTGGAGACGGTTGTATAAGGTCCCAAGAAGTATTTGGGTATTTCCCAGGCATCTTGCAGCATGGGGAATGAGGGTCGGGGTCTTGCGGTTGGGGCTTTGGAGCGGCCCTCCCTGCCTACAGGTGAGACTACTAGAATTGAGGCCATATGTGTTCTGGTCAGGGGCTAGGAGGATCAGAATCCCCAACCCCAATATATGGGTAGGGGTTTTGATCAAGCTGTTTTTCTAGAGGGATCAGGAGTTGGGGAAGATTGTGTCTTAGGGAAGGAAGGGACTAGTGGGGTAGGGCCTGACCTGGGTACCTCCCCTAGCCAAATGATAGGGAATGTATTGGAGGTGTAGGCCCAGACTAGCCTTGGAGATGCAGGGGGTTGGGGTCTGCCTCTGCCAGAGGATATTTCTCCAGCCCGGAATCTAGTAGTCTTGAACAACAGGTACGAGAGGCTGGCCGAGGAGGAACCCAGAACTGCATTAGCTTCCCTGGATGAGGAAGATTATGAAGATGGTGGAGTGGAATCTGAATGCGATGTGGTCTATAGAAGTTTCTCAGAAGAAGAATCCGGTTCGAGGGGTATCAGGAGGACGAGAGGGAGGAGAGGTAGGAAGGATTACTCCTCCTTACCTCCTCCTATGAAGACCCGGTCTACACAGAAACTTTTGGTTGAGAAGCTGGACAAGAGATCAGTCTAAAGTCTCCTGGACAGCTTGGTCCTTCCTTGGATTTGGTTTTATGTATGGGTGATGTGGTTCCAGAGCAGGTGTTATTCCTCAACGACTTAGAAGAGGATGCAGCCAAGATGATGGGTAGGAATCTTGAAGTGGAGCTTAATGAGAAATAATATATTTGGGTCGATAAACAGGAGACGATCCTGGTTGGAGGCTTTAATAAGGGGTTGATTGGACGTGAGGAGTATATACAGGTCTGGAATAAACCGACTTCTTCCTTTGAAGACCTGATAAGGGGGGATCCTCTTCTCCAGGTATCTAATTTATCCTGGAGGATGTTTAGAGATGCTGACTCTAGTAGAATCCAACTGGTTTTCAATGACTCTATTTTACTTATTTCCTAACTTATGCTTTGTGGAGTTACCAATCTTGTTGTTTGAGAATATTTAAGGTTCAGTTCGGCTCAAATGGGCTAGAGCATGATGCTTCTTCCTCTGCAGGACATTTGGGATGTGGTGGATACAGAGGGATGGCTTGCCATCGGGAGGGACCATGCTTGCATGGGATCACCGAGTGGTCCTTCTTTGGAGTTAGAGGTCACTGCTTATGCTTGGATGAGGTTGTCTCTGACCTTATGTTTGTCGTTGTTTGGTTCTTGTTGAAACTTATGGTTTCTCACTTTTTCCTCAAAAGTGTCTTTATTAATAAAAATAATAATAATTTTCACTCAGTCCCTTGACACTTGGTGAATTAATTTTCATTATTACCCATATTGTTATATTTAAAGAATTAAACATCTATAATTTCATTCATTCCCTTATAATCACGTGGATGATAGATTTTCTCACCAGGATTGTGGAAAACAACCATTCCCATTAATTATATATTAGAGTGTTTTGGTCCATAATTATCACATGTGTGAAAATCATTCTTTCCCATATTCCATTACTCTATATTTTTTCTTCGTCACCCTCATCATCTCTTGATTTAATTCAAAGCCATAATTATTATACAATTTACTGTCAAACTTGATATAATATGATATTATGTTATCATATGATTAGAAAGTTTCGGAGACTAGTCCCATTATAAATATTTTCCTTAGCCCAAAATAGAAATGATCATTCATACACTTTTGATTAAGTAAATTAATATGACTCACATTCCTTCGATGAGGCTCCACTTTTAAATAATTTAATATCCTATATTTGACAATATAATTATGAAACATATTTTATAATTGCAAAACTACAACAAATGCAAAAAAAATTTAACAATATCGATAGCTAATCTCATAATCATAAACATTGTTTCTTTACAAATGTCATTATTTCCAAATATATCAAACTTTTTTTATAAAGAAAATGTGAATTATTATAATAATATCTATTGGGAGTGTAAAACAAGGTTTTCATTGAGGTTGGTTGTCATGTACCAGGTGATAGTCAATTAAAATCCCAATGCACCCTTTTTGAGTTATTACTCCAAGGTAAAACTGTTCCCAAACCACAACCACATATAGTATCTCGACAAGGAGGTGTTTCATGGAAAACCAAATAATATATTCCACATGAAAATTAATAGTTTGTTCTTCTATACTTATCCTCTTTGTCTATTATAGTGTTATTTTCTCTAATTTATGTTTTCCTAAATCTTATTCCCGAAGTTTCTACTAAAAATCCTTCAATACCAACTATAGTGACCCCAACCCTAGTACCACGTAGTATATTGCTACATTATTACTTGGGAATAAGATATAATGAATAAAATCCAAAGTTACAAAATAATTTATTGATCTTGTTAATCTACAAAGATACTAAAAATTTACATTGCAATGGAAAATATAAAATATGCAATGTTTTTTTTATTTTATAAGACCATTATTCCTTATATCATATCACTACATATCAATCAAAAAACTCTTTATGGTATCTTATGCAAATTAAAAAATAAAAAAAGGTTGAGCATAAATGATCAAAAAGGGTAATAGTACAATGGAATATATGAATAAATAAGGCATAATAAATATGAAATTGTAAATAGCAGGAAGACATTACATTTAATCAATTAATTAAGGGTAATATAGTAGGAATAAATAATGATCAATTACTTCCATATAAATAATCACATGTTCATGAAATAATAAACATGGATGTTATAACTAGTTATAAAGTAATGTAGAATATATATATTAATAAATTGGATGTATGGAAGGAATAATTCTAGATTCCTAAAATATAAAAGTTTAGCCTTGTTATAAGACATCTAAATAACTGGTTATGGCCTCAACCAAAACCCAATCTAGTTTGTCTCATGAGACCTACAAATGAATTGATAGAGATATTGTGGGCCCCGTACATAACATTATAATTCCAATTCATTCCTAATATGAAATGGTTGAATAAAAATCAACATAAATATTCTTAGTTAAAAACAAACATATGAAATGCAAATACTTACCCTGAATTAATAACCATAATCCTTTACCATACTGAATTAAATGTTCAATAGTAGTAAAATTGTACCACCCCAATCAAACCAATCATAAAATATATATTAAAATAATAAATATGGTTTCAATACAGTATATCATTAGTGGGGCATACATAAAATAATGGGTTGATGTCACTGATGAATTGAAATACCGTAAAAAGACCCTTTAAAATTTCATAAAAATAACATTTTCATTATGAAAATCACCTATTAAAAAAATATCACTTTTTTTAAATAATTTTCATTGAAGGTAAAATTTTAAACCTTTTAAAATAATAATTAAAACAATTATTTGTCCTCATGGTTAAAAATTATATTCATGTTGTACATGTTAAATCAATGATACCCTTAACATTTTTCATAAAAGTAAAATGGGAATTTTTTTGAAAATGACATAACATTCACGTAAAAACATTATAAATAAAATATGGGTCAAATTTATTTAATAAAAAATTTTCAAATGTATAACAACATTATTTTTCATATCGATATGGTTGAAAAATTATTTTTGACCCAGGTGAGGAAGAATATCAGATTTCTTAAAAACATTTTCTAAATCATATTAAGTACCATAGAGTAATAAAAAGGTATTATAGTCATAAAATGTTAATTAATAAATAAAGGTTTTGAAAATATATTTATCTTAGGATATTAGTATCAACTAATTCCCCCTAGGGAGATATAAACATAAACAATCATGAATAATGTTGAGATTTAAAAATAATACCTTACTACTTTAGTATCATCTGAATCATAATCCCTATAAAATACATGATATAAGATGAAACATTAAATTTTATAAAGATAAATAGATTCATGGAATTAAATTTCAAATGGTAGTTATATATACCAAAAAATGAAATAAATGGTGAATATGTCAGATGTCTCACAAATGAAAAAGTGAGCCGAGAAACCCTTTACTTGAGTAGAATTTCTATCATACATGTATGTTCTTATTGTAGAGTGGTTTCAAGAATCTTATTAATTTATACTAGACTATAATAATTTTTTCCATATCATATATGTTCCTCTTATAACATTTTACCCCTATTTGTTATTAATATTTCATTATTTTCATAGTTTCATGTGTTAATTGCCATGTTTTTAAATGGATGATTTTTTGTGAAAGTTTCTGTTCTTATGTAGAGGATATATATAACATCCCTCCTTCTTCTTATTGGCTTGATAATGTTGTAGGATGATACATAGACATAAGATAAATCCCCCAGGTGATAAAGGCTAGTAATATATGTCAAAGGCCTTTAGTACAAGTGGGGGGACATTTTTCCTTTAATAATAAACCAACAAACCCAACAAAGTTCAACTAAAACCCACTCAATGATGCGAAATAACCAAGAAAGAAAACCAAAAAATTCATTTATCTAAATTAAACTAGAAAAAATGTAAAACAACAAAAGACTACAATAGAAAATTAAACTGTTGAAGACAAACTATTAAAACTTTAAGACAACCACAAGACTCCAAGCTCTATATGCTCCATGCTTCAACTAAACCAAACATCTTATATATCACAATGTTGTTCAAAATATGTGTGATAATTTACCTTTAGCCATGTCTCACTAGAAGACTCCTAAAATATCACCAAATTTATAATGTAGGGGTGAGTACTAAAACATGGTAGGTTTTCCCCCAAAGACTTCAATACTCACACCACTATGATAGAGGAGTTAGAAAAATTTATAAAAAATAGTTTATATAAAAACAATTTCTAAAATATTTAATCACTAATTGTTGACAATTTATAAAATAGTTTGTAACCAAATATAAATAGGATCACTCTATACCAATTTTTTCTGAAAATTCAATTTTAAATAAAATATCTAAGAAATTCCTAAAAACCATTTCACAAGTTTCCTTTGAAACAGCCATTCCATTTCACATATCTATACCACCCACCATGCATGTCCAGTGATTTATGTTTCATAATCTTGAGTGATCTCAAGTCAATCTACCAAGTCATGAAAAGGTAATTATATAACATGTGCTACTACACCTTTTACATGGACTATAAGTTCATTTTTCAACCAAGCCTCGTAAATGCAATATAAACACACACACCAAGTATTCCCAAATCAATGTCAAAACCAATAGTCCAAAAGCATTTCAATAACATATTTTTTTTTTGAAAAATCTTTTTCCAAAAATCAATTTCATAATTTCATCAAATATATATTTTAAAACTAATATTTTAATATAAAGGAAACTAATACACTTTGCATAACAAATCTCCAAAATTCCTAAATTTCATCCAAAATCACCAATTCTCACTAAAAAGGATTTATATCATGATTTTCACAAAGATAACACAATAAATTTTAATCACTTAAGTCAATTTGAATATAATCCAATCAATTATAGTAAGATGAGTCAAGAGACAAGCCACCAACCACGAGGTTTTTTGGGGAAAATTTTAAATGACACAAAAAATCTCACAAAAACGAGTTGAATATTCTAGGAACGTTCCTTAGATATCTTCCCCTATCAAGAAACATTGAATATATAAACATAATTGGTACTGATGACCATCAATATACTGAGATAGGATGTCAATCATAGAAAATTAGAGGTAGATCCAAGAATATATAAGAATATTCATGATGAATAATGAATAATGATCAAATACTATAATAATCAGGCATCAATTTACCAAGGGATGTATCTGTATCCCTTCAAATTCTTTTGAGAGATGTTCTCCAACCATTGAGAGACCAAAATCGTGAGTTATGGCTAGATAGGAGGAAAAACAAGAGTGTTGAAGAGAAAACTATGTGAGATAACCTTTTTAATACATTGGTTTTGACCCGCAGATTGTTTAGTCACATAGTTAGAAAAACTGTGTGCTGACCATATATTTACCAATGCCCTGAGTGTGACCCTTGAAAAGTCTACTCAGTTGACTTCTAAACTATGCACAAAACTAGTTGAATCCACTTCCTCAAAGTGACCAAATCCTTCATTTCAAAGTTCACGGTTTGTCATTAGATTCTATATGGTTGGGACAAATCTCGCACAACATGTGCAAATCACCTTTAGCCCTTGTCTCACAGTGATTAATTTCTTAAAAATTGTTTATGGTTTCCAAAAACTATGGACTTCCCATGAACCTATTTATAATCCTCAAAACTCATTAAAATTCCCTTAGACTCTCCCAGACATCACCCTTATACTTTATGTACTTCAAAAACATAAATAATTTCTTATGTACCAAAAAATATGGGTGAAAATATATATATATAATATCTAGAATGATAATAATTTTATGAATATCATATTTACTCAGTAGATACATTTTTAGAACCATTTATTTATGTTGGTCATGGAAACATAATCGAAGTACTTCATAGACATGGTAGGTTATACATTTTCCCAAGATATGATATCATTCCATTAATGAGTTAATGGGTAAGGAAGTGTGTGGTATATTACTTTTTTGGAATATATATCATATATTATATATCTCATATTTTCATTATTTTTATCCTTATTACATTCCATGTAATGATTTTATGAAAAATGATTTGCATCATCACGAGAGAAAGTAGTCCACTGTACACACGCGTAACAATATCAGATTTTAAATAGAAAAGAAGTTAAAAGTGTTTATGTGATATTAACATTATAGAAGAATAATAATATAATAAATATTATATATATAAGTGGTAAATATATAATCACATCCCTCCTTTAATCGTTATAATGGAAAATGAACTACATCAGTTTCTGAGATAGAAATATGTCATACACATTTTTGATGATTTCATTTCTCAATTGATTGAAGTGGTGATGAATAGATATTTGGAACTAAAAATAATAAAATATCATTATAAATTAAATAATTGTGTTATTATACTGAAAATTCTAAAACATAATTCATTTTTTAAAAATGAGAAATAAAATTAATGAGCTTTATTAAGATGATTTCCTTATATATGAGAAACCTCCTCTGGATCTCCTTTTAAGGACCCTAAGGACAGTCTTTTCGGAGGACATAAGATCTAGAATATTTCAAAAGATTTTAGGGGTAATATTTTCTTGTTTTTCGTAGTTTTAAATTGTTTGAGGTGTGAAAATAATTTATGGGGGTATATTCCTTTTAAATGGTGGGAAAGAGAACCCTTATGGAAATCATTTTGAAATTTCAAAAAAAATAGAAAATGAAAAATTTATACACATGATGAAAGATTAAAAATAACCATAGGTTAAATTTGTGGATATTATATAGTGTAAATGTTATAAAATCATATTATGAAAAGTTTTTAGGTCATTTTAACTATTAAATTATTAGATTAAACCCATAGTAATCCCATTTTTACCTTAACCATGATAGAACATATTTAATTTTTTCATTATTCATTTTAGTAAGAAATTAATTTTACCTTATTATATGATATAATTTTATCTGAATCTTGATATGAAATACATTTTTTCAAATTCAATTCATAGAAGTGGAATAATTCAATTAAAAACTATACTTGCAGACGTAATAAAAAAGTGGGTTCTCAAAGAGGATATTCTCATAGCTATTAATATTTTTAAAAAACACAATTAATATAAATTTGAAGCCAATGACTGAAATTGTTTACATAATAGAATATTTGAATTAATTTTACATTAATTGCAATTTAAAATATAATTTATTGTTTAAAATAATTTATATAAAAATGAAATTTTTAATAAAAAACAATATTTTTCAATTTTTATGAAAAAATGAATCATTTCAGAAAAATCCTAAAATTCCTTCATAAGATGATTTTGAAATGATGATTAAAAAAATAAATTTTATTTTTTAAAATAAATAATATTAAATTTGTAAAAACATTTATATTTTTTTGTACATTGCATTAATAGACCACCTTTTAGAAAAAAATAATGTTTTTTAAAAAACGTAACTTATTCATATGAATGGTTCTTATTTTGATTAAAATAAATAAAAAACCATTGAAATTATTTTATTCATGTTAAAACCATAAAATATTAATAATTTCTTTAGTAATATTCCAACCCACAAACTATATTTTTAGATTATAATGGTATTATTTAAATTATAATATTTTAATAGAGTATAGTGTTTCGTTCAAAACCAGTGTTGTGTTCATAGGAAGATTCAGAAAAAATTCAAATTAAATAAAAATAAATATATTATAAACTGTTTGGTTGTTACATTACCATTTGAACTTTGTTTTTCATTTCATATATGTTTTTCAATAAAATTTTACTCTTTTAAAATCAAAGGGTGTTACAATGAATAACCAACATAATATAATTCACATGGAATCTTAGTTTACACCAAGAATATTACAACATATGATAGATCAATCATGTTATTGATAAGAGAAAATTTTAACCATCCGAATCAAAATAAATATTAAGATGTGAATGATAATACTAAAACCCATTTGAATTATAATATTGAAATTAATATTTTAAACCATTTTTAAACCATAAAATTATATATAGATTTCTACAAATAAATAGTTAAAAAATTGTTTCTTCCCAACATATAAATCACAACCATCAACAAACAACTGATTAATGAATTTAAATAAGTTATGTTTTGTTTATTGGGTTATCATTCATTCATGAAAAAATTAGGGGGGAATGAAATAATTTAGATTCATGAAAATTACATCAAATATTATCATATAAAACAAAGAGTTGTATTCATATACATCAATAAATCTTGATATAATTAAAATATTAATTTATGTGAATAATAACATAGTTATAATATCCATGACATGCTTATAAAACACTATCGTCATTGTCATGTAAACTAGTAAGCATTCCAATTGTATTCCTATACATGTTCAAAAGCATATGTCCTTTTTAAATAGTTCTAATTCCATATACATCTGTCACATAATAAGGGTTGAAATAAAGAACCAAAAACCACACACAATTCCATTTACCATTACTTATAAAATATTTTTCAACATAATAAAAAAATATTAATAATTCATATGATTTAAAATATATTTTGAAATTCATAAATTATTTAGAAAAAAAATAGATTACAAATAACTGAATAAACCAAGTAAACACATATAGTGTTGGGACCACCTTTATAAAAAAATATTCGATAAACTCAGTGTACTCCAATGATCCCAAAACAATACCTATCGTAATTTAACAAATTAAATAGAATAATTTTAATATAACTAAAAAACCCCATAAATCATGACTGAAAAAATTCCTAAGAAAATCCAAATGTATATATCCTTAAATACATATAATTTTATAAAACCCAAAATATCAAATCTAATTCAACTCAATAACTTAAAATTTTATCTCATAATTATGAAATAACTTGAAAAAAACCTAATCCATTCATCTAAATCTTAATAAATCTCTAACAAGAATATATTAACCCACTCAAAACTCACTTAATAAATAATTAATGAATCTATATTCATGGATGTGATTTCCTGATGTAATAGTGAAATTACAAACAAAAATTAAAAATATCTATAACTGGAAATAGGAAATCGGGAGAAATTTAAAGGAAGATAAGGTTGTGAGAAGAATACCTTTGTTTTAAAATTAAAAAAACATACTGGAATAAATATATCAAGTTCCTTAGTTGGGGTGGAGGATAAGTATTAGTAGTGGATCACCCAATATCTCAATAATATCCTAGGAAATAATTTCATGAGGGAGAAAAAGTATTTAGGTTTATGTGATTAAAATTAAAACTAAAAAATCAAACCCCTTAAAAAATAAAGAAATAATTTGTTAATGAGATTCTTGATGGACTTCTATTGATAATCTAATGGTCCATCAGATTTTTTTTGAAACTCATTTGGCTGCATGTAGAAAAATTATGAGGATTCCCATTCTTGTTGGATCACCTGATTCCTTGTGTATATTTATGATGATTTTGGGGTATTTTTTTTAACATTCTATATATATTTTCCTATCCATAAAACATCCCACATTCTTATATATGATTATTGATAACTCTCTTATTAAATGATTAATTTAAGTATCAAAAATACACCAAGACTAATACCACTCCAATATATTAAGAAATTTGAAAAAAATAATGTGTCTCCAATATTTCAATTTTTGAGTTAAATATTAAATAACAACTATAATCAATTAACATAGAAATGTTTCAATATTCCCACTACCTCACTATCAAAAGGTGTCAGTGCTACCTTCTACCAATAAACATAAGAACTGATTATTTTATTTATTTAAAAAAATATCCAGGGGATATCATTATTTCCCAACTCATTTCATGATAGGTTGATTCCATTCTAACCCACATAATACATTTAGTCTCGGTTTCATCCTATATTTCCCTTAAATAGTATTTTATACACAATAGATTCCCAAAAAAATATAATGAAGTTTTGAAAAAAATATAGTTAATATAGTAAAATAAATTTAAGGAAATTTGGAAATATAAGTAATGAATTTAAATTATATTTGTTTTTTGTTATTTTATTAAATATTCACTAGAGTAAAGTTTTTTAGTTATTTAAATATTATATGCAATATTTATACATGTGAATAGATCATAATTTTAGATTGAATCATGTATGTATGGTTTATTATTTATTTAAATTTAATTATTATAATAAGTCATATAATATATTAATTAATGAATAAATTTTTTTATGATCTACAAATTGGTTGCCCCATTATAATGTATAATGGAATATTTTTATATAATTAAACTATTAAATGAAAATATCTCATCCAGAACTCATTATATCTACATGTGGTATTAAATCCTAAGGAATAAGATCCACATGAAAAGATAGTTCAAAATAAGATCCAACATCAATAGAAATAGGTACAAATACACATTAGAATGATGAATCTATATTTATAGTTAAATTGATAGCTCATGAAGTTCACCCTTGGGTCTTTATTGGTTCATTAATTAGGCTAGTGTTTATGAGTATAACATAACAAATAATCACACTATTTTTAATTAGTTTTGAATTATTTGTGGTTAATTATATATTAAGTGAATGTGTGGATGAAATATGGTCAAATAGTATTGTTATGAAGCATTATATAATATAAATAAATGAATCTTCAATGAATTATTCATATTTATATATGATTTTTGTTTTGAAAATGATCACATAATTTAATTTTGAAAAATTAAAAATATAATTTGATTTCCTTTACTAAATGAATAATAGAGTTTAAAATATTTGTTTGTGTTATTATATTTTAACCCCTTTTATCACTTAAATTAGAATGAATCTATATTTTAGGGCTCTAATTGATTTTTAAGGTGATTTAGTCTATAGTGGGGTTTTAACATGGGGGTTTGGGTTAATTTTAGTGGCAATTGTTAGGATTATATATGATCAATATCAAAATAAAGTGAGAATCCACACAATAGGTCAAGGATCTACAAGTTAATAAAGTTTCCTAAACAAAATCATTCCTTAATATTATCTATTTAGTGGTATATAAATATCATGGACTAAAAATTTAGTTCGAAGGATCTTATCCCACTTTACCATTAACTGAATATTTTCAATTTAACAGTTTTTGGTTGTAGGATTTTAATAAAATCATATGAGTCAACAAAAATGTAATAAAATAGTAATATATGAGTTTTTAGGAATCAAGATAAACATTCAAATAAAAAATGTTTATTTTTAATGAAAATTTCATTAAATTAAATAAACTCACTATAATAATTTTTCGACAGTGAATACAACATCACTGGTATTATATTCCAATGTAGTAAAGGTTATTATATAGTGTTCTATGAAATCAGAAAAAAGAATATTTTTACGATTCCCCTATACCTAAATAAATTATTTAGGAATCATATGAGGGTGATAACGATTCCTACAAGAGACTCAGGTATAAATATTATATCATTATTTTATAATCATTGAGCAGTGGGTTGTGAAATCATCATAAATATAAGGAATAATAAACCATATTATCGTATTTTTGAGAAATTCATTATGATAATGTAAGGAAATAAGGTAGTGAGAATATATATACATTATACATGTATAAAATGATATATTTTATTAAATATAGTCTATATATATTAAATATGGCTGAGTTCATTTCTTTGTTGGAAGAGTAATGGTTCTTTTATTGTAATGATCTCTCCACATTCTCATGCTTTCATCATTGTCTCTGGGTATCCTTAGTTTTATTGAATTTTATGAGATAAATAATATGGATAAGTCACATTTTTATACTTTAGATATATATATCAATGTTTATAAGTATATAAAAAATAAAATTATGTAATTAGTATGGTGAAAAAAATGAATGGTAATGATGAATGGATAATAGATATAGTAATGCTAAAGGATCCTTCACAACATCACTATAAGAAACAAAATATTAAGGGGTATAGTGTTGAACCTGAATACATTTCATCTACATGTGGAAGAAAAAGTAATTAGAATATAAATTTCAATGATGTGAAAAGAAAAAATTGTTTTTTTCTATTTTTACATGAATTAATAATTTCAGGTAATATTTCCTTTTCCCATTCTTAGGTGTTGAATATAATTTATTCCACATAAATTTGTATCCAAATATAAGAACCAAATAATATTAATAAGATAAAAATCATAGAAATGGATCTTTAGCTTACTTATAGAGCTTGACCTATATGTTAGTTATGAATTATCACATCATTACCGTGCCTAATGAGAAGGCTCCTATATTGGAATACAATTATTTTGACCAACCTGTAACCCAAAACATAATTATATTGTCCTTTTTTTTGAAATTAATAGATATTATATTATGTCTATAAATATATATTATTATGAATTATACTTAACAATATTATTAGTTTAAACTATAAAAAAAATATAATACATATTATCTTGGTAGAAAATAAAGGAAATAAAACAAATGATTTAACTTATACCGAGTTGAGGAAATATAGTACATCGGTAAACAAAACAAGAAACAAATGTCAAATTCATATAAATATGGGTGTTTAAAGTCTTATGATCTAAAACTCTTGAGTGTTTTGGATGATTTTTTAGATTTTATAATGACTGTTAAACCTTTTGGTATTAAAGGTGATGGATCCAAGAAACATCTTTAATCGTTTCTCAATGATACATGTTAACCATTTAAAGTAGAATATAGCGGTAAATACATGTATCTCATCATTCATGATGACATCATAAAAATCTATTAACATATCTAATCAATGAAACATAAATGAGATTCCATTACAATATTTAAAGAATATAAAAGTGAACTATAGAATAATATTTTTTTAATGATAAATTATTCCTCAATTTAAATAAGATAAAGAATACTTTAAACCATAATCAATTTATTATTAAATATAAGTTCAATTTTATTCTAGAACACACAAGTTTTTATACAATTCATAATAATAGTGTTTTCAAAAATAGGAATTAAACATTTCTTGTAATGTTGAGATAAATTATTTGTATTAAAAAATTTCTATTATCATTTTGGTATATGATTTGTATATATATAAATTGACAGATAACAATATTCCAATTAAAATGATATACATGTTTTGTATGAGTTATAATCTGAATGTAATGCTTTTTGTAATAAATATATTCATTAGGATGAAAAGGATAATACATCCCTTAGATAATAATGTAATAGTTAATTCTAAGAAAAAAATTATTTAACAATGGCTAGAAATTTATTTAGAATGATATTAGTGAGAAAAACTTCGATAAATTCATGAACTGAGATTCCTAAAAAGTAGACATAGGAAAAAGTCAAATAAGATCTCATGGAATGAATTATTCAAAAGGCATAAATAATGTATAATAATGTTAAAAAATAGAAATTAAATGGTTTTATTATCATCATTTTTTGGGATATATTATTTATTTAGGTTAATAAATACATTTATTTTAAGAAAACAGTAAATAGAAAAAACAACTAAATAGAAATTGCATTTTATTTCAGAACTATAATCCATCTTCTAAATTTAACTTTATTTTTCTATAATTTATAATTAGTGTAAATCCCACTAGGTACAAAGGGGTACTAAAGAAATATTAGAAATTTGAAAGTATGTAAATACCCATATATCAAGATCTTTGGTTAATGTTTTTAGGATAAGTATGTATGTTAACTTGGATTAAAAAATTTAACATATATATATATTTAGACCAATTTAAATTAAATGTGTTAATGTAACATACCATAAATATTATATTTTTTTTAATTTCCAGAAGTGTATTTCTAAATCAAGACTTCTATAAATATCAATAAGATTGAAATAGATTTGATTTTGATATAAAAAGTACTGAATATAACATACATAATGTCAGAATCTATCATTGGATGAAATTAAATATAAAATAATCATAATATTATTTAAATTAAAGTAATTTACATTTCAATTAGACATTACAGAGAGTAGATAATTTTTTTGAGTGATATATTTTACTATGGTATATAAAATAGATATCATACATATAGTGTCTTGAAATATAGTTAAGAATATTTATCAAAAAAATATATAAAATAATAACCCTTGTTCTAGAGAAGAATATCTACGTATATTGATAAATCGACATCTTATAATATGTTAGTTTATATATATTGATAATGTATTAAAAATAAATGTTGAAAAAATTCAAGAGATAAGTATTGTATATGTCACATATCATAAATCACTTTAGGATGTTTTGTTTAAGACACTTGAGGTGATATTAAAGATTGGTATAACTTATATACTTTAACAAATTGGTGTATCACATATTACATGTAATGAAAATGAATTTATATTTCCTATGTGTAAAGAATATAGATTAAATATCAAATAAATATAAGTGAGAAACATTGTGTGGTAGTTTCATGTACCTATAATTACTAGAAAATTATAATGGATATGATCATGTTACTTCTAAAGGAAGAAGGTATTTTGATGAGGGGGTATAAAACATAGATTTTAAAATGATCAATTTGATATAGTATCATAAATTTGTATAAAAAATCGTGAAAGAGAATATTTTTAAAGAAATTGGAAGCTAATTCAATCAAATAAGAGTATGTTGTGGATTCTGATGAAACTAAAGAAGTATAATAACTTTTTCCCAATTCATGATATTAATCCAGGAATTAATATGTTTTTATAGTGTCAGCTGTTATAATATTATAAAAAATTGAACATCCAGTATATGTATATAACGAAAGAGGGAAAATTATATGCTTCATAAATATAAAATATTGAGGGATATTACTCATTGAAATGATGTTTTATTTTTTTGACTTTCATAAGATGGATATGTTCTTGTACTAATAAAAAAATATAGGACTTATCAAAGGAATTATTATTAATGTGGGAGATAACAAGTAAAAAAATTTAAAATATTATCTCTAGTTTGTTTGGTATTGTCTTGATAGTGTGTTTCCTAGATAAAACACCAATTTATAATGTTTGATTACTATGTCATGTATACAATTTTTTATATAAATTTATTTTTATTTGAATGATATTTTTATCAATTTTTAAGAAATTTTTTATGGTTTGTAATTAGAATTTTAGTTTTTGTTAGAATGTTTCCTATCCCAAAACATGATTTTTAATAAAAATATAATAAACAGATTAGAATGTAATATATTGCATATTATATCAAAATCTTATAGATGTTCTTAAACATGATGAGAACCTAATAATACTAATGTATAATCTTAAAAATATATTTCATCACCCTGATACCTCAATATACCATGGAAAATTTTATTTCAAACTATCATGTGTTGGGGGATCTTTATCTCGGATATATTTTATCATAAATTTAACACTTAGTGATATCATATATAAAATATCATGAGGACTAACTCACCATAAATAACATGATATGTTTTTGGTGTCATTGGATATTTCTGTATAAGTGCATGTGTGTAGATCTCTATATTTGAGATCATTAATGGTATATGACAGGATTCCCAAAATTTGATGTTTGATTAAACACATACTAGATTACTATTCTATTGATGTATATTGAATTTTGTGCATATTTATTTATATGTTGTCAATTTAGGGATCAATACATGATTTTTATTTTCAAATAATAACACAAATTTACAATTTTTACTACTAACATGGACTGTTTTAGCACCTCTAGATTAATTTAGTTACTTATTACACAATATTTTCTAAGAAATATAGTGATTAGGGTTGGACTTCTGATTTTTTTTATGGATTTACAAGATTTTATAGGGTATATGTTTGGTGTATGTTTGGCGCTTGGTTAAGGAAAACTATTACATGTCACCGAGTATTTTTCTATAATGAAATGGTATTTCTAAGTGAGTTAATAGTTTTTACATGATTTGGGTAAACATTAAAACAATAATAATTTTTTAGATTGTGTAATTCACAAAGTTAGAATATAGTTTGACAAACTATATTCCCAAACCATTTAACCTAGGTAACATATAGTAACACCCACATAGTTGGTGCGTAGTTTCCTAAACCCTATGGAAATATCATCATGAAATTAAAAATATTTAGAAATTAAATATTTACCAAAAACATCACACCTCAAAAATATCATTTCTTCTCTCTTGGTCTATTATTTAAAAAATAGATGTTTCCTCATAAATGTTTAGTGATCCTCTTCATTTTATAGCTCCCTCTGTTCAAATAAGGGATCATTTGGCCCATGGATCAAAGGATAGACTCTTATCTCTCCTTTTACTCTCCTTACTAGTCATTTCAACAGGAAAACCCCTATTATAGGTTTTTTATTCTATGATCTTGTGGTTATGGTGTGTTTTCAGGTGTCTTGTGTTTCAATCTGTTGTTGGTGGGTTATGAGATCCTAGATCTATGAGTTTTTGGTGCATATTCTATTAGGAGAGCATCTTAGAGGTATGTAGTTTCTTTCTCACTATCATTTTGTAACTAAATTAATGCCTTATTGTTTATAAATTACAATTATGGTTTTTTATTTATAAATACTCATTATAAAGTATATTTAGAAAATTCTATTATTGTCATTTTTTATGGAAATAATGTCAACTCCTACTATATGGTCAATAAGATCGATGTTTTAAGTCTAGTTCCACAACACCAGTGCTAAAAGTCATCATAAAAGTCTTATAACTTCTTTTATTCAGAAAATTACATTAAAATACCTCTTTTAATGTCATTTCACAAAAAATTTGCATTAAAAGTCATTATAAAAGACTTTCAACATCAATGTTTTGAAAAAATTGTTAGAATTGGATATTTAATGTCCATTTTTTAAAAATTGAAATAAAATATGTTTTTCATATTATTGATCTTTTCCTGAGATTATTTTTGGCTACTCATGGATCTCAAATACACATATAGATTAAATGATATAGTAGTCAAAATTTGGACTTTGTACTACTTATTATAGAAAACTCCAACTTTTGATGACCATAAATTGTAATCTCTATGTCTGTTTGAGCTCCACATGTAGTAAAAACAAATATTGGAAATGTAAATACAACATGAAAATATTTTTTTACATTTTTATTTTGAAAAAATGAAATTTAAAGTAGTTTTAATGTTAATTTTCTAAAAAAATATTTCAAATGTCTTTCTTAACACCAACTATTTTGTAAAAAATGGAGTTAAAAGTTGTTTTAAGACCATGTTTTACTAAAACAATGACATAAAAATTTGATTTAATGTTTTATTTAGTCTCCCAATAATCCTTTTTACTACTTTTTGAGCGCAAAAAGACTTATATTTTAATGGTTATAGTCATCATAAGTTATATATCTCGCAAATAATTCTTATAGAAGTCCACATTTTGACTACTATAACATTAGATCCATAACTGAATTGGAGATCCATGAGTAGTCAAAACGAATATTGGGAATTGGAGAACACTTTTTTATGTTTAAAATTTTAAAATACAACCTTAAATGTGGTTGTAAGATTATTTTTTGAAGAAATGATCTGAAAAGTCTTATATGATGATTTTTAACATTGGATTTTTGTAAAAACTGATGATAAAAGTGGTTTAACCCTCAGGTTTTACTAAAATACAACATATAAAAATTGTTTCAATGTTGTATTTCAATTCCCAAGATTCATTTTTACGACTCTCGATTCCCAAATAGATTTATATATTAAAATTTATGTTTATAAGAAGTTGGACTTCTCGAAGAGAAGTCTTAGAGAATCCCAAATTTTCACTACCATTACATTTATTTTAAAATTCCACCTAAGATACCCTAGTAGTGAAAATGAATCTTTGGAAATGAAATAAAACAAGGGAATCAAATTTGACATAAATTTAAAAAAACATTAAATGTGAAACCGACTTTTAACATATTTATTTACCAAAAACCAGTATCAAAAGTAGAAATCATAATTTTAATGTAATATTTTTGTAAAAATTGATGTCAAAAGTCATTTTCATATTTGACATCATTTTTTGAAAATCAATTATTTTTTTATATTTTCATATAATTTATTTAAAATAATTATGTTTAAACCCCAACATGTGAAGGGTTTTAACTTCGGTTATATATTTGCCGAATGAAAGTAACTTTCATATACACGTGTTTGATATTTCAATTTTTTCACAACACACATTTAAATTTTAAAAATAGTACATAAATTAAAATACATAACAACCATAAATATTTCCATTTAAAATATATAAATTATCATTCTATTTCTTTCAACATATTTAACATCTATGATCTAATCAAAATTTCAACACATCTTCAATTGATGATTTCTTCATATTATTTATTCTCATCATTTTGTGACATTATTATTTTATTCCTTATCATAAATTTGTTTAATAATTTTTCTTATAATGATGAAATTTTTTTTGGATTTAGATATAAAAAGAATACTTTTTCAGGATATTTACCAACTATGGTGCCACATTATTTATCGATCACTGTTTCCATTACCATGTGAGTGATTACTTAAAAACAAGTGAAATAACAACAAACAAAATATCGATTCAAAGTAAACAAAAAACAATAATTAAAATAAGGTTAAATATTTGAGTTTATTCTTTTATTGTTTTTATTTTGTGTCTTTAATATTTTGTTCATTTTTCACATGTTTTCATTGAAACGACTTGATGTAGGTTTCAGGGATAATGGATGTGTGTGATGGGTGGTGAACAAATTTGATATTTCCATAATCAATGATAAATATAAGATATATACAATGATGAACTCCATGATCCATGGAATTTAATCAAAGAAATAAACAAGGATAATAATTTTGGAACTAAGAGAGAGAAGATCAACACTGATTGTTTATAAATAATTTAATTAGATAAATCAATACCTCTAAGGAATTGTTTATTATTTGATGAGTTTGGTGATATATCTATAGTGAATCATAATAGGGTTGAAAAACTAAAATGTATATTTACTCTTGTGGTGATCCACATATGTTCTAGAAATCTCCACTTGTCAATGAAGGAGTCTCTGGGTGATAAAATGAAAGATCCTTACGCTTGTATCCTCCACCTTGATCACCTCAAGAATTTCTCCCAAAGTGTTCTCCTCAATTTGGTGGATGAGGATTTATCATCATTCTCCCAAGTGTTCTTGTAGAAGGGAGCTCTCTAGACTAGTGGGGATTCATTAATAATCATTGTGCACAACTAAATTGTCTAGGGATTCTTTAATAATCATTGTGCACAACTGAATTGGCTATTGATAGAAATATAATAATTGTGTATTTATATTTCGAGGCTAAATATTTAATAATTGTACATGTTCCCTTTATTATTTTTTAAATCTTAAAAAACCCCCTTGACTAATAATAATAATTTTATTATTATTTCTCAGCACACACTTAACTTTTGAATTATAATTATATATTATTGCATTAAATAATATTAAATATTATTGTTTCTCACCAGACCATTAAACTAGATCCCACATTCCTCTACAACATTTATCGAGCCTTTAATAATGACTATTTAATTTTTAGATAAATATCATTACATTATCTATGAATAAATAAATAAATATCATATTCAAGAAATAGAAAATAAATATTTACAAAATATTCCACTCAAAATATATTCTCTTAAATAACTAGTGATGGAATAAATGTGATCAAGAATGCATGAAAAATTATAAAACCATGTATAGTAATAATATTTATTCAACCTCTAAAATAATAAATTATAATAAATTATTTATTAGATATTTTTGATACACTAGGTGTGAAATCCTTTAGGCCTCTCTCTTAGTGGCATTAGGTGAAGTAGCCGGATGTCCAATGTTAGCGTCTAGATACATGCCTTGGAACCCATAGAGAAATAAGTTAATGTCACAACGACATGTAACCTCATACAAATTATTACTGTGTAATATGATCCCTTTATCACAATATCTCAATTCAAGAAGGTTGCATGCCAGTGCCATCAACCTATGTAATCGATATCTCTTTATTTAACATTCCAAAAATAAAACATAACTATATAACACAATGTTCATGGATTTTTCTGGGCTATATCATTTCCATAAAATGTACATAGATATTAACTTCCAACAATGTACATATAGGGGAATATTTATGGCATAATTCATTAATGCTAGTTTACTGGTGATGCACCCAATGTATCAAACCTCGACATGCACATATTTCATCCCAATTTTTTTCAAATCATCTAAGTGTACAACTCATAATACTCATTAATAATAATATTAATGTCTTAGGACCAATACACACATCTGAAAATATGAACATCCAATGACACATATAAATGTGGGTTTCCTGCTGGTGGATCTCATTCTCATAATATCCATACTAGATATTACTAAGGGAATACACCATGAGAAGGCACATCAAATTCCTATGAGTTAACACACATGATATATTATATCATTTTTCTCCCTCAAATGATAGGATCCATAGAGACAACATATATTCAAGAATAATGTCGTAGCCTTTCCAGGTTCTCATCATAGTAGGGAACTGCTATTATATTTCAGTGTGATAGCTACTCTAATGAAATCTCCACATATTATGCCACATATATGAACATTCATGATGTGTTATATAGTTTATTAATATTAAAAATAATGAATACATGTTTATCATAAAGTAAAAAATAAGTTCTTTCTAGGACACTAACTCTAACAGACTCCCACTTGCATTGGAGACAACGACCAATAACCTTTAGTCTTCTAGCTATCACTTGATATTCATGCTTCTACTGAGGTTGGATTTCAATCAAGGGGTCTATCACATTCTATTTTGTGGGTACTCTTCTCACTATTTATTCACCTCTTTGATATAAATCCCTCAAGATGTGATTCTTACATAGTATATATTTTTCCCATTGGTGTAATCATGGCTATTTTTCAATAGCCACTGCTACTGTATTCTCACAATATAATGTCTTATAGGCTTTACTGTTAGGTACAACATAAATTTCCTGGAAAAAGTTACAAATAAAAATAGCTACCTTTACCTCATCAAAACACACTATATACGCAGACTCCATTGTAGAATCAAAAGCAACTAGCTTCTCTGAAATCGTCCAGCTCACAGCTCCTCAATGGAGACAAAAAACACATCATGATTTCAACATTTGATAATATGGATCTGTCTAAAAATTACCATCAATATAACCCCTGATAATAAACTCCTCGTATCTTATATACAATATAAACATATCATTTTTTTTCTTAGATAAACTAGGATTTCCTTAACAGTAGTCCAATGATGTTCTACAAGATATTATTTAAAACATCATACCAAGCTTAGTGTATAGGAAACATAAATCCTAGTATATAACATGGAATACATAATTGATCCCATTACTGAAGCATATGGGATCTAACTCATTCTCTATTTCTCTTATTATCTCTGGGGGAAACTTTTCTTAGAATAATGTAAACAATGTGACACTATAACCAAACCCATCATGGATTGTTCCATATTAAATCTCATTAGTATCCTATCAATATATTCACTTTGATTTAGTCTAAGCATCCTCTTAAATCTATCATGAGTGATCTTGATCCCTATAATATAGGCAGCTTTACCTAAGTCCCCCATGGAGAAGCACTTTTTTAATCGATTCATAAAAAATAGTAATACAAGTATTTCTTTTCCAATAGGTAATATTTAATTGGCATACACTACATGGATAATGATAAAATTCCCATTAAACAATATTTAAACACCATACTGAAATTATTATTAATTAAACCAAATTATTTTATGGATTCAACCAATAAAATGTTTCGGGACCTAGATGATTTCTTCAATCCATAATTGGATCAATGCATCTTTCAAATACTTTTGGAATCACCTAGAGTTAGAAACCCTTATAGTTGTGTCATATATACATCTTCCTCAAGGTTCCCATTAGAGAATGCAATTTTTACATCACTCTACAAAATCTAATACTCATGCTAAGATTCTATAGAATGTTTGATGCTTATGTATTTAACCATGGAAAAAAGGAAACAGGTTTCATCATAGTCAATTCATTGACATTTTTTAATCTCTTTATACACTATCCTTGCTTTATAGGTATATAATTTTCCTTATATGTCCATTTTTCTCTTGAATACCCATTTGTGTCCAATAGGATTTACATCAATTGGTGTGTTTAATAGAACCCAAACATGGTTCTGATGTGTGGAATACATTTTAAAATTTCAGGCTTCGTTCCATATTGTAGCTATTGATCTCTCCACTGCCTCCTCGTAGGAGAGATTTTCATCATTTCCAACCAATAATGTGTTATCATCCTTAGTAACAAAAAAACCATATATCTTGGGATCTCTTACAATCTTTTTCTCCTATATAGTAATTTTGATTCAAGAAATTATTCTTCTAAGGGGACCTGTGGAATCTATTCTTGTACCATCTGCTTTGATTCCTGATCATCAACTTCATTAAAGTAAATATTTCTCCCACTATCCCTTTGGAGGTTGTGCTCCCTCTCAATAAATATGACTTGTTTAGTGACAATCACTTTCTTGTCTGGGCGTTGTATAGGTAGTATGCCTCTTTTCCCTATAATACCCTATAAAGATACACCTCATGACCTTGGGTCCAAGTGTTTTTCCGGATAAATTGTTAAAAAACACTTCAAAAACCCATACATGTGTATGCGACCAATTGGGTTTCTTTCCACTCCATAGCTTGAAGGAAAATAAATTTTCCACTTTAGTTGGTACTTGTTTGGATGTGCATGCCACATTTTGTAATGCATATTCCCAAAAGTATAATGAAAAATCGACATGAATCATCTTCAACCTTACCATGTACAACAAGGTATGATTGCTCCTTTCACTAACACCATTCCATTGTGGTGCATAATATTGAGTTAGTTGAGAGAGAATCCCAAACACCTATAGAATGTTGATGAACTCTTAGCTAAGATAATCCCCACCTCAATTCGATCAATGCTTCTTTATCTTCTTACCAAGATGATTCTCTACTTAATTATTGGATTCATTTAATTTCTCAAAGGAATCAGACTTATACTTCGTCAATTAGATTTATCAATATCTACTCATGTCATCGGTAAAAATTATGAATAATGAATATCCACCTTTAAAATCCACTTAAAATGGTCCTCACACATCTGTGTGAACTAATCATAGAAGATTTTTCTCCCTTTCACCCTATCCACCAAATGGTGGTTTTGTTATTTTTACTTGTTAAAAAGAGTGAAATATATCAATTGGTTATGTCTCAAAATAGTATAAATAACCTTCTAGATAGATATTTTTCTAACAATTCTCATTAACTTGACCAAGATAGTGATTTCACAATTGGGTGTCATATGATTCCTAATAAAATTATTTCATATCGATTTCAAACACTTGGATTTCATAATTTAATACAAAAATACCATTATTTAAATTCTCCATACATTAACATATGTTTTCATTATAAAATAAAGAACTTTTATTTTCAAACAGGAAAATAAACTCATCTATATCTAAACATGACACATAAATTGTGTTTTTTTTAATTGTGGGTATATAATAACAATCCATTATAACTAAAATCATTCCCATTTTAAATGAAAGTTGGTAGTCATCAATGGATAAATCTACTAGACTTGTACTATTGGCTTCTCATAGATGCAACTTTATTATTGAAATCATTCAAAATTTACTTGGTTCAAAGATTTGGATACATATATGTTAATTAAAATATGTCTCTAATACCCCATGTGTATATATGGAAATATTTTACTTGATAACGAATGCAACTATAGCTTCCCCATTCTTTTGGGTGCAATTATACTTCCAGTGTCATGGATTTGCACATAAAAAACATACTACCCCACTTTCCTTTCCCTGCCTTTGAATATTCCCTTCTTGGAAGGACAATGTTCAGAAGCATTAGATTGTTTATAGGTCGTGGTCCCCTTTTCCTTGTTCTTACTTTTCTTGTTCAATGTAATGACCACATGTTTATTACGCACCATGTCCTTATCCACTTGGTGAATCAATGTCATAATTTTTGAAATGATCTTCTCATTATTTATCATATTATAATTCAAAATATATATGGGAATGGTCTTGGGCAGTGAAAACATTATGAGATCATTACGAAACTCATCTTGGAGTTTAATACATAAGATGTTCCTATGTTCAATGTAGCAATCAACATGAATACACGAGGCCCACCTAGGGTAGACTTTATATGATTAGTTTTGAATAATGTATTGGAGATATAATACATCTCTTGTATCACCTTCTCTTGATAGATATCCTGATGGTGAGACATCCTGATATAGGCATCCATATCCTCATGTTTCTTCAAAATTTCATTGGACATGGATGATATCCTAAATTACTGAACATATGTAGCATCATTAAAAAGTTTATCAATGAGTGAAAATTATTCATCACCTGCCTCATTTCTAGGTGAAACTAATAAAGGTTCTTCAAAGACATAAAATTTACTTTCATGGCGATGGATGACGAGTAAAAAAAATTTCCATTCATGGAAATTTGTGCTGATGAGAAGGTTTTCCTTCTACTCTGTGGATCACAATTATATGTTCGATTTTATTTTTAATATCATTTATAAAAATAAGATATATGATATTTAGTAAATTATCTGATAAAATTTTAACAAATAAGTAACTATTACATTTAATATTCACCTACTATTTAAACGAAACTGAATATCCCTCACCATTGGCTTCGAAATAGAATGTTTCATGGATATTCTAGTGGCAACGATACGTAGTCCCCATCTCATTACCACACCATTGGTTGGATAAGAAAATCGAATGGTTTTTGGTAGGCATTCCCAATTCCAACTGTATTAACTCAATGTTTTATGATTTGTTTTTTATACTCCCCAATCCTAAAATCATTAATTTAGATTTACTCAGCCATTGCCTCTCATTCACACCATGTATTCCTTTACAAGTCAACCCTTGATGTGAACTGTGTTAATTCAACCAAAAACCTCATGTTAGAATTCCCCAATAATTGAAAGCACCCCAACATTGTCTTATCAATCACTTTGAACTATGGTTTTATTCTCATATTAGTAGTCACTCTCTATATTGAATTAATATTTTATTAATGGATTTTATCCTTTTATGCATAAATTTGAAATATCTATCTTTATCACATAATTTTTAACATTAAGTGGGATTAAATAATTGATCAACCACATCTTAGATAATATTTACACACAAGAAAATTTATTTTAGTTCCATCTTGAATGATTTTTAGTTCATTAATTATGTGATTATGACATGAAATCTATAATGAAATAACAATGAAACCTACAAAAATAAAATAAAGTGTATGATCATGAGATTTTACTTATGTTGAGTTTATCTAGAAGTTGATAAACTGACTTATGAATCTCCACCTATCCAATATTGTATCTCCTTGGATTGGTTTTTCCTCAGCTCCTATCTTGAACTTCCTCCCCCAGCATGGGAGCCTCATCCATTACATATGTCTTTTACTCACACATTGGTGAGGGGAAATGGGGTTTTACATAAAAGAAACCATGGGCATGTAGTTCCTACATTATAATGAGGTGATAAGGCATGAAGACCAATAATTTAAGTTAATAATAAATTAAATGAAACCAATCACATAAAAAAGTTTTGGTCTAGCTCATGATCATCCACATGCATTCAACGAATTATGAATTTAACAAAACTAGCATTCAATTATTAATCATTATTATTTAAAATAAATAAATAAATAATTAATTAATTATTATCATTAATTAATCAACCCTTTTATCTTAATTCTCATCCAAAATTTTTGAGACTCTCATACATTGTAATTTTAAAAAAATCATTTAAAACTAACCTTATACATAAATTTAATGAGGAGGATAAATGATAAATACTTATTTGATTCTTCACAATAGGTATTATACTCATATACTAGTTTAATCTTGTGATATATATAATAAATTAATTATCATGTTCTTTCATGATGTGTACTTCGTAGATGATTACATGAATTACTTAATTTTTCAGTCATGTGTTGTTCTCAAATACACATAGAGTACCAACTTGTAATGAAAATCATACATGAAATGCACATATGATCCTTAGGTAGATACTAATTAAACATTTAAATACTCATGTATATTAAAATATATCACATGGTGTGTCCTATATTTACGACCACACGAAAGTACATGTCTCATGGTTTTTATAGTAAGATAAATGAAATTTAAATCTGGGTAACTTGGTATAAGTACAGGATGTGTAGATTCGATCTACATGTCGTGTACATCATTAATCTTCTATATGAGGTATATTCTTATGGACCATTCATGTTAAACGTATTCAAGAAAATTTAGAGTACATAAAATGTCCAATGGACCACATGTCGTGTTGACTCTGTGTTACACAGTTAAGGGTCGGGTCGGCCAAGTGTGGAATAGAAAGCCCATATCTATCCAAAAGTGACTTCATTCAATGTCCAATGGGCCACATTGTGTGTAGTTCAACTGATTTTGGTCCATTTAATCCTAATCAACACGTGATCCATTAGTTGTGTAATTTATTCGGTAATTAATGCATAATCTCAAATAGATTTATGAATTATCTTGATGCATTGAACATGACTACAGGGAGGGTAACTCTAGTTACATGGAATATAGTATGATGTTGTTTACCAAGAAACCTTACCACCTCCATATGAGTTCCCCTATTTTATTTTAATCATAAAATTATTTTTTCTATTAGATCTACAAGAAATGAAGTAGGAAGAAACAGATCATGGAATGTCTATTCAAAGAATGATTAAATATGAATTAATAAACTAATTTTTAGATGCATAAATCACCAATGATTTGTAAATAATTATAATCAATTACATGACTCCCTATGATACCACTTGCAATTTCCAGGCATAGACGAATTATGCAATGGGTGATGCCCAAGTATGATTTTTCCATAATCGATGATCAATATGAGATCTATACAACAATAAACATTATGATCCATGTAATTGAATAAAAGATATACACAAGGATAAAAACATAGGAATTGAGAGGGATGAGATCAACACATATTATTTAAAATTAATTTAATAATATATATAATTAGCTCTAATGAATTATCTCTTAATTGATGAATTTGAAAACATATCTTTAGTGCACCATAGTTGAGTTGTAGAAACTAAGTGTATATTTCCTCTAGTGGTGATCTATAGATGTTCCAAGAATCTGTAGATATAGTTGAAAGAGTCTTTGAGTTCCATCATGGAAGATTCATGAACTTGTGTCAACCACTTTTATCACCTTGAGAATCACTTCCAAATCATTATCTTGGATCTGGTGGAGGATGATTTCTCGTCATTATTGGGAGAGCTCTTAGAGAAGGGAGCTCTCTAGACTTGAGAGTGTTAACAAAGAATCATTATACACAACTGAATTGGCCAATGAGATAAATAATATAATTGGGTAATTATATTTCTATGGTTAAAATAAAAAATTGAAAAAGTTCCCTTTATTATTTTATTTAATCATAGAAAAACCTCTTCTGAAATAATAATAATATTATTATTATTTCTCGACATGTTCATGAATTTTGAATTCTTATTGAATATTATTTAATTAAATAAAAATCAATATTATTTTCCCTCACTGGGACATTAAACTCGGTCTTCCATTCCTCCACAATATTTATCAAGGCTTGAATAATGTATATTTATTTATGAAATAAATATCGCTGCATTATTTTTCAACATATAAATAAATATTATTAAATATTCCACTCACATTATATTCTTGCAAATAACTTATGATGGGATAAATGAGATCAATCATACATGAATAATTATTAAACCACATATGGGAATAATATTTATTCAACCTAACAAATAATAAAAAATAATATATTATTCAACTAAGATTTTGTATACACTTAGGGAATGGCCCTCTAGGCCTTTTTCTCAGCAGCATTAAGTGATGCATACTAAATTCCAGGGTTAGCATCTAGAAATACACCATGTTATGCAGAGACAAATAATTTAATTTTATAATTATGTTTCACCTCATATAAATGATTATTATTTAATATAATCCATTTATCATAATATCTCTAATAGAGAAGGTTTCATTCTAGTTTCATCAAACTATGTGTTCGAATTCTATTTCCACGACTTTTTGGAAATACAACATGCCTTTAAAACACTTTGGGCATGGATTTATTTAGGATATATCCTTTACATCTAAGGGAATGAGATATTATCATTTATAAATGAATATAATTGATAAATCATTTGTTAACATATTCATTAATTCAATATTACTTATGATGCACCCAATGTATCATACCACACCATGAACATCTTTCATAAAAGTTTTTTTAATACATCTAAGTGTGTGAGTAATAATACTCATTAATAAAAATATAAAAGTCTAAAGACCAATACACAAATTAGTAGATATGAACAATGAATACAACATATAAATGTGGGTTTCCTACAAGCGGGTCTCATTATAATAATATTCATAATGGATATTACAAAGGACATACACCATGAAAAGGTGCCTCATAGTCCTATGAGTCTCTACACTAATAGAGAGTATCCTTTATGTCCCTCAAATTATATCATCCAGATATAGAACATTTATTCAAGAATACTTTAATAACAATCCTGGGTTCTCACCATAGTGGGTAACTACTATGACCTTTTAGTATGAAAAATTCTTTTAAGACATTATCTCATACAATGTCATGCAGAAGAAAAATCATATTGTGATTAGTAAGTCAATAATATTCAAAAAATGAATACATGTTTATCAATAAGTAAAAAAATATAGTTCTGGGGAACTAACTCCAATATCTGTATCTATCAAAACTTATAGAGGTAAAAACTTACGACAACAACAAATTTTGATATCTATGTCTGTTTTAGCTCCATGAACTATCAAATTGAAGATTAGGAAACCAACTATATTCTTGTATTAAGTGTATCAAATTTTTACCATTTTTTGTTATGAAAATAGATTTGAAAAGAAATGTTTTTCCATTTCATATATGTTTTTTAAAACAGACATGAAAAATTACTTTTGCATTTATTTTTATCAAGAAACAATGCTAAACACTGTGTAGATTAAAAATTTCGATCTTGGTTTTCATAAAACCCAATGTTGAAAGGTCAATATTTTTCTTATTGAGGTCCAATTGTATAAAAAATGTAGAAAAAGATCAATATATCTTAACTTTTAGGGTCTATTTATATAAAAAAACTAATTTTGAAGATCGTGGAGGCCTAGCATTCGACATCAGTTTATGTGAAAACTAACATAGAAGACCCTTAGGGTCTAATTTTTAAGGTCAGTTTCTTTAATAATTGATACTGAATACAACCAGAGACAAGATTTAGCATCAGTTTCAATAAAAATATATTTTTAAAAATGCCTCTAACTGGATTTTAAATATATTTTTAGACATCAGTCAAATAAAAACCAACATTGAAACATATATTTTTAATGTTTCCTTTAAAAACATTGGTTAAAAATGATGTTAAAATATGAAAAACATTATATGGAAATACCATTTCCCAAAATTGGATTGTGTGTAACTCCCATAACATGGTTGAGAAAATGTATTAGTGGTTATTTGGTTATAAAAAATGAATAACTTCTAATGTGGATAGATTTATAATTAGATCAGTTCAGTGTTGTTTCATGACCCATATGTATAGAACCTTCTTGTGGAAACTTGGATACTAATTCCATCTAGTTTTTAAAGGTATTGTGCATCCAAGTGATAACATCATTTAGTGGTATGTATTTTCATGTTTAGGCCCTTATGAAGTCTCATTGGATGGTAGATTCATTGGATTAATGAAATTTATCCTAGTGGAGATGGGATGGTGAATTGCATGGGTGCATGAGTTCATGATATGGAAGTGTGAATTATCAATTAATTTTTTAATTATGATTATGTTATGATTTTTCATAGGTTATTATAATCCTCTCATGTTTTATCTAAAATTTGAGTTAACATTATTTTCTATTTAGAATGTGTGGGAACTCATTTTTGGATTGTATAGTGACTTTATATAATCACACTGTGCATATTCATATTGGTGAGAATTTAGATGTTGTTTGACATGTTGTAGGTAAGGGGAAGACCACTTAATTATTTAGTGGGAACCTTGATTCCTTGATATTATGGTGGATTTTGGAGCTTTCTGGTAGATATCTGGTGGAGCTTGGGGTAGTCCCATATTTGGTTCTCTAATTTACCTTTATATGCTTTCTGATCCTGTATTCATATATAGAGTTTTTTTTCAATATTTCAATATTATACCACATTATGTTTTGTTATGTGATTGGTTTTTTCCCTAGTTACAATCATAAATAATATTAATAATATTTTATTCATATTATTTGAGGGAAAGTTATGTATATTAAGGGTTAATCTTTACCCAATGATGTTTCTAAACCTATGTATTTATTGATAAAATTTGGTTTCCATGTGATACACATAATATTAAAGGACATATGATCTTATCCTAGGTGATGGGATGGTTTAGGCATGTTAAAAATAGAAAAATATTTGTATGAGATATTAGTTTGGATAAAAAGTGTGGAGATAGGATGTGTTGGAACATAATTATGTATGATATATAAATGTGTATCTAACCTATTTATAATGAATTTTTTTTTCCCATTGTGGTTTCATTATGAAATTTATTGTTAAAAACTTATAGTAATATTATACCCTCATCATCATGGATTTAGATAATGACAATCGAGTATAAGTCATTTATAAAGGGAGTTCCCACTATTATTTGTTCATTTATATTATAATTTATTTCTCAATATTTAAATATTTTTAATTCATGATCATGAATGGTGTATTAATGTTCATTAGAAAACCGATGACTAATGCATCTTTTGGTAACTAAGTGATGTATTTTGGTGAAATATTTTATGGTAATAAAAAAATCATGTCAGTCAAGTCACCAAAAAATCAGCATGATAGTGTCACTATGATTGTTCTCCCACACAAATACGAAGTAAAATTTTGGCTCATAATAAGTATAGTAAAATATTTATATGAATTATAAATTTTAAATCAAAATGTGGAACCACATTACATAGATCACTCATTGGAATTTCAGAGTAAGAACCCAAAAAATAATATATGAGATATGAGAATTGAAGAGGGAGAAGCATAAATTTTATGGATTAATTGAATATTTAATTTCTTACTGACACTAGATATGAAGTTACTAGTTTATATGCAAGAAATACTTGAACGAAAATGTCGGTTTTCTGTTTTCCTACTAAATGTCAACTAAAGCCTTACATGGGAGAGATATAAGAAGTTATTTAATAAATAAATATTATTTCATACCTTATGAGTATCAGGAATAAAATATTTATCTGATCATTGGTAATTATATCACTCCATTATAGAATATGGAGCTTGGTTTACTTATCTTCCCCACTTTTAAATAGAAGTTTCATCTAGTTAATATCCCCAAGAACATATGTTTGAGTTAGTTTTGTAACCTAATATTCACTATAATGTTTTCATATTATATAATTGTATTTACAAAGATCTTGGGAATAAGGATATGGTCGGAGATAAGCATATTACAAGGAATCTTAGAAGAGGTAATAACTTCATCCAGTCAGGTGTATGTGGTAACTCTAAGAGTAGAAATAACAACATAATGGAAAATATTTCTATTGTAATAGGGAAACAGATAACAAATCCCTGGATTATATTTATTTTTCACCATGTTAAAATATCCAACTAAGTATCTTTTTATGATTGTTTTTAGAGTTCTTAAAACGTGGGTTCCTAACACCACCTCGGTATTGTCACAATAATGTCTGAATGAGACTTCTCAAATATCTCTATAACTATCCCTAAAAGTAAAAGAGAGGGGATATTTTTATTCTAACTTGAACCCCTAACACCTAACTAGGATGATCTCATTAGAGTAATAATAATCCATGGAATTTATTTATCCATGGTAAATCTATGGATACTATGATGTCCTTGTAGGTACTATCTCATAATATTGATAAGAATCATCCAATAAGGTATAGACATTAACTTTCAGTTTCATTCAAGATATAAAACATATTGAACATTGACTCTCGATGATGAGAGGAACAATTATTCTTAATATAAAATTAATTCATATATTGTTCAATGCTGGTATGACTACTAATTTATTCCTTCTTATGTAGTAAAAAATAGGGTTACATATAGAAATGGGGCCTCGTTTTGGGAAAATCATGACATATCTTAGAAAATGGTAATATAAGGGATTTACATGTTCAGTGTATGTAACTTCCATTTCTATAGTCAAGTTTTTTTAGAGTCCACTCTCATAGAGATTGATATTTTTTTATCTAATGTTGGGAATGTAAATTATGAAAATAGTGTGTCATTCAAACCAATAAAGATGAGCCTAGTATTTCATGGGAGTTAACAAATAACATCTTCAAACTATAATATTTTTTGTTATTAATAGGTTATTATTTTAGCATCATCTCTAATTTTGCATATATATCATTCTCAAATATTTAATTTTCAAATAATGGTATTGTATAACAAATTATTATCATAATTATTTAGATGAGATTAATTCATAGCATACCTCATCAAATATCCTTTTCTTTCCAAAAACAGGTGTGGGGTTCCTTGTTTATTATTATGCTTCTAGATCAAAATTGATAATGTTTTCATATAAATAGAATACATTATATCTTATGTCCCACAACAATTATGGGAAAATAAATGAACTATCAAACATGGGTTCTAGAATTTTCCACAGTGTTCTGTTCATTAACAAAATTGTACCAATGTCCTTTTTGGGAGAATTTCACTACTTTCACTGGCCAAGAAAGATTGGTCATTTTTTTATAGGGAGACTTGAACCTTAGGTAGGAATATTGGATATAATACTTTAAAAAATTCAATTTTTACATAGATTAAATGAATGGGTAAAAGGGATCATTGGCCGATACTTGAAGTCAAAATTATTTTAAGCAAGTGGTTAAAGATGTTCAGGATTAGTGGAAACTATTCGTGTTAATCAATAACAATAATTTATTTTTCTCATAGTGTAATGAAATAATGTTTATAGTTTTGGTAACCCTATTTATCGGCTTATTTGAACAAGTAAAGTAGTAACAAAATCCAGACAATGATGGGATTACAATTATGGAGATAATCTATTGTGTGGATACCATTTTTTGATAGATATAAGAAAAAAATTATTTTATGTTTTCTATAAATAATTTTAGTTCCTAATTCATGATTAGAAAATATCACTCATGTTTATGATCATTCAAGTTGTGTTTTCTGTCCCTGTATTGATAAAATTTAAAGGAAATGAAGAAATTTTTTAGTGGGTATGAATTGAAGAGTGGAAGAATATTTTATGATTTTTCTCACCTATAAATAAGGGAAAATAGAATATCAAAAACCATATTACATTTTACAATAATTACCCATTTCAATATTGAAATGTATGATTGTTTCAATACATTTTTTAATCAGGATTCCTATGAATCATTAGCCGCATGATTCCATATGGGAAATTGTTGAATGAATATCCATATTAGAAAACTTTATTCTAATTGGGGTGACTGATTCAAAAGTTTATTTAGAAATTTTATACAATTCATAAGTGGTGATGTTTCGTTGAACACTAATTTATATTATCTCAAAGTGATATCTAAGATTTAAGTCATAGTTTTTTAGTATTTACAAAAAAATGAATCAAGTTAACCGTGGCCACATCATACTTCACCCTAGTAGTTGGGAAGTTTGAATGTCTAATCTAGAAACTATAATACATTCTCAGAGCATTTTTTTGGAATTTATTCTTTCATAGGAATAATATTTTACTTTATTATAGTATTTATATGACAATATAATCAATCCAAACAACATATAGCCCTGTTTTAAGAATTGTATAACCTTCATTCCCACGATCTATTTTATTGGGTAGAATTTAATAAGATTTTACTAATTATAACAAGTCATGGGTATGAGGTTACCAATAAAATCAAATTAATCATGAAATTAATTTAATTGGATTATACTTTTGATTAATATTATATAGATCACTATCTTCCACCTTTATCTTTGGATTTGGGTGATAATGTATTCTTTTGAGACTCTCCAAGGGTAGGGAAATATCATTTGGTTATGAAAGTGAAACTATATCCTCTATATATTATAACATTTGATATCCTATTATATATTGTATAATGTGATTGGCGACTGGCTTAATGATACATATTTAACATTGATCTTTATGATTTGAATATATCTAAAAAAATAACTACCATCTTTACCATAATATTTTGATTTGTTGGGATCACATTACTCTCATTCAATAATCTACAATTATCTACACATTGATTTTTTATTATACATAGTCTTGGAAATATATTCTGAGGAAGGAAAATCTAATTTGTGTGGGTTTTATACTAGTATGGTCATTTAATGTATAGAAATCAGAGAGGGATAAGCTCCTACTATAGTTGTGGCCTATCCTTTTTCAAGACACTACCAACCTCCACTATTCTACTTATAGAAATACCATTGTTGTAGAGAATATAAAACCACAAGTTAGAGGTATTTTTTAATTTATTTTTTAGATATGAAAATATTAGGGATGATTTCAAAATGTTCTGGTGAGTTTTTCATATAATTGTTTTGAGTTTTTATGAAGGGTTAATAGTTGGAACATGAATATGTTAATATATATATATTACTAAGATATGCATCCATAGGGAAATGGCGTTTTCTAGGTTTTCTCCTAGTTTTACAATTTTTTGGGAAACCCTTGCACAAATAATGAAACACTTATGATTTTTTGTGGAATGGAGTTTACATATTTGGTACATGATTTTAAAAACTGCATGTCCAATCCATCCATCCAATGTTACGTATACTAATACAAATATGGTTGGAACATATTTTCCCAAATAATTCATCAAAATCATACATCACAATAATAATGTAATGAAACTACATTTTTAGTTTACTTCTCCCCCAAAATCACTCATTACATTTATCTGGGTTATGAATTATTAACCTAGAGGATTACATGGGTGATTTTAGAAATTCTATTGATTTTTGGGCCCCTATACTCTAATTGTCCAACTGTTATCTAAGGGATCATTGGTAAGACTCATATCTCTCCTACCCCTATATTCTCTTCTCACTTTTCTTCAGGAGAATATCTATTCTAGGGTTTTAATGATATGATCTTGTTGTTAGGGTGTTTTTTGATGTGTACTATTTTATAATCCATCATAATATGGTTTGGAGAGCCCATATCTATGAGATAACTATTTGAATTCATTTAGGAAATGTTGTCTGTGTAATGTAACCTTTCCCTTAGTCTCTTCATGTAAATAACATGAAGTCTTATAGTTTTTAAAGTTAAATTATTTTCTGTATTATTGAAAAATACTTCCTAAATTATTTTTTTATATATTCTTTGGTTGATGATCTTTTTATATAAATCTTGTGGGTGATAGTTAGAACATTTTTGGTAAAATGAAGAAGAGTATATTTAATTTTAGAAAATAATTTATCATAGTGATAATAATCATGGAAATGATCTGGGTTAGGGTGTGTTCCTAATTAATATATACGGGGCCTTTTGAGTTTAAACTTAAATATAAATATTGTTTAGGTGGGAACCAGGATGGTATATCTATTTGATGACTTGGATTAGAAGGGAATGGTTTTGGATTTTGAGTTTGGTCAGTAAAAGAAATCATTTGATGGGTAACACATTAGAGAGCTCACAGATATCCCAAAGATGATGGGTTGGTTTATTTTATGGATTTGTAGGTTCATGGTTTATGTGTGTGTGTTTTTGTGAGATTTTGGTAGTGTGAGTTATTTGTTCTGTTTTTTATCAATTCACAAGTTCTTATTCTACACTATTATTTTACATAAATTTTGTGTTAAATTTTTTTATTTAATTATAATTTGTCAAAAGTTATTGAGGGATTCCCTATAGTGTTTATAAGCTAACCCTTGTATATGTGTCATGGGGGATATGCAGATTTAGTTTTACATGATATAGTTAAGAGAAATACCAATTACATATTTAGTGGGAATCCTTCATATTGTGATCTTATTTAGGACATAGGAGTTTGGTGGTACATATCAAGTGAAGGTTAGTGTATTCCACATTTGGGACTCAATTTTTAATTTTGGGTCCTTTTGTTTTACATCTTTTTTAAAGTTGTTTGTTTATTGTGATGTTGTACATTAATTTTTATTTTATTTTATTGGAGTTTCAATTATTTATTCTCATGAATAATATTTCTATATATTAAATGGAAATATTCTTTCAAGGTTATTTCATTTGAGGGTAAATAGTTCCCAAATGATGTTTTGAACCCTAGGAAATTACTTCCAACCTTTGGTTTTTGTGGGATACACTTAAGGTCATTTGTATTCTAATCCTATCCAAGGTGACGTATTGGGGTCAATCAAAAAGAAATAATTAAAACATAAAATGATGTTGACAAAGACTACACAATATATTTTATAAGAAATCACTTGAAAAAGAATATTATATGACATAATTACTATTCATATGAGGTTTATGTAGATATAAATTATCATTATCTATTTAGAGTCCATGACATTTTTCTAGATATTTATCATGTACTATGAGTAGGAATCACTAATATCTATATAATTTCATATATGGTCAAATAAATATTTTAGTCAAATATTTTACGAATTTGTATTAACTATAACTTAGAATGAAATGGGCCACATGTATATAGGTTTGTGAATGTCTGGTTATTACTGATCACACATAATTCAATTATATGATATTAATATTTGGAACAATTATTATTCTAATTAATCTACCAATGTATTTAAATGTTATTTATGTTGAAATAATGTAAATTGATAAAATATTTTTTACAATGAATATTAATTATTTTTTATTTTTTAAATTTTTATGAAGCACCATATTTATTTAATTGTTATTTTTTGATTATTTGAAATTAGATTTTATTAAAATTCAGTGATTTAATACACTTTTTATTTAGGAAAATTTAAAAAAGATGATTGGGATATAACAAGTCAATTTTAAATGTTATGTTTCTTTAAGGAAAAAATGAATGTAAAGAATGTTTAATATAATTATAGAACATTTATTTACACCAAAAATTTAGAGGTATCCTATTGAATGAAATATAATCTCTCGTGTAGTCTATCATATGTTTTTTAGTTAGAAACAAGATAAAATATTAGGATTAGATCAATTTCACTTTGAAAATCAATCACAAGATCTTATAGATCCAATAACGACATCAAAAATTCCTCTAATATTCTATGATTGTAGAAAAGAATTTAAGAACCAAAAACATGAATTTTTATTTGTCATGTATGGATTATATAGAATAATTTTCACATATAACCTTCATGACACAACAAACAGATGATGAGTAGACTATGTTGATACCAAATAAATGATAATGGTGTTATTTTATTATATATTTAGTAGTAAATTTTTTTTCTATATGAATTAAGGAATCCAAGTACCATTATGTTGGATCTTGGGTTTCCAAATAAATCCTATATAAATACTATTTGTGAACCCATCCTCTATTCCTGGGATCCTTCACGATTTCCACTTTTAGAAATCCCATATAGAAATATTATTTGATAGAATTTATATTTCCCAATATCAGCACGAGATGATTATAAATTGAAAATTGTGAAAATATTACTTAGTTCTACTAGGAGCCTACTACCAAGATGGTGTATTTATAATTTTATCCATTTATAATATCCCCTTAGATTCCATAGAATAATTTAATACATGTAACTAATATATTAGACTATGAAAATGAAAATTCTTAAAAATATGAAAAAAATACAGTCATAGTTCATGGTTTTTCTATAGTACACATAATAGAGTAGTCCACAATACCGAAATTAAATAATCATCAACTGTGGTTGTGAGTAGTTTTCTAATCATACACCTTTCCCATTAAATATAAAATTATTCCCAAATTTTAAATTTTAAAATATATATTAATTTAAATATGATATATTCATGAACTGAAGATAGAGTGTTATAATTCATCTCATAATAAAACTTTTCATCTTGAAAATATCGTCTAGAAGGTCACTCATCGAATAAATAAATCACTTATCAATGTCTACTAGTATGTACTTATCTCATGGTTAGTATTACATTCATAACACTATTTTTGTTCTATAGATATCAAAGATCCTATCTTACTTTAGACATGTGTTCTAGTTTCATCTTGGAATTATGAATTTACCTAAATGGGTTCCCCATAATTCATCGAGGCCCATCCCATGTTCTTTCTTTCAAGGCCCTCGTAGAAATTTCAGAATCAAACTCAATCCATAGGGATGTCCAATTATATTGGACACATTACCCTATTAAATACACCATAGAATGTATCTCATCATTATATGGAGTTCCAATTATAGTTAACTAATAAAACCATCCTTTAAAACACCCATGATATGTATGGAAGACACCTACACAACCGTAAGACCCAATAATACTGGATGTAGCCCTTCTGTATTGAGTGCCTCAGTAAATCCAATCACCTTAACATGGAAATATATTATTCATACAGGGAGGTGAATCAACTGGAATACAGGTTGTATAAGAAGGAATTCATGAATATATATATATATATATATATATGATGTGGACTTTCACAACCTCAGACTAATATGAGTCAGCGGTGTATACAGATATGTGAGGTGTGGTTTATTCTTGCCTTTGTAATAATCCCATAGAACCATAACTCTGGTTTTATCTTTTTAATATATTTTTATTTAGGCCTATCTTTCAACAGATCCATAGCTTTGTTGGTTATAGATTGTCGTAATCACTATAGGATACTAGAATAAATTTCACTGACAACCATTTAACAAATCCATTAGATTCAATTCTTCCTACAAGACTCATGAATTCAATGAAATTAATTACTTGTAATTACATCCCCACATAGTTATCTAGTTGAATCAAATTTAATTTATTAATGAGATCAATCCAAGAAATAATTATTTTTTATGATGATATTTAAATACTTGAAAAGAGTTATATATAAATTCCTCAATTAATGAGATGTACAAATAAAATATTTATCATTTTGAGATATTTTAAATTCCATAATGAAATCATACTATATGTCATATTTTTCATGGGGAAACACCCATTCAATTCATTATGATCCCTAAAGATAATCAATGCATTGAACCGTTATGATTTCTAAATATATCCACTCTAAATGAATACTTTGGGATATTCCCTAAAGGATTTTTTTCATAAACTCTCTTCGTGCATACTAAAATCCTTTTCTAATCACTCTGGAAATATTCTTCAAGTGTAACAATACAATCTTCCCAAATACAAACCTTGATTATATTAATAGGGTCACATTATAAAAACAATTAACAATAGATTATATTATTTGAAGATTTAATTTTAAATTCATATATTTATTTCTATATAATGGAATAAAAAGAAATAATAATAATAGGCTTACTAAAAAAATTAAATCATGAATATCTTTTTGTTGTACCCATTTTCTTTTACATTATCCCAAATCAGCTCACTCGAATAACAAACTAATTTTTAGAAATCATAAGTTCCTATTTTGACCATGATAAATAACATAGTATATTATTAACTAATATCTATGTTTGAATATTATTTATCTATATCAAATTTAATATCTCATTAATGCAAAACAAGAACTCAAGTAAAATGTTATAAATTTTTGAAGTATTTTTTTCAACCCTATTTTTACAACTTTTTCATTAAGGACCTTAAAAAATTTTTGAATGGTCTATATGGTTAATGAATAATAAAACCAAATGTTTTATAAAAATCATGATCTATAAAATTTCTTTACACCCACTTGAAACAATTAAACCACTTATGGAGTCATTTTCAAAACTAAATATAAATGTTTGGATAATATAAATACTATGGAATAAATTATAAAATTTTCTATCAAATATTATAAACATTTAATTAATTTTAAATATTATTTTAAAATTATAAAAGTATATTATAAAACATTTCAAACCCTTTATGGTTTCCTAAATGTTTTATCAAACTATGTCATTTTATCTTGAAATAAATCCATTGAAAAAAAATCCACGATTGATTAATATTTTTCATAAATATAACCCAAAATATCTACAAAATCATTTAAATACAAAATATTAATAAATTATTAAAAGATAAAACTCCAAAAATTAAATTCACACTATATTCTAGACAATTCCATATATAATTTTCTTTTTCCTTTTTTAAATCCTTGAAAATTTCACAAAATCAATATCAACTTACAGAATATTAATTTAAATTTTTGAAAACTACACATTAATTTCTTAAAAAATTTGATTTCAAGCTATCTCATTATTAGCAAAATTTATTTAAAATGATTCCCCTAAACCAATCAAGACCTCTCTTTATAATAAAATGGATTAAAAAATTAACCGATGAATTATCACTCTAGGATGTACCATAACTCTTTTAATCTAAATTTATATATATAATACTAATTAAAATATGATTCTATTGCTTAAAAATAGGTTAAAAGATTTTAGTATATTCATAAAAAATACAAAATTAGTCCTATTTTTTATGGAAAAAGTATTTTTTTCACACCAATATAACACCAAATAAATAAAAAAGAATTATTATGATATTTATATTATATTTTGAAATCACAATTATATAGAAATTACAATTTGGTGGTCTAATAACCTTAGAATAATTTGTTCATAAAATTTATAAACCATTTTTTCATAATAATATGTTCCTATAATGGTTTTAATATTTTTCTATGTTTATATAATTTAGTAGATTACTAATACGGGAAAAAATATTTAATATAAATGATTAAAAATTCAAATAAGAAATAAAATTCATTAAATATTTACAATAAATCATAAAATAATTTCCACGCACATTGAAATACGTAATAATAATTTTATTTTCCCATAATAATTTCAAGCCAAAATCTATATAATCATTTTATAGTTAATAAATTTGTAAAACTCATTATTTTAAAACATACTAATTTTATATTAATCTATGTAACATTATTTAAAATCCATATTCATTTAAAACCCATTTCATATATTTTTAAAACCATTCAATTGATAGTTTCATCAAATTTAAAACTTCACCACGAGAATTAATCAAATTAGAAAATAAATCAAAACAATCATAAAGTATCGATATTTTATATATAGATTACAAAATAAATATATAAAAAATATATTATTATATAATAAGCATAAATGTGACTAAAAAACAAGATCCACCCAAATATTTTGAAAACATGTATAATCTAAATTTAAAATATTTTATTTTCAATCCAAAACATTTCATGGTCTTATTGAAATCATAAACATTAACGATTTTCATTTTCCAAAAATGATTCTTTATTAAAATTTTATTTGGAACACAATGGTTCAAATACACCCATTCAACCTAAGTAAAACTTCCCAATCAAATTATTTCTACATATCATCAAATTTCCTCACTAAAACTATATATAAAGTTTATTAATATAGAAAATATTTTTTAAAATACTAAAAAATATAATAATATTTTTTTAAATTATAATTATATCATAATTTATATTTCAATATATTTATATCCAAAAAATAAATTTTCAAAATATTTTTATTACTATATTTATCATAAATATGATGCCCAAAATTATTTTTAAATTGTTTATATTTATTCATTTTTTCATGGTTCTGAATTTCAAGAAATAATCCAGTGGATAAACTTGTATAAAAATTTTAAATTACATATTTTATGATATGAAGAAAATTAATTTTTTATTCTAAATGACATGCCTCTTCGGTATATGTATAATTAACAATACATGAATCCTTATTCATAAAAACAATTCAATAAAAAAATATAATTAACATTACTTTATTTAAATGACTAAAATAAGGTGATCTTATAAATCTTAGAACACACTTACTACACTTGTTTTTCTGAAATTCCTATTGTTTGAACTCCATCTTTATAAAATAATGTCCATAATAAAAATTCAACATAATTTTATCATTCATATTACTTTTTCGAATTCAATTATGTGGATTCACATGATATTTAATAAAATCATTACGAATATATCTTTTAAGAATTATCATATGCCATAAATTCACATTTTAAAATAAAATTCTAATTGAAAAATTAAAATATTCCCTTTAATTATATTTTATAGCATTTCAATTAAAAAAAATTAAATAGTCTCAAAAATAGGTTTACATAATTTAATGTTTTTGAAACAATTTATTTTCTGTAAATATTTATATAAAAATAAATTATTAAGATTTCTTGTATGATTGTTCATCTCAAAGGATATTTTTAAAAGTAATATCATTGGAATTTCATCTAATACACATTTTAAGTGACAATGTCAATAGAAATATCAATATCATAAAAAAACTATGTTTATCTTTTTTTATCACATTTAAAAATGTATTATGTACTATAATCGCTTTGAAAAAAATAATTTATTAATAAATTCAAAAAAATTAACACATGAAAATAAATTTTAATGTTTATATAAATTTAATGATATTTTAAAAATTATTCTTACTATAATATTATGTGTTGTATGAGATGAACTGCATATTTCAATTATTCATCACCTAGATTACTCAATCACGGAAAAAATAACAAATGAATCATTTGTTTACTAACACCTTACATTTCTCATATATCCAATTATTACATGATCCTCTCTATAAGGATTTTGATCACATATTTTTATAGTTACCTCTTAAGTATAATTAATCATCATGACCAGAACCAAATAAACAACTCAACTGTAACAACCTGTATACTTTGAGGTACGAAATTGATTTTATATTTTCTAGACTATAAATGATTTAACATTTTTGATCTTTATAGAAGTTCACAAAGGATGGGGTCATTCTTTTAAGAATTGGACTCATTACAAAAAAATACATCTTGAATACATAAACCATATTTTACCCTATATCATAAATTGGGTACCTAATTATGAGAATCTACCATGATCCAACCCACCATGTTACATGAGATACATCAGAATAAGGCCTTAAGAACATTCTTGAATTACATGGAATTGGGAAAAGTATAGTGGTTATCAATAATTAAAAATTGGTAATATTTCCACCCTATAAATTTAGTGGATATAGGAATAGACCCCAGTTTGGTATCTGACATGTGGTATCAATACCTTTGATGGTCATTATAAATTAATAAGAATATTTAAGACATAAACCCTATGAACATAATAAAAAAAAATTCCAAATAACATCCAAACAAAACCTATTATGGAAAATTTAATGTTTGTTGGATGAATGTACAATGAGAAATGATCGGATGGTATGACTCTGAGTATGATATACTCTGTGATACCAAACATAGGATCGAAACAAGAATGATATTCTCAGATACAAGAGTGGGGGGGGGGTGGTGTGAATTGTACCTTTTAAAAATTCCCTTAGTAAATTTTTAGGATGGTTATGTTTAACAAGGTTAAATAGGAAAATTCACAAGACCTCTATGAGTACTAAAGACTTTCTAGATTCCGGAATAGTGATTATGAAAAATAACTTAACAAAAGTTACAAAGATTATGAATCTACCTTAAAGCATATATAATCTAACTATATCAGAGTACAAGTAAGAAATTATAAAAAAGTTATACTTTCCTCAGAAATACAAAATGCAGTGGAAAAAAAAGTAGTAAACTAAAAGTAACAGAAAATAACTCTTTTAACCCAGAGAGAAGAGTATCCAACAACCTGGGATAAAGGTCCCTTGATTTATACTTTCAAGAAATTATATCTTACCCAAACCTGGGTAAGCCCTCTATACAAATATCAGAGTCTAACTTTCTATCCTCGTAAGCCATCAACTATCAGGTAGTAGGCACCTCTGTCTTCCTCAGCATGGAAGCCCTCAACATCAAGTTGTTGTAACCTCTATCTTCCTATCCCTGGAAGCCCTCTATTGTAATAAACAGTAATCGAAGTCACACGAAGCAAGTCTGCACGAAGAAATGTTTGAACTAGATGTTCAAACATTCTTTATGAAGCTTTGAGATTTGATAAGAGCCTCTCTCTCTCTCTAGAAATCACTTCAGGAAGTTCTGATCACCAAAAATTCCAAAAGTCTCGAACACGTTCTAATGAGTTGTTATTTATAGGTGCAGCTTCAACGGTCATATCCCTCCTCCAACAATCATATTTATCCTTGAATTTCGGAGGGACCTATACACGTTTCACTCAACAAATGGTTTGTCAATAACTAAAAGCATGAAATCATTTTTCAATGAAACAAGTGTAAGGATAATTAAAACTAAAGTTCAGAATATAAGCAAAAAAAAGTTCAGAGTCTAACCAAAATGGAATTCGGAGTCTATAATAAAGAGATATTCGGATCCTATTTTATAGGAATTTAGAACCTGAATTCTTTAGAAATCTGGAGTCTTAATTTCTAAGGAAATTTGGAGTCTGGTTTCACTAGAATTCGGAATCTGAACTTACAGAGTTCATAGTCGAACTCATAAAAGTTCGGAGTCGAACTAGTAGAATTTTGGAGTCGAACTCATAGAAGTTCGGAGTCAAAATCATATATGTTCGGAGTCGAAGTTATAGAAGTTCAGAGTCGAACTCATAGAAGTTCGGAGTCGAACTCATAGAAGTTCGGAGTCGAACTCATTGAATTTCAGAGTTGAACTCAAAGAAGTTCAGAGTCAAACTCATTAAAGTTCAGATCCATAATTTGGAGTTGAACTTTGTGAGAGTTCGTATCCAGAATTCAGTGTGGAACTTTATGAGAGTTTGTATCTAGAATTCGAAGTGGTTTTTAAAGAGAGTTCACACTCAGAATTCATAATGAAACTTCATTAGAGTTCGTATCCAGAATTCGGAATGGAACTTTAGTAGGTTTCATACTCAGAATTCATATCCTTAAATAGAATGTTTCACATCTAAGTATTATATGATTCTAAGGTTTTAGATATGAATCCGATTTTTATACTTAAGAATCATATTTATATGAGAAATGAAAATTTGGTGGGGGTAAATTCCTTTGGAAAGGAAATTTTCCTTATAGAAGTAAAATATAGATTTGCTTAAGTATAAGGTGTTTGTGATTTTCAAAACAAGAAGGAATGGGAAAGTCATAAGGAAAACCTCATTGAAGCAACAATATCCCCCTTTTTGGAAATCACAAACAACCTTTCGAAAAAGAATATAAGGACTTTGAAAAAATTTCTTTAGACATTGAAATTAAAACTTATCTCCCTCTGTTGATAGAAGATGGTGAATACAGCTAACTCCCCCTTAGGCTTAGAAACTCTAAGGATTGTATTCTGGATTTCCGGAATGGAGTTTTCATTATCATGGGAATAAAAAAACTTCATAATGAGAAACTCCCCCTTACTTAAGGATAGTTCCTAACATAGAAATTTTTCTTCTCACTTTTAGATTTTCCCTTCTCCCCGTTTGAGTAGTTCTTTTTCCATCTCCCCCTTTGTGATTTTCAAAAAGAATTTAAGGGAATGGAAAATAAATAAAGTACCTGAAACATTAGTACATAATAACACAAGATACAAACAACAAGAGATTTTATTAGAGTTGAAAGAATTTTTACAAGGAAAGGAAATACAAAAAAATAAGATTTGTCTATTTGTCTTCCTTTTCCATGGGGATTAACTTCTTCAACAACCTATTTCACTTTAGACTTTTCCAGAGTGAAGTAATTTTTTCCAGGGGTCTCCGGTAATGATTGAACAACAGAAGTTTTTGGAACATGAATCTTCTCAGAAGCTATTTATGTATCTCTCAAAAGAGATTGTACAACTTCATCTTTAGACATCTTCTTCTTCATCTTGTTTTCTTTTTCTACCTTCTCAAGATATTTGACCTTCTTCCCTTTTAAGGATTTAGCTTCTGTCGGGTCCAATACGAACTAAGGGTCCCCTTCTTTCCTTTTCTCCGTATCTTCCCTCCATTTAGCAATGACCTCATCTGGATATGCTTTCATTTTTTTGGCTTGGGAGGTGCGGATTGGGTTTCCTTAGTTTTGGGGGTCTTTTCTTTAGCAACCACTTCTTTCAATTTCCCTTTTTTACCAACCTTCTTTACTGGCTCAGCTTTCTCCATATTTTCTAGATTGGTATCAGCCTCTTCCACTAGAAAATTATAAAAATCTCATGTTTCCTTGGATTAGGACATATTCATGCTTTTCAAGGTATCATCACTAACAAGCATAACCTTGCAATTCCGAGCCTTAGACTTACATGCAATTTTGAAAGAATCCATACACCGAACTATCATATTTGATAGTAAGGCAGGGTATTTGATGATTTGAGATCTCAAATTTCCCTCATTGATGTTATTGATTTTCACAAGAACATGCCTCATTAGATTGATTTTTCTTAGATTCACCAAGAAGTCTAAGAAATATATATTGCTTTTTTTCAGGGTATCTTTGTCACCCTTTCTCAAAACCAAGAAACCTTGTACCCATAACTGAAGGATCCTATTATTAGAATATAGGTGAGAAATCATGGATATCAATACATCATAAAGCCCAATACACTCCAAGACCTTCACCTTAACAATACTGCCTTGAACATATAGAAGTTTATGTGAGAAAAATTCAACTTCTCTATCATATGCCAGCCCCACCAAGCTTGCTTCCTTGGTGTAAGTAAGTTTATAAGTCTTCCCATAAGACATGAAATAAAAATTTTCTCTTCCCTCTTCCTCAAAGAAGCATGCAGATTCATAGAACTCTACAAGTAACTCTGGATAGACCACATCTTGAACACCTATCTTAGATATACATACATGTTCCCAACCATTCAACTTGATGATCTTATAGATGATAGAATCATACTTGTAGAAGTTCGGAGGGACTAGCCTTTCTCTGTACACTTTCCATTTTGAAATTGGCTTTGTGGTAGACATATCTTAGGAAGTAGCTTTACAGTCATTTGGAATGGAGGTGCTCTAAGAGATTCGGAATGGGCTTTAAGAACTAAGGCAGAGCCTCAAGACGTGAGAGATTGGAGATCGATGTGGGACACAAATGGGGGTGCCCTTTATATTGGTGATGGAGGTGACCTTTGAACTTCCAAAACCAATCTAATGGTTGAAAATTTCTATGATCTAATCTGACGGTTGAAATCATACCCATACAGAAATTTTGAATATGATCTTCTGAGGTTTTAACAAAAACATTCGGATTTAATAAGAAACAAATCCGATAAATTTTAAATGATGAATAAACTACCAGTAACTAAAAATCATTACAAAAATTTCCAAAATGAGAACATCATTACGAAACTTTCCAGTATGAAAACATCATTATGAAAAATTTTCAGTATGAAAACTTCATTAAAAAAATTTCCAGTATGAAAACTTCATTAAGAATGTTTCTAGTATGAAAACTTCATTACCAAAAATTTCTAGTATGAAAACTTCATTACGAAAAACTTTTGAAGACTCATTACAAATTTTTTTGAAAGAATCATTATGAAATTTTTTGAAAGACTCACAAAAAAATGTACTCCTCCTAGGAAAAATATTTTATTACTATAAGTATAATTGTTCAATAAGAAGTTAATGAAGGAAGATTACCTCATGGTTATCATTCCTAACATTTGTTTAATGTATTAAAATATATCGGAGGGTAAGTATTTTGTGAGAATGTCGGCACATTGATCTTACATTCTGATAAACTGAAGAATGATATCCCCTTTTAGTGTGTGATCCCTAAGAAAGTGATGCCTAATATCTATTTTTCTTCACGGGAGTGATGTGTAGGGTTTTTACTAAGGACAATGGCACTTATGTAATCACACAAAATTTGAGTCTTAGTAAAACTCAAGCTGTAATCTGTGAGTGTGTGTTGCATCCACAACACTTGAGCACAACAACTTCCATCTGCTACATATTCAGCTTCAGCAGTGGAGAGTGCTACTGAGTGTTGCTTCTTGTATGAAAAAGAAACTAATGAATATCTTAAGAAATGAAAAGTTCCAGATGTACTCTTTCTATCCATTCTACATCCACCAAAGTCAGCATTAGAAAAACTCTTTAAAACAAAATCATTTCCATAAGTATAAAATATTCCTAAATCCATGGTTCCCTTTAAGTAGAAAAATATTATTTTCATGCCTTTAAATGAGATTCCTTAGGATTGGATTGATATATTGCACATAATCATACTAAAAACATCATGTCTGGTCGACTAGCTATTAAGTAAAGTAAACTTCCTATCATACCTCGAAAAGATTTTTGATCTACTGGTTTCCGAGATTCATCATGATCAAGTGTGTTGGCCTACCAATAGGAGTAACTATACATGTAGTGCTTTCATATACATAATTTTCAAGAAGATCTTTAATATACTTATGTTGGGATATGTAGATTTCTTCGGGTTTTTGCGAAATTTGAAAACCCTGGAAAAATGTTAACTCACCCATCATACTCATTTCAAACTCAGATTTCATTAGATCCGTAAAGGAATGAGTTAAAGATTGCTGAGTTGAACCAAATATAATGTCATCAACATAAATTTGAGCAATAAAAACATGTTTCTTATCTTTTTTTATAAAATGGGTTAGATCTGAATTTCCCTTAACATAGTTATTTCGAAGCAAAAATCCTATAAGTCTATCATACCAAGCTCGTGGGGATTGATTAAGGCCATACAAATCTTTGGAAAGTCTAAAAACATGATTAGGATATTTTGTATCTTCAATGCAAGGAGGTTGTTCAAAAAATCATCCTCTTGAACATAACCATTAAGGAAAGAACATTTCACATCTATTTGAAAATGTTTAAAATTTAAGAATTGTGCAAAGGAAAGTAAAATATGAATAGATTCAAGACTAGATATTGGAGAATAGGTGTCTTCATAGTCTATTCCTTCTTGTTGATTATAACATTTAGCAACTAATCTAGATTTATCTCTTATAATAATTTCATTTTCATCACATTTATGTCTGAAGACCCATTTTACTCCAATTATAGAGGTTTCCTTATGTCTTTCAACCAAGGTCCAGAATTTATTCCTTTTTAATTCATTTAGTTCATCTTGCCTGGCTTTAATCAATTCTTCATCACCTAAAGCTTCATCATTGATTTTTTGTTCTAATGGTAAAGGAATGCTAGATGTTCTACTTCATATCATAAGAAACTTACAGTCTTTACGGGTTGATTCACATCACCAATGATACTATCACTGGGATGATTCTTTAGAAATGAATGGTTTGAGTTTTGTAAAACCTGTTCATCAACATAGGGTGGGAAATCATTTGGGGTAAATGTTTCAGAAGTATCTTATTGAAAATTTTCCTTATTAGAAGGATTTTCTATCAAAGGTTGATAATCAGTTTTTGAAAACACAACCGAGGATGTAGGTTGGGGTAGTTTGAAAACAAAAGGATCAGTTTCGTCAAAATTAACATGTATTGTTTCTTCAAAAGTACAAGTGTTTTTTTAAATTCTATAATCCTTATAAGTTGTGGAGTAGCCTAAGAAAATTCCTTCATCATATTTTGGTGCGAATTTGTTTAAGTTATCTTTAGTATTCAGAGTAAATACCTTGTATCCAAAAACCATAAATAAGAAATTCTATGATTTCTACCACTCTATAACTCATAAGGGGTTTTATTAAGAAATAGTCTAATAAAAACTCGATTTATAGTATAACAAGTAGTACATACAGCTTCAACCCAAAAATATTTAGCTACAAAATACTCACTCAACATGGTTCTTGTTATCCTTTGAAAAATTATATTTCTTCTTTAAACAACACCATTTTATTGAGGTGTTCTGGGTGCTGAAAAGTTGTGAGTAATACCTTTTCTACTACAAAAAGTTTCAAAATCAGAATTTAAAAATTCTCCTCCATGATCACTATGAATAGTTTTCAATGGAATTTTTTTCTCATTTTTAACATGGGCTCTAAAACTTTTGAAATATGAAAAATCTTCAGACTTCTTTGCTAGAAAATAGACCCATGTAAATCTAGTGTAATCATCAACCAAAATAAATACAAAGTACATGCCTATTATGCTTCCAGTTTGTGTTGTACCCAAAATATCCATATAAACTAACTATAATGCATCAGTAGTTGAGACATCACCTATTGATTTAAAACTTGATTTATATTTCTTGCTATATTGACAAGGGTCACAAAATTTTGATGAATCAAATCTAAGATCCGGAGATACTTAACAAAACCATTCATAGAAAGTTTACATAAGTTCCTAAGGTTACAATTTCCTAACCTTCTATGCCACAACCAAGAATGTTCTTCCATTTCACTAAGGCAAGGTAAGTCTTGGCTCCTTATGTATTCTATGTTAAGTGTATAAACATTCTCTTGCCTATGGGAAGAAAAAATAAATTCTTCCGTGGAATTGTGTACTAAGAACTGATCATTCCTGAAATTCACAAGGTATCCTTCATCACATAATTTACTTATGCTGATGAGGTTGTGCTTTAGACCTTTAACAAACAAAACATTTGAAATCAATGATTTTCCAAGAAGAACGATGTTACCTATACCAATAATTTCTTCCTGAGCATTATCTCTTAAAGTTACTTTTCCTCCTTTAGTCTTGATAATATTTTCGAAATAGCTTTTGTTACCAGTCATATGACGGGAACATCCACTATCCATGTACCATGTGTTGTTGTTGGTATTTTCCTTATTTTCCTGAAAATAAGAAAAAGTTTGATTTTCGGAATCTATACTTGCTTTGATCCGGAATTGTTAGACAAAAATATTTTGGGTATCCACATTTGTTTATAGAAATATTCTTTATGAAACCCAAGAGATTGAACTCTATTCAAGGAACAATTTTTCTTCCAATGCCCACCACTTTTACACTTAGTTCAAAAAGGGGATCTAGAAGGAACAAAATAGTTTTTTTTTTAAAAACTGGTTTTTAGTGAGTATAACCTACTCTAGTAGTGTTTCCTTGAGGTTTAATTTGAGAATAAATCTTGTCAAAATATTCCTTCCCAAAGGTAAATTTTTCAAGAAGATTCTTAAGAGAAAATATTTCAGATTTCAGTCAGATGACTAGATTCCTGTCCTAATGAATCATTTCCTTAGAGTAAAATTTTTCCTGAAAAATTTTCATCTCTAAAATAGCATTCTTAAGATCTTTAGAAAGTTCTTCCTTAATATAATTTTCTATCTCAAGGCCTTTAGAAAGTGTTTTTAAAATATCTTCTTTATCTCTAATATTTTTAGTAAGATCTAAAATCTTTTTTTTAAGAAATTCTTCCCTAGTATTTGCCTTGTCTAATTTCATAGAAATTTTATAGTTTTTTTTTCAAGTAACTTGGAAAATCTAGATAATTCTTCATATGATGGTTCTTCATTTTCTAAAGATGAAGTATCTTCATTGGAAGTACTATTTTGAGAATAGTAATTCTTATCAAGAGATAAATTCGTTAAAGCCTCAGCAGAGCGTAACTTGGCCATAAGACATGTATGTGGTAAAGAAGTAATAACAATGAATCCCATATTCTTCTAAGATACTGAATAATATTTAGAAGATTCAATTTTTGAAGAGTCTCCACAGCTATCACCCCAAGTAATATTAGCTTTCAAGACTTTCTTAGATTTATCTTTGTAAAACTTCTTCATGTTCCTTTCAGAATGCCTATATTTTCATTTGTTCTTTTTAAGTAAAGGATAATCTGGTCCTATGTGTCCACATCTCTATCATTCATAGCATGCGACCTCTGAATCTTTCTTATCTTTACTTTACTTCTTCTTATACATGTATTGGAAATTTATCTATCCAAATATCTAGTTCATCCTTCCAGAAATATTAGCAAACTCATTTTCCGAGACTCTACTCTCACTAGATTTGGATTGATAATAACCTTCTTAGATTTGGATATAGTAACTATTTCATGAGTCTTATCTTTCATGTGATTTGAATATTTAGTAAGAACAACACTACTATTCCCATTCTTCTTCTTTATCTTGTCAGAATCTCTCTTCATTCTAGTTTCATGTTGAAGAAGAGTTCCAAATAGTTCATCAAGAGAAATTTGAGTGACCTTCCTATTTTCATCAATAACAGTTCTCTTTTATTCCTACTCATTTTGCATGATATATATGATATTGTCAAAAAGGGTTTCATCATCCAAACCTTTCTCTCCCATTTATTGTAATCTATTCACGATAGTCATGAATCTCTGTTGTACTTTGCTTATAGTTTCTCCATAAGGAAAATTAAAACCATGATACTCAACTCAATGAATGGCTCTTCTAGTCTCAATCACTTTAGATGTACCAAAATGTGTTAATTATAGTTTCTTCTATATATAGTTAGCTGTTTCACAAGATGAAATTTGGCTATATATGTTCCTATTCATTGAACATAGTAAAGAATTGCGTACCTTATAGTTGAGTTGGTATTATTTCTTTTCTTGATTAGTAAACGCACTAACATCCTTGTCAGGAATTTTTTATCCTCTGGTAAGCATGAAAAAGTTATCTAACCCAGTATTTATAATGAACGTATTCATAAGATCTCACTAATATTGATAATTATTACCATAAAAAGTTGGTGGTCTGGTAGGATTTAAATTGTCAATAGATCCAAAATTTAAACCTGTCATCCTTAGGAAAAACATTGGAACATAGACTTATTAGAGGTATAAGTATGTAAACAAGAGAAAAAGTTCTAAGCAAGAAAAAATTGTAAATCTAAGCAAAAATTAATCTGAACTATGGGTCAGAAAAACAAATTCCGAAAAATATGAATCTGGAAGTGTGAATCTGAAAATGTGGATCCAAAAAAGAAAATCCGAGAATTCTCTTCTGAATCTAATCGTTAGATTAATTCAGATTGAACCAAACCCTTGGATACCAATTTGTAGGACGGTATGACTCTGAGTATGATATACTCTATCATACGAAATGTAGGATCGAAATAAGAATGAGATTCTTAGATACAAGAGGGGGGTTAATTTTACCTCTTAAAAATTCCCTTAGAAATTTTTTAGGATGGTTATGTTTAACAGGGTTAAACATGGTAATTCACAAGACCTCTATGAGTACTAAAGACTTTCTAGATTCTTGAATAGTGATTCCAAAAAAGGAACTTAACAAAAGTTACAAAGATTAAGATTCTACCTTAAAGCGTATAGAATCTAACTATATTAGAGGAAAAGTAAGGAAGTATAAGAAAGTTATACTTTCCTTAGAAATAAAAAATCCAGCGGAAAAACAATTAGTAAAACTACAAGTAATAGACAATAACACTTTTAACCCAAAGAGAATGGTATCCAACAACCTTGGATATAGGTACCTTGATTTATACATTCAAGAAAGTCTGTCTTACCCACACTAGGGTAAGCCCTCGATACAAAGATTGGAGTCTATCTTGGTATCCCCACAAGCCATCAACTATCAGTTAGTCGGCACCTCTGTCTTCCTCAGAATGGAAGCCCTCAAATTCAAGGTGTTGGAACCTCTGTCTTCCTATCCCCGGAAGCCCTCTATTGTAATCAACAACAATCGGAGTCACACGAAGAAAGTCTTCATGAAGGAAAGATTGAACAAGCTGTTCAAACTTTCTACATAATTCTTTGAGAGTTTATAAGGGCCTCTCTCTCTAGAAATCACTTCAGGAAGTTTTGATCACAAAAAATTTCAAAAGTCTCAATCAGTTTCAAATGAGCTCCTATTTATAGGCGAAGCTCCAACGGTCAGCTCCCTCCTCCAATGGTCATATTTCTCTTTGAATTTTGAATGGACCTATACACGTGTCACTCAACCAATGGTTAGTCAATAACTAAAAGTATGAAATAGTTTTTTAATGAAACAAGTGTAAGAATATGTAAAACTAATGTTCGTAATATAAGCAAATAAACGTTCAGAGTCAAACCAAAATGGAATTCAGAGTCAATAAAAAAGAGATATTAGGATTCTTTTTTATAGGAATTTTGTACCAGAATTTTGTAGAAATCCGAAGTCTGAATTTATAGGGAAATTTGGAGTCTGCTTTCACTAGAATTCGGAATCTGATCCTACCGAGTTCGGAGTCAAACTTGTAAAAGTTCGGTGTCGAACTAGTAGAAGTTCGGAGTCGAACTCATAAATGTTCAGAGTCAAAATCATAGAAGTTTGGAGTCGAACTCATAGAATATTGGAGTCAAACTAATGGACGTTCGAAGTCGAACTCATAGATGTTTGGAGTTGAACTCATAGAAGTGTGGAGTCGAACTCATTGAAGTTTGGAGTAAAACTCATAGAAGTTCGGAGTCGAACTCATTAAAGATCGTATCCATAATTCAGAGATGAACTTTGTGAGAGTTCATATCTGGAATTTGGAGTGGAACTTTATGAGATTTCGTATACAGAATTCGGAGTGGATCTTAATGAGAGTTTGTGCTCAGAATTTAGAATGAAACTTCATTAGAGTTCATATCCAGAATTCGGAATGGAACTTTATTAGAGTTCGTACTCAGAATTCGGATCCTGAAATAGAATGATTCAAATCTAAGTATTATATGATTTTGAGGTTTTAGATATGAATCTTATTTTTATACTTAAGAAACATATTGATATGAGCAATTAAAATATAGTAGGAGTAAATTAATTTGGAAAGGAAATTTTCCTTATAGAAGTAAAATATAGATTTGATTAACTATAAGGTGTTTGTGATTTTCAAAACAAGAATGAATGGAAAAGTCATTAGGAAAACCTTATTGACTCAACAAAATAGAGGTCAAATTATTATGAAGGTCGGTGTATTTGGTAAATATACATCCCAAAATAATCAAAAGGTTTCCCAAAACACTACATGATCCACATCATTGTGACCCAAGATCACCACATGATCACCACTCCAATTTGATGTCGATGTGGAACAGATAAGGATGGGTCAAACACTGAGAGTTGGGGTGAATCAGTATTAGTATAATTTTACTCTTGTTTTACAATTTATACATTTTCACATCATCAATTTTTAATTTAAAGGGTCACTCATTCTCTATATCTACCCTTTTGTCGATATGTATGCAAATATGGACTAGAAATACAATATAAGATAACACTGTGATTTTTGGAAGAGGTTCGTATCCCTAAGGATGACCACGTACCCAATGCATCATGGTTATTATCCTACACACATAAATATATTTTTATTATCAAATAAGGAATAAGAATGGGTTTGACCATGAACTAGCGATCCTGACACTGACCAAGCACACTGAATGAAATATCATATTATTCTACAATCTCAATAGAGTAAAAGTTTTAACATGATTGTTCTGAATTTAATCGAAAATTCTACACTGGTGTCTCTTCTAGAAAAAATGGGTGATCCAATTTCATACTTTAATAATAAAATGTGTTTCATTAATCTCTATCTATATTCTATAGAAGATTAAAGTTATAGGATAGATCTATTAATGTCATAACAATGTTGAAATCTATTAAATCATATCCAAACACAAACATCGTCCAATTTATGCTTTAGTACATATGTTTTGTGATTTATTAAAATAGTATGAAAAAACTCAGTTCTTCATATTTCAATATATATATATATATATATATTATCATATTTTCTTCACTTTTCCACAATACAAAAATTTATATCCTTGAATGTAGTATTTTAACTCTAAACCTTATTCTTCTATTTCATTGAATATATTTTTCTAAAACTATTTACCTTTTATTTCCATCATATTTGATATATTAGAATATCCTAAAATTAGGGGCTTTAATTATTATTATTTTTTCTTCCTCTTGAGACATAGTGATCCTTTCATTTTTTCATTGGGATATTTGGAAACTACCTCCCTTGATAAAAATCCAAAAAAAACTTGCATATAAAAAAGCATCTATGTATACATTATTTAATATAAAATATTATTTTATAGAAATGAATTTCATTCAATATTGTGTAATGATCTTCATGAATATTCTTCTTCTATTTATCATTATAACATTTATTGTGGTGCAGTTTTGGTATTTTATTTCTTACAAGTAGTGTGTATAATTCCACAATTACCATTTAGGTGTGGTCTCCTCTAAATCGCCATTTTATAGATATTAATTGAAATTATGATTACACATAAGGTTTGAATAATCCTTATGGGGTGTTTAGGATTATGGTATTCCTTTCTTATAAATATGATCTTTATAAAATGATTCTTATGTGTGTTATTACATACACTGATGATCCTTATGATGATTCTTCAATATTAAGGATACTAGATTTATAGAACACTAAATATAATTTAGTTTTTCATATGAATTTCAATGTATTAGGATATACACATTCCCAAAGTCTTAAATATATTAAATACATACATGAGATATAAGTCATATGTGATTCCATGTCTGACATAGTTGTGAAAGACTAATTCTCAGGTCATTATGTCATACACAAATGAAGTCGAACTTGGATCATCAGGAAAATTCATATACAATATTTCTCATTTCAAAAATTTAAATCAACCTATATATATTTTCCAGAATCCTAGAAAAACTGGCACATTCATCTTCTAATAAATCATCTTCAGCTTTTCTCTTCCCCAATCTATGTACATTAGGATTCTAAATTTTTTCCATTCAATATTCTTAAAATATTTATTCATAAAAATTGAAAAAATAAATAACATAGTTTATCCATATTAAAATCAACTCCATGCTATGATAATTACATATGTTTCATGGAACTTTGATGTTGATTCTCACTCTTCTTGTATGAAACATGAGTTCCTCACGATCTTGAAAGGATGATTGTCAAGTAGTTTAAGATTAACCCTTCATGAAATCTATTCTCACTCAGTGAAGAAGATGGCATATAATTTATAGTTTACATTTTAATAGTGTGTATTAATATTTTATAACTATAATAATAGTCCCCCCACTAACTTGTCCCACATCAAAATAAAACATGGAATAAAACTAGTTAATAATTGAATATTAGTCTGAGAAGGGATGTAAAATCCATTAGGTTTTCACCACACTATTGGGTCGCCTATAATACTTTTCAAATATGTGTCTACCTTATATTCACTTATTCAAGTGTCATACCACTCTTATACTCACCTTTATACTACCGCTCAGGGCTAGCTAGTTACCCATTATCTCATCTAGCATCTCTTTGATGCTAGGATGATCTGGTGTGCGGATGGACTTGAGGTAGACCATTTTATGGATTTTCATCCTTATAATTTCTTTTTTATATACATAAACCTTTTTTATTGTAACATATTGCACCATCATGGAATTTAAATATTCATTTATTTTTATATTTCTTCATCATCATCCAATTTAAACACTCATTTTCTTCATTATTCATTCACACATTAACAATAGACATATTTTTATTTATTCAAATTAAATATGACAACTAGAAAAGTTCTGAAAATTAATAACCCATTATTATATGTTCTTAATAATAAATATATAAAACATTATTTCAATATGTTTTATGTTTTTTTCCTAATTTACAAGTAATTTTTCATTCTCTCTATCTTTTTTTTATTATTTAATCCATTCATTTACATTTCTCCCCATTTCATGTAACAAATACAAAGTAAATGAAATAGTATGGAATCAATTAATAATATTTGTATGAGTTCAAAAACTTTTTTACTTTTTTTATATAAATAAACAAGGACAGTATCAATTCATTATTTTGATACCATTCAAGTTTACTTCTTAGAACTTTATTTTATCTAGAATTTACAGAATATGTAATATTTTTTCATTCTATATTTACATCATTTTTTATGTTCACTTTATTAAAAATTTCATTGTGTACTTGATTACATCAACCATGAATGTAGTGGTGGTTTCATCACTATTTTTTCATTCATGTTTCTATTTATTTTTATTATAATCTTATATTACGAACTAAAAAATATTTAATGAAATCAAGGAATAATAGTATTGATGGTATATATTATTCAAAGGATATTATTAGTGTTATTAATGTGGGTAACATGTTCCAAACGTGTAATATAATTTTAAAATAATATATCATGTATTAAAATAAAATTTGCATGATATATATATTTTGTAATAGCTTCAAAAATTCTCTATACTCTATTTACATAATAAGGTAAGTAGATTATTTATAGTATCAATAAGTTTTAGAAACTCCTATATTATATGTGTACATCATGATACCATTAAGTTAGACATATACATATTTCATATAGTCTAGATACATAATACCGATTGGGCACAAATGATTTATGAATATCAATTATTGAGGGATCATAAGTGTTGATACTTCTTCTCAATAAGTTCAAACTTTGTGATCATGCATATAGAAGATTAGGAAGACATACCCACTAATTAGATCACTTTATGATTCTTGTGTAACTGGTAGATCATATACATAAGAATTTTTATTAGTCTCTCAGCTTAGAATCATTATCAATGTGTTACCATTTCCTCATATACATTTATTCAAGATGAAAACATTGATATTTTTGTTGTGAGAGGTATCTATGTTTGGTGTGTCATTGATAGAATGGAATGGGATGAATGTATAATAATAAATTTTCCTCTTCAAAAAGGGGGATATATTTCATTCCATTTGTACCATGTTTCTAGTACCTTTGTTAAATACACAGATGTGGTGATTAAAGGTAAGTGTATATTGTAAGGGCACAAAGAAAGAGAGGATAATGATAGAAAATGTGTATCCTAAATTATAACATGTAATGAGACAAATAGATCATATTACATTGTGTGGGTCAATAATAAATATTTATTTACTTGACTATAACATATCTATATGGTTTCCATGATAAGTTTCTAGGATCCACTACATGTATGTGTGTATCACCCACTGTTATTGAGATAAGTGCATATATGGTCACATAGAAACTATATCCCGATGCTTAGTCAATTCCATTGAATTAGAGTTTAGGACATGGGGGACCCATGGAATGGCCAAAATAATGGATTTATCTATACAAACATAATAGAAACAAATAAATTCAATATTATTCATTTTTCTAAAAATAACTGTTGAATTTATTTAATTATTATATTGACAAGTCATTGAATGGATATAATGAAAAACAAAATTTAATGAATAATAAATATTAAATGTTCATGGTTCATTTAATACTTATAGGATAGGTGAATTGATTTAATGACTTTTATTTTATCATATTACATAGTTTCTATTTTACAAGCATGTGAAAACATATTCATGACATTTATTGAAATTATTAAATGTCATTTGTTTTATTTGTTTGGTCCATTTGAAGGTTCTACATATATGAGGACCCAAATGAAATTTATTCATGTTATAATCTATGTATCAAAATATTTTAAAGACCTAAAATGTTGGTTCTAATTTTATTCAATAATTCTCTAGCTTCTTAACCTCTCCCTCAAGTCATAAAGTGATAAAGTGAATGTAATTTTAGTAATCATGTGTTACACATTTGGGGATTGATATTTTTTCTCTCTGATGATCCAAAATTCATTGAATATCCTTTAATTTTCATACCTATAACCTGTATATAATTGTATAATGTTTAATCAAGCTTTAAAAAAAATGTTTGGATGATCTAGAGGGTTTCAGGATTGGATCATTTGAGGGATGATCATTGTTGACAAGTGGATCATGTTTCATATAAAAATTAGATGAGTTGTAATTTTGTAATTATTTTTTATGATATTATTCTTCATGTTTTAATTATATAACACACGATCCATAGTTGAATATAGAATGTTTTATAAAGGATTTTATTCCTTAATATATATTGAGACAAAAATATTTTAAAATACAACTATTCATTCTTATGAAAAGAATCGGGTTCCATAAAATGGAATCATAGGAATGTTTCATCTATTTAAGTAAAATTAAAAAATTAATTTTCATTTATTCATGAATAGAGCATTGCTATGGTCCTAAAACTGCAAATAGTTCATCAATGACATATCACATTACTGAGTTATGTTTATCTAAAAAAAAAATTTTAATTTTCTGTGCTTAAAACAAATAATGAATATATATTTTATAAATATTACCAGGGTATTATTATTTTTCCAAGGATTATGGAAATTAATTTGAAAGTGATGTTCATAACCCTACCTATACAGGATCTATCTGACTCATAGATAATACAAAGGAATACGTAGCCTATTAGGTTAGAAAAATATGAAGATACACCATAAGGGGGGGTGAATTGTGTCCTTTTACAAATCTTGATATATTTAAATTTTATTCCTTATAGTATTATAGTAAGATATGAAGCATTATCTTATATGATACATTTATACTCCAGAATAATAGGGAAGAAGAACACATCAGTTTTTATAGTGGTTTAGGGCACAAAGATCCCCTGCTCAATTCCACCAACACACTCTAATTGATCTCTGTCATTTTCTCTAAATAGGTCTTATTATCAAAGGACTTATAAAATTGAATGAAGGTAGTTGAAAACTTATAATAAAATAGGTTCCTTTTTTAAAAAACACTTAATGTACTATTTAGTGTGAGAATCTAAGACTCCATAATGACTGAGTACAAATAGATGAAACTCTATTATATAAATATTAATTCATTTGAAAAGAAAAATATTTAGATTTATATTTGTACCAAAAACTGATATAGAATGTATATTATTCTTTATAGATAGTATTCATAAAGAAATAAAATATATTAATATATCCTCGTTGGAAATTACCTTCATTAAATACAATAATATTAGAATGGTATAAGAGATAGTAGAATTACATTCAAACATCATATGATCAAAAAATATATAACTACAATGTATATATCTTCCGAATAAATAAATCATTCCATCCTTTTCAAAGGTTACTAAATTTGTGAATGATATAACTCTCAATATTTAACATGAGATAATCAATTTTATATTGGTTAAATAGATCAAAAAATATCCCCAAACAAATCGTGAGTATTTTTCTTTTAAAATGATCCAATAAATTAATAACCTATCCTAAAAATAAGAATGATTTAATATGTTGAATATGATCCTTTTGATAGGTCTCTATTTATATTTAAAAAGTGATCAAATAATCCCACCGGTATTTTTTATAGAAATATTAGAAAATATCTTGAATTTATTCATCTTAGTTGACTAATTAAAACATAGGGTTAGAAATGAAAGTATGGTTTACAATGTATTGTTAGGTTCAAAGCATTGGGTTATTAAACCATACATTAGTTTCACAAATTTTGGGTTATTATCAATAGTATAATTCATGCTATAAACTTTTACAATAGTGTAGGAAATCTAATCCCTATGTTTACTCCAAATGTGGGTTTTGAAAATAATTCATTCTGATTACAAATATAGGGTATGAACAGTGTTTCTAGACTACATAAAACATATCCAAAATGATTTAAGAAAATCTTTAACCCATAAATAATAAAAATGTCTCAAATAATATAATACTCCAAACCATTGAAATTTATTTAATTAGTAAAACATATAAGGTTAAATTTAAACATAAAAATCAATAAGATTCATTGAGTATTGTTGAGATAATACATGCCCACAATCTCCCCCTTTTTGATGATCACAAAACCCATATATCAAAAACATAAGGAAAATATAGAAAATTTAAACACAAAAAAAACATATTCTAAAATAAATATGATAAAAATTGTAGTTCTCATTTATTATATTAGAAACATTAGACAATAAAATAATATTATTAAATGTTTATATTGACCAAACAAATTTTTTTATAAATATTTAAATTTATAAATTTTTATTATACCCCTTTTTTAATAAGTTATATTCATAAGAATTTTTTGCAACAATTTTCAACCCTGTTTTGTGATATCAAAAATAAAGTATCATAAAATGGTATATAACACTGTTAATATAGAAAAAACTAGTATATAATGTTTTTTAGTCTATGAAAAACATGATTCTTTTACAGACTATAGAGGTGGAACGATAACATGAAATTAAAAGGCACAATTATAATGAAGAAATGAATTTAAAATTTATGGATTTTAAAAGATATTTTTTAAAAAAAGTTAACAAATAGAATTGGATGATGGAAGAGGATCTAATTCAGATGAGGTTTCATAAGTGAAAAAATATCGAGCATCATGATGGAAATCATTGAGCTCTTCAATCATTCATTCAAAATTGTGATTAAACATCTCAACCCATTATTTTATTAAAAGTGTTGAGTCCTACTCTATTTTCATATTTTCAACTAAATTTAACCTAAAAAACTCATGGGATGTCTCTAAAGACTGTACAAATATCATTTACATCTCACTTAATTGATTGATAAGGATAATAATATTAGTCTCATTTGATGTCAATCACTCAAAAATATCTTTTTTATCGTACATAAAAATTTGAATGTGCAACACTATCACACCGAAGACTATGGATCTGATCATTTATTATTTGTAGAACATTAGTATTAGATTCATACATTTTTCTTAAATCTAATGAATTTGGATGGATTGAAGTAGAATCCATTGATTTACTTGATCTACTTATTATTGGTTCAAAATTTTTCCCCATGTATAAATTTAATTAATAAAAATATGTCTTCTAAACTAATTATCCTTTGATATTTGCATGATGTTCATACATTTCTATCTAAAATTTATCAAAATATCTTATGAAAATATTATTTTATATTTATGGGTAAATATATGATTAAACTGATTATATATATGACTTTGGAATGGTTGAACTTTAAAAATATTCTAAATTTCTTCATGAAATTATATGTAATATTTGACAGTTATATTACCTTATTTCATCTAATTATATTTCCAAATAAAATATTCAATTTGATCATTTAGTGAATCATAATATTCAACTTCTCAAATTTGTGTTGGTTTTCCTACTTTAACAACTGATGTGAGCAACATCTCACCATATTGAAAATTCCTTTCAATCTAATCTTATTCATAAGCCTTATACTCATCTCTATTTTTAGTTGATCTTTCCACAGAAGAATTTTTTTAAACTATTAAAAATGGTTTTTTATTTAATTCATCTTCAGCCTATTGTGACTAAACTATAAGATCATCTATTTTAAGGCCTTTTTTAAAGGGATACACTATTGGATTCTACTGAGGTTTATTCAAGATAATGGTCAAAATTAGTTGTAGAAGCAGTGTCCCTAATTTCAACACTAAGTCTTATTCCTATTAAACCAACAATTTCCTCTATTCTTGATTCACCAAATTATTCACCAGGAAGCCGTGTTGACCAAGCTAACTTCTCATTTCCTTTATCCCCATAAGCATGATCTTAAGATAATTATTGATCATCAGCACCAATAAACATCGACATTACTTTTGAGGTCCTCCAAACGAAGCCAAATTTTATTAAGGTGAAAATAGAAATAATATGGTTATGAAAAAATCAAATGGTATTATTAATATCTAATAGTAGAATTTTTTTATAAATATGAAAATAAATAATCCTTCTATAAGGATAAAAGGATATTTTACCATTCTTTGGACAATAGTGATGTATATATCTGAGTACATTTCTATATAAATTATACTTAATTTCACTTAACATCAAAAACAAAATATACATGTCAGGAAAGAATATTTTCTCTAACTCAAAAATCCTTATCGCTATTATAGATTGAATAAATTTTACCAGTAGATTCTAGTCAGCTTCAATATATTTTACCAAATTTTTTCTTAAAATTAGGGATCTAAAAATAAATGACACCCCCATATTTAGTATTTTCATCTCCAATAAATCATTTATTAAAAGTAAAAACACTTTCATGGGGACACTGAAAAATATTCTCTATTTCTACGGAATATATGGAAAAAACCAAATTATTTACCATTAAGGATATACGGTCATCTGTGTCTCCAAAACTAAAATTGGTGTGTTCATAAAACTCCTTTTATTCATTTAAGAAAACATACCCAGTATTTTCAAAATTTTAAGTAAATTATAACTGATAGAACTCTATATCATTCTTTTACAGTGTATTTTTATGAAACAACCACTCAAATTTGATAGACATCCCTTAAAGGACTTGTCTCTCAGCTCCTAAAGTGTATTGGTGAATATAATAACTTTGTCAAGATTCTTATAATCTCTTTTTATTATCCATTACATATAATATTATGTTTTTTGGTTTAGATTTTAGGGTTTCAAAGAGAAATTGAGGGTGCTAAAAGTTTTAATAGTTAGGTATTGAGGGTAATAGAGAGAGATAGGGAGATAGTTTTGATGGTCTTTGTTGGTGTCAATTCGATTTCTTGAACCAAAATACATAGTATAAAAATTACATATTATAGTTTTACAAATAATAATAAATACATATTTATTAATGACTTGTAAACCATAATATAATAATAAACAATAAAAATTTAGGGATAATTGAAATTATATTTAAAATTATGTATACATACATTCACTTAATAAATTAAAAAATAGCAGTGGGAAGTTGTTTACAAAAAATATCAGAATGTTGATATTCATTATAAAAAAAATAAAAATATATACCCTTTTATAAAACAAGATCTATTAAAAAATGGTTCCTTATATCATTATTATTATTCCTTTATTAACAAACATGATTTCTTGAAATATTAATTTCCCTTGTTTTTTCACATAAAATAGGAATATTACAAATATTTATTCAAAAGTCTAGTAGTGTACAATTCATTCATGATAGTTGTGAAAAAAACTACCAGAAAATAAATATTTTTCCTCAAATATTGATGAATAATCATAATGTTGTTCTTTATTTAACAATAAAACTAAAGAGTTCCCCCAAAATGAAAGGTTCCAAATGTTCTCTTTTTATCTAACATACAAGCTCCAAATCAAAATATGAATATCAGATTAAATTAAAATCATAAATTTTTGGTCAATGTAATTAATTTAAAATTGGTCATTTCAATTAAATAAAAATTATTTAAACAGATGTAAGATGGGAATCTACTAGATTTGATTGAAATATCACACAAATATTGACAGAAAACATAATTTATAGTCTATGAGAAATATGATATAGCAAACTTGCAATAGATTCTCTATATAACTTGATGGTAATATGTTTTCTGGATTCATCCAAATAATGTATTGTAATGGTACATATAGGATTTGTATCAGTTATATAGTTTTCCAGTCTAATATTTTTCAATAATTCAATAATAATTTATCATTTATTTATAAAATTCATCTAATATTGTTGGTATATTTTAAAATGAGAAAAGAAATTTAAGTCTCCTATCATAATCATTTAAAAATAATTTTTTATTAGATTAGAAAAAATCATACAAATATTTTTATAAGTTGATCTGGAGATAACATCATCCATATAAATCTGTGATAAGTAAATTTATAAACAAACTATTTTCCAATAGATAATATGATATTCCCATCCTACATAAAATCAAATTTCAAGAAGAAAATAACATATTCATTTGTACTAAGATCTTGGTTTTTTTATGTCCATAAATAGCTTTAGTATCTTTTAAAACTAAATTTAAAATATTAGGATTTTCAAAACCTAGGGGTTGTTCAACATAAACTTCATCCTCTAAATACCCACTTATAAAATTTTATTTTACATCAATCAAAAATAATTTTAAATTAATATATGATTCATAATATTAAAGGATTATAGTAGATTATATTATAGAAACAAGTGTAATTGTTTCATAAAAATATATTTCTTCTTACTTATTTTATCCTTTGTCTAATAATCTATCTTTATTTCTAATAATTATTCCTTGGTTATCTTTCTTATTTTAGAAAAAATAATTTGTTCGTATTACTATATGATTGGTTGTTCTACCAACCAATTATTGAACTATGATTATTGTACACTAGTTATGGTTTTCATTTATATATATTATCAAAATTCAATCTTCTAATACTCCCTTTAGAGTTTCAGGATCTAATTGAGAGATGAAGGTAAATAATTCATAGAGATTTTCTAAACTCCTTCTAATCATAACACTGGTATCTAGATTTTATATTATAACTTCCCAAGGTTGATCCTTCAATGTTCTATGGTGTCTAGGTTATAAACATTCATGTTCACTAGTTTTATACTCTTACATACTCGATGAAAATTCATTATATTATTATTTATTTTAAAAATATTTTATAGAAGATTCTAGATTCAATTTTTCTAATGAATTAATGACTATATGTTTTTAATTTCCATTATGATCAAAAGGGGTACTTTCATCAAACATCTCTTGAATAGATTATTCAATTATAATTGAATTTTTATTATACACTCTTTAATATTTTGAAGTATAATAATGTCTTATAAAAATTCATTCATCATCAATTGGATCAAATTTACCAATATTTTCCATAGTATTCAAGATAGTAAACTTGCATCAAAACACTTTAAATTATCTAACCTTGTATTTTATATTATTTCATATTTTGTAAGGTGTATTTTCAATAAAGGTTATTAGTAAAACTAAATTCATGATATGGAAATATATGATAAATTATTCTTCCTAGAAATAGCTTGGGAGACTATATTCATTTAATATAGTTCTTTCTATTTCTTGAATAGTCTTACCTTATCATTCTATGATACCATGTTTTGAGGATTTCTTAGAGTGGAGAATGTATATAAAATAACCAAATCTGGGAAAAAAGAATAAAATTATTGATTCTCAAACTCTTAACCATGATCAATTCTCAATAAAAGTATGTCAAAATCTTTTTCATCTAGAACACTTCTACAAAATCATTAAAAAACTGAGAAACCCATACTTTAATGTTTTAGGTAATAATACTGAGTAAATATTAAATAATCATAAACTAAAACAAAATCATATGATCTTTTAACTAAGGTTTATTCTCTTTATTTTCAAAAAAACCATGGGGATAATTTATAGTGTTTTGGATTTACCAACCTAGTTATTAAATTTTGACTTTGGCGGCTGTTTATTTCCTATTTTAGAAGAATAAAAAAAATCTCTTTTTAAAATTTAAGCCATGGAAAATTATAAACTAAGTGTTTTTAGATAATTTATAAAATGTAAATATAATATATTATCCATGTATCATGTTCTAGTCCAATGATTCCTTTGTCCTGGTAGTTAAACAAGTGACATTTTATTTACACAATGAATTAAGATCCAAAGTATACACATTTACATTTATGGGTGCACTAGATTTAAGGATATTGTATTCCAAAAACGATAAGATTTTATTTGGGAAATAAATATAAAAACCACCATCACATAGTTTATATATACTTATCATATTGTTCATAAACCTTGGATCATATAGTAATTTTTTGATCAAAAATGATTTCAGATCTCCAACTGATCCAACTATAACAATTTATCATTTTTTGTTCTCACTAAAGGTAAATATGCCCACATATATTTTTGATAATGTATGAAAATTGGAAGAGTCACCACTAATTTTTCTTGATCATCAATAATCCATATACCATTCTAGTTTCTTCTTATGAATTTTTTCCAATAAAATATTGAAATAAAATCTTGTTTTGGTACGCAAATTCCCTTTGGTAAACCTTTGTCTGAAAGAAAATATCTGTATAACCATGTTTTCTTAATTTTACCAAAATTTAATATAATATCTTCAAACATATTTATTCAAAAAAATATTTTTTTTATAACACTAATATGAGGATCTCTCTTACAATAGTTACAAGAATAATGTCCCTCAATTCCACAGTACAAATAACAGACTATTGATATGTTGTTATTTAAAAAAGTGGGTAACAAATAATTTATATGTAATTTTAACTCTTCTCTATTGCATTATATTTTATATTTTACATTTTTATGAAAATTTTTACTGATAATATAATTTGTATATTCTTCTCCCTTAGTTAATATACTATTAGCACTTTAGAATGACTCTATGTCAACCAAAAACAGTTTAAATATATTTTCAGAAACATTGTTGTTTAAGGTAAATTTTTTATATTTTTCAATTAATTCCAAGTGTTTTTAGTACTTAATATTTTCTCTCTAGAATATAATTATGATTATGTTTTGTCAGTTCTATTTTTTTATAGAATCATATTTTTCATAAGATATTGAATATTAGGAATCCAATTTAATAATAGAAAAATATTCATAATAAGAATCAGGTGAATATAAATATTTTAACACTTCTTACCCATTAGCTATAAATCACATATTTGCTTTTATATTATATTGATGTTTTTTTAATTTTTTTGGAATTATAATTGGAGTCTTTAAAGACACTCCAAGTATCCATAAAATCATTTTTACCATTAGGCTCATAATCTATTCTCATTTCATAATTTTTTTCACTAATTTCCATTTTTATTTTCTCTTATTTTAGTTGTTGGTTATGATTTTTGATATTTCACCATTTTTTCATTTATAGGATCTTACTTAATTATGTCCTCATCCATCCTTATTAATACTGGTGAATGAATTTTTGTAGACATTCTTATTCTTTTGAAATTTACTAAATATTTTTTCTAGATGGTCTTACTCTATTATATAATCTGAGAATTATGAATTATTTGAGAATATATAATCCTATTTTGATTTCTGTTAATATTTTTGTGTTGTGACATTAAGGTAGGTATTCTACCTTTTATCATCCTTGGATATTCAATTTCGTCTTCAATTTTGACTTCAAACATCATTATAGTGCCAATAAAAGAATTTATTTTTAATTATATGATAGGATTGGATTGTCTGATTATAGAAGATATCACATTCAATTTAGATTTTAGAACTCTTATAACTTTTAAATCATGATCTAATTGTTAAATTGGTTATCCTAAGATATCCAGGTCATTTACTATTTCAATCAAGCTTTTATTTATCTCAATGATAATTTGAAAATCATACATTATGAAAGTAATAAATTTAAACTTTGTATTAGTATATCCTAATTTCATGACATTATTAATTCATAAGAAACATTTCTAGTTTTCTATATCTCATATGAAATTTTACATTGAGATACCTGATTGAATTTATTTGGAAAAATTACACATATAATAAAATTTATGGCTTGTGAATTTTCAATATACTCATTATCCTTAGTAGCATACCACTTTTTTGGTTCCCCAAAGATTTTATAATATGTATAAATATTCAGATAAAATTAGAATCCAAGATTCTCCAAATATATAATCATTTTATATTTGCAACATTCATAATTATCTCTTTTAAAATAAAGAGTACAGATCACAGAACTTCAATCTTTTAATTGTTCCATTAATATTTTTGTTCATATAGACCATTTACTCGATCTTTATAGATCTTACTAGACTTATTCAAAAATCACTAATTTGATAAATATAAAATATTATGAATATAAACAAGAGGGAGTGAGTTTTTTTCTTTTAAAAATTTTAACTGATTCGTTTTTTATAACTCTTCATATCTTATGATGATATATAGTTTTCTCTTGTTTAAGAAATTTATTTAGTGAAGATATTAAGAAGAGATACATATTAGTTTTTATAGTGGATTAGGGAACAAGTATCTTATATTCCACTCCACCAACACTCTATTATTATTATTGGTTACTTTAACTAAATAGGTCCTCTTATCATAAGACCAGTACATTTGAGTCCATGTAGTTGTTAACATACAATAAGAAATGATTTTTTTATAAAAAAACTCTTAATCCATAATTTATTATGTGAAGCTTAAAATACACCTTAAAAATGTTTGAACAAAAGATACCCTAATAAATCCAGATTAATTGATTTTTGAGAAACATATTTATCTCATTTTTCAACAGAAAATAAATTTTAATTAGTTATCCTTATAGTTAAGAGTCTTCAAGAATAAAAACTCTAATAACCCGATTTCTTATGACAATTTTTTTAAAAAATTAATTTTCTATGATGTCTCCCATTACACTCTACACTATGTAAAATCTTATTTATAATATTAAACAAGTTAATGTTATGATACATGGAACACCGACTTGGCGTGGGTTACATACAACACTAATTTTCTACAAAAAACATTTTATTATTATAATTATTTAATTGAGATAGTTATAAAATTTCCATTAAAAATAGTAATATGAATAGTAATAACTAATTTTTAAATATTATTTATAATTATTTTATATTAATAAAAAATATTGAGAATAGAACATATCATTTTTGGTAAAGTTGATAATGTTTAAAAATACTATTTTCCTAAACAAACTACCTTTTATGTTCTTATATAAGAAAAAATAAAACTAATTTTAGAAAAATTTATAAATTTTATTTGATAAAATAAATATCATTATTGAATTCATAATTTCAAAATTATATTAATTTTTATTTATGAAATTTTTCAGAAAATCTTTTTTTTGATTAATAATGAAAACTACTGAATTTTAATTCAAAACTACTTTTTCATAAAATTAATTTGTTTAATTAAAATACTTTTAATTTGGTATTAAAGTTTAAATATATTAATTTTACATAAATTATGAAACATTATCTCATTTTAACCAATTTCATATTGAAATTGAATATAAAAATATGCCAAAATTTTTAACATTTTTCCTTAGAAACCAATTGTCGCCACACATTCGCAATATTAATTTTAAAGAAAATTTTTCAACCTATGTGATTGGAATTTAGAAAAATAGACTAAATATTAATAATAATCACAATTTATAATTTATATTATGTTCAACTTTTATATACCAAAAAATATTTGTGAAAGTGATTATAATTAATTATAGTGATTAAGAGAAAAAAAAGCATAACAAGTGGCTAAACCTTAAACTTAGGGCCTAAAATGACATGTAACATTTTAAAAACTCCATTTTAAATTAATTTTTCTACCCAATACTAAATTTTATATGTTTTTTTATTTGATCCACATTAAATGTTAAAAAAAGTGAGTGGAATTAATTATTCAAAAGTTTAGATGAATTCCACTACTCCCCCACTATAAAAAGAGACAGACCCCTCCCACTTATTTAAACATATAAAGCCCTTAATTACCAAACAAATACCCATATATCATAAACAAATCTATAACCTAAAACTATAATTCTCCCAATTGGTATAAATACACCTAAGGAATCCCTTTAGTGAAAACCAAAAGGAGTTTCCCAAATAAGTGGTAACATCATTCCTTAAGAACTTTTGTTTTATTTTAATTATCCACCCCTTGAAAAATTATTATTAAATTATATATAATATCTTATATATCCTCAATATACTATGATTTGTTTATAATAAGGGTTTTACCTACACTTATTCTTACTTCCATCTAATGGGTAACAAACTTATCGTTCTTGTGTACGGCGAACTACCGCCTCACGAAACGATGTTGTTCGTTTTTCATTAACCACCTCTCATGGTCTTCAATTATGATGAAAAATATATTTTTATAGTAATTTTATTATATATATGATTTATTTAAACATATTTAATTAATATATAAATCATAACTTTATTCTTTCGGTATTAGTAAATATGATAACTTCATTTGTAGATATATAAACCACTACCTCCTCAAAGCGATGTGATTCATTAACAATTTATAAGGATAATTTTAAGGATCAGTGTAGTAAAATTATATTATATATATGAATTAATTATTCTACCCCAAAAATATATATATATATAAATATTTCAATTACTTTCATTCATTCAAAATGATAATTAAACAGAAATAGTGTTCATGCGTACGCATAGCCTAACGTCTCCATGAATGGTGTATTCCATTTCATTTTTCTATAATTTATATATTATTATAAAAATTTATATTATAAATATATAGGAAAAATATATCATTTTACATTTTCAATTAATAATTAAATATTTATCTAATTAATAGGATAAGGAATAATTAGTTAAAATATGTATGAAAAACTAATAGGTTATTACACAAAGGGGTACATTAACATGGAATTGTTAATAAGAGGGAAATATAAAGTCATATATGGAATTATATATAATGATATGGTTATATGGTATATTTTTTAAAAATATCTATTATTTATACAGGAGGTTTTAATGAGTACGATGAAATTCAAGACATAAGCTAAGGGTTTTCTCGTCACACTTATTATATTTGTGAGATATATGCTTTATTCACCACTATTTAATTTTGTGTAGTGTATGTACAACACATGAATGCATTATATGATTATTATACTTTAATTTATGGGTATTTATATATCCATTTTATGATATCTCAATAAATTAGTTTATGTTTCAAAATTTACCCAGCAGGTAAAGTAGTTTTGCCTCAGTTTTTCTTTTTTGAGACGCATGTCATGATATGCACCTATATTATAATATGTGGTGTATAAACTACCCATAAACATGTTATATCATTAATTTAATTATATTCATGATATTTTATGCTTCATTTAATTTTATATTCATACAAGGGGAGTTTTATTCTACATTACCAACTGGTAAGAGTTTATTACATGAATCTCATCATTTATCAAGATTGTTTATGCTTATGATTTCATTGATAAAATATTTTGATCCATATTTCAAGAACACTCATTAATATTATTCCACTTGTGTATTAATGTATTCTTATAATTTTTACACTCTTTGGAACTAAATATATTTAAGAAAATGTTTTTACTAAAATATAACCTTATTTCTTTCTTCGATCGGATACAAGCTTTATTCAGAAATCATTTTTATCAAAAATGTTTTAAATTATATTTTTAAATGTTATATTAATCTAATTATCATGGAAAGAATATTTTAATTTTTTTTTATTTTCAAATTTTCCTTTATATGGTTTCAATTTATTTTCTATGAAAAATGATTTAAAAACAGTTTATGTTAAAAAATATCAATTTCAAAAAAAGAAGTATATTTTACTAAAGAAATTTTTTTAAAATAACTTCCCAAATTATTTTCTATATAAGATAAAATTCATTGGTGTTACTCACTAATTTATGTGGAAATGATCTAACGGTTATATGCGTATTATTTCCTATGAATATTTTATATTTGGATGTAATTATGGTTATGAATCATATTTCTCATTCATGGTTTATATTTTTGAGAAACTAGTTTCTCTTCCATGGGTTATATTAAATTGAAAGCTGATTATTTTCATGAGATATAATTTTTTGTTAGGATTATGAAACATGTATATTTTCTACATTTTATGATATTGTTCCATGTTTATGATTCCCATTTCATTTTAAGGGTTATGAGATGAATGTTTTTGATCATGGGGCACATGTATGTATGATTTTATTATGATATTAGTAGAACATAAATCAATATAAAATGAAAAGGGTTAGGATTAATATATCATGGGATAATTTTGGTATTCAAATTGATTTATAAACTATCAAATATAGGGAAACCTAGTCAACTATGGGAATTGAGGGAAACCCAATCCACTATGGGGAGTTGGGAAACCCCCGATCCACTATGAAGTGATGGGGAAACCAGATCCCTTGCAAGGAAATGACTGTGACTGTGGATAATGGTGTGTCTTTACCTATAGGTATAGTCCCCATAATGTTACCTAATAATTTTTGTCAATGCTACTTTTATAATATGTAATTATATTTCAAGTCTTTGTATCATCCCTAGTTCATTGTCTTATTTCTATATTATTCATTCAAGTATTATTATCTTGATTACCTTATGATTCATGTCTTATAGACATTCAATAATTATGCCATGATTCATTTTTATGGTATTTGATATGAAATATATGATATTATTATGTTATGTTCATGTTATCATGCCCTTATGGTCTTGTTTATGCTTACATATATCCCTTGGTTACCCGTACTGAGCATCTGAGATCGACACTTTTATACATCCTTTACCAAGGTTATGAAGATAAGTACTATGTATGATATTTATAATAAGGTTTCTAATCATGGAGTTCCTTTTGAGAGATAATATAGCTTGCTTATGTACCGGTTCAAATGTTTCCTTGTATCCAATGTCACTAAACTAATACGGTATTTGAGAATATGTTTTTGTAATGTATTATGTATTCTGGAAAAAATGATGTAATGTTAATTTATGAAAATAAATGATCTTTATAGTTGATATTAAAGAAATATCTTTAATCCATTGGAAACTAGGATGATAATACCTTAGTGATAACCCTAGGTACATGTCTAAGGATAAGTCTAAGGATAATGAATGTTATAGAAAAATATCCTAGATGTTTGGAAAATGATAGACTAAGTGGTTTTCTAGGTATACTCCCTAGTATATATGGCTATGGAATAGATGTACATAGGGGTAACAACCTTGAAAACTCTATATTTAGATATACTTGATCAGAAATTGGTATACGATAGTGGGCCTTGCTACATGCTTACTTTGCCACTCTCAGGGGATATGCTTCGGGAATTCATAGAGTCTTCACAACCCACCCAGAAGGATTTAGTTATATGTTCTCTATGAATAACCTAGGATAAACCTAATGTGTCATAGATTAAATAAGGTGTCATAATTTATAAATCCTATAATTGGTTCTTCATTATTATGTGGTTACTCACTATGACAACTTTTTCTTACTCTATGATTCATTATTTTAGTCAAGGGGTGGAACTTGAATTAATAGTGTTAATATTGATTGAGATGGAAAATATAATTATTTTCTTCTTAAGTAACTTTGTTCAATGGTATGTGGATGGAAAAATCTTTTTTCTATGTTCACAAAAATTTCTCAGGCAATGAATCATACTGGGCTTCCAAATAAACAAAATAGGGAACAACATTCTATTAATTCCTTCATGAGGAAATAACCCCTTCATTCATTGGACATTCTGAATCACTTGTTACTAAATAATGGATCAGTATAACTAAAAATATAATCTCGGTTATCTAGTGTTTATAACATGAGAAAGTAATTCATGAGGTTTATCGTTTAGAATCTAAAGATAACTAGTTGTGGACACTAATCAAGAATATGAAAAAAAAAATTGAATCCATATTTTGGGAATATTTCCATAAATTATTGTTCAATAATTACATTCCTCATATTTTATGTGTGAAGATGAAAAAGGAGATCCTTGAGACAAATAAGAAGGATGATAAATCCATCAGTATGAATATGGCTAATTAAACAAGACTTGTAAGGTATGTTTCTAGTATTATCATCCAACTAGAATGTAATTTTGACCAACTCTTATATGACTTAAATCCATGTCTCATAAGGGAATTGACCATATTAGACTTTAGTAGCTATGAAGAAGTTTTTTGTTGTGAAAGTGATGTTTAAATGGTGGTTATAGTTAGGTATCAATAACATGATTTTGACAAGCAGAGGAAAATGGGGCTTAATGGAAATCCTAAAAACATGGTGAAATGAATATGATCCTTCCTTTATGCTCTAATATTGGATTTAAAAAATGATAAAATTCTATTTTGGGGTCTAATAAGTGTAATAAGTTTTGTAGCTAAGGCCATTAAGAAATTTATTATCAAACTGATGGAAAGTAGTTGGACAATGATGTAAGTAAGGATAAAGTTTCATAGAAAGAACTTCTCCCAATTCAATGCTTCAACTATTAGGAGGATGATAATTATAATAGTCAGTTCCCAAACCCATGGGTTGGTTATGACACGTGGCATATACGACCTCTCAAATCAAGGGATAAGGGGAAATACCATGGGATTACTATTTTCGATGATGGGTGCGATAATGACATAGTGAAAGGTACACTTACCATCCACTAAAAAACTACTAATGTCTAATTGTATTCTAGATTTACCAACTTTTTAAAATCTAAATTTTATTATTGGTCTTAAGATCCCACCAAAACAATTAGAGAATGAAATAGAAGTGAAAGTTTCTAATGGTATGATGATTACATATAAATTTGATGATTCCACTTTGGTTGACATTTATGGGAATGTACATCCTCAAAATATTTTTATTATTCATTTGGTTTAATTGGATTTAATATTAGGCAGGTATTGGAACTCTTTTTATAAAATCCACATCAATTTTCAAAGAATTTAAGCTACATTTGTTTTTCCAAACCAACCTATGATCGTCTACCTATGTGCGAATAATTATGAATTCAGATGGAGATTAAATCCAATTTATGGGTCTTAATTACCATTTAGAAGTTATTTCTTACTCTAATGGTTTTGGTGATACTCAACATTGAGGATATTCGTATAGTTATGTAATTTTTTATGTGTTCCTTGAATAATTTTATAGCCTTCTACTAAAACGTGAGTTTGAGCTCTCGATATTACTCGTACTTGGTTCTAAACAAATTTCAAAGACTCTTTATAGAATAGACCCAATTGAGTTATAGTAATTGAAGATAAAACACCATGAAAACCTTGATAAAAGATTCATTAGGCCAAACATGTCACGTTTGGGTAAACCTATTCTTTTTCTGAAAAATAATGGTGGATCAATGTGACATGGAATTGATTATCAAGAATTTAACTTGGTAACAATCAATAACAAGTATCCTCTTCCCCATATTCATGACTAGTTTAATCAACTTCATGGAGATCTGGACTTATGCAATATTAACCTTCCTTTTAGATATCATCAACTAAGGTTCGTGGAAGATGATTTAACCAAGACAACATTTCATACAAGGTATGGACACTAAATATACAGTGATGCCTTTTGGTTTCACTAATGCCATGGGTATCTTCATTGATTTGACAAATAATGTATTTTGAGATTACCTCGATTAGTTTTTTGTAGTATTTTTATATGATTTTCATATCAATTCATGGAAAAAGGAAAAACATGAATACTATATGATAATTTTACTAATGACCCTAAATAATGAGAAATTGTATGAAAAATTTACAGCTTGAATTTTGGCTGAAAAATGATTAATTATTGGGTCATATAATCTCAATATATGGTATAATATTATATCTATAAAAGAAGAAGGTTATTTAAATTCTATAATAAAATAGCCATGGTGACTGAGATCCATAGATTTATCAGTTTAGCTTAATATTATCATTGGTTTCTGGATAATTTCTCAAAAATACCTAATACTCTGACTAAGTTAATGCAGGAGGCTTCCATTTTCCACTAGATTGATGAATGTTGGAAAATTTCAACAAACTAAATAGAAGGTTGTTTAGCACACCTGTTCATATATTACCTAGTAGTGGAGAAGGTTTTGTAATCTATAATGAATCATCCAAGAAGGGATAGGAATATGTTCTTATGAATAATAACATGGTTATATTTTATTCCTCATGATAGTTGAATATCCAAAATAAAAATTACCCAACTAAAGATTTCAAGTTACCAAGGGTAATTTCTGCATTAATGATATGGAGGAATAATATTTATGGATAGATGTGTGATATATAAACCGATCATAAAATTCTGAAGTATATATTCACATAGAAATAGTTGAACATGCCCTAAAGAATATGGAGAGATCTAATAAATAATTATGAATTCTTAATACATTACAAACCTGGGAAAGCAAACAAGGTGGTGGATTCTTTCAGTCAAAAGTATCATGATAGCTTATCTATTTTGAGGATAAAAAAGATCCAATATTTTTCGATTTGAAAAGGATGGATCGAAAAATCTTGAAGGATTGTTAAAATATTATCTTTCTCAATTTAATTTACAACCATCTAGAAATGTGAAGGTCAAATAGGTGGAGAAGGAAAGAGTAGTTCTAAAAAATAAGGTTAGAGATTTTTTGGAGTTTCACAATGATCAAGATGGAAATATAGGGTTTAAGAACCATGTATTTGTTCTTTTCATTTAGAATTTGGAGAAGGATCTATTATAGGAATATCACAGTTCTTCATTTTCAATTAATCTTTGAATTAAAAAGATGTATAGATATTTGAAAGAATTAATTTTGTGGGATGGAATGAAGAGGTATATCACTGATTTTGTATCATGATTCTTGGTAAGCAAGAAATTTAAGCCTAAAAGAAAAAACTTGAAGGGGATATCGCAACTAATACCCATACCAGAATGGAAATAGGAGACCATCACTATAGCTTATTTATATAGACTCCCTGGCACCTCAAAAAGGTTTAATACAATATGGGTGGTATTTTATTGCCTTACCAAGTTATCACACTTCATTTCTATCACATAATATGTAATTGCCTGGGTTTTTGGGGTCTGTAACTTGGTAAAAATATGATGTTGATGTGTTCTGGGTGGTCTGGAAGGCCATACCAGCTTCTCGATGACTCCTAGCGGTATCCTTGGCCTACCGGTAGACCTAGCCTACCAGTGAAATTGGGGTACCGGTGGCCCTCGGCTACCAGTAACTCATGGCTACCGGTAGCTACCGGTTGCTCTCAGCTACCGGTAGCTCTCGGCTACCAGTATCTCTCCGCTACCAGTAGCTCTCGGCTACCGGTAGCTCTCAGCTACCGATAGTTCTAGGCTACCGGTTGGTGACAGCTACCGGTAGCTCTCCGCTACTGATAGCCTAGAGCCAACCGGTAGCTCTCAGCTACTGGTAGTTGTCACCAACCGGTAACTCGAGGCTACCAGTAGCTCTCAGCTACCGTTAGCAGTCACCAACAGGCAGCTCTTAGCTATCAGTAGCTATCGCCAACCGGTAGCTCTCGGCTACCGGCAGCTCTCGACTATTGGTAGCTCTCGGCTACTGATAACTCTCAACTATCGGTAGCTGTCACCAACCAGTAGCTCTCAACTCCAAGTAACTGTCACCAAATGATAACTCTAGGCTACCGGTAGCTCTCTGCTACCAGTAGTTGTCACAAACAAGTAGCTCTCAGCTACCGGTAGCTATCGCCAACCGGTAGCTTTCAGCTACTGGTAGCTCTCGCCTACCCCCACGGGTTTTCCAGTAGTGCCTCCTTTTTGCACAAATTGGTTTTTAAAGCATGTTTTGACCCTTTAAGACTATTTAAAAGCCCATTAATTCCCGTTTAAAATAAATTATTGGTGAGGTACCACATAAATTAAAATATATGAGGTGTGAGTTGGTTTAAACCACCTCGAAAGGTGGGGACCTTTAAGTAGCGTGTTGGGTGTCTCAACAACATGGTCAACCCATGATCACGCTTCTTACGTGGTTTCGAGTTAGTCGTCCAAGGAATGCTATATCTCAGCCTTTATTACAAACGGATTCTCCCTTGGTTTCTTTTCTCGATCATCCTTCTTGGAGTACCCTTCCTTCGGACGATTCGTATGCCTGTTGTGAAGTTTTACTTGATCGCATTACGTGGAATTAATGTTGGAGTACACTGTTGCGACTGGATTACCCTTCCACACGAAGACTTAACGTCGATCCTTGATCAATCAGGTAGGGATTTTCTCCTTAGTCTCTCTCCTTTCTGTGTATCATGTGGGGTGGGAATGCTTTTTTCCTCTATGTAAATTAATGGAACCTAACTTAATGAAGATAATAAATAGACCTTTAAATAATTAAAGGGGTGTTTGATCGATAACATGTTGTGCTCTTTTATTGTTGATATGTGTTGTGAATTATACAGGCCTATGCTCACTAAAAATAATGGTTGTTGGTGGTCTTTATCTATGCACTAATGAACCTCGGTGTTTTTGGATATTTAAGTAACTGTAACATGGAATTGGTTAATTACGTATACTCGGTTAAATAAATTGAAATCACTAGGATCAACCCTTTTCTATGATAACCTCTGTTAAAGCACAATGGAATTGAAACCATGGAGTGTGTTAAATCTTTTAAATCTGAAAATACCTGCATGGGCCTTCCTTGTGTTGGTGGTAGTGGTTTGGTTTTTTTCCTTCACCGGCCATTTTCCCGGTGACCTTATGGTTTTCTTGGATGGGGGCTTAGATTGTTGGGGTGATATGGGTGGGGATGGGATCCCCTATTATTATACTTCTGCTGGTTGTGAATTTGAGGCTGTGTTAATTACTCTATATCACAAATTGGGGTGGGATCCTCTGTTGTTGAGAATCCGTTGGCGCCTAGATTTTGGGAACATGGGGTTGTATCTTGGGGTTTTCTTTGGTTCCAGTACTTCGAGGGATCACCCTTATCCCTTTGTTGTTGTGACTTTGCAAGAGAACCAGGTGTGAATACTTAAATTCCTATCATATGTAACTTTTTCCTTGGATTGTTCTAATTATGATAGTTTCCTAGTAGTGCACAACTTTATTTAAATGTGATTACATGAACATAGAAGCAAGAATAGATTAAATGGGAATTGGTTCTGGGGGGTGAGTTGTGACTCGGCTGTGAGCAGTGTTCATCCTATGAATAGGGAAGAGTGTGATTGTGCTTGGATTGGATTTAGAAACCCTATGTTGGGTTGAGTGTTCGTTACTTATACATATTTTTTTGTTCTTATGTTTCTTATTCGCGCGCCACCCAAGTTGAGAACTTAGTTCCGAACACCCCCATTTCATGAGGGGGGGTATTTTTTCCAACAGTTCTATTAGTGGTTGGTTATTAGCTCCATTATTCTCCCTTTCCCAGATATCCCAAGTATCTTTGGGCAGGCTGTAATGGCTTGAGGTCCATTATTAGTCCAATAATCTTTGGGCAGGATGGCTGCGGTGGTTGGCCCAAGTGTTTACGGGTGGGTTGTTTCCCAAGTATCTTCAGGATGAGGCCTTGGTTTCTTCGGGAATGGTAGTAGTTGTTCTTACCCAGGTCTCTGCGAGTATGGTTGTGTGTGGCGGTTGTGGCCCAGGTGTCTGCGGGAAGGATAGTGGTTATGGCCCAGGTGTGTGCGGGCGGGGTTTCGCAGTGGGACTACGGTGAGGTTGTGGCCCTGGTATGTGTGGGTGGGGTGTGGCAGTGGGATTGTGATAAGAATGGCGGGATTGGTTTGATGTGTAGGATGTCTTCAATAACCAGTGGGAAAGCGGTGTGTGGTACCCATGAATCGATGTGCTATTATTATACTTTACTTGACTTTCCTTATTTGGGGAGTGAGACTTAGTGAGGCTTGGGTGGATATTTTACCTTGTTAGGTGTTTGGTTATCTCTTTTTCCACGGGGCATTAGAATGTCTCCTCACTTATGTATGGGAGTCTTTGGTTTTCCCTACCGAGTGTACTTGTATGCTCACCCTATGTATATAAAACTCCTTTCAGGTTTCCAGTAGGACTTCAGGGATCGTTCGGGTCCATATTAGCTTGGACCTTTGGGGCAGTTGCTATTATAGTTTCCCTTTTTTTCGTAACTTTTCACCTTTGGAGTTTTCTAAGTTGTATCTTTTACCTTTGAACATGCATATGGAAATGGTTTACTTTCAGCCGTACTTGCAATTTCAGCTTTGGTATTGTGGGATTTACTATCTTATATCCTAATCCTTTTAAAATAAATAGGGTAATGCCTTCCATTTAGTGTGTGATTCTACACCCTTGGTGCTGTTCTCCACTCTGGGACCTATTGAAGGCGGGTTTCGGGGGTCATTATCTCTCCTTAACTTAAATACGGAAGGGACTAGAAATATTCTGACCCTTCCCTCCTTTTGGTGAAGGCGTGTCATGACATAATAGTTCTCATTAAACCATCTTTCCCAGATATACATTAAAGAAGTGGTATGGTTGCATGTAGTACCAAGTTCCATTATATCTAATCTGTATCCAAGGTTTCTGTTAAATTTATATATAATTATTTAGATATACCTTGATATGGAATCTTGTTTCAACAGTAATTATTATCCTCGGATGGATGGTCAGTTGGAAAGAACAATTCAAACACTAGGGGATATGTTGAGATCTTTTTCTCTAGATTTCGAAGGTGGTTTTGGTCAACACCGTAATCTACATGATTTTTCCTAAAACAACATATTTCAATCAGGAATTCATATGGATCATTATGAGTCCCTATATGATAACAGATGTTGATATTCAACTATTTGGGATGAATTTGGACAAAAAATCTATTGGGTCCTAAGATCACTGAAGAAATTGTAGATATCATTAGAATGATTAAACAACATATCATGGAAGCTCAAAGTTAGTAGAAAGATTATGTAGATAAATTATGGAATAATATAGAATATTAAGTTATTTAAAATGTTTTAATATGAATTTATCCATTGAATATGGTTATGAGATTTGAGAAGAAAGGGAAACAAGGCACTAGGTATATATGTCTCTTTGAAGTTTATGATAATATCATAATAGTAGCATGTCACTTAAAACATCCTCCGAATATCTCTAAGGTCTATGATATTTTCCTTCTATATCTCATGACGAATTAAATACCAATCCCTTCAGATGTCCGAATCATAATGGTCATACCGCTGGAGTAGGATCTTTCTTACGAGGAACAACCATTTGAAATTATTGATCGTATAGAGAAAGTTCTATGGAACAAGGACAATCGCATTGTCAAGGTTTTTTGGGGAAATTCCATCTTAGAGGAAGCTATGTGGGAACTTCAATATATTATTAGGTTTAAGAATCCTCATTTTTTGTATAAGACTGACAAATTTTGAGGGTGAATTTCATTTTAAGGGGGGTATAATGTAACACCCCGAGTTTTTATAACCCTTTTTCGGATAAAGTAATATAATTTAATGATAATAATTTCATGATAAACTAATTAAAACATTATTTATATTCTACAACAAGGTAATTTCTCACTATATGCAACATCAACATGGCTAACATAAGTTGCAACACTGGGTTTCTACAAAAAAACATTTTATTATTATAATTATTTAAGATAGATAGTTATAACATAGAAATTAAAATTACTAATATGAATACTAATAAAAAAATATAAATATTATTTATAATTTTTTTATATAAATAAAACATATTGATAATAAAACATTGTGTTATTCATAAAGACTTTATATGTTTGAAAATATTATTTTCTCAAATGAATTTCTTTTTATATCTTTTTTTGAGAAATAATAAATTAATTTTATTATAAACATTTTGAAATTTAATTTTATAAAATAAATTTCATTTTTTATTCCTTATTTCAAAATTATCTTAATGTAAATTTTTGGTATTTTTTTGAAGAACATCATTTTGAATGAATAGTGAAAAATACAGACTTTTAAATCAAAACTACTCTTATATATAATTTATTTATATAATTATAATATATTATAACTTTTTTTAAAGTATAATTAGATAAAGTTTACATAATTTATTCCAATTTATGTTATTCATTGTCAACTTCATGTTGAAATTGGATATAAAATTATTCCAAACAATTAAACCGTTCTGGTTAAAAACCCCTCTTTCGCGACCAGTCTACAAGGTAAATTTTAAATTAATTTTTCCAAATATTTTATAGTAATTTTAAAATGAGAATTAAATATTTTTAATCTTTATGCTATTTAATTTTTATTATGTAAAACTTTGTTTTTAACAAAAATATTAGATAATGATATTAAAATTAATTATAGTGATTGAGAGAAATATTAACTTAAAAAGGACTAAACCTTAATCATAAGGCCAGAAATGACTTAAAACATTTTACAAAATAATTTTTATAAAAATATTTCTAACTTATAATATTATTTCATGTATCTATAATATTATTGGTTCCACTTGAATATGGAAAATCTTGGGTGGAAATTAATTTTTAAACATTTAAAAAAATGTCACTCCTCCACAATAAAAATGAAGTCACCCCCTCTCACTTGTTCACACCTCCTCAGTCCCTTATTCTATGAAAAACACTACCCAAATATCCTCCTGAAATCCATAAGTTATTCCCATAATCTTATTTTTGGAATAAATCGATCCAAGGAATCCCTTTTTTGAAAACCAATAGGAGTTTCCCAAAGAAGAGGTGACATCCTTCCTCATGCTTTTTTGTTTTATTTTAATTTTCCACCCCTCAACTATTATTATTAAATTTTTATATAATAACCTTATTATACTCAATGTACTAATAGGTTTTAATTCTATGGGTTTTACCTACACTTATACAACTTTTCGTCTAATGGGTAATGAACATACCATTCTTGTGTATGGAGAATTACCACCCCATAAAAGAATGTTGTTTTTTTCCATTACCACCTCTTATGGTTGGTCATTATGATGTATCATATATTTATATATTATATATATGATATTTATTATTTACTTAATATTTTTTAATTTCAATATAAAACAGACCTTCTTACTTTCTATTTTTTGTAAATATGATAACTTTGTTAGTGGATGTGTGGACTACCGCATCCTTAAAGAGATGTGATTCATTAACACCTTACATAGAACATATTAAAAATCAGTTTACTATAAATATATGATATATATGAAAAAATAATTATATTTTAAATATATATATATATATATATATATATATATTTCATTTACATTCTTTCATTCAAAATTATACTTTAATGGAAATAATGCCCATGCATATATACGTCCTACCGTCTCCATGAACGGTGTATTCCATTTCATATTTATATCATTTATAGATTGTTATAAATATTTATATATTAAATATATATGATATATATATATAATTTCTTAAATTCTTTAAATATGTAAATCCTGATCTAATTAAGAGGACCAAGAACAATAAGTCAAAATATATACGAGAAACAAAGAGGATATTAACTGAAGTGTAACATTAACAAGGAATTGTTTAATAAGAAGGTAATATAAATTTGTATATGATATTATATATATTAATATGGTTTTTCTGTATATTTATAATAATCATATATTTAATATACAATAGTTTGGAATGATTATGAAGAAATTCTTAACATGAAGTAAGGGTTTTCCCATTTCAATTTTTCTTTCTATGAGGTACATGTCTTTTTCACCACTCATTACTTATCTATAGTCAAGATACTTCCCATTAATGTATTATATGGCACCTATAATTCAATTGATTTTTATTTATTAATAAATTTTCTGATCTCCCTTTCATGGGGTTTATGTTTCAAAAGCTACCGAATCAGTAAATCAATTTTCTCTTAATATTTCTTCTTTGAGATATATGCCATGATTTGCACAATTATTCTTCTATAAGTTGTATACACTTCCCTTTGACATTATAAATCACGAATCTCCATATTTTTTTAATATTTTATGATTCTTTTTATTTCATCTACTTATATGGGGAGTCTAATTCAATGTTATAAAATGGTAAGAGTCTACTACAACAATCTCATCATTGATCAAGACTATTTATGATTAAGCTTTCTATGATGAAATATTATGATCCATAATTGCAGAAAACACAAGAATTTTCTTCACCTATGATTTTAAATTATGTATTAATGTATTATTATGATTTTTACATTCTTTGTTACATAATATTATTATGAAAATGTATTTAATAAAATATGACCTTATTTCTCTATTTAATCGAATACATGATTTATTCAGAAACCATGTTTTCAGAAATGTTTTCAATTTTAATTAAATTATATTTTTTTCTCATTTTCAATTAAATAGGATTTTAAAAATGTTTTATAGTTTTCAAATATTCCTCAATGATTTTTCAAGCTAGTTTCAATGAGAAATGTTTTCAAAAATGTTATTTTTAAAAAAAATCGAAATAGAAATGATATTTTCCTCAAGAAATGTTTTTAAAAGATCTTCCAAAATTATCTTATATCTAAGATAACATCCATGGTTTTCCTCACTACGTTCTGTTGAAATGATCCAAAGTTTACCTTTATATTATTTCCTATGAATGGTTTATGTTTTTATAGTATGATATTTATTAAAACAATTTATATTTCATGGGATATATGTTTGAAAAACACATTTCTATTTCAAGGGTTATATTCATTTGATCCCCTCTTCTTTTCATGGGTTATTCTTTGACAAAATTATTGTGAAACCTATATATTTTCTAATGGTTATGATAGGATGACATTTTTATTATACCCATATTATTTCATGGGTTATGATATAATTTTTTATGGTCTGGAGGAAATTTTATGTATGATTTCATTATGAGATGGGTGGTACCTATATATACCTCAAATTAATTAGTTAAATACTTATATCTCATGAGTTAGTTATGGAATTCATGGTATGGGATTAATTCACTATGGAATATGGGGAAACGTGATCCCCTGTGGGAAGATGGGGAAACCAGATCCACTATGGGAACATGGGGAAACTAGATACCCTAAAAAGAGAGTACTATGTTTGGGGATTGTGGTGTGTCCCACCCTATATTTTTAGTCCCCATAAATTGACCTGCAATGTTTTTGTTAATGATCCTTGACTTGTAGAGAATTAAATTACATTTTTTGTATCTTCCATAATTCCATGTGTTATTAAAATGTTATGTTTTCATGGATTATTCTCCAGATTAACTTATAATTTATATCTTACGAACTACCAATATTTATTCTAGGAATCATGATTTTTATCTTTGATATGAAGGGTATGATCTTCTAATTTTATAATCATCTATTCATTTTCATATGCTCATTTTTACAATGACATATATCTCTTGTTTACCCTTACAGAGCATCTAAGCTCGCCCCTTTTATAAATTATTTCACCAGGATATGAAGAAATGTATTATGTATGACATGTAAAAGTAGGGTTCTAGTCATGGAAAACCTAGTGAATGATAATGTAGCTCACTGATGTCCCAGTTTTTATGTTTCTATTTTTTCAAAGGAACTAAACTAGTATGTTCGTTGGGTGACTTTTTGTGTAATATATTATGAATTCCATAAAAATTATTAAATTTTAATATATGAAAACTGAGGATCACTATAAAAAAATTTTAAGATATCCAATTTTCAAATGACCTTCAATAAATATCGTAACAGCACAATTGAAACAATAGGAATAGAACAACATTAAAATAGCACAAGATCAAAACATGTTTGTCTTTGATGTGTATCACTTCATAATAATATATACATTCGTTCTATTTGAAAAATTTATTACATACATAAATGATATAACTCTTAATATTTAATAAGATAAAATTTATTTTCTTTCATTTAAACAGATCCAAACATATTATATGGAAAATCAAGAGTATTTATTTTTTTAAAACACTCAAACAAATTAAAAAAAATCCCTTTAAAATATGAATGATTTAATATTTTGAACATGAGACTTTAAATAATTCTTTAATTATATTAGAGAAGATATTAAATAATTCTATCAAGAACACTGTAGAAATCTGTGAAAATATCTTGATTTTGACATTATAGTTTATCAAGTCAAACAAAGGGTTAAATTTGATAGTACAGTTGAAAATATAGAGTTATATTAAAAACATTGGGTTGTTAAACAATACATTTGTTTCAAAAATTTAGGTTTTCTCTCAAAATTCTAGTTCTTAATCCCTACATTTATAATAACATGGCGTATTTGATCCATTTGATAACTCTAATCATAATGTAACGACCCAAAATCATAGTAATGAATTATCACAACATTTAATTACATTAGGTATTTTAAATCACATAAAATCACATAGATAAGACAAAATAAACTTTATAAATGAAGAATTAATTAAATAAGAGTCTTTTCTAGAAATTTAGAAAACTACACTGATGGAATAGTAACCTGATCTTTGGAATTGTAATGTGACCCTGATGAATAGTAAACTGGCCAAAATAAGGGTAACCTAACCTATGAAAGTATAAATAAAAATTATGTATCTTAAATGTATGATATATTTATATCATGTAATAAGTAAATAAATTTTTTGAAAATGCCAAATTAAGGGTTGGAATTTTTGTGGCATATAAGGTTTTATTAAAAATTTAATAAATAATATAATTACTTAAAAGAAATTTATTTTTATAAAATATATTCATAAATTAATATTTTATTTTCTTCTGATTATGTGATAAATTTATTATACCTTAATTAATTTTAGAATAAGTTATGAAAATAGTTATAATTTTAATATTAGTGACTTTTTAATAAATGTTTATTTTAATTAACAATTAAATTTCTCATATTTAGAAAATTATTTTCAAAAAATTGATTTATTCTTTAAATTATAAAAATTGAAAAATGGTTATGGTGAATTTTTGGTATTTTTCTAAAATACATTACTTTTTAATGAATATTAAAATATAATAATTTATTATAAAAGCTTGATACATGAATTATTCACTCATATATGATGTATGGATGATATAATACATTAATATCAAATTCTACTTAATTATTTGAATTTATTTGCTAATAATTCTCAAACAATTCGTAGTCTTGAGCCAAAATAATAAACTAATGATTAAAATAATCAAAAAACACACTTCCCCTCCATAAAAAATATTACCCATCACCCACTCTTATAATCACATCTCAAAGCCTTTTAGCTTGCATAATTTCTACCCAATTTCATCTTATAGGCCTCTTCCCCACATCCTGGACCTTATCATCTCACAAAAAGGACAAAATAAAGTGCCAAAAGGAGGTTCTCAAGGAGAAGAATTCAAGCGGTAAAATCCTTTTTCTTTTTCTTTTGTTTTCCTTTTAATTTCTTTTCTTTTATTTTCTAATTCCCTCTTCACCTCTAGTTATCCAAATGGTATTACAAACATATTATCATATATATATATATAAAATGTAATGTAATCATTTTTATGGGAAATTAATCATCAAACTTCTTATCCAATCCCTTTTATTATAAAAATGAGAACATCGTCTGTGAAGTGTTGATTTACCTCCATCATGGACGATACACTATCATTTTCCATTACCACATTGAAATATGGTCATAAAACTATTATTATAGTTAAATTAGATTTCATTATACATATTAAAAGTTATAAAAGGTTATGGAACCAATTTATAAACATGATATTAAAAAAATGATAAGAGTTCGTGATGGTCGTAAAAATAACCACAATAAATTAAATCATTTTAATTAATATATCTTCTAATGAATTGTCCTTATATCAAAAAATAAAATTATATAAGGTATAATTTATCATTATGGAAATATATTAATACCTTTTTATTTTCATTTTTCAAGTTTGTTTTTTATTTGACAATAACATCCATTACAAACCGATAATGGAAACTATGAAAAGAATAAACCTGAAACGATGAAAATAAAAAAAGTATTATAATAAAATAATATAAAGAATTATAAATATTAATAGGGTTGTTTAATTTATTTATAAAAATAATTAAACCGTTATACATTAGTTTTTATCATGTTTGATGTAAAATTAACTCATGGTAAGGGACTTTTCTTTAAAATCCCATTTTAAATTCCTATTTTTACAAAATTCAAAAGAAATTTTTTTATTATTCAATTGTATATGTTTTATGATTATATTTTGGTTATTAAGAATTTTTTATGATAACTTTATGTACATATATCTCACTCAAATGCATTGGGTATGTTTACGTTGTAGTTTAACCGTATAGTGAATCCATGTGTAACTGTGATGGATACAACATAAGGTAGTCATAAGGGTTACATTATTAGGTAGTTGTGAGGGTTATATTTTAGGGTATACATGAGGGTTAAAAGTATTATGGTAGACACATGGGATATAATATGAAGTAATTAATGACTGAATTTACCTTTACGGTATTAAAAATTTTTTCTATGTTTTATGGAAATATCAAGTCTTCCCAATGTAAGTATATGATACTTTAAGGGTGAGAAGCATATATTTGTAAAAAAAATCATATGTTTATATTCTTTCATTTAATAATGGTTTATTTCATTCATTTAATATCCCCTTCTAACCTCTTTATACTCATTGAATGTTTTAAAATGATTTCATAGGGTTTAAGGATGTTTGAATATTTCCCATAAAAAGATTTCATTTTTTATAAAAAACATTTGTATTTTGGAATAAATGGATACTATTTTACTAGTACCCACTTTGTATTCATGTGGGTTGATAGGTATGATTTATGTCCTAATTCTCTAAAACTCTAAGTCAAAATGATCTATAGGATTTTAATAAGTGTATTATAGTTTAATTAACTAGATTAAGTGTTTTTTAAGGTTGTGATCTTCAACATAATTGTTTGAGACCATATGTTCTACTTAAAAATATAGGGTATGAATTGTGTCTGCAAAATACATACAAAAATATCATGAATAATTTGTAAAAAATATTAACTCATAAATAATATAAATTTCTCAATAAATATAATCCTAAAAACACAAAATTAAATTTAATTAGTAAAAAAGGGTATTTGTGAGCATCAAAATAAACATCATTCATTTTGTATTGCTGAGAAAATACATTCCTAACATAGGCCACATGGACTTATTTAAAAATTAATTATAATATATACACACATAGACACATATGTATTCATATATATATATATATTTAAATTACATATATATATATAAGGCACTATAGAGAGGGTTGTCTGCATTATACAGATTTAAGTTAATAAAAAAATTTACTCCAATCATAGTTTTTGGATTTTGAGAAAATATATATAATAAAAGGGCTATATACTTTGGGGTTGGAAAATCCCCCCACCCCATGTGTAGAATATTCCCACCCCCATTTGGGAGGGAGAAAAGGTATCACAAGAGGTTCCATAATTTTTTTAAAAAAAATTATTATTGGATACCCTACATACATACTACAACTGACCCATAACCCCATCCTGGTCAGACTAGCCCTATCTAGGTTGGGTTGAGTGTTTCCCGAACCATCTTCCCCTTCTAAATTTTCCTTTATGTTCTAAAAGCCCTCAACAGGTGGTTAAAGAAATCAAGAGAACCCAAATATATATAACATAAATCCAAACTATTTTAAATGATAAATTTTGAATTTAAATAATCAATTTTTGGGATCATAATGAATGTATCTTTTGAATTAAAATTAATTTAATTTATCATACTCAATAAAAAATACCCTCAAATTGAATCTATCACAACTTTAGTTTATTTGAATGGATTTAATGTGTATAGATAGATTGTGAGACACAGACCAACCAATGTTTGTATCATTTTAATAGTTTTAAAATTAATTAATTCTAATGTGTTTATTTGTAATAATTATATAACAAATTGAAATTCATTCACGGCATGTTATGTCATAATTTTCATAATGGTCTTTACACTCAGTTAAAAAGTATTTTTAGTTTATTATGAATTCCCAATATTCCATTTCCCTTATGTGAATATTATCATAAAATTATGAGAATGAGAAGGGATGAATTTGTTGTTGAGACCGATGATACCTCAAATGATTATTTGATGCATTAGATAGAGTGAGCACTACAACTCAAGTCGAACACATCATGACTAAAGGAGTTAACCATAGGGTATATGTTGATATATTATTCACTCAATGGATCAACCATTAGAATCATCTCTTGATCATTTCATATAATTATATTTTTAGATTGTTTATTATTTTAAAAAAGCTTTTTTATGTCTGATCACATGAAACTACAAGTAATCATATATAGATAAAATGAAAATAAATGGTGAATGTTTTTATATTTATTCATTTGTAATGATGTGAGTGTGATCATATAGAATATTAAAATATATATCAAAATGTATTTAATTTTCATAGATTACTAAAACACCGAAAAGAACATACTAAGTCATTAAAGGAATTCCAAAACATAAATTTTGGAAAACTAGTTGTATGATGTTATTATTAGACAAATTTGAGGGTGCCTCCTACAATTAGGGAATTAATATGAGATAAATGGGTTGAATTAACATATATCAATAGAAAATGAATAGAAATTTTTAGCTTGTTGAAACGTTATAAAAAAGTGTTCGAAATGAAATATTATATTTTAAATGATATGGGCCTCCACTCAATAGATCAAGGGGATGGAAGTTAAAGTGTGTGCCCATAAGAAATATTACCTAAAGATTGTCCAAGTAGTTGAGTATCCATAACGAATACTTTGAGTAGAGGCTTTAAAGATCCATAAAACTAGAATATGCAAGATTATAGGAATCCAAAATCCTTTATTTGTGGTCAAATAGGATAAAGTAAAATATTAGAGAACATTTAAAGATATAAAATCATTAATTTATATTAAAATTGATAATCAAGATGAAATAAAAAATATGGGAAGTATTATTATATTTATAATGTAATGTATTATCACAATTACACTATGATAAATACTTGACAAAGATATTTTCATTACGAGAGAAGATTTTTGAAAAGTGGTATTGGAACTTGAGTATAGTATATAATATGAAATAAAATCATAAGTATTGTATTCCCCACTACCAGATCAGCCACCTAAGGAAGAAAGTGGGATGAGAATGATTCTTAAAGGTGACTCCTGGATGAATATTTTTATTATCTATATCATAATTTTATCATCAATGTATGCAGAGTTTCAAAAGAAACTTGGGGAAATGGATGGTTATAAAATTTTGTCTCATCTTTAAGAAGTTTACAAAGAGTATGTAATGCGAGAGATCAAATAAATTTTAATTAAATGACCATATATATATATATATATTAAAATATGGAATTCAATATGTTCCACATGAACTCAGCATTAGAGAGTAAATTGATTTATATAAATATTTTCGATTGAAGTCAAATAATAAACATTCAATTTTTCTCATTAGCTCATTCTTACCAACCAATTTTTCTTTTTATGATGAGATTTTTAAAAAGAATATAATGGTGAAACCACCTAATTATATTTTCTAATCGGTTCACCAAAAATATTTAAAATTAAATAAAGCTAAAGATTTAATCTTATAGTGAAAGATAAGAAAGAAAAGCTGAAAATTCCAACTATATGAAAAAAATTAAATTTCACCTTTACAATATCCTTGTAATAAACCAAATATATATTTTGGATCCATTGAATAGGAAGATATTTTATTCGTATATGGAATAATTGGTTACTAAAATATAATTTTTAATGAATTGAAGAGAAAATAACCCGGATCTTATACATCGATTACATCTATAATTGAATATAATATTTCAATTATATTAATTTCTATTGGATAGAGTATGTCACTTATATATTTATGACTAAATACATGAACCAAGGAATTCAAGAAACATTAGTATAATTCAATTTGGGTTCTTCCAGTAAATGATAAGGGATAATGCATACATTAGTGGAGAAAATCACTATAATTTGTATTCACATGTTAACTTCTCTTTTAAACAATAATTTTGTATTGAATATTGTTTATGGTATTTCAAAAAAAACTAATATTTTATTAATAAATGAATGGTCCATAATAAATTATGAATATAAAATGAAATACTCAAACATAGTTTTGTTAAGATAATTCATTTCTATGTAAAACTATATGTGGCTTTCAAGGCTATACTCAGAATGGTATTTAAAAACATTGTATCTAAGAACCTCATGTATTATCAAAAAACTTACCTATCATGTATTATAAAAAAACACTTTTAAATAAATAGTTCCCATAAATATTCATAAAATAGTTTATCTTGATAATTTAAACTATTTTAAGTATAAGCTAGTGGTAAATTTGCATACATCATGAGGCTCCTATAAGATAACTATGGAATGTAAAAATTGAAGAAAAAAATATTATTTGAAATAATATTAGATCATATGGGTGAAATTTTTGAAGTATATCTTGACAATTTATTCAACCATAATTAAAAATAAAGAGGGTATTTAATCCTTAACTCGCATATCCTAATAAAGGTATATTCTCTGATATTAGTAAAAGGTGGATCGAAGATGATTAATAGACATTCATTGATCATTAAAATATAGATTGGATTAAATAATAAAATATAAATTCCTTATACACATCAGTTCCATGATGTGTGTAAATGGAGGATTAATGATGATTCATATATTTCATATAATGTATTGCATTATTTTTTCATGACATACATCACAAATATCCGTGTTAACCCTTAACAATATGAAAATTATTATAAAATAATAAATATAACAAATGATTTATAATATTAATTAAACCCATTATATTATAAAATACATGTTTAGAGTCAAATATAATGTTAAGTATGATTCAATTAATAATGTTATATCAAGAATAACACCGAGTTCATCAAAATTAATTATCCTAAAGAGTTTTTAACATATTACGTACATTCCTAAGATAGAAAAATTATAGTTATGTTAAAGGATATATTTCTATAAAGGGGTGAAAAATATATTGGATATAGTTCTAGAATGATTAATCAAGACTAATTCAACACAATATATGAATATTTAATTAGTATTGGAGTAAGTTCCACAAGAGCTCAAGGAAGATGAATTGTTCCATAGTCTTATACTATATAGGAAGGATAGAACTAAGGTGAGATAGTTATATTATCACCAACTCAAGGCGATATATGATTTAATTAGAATAATTTTTTTATCCTATAAAGAATTATTATATAGAAATAAGGTATATTTATTAATTTCACATGAATTCAAAAAAATAGATTCCATATACCAAAATCAATTTTGTATTTCGGTAGATTCCTTAATTGATGTAAGGTAGTTGGTGGGTATTTAAGAGAAAAAATGCATGGATAGTATAAGCATGGTATCAATGTAGCTCATTTTATTATAACAATCCATTATTCTTAATTAAATTATAATTATTCATATCAAAAAAAATTATATGATCATTATGTTGAGAATTGGAAGTTAATACCACATATCTTCGAAGGTGTCAATATAACACAACTAGGAAAGGATAGTGACACCAAAAAATTCGAATAACAAATAAAAGTTATTGAGATATATTTGTGGATTAATATAAGCACTATGATCCTAAAATAATCATTTGGAATTACAGTATTCCAGGGTTCTATGATAAGACAGTGGGATCACCACATGTTTTTAAAATAAGAATATATTGATAATATATGGAAAATAATTATTAGTATAACAGTTATATAATACTATATTTAAAGTAACTATATAATGATTAAATTAATGTGGTAGCTAATGTTATAAATAAAAAAATCTATTGATTTCAATCTAATGGGTTACTAATACAAATTTTAAGTACATTTATAAATAAGTTAGAAAATTTTGATAAAGAATTTTTACCAATGACACATGGAATAACACTCTCTAAGAAGACAATCATGATACATAAGAAGAGATTAATTTGGTGTGAATAACTCCAAAAGCATCGGTAATGGATCTATCACATATATCATGTTATATACTAGATGATATGTATATATATATAAGGAACTCGATAAAGTAGAAAGGATATCTACCTGGTAATTGGATAGAATGGGATATTATTTTTAGGTGACAAATCCAGTCTTCTACAAGATCATTATGATCTAAGATTTAATTTTCGAAAAGAAAATGATAGGGAAAATCACATTCAATATAGTGTAATACATATTTATAGACACCAAGCCTATTATGGCTTCTGATGTAGCTAAAGAAGCATGAAATACACAACAATGTTTTCAGTTTTCAGAATTGTACAATAGGTATTATAAAAAAAGATATGATTTTGACTGAGGATAAAACGGGTTATACTCAAGGATATCATCTCTTGATTAGTTTTACACATGGTATTAAATTATTATATATAATATTATCCAAGTAAAAAAATTAGGACAAATAACTAAATCTATAATTCCTAAGAATCTTGATCTTATCTTATAATAGATAATTTGTTGATTGTTATAATATTAGCTCTAGTACATGCGGAGAGTTGTAGAAGTTGGTTCCATAGTCCTAGTTTGAAATATAATTTCTGATTAACATATCATATATATATATATGAATACTTGATGTATACTTACTATAATAGTGTTAGTACTATGGTATTTATTATTTACATTGTAATTCCATTAGAATAATTGTCATATCAATAGGTTAGAGTAGGTCCCTCTGATAATGATAACCACAATCTTTTATAAAATTGAACTGAAAAATATTCCCTAGAGTCTAGATGCATCATGTTGATTGGAAATAGATGATGTATGATTATTAGGTTTCATTTAATCCTAATCATTGATACTTCTTCACATGAATTTCACACTTGGTGATATTGAGTATAAGAGATCATGAGGAATGTCCCGCTAAAAGGAACACCACAAATTTTAGGTTTCATTTCATATTCCTATCTATGTTCACATGTATTTTTCACTTGACTTGATATCATTACTAGTGTGTGTCATTTGATCACATACATTAATTCAATTTGAAAACCAAAAGATTTATATTGTCTAAAGTTATCTTTTGTTTGTTGTGTAATTGGTTGAATGGAAATAGATGAATGTAAAAAAACAATTTTTCACTTCCAAAAATAATATATACCAAATACTATATTGAAAATGATAGTGAATTCTTTATTAAATCAAAATACATGGTGGTTGATGGTAAGTCCATCTCATAATGTCATAAATAAATAAATCAAGAGAGGATAATGACATGAAAAGTGTGTCCTCCTTTATGATATTCCAGGAAACGAAAATATTATATTATATAGCATGTGTTCATAAGATGATTTCATTTCTATGACTCAACCATATCTCCTTAGGGGGGATTGATGAGTTTTTTTACAATAATATTGGTCTGTGAGTATCAATAATTTGAATAAAGATGTCTATCTATAGGGTCACACACAAAACATATTTGGTAGCTTGGACCATTCTACTGAATTGGATTTTAGAGAATAATAGGACCCACTCTAAGGTTTGGGTAATGTATAAGTCAATAAAATCCCAATTAAAATACATAAATTCAATATTATTGGAATTTAGAATAATAATAATTGAATTTATTTACATATTATCTTCATAAGTTATTAAGTGAATATAATGAAATATATTATTTGATTTAATATTTAATATTTAATTATCAATGTTTGTTTAATAAATATGTGAGAGTTGAGTAAAAATAATTGACTTGGGTTTTATCAAATATCATTATTTAAATGTTACATAAATGTGTTAAATTATTCATGAAATTTATGATATTTTTTTGGATTATTTAACTCACCTTTAAGACTTTCTCAAGTGTTAATATTTAAAAAAACAGACATGAAATTTATGGAAGTTTTAATTAATTATTTAAATATTTTTAACACTCAAAACTACTATTCCAAATTCATTATATAATTTTATCTCTTATTTTCTGCTGTCTTAATTCATTAAGTGAGAAAATATAGGGGTAATCAATAATTATTCAATCAATGTTCAAGGACTGATAGTTTTGATCAATTGTAATCAGGACTTCCTCAAACAACCATTTATTTTCTAAAATATCACCTAAATTTCAAAGGAAATAGTTCAATAAATTTATCAAAATTTATTTCGATAATATATAGGTTTTGGATAATTTCAATCATGAAACTATCACTAATGAGAAGAAAAATTTGTTTCCGATCAAAATCAGAATACCTGAGATTTGGATTATTTTTTCCAATTTTATCCATCATGGTTTAATTAAAATTATCATGATCTGTGGTTGAATATAATAATGGGTATAAAAAATTAAAATTTTTCATTTCTATCCAGACACAAAAATTTAAAATTTACATTTATCACACTTCTATAATGCCTTGGGTACCTTCAATCAACTGATAATTAGATGATCTTAAAAAAAATTCCACTAAATAGGGATCCTCTTTTATATGAGACATACATGGAAATTAAATTTTTGGTATCTCCCCTTTTATCTTATTTTGAATATTTAGATTGATTTATTTCTTAATTCTATAGTTTAAATTCATTATCCATGTATTTCATATTGGGATTTCATTTATCCTTCTCCTTTATCTAAATTATGTCTTCACATTCCTTTCTTATCTCTATAACATGATCATTACAAATTTATCTCTTTAATTATATCATTATTTTAAGATTTTTTATCCTCCATTCCATGACCTCAAGAAAATAATTTTTAATAGTAATTTCAACATTAAATTCATTATTCTCTTCTTATTTTCTTTTCAAGTATTCTTCTCTCATTTATTGAATTTAAGTCTTAAACTTGTTTTGATATCTTAATAACCATATAAACCCTTTGTTCTTGATATTTCACCAAATTTAACGAGGTTTCTAAATTTGGTAAAACTCATCCAAAATTATTTTGTTAAAGGTACAAATAAAAGTTATTATATACAAGGGAATGATTTATATGGTCTTTGTTAAATAAATATATGAATCTCTATATGCCATATTACATGATACTTAAATGATACTATCTTCGATAATTTTTCTCAGCACAACTCATCTATTATTTTGTTGAGAAGTTTTTATAAACCCTTTTTCTTATAGAGACGGTGAAATCCCTAGGGAATGACTATTTTCTATCTCCTTGTTAGTAAATTCCACTAAGAAATATTCTTCATCTATACCTAATTTTTCTTTCATAGGGTTTTTCCATAGGGAAATATATTTTTTATATTCCTTGAATAAGAGGGATAGATTCAAATAACAAGTTTCATTAAGATTTATATTTTTAAGAGATATATTTTGATAAAATCTACTTTAATTACCTTTATTTAGTTGAGATTCATTCTTCAATTCTTTCTTATATGATACCTTTCTTAAATTCTTTTCATATATTTTCTTATTATTATTTGTTGTTTTTATAGGCACATATTCCAAGGTTTCTTCGATATGGAATTCATAGTATTAATAAAATATGAAATTTATGTAACCTTTTGAAAGAGTGACTCAATTATAAAATTTACGTAATATATGTGATTCCAATATATGTGTGAACTTAACATTGTTAAGTCCACATAGGGATGTATCAAATACTAAGAGAGGGTGAATTTGGGTTAGTATATATTTATTCTAATTTAAATTTTTATTCATTTCACAGTTATTCCCTTCTTTAGTGGGTGACTCTTTCTTTCTCTTTATATCTTATTTGATTAGGTAATATATAGATATAAAATAGTAAACAATCACATGAGAAGAACGTGATTTTTTGAAAAAAATTTCAATCTCTATGGATGACGATATCCCTAGTTCAACATGTTCATTGTTTCTCTCCCATAGCTTCCTTCTAATCATCAAATAAATCATAAGTAATGGTATCCCATTGAACCTATTATCCAAGAATCACCCATGTATAATTAATAAAAGAGTTTTAAATTATAGACTCTTATTAGAATATGGGTTTCAACCTGATCCTTGTGAATATGATCAGTAATGTAACTCTAGTGTCCAACCTAGACAATATTTATGATACTTTTCCTTATATACAACAAGAAACGGGGAAGTTTTAATCTTATTTTGACTTCTATAAAAGACTTAATTTGTAGGATTCATCTCTCAATGTATTATCATAGATGAAATCTACTAAGCACAAAAATAACTCACACTTATTATTTTCTATCCTTTAGTGGACAGGGTTTGAGAATTTTCACAACAACATGGGAAATCTTAGTTCTACAAATTTTATAATAGAATTATGAATTAGGAATATTTTTCCAATTTCCATTAGTACCAAAAATGATATTTCTAAACACAAATATGTGCTCCACACCTAATTATTTTCTATCACGAGATATATATATTTTATATTTTGTATAACTATTATTTCTATGATATTAAATACATTTGAATCTATGTAAGTCTTGAACATCAATTCTACTCCATCTTCAATCATCTAGATGAATAGGTTTTGCATTGTTTTCATTCATAAGGATATTTGGAAACTCTTTCCACTTATGAAACTCCAAAGAAATATGCATAATAAGAATACATATACAGATACATGAATTCTAATGAACTATTATTTTTCAATCATTTCTTCATTTCCACATGATATAATTCTCTCCAAACAATTCCTACTTCTAGATATCATCCGGAAATTTCTATGTCATGGTTATGTCTCGTAATTTTTCACTGGTAGTTTTTCAACATACCATGAACACTATTTCGGAATGCCCTCCTCTAACTCAAAGTTTTATATATTATTTTGGAATTTTTTTTACACATAATGTTGGAATTATTCTTATAATAATTTCATTCTTAGAGGATTTCATCCTTATGAATATCATTCTTACATAATGAAGTTTACATGTAATTTTCTCACACCGATGATCCATATAATGAATCTTCATTATTTATAATATTTTACTTCTAGAACTCTTAATATATTATTTAGTTTATTATAAAACATTGTGAGTCTTGTGATATTCATATTAATATATTCAAACACTTATCAAAGACGTAGACATGAAATATTCCCTATATTATTTTCAAAGTCATATGTGCTTGTTAATGAGTGACACTCAACTAATAAATTCATATGTGAATGAGGTTACACATTAAAATTTAAATAATGTAATACTTGTAAATACTCATTTATGGACATTAACTCAAACTATATATATTTTACCAACTCATCACATAATTCACTCCAAATAATTCTTCTCAATGTCATATCTTTCTAAGTATCGATCTTTCGACCTTTTCAATGTTCTCATTCCAATATTCATAACATCTATATTTATAATAAATTTAATTATATTCATCTTATTTTATCCTTGTTGCTATCATCACTTTGATATAATAATTTTTCATTCTTCATGGGTATTCAATGTTATGGTATACTCTTCTTAGATGTGACGTGAGATCCTAAAAATATTGCATTATATGTTATCAAATACAACGACAATAATCACATATGAAAAACTACTCACATAAGTAAGAAGACAATAGTTATGTTTTAGTTTTTATTATAACATCAAATGTACATATCATTTAAGTGGATAAATAGTTCCACCCTTCGGCCTTACCACATATGAAGCTAAACCAAGATATGGATAGTTAATAACTAATGACGCATTAATGGTGGAAATTTCAATAATTTAATTACCACTCCATATTTGTGGGTAAACTGTATCGATCCTCATTTTTTCCATCTATACATACACATGTGTTATAAAAAAACCCTCACAAGTAATCATCTTTATATTATCTCTTGAAGATTATTTCTAACCCTTAAACTCAGTTATGGTCTCCTTGATGCTTAGATGATCAGGTGTGGTACTGCCTAAGAGTTTTAATATTTTTTCACATAACTTATTTTAAATTCCATTTATAGTTACACCAACAATTTATATCATAACATGTATTAAAATCATATAATTTGAACACTCATTTTTATTTAATTTTTTTTCAATATCATCCCATTTAAACAAAAGATTCTATATTTATCATCTAAATATTAATAAGAGAAATTTTTTACATCCTTATTGAAAATAAATAAAATACAAAACACAATTTTCACTCAATAAATTGGTGAGAATATAGAGGACTATATATACGAACTAGCTTCATGTAGGGAGTGAGTAATGGCTAAGGAGGATACCCAACATGAGTTTGTGTGAAAACATTTGCAATACAAGATTTAGATTTAAGTTTGAACTTCAATATATAAAAATATAATTTAATTGTTTTAACTATATAAAACCAAATAGATATCATATTTCTACTAATAAAATTCCCGTTTTAAAATTTATATGCATGGTTAAGTGAGAAACTGTCACAATAATAAAAAAACATGTGGCTGATTGAGGAACTATAAAGATATAAAACATAATAAAAGAGATATATAACATAAAAATTATAATAATACATGACATGAAACTTCAAACTCATTATCAATGGGTTAATCTAAGACCTCAATAAAAAAACAACCTTCTAACCTAAGGTGAAAACCAACTTATGTAAACCTCATTTTACCCTTGTCCTCATTAGGAAAAACCCTCAAGTAAGAGAGAAATTATAATTCAGGACATGATATGAAGTTATATCATAGCTCATTTATCACTTATCCTTGATTACCTATATCGTACAAAAATATCACATTTATAATTGTAAATAAAACCCCACATTAAAAACATAAAACTCTACAATACATATCTTAAAGAAATTTGCGAAGAGAAGGCTTAAATTTAATATTCCAACCATGTGGATAAAAATATCCCCAGAATACTTGTTGTAATAATGATAATTATATTAACATCAATAAATATAAAACAATTCCAAAAATACAATTATAATTTTTAAAAAACTAAAAAAATACTTTAGTTCATTTCCAAACACACATAGTATGAATGAAAACTAGTTCTGGAAATATATCTTTTTTAAACAATGGAAACCCCTTTATTCGAAGAAAAAATGAACATATCATTTGAAGAAAATTATATTTTGTTAAAAAAATTACACATAGATTTTAAATTTAGAAATTAGTTAATTAAAACAACATGAAAATAATGGAAGGAAAGTATAGTAATGTCTTCAGGGAAACCCCTACTTTTCACCAAAGGAACAAAGTGACCACTTTTGATTTGGATGAGATTAGGGGAAAAAGATTATTAATGTTACTTATAAATTAATATATTTCTTGTTATTTGAACAAAAAAATTATATATTTGAGACACATAAATTTCTTTTCTGGAAGAAATAATAAAATGGGAGAAAATAAGAAGGGGATAATAGTGGAAGGATAAATGAAGAAGAACTTCCAAGTTTCTTAAGGGATTCTACTTGAAAAGTGTGGAGAACAGAAATATAATCTTCTATGAGAGTAGGATTAATATGAAATGATCTTATATATAGGTTAAATTAGGGGAGGTGGCCAATTTTTAATATAAATAAAATTAAAGAAAATCTGAAATTCTAAATTAAAATTATGGGAATATTTCCAATATAGATTAATCATCTATAAAATTATAAACCATTAGTGTGATGTCTTGTAGAATCTCATTGGTAGGATATATGTTTAGTCAACTTATTAGATAAAAATTTCACTAAGACTATTTATTTCATTAAAATGAAACCTCTCTTTATGCAGATTCTAGATGCATGGTTAGCATAAACCATGCAATAAACATACATTATAAAGGGTGAACACATTTTTCATGTTTTCAATACATAATCTTTCAATAAAATGTAAAACCAAAATAAATAGGAAAAATATAAAAAATAACTTCATTTGGGTGATAGTAGGTGTGTCACAATTCTCCCCAGCTTGAAAATTAAATCAAACTAGATATTTATCAGCACTCTTATTCATAGAGTATATGAGATTAAAACATCCTCACAATACCCTCATGTTTTTATGTCTCATGTCTATCCATAAAATTCATTCATATAACATTAAAAAATTTAATATATTTTTCCTCAAATACTTTTTCCAAATAGTCAAGGATACAAATAAATTTCCCAAAAACAATATTTTTGGGTTCCAAATATAGAACTCCCTATTCAACTATGTGAGATAGATCAAGATGATGCATCCTTAGTCAATAAACATAGAATATATAATTAAATTATATAAGATAGTTAGTAAATATAAAATGATATGTTACTCTACTAGTCCACTAAATTTTCTCAGAAGGACCAATATACCATGACATAAGATAACCAAGCCACCCCAACATTCAATTTCTGAAACATGGAGATACATTAAGGAACATTAAATTATGAATTAAGAAATCCAAGACATAATTTAGATGATTTATATATGATTTTTAAAGAATTTATATCATCAAAAATATCATATGTATCAATTAAAATTTTCTATTCATTTTATAAAACATGGTCCAACCCAAAATACAATGGGTACCCACTTTATCCAAATAAAGAGTGGAATAGAATGGTCTCCTTTAATAAGATTATAAAGGATAAATTTTTTTATGTTATTCATAATTATTCTTATAAAATAAAACAATTATGGATAGGTTTTTCTTCCCTAAACAACCAAATTCAATCATGCAATCTGGGAGTACTTATTCCAAAATCTAGATCGCTCACTCGACCATGATATCTATTTGTGGGAGGGAAGTTGGTATCAACTAGAAATGATAACCATTATCTTCATAAAGGACCATCCAAAATTGAGAAAACAAATTTGGGACTAAATCATAAAAAATATTATATGGTACTTTATATAGATTCATAACTATAAAACTATAACTTCCAAATATCATTCACATTTATAATCTCTTTTATAGGAAGAAAGTGGGAATTATTTTTCAATCAATAAATAGTAATCCAAATAGAACTCATTCCCCAAGGATATTGAGGAAAAATATTAAGATAATATCTAGAGATATCATCACATTTCTATAAAAATGGTATGTGGTTATAAAAATAACTCTAGATACCATTTCTCAGCCTTTTCCTCTTGATATGTAATTTAGCAAGACAAAAACTCTATAATAGCTCTTATCATCCTTGAACAACAATATTGTAACTTGATATCATCAGACATCTTGATAGCACCAATGTTAGCATGTCATCTACAATATTGATCACCTTTAATCAGATATAGTCTCAAGGAAACATGACCCATCAAACTATTCATGAATCATAATACACTATCGAGAGGCCAAGACTAAACACATGAGGTTTATCTGCTATTTAGAATTACTTATATACATGTAAAATCAAAATAATACATTTTTTATTTCTGAATTTAATAATTTAAAGAGCGTTTCACTTGGATACAATCTATAAATACCTTTTCATATTATAAATTATTATAAATATTTATTTTAAAAAAAACGTACTCAAAAAATCCACTCTTCCTTGGATTCCTTCACAACTAGGAAGGTATTTCATATTTTGGACATTTGAAATAATGTCCTCCTTTCTTGGTATATAATCCAAGTCAAAATAAAATGTTTATAAATACGAAAATTAGTACCTTTATTATAGGTTCAGTTATTTCTAATAAAATATGTACTACTATCTTTTTTTATTAGTATACACCTTAAAATTCATCCCAAGGAGATAGTATTTCAAGGCATTTTGTTCATGAATCACTATAACAAATTATTTGTCATGAGTGGGGTATATTCTCCTAATAAATAAACTACCATGATCTGTACATCACAACATGATCTTGTTGTATGAAAATACACTCTAATTCTATACTTGAGGCATCTCATTACACTATAAAGCCTTCTAACCGCTCAAAAGTTTTAATGATAGGTGTGAATGTTAGAATTTTATTTAAATCATCAGAATATGCATAATATTTTTCACTCGAAAAGAACGTCACTTTTTAGGTAAAATAACTAAAAGGGGATTCTATCCTAGAAAATTCTCTAAAAAAGACTTGTAATGTCTGGTTATACCTAAGAAACATTTGATTTGAAACACATTCCTTGGTTTTTCTAAATGCATTACCACAGGAAACTCTATGGGGTATATTGAAATCCCATACAAGGATACAACATGACCTAAGAAATTCATTTCATGAATCCATAATGGGAAATTATATTTCTTAACATACATTTGATTTTCCTTTAATAACTATAAAACAATGCCATGATGATGATCATGATCTATCTTTGTATTGGGATAAACCATGAAATCATATGAAAAAAAGTTACAAAGTATTTATGAATGATTTAATTTACAAATTCTATAAAAAAATATTGGATTATATGTAATCCCATATTGCATTAAATGTATTCATTATGGTTATACCTACTTTTGAAATACTTTTAAGAATATAATCTTCCTTTACTTTGAATTAATTGTATCCTAGTATTATAATAATTATTGAAAACCATATTAATCCCTTGTGTTATTCATAGTGGTAATCCATTTAGTAGGAGAGGTATTTATTTTCACACTGAACATGTTTATCTCATATTAGTCAATAAAAATTCATAGACGTTCATCAAACTTGTTTATAAAGAGGTCTGGTGTTTTTCAAGGGGACGTACTTGAAAAATTAAAAGCATTATCTTGAGGCCGCAGAAAGGTACTATAGCAGCGACGGGTACTATGCGACACTGTATCAATGGGGGTACTGTAGAAGTAATATTCACAGAATGGGCCTTGGACAAAAAAAATGGGTCTGTTGGCCATGAAATGGGAAAAATACCCATTGGGCCTTCGGGCTATGTAATGGGTCTCTCTATACGCAGTTAAAGAGGTCTTTGTTTTTCATTAATAATAACTGAGGCTTCGGCCCCAACCTTTTAAAAAATATGGGAATTATTCCCTTAATCAATTAAATAGTGATCTTGACCTCCCTTTCTAGTTATAACCTAGAAAAATTATTGTGTAAAACCTCATGATCTCTATACACATCCATTAGAGGTTGATCACTTAAAATTTATTAAATTATATCCAAGAGAATGCTATCTATTTTATATTTGATCAAAAAGATATCATAACTGATAAGTCTGGGAATACACAATCTTGGATCCCACTCACCATGTAAAACGCGAGTGTCCCTATTAAGAGAAAGGAACCAAAACATCTAATGATAACAGTCAATATGAGTTTTAGAGTTGATGATCAAGTAAATTATAGATATGATATTAAAAATATTCAGATCAAGATTAATCAATTCCCACATGATCTAAACATTGGTAATACTCAATTTTCACAAAGATCAATTGATTCTTTTTCATTATTCCTTCTAAATTGAGTAAAATGTTCAAACACATAAGGTATCAACATAAATTAAAATCCTAATGAATCAATTGAATTAAATAAAATGAAGTAGTGTGGGGAACCTATATCAAAAAAAATTTATGATCATAGTGAACGAAATAAAAATAGCACTATTAATAATAATTTTCTATAGTAATTATTCCACATGTGCATGCTTGGCTTCATATAAATACCCAAATTCAAGAACACTAAAGGGTTTCCTACCATAAAGATATTTTCATTCATGTAAAATAATAAATATATTTTCTATGAATGATATCAATCTCCCTTTGAATCATCTTACTGCACTTGAGATTCCCTAGAATAATAAGAACTGACTTTCTACCAAGATGTTGGTGTTTATAGTAGTGTTTAAGATGTACTAGTATCCTAGACTGGTCTAAATTCTTTATAGCCTATTTATAATTTTCACTGTAGTTCCTTGACCTTCAAAATTAGAAGAAAACTATATTTTTACTCCATTATGGGTCAGATGATGGGGGTTATTGGGATGTTGAGAAATCCTCCTAACACACCTTCACAATATATCTTGCATTATTATATGGTCTCATGCCCATTTATTCATTGGGATTTAAAAGTAATTTAAAACATTAAAACTAGTAGACATGCCAAATTTTGATGAAAGTATCAAAATATAACTATAGGGTTTAGAAACCCTAAAAATTACTTTTTTTAATATTGAATAAAGTTCTATATGGGGTCCAAAGGTCTCAAAACTTTACTAAGGGTTTATAGGTGGATGTTTTGGTTTTTTGGATTTCTAACATGGGGTACATGGTTATTGAAAGGTCATTGATATCTTTTCCCCTGTTTTTTAGGCCTAAATCAATATGTTCATGGTTTTTAAAACCATGAGATAGTTCCTTATAAACATTGTGAATGTTTATAAAAACATTAAGACTCTTGTCACAAGGATGATGCATCGTATGTAAAACTATACACTATAACTATATGAAATCGATGGTTTGGATAGGGAGTAAGGAATGGATGACACACAAGTGGTCAAACCATGTGACTAAATAGTATTCCTCTTTAAAATGAAAAAATTAACATTTTTCCCTTACGAACCATTAAGACTTTAACACCCCCTTCTACCTTCTCATGGCTAAAATCTCTCCAGTGTGCACCCTCATATTCCCTCTATTTTTCATGGTGGATCTCATTTAGATATTAGATCTCTTTTCTTATATCATATAATTTGGATATATCCTGGTGAGTCTATCACTTATTAATCTTTCATTCTTTCTCTTTCCATTTTATTCTTAGCAACCATTTCAATGGGTTATGCCCAATTTTAAGTGAATTTAGATGGTTCTTCATTTTCTCATGTTTGTACTCGAACTAGGGGCCAATATCATATGAGTGGGATATTATGAGGATAAGTTTAATGGTACTTTAATTTAAAATACAATATCACTTTTTCATGTGTGTGTATAGTGAGATCAAGAGATATTATCCATGACTTGATCCTTTTTAAATTAAATTTTTCATATGAGTTTTCTTTAATTTAATGATAGATTTAAAATGACATGGTCCTTATGAAATTCTCATTCCAAGAATAATTCATATTGGCGAAAATAACAATGAAATATATTTATTTCATTAACTAGATTACAAAAATTAAATTGTTTAAAGGAAACATTGTTTTATTAAAAAAATTTTGAAAAGGAAAATCACAACCATCAGTCATTTTAAATGATTTGGACCATTATATTTGACCTAGTGCAATGATATGGTATTTATTAATTAGTTTTGGGATACAAAAATATTAAAATATTGTTAAAATGGATAAATGAAATTTTATGTGGTGTAAATGACTGATTTGATTAGAAAATTTGATTAAACATATTTTAAATGGGGGTTTACAATTATATGATGTATTGATTTATAGTAATGGTAATTAATAGGTTATTGGAATGATAAAATTGTATGTCCTAAAGTATAAGAATAAATTATCCTTTTCAATGATTAATGAAATTATTTATATTTAATATAATAATAAAAAAATGTTAAAGTGATGGGCTTAAATGAAATTAATTTTAATTGAGTGAATGGTTTGTCTATTAAATGATAAAAATTATTCCTAATTATTATTAATACTAGGATGAGTGCTTGGATTTCATATGTCACATTTTACATGGTAATTGTGGAATGAGATCTATAATTCTATATTATATTTCAAACATGTGAATTCCAGGATGAGTCCCTAGATTCTGTGTAATTAAAGACAACATGGGAAATATAATTGTTGATAGACCCATGTGATACCTGATGATTCAGATTTCCGTGATAATCATTCAAAATCCATTCGAATTCCAGGATTATATCCATGGATTCTATGTGATGAAGGATAATTGTAGTAAATATTGGAATGAGCACTCATATTCCATGAGAATACTATGATGTACATCTAAATTTGATGAGATGATCAATGACTAGAGAATACCCATTTGAGAAGTTGGATTCCATATAACATTTTATGATAACATGGAATTATAGGATGAACTACCAGATTCAATTTGGATCTGTATGGTTTTCATTATCATCATGAAATTCTCAAATACACCCCAAAACCATAAAAAATGTACAATTAATCAGGGTAACTAATCTAATGATTAACATTAGTATAATCATCCTCTCTTTGTAAACATGGTGCTTAAGTGGTTGTTTATTTCCTTTAAAATTATTCTAAATTGTAAAACTATTAATTTATCAAAAAAATTATTTATAGAACTTGTTTATGAACAACTTACCAGACTAGTTCTACTCACCCCCAGATCATTCCTCCATGGTGATTCGGTACATAGGAAGATATTATTATTTTTCATATGTCAAAATTTAGAAGAGAACCCAATATTGTTTCATTTTACCTGGCTTCCTTGGTTTGAAATGGATTATGAGAATTGGTATAACTTCTAACCAGTTTAGGATGATTTGTTGGCATTAGTTTTATTTTTATTATTAAGTATTATCTATGTACATCTATATATGTGAAAATTTTATTTATTACTACATCTGATATTGTAATTTTTTATAATAAAATTCCCTAGGCAGGATGTGTATCCAGATATTATCTGTTACAATTTATTTTTTATGATTTTATTTTCAGATATAATGGAATAGTCTCTACATTATTTTTTCAGTAGTCATCCCCATTAGTCTATATCTTCTTGCATATGAGGAGGTGCGACTATGGTCATATGGCATGCTAGACCGGGGTACCGGTTGAGTGGCCTCAAGGTTGGGGCATCAAAATGTTTTATCAGAGCCTGTTTTAATTTTTCTTTCTAGTTTGGAATTATATATAAGGTAATATTCTATGTTAGATCTTGGTAATTATCTCATTCAGGGCTTCCTATAGCCCAACACATTAGCGAAATCTATGTTTCCATGGGTGAGAATTATTGTTCTTGCACTATATTTTTCTAGTTGACTAGTTTCCACCTTGAGTATTATCAATGGGTTTTCTATTATTAATTTATGTTATTTTTACTTGTTAGTTATGAAAATAAGTTTTGTTCATTTCTGAATCATTCTAGGCAAAAACGATTAATAAAAAAAATCGTAATTTTTGTTATTGATAGCTATATGGGATTCATGTGTGATGGTGTTTTATTTATTTCATGTATTATAGTTGTTTGATAATTTCTGTCTACCTATAGTTTTAAATAATTTATTGTCGTTAGAATCTAGTTGTTTTCATACATTTATATGGTTTTCATAAAAATATATTTTTCCATTCTACTTTTTCAAATCCTCATGCGATTCGTTTAATACAAGCATGTATAAATGATTTATTAATGTCTGAGTTTTGGTAAAATATGGTTTGGGTAAGATACTCATAAGGGTATTTCCATTATTACATGTGAATTGAATTTAATCTAACCAAAACTAAATTTTAATTTCTAATAAATCATGGAATTTTTAAAATTATAAGTAATGAAATGTTTTAAAATATGAATCCTTGTTTTTAAAATGTGTATATTATAAATAGGGTAAAATAATAACCGGTGGGACCATTAAGGATCTTGGTGATGACTATCCTTGGAGATTATTACTTAAACCTATGTATTGATAATTAGAATAGAAAGAGAGATATTGAATTATGAGACCCATGGATATAGGTTATAAGACCTTAATAGATTTGGGTGTTCGAGATTATGGGATGTTGAGTTCAATTATTCTACGATCTAGGTGTTGTGAGGTGTCATCTTGAATCATCGTTTTTGGGGATCCTTGTGGGTTGTAAGCCTTGTGGGTTATGTTGGACTCCAGATTAGGTGACTTGAATCATATTTCCAATATAAATTGGCATGTATCTTTGAATTTGAGGAAACTCATTGATCATACTAATATGACTCTATTTGTAGTCTCAATTCGGTCAGATTGGTGATCGTCGGTGACTATGACATGAGTTATCCCAGTTTTATGATGATTTTAGGGGTATAAAGAATGGTTTGATTCTTCAGTATGTGGAATTGATGTAGGGGTGGTGGTATATAGGTATTTTTAAGGCTTCATTATGCCTTACATTATTTATAAGTGAATCACCCCGATTTCTTGTGTCTTGGTTTTAAATATGGTACAAAGGGAAGGATCGTTTGAATTCTAAAATCAACTATTCTGAGGTTGTTCTAATATGGTGTTTAGTATTAACCTTGGTTGGATATTTCAAGAGTTAATGGGATGTGTATTCACTTTTTATTACAATGAATTAGGGATGAAAGGTGTTTGTGTAGTTAGTTTTGACTCTTTAGAGATTTCATTCTAATTGGGACAATAAATCATTGATTTCTATATTTTGATGGATATAATGTTCCTAGAGGCATGTTAATATTCTTGGGTGGGTGATTGATACTAGTTTTATAACTATATAGATCTAGGGATGTTAAATTGGATTTTTTTAATTTTCATGACAGTGTGTTCCCCTAGGTATTTGTTTGAGATTTAAGTTGTGTGATCAAGTTAGAGTCGAATGAAATCTTTGGGGTTGTGTGATCAAGTGTCTTGGAGGTAGGAACCTATTTCTTTTAGGATAGATAAATATGGTGCATGATCATTATTTATGGGTACATTTGGCTTTGTATCAGAATGATGAACTTCTTATAGTCCCATTGAGGGTCATTTAGGAGATAAAGAATCTCAAAAAAATTGGTGGTGTTAGTTTCATTATGAAGGATAGTTCATAACATATTTATTGAGAGTCAAGGGTCTTGTTTGATTAGTCCTTCTCTTGGATATGTATCTAGGGGTTTATGAGATGCTAGAATATAGGTACGTTTTTTGGATATAAAGGGTTTTAAAATTTCCCTATAGGGAGAGGTTACATCTTATAAGGATCATGTCATTTTAGTATATATGTTTGGACTTATCATTGATTGAGGAGGTGGTGGTTGATGGATGCATTGAGATTTTCTTGGAAGAGTGGTAATCATTGTTTTTAGCAATATCTTTAGAGGATATACTCATGTATCGATATATGTTAATTCATATAGTGGGGTATTCACTATCATCTGCTTGAGAGAAAGGTCCCCATTATGGGATAAATATATGTTAATTTCTTGAATGCCATTCTGGGAAGCATAGAGTAAGAGATGGTTGATGTTTCATTTTTTCTCTCATGTGAAACTCAGGTAAGCATATAAAATAAATTGGTTTTTTTGAAAATGGTACATGAAACATGGTAGTTGAGAGTCACTCAAAATAAATGAGGATAAATAAATTCCATTAGTGTGGAGTGACCTAACGGTATTTTCTATATGACCCTTATGTTTTAAGGAATATGGGTGCATGGAGTTGACCAGGGTGAAGTCGTCGGGGTATTTGGGTTCCAATGTTTAAATATATCAGTGTGTACTAGGCCTCCTTAGAGAGACACAAATGTGGAAACCAGATATATTGTTGGATCAAGACTAAGTATTATATTCGAGCTTAAGGAGGGATTAAAGTAATTTAAGGATGATCAGATCGAAGGCATGTTAGTGTTTGTGGTAGATAATGATGGACGTTTTATATCATTGAGGATATAACTAAGTAATCTACATGGGAGATAGTTATGAACTCTACTAATTGTTTTTGGGTAATCACATAATGCCTTCAAGGGTGATCGGATGAGTTGTTAATCCATTGGCCTTTGAAGTTGGATGTTTTGAGGAGAATCGGCCGAGGATTAGATAACATATGATTATTAATGGAGAGGGATGTGGTATGTTGAAAAACATGTCTACCATAACATTTTGGAGATAGGTGGATCATTTTGAGAACCAAAAATTTTATTTTGAGGAAAATATTGTATATGACTCTATCATACATTGATGATGGTTATGCATCCATCCTTGTTTATAATTCATGATTAGTGATGGGTGTTGGTGTTAAACTAGTGTTCTCATGTTTTTTTAGGTATGGTGACATAGAATATGTAATAGGATCACCATTAGAGTGAAGGACTAGTGTTTCAATAAGATATTTGATGGTGAAGGAACTATATCATCTAATGTTGGTGGTTCTAAGAAGAAAACTATATTGGGGAGCACCATAGTCTTATAAATTGTTTGAACAATGACCCCATCAAATTTTCTGTGAAAATGGTCTTGTGAATACATAATCATAGGAGTTTAGTTTTGATGATGGATGTTGCCTCAGGTTTTGGGGGTTGGGATTTCGTAGTATTATAGACTTTTGAGAATGGAATAAAGAAATTTGGATTAAAATTAGGGATAGAAATATGTTGTGGGATTCATGTGGTTAACCACTGGGACTCTATTGGGATGAGAAGTGTTGTGTTGGATATTTTTTAAGGCCATACATTTTTTTGGGTGAAGAAATTCAAGATGAACATCAAGTTTAAAATAATGTATGGAATTTCGGGCAGATAAATAGAATTGCAGGGGATGTAACCCATAAAAAGGGCCTTATTAGACATAGAATGAAGTTCATATGGGGTTTTAATTCCTTAATAATATATCGGGTGTCCAGGGAATAGAGTTTTGTTTTTTTGGAGAAGCATCATGGGGAACACAGTTAGTGTTAACCTTGATCTCCCATAGTGAGTCTTGAAATACATATAAACCATGTATGGTTTGAAAAACAATGTGACATGTACCTAGAAACCATGTGAATGTTTCTAGAAAATTTTATAGGCTTGGAACAAAGTTGGAACACTATATATAAAACTATGTTCCCTTACCATATGAGAAGATAGGTCTTGGATAGTGAGAAAGAATAGTTTTTTTAAAGATTGTTAAACTTTGTGACTAAACAATGATCCTCTTTAAAAATTAAAAATTATCATATTTCTGATAGGGAACATTTAGTATTTTACCCCCACCCCCTTCCTACTTCTCATGGCTAGTAGATCCCCTCTGTGAACCCTCTTCTTCCACTTCATCTTCATGGTGAATCTTATTCATTACCTACATATTTTTTCCATTAGATGATTTGGATAGATTATGTTGAGTCTAAAACTCTTTTACCCTTTTTTATTTTTTTGTCATTCCACCAAAAATTATTCCAGTATTTATATGGGTTGTTCCCTATTTTCTAGGCATTTGTTGAGATCATAGTTTTCTCAAATTTCTACTCAACACAAGGGATGATATTGGACAAGTAGGATCCTATGAGGATAAAGTAGGTTGTCCCTTTTATTTAACACATAGTATACCCTTTTTTATTGTGTGTGGAGTGGTTATAAAGGCACCATCAGGATTTAATCCTACTTAAATTATATTTTCTAGTTTGAGTTTTCTCTAATTTAATGACCCATTTAATATGTCTTGGACCTTCATAAATGGTGATTCCATGTGGAATTCCTAGTGGTTAAAAATAACCATGAAATGGATCAATTTATTTAAATTCATGAAATATGTTTTAGACAATATAAATAGAACTTAGCTTAAATAGATAGTTGGGAAATTGAATTTCAGAACCATTGTTAATTGTAAATGGTTTTGACAATTCGATTGGACTTAATGTAATGTTACAGTATTGAATAACCAGATTGAGAATCCCAAAATATATAAAATATAGTTCAAAATGTTAAATGATATTTTAAGTGGTGTAATTAATTGGAAGACTTGTGAAAAATGATAAAACATATATGAAATTAGAATTTGAACTAATATTATGGCTTGGGATTTGATAACGGTAATTGGCCTTGGTATTTCTAATGTAAAATGGTAATTCCTAATATATAAACGGATTTAAACCAAGTCAATGATAAATTATTTTTAGTGTATCTAATATAATCATTAATAAACAGTTAAAATGGTGGCATTGGGCCTAATGAAAATTAATAGAGTGAATGGTCAGTTAATCAAATGATAAATATAATGCCTATTTAATAGGAATGTCAGGATTAGTTCTCAGATTCCATATGATATATGTTACTTTGAATGTCAGTATTATCACCTAAATTCCACATGATACATTTTAGATGTGAATGTTGGGATGAACACATAGATTCCATGTAATCAAAAATGAAATAGGAAATCCTAGGGGAGTGATTAGACCCAGTCATACTCAATGATTTGGAATGTTGGTTTGGGAACTCAAATTCCAATGGAATTCTTTGATGAGATCTGGGGATTTTATTTGATAACTAATGATAATGAGGAATGTTGGGATGGTAACTCGTATTCCATGAGAATTTCATGATGATAATTTTGATTTATTGATATTATCAATGAATATGAAATGATAGGATGAGCACTTGGATTCCATCTGAAATTTCATGATATTGGGTAATGTTAGGATAACATCTTTATACTATATGGACATTTATGGTTAGAATTGTACTTATAACATTTTATATACATTTCAATAATAGAAGAAGTAGTTATGGTTAATCAAGGTCACATAACGAATGATCAACAATCGTATAGACATCCTCATGTGTAACTTTAAACCTAGCGATTTAGTGTTTTTTTAATTTATTTATTTTAAATTATTTGAAAATTATTAACCAGTTAATTCATTTAAACTGATTATATATAGAACTTTTGGATACACAACTTATGAGACTAGTTATTTTAGGGACACTATTGGTGGTGTCCTACTAAGTTATATTGGCACACATCTTGGACTGACTTGGAACATGAGTACATGGGCTGATTCTATTATTTGACATAGGTATAGGTTTTGGGAATGGCTCAATATTATGGCTTATTGATTGGGATTATTTTTATGGATACAATTTATGGGATCAGGCCAGAATTAGAACCATTTTATAATAGACCATTGGCCATAGTTTTATTTTTATTTTTTTAGTACTTCCTTTTTTTAATCCCCCTATTGGGGATCTAGTAAGTGTGAAACATTCAACTATTACTAAATATGATGTTTCATTTAATTTACCAATGCATTCCCTGGTTGTAAGCTGATCTTGACCTCCCTTTCCAGTAATAACCTAGAAAAATTATTGTGTAAAACCTCATGATCTCTATACACATCCATTAGAGGTTGATCAATGAAAATTTATTAAATTATATCCAAGAGAATGCTATCTATTTTATATTTGATCAAAAAGATATCATGACTGATAAGTCTGGGAATACACAATCTTGGATCCCACTCACCATGTAAAACGTGAGTGTCTCTATTAAGATAAAGGAACCAAAACATCTAATTATAATACTCAATATGAGTTTTGGAGTTGATGATCAGTTACATTATAGATATGATATTAAAAATATCCAGATCAAAATTAATCAATTACCACATGATCTAAACATTGGTAATACTCAATTTACACAAAGATCAATTGATGCTTTTTCATTATTCCTTCTAAATTGAGTAAAATGTTCAAACACATAACGTATCAACATAAATTAAAATCCTAACGAATCATTTGAATTAAATAAAATGAAGTAGTGTGGGGAACCTATATCAAAAAATATTTATGATCATAGTGTACGAAATAAAAATAGCACTATTAATAATAATTTTCTATAGTTATTATTCCACATGTGCATGGTTGGCTTCATATAAATAACCAAATTCCGGAACACTAAAGGTTTTCCTACCATAATGATATTTTCATTCATGTAAAATAATAAATATATTTTCTATAAATGATATCATGCTCCCTTTCAATCATCTTACTGCACTTGAGATTCCCTAGAATAATAATAACTGACTTTCTACCAAGATGTTGGTGTTTATAGTAGTGTTTGAGATGTACTAGTATCCTAGACTGGTGTAAATTCTTTATAGCCTATTTATAATTTTCACTGTAGTTCCTTGACCTTCAAAATTAGAAGAAAACTATATTTTTCCTCCATTATGGGTCAGATGATGGGGGTTATAGGGATGTTGAGAAATCCTCCTAACACACCTTCACAATATATCTTGCATTCTTATATGGTCTCATGACCATTTATTCATTGGGATTTAAAAGTAATTTAAAACATTAAAAGTAGTAGACATACCAAATTTTGATGAAAGTATCAAAATATAACTATAGGGTTTAGAAACCCTAAAAATTACTTTTTTTAATATTGAATAAAGTTCTATATGGGGTCCAAAGGTCTCAGAACTTTCCTAAGGTTTTATAGGTGGATGTTTGGGTTTTTTGGATTTCTAACATGGGGTACATGGTTATTGAATGGTCATTGATATCTTTTCCGCTGTTTTTTTGGCCTAAATCAATATGTTCATGGTTTTTAAAACCATGAGATAGTTCCCTATAAACTTTGTGAATGTTTATAAAAACATTTAGACTCATGTCACAAGGCTGATGCATGGTATGTAAAACTATACACCATAACTATATGAAATCGAAAGTTTGGATAGGGAGTAAGGAATGGCTGACACACAAGTGGTCAAACCATGTGACTAAATAGTATTCCTCTTTAAAATGAAAAAATTAACATTTTTCCCTTACGAACCATTAAGACTTTAACACCCCCTTCTACCTTCTCTTGGCTAAAATCTCTCCAGTGTGCACCCTCATTTTCCCTCTATTTTTTGTGGTGGATCTCATTTAGATATTAGATCTCTTTTCTTATATCATATGATTTTTATATATCATGGTGAGTCTATCACTTATTAATCTTTCATTCTTTCTCTTTCCATTTTAATCTTAGCAACCATTTCGATGGGTTATGCCCAATTTTAAGTAAATTTAGATGGTTCTTCATTTTCTCATGTTTGTACTCGAACTAGGGGCCAATATCATATGAGTGGGATATTATGAGGATATGTTTAATGGTACTTTAATTGAAAACACAATATCACTTTTTTAATGTGTGTGTATAGTGAGATCAAGAGAGATTCTCCATGACTTGATCCTTTTTAAATTAAAATTTTCATATGAGTTCTCTTTAATTTAATGATAGATTTAAAATGACATGGTCCTTATGAAATTATCATTCCAAGAATAATTCATATTGGCGAAAATAATAATGAAATATATTTATTTCATTAACTAGATTACAAAAATTAAATTGTTTAAAGGAAACATTGTTTTATTAATGTTTTTTTTGAAAAGGAAAATCACAACCATCAGTCATTTTAAATGATTTTGACCATTATATTTGACCTAGTGCAATGATATGGTATTTATTAATTAGTTTTGGGATACAAAAATATTAAAATATTGTTAAAATGGATAAATGAAATTTTATGTGGTGTAAATGACTGATTTTATTAGAAAATTTGATTAAACATATTTTAAATGGGGATTTACAATTATATGATGTATTGAGTAATAGTAATGGTAATTAGATAGGTTATTGGTATGATAAAATTGTAGATCCTAAATTATAAGAATAAATTATCCTTTTCAATGATTAATGAAATTATTTATATTTAATATAATCATAAAAAATGTTAAAGTGATGGGCTTAGATGAAATTAATATTAATTGAGTGAATGGTTTGTCTATTAAATGATAAAAAATATTCCTAATTATTAGTAATACTAGGATGAGTGCTTGGATTCCATATGTCACATTTTACATGGGAATTGTGGAATAAGATCTATAATTCCATATTATATTTCAAACATGTGAATTCTAGGATGAGTCCCTAGATTCTATGTAATTAAAGACAACATGGGAAATATAATTGTTGATAGACCCATGTGATACCTGATGATTCTGATTTCCATGATAATCATTCAAAATCCATTTGAATTCCATGATTATATCCATGGATTCTATGTGATGAAGGATAATTATAGTAAATATTGGAATGAGCACTCAGATTCCATGAGAATACTATGATGTACATCTAAATTCGATGAGATGATCAATGACTAGAGAATACCCATTTGAGAAGTTGGATTCCATATAACATTTTATGATAACATGGAATTATAGGATGAACTACCGGATTCAATTTGGATATGTATGGTTTTCATTATCATCATGAAATTCTCAAATACACCCCAAAACCCTAAAAAAATGTACAATTAATCAGGGTAACTAATCTAAGGATTAACATTAGTATAATCATCCTCTCTTTGTAAACATGGTGCTTAATTGGTCGTTTATTTCCATTGAAATTATTCTAAATTGTAAAACTATTAATTTATCAAAAAAAATTATGTATAGAACTTGTTTATGAACAACTTATCAGACTAGTCCTACTCACCCCCAGATCATTCCTCTATGGTGATTCGGTACCCAGGAAGATATTATTATTTTTCATATGTCAAAATTTAGAAGAGAACCCAATATTGTTTCATTTTACCTGGCTTCCTTGTTTTGAAATGGATTATGAGAATGGGTATAACTTCTAACCAGTTTAGGATGATTTGTTGGCATTAGTTTTATTTTTATTATTAAGTATTATCTATTTACATCTATATATGTGAAAATTTTATTTATTACTACATCTGATATTGTAATTTTTTATAAGAAAATTCCCTAGGCAGGATGTGTATCCAGATATTATCTGTTACAATTTATTTTTTATGATTTTATTTTCAGATATAATGGAATAGTATCTACATTATGTTTTCAGTAGTCATCCCCATTAGTCTATATCTTCTTACATATGAGGAGGTGCGACTATGGTCATATGGCATGCTAGCTCGGGGTACCGGTTGAGTGGCCACAAGGTTGGGGCATAAAAATGTTTTATCAGAGCCTGTTTTAATTTTTCTTACTAGTTGGGAATTATATATAAGATATTGTTCTATGTTATATCTTGGTAATTATCCCATTCAGGGCTTCCTATAGCCCAACACATTAGCGAAATCTATGTTTCCATGGGTGAGAATTGTTGTTCTTGCACTATATTTTTCTAGTTGACTAGTTTCCACCATGAGTATTATCAATGGGTTTTCTATTATTAATTTATGTTAGTTTTACTTTTTAGTTATGAAAAGAGGTTGTGTTCATTTCTGAATCATTCTATGTAAAAACGACTAATAAAAAAATTCATAATTTTTTTTATTGATAGCTATATGGGATTCATGTGTGATGGTGTTTTATTTATTTCATGTGTTATAGTTGTTTGATAATTTGTGTCTACCTATAGTTTTAAATAATTTATTGTCGTTAGAATCTAGTTTTTTTTCATACATTTATATGTTTTTCATAAAAATATATTTTTTCATTCTACTTTTTCAAATCCTCATGCGATTTTTGGAATACAAGCATGTATACATGATTTATTAATGTCTGAGTTTTGGTTAAATAAGGTTTGGGTAAGATACTCATAAGGGTTTTTCCATTATTACATGTGAATTTAATTTAATCTAACCAAAACTAAATTTTAATTTCTAATAAATCATGGAATTTTTAAAATTATAAGTAATGAAATGTTTTAAAATATGAATCCTTGTTTTTAAAATGTGTATATCATAAATAGGGTAAAATAATAACCGGTAGGACCATTAAGGATCTTGGTGATGACTATCCTTGGATATTATTACTTAAACCTATGTATTGATAATTAGAATAGATAGAGAGATATTGAATTGTGAGACCCATGTATATAGGTTATAATACCTTAATAGATTTGGGTGTTTGAGATTATGGGATGTTGAGTTCAATTATTCTACGATCTAGGTGTTGTGAGGTGTCATCTCGAATCATCGTTTTTGGGGATCCTTGTGGGTTGTAAGCCTTGGGGGTTATGATGGACTCCATATTAGGAGAATTGAATCATATTTCCAATATAAATTGGAATGTATCATTGGGTTTGAGGAAACCCATTGATCATACTAATATTACTCTATTTGTAGTCTCAAGTCGGTCAGATTGGTGATCGTTGGTGACTATGAGATGAGTTATCCGAGTTTTATGATTCTTTTAGGGGTATAGAGAATGGTTTGATTCTTCAGTATGTGGAATTGATGTAGTGGTGGTGGTATATAGGTATTGTTAAGGCTTCATTATGCCTTACATTATTTATAAGTGAATCACCCCGATTTCTTGTGTCTTGGTTTTAAATATGGTACAAAGGGAAGGATCGTCTGAATTCTAAAACCTACTATTCTAAGGTTGTTCTAATATGGTGTTTAGGATTAACCTTGGTTGGATAGTTCAAGAGTTAATGGGATGTGTATTCACTTTTTATTATAATGAATTAGGGACGAAAGGTGTTTGTGTAGTTAGTTTTGACTCTTTAGAGATTTCATTCTGATTGGGACAATAAATCATTGATTTCTATATTTTTATGGATATAATGTTCCTAGAGGTATGTTCATATTCTTGGGTGGGTGATTGATACTAGTTCCATAACTATATAGATCTAGGGATGTTAAATTGGATTTTTTTTAATTTTCATGATAGTGTGTTCCCCTAGGTATTTGTTTGAGATTTAAGTGGTGTTATCAAGTTAGAGTCGAATGAAATCTTTGGGGTTGTGTGATCAAGTGGCTCGAAGGTAGGAACCTGTTTCTTTTACGATAGATAAATATGGTGCATGATCATTATTTATGGGTCCATTTGGCTTTGTATCAGAATGATGAACTTCTTATAGTCCCATTGAGGGTCATTTAGGAGATAAAGAATCTCAAAAAAATTGGTGGTGTTAGTTTCATTATGAAGGATAGTTCACAACATATTGATTGAGAGTCAAGGGTCTTGGTTTATTAGTCCTTCTCTTGGATATGTATCTAGGGGTTTATGAGATGCTATAATATAGGTATGTTTTTTGGCTATAAAGGGTTTTAAAATTTACCTATAGGGAGAGGTTACATCTTATAAGGATCGTGTCATTTTAGTATATATGTTTGGACTTATCATTGATTGAGGAGGTGGTGGTTGATGGATGCATTGAGATTTTCTTGGAAGAGTGGTAATCATTGTTTTTAGCTATATCTTTAGAGGATATACTCATGTATCGATATATGTTAATTCATATATTGGGGTATTCACTATCATCTGCTTGAGAGAAAGGTCCCCATTATGGGATAAATATAAGTTAATTTCTTGTATGCCATTCTGGGAAGAATAGAGTAAGAGATGGTTGATGTTTCATTTTTTCTCTCATGTGAAACTGGGTTAACCATATAAAATACATTGGTTTTTTTAAAATGGTACATGAAACATGGTAATTGAGAGTCACTCAAAATAAATGAGGATAAATAAATTCCATTAGTGTGGAGTGACCTAACGGTATTTTCTATATGAACCTTATGTTTTAAGGAATATGGGTGCATGGAGTTGACCATGGAGAAGTCGTCCTTGTATTTGGGTTCCAATGTTCAAATATATCAGTGTGTACTAGTCCTCCTTAGAGAGACAAAAATGCGTAAACCAGATATATTGTTGGATCAAGACTAAGTATTATATTCGAGCTTAAGGAGGGATTAAAGTAATTTAAGGATGATCAGATCGAAGGCATGTTAGTGTGTGTGGTAGAGAATTATGGAAGTTTTATATCATTTAGGATATAACTAAGTAATCTACATGGGAGATAGGTATGAACTTTAGTGAGTGTTTTTGGGTAATCACATAATGCCTTCAAGGGTGATCGGATGAGTTGTTAATGCAATGGCATTTGAAGTTGGATGTTTTGAGGAGAATCGGCCGAGGATTAGATAACATATGATTATTAATGGAGAGGGATGTGGTATGTTGAAAAACACATCTACCATAACATTTTGGAGATAGGTGGATCATTTTGAGAACCAAAACTTGCATTTTGAGGAAAATATTGTATATGACTCTATCATACATTGATGATGGTTATGAATCCATCCTAGTTTATGATTCATGAGTAGTGATGGGTGTTGGTGTTAAACTAGTGTTGTCATGTATTTTTAGGTATGGTGACTTGGAATATGTAATAGGAGCACCATTAGAGTGAAGGACTAGTGTTTCAATAAGATATTTGATGGTGAAGGAACTATATCATCTAATGTTGGTGGTTCTAAGAAGAAAACTATATTGGGGAGCACCATAGTATTATAAAATTTTTGAACAATGACCCCATCAAATTTTCTGTGTAAATGTTCTTGGGAATACATAATCATAAGAGTTTAGTTTTGATGATGGATGTTGCCTCAGGTTTTGGGGGTTGGGATTTTGTAGTATTATAGACTTTTGAGAATGGAATTAAGAAATTTTGATTAAAACTGGGGATAGAAATATGTTGTGGGATTCATGTAGTTAACCACTCGGACTCTATTGGGATGAGAAGTGTTGTGTTGGATATTTTTTAAGGCCATACATTTTTTGGGTGAAGAAATTCAAGATGAACATCAAGTTTGAAATAGTGTATGGGATTTTTTTGAGTCGGGAAAATAAATAGAATTTCAGGGGATGTAACCCATAAAAAGGGCCTTATTGGACATAGAATGAATTTCATATGGGGTTTGAATTCCTTATCAAGGTATCGGGTGTCCAGGGAATAGAGTTTAGTTTTTTTGGAGAAGCATCATGGGGAACACAGTTAGTGTTAACCTTGATCTCCCATAGTGAATCTTGAAATACATAGAAACCATGTATGGTTTGAAAAACAATGTGACATGTACTTAGAAACCATGTGAATGTTTCCAGCAAATTTTATAGGCTTGGAACAAAGTTGGAACACTATATATAAAACTATGTTCCCTTACCATATGAGAAGATAGGTCTTGGATAGTGAGAAAGAATACTTTTTTTCATAGATTGTTAAACGTTGTGACTAAAAAATGACCCTCTTTAAAAATTTAAAATTATTATATTTCTGATAGGGAACATTTAGTATTTTACCCCCACCCCCTTCCTACTTCTCCTGGCTAGTAGATCCCCTATGTGAACCCTCTTCTTCCACTTCATCATCATGGTGAAGCTTATTCATTACCTACATATTTTTTACATCAGATTATTTGGATAGATTATGTTGAGTCTAAAACTCTTTTACCCTTTTTTATTTTTTTCTCATTCCACCAAAAATTATTCCAGTATCTATATGGGTTGGTCCCTATTTTCTAGGCATTTGTTGAGATCATAGTTTTCTCAAATTTCTACTCAACACAAGGGATGATATTGTACAAGTAGGATCCTATGAGGATAAAGTAGGTTGTCCCTTTTATTTAACACATAGTATACCCTTTTTATTGTGTGTGGAGTGGTTAGAAAGGCACTATCAAGATTTAATCCTATTTAAATTAAATTTTCTATTTTGAGTTTTCTCTAATTTAATGACCCATTTAATATGTCTTGGACCTTCATAAATGGTGATTCCATGTGGAATTCCTAGTGGTTAAAAATAACCATGAAATGGATCGATTTATTTAAATTCATGAAATATGTTTTAGACAATCTAAATAGAACATAGCTTAAATAGATAGTTGGGAAATGGAATTTCAGAACCATTGTTAATTGTAAATGGTTTTGACAATTCGATTGGACTTAATGTAATGTTACAGTATTGAATAACCAGATTGAGAATCCCAAAACATATAAAATATAGTTCAAAATGTTAAATGATATTTTATGTGGTGTAATTAATTGGAAGACTTGTGAAAAATGATAAAACATTTATGAAATTAGAATTTGAACTAATATTATGGCTTGGGATTTGATAACGGTAATTGGCCTTGGTATTTCTAATATAAAATGGTAATTCCTAATATATAAATGGAGTTAAACCAAGTCAATGATAAATTATTTTTATTTTATCTAATATAATCATTAATAAACAGTTAAAATGGTGTCATTGGGCCTAATGAAAATTAATAGAGTGAATGGTCAGTTAATCAAATGATAACTATAATGCCTATTTAATAGGAATGTCAGGATTAGTTCGGAATGTCAGTATTATCACCTGAATTCCACATGATACATTTTAGATGTGAATGTTGGGATGAAGACATATATTCTATGTAATCAAAGATGAAATAGTAAATCCTAGGGGATTGATTAGACCCAGTCATATACAATGATTTGGAATGTTGGTATGGGAACTCAAATTCCAATGGAATTCTTTGATGAGATCTGGGGATTTTATTTGATGACTAATGATAATGGGGAATGTTAGGATGGGAACTCGTATTCCATGAGAATTTCATGATGATAATTTTGATTTATTGATATTATCAATGAATATGAAATGATAGGATGAGCACTTGGATTCCATCTGAAATTTCATGATATTGGGTAGTGTTAGGATGACATCCTTATACTATATGGATATTTATGGTTACAATTGCCCTTATAACATTTTAGATGCATTTAAATAATAGAAGAAGTAGTTATGGTTAATCAAGGTCACATAACGAATGATCAACAATCGTATAGACATCCTCATGTGTAACTTTAAACCGAGCGATTTAGTGTTTTTTTTAATTTATTTATTTTAAATTATTTGAAAATTATTAACCGGTTAATTCATTTAAACTGATTATATATAGAACTTTTGGATACAAAACTTATGAGACTAGTTATTTTAGGGACACTATTGGTGGTGTCCTACTAAGTTATGTTGGCACACATCTTGGACTGACTTGGAACATGAGTACATGGGCTGATTCTATTATTTGACATAGGTATAGGTTTTAGGAATGGCTCAATATTATGGCTTATTGATTAGGCTTATTTGTATGGATACAATTTATGGGATCAGGACAGAATTAGAACCATTTTATAATGGACCATTGACCATAGTTTTATTTTTATTTTTTAGTACATCCTTTTTTTAATCCCCCTATTGGGGATCTAGTATGTGTGAAACATTCAACTATTACTAAATCTGATTTTTCATTTAATTTACCAATGCATTCCCTGGTTGTAAGGTGTATATAGATATTATATCTTTAATATATTTTTCACTATTATTACAATATGATATGATTTCATTGTCTCTGGATAGTGTTTTTATATGTTCTCACCACTATTTGTAAACCTCTAGCATACCGGGAGGCATGCGTGAGGTCAAATGGTGAACTAGATTAGGGAACCATTCATATAGACTCTAGGTTAGGGAATCACAATTACATTCTAAAAAAACTCAAAACACAACTATCTTATTAAATCCCTGGTATCACCACCTATACTCATCTATGGAACCATATCATTCTTTACCATTTCCAACTAGGTGTCCACATTATCGTGGGTTGAAATAAAAATGAGAGTGGTCATTTATTGAATCCTATGTGTCAGATCGTTCCCAAATCATTGATTCTTTAGGTATTTTGTTTGTGAAAAGATTTATGGAAAACTAATAAAGATTGTAAAGCTTAGTGGAATACTCTATTATAGAGTTATTTTGTTGTTCTAGATTCACAAACATCCTAGATTTTATCTTTTTCAAGGTATATTGGTAATATTACTTGCTAAAAATATCCTTTAATTTCACCGAAGTCATATCCACATGAAAATTCCCTTACAATATAGACTCTCACCAATTAAGACTTGGGACATATAATATATGTTGGGATAAGATGAAATTAGATGTATTAGGTGACTAAAGAAGCGTGAAAATAAGATCAATTTTCCCTTATCGACTCCTTATTTTCATACTAAGGGTATTTGGATATATTTCTAAAATAAAAAACTCAGTGGAAGAACAACTCCAAAACACTATTATGTATAGAATATGAATATAGTTTTAGAATAAACAATAAAATGGAGATTAATGGTGTTTATTTTTATGTAATTATATATATTTCCTTAATATTAAACTGGTATTTGGTTGATATTACCAAGGAGAAACTGATGGGTTCATCCCTTCTAGGATATTAATATGTCATGAGAATGAATCAATGATATTGTATTATCTCTTTCTATTAATCATCATATAATAAATATTTTTTAAGATAGATAAGAAAATAATATCTCAACAATCCTCTTATTCTGGGTATTTCTAATTGGATTTTTGAAACAATTAAATGAAACCATTTATATATTGAATGAATTGGTTCATATAGGCCTCACAAAACCTTAAAAGTTTGTCCTATTTTGATAGAGTGTTTACAAGAACTTCTAATGTTTCAACTCTTGAAACATTCAGTTGACTCAAATTAATTTTCATTTAACATTTAAACATTTTTTCCGAATATTAAAAACCCTCAAATTCATCATTATATGGTGAATAATCAAGAATGATAGCATCTAAAGTATAAGATCAATGGATTCATCATGTTATCATATCATATGATAATTATATGCACAAAACATCATGACATTGTTAATTTCAATGTGATGTAATGCTCGTTGTGATATACCATGACATATACTGTGTTTAGTTCATTCCCATTTTAGTGCACAGCTCCCTTAATATCCCACTTACACAGAACATTTATTCATATCTCATTTTCACGTGCACAAAAAATGTTTTTGGCATTGTACACTTTCACCTTATGATACATCATATAAAAAACTCAGGAAACCATATAGGTAATTCAATTTGGATATATTTGAAAACACTTTGGGTAATGAAATCATTCAATTCCACCACAAGTTATATAATATTTTATATTTTTTAAAATCCAACCTATAACTTCTTTTGTATATCCTTCAAAAACACATTTGGGTAACTCTCAATGTTTCATTAACTTAATCCTCATTCACAAAACCTAAAAGTTTCCCCAAGTGGGAATTTATAGTGTTGAAAATAATTATAAATTCTAAAATTTGTAAATGTATGAAAAGAGTGGCTGAAAAAAAATTGATGCTACTTAGGATACAAAAGGATCTAGTGTGGTCTCTATTAAACACAAGTATCGCCATTCATATGTCCATCGGTGGTATTAAGAACATATATATAATTATATAATCAACAAGTCGATGAAATTTAGTAAAAATTGGATATAGAGAATTCTAATTTTTAATGGATAATCCAATGTTCTCAATTCATCAAGTATAAAATGATCAGTTTAAATAATATATCACATGTAATTCATCTTTGAAGTTAAGCATAATAGGAAACCCTCATCCAGATAAATAAGTACATCATGGGTACCTTATCTATGTATATCAATAAACTTATTGAATCTATCACAATTGAGGTCCTGGATTAATACTTTTCATATAATAGGATAAATACCATCTTGGTTAGGACTCAGCTGATGACATGATGAATAACGAAGCCAACCATGGCCTAATTATAGATCCCTCAAGTCTTGCATAAAAACAAAATCAAAGTATAATGGTTCTAATGAAAAGTATATTTTCAACATCAGTTATGAGGATTCAATATGAAATATCCATCTCTATCAAATTAAAGATATAGGTCATGACACACTATATAGTAAACACAGTGTGTTATGTAGTGCAGAAAATTCTTTTTGTGCCACATAAGAATATTTGATATCTCTAAACAAAAGTTTATACATGGTATCCTTAACATTTAATAACAATATATAACAATACAAGATGAAAATTAGTTAAGGATAACTCAAATTCATTCTTTTATAGGTTAATTGACATTCCACTTCTTGCAATATATGCATCTAATATGAAAGAATGGTGAGTAGTGGTTGTCTTTCTTCTAAAAAGAGACATTTTTTATACATAAAAATACATTAAAAACCATTCATAAAAACATATCAAATAATTTATCATATGAAATACACTAATAGTGTCTTCATTGTTTATGTACATTCTAGTTTTTTTTAAAATACTTGCATCTTTATGAAATTTATACCACATTTCTATGTGATCATCTGATAAAATTTACCTAATAAACTCCTTTAGTGAGAAATATTTATGAATAATGTTTTGAATAAATAATAGTGATATAAATGAATGAAATTATTAACTCCCAACTATATTAACATGTTATTAATACTAAATTACTTTGAATAATAAAATTCATTGAAGTTAATAACTTATGTTTTCTACTTAGGAAACTTTATATGTTAATTAACATAAACATTTATGTAACTTCTATATTCAATATTTTACCTTTTCAATCAATTTTATAAAATAATGTTATTATTTAAATTAATATTTTTTCGTCATGATCTAAACTATTTTAAAAAATAAAGTGATATTAACCTCATTGTGGTAACAATGTTAAAATATTTACAATTTTCATTACCAACATATTCTGAACTCTTATATTATATTTAATGAAATTTTATTTGATTTTAATTAGTATTATATTATACTTTTTAACATTTAAACTTCTATAAGTAAAAACATACTCCCATTATCTTCTTATACATTATATTAATTAAATAATATCATTCTAAAACACAAACTCCCTTAAGCATAGGAAACTAAATTTATTCCATCTTGGTGAAACTATTTTACTAATTACTTATTATTAACCATATCTTATATGGTATTTTATATGTTTAAAGTATATGTTAAAAAATATTAATTTAATATTTAAACTATATAACATTTGTGTGGTAGCCTCTCAAAAATCATATTTTAAAAATTATCATCTTTTTATTTGAAAAATCTGGACCATTTAAAAATTTTTGCTTGACATCCTTACACACAGGCCAAGATAATCATCTCTATAACTTTCCCATTTTTTTATTTAAAGGTATAAAAAATATGATGTATAAAATCCTTTATACTGGAAAAAATTACTTTTATCCTTATCATTATGTCAAAAAATGTTATATAAAACGCTGAATCATAATTTATATGTATTAAGACCATTATCTCATGTATTTTATGAAAATATGTCATAACCAAGATCTTTTATAGCTATAAATGGATTATTATCTTTTTTTTATTTCAATCGATACTACGTTTATGGTGAATTTTTTATGCTATGTGATTTTATGTTTATGGTGGATTCATTTCCCAGTGGTTTCCAAATTTTTGGTGCTCAAAAAACTGGAGATTGGGACAAGCATCATGGAAGATGTGCTTCTAGTACAGGATCATTAAAATATAGAAATGGTATGGATTTTTTTAATATTATATTTTCACGAATATGTGATTTTTTTAAATAATCTAGTTTCTTTAATTTTTTATGGTTCACAAAATATTTTTCATGAAGAATTATGGAGGTTCGATGGAAATATGGTATGTTATGCAATTATGAGATTCTTCACAAATGAGATCTTCTAAATTAAGTTTAATAAATAAAAAAGGATTTGTGAGCATGAATGAAGAGATTATATAAAATGGAACACTAATCATGAAATATTTTTGAAGGATGTGATGTATATAAATATTCTTCCACTCATTATATGAGACATTAAGAGAAATTAGAAAAGAGGTGAATCACTGTCATTTTCGGATGTACTTACTAGAGGGTACTATTATCATGAATTGGTAACTTTTCATGAACAAAAGATTCATAAATAAAATGGAAAATTACTAATTGATTCTAAGGAATTTTAGAAAATGTATTCTCATGAAGGTTTATAGTTTCATGATAGCTTGGAGTTCATTAAAATCTTACAGTTTCATTATGGATGGGAGCTTTAAAAATTAATTTGTTTCAATAAATAAAAAATATCTTTGAAAAAATAGGGTTTCATGAATGATCAGATTTCATGAAAGGTACTTTCCTAAAGAATAGGTTTTAAAAAAATTAGTGAACACTGCATTCAAGTGCACCAATTTAGGACTATAGTGAAAAAATATTCTCATTCTAATTAGGGGAAAATATTTATGTACTCAATGTATTTATGTGACCCTCAAGTCAATAAATTGAGTAACAATACACCCAAAGTATTGATCACGGGGGATTTGATGGAATTGATATGAGGGAGGTTGTTTTTTATTCCTAAAATTGTTGTAGTTTAATTTTTCCTAGAATTAAGTGGTCATGTCTGATATTTTTTAATCTATAATATCTTCTAAATCTTTGTGGATTCAGGAATGGCCGACATACTTTTAATTTAATCTACTAGGACTAACCTATATTGGGAAACTAAGTAAAACTATTCTATTTTGTTTCTATTTATAGATATGGATGTTTAATAATAGCATGATTCCATGAGAAATCTTTAGAAAGTTCATATGAATATGGTGACGAGATCTATATCAATGAAATAAAGAGTGACACCTTTCTTCTCCCCTCCCATATTAGGGTATTTTAGGGTATAACATAAAAATTTATAAATAAAACAATCTCTTATCATATAATATCAATAAATCTAATATTTAAATATTCCATTACATTAAAATATATTATTTGGAAACACTTTTACTCATCTTCTGAATACAAACTATAATACCTATTTATTTTGTTATTTAATTTCTACCTCCTCTATATTTATAACATTTTTAAGATATATATTTTGTGTCAGAAACCATAAAAAATAAAAACAAAATTATTTCTATAACATTAATACCTCAAATAAACTTTTTATAGATTTTATAAAAACATTTAAGTATCCTTGATAGTTCCATCATATGGAACTGTTGTTCTATCTTCCTAGAATATCCTATTAGTTTTTAATTTTATTAATTAGATATGTTGAGAAACATTATTATACATTCTAAATAACTTGTATTCTTATTGTCTGCAATTTTACCCACTTTTTCTCCAATACAGCTCTAAAACCTAGACATCACATACCCCATTCATTTATTCTCATCCATTTGAGAAAATAGAGTAAATATATTTTTGAAATCTTACCCATTTTTTTGAATATTTTCAACGTATAATGAATTCCATATATAGACCTACCTATAATAGAAACCTATTGTCTGTCCAAATTATTAACACAGTCAATTAAATTGATTGTATGAGTATAGACTAAACTTTTATTGACCATCTTACATTTAAAAAATCTATTTAAACATTAAGTGAATCTTTTTATGCTTCTCATAATCATCTAGATCCTTTAATTGAACAGTATCAACAATTGGTTACTCGTGATGTTATTTCTATAAAACATATAATATTTGTTTCTTTTTTAGGAATGATTCTCATTTCCCTATATCATATCATGATAATGATTTTATTATGTGTCATAATTTGAAAGATTAATCTGGTATTCATTTTCAATGATTAGGATTCAGTTTTATCTATATAAAATTATTTTATTAAATGATTATCATTTTTAATTTTTTTTATAAGGACATTAATAAAATATTCTCACACTAAAATGATGAATATTTTTAATTTTATCATATAAAATTGTGGTCAAAGGTCAACACTTCCCTAATATATTGGTCACACTATAATTCCTACCTTCCCTATCTATATAGGTAGATAATCATGTCAATTATATAAGATATGACCTATGGATAGTGGGGTGGATAATTAATTACCCTAAATCATCATGTAGATTTACACAATATTATTCATCAAGTATCTTATTCATGTTATGGATTCCCTCCTAACTATAACCCAAAGATAATGCAATAAATAGGCACAAAATCCTTTTTGTTTCACTTATTACTTTCTTTACTTGTATATAATAATCCATGTCCATCCAACTTTAACATGACCTACCCATGTGGATGATCGAGGTTTTGAAATGTATTTTCTTTGGATGGAATCTAACACATGCTATTTTAAAGGGGATTCATTATCAATATATTATTATATGTATTCTCTTTATATATATATCAGATGATTTATTTTGGAATCCTTATTCATTTCAGAAAATCAATATGTTAAAACCATATTGATGTGTAACTCTTTACAAAACTTATGAACAAGCTAAAGTCATTGTAGAAGTAAACTAATCAAATTATCATACCTAGTATGAAACTCCTTTAATTAATTAAAGATAATTTAATAAGTTATTTTAACTCATTAAACTAAATCATATGTTTAATTATGAAAATTTTATTTAAAAGATGGATATGAAATGGAATTAATTAAATAAATGAACAATATATTCATTCATACATGAGATAATTATTTTTCAATGATACATAAATACATTAATAACACGTTAAAATTTATTTATGGGTAAACATTCAAAAATAATATTTATATTATATGAAAGTTCCATATTATCATTTACATGGTCTTTATAGATTCTTTTCCATATTAGAAAAATATTATATATTTTATTCATTATTTTATTATTAAATTATAAAAATTATAAATTTTAGGTAAATATCTAACAAAAATTATGTAGATCATGTTTTATATTATTTATACCATTGATCTTATCATCCAAAAAAATTTTATAATAATATATATATATATATATATATATTTTAAAAATGAAAATAATATTATTATTTTATATTTACATTTATAATAAACTCATAAATAAATATAAACACCATTTTATTTTATCTTCTTTTAAAATTTACAAACACTGTATAAATTATTCAAATGTTAAAATATACATTAATCCTCATTAACATTATTAAAACAAAATGGTGTAGTTTAAACCCCCCCCCCCCACCCACCCCATAGATTTTTTGAGCCCTCCATGCATGTACATGAGGATGTTTTTTTGGAATTTTAAAAAAAATTATATTTAAAATATTTCCCCACATCGATTTCACTATATCTAGTAGTTAATCATATTGAAAACCCTTGGAACATGAATCAACACAACAATTTTTAAGTTTTTTATAACATGGTCTCATTTTGACAACAGGATTTTATTATCTTCATTTTATTTGATCCATTTCACATTAACATTATATTTTGTGAAATGGATTTTCTAGTTTCAATAGGTCATGGAGATCCTTGTGATGTAGTTCAACCACACCATAGTACTTTTATAACAAAACATAGAGGGTCATAATAGTATTCAAAATTTTCCATAATTTTAAGTTTATATGTTTGACGTCCATTTTAAACTGACTATTTTGTTTAATTTAAAAATTTAGGAACAATACACTTGTTTCTATTAAGACTGTGTCATTGTCTTGTAAAATCTAGAACAAATGTTATTGTTTTGGGATCATCTATATCATGGTACCTAGAAAATTAATTTTCTATTTTCCTTCATCTATTTAGGATTTCCAAAAAAATATTGATTGATATTCTCTAATACAACTAAATAGATTTATATGTATTTCTAACATAAAAACTAAGTGTAAAAAATAACATAAAACACCATTAGCCCCAAAATCTAACTATTCATTTATAATTAATAATAAAATAAGGAAAATTTATGTATCATTAACTTTGATGATCAATATTTTACATTCCTTCAACAAGAATTTGGGTAATATCATTGACTATAAATTAATGTTTTCCTCCCTCTTAGGGTATCCAAAGTCGAGGTAATCACCCAATTATTTAGTATAATCTCCATCTATTTGTAGTTTGATGGAACATTATTTTTAAATAATATAGAGAAATTAGAGACTAATAATCATCATGGTTTGATGATTTATAACCCAAGTCTCAATACAATGTTATATAACCATTTGTATAAGAAATGGAATAGTTTATATGGGCCCCACATCAACTTGAATTTTTTCCCTATATTGACCGAGGATTTAAAAAACTCACTAAATGTTTTAACTCCTGAAAAAATAATTTTAATTTATTTATTTATAATTTATGTTTCAATAAATTATTTGAGATATTAAAAATCTATATATTGGTCATCATATGATGAATAAATGAAAAATAAAGTATTTGGAATGGTAGATCAATGGCTCGAACATGTTATCACAATGAGTGATAATTTCATGCCCAAAAAACCACAATATTATGACTTTTACTATGTCATGGTTCTATTTAGAATAGACCACCATATACACTATAACAATGTTAATCCTTTTTTTCGTGTAAAGATATATCACCTACAAATATTTACCAATAAAAAAGTAATATTTTTATTTCTTTGTGAATTCTTGACCACGATCCATAATGTGATCTCAATTTATCTCATTTTCTTCGTATAGAGATTAAATGGTCTAAATAACTAACTGAACAGTAGTAAGATCCATTGGAGAATTAGATTATGATAAATAATTTCCAACCTATTCTGTAAGATTTTTGGGACAATATATAGGTGGAATCATCTATAAAATATTAAATGAAAAAGGAAATAAATACCCATAACATCAATACTTACCAATACATTCACCTAATATATCATAAAAAAACAAAAATAATAATCAATATGGTTTAAATATCATAAAGGATATCAAATTATAAAATTTCAATATATTTCCACTATTCATGGTTTATTTACATGGTTTGGAAGACCATGCATGAACCATGAATGTACCAATGGAAGTTGTGTATAATGGGTTATATAATTATCGCACAATTTTCATGACCATAAAAATGGCTATATAGGCCTTTATATCTATCCATTTCACTCTAAAACATAGTGTTTCCCAAAATTACTCTTAGTATCATCATAAAACAAATAATAGAATAAAAAATTAAAATGCACAAAAAAAAAATTAAATCTCAAATTCTATACATGAATCCTGATAACCCATGATAACATGGTTTTTTGTATAAGAAAGATTTGTCCAAACACTTCACTCTACCTATCTCTCGATCTATGATGGTCATATCTCTTGTCTAAAATTTCACCCCAAATAAAAAAGGGATATTTGATGTAAATACAAAAAATATTATGATCTAATCCTTTATAATATTTTGAATAGTATTTTTAATATGGGTTACAGAGTTGATGTGATGTTTTGAGAATCACATACCATAATAATAATATATTTAACATAATATATTATTTTTAGTTCAAGCATGTGTGTTTCAAAATTTTGCGTATTTACTATTGAATTGATCCTCATATAAGAAAACATATGTTGTGATTACATTAGGAATATGGTGTTTATAAATGGGTGATGTAATCTTTATTTATATCTTTGGTCCCCAAGGTGACCCATTATAAGTGGGTCGATTAGTGAATTTAATTATTTTTTTGTGAAACTTTTATTTTCTCAATACATATCATATTATGGTTTACCCACGGGTTATCTAATATTGTAATGAACAAAAAACCTAGATGGATTGATAGTGGGGAGATATAGTGCCTCGATTTGAAAGGAATCAACATTGAATAAATTGAAAGAGACTAGATCCCTGATGTAATGATGATCATACTATGAAATTCCAATAAATGAATTAAATAAGCTATAATTCATCTTCAAGGTCTATATTTTCTTTTAGTTCATTCATTTTTATTTATGATATGTGTTTATTGAATTGTAGTTAATTTGTATTTATTTAATAATCTATTCTTCCTATCATTTTTAGTTTGATTTAATCTTTTATCCATGTTCTTGAACGTTACACCCCAATTCCATGTAATTTAATGTTTTTAATTTCACTTCTAACTTTTCCCATTGTGATTTGAATGTTATTTATGATTTATAAATGAAAAAGGAGTTGATACCCATTCATTCTCATTTATTTTGAAATCTCATATCACACACCCCCTTGGAGAGATATGGATTCAAGTGGCCATGGTTATGGTAAAAAATATCTTACCCCTTCCCCAGTTTTTCACTAGTCTCTGAGACTGAGGAAGCTTCCTTCCCAAGGATGTATGGAGATAGAGAAATAGTGTCAAGACATATAGTGGTGTGAAGTTAAGATCAGGAATATTAACATTGGTTCTTTAAGGGGGTGTCATAGTTGAAACAACAAGGGGATAGAAACATCAACATCTAGTAGAGTTAGAGGCAGTGGAAACTCATGATACTAAAGCATGAAAAGGCTTGGTGTTAGGGTAATATAGGGTAAAATTCTTCCAATTAAATGGGTTTTTATTGGATATATATCCACTTTGCATAGATTGGGTGTCATTAAATGAGCTACTGGTTGGCTTATTCAAATTATGGGATGGATAGAATAATGAGCTAGCACAACGTGTGGTCTGGTAAATGGCATGGCTGGGTGAGTGGTTGAATGAAATTGGATGGATCTTCCTGACTAGACTTGGGATAGTGTCTATGTGAGTTATTCACCCGAATAGGGTTCACCCTCCCCTTATAGAAATTCATGTGGTGCACCTCTATCTAACCATTCTACCACTTCATCCCATGGGGGTGTTGTTCATGAAATATTCACCATATATTTCTTTCTAGAAAATTTATATTATATCCTATGTTTATTACACATGAATTGTGATACCATGATCCATTTGGTAATATGAGGATCCTTTCATGGAATTATAGGTAATTTGTTTGTCTATCTATATGGGTATAATCATAGGAATCAAACATTATAATCAGAAAATCAATGGGGTCAAAACAATCTTATTTTTCTTGTGTGAAAATCGATATATGACTAGTTACATAAGTCAAATATTGAGTAAGGTCCTCCGCAGTCTATTTTTTAGTACTCAGGGTGTAGTTTCTTTTTCAATGATGTTATTTCCTCCCTCTTTTTGTGTTCTTCTTGTGGAATTCGTACTTCAGCAAGGTTAGTTACCCCCTCAATCAATACATTTCCTTTAATGATGTGTTGGTACCACAATACTATTTTTCTGGTGTAAAATGGATTTTCTCACAATTTGGTGGTTACAATGGTTAGTTTTAGTTCTACATTTAGAAACATTTATCTTTTTTCAAGGTCTATATATCCCTACGAGTTTCTGGATTTGTGGCACAATTTGGTAGGACAATAAGGTATTGGTACTCCCCTCACCTATTATGCATGATTAAATAATATGCAGGTCACCCTTTATTATTTCTAGTGGTGATTTGGGAATGACTGAGGTTGAGTAGATCGGATTCTTTGAGACATGTGACTCCTCAGATACCCCATAATAGACCTCAATATGTGGTGTATGGTTAGGCTATCGATTTTATACTATATAAGAATATTTTTACTCTAATTTTTAGTTCTTGTGAGGCATGACCTTCATGGATTAGATCAAAGATGAATGAGGCTCCTTTGCAGCCCATATAATTCTAGTGGTTACTAAAATTTGGACCACTCCTTACCTACTTCCCTGTTACATTATGATAAATGATTTTTAGATTACTTTTATATCCTTCTTTATGGTTTTGGGGAGTCTTAATATATATGTTTATACTAACACCAACTCATCCCTTATACCCACATGTGTTTTTAAATTTTTATAAGATACATTTAGATATGGTCTTGGTGGATATGGATATGGAATGTCTTATTCATAGTCATAACCTTGTGATGTCAAGAGATACATGGTGGAGAATTGTGGTATGTGACAGTGGAGACAATTGATGTGCCTATGGGTCAATCTAAGGGTTCAAATGGTTTAGAGAATCTTTCAAAGGTATCATGCCTATCATATTTAGAGGCCTTTCATGTAAATATTTACATAGGTATTTACCTTGGTGGAATTTTTCATGTCCTGGACATCTCATGCATATATTATATACAATCTACATGTTTATAAATATATGTATACTGATGGTATTGAATGTTATTTTACATATTGGAAGTATGATTTTATTATTGGTTGATATATGTCAACACCTCCCTTGTTTTTTTATATACATAATTCATGTTAGTCACACTCCTCTCAGCTATTATAAGTAGAATTAGGATGGAACATTGAGCTTAAAAATAGCTCAAAAAACTCCCTAGTGTGTAGAGTCATGTTAGAGAGGTAATAGAATAGTTATGTCCTGTGGGTAGAGTCTGGAGTTGGAAGTAATGTGACAAATGGTCCCAAGAATTTAACAAAATGATATTTATGGAGTCTTGAGTATTTTTTTCAAACCAAGTATACTGGATTAGGTTAGATAGACGAAATATCATTTCATGAGGACGTTGAAAACCTTTTAGTTGACCAAAATCTCTAATACATCATTATAGGGTATAATAAAGATGATATATGCATCATATAGTTGTTAGTTAAGATATTTTATGTATTTCACATGTCATATCATCTATATATACTCTAATCCATGTAGGTTCATCATACTAAATGATGTTCATTACCCTCTAATATCCAGAGTATATAAATATTCAGGTTTCTGATGAGAATGTGCCTATAGTTGGGACTCTCATCACAAATTATTGAGTGATGAGGTATTTTTTATAAAAAATAATTGTGAAATATAATTGACCCATGATCTAAGGAATTTTTTTCCCATTTGTTCTTTGTAAATATCTATCTTGTTGAGAATATTATAGTTTTCTCTAAGTCTCCCAATTCTACCAATAAGTAAGATACTCCTAAAGCATTCTGTAGATGGAGGCATTATAAGTTTGTGAAGAGATCCAAATCCTCATGAAATATATGTTTTGATAGAGTATGACAAGGGTGTTTTCATATATCTATAACATTCACATACCAGATAAATATTCTTCCATTGATCTCCCTATATGTAATAATAAATTTTCAATAAATGATAGTTTTCTTAAACTCACAATGGGAAGGATATATTTTGGATAGAGTTTGATATTTTTTTAAGGAATGAGATTCATTCAATGGTGTTGGGCCCTATATAGAGTAGTGAGACTGTTATTGAGTACACAACAAGTCCCACATACATCATAATGTTGACCTTGTACATGTTTCATGGTGGATTTTTTTGATCCCTCATTGGAGGCAGGAGACTAAAGTTGAATATTTATCAACATGTGCTCATATTTTCATGAAACACCAAATATGTTAGAGACCACTGAGTGAGGATTAATATTTTTGTATTCTTAGTGGATATTCACCCTATATTGGGGAGTAGGATAGTGTTTTCATAAATATTTCTTGTGTAGTTTTGTGGATGGAACTCCACATGGAAGATATCACGTAGAATATAGTTTTCCCTATTAAAGTCCTGGTTATATGATGAAGTATGATTTCAATATGAAATTTACTTAAAAAAATAAATGTAAATATATTTTTCTATATAAAACAGTGAACTAAAATTAAACCATCATGTATTAAAATAAAAATTACACAATTATAATATAGTCATCAGTTTTCATATATAGAAGAAACTATCCATATTAAAAACTATACAAAGGAAATAAATTCAATAAAGTAGAGAAAATATTCTATATGAAGCTGAGTTGTTATATATTGAAAAATAATTAGCTTCATGATGGTTTCATATAGACCAAGTCTAATCCTAACTCAAATAATTGAGGTATGAGTAAGATCGAATGTGGGATAAATTCATGCTCGTAGAATTTTTCAAAAATCTATGCTAGCAGAATCACCTCCATCAATTGCCACTAGAGCACACCTTTTCCTTACATATCATGTAGATATCTTTAGGGGACACGTATATGTAAATTAGGATGATATAAACATGTCATTATTAATTTAGTAAGTTATTTAACACCTCTATTTTTCATAATTCTCGATTTTAGTTTCAAATAAAAAACAAAATTATTTTCTATAAAAATATTTATAATTTATTTTAAAAAAAAATTAAATTTTAGAAGATGAATTATATAAAAATAATTTCATTTTTGGATTTATAAAATCAAAATTATCTTTATATTAACTTTTGGTATTTTTCTAAAATGATTGGTTTTTAGGAAAATAGTGGAATGATACTGATATTGTAAAAACCATCACTTTTATGTCATTATCAAGATATAAGAATGAATTAATTATTTTTTAAACCATTTAATTCGAATATATACATGTATATGAAAAAAATAATTTAAAATTACTGTATTGTATTTATAAAACCTGTTTATATCAATTTGTAAACATAAGTGTTAGTTTACTTTAAAACAGATTTAGTTTCATCAATTAAAAAAATCTAATTTTCATCACTTATAGAAATTAAATAAAATATTATTTTACTTTTTATATAAAAAAGATCATATTATGTAATAATTTCAATATAATGTTTTTTCTTACATGAATGATTGTTAGAAATAAAAGTACATGACCATGATAATAGTAAAACACTTTTTTTGAAAGAATTGTTTTATTAACATTATATAATATTAATCTCTTTAATTATAGAAATATATTTTCAAAGGTAAATTTGTTATAATCTTTAAGACTATATTTAAATAATTTATCATTCATTCAAATGGTAATCAATACTAAACATAATAATGATCACTTATTTATTAAAACAACATTATTCTAAAAAAACGATTCTCTATATATAAAATGTTTTAATTTAAAATATAATTTATGTTAATTATAAATTGAACTATAATAAAAGGAGATAAAATTTAGATTAAAAAAACCCAAATTTCATATAAGGTTTTATTCAAATTGTTTTATAAAACACAAGTTATTTTTATACAAAATAATAAAACTTGAAAAACGAAAATAAATATTAATTGTAAAAATATGAGAAAAAATAAATACAACATGTTTAGAATATTTTATAGAATTCCTCATTGAGGATTTATAGACCCAAAACATTCCCAAACTCAATTAATTTTTAACTTTTGTATTATATTCCATTTAAATAGTGTTTTTATGTCATTGAAAATGTAGAGGGTATTCAAAAAGGTTCCCATTTCATCACATATAAAAGGGGAAAATTACACCCCTTCATGCTTGATTTATTCCATAAAATTAATTATTTAAACTATCATATTTTTATCCTCTTATAATACTCTCCCCATTTTATAATCCTCTTATCTATATTATTTATCTTAATACCTTCTTTTCTAATGATAATTTCAAGATAATGTTTAATGTACCAAAGTGAGTACTACTTACTCCATGTCTTTTCTTCCTCATATTTCTATTACACACAACCTATACATAGTATTATAATTAAATAATAATAATTTTAACAATTAATTGTTATTATGTTAATGAAAATTCATTATTTACTCCTTTCCATCTACTCATAAAAATAAAAGAACATTAATCATGCATTGTGTGGACTTTAACATCCATATAGAATCATTTTTTGTTATGTCATCTGCATTTTCATTCACTATCCAAAAAACATAAAAACGATTAAGAAACATAAAAAATATAAATAAAATCATTTTTATTTAGTTTTAATTATATTATACCCTTCATTAACTATACTCACCCATATATATATTTTGGTTTTTGGTTTTAGTCTATTTAATCACCTACTTGAATAATGAAATAAATCTCAATCATGGATGACTATGAGAACATAACTACTAAAATTATATTAATATAATATTAAATTAATAAATATGTTGGTTCTTTAATGGTTATAATATTTATTTTAATTGATATTAAAATATCATATTTGATTGTCAAAATTACTAAAATTAGATGACCCCTATTTAATGATTATTAAAACATTAGAAAAATGGTATAATAAATAAATTGATTATGATAATAAATTGTAAATGTAAAATAATATATATATGAATAATGTTCCTAATAATATATCAAATAAAAATAACTTTATTATTAATGATTTTAATAACATTAATATAAAAAATCATGAAAAATTTAAGTGTTTGTGCTAACACAATTTTCATAAATTAAGTTACATAATTTCTTATTGAAATCAATTATTACAATATTTATTTTCTAAATACAATTTATATATTATATTTCATTTCTTAAATTTTTTTCTAGGGTTTTAAATTTCTTATATATAACATCATTATCAAATGATTCTTAATGAAAATATTATGTTACTTTTATGAGAAAATTGTCTCAAATTTCAGCCCCCTTGAGTCTTATTTCTTATTATACCCTATTTTATTTGTAATAGTGAATCTAATGACCTTTAATATATTTTAATAATTTTTATATTATATTTTATCATATTAGATTTTAAATTAAATTATCTTTACCTTAGGGGGTTTGGACATAAAAATTTAAATCTTTAAGGGTGTTCATCTCTATCAGACCTCATCGAGGCATGTTTTAATATGAAATACCAATATCCTTTTGTATGGTGTAACAACATACACTTGACATGTAATTTATTATATTATGTTTTATAATGTAAAAATATTCTACATTAATTCAATTATTTCCTTTAGACTATGTTTGATATCTTCCCAAAAATAAAATGGTTTTTTCATAAAATGACCAACAGTCTTGACTTATAACGCATCTCCTTAACATTTATCTTTAATTTTAAATTATATTATATATTTCAATATTTAAAAATAAATTTGGGTTTAAAATCATTCATATTTATTAATTTTCTTCCATCTTGAAAATTAAACTTTCTTAAGAATAAATATCATCCTCTTAAATAATGCTTTATCATCCATGTCCATGTTTTCTTCTTACTGAAAATGTTTTCCCATAATATTTTTAATACTAAGACCAATTTCATTAAAAGGGAATTTATAATTCTCCATACTCATTTACAAAATGTGTTTTTTAAATAATAATTTTACAATTTAGTGTCTAATTTACATTTTCAGTTTCCAAAGTTATTTCCATCATGGGATTTATGTTTCATGATATACGCTCAAATTTCTATTATACAATTTAATTATTATTATTTTGATGAATTAAACTCATGGTATCTAAAGAAACTAATTCTTAATATCTTATAGGGTATGATTTAAATCATTATTTTTTCAACGATGTTTTTTCTTCTACTAAAACAACCTTCTTTTGTTTCATTTATTAACTGGGGATATGTTCATTTGCATCCATCCACAAAACTCCTAAGAATGGTTTATATTACTGTGTTGGATATAATAATAATAATAATAATGTCTTTCTTGGGATAAAATAACTTTGATGAAATTATGAATGTTTTCATTGTGGTACACTTATGAATGTAAATAATATGGTCCGATGAGTGGTCCTAGAGATATATATCCATCTAAGGAACTAGTAAAGCTTTATATCTCATGAGATATTATATATGTGATTAAGGAGTAAAAAACCACTATTATAATTTCTATACTATGAGGTGATGATCTTGGGAGTGAACCTTGATATATGTTAATGGTGTCAAGTTTTAAGATGTGGTTTCTATCATAATATTCCAAGATCCTTTGATATCAGTTTCTTTATAATAAACCCTCATAATATTATTCTTGGTTCATGATCCATTCTTTATTGTGTATTAATTTTGTATTTTATTCGCACGTTCCATACTTATATTCTCATACCAATATGATTATATTATGATGATTTGTGATCTTTGATTGTTCATTCTTATTTTTAACCTTACTATGTGTTTGAGAACACCACTTATTATGTTTCCATTTCCACAAGTAAAGTATGAATGAAATACTTTTTGTATGTCTAGAAGATTATATTATGTGGAAAATTTGGGAGGTATATTTAAGATATTTTATAAATTAAGTAGTCACTAATATAATGGGAAAACAATATATTAAATGAAAAATATATGGGTTTTTTATTTAATGTTTTCCCATAATTATATGAAACAATGAACATAAAATATATTGGGTATCTGTTATAATATGATATTTTATTTATTTATTTTAATTTGATTGTAAAATATTTTATTTAATAACCTGCATCATTAGGGGTGACCAAATTTCATGGGAAATTGAATATTTTTCTATTTAGTGTTGGGTTCCTTTTGAGAGCCTAGATACAAAATAAACTTTTGGGTGTTTTAAAATCTCCAATTGATGTTTCTAGATGGTTTCTGAGTCTTGGAGGGGTATTTAGGGTTTATATATACCTCAGGTAAGGTTTGGTGGTTGTTGATGTCGATCCATCGACTATATGGTGGGAACCACCAGCTCACCTGTGGGATTTGAAGAGGTTGAAAGTGAAATTTTTTCCCTTTCTGTATTTTTGAGGGGATACCCTTTATTCTCCTCCTTGTTTGGGTTTATGAGATAGGTTTCAAACCCCCTTATTCAACCTCGATGTGGGGGTTGATATTAGGGTCATTTTTAGGGAGAATTCATGGTAATATCTCCTATCCTCCTCCCCAAGTTTATCCTATTAATTTTTTCTGGTTTTTCATTTACAAGGTTAGGGTTTTAGATAAATGATTTCACTAGATCATATAGAAATTTTTGTTCTTGATTGAACTTTTTTTAGGTTCATACATTACATATTCAGATGTTATAATCAATCCTTCACTAACCATTTTTTAAAAGGTATTTTTTCTACTGAGTTTTCAATGTATTTTTGAAGAATTTGGATTCAATTGACATTCTTATTTGGGTATTCAAATAAGTTATTTTTATTAGTGTGGAATTGGGTGTGTGTTGGGAGTGTAACACACATGGTTCCTCGTGATTCGTACATCATTGGAACACCTGGTGAATTTTGTTCCAATTATGCCTATTGGGGATATGGGTTTAAATTAATTAATTAATTAATTAATTTAATAAAATTTCTAGGTGAGTTAGGTGATCATGGGATTTTTGATGTTTGAATAGACCTTATATGGATTTAATGGACCATAAATTTAATCATTTGGATTTAGGACTGTTTTTTTAATTTTTTTTAAATAATTATAAAAATTATAATTTTTTATTACGGAACATGATGTGAGATATGGTCTCAAGAGTAGAGAAAATGCTTTGGTGTCCAGGGAAATGATGGTCATGCTATTGAATTAAATGAGGCTTGTTTCTTCAGGGGGGACATAACCTTATTTTTAGTCTCATAGTCTTTTTGGTATTTTATATTTGTATGCATCATTGGTATAATTGTTTGCATGTTTCATTTTTTTATTTTGAATAACATCTTTTTTCATGGCCTCAAAATAGAAGGTGGATAATAGTGGAATTGAAGGATCCTTAGAGGGTTTGGAATGGGCCTAAAGGACCTAGGTTAATTACTTCCTATGGGACTTTGACCAGAGAGACTACTTCCTCATTGTTGACCTGGTGAGTTATGAGCTGGGTTTCATGCCATATTTATCGATTTTTTCATGTGTTGGTTGTTTTTCTAACATGAAATCCATACCTGTATAAGGATGGGTAAAGGTACCTATAACAACCTGGTATTAACATACATTAACATTACATCACTTTTTTGAAATACAAAAAACATAATACAAATAGATTCCCAAAGACCATTCTAGTCTAGTGCCTTTGGAAACATGGAATCATAAACAATGGTTAATTATCAAGCTACATTATCTCCCACAAGATTCATCATGAATATAACCCATATTAGAAACAAAAATCATACTATTTATATTCATAACTGTGGGGAAAGGAGACCTAAAAGGGGTGATCTCAAGTGCTCAATGAGGGTAAACAATGGAATCATTTAAATAGAAACATGAGCATAGGGGTATGAGAATGCAATAATAACATTAAAATATCACACCCTACATATCAATGATCATAAAAATGAATCAAATAATAAATATTGATATTTAATAAGACATGAATAATAATTAAATAAGGATAATAATCCATGAAATAATTACATGAGAATAAAACAAGAAAATGTGGAAAAAAATAAGTATATAGTATGATTTTCATAGTAGCCAAGGCATCGCTACTAAGATAGTCTTATTAGTATAGTTTCACTCCCCATACCATTATGGTAATAATGATTCACTCCTATAACTATATTAGTAGCATGAGTTGATTCTTTATTCCATCTTGGTAGTCATGGTTCACTCCCATGGCCATCTCAGTTGTTAAGGTTGAGTCTCAAGACCATCTTATTCTATCTCATGAGATATAAATATTAACACAGTGTATTGGAGGTACATATAGGTCCCACCCATATCATAATTAAATTATACATACATGTTCCCTAAAATCATAAACCATAATATCATAACCCATGAAATGAAATGGGTATCATAAACATATAATTGTATCATATTTTGTGGAAAAAGATAAAATTTTCATAATCATTTCCTCAAAAAAATAATCCCTAACCGAAAAAATGAATTTCATAAGCATATAACTCATTAAAGAGAAATATGTTTAATAAATACCATTAAAATAATTATAATCCATTCAGAGAATGAATATGAATGGAACCAATAGATAATTTCCAAGAAAATCATGAGTAACAGCAATAGATGTCATCATTGATAGAAACTAATTTTTAAATATCTTTCAAAAACATTTCTTGAGTAAAATATCATTTCTTATTTGAAAATGATTTTTTATTAAAAAAATAACATCTTTTGAAAATAATTTTCTTAGAAATAAAACATGAAAAAAATTGACAACTATTTTATTTATATAAGTCGCATGAAAATATATTAAAAATTATTTTCCTTGAAAACATATAATATAGATTGAAAATGTTTTGAAAATATTTTTATTTAGAAATAATTGGAAATAATGAACTTCTAAAATATTAGGAAAAGATTTTATTTTTAAAAATAAAATAACTATTTATTCTTTTAATTGAATCTTCAAGGTAATACAGGTCCTGATGGAGGATAAATATGAACATGCCGAACATTTCTCTTACTCTGTAAAAGGTTTAGAGAGGTGCCTCAATTAAAAAATGAAAAGAATATTCATTATTAAAAACAATTTTTTAAAATAAAGTCAAATATGGGTAAAAATGTATTTTAATTTTATTATGAGAACAATTAAATATTTCAAGAAACCATTTATTATACATGATCTGAAATGAACACTGATTTCTAACTGAAGAGAGAGGTGAAGTCATACTTTATTAAATACACATTCATAAAAATATTATTTACAAAAGAGTGTAAAAATGGTACTAATACATGAATATATCATGAATAACCAAAGGTAAATAAAATTATTGTTTTTTATTGAGATAATGATCATATTATTTCATCATAGACAAGAATAATTACAAACAATCTTGAAAAGCAATGAGATTATTTCAATAAACATTTATAACTTGGTATCATTGAACAATACTCTCCACATTCGATATTGAAATGAAAATAATCTTAAAAAATCATTAAAGGATTAATATTCTTTATATTAAATTTCAATGTCATTATATACACCTCATAAAAAATATAAGTCCATAACATGGCATGTGTCTCAAATAAGGACATTTGAGACAAAAATTCCATTATTGAATTGCTATCTTTTGAAACTTTAACGTCATCATAGAGTGTTCATAAAATGGTTAGTTAAATGATCATATATTTAATTATAATAGTAATGTAATATATTTATGGTCATTATATACACCACACAATATAATTTAGCAGTGAATGAATCATTTATCTCATGGAAACAATGAGTGATATGAAATTCCCTTACCTATTGTCTTGAATCTCTTCATAATCATTAAAAAATCATTTATAATAAATATAATTTTATTATAAATATATTAAATATCCATATTCATACTTATAATTTGATACATGGTTTTATTATAGCATTATATCACCTTCTTGCTAACAGTTTTATGTTAAGGTTTCACTTTGGGTAATATCATGATTTTTTGCAGGTGTCTTAATTTTTTATATCTTTGGAGTATATATTTAATTAATGATTCCCAGAATGTAAACCATAATTTAAATATAATTTATATTAATTATAATTTTATTATAATAATCCTTATATTATTGATCTATCAAATGGAATACACCATTCATGGAGATGATAATTCATATGTATGCATGAACGTTATTTCTGCATAATCATCGTGTTGAAAGAATGAAAGTAAAATACCTATATATATATCATTGATAGAGAAGATTTATTATAACATATATAAATCATATATATTCACTAAAACCTTCTTCAATACATTCCATATAGTGTATGAACAAATCACATCGCTTCGAGGGGGTGGTAGTCCACACTTCCTCAAATGAAATTATCATATTAACACCAATCAGAAATTTCAAATATATGTTTTATAAAATAATTAAATAATGTTAAAGACATAATAAATATTATATATAGAATATATTAATTGAGATTACATTATAATTTCAACCATCATAGGCGGTAATGGAAAAGTGAACAATCATCATTTAGTGAGGTGGTAGTCTGCTATACACGTAAACTATATATTTGTTACCTATTATATGGAAGTCTATGTAAATATAGGTCAGATACATAGCATAAATATACTATTATATTTAGGATAGAGTTATTTTTATACAATAATTTAATAATAATATTTCAGTTTGTAGAGAAAGAAAATAAAAGATAGAAGTTTTAGGGAGGGTGTTAACTCTTAATCGGGTAAGTCCTTTTGGTTTGCACCAAAGGGATTTCTTGAAAGGATTTATTCCTAATAGATTATTAAAGAAGAAAGTGAGGTATGTTGGAGAGGTAATTTATTAGATTTTGGCCTAAATTACAAGGCTTTAGTGGTGTGAGGAGGAATTGGGAGTTGAGGTCCTTTATAATGGAGGAGGGGTGGCACTCTTGTAATATTTTAAAAGAAGGGAACGCCACAAACATTTTATTTATTTATAGTGGTTAAATAATAGTAAAAAGTCAATAAAAGGGAGTATAATGTAGATAAATGGCAATAAAATGTGTTTATGAAAAGTTTATAGGTCTTTTTCAGTCATAAGATCACAGTTTAGTCCCTTATTAATCTTAATTAAACCCTAATCGTTGTAATTTATTTTAATTACATTACTAATATATTTTGTAAAAAACTATGTTTACTATAATAGAATTTATAAATTATGATTATTACAAATATGTAATCAATTTTTTAAATTTCCAATCATATAAGTAGCAGAAATTAATTTAAATTTAATCCTGTAGTCGGGTCGACAATGTGGGGTTTTAAAGTAAAAACGTTAAAACATTTACTATATTTTAATTGTAAATTTCTAATTTAAATTTATTTTAACAACATAAATTGGATTAATTGAAAACAATATTATATAATTAAATTTTTAATCTAATTTAAAATATCATTTTACCATATAGATAAATTAAATGAAAAATCTATTTTGAACTAAAATACATTATTCTTCACTATTCATTAAAAAAATAAAACATCAGAAAAAATAAAAACAATTCACCCTAACCTAATTTTTATTATTATATTTAAAATATGAATTTTATTTTGACCTATTATCTCTATAAATGATCCAAAACTTATATTTAAAATGGTATTTCCATTACTATGTGGTAAAATGGCATAATCAAAAATAGATTTTTAAGCATAAAATTGTGTTTGTTCATATCTTATGTCTATAAAATATATTAGAGGAATATAAAAAATATTTTACTGAATATATATTGTATATATTATATTATTGTTGGGAAAGAATACCTCAAGGTAACATTGCAGTATTTTTGGGCTGATTTTGTTTGTTGACAAAGCAGGTTTTCATGGATATTTGTCATGTTCCCAAGAAGTTGTTGACAATCCTTTTTGACAAAGAATGATGACAAAGGAAAGGACGATCTGGAGGCTGTACAAAAGAGCAGTACAAGGTGGTTCCGTTTCCTAGTGTTTGCTAAATTTTTGGGGTCCAAAATTTGGAATTTGGTGAGCATCGTGAAAAGTGGATTTCCATGAAGATCATATTTTTATATGGCAAAGGCATGAGTTTTGCGAAGATGGGATGTATGGATTGGATTTCGCGATGGCCAAAAAAATGGAGGTGGTGATGCTTCGCGATTACGTCAAAGCTTCGTGAACGGCAGAGTTGAAGCGCATCGCGGCGGTGAAGGGCTTTGCGAGGGAGCTTCGCGGCGAAGGTGTGAAGGAATGTTGACGGTGATCCTTCACGATTACGACAAGCTCCGCGAATGGAAAATTTCTGTGGTGCTTCGCGATTTGGACAGATTTCCGGTGAAAACTTTGGAGCTTTGCGATTTGAGATGATGTGGCGTTGAATTCGCATGGAAAGTTCGAGTGTCGGTGGAATATTCTATAAATAGAGCCCGACCCCCTCGAGAGAAGCAGAGAGAATTTTCAGAGAAGATCATTTTCTCACGTTTTGTAAAGGTGGTTCGCAGAGCCAGTGTGCTTCGCGAAAGAGGAGCTTCACGGTGGCTATTGTAGCTCCGTGAAACTTGCGAGCTCCGTGTTGGCTTAGTAAGCTTCGCGAGGGATGTTGCTTTGCGACGGCATGAGCTTCGCAAAAGTTCTTTGTGAAAATGTAGGAGCTTCGCGAAGGATTGTTTGAGCTTTGGGAAATTGGGAGCTTCGCGAAGTAGGGTGCTTTGCGAAGGTGTTTCCAAAAGGAATTGCCCAGTGTTCAGAGGAAAAGAGGTATTCATCAGTGGATGTAATTTGGACATTAACAGAGCATCCATCATCAGTTAAGGATGTGTGCATTCATGAAAATGAAGAGACCTACAGGTGTATAAACTGTGAGTGGATTACCTTCCAGAGCAGTGAGCTTAGGAAAAGGAAGAGGGGATCCTCTCCACCAGTAGTGAGCCAGAGAGAGAGAAATAGGAAGTGACCCTTGGGAAAGTAGTGAGCTGACCCTAAACATTGTAAAGTCAGTGAGCCTGGGCATAGAAGTGATCTAGCCCGAACATTGAATCCACATCTAGTAAAGAATAGTGGAATTTGGTACGACTGGAAACTTGTCGGCGTATGCTCCTTGGACGTAGCCCAGTGAGGGTGAACCAAGTAAAAATCTTTGTGTCTGCCTGTTTGATTCCCTGCATTGCATTCAAAGCATCATCATTATATAAAGAAGTAAAGAAGTGATCATGGTTTACACACAAGAGCAAACAAAGTGACCCTTATAATAAGGAGGTCAAGATCCAGTGGGGTAGGAAGAACTTTGAAAAAGAATATACATACCCGGATTCACCCCCCCCCCCCCCTCTCAGGGTATATAGGCCCCTATTGGTCATAACAATTATTATCACAAACTAATAGTAATTAATTTAATTTTTTATGATAATATAGCTTTTTGAGATTAAAAATATTTTTCTATAAAATATAACCTTTATATTCAATTGGTTATTATATTCATTTATTATTAATTTTTAATTAATTAACTCATTTTATATTTTCTGAAAACCATATATTTACATAATTTAGTTATTAATATAAAGAAAAAAAATTAACATTAAGGTTATATATTATTATATAATACATTACTGTGCGGTAACACTAGGTCTTGCATGTTATGAAACTTATCGAGGAGAGTCAGTCTTGGATGAAACGTACACTTACCACAGTGTTCTATATAGAGTAATATAACCATTTTACTGTGTTTACTCCATTATTAACAAGGAATTTCGTATAAAATAATCCAAACATAGTGCTTTCATATATATAAAATAACTATTTTCATTGTTGTGTGAAATAAAAAATATCAATAACATTAAATTAATTCAAAAAAACTATTTCAAAAAATCTCAGGGTGTTACTTTATACAACACCCACCCCCCCCCCCCCAATAAAAATAATTGCACCCTTGAAATTAATATGGGTTAACAATGCTTTAATATTTTAGATTTCCATTCATAGAAACCCACATCATAAAAATTAATCCTAAAACTTATTTTAAAAAAGAAATCTAGAACCATAATGTTTTCCCAATGTAACTATTAACTAGCTTCCAATATGTGAAAAAATAGGTGGGACTTGAATAAATTGTCATTGAAGAGAAATATAATCATCAATTTCTGACGGATAATGAAATAGAATAATGACAGGTGAAGTTAGTAAACCCAAATCCACAAATCTGTGATGACTTAATGGATAATTTGATCTATGAGAAAAAAAATGTATTAGGATGAAATTTTATTTATACATTATTTTGCTAAAGTTGAAGAATTTTACTAAAATAATTCATGCATCATTTCAGTACAATCTCACCCTCTTGTGTTACATGATCCACACCAACTCTTTCTCATAAAAGGAAGTGGATTTTTTCATTCCTAAAGTACCAAAAAATCAGGAGATCCATGATAATATATCCCATATCTCTTCAGTTACTATCAACAAAAATTTTTTAAATCAAGCTTTCCAATATGCATAAATCCTTGTATAGTGAGATAATAATTTCATCACACTAACATCATCTAAATTTTAACTTAACCATACCATAAATGGATAACCTTATAACCCTTTTGAATAATGAATATCCAAAATATTATAAATAAAATCACAAAATCAGCTTGACATTGATCCCCATATATCACAAAGTAGCTCTTGGTTGTCACATTCCTAAATGTGAATACCCTCATCATATATTCTCACGAGACATGGTAATAAACTTAATTACCATAAACAATTTTAGAAAATATGTCCGATTCCATATTCCAAAGGTCACTAGATATAGTCCAAGAAGTTTTAAACATCATCCATGATGACAAAGGCCACTTTTCCAACTAATTAGTAATAAGATCTAATGTAATAAACACTGTCCAACTCGCTTTTTCATATTCAATGTGTCTCTAATAAAAAAATTATTATCTAAACATTAGGAACACATTAAGGTTTGTCATTACCTTATTCTTTTTTTCCATAAGTATCATCTTTTTATTAAATCACTTTTTCTATTATAACTATGAAAAATATTCTTAATAATCATAAGTAAAAAAACAATAATAATCCTTATATAATTAACTATTAATAATTTTTGGATCCAGATATATAAATACATTAATAATTCCTATTTAATGATTGGAATAGAATATTTACATTATGGGTTTGGAAGTAGATTCTTATGTCTGAGCATTGAATTATGTAATGCCCTTGTTCTCCATTGATGAGCTATTGAACTCCTTGAAAATTAATTACTCTATGACCCTTTTCCCATAGAGATAATATATTCCTCTACATTTGAGGTATTCCTCAAGGTTCTTCTTAACTTATTCATAACATGTAGGAAGATGAATTCTCCTTCATCTTTTCTACTAAGAATTTGAACATGTATAAAATTTTATCTTCCTCTTAATGTGATGTGTTAGTAATATCACCAATGTTAGAATTGTTAATCATATATTGTGATAGATGGTTCGGTATAATCTCAATATGTTTCTATCGATTCATTAACCAATTTTTTTTCTCGTAATCTCAATATTTTCCATCAAAATGAATTTTAACCTTGTAACTTCTAGTTTCCACTATTAACTAAAACCAGAAATCATGGGGTGAGAAACATATATCATAAAATAAAATGAAATAATCATGAAAATGTTCTTTTAGGATTTCTAAATCATTACACCTTCCTAAATATATGACATTATAGTTTTATCTTAGGTTTTTTAAGGTCAACTTATATTTAAATCATTCATGATGGATTGAAAAGTGTTTTGTGAATTCTTAAAGGATACCAATCAGGAGTGTCAAACCTAGTGTGCAGTAAGCCCCATTTTCATGTACCAAATTACCTAGAGTCAAGACCAGAACATCTGGTTAGAGTTTTTACTCCTATGTACATTTTTTCCATAGCCGCATCAAATAGTTGTATCTATAAATGTATTTTTTTCTATGAAACCCCACAGTCTATAAATTAACATAATTATAGTACTTTTTTATATTCTTTTCTTTATCCTTAGACTTATCTTAGTCATGTACTTAAGGTTATCACTATGGTTTTCTCATCCTAGTTTCCAAATATTAACTAAAACTTCTCTCTGATGCTGAATTTAAACACCTTGTATTAATATCTATAAAACTTTCATCACATTTTCATAATATGTAAAACATTATACAAGCAGATGCATAAAGACTGTACTAGTCTAGTGCCTTTGGAAACATGGAAATATAAACACTAGTACATAAGCGAGCTACATTATCTCCCACTAGGATCTTCATGACTAGAACCCTCTGAGACGCATCTAACATAATATTTTCTTTTATAACATAGGGGAAAGTATATATAAAAAGGGTTGAACTCGGATTCTCATTAAGGGTAAACAATGGAAACATGTAAACATATCCATGAGAATGGGCGTATGAAGATGTGATAATAACATAAAAATATCATACCCTACAAATGAAATATCATAATCATAAATCATGGTATAAATCTTGAAAATTAATAATACATGAATCAAAAGGAAATAAATATATTACAAAATGAAAGAATAACATCAGAAAAAATTGAATTTTGTAAAACACCTAAGCATATAATATGATTTACATGATATCCAAGGAATCACAACCCTGAAAATTATAGTAGTAAGACATTCATCACTATACTATATTAGTCATCATGCATCACTCCCATATCCATATTAGTAGCATGGGTTCAATCCTCATAATATTATGGTAGTCATGGTTGACTCCCATGTCTTACTTCATAGTCAAGGTTCACTCCCAAGACAATCTTAGTATATCTCTTGGGATATAAATTTTTTCCCAATACATTGGTGGTGGATATAAGTCTCACCCATATCAAAATAAAATCATACATAAATGTGAAAAAAAATAAGAAATCATCATATTATAACCCATGAAATTAAATGGGTATCATAAATATGTAATCATATTATATAATATAGAAAAAGATAAAAGTCTCATAATCATTTAATTAAAAAAATAACCCCTAGAACAAAAAAAATATATTTCATTAACATATAACCCATGAAAGAGAAATGAGATTCATAAATACAATTATATCAAGCATAAAATATTTATTAAAATAATATTAATGTAACCTTTATATAATTCCCAAGAAATGCATGAGTAATATCAACGGATGTCATCTAAGATGGAAAATAATTTGGAACTGTCTTTCAAAAAAAATTCATGATGAAAATATCTGTTATTCATTAAAAATGATTTTTTTAAACAAACATAAAAAAATTTAAAAACACTTTTACTAGGAGTAATCATTTCATATAATTCTTTAAAATATTTTTACTACCATTTTACTTATTAAAGGATCTTGAAAATATATTGAAAATTATTTTCCTTGCAAACTTATAAATTTGACGGAAAATGTTTTGAAAAACTTTTTCTGTGGAAATAATTTGAAAATTTATATTTTAAGAATATTAGGATAAAAAAATATATTTAAAAAGAAAAGAAAATTTAAATCATGGAATGGAAGATAAAAGGGAATATATATCATGGTGGTGGGTAAGCCCAAACACACCAAAAATTCCCTTTACACTGTAAAATTTTTTGAAACGTTCCTCGATGGGAAAATGGTAGGAAGATTCCTTATTAAAACCCTTTTTATTTAAAAAAGGTAAAATAGGGTTAAAATGTATTTAAATTTTCATCATAGAATAATTAAATATTTTTTGTAACCATTTTGATGATATTATTTTGAATTAATATAGATTTATGACCGAAGGGAGTGGTTAATTCAGACATTATTAAAAAACACTTTCTAAACTATCTTGTGTAATAAAGAGTGTAAAATGGTACCAATACATTAATATATCATTAATGACCATATGAAAATAAAATTCATTATTTTTTTGGAGATATGGCTTATAATATTTCATCAAATAAATCATAATCACAAAAAATCATGAAAACTGGTAATATTAATTCAAAAAACTCTTATAACTTGATAACTATGAACCATACAATCCATGTAATTAATTGAAATTAAATGAATATTAAAATATAGTAAAATTAATTAGATTCATGATATAAAATTTCAAATGATTTATATACATATCATATAAAAATTTAGGTTCATAACATGGCATTTGTCTCAATGAATGAAAATTAACACACAAATTGCATTACTGATTTGTAACTTTTAAAACATATACCCCATGATAGAAATATAATAAAATGTTTAAATAAATTAAAATATATTTATTTATAAGATTCATAGAATAAATTGATAGGTTTTATATACACCACACAAAATAAGTGAGTGGTGAATATGGCATGTATCTCATAGAAATAAAGAGTGAGATGAAATTCCCTTACCTTGAGCCTTAACTCTCATCATACTCATTCAAAAATCATATATAATAAATATAAATTTTTATAAATATATAAAAAACCATATTATTACTTATAATACCATAAAATATTTTATTATGGCTTTATATCTACATTTTAAAAAGAATTTTATATTAAGGATTCACTTTGGGTTATATAGGTTTTCTTTTACAAATGTGTCTTAATTTGTTATATCGTTGGTGATTATATTTATATGATTACTTCCAGAATGTAATAAATGATTTAAATATAATTAATATTAATTGTATTTGTATTATAAAAATCCTTATAATATTGAATTATAGAATGGAAGACACCATTCATGGAGATGGTAAGCAGTACGTAAGCATGGGAGCTATTTCTATTTAATTGTCGTGTTGAATGAAAGAAAGTAAAATACATATACATATATAATAATAATTAAATATTATCTATTATATCACATATATCATATATATTCACTAAAATCATCCATAATACAATCCATGTAGTGTATGAATGAATCACGTCTCTTTGAAGGGGCGGTAGTACACACATTCTCTAACGAAATTATTGTATTAACACCAAATGGAAAGTACAGAAGATATGGGTTATAAAATAATTAAATAAGCATAAATACATAATAAATATTTTATATAACTTATATAAAAAATACATTACTTCATAATTTCCAACTTGATATAGGGTAAAGAAATAAGTAACAATCATCATTTAGTGGGGTGGTAGTCTGCCAAACACATAAACAATATGATCATTACCTATTACATAGAAATGTATCTAATTGTAGGTAGAATACATAGTATAAAAAATTAATAGTATATTTATGATACTCTTTTGGTTATACAAGAGTTGGATAATAATATTTCTGGGAGTGAATAAAAAAGATTAAAGAATGAATTTTGAGGGAGGGTGTTACCTCTTAATTCGGTAACTCATTTTGGTTTTCAACAAAGGGATTCCTTGGAAGGTTTTATACCCAAATAATTCTTAAAGGTTAAATTTAAAGATGTATTTTATATATATTTTTAGAAATTTGACCAATTTGTTTGGCTTTATAGGTGTGATGATGTGGGAGGAGAAGTTACCTTTTATAATGGGGTAGGGATGACACTCTTTTAATATTTTAATAGAAAGGTACCCCCCATGTTATTTCTACTATAAGTGGTTAAATAATGGTAAATATTTTCAAAAAATGATTATATGGTCTATATATTCCCATAAAATTTGTTTATGAACAGTTTATAGGTCTTTCTGGGTCTTAAGGTTTTGGTTTTGTCCCTTTTTAAGATTAATTTATCCATAATCGTTGTAATTAATTTTAATTACTTTACTAATAATTTTGGAAAAATATTATTTTGACCATATTAAACATTATAAATGTTTATTATTCCAAATATGGATTAAAGTTTTCCAAATTACAATCACATGATTATTATAAATTTATTTAAATTTCTTCCCGTAGTCTGGTCGACAATGCAGGTTTTTCAATTAAAATGTTTAAAAATTTGCAATATTTTAATAGTTGATTTCAAAATAAAATTGATTCCAATGATCTAAATTGTATTTATATATTATAATATTATCTAATTAATCATTAGAAAAAAATTAAAATATAATTTATCCTTTGCAAGAAATTATATGAAAAGGAAATTTTAAACAAAAATACAGTATTTTTCACTATTCAATAAAAAATAAAACTTCACAGAAAAATTACAAAAATTCACACTATATTTTTTTATTCAATTTCAATGATAAATTTTATTTTAACATATAAAATCTATAAAAATTATAAAAATTGGATTTAAATGGGTTTTTCATTAAAAGGCGATAAAAATACCTTAATAAAAATATAGGTTTTAAGCATTAAATTCGGTTTGATCTTATATTATGTCTATAAAATCTATTAGATGAATATAAAAAAATATTTAATTTAATATATATTGTTTATATAATATTAATATAACACACTAATAGTGATTAATTTAATTTATTCTGATAAAACTGCTTTTTGGGAATAAAATAGTTTTCTATAAAAATACTCCCTTTATATTTAGTTGGGTGTTATATTCATTTATAAATATTTTATAACTAATTAGATAATTTTTGATTTTTATAAAACCATATATTTAAAAAATTTATTAAATAATGTTCACAAATTCTAATTTAATAACTAGTTTATAAATTATTGTATAATATATTATTGTTCGGTAACAGTCAGTGTTGTGTGTTAGGAAATTCATCCAGGAAAGTCAGTATTATATGAAACGTAAGCTTAACCCAGTGTTTATTATAGAGGAATATAACAATTATATTGTATGTAGTCCATGATTAACTTGTTACTATGTATAAGTTAATCTAACTGACTACATTAGTTTATAAAAAATAACTATTTTTGGTGTCGTGTGAAATGAAAAATATAAAAAATATTAAATTAATTCAAAAAAAATATTTCAAAAAATAACTGGCTATTAAAGTACCTTACGATTCCCTCCCCAGAATCAATGGAGATGGGTTTTGTGATTGGTAATGGCCTTCCTTGGCATTTTTTGGATACGTTGTTTTGAATTATAGTGGCCTCCCTATAACCTATGAGGATGGGCCAATGTGCTAGATAGTTGACATTTAGAGGTCATTTGGGGATAGGCCTGTGTGAATGGTTAACCACTATATATTCCTTGAGGATGGGTAGAGGTAAAATTATCGACCTCTTCGAGTACACAGGGATGGTTCAAGGTACATGATGTGTTTATAACCTAAATGATTGGAATTTTCCAAGGGAAAACTGTGTTATTAGTCTCATCATATATATTCCTCCTCACATGATACTGAATCAAGAGGTGTATGTACTATTTCTTGTAAAAGATTATAGCATCGATCATAATGGAGGAAATTCTTGGGTGGTATTAGTAATTAATGGTCTGTCTATGGATTTATGCAAACCTTGTTTGAAGTAGGTGTCCTTGGCCTTTTTTCCGTCTCCTAATCTTTTAGTGATTTTATGTTTTTTTTCCTCATTAGTATAAATGTATTAATGTTTCACGATTTTTTAAGTGTTTTAAATAACATCATTTGATCATGGTATCAAAAGTAGTAAGTTGATCCTGATTAATATGAAGGACCCATTGGGGGTTGAGATGGGTCTTTGAGTTCTGGGTGGATATTTTTCTATGGGACTATTTCCAAAATGATTACATGGTGAGTTGAGAGAAAAATTTTGTTCCATATTTACCAATTCTAGAGTGTAATGACTTTGTGAATCATTTAACCTTTATAATGTGTAGTGATGGGTTACGGTACTTGAAAAGTTTTTCCCTAGACTCAATGTGGATGGGATGATGTGATTGATGGTGGCCTCCGGAAAACTTGTGGGGATGTTTCAGGGTGACTGATGGGGTCCTCTCTAGAACCTATAGGGATGGGATGGTGCTTGATGGTTTTCCTGCCCATAACCAATGGTGATTATTTATTGTGAAGGTTTGATCTCCCCATTTTATTCTAGAATGACTCAGGGAGACTTGATTGACACCTTTGAGTACGCAAGGATGGATGTGGTAACGTAATGAGGTGATGAAAATAGTGAAAAGTATGGGTCGTGGGACACATGTTTTTCTAGGATCTTAAAAGATGTTCATATTAAAATGGTTATGAATAAGGGAGTTTATATATTATGAAATTGTATGTATTTTAGCATGAATCCAAAGAAGTTATGGTATGGGATATGTTATGTGGTAGACCTCAGCATGGTACAAAAGTAGGTATTATTGTATAAGAATTATTTGAAATATTTTCTGGTGGGTTAGTTACATGGACCCATAAAACCAACTTATATGTATTTCATGAAATTCACAACAATACTTAGTGTTTTTATGTAACTAGAGATACTAATTAGGTCATTGGACTCCCCCCATATCTATGTACATGTTGTGGGTTCCAATGTACCTAAAAAGACTCATATTTTCTCTCAATACATAGGTACCACGTACAACTAGGATCATTGTATAGGTTATAAGGTCATGGATTTTGTGGATATGGTAGGATTGAATATTACTTGGTCAAGAGGATATGTTTTTATATTCATGTTATTATTTAACATATACTGGTAAGTGTTCCAATTGATTTATATCACACATGGGATTTATTATTTGTTCCTATATTTATATTTTGTTTTACATTATCATATATATTGTTTAAATTTTTATATTTTGGATTATGGGGGGATTTTTGGGCTCATAGTTTTATTCCTATAGGTTGGTGGGACTTCCACTATATTGATGGGTCGGGCCAAATTTTTTATAGTATTAGGCATAAACCTCAGGATTCCTTTTGGAGTTCATTGTCTTCCCACATCTATGATAATCCCACACCACTAGTTGGAAGACTCAAGAATATAGGGATGTGCGCCTGAGGTAATGTGGTTTCCCCTTATCGAGCACCATTCATGTATCCAATGCCATGAAATTATACAAAGGGATTAGTAGTTTGTATCAGAGTAGAGTTTGGTCAACTTTAGAGATTAAGATGTAAAATAAGGATATTTTAATGGTATATAATATGATATTGATTCTAATTTACAAGATTTAGATAAGAAATAAGTACAATTGAGGTAATATTGAATATTTTTTGGAATTATGTTGTCAGAATATTAGTGAAACATCATGGGATAAGTATATTTATAGGATAACATTTTGGAATTTTTTTATTATTCGGTTTTACTAGAAATGAAATCCATGTTTGAATAATACAAGTTGATTCTTTCTCTATAACATATGTACCTAGGGTTAATAATCCAAAAAAGGTATGATTGGGTATTAACTTGATCTCCACCTAGTGCATGACTAAGAGTCCAAACGACAAACCTTGTTTGAAACTCCCAAGGGATATTATTTGGTATATCATATTACATTAACAAAATACCCTAAAGGAGTTATGCCTAAGATATTTTAAAGGATAGGGTTAATAAATTTGATAATACATTAATAAATGTTACCTAGTTTAAATCATGAATTATATAGGTAAAACAAATAGTTTTATAGTTTATAAAATAGAAAAGACATTTTGGTTGATGTGGTAGTATCATAAAATAAGACATCATGGGGTTAAATTTTCCAATGGATATTTATGATTACAAACATATAATTTCATTTTTTCTTTACTCGTGTTAATACCATTTTTTTAATTAATGGATTTAACTTGAGGGAACCATGGATACAAAGGGTAATGATGAGAGTGCCCCAATAAAAACCAATCATAACAAGAGGTGGAGTGGGAAACCTACTAATTATACCAAAGAAGCTATTAGTAAATAGGTTTAATAATTCTAATGTACTTAGAGTCCCAAACACACCAAATAAGAGAAATACAAAGTCTCATAGATGTTAATGTGGTATTGAAAATAATGTAAATAAGTCTTAGTTCCCTATATATTATAATTTTTAAAGAATAATTGGGGAAATTTCCATAAAGGGAGTGATTGATGATTCAAATTTGAACATAAACGCCATCAAACTAAAATGTGTGAGGGAAATATAAAATCAATAAAAATTTGTATCTTGAACTATATGGAAAATTATATTCATTAAAATGAATTCCTTAATCCAATGTATGATGAGGAAAATATTAACCAACAACTGATTAAACCATGGGAATATGGAAAATCATGAAAAATGAATTTTATAGAAGGACAAAGTGATTTTTTACTCTATATTTTATCATATCATTTATCATGAATGTTTGGACCAATTATATTTTTTAAAATAAATAAAAAATATTGGTATGACAATTATATAAATAGTAAAAGGATCTTCTTCAAAGCTTGTGCATGTTAAGTCTTATTGGTATTCAATTAGGAAGGTATTAACTCTTCTAAAAAATGAATCATATGAAAATTGTTTAGGGAAATATCACATAATATACTAAATGAAACCATGATAAAATACCGTTGTGTGGTTAATTAGATGATCTTTGTAGAAATATCTCCCATTGTATGAGTTTTGAAATTATGAGAATGTAATTTATTTAGGGGAAAATTAATGACCCAAGATTTCACAGTGTATTTTAATTAAATAAGTATTATTTTAATATAATGTTCAATATGAAAAAAAACTAAAAAATATTTATATCTTAATATAAAATTTTACCATTATAATATAGAAAATAAATTACCTGGTATATAAGAAAGTAGCCATACTAAGAAATATATGGATGAAATAAACGACATCGCATAGTTGAAGTCTACCATATAAATCTAATTTTTCTAATATCATAATGTAAGTAGCTTCATTAGGTTTTTCTCAAGGAAAAGACTAATCTATACATAAACAACTTTGGTATGATAAAAATTGCATGTGAGAGGAATTCAAGCTCATGGAAATTATTATGAAATCTACACTAGAAAAAACACCACACTCGATAGCCATCAAGGAAAAATTTATGATTAATTCCTACAAGGAGATATTTAAGAGTGATGTAACTATTAATAAGGATGATATAAACATTTAATTATCATTTGATAAGTTATTTATCTCATATATTTTTTGTATTTCAGGTTTTCACTTTTAAAGAAAAATGCAGTTTATTTTCCATAAAAATGGTATTATTTATATTTAAAAAAAATTATAAGTTTTTTAATTTTAATTAGATAAATATGATTTATTTTTTGGATTTATAAAGTCAAAATTATCTGTTTATGAATTTTTTGGATTTTTTTAAATAATTATTTTTGGTGAATGGTAGAAAAATGCTGATATTGCATAAAGAGAAAATTTTATGACATTATTAAAATAAAAGATAGGATTAAATATTTTTGAAAACATTTTACCTAAAATATATAAATTTATAAGTAGATTAGATCATTTAAATTTACATTGTTTTTATAAGGCCCCAGCCTTAAACCTTACTTAATCTTGAGTTATTACAAGATTACACATTGAGGATCTTTTCAGGTTTAGAGTTTTAGATAATTAGATCATTAAATTTTCATTACATTCCACATTTAAAAAAAGTGGTTACATAAAAGATAGTATTAATTGTTCCCATAAGTAGAAACATATTTCAAATAAAACATGGATTCTTTCTTAACACTTCCTTGACATTATCATCATATCATGTACCATTCCCTTGACCTATGAAAAACATTTCAAAAACATGGGATGAGCATCAAAATCTCAGTAAGGGTTTTAAAAATATAGAAAGGAAACATGAGTACATATATACATAAGAATGAAACCATACTTTACCCATAAAACATAAGCACTTTAACATACCTCATCAAATCTTGAATAAATCATAGAAATTATAAGATATAAAGGTAACTTGAGGCATTCATAACATTCTTACGTAGGGAGTAACCCTCTTGGTTACATTTGGAATACCCATCATAGTATATTCCCTAAATCTCTTCGGAGAAACCTTAACATTTAACTCCTTCGCGTTACACAATGGATTGGAGAGCTATATCGGGCTCACCCGCCCTTAGTTTATCGCAGAACCACCCGTCTTCATAACAATGCCCAAGAAGCATAACATAATCGTATCACATAAAACAAGCATAAAGGAAACATAACATTTCCAACTTTCAATCACAAGATATCAATACAACACATTGATATAAAAACATTATGAAAACAATTTTCAATACCATAAAAAATGAAAAGTAAAACATGGTATTTATTTTTCATTCAAAAAAAGTTATGGATTGTAGTGGAAGCCGAAAATCAAATAATGGTCAGGGCGGCAGAGAAGTCGGTGTCACCACATACGTACGAAAAAAACATTCCATTTGTCATTTAGTAAAATGATTCATATGAAAAAATATTCCTTTTTAATTAGCATAAAAATCAAAGGGGTTTATACACTGTATAAAAGAAAGTTATGTATAAAACAAAATATGCCTCAATAAATAGAGATTGAGACGAAGCCCCTTACCTCGTATCTGACATGACTCGATCATTATTTAATCTCCTAAATAATAAACTTGAGTTAATTTATACTTTCTCAAGAACCTCTTTCTAGTTCATTATTCCTTTTATATCACTTATTACCATGTCATGAACACTATGTAATTATTTAAGTTAATAACGGTCGTTTTAACTATCATTGGTACTTGAGTAAAAAATAAACTCATTATAATTACAATTTGTTCATGTATCCATTATATATAGAGTTATATTCATGATTTAGATATCATATATATCATATATAGCTATTAAATACATAAATTTATAATATTAGATAACATTTAGAGGTAAGAAATGAAATGCTCCGTTAATGGAGATGGTACGCCGTACGTACGCATGAATGCTACTTTCATTTCTATTTCATATTTTATGGAATGGAATCATAATTACATAAAGGTATATTATAATTACAGTATAATATCATATATAATATTATTAACTCCATCCTTTATACATCCCACATATGGAATTAACGAATCAAATCACTTTGAGGGGGCGCTAGTCCGCACTTCCTAAAATGAAGATATCGCATTTACCCATAATGGAAACCATAAAGGTATGACGTAAATGAAAAATAACAAAGAATAAAGAAAACATAAACATATTATATATAATATATAAATATAGTGACATCTTAATGGCCACTTTTGATGGTGTTAGAAGAATATTGAACAATCATCGTTTCGTGAGGCAGAAATTCGCCATCCCCGGAAATAGTATTCTCATTAACCATTAGATGTAGGTGTGTGTAAGTGTAGCTCGAATCCTTATTATAACAACATCCTAGTATATTTAAGATACTGTAGATGTTAGAAAAGAAATTAATAAAAAGAGTTTATGGGGTCGGAGGAGCAAAATAAAACAAAAGAACACAAGTGAAGACATTACCTTAAAAGCGGGTAACTCCCTTTGGTTTGAGCTCAAAGGCTTCCTTGTGAAGACTTCTGCCAAACGTGAGGCTTCAAGGAGTAATAGAGGGATGTGGAGAGACAAAATGGGTAGGGTTTGGCCGAGCCAAAGTCTTGATAGGTGTGGGTAAGGTGGTAGAGTTGGGGGGCCTTTTATAAGAGGAGAGGAGGGGATCTCTTGGAAAGGTATAAAATGTTACTTTATTTTCAAATGAGTTTCGGATTTTAAAGGTCCATAATTGATGTATTTTGAGGATAAGGTGATAAGGGTTTTAAATCCACCCATCCAATAGGTTTTTGACAAATTTAGGTCTTAGAATTTACATTATCTTTTCATTTTGTTTAAATTGTTAAATAATGAGGTAATCACTGCATCATCATGAGGTCATAAATAATTTAATTTATTTAATGTATAAAAATTACAAAAAAATACTATGATATAGGAAATATTTTTATATTTACAATGAATATTTATAGTCAAAAATATGACTTGTATAACCCCTGGTAAAAATTGTTTTAGTAAAACAATACATGTTTGTGTCATTTTTACTCTTACATTAAATAAAAGGCATTAATGTCATTATCTTACCCAAGTGGCACCATGGGGTCCCAAAAATCGACCCATGGGTTGTATTGGTCGGCCATGACACATATAATAAGGGTAGGACATGTTTCAAGGTCATTTGATATTATTAAAACATTATTACCTTAAACTACACTAATTACCTCTAATCACGATTAAAAACTTAAAAGTTACTATTCACCAAAAAATTATTTTAATCCCATTAATCCATGTTTTACTTCATAATGACAACCATGTATTCCAGATTTTTTAAATTCAAAACACAGAGGTGGTAAATTTTCATTCAAATGAAAAATCAGTTTTTTAAGTACCTCTTAGTGGTTTCACTATTCATCAAAAATTGATGTTTTTCAGAAAAATACCAAAACTTCACCTTAAGATATATTTGATATTCCGAACTAAAAAATGATGTCTATTTTACCAAATTCATAACATAGAAGTTGAATTAATTAATTTTATAATTAAATCCCACTGTCAAATCAAATAGCGTGTTTTTAAGAAACTACACCTATCAAAAGATTGACACTCGTTTATGTCTAATCTCAAAGTGATATTAATTCCAATAACCACCATTAGATTAAATGGTAAAAATATATTCTATTTTAACTTTAAAGCCAATTAAAAAGATAATCTAACTATATAAATATATTATATTAAAAAGTGGTTTTTAATTAAAATACAACATTTTTCACTATTCATTAAAAATGAACTTGATCGGAAAAATAACAAAAATTTACCCAAAGTAAATTTCAATGTCCCAAAAATAAAGAATAAGTTTATTTTGACAAATAGAGTTTATAAAATTGTAAAAATTATGATAAAAAAAAGGTTTGCCACAAAAAGGCAGTAAAACAATCTTTTAAAAATATTAGTGTATTTAATGCTTATGATTGAATTTATTCTCATTTTAAGCCTCTAAAACACTATCTAATTCATAAATAGACATAGATAACTATATCTATTATTCATTACTTACTTGGGATGTTACATCCTTCCCCTCTTTAGAAAATTTCATCCCCGCAATTAATTTACTTATCGAATAAGTGGGGGTATTTATCCCTCATAGTATTTTCAGATTCCCAGGTTGCCTCTCCAACCATATGGTTTTTCCACAAAACCTTTACCTAATTAATCACCTTATTCCGAAACACTTGCTCCCTATGGTAAAGAATCTGGACCAGTTATTCCCCATAAGATTGATTCTCTCCCAGCTGAACTACCTCTGGACTCAAAACATGAGATGGATCTGGAATATACTTTCTCAACATCGAAACATGAAAAACATTTTGTACTTGAGATAAACTCGGAGGTAAAGCCACTCGGTATGCAACTGATCCGACTCCCTCCAAAATTTTATATGGTCTGATGAACCTTGGACTCAACTTTCCTTTCTTACCAAATCGCGTCACACTTTTCCATGGTGAGACTTTGAGGAAGACATGATCACCTACCTCAAAAGAGAGATCCTTCCTCCTGTTGTCTGCATAACTCTTCTGCCTGCTCTGAGTTGTTCTCATGTGTCTCTTTATCAGCTGAACTTTTTTTGCCAACTCTTCAACCAATTATGGTCCCATCAACTTCCTTTCACCCACTTCATCCCAGAAAGCTGGAGTTCGACACCGTTTACCATATAATGCCTCAAATGGAGCAATCTATATAATGGAATGAAAACTATTATTATAAGAAAACTCAACCAAAGAAAGTTTTTGGTCCCAACTTCCCGGATAATCCATCGAACACAAACGTAGCATATCTTCCAAAGTCTGAATTGTTCGTTCTGACTGCCCATCTGATTGAGGATGAAAACTGTACTAGAATTTAATTCAGTACCCAACGACTTCTGAAGGCCTTTCCAAAAAGTTAGAAGTAAACCTGGGATCATGATCAGATACAATGGAGAGGGGAACTCCACGTAACCAGACTATCTCTTTAATATAAAAACGAGAAAGTGGATCTAGGGAAAAAGTATCTCGTATAGTAAGGAAATGAGTAGATTTAGTCAAGCGATCAACAATAACCCAGATTGCATTATTACCTTCAGGTGTCTTCGGCAATCCCACAACGATGTCCATGAATATATTCTCCTATTTCCACTCTGGTACTGGTAAAGGATAAAGCATCCCTTTCGGTAACTGCCACTCTTCTTTTACATGTTGACAAGTCAAACACTTCATAGTAAAATCAGCAATACCTCTTTTCATTCCATCCCACTGGTAATACTCCCAAAGATCTCTATACATCTTAGTACTGCCTAGATGAACTGAAAACGGAGAACTATGAGATTCACATAACAACTCACTCTTCAACTTTGAATGACAAGGAACACACAATCTTTTCCCAAATCTCAAAACACAATCATTATCAATGTTTAATTTAGGCAACATACCCTTCTAAACCAGCTCTAACTTTTTTTGCAACTCACTGTCTTTCTTTTGTGCTTGCTTAATTCTGTCTGATAGAGAAGATTTCACTGATACCTGAAACAAAACAGAAGGACATCCTGCATCAACAACTTCTATTCCAAAATTCATCAAATCCTTAACCAAAGGATCACGTTCCAAATGCAACATTGCTACTAAAGCATTACTTTTTCGACTCAAATCATCAACAACTTTATTTTCTTTTCCCAGATGCTAATGAATTGTACAATCATAATCCTTGATTAATTCTAGCCATCTCCTATGTCTCATGTTCAATTCTTTTTGAGTGAATATATACATTAAACTTTTGTGATCGGTATATATTTCACACTTTACTCCATACAAATGATGCCTCCAAATTTTTAAAGCGAAAACAATAGAAGCTAATTCTAAATCATGTGTAGGGTAATTTACCTCATGAGTTTTCAACTGTCATGAAACATAAGCAATTACATGATCATTCTGCATTAGGACGCAACCAAGTCCTTTCAATGAAGCATCACTGTAGATAACAAACTCACCATTCCTGGAAGGTAGTGCCAAAACTAGATCATTCACCAATCTTCTTTTTAGTTCATGAAAACAATCATCACATTCTTTTGTCCAGATAAACTTAACACCCGTCCGAGTTAGCTTAGTCATTGGACTAGATAACCGTGTAAAATATCTAACAGACCTTCGGTAATAGCCTGCCAAACCAAGGAAGCTTAGAATCTCAATTACATTTGTGGGTCTTGGCCATTCTTCAACAACCATTTTTTTTGCAGGATCAATAGTTATCCCATATTTAGAAATAATATAACCAAGGAATGAAATTTGTTGCAACAAAAACACACACTTTCTGAATTTCCCATACAATTTCTTTTCTTTCAAGGTTTGCAAAATAACCCTTAAATGTCTTTCATGCTCCTCTTTACTTTTAGAAAACTCCAAAATATCATCAATGAAAACCCCCACAAACATATCCAAGAACTCATGGGAAATTATATTCTTTAAGTCCATGAATACAACAGGTGCATTGGTTATCCCAAAATGCATTACTACAAATTCATAATGGCCATATCTTGTACGAAACGCAGTCTTCAGAAGATATACTTCCTTTATCATCAACTAATGGTACCCCGGTCTCAGGTCAATCTTTGAAAAATACTATGCTCCCTGGAGCTGATCAAAAAAATCATCGATATGAGGAAAAGGATATTTGTTCTTAACAGGGATGCTATTCAAGGCTCTATAATCAATGCCAAGTCTCATAGAACCATCTTTCTTTTTAACAAATAAAACAGGAGAACCCCATGGTGATGTGCTAAGTCGAATGAAACCTTTCTCTAACAAATCATGCAATTTCTCCTTCAACTCTAAATGTTCAGTTTGAGCCATTCAATAAGGGGGTTTTGAAATTGGCTTAGCATCAGGAACTAAGTGAATAGTAAATTCAACATCCCGATCTGGTATTATTCCCGGAAACTCATCAGGAAAAACATCAAGATACTCATTTACCACTGGCACATCATTAATCTGAAATGTTTCTTTGTTTTCAACAATGTGTGTGAGGTAACATTCGTTTCCATCTTTTACAAGTTTCTCGGACTCTTGATATGTTATCAACAGTAAGGGTTCATTCTTGTACACAAACTGAAATTCTTTCTGAAAAGAAACATCTTTAGCTCTATATTCAATCTTAGCATGGTAAATAGAGAGCCAATCCATTCCCAGGATAACATCAAACTCTACTAGAGGTAAAACAATAGGATTCGCAAGTAGGTTCTTTCCACGGATAAGGATAGGAAGATTATTATAAATTCTTTTATCCTCAACATTTCCCCCAGGTGTTTTTACCACAAGTTCAGGAGTCATTTCTTGAGATGTTATTCCCATTTTACTAGAACAGTTTTCAGAGATGAAAGAATGTGTAGACCCCAAATCAAACATCACACTGGCATAATTTGAAAAAAAACAAAGTACCTGATACAACTTCATTTGATGGCCCGACATCTGCTGAAGTAGTTACAAAGGATTTCACCACCCATTTCTACTTGTATTCTAACTACTTCTCATCACTCAAGCTCTTTATTGGACACTCATTTGCATAGTGACCCATCTCATTGCACTTAAAACATTTCACTAACTGTAAATAAAATTTGTTCTTACCATCACCCTGATCTTTTTCAGTGCAATCACGAGCCTTATTTCCCATATTACCACATCGGTAGCACTTTCCAGAATTTAGAAGACATTCCCAAGCATCACTTTTACCACATTTATTAGAAACTAGAAACTTGGTTTTCTTACCATCAAACTTTTTTGAATAATTCTTTCCTTTCTCCTGCCACCTCGGTCTCTTCTTCTGCTGGTTGTTATAGAACACTTGGTCATCAGAAAACTCCATTTCCACCTTCTCAACACATAGAACAATTCTTTCATAACTCTTGAACTCGCGAGAAGCTAAAGCCCTTTGATATTTTGGCTTTAATCCTGAGTAAAAACGATTGATTTTACTATCAAGGTTTGGGATAAAATTTGGAGCATTCCTTTCCAACCAAGTAAACCTTTCTTCATAGGCAGCCACTGGGTCATCATCTTGCCTCAATTCCAGGAATTGTATTTCCATCCTAAGTCGAACAACATTAGGAGAATACTTCTCAAGAATCATACCTTTGAATTCATCCCAGTCGAGAGCATCAATGTCATCAGCGTCCCTGATATTTTTAACCATCGACCACCACTAATCTGCTTCACCTTCCAAACAGTAAATAGAAAGACTAACCTTTTGATTGGATGAACACCCCATGACATCAAAAATCTTCTCCAGTGCTTTAATCCACCCTTTAGCTAGCACAGGGTTAGATGATCCTCTGAATGATGGGGGTTGTTGCCTCATGAAATGTTCCACTATTGACATGTTCCTCTACGGTTGATCTGTCTGATCTCATTCATGAATACCACCACCATTTATCGCTTGAGTCAACTATTCCATTACTGCAACAAACTGTTCAGTTCCAATTCCGACCATCTCAGGATGATGATTCGGAAGGTTATTTCCTTCTGTATGCCTTCCTAGCACTGCTTTCCTGTTTCCTCTACGGAAAACCATTCTGAACAATCATTTCTTAGATGAAGCGACATGGTAATCTTCAAATTCTATATCATTTCAATTTTACCATTAAAAAAATATTTTTGGATAATAATTTAATAGAATTTTACTCCTAAAGATATCTAAACCGGCCTTTGATACCAATAATAAGGCCCCAGCCTTAAACCTTACTTAATCGTGAGTTATTAAAATATTACACATTGAGGATCTTTTCAGGTTTAGAGTTTCATAGAATTAGATCATAAAACATTCATTACATTCCACATTTAAACAAAGTGGTTACATAAAAGATAGTATTCATTTTTTCAATCAGTGGAAACATATTTAAAATAAAACATGGATTCTTTCTTGACACTTCATTAACACTATCATCATATCATGTACCATTCTCTTGACCTGTGAAAAACATTTCAAATACTTGGGATGAGCATAAAAAGATCAGTAATGGTTATAAAAATATAGAAAGGAAACATGAGTACATATATACATAAGAATGAAACCAAAATTTACCCATTAAACATAAGCACTTTAACATACCTCATCAAATCATGAATAAATCATAGAAATCATAAGACACAAAGGTAACTTGAGGCATTCATAACATTCTTATGTAGGGAGTAACCCTCTTGGTTACGTTTGGAATACCCATCAGAGTATATTTCCTAAATCTCTTTAGAGAAACCTTAACGTTTAACTCCTTTGTGTTACCCAATGCATTGGAGAGATATATCGGGCTCACCCGCCCTTAGTTTATCATGGAACCACCCGTCTTGATAACAATTCCCAAGAACCATAACATAATCGTATCACATAAAACATGCAAAAAGGAAACATAACATTTTCACCTTTTAATCACAAGATATTAATAAAACACATTGATATAAAAACATTATGAAAAACATTTTCAATACCAAAATAAAAGAAAAGTAAAACATGGTATTTATTTTTCATTCAAAAAAAGTTATGGCTTGTAGAGGAAGCCAAAACTCAAATAATGGTCACGACGGCGAAGAAGTTGTTGTCGCCGCATACGTACAACAAAAAAACATTCTTTTTTACATTTAGTAAAATGCTTCGTATAAAAAAATATTCCTTTTGAATAAGCGTAAAATTCAAAGGGTTTTATACACCATATAAAAGAAAGTTGTGTATAAAACAAAATATGCCTCAATGAATAGAGATTGAAACGAAGTCCCTTACCTCGTATCCGACTTCACTCGATCGTTCTTTAATCTCCAGAATAATAAACTTGAGTTAATTTCTACTTTCATAAGAACCTTTTTCAAGTTCATTATTCCATTTATATCACTTATTACAATGTCATGAACACTATGTAATTATTTAAGTTAATAACTGTCGTTTTAACGATCATTGGTACTTGAGTCAAAAATAAACTCTTTATAATTACAAGGTATTCATGTATCCATTATATACAGAGTTATATTCATGATTTAGATATCATATATATCATATATATCCAGTATATACATTCATTTATAATATTATTTATCATTTAGAGGTATGAAATGAAATGCACCATTCATGGAGACGGTAAGTCTTACGTACGCATTAACGCTACTTTCATTTCTATTTCATATTTTATGGATTGAAATCATAATGAAATAAAGGTATATTATAATTCTAGTATAATATCATATATAATATTATTTACTCCATCCTGTATATGTCCCACATATGGCATTAACGAATCAAATCACTTTGAGGGGGCGGTAGTCCGCACTTCCTAAATTGAACATATCGCATTTACCCATAATGGAAAACATAAAGGTATGACATAAATTAAAAATACATAAGCATAAGGAAAACATGAACATATTATATATCATATATAAATATATTGACATCTTAATGGCCACCTTTGAAGGTGTTAGAAGAATATAGTACAATCATCGTTTCGTGAGGCAGAAACTCACCATCCACGGAAACGGTATGCTCATTAACCATTAGATGTAGGTGTGTGTAAGTTTAGCTCGAATAATTCTTATAAAAACATAATATTATATTTAATATACTATATTTGTTACAAAATAAATTAATAAAAAGAGTTTATGGGGTTGGAGAAGCAAAATAAAACAAAAGAACACAAGTGAAGACATTACCTTAAAATCGGGTAACTCCCTTTGGTTTGAGCTCAAAGGCTTCCTTGGGAAGACTTATTCCCAAATTTAGGCTTCAAGGAGTAGGATAGGGATGTGGAGAGATAAAATGGGCTGGGTTTGTCTGATCCAAAGGCTTTAGAGGTGTGGGTAAGGTGGTAAAGGTGGGGGCCTTTTATAAGAGGAGAGGAGGGGCACTCTTGGAAAGCTATAAAATGTTACTTTATTTTCAAATGAGTTTCGTATTTTAATGGTCCCTCATTGATTTATATTAAGTATAAGGTGATAAGGGTTCTAAATCCCCCCATCCAATAGGGTTTTTACAATTTTATGTCTTAGATTTTACATTATATTTTCATTTTGTTTAAATCGTTAAATAATGAGGTAATCGCTGCATCATCATGATGTCATAAATAATTTAATTTATGTAATGTCAAAAAATTATAAACAAAATACTATGATGTAGGAAATCATTTTATCTTTCCAATTACTATTTATAGTCAAAAATATGACTTTTATAACCCCTTGTTAAAATTGTTTTAGTAAAACAATACATGTTTGTGTCATTTTTACTTTTACTTTAAATAAAAGGCATTAATGTCATTATCTTACCCAAGTGGCTCCATGGGGTCCCACAAATCGACCCATGGGTTGTCTTGGTCATCCATGACACATAAAATAAGGTAAGGACATGATTCAAGGTCATTTCATATTATTAAAACATTATTACCTTAAACTACACTAATTACCTCTAATCGCGATTAAAAACATAAAAGTTACCATTCACCAAAAAATTATTTTAATCCCATTGATCCACATTTTACTTCCTAATGACAACCATTTATGTCGGATTTTTGAAATTCAAAACACAGAGGTGGTAAAATTTCATTTAAATGAAAAATCGGTTTTGTAAATACAACTTAGTGGTTTCACTATTGATCAAAAATTGATGTTTTTCAGAAACACACCAAAACTTCACCCTATTCTATATTTGATATTCTAAACTCAAAAATGATGTCTATTTTACCAATTTAATAACATAGAAGTTTCATTAATTAATTTTATAATTAAATCCCGCTGTCAAATCAAATAGCGTGTTTTTACGAAATAATACCTATCGAAAGATTGACACTCGTTTATGTCCAATATCAAAGTGATATTAATTCCAATGACCACCATTGGATTAAATGGTAAAAATATATTCAAATTTCAATTTAAAACCAATTAAAAATATAATATAACTATATAAACAAATTAGATTTAAAAGAGGTTTTGAATTAAAATACAACATTTTTCACTATTCATTAAAAAATGAACTTTATCGGAAAAATACCAAAAATTTACCCAAAGTAAATTTCAATGTACCAATCATAAAGAATAAGTTTATTTTTACAAATAGAGCTTATAAAATTTCCAAAATTTTGATAAAAAAAGATTTTCCACCAAAAGGCAGTAAAACAATCTTTTAAAAATATTAGTGTATTTCATGCTTAAGATTGGATTTATTCTCATTTTAAGCCTCTAAAACACTATCTAATTCATAAATAGACATAGATAACTATATCTATTATTCATTAATTACATGGTATGTTACAGTTTTTTGTTAAACTCATGTATATCGTTTTGAAAACATAAGTAATATCTTACTCTATTAACAGATGTATTCACTTATATTAAAAAAATAGTTTTCATCACATATTGAAATTAAATCCAAAAAGTGGATATAATATTTTATATCTACTCCATAATTTTTATTATTAATTTAAATTTCATTTTTAGTCTTCAAATTATGACTACTATGATTAAACTTCTTGGCCATGATAATGATAAAATTGGGATTTTCAAATAATTATTATATTAATATTGTATAATTTTATCCAACTAAATAAATTAATTTATTATTTAATGTGAAATTAATAAAATATTTAATCATATATTTAAAAAAACTACCATTCATTCAATACTTAAAAATTACTAAAAAAAACATTTAAGACTTATTGGTAAAAACAAAATGTTTTTACAAAACTATTTTTCTGTATATAAAATAATTTAACATAAAATTTATTTTCATATTAAATGAGAAATTTAATTAAATTAAATATAAATTAAATTTAGGTTCATCACACCCAAATTATTTAATATAGGATATTTTTTTATTTTATCAAAACACAAGTTATTGGGATAATAACTAGTCACCCTTATAAATACAAAAAACATTATATGTAAAAATAAAATAACAAAATTCTTTCAATGTGTTTAAAAAAAGTGTGAGAATTATTGGTTGCGGAATTATCTTCCAAATATCACCACAGACTCCATTATTTATAGATTTTGGGGTATTTTACCCTTGAATAATTTAATGATATCATTGAAAAGGTAAACGGTATTCACAAATGTTTACTTTTCTTCACTTATAAAGTTCACTTTTCATCATATAGAATAATTAATTGAAATTTTTTCATTTTTATAATCACAAAATCCAATTTCAGGTTCATGTACCTATTTTATCAAATTATTATCCTAATATTCCTATTTCGAAGCATACTTTCTGGAGGAAATTCAAGGCACCAGATTGAGTATTACCTACACCAAACTTTTTTTCTTAATATTTCTCTTGAAAACCGACCTTAAAAGTTACATTTTAATGACATAATTATAGAAAATATTCCTCATTATTATTATATTAATGTAAAATTCATTATTTACTCCTTTCCATCAACTTAGAACAATAAAATAATGTAAATTCTGTGTTTTCATGACTACAGCCTCCAAAAAGTAATGTTTTTTGTTTTCATATTGATTTTAATTATTTATACAAAAAACCATAAAATATGATTCAAAAAATATAAATAATATAATAATTATTCTTCTATAATTATATTATACATGTCCTCAAACATACTCACCCATCAAGATATAGCGTTTTCATCTTTGGGTCTGTTTACGCACCAATATAAATAGTGATATAAAACCCTATCATCGATTACTATGGGATCATAAATTAAATTATTATTATAAGATATTAATAAATTAAGGATTGGTATTTGGTTATGTTATTTTTATATTAATTATTTATCTAATTATTAAAATACCATCTTCAATCGCTAAAATTGCCAAACTAATAGGGCTCTGATTAAATTTTGTTACCAAAAAAGGAAAAAACTATATAATAAATGATAATATTATAATAATAAATTGTCTATATTAATTTAATTATATAATTATATTTTTCCTAATAAGGATTATAATTATATTAATTTTATAATTCTTGAAGTTAGTTCCTCATGTGGAATGAATCATGAATGTGGTAAGGGTTTTTACTAACTCTATTTTTTCTATTGAGTTACAAATTTTATTTTTAAAATCTATTATTTCAAGTATAATTTATTCAACATGTAGAATAATTTTTATTTTATATCCTCATGATTATATTTGTTTTTATTATTCTTCCTTATTACCTCATTATCAAATTATTATTACCTTAATGATTGTGTTTCTTTTAAGGGTTTCTTGTCACAATTTTCACCCCCTTGAGACATATTTTTTATTATACAAAATTTTTTATTTGGAATGGTATATAAACATACCAATAATTTTTTAAATCATGATTCACTTATATTTTGTGACATTTAATGTTCTATTCAATTTTATTTCTATCATGAGGGTTTGACTCAAAATCCTTAAAATCCGTAAGGGGTTTTGTTAATATAACCCTTTATTAAGGCATGTTTCGATATTATGAACCAATGTCATTTTTTCATTGTGTAATTTTTAAAACATTACTTATAATATATTTAATTATGTTTGATCTTTTAAACTTAACTCATGTTCATTATTTTTCCATACATCTAACTATTATTGATATCTTCTCTAAAATATTTTGGGGTTTTCATTAATCAACCATATTTCTTGAGTTATCATGTTTCTCCTTGAACTTTATCTTCAATTTAATATGGTATTCTTAATTTTTTATCTTTTTAAATAACTTTTGGTTAAAAATTATCCTTACAGATGAATTATATTCCATCTGGAAAATGTTTCTATGGTAAGAATAATTCTCATCTTCTTATATGAAAATTTATTATCGATGTCTTTATTTTCCTATTCGATATAATGTTTTCTCATGATATTTGAAATATAAATATTTTTATATCTCTTTTTACATAAATAATACTGCTTAAAATTTTTAAAAATGATTATTTTTTATTTCTTTTATATGTTTTTTTCGATAATTGTATAAAAAAGGGGTTTTATTCCACCTCATAATCAAAGGTTTTTTTACACACTACACTTAATGAAGATAAAAAATTATTTCACATTAAATTCTCTATTTTTTTAATAGAAGTATTCATAAAGGATATTACTACCCCTTTTTTAAAATTATATTTTAATTTGACCAATAATATCATCTTTTCTATAAATGTAAAAAAACATTATGAAGACTATTTTACATTTTTTTCAACCTATTTCCCATTTAATTATCATTAAGATTTTTCCATGTGGGATTTATGTTTCTTGAATTCCCCTCTAATATATATAATAATAATTCCTTTTTAGATTAATTAAACTTATAGTATCAAATGTACCTTATTGTTAATCTCTTATGTGGTATTGTCTGAATCTTTCATTTTATAGGGGTATTTTTTCATATATTAAATGTATTTATATATTCTATTTTTTGACAGGGGATATGTAATTTTGAAACCATACACCTTAATTCTCTATATGGTATATGATCATGTGGTTTTAAAAATAATGAAACCCATTTCCTTCTTAGGTTAATATCTCCCTTATGAAATTATGAATGTTTTCTATATGGAACACTTATAAATGTTCATAATATGATGTGATGGGTGGGATTGTAATTATATAACCCTCTAATTCATTAGGTAAATCATTATATCTTATGATATGTTATGTGTGGGAAAATGGAGTGAACATAACATTACATGCTACATTTTTCACTATGTTATGATGGTCTTTGGAGTGAAACATGAATTAAGTTAATGATGTCATGAATTATATAGTGGTAACTATCTTAAGATGCCATGATCCTTTTATATCAATTTCTATATACTAAAGCCTCATTCTATGATTATTCTCTCATGGTCCATGTGTTATTGAGAATGAATTATATATTTTATTATCATTTTCCTTACTTAAATTCTCATGAACATGTTCTTATCATTTTTTTCACTAATGATTAATGATTTTTATCACTTATATATACTGTTACTATGTGTTTGATCTCACTCATTATTTTTCATTTTCCATTTGTAAAAAAGGAAATTAATATATGTGATATATCTTGATTATTGGCATGGTTATATATTTCTTGGGATATTTTGAATAATTGTTAAATATTGATCACTCATTTATATTTTGGGAAAAATATTTATTAGTGGAAAAAGATATGTGTTTTGTTCATTGATGTTTTTTCTTAATTTTCTAAGTAGAAATTTCTAGATAAAATTGGAATGTCTCACCCGATGCTGAGTTTTTTGTTATTATGGGTGGTTCCATAATTATTTTCTTTATTTTTACTATATTTTTCTCTAATAAAAACATCAAATGATTCATGTATCCAATGATAGGGAATGAACTGGCTTCCCAAAGGTAGTTGGTCAATTGGGGCTTGTAACCTGATGACACGTAGGAACTCACAATGGAGGAGAGGATGGGAGGTCAGGGTCATAAAGCCCTTTTCATAGGAATTATTGCTTATTCTAGGACTTGGTTATAGATTTATGAATTGTTATTTAAATCCTTCCCAATCACAAATAAAGTACTAGTTTCCCGTGTTCCAATGACTAGATCACAACTATGTCTTGATGGGAACAACTATGTAAGCCATAGGTTCTCCATCTTTCTCTTGTTGATTTATAATGATTTATTTTATATCTATATTTGTGATCTCTAGAGTTTATCTTAATCTAAGGGGTTCTTTGGTTTCTTAATGATGATATTGAACCTATATGAGGAATCCAGTGTATCTTGTCAAAACATGAATCAAATCTCACATAGTTCATTTGACATATTCTAAGGGTGTATGATTGGACAATAACATGCAGTTTAACATCCTATGGAAAAGATGTAAATATAGTTCTCAAGCCTTTAGGTAGAATCATATATATCCTTTTAAGAGATAAATCTGTGTACACATCATTTTTATTATTGGATTCTTCATAATAATAGATTTACCAATAGATTCATTAAGCGGGACTTATGTGTGTAAGGTTTCCATGAATTTCCTCATCGAGAGTATGTCTTTTTGAGTGAATTTTACATGTATTTGTGCTTACATCCTAATGAAGGGACCACACTATGGAATCCTCATCATTCTATTATTATAATTATCACCGACCTCTAAGCCCAAATGAGTCATTCTTGGTGTGAGAAACAAAAGATAGTGGAATATTTGGATACAATACATTTGAACAAATTTATATAGAGATTACACATTAAAAATATTTTACTAAATATATATTTTATATATTATATAAGTATCACACACTAATATTAATTAATTTAATTTATTATGATAATATAGTTTTAAGAGATAAAAAATAGTTTTCACTAAAATACAGCCTTTATAATCAATTGGTTCTTATATTCATTTATTAATAATTTTTAACTAATTAACTAATTTTATATTTTATAAAAACCATATATTTACATAATTTAGTTAATAATATTAATAAAATATAATTTAATATTTAGGTTATATATTATTATATTATATATTATTGTTCGGCAACACTAGGTTTTTCATGTTATGAAACTTATCGAGGAAAGTCAGTCTTGAGTGAAATGTATGCTTACCTCAGTGTTCTATATAGAGGAAGATAACCATTATATTTTGTTTACTCCACGATTAACTTGTAATTTTTTATAACACAATCCAAACATAGTGATTTAATATATATAAAATAACTATTTTCATTGTTGTGTGAAATGAAAAATATGAATAAGATTTAATTTTTTTGAAAAAACTATTTCACAAAACCTCAGGGTGTTACATTCTACCACACCCCCCACACACACACCTTAAAAAGAATCTCACCCTTGAAATTAATTTGGGTTATCAATACTTTAATATTTTAGAGTTCCATTCATAGAAACTGAAATATTAAACATTAATCCAAAAACTTCCTTCAAAAAATAAATAGGGAACCATAATGTTTTCCAAATGTAACTCATAACTAGCTTCCCATATGGGACAAAATAGATAGGATTTGAGTAAATGAACATTGAAGAGAAATATAATCATCAATTTCGGAGGGAGAATGATAGATAATAAGGTCACAAGAAGTTAATAATCACAAATCCATAAATCTGTGATGAATTAATGGACCATCTGATCTATCAAGAAAAAAATGTACAAGGATGACATTTTATTTATAGATTGTTTTCATAAAGCTGAAGAATTTTACTAAAAAACACTGGTATCATTTTAGTACAATATCACCCTTTTGTGTTACATGATCCACATCAACTCTTTCTCCAAAAAAGATGTAGATTTTTTCATTCCTAAATCACTAACAAATCGTGAGATCCATGATAACATATCCCATATCTCTTCAGTTACTATGAACACAAAATTGTTAGAGAAGGTTTTCCCATATGAATGAATCCTCTTATATTGAGATAATACTTTAATCTCACAAAAATAATCTAAATTTAAACTTAAATAGACCATAAATGAATAACCTTATAACCCTTTTGAATGATGAATATCCAAAACATTAGAAACAAAGTCCCAAAATTAGCTCTCCAATGATCCCTCATATATCACAAATTAGATCTTGGTTGTCACATTCTAATATGTAAATATCCTCATCATATATTCTCATGACACATGGTAATAACAAGAATAACCATAAATAATTTTGCTAAATATTCTTGATTATTTATTCCAAAGTTCACTAGATATTTTCCAAGAAGTCTTAAACATCATCCATGATGACATAGACCACTTTTCCAACTAATCAGTAAGCAGATCTAATGTAATAAACACTGTCCAACTCACTTATTTATATTTAATGTGTCTCTAATCTCAAAATCATTATCTTAACATTAGGAACACATTAAGGGTTATCATTAACTTATTATTTTCTTTCCCATAAATATCAAATTTTCATTAAATCACATTTTTCTATTATAACTATGAAAAATATTCATGAAAATCCTTAGTAAATACATTACCAGAATAATCCTTATATAATTATCCTTTCAAAATTCTTAGATCCATAAGTATAAATACTTTAATCCTTCCAATTTAATGGTTAGAATAGAATATTTACAATCCGGGTTTAGAAGTAGATTCTTATGGTGGGTATTGAATTATGTAATTCCCATGTTCTCCATAGAGTAGTCATTGAACTCCTTGATAGATCATTACTCCAGGACCCTTTTTCCCATAGATATAATATATTCCCCTACATTTGAGGTATTTATCAAGGTTCTTCTTAACTTATTCCTAACATGTAGGAAGTGGAATATTATTTCATCTTTTCTCCTTTGAATTTGAACATTTATAAAATTTTATCTTCCTCTTATATGATTTGTTAGGAATATCACCAAAGCTTGCATTTTTTATAATATATCATGATATCTGATTCATTATAATCTCAATATATTTATCTCCATTAATTATCCAATTTCTTTTCGCATAATCACCAAATTGTCCATCAAACTCAATTTTATCCCATTTCCTTATAGTTTCCTCTATTAACTAAAACTACAAATCATGGGGTGAGAAACACATATCATAGAATAAAATGACCTAGTCATGAAAATTTTCTTTTATTATTTCTAAATCATGACACCTTCCTAAATATATGACATTATAGTTCTATCTTAGAATATTCCTGGTAAACTTATATTTAAATCATTCATGATGGTTTGTGAAGAGTTTTATGAATTATTAAAGGATAACCCTCAGTAGTGTCAAACCTGGTGTGCAGAAAGGCCCATTTTTATGTACCAGATTACCTAGAGTCAGGACTGGAATAGCTTGTAAGATTTTTTACTCCTAGGAAAGTTTGTTCCATAGATGCATCAACTTATAGTATCCATAATGGTATTTTTTTCTAGGAAACAACTCACTCTATACATTACCAAACATCTAATACATTTTCTTATTCTTTTCATTATCCATCGACATATCTTAGTCATGTACTTAATGTTGTCACTAAGGTTTTCTCATCCTAGTTTCCAAAGATTAACTAATCATTCACTTTAATACTGACTATAAATAACTAGTCTTAATATATATATGAATTACATCACTTTTTCATAATACGTAAAACAATATACAAACAGATGCCCAAAGACTGTACTAGTCTAGTGCCTTTGGAAACATGGAAATAAAAACACTATTACATTAGAGTTCTACATTATCTCCCACTAGGATCTTCATGAATACAACCATTCTAAGATACATCTAACATAATATATTTCTTTATAACATGGGCGAAATGATATATAAAAAGGGTTGAGCTCATACTCTCAGTAAGGATAAACAATGGAAACATGTAAACATATCAATGAGAATGGGCGCATGATAATGTGAGCATAACATAAAAAGATCATACCCTGCAAATGAAATATCATATACATGAATCATGGTATATTTCATGATAGTTCATAATACATGAATCAAATGGAGATAAATATCATGAAAAATGAATGAATAAAATAGGAAAAAATTAAATTATTTCAAACATGTAAGCATATAATATGATTTACATGATAGCCAAATAATAACAACCAAGAAAATCATAGCAGTAAGACTTCCCTCCCCATACCATATCGGTATTCATGCTTCACTCCCATGTCCATATTACTTGCATGGGTTCACTCCTCATAATATCATGGTATTCACGGTTCACTCCCTTTTCTATCTTCATTTTCAAGGTTCACTCCCAAGACCATCTGAGTATATCTCATGAGATATAAATTTTTACCCAATACATTGGAGTTGGATATAGGTCCCACCCATATCAAAATGAAATCATACAAAAATGTGAAAAAAAATCAGAAACCATCATATTATAACCCATGAAATGAAATGGGTATCATAAATATGTAATCATATTATATCCTATGGAAAAAGATAAAATTTTCATAATTATTTCATCAAAAAAAATAACCCCAAGAAGAAAAAATGGATTTTATTAACATATAACCCATTAAAGAGAAATGAGTTTCATAAATACAATTACATCAAGAATAAACTATTTATAAAAATAATATGACCTTTTCCTTTATATAATTCCCATGAAATGAATGAGTAGCATCAATGGATGTTATCTTATATGGAAAATAATTTGGAACTATCTTTCAAAAACATTTCATAATGAAAATATATCTTATTCATTGAAAAGTATTTTTTTTAAAAAAACATAAAACCTTTTTAAAAAATTGTAAAAGTAATATGACTTATATAGAAATATTTAAAACATTTTTTCTTCCATTTTACTTATTAAAGTATCTTGAAAATATATTTAAAAGGATTTTCCTTGCTAACTTATAAAATTGATAGAAAATGTTTTGAAAAACATTTTTTGTGGAAATAATTTTAGAAAATATATTTTTAGAATATTAGGATAAATAATTATATTTTAAAAGAAAATATATTTTTAATATTGTAATTTAAGATTAAAGGGAATATATATCATGGGTGTGGGTAAGTCCAAACACACCGAACATTCCTTTTTACACCGTAAAAAATTTAGAAAGGTTCCTCGACTGGAAAACGGCAGGAAGATTCCTTATTAAAACACTTTTTATTTAAAAAAGGTAAAATATGGTTAAAATGTATTTAAATTTTCATAGGATAATGATTAAATATTTTTTGAATCCTTTTTGAATATATTATTTTCAATGAATATAGATTTCTGACCGAAGGGAGTGGTAAATTCGGACATTATTAAAAAACACTTTTATAACTATCTTGTGTACTTATGAGTGTAAAATGGTACACATACATGAATATATCAATAATAACCATATTATAATAAAATTCATGATTTTTCTTGAGATATGGCTCATAATATTTCATCAAATAAATCATAATTACAAAAAATCATGAAAAGTGTTAATATTAATTAAAAAACTCTTAAAACATTGTAACTTTGAACCATACTATCCATGTAAGAAAATGAAATTGAATGAATCATAAAATTTCATAAAATTAATTAGATTAATGATATAAAATTTCAATGGAATTATATACATATCATATAAAAATATAGGTTCATAACATGGCATTTGTCTCAATGTATGAAAATTGAGACCAAAATTACATTACCGATTTGGTAACTTTTAAAACATAAACCATATGATAGAAATATAACAAAAAATTTACATAACATTACATATATTTGTGTATATATTCATAGAATAGATTAATGGTTTGTATATACACCACACAAAATAAGTGTGTTGTGAATATAGCATGTATCTCATAGAAATAAGGAGTAAGATGAAATTCCCTTACCTTAAGCCTTAACTCTCATCATACTCATTCAAAACTCATATATAATAAATATAAATTTTTATGAATATATTAAAAAACTATATTATTACGTATAATACCATACACTATTTTATTATGGCTGTATATCACCCTCTTTAAAACAATTTTATATTAAGGTTTCACTTTGGGTTATATAGGCTTTGTTTTCTGAATGTGTTTTAATTTGTTATATCATTGTTGATTAAATTTATATAATGATTTCCAGAATGTAATAAATGATTTAAATATAATTCCTATTCATTATATTTTTATTATAATAATCCTTTAAATATTGAAGTATAAAATGGAATACACCATTCATGGTGATGATAAGCAGTATGTTAGCATGAAAGCTAATTCTGTTTAATTGTCGTGTTGAAAGAAATAATGTAAAATACATATATAAATATATAATAATAATTAAATATTATTTATTATATCACATATATCATTTATATTCACTAAACGGTTCCTTAATACAATCCATGTAGTGTATGAATGAATCACATTCCTTTGAAGGGGCGGTAGTACACACATTCTCAAACGAAATTATTGTATTAACACCAAATGGAAAGAATAAAATATATGTGTTATAAAATAATTAAATAAGATTAAATATATAATAAATATTATGTATAACTTATATAAAATACTTTCCTTCATAATTTCCAACTTGATAGGGGGTAAAGGAAAAATTAACAATCATCGTTTAGTGGGGTGGTAGTCTGCCAAACACATAAACTATATGTTCATTAACAATTACATAGAAGTGTACGTAATTGTAGGTAGAATACATAGTATAAAAACTTAATAGTATATTTATGATACAGATTTTTTTATACAATATTTGGATAATAATATTTCTGGGAGGGAATAAAAAAGATTAAAGAATGAATTTTGAGGGAGGGTGTTACCTCTTAATCAGGTAACTCCTTTTGGTTTGCAACAAAGGGATTCCTTGGAAGGATTTATACAAAAATAATTCTTAAAGGAGAAAGATAAGAATTTATTGGATATATTTTGGGAGAAATTTGACGAATTGTTTTGTATTTATAGGTGTGATTAAGTAGGAGTAGAGGCGGACTTTTATAATTGCTGACGGATGGCACTCTTTTAAAATTTTAATAGAAAGGAACCCCACCCATGTTTTTTCTTCTAAAAGTTGTTCAATAATGGTAAACATTTTCAAAAAAGGATTATAGGGTCTATATATTCCCATAAAATTTCTTTATGAACATTTTATAGGTTTTTCTGGGTCATAAGGTTATGGTTTAGTCCCCAATTAAGCTTAATTTAACCTTAATCATTGTAATTAATTTTAATTACTTTACTAATAATTTGTGAGAAATATTATTTTAACCGTATTAAACATTATAAATTTTGATTATTCGAAATATGGAATCCATTTTTAGAAATTCCAATCACATAATTGTTATAAATTAAATAAAATCTCATCTTGTAGTCTAGTCGACAATGCGGGTTTTTAAAGTAAAAACGTTTAAAATTTTGCTATATTTTTATAGTCGATTTCAAAATAAAATTGATTCCAATGATATAAATTGGATTTATTGATTATAAAATTATATAATTAAACATTGAAACAAATTTTAAATATAATTTATCCTTCTAAATAAATTATATGAAGAGGCAATTTTAAACTAAAATACAGTATTTTTCACAATTCATTAAAAAATAAAACATCCCTTAAAAATTCCAAAAATTCACACTATATTTTTTATTCAATTTAAATTATTAAGTTTATTTTGAAATATAAAATCTATAAAAATTAAAAAAATTGGATTTAAAATTTGTTTTTCATTAAAAGGCGGTAAAAATGCCTTAGTAATAATAGATTTTTTAAGCATAAAATTCAGTTTGTTCATAGATTATGTATATCAAATATATTGGATGAATATAAAAAATATTTAATTTAATATATATTGTTTATATTATATTAATATAGCACACTAATTATGATTAATTTAATTTATTAGGATAAAACCGCTTTGTGAGAATAAAATTGTTTTCTATAAAAATAACCTCTTTATATTCAATTGGTTCTTATATTCATTTATAAATAATTTATAACTAATTAATTAATTTTTTATTTTGTGAAAACCATATATTTAAATAATTTGTTTGATAATATTCACAAAATCCAATTTAATGGCTAGGATATATATTATTATATAATATATAATTGTTCTGTAACACTCAGGGTTGTGTGTTAGGAAATTCATCAAGCAATGTCAGCATTGTGTGAAACATAATCTTACCCCAGTGTTTCTTATAGATGAAGATAACAATTATATTGTTTTTAGTCCATGATTAACTTGGCACTATGTATAACTCAATCCACACTGAGTGCATTAATATATAAAAAATAATTATTTTGTGTGTTGTGTGAAATGAAAAATATCAAAAAGATTAAATTAATTCAAATAATATATTTCACTAAATATCAGGGTGTTGAAGTACCTAACTATTCCCTCCTAGGAATCTATGGAGATTGGTTTGTGTGATTGATAATGGCCTCCCTTGACCTTTTTGGGATAGGTTGTTTTGAATTATAGTGGCCTACCTATAACCAATGAGGATGGGCCAATGTGCTAGATGGTTGACCTTTATAGGTCATTTGGGGATACGCCTATGTGCATGGTTGACCAACATTCCTTGAGGAAGGGTCAAAGTAAAATTATTGACCTATTTGAGTACACAATGATGGTTCAAGGTATTTCATGTCATTATAACCTGAGTGATAGGAATTTTCCAAGGGAAAATGTGTTATTAGTCTCATCATATATGTTCCTCCTCACATCATACTGAATTAATAAGTGTATATACTATTTCATGAAACAAATTATAGCATTGATCTGAATCAGGTATGGTTTGGGTTATGGAATTTGGTGGATCTCAGCATGGTCTCAAAGAATATAAGATCTTCTGTGTGTTGTAAGATATGTTTTCTGGTGGGTGACTGTTATAAACACAACTAAACCTACCTATATGTATTTCACGCACACACACTTGATTATAGTAGCAATCAATTTGGTTGAGACACTATGGATAACTATTGGGTCATTAGAATCACACCTTCCTATATACATGTCATCATATCTAGTGTATCTAGGTAGATTCACCTATTTTATCTCATGAAATATGTACCACATAGAGTTGGACTCATGGTATGGGTTAGTAGGTCTTGAAGGTCATGGATACGGTAGGGTGGAATATGAATTGGTCTAGAGGTCATTTATTTATTTTCCATTTTTTCAGTATATACCTTCTAGTGTATGAATTGTTGTATATGATGTATGTTATTTATTATCTTCTATTAAAGGTGTATTTATTATTTTATCCAATATATAGTTTAATTTTTTTATATTCCAGACTATAGGGGCCTATTAGACTCCCAATTTTATTCATATAGGTTTTTTGAAATAAGCTATACAAATGGTTCATGCTGAATTTTTTGTTGGACGAGGCATGACCCCTGAGAATCGTTTTTGTGGGAATAGTCTCCCCAAAACTGTTTCTGGCCCTAACAACTAGTAGGTATATTTGGAGTATATGCTGGTGCATTGTATCCCATGTGGTGACCCTATTCGGGCACCGTTCAGGTGTCTCAAGATGTGTAATTACCAAATTGTATCAAAACATGACATGTGATAGATTGTGTAGTTTGATATTGAGTTAGGATATTTGGACATGGGAGGTAGATTGAGGATTATCATAAATAGCATGACATTGGTTGAAACTCGGTTTTTTGGAGGATATTAAATTTTTTGATTAGTCACTCTAGGATAAGTGAGGTGCATGGTTGGACTAGGAATCCCACCATGGGATGGATGGTACTTTGGAAAAGTTGATAGGATAATCTGAGAGCTAGTGATTAATACAAGAATTATGATAGTGGTATGTTTGGAACATGATACGTACAAGGATTGGTGGTGTTATTGACATGATATTCTTTACAAAATCAATATTAATTGACAAAATATATAACACAATCATTATTTTATTTCTTATATAATAAGTGGTGATAAAACTAAAGTGTATTTTAAGGTTGATTTTGACTGATTTGATGTACATGTTGTCTACCATAGGGTAATTAATTTGGGATTTTTTTGAGGAAAACCTCTTTTTGAATGGGAAAATTTATGCGGTTTCAAGAGGCACTTGTAAATTGTTTTATTGGTTGGTTTGAAAAAAATTTCTCATTGATCTAGTGATTTTGAAATGGGGTAGGAATTTTATATTTTATGAAAATTTTAATAAAAATAGTTTTTGAAATGAAATTTCATGAAGTATTGATATTGTATTTCATGGTGGTTTTAGAATTATTTTCAAAATATATTTTTGAATATGGGATCGGTTTTCATGAAAGCGATAAGATAGCCTGAGAATTTAGGTGATTTTGATTTTGTAGGAAAAACCATGGATGAAAAAAATGGTTTTTGAAATATACATGAGAGTTATGTTGTGTGTAAATATTTTAAACATGGTTTTTGAAAATATAAAAAACTTTACTGTAGAAACCGGATTGCATACATTTTTTATGTTGGTGGGGGATAACTTAGATTCCAAACTTTTGTCCTCAACTTATGTGCTGAATTTTTTGGGAACCACTGAGTGGGGTATGTGGGTGTTTTTTTGTGTTGTATAGAGGGAAAGTTTCCCATTTGTAGGATGATTATTGGATATTCACTTGTTGACCAGGAGAGGCACGGTGGTTGGTTCAAGCATTCACCATATGTTTTGAGGGTTTTTAAATGGGGATACTTGTAGCGGGATTGATATGGTTTCTTGTGGGATATTCATGTAGCTAGATCGCGAGATGGCAGATTAGTGGGAGCTTCATGTGGTGGGATCATGAGGTTTATCTTTTGAGATTCCTGTGTTTTGTGGTTCATGGATGTTAGGTGTGTGTATTGAATAAAAATATATTATTTGGGAAGGTTCAAGGATATGATAAGTTTTTATATTTTTATTTTATTTTTGTGATTCTCTACTCTTAGCAACATAATGTGAATTTGTAATGGTTTCATAATTTGGACTGGTGGATATAGTCTCCTAGTAGGTGATTATTATACTGAGAAGAACATGTATATGGAATAGTTCATTGATCACTACAAAAAAGGTGATTATAAGTGTTTTTTTTCATTTATAAGGGGTTATAACCCCTATAAACACATTAGTGGTGGTTACCCGTAACTATCACTAAAGTGCCCGCCTAATTTGATTATGGGCGGTTTTGGTTAAGTGTATGTAAAATGATCCTGAATTTAGTGGTGGTTTAAGTAGAAGGGGTTTTAACCCCCTATAATTTAGCCTTATATCACCCTATATCAGAAGATTAGGGGTGGTTATAACCACCCCTAATTGATTCCCAAATTCCCCCATTTTATGGGTGGTTATGTTGTAACCGCCCCTAAATGGACACCCCTGAAAACCACACAAACCCCAGGAAATCCCCATGTGACACCCCGCCAAGGACCTGAAGACACCCTCCACATACCTCACGACACCCTGCCACAGACTAGCAGACAACCCCTCCCCAACAAGCCCCAGAGACCCCCATGTGGCACCCCATAAACCACCCCCACCCACCCACAGACACCCCAACACACCCGTGGAGACCATCAAACCCCATGAACACCCTCAGACCACCACTTAGGACAACCATCCAAGTGCACCGCAAGACAACCCATTGTTGGCTCCGGTGCGGGTAGCACACCTATCACCAATTATTAATAGAGTAGAAAATCTTAACGCTACTGGGAATATAAGCCATGGACAGCCAGAATAAACACTGCAACAAAACCTAAATATAGTAACTTTACATTATATATATATATATCGATACAAATATAAATAATATAATATATTTGTATTTGTGTATATATAATATATATAATTAATTATATTTACATATATGAACATATATTTATACATATATTTATAAATACATTTATATTTGTGTGTTTTCATTTATATTAATGTATTTATATAATATTAATAGATATAATATAATTATAATATATTTATATATCATTATTTTTATATACTTATATATGTGTGTGTATGTTTGTGTAACAATAATATTATTATTTATTAATTATTTTATTATTATAAATCTAATCTTTAAAACTACAAATTATATGTTGGTTTTATAAATATAATAAATATAAATGATTTATGATTTATATTATAAATATATTATATTAAATAAGTTTATAATATATATTTATATATGTAACTATATACATTTATATTATATCATGTAGACACACACACACACACACACACACACATATACACACTCATAAGAAATTAAATACATTCATATAAATAAAATATATCATATAATTAAATTATATACATTTAATTACAAAATTAATCTATAATTAATATGAAATAATACAATATATATAAAATAATTATGTAATATATATAAATTTATATATAATAAAATATTTTATAATTTAATATATATATATATATAATATATAATATATAATATATGTATATACATATACATATATTTATTTTTCCTATATTATATTTATTTGTATACATAATATAGTATAAATCTATTTATACATAAATATACAATAAAAATGTATTTAATATAATATATATATATAATATAATTCATAATATAAATGTATAGTACTTTTTAAAACCATTTAAAAATTTTATATATTTGAATAAATATATTTATAATTTCCTTTATATTATGTATACAAATATTTATATTTGTATACATTTTTATTTATATGTATGAGTATTTATTTAAAGTATTTCTATAATCTTTGTAAACATATATGTGTTTATAATGAATTTAATTACATTTATATAATGTGTTTATTTAATATATGTATACACACATGCACACACACACACACACATTATAGAATTTTAATTTATCAAATATTTATTTAAAACAATAATTAAAATTTTAGAGGGGTTTAATACCCACTAATCAAAGCGATTAATGGCAGTTCATGAACCCCCTCTAATTCCATGAATTAGAGCAGTTTGAAAACCCAATCTAATGTCCTAAATTAGAGAGGTCTCACAACCCCCTCTAATATATTATATTAGAATTGATTCAAACCCCCTTCTGATGTCATAAATTATAAGGGGTTCAAAACCCCATCTAATTTCATATATTATAAGGGGTTTTGAACCCCCTCTAATTTCATAAATTAGTGGGGGTTAAACCCCCCCCCCCCCCCTCTAACTTTCTACATTAGAGGGGATTCAAAACCCCCTCTAATTTTAGAGATTACAGGGTGCTTGAACCACCAAAATTTCCATTTAAAAAAATTCCACTTTATATATATTACCTCTAATATCCAAATGAATAATATATATATAACAGCACTAAAATCCAACTGAACTTATAGTGATAGAAATTATTAAATTTGAAGTGGTTTTGACCCAATCGCCACTAAAATCCTACCAAATATTCCAAAAATTCCTAAAAAAATTTAGGGTGTTGTGAATCCCATTTAAATTCTATGATTATAGGGGGTTTTGTAGAACCCCCAATAAAATAAATTTAGTGGGGGTTGTGTATGAACTATTCTAAAAAATGTCATTAATTAGCTATTTTTTGTAGTGGATAGTGGCTCCTTATAGTGAGGATCTCTATTTGACTAAGGATGTTTTTATTGTTAAATTTTCATTTTTTGTAATTTATAAACATATATGGGGTTGGTGAGAGAATGAAATAATTCTAGTGGAATTATGAATATCGCCCATGTGGCAGTTTCCATGTGTTATGAATAGGCTTAGGTAGATGCCTTGATATTGGAGAGGAGTTTCAAGGGTGATTTATATTGGCTGATACTAACTTACATATGGGGAATAGCATATTTGTTTGGTGTGTGGGGCAAGGCTATATTGGATTAGACTCACATGAGATTGAGTCAGGTTGTGTGATCAGTTTTCATAGGATATTGAAGTTATAGGTTTTGACTGGATCACACTACCTTAAAAAATGATAGTGAATTTTTGTGAGACTTTTTTGATGGTCCTTGATGTCTAAGGGAATATATACATGATTAAATCAAGGTTACAATTTATTTTATGATCATTGAATGACAATGATTGGGACTATAAGGAACAATTCATGTTATGGATGAACATGAGAGAAAATATAGAAGTGAAATTGTGGTGGGATTAGTTGGGGGTCACTCTCATAGTAGGGTGGCCAATGTGATTGGAGATATGTGTGTGGTAATAGCAGCATGTGGATTTGGTAAATAAATGTTTCCCATCCATTGACTTTGATGGGTGACATTGGAAGAGGATAAATGTATTGAAGTATTATCGATGGGCGCTTGGTCCTTGATAATATTTATTATGGATATGAGAGTGTGACATGGGAGAAGAAATAAAAGTATGGTGTTAAGACCTCTTTGTGTTGGTTCTCATAAAGTGGTATAAGGGAAGAAATATAGTCGTATTTCACCATTGGCTAGTTAGAGGGTGTGACCCTCGGGGATGAATTTTCAATATTTGTTTAGATTTATATTTTATGTGAATAGATAATGTGAAATAGTTGATGTTTAGAGCTAGTTAATGGGGGGTTGGGTCGATCATGTCTCATCATTATTTGCGGGTAGGTAAAGTGTGTGCGATATAGAGTTTGATTAGTGGTTCATAGAAGTGACTATAGTGATGATCCTATGGTGAAGCACATCATATCAGTCATAGTTGAATGGCCTCCATATCGACATGGGTCATAGAGGAAATATCAGTCATGCTTAGTCAGTATGGAATTGGAATGTCAATCCATGGTTCAAACTATGTATGTCTAGTTCCTTGTTAATGTCTAACATTAATGACTGGTTTTAAAGCTAGTTGTAGTCTATGTATGGGCATCAAACGTTGGTGGTGGTGACATGATTTTAGGGATATTAAAATCAAAAGAACGCCGGTTATATGGGAAGAATGTGATAATAAATTTGGTTATTTTGGTAATTGATCTATGGAATACTCAGTTCATCAAGTCATACCTCGGTTTGGGAGATTGTATGGTAGTGTGATACCTCTTAGATTAGGGAATCAGTTATGAGTGATGTACTAATGTGTCAGCTGGTGAGCCTGAGTGGTTTTGATGAATTTTGGTAAGGTTGGGACTAAAAGATGTTTTCATAAAAACATTTCTGTGGTAAGTTATATGACACATCAGGATTGTTGTAACAGATATTGATGAAAAGGTTTAAGGATCAAACTAAGTGATTTATAATGAAATCCAGTGTACTGAGGCTTGATGAATGTAGTTATATAGTGGTAGAACATTCAAAATTTGGAAATGGAATATAGAGAGTTTATAGAAAATTGAATATTTTGATACGTCATGAGGCATGGTTTGAGATTTACCATTTTTTCTCAAGGATGAGAAGAATTATGGTTGATATTTTGTAACAAACCTTATAATTAAGGATTGGAAATGTTTTAGGGAAATTGAATCTTTTCTATTTTGTAATGGGTTCATTTTGAGAACTTGGATTCCTAATAAAATTATAGGAGTTATTACACTTTAAAGGGATGTTTTTAGATGGTGTGTTAGACATAGATGGGTCTTATGGAATTATAGGATCCTTGTGACAGGGTAAACGGCTCTTGTACCCCAAGGTGAAATAGAACCACCAACTCATTGGTTGTGTCTTCTAGTTTTATGTGCTACTACAAGTATCCACTAACTATCATATAGAGTATATGTAGTTGAAAAGTACAAATTTTACCCTAGTATTTTATAGTGGGAAACCCTTCCCCTAATGTTTTCATGGGAATACATGTAGTGAGTTGAACCCCCTTATTCCCCCATGATTTGGTGGTTATTTTGGTGCTATTTATCAGGAAAACTTGAGTTAAGATATCATCTTATTCTCCCTGAGTTTCTACTCTCTAATATATAAATATTTTTAGTTGGTCGGTTAGGGATTAAAAGGAAATATTTTTATAGGTCATGGAAAAATAATTGTACTTTATGGTACTTTTGCGTGCATCTTGTCGAGGATATCCTAAGAGGTTTAAATCATGACATCACTCACTAGTTTTCACAAGGTATCTTTCCTAATGAATTTTTGAATGGTTTATGATCTATTTGGATTCAATAATTCTTCAATTTAGTCATCAAAATTGGTGATTTTTCTGACTATAGGATTAGGGTGTGTTGGGAGTGGAATGCACCCAGTTTCTCATGATTTTGACATCATTGGACCACCCAATGAGTTTGGTCACTATTATTAAAATTAAAATATTGGGTTTAAATTAAATAATTAATTAAATTAATTATATTAGTGGGATATGTGAGTGATCAGGCACTTGTTAAAGATGATGGGGACCTAAAACAGATTTAATGGATAGTTAGGTGAGACTTAAGGATTTACGACTATTTTTAAATTTGGTTTATTTAAATATAATTCGTTATATTTACTTTTGATCAACTCGATGTAAGATAGGTAATCAAGAGTTGGGGAAATTATTGGGTGGGATTAGTAAGTGATGGTCGATCTATGGATTTATGCAAACCTTGTTAGAGGTAGGTGTCCTCGGCATTCTTTTAAGTCTCCAAATCTTTTGGTGGTTTTTTTTGTTTTCCTCATTAGTATAAATGTATTTTTGTTTCATGATTTTTTAAGTGTTTTAAAAAACATTATTTGATCATGGTATTAAAAGTTGTGGGTTGACACTGATTAATGTGATGGACCCTGCGGGGGTTGGGAAGGGTACATGAGTACTAGGTGGATATTTTTCTATGGGACTAATTCCTAAGGGAATATTTCCATAATTATGAAATGGTGATTTGAGAGACAAATTTTTTCTCCTATTTACCAATGGTATAGTGTAATTATTTTGTGAGTCATTTATCCTTTATAAATGTGTAGTTATGGGTTAGTGTACATGAAAATTTTCTCCCCATGACCAATGTGGATGGGATGATATGATTGATGGTGGCCTCTACAAAACGTGTGGGGATGTTCTAGTGTGGATGATGGAATCCTCTATAGAACTTACATGGATGGGATGGGGCTTAATGGTTTTTCTCCCCATAACCTATGGGGATTGTTTTGTATGAAGGTTTGATCTCCCTATTTTATTCTAGAATGATTCAGGGAGACTTTATTGACACCTTTGAGTATGCAAGGGTGGTTTGGATAACATTATGAGGTGGTGACAAGAGTGAAAAGTTTGGTTCATGGGACACATGTGTTACTAGGATCTTAAAGATGTTCCTATTAACATGGCTATGAAGAAGGTAGTTTATATATTATATAATTGTATGTATTTTAGCATGAGTACAAATAAGGTATGGTATGGGATATGTTATGAGGTTGACCTCATCATGGTGTAAAAGTAGGTATTCTTGTATATGCATTGTGTGAAATATTTTCAGGTGGGTTAGTTACGTGGACCCATAGAACCAACTAATATGTATTTCATGCAGTTCACAACAACACTTTGTGTGGTCATGCAACTAGGTATACCAATTGGGTCATTGGACTTTCCCACCCATATCTACGAACATGGTGTGGGTTCCAATGTACATGAAAAGACTCTCATATTTTCTCTCAATACATAGGTTCCACATATAACTAGGATCCTGGTATTGGTTATAAGTTCAATGATTTTATAGATATGGTATGGTTGAATATTTTTTGGGCATGAAGTTGTGTTTTTATTTTCATGTTATTATTTAATATGTACTTTTAAGTGTTCGTATTGATGTATATCACTCTTGGGATTTATTATTTGTTTCTATATTTATATATATTTTTTACACAATCATATAGATAGGTTAATTTTTTATATTTTGGATTATGGGGGTATTTGTGGGATCACAGTTTTATTCCTACAGGTTGGTAGGAATTCCCCAATATGGATGGATCAGGCCAAATATTTTATAAGATTAGGCATAAACCTCAGGATCCATTTTAGAGCAAATATTATCCCCAGCACTATGATAATCCCTCACCACTAGTAGTAAGACTTAGTAATATAGGTATGTGTGCATGAGATTATGTGGTGACCCCTTCTAGAGAACCATTCATGTATACCATGCCATGAAATTATCCATGGGGATTAGTAGTTTGTATCAGAGTAGATTTTAGTTAACATTATAGGTTATGATGTCAAATAAGGATAATTTAATGGTATATAATATACTATTGATCCTAATTTACAAGGTATAGATAAGAAATTAGTTCAATTGAGGTAATATTTAATATTTTGAAATTATGTTGTTAGAAAATTTGTGAAATATCTAGGGATAAGTCTATGTATAGGATAACATTTTTGAAAGTTTTGATTAAGTGGATTTACTAGAAATGAAATACATGTTTGAATACTACAAGTTGATTCACTCTGTAGAACATATGTACATAAGGTTAATAATCCCAAAAAGTTATGATTAGGTATTAACTTGATCTCCACCTAGTGCATGACTAAGGGTACTAATGATAAACCAGGTTTGACACTCCCAAGTGGAATTTTTTAGTATATCATATTCCATTAACAAAGAACCATAAAGGAGTTATGCACAAGTTATTTTAAAGGATAGTGTTAATAAATATGAAAAAAAAATGAATTAATGTAACCTAGTTTACATCATGAATTATATAGGTAAAACTAATAGTTTTATAGATTATTAAATAGGAAATAAATTTTTATTGATGTGACAATATCATAAAATACGACATCTTGGTGCTAAATTTTCTAATGGATACTTATGATTACAATCATATACTTTCATTTTTTCTTCACTCATGTTAATTCTATTTTGTTTTATTAATGGATTTAACTAGAGGGAACCATGGATATAAAGGTAATGATGAGAGTGTCTCAATAAAAACCCATCATAATAGGATATGGAGTGTGAAACTTACTAATTATTCCAAAGAAGCTATTACTAAATAGGTTTAATAATTATAATGTACTCAAAGTCCCAAACACACCAAAGAAGATAAATACATACTCTCATAGAAGTTAATGTGGTATGAAAAATAAATTAAATAAGACTTAGTTCCCTAGATATTATAAATTTTAAAGAATATTGGAGGAAATTTTCTTAAAGGGAGTGACAGATGATTCAAATTTGAGCATAAATTCCATCAAACTCAAACATGTGAGAGAAATAGAAAATCAATAAAAATTTGTATCCTGAATTATATGGAAAATTGTAATCATTCAAATAAATTCCTTAATCCAATGGCTAATGAGGAAAATATGAACCAACAACTGATTAGACTATGGGAAAAATGAAAATCCAAAAAAAAAGACATATATTGAAGGAAAAAGTGATTTTTTACACTATATTTCATTATATCATTTATCATGAGTGTTTTAACCAATTATATTATTAATTATAAATAATAAAATTTTGGTATGACAATTATATAATTAATAAAAGGATCTTCTTCAATGTTTTTCAAAGTTATTTCTTATTAGGATTCTTTTAATAATGTATTATCTCTTCTAAAAAATGATTTATATGAAAATATGTATAGTACAATATCACATCATATACTAAATAAAAACATGATCGACTACTATTGTGTGGTTAATTAGATGATCCCTATAGAAATAACTCCCATTGTATGTGTTTTCAAATTATGAGGATGTAATTTATTTTGGGGGAAATTAATGACCCAAGATTTCACTAAGTATTTTAACTAAATAAATATTATTTTAATATAATATTCAATATTAAAAACAAAACTAAAACAAAACATTTATATGTAAATGTAAAATTTTATCATAATAATATAGAAAATAAATTACCTGGTATATAAGAAAGTAACAATACTTAGAAATCTATGAATGAAATAAACGACATTGAGTAGTTGAAGTATACCATATAAAGATAATTGTTATAATCTCATAAAGTAAGTAGCTTCATTAGGTTTTTCTCAAGACAAATACTAATCCATACATAAACAACTTTGGAATGATAAAAATCGCATGTGAGAGGAATTCCTGATCATAGAAATTACTGTAAAATCTATGCTAGAAAAAACACCACCCTCGACAGCCACTAAGGAAAACATAATGATTAATTCCGATGAGGAGATATTTAATAGTGATGTAACTATAAATAAGGATGATATATACATTTAATTATTATTTTATAAGTTATTTATCTCATATATTTTTCATATTCCACGTTTTCACTATTAAAGAAAAATAAAGTTTATTTTCTATAAAAATGGTATTATTTATATTTAAAAACAAAATTTATAAGTTTTTAATTTATAATTAGATAAATGAAATTTATTTTTTGGATTTATAATGTCAAAATTATCTTGTTATGAATTTTTGGGATTTTTTTTAAGAATTGTTTTTTGGTGAATAGTAGAAAAATACCGATATTGCATAAATAGGATATTTTATGACATTATTAAAATACTAGAATGGATTAAATGTTTTTAAATTTTTTTTACCTAAAATATATAAATTTATAAGTTTATTGGATCATTTAAAATTACATTGCTTTATTTAAAAACAACATATATATCATTTTGGAAAGATTAGTAATATTTTACTCTATTAACTGATGTATTCACTTATATTAAAAAATAGTTTTCATCACATATGAAAATTAAATCCAAAAAATGAATATAATATTTTATATCAACGCAATAATATTTTTTAGTAATTTTAATTTCATTTATTTCCTTCAAATTTTTACTACAATGACTAAACTTCATGACCCAGACAATGGTAAACCTATGATTTTCGAATAATTATTATATTAATATTGTATAATTTGTTCAAATTAAATAAATTATTATGTTATTTAATGTGAAATTAATATAATATTTAATCTTATATTTAAAAAACTATCACTCATTAAACACTTAATAAGTACTAAAATATATATATAACACTTATTGGTTAAAACAAAATTTTTCTACAAAATTATTTTTCTATATATAAAATTATTTAATTTAAAATTTATTTTTATATTAATTAAAATTTAATTAAATTAAATTTAGTTTATTCATAACAAAATTATTTAATATGGGTTATTTTATTGTTTTATCAAAACCCAAGTTACATGGATAACAACTAGTTACCCTCGAAAATTCAAAAAAACTATAAGTAAAAATAAAATAACAAGAGTCTTTCAACGTGATTAAAAAAAGTGTGAGAATTATTGGTTGAGGATTTATCGACCCAATTTCACCAAAGACTCCATTATTTATATATTTTGGGTTATTTTACCCTTGAATAGTTTAATGATATCATTGAAAAAAGGGTATTCAAAAAAAGATTGCTTTTCTTCACTAATAAAGTTCAGTTTTCATAATATAGAATATTTAATTGAAATTTTTTCATTTTTATAGTAATAAAATACTATTTCACGTTCATAATCCTCTTGTATCAAATTTTTATCCTAATCTTCTTATTTTTAAGGATACTTTCTAGAGAAAGTTCATGGCACCAAATTGAGTATTACCTACTCCAAAACTTTTCTTATCAATATTTCTCTTGAAAAACAACAATAAAATTTACATTATAATGACATAATTATAAATATTATTCCAAATTCTTATTGTATTAATGTAAAATTAATTATTTACTCCTTTCCATCCACTTAGAAAAATAAAATAATGTAAATTTTTTATTTTGTGGGCAACCGCCTCAAAAAAGTAACATTTTTGTTTTTTCATCATGATTTTAATTATTTATCCAAAAAAATAAAATATGATTCAACAAAAATATAAACATATAAATAATATAACATATATTCTCCTATAATTATATTATACACTTCCTTAAACATACTCACCCATATAGATATAGCATTTTCTTCTTTGGGTCTTTTTACCCACTAATATGAATAGTGATATATAACTCTATCATCGATTACTATGGGAATATAAATTAAATTATTATTATAAGATAGTAATAAATTAAGGATTGGAATTTGGTTATTTTATTTTTATATTAATTATTTAACTAATTATTAAAATATCATCTTTAATCGCTGAAATTTCCAAAATAATACGGCACTGATAAAAGTTTGTCACAAAAATAAGGAAAAAAATATGATAAATAATAATATTATGATAATAAATTGTCCATATTAATTTAATTATAGAATTAAGTTTTTTCTTAATAAGGATTCTAATCATTTTAATTTTACAATTCTTGAAGTTAGATCCCTTAGTGGAATGAATCATGAATGAGGAAAGGATTTTTACAAACTCTATTTTTTTCTATTGAGTTAAAAATTTTATTTTTAGAATCTATTATTTCAAGTACAATTTAATCAACATGTAGAATAATTTCTATTTTATATCCTCAAGGTTATATGGGTTTTATTATTCTTCCTTGTAACTTCATTATGAAATTATTATTACCTTAATGATTATGTTTCTTTTAAGGGTTTCTTATCTCAATTTTCACCCCCTTGAGACATATTTCTTATTATAAAAAATGTTTTATTTGAAATGATATATATACTTCCCATTAATTTTTTTTAAATAATGATTAACTTATATTTTTTTAAATTCAATGTTCTACTCAATTTTCTTTCTCTCATGGGGATTTGACTCAAAATATTTAAAATTCGTAAGGGTGTTTGTTGGTATCACCCTTTATTATGGCATGTTTTGATATTATGAACCAATGTCATTTTTTTCTTTGTGTAACTACTAACACATTACCTATAATATATTAAATTATGGTTTATCTTTTAAACATAACTCATGTTCATTAGAATCCTTACATCAAACTATGATTCATATCATCTCTAAAATATATAGTTTTTTTCATAACTCAACTATATATCTTGAGTTATCATGTTTCTCCATCAGCTTCATCATCAATTTCATATGGTATTCTTGTTTTTTAAACTTTTTAAATAACTTTTGGTTAAAAATAATCCTTAATGATGAATTATATTCCTTCTTGAAATGTATTTATGTTAAGAATAATTCTTATCTTCTTATATGATAGTTTATCATCTATGTCTTTGTTTTCCTATTTGATATAATGTTTTCACGTGATATTTGTAATATAAATTTTTTTGTGTCTCTTATTCCATAAATAATACTCCTTAAAAATTTTCAAAAGGATTATTTTTTTATTTATTTCACAATTTATTTTTCAATAATTTTATAAAAATGGGTTTTATTACACCTCATAATCAAAGGTTTTTCTACACACTACACTTACTAAAGATAAAAAATTATGTTACGTTAAAATATCCATTTTTGGAATAAAGTTTTTATAAAGGATATTACTTAACCTTTTTGAAGATTATATTTTAATTTGACCAATTATATAATCTTTTATATAAATGTTAAAAAATTATAAAGACTGTTTTACATTTTTCTCAACCAATTTACCATTTAATTATCATTAAGATTTACCCTTGTGGGATTTATGTTTCATGAATTTCTCTATAATATATATGATAATATTTCATTTTTGGTGTAATTAAACTTATAGTATCAAATGTCACAAATTCTTAATCTCTTATGTGGTGTTGTTTGAATATTTCTTTTCATAGTTTTATTTTTTTCATATATGCAATTTATTTATAAATTCTATTGGTTGACTAGGCATATTTTATTTTGAAACCATCCACCTTACTACTCTGTATGGTGTATGATCATGTTGTTGTAAAAATCATGAAACCCATTTCCTTCTATGGTTAATATTTTCCTTATGAAATTATGATTGTTTTCTACATGGAACAATTATAAATGTACATAATATGATATGATGGTTGGGATTGAAATTATATAACCCTCTAATTCATTATGTAAATCTTTATATCTCATGATATGTTATGTGTGGGATAATAAAGTGAACATAACCTTACATGCTACATTTTTCACTATGTTATGATGGTCTTTGGAGTGAACCTTGAATTAAATTAATGACGTCATGAATGATATAGTGGTAACATTATTAAGATGACAATATCCTTTAATATAAATTTATATATACTAAAGCCTCATGCTATGATTATTCTCTCCTGATCCATGTGTTATTGAGAATGAATTATATATTTTATTATCATGATCCTTATATAAATTCTCATTAACACATTTTTATCATTCTCTTACTAATGATCAATGATTTTTATCACTTATACTTACTATTACTAAGTTTTTGATATCACTCCTTATTATGTTTCTTTTTTTCATTGATAATGAAGGAAATTAATATATGTGGTATATCTTTAGTATTTTTCTGGTTATAAAAATTTTGGGATATTTTGAATACTTGTTAAATATTTATCACACACTTATACTATGGGTAAAAAATTTCTTAGATGAAAAAGATATGTGTTTTGTTCATTAATGTTTTTTCTTAATTTTCTAAGAAGAAATTTCCAAAAAAAAATGGAATATCTCACCTGATGCTCAGTTTTTGGTTATTAAGGGTGGTTGCAGAATTATTATCATTAGTTTTTCTATATTTTTCTCAAATAAAAACATGAAATTATTATTACATCCAATAACAGGGCATGAACTGGCATTCCAAATGTTTATGGTCAATTGGGGTTTCCAACCTAATGACACTTAGGAACTCACAATGGAGGAGAGGATGGGAGGTCAGGGTCATAACACCCTTTTCAAAAAATTATTTCTTATTCTAGGAGTTGGTTATATAATTATGAATTGTTCATAAAATCTTTCCCAATCCCCAATAAGGGACTTTTTTCCCATGTTACAATGACTAGATCACAACTATATCTTGATGGGAACAACTATGTATGCCATAGGTTCTCCATCTTTCTCTCGTTAATTTATAATGGTTTATTTTATATCTATATTTATGATCTCTAGATTTTATCTTCATATTAGGAGTATTTTGGTTTCTTAATGATGTTATTGAAACTCTATGAGTCATCCAATGTATCTTGTGATAATATGAATCAAAACCACATAGTTCATTTGACATGTTTTAAGGTTGTATGAGGAGAATTTAACATACAGTTTAACATCATGTGGAAAGGACATAAATATAGGGATCTAGCCTTGAGGCAGCATCCTATAAATCCAATTAAGATATAAATTAGTGTACACATCTTTTTTATTATTGGATTCTTCATAATAATATATATACCAATAGAGGCCTTGAGCGGGACTTATGTGTGTAAGGCTGCCCTGAATTGCCTCATCGAGAGTATGTTCCATTGAGTGGATTTTATATGTATTTGTGTATACATCCTAATAAAGGACCCCCATTGTGGCATCATTATCATGATATTAGTATAATAATAACTGACCTATAATACCAAATGAGTCATTCTTGGTGTTAGAAACAAGAGATAGTGGAATATTGGACACATAACATTTGAAAAAATTTATATAGGGATTTCACATTAAAATTACACGAATAGATGTATAGTTAATAGTATTTTGGATAATATGGTGTAGACATTGGGACATAGGTATATTTCTTATATATTATAATTATAATAGGAATCATATTTCTCATAGTTCTATTTATTCCTTACTCACTCATGGGTTTGATGTACTTGAGGTCATGGTCATGGAATTTAATTATGATGATTCCCACATATGAGCCCACTTATCATCTTCTGATAAAAAGTGAAGGATGGTAAAATTATTATATAATAAATTCTTGTGAGATAATAATATTTGAGATACAAAGGGACTTAGATCACGGTGGATTAAAATTAGATCGTGTGCCTTCGGAAGTCATCCTACGTATCATGTTTGGATAGGAATTAGATTTCTCAAAGTTCAATTATTCCTAACCCGTTGATGGTTTGGGGTAATTTATTACACATTAAGGTATTATTAATATACATAAGGTCCATGAATGTTAGGTAATTATACCAATATGGATTATCATGTTACATATTCATTCTCTATCCTCTGATAGATAAAGATATATGATGACCATGGTAGTTCTATCGAATATGTTTCGTATGACACTGTGGGATCATCTGAGAGAATGAAAAAATAGGTTCACATGAGTGCATAACCCTATCACATTCATGGAACTCCCCTTATAAATGTGGTTACCCAGTAAAATGTTCATGGACAAGGATTTACATGGTGTATGTCTAAGTGTGTATGATAGACAAAGTTGAAATGTCCTAGGGTCTCTATTGTATATGTCTAGGGTGTCTTCCATTCATATCTTGATTGTCTACCTGATATTTCTTATTTCATATTAAAATTTTCATGTGTTGATCTTACATGGATGACATATCCAAGGGTTTCTTCCTGACAGTTCCAATATTGTACGCTTGATCGAAGTCGACGTGTCCGAGGTGATTTACATGATCAAAGATGACATGTCCATGGTCTTTCTTATGATCAATGATGACTTTTATGAGGTATCTCTTCAGGGTCAAACTAGATTTTTTAGGATGTCTTTTCGTGGTCAAGGTGGGTTATATGGGATTTCATCACATTATCAAGCTAGCTTGTCAAGGATGTTTTTTCATGATCAAACTGTCTTGTCCAAAGACTTCCTTATGATCAAGATGACATGCCTGGTCTCATATGAGGGCATCACTAGACCAATAAGTCATGGGATTAGATTTCCTTAATGGAGTTATTTCATGGGGTCTCATGAACATGTACATGATAATGTGCATGACAAATAACACACATCCAAGGGTTTTCAGGGTTAGAGGAGGGTATGTCCCCAAGTTCACATGCATGTTAAGGCCTCCTATCAAGGAGTGTTCACATGACAAAGTTTCTTACTCATGGGTTTCGACATTGCATGGATAAGGGTCTTAAAGGGTATTGTGTTCTATGTTAGAAATTTTTAGGGCCACATATAGTTGAGGGTATCCCCCATTATGGAATTTCATGGGGTTTAACAAATCATGTGATTATGTGACATTACTAGGGTATTGAGATGGGTTCTAAGAATATGTGTATGTGATATATATTGGATTTTCGTGAACAGAAAAGGGTATTCATGGAATATGGGGTGCATGACCACACAACCGAGTGTTTTCATATATGATTCATGAAAATAGTGAGGATTCACATGAATGATTCAAATGAACTAGGTTTTCCTGATAGCATTTCATGATATTTAATTCATTATGAAAACTCATAGGATTCAATTGATCATGAGATAGATTTTTTCAATCACATAGAGGAATTTTCTAAAGGAAGTAGTTGATTCATTACCTCCATTGATCCCCCCCCCTCTCTATCTTCTCTCGATCCTATCTACCTTTCATTTGTGTGTTTTAATAGATAATTGGTTTATATAAGTTATGGTTAGCCGAGATTGATGTCTCTTTTCATGGTGAGGGAACTGCATGCACTGGCTTGAGTCATGGAGAGATCCACATGAAAAAAATGATTTTAGCCTCTCGTGATTGGGATGTTTGTTCATTATCATGTGAAGCCACAATGATGTCATCTTGGATCGCATGTGTGTCATCCCTTGAGAATATAACCCATAGAATCCCTTTTAATGGATTCATGTGATTGCATGATATATTTCATTTGGAGGCTCTGTTTTATGAATGTTGCATGTATACATGGAAGCAGTAGCCTCATCTTGACCTTCCTTCATGTGGAAGGGTATAAGATAGCCAATGATTGATTCACGTGATTTCCGTAGGGGATTAAAATGATCTTGGTTCATATCAGTGGATAGTCACTTGAAGGCTTCACGTGATAAAATAAAATAAAAAATTATAAAGATGGAAGCATCTCATGATGGGGAGTTTCCTTCTTTTATATGTCAAGTTGGAGATCTAGAAATGAAGGAACAAGAGCATAATCCCTTCATCACATGTTCCTTAAATTCATTTTATTTTCAAGGTCAATGTAATGGTTTTTCATGTGATCAATCCATACGTAGTATCAAAGCCTTTGTATAGTAACACAGTGTCCCAAGCTCATGTGCATTAAGACCTTTTCAGACCATATGTTGATGGTCAATTTTGAGGATTATTTTGAATACATGAGGACTCTATGATAATATAATGGATATGTAATTCATGTGATTCATAGTACATCGTGTGAATAACTCATGTGATAGAACCCAGTGTTCATGAAATATCACTCGATATCATTGACATGTATCCATGCAATGTTTCTTTCCCCTGTGATAGCTTGTACACTATATCTATTTTTTCATGTGATCCACAATGCATCTTTTGATAACATCAAGAAGCTTATTTAATTGACATCACATGATCATGTGATGAATTTACTGATGTATGTGTTCATGCTATGACATGTGATCATGTGATCTAAATAACATCAAACAATCAAGGCTTCCTATTGATATATACATATTCTTCAAAAAACATGTTCATTAATGACATATATTTCATAAAAACATGATCAGTATATATGCAATTGTATGAAACTTGATAAATAATGAAATCGATGAACTTCATCTGATGGTTCAACCTTTCATTTGAATAGGCCCATGCACATAAGGTTTCATGCAGGGATTCAGAAGGATGGGTGTGCCATGGTTTCTTGTATTGTTCATTATAGACATCTATTATGAATAACATCGAGTTATGGGGTTGATTTTGGGTGTCTCAAAATCTAACTTGGCATCATGGAGTGTGGAGGATGAGTGGAAGGTTAAATATGAGGGTTGTGCTGATTGGGTGATTAGGAACAACTTGATCAAAAAGCATCCATTTTTTATATAAATTTTTATGGAGGAATAGTTTATGGGAAAAAATACTGAACCACATATATTTTTCTGATGGGTTTCGCTTAATAAATGATTATATGAAGTAAATCCATTGAGCCTGCAGCGAGTCATCACCTACAACAATTGTACCTAATCCCTCACCAGTCATTCCCTCCCTTTATGTGTCATGGATTGGTACACATTCATGCATCGTGTACATGCCCAAAATGGGTGATACACTCACTCAGTCACATTATATATTAGCTGGCTGGCTGGAAAACTCTTGAGGTTTGGTTGAGGTGACTCCCACATGTTCCCTTTGTTGATCTTTCTAGATAGTAATCTTGGAAGGTGAATTTTTTGGATAATCAAATCCATAAATACATATAAAAATAATCTAATTAAAATTGGTATAATAAGGAAAAAATATATTCCCTTATAATATGAATCATAATTTGATCCATTTAAATGTTTCTAATGAAATCATATCATTATTTTTTTCTTAGATGTGAATCTCTTACAGTAATGTGTGTAATGCTCAATTTTGGGTGTCAATAAATCCCCCCCCCCTAGAATGGGATTCATTAGAAATAAAATGACTTAAATTATAAGGAAAATATAGATCAATTTCCCATGTACATAAACTTATGATGATCCTCTAAGAACCACCAAGAGGAGATTCCAGACCCAAGGCATCTGAGTTACTAGAATGTATATCCTTTGGATTTTCTTAGATGGGGGATTTTTCAAGAAATTTTGGAATACCAAATGAATAATCTTGTCTTGAGACATGGATAGAGTAAATTAGATAGTAGGTACATATTCTTTCATGGAAAATTATTAGTATTGAAATGTATTTCTTGATGGATCCAAGATAAGAGGCTTATACATCGCTATGTATCCCAAGAGAATGGGAATCATGTTGTACATAGTTATTAGATGGAAGACTCTTATTTAGATCAAGATAATGTATAAGGTAAATAGGTTATTAAATTAATAACTATGTGATGAATTATCCTATGTAGAAATACATCATACATAGAAAGGGGAATCCCACCACTTTTTGATGAAATCGTTCTTTAGGACCCATGGTTTGGTGGAGATATTGTAAGGATATAGATCTCATGCCACATTTCACTCCACACAATATAGGATAATCTATGTAGTTTATGTTCAAAAGGTATGGACCAGGTCTCATATAGTTACAAGTCCTATAAGTACTAGGTACCCTCAACTGGGTCTCGAAAAATAGATTTGTGCTCTCATTTTCCCTAGATCGGTGGACCTAGAGAACGTAGCATGAATTTTGTTGGGGAAAATAGTGGTCCCCCTAAGTTTTATATGTTCTTAGTATCATTACCCTTTCTTTTTCATACTATTTATATATATAATGATTGTAGTTCATGGACATAGATTCTTCTCAGGACACTCTCTTATGGATTTTCAACCAGATAAGGTTTTATGGATCTTCTGGTTTATAACTTGTCAATATTTCCTAGATAACACCAAGTGAATCTTTAGCCAGTAGATACTCAAATATTTCCTAGTGTTTCCTTTTTGGGGTTTCAACCTAGTGAGAGTTGTTTTTCTCCAATTGGTTTTCTTGAGGTCTTGTAAACTACACCATTTCTATGTGGTATATTTTTCATCTTCAAACTCGAACCATCTAGAACATTTGCAATGAACTGTCCGTAACATAAAGTTCTCCATGAAGTTTAACATCATGTGGTAATGAAATCATCCTCTTAGTTTAACATCATGAGGTAAATATATATTTTGTGTAGTTTAACATAATTATTAATAATTCCTTTATTATAATTAAACATCATGTGGTATGGATGTCTTCTGTGCAGATTAACTCCACAAGGTAATGATCTCTTCCATGTAGTTTAATATCATGTGCTATGGATGAAAATTTTATATAGATTAAATTCTTACATACAGGGATTGATATTTTATTTAGTTAAATACTTTCTTCTAGGAAATAGGGATATATTTAGTTTAACATCTTACTACCAAGACTCGATAGTTTGAGTGGGGTGTTAAGCCCACTTGAATAGTTGTATTATGTGTTTTGTAAATATTGACCCAAGATATTAATCCAATGAATATGAAATGGGGAATAATTGTATGGGATGATCCAAAACACCCTAAGGTGTTGAGTTACATCATGGTGTTGTGAGGTATAAATAGGATTTGAGGTCCCTTTCTTCAAGGAGGAGACACCCATAGTTGGTGTGTCATAGGACCTTATGCATAATCTGATTAGGAATACATGTAGGGTTGAGAAAAGGTTTCTCCACTATTTTCTAATGGTTGTGAAATATTCATGAATACTCTAATGTCTAGAAAATTATTTTGGAAGTTGGGTGAATGAAATCCATGTATGGTTCTAGAATCCTATGGAGTTTTTTTTGAGATGGGGATCTTGGGCCTTTTTCAGTGTGGTTTAGATTCATGTGGTGTGGGTCGCAAAAAGGTTCCTTAAAATAATATCACATTATTTCATTGGGAAAGGGTACAATACATGGTGACATAACATCGATGATTTTGAATTTTCTTGAATATTCTAGTTATATGAATTGTAAATAATGTTATAGGAATATCTTAGTTAACTATGGGTGGAAATGTGTATGTATATGTCAACCATTTGTAATGGTGAAATCCCATATTCTATGTGGTTAGGACAATAACACCTGCATTTAGGGGGGTCCCCTCTAGGACCAAACATCCTCTATGAACTAGTTCTTTGATATTGTAAAATTCTCCATTAAATACTAATGAGGTTTTTTTATTATCCAGTCCCTATTAGTAGTTTTCTATATGGAATAACCGAGAGAAAGGGAGCCCAAGGTCCATGGGGTTTCAAAAGATGGATATCGACTCAATGAACCCGTTTTGTCCAAAAACCCTTCAAGACAAGAAGGTTGTTTGTATAAAATCTAATAAATAAGAAGCACTTGAGAACTCTAAATTTTATCACACCACTAAGTGATCACATTATTGTAGTCAGTGGATGTGATAAATCATTACTCAAACTGATTCCTAGAATAGGGGTCTATAGATAATAAATTGTCTTTTTCTAGGGACACTAGACAGACCCTATGATCATTGTTCCTTGTTTATTTATGCTCTAAATATTTCCTAAACACTAATATGGATGGTCTAGTGAGCGGATAGTTTATTGTTACTCATTAATCAATTCTTTTCTTTTCATCCTGACAAGTTATATATCCCTTTTACTATTAGTTTTAGGGTGTCATGATTTGGACCAATAAATACAAAAGTCTAACATCATACAACTTTGTAAAAAAGTTCATGCAATTTAAGTTCAAGAAGCATGTGGACCTGGTATAAGGGGAATGTTAGACACTATCTTTATTAGTATACCGAGGGACAAGAATAATCCAATATTCTTTTAAGAGGGATATTGAAATTTCATGAATCATGGATCAAGGTTATTCAGTCAATGTTAATAAAATGGGACAATCATGCCGAAAGTGATTGTGAATCACTCTAAGGTGACACACTCCACTACAATGATGTAAGGGATAAAATGTATTAGAAATACCTTCATGTAGGTTAAAGATACCTCTAGTTGTTTGGAATAACTCCTTATATATATCCACCTCTAGTTTTGTCAAATAAAGAGATGTTCTCTCCTTTATCAGGGCAGTTAGAGTTTTATAATAACCTAAGGTGATAAATATTTCAAGTGTCATTTATGGGGTGAGGAACTTAAAGGATTATGAAGACACCCTTTAATTCAGTTTATTGGGGCTGGGATCTTGTGTTCCTTTGATAAGGAATGAATATGGGTGATGTTTTTCACATTTTAACGCCATGTAGTAGGGATTATCAGTTATGCAGTTTTACATCATGCTATATGAAAGATTTAATTTCAGTTTAATTTCATTCAATAAAGACATATGAACCAATGTGAAATTATGAAAGAAATCATCGGGAACACATTTCACTTGTCAGGTAATTTTGATTTAGGAAGCTCTTTTTATCCATGAATAGGATTATTGATGGGTATCCATATATTGGAGCCTTTATTTTATTGATTTATCACATACAAAAGTAAGCCATACATAGATCTAACTAATACATAGGAAGAAAAAGTATGTAAGAAATATCCCTCTTTAATCATAGGTATATTCTATTTTTTTGTAGTGATTCCCTAGGTTTCCATATGCATGCTATAAGGGTAGGAATAAAACCGTAACAAGCTCCTTTAATGAGATCTTTCTATATATATTATACTTGAATGAAGGTAATACAGGCATATTTTTTCTTCCCTTACTAATTTTCGACATCAAATTCAACTAAGGGTTCCACTACATTTACATAGTTCCTAAGTTGAATTAGGGAATTCCCATATTTTATTCCTATATAAAGATAAAAAAATAATCCCTATAATAGATTCATGGATATTATGGCCTAATATATGCAATTTTTAGTCTTCCATGATGGACCATGGGTCACGAAGTTTAATGTCATTCATCTAGGATGTTTTCATGCAGTTTGACATCATTTAACTAGGATGTTGTCATGCATATTAACATCATGTGACAAGGATGTGTCTTCATATCCAAGAAACGACTCATTTTTTTGTCCATAGAAGCATTCCAGAATCCATAAGCACTCATGATCCATACTTAGTGTGATAAATTAGGGATAACTGGGAATCTAATTATGCTTTATAAGAGTAAGTATATGGTAGATCCATATATAGTTTATTCCCATCTGTAAAGAGTGGTGAATTTTTATCATTATATATTTTGTGTCTGAACATAGAATTGTAGATCTGGTTATCAATACGTATTCCATAGTAATATGAATCAATCTAAATTTTATTATTGAATGGAAAACTCTCCATACTGGTCTGACCCATACACATAGGGGGAATTATTTTTTGATTATTATTGTAGATGGACCTTGGATTTTAACTCTAGGTTTCATTATGTATCATATGATGGTATGAATCAACACATTTTTTCATGGTTGGAAAACTCTCTTTATAGTTCTGAGTTATACGTAGAGGGGGGAAATATATTATATTGATGTTCTGGACATACTATTTGAAATTTGGGTGTCACTGTATATCATGTGGTAGTAAGAACCAAGTCACACATAGTTATTTAATGGAAAACACTCCACAAAAGTTATACCCATACACATATGGGCATTGTTTTCTATTGATATTGAGGATGGAACCAAGATTTGGGATATGGTAATCACTATGTATCCTATGATAACTAGAATCAATCCACACATAGTTCTTGAATGAAAAACTCTTGATATAGGTTTGCACATACCAATGTGGGGGAAATTTTCCCATTTATTATTTTGGATGAACTGTGGATTTTGGATTATGGTGTCTCTATATATCCCATGATTGTAGGAATCAAGAAACATGTTGTTTGTGAAAGTAAAACTCTCCACACAGTTCTTACCCATACACAGAGGGTGAATATTTTCCATTAATGTTTTGGATTTACCTATAATTAGAGATCTCATAGTCACTAAATATACTATAATAATATGATTCATCTACATATAGTTCAAGGATGGTGGTGTGGTGGGAGACCAATGCTATGTATAGTAGTCTGATAGAGCAAATATTTTCAATTAATTTATTTTGAATATCATTGTTTTAAACCCACAAAATTGTTCCTCTAAGATAAATTGTTTCATTTTTATGATAATGGTGTTATTTTGAGCTGAATAGTAAAAATTGGCCATTTTGGATTTTTAACAGTTTTCAATTATTTCGGTAGGTTTGCCATAACATTATCTACACTGATCCAAATTGCAAATTTCTTTCTTTTAAAGATTCTAAACATCCAGGGATTAATTTAATATATTTGGACCAAAATCTGAATCGGCCATATGGATGCTCAAAAGAAGCTCACAAGTTGGCTCAAGAAAACTGTTTTCAGTTCTGCCTAGTTTTGATGTGGGATCCATAACTCATCCACTGTGGGCCCACAGCTAGTGAAAGTCGGTGGGTGGACGCGCAAGGCGGTTTGGAGCATCTTTTATGAAGGAAGAACCGAGTGAATTGGTCGTTTATTGGGTCATTAAAGCACACTAATCCGGAGGATTTCGTTTTGGAGAGTCTGACTGGACAGAATAAATGCTCAAGGTAAAACGGCCATAACTCTCGGAATACATGTCCAAATCCGCTGGAATTTTGAGGCGACACGAAAAAGGGAATTATGAACAACATTAATGAAGGGCTCAACGCGGGAAAAGGTCATTTAATGGGGATAAAACGCGTCGACATTCGGGGGAAAAATTCTGGATATAAAAGGAGGAGAGCTCCACCCTCTCAAGGCATCCATTCTCCACCCCATTCCATCCGGGACACCAAGAAGAAGATCTTTTCGGTTTTATTTTTTATTTATTTTCTTTTTCATAGTTCTGTAATGCCTTCTTCTTCCCCATTCAACTCGATTACCCTTACCATGGTGGGGTAAACATTTGGACTGATTGGGGAAGGGTTGGTTTTCTACATTGTAATGCTTGAGTTCTCGGATGCAATTGAATAAATTTATTTCTTTTTCAAAGTTGTTTTCAATTTATTATAGAGGATTTTATTATCAAGTTCGATCGTTCTTGAATATTAATTCCATTATTTATTTTTGCCTTGGTAAAATAATCAATATCTCCCTCCACTAATTTCTGGTTTATATACGATGAAATAAACCAGGAATTAGTGGTGAAGTACTCGACGATCGTCAGTACGTGTAAAAGGTGTAGTGAATGTTCTTGATTGTTTGGGATAAACAAAACCCGATCGGGAATTGCCCATTTCAATTAAGGATATTCAATACAACTATTTTACACATGGAAGGAGAGTTGACCAAACCAAGATCTTGGTAAGGTTTTCTCTCACAATAATAATTTCACCAAGGAAGTGAGAGGAAACGATTGTGGAAACTCACTTTAATAAACTAAGAAGAAGAGGTTTGAATTAAATTGAGCAAGGATAGCATTATAATTAGGAAACCGACCCCGACCTAATCACCCTATTAATTTCATTTTTTTTCAATCATTTGAATTTCAAATTTCCATTCACAACATTTTTCCCCCGTTTTAAAGTGACAACCCGTTTTGTGTGCACTCCTCTTCGGAAGACATCCTAGGTCAACCACATTACTACATTTTAACTTAGGAAATAATTGTTTTGCCACGCCCTACGACAGGCGTGCGTCAAACTTGGCACCGTTTCCGGGGAGGTAGTGCCACAAACTAATTTTAAATATTTGACTTTTTCAATTAAAAAAAACTTTTTCCATGTTGTTTTCAAATGATTATTTCTTCAATTCATGGAACAATTACCCACCAATGAGAGAGCCAATTATTGAATCACCTTGGTCTATAGAGTATAAAGTTTCTTTCTTGGCTAAAAAAATTTGGGGAGCTCGAATCCAAATCGTAACCGAGGATGAATTCAAGGATCTCATTGAAAACCTTAAAGAGAACCTCGAATACCCAGTGTTGGAGGGATTGGCCAGAAAATTAATTGAACTTCAGGAGTATTTTCTGGAATTTTATCAAGACATAATCAAAGTACAACACCAAGAAGAAGAAGTTCACAAAGATATTGAATCCCAAATTGAAATAATTAGTCAAACAGTTCAAAACCTAGAGACCTCAATACAGTGGATTGCGGAACAAGTACATGCATCCCAGGATCAACAAAAAATGGAGCCTGAACAAGAACCAGAACCAGAAAAATTGATGGAAGAAGTATCCCCACAAATCCTTCAAGTTGAAGAACCCATGGAAGCATTGATGAAATTAAAAGAAGATCTATTGAACCCATCTCAATCAATGTTGGATGATATTGATGAAGAAGATTTAGCAATTGAAATACATATGGGAGATCAAAAGGATCTGGATAACTTCTGGAATGAGTGTGAGGAACTTCTTGAGCAAACTATTCCTCATAATTTAGATGATTCAGCAACATTGAAGGAAGAAACCAACCAAGCAGTGGAATTTGAAGAGAAGATAGAAGAGTCTGGCTACCTACCTCTATCTACTGAAATTCAACTCCAAGAGCCACCTCCCATTGAAGAACCAATTGAATCCAAACAATATCAGGGAGTTAATCTTTTCATAAACTCATTATATTTTGATTTTGTTGAGACTAAATTGAGTATTACCACCCATTGTTTTAATTTTTCAGATTCATCCAACACTTGGATTTCCTTGGAGGGAGAATATGCATCTGAAGAGGAACATTTAGAGCTCCCCAAACCTGTTGAACATTTAATGGAGGGAGTACAAGAGAAGATCAAAGTGGATTTTCTGGAGGAAAATGAGACACAAGCTACCTACTTTGAAAGGGAAGAATTTGATATTGATTCTTCATGCTTTAATTTTTTTCAAATAGAATTAAACTCTGACATTAAATTTGATTTTTTCCCAGATGTATCATACCTTCAGCAACCACTGAAAAATAAAGAAGATGTTGTTCATGCGGAACCCAAGAAGGAGGAGGCTCTGTACTTTATCCTACCCCCACCATGCACGGTGTACCACATTGATAAGGGGGTGGATCTGGTGTACTCTATCTATGGAGTCCTCCTCAACAAGAACATTGAAATGAAAGTTGGGAAGAGCCACATGTGGTGGTTCAAATCAAAGAAACCTCACCCACCATCAGATTGGGGATAACCAATTACAACTGCCCCTCTGGAGGCAGTCAAAACCCAGGGCCCACTTGGGGGATTAAACCAAGTATTATCCTTCTATTATCATACTATTTCTATTTTCATTTCTTTCAATAAATATCTTATATTTACTATTGTTATTTTATTTGTAGTTTTTTAGAGTGAAAGACATAGGAGGTTAACTCAATGTTGCACTGCAAATAAATCAGGTTGTACCTCTCCTTCACACATTCTTGCTGTTGTGATTCAATCAGAAATCTTCTTACATGTTAAATCCATATAAATGCATTGAGGACACTGCATAATTTAAGTGTGGGGGAGGGAACCTTTGTATTATAGGATTTTTATTTGATGTTTGTTTTCAAAAATAAAAAATAAATAAAAAAATGTGTGTTTTCAAATTTTTGTGTGTTTATTTTTCAATTTTTTGTGTGTTTCTGAAACTTTTGAGCTGAAATGATTATCAATACCATTTTTGAAACCCATGTCAATGAGTGAACCAGTCTATTTCATGAAACTGATCTTAAATGAATGCTGAAATAACTTTGTTTCAAGTTCAAATCTTTTGGAAATTCATGAAAAGTACACTGATTTTTAAATCTCATGCCATATTTCAGTGCCTATATCTTTGAAATAACTTTCCTGTGAGGCTTCTGAACCATTTTTGTCATATTCTTTTCATTCACCTCATTTCTTGAGAGAACCAGACCATGCTTTCTTTAACCAGAATTTGATTTATTCCTTTCAAAACTTGAGGGTTGGGGTACGTGTGTTTTAAATGATTGAGGCATTTATTTTTTTGAAGCCCCCTTTTCAAAATAATCCTTTTCATTATGGCCCACCATTACATTTATCCTTCATTGTAGCCCCTAGTATCCATGAATTTTCTGTTAGGTTAGCCACATTACAAGCCAATTTTCCCTATCTTACCTGCTCTTATTGAAGTAAAATTGCATGATCTAGTTGAACTTAAGTGTGGAGGAAGATGTCTTGTGGTGTACTACCTCATTTTGTTATACTTTGGGTGGAAAATAAATTGTGGAAGAGATGTGTGTGATGCTGAAAAATTATTCTGTTTAAAGATGTGCCTTTTCTGGAGCTTTTATGACAATAGAAGTTGTGCCTTTCTGGAGCTTCCAAAAGAGAAGTTGTGCCTTTCTGGAGCTTCCAAAAGAAAGTTGTGCCTATCTGGAGCTTTAAAAAAAATTATGTTTGAAAAGATTGAAATGTTTGCTGCTGAGATGATTGAATGATGATGAATCCTATTTTCAACAAAGGGGAAGTGAAGGATACCATATTTGAGTGAAAACTAGAATCTTGCAATTCTGCTTCAATAAGAGCCAAGCCTTCCTTTTTCGGCCTCAGAACTTTTAACATCTAAATCCTACCAACCGGAAGCCACAGAACAACCCTGAAAAGTCCTCATGAGAAACACATGTCTTTGACTCACATCGGGTGGAGAAGTAGGAATTTATCAAACCTATGGTGACTCTTGTGTGAGTTTGGATGAGAAAAGCCTTGTTCAGCCTTTACATTTGTGAGATGAGAGAAAATTCATGTGAGGTAGGTGTTTTGTGTGCATGGGATAAGAAATGAAGTGGAAATATATTAAAATCTTAAATGGAGAACATGAAATAACAGTTTTTGTTGAGGCATGATATCTTTTTGTTTCTTGAAATTGATTTGATTGATCTCATTGATATGTGTTTTGATTTTGATTTGATTTGATTTTTACTTGTCCAGGAGTCCAAGTGCTAAGTGTGGGGGAATTGATAGAGCAAATATTTTCAATTAATTTATATTGAATATCATTGTTTTAAACCCACAATATTGTTCCTCTAAGATGAATTGTTTCATTTTTATGATAATGGTGTTATTTTGAGCTGAATAGTAAAAATTGGCCATTTTGGATTTTTAACAATTTTAAATTATTTCGGTAGGTTGGACATAACATTAACTACACTGATACAAATTGCAAATTTCTTTCTTTTAAAGATTCTAAACATCCAGGGCTTCATTTAATATATTTGGACCAAAATCTGAATCGGCCATATGGATGCTCAAAAGAAGCTCACAAGTTGGCTCAAGAAAACTGTTTTCAGATCTGCCTAGTTTTGATGTGGGATCCATAACTCATCCACTGTGGGCCCACAGCTAGTGAAATTCGGTGGGTGGACGCGCAAGGAGTTTTGGAGAATCTTTTATGAAGGAATAACCGAGTTAATTGTTCGTTTATTGGGTCATTAAAGCACACTAATCCGGAGGATTTCGTTTTGGAGAGTCTGACTGGACAGAATAAATGCTCAAGGTAAAACGGCCATAACTCTCGGAATACATGTCCAAATCTGCTGGAATTTTGGGGAGACACGGACAAGGGAATTATGAACAACATTAATGAAGGGCTCAACTCGTGAATAGGTCATTTAATGGGGCTAAAACGCGTCTACATTCGGGGGAAACATTCTGGCTATAAAAGGAGGAGAGCTCCACCCTCTCAAGGCATCCATTCTCCACCCCATTCCTTCCGGGACACCAAGAAGAAGATCTTTTAGGTTTTATTTTTTATTTATTTTCTTTTTCATAGTTCTGTAATGCCTTATTCTTCCCCATTCAACTCGATTACCCTTACCATGGTGGGGTAAACATTTGGAGTGATTGGGGAAGGGTTGGTTTTCTACATTGTAATGCTTGAGTTCTTGGATGCAATTGAATAAATTTCTTTCTTCTTCAAAGTTGTTTTCAATTTATTATAGAGGATTTTATTATCAAGTTCGATCGTTCTTGAATATTAATTCCATTATTTATTTTTTCCTTGGTAAAATAATCAATATCTCCCTCCACTAATTTCTGGTTTATATAAGATGGAATAAATGAGGAATTAGTGGTGAAGTACTCGACGATCGTCAGTACGTGTAAAAGGTGTAGTGAATGTTCTTGATTGTTTGGGATAAACAAAACCCGATCGGGAATTGCCCATTTCAATTAAGGATATTCAATACAACTATTTTACACATGGAAGGAGAGTTGACCAAACCAAGATCTTGGTAAGGTTTTCTCTCACAATAATAATTTCACCAAGGAAGTGAGAGGAAACGATTGTGGAAACTCACTTTAATCAACTAAGAAGAAGAGGTTTGAATTAAATTGAAAAAGGATAGCATTATAATTAGGAAATTGACCCCGACCTAATCACCCTATTAATTTCATTTTTTTTCAATCATTTGAATTTCAAATTTCCATTCACAACATTTTTCCCCCGTTTTAAAGTGACAACCCGTTTTGTGTGCACTCCTCTTCAGGAGACATCCTAGGTCAACCACATTACTACATTTTAACTTAGGAAATAATTTTTTTGCCACGCCCTACGACAGGCGTGCGTCATAGTCCTCTGAGGAGAGATCCATAATAATGTAGAGTTTTATGGCATGTGTGATACATCAACCATGAAATTTAAAATCATGTAGTAAAGATGTTTTTTGTTCCTTTAGAGGTCATTAAACTAAGACCATTCTAATTTTGACATGAAAATATGTGTCTTGATCATGTTGGGAATAAATTACCAAAATTCATAATCCTGCATGAGTTATGTTCAGTGTCAGAAATAAGGAATGGAAAAGGATTCTTTCACAAGAGAGATATGATTAAAAGAAAGGGTAGGGAATTTTTTATCTTTTATTTCATGGTTCAATATATATAATCTTGGTGTATCCATGTATCTCATTGGAATGAGATTCAATTTGTACATAGTTCTAGAATAATTTTTATGTCGAATGAAAGGGAAATCAACCATATATTTTAACATAATTTTGTAAGGTTGAAGGTTACCAGATGTAAAAAATATGGCTTGAATCCCTATTCATTTTTTCCAATATTTTGGTAAATCATCTCATGAGAGGCAACATGTGTTTATGATATGAGGATTACGAAGATTCCTACCAAAAGAGTCATATTATTAGTACATTATTTAAAGTGAAATTTTAATGTCATATGCTGAAGACATTGTCATACAGTTTAATGTATTTTGACCACAATGATATGATTTTTTTTCTTATAGGGTCATGTAATAAATACCTATCTTTATATTTTTGAATTGGGTGTTAAGGGAAAATGGTTTCTTATATTTTGGGGTAATATGACTAGGAAAATTTATCATTAATCAACTAAAATATTTATTGATAAATCATGCATTGTTAAGGGGAATAGTATGCTTTTATTCCATTTTTTTCAAAAAATATTCTCCATTGGAATAGACCTAATGGATAGAACAAGGTCCTTACAATCTCGGTTCAAAATTTAGAGGGGTTTGTTTCTAGTATCACAGGCATTATGAGAGGATATAAAAGTTATCCTTGCATGAAAGATTAGAAGAGAAAAATTATTGATGGTTCATGAAATATTATCTCATGATTTCTATGGGAAATATTTATGGAATCACTCCTTTTTTATTATATAATTTTCATTATATTTCACAAGTAGGGGATCATTAGAGTCTGTTGTCTTGAAAAAAAGGTACATAATACATGAAAACATATATCATTATTTTAATCATATCAAATGGATTCTTGAAAATTTAATCCTAATTAAAATTACTTCATCTCATAACCTGGGGAATACATTAAAGGAAATAGTGACCATAAGTCCTGGTAAAGGTAAACAGTTAACATGTGAACTTGAGAGAATACAATACAAACCTGAGAAAATGTCATAAATTCATTATAAGATACATATATTGATAACAATAACTTGAATTATATCTTGAAAATGTGGCAAGAACATTTAATTCAGACATTCATAATCATATGACCAACGTCCATCCCCAAGGTGTCATAAAAAGTACCATGGTTATTCACCAAAGATATTATAAAACTTGTCATCTCTATAGATTAATTTCATTTCCCAATGCATTGGAGCACTATCAGGGTGAAACCATAATATGTATTTATTTTGATGTGGTCCACATATATTATAATCAAACATTTCATAAATAACCCATAGAGAATAAAAGAAATGGGTTTCATGTCAAAATTGTGTCATTTTAAAAAGTGATTAAAAAATGATCATTATGTAATTCAAAACACATGGAATGGTAATGAGGTTTTTATGTCTGTAAATTCCAGAATAAAATATATTATTATTATGTATTAATTAATACCCCTAGAAATTAAATAGGTATTTTTATTTACATAAATAATATAAGATAATTTCTTGAGAAAAAACAGATTGATTTTGATATGAAAATTCTACCGCATAACGGTTATGCAAAATGGTTTTAGAAAACATGTAAAAGAGAGATGATAGGGGAAAATCATTCATATAAGACTCATAATATAGTATAGGGAAAAAATAAAATTGAAATAATAATATGGTATAGAAACTTGAAGGACACACCATGTAGTAGAGAACTTGAATGGAAAAAAGAGACGTTGACAATTCCCTTACAAAAATTCGGTATCCTAACAGTGTCACTTAAAACTTCAAAAAATGAGTTGATGAGGGAAAAAAGGGTCTATATTTATTTGGAAATAAAATGGAAATAAATTAGGATATATAAGAACATACCCCAAAATTAGAAAATGGAAACTAAAATACATAACTTAAAAGAAGTCTTTGACTAATAGAGGAGAGTGAAAGGCTCTCTAACCTTGAAGGGTCACTTCAAAAACATGATGTTTGGGACCTTGGGGATTGAGGGAACCTTTTTAGGACTCCATGGGAGTTAAAAATACCATATATTAGTTGGGGTGGAATTTTTAATGAATTTAATGAAGGAATTGGTGGTTATTAATAGCAAAAGTGGGGGTATATTTTATTAATTTCCAAGGGACACCTCATTAGTGGTATTTGCAAAACCATGGGTTTCCCCATGGTATATGCCCATATATTTGTCCACATGGGACACATCATATAATATTTTAAACTAAATGAGTAAAAAATTATTTTAAATTATATATTACAACATTATGATGTCATAAAACATGGGGAAAACTCAAAAACTATGTTTTTATTTTTCACAAAAAAACAAAACATTTTATAAAAAAAACTCATAAATTAATCCTAACCTAATATTTATGTTTTTAATTCATAAAATGCATACAATTTATGAAAATATATTTCTAAATATGATAAATTTAATTTTTTTAGTAAAATCAATATTTACCCAAAAAAATAATAATTAACTAATGATTTATAAAAATGTTATTTAATTATAATATTAAATCACAAAACCATTCAGGATGCCTAAATTATATTTATACTTTCTTAAGTGAGGTTACAATTCCATTGGTCATATTATTACTCATAAGAGTAATATTACTATTTGTAAATTAATATTCACCAAAAATTTACTTGATCTTATCAGACTCTAAATTTATTTCTCATCACAATTGTATTTGTACATTTTTTTGAAAATAATTTCACTATATTAATTATTTAAAGTATAAAAATATTTTAAAATATTATTTTTTCAATATTCTTCACCAATATGAAAAATCGTAGAAAAAACTAAAAATTCATCCTTTATTTCTTTTGACATTTTAAATTCAAAAATTATTATTACTTTACCATAATAACAAATAATGGTTTTATTTATACATAAGGATAACACAATGTAACTATGGCCTCATTACATAGCACCTTTTAATACATTCATAGGACCTAAGAGTAAGGTGTGAAATGGAGATATAATCTTGGGGTGGCTTGGGAAACATTGCCCGAGTTGTTATTTCTATAAAATGGAACTTCTCAAATAGGTGATTAGGTTCAAGATTAACAAGTTGAACCTCAGCTTGGTCTTGGTCCAGAGAAAACCCCAGTGATGATACTTCCTTCCCAAGATCTAATATATGGGCTTCATATGTCTTGAGTCAACTGGATGAGGCCATCTACTCTTCTTTCTATATTAATTAACCATGATCATTTGTATTTATAAACAATAATAATAACATTAAAAGTATATTTTCTAACCTTCATATGGACCAACGGTCAAAATTAACCAATGGTTATATAATGGTTGAAACCCAAGGGTCTCATTTCAATTAAACTCACTTCATTAATAAAAGTACAATTTTTTGTTGAGTACAAAATAAAATTACACACAAATTAAGGAAAAAATATTATTCAAAAGTTTGGGTCATTACATTCTTTCCCCATTAAGAAATTTTGTCAATAAAATTTCAACTTTTACCCTCAGAATAAAAAGGGTGTGGGTACCCCTACCTCATATACTCCTCTAGTTCCCACATGTATTATCCAAATTTTTGGTTACTCCACAATACTTTAACATGTTGGGTAGTCATGTTGCATAGACCCTTGTATCTATGATCCAAGATCTCCACCAGCTTCTCATCATAAGAGAGTTCATGTTATAGTTTTACGAACTTGGTATTTAGTACATGTGAAGGGTTTGGTATGTACTTACTTAAGAGGGATATTTGGAAGACATCAAGAACTTGTACTATATTTTGGGGAAGTAAAACTGATAGTCCACTTCTCCTAAGTGATCAAATATATCTTAGGGGTCTATGTACCTAGGGTTGATCTTCCCTTTATTCCCAAACATCATTACTCTCTTCCAAGGTAAAATTTGTAGTAATACTTTCTCACTAACATAAAACTCCAAGTCCCTTCAATGGTTTTCAGCATAGATCTTCGGTCGACTCTGAGCAGCCTTAATGTGTTGTTGGATGGCATGAACCTTTTCTGTCATCTCTTTCATATGATCAAGCCTATTAAGCTTTCTTTGACCAGATTCATCCCAAAAATTAGGAGTTATACATTCCACCCATATAGTGCTTCATAGGGTTCCCTTTCAATGCTCAAGTGGAAACTATTTTTGTAAGTGAAGTCAAATAATGATAGATATTGAACCAATCAACCTTTAAATTTCATTGAGCATGTTCTCACCATGTCCAAAACTGTTTTAATAGTCTTTTCAGATTCGCCATTAGTTTGGGGGTGATAAGCTGTACTGAAATTCAATTCAGTAATCATAGCATGTTAAATAATTCTCCAGAATATTGATTTGAACCTTGGATCACGTTCAGATACTCTAGAGAGTGGAACTCCATGAAGCCTTACAATTTCCCACACGTAAATTTGGAAAGTTGATAGAGAGCCAAATCTTCTCAGATAGAGATTAAATGGGCAGTCTTGATATAACATTCAACTATAACCCATATCTTATTGTTTCCTCTGGATGTTTTTGGGAGACTAGTAAAAAATTTCATAGTGATATTGTCGCACTTCCTTACTGGTATGTATAGTGGTTGTAATATCCCTTTAAGAATTTTTTTCTTTTCCTTCACTTACGAACACACTAGTAACATTTTAGTATAGTTAGAAATATCACTTTTATTGTTATCCCACCAAAAATGACCATGAATGTCTCTTTAATTTTTTGTACTTCTAGGATGTATAGAGAAAGTAGAGTTATGAGCTTCATCCATCATCTCCTTCTTTATATCCAGAATAGATGGATCACATAGTCTTGTATGAAATTTCAATACACCTTCTAGATCAATATGGAACTCAGGAAACTTCCCATCCTTCATAGCATCAAACTTCTTCTATAACAAATGTTATTCTTTTTAATCCTTCTTGATTATCTCTATTAATGACTGTAGAGAAATATTTTTGGATAGGGTTGATGATGTCCCTTCCTTTACAATTCCCACGTCTTGTTTCACTAGGTCTTTGAGAAAGTGATCTCCTTGGATCCTCGTCATCGACAAAACAACAAGTTCTTTCCTACTTAACACAATAGAGACCTTGTTTTCTCTTCCGAGATGATACTGAATTGAACAATCATAGTCATTATGATGTTCCAACAATCTCCTCTGTCTCATGATCAATTCATTTTGTGTAAAAATATACTTCAAACCTTAATGGTATTTGTATATATCACACTTCTTCCCATGAAGATAGTGCCTCCATATACTCATAGTAGAAAACAAATCCATATCCAGATCATGCTTAGGATAGTTCCTCTCATGATTCTTCAACTGTCGAGATGCATAAGCTATAACCTTATCATTTTTCATAAGGATGCATGCAAGCCCTTTTAGAGATGCATAAATAAAAATAACGAAACCTTCTCCATGTTTGGGAATAGTTAGAACAGGTGTAGTAACCAATATCTTCTTCATATCTTGTAAATGTTCCTCACACACCTCTTTATATATGAACTAAAACCCTTTTCGAGTTCACTTGGTTAGATTATAAAAAGACAAGAAAAGTTTTTTACAACCCCCCTATAATATCCTGCTAATCATAGGAAACTATGAATCTCATTTATTATTGTTGGATGAGGCCACTCTTTTATAACCTTTCTCTTTGTAGGGTCAACTGTGATTCCTTCATTAGTTACAATGTTCCCCAAAAAAACTTTTTTTAACCCAAAATCACACTTTCTCAACATTCAAAAAAGGCCTCTCTTTTCTTAGAGTTTGAAAAATAACCCTTAGATGATCCTCATGCTCCTCAATATTATTAGAATATATCAGAATGTCATCAATAAAATCAACCAAAAAATATCAAGGTAGTCCTTAAAGACTCTATTCATCAAATCTGTAAGATAGCAGGTGCATTAGTCAGTCTGAAGGGCATAACAAAAAACTCATAATGCCAATATCTTGATTGGAAGGAGGTTTTTTTGAATATCTTCCTTTTTCACCAACAATTGATGATATCCATATCGAGGATAAATCTTGGAGAAGAATTGGGCCCCATGAAGTTGTTCAAATAAGTCATCAATTATTAGAAAAGGGTATGTTTTCTTTACTATGATCATGTTTAGTTCTCATTAATAAATTCATTTCCGCATTGATCTATCATTCTTCTTCCCAAAGAGAACAGGTTCTCCCCAAGGAGGCACACATGGTAAGATAAACCCCTTCTCAAAAAGATCTTCAAGTTGTTTTTTTAATTCCTACAGCTACCCATTTTCCATACTATATGGGATCTTTTATATTAGATGAGATATAGGTATGAATTTAATGGATAATTCTACCTCTCTTTCAGGTGGAGGTCTAGGTAACACCTCAGAAAATATGTCAATGTATTCCTAGAAGATAGAGATATTTTTTATCCTTATACTCTCATTTACATCTTCTTAATAACCATTCAACTCCATATACAAGGCTATATGAGGTGCATACAGAAAAATATCTGGTTGAGATATCTCTCCTTGGAAGATATCTGTAGGTCGTCCATTCAATAATACATAGATTTCCTTACTTATACATTTGATCTTAGAATTATATCTTGAGAGTCAGTCTATCCCTAGTATAATTCCAAATTACAACATGGAAATGACTACTAGATTTTTAATAAAATTGTTCCCACTAAAGTAAATACATGAGTTTCTAAATGTGTTTGTTGCTTGGTAAATCCCACCAAGAGTCTTAACTAATAACTCTACTTTTAGAAATTTAGGGGTTGATTCTAAATTCATTGAAAACATGGAGTAAATAAAAGAATGTCAAGAACCATAATCAAACAAAGTACCTTCTAGATTTGAGAGAACAATAAGAGTACCTAACACCACATCATTTGGAGCCTCAAAATCAGCTATCATGATAGAAAAATCACTACCTTTCTCCCATGGCCTTTGTTGAGGCTGATGGTGATTCCCCTAAACTACCCTTAGATTTGGATAGTGATTGGGAATGTTCAAAAATTATCAACACTTGAAACATTGGACTTCAGGTAGGGCATCCACCATCTTCCATTTGTCATTAGTGTTGGAAGGTTGTGCCTTTACCTCACTACAATAATTCCACATGACATAGCTATCTCTTCCACACTAAGATCACTTCCTCCTCCCGAGAAATCAGTTCCCCGAATGCTTCTTCCCACACTTATTACACGTGGAAAGTTTCACTTTCTTTCCTCCTCTTCCCTGATTAAATAACCTCCATAAGATTTGATCCATTGATCTCTTCTTATCATTGTATTTAGGAAACCACAACATCTCACTGAAATCTGGTTCTATTTTCAGGGCACTCCACACAATCTCTTCATAGTTATCATAGTCTCGGTTGGCTAGATTATTCCACATATGAGGTCTTAGTCCACCAAAGAATCTATCAACCTTCCCATTAAGATCCTTAAAAAAGAATGAGTTGTAATGGGAAAGTATTGCGATGTTCATCATATATCTTACAACTAATTAATTCACCTTCTGCTTCAGCTCGAGAAACTCCTTGTCCATTTTTTTCTCATGGAATGAGGAAAATACTTATTGATGAAGACCCATATTAACTCTTTACACAGCATTGCTTCAACCTCCACTCATTGCCTCATGTTTTTAATAAGTTCCCAGCACTAATCATTTTATCCCTCTAAGTGGTAAACATCCAGGGTGACCTTTTCTTGTTTTGAATCGTGAAGCCCTGAAAATATCTTCTCCATAAATCTGATCCAATATTCAGCAAACAATATTATGGAAGATCCACTGATGTTTGGTAGTCATTAACATATAAATAACTCAATAGAAAGTTGTTCCCTTCACTGTGAAGTCAATATCTCAGTTTTATTTATGTTATTTCCCATAACTTGAGTCATTTGGTTCATAATTCCCATGAAAGTTTCTATTCAGGTTTCAATCGAAGGGTTGTCAGTGCATGGTCAAATGGGGTCAACATTTGCAGGGTTCCTCATATTTCCCTCCATTTTCTAAACAAATAAAACCTTAGTTAGAAAATTATTTCATTTATGAATCTTTTTTCTATAAAAGATTTTTATGTTTTAAAACATCATGCTTAAGCATATTATTCTTTAATAACAATTACATCTCCCTATAAATCCTTTATAATGATTCATAAAAATCTTATGATTAACCAAACATAACCCCTGGGAGTGTTAATCCAAGAGTGCAGTAAGGCCCATTTCCATGCAGCAATTCCAGTTTGAGTCTAGTTCAAATCATTGTTTTCATGTTTTACCCGTAGATACATTTCATCCATAGCCATATCCACTTATTTGTATCTAGATATGGATCTATTTGTTTGGAAGCCACTTAATTAATATTTCGCCAAAATACTAAGAATATTTCCTATATTTATTCTTTTTTAAAGGGATCTTCCTAAATTTTTCATATCCTAATTTACAAAAATAATTAAACCTCTCTTTGATACCAACTATGGAATCTCACCTTTTTTATTATATAACTTTACATTATATTTTACAAACATAGGATCATTAAAGTCTACTGTCTTGGAAAAAAGATACATAATACATGAAAACCTATATAATTATTTTAATCATCTCTAAAGGCTTCTTGAAAATTTCATCTTAAGTGCAATTACTACATCTCATAACCTAGGGAATACATCAAAGTAAAGGGTGAGCATAAGGCCCAGTAAGGGAAAACATGGAAACTAGTTTACATGTGAATTTGAGATAATATAATAAGAACAAGAGAAAATATCATAATGGTATGATAAGATACATGTCATGATGATAATAATAACTTTAATAAGATATTATTTATTTTGAAACCACATTTAATTTAGACATTCATAATCTTATCACCAAGGTCCATCCCTAAGGGGTCATAAAAATTACCAAGTTTATTCATCAAGGTATCATAAAACATGTCATCTCTAGAGATTAATTTCATTACCTAAAGAATTAGAGAGATATTAGGGGATATACTTAATATGTCTTTATTTTCATTTGATCCACATATATCATAATCAAACACTTCATAAATAATCCAAAGAGAAAAAAATGTGTTTTATATCAAAATCACGACCTTTTAAAAAGTGATTAAAAATAAGGTCATTATGTCATTCATAACCCACTAAAATGGGATAAGGGTTTAATGTATTTCAATTACAGAATCAAATATATCATTTTTTATGTCTTTATTAATACCCCTAGATGTTAAATATGTCTGAGTATTCACATAAATAAAATAATATCATTTCTTTATAAATAATAGAGATATTTTGAGATAAAAATTCTGCAGCATAAAAGTTATGACACATAGTTTAAGATAATATTAAAAAGAGAGGGGAAAGGGGCCACATATTCATAAAAGACTCATAATATAGTATATAAAAAGAATAAAATTTAAATTATAACATGGTTTGGAAACATCAAATACATAACACATAGAAGAGAACTTGAATGGAAAAAAGAGACGTTGAGAATTTCCTTACGAATCTTCGGCAGCCTAACGACATCACTTAAAAAATAATAAAATCAGTTGGTTAGAGAAAAAGGTGTAACCATTGTTTTTTACATAAAATGGAAATAAATAAGGATATATAAGAACATACCCCAACATAATAAAATGGAAACTAAAAGACATAACATAAAATAAGTCTTTAACTAAAAGAGGTGGGTGAAATGCTCCCTTTCCATGAAGTGTAACTTAAAAAACTCGAATGTCAGGACCTTGGGGTCTTGATGGAACCTTGGTAGGACTCATTAGAAGGTAAAAATACAAGATTTTAATTTAGAGTGGGGGTTGTAATTAAAGTAATGAATGAATGGGTTGGTATTTATAGAAAAAGTGAGGGGATATTTTATTAACATCCAAGGGACACATCATTAGTGGTATTTGCCAAACCATGGGAATTCCCATGGTATTTGCCCATGGTTTTTCCACATGGGAAACCTCATATAATATTTTAATACAAATGATTCTAACATAATTTTAAATTACTTATTACATCATTATATTGTCATAAAACACAATGAAAACTGAAAAAATGTCTTTTTTACTATTCACAAAAATAAAAAATATTTTATAAAAATATCATAAATTCACCTTAACCTAATATTGATGTTTAAAATTAAAAAATGAACCTCATTTTACGAAAATATTTTTCTAAATATGATAAATTTAATTATTTAGTAAAATCACTATAATCCCAAAAAAATACTAATACTTAAATAATAAATTCTAAAACAGTTATTTACTTATACTATTATATCACATTACCATTCAAGATTCCTAAATTATATTTATACTTACATAAGTGAGGTTACTATTCTGTTGTTCATATTACTATTCCAAAGAGTAGTATTACTATTCATAATTTTTTATTCACCAAAAAATATGTTGATCTTATTAGACACTAAATTTATTTCTGATCACAATTGTATATGTCCATTTTTTAAAATCATTTCACATTATTAATTATTAAAAGTATAAAAAATATTTTAAAATACTATTTTTTTCAATATTCATCAATAATATGAAACTTCTATGAAATAAACTAAAAAATCAACCTATATTTATTTTGACATTTGAAATTCAAAAATGATGACTATTTAACCGTAATAATAAATAACAATTTTATTTATACAAAAGGATTACAAAAAGTAACTTAGGACTTTTCACATAGACCCTTATAACACCTACATTGGACCTTAGAGTATGTTGTGCAATAATGATAGAGTATTGGAGTGGCTCGGACAACATTGGTCGAGTGGTGATAGCAATCAACTTGAACTTATTCCATAGGCGATTATGTTCATGCTTAACATGTTGAATCTCATCTTTGTCTTGGTCTAGAGAAACTCCCAGTGATGCTACCTCATTCCCAAGCTCAAACATATGGGCTTCGTACGGTCCGAGTCTACTGGGTGAGGCCATCGACTCTCCTTTCTCTATTAATTAACCATGATCATTTTTATTCATAAACAATAATCATAATGTTAAGAGTATAGTTTCCAAAGGTCATATATACCCACGGTCAAAATTATACAATGGTTATATAATATTCGAAACTGAAAGGTCACATTTCAATTATACTCACATCATTAATAAAAGGATAATTCTTTCTTGGGTACAAAATAAAATAACACACAAATTGAAGAAACAAATATTATCAAAAGTTGGGTTAGTTACATTATGAAATTTTGGGATTTATAATTTAGAGAGCGTTACTACCTTGGGGATAGCGTAAACTTAAATTTCTATACTTTCCCCATACATGGATGCAATCTCGGATGGAGATTCTCCAATCCGTAAGAAAGTTTTCATGACACAAAGATAAAATTTTCCTTCTAATTTATTATGCTATATTAATACTGGTTCTCTGGCCAAAAATAATGCATCTAAGTCTAGTTAACAATGAAGTTTATTTATGATCTAGGGGTTTCCCTCATATAATTTATAATGGAGATATATATACTTTAATCCCTAACAAGTTTCCTACATATTCGAGTAAATGTAAATCATGCACTCCCCTTTTAACCCATATGGGATCTCATAATTGGATGTTGCAATGGTTAGGAATATGTTTGGGAGGTTATTTCTATCAAAATCTCTCCATATATCCCTATCAGTCTCAACTTCATCTGGGTAATATGTGTCGTGACCCATCCCATGGTGCCCATGCTGTGACTACACCAATCACGCCTTCCATTGGAAAGGGGTTGGCGACTAGCACCAGAAAGGCGTATACCTTAACATAAAGGAAATGCCTTTAAACCTATACAAACAAACAATACAAGAACACAAAAGGAAGAAACCATGAAGTAAACAGCTGTAGTAAAAAGTGTGATGAAAGAAAAAGGGTCTGGATTACAAGCCCAACTGGAAAGTACAAGTACAACTGGAAAAGGAAAAATAGCTCTTGGAACGTCCATTGAGGATCCTACCTAAAGGGTAGGTACAACCCATGATCGGTAGTCCTACATCATGTCATGTAAAATGGTCCACCTATAATCGTCGTCTATTCCAGGATCCCTCAGTCTCAATCGACAGTATCGATCATTTGCACAAGACACAACAAGGTGTACATGAAGACTGTGCAGGGGAGAGGATAAAAATACTCAGTAGGGACCCCCAGACCCCCGAGGGACTCCTAGAGTTCCACAAATGAAAAATCACAAAGCAAGTCCTCAACCAAAAAGCACGAAGTAGTCAAAAATTATACTTGGGTTTTTTCCCATACATATACCTAACTTATCAAGATATACTCATCTCAAACCTCAGGGAAGAATACCACAAAGGTAACACCATGAAGGTAAAAGTACCACACAGGTTACACCACGAAGATAAAACCACGAAGTTGAAGGTACCAAAAATGTAACACAATTAAGATAACGCCGTGAAGGTGAAGGTACCAGAAAGGTAACACAACTAAGGTAAAATGCTCATCTCACACCAGGAGTTAGTGAAGTATCAAAGTACAGATGATTAGTCGTGAAGCTAGATCATCTTATTCTTTCAATAGGCACGGATGTTGACCGTACGGAGTCTGACCCACACAGGATCAATAGGTATAAACCCCCTCAATGACCACACATGATAGAACCCACCCTGAGTCAATAGTTACTAACCCCCGTAATAACCCACACAAGATTGGACACACATAGGATCAGTATGCGCTGAACCACACAGGATCGGTGAGCACTGACCCACACGGGATATGACCCACACATGATCGGTATGTGCTGGACCATACAGGATCGTCGAGCGCTGACCCACATAGGATATGACCCACACATGATTAGTGTTGACCCACACAAGATCACTCTATACTAACTTCCATATGATCTATCTCCAACCACTGCCTCACTGCCAGCCATTGTATTCCCTCTCATACCATTTTTTGGAGAACTAATCCTTAGTCCATCGGTTATACCTCAACCACCACGAAGTTCCAAAATGATGAATCCTGAAGGACTGTCCTGCCGTAAGGCTTCCAACGTGACAAACGGTGCGTCCATCGGACACCTGGTCTATGATTTATAAGTGTTTTAGTTCTGAGGGCCCGGATAGATTTGGGTTCGATCCAACCCAACCGCACTCCAACTTTCTCCAAAACACAAATGGGTTATACTAAAAGGACTTCCTTTTCCTATGGGTTCTGGAACCACATACGGTTCGTCAAATAGACGCCTGGTATTTTAGTTACACACCTTTTAGTGAAACAGGGGCCATCGCACCTTGGTCCGGCTCGGCTAGGTCTGGCCCCTCAGAATATGCCAAAGGGACCACTTCCCAAAACAGATCCCAATGCCACTAATAGCATGTTGAAGGGACACCTGGTTTGTCAATTACATGCATTTCTTTATTTAGGTACAAGTTGGGTCAGGGCCCAGTCCAACTCGGTCAGATCGGACTGACACAATGGGTCATAGGGTCTACCAGACCCCACTCTGGTCAAACCCATGAAGGGTCAGCCTGGTTTACTGGGTTTGGCCCATTAGGGTCAACCCGTTTCGGTTCGTGAGAATGGGCCACGGTTGGCTCTGCCTGTCGGGTCGGGCTCAGCCCACCAGCATTAGCCCACTAGGCCGCAGGTCCTACCCAGCCTACTGGAGGGGTTCCGTCCATGAGGCGTGTCTGGTCTGCCAGGCAGGTCTGGTCCGCTGGGCAGGTCTGGTCTGCTGGTGGGTCTAGTCCATCAGGGGGTCTAGCCCGCTCAGTTGTCCTGTGTCCAGCCTGGTCCCCTAGAAGGCGGACCGGCCATCCCAGTTGGCCCTGTGGGTACGGGGCCATTTTTTCCAGCCCTCTTTACCCGTGGTCAGTTGTCGCATGTCTCCTCCGGCCGCTGCCGACTTGGCGCACTAGCAGTTCGGCGGTTTCTTCAGCATTGTCATCGTCTTATCGCTACTGCCACTTGAGGAAAATATCCCCAAATAACACAACTTAAATGGAAATACCGAGGGTCTGGGCCCTGTTCAGTTGGCATGCACCCTCCGCATTAGTATGAGAATGAATGGAAGTAAGGAAAAGATCAAAGATGAAAATTAAAAAACCCTTACCTCAAGATCATTGGAGAACACTCGTGATTGAGTAAGAGTCAGTGTTCATCATCCCCACAACAATCTACCGACGTTTCCATTCAAACGTCGTCCATCAGTTCATGATTAAGTGTCACTCGTCACCTCCCACTGGAACCGGATCCATTCTTCAATTGATTGGCATCGATGAACTTTATCAAAACATTGTCGCTTGGTGAAGTTGTGCCAATACATCTCCCCAAGGTCCATATAAATTGGAGAGCAGGATGGTGGGTAATACCTGTGGAATTAATGGGGTTTCATTTAATAAGAACCATCATAATTCCAATGGTGTTGTTACAAAGGATTTGAGGAGTCAATCCATTTAGTGGATTGACATGTCGTTGGTCTGGCCACTACCGCTTGTCCGTTGGAGTAAAAGAAAGAATATAATAAAATAACAATGTTATTTTAATATTCTTTTAAAAAGGTCCAAAATATAACTTTTTTTTCTAGACCTACTATTTTTTAAGTGAAGCCTCCCTTAATCGAATCCTAGTGTCGCGGATTCAACGGTTCTCTCAGATTTTCGATCTGAGCAACGAGTCAAAAGATAGAAAACACTGCCTGCGCATTTCTGAACGTACCTAAAAAAAGTTCAGAAAATTATTAATAGTCACCCTCAGCCTGCTTCAGTCAATGTTAGGCTCTTCCTAAGGGAAACATTTCCCAACGAACTCAATGGTACTCTTTGATTTTCAATCCGAGTTACCTTTTAGATGTTATGGATTTTAAAAACAAAATAATTGTTACATAATTATTTTACTTATAGCCAAAAACTAACTTCTATAGCTGGCACGTGCCGGTCAATGTTAGTATCTTCATAAATAAACCATACCCTCATGAGCCTGTCAATAGTCTCAGATTTTTAATCCAAGTCACAATTCATGAGTTATAATCATTTGAAAAATAAATTAACATTATTTAATTATTTTATTTACGGTTATGCCATTTTCAATTTTTCTCACCGGAAGACTATGTCGACTAAAATTAATTCATGCCTACGGTAAAACCACTATCCTAAATGCAACAGTGCCCTTGTATTTTTGATCTGGGCACTCATTTAATAGTTATTCCACATTTTCAATAAAACCACTCACAGGCGCTATTTTAAACATAACAAAAAATTTGAAGGTTCATTATGGGCACTCTGAGCCTCAGAATTTTTTACCGTCAGATTTCACGACCATGAAATAATCCCAAATAATTTAAAAATATTTTTATGGAATTTATGGGTCTTTACATTACCCCCGGCTCAGGGTCTTTTTTCCTCAAAATCCAAAACAAAGGAAAATCAAACAAATAAGGGTATTGAGCACGAATCAAAGCCTCTTACTCCCTTGTCCTCTCCTAGAGGTTCTCATGAAGCCACCAAACTCACACCAGAGGTATTGACCATCCATGAATGACTCAGTCCTGTCAATTCTCTATCTCCACTTAGAACTCTGTAAAAGTCACCACATCATCAAAGTCTTACTCACTCTAGTTGATAACGTTCTATTGATCATGAATGCATCTCCTTAACAATGACACATGGAAAAAATTATGCACTTGGTACATCTGTGGGGGAAGAGATAGATGGTAGGCCACCTCTCACACCCTGTTAAGAATCTAGAAAGGTCTGATTAACCTCAGAGATAGCTTGATGCCCCAGCTAGACCTATGCAATCCTCTTCGGGTTGAGACACGTAGGAAGATATGGTATCCCTACTTGGAACCCAATGGTCCCCATCTCTGGCTGTAATAAGACTTATTTTGGCTTTGTACAGTCTTCACTTGCTGACATGTAAGTCATCATGGTACAAACTCTTCCATTACTTCCTTTATCCCTGGCCACCAGTACTAGCATTGTAGGTACTTGTACAACTTCACCACTCCAATATGTACCATTAAACATTATGTATGTAACTCCCTCAACAAATTTTCCCATATAGTAACTGGTACCATTTTATGTCCTCCAAAGAGAACAACGTTCTCCCCACCTTCAGAAAATATTTCAGGAGACCGTCCTGAGGATAGCTGAGCACGTCAGGCCTCGCATTCAATGTTCCCAAGCTATGCCTCTTGAACCTGCTGAATAATTGAGGAGTGACAGTCATATAATAGGGAAAATTTGTTCCATATTTTTCCATGAAGGATATTCATAGTGAAACTATCTACTATGATGCCTCACTCAGTAGTTGTAGACCAGACCTTCTACTGAGTTTGACTGCTACTTTGTTCACCTTCCCAAGAGTATAGACTATCTCGAAGTCGTAGTACTGGAGGAACTCTAGCCTCAATCATTGTCTCTGGTTCAATTGCTTCGGTCGAAACATATACCAAAGACTCTTGTGATTAGTGTAAATAGTAAAACGTTCACATATCAAGTAGTGATGCCACATCTTCAGCACAAAGACCACTACTGCTAACTCCAGGTCATGGGTAGCCTAGTTCTTCTCATGATTTCCCAACTACCATGAGCCGTAAGTAATCACTGCCCACTCATACATCTAGAAACAACCTAGTATGGTTCTTGATGCATTGTATTAGACTACATACCCAACACCATCTTTTGGTAGCCTCAAGATGGGGACACTCACCAGTCTCTGCCTCAGCTCCTAAAATCTCTGTTGACACTTCTCCATATACAGGAATATATCACCCTTCTTCATCAATGCTGAGAATGGTGCCGCTACCATGGAGAAGTCAAGTAAAAATCTATGGTAGTACACAGCCAACATAGAACTCCCTCTCCCTTTGGGGAGGTAATACTGGAAACATATTTTAAAAAGATGTCCCCACACTCCACCACTACTATTGGGAACTAAAAACTCATAACTCATGCTGCCACAAGGGTATGTCTAGCCAACTCAAGTGTGATTAGTTGTACCCTTATATGCCTGAGTTTATCCTGTGCTTCCTATGTTTCCTTTCTCACAAACCAAGGAAAACCCATTCCAATACTCTATATATAATACATTTTTTTCCTAAAACAATCAACCTTAGTATGAATTTCTGATGTCCAAACCATAACCAAACTAACGTTTTAAGGCCTCGACGCTATCACCAAGAGGTTCCATCTGAAACTATCACCTCAAGGGTCAAATAACATTGTCGATATAAGTGTCATTATTGATTCTCCTCCCAAAGGTATCTTCATACGTAAGGGACAATTCATCGATTTGTCTTAAAACTCTAGGTCTTAAACAAGATTTATGGTAATAAGGAATGATTGGCACTTATGACTATTCATATGGTAGCTATTAGAAGACACAGACCATAACTCGAATCATCCCAGGAGCCTTTAGGTCACACTTCTTGACCTCATGTAGCTACTCCTTTCACCTGACCTCCATCTCCCTGAGTCGGGTGGCGACTATATTGGGGTGGTGGTTGAAACATGTCAAAATGTATACCACCTCATTTTTCTCTCTTAGCTCTACTTATACATCTGATACGCTATAGATTCATTATTCCCTATCACATTGTTTTCCCAAAACATTTTACACACCCAAGTATATGAGGTTGGCCTTTGTTTCCTACATTCCTACAAATAACATTCACTAGATGTATCCGCTCATCCAAAGACAATTCAACCAAAAAGGTTCTCTCTATCACCCTAACATAAGTAGGAATGTATAAATGAAAATTGATGGCTCAGATGTCCCTAAACACACCTCGATCGATGGTCTGATTTTTGAAGCACGAACCATAATGTATTCAGCATGTACCTGGGATGGTCATTATGCCTCTATGAATACTCGGCTACCTATATGTCATCCTGCCGACACTGTAGAAGCTCTAGGGAACACTCACCCTTAATATTTTTATAGATATATTCCCCCTTCCCTGAGGAAGGTTCTCAGGCTTGTCCCCAGAAAATCCACCCCTTCGAAGATCATGGGTAAAATAAACCCTGTCATCATATTGTTGAGCCATGTAGAAGGATCCCTTCTAGGACCACCATCTTATCAAATAGTGCCTTGGCTTGATGGAAACTCGACCACCTCCTCAAGACAGTCTGTAGCCTCCTATTAGTCGGGCTCACCTCAGAACCTGAGGGGTATTTGATGTTGAAACATGTGTAAGGCACTAAGCCTACATGTGTCCTCTATAGGTACCACTAGTTATAACTACTGACCAACAGGTAGTGATATAGATGGCATACTACCCGAAGGCACAATCATGGGAAAGAGTCCATGGACCGAAGCCTCATCAACATTTGGACCATCCTCATGGTCATGCACTGATAAAGACTAGAATCTTGGATCACCATCTGATCAGATGGTGTCCCATCTAGGTAGAAAACTCTAGCCATAGCCTCAAGCCAGTCCTTAGCTGCCAAGGAATATTTCTCTCCTCGAAACCTCAGAGGCCTCTACTGTTGGAACACGTGAAATGTGATTAGTCGGCATGCATGGTCCACTAGTAGCATATGTTGCTGATCCACACAGGATCAATCACTACAGATCCAAAAAGGATTGGTAGAATGTTGATCCACATAGGATTGCTCAATGGTTCGTTATCATGTACTCCCTTGGGAATCCTATCTGGTTTTCTACACAGCGACATCCTGATAAGGAATAGGCGCGCCACGATCATTATGTTATTCATGGTGAGCTCACTCCAAATAAAAAAAGGAAAAACATTTCTAAAACACCTGAAATCATTTCTTTCATGCACCGAGTCAAAAATCATAATTCAGGGTCCTGGTACATGGATATATCAGCTGCTGCACCAACACTAGACTCCCCGAACTAAAAACCACACTCAAATCACTTAACACTATTTCTCCATTTAAAATATCAAATTCCAAGTTCTTCAGTATAATCGACTCCTCTATTACAACTTTTTCATGAACCATCCCCTGGGGTCCATGTTGTGACTCCACAAGCCTGCCTTCCATAGGCCAGGGGTTGGAGACTAGCACCAGAAAGGAATACCCCTTCATGGGAAGGAATTTCCTTTAAACTTGTACAACCACAAAATCCAAGAACATAACAAGAAGCAACCATGAAGAAAATGGATGTAGTAAAAAGTGCTGAAAGAAAAAGGGTCTAGAATGAAAGGCCAACTGGAAAGTACAAGTATAACTGGAAACGGAAAAATAGCTCCTGGAACGTCCAGTGAGGATCCTACCTGAAGGGTAAGTATATCTCTTGATCAGTAGTCATGCATTATGTCACGTCAAATAGTCCACCTCTAAGCATAGTCCAGTCCTGGCTCCCTCAGTCTTGATTAATGTTGTTTGTCGTCTGAAAAAGACACAATAAGGTATAGGAGAATCTCGTGCAGGGGTGAGTATAACAATACTCAGTAGGGACCCCCAGACCCCTGAGGGACTCCCAGAGTTCCACAAATAAAAAACTATAATGAAATACCTTAACCATAAAGAATAGTCCAGTCAACCATTCTATTTATGTATGTTCCCATATATATACCTATGTTATCAACGTATACTCATCCCAAACATGAGGGAAGAATACCAGAAATTTAACACAATGAAGGTTAAAGTACCACATAGGTAACACCATGAAGATAACACCAAGAAGGTGAAGGTACCACACAAGTAATACCATGAAGATAACACCACGAAGGTAAAAGACTCACCTCACACAAGGAATTAGTGAAGTATATAAGTACATAAGATTAGTCGTGAAGCTATATCATCTTATTCTGTCAAGAGGCACTGATGATAACCATATAGAGTCTGATCAACACAAGATCGATAGTTACTAACCCCTACAATGACCCACATAGGATCCAACCCTCTCAGAGCCAATAGGTACTAACCCCCACAATGACCCACATAGGATCTGACCCACATAGGACTGATATGCGCAGAACCACATAGGATCACTGAGCGTTGACCCACATAGGATCTGACCCACATAGGATTGTTAACCGCTGACCCACATAGAATTTGACACACACAGTATCGGTGCTGACCAAAATAGGATCTCTTAGTACTAACCATCGTATGATCTATCTACAAACTCCACCTCACTGCCAGCCATTGGATTCCTTCTCATAAAAAGTTTGTGAGAACTTATCCTCAGGACATCGTACATACCTCAACCACAAAAAAGTTCCATAAATAAGTATCCCAATGGGCCTTATTTTCGTAAGGGTTCCAACACAATAGACGGCGCGTCAATCGGACGCCCAGTCTGTGACTTATAACGGTTTTAGTTCTGAGGTCCCGGTTGGATTCAGGTTCGATCCAACCCAACCGCACTCCAACATTATAAAAAACTCATGTGGAGCATACCAAAAGGACTACCTCATCCTAAGGGTTCTATCATTGTAGATGGTTCGTCAAACAGAAGCCTAGTCAGTTAGTTTCACCCTTTCCATGAAACAAGGGTGACCCCCCCCACCCCCTTGGTCCAGCTTGGCTCGATTGGTTCTACTGAAATATGCCAAAGGGAAATCTTCCAAAAAAGGATCCCAATGCCACTCACCGTGTGTCTAATGGACACCTGGTTTGTTAGTTAAAGGTGTTTCATTATTAGGGGATCATTTAGGTCTATGCCCGGTCTGACTCGGTCAGGCCAGCCTGATGCAATGGGTCCTGGGGTCTACCTAACCCTGCTCGAGTTTGTCCTGCTAAGGGTCGACCTAGTTTACTGGGTCCGTCCCATTAGGGTTGGACCAGTTCGATTCATGGGCCTGGGCCATGGTTGGCCCGGCTTGACGGGTGGGGCTTAGCCCACCTGCATTGGTCCCCTAGTCCGCGGGTTCGGCCCGAGCCGCTTAGCCACAGGTCTTTCCCCACCTACCGGGTGGGTCTGGTCCACTGGCGGGGTCTGGTCCACTGGTCGGGTTCGGTCTACTGGGCGAGTCTGGCCAGTTCTTCCGGCACGTGTCTGGCCCATTCTGCTAGAAGGAAGACCGGTCTTCCCAACTAGCCTCGTGGGTGCAGGGTCGTTTCGGTCAACTAGTGGGGTGCTACCCAACCATATAACGGTCGGCTATTTTGGCTCACTGGGGTCCACCAACCATGTGCGGTGTGTGGTCGCACCTCTCCCCAAGCGTCGCGGCCCCCTTGTCACGTGCGGCCAGCTTGGGTCAGCAACCTCCAGCCTCCGCGGGGCGTTGTAGCATGCCGCCCTCTCCACCTGCGTCTGGTTGCCACTAGTCTCCTTTATCCACTGTCGGTCACCTCCGACATGGTGCTCTCGTTGTTCGGCGGTTTCTTTTGCACTGCCACCGTCTTCTCGTTGACGTCACATGAGGACAACATCCCTGAAGAACGCAACTTAAACTGAGCGGCCAGGTGGGGTGGGGTCCGGGCCTTGTTCATTTGTCCCACACACTTAGCATTAGTTTGACAATGAACAATAGCAGTGAAAAGATAAAATATATACTTTAAGAAACCCCTTACCTCAAGATCATTGGGGAACACTGGAGATTGAGGTAGAGTCAGAGTTTTTCTTCCCTGCAATAAGACCCCAACGTTGTTGCGTAAACATCATCTTTCGATTAGTGATTTAGTGTCGCACATCACCACCCATTGGAACTGGATTTGTCTTCCAAGTAACTTCCATTACAACACTTTATCAGAACTTCGTTGCTTGGTGAAGTCGTGCACATACCTCTCCCCAAGCTCCATATAAATAGGAGAGGGGGAGGGTGAGTAACACTCGTGGAATTACTAGGGTTTCATTGAATAAGAACCTTCCTAATTCTTACGGTGTTGTTACAAAGGATTTGAGGAGTCACGAAATTTAATGGCTTGACAGGTTGTTGGTCCTGCCACTACCACTTGTCCATTAGAGGAAAAGAAAGAATGAAATAAAATAATAATGTTATTTTATTATTATTTTAAAAAGGTCCAAAATATAACTTTTTCTCCTGACCTACTATGATTGAATTGATGACTCCCTTATGTGAATCAGAGCTTTTCAGATTCAATAGTGCTCTCAGATTTTTGATTTGAGAAACGAGTCAAAATATAGGAAACACCGCCCGCACGTTTACTGAACATACTCGAAAAAAAGTTCAAAAAATTATAAACAGTCACCCTCAACCCACACCGTTTGAGTTTGGGCTCTGCCTAAGATAATCAAATATCAATGATCTCAACTGTACTCTCAGATTTTGAATCCCAATTACCATTTTTAAGTTCTGTATTTTAACAATAAAATAATTTTTACTTAATTATTTTGTTTAGAGCCAAAAACTAAATTCCATAGTTGTCCCACATCAGCTAGTGATAGTATCTACCTAAAGAAATCATACCCTCTCGAGCCTACCAATGGTATCATATTTTTAATCTGAGCCACCATTCGTGAGTTATATGCATTTGAAAAATAAAACAACTTTACTTTATTATTTTATTTACAGTTATGCCATTTTTGGGTTTTCTCATCGGAGGCATGTTCCGAATAAACTTAAGTCATTCCTATGGAAAACCCGCTATCCTAAATGAAACGGTGCCCTTAAATTTCAGATTCAGGAACCTATTTAATATTTATTCCACTTTTTGAGGAAAACCACTCACAAGCTCTATTTTAAACTTAAAAAAAATTGACGGATCATTCCAGGCACTCCGGGCTTCGGAATCATGTTCCGTCATATTTCACAACCACAAAATAATCCCAAATAATTTAAAATATATATATGGAATTTCTAGGACTTTAAAATATGTCTTCACTTGGTCAGACCATAGAGGATGCCTCTTTGGGTTTCATGCTGACCACAATGATGTGCCTCTAATGGTTGATGGGGAATTTTATATAGCTAACCCAGATGTTTCAAGAACCTCTCTATACAAAGTTGTATGAGTTTTCAGAACAAATATATAAATAGCTATTTTGGAAAGGGATTTATTTCCTTATCAGATAAAGATACCACCATGGGGAGGTTTTCCATGGTGGATTTTAGTAGTAGAGTCACTGTGATCCATATCTGAACAACTTCTATGAGTACTATTGAACTAGGTATCATCCCTTTTTCAGTTGAAGTGTCCATATACCCTTAAGTTCTTGTGTATATGTGTCAAATAGCCTCAAGGACACTGTAATTGAGAAGATCTGGGATATAAACCTCATTCTTTATCATGGCTGGAATATGTTGACCAAAATATTGGGGTTGAGTATGGATATAATTATACTACATGACAGTTTTTGAAAAATTTAGTCAATCATTTGGTTTTATGGGGATATGATCCCTCTTCTAAGAAACATCTATGGTATGTTGGTGGGGTTTTGTGTCATCATCAGGAATACAATCTTACCATTGGGGGGCTTCTAGAATATGTCCTTCAATCGATGATAAAGTGGGAGTGTGATCCCACTTCAAATATTTATTCATCATCATAATATGTCGACATACAACTGGAATGGTAGAGGGGCTATAATCCTCCTCATGTGTATCCTATGAAGGATGATGGTGAAGCCTTTCATCAGTGAGGAGTAGGGATATGATCCTAGATTCCATGAGCTACTAGAATATGGTTATTATCTTCATTGACTGGGATATGATCCAACTATGAGGTTATTTTCATATTTTACTAGAAAACCATGGTTGGTGTAGGGATATAAGCATGGTCTTGTACCATTGGAGTATGTTTCTAGTATTTTTCTATTGGAATGTGTGCTTGTTCTGATTTATGTTCCAAACTATCTTAATGGACCCCAGTTGGAATAGGAATATTTATGTAGTCCTATTTGTCTCACTTCACCAAAATATGTCAATAATCCTCATGGATAGAAGTAAGAATGTGTTCTATATCCAAATTAGCTACCTGTTCATATTGACTAGGTAGGTTTGCTACTCTAATTGTTGGTATAGTAATGTGTTCATATCCCTGCACCATCACTATAATATATAGATGAAGCTCCTCTTTCATTCTTAGAAAGTATTATTACTTCAACAGGGTATGTACATTAATGTATTCCTATATGATAACATTTTCATGGATATACTGGTCAATGTCTTTGATTGAAGTGGGGATGCATTCCCACAATTTTCCATCTCATTCCTTCAGAATATGTTGATGGGATTTATGAAATGGGTGTGGATCTGTACCTACCCCATGATTTCTACCTAGATATGATTGGAAACATTGTTTGAGTTATCAGAGATATGAGACATCTCTCACTATTCCACATATTCCTGCATTCTACAAGGTGTATTTAATGCCTTGATAGGATTTTTCCGGGAAGTGACATGTTGAATAATTCCCTCTGCAAGCGAATGAGGGGTATTGGTGATTTTTTGAAATTAATGGGACTGATATTTTACTATAACAGTGGTACTTCTAGAAACTATTATTTTCTCCAGATGATGATGATATCTTCCAGAGATTAAGACACTACACAGTTTACCATCCTGTGATGGGGAAATGATCTGTGCAGTTTCACATCATAAGATAAAGAAATTTTCATGTAATTTAAAATCATGTGACTAGGATGTGTCAGGAAGTTTAAAATCATTCTTCCAAGATCTATCATATAGTTTAACATCATGGGACCCAGACATATTATGCATTTTAACATCAATTGACTCAGATGTGTTGTGAAGTTTAACATCATGTGACTAGGACATATCATGTCGTAACCTATCTAGAGGGAAACCTTTCCGATGGATCTTGGGTGAATCTTATGAATATTTAATTATTTTTGGGATCATCTTACACTATAAAAAATTTATTTATCTGCTTCTCAATCAAATATTTAATGATAAATCATCCCTCTAATGTGTTCATGAGATATTGATTATAGGGTAAATGATTATCGTGGCCTCTCAACTATGCCCTACATGACATACTCACTATTCATATTTATCTAAAACCATTATCCATGGAATAATAAATGTACTTATGAAAATGTTTTGATTGGTAGGAATATACCATTCGCTACTGTCATCTAGATATGGGTGACCACGCTTCTTCTCCCACATTCTTCTGATACCTCTCTTGGCATGGGAACAGGGATTAATTTTGAATTTATGGTGTTCAACCCAAATATTTATTGTTTTAAGGGTCTGTAATAAAGAATTAGGGGCCTTGGATGATCAAAACTCTTCCCATTAATTATTTAAACCCAGATCTCATGGAGGATTTCTGGAAACTATTGAGGTTAGATAGTTTCCAGAGTACCCCTGATAAGGGTTGGAAAATATAGAAATACCCCCAGACCTACGGGATGGTTGTCTTTATAGAATGAGAATTGCACCAACCCAATGTGATGGGGTGAGGTGGAACAATGTCTGGTTTTTACCTAATGTGGGGATGAAAAGTATGAAAATGGCCCCAACACTATGTGGTGGGGAACATCACTACAAGGCATACCTTTGTAGGAAGGTGATGATGTGTCATTCTGGGGAAGATATCTCAACAATATTCCAACAATTATTTCTTTGAGATTATTTTTCTCTCATTTTAGTTGAATAATTTTCTCCTCTATAGAACATTCCATTTTATCCTTAGTGGGATGACTAGTAGGAGTACTTAAAATTCCATTTCCTCTTTCAATGGTAGGGTGATTGGATGATGACATATGTCTCAACATGGATCATAGATATGGAAAACATAATTTCTACTAGCAATATGATCCATCATCATTTCACTCTGAAACAATGATAGGATCAATAATACCGTTTATGGGTTCATGAAATTTACCATTGAGCACTTCTTTTACTATGTTTGAGGGAGAAGGTGGGATAACCTTGATTGAACCGAATGATTGTAGGAGGGTATGATTATACTTTTCATGACTTTGGTCATCTGAATTTGATGAGAAGTCTTCAGATACTAATGATATCATATTGACATAGATATAAGCATGTTGGTTCTCATATTCAATTGTGTATCTTATTTGACAAACTGGTTCCCGATATTCCATTTGATAGGACATTCTCTATTGTACTATTTGATGATCTGGTGCCCTTATCAGAGATGATCATGGGGTAAAATATGATAAAAATTTCTACATCCCTATGGGATGGGGTTCTCTTTGCGATTCCACTATCACTAAGTATAGATGTGATGAAGTTAGAGTCACATAGAAACTATTGATCTAGGATTAATTTTAGGACACTATAAAGATACACCAGTGGGACTCTTAAAAATTGGTTGTAACAAGTATATAATCCTTCATTGTAGTGGCATTGTTTGGAAACCCTAGGTGGCTCTCCTATTCAACACACCAATTTGGAAAATCGGAGTAGGAACAACTTCCTCTATAGCTCCCTATAGAATTGTGATCATATGTTGATGATGGTGATCATAATGGATTTGGGGCCTCCTTGGAATCTCATGAGTGGTTTAGTTGACTTTTTAATTTCTCTCATCTACCTCCCTAAGGTAGGAAAGGAATAAATTGTCTTGATCATGGGATAACATCCCAATGTGATTGAATGTGGACCCAAGGGACACTAACTATTTTGCAGCCTAAGGTGGGAAAGATGGTCTCTGGGGATTCATCCTCTCGAGAATTTCATGAGCTACTTCCAAAGACATGATGGATTTTTTGATATGGTACTCTCTAACCAAGACAATAACCAACTTGAAATTGAGTTGTTGGGTTAGTAACATCATATTTTAGGGCCTCAGGACCAAGTCTTATATGGTGGATAATGCACATGAATTGTGTATCCACTGGTTTTTCATATCAACTTTAGGTGTTCTATAGGAATTACAATCTTATCGAGCTGTCTCGTAATCCCTTTGAAAATTCTATGATTCCATTTTTATTGTAAGGAATATAATAATTTCTAGAGGATAAACAATACACCTTATCCATGTAGCATTAAATATAAGAATACGTGGTTGATCAATAACTTTCACATTTAATGGATAAAGAAGTGGTCACTTCTTTTATGAAAGGTTCATAAGAGTAAAAATTATTTCACATAGGGTTCACTATTTTTTCCCAAAAAAATGTGGTACAAAATTTCCAAATGAGAAATGGGTATCATATCCTTTAAAACCCATGAAAGAGATGAAAAAGATAAACAATCACATCTGGTTCATAATTTTGTTACTTTCAAATTTTGATGGTTTCTCCTGATGCAAAGTTATGGGTGATTGAGGGTGGTTTCATAATCATTTCGGTTGGGTTGACCATATATATCTCTAATGGAAACTTATAATGGTTTCCACATCCATGAAAAGGTACAAACCATATTTCTAAAGGCTGGGGGTCAATTAGGGTTTCAAAAATAATGGAACTTAAGAACTCGCATTGTTTGAGAGGATGAGAGGTTGGGCTCATCACACCCATTTAGAGGAAATTATTTCAAATTATGGTATTGTCTTATAGAGTGAATATTTGTTCCAAAACTCCTTCCCAATCCATGATATTATATCAGTTACCCTTGTTCCAATGACATGATCAAGACTATATATTGATATGGACAACTATATGTTCCATAGGTTCACCATTATTCTCTTGTTCATTTATAATGGTTTATATTATATCCATATTCAGGATCTTTAGAGCTTATCTCCATCTAGGGAGGATGTTAGTGCCTTGGATATTAGATTGAATATCTATAAATCATCCTATGTATCCTATGGGAATGGTGATCAAAAACCATGTAGTTATTTCAATATACATTAAATTCATATGATATCACAATACCATATAGTTTAACTTCATGTGGTTTGAAAGTAATAAATGGGAAAAAAGGTCTATAGTATGACATATTCATGTAATGTTGCCCTAAATTTCTTTATCAGGAGTACGGCCCTTTGAGTCAAGATTAAATGTGATCAGGATTACATCCTAATAAAGGGAGCACACTAGGGCACCCTCATCCAGCTTTTAGTATAATCATCGTTGATCTTTAATACCATGAGAGTCATCCTTAGTTTGAGAAACAAGAGACATAACAATATTGGACACATCACATGAGTGAAAATTTATATAGGTCTTATAAATTAAGCTTTCCCTTAGAAAGGTATGATTAAAAGTCTTATAGAGAATATTTCATAGAGGTCATGCCTTGGGAAGGAATTCTATGTATCATTTTTATAATAAGAATTAGAGTTCTCATAGTTTAGTTCATCCCTAAACCACTGATGGGTTTGAGGTACTTGATGGAATGGATAATAATTACCCTTAAGAGGTTTAATGTGTATAATCTCACCTCCCATCTGCTGATAGATGAGGAAGTATGGTATACTTATTGGAGAATTCAATCCCATTAGTTAAAAATATTTAGGATATAAAAGGACTTAAACTGGGATGGATTCCCATTAGAGCTCAATCCATAGGAATTCATCGTACATATCATGTTTGGATAGGAATAAGATTTCCCATAGTTCAATTATTCTTCACCCGCTGATGGGTTGGTGTAGGAAATTACACTCAGAGTGATTATTATTATCCTCAAGGTCCAATACGGTTATGGGACCATAACTAGTTGGATTCCCATATTATATATTCATTCTATTTCCTCTCATAGATAAATATTGATGATGACCATGAATGGTCTGACGAATATGTTTAGTAAGACATGGTTAGGTATTGTGAGAAAATGACACAAATATAGTCATATTAGTACATAACCCTAGCCCATTAGGGGAACTCTGTTAAAAATGGGGGTACCCAGCAGAAGGTTCATAGAACAAGTATTTACATGGTGTATGTCCAAGTGTTTCCTCCGAAAAAAGTATCATTTCCAAAGTTGTTCACCTGACATGGCTATGGTTTCATCCAAATATTCCTTGATTTTCTAAAAGAAAATTCTTGATTTCATTTATTACTTGTTTCAGGTGTCATTTTGAAATGGAAGATGTATACAAGGGTGTATACCTAACATGCCTAATGTGCTTCGTATGATTAGATAAAACATGTCCAAGGGAGTTCACATGATCAAAACTGACATGTAAAAAGTCTTTAATTTCATTAAGGATGACTTGTTTGGGTGTCTTAATTAGATAAAACTGGCTTTTCCATGATTTATTTACATCATCAATCATGATTTTCCAATATTTCAACGAATGATCAAGTGGTCTTGTCCAAGATTTCTTTTCACGATCAAACTAGATTTTCCAAGGCTTGTCTAACAATCAAGTAGAAACATCCAAGGCCATATTGTGGCATCATGAGACCATTGGGTCATGTGATCACATGACCATAAGATTATTACACTATGGGATCTCATGAACATTACCATGATTTCATGAATGAAAAAGAGAACACATTTCAGGGTTTTTATAGTGAGGGGTGGGAATATATATATATATATATATATTCACTTTCATGTTAAGGCCTCCTACTGAGGAGTGTTTTCATGATAGGGGTTCCTTTCCATGAGTGTCCACATTGCATGATCAAGGGTCTACAAGGAAATTACATTCCCTAGTAGACAATTGTAGAGATACATACATGTTAAGGGGTTCCTGTATGATGTTGTTTCATGATATTTATGTACTCATGTGATCGGGTGACCTCATTGGGGTCTTGTGAGGGGTTCTGTGAACAAGTTCAAAAACAAAATATTGGGGCTCAATGTATAGATAATGGTTTTGAGTGAATATGGGGTGCATGGTCATACACCTTAGAGTTTGCATGGAGGATTCATGAAATCGGTGAGGAACCTCGTGAATTCATTAAACAAACTAGTGTTTTCTTGATGGAATTTTATGATATTGAATTCATAATTCAATCACGTGATCATCAAGGGATTGCCTTATAGGTTCTTTCGATCACCAAAAGGAATTCTCAAAAGGTGGTAGCTGATTCTCGACCCTGTCTATTTTCTTTATCCTATTTTTATCTCTATTGTCTCTCCTTAATCTCCCCCTAATGTGTGTTTTTTATGGGAGTAAGGTTTTATATAAGTGGATTATGAATGAGGTTGATGCTTATTTTCATGGTGAGGGTGCCATGTGCACTGTCCTGAAGTGGTGGAGGGATCTACATGAAAAACAATGATGGGACGATCACACGACTGGGAGTTAAGTAATTTTTGATGTGAATATTTAGAGATGTTAACTTTACTCACATGAGTGTCATCCCTTGATCGCATGACCATTATAAACCCTTGAGATAGATTCTTAAGATTTCATGATTTGTTTCATGTAGAGGATACATTTTTGGAATATTCCATATATACAATAAATTCATGGAATTTTCTTAACTATCACTCATGTAGTAGTGTATAATACAGCTAATAATTTCTTCTTGAGTCTTTAATAGGGGATTCACAAGATATTTTTGAGTATAAGTGGACAAAAACATTAAGGCTTCATGTGGGAAAATAATGAATAAGAATTCCAAAGAAGGAAGACTCACGTGATGGGGAGTTACATTGTGTTTTAGGTAGAGATAGTGATGTAAGAATGGATTCACATAACCATAATCACTTGATAACATGATCCTTACTTGAAATGGATTATCATTCTCTTAGTGATGTGTTTTCATGTGATCATCCATTCAGTGGATCAAATCCTTTGAATAGTACCATGGTTTCCTAATCTTGCATGCAGAAATCCCTTTGTAGGTTTTAGGCCAGTAAATGAAGTTGATTTCCCTTTTAAATATATTATGGATCATTGATCACGGTGATGGATGAAAGATTCATATAATTCATAGTGCATCATGTGGATGCTTCATGAAATAGTGAACAATGTTCTTGTGATGTCACTTGTGACTGTCAGCATGTCTTCATGAAACTTTACATAATCCTGTGATGGCCTGGGGTTGTCTCCACTCTATCATAGGATCCATTACACATCTTATAATGAACTCAAGGCATTACATGATCAAATTAACTTGATCACATGATGGATTTAGTGAAGATAGTATTAATTAGATGTTGTATAATTTTTTGTTCTAAAGAACCTCATGCAATTGAGGATTCCCATTACGATATTTATTTTCTTAAAATAAACCCATGAATGCAAGATGTATATTGAATAAATGTTGTCTTAGTGGGTACGTGATTTTGATACTCATGATCACTCAAACGATTGATGAAATTCATGTGGTTTATTGGAATTTCCATCGAACATGCCCAATCATTCAAGGTTTCACGTATGGAATCATATGGTAGAGTGAACCATGGTTTCTTGAATTTCCCATTATAGATGGATGGTATGAATGATGTTGATAAATAGGTTAAATATAGAGTGACTAAGGATCTTACCAGAAGTTTCAAAAAGTGTGTAGGATGATAAGGAGATTTAATATGATTTTCTTGGTGACCAAATGGCTTAGATTCGCTTGATTGGGCACCTTCCATTTTTCCATTTATTTTTTTGGAGGAACTATACTAGGGAAAACATTACTATACCATATCTAATTACCGATATATGAGTTATGATTAATAAATGATTCCATGATAGCAATCCATTTAGCTGATATCGGGGTCGTCACCCAAAACACATAACCCACACCATCATAATTTACACCATCCCATTTCATGGCCCACTTAGGAACACAAACTCATGTCATGTGCATTCCAACAGATGGAACTATTCTTATCCATGCACACTTCTACTTAACTATCTAGAAGGCTAGCTCATGAAGAATGGTTGAGGTGGTTGTATGGTTATCTTGGATGACCATTTTTTCTAAGAGAATCCGTAAATACTTAGAAGAATAATCAAATAAAAAATGATTTAATAAGGGACAAAATATATTCCCTTATAGAATGATTCCCAAGTAAATCCATTGCAAGGTATATGATGAAAATCATATATGTATTTTTGGCATGGCCTTCAAACTTATTTAATCTATGATAGAAAAGTGTTTGATACACAATTAGGGGTGTCAACAATCCCTAAACCTAAAATACTTTGGGCATCTATTGTAATGAAATATTTTCTTATGTTATTTAATATTATAGTTATGTCCTTAAGGAATCATATTTTTTTTACTAGTAATCAATTTTGTGAAAGAGAATGTGGAATGAGAGTTTTTAGATATGTATGATTCATAATTCCACTCCCACGGTCCCCATAATGTGTTATCTTCTATTAAGAATAATGTGTAGATATTTATAGTTTCACAATGATTCATGTGATGGATGGATATGGTCAGGCCTCAATGGGATTATTTTGATATATGATTTTTTTTCTCTAATAAAATAATATTGTACTACATGTCACAGGTTTGAATTATTATTTCTATGTCAAATATATGGGAGTTGGAGATCATATTATAACCCATAGCTGGACCATTGTCAACTAGATATTTTATAATGATTTTGATTATCTTTCACTCTTCCCCCTTGGGTAATGTGGGTTAATACTATGTTTAAAATAGATATTTCATGATACTCCTTCATTGGATTGATGATATCCATTAGTAAATATCTAAGTATGGATTGCCTACCAATGCTAGTATTATACTGAGATATACAGGTGACTAAATGAGGGGAGGTCCACCTACATCAGTGGGTGGGATCCCCACAATTTTAGTATGTGGATCTCACCCTATAGAAATTTTAGTCAGTTATGAAATACCTAAACCCAAATATATAAATTAAATACTCCATCCCAAAACTATTTCACAATGTGCACTCTAAAGAGCCTTTATTCATGAATTTATTTAAAATTTATATTTTAGGTGTTTAATTTTACCAAATCAACTTAATTTTTGAATGAAACATGTCATAATCATCATAATATGAAATTTTGTTACATTTCTAAAATAATATATTCTTAGGTGTATAGTAAAAAAATTGATTTTTCTTTAAAAATTACTTTTTTGACATTGTCATAATACAAAAAATTACATAAATGGTTTAAATTTTTTTTATATTATATATATATATATATATATATATATATATATTGTACTTATAATACCAACTTTTATCCTTTGGGATACATAATTAATATTTCACCATAAAAATTTATTTTTATACGCTTCTAATAAAAAGAAATTCACATCTTACAAACTATTTTGAAAAAATTGATTTAATATTAAAGATAAAAATTCTCATATTAGGTAATACATTGAACATCATTTTTATACATAAAAAATAATATTTCAGAGATTAAAGTTAATTATTATGATAATGGAAAAAACTATTTTTCCCAAGGAATTGTTTAATTAATATTTTGTAATTTTTATCTATTAAAATAAATTAATCACTTCTAAATACTTGTAATAATTAAATTTATAAACCTATATAATAATATAATAACAGTAAATCATTTATTAATTAATATTGAACTTTATTAGGAACACTTAATTGAGAAAATGTTGTTTTTCTACCCAAAAAAAAGAATTCTAAATACAATATTCCATATTTTAAAAAATAATAATTTTATTATAATTATAAATTGAATTGAATTATATAGACAGTAAATTTTGGTTCTTAAAACATTAATTTGGTAAAAGTGGAGAACATTTATTTTTAATAAAATATAAATTACTATGTTAAAAATATGTTATCAAGGTAAAATCCATAAATGAAAAAAATAATGGAAAATAAATAAAAAATGGGTTTAAAAATATGTGTAAATTCATGATTGAAAATTTATATAAATAATCACACTTCAAAATACATTATATCAAACATTTTGTGTCATTTAAAATTTAATAGAGTAATGATATAATTGAAAAGTAATGGGTATTCACAAAAGTTTCATTTTCATCACTTATAAAAGGAACACACTTCATAGACATCATAACACACTTTTAACTCCTAATTTATTCTTAAAACAATAAATTTTTGTTCATCATAAAACCCTATAAAACATTCTTGGGACAACGGACAACATTATTTAACTTAATCCCTCTATTTCCATGGATATTTCAAATGGAAAACGCATACTAAAGATGTAAGTATTACCTTCTTCTCAATATGTTATTCTTAATATTATTATTTATAAATTATTATATCCATACTAATATAATTAAATCTATATCATTATTATATTTATATGTTATATATTAATGTAACAACCATTATCTATTCCTCTCCATCAATTAATATAAACAAAATCATAATTATTGTGTGTGTGTGTGTGAGCAGACTACTGCCTCCATGAATTGACATCGTTCATTTTCCATACTTCTCATCATGGTTAGTTTTAATGATATGATTGATGGATAAATATAATACCTATAATATATTTATGATTATAAAATTTCAACTTTCCTTATACATTAATTCCCACTCATTTTTTATAAAATGTAGATGTTAACCATGCATTGTGCAAACTCTCACCTCTATGAAGTAGCATATATCATTTTTCATCTAGTTTATTTATTATTTATAAAACCATGTTTAAATATTACTCTACACATTAAAAGTATATAAATAATACCACTATTATCATGTAAAAAAATTATATAATGACTATAAGAAACCGCCTTCAAAATCATAACCATTCATCAATTATAGTATGTTCATGTTTGGATAAATCTAACCACCTACCTAAATTATTCTATAAAACTATACCATGAATGAATATGGGAACTGAAATAATTTTATTCTTATAAGATTAAAATAAAATAAAGGTCTTTTAATGGTTCTAGATAGGTTATATTAAGTAACTTGTTATTAAAATATCTTCTTTGATCGCTAAAGATACTGAAATAAACTGAAATTGACACCACATTCATTTAATATAACTAAAATACTAATATAATGAGATAATATATTTATAAGTAAATAAAATTTATATATTTCATTATTTTATTCTATCTATAAATGATGACATTTTTAGAGACAAATAAATAACAACAATGGTATTACAAAACTAGTTCAATGTGATCAAAAATTTTCACACCTAATATTGAAAATAGATAATAACTAACAAATATAAATATAGATAATAATTTTAAATAATGTTGATAAAATATAATTACTAATGAAGTAATGAAATTGGTTATTAATTATGTTCTTTTTTTAATAAGTGAAATTATTTTAATAGAGAACTATGTATCTTGAAAATTGTGGAGGAAAATGAGTAATTTAATTTAGAGAAGTTATTATAGCATAGATACAGAGATGTTTATCACTATTGAATAATTTTGGTGTCCCTAAACTCTTATATTGTGTAGGAGAGGCTCATTATAGTGATTTCAACTTATTGGTAATATTTTATGGGATTTTCTTAATTGATGGACCTGAAGAGTTTTGTTGATTTCAAGGAGTATATCAACCACTAAACCAATAAATTATACATTCTCTCTTATTGTTCCTATTAAATATCATGATGTAATTTATAATTGGATACCAACATAGTGGAATACATCCCTCATTGTTTCATTTCAATTATACCATTGTGGACATTAATATCACATAAAAACTCTTAGTATATGGCGGATTAAGAGGTTCTCTTGGGAGATTTTGGTATTTTATTTACCCAGATTGGTGGGAGTTATCCTGGGGTCTATAGATAATAAAGAAATGTTATCTAAAATACCACGACAATCATCTTTATATTTTGGAGTATTATTAGAAAAATTTGAAGTTTTTTGGTGATAAAAAAATTGATGGGATTTATTCTACTCTTAATTTTGTTTCCAATATCTTCCATGAAATAGTGGTGTCAACACAACCTGGCCATCTTCAATAGTGAGTATGAACCTAAGTTAGATCATGACGTTGATGGATAATTATCAAAAATTCTTCTAAAGAGGTTTGGGAAATAATTATCATGTTTTCTATTTGACATGACCTAGAGACATTGGTATTTATGCCTTGTTGGTAAGAGATGGTGGAGAAATTAAAAAGAGTCTGGAGGACCATTCTATAATGTAACGAATCTGATTTAAATTAAAAATATTATGAAGTGTACATTGTTGGAGAGTGTCATATATGGTTTATTACCATATGAAAACCATTATTAATTCTTTTCATGTAAGGGGTTAATGATATCCCTTAAATTATCACCTTGTCAAGAAACCATATCTAGATTAATGCCATGTTTTTTGGATTTCATTTCCTCCCATGTGGCAAGGTAACCTAATAATAATAAAGTGTTTTATGTTTCAAGGATATGAAAGAATCACATCAACCATTAAATATTTTCATTAAGTACTTCCTTTGATATTAGTTGGATATTATAATCTTAGTTATGTGAACAGGAATTATATTTTTAGGTGGTGGTGTATCTCTCTTGACCGGGTTCGAATCCCCCAAAGATGAAGGTAGTGTTAGAAAAGGTGGGATTTTTTGCATGAGGTTGTTTTGTGAGATTCCTTATTGAGGTCACGTAATTTTTTCCATTTTAAAGATTAAAATTATTAAATATATTAAGGATATAGTGACAAATATTTTTCTTACCAAAATCTATAGAATGTGTAAAATAGTATTTTTTGATATGGTTCATTGAGCCAATGTGATGTTTTGATCATCAAAAACCTCAATAATAAAATATTAAGAGTAATATATATTTTTTATTCTACAAACATGTTTTGGTGAACTATTGTAATTTCTTATTGAATGGAGCCTCAAATAGTAAAATTGACGACAGTTGTATCCAGAATAGATTATTTTATAGAGGTTTTATGTAACCTCTATCTGTATCTCGGTTACGTGGGATGCATCTTCACTAGGGAATCAATTGATGAATTTAATGAATAATTTTATTTATAGATAAATCCAATAATTTCCAATTCACTAATTATTATTCCATCCATGGGTTAGAAATTGTTACAATTAATAAAAACTATAAATTTATGGATAATATAGTAAGATAGGAAGAGGTTGAGGGAAACCAGATCATAGTGCAATAGAAAAAAAATTAAGGGAATAAGACATGATCTGAGATGGAATGATGATCAAATTTTTTGACTCTGATAAAATAATTTAAGTGAAGATAATTCACCAACAATGGGGACATTTAAATTTATTTCTTCCTCATTATTCATGATGTGTATTTTTTTAATTCATATATATGATTCAACATTATGGGTTTACTATAACTCCCATGGATTGGGAGGGATTATTATTCCAACTTTTCTCTATTATTCATCATATTTTTTAGAAAGATTTAATTTTTTATCTTCATTATGGAATATTCAACACCCATTCAATGATATTTCTAGGGTTTAATTTCACTGTAAAATTTTTTAATTGTGATTTATAAATTCTTAATGGTGTTTTTTAAGAGGTGAGATAGATATTTATGTAATCTTTTTCCATCAATGGAGATTATATATATAGATCATAATATTTTGTAGGTTGGAAAAATACCTCATATATTGTGTAAAACTAGAAAATTCATTCATTCCCTAAATAATGGATAGAGTTTGATCCTCCCCTGTTAGTTGTGGGATTATTCACGTTTAGGTCCTCCACCTGGAACTGTGTACTACTTAGGGAATTAATTCTCCACTAGGGTTAGTTACCCTTCTTGATCGATATATTTTTCTTATAGATGTATGGATCCCACACATTAGTTTTAGTGTGTTGACATGGTTTTGATCATTGTTGGGAGGTTATAGTTTTATCGATTAGTACTTACCTGAACAATATAGATCCTTGTCCATGTTTTGGGTACCAATATAGGTTTATGGAATGGTGGAATGATTTAGTAGAAATCATGGTGTGATACTCTCTTGACTATCATGCATGATTTTACAATAATCTAAACTTCATTATGGTTTCTAATGGTGATGTGGGAGTTTGAGATGTTCAAAAAATTAGATACAATGAGGTCAGACAATCATTAGGAACCCCTTGGTTTCTATAGACATGCAGTGTATGAGTAGGCTATTAACCTTAGAATACGTTGGATTTCCAGTGTTCTAATACTTCTTAGTTACTTTAGAATCATATTTTTATGGATTTCAGGTTAGATTTATGATAATCATTTGTATCCATAATACTTTAAGTGGTTGATCTCATTAGGATAATTAATTTTCTTTCTTTCGATAATAATACAATATCAAATTTTGAGATTAAATTTTTTTTATTCCTTTTTGGTTTAGGGGTTTTTTATTGGGTGTGTTTATACTCTCCTATACATGGGATGTTTACCCGCACATTTTGTATATATGTAGACAATACTTAATTTTAAGACGGTTTGGAAAATGTGAAGTAGGTGTGGCTCCTTTAGGGTTGATTAATCGTGATTCATGGTGACACATAGTGGTTTGTGATGGTGGTAATAATTGTTGTGGATGGACATTGATTCAAAAGAACATATTGTAAAGAGGAAAACCATTAATCCACGAACCTAATACTTACACTACCAAAGTTCTATATATAAATGATACATTAATTGAAAGACTATGTAAACTCATCAAATTCCAAACAGAGACCACATTGAATCGATACATAGAAGAATTTTTTTTATATGCTTCATAAATTCCACAAGGTTGTTAAGTATTCCACTTAAAAACATTTTAATTCCACTTATATAATGAAATATGATTCACATGTCAGTCTCCCATTGAGGAACAACCATGGGTCACCATTTAGAATAATTCATTTATTATTCTACATCCATGGGGATTGAATTATCAGTTATGGACTTCTTTCATCAATCCATTTTTAGAAACTTATAGTTATCTAGTAATATCCTAAACTTAAAAAACCCATTGTCATAAGTTATATTACATTTTGGGTATGGAATATAATATTTCCCACATGATCTAATAACGTAGTAGTCAAGGATAACTACACACATACTTATATTATATTTTAAAACATAAGATACCACATGGACATGATGTGATAACATTATTATACCTTCCCTCACATCCATAAAAATTACACATGGTTCTCCTCCAGTTTTCCTAGGGAAATTAAAAAAATAATGGTGAGAATATATACTTAGTTGGGAGTAAAATATACTGGAAGCTATCATAACATAAATATTCCACCAATGACATTAAAATAAAAAAATAAACAACATTAATACATAATAAACTGAAACTAAGGGAATGATATATCCCTGATAGTAATTGAAAAAATGGATAACAATAATCATTGATCTCATAATGAGGTAATTCATAAGTTTGGATGTTCAAACAAGTCTTCAAGACCTTATTCCAAGATAATATTCTGACATGGGGAGAGGTTTCCACTGTAACCCAAGCAGTTTAGTATCATGAGACCTATCAATGCATTGAAGGTATATATAATTATTTTCCCTACCCATCACTAGATTAATTCCAATATATTCACTATAATATTCAATAAGACATTTCAGGCCATTTTCCAAGAAACACTTAGCTGAATAAAAACATTTTTAACAAAATAATTAATAATATAGAAACCAAACATTTCCCCATTCAATGGAATATTGTGTATGTATATTAAGACATCTCTAAATCACCTCAAAATATATGGGTTATCATCAAAGTGATAGTAAGTACCCTTATCAAGGAAAGTTAATATACAAGTTAATTTTAATGTGTTGTGATATCCACTAAAGATGGTAGTTTGGTGAAATAGTTATTTTGTAGGAAAATAAGGAAATGGTAATAAAATCCTTCATCACGGTTCACAAAGAGAATGATAATATTTAAAAGAATATCCGATTTTATTTTCAATCTAGGTTTGTAGTCCAATTACCACTAATCATGAATCAAATTGATAATTAATTCAATTCACATAAAAACTAATTTAGAGTCATTAACCCTAGTTGAACCAATTCCATTGTAATATCCAATTTCTAGTATCCATGCAAGGATGTATTTTCTAGAAACCTACACACACTTTTACTTTACCAAAACCTAGAATACTTTTTTAACATGGAAAATATTTAGTTTTACAATGGTTTTAGTTTCCTTTGAATCAAATGAATATAACGGTGAGATAAAAATATAAACATTTAAATCCCTTAAAATTCATAATAGATATGGTAAAAACTATTTATGTCAATTTATGAACTATAAAAAGGGAAATATGTTGGGAAAATATCATGAGTCCCTAATTATGGAAATTGGGATGGAAAAATCACTCATAGATTGGGAAGAAATTTAATGAGTACTTATTGAAAGATATGTCCTCAAATTAATCATCATATACTATGAATAAATTGAATTTCATGATATAACATCATAAATAGGTAGAATGTACACAACACACAAAATAATTGTGCACAAAAAAAACATGTATCCAAGAGATGAATTTGAGACACAAATATTTTACTCTTTTTGACAATGAAAAGCCAAAAATTTATAAACTTTCCTATTATAAAACATCCCATTTTAAAAATAAATGTGTATGGGTAATTAATCACTAATCACTATAACAACAAAATATGAGGCATAGTAAGGAACTAGGTATAAATGAAAAAGTATAAAATATAAATATAACATACAATGTTAAATAATACACATAATGTGATGTCAAACTCAATCCTGATGTGATAACTAGTGACCTCTCTAATGGAACCTTATAGAAGCCTATATTGTGATCCAAATGACACATACCATATCTTACCCTTGGAATCATTGAATTATAAACCCCTACTAATATAAAAATAATGAATAAGGGTATGGTCTATGGTGAAATAAAATTTCATATTGTATTTATTATCGATTACACCTATCTCTCCTTTTCTACTAACAAATACAATCCCAAATTTACCACACAATACTCCATAATACATATCTCAATGTGATTAGACAAGATAAGTTCTAAATAACTAAAATTAAAAGAAAAAAAATCTAAAACCAATGTAATGAAAACCCATATATTGTAATAAATAATGATAAAACCACCCAAAATCTAATTTATAATTCTATCAAAAACCAAAAAAATCTTTTAGTAATTTAATCAAACAAATTGTAGGCCTAAAAACTAGTCTATGAAATATAAATTTTATAATCCATAGAAACCCTTTATTTTAAGAAAAAATAATTAATAATTGGAATAAAATTATATTTGGATTAAATTATATCCATATGAGTTCTAAATTTAGCAATAATCCAATATAACACCGAGAACATGAAGTAAAGTAAAATAATATCCACATGGAAACAACCACCTATCACTGATGTAATCAATTTAGAATCTTCTATTAAAAATAAAATAAGGAAATAATGACACTTCATGGGATCTAAGAATTAATAAACTCATTATTACCCTCACCATTAACATATGTATTGGACACCACTGAAATTTATGTCAATGATGATAGAATATCATAGAATAAGGGAACATGATAATAGAGGAAGGATAAATGAAGAAGAATAGGAAGTTTACCTTGGGGTTTCCACTTTGAATGAGGGATAAAAACCAAATAATCTTGGAGGAGAAGTTTAATAAGATAGATAGATCCTTTTGAGAGATATAATTAGTGTGAGGAGGGTAAATTTGAAGGAAAATGAATTAATGGAAAAACTATATTTTTAATTTTTAATTTTGGGTAGATCACATGGTTTGGATTCATATTTTAGAAAACCATGTACCAACCATTAAACAAGCTATAGAATCATTAAGGTAATGTATATGAGTTTCTTCTATAGTTATGTAAACAATTTTCAAACAATTCATATTCCATTAGAATCAAACCTCTTATTATGCATAGATAGGATGAATAGTTAGCACTAATTGTGTGCTAATTTTCCTCCTCATCTATGATTTAATTTTTTGAGTTTTCAAAATATATACCACCAAAACCACTATAAATAAAATAAATAAATGAAATAGAATAAAATCAATATATACCAGTTTCAATGGGGGTGTGTCACTAAGGGATTCAAGTAGAATGAATGGTGTCATGTAAGATTCTTTATGCTTAATTTCCTTAGGATATAGAAATGATGGGAAGAAATTTTACTTTTAAATATTTTTATTTTAATTAATTGGATATGATTTTTTTGAAACACATAATGCCATGTTTTTTACCCACTCATGACTCCCCCACACCTCTCCCCCCATTCCCCCTCTTCCAAGTGCGGATAACCTTTTTTAGTAGTCATATTGATGAACCATCAATTTTATTGGATCATTATTTATATGTCTATCCTTCATCATTATTCTATTATAGATATATATCATTTTTTCTTCATTTTGAACCCAAAATTTCTAATTTAGGAGTTTAAGTTATGTTTCATTGTTTTTCAAAATTAAGGAAATTTTTTCTAACAATAATCAATGAGTTGGGACCTAATATGACAAGGAAGGTAGTCCCTATAAATTTCCCTAAGTTTATATGAGTTTCGTAAGACATTTGATATGTTGTTTTCACCCAATGTGTGTTCATAGAACCAAATGGATTTTAATTATTTTCCCTTTATCTCTTAATGGGAAATTAAGATCAACTATGGTTTTCAATGGTCCTCCAATAATTTTTTAAATTCCATGGTCACCAAAGACCACGCACCAAATTTAAATAGTTTTTGTAAAATAAAATAGTAAACCAAACTATGCATCCTTTTTTATGTTATAAAATCAATGATCACAATAGTTTCCCTTATTTCCTCCTTAGTAAGGTAATGTGTTTTTAGATTATATTTTTGCTCTAGAATTTAATTTTATTTTGTTTCTATTTATTTTAAAACTTATTTTTCTTGTTTAAGATTACATAAGATGTGTTATTATTCCACCCCTATATAATATTACATAGGAATAGGGTGCCTTATATTGAGTATTTTGGAAGCGGTTTTTTTGTAAGTGAGAACTAGCCCACATTTTTTATAAAATATATTATAATTTTATAGTAATAATATTATGATTTGTTCTTGATTTTTCAAGTGATTAATTTATAATGAAATTATATAATTATTATTATGATAATATCCACCTTATTTTTAGTGGTGATAATAATATAAGGAATGAGATTCCACTTAGAGTTTATATGACTATAAAAATGGGATAATATGCCAAAAATATTTCTTCCTGAGGGAAATTAATGATATATCCATTCAGTTTACTTTAATTATTATATTTTATATATTTCCCATTTACCTTGATTTTTTACATCAAATTGCTAAAACATAGTAAATAATGTGAGTTATTTATCAAATATGAAGTGGTATTAATCATCACTCTTTGATTTGGAGTGGTTTTGTAATCGATCACATTTTTGTGAGTTTCCCATTAATCAATGGAAATTTTTTTGCTAGGAGTGGCACCTTAAAAACATAATGGATCTATGATTAGTAGTGGTTTATTTTTCATATAATTTTGTGTGATACAATAGAGGTTAAAACTTCCTTCAGTAAATTCAAAAAAAAATTAACTCATTACTTATTGTTTTGTTTAAATGAGTAGTTGTTATAACCAAGAATTAGTTATAACTACTGCTACTATATCAGATATACGGACCCAAACTTTTTATATACATAATCATTAATTTATTCAAGAAAACACTTATTTTAAATAGAATATAATTTCAAGTTTAGAGCTTTAGATAATTAGGACAATACATTCATGACATTACAGATTATTACATAGTGGATACCATAAAAACAGTTTCCATTTTTTTCAAAATATAAAACATTAAAACGTAAAACAAGACACCTTGAAAATTCTTTAACATTTAACATGGATTCATTCCTTTTATTAAACATACATTAACCTGTGAAAAAACATTTAAAAACATGGTATGAGCACAAAATCTCAGTAAGGGGTGGAAAATAAGGAAAGATCACATTAGTCCATGAATACTCGTAACATGTGAAAGCATTCTGAAAAGACATTCTTGTTACCCATATATACTTACTTTGTGTAACATGATATTTACACAAGATATACACAAAAAATGAGAATATAAATATAATCATAAAGGTATCATGGGTAATTACTTACATAATTTTGTAACCATTCTTGGCTACCTTATAATTTGTAACCCTCACGGCTACCTTACTTTGTGTAACCATCGTAGTTACACTTGGAGTAACCATACGGCCGACCTCCAACTTACTCATACCCAATGCATTGGAGGGAAATAAAGGTCCCAACATTCATCATAAACAATTCCCATGATCCAAAACATAATCATACAACATTAATAATAGTATAAAAACATTGTTTATGAATTTTGTAAAATGGAATTTTAATAGAGGATTTTTAAAAGAAAATCCTCTTCTATAATTCATGTAATTGAAGAAAGACTTACTAGAGTGGATGGAATATGTATAAACCCTGAAAATGAACATAATAAAACATAATATAAACAGAACACATCACACAAACAATTTAAATAGCACATAAATAATGAAGTATAAGGTTAACCCAAAGAATTGAAATCGGGTTAAGAATTCCCTTACCTCGGGATTGTCTTACTTAAAACTTGTTTAAACCTCTTGTATAATGGTTAAACGAGTGTTAATAATATTTTACAGAAACATGTTCATGTTTATAACATCTTATATTATCATTTCATAACATCATTTCACCCTAAATTGTTAGTATTTTTCCCCTTGCACTGTTTTTGGGTGAATTCTCTACATGATTTCTATGATTGGTTCATGGTGGACAATCTTGTCGATTGGAAGTGAAACTCCAGAATCTGAATGGAGTAGTATTTAGATATATCCAGTAACATAATTTATTAAATCTATCATTTTTAATTCTTACATTATGATGATTCATATGTTAGAACATTAATGATGTTCGTTTAGATCATTTTAGTGTTTCTTTGATAATAACAACCTCGTTTTGTCTTATAAATTAGAACCATGAGTAAAAAATAATTCCAAAACCATGGGTGATTCATAAAACATATATTATAACCTTTTTAAATCATAAAAATGGTTTGATTACCATATTTGAAGGAATTAATGCAAATTGAAATCACATCATCCATGATGTTGGTAATTCGACACATCACGGACAATATTTTAATTCCTTAATTAAGTGGGAGAGGAGAAAAATAATGATGATGAAGTTTCCATAAACATGAGAGCATAAATAATATACAAGATTCTGGATATTTCAGGCATCTTGGTTAAGAAGAGGTGGGGAAATAAAAATAAAATAAAGGAATCTTAAAAGAAAAGAAAACTTGATAAATTTCTCACGAAAATTCGGCAGCCTAACAAGGTCTCTTAAAGTTTCATAAAAAATAGTTTGGTGAGAGGAGGGAGATGTCTCATCATTAATAAATAATATGGGAAGTAAGGAAGATATTTAATGAAATATCCCATCATAATCCAAAGGTAATGGAAGATAATAACATAAAATGAAAGAAAATAAAGAAAATAAAAGATGTTGTTTACCTCTTGATCTCTTCTCCTTGAGATCCTCCTTAAGGGCTTTGGTTTTGGTCTTTTGGTGAGACCAGAAGCTCTAGGACGTGGGTAAGAAGATTGGGGAGTGTATTTGGTAGAAATTAGACAATTCTCAATTCTTGATAGGTGTGGGAGGAATAGGGGAGTGAGGGTGGTATTTATAGTGGAGGAGAGGGGGTATTGTTCATTATTTTAATCATTATGATAATATTTTTGCTCAAGACTATTAATAAATTTAATTAATGTGACCCCAAATAGTAAAAATGGAATGTGAGTTTGAACCAAGTGTTCTTACATCATCCTTGAATCACCTATGATGAAGTAAATCAAGTATTTAGCATTTATCTTATTTTATTATATTTTACTATTCATAAAATATTCTTGAATTTCAGAAAAATCCCAAAAATTTACCCTAAACATTGTTCAACATGTAGAATTAAAAAATGATGTCCATTTTTGAAAAATAATTTTCTAAATATTATTAATTTAGTTTTAAAATAAAAACATACTTAATTCAAAAATTAACAGTTCTTATTCTACAACAACTTCTTTATCACAATGAAAAATTAACCTAGATGTTATTATCTTAAAGCCTTAATAAAATAAAATATTAATAAAATTTACTATTAATTAAGTTCATATCACTATTCATATTACTATTCATAAGGGTATGTTACTATTCACTAAAAAACAAGTTGGTTCCAATAGACTCCAAATAACATACTGAACACAATTGTTGATAACAGTTTCTTAAAGTTCAGAACATAGAAGTAAAAAAGTTATGTCTTAAAGGCTAATTAAAAATATCTACTTTAAACAAAGTTCCATGAATTTCTATTTATTTTTAAAAAAACTTCGGGTGTTACATTAAAAGTAGTTTATAGATATTTTTTAGCATTCAATAGAGGATTATCAGCCAATAATGATGTCTAATACCACATATAATTATAAAGTAGTGGTTTAAACCAAAAAGTTTTATAAAAAACTATAGGATACAATGGTCATATGAATTTTTCAATACAAAAACTAATTTATCATTAAATATGACACCAAGGTTATTTTATGGAATGGCCCGAAGGGTATTTTTATCACCCAAAGCTCGAAACAACCACCTTGATATCAAGAAAAAACATTGTGAATGGATTCACCCATAAATATAACACCAAGGTAAAAAATGGAATATATATATGTATAATAAGGTTAACATGGAAATGTGGAGTCAAATACCAGAATGCTAAAATAAGTAAAATGAAAAACATTTTCCCTAAAAAATATGTCAACCCATGTAATCAAAATGATTGATAACCCATATCCATGGGAACTATGTCACCACCAAACTTCAATGCCATTCTAAAATAGGTACCTACCACCTCTATTCAGAACCTTAACTTTACCATTGATAAATAAAACAAGATCTACACACACCCAAGGTTATGTATAATGTGTTAGAAAAAATTTCCAATAATTTCACACCAAGTGTTTCATAAGTAGAATTTATAAATTAAAATTATTATTCTCATTTGACAAAATTAAACGGCATGAAATAAATTTTTCAAAATTTATATAAAAACATGGAAATCACCATTGTTAAATAGTTTTGCAAACAGATTTCAAATGAAATAATTTTTTCAATTCTATTTCAATAATCCATTTTTCATTTTCAAATAATTCAATTTTAATAAGGTTTTTTAAACAATTAAAATATCAAATACTTAATAAATAACCATTTTACCATAGAAAAAAAGAAGATTTGTCCAAGAATACAATAGTTCTTGGATTACTAGGATACTTTCATCTCATTGAATGGTCATGAGTGTTGTACATCATAATTCCCAAGCTCAAAAAATATAGAGGTATAGAATAATGCCCAAATAAGTGAACCCCCTGATAGTGTCCTTAAATCTATAGTTTCATTAGAGTTGTTATTGTATATCCTTACCAAGAAATACATACGACACCTATCATTATTTACCATATTTTATCCCCTCCCTAAATACCCTAAGATCCCATGTGATATTCCAATACCAAGGCTAATCAATTCAAATGAATCAAAAAAATATTAAATTCACCTTAAGGCCATTCGATATTATATATCATGCTTTGGAAACCACTATTTATTAAGATTCCATATTCTTTGAAATCACTTTAAATGAAAAACAATTATACATTGAAATTACATTTAATAAATAACCACATGATTTCAAACCATGTTTCATCAATATATGACATACTTTTAAATCTATTTTCATCCTAAAACCATGGGATAATTCCATTCCATAAAAATAACTAAAACATGCACATTTTTAAAAAACAAAAATATTTCCTTTGAAACTTTTTTATTAAATTTTCATGATAAATACATAAATGAATACACTCAAGGATTTTATAAAACCATCTTATTATGAGAAATAATGTTTAGTTTATAATACAATGACTTATTATGAAACCACCCACCTAAAACACTTGAAATTACAACAGGCACATTGGTTCCATAATCCAGGATGAATCAAGGGATCTAGGGAATAAGGGGGACCCTAAACTATTAATTCACAAGTTAAGGATCTCTAATTAATCAATTTATATAATAACTAAAGAGAGAGTAATCACGCACCACAATGATTCTCAAATAATTCACAACGATCAATGATGATTTGGATAAAAATTCCTAATTCCACAATAGATCTATAAAAACCACAATTTGATCATTTCACTAACCTAAGGTCTAGAATCAAAATCCTTAATATAAGGTTTTAGTTGAGGGAAAAATAGAAGATCTATAGGAATGATGAATAACAGAAAATAATATGAACATATGATCGAGTTCCGAAATTTAGTGCTCCTAAATCCAATAGATTCGCACTCGATAATGTAATAAAACTTCATAATCACTAAGAGAAATATCCTAGGTTTAGAACATAATTCACGAAAGAATAATGATTCCATATGGAGGTGTTTAAAGTATTATTAATAAAATTCAAATTATTTCATTAACATTGCAAAGTTTAGCTGAACAGTTTGGAAATTTATTTTCTATCGATGTTCCACCTTCTATGATACTAGAGTATCCACATAGTATAGTTTCATTGCTATTAAAACCATGTTACAACAATATGAAATTTTTTCCCCATGATTCAAACCATGTTACAATAGTATAAAATACTTTTTTTCCTTGTTCCATGGTGTGAGGATAAGATCACATTTGTTTGGCCTAACCATGAAGCAACCATGTTACCTCTTATGGGACTCTAAAAAAGTTTCACAGTTTCTTGGGTTGACCCATACAATTTTACGTAATCATTTTACAACCAAGTAAAGTCCAAAAATAGCCTAATAAAATCCAATATTCACCCAAAATGACCCGAAAATACTAGATGAACATTGGTAAAAAAAGTTATTTAAGTACCTAAAAATAATTCTAGGAAGTTATCCCCACCATATTTATTTCTTTTCCAAAAATAATTATGTTGAAAAACATTGACCCACAAAGAGATAATTCCATTATTGTATCATTATAGAATACCACTCCTATGTATCATGGGTATTTGTTCCATATTTCAAAATAAAATGGAACAATGACATCAAATTCCCATTCAGAGCATTTACACCGGATCCAAAAACTTGAACAAGCTCCTCTATCACTAACATAATTGATTATAAATCAAGGTCTTCCAAATTAAGAAAATGTGATGGTTTAGAATTATACTTCTTGAGCTAATACATATAAAATACATTGTAAATATAAATTAATCAAGATAGTCAATCTAACTGATAAGCCACCATTCTAATATTCTCAATGATCTCAATTAGTCCAACATATCTTGGAACCAAATTCCCATGTTTTACAATCTGAATGTGGATCAATCTATATGAGACTTATAAGAAATTACATCAACAATATATAATTAAAATGTATTATTCTATATATCCTTCTATTATTTATACCAACTCTAATTCATAACCAATCATTAATGGATAGTTTGTATTTTTTTACATCTTTTGAATAAGGATTTTTCCAACCAGATCGACTCCCCCCACATCATACCAATAATGATGGGACTTGAAATCTTGTCTATAAATGGACTTAAATTGAGATATTTAAATATATGAATGATTTCTATTGTTATAATAAAACTTAACCTATCCCAAATGGCTATTTTAAGAACTTCCAAAGTCCATGACACAAGCACGAAGCCTATCCAACAAAATCTAAATAGCATGATCCATCTTCCTATCGGTTTTAGGAAGGTAAGTTGTTCTGATTTTGAATTTTGAACTCATCACCTCATCGAATCCCTTAAAAAATTTAGAGTTAAATTGGGGGTCCCTATCAGAGATAATATCCTATGTAACCCCATAAAAAATCGAGATCTCTTACACATACAGCTTTTCCAAATCCTGAACTCTAATGGTGTCATGAATCAGAATGAAATGTGTAGACATATACAACCAGTAGATATCCTCCAAAATGGAATTATTTCCTTATTAATTTTGGGTATTTGAATAATAAAATCCATGGAAACCTCATCCCACTTATATATCGGCACATGAAGAGGCTTATTCAAACCATATTCATTCAATTATTAGCCTTGATTTTCTTGAAAGTATAGCAATAAGGCACCAAATTAGCTCTACCAGGCTTCATGCTAGGGAAAAAACTGTTTTTTCAGGTCATTATACTAATTAGAATTTCTTGGGTGAACATCACACTAAAAATAATGAAAATTATAGATAACATCAGTCCTCATGTATATTAGAAAAAACTAAATCTTTATGAAAATAGTGTTTTTTGAAGAGAGATATCATTCACAGATTGTCTTCACACCATAAAAATAATATTTGATATCCATAAACTCATCATATCATTGAATATTTTGAATAATAAAATCAATAAGAGATTACATAAACTACACAAAATCCATAAAAATATAATAAAAATCTTATATTGTATACAGGTGCATCTGAGTAATGATTCCCATCTGTTCCCACTCATAGTTCAACTCCACCATAGCCTAAGAATGAAATTTATTATTTACATCATCAATAAAAATATTCTCCATTCTTGGGGTTTAGGAAACTTTCATGTTAAATGCATAAAGGTACTCCACAAATCAACTCTATGTAAGGGTCAAGTCATTCTAAGAAAATTTTTAACTTAAATTCTTATGATCAGATTAGATTGTGAACTTTTCCCCCAAAATTTATGGTTTCCATAAATTAAAATCCTATATATATTTTGAGAGTTCAAAGTCATGACTGGGGTAATTATTCATAATATTTTTAATCTAATGAGATATATATTCTACCACATGATCTCCCTACTTAAAAACATATCCCAAACCAACAGTTGAAGCATTAAAATGAAATTCATATCCATATCATACTTCAGAAAAGATCAAAATAATGTGTTTTGGTTAGAAATTATTTCAAATCATCAATTAAATTTAGACACTTATAATCTCATAAGAATGTTACCCCTTTCTAGGGAAGAGAAGTTAGTGGTGATAAATATTTTGTGAAATCTTTTATGAGTTACCGATAGTACCCCACCAAACAAAACAATCCTTTAATCTCAATAATGTTTTTTTGGCTCTTCCCAAGATAAGACAGCTTTCACATTCTCAATATCATCTAAAAGTATGTGTTCCAAAACCATATGTCTTAAGAAATTGAATCTATGAATCAAAAAATAGAATTTATATAATTAATAAAAAAATAGTGATCCCTCAAGATTCCCAAAATAGATTTCAAGTGAAGTTAATGATATTTCTCAGATATCAGATAAACTAGAATATAATCAATGAAATCCATGAAAATGGAATATAGGTACTGCTAGAATATCTAGTTCATCATGGCTATGAAAACTGTATGATAATTAGTTAGCCTAAATATATCACATAGAATTTAAAATGGATATGCCTATTCTTGAAATCATTCTTTGGAATATCCAACTGCTTAATTCTAGGTTGGAGATATCCAAACTGAAGGTCAATTTTTAGAAATAATATTTCTTCCTTCAACTGGTCAAACTTGTCATTAATATCAGAAAAAGGTTACTTGTTATCTATAATAACTCAACTAATCTTTTGATAATCAACAAAAATAAAAATATTTCCCTCATCCTTCTTAGAAAATAGTACAGTGGCATCCTAAGGTGGTGCATTTATAGGTATGAAACTTTTCTCCTTGAAATCATCTAATTGAACCATCATATATATCAATTAATATAGTTCCCTAAAATAATAAGGAATAAATATTGGTTGAATTTCATGAACCAAATCAATTTATAAATCCACCTATCATTCATGAGGAAAACTAGAAAGGTCCTAAAGAAACACCTTTAAACATTTTCTAATCATCAAAGGATTCTGGGAAAATGATATATCCTCTCCAATTTTAATAGAGAAGGAAGATATCAACCTTATATATTATAAAATTGGAGATCCTTCTCAACTAGACCTTATATCCTACTCCACAAGAAATACTCAAGATATCCCATCATGGCAAATAAAGGATACTTGTAGATGATAACAATAAATATTCAATTTATAGGATATCAGTAAATACATATTGATAATAACATGAAATTTGTATAATTTGAGAGAAAATTAGGGACATCAAAAACACTTCTCCATCTTCTTCCCAAGAGGATTCACTAGCTCTGTCACATTAGGCATGAGTTACACTAGAATTACATATAGATTCAAAAATCAGGTAGATGTAAAATATTTGAATGAAAATTTATCAAATAAATAAATCAATAAAGTTTAAGAAATAAATATAGTACCTCCCACTTTCACTGGAACCAAATAAAATTCACCGGATACTCCTCCACTATGTGTAACTACTTCATCACATATGTCTATGGTTGGAAATCTATTTACCTTGAAGCATAAAACTACACCACTGATCATTTGGGGTCTAAAAAACTAACCAATAATAAAGAGAAAAAAGAGAATAATATAATATCAATAATTTACTACATATTCCACATGAGTTTTAATCATTTCATGGTGCGGGAAAAAATAATTTACGTTTCTATTATTTACTCACTAGTAGAAAGAAAAAGGAACACAGCTTGAAACTACTAATATTATAGAGTAATATTAATGTTAATATCCACTTCCACTTCACTTAAAGGATTCATTCCACAATCTATTCTTTCCCTGGGATCTACTGATACGACCACTCAGTGGAAGTGAAATTGTTCCTACCTTGAATTCCCCACCTAGTCAATCTCTACCATCAGTGTTCTATTAACTACCTCTGTGTGAAAAATATGATTTAGTATAAAAACATGAGAATGGATATCTTCTTGAAAACCCATATGGAACCTATGATCCTTAAACATATAATTCTATACCTGCTTAGTATAAAAATAGACCAACTCAATAAAAATGGACAACATACTCAGACACTACTTGATCACCTTTCTAAATGGTGAGGAACTCCATAGATATTTCCATCTTCATTGATTCAAGAAAAAACTAATAAAAAATAAATAGTCTTGAATTATTTCCACCCCAATCCAACATTTTGATTTTCCTAAACCATTTTATCCCACAATCTCCTATTACAAAAAATTAATCTTCAAATTAGAAAACATTACCTTAAGGGAATGTGGACTTTCTACAAATTTCAAAATCATATTAATCTTCCAGAAATTTTATTCTTCTTACTAAGGATCACTTTTCCCTTGAATGATAGTGGTTTCAGGATGGGAACATCTTATGCTCAATAATAATATCCCCATGTTCTTATTTTTACATCTCATGTTTGAGATAGGTCAAGGACAACATTTAGGTCTATGGCATGAACTGTTTTCTCTACCACTTTGACAAGGTTCTTATTGACTGGATGGTTTTCTTTGTAGAACACCATTGGTTTCACCCTATTTAGGAACTCTAAGGAGTATTCTAGGAGGTGTGGTACTACATCAAGGAATGAAAGGAGGTCAACAGATAAAATATTATCATATCGAGTTAAGAGAACACAATCAGTTATCTGGAATAAAAATCAATACACAACACATGATACAAACTACCCAACATCCTTGGGTAACTTAATGCTAGTTATGATGAGAGTTTACTAGGAACTCACTCTAAAAAAATTCCTTAAGTCTCAAAAATCTTATCTCTCATCTATCAAAACATCCAAAGACCAAAATATCATAAACACAAAAGAAAACTATCCTTTGATAAAAACTTTTCAATGAACAAATCAAGTGTGTAATTTATAGAAGACCTAGGATGTATCATGAAAAAATATTCTCCAACGTATAATATTAAATAAAAATACATCCATAAGGCATAGAATTAAATATTTTTATACTTAAATAAATAACCAAAAAAAATTGGAAACACTATATCACAATATCTTTTTAATATATGACATATTTTTTAAGTAAATTGCTTCAAAAGAAACATATATAAGTTTTGATTACGAATAAAATATTTGATAGGGAATTAAACATCAACATTCTTACCCTAATTCATATTGACCGCCCAATATGATAAATGATCATGGTGTTTCTATTGGATACCAGTCTTCAGTGCATCATATACATACATTAAATGAAAATTTTAATATAAATTAATTTTATTTAAATAGTATAAAAAATATATTTAAAAAATTTAATAATAATATAAACATATTAAAATAAATTTAATGGATTTATTACAATTATAGTTTATCGTATAAATGATTAAATTTCTAAAGGAATGCTCCCAATCATGCCCTAAAATAGAGTATCCAATACACTACCCGTAACTTCAAATTTTTCATCTCAAGATACAAATCATTTCTCGGGATCTTCTATTTTGTTCTTTAAGATCAGAATTTCCTTTTCTAATTCTATATTTTCTAGAATTGTAAAACTATTCAAACTTATAAGAGTAGAAATCACATTGAATGAAGATGTCGCCAACCAAAGACATGTGTGTGGGATGGTCAAGGACCCAACCCTAATACATTAACAGCATGTAAATTTCCCAAAATGTAGGAAATAGAATCCTTATACAGGAATTAGGATGACAATGTAGGATTTTCATCCCATTACTACTTAATTTATTACATAATCAAAGGACCAGGATGTATCCAAGCCTTCTCCTAAATAAATTTATTAAAAATAAATTTAGTAAATGAGCATTACAACTGGGCTTAGAACGTCTGGTATACAAAACACCATGTGCATTTTCTTAAATAAATGAACAAAAAAATCAGGTCCCATAAAAAACTAGTTCAAACTGGACTCCATATTTTCTCTCATGGAAAGGAAAACATCCACCTAATTTTCTTCTATATAGACTTGTGTAACAGTAATATCATGTTGGTCCAAAAGTTTAACACAATACATAAAAGAAGAAAACATCTTCAAAGGGAAATTTCAAAAGATAATTTAAACAATATCAACTACCACACTTTAATATAATTCAATCCATAATGTTGACCCAGAAAATTGAACCACATACCTGAACACTTTGATCATGGACCATAACTCAGCTTAAATGGCATGACCTCTCCCAATGAAGTGATAAAACCAACCCTTAAGAAATGCTCGATAGGTGTAAAATATTCCCCTATAACCAGAAGGTTCAGGTGCTCTTGATGCCACACCCTACAAATTGACATTTATTTATTCATAAATGGGGTGAATGCAACTAATAAATTTAAAAACCACTTGATTTTTAGTCCTTATATTTTCACTAAGAGATCCCAAGATAATAAGTTCTCATAGATCATTCATCCTAGTTCCAGTTTGGATCTTAGAAGAAATCATGAAAACTCTGTGAAGTGTATTATTTCTAGCATAAATTTATTACACCTAGTTTTAAAACACCTGAGGATTCCTTTCTTTTAAAGTGAATGAAATAATCGAGGCTACAACAGAAAGTAATAAGTCATGCACCTGAGCACTATAGAATAGTTGAGTTATAGATAGAAAAAATCAATTTGAAGATGAAAAAAATAATCCATCAATTAAATATACCTTGAAGATAAATCCATAGCGTATATGTGAAAGAGAAAGACACTAAGACATGATCAAGGGATTCATCTGCATTCATTTAGAGATTGTAGATAGGATCAAGACTTATTCCCACATGTTTCTTAATCCAATGTAATGGTAGGTGATACCTCTAAATCCTTCAATAAACCAGATACTCATTAGGTGGGGTAAAATGAGTATTATTATTAGAAATCTAGGAGGGAGTCTCAATATCACCATATCATTTACATTTTTATCAATCCCTAAAATTGAAAATTCCATTTAAATTAAGCTTCCAAATGAGAGTGTCCATATCAATATATTTTTACCTATCAAAATCCAATTTGAGATGATCCATTAGAAGTTCATATGATCTTACATTATTCTTCATTATCTAAACTGAAAGGAATTTTAAATTCTAAGAGTTTTCTATATCATCTACAATTGGCCTTAATAACCAAGTAGATGTCTAGTAGTTGAGAGACTAATTTTTGGAAACCATCAATTTAGAACATTGAGAGATATCATTATAAGAATTTTTTATACCATGCTAGATAGATGATTGGGTATACAAATAATATCTATTTTCATGTTTGTTAACAAATCGAGAAACATAAAATTCAAAGAATAATCCTTGGAGGTAAGAGGATTCCCAGTAAACTTTATGAGAAGAGTTTCATTGAAAATCCTGAGATCCTTTATTCCCATTCCTCCCATATATATAGGTTTAAATAAAATTTTCTAGTCACTGCTATAATAATCCTCTCATGGATATAACTTGTCTAGAAAAATTACAAATCAAAATATGCATCTCTTTAAGAAGGATTTTAGGCCACCTATTTTTGGAGAAAGCAAAAAACAAACATATAAGTGACTACATAATTAATAAGGCAGACCTGTCCTTCTTTAGACATGTTTTTTCTTTTCTAAGATTCCATTTGATTTCCAATTATGAATAATATGTTATCTATATGACACCATTTAACTCTACCCCAAAATATAAGCACACCAAGATAAGTATAGGGAATATACCCTCTCATGACACCAAGATTTATAGACACCTTATTTTACATAGCAATGGGAACCCCTTCCCCAAAAATCAGAGAATATATATTCAAATTAAGCACTTGATGAGAAAGATCTTTGAAATTCCCAAAAATAGATTTAATATAATATAGAGTGATTCTATTAGTGCTACCAAATTAAATAATATCCTTACCATATAAAAGATGTAAAGGTGAAAATAAAGATCTTCCAACCTTTATTTGATGATATAGTCCATAATTCAAGAGATCATTTAGAAAAATACCCATGTAGTCTTTAGCAATAGTAAAGATAATACCGGATAATAGATCCCCCTATCTCACTCCTTAGAATATAGAAAAAAATCCTCTAGGTGAACCATTGAAAATCATAGAGAGCCTAACACTATTTAATATGAAATTGGTCAAATTTATACTATAATTTGAAATCTCATTCATTCTCATGATGGGAAAGATGAAACTCCAATATATTATAAAAAATACATGTAAATATCAATATTAAGTTCCACATTACCATTATTATATTTCTTTTTCATGATGTTAACATGATTTGATATAGTATAAATACAATTCTATATGTTCCTTCCAGGTACAAATCTAAATTGATTGTTTGAAATGATTCCCTTTGTAATTTCCCCCAATATAGAAGTCATGATTTTTCTAATCACCTTTTCAAAAGAGTTCCCAATATCCACCATCCTAAAATCATTGATATCAAGGGAATTCTCCTTTTTTAGAATTAGAGTAATGAAATTAAGATTCACTCCATAAGGAATCAAGACATGACTATAGAATTATCTAATAGCATTATATATATCATGGGGAATAAAATCCCAATAAAACATAAACAAATTATTTGAAAACCCACTTGTTCCACAAACACTATCAATGTTCAAGTAAAATATAACTTCTTTAATTTCCTTCTCACTGGGATCTTGAGTAATCATATTGTTTTCAATTTCATCAATAGAATGAGTGATGTGGTGAACCATTTTTTGAGTCTTATCATCACCTTTATCCAGATATAGTTTCACAATATAAAAGGTAATTACAATGGAAATATCATTCTCTGAGTTAAACATTTCCCCCATTAATTTCTATGCTAGTGATACTTCTTTTATCCTTCTTATATCTATGCAGGAAATGAAAAAACCATGAGTTTATGTCACCCTACTTCAACCATCTAATGTTGTATTTACATCAATAAATATTTTCCTTAAGAGATATCAAATCATGAAATTTAGAAAGAGCATTCATATATTCCCTAGAAGGATCCTCTTGATTCTGATTATTCATTTGACATTAGATTAAATGATTTTCATCAATTTTAATATCAAGATCAATGATGGAAAACTAATTTTTACTCCATTATTTAATTCTTGCCTTGAAATTATTTAGATTAATGGATAGAATATGAAGTGGAAAACCATTAAAAGTATCCTTCTAGGCATCAATGATTATTTCCCTACACCCAGGTATCACAATATAGGGATTGATGAATTTAAAAGGTAAGGGGTTGACCTTAAATTATTTTGGGAAATATCCATATGAATATAAGTGAGATATGAGTTATAATTAAAAAGAGTCATATGAGATATATTAATTGCCTGATTTATTTCATCTACCTGTACAAGTCATCTATCCAACTTACTTTCATGTCTCTCATTAAGAGTGTATCTACTCCATGTAAAATCAGATCTCGCTATATAGACTTCAACCAATCCAAATTTTTCAATAAAAGAAGAAAAATAATGAGCTACCAGACTATAAAAGTTATTTCTAGTCTTCTCTTATAGCATTAATATCATCTTTAAATTTTCAAGAATAATCCATATTTGACTCGTATTTATAGACAAATTCTCTATACATGTTCAAAGGTCCTTTGTTCTTATATACTAATTAAAATCATATAAAAAAGTGATAGAAATATCAATCTCAAACATCTCTATAGAAATTTTGATTTACCAAACCTATTATTATATGTTTTCCGATACATTATTATGGGATTTCCAACATAGTAATAAATATCCCAAATAATTCTTGGCTTCCAAAAAATCCAATTTAGTTTGGAAATTTTAACCCATACCTAAACATGAGTATTTCTGACATTATCAGGGTTGAAATTTTGATTCCAATCATGAATTATATAAAATCCAAGATTCAAAGAAACTGGTCCTAAACCCCTAGAATGATGCTTGTAATCATCAAAGGAAAATACCACATGGTAGAAACCATGTCCCATAGTAGTCCTCCACCAATCATCAAATCCCCAGATTTCTAAGATCGTTTGAGTTAGCTCATTGAATTTCTAAATTTATTCCCCTTTTGAAGTCAAGACTCTGAGGATTATTTATAATTTAAAAAGGAAACCTTGCTCCTCAATAGTATCATGATCGTTCAAGAGATAAAAAATTAATCCCTTCTTGATAACCCTACATGGGGGAGGATAATCAAAATTCAATAAAACAAATTTCTTACAACCTTGAAAAAATAAAAATAAAAAATCCTCTTTGTACATGAGTCTTCACAATATTCCAAACATCCACATTAGGTTAGTTCACATCACAAAAATGAATGAGATCCTTTTACGATAAATCACTCCAAAACATGATGGAATTATCAATAACTTCACCATCATCCTTCCTTATAAGTGGATCAGAAGAAATGATTTTTGGTTTTTCCCTCATAACACCACTTTGCTCCCCAAATTTCTCCTACATTCCATAATTTAATACATAAAATATAAAATCAATTACAAAATATATTTCTTAAAAAATGAAATATTAATTTATATTTTAATCCCAATATTTATAGAAGGTTTATTAACATAATTTTCATCAGTTTTCTTGTAAATATTGAGTTAAAACACAATTCAAATAACCTAATGACTAAATTATTTAACCTATAACATAAAATAACAAAATTATAACTATAAAAATTTAAATACATAAAAAAAATATTTGATACATACCTATAAGATTACATTCTTTGATCTTATCCTAAAAATATTTTTTTAAATATTTATTTGTGGGATTAATTTTTTCTATTTTTTCAAAGATTTTTTTTAGAATATTCCTTTTAATAAATTAATATTAATAAAAAATGTTTTGTTTCTAATAAATTTTAACCACTGTGTGAATATTATATAAAAAACTTATATGAATCATAATATTTAATATCCAAAATTTTCTTCCATAATTTATGTGGTATCCCTTCGTGTACCTTTCAATATATTTAATGATTACTTAATAAGGATTCATCAAAATCACACCACATCATATACTTAAATTTATTCCACATTTTCTCCAAAATTTACAGGGTCCAATGAAATACAAACACATCAGGAATATTAATAAAGAAAAGGATCTATATATTATATATGAAACAACTATTAGACTTACATTTGAAAGTAAAATTAAATAATAAACTATAAATATTCGTTTTGACTAACTTTTAGTTGTTTGTCAAAATTTCCACACTTCTAATTGATAGTAATATACCACCAATTATGATACATAATAGGAAGACACATTATCTGAAATTTTAACTAGCCTAATATTTTTAAATATGTGCCTTCAATATCTTTTACAGGAACCCCAAATATGTGAAATGGAAAAAACAAATTTCAAATTTTTCATCCTCTAAACATCTAATGTACTCATGTGTGTCTTTATCTTAATATTATTAGATTTTATTCAATAAATATATACATTTTATAGTAGTTATATAGATATCGTGAATTATTTTTTTACATAAAAAATTACATACAAATAGTGATAACACTCAATTACCCTTATGGTGGTGACTATGGGATCATATTCCCAATCGATGGTTGCTCCTCAACCACTTGATCTGATCCTTTTTATATCCCTCAAGAAAAACATAATGCACTGGTAGTAAGGGGAATACATAATGAATATGGTAGAACAAAAAATGACATCAAAATACTGAAAGGGGTGATACTACAAGTAGAGAGTGTACCCAATGAAGGTGGAAGTATATCAGATGTGTCATCTAATAGATTAGTAGCTATGCACAATTTACTCCAATATTTCAATTATTTTTTTCACAACATTCCAACATTTGAAAAATAAAATAAAACAAGTTATAACATGATATATGATATGAAACAAGAAAATGTTTTCAAAACATAGAACATAGATTAAATATATTAATATATTTTAAATAAATAAATAAATGGTATTTCAAAGGATGAAAAAACATAAAATCACTAAATTTATATATGAAAAAACATAATATTCATATATTTAGTAGAATCACATAAAAAAACATAAGCTTTATTGAATAAAAAACATTAACATCAAAAAAACTATTAGCATATGTACAATTTGACATAGAAAAAATCATAAAATGTAATATAATTATAACTAATTAATATTATGATATAATATTTTATGAAATAAAAATATCATATAAAAAACTAAAATTAATATCACATTGAATAAATAAAAACCATATGTAGCACCATGAAATTTGAAAGTAAAAAAAATTCTATTTAATAATGTGCATGAAATGCAACACCAATAATAGAAAGGAATATAATGACCCTAGACATTAAGATATATTTAATATTTTAAATAAATATAATATATATATTTTAATGCATGCAACACTATATTATCATTCACTTTATGTAACAAAGTCTTTGTTCGGTAGTTTTCGTTACACGCAAGACCGAGTTTTACCAAAAAATAATATCATATTAAGCTATTATTATTTAATACAATAAGACCTAGCTATAAAATTGATGGTTATTAATAGTATTAACTAACTTATAAAAATATATGATTGAATTTATTTTTCACAAATTAATTATAAATGAATATAAGAACCAATTGAATAAAAAAGGAATGTTTTTATAAAAAAAATATTCTTATACTCACAAAGTAATTTTATCATAATAAATCAAATTAATTACAATTATTGATTGATATTAATTTAATTTATATATTATATATTTGAAAAAAAATGGAATACATCTAATATATTTAATAGGAAAAATATAAGAACAACCCCAATTTTACACATAAAAACCTATATTTTTATAAAAGCAGTTTTCCCAAATTTTCATAGAGAAAATATTTTAAATATAAATTTATTAAAATTTATAAATTTAATATGAAAAAAAACTTCATTATTTAAATTTAAATATAAAAATTATATTATAGTAAAAAATTATTTTTCTGAGAAGTTTCATTTTTTATGAATAGTAAAAAATACTGAATTTTAATTCAAAATTGTTTTTTCGTCAAATTTTTTTGTATGTTTAATTTTTTTTGATAGGTTTTAAAGTTTAATTGGATAAATAATAAATAAATCAATACAATTTAATTCATTAAAATTAATTTCACTTTGAAATTGGATATAAAAACTTATCAAACTTTTGGACAGTTTTACTTTAAAACCCTGCTTTATCATCTCATCTAGGAGATTAAATTTAAATTAATTTAAACCACTTATGTGGTTGGAATTTTGAGAATTGGATTCCATATTTTTAATACGAATAAATTATCATTTATAATAATTTAAAATTACTTTTTCATAAAAAATATTAATAAAAGTGATTAAAATTAATTACAGCGTTTAAGAGGAAAATTAACTTAATAACTGACTAAACCATAAGCATAAGTGAAAAAATAACCTATAAAAAGGTCCAAAATATATTTCAGTTCCATATTTTTACCATATACTGAATTTTATCAGATTTTAACTACTATTGGATCAACCTTCATAGGAAACTATGGGTGGAATTCCCTTTTTCAAAACATTACAAGAATGCCACACCTCTTCCACTATAAAAAGGCACTCACCCCTCCCATTTATTCACACAACACATTCCCTTTGTATCACCAATAATATTCAAATATAAGCTCCAACAATTTCCCCCATAATCCTATAATCCTTTCTCTTGGAAACAATCCACCCTAGGAAGTCCTTCAGTGAAAACCAAAAGGAGTTACCCCGAGAAGAGGTAACATTTTTCCTCAAGATCTTTTGTTTTATTTTCAATATTTACACCATAAAATATTATTATTTTATTCATAAACAACAAAATAAGTATTATAAATAAACAAATATATTTTTATAATAAGGTTTTGACTTATATTTATACACACTTCTATCAAATGGGAAACGAACTTATCATTCGTGTGTATAGTGAACTACGACCTCACAAAATGATGACATTTATTTTTCTTTTACCACCATTCATGGTTAAAAATTATGAATAAAATGATTTTTTTTATGGAATCTATGATATCTATGTATTATTCATAAATCTTTAATTAATATCTAACATACACCTTCATGTTTTCCTTTTTTTGTAAATACGATAACACAAATTTGTGGAAGTGTGGACTATCGCCTCCTCAAAGCGATTTGATTCATTTACAATATATATGAAACATATAGAGGTTGTTTTTTATAAACATATGTGACTTACATGAAATATAATTTATACTTTAATTATAATATACTTATATAGCATTTACTTTTTATTCTTTTAATGTGGAAAAAAATGAAAATAGCATTTATGTGTACGTACGGCCTATCATCTCCATGATCGGTGCATTTCGCTTCCTATATCCAGATTTATGGATATTAAAAGTACATATATACTGAATAAATATGATATTTACTTCATGGTTTATGTTTAATTGATTATTAAATCATGGTCTTGGAAATATGAAAAAAAAAATAACAAGTCAAAACTTACTTGAGAAACTAGGCAATTAACACCCATAGGAGTGAAAATAATGAAAGCTTACTAATAAATGGATAATAATATATTATAATAAGATCATATGTGATATCATAAATATTAATATTGTTTTATTATTAATTATTAACATTTTTTAAACAACCATATAGTAGTTAAAATACCATATAACAAAAAATAAGGGTAAGGTAAGGGATTTTCATCTCACATTTAACGTCTATGAGATAATTGACATATTCACAACTTACTTTTTTTTATAGACTATCTAATGACACTTTTGATATATTATATCCTGAATCTTTTTATATTTATGTTATTTAAATTTTTTCTTTGAATTATAACATCTAAGGTGTTTTAACATGAAAATTACCCTATGGTAAACTTTATCATTACAGTATCTCTTTCTCTTGTGATTGTTAACTTTCTATTGAGAAAATAACTTATTTCTATTAATTTTATCTTAAATATCCATATTATCATGGAATGGATAATATTTTTTCATAAAACATATACGATTTTTACATATGTTGTTCACTTTGACACTTATTCAATTAACTGAGGAATTATTGATAAATCTATATCTTTTATTGAGTAAGCATATTTGATAAGGTCAATTCTTCATGAATTTGATTGATTATATGATATATGAGGAATTATTGGGATATTTATGATAGAATTGGGCCTCAATTATAGATATTCCATTGAAGCATCGGTAGTCCCGTGAGATGAATCAGTTGGCCAAATTAGATGGGATTCTACCTAATATGCTAAAACATCTTGTGAAAGGTCTTAAGCATAGCGGTAATATGTACCTAGGAAAGATGACATCCAATAAATAAGAATTTACCTAATTCATATTCAGTTACCATTTATTGATGATATTATTTTTTTTAAATCTTTATATGGATTTAGTTTATTCTTATTTTATTATTTAAATGGAATGTGTTTCAATTATATACCATGCCATATTGATTATTCCTTATTAGGATATTTTTATGGAGTGTGTAATCTGTTATTTACCTTTCTATGATAATTTTTCTCATTTATTCATTATTAATTACACTCTAATTACCCTTATTTATCATTTTATGTCACCCTTATTTTCTTTCTTTCCCCTGGATATAAAGAATAAATATTTGAGTGATCCTTCAAGGATGTTTTTTATTAGTATTCGATAGGTATTATGTTTTATTTTCTATTTCCCATTATAATATTGGTATCATGTGTATAATATAGTCTTCTAAAACTGAAACTCTTTTCATCCTCCAATATTTTATTTATAAATCCCTTACCCTAGAATCCCAAATACAGTTCATTTTGGTATTGTATTATTAGGAATGCAAGCAATCAAATCCCAAATGAATAATCATCTTACTAGTCTAGAAGAACTAGATACATAAATGGTACCATTATTATACTGGAAAAACATAAAATATAACAAAGGAAAATAATTTTAATCATGGAACTAATTCAAATATTTCATCTTCATAACCTATGGAAAATATAACAAATAAAATGGTGATATAAAATTCTCATTAAGGATAAGTAAAGCTGAAGTAATAATGAATTAATGAGAATAAATCGACATGGCATGGTAAATAATTGAGAACTCATTCAATATAAATAAATGGATAATCAGTCATTAATATTGAAAGGTAAATATCTGAGACACGTTCCATTAATAAATAATATGGGAATGAAATAAATCCATTAATAATGTCAAAGAAATATTCTCATAGAAAATAATAATAATAACTGAATTATAAGTAGTCTAATGTTTAATTATTGGGCGTCATGTTTCCTCGGTACATGGTACATTTAAGGTCAAAGACATTTAAAAGAAGGCTTATCATATCAGGTAAAAATCCATCTAATTTAGACAACTTTTTTTCTCATGAAACTATCAATGTATCGATGGGAATACTTTAAAAATCCTTAACCCATGTCGTACCAATCCAAAGCATTCATCGTATATAGAATAATCAATTTAGAAAAAATTAAATCAAAGTGTCCCATGGAAATTTTTTACATTTTAATACCATGAATAAAATGATAATTATAATATTATATATCTAAGGTTAGTATACATACTCCATAGATAATAAGTAAATATAAAAAAAGACTTATATCTTACAAAAGTAAAAGGAAGATGAGAAAATCCTTACCACTTCGTAATCATTAAATTAAAGAGTTTTGCATTTATAAAAGAAAATATTTTAATTTCAAATAAACATTTTAATTTTAAAATTAATATTCAAAACATGAGTGATTCATGATGGCATGAAATTATGTTCAGGCTGTATAATTTAAAAAAAACATTCCATTTACTTTGGTAAGAAATTCTATAAAGTACCTTGTTTTAGAAAATGATGAGAATATTCCTTTTAAAACATAGTTCAAAGAGTAAAAAAGTGGTGAAAATTAATTTAAAAAATCATCGAATAATAGAAAAAACTTTTTTAGAAAAAAAAATAAAATGGAAGAGAAATATTCATTAGTGTAGACTTCAACAAAAACAATCATGAATAACGATGAGATTGTGAAATAACCTCTTACCACTTTATAATCAGTATAATCAAATGCCCCATGAATGAATGAAAATTATATAAATATTAAAATAATATAATATTTATAATAATATTCATAAAATATAATTATAGGTAGTATATAGACCACAAAAATGAAGAAAGTAGTGTACATGGCATGTGTCCCACAAAAATAAAAATGAGACAAAAACCCATTACATCACATTTCCTTTTTCATTTTACATTCTTAAACCACCTATATAATGGTTTTAAACATTTTAAAATTTTATATAATAATCTTATTTATATTTATGATATCATATATTAATTTTTTATAATATCTCAGTACCCGTTTGTTAATAATATTCCATTATTTTTACTATTTCGGGTATTAATTTCCCAGTTTTTCAAATTATGTTTTGACTTGTTACATGTTGTTATGATTAATCAGATCATGATTTCAAACTCTAAATAATGTAAACCAGGATTTAAAAATCATATATTTCTATTATATATTTATTAATAATAATACATACTATTTTAGAGAAAATAAAAAAAATGTACTGTTCATGGAGAGAGTAGATCGTACGTACACATGAATTCTACTTTCATTTATTTGTCATATTGAAAAGATTGAAAATTAATTTATTTATTTTATATTTGAAATATAATATTAATGTCACATTAGACACATATTTTTACTAAAACTATCTTTAATACATTCCATGTATAGTGTGAACGAATCACGATATTTTATGGAGGTGGTAGTCTATACATCCACAAACGAAGTTATCGTATTTAATCAAAATTGAAAGAAAATGGTGTGTGTTATATAATAATTATAGAAGCATAAATATTTTATAAATTCTATATTTATCACATAAAAATAAATTTTCCATCATAATTACCAACCATGAGAGGTGGTAAAGGAAAAAATTAACGTCATTTCGTGATGTTGTAGTTCTCCATATACAAAAATAGTATGTTCATTACCCATTAGATATAAGTTTGTGTAATATTTGGTATTAACATTCATAAAAAAAAATAAGTATATTTATGACACTTATTTTTTTATATAAACATGAAATAATCACAATTTAATTGGTTTTAAGGAAGAAATAGAACCAAAATGTTCGTTGAAGAATGTTACCTCTTCTTTGGGTATATCAATTGTATTTTCATAAAAGGACATAGTTGTTTGTATTTCATCCCAAATTAAAGATTATAGTATTAATTTAGGTATGTTGGGAGGATATTAAGATTTTTTTTAAAAAAATGGTTATGAAGTGTCAATAAAAATAAAGAATATGCTCCCTTTTATAAGAGGGGAGGGTCACTCTTGAAAATCATCAAAATATTAAATTAATTTGAATTAATTTTATTATCCAAATAGATCTAAAGAGAGTTATTTAAAAAATATGATTATTTTGGGTCATAATCCTCTGAAAAATATTTTTTATATAAGTTTAGGTCCCTTTATTACACTTCTCTTTTGGTTTTAACCCTTAGTTAAACCCTTTAATTCTTACCGTGATTGCAAAGGTTTTTACTATTTAGGGGCGAATATTGTTATTATAAAATGAAAAATATATATAAAATGAGTAAATGATTAGATTTTTAATTTTATCCCAATATTTTGTTCAAATTTGATATTCTTATTAATTTATATAATTTAATAAAATATCATTTATTTTAAAATTTCATTTGAGTTAATTTTGACACTATTCACTACTTGACTTTTGAAAAATATCATAAAACAAGAAAAAATATAACAACACTTCTAAAAAATCACTAACGTTTAAAATAATTCTAAATAAATTCTATTACATTAATTATATAAAATTAAATTTATTTTAATATTTTTAATATCATTTATTTGATATTTAATTTAATTAAACAATTACTATATCATCATTGTGTAACCATTTAGTATAATTATATTATGACTAAAAATTATAAAAAAATATCATTATATAGATAAACATTTTATATTTCCAAATATTATTTATAGTCGAACATATCTCGTATATCACACGACATTAAATATATTTATCTTCTTAAAAAACAGTGTAACCAAATTGACTTTCCTTTGAATATAATATTATAAAGGTTATATTCTGATCCAAAAGTCTATATTCAGTCTCATAACAGATCCTTTAATTCCTTTGGAATAAAAATACTCATCCAAAATTACTATTTCAAGTGTTAGTATAATTTCATAAAATTATTTTTTCACTTAATTAATAGAGTTTCCCTTAAACGTGTTAATAAAAATATTACTAAATTTTCTACTCATATAAAGAAAAAAAACTATTTAAATATTATTGATGCATTAATTCAAAATATGGAATAAAATTTTAAAAATCTTTAACACAAAAGAGGAAAAAATTAAATTAAAATTAATCTCATTTATGAAATGAGAAAATTAGTTTTTAAAGTGAAAATGTTCAAAATATTGAAAAGATATTATATCCAATTTATATGAAAACTTTATTCCAATGACCTGGATTGGATTATCTGATAAAAAAATTATATAATTATTCTTTAAAAAATAAAAAAATATATTTAAACATTGTAATTGTTTTGATCAAAAAAATTGTTTTCAATTAAAATTTGGTATTTTTTACTATTTATCACAACATGAAACTTATCAAAAAAATACTAATAATTATACCAAATTAAATATTATATCATTATTGAAATGAAAAAGTTTAATTTTTTCAAATAAATAATATAAATGTTACAAATAATGGATTTAAAATAATTTTTTATTAAAAGGAAGTAAAACAACTTTTCTGAAAATATCGGTTTTTAAGTGTAATATTACATTAGTTCATATATTATTCCTATAAAATCAATTAAATTAATATAAAAAATGTATTATTGAATATATAACATATATATTTCATTACTATCATTATCTAATTATAATTAATTAAATTTATTAGGATAAAATGTCTTTCTGGGCATAAAAATACTTCTCTATAAAAACATTTTCTTATTTATTCAATTTGTTATTAAATTGATTTCTAATTAATTTGAAACTAAAAAATTCAACCATATATTTTCATAAGATAGTTAATTCTATTCATAAAATCCAACTTAACAGCTAGATTATATCTTATTATTTTTAATTATAATTGTTTATTCATATAATATTTTTTTGTAAAATTAATCCCTGAATGTAATGTAAGACAACTCATTACTGTGTTTAGCGTAATCTTAACATAGGTTTTTGTATAAAGAAACATAGAAAAAAATTAAATTTCATCAAAAATTAAAATATTGTAAATTATTTGGGAGTTACATTATCCCCACCTTCAACAAGTTTCCTCCTCATAACTTGAACTCTTGGCCAAAAACTAGGGGTTTGATTTTTAAAAACAACACTGTTGAAATACCACATCAGAAAAAGGATTAATGATAAGTCCACTTTAAAATAAATAAATAGAATTATTCAGTTCATTGGAGATAACACATACTAGGTTTATATCTAAGAAAACATGGACATGGAAGAGAAACCTAACTGTCTTGTTCTTATAGGGAGTAATAGATAAAATGGTCAGTAGAAAGTTAAAAATTACAAGATTATAAATCTGTGAGATCTAAGGGACCATTTTATTCATCAGAGAGAAAGTTATTAGGATAAAATTTTTGTTTTCAATATATTTTCCCTGGAGTTAAATAATTAATTGAATTCATAAACTAAGAACATAAGGAAGCATACTTACCTGACATGTAGAGTTTCATCCTTTAGAAAAAGTTCACCACAAACTCATATTTCTGTTCCAAATGATGAGTATTTAAGATGAATTTTTCATTCCTAAGGATTTTGAATCATATTATATGGATAAAAAAATATGAAAAAGTATAACTATATATTCTTCTTATCATTATACATTAACAAAAAGAAAAATTTTTATGATCAATTAAGATATTCACCAAAAAGAATCTCCCAAATTAAACAGTAAAACCCCGATGTCCAACATTGATCATTCCGTAAATAACTATCCTTATTAAAAAATATTATAGATTATGATTGAAACACAAAAATTGTAAGGATTTTATTATATATTATTCTAAATAACATCAATCACTCTTAATATCTTACATCATAAATTTAATTTCCTAAATTTTATAATCTCCAGGGTTTGTTAATCATTTTCATAAATAACCTGAATCACCAAAATTTTTTAATAAAACTATATTTGTATCTAAAATAAAATTCATTATATTTACCTTAATCTTATTGGATTCTGAAAATATAAAAAATCCCAAATAAAATTAATTACTTAGTCACTGAGATATTTTTCAATCCCAATGTTATCTATTTGATAAAAAATTCCCCTAAAATCAAAATAACTTTTATCAATTATATTATTTACCTAAAAAGGTCACACTAACTGATACTTTACATAGTCTAGTGGGAGGTGATGCACCCTTTTTACCCTTTAATTGTGGGTTCAAACCCCACAACCTTTCTTGACATGATGGGTTCTCACCCAGCATTAAGGTTGTTTTTTTTATAAAATTATATTATTATTATCCAAAAAAGTGATAACCATACAAAAAAATAACATAAATATATTAAAAATTTAATAAATATTTTCACCACAAAATTTATCTCATGTTTTTTATTTTTCATTCCCAAAAATATAAAAACCCATAATTACCTAAAATTAAAATATTAGATAAACCCTAACAGTTATCCTTACATTTAAACTTATTTCAATAAAATGAAAAGTAATTATTCCTTAAAAACCCTTTTCACACAAACTAAAAAATGGGTTTTGTTCCATAATTTATGTTTCCCTAAATCAAGTTTTCATGGTTTCTATTAAACTTCTTCTAATTCAAACTATAACACCCCAACCCTATAATCATAAATCTAATGTAATATTTAATTACATTTTCACAAATACAAGGAATCAAATCCCTAAGGTCCAATAGGTTTTATAGTCTTGAATAACTAGATACATAAATAGTTCCCTTATTACATTGTAAAAACCTAAAATATAACAAAGGAATATAATTTGAATCCTTGAATTCATTTAATAATTTCACCTTCATTACTTATAGAAAATAGAAAAAATAAAAGGGTGAGTTTAAATGCATAGTAAGTGTTAGTAAAGAGGAATCAATAATGAGTTAATGAGAACAAATCATCCTGAAAAGGTAAAAAATGAGAATAGATTCTATTCAAATAAATAGATAATGGATAATTAATATGGAATGCTAAATATCTAAAACAAATTCCATTTAATCAATAATATTATAATAAGATGTGTCTATATATAATGTTAAAGATTTAATATCATGGATAATAATTATTATTATTGAATTATATAAAGAATAAATTCTTAATTATTAGATGCCAGTTTTCCTAGATACGTAGTACCTTTACCATAAAGACCTTTCATAAGAAGTTTTTTCATATTAAGTAGAAACCCATCAGATTTGGAAAACTGATTTTGTCTTAATAGAATACTAATACATAGAGGGGCTTACTTTAAATGGTCATAGACTTGTTTCGTACCAGTACAAATCATTCTTCATATATCGAATAATAAATTTTAAAATAAATTAAATCAAAGTGTCCCATTCCACATTGAAATATCTGACTACTATAGAGAAAATTATATTTATTATATTATATATGAATGGGTGTTACAAACAATCAACACACAATAAATAAGTGGTGAATAAGGATTATATCTCCCATAAGTTAAATTGAAATGAGAAAATCCTTACCACTTTGAAATCATTTAATTAAAAACCTGTGAATTTTAAAAAGAAAATATTTTCTTTGAAAATTACCATGTAAAACTATAATTAAAAGATCAAAACCTGAGTTATTTACTAAGTTAGTAACTTCCATTTGTGTTATATAAGTTAAAAATAAACATTACTCTTCTGAGAAAATCTGTAAAGTACCTTTTTTTTAAAATATCAAGAATATTCCTTCTAAAAAAATTGGTAAAAAGTCAAAAAAGGGTGAAATTGAATTTAAAAAATCATTGAAAAATAGTAAAAACTTTTTGGAAAAAATTTTTAGAAAAAAAAACATAATATGGAATAGAAATATTCCTAGTGGATACTTAAACAAATACTATCTCTAAAAACGATGAGATTATGAAATAACCCCTCACCACTTAATAATCAGTAAAACTGTATGAAAAAAAAAAGAAAAAAAATTATATGGGTAATAAAATACCATAGAATTCAATTTAATAGTCATAAAATACATTCATGAGTAATATATATGTCACATAAAAGAAATAAGTAGTGTATAAGGCATATGTCCCACAGAAATAATAGTGGGGGAAAAACCCTTACCTCACACTTTCTTTTTATTTATATATGCTTTAACTTCCTATATAATGGGTCTAAACATGTTATTAATTTATATAATAATATTATTCATATATTAACTTCTTATATTATAATTACTGTATAATATTTATGTCATTTATGTCAGAAATTATTATTGAAATGATCATTAATATATTCCATGTACAGTGTGAATGAATCACTTCATTTTGAGGGGGTGGTAGTCCCCACGTCCATATATCAAGTTATTGTATTTACACAAAATGGAAACCATGAAGGTGTATGTTATATATTAATTAAAGAATAATAAATAAATCATAAATACCATATATATCATATAAAAATATATTTTTCTTCAAAATTCCCAACCATTATAGGTGGTAAGGGAAAAAAGACGACCATCATTTCGTTAGGTGGTAGTTCGTCTTACAAAAAACTGGTAAGTTTGTTATCCATTAGATGGAAGTGTGCGCAAATTTATTTTGAACCATCAATATTAAACCATATCATTATATTTAGGATACTAGAGATATTATATAAACATTAAATAATTATAACTTAATAGTTTTTAAGGAATAAATAAAGAAATATTTTTTTATGAATGGTACCTCTTTTTTGGGTATCTCCTTTTGATTTGCACAAAAAGGACTTATTAGTTTGGATTTATACCAAATATAGGCTTCTAGGATGAAGTTATGGATTTTATTTTTAGACATTGATAGGGTTTATTTTAACTAAATAGGTTCTGAATTGTGAATAAAAAAGAATAATATATTCCCTTTTATAAGAGAGAGGAGGGGCACTCTTGGAAATCATCAAAAAATTAAATTAATATAAGTTAATAATTTAATAAAAATGGACCATAAGTGAGTTATTTATAATATAATATTATTATTATTAAACATTTTCTCAACCAATAATATTTATACAAGTTTAGGTCTCATTATTAACCTTGTTTATTGGTTTTAACCCTTAGTTAAACAATTTAACTCTTTCCATAACAACTTGTATTTTTACTACTTAAGAGTCAATATTGTAACTATAAAATGAAAAAATTATATCAAATGAGTCATTTATGGAATATGTAGGTTTATATAATTCATTTCATGAAATTTAAAATTTTTATGAATTTTATATCATTTAATAAAATAATATTTATTTTAAAAGGTCTTTAGTTTCAATTTGGACACACTCTATGACTTTTTAAAACTTTCATAAAGATAAGATAAAATCAGACCAATACTTATAAAACATTAAAAACATTAAAAATTCATTTGAAAAACTTTTTTTATGGAATTAATTATATCAAATTATATCAATTTTAATATTTTTAATATGATTTATTTGACATTTCCTTTAATTAAATAATTACAGTATCTTCGTTGTTTCATTATTTAACATCATTATATTATCACTAAAAATAATAAATAAGTTATCATGATGTTGATAAAAAAAATTATCTTTCTAAATACTATTTTTAGTCGAACATATCCTTTATATTACCCCACATTAAAAATATTTTTCTTCTTAAAAAACAAGTGTGACAAAATTGACTTTCATTTCAATATAATATTATAAAGGTTATATTCTCATCCAAAAGGTCGTAGATGGTCTTATATCCAACAAATTTATTTCATAGGGACTAAAAATACTCATAAAATAAAATTAGTACATGTTTTAGGGTTGTTTTATTATATTATTTTTACACTTAATAACCTAAATTACCCTTAACTGTAACAGCCCGAGATTTTATGAAAAATATTCTTTGTAATTTTATTAATGTATTTTGTTGTACGCTACACCAAAATGATCTTTCACAACACGTATCCTTGACTTTCCTTGCATTACACGCAATCGCAACCTTCCTCGATAGCGTGTGTAGTACGCAATACTGAGTTTCACGAAATATTATTAAAACTAGTCGTTATGAATAGTAATAACCAATTTTTAAATTTTAGAAATTTTAGCTCTCAAAATGGACTTCATTTTTGGATTTGTAATATCGAAATTAGCTTAGGGTGAAATTTTGGTACTTTTCGGATAACTTTCATATTCTGATGAATAGTGAAAATTACTAAATTTTAATTAAAAACAACTTTTTTAATAGAAATAATTAATAGTGATAAATTATTAATTTGAGTGGTTTTAAATTGTATTTAGAATATATTTTTACAATTTAATACAATGTTGGTCATTGGATGTAATTTCGCATTTAAACCAGACATAATCAAGTGTCAATCTTTTGATAGATATTGTTTCTTAAAAACACGCTATTTGTTTTAACAACGGGATTTAATTGTAAAATTAATTAATGCAACTTCTATGTTATGAATTTGGTAAAATAGACTTCATTTTTGAATTCGCAATATGAAATATAGCTTAGGATGAAATTTTGGCATTTTTCTGAAAAACATCAATTTTTGATGAATAGTGAAACTACTAAGTGGTAGTAAAAAAACTGAATTTTTCATAAAACTTAATTTTACCGCTTCTGTGAATTGAATTCCAAAAATCCGAGAGACACGGTTGATGTCAGTAATTAAAATGTGGTTCAATGAGATGAAAATAATTTTTGGTGAATAGTAACTTTTTACTTTTATTTACCACGGTTAAAAGTAAATAGGGTAATTAAGGGTAAAAATGATATTAATATTACCCTAACACATGTCCTAATCCTATTGGACAAGTGTATCTCGACCAAAAACAACCTTAAGTGTAAAATATTATCATTTATGTCCACTTGGATTAGATTAGGACATTTATTATTTTTTAATTCAAAGAAGAGTTAAAAGAGTTAAAATCAAAGTTTATTTACTAAAACATTTTTAATATTGGGTTATACATAAGATAAATTCCATTTTAAATATTCCTTAGAAATCTAAAAAGATTTCCTACATGATGGTATTTTATTTGTATTTTTTAGACATCAAATAATTTAATTTATTTATGACACAAAGATAATGCAGTAATTATCTTATTAATGAAATATTGACATAATTGATATTATAAATACCAAAATAAATGTAATTTAAGACTTTTTATGAATCCCACTAATTTTCTAGGTTACTATGATATATTATTGTTGATTTAATCAACTTTGTTCGAACATATAATTCTTTTATGACTTTCACAAAAATCATATGTCAAATAGTGTCAAAATTGACACAAAATAGTTTTTAAATAAAATATTATATTATTAATTGTTATTTTATTCCTAAAAATCTAAGGTTCGGCTAAATGACTTAGATAAGGATATATATATTAATAATAAACAATTTGGGGTTCTTTTGGCTTGTTATGGTAAGTTTATTAACCATATAGTGTAAGAAAACAAAAAGACACGGTAAAAGTTAAATTATTTAACTTAGAGTTAAATCTAATTGATAAGGTTAAAATAATACCCTAAACTTGTCTAAATCCTATTGGTTGATAGTATTTCGACCCATACCCACTTTAGCTTCGAAATAAGACCCTTTGGAACCATTATAAACCGATTTTTACTTTAATATAAAATAATATTTTGAGATATTCCTAAGGTGCCCCTCTCCTCCCTTATAAAAGGACACCTCCTCCCCCCTCCTCCTCACACCAATTTGAGCACTCACGCTCGGCCAACCTCTGCCAAAATCCCTTCTCCACTTCCCTAGAATAATCCTAGAGGTCCTGTTCTTCTTCAAATACCAATCTTAGTTCCCTAAGTAGAGGATTCAAAGAAGCATTCCAAAGAAGAGGAGGTTCGGACACTTACAAAGCAAGTCGGACAAAAGGTAAGGGAAAATATCACAATCTCATTTTTATCCGAGATTGTTTATACTTTAGTATTTACTGGGGTGTATTTTATCATCCACATCCATGTTTCCTGAATATGTAATATTATTTCCATCCACCTACAAATTTTTAAATCCAATTTTACCCTTCGGTGAGTTTTTAGTAAAGAATATGAAAGGAATCTTTTGTCATTTTTCGTACGAGGTACTTTTTGACTTTTCTGACAAAAGTACGAAGAATGTTTTTTTTTAACTTATACGGCATGAATGGATTTTTAAAACATTATTTCCAAGAAACTTCCTCTACAAGTTTTCAAGTTTATTTTTAATCAACATCTTTTATTTTAAAGTCGTATGACATGTTATGAAAGGAAAAATGTTTTTGAAGTAGAAAGGATATTTTCCTCAAGAATGGAGTTCAAGTATTTTATCAAAATTATTTTCCATCTAAGATAATAAAAGGGTTCTGTTTTTATCCCTATTATTACATTGGTTTGATTATGTTGTTATGGAAATATTTTTATGAATTCCTTTATCTTATATGAATTGTTTTATGATGTCATGTTGTTTAAGAATCCCATTTTTATTACATGGGTTACGCTATGATGTATGGTTTATGATTATGTGGCACACATAAGAAAGGATTCATTATAAGATGGGTGGGACCTATATCTCCCTCCAATGAATTGGGTAAAGATTTTATATCTCATGAGATAGACATGGCTGAAATGGTAGGTTATACCGGTTCAGTGAAACGGGACTGAAACGAGGGCTACTCGATTCAGAAAGGGACTTTGTCCACTAAGATAGTCTTGGAAATGAGTCTTGACTAACAAGAAATGATTCTCTATGATTATGTGTGTATGCTACAAAGTTTCATGTTTTAAGTTATGATTATTGGGATTACATTTCACTTCTATGATTTATCCCATGTTATGATATTATGAGCTCTTTTGCAGGTTAAGATTTCCAAAAGCGATGTTCTTATGTATATGATGTGATTGATATTTCTTTTGTTTACCCTTACTGAGCATTTGAGCTCACCCTTTTATGTTTTCTTTTCCCCAGGATATAAAGAAAGGTTTTAGGTAAAAAAACGGAAGATCTTTATGGGAGATATTGAAGATGTTTCACCATGATTAGAAGATTACGTTCCGAGTTTCCAAAGACACTAAACTATTACGATCCTTGTGTGTGTGTTTTTTTGTGATGTACTAAGTATTCCGAAAAAGTAATGTAATGTCCATGTACGTCAAGCTACGGGTCTCTACAGTTGGTATCATAGGAAAGGTTTAGTCAACCTTTGGAAACTAGGATGCGAAAACGTTAGTGAGATCCCTAGAGATATTTCTACGGTATGTCTAGGGATGTCTCTAAGGTTAAGTATATGTATAGGTTATAGTACTAGAACTACGCTAACGATCATAGAATTAAACCTAATATGTTAGATATTGAAGGTACTCCCCCTTTATTATGTTGTTTTCCCTAGCATGATTTTTTCCTCTCACACTATTCTTTTTGGGTTTTAGATGATGGCTAGAACCCGAAGGAACCGTGTTGATCAATGCAATGGACAATGCAATGATTGTCCTCCTGAACAAACAAATGTTATGGGAGATGGAGTGCAAAATCTTATTTCTATACTTACACAAGCTATGAATCATTCTGGACTTCCAAATGAGCAGAGGAGGGAACAATATTCTATTGAGTCCATCATGAGGCAACGTCCACCTTCTTTCAGTGGGTCTTCTGATCCACTTGTTGCTGAACAATGGATCAGTACCACTGAAAAGATATTTTCAGTTCTTCAATGTTCTGAACATGATAAAGTCATCTTAGCAGTATATCGTTTGGAAGGTGAAGCTGATCAATGGTGGAATCTTATCAAAAATACAAGGCAAAGAGATGAAATTGAGTCCATGGAATGGGACGAGTTCAAGAACTTATTTTTCAATAAGTACTTCCATCGTATTCTTCGAACAAAGATGGAGAAGGAGTTTCTTGAACTAAATCAAAAGGATGATGAATCTGTTGGTATATACGAAGCAAATTTTACAAGACTTGCAAGGTATGCATCTGGCATTATCATCCAACCTGAAAGTAAAGTTGATCGATTTTTCAGTGGCTTAAAAACAAGTCTTCAAAGGGAATTAGCTATAAGAGACTTCAGTAGCTATGAAGAAATTGTGCGTTGTGCTATCAAGGTAGAAATGGAAGTTGGTGTTACATATCCATCTCATTGTTTTGACAAGAAACGAAAGATGGAGTTCAAGGAGAAATCTCAGAATAATGGTGAAAAGAAAATGAATGTTTCCTTATGCTCAAAGTGTGGAAAGAAGCATGGTGGAGATTGTCTTAAAGGGACTAGAAAATGTTTTTAGTGTGGAAGAGAAGGTCATCAAGCAGCTGTGTGTCGAAGTAATGGAAAAAGGTTTTCTAATGATGTGAATAAAGAAAACACTGCAGAGAACGCACCACCAACACTTCAATGCTTCAAGTGAAAGGAAATGGGGCATTATGCTAATAAATGCCCTAATCCAAGGGTTAGTGATGATCAACATGAGCAACCACTGAAGGCAAAGGACAAAGGGAACTCACATGCGATCACTATTGGAAATGTTGAATATGACAACGAGGTGGTGGAATGATTAAGTGTTTATGTAATGGGATTCCAAAATAATGTTGTATCATTGAGTATTGCAATATTTATTGATGTGGTATTCAAAGTGATTGAGATATTGTTTTGGAAATAAGATGATATGCACATAATGAAGGGAAAACGAGAAAATGAAATGCCTAATAGTATTCATGAGCTCATGATTGATATAAGGACTAAGTGATATCATGGTTTGAGTATATAGAATTTTGAGGATTTTGGTATGTGTAAAGTGTTAACTTTAATTGCATTCATGTTTTCACTAAGGTATTCAAGAGAATACATGATTAAGGACTTTGAATGTTTGTAATGAGACCAACAAAACATATCTTATGATATATGGGGATCAACGATGGTATTAAATCTCTGGTAATCGTTTTCACTATGTTATGAGAGTGGAATGCAGTATTATGGATAAGCCTAAAGATTGAAATGGATTATGTTGGACATAAGTGAGTATTGTTTAAGGATAGAAGTTTTTTTTCGATATTATTGATGGGATGTTATAGTAATGTAGTTTTAGAAAAAGGACAACCTGCAGGACGGGCGACATCCCATCGCTTCGGACAAGGCTATGGGAATCGAACCCACAACCGAAGTGCGACTGGCCTTTATCGCCTACCACTGGCCTACAGGAAGTCCCTGTTTAGTAGAAACTAGTTTTATTATATTAAGCAGTATGATATATGAAGTATAAGCCCATTTTAGGAACCATATATGATTAATCCCACTATAGATCGACTTATGTATATAATTTTTTGCTAACCTTTTGTTTGAGATAGATGGAATGACTCGTCATTCTATCACATGATCTGCTAACACTTCACGAATAACAAATCCAACTTCATTTATTTAAGAGATGAAGTGGAAATTGTTAAAGTCACGAACAACAGTGAGGTTGTACCAACATAAAGTCAGTAATTATTCTAATTCAAATTCGTTAACTTTAGGGAAACGATCTTGAAAACCAAAAATGTTGTCCTAGTGATCTTATATCTGATGAATCAGATGATACCTTAGATCGTCACAAATTTATGGCTTTGTGATTACTGGCTTTTCCATAGCCATGTTCTCTACCACTCTCCATCAGAACATGATGGTTAGATTTCTCTTCCATATCCATATTTTCACCTATGTGGAAACCCAGTGATTATATTTATTTGGGTAACCGTTACGTTTCATACCTTTGTTTTTAAAGATTGGTTTTGGTATTCCTTTTTACGATCTGGGTTTCTATTAAAGAAACTTTCGAATAGTAAACCATTTATAACCCCGACGAATTTCGAGGGCGAAATTCATTTTAAGGGGGGTAGAATGTAACAGCCCGAGATTTTATGAAAAATATTCTTTGTAATTTTATTAATGTAATGTGTTGTACGCTACAACAAAATGAGATTGCACAACACGCATCCTTGACTTGCCTTGCATTACACGCAATCGCAACCTTCCTCGATAGCGTGTGTAGTACGCAATACTGAGTTTCACGAAATATTATTAAAACTAGCCGTTATGAATAGTAATAACCAATTTTTAAATTTTAGAAATTTTAGCTCTCAAAATGGACTTCATTTTTAGATTCGTAATATCGAAATTAGCTTAGGGTGAAATTTTGGTACTTTTCGGATAACTTTCATATTCTGATGAATAGTGAAAATTACTAAATTTTAATTAAAAACAACTTTTTTAATCGAAATAATTAATAGTGATAAATTATTAATTTGAGTGGTTTTAAAGTGTATTTAGAATATATTTTTACAATTTAATACAATGTTGGTCATTGGATGTAATTTCACATTTAAACCATACATAATCAAGTGTCAATCTTTTGATAGATATTGTTTCTTAAAAACACGCTATTTGTTTTAACAGCAGGATTTAATTATAAAATTAATTAATGCAACTTCTATGTTATGAATTTGGTAAGATAGACTTCATTTTTGAATTCGCAATATGAAATATAGCTTAGGATGAAATTTTGGCATTTTTCTGAAAAACATCAATTTTTGATGAATAGTGAAACTACTAAGTGGTAGTAAAAAAACTGAATTTTTCATAAAACATAATTTTACCGCTTCTGTGAATGGAATTTCAAAAATCCGAGAGACACGGTTGATGTCAGTAAGTAAAATGTGGTTCAATGAGATGAAAATAATTTTTGGTGAATAGTAACTTTTTACTTTTATTTACCACGGTTAAAAGTAAATAGGGTAATTAAGGGAACAAATGATATTAATATTACCCTAACACATGTCCTAATCCTATTGGACAAGTGTATCTCGACCAAAAACAACCTTAAGTGTAAAATATTATAATTTAGGCCCACTTGGATTAGATTAGGACATTTATTATTATTTAATTCAAAGAAGAGCTAAAAGAGTTAAAATCAAAGTTTATTTACTAAAACATTTTTAATATAGGGTTATACATAAGATAAATTCGATTTTAAATATTCATTAGAAATCTAAAAAGATTTCATACATGATGGTATTTTATTTGTATTTTTTAGACATCAAATAATTTAATTTATTTATGACACAAAGATGATGCATTAATTATCTTATTAATGAAATATTGACATAATTGATATTATAAATACCAAAATAAATGTAATTTAAGACTTTTTATGAATCCCACTAATTTTCTAGGTCACTATGATATATTATTGTTGATTTAATCAACTTTGTTCGAACATATAATTCTGTTATGACTTTCACAAAAATCATATATCAAATAGTGTCAAAATTGACACAAAATAGTTTTTAAATCAAATATTATATTATTAATTGTTATTTTATTCCTAAAAATCTAAGGTTCGACCAAATGACTTAGATAAGGATATATATATTAATAATAAACAATTTGGGGTTCTTTTGGCTTGTTATGGTAATTTTATTAACCATATAGTGTAAGAAAACAAAAAGACACGGTAAGAGTTAAATTATTTAACTTACAGTTAAATCTAATTGATAAGGTTAAAATAATACCCTAAACTTGTCTAAATCCTATTGGTTGATAGTATATCGACCCATCCCCACTTTAGCTTCGAAATAAGACCCTTTGGAACCATTATAAACCGATTTTTACTTTAATATAAAATAATATTTTGAGATATTCCTAAGGTGCCCCTCTCCTCCCTTATAAAAGGACACCTCCTCCCCCCTCCTCCTCACACCAATTTGAGCACTCAAGCTCGTCCAACCTCTGCCAAAATCCCTTCTCCACTTCCCTAGAGTAATCCTAGAGGTCCTGGTCTTCTTAAAAGACCAATCTTAGTTCCCTAAGTAGAGGATTCAAAGAAGCATTCCAAAGAAGAGGAGGTTCGGACACTTACAAAGCAAGTCGGACCTAAGGTAAGGGAAAATATCACAGTCTCATTTTTATCCGAGATTGTTTATACTTTAGTATTTACTGGGGTGTATTTTATCATCCACATCCATGTTTCCTGAATATGTAATATTATCTCCATCCACCTACAAATTTTTAAATCCAATTTTACCCTTCGGTGAGTTTTTAGTAAAGAATATGAAAGGAATCTTTTGTCGTTTTTCGTACGAGGTACGTTTTGACTTTTCTGACAAAAGTACGAAGAATGTTTTTTTTAACTTATACGGCATGAATGGATTTTTAAAACATTATTTCCAAGAAACTTCCTTTACAAGTTTTCAATTTTATTTTTAATCAACTTCTTTTATTTTAAAGTCGTATGACATGTTATGAAAGGAAAAATGTTTTTGAAGTGGAAAGGATATTTTCCTCAAGAATGGAGTTTAAGTATTTTATCAAAATTATTTTCCATCTAAGATAATAAAAGGGTTCTGTTTTTATCCCTATTATTACATTGGTTTGATTATGTTGTTATGGAAATATTTTTATGAATTCCTTTATCTTATATGAATTGTTTTATGATGTCATGTTGTTTAAGAATCCCATTTTTATTACATGGGTTACGCTATGATGTATGGTTTATGATTATGTGGCACACATAAGAAAGGGTTCATTATAAGATGGGTGGGACCTATATCTCCCTCCAATGCATTGGGTAAAGATTTTATATCTCATGAGATAGACATGGCTAAAATGGTAGGTTATACTAGTTCAGTGAAACGGGACTGAAACGAGGGCTACTCGATTCAGAAAGGGACTTTGTCCACTAAGATAGTCTTGGCAATGAGTCTTGACTAACAAGAAATGATTCTCTATGATTATGTGTGTATGCCACAAAGTTTCATGTTTTAAGTTATGATTATTGGGATTACATTTCACTTCTATGATTTATCCCATGTTATGATATTATGAGCTCTTTTGCAGGTTAAGATTTCCAAAAGCTATGTTCTTATGTATATGATGTGATTGATATTTCTTTTGTTTACCCTTACTGAGCATTTGAGCTCACCCTTTTATGTTTTCTTTTCCCCAGGATATAAATAAAGGTTTTAGGTAAAAAAACGAAAGATCTTTATGGGAGATATTGAAGATCTTTCACCAGGATTAGAAGATTACGTTCCGAGTTTCCAAAGACACTAAACTATTACGATCCTTGTGTGTGTTTTTTTTATGTACTAAGTATTCTGCAAAAGTAATGTAATGTCCATGTACGTCAAGCTACGGGTCTCTACATTAACTGTGGTAATAAAAATATTACTTAATTTACTACTCATATGCCCAAAAAGAAAGGAAACCTATTTAAATAATTTGGAACCAATGGTTCAAAATATTGAATAAATTTTCAAATATTAATGATATTTAATTTTTAGTGATTAATTTGAAATTAATCCTATTTATAAAATGATAAAATGAGTTTTTAAAGTGAAAACTTTCAAAAGATTGAAAGATTTGTATATCCAGTTTCGATGTAAAATTAACTCCATTGACCTATAGTGTATTAAATGAAAAAATAATAATCTAATTATACTATAAAACCAATCAAAAATATAATTTATCACTATAAAATAATTTTATTAAAAAAGTTGGTTTCAATTAAAATTTAGTCTTTTTAATTATTCAGCAAAACATGAAACTTATCAAAAAAAATACCTATAATTCACCCAAAGTAAAATTTTATATCCTAAATTAAAATAATAAGTTTAATTTTCCAAATAAATAATAATAATGGGTAAAAATGGATTTAAATTAGGTTCTTCATTAAAAGAATGTATAACATCTTTTATAAAAATATAAGTTTTTATGTGAAGTATTGGGTTTGTTCTTATATTATGATTATAAAATCTATTGGATGAATATAAAAAATATTTCTATTTACTATAATACATATATATATATATAATTTATATCATTCAATAATAATAATTAATTTAATTTTTTATGATATAGTGACTTTGTGAGCATAAAAAGTGTTCTTCATAAAAACATTTTTGTTATATTCAGTTGGTTTCTATATTCATTTCTAATTAATTTGTGAATAATGAATTACACCATATATTTTCAAATATTATTTAATATTATTGATAACATATAAATTAACAAAAAGGTAATATCATATTATATTAAATAATAATAATTTAATAATATATTTTTCGGTAAAAAATCGGACATGCGTATAATGTAAGCCAACTCATTGTTGTGTTTACCAAAAGATTAGTATGGTGTTATGTATAAATAAATATAAAAAAATTAATTAATTCAAAAATTATAATATTGAAAATTCTTGGGGGGGGTTAAATGATTCCTTTTTATCATGACAATGAAATAATGTAATGCATTGGCTTCAGTCTTCTTGGGTCCGAGTGTTATAGTTGGTGTATTAGAGAAAGTTTAGCTGTATCCATGGAAACTAGATTTAGAAAAAATATATTAGGGAACATAACACTAATATAGAATTTAAGCATAATTATTGAAGAATATCATTTAAATTATTTATATTATAGGTTATGTGGGTCTTCCAAGCAATACATCTCTTTCTGGTTACTACAAGTTAACGTGGTTCTCGCACAGATGTTACCAGGGGTAATAAATCAGACAAGGTGTGTCTATCCTACCACAATTGAAACCTAGTAAATGAAAACAGGCTTTACTGCACCCCTAGATTGACACTCCTAGTGGATAAACTTAGGATAATTCACATTCCCTTTACATATAATTATGAAAGATTTAAAATTAAATATTTCTCCAAAGAAAGAAAAGTTTATTATTCTATGATTTATGATGCATAAATTTATGTTATCTATTATTACACATTTGTAATTATACATTATAATTTTATATTATAATACATTGTATTCTATTATTTATAAATGGTTCGTAGAAGGACCAATTGTATCAATACGCATGGAAATATAGAGATTGCCCTACTGAGGAAACCAATAGTGTTGGTATTGGAACACAGAAAAATATGGATATATTAGGGGAACTTAATCAGTTTATAACAAATAAACTTTATAGAATGGAGAAACCTATTCCACAAATATAATATATTATGTCGGGTCCCTTTATAAACCATAATACTTAATTTCTAGTGGGACTACCAATCCAATTGTATTTGATAAATGGATTATGTATTCGAAAAAGTTATTTACAGGCTTAGAATATTGTGGAGTAGAAAATGTTACACTTTCGGTCTATTTCCTCAATGGTGATTCTGACCAATGGTGGCCTTGGTTTAGAATACTATGGAGGAAGAAAAAATAGAACTCATTGAATGGATAACTTTTAAAGGGACATTATTTGATAAATACACCCCTCGTGATCAACATATTTAGATGAACACAATGTTATTTATCATAAATTAAAAGGATGAAAAAAATTATTTTGGATTATGAATCCACTTTTACAAGGTTATCCATGTATGTTATTGATTATATACACAATACGGAGGGAAATTTTGATAATTTCTTTAAGTTTCTTTATCCAAATATCCAAATGGTTTTGGTTTCTTAGAATTTTTCTTAATATGATGAAATATTTTTATATTCTCTCAAGATTGAGAAGAAATTTTCCAAGTCATATAAATTAAAATAGAAAAGGAGAAGAATATAAAGTAAGATAAAATAATATATTTAGGGAATATGAGAAAGAAATATTTTACCACATGTGATAATTGTGGGAATAATCACCCTATTAAATGCTTGAATGGATTGGGAGTTTGTTATTAGTGTGAAGAAAAGGGTCAACATGTGGTTACCATGATTCAAGAGAATAAATTATTAAGGTTTTCACATTTTTGGAATTTTAAAAAAAATTCTTCAGGTTGTGGAAAGATTAATGATAAATTTATTTTGGACACTCAATAACCACTTTTATAAAGTGTTGGATCATAATCTTTTGGAAAGGTTAATCATTTAAAAAATGGTTTAAGTTGAACATTGTATATGGTTTAGATATTGATATATTACTTCACCCTATGATGATACATGTTCTAATATATATATTAGAAATGGTTCAAGGAACAACAAAATGATAATATTGAGTTTATGTTATAGAAACATATATTTACTTATATTTTCAGAGAGTGAAATAATTCCTCAAATCTTGGGAGAAGGGTCTAGAAAAAAATGTTATCTTATCATCATCGTTTTTTGATATAAATGATCTATTTTCATAACTTCTTTTTATGAATTGTTTATCAACATTAAAATAAATAAGTTCTATATCACTCTTCATGAGAACTTGATATTTAGATTTATCTTCCATATCCATGTTTTTACTAATTTCCTCCTATTTTAAAGCCCAGTTTGGTGGTGACCTTCACATTTATCTTTCCTTTGTATTAAGAAAATGTGTTATGAACCGTATTTTTTATGCGGTTTTTTTAAAAATATTATATCAAACCCCCAATTACCAATATCATGTTTGAATTTCAAGAATGGAATTTAGTTATGGTGGGGAGAATAAAACAGCCCAAAATTCGAAAGTAAGAACATTTTATTTAAAATGTGTATGACGTGCAAATATGGGAGCCTTTAGGGATAATTGAATTTATCATTCCAGCACAACCTGTGAAATTATTCCTATCCTCTAAATAGATAAGTATAAAATTCCTTTTATTCGACTCTTGTAAAGAAGTTTCTTTTTCCATTATATGAAGCTATGATGCTTACTTTTCTTTAAAAAACAACTCAAACCATAGAAATGGATATGATGACTTGATATTATATGATATATATAATATTTTAAATAAACCTATTCTATTTCATGTAATTCACGCAACATTTATTTAACTTTCATTACAAGCAAAAATTATATTGTCTGGTAGTTTACATTCCACGCACAATTGAGTTGTACAAAATAGCAATATATTATAAATCTATTATTATTTAATATAATACAAAATCACATTGAAATTTATGGTTATCAATAGTATTTACTAAATTATGAAAATATATGGTTTAATTAATTAGGTACAAATTAACTATAAATAAATATACTAACTATTTGAATATAAATGGAATGTTTTTATAATGAAATATTTTATGCTCACAATGTCATTATACCCTAATAAATTAAATTATTTTCAATTAGTGGGTGATATTAATGTGATATATATATATATATATCATATATTTTATAAAATATTTTTTACATTCATCCAATATATTTGAATGTTATAAGATAAGAATAATCCCAATTTTACACACAAAAACATATCTTTTTATAAAAGCAGTTTTATCGCCTTTTGATTGAGAACCTATTTTAAATGTAAATTTTAGAAACTTTATAAATTTAATAAGAAAAAATAAACTTAATTTTTAAAATATAAAATTCAAATATATGTTTGAGTGGGTTTTTAATTTTTTAGAAGTTTTATTTTTTACATATTAGTGAAAAATAATGAATTTTAATTGAAAATTTCTTTTTCTTATAATATATTGATATCGTTAAATTATTTTATTTATTGGTTATAAAGTTAATTTATATTAATTATACATAAATTAATCAAATTTTTCCCATTGGAATCAATTTCACATTGTAATTAGATATAAAAACTTATCAAACTTTTGAACATTTAACATTAAAAATGTGCTTTGTCGTCCCGTTTGCAGGATCAAATTTAAATACATTTACACCACATATATTATTGTAATTTGTAGAAATGGATTCCATATATTTAATGAGAATAATTTATATGTTCTAATATGTTCATATTTTATTTTTACCCGAAATATTATTAAAAGTGATTAAAATTAATTATAGCGATTAGGAGGGAAAATAGCTTAATAAGGGACTCATCCATAAAATTAATTGAAAAATGACTTAGAAACCTATAAAAAGGTTATTTTAAAACCATATTTAAACCATATAATCAATTTTCTCGAATTATTACCATTATTAGAGCAACTTTTCAATGGAAAATGGGGGTGGAATTCTCTTTTTCAAAAATTTACAAGAATGCCACTCCTCCTACACTATAAAAGGCACTCGCCCCTCCCATTTATTCACACCTCTCAAGCCCTTTTAATCACAAAAAATATGGTCAAATAAGATCCCAAAATACATACCTTAATCATATAATCCTTCCCTTTTTCATAAATTCTTCCAAGGAATACCTTTAGTGCATACTAAAAGAATTTACCAAAAGAAGAGTTAGCATCCTTCCCCGAGCACTTTTGTTTGGTTTATATTATCCACCCCCTAAAATATTCTTATTACATGATTAAATAATAAAATAAATATAATAAATAAACTTATATGTTTTATATAAAGGTTTGGACCTAAAAATATACACATTTTCTTTAAATGGGTAACAAATTTATTATTCATTTATACAGTGAACTACCGCCTCACAAGATGATGCCATTAGTTTTTCCTTTACCACTTTTCATGGTTGAGAAGTATTATAGAAACACTATTTTTATAGTATATTTATGACTTTTATTTTTTCTTCATAATTTTTTAGTTTTTATGTAATTCATAACTCCATTCATTCCATTTTGGGTAAACACGATAACATCATTTGTGTAAGTGTGAACTATCGGATCCTCTAAGTGATGTGATTTTTTCACACTATACTATAAAGAATGGGTTTAATAAAAATATGTGAAATATATGAAATATATATTATACTGTAATTATAATATTCATTTATCATTTTATTTTCATTCTTTTAATATGAAAAGGAAATGAAAGTAGTATTCATACATACATATTACTTACCGTCTCTAGGAACGGTGTGTTTCACTTTCTATTTTCAAATTTTTTGGATTATTATAAATAAATATATACTTAATATATATGATATTAAAATCATGGTTTAAATTTTTGAGATGATTAAATCATGAACTAAGTAATAGGAACAAATGGTAGAAAGTCAAAAATTACTCAAGAAACTCAGAAATTAACACCCAAAATAGTTAAAATAATAAAATATTACTATCTAACAGGAAATAATATATTATAATAAGATACTATATGATATAATAAATATTAATAAGTTTATATTACAAATTTATAACATTTTTTGAACCACTATACAAGTGATTAAATACCATACAACAAAATAGAAGGATGAGGTAAGAGGTTTTAATATCACCTTTTACATCTGTGAGATAAATGTCATATTACCAAATAAGTTGTTTTTGTGGTGTATATAATTCCCCTTTTGATATATAATATCATTAATAATTTTATAGTCTTGTTCTTTAAGGTTTTACTTTTCATTTTCTCATACAATGGGTTTTTATTTGAAAATTACCCAATGATAAAAGCTATCTTTGCAGTGTTACTTTCTTTTGTGATAGTTAACTTTCACATGAAATAATAACTTCCTTATGAAAATTATGTCTTAAATTTCCATATTATAATGCAATTTGTATGATTATTTCCTCAAACATATACCATTTTTATAAATGGTGTTCACTTTGAAAATTATTCAATTAATTAGGGAATTATTGATAAATATGTATCTTATATTCAATACAGATATTTTATAAGGCACATTGTTCATGGATTAAACATATTATTAGATATATGAGGAATGATTTTGATAGGTAATACATGTTTTGGGTCTAGTTATAGTTATCCCCTTGATGCATTTATTGTTTCATGAGATCAATGAGTTGTCCAAATTATATTGTTTTCTGCCTGATATGCTAAACCTTCTTATGAAAGGTATAAACTGTATATGTACCATGTTACTAGGAAAAATGGATTCCAATAATTAATGATTTCCCTCATTCAGATTTATTTATCATTTATCCAAGATCTTATTGTTTTTAAATTTTATTTTAATGTATTTTATTCAAGGTTTATTGTTTAAATGTCATGTGTTTCAATGATATATTGTTCAATATTGATTATCCCTTATATAGATATTTTTAGGTCATGTATGCTCAGTTATTTTCCTTTCTATGATAATTTTTCTTATTTATTTATTATTTATTCAATTTTATTTACCCTTACTGATAGTTTTATCTCACACTTATTTTTTTAATTTCCTTAGGATATGAAGAATAAATCATTAAATAAACATTCAAGGATGCAGTTTAATAATTTTTTTTATGAATTATGTTTTAATTTTTATTTAAAAATGTAATATGGGTATCATGAATATAATATAGTTTTCTAAGAACTTATAAAATTTTAGTCCTCAGGGATTTTATTCCTTGTGATCATGCCAATGTAATAAATTAATTTATCGGCACTATGATTCTACAGCCAAAGAGTTACACCATATATATTTTTCATATATTATTAATAAGTATTACTAAATTGAATAAATTTGAGTGGATGATAGAGTATTTTTTCACATTATTAAGGTGGAGTACTGAATCATAAATATCACATTTTAATAATTTTTTACTTTTAATTATTGGAGAAGTAATGATGAATGGTGTACCATATTAATAAAAATTCTATTAATTATTATATTTACTTTTAATGTGATGTACTAATAAATGCCAAAAGGGATTGAGAAAATTTTATAATAAAATAAAATAAATATCATACCCTTTTTATTTAGGCTCTCATCCCATGGTACTTTAATCAATTCTAAATTAACCTACTAATATTACTAAAACCCCATAGTTTACAACATAAAAAACAAAACAACATTGAAATATTTCATTATGAAATTTTACTCGGTTGATTTATAAATCTAGAATTTATTAAATTAGATATTCCTAAGTCAACATTTATTTATTCAATATCATAAAACATTAAATAACAATACTCATTTTGAGTTTCATAAAAGTTTTATGATTCAACAACTATAATAAAAATAACATTATACCTCTTGAAATCATCATGTACAATTAGTCTCAATTAAACAACCCTATAATTAGTTTATAAAATGGTAATTTAATAAGGACTAATCATATAATCATTCCTCTAATATCCATTATAAGTAAATATTCTTTATTTAAACCCATTTCAAGTAAAATACTTAATTCATGGATCTTTAGGTTATAAAATATAAAATAAAATAATGTTTTTTAATTTAATTCCCTAAACTATATGGTCTTCCTATCCCATGTTTACAACCAATGATTCCAAATTAGACCAAAAAACATATACAATATTAAAAGTAAAATCAATGAACTAACATGGAATAACACAAAATTATCTAAAATGAATCTATTTGTATCCTTTATAAGTTTTATATATATTTCGTTTTTTTAAAGGGTACCTGGAGGAAAAACATTTTAGAGGTTATAATTATCTTTATGGAGGTCGGTATTTTGAAGAACTATTTTAATGAGGAGCTTAAATATCCAAATTTCATGGATAATCATTACGACCCTCAATTTAATCTTACCCATGTCCATGTTAATAACTAAACTCCACCATTTTTTACTATGTCCCATACATGAACAAAACTATACCAGTAACTATGACCACTTAAAATGAAAAACAGCCCACCCATGTTAACATTATGGGAAAAAGCGACCAAAATAGAAAACATTCATACCCTAACTACATGTTTGTGGTTAAGTGTAATTATATTACAGACTAACAAGGAAAACCAAAAAATTAACTTACACTCTAAATAAACAACATTGAAGATCTGAAAAAATTATATACAATGATTGAGAATAATCTCATGATATAGAAGACAAGTGGTATTAGAAGGGGAAATTTTTTCAAATCAGAGAAACGGATGTCGTGCGTGATGAAACCAAACTGAAAGAAAGGAGAAGAAGAAAGGAAAGGGGAATCCATGCTGTCGAAATATGTATTATTTAGTGGTATTTTTTAAATAACACTGATAATATGAAAACATAGGTATTTATAGAAGAAATTATTTCTATATTTATTAATATTAATTTTATTGTTATATTAGTTGTGATAATGTTAAGTAATTTTCAATCAAAAAATATATTATTTTAAATAAACACTTTTATTATAAGGTTTTATTTAGTAGAATAATTTCTATGTTTTAGAATTTCAATTTGATAATATGAATATAATTTTTTAAATTAGAATATAATAATTTCTTTTGGGTGAAATATTTGTATTCTTCAAAACATATTGATTTTTCAGTGAATTATCAAAAATACCGATTTTTGTGGAGAACTCATTTCTTTTCATAAATTATAAAATCTAAGAGTCCCAATATGTAATGAATATATTTTAATGTTAAAAAATTATTATGTAGTAATATTTTATCCATTTAATTATTTTGAATAAATATTATAAACTATTTCAATATAAGTCTATCTTTCAGTTTAAAGATGGGTTTTTCATAAAACTGTTTTAAAAAGCATAATTATTCTCCTTTTAAGTTAATCAAAATAATCACCAATAGAGAATTTTTTAATATAAATTTATAGAATATATATCTTTAAATATTAATTTATTTTCATAAAATGATTATTATTATTCATATAGTTAATAAAGAATCATCTTTTTCAAAAACAATTACTCTTATTAAAAACCTGTTGTCTTGCCCCGTTTGTGGGATTAATATTAAAATTTATTTTTTTCACTTATATGAATTTAATTTTTGAAAATGGATTAAATATTTTTAATCATCATAATTTATAATTTATAATATGTTCAACTTAATTTTTTACTGAAATGATTAGTGAAAATAATTAAAATTAATAACAATGATTATGATAAAAATGAGAATTACCAAGTGACTAAACATTAAACATATGGATCAAAATAACCAAGAAAGATGAAAATAAACCATTTTATGAACATATTTTGGAATTAAAAAATATTTAATCTTTTTTTGGTTGACTATTAGAGAAACATGTCATTGAAATAACTTTGGTTGAATTTCCACTTTAAAACATTTACAAGTGTTCAATTACCTCCCTTATAAAAGGTCTCCACCTATCCTTCTGTCTTCACACATCTCAATACATTTTTAAAAGTAAATATCTTAAATAAATTATAAACATACCTTCCATAATATTATATTTATTTATTTTTGTGTAAATCATCCCAACAAAGGTTATTGGTGCAATTTAAAATAAGTTACATGAATAAGAGGTAATGTTCATGAACACGAGTTTTTATTTTATTTCTTTATCTACTCTGTTAGATTAATATTATAAAATTATTATATAATAAAATCATTATACTAAATATAATTAGATTATTTATGTTAATTTTATGAAATAAACCCACACACACTTCCATCAAATGGGTTATGAAATTATCATTCATGTGTACAGAAGCTTAACGCCTTGAGAAATGGTGTCGTTTGTTTTTCCATGAAAACCTCTCATGGTTGGTAATAATGAATTAAATACTATTTATATTTTATATTTATGATATTTATAACAATATTATACCTATTATTCATTGTATCATATTAATAATTTATAAATTTCATATGGTAGGAGATATGAAAACATCACTCGTGTGTACGATGGACTACCGTTACACAGAGAGATGTAAGGAGTTTTTCACTAATGTGTTGCATGGATGGTAATAAGGGTTGGTATAATGAAATCCATTAAATAATTATTATAACTATGAAATAATTAAATTTCAAAAAAATTAATATATAACATTCTTCTTACCCTTTCACATACTGAGAAAGTGATAACATCGTTCGTGGAAGTGTGAACTATCGCCTTCTCAAAGTGATGTGATTCTTCTTTTTTCATCACAAAATCACAAGAATGTTATATATTAGTATATATAATTAAATAATATGGTATTTATTTTATAATTATCATTATTTAAAGATAATATTTACTTGCTTTCTTTCCATAATGATCATTGAAAAATGGGAATGTTACTCATCTGTATATACAGCCTACCGTCTCCATGATCGAAACATTGGTTAATTTTTTTCCACATATTTCATCATTGATTTTAATATTAAAATTTATGTATTAATGTTATTATTATGTAATTATTATTATTATTTATAGGTTTAAATAATTACCTCATTGACCTTAGCCGGCCTACCAAAGTCAATTTTGACCCAAAAGCTGAATATAGTTAAAACATCTGTCTTAAAATTAATTAATTAAGTAATTGCATATAAGTTGTTAATAAGTGAAATTATAGAAATAATAAACACAAAAAAAATATTTTATATAATTAAATAATTAACATATTTGTATTATTTTAGATGATAAAGACACACATGATGAATCAAACCCAAGGTAAGGGGTTTCATCTTAATATCCTTTCATTGAGGTATATCATTATGTTAAGAACCATATTTATTTTATATGGTGTATATACAACCCCTTGGATGTGTTATATCATTTATTTCTTTATGATCATGGTATTTAATGTTATTTTTCATTTTATCCTTTCCTAAGAATTATGATTCAAATATTTTCAATGTGATAAATGACTTTTCTTTTAAGAAAAATTATCTTTTAATATTTTCTTTCCTACTATTCCATTTCCATTTCAATATTTCTAAAATTACATCAAGAAGGTTTTAATCTATATAAGAGACTTATAAATTCTATTTAATTTCTTTTTTACTTTACTTTAAAAAAAATCAAAAGGAATGTTTTTATGTGCTTTATACGAAAACTTTTGAAAAATGAAAAAAGAAATGTTCTATATTTAATATAAATGGTGAAAATGAATTTACCCCCATTTTGATTATTATCGGATTTATATCTTCCTTTTAAATCTTATATTTTTTCAAAAATAAAAAACCCTCTTTCCTTTTTTTAGTATTTTGGTTTTGAACATCATTTTTTCCAAAAGAAAACTGTATCAAAATAAGTTTTTTAAAGAAATAGTATTTTAATATCTGAATGTGATTTACATATGGGTTTAATACATTTTTCTAAATGATGAAATTTTTTATATTTATTTTGGTTATTGTAAATTTTATATGATGGGTGCACCCATATAGTGAATGTTTATCCCGTAATATTTTAAATGATGGCTACACCTAGATAACACTCCAATGCATTAAGAAATGGTTATATTCTCTAGAGAAATATATTAAAATTAATTCATATGATTTTTTTGATTTTTTAGGGTTCCATAAGTGTTATATGAGATGATTTATCAAGGTAACTATATGAAGTTTCTATGATTTATAATGAGTTTTCATGTAAATAAATTTTTTAAAGGTAAAATTAATGCTATATTTATAATAATGATATTTTATTTTGTGGGTAAAATGTTACGTTTTCAAGAAATAGTTTTTCATGGGTTCTAATTTTTTTCACAAGACTAATTATTTCCTTAATTTTATATCCCTTAATGATTTTCTATTCTCATCCCAGGTCGTTAAAAATACTTTTATAGGATTTAAGGATATGTAATGTAAAGGAAGAGCTCAAGTTGAAAGCCATTAGAAGTTTTCCTAAAAAGAGGTCAAGCTTTATTTTAAAAGTTCTATATTATAGTAAAAATGTATTCTAATAAAATGTTTCCACTTTTTATTTTATGGTCTAGTTATGTATGATTTGTTTCCTAATTCTCTAAAACTCTAAACCTGAAATGATCTAAAATGTGAAAAAACGAAAAAAAATATTTTAATTGAGGATTATGTGATTTTTAATGCTATTACCTTATAGTTAGTATCAAATGATGGTTTATATAACATTAGAGCATAGGATAATGATAATATCATGTCTTATAACTTTTTTACCTTATAGTGAAATTAACATGTTACAAAATTTGAAGATTAACATGTTTCCCCATGAAAATTATGTCTGTTCAAAATGGTTTTCCAAAGAGTTAACAAGGAATATATAGTGGGTAGAAACTGAGAGGAATATATCTTTCCAAATCAGTATCCTTTGATGGTTGGAATCAGAATAGAATAGTTTATTAGAGTGATGGTCCAATTAACATAAGTGATAACGGGTGGTTGTATCCATGTTAGAGAGGAACCTAATCTATTGTGAAGGAATATGGACTTTTTAGATCCTTTCATGAGGAAAAATCTCCCATCATTTAGTGGTTCATCTAAAAATATGGTAGAAAAACAATGGATTTGTACTCTATAGATGATATTTGATGTCATCGGATGTTCAAAATGTCAAAATATATCACTTGTTGTTTATTCTTCTTGAAGGTGAAGCTAATCGATAGTGGTATTTAGTTAATAATAACATATGAAAAGGTGATCTTGATTCATTGAAATGGGAATCATTAAAGGATATTTTCTAAGGGGAAAATTTCTAAATTGTTTTTTTACACTGGATTGGAAAAAAATTACTAGAATCGAGTTAGAAAGGTAAATATTTTGTAATTTAATATCATGAAAACATCATAATATTGGTCAAGTATGTGATGGATTTTATTCATGAATCTGATATCAAGATTAATAGGATTTTATCATGGTTGAAACCAAGTTTAAAAATATAATTTCACATATGAGAATTTAAATATTACGAGAAAGTGGATTGTTTTGCTGAGAAAGTTAAGATAGAGTTTACTAATATGTATTTTACTTGATATGAAAACAATAATAAAAGATCAAGGTGGAAGGAAAAACAGAATCAATGAGATATAATGTCCTATGTTAATCCCTTAAAATTTTACTAGTGTAGAAAATGATATTTCAAATAATGTTTGATAGGATCTGTGAAGTGTTTCTGATGTGGTCAGTTTGGTCATAGAATTCATGAATTTAAAGAAAAGATCCATGAACAACCAAATAATAGGGTAACCAATAGCCATCCAATATTTAGGTGTTTTAGTTATAAGGATTTGGGTTATTATTCTAATTCATGTAAAAAAGTTAGTTTCATGGGATTCAAATCAGCATGATCTGAAACAAAAAAGGTGTTGCAAAGTCATTTTTTAATACTACAATTGGTGTCGGAACATAGAATTATGTGGTGATAGGTATGTTAATTTTTTATTAGAACTATATAGATACCTTTTTTAACTATGGATATTCATATTATTTTATTTCTGAAAAAATTTCAAGTAAATTGGGAATATAACCTCATAAATGTAAGATAGAAATTTTGGTTAGAACCCTGGTTGGAAGTATTAAAGTGACTAAGATTTATAATAATATTCATATTATTATCATTGGGTTGGGCTTTACTATAAATATTGTTGAAATTTTTATATTATAGTTTGATATCATTCTTGTTATGGGTTGTATTTTAGTTTATAATGATATGATTTATTTCAGTACAATGAATTTTTTCATCAATGACTTCATGCCTTTCATAACTTACCCAGATGCTAGTAATTTGTTAGTGATGGAAGTGAAATTTACTTATCTCACATTACTGAAAATAATGAAACGGTTACAATTAGTGATTCCCCAAAATAAATTTAATACATTGATGTTTTCCTAGATTATTTTCCTGGTGTTATTTATGATCAGGAGATTGACCTTACTGTTGTCTTCGTCCATGATGATAAGCCTATTTATAAACCCCCTTATTGAATGGATCATGTGGAACTTGTAGAACAAAATAATCAATTGCATGAGTTATCAGATAAATATTTCATTTGACAATGAACTTCACCATGGGGATCTTCAATATTTTTTATTAAAAATTAATATTGTTTAATGATACTTTTCATTGATTATAGAGCCTTGAATAACATCACAGTTAATAACTATTATCATTTACCTCATATTGATGATTTTATTGACCAGCTCAAGGGAGAACAATATTATTCAAAGGTTTAAAAAAGGTTGTGGTACCATCAAAAAGGATAAAGACATTCTGAATACTTTCTTCTGGACTTTATATGGGCACTATAAATTTTTAGTTATATCGTTCGGGTTATCTGATTCACCTATTATATGTAAGGACCTTATGATTATAATTTTTCATGTATTCTTGGATAATTTAGTGTTTTTGTTTACTGATGACATCATGGTATATTGTAAAATTCATGATGAACATGAAATTCCTCTAAGGGTTGTTTTATAAACATTAAAAGAAAATAAACTGTGTTGTAAATTTATAAAGTGTGATTCTTTGTTGCAAAAAATTCCTTACTTAGATGTATTGTTTAAAAATATGTAATAACAATTTACCCTACTAAAATGAAACTTTTTGATGAATTAAAAAGACGCCCAAATATCATAGATATTTGTATTTTTCTTTGATTTTTATATTTATACCAGATATTTGTTGAAAACTTTTCTTAGTTTTCTATCCCACTGAATAAGTTAACTATAATATGAGTCAAGTTCCTCTCAAAAAATGAATGTTCTTGTTTTTTTAAAGAGCTAAAAAGAATATTCATAAATGATCTAGTTTTTTACCAACCTTCCAAAATTGGTCAATTATTCATCTACACTGATGATTCATTGAAATAATATGGTTGTATCCAAATAAAGAATGATCGAGTAATTACTTATGCTTCATTTCATTTGAAACCTCCTGAGTTAAATTTCCCTTCACATGATTTGGAATAAGATACTTTTGTTTTTTTTCAATAAAATTTTGGAGGAATCATTTGTATAGAGTAAAGTGTGAAATATATACTGATCAAAAATGTTTGAAATATACATTCACTCTGAAATAAGTTTACATGAGATAGAAAAGGTGGATTGAACTAATTAAGTATTATTATTTCATGATTAATTAACATCCATAAAAATAAAATAAAGTGTATGATTCATTGTGTAAAAAAGTAATAATACATTAACCATGTTATGTTTGGAATGTGACCGTTTGGTTAATTATTTGACAAAATTTGGCATAGAACTTATGGATATAAAAAAAACCTCTATTTTCTTTTAGGTTTCAATAAAGAGTTTTTTCATAAAGAATTAAGTGACATAAGAATGAGGATCAATATTTTCTCTAAAAGGTAAAATCAATTATAAAGGGCATGTTTCCTAATTTTAAATTTAATGAAGAATGTGTTTTATGATTTGGAAAAGGATTGGGTGTGCCTTGTGACTCACAATTGAGGAAATATTTAGTAAATAAAGTAAATAGTTCTCTCTTTTCCATTCATCTAAGAAACACTAAATTTTATAGAGTCCTTCATGAGTATTACTAGTGGGATGGAATAAAAAGTGATAATACTTACATTTCTAGGAAGTGTTATAATTGTAAATAGATTAAAGTAGACAAATAGTTACTGAAGGGAATGATTCAACCTTTTCCAATGATGGAGTGGAAATGGTAAAATATATACATTGATTTTTTGGTGGGATTTCCATCAACATTTAGAGGTAATAATTCAATTTGGGTTATTATTGATCGATTAAAACAATATTCACATTTCTATATCATTAAAGGTAAAATGTATTTATATCAGCTTTATGGGAAATATATAAAGGATGTTATTAGGTTACGTGGGGTTCCTCTCTCTATTATTTTAGTCAATGACCTCATGTTCTCTTCTAGTTTTTGGAAAGGACTTCAGAAGTCATTTGGTACTAAATTAAATTATAGTACGACTTTTCATCCTCAATCTAAGGGACATTCTAGGAAAATTATTCAAACTGTAGAAGATATGATTTTGTTCTTATTAAATGGATTAATAGGGAAGTTGGTATCTATATCTTTCTTTGGTTTAGTTTTCATATAATAATAGTTTTCATTCTAGTATAAAGATGGCACTATTTAAAGCGTTATTTGGAAATTAGTGTCGAACACTAGATTTTTTAGATAAAGTATGAGAAAAAATATTTATGAGGAATGATTTGGTCGAAGAAATGGCTAAGGAGCAGTTGATTCATCATCACATGAGGATATCTCAATATAGGATGAAAAGTTATGTGGATAACTGGAGGAAAGAACTTTCATTCGAGTTAGGTGATCATATCTTTATCAATGTTTCTCTATTGAAAATTGTGACACGTTTTGATAAGAAGGGGAAGTTCAGTATATGGTTCATTAGACCACATTAAATCCTATAAAAAATTCGATTGGTTTCCTACTGAGTGCCTTTACCTATGAGTTTATCTTAGGTACACAACGTATTCTATGTTTCAATGTTACGGAGACATGTTCTGGATTCATCACATCTTCTATGTACTAAAGTAGATTATTTGGAAGAGAATATTTCATTTGAGTAATATATAGTTAATTTTCTTCATCTCAGAGAATAGTTTTTGCGAAATATGTTGATTCGTGAAGTTAATTTTTTATGTAAAAAAACATATGGTTGAAGATGCAATATAGGAATCTGTAAATGTTGTGAGGGAAATATTATCCACTTGCTTAACAAGTGAATAAAATTTCAAGGATGGAATTTTTAAAAGGGGGAAGGATTTAAAAACCTAGGTAATGATAGAGTAAAATATTTTCATATTTATTAACATATATTATATAGTTATATTAGTTATAAAAATGTTATGTTATTTTTAATCAAAAAAAAGAAATTCTTTTAATTAAAAAATATTATTATTGGGTTTTATTTAAAAACATAATTTTTAAATTTTAGGATTATAATTTCATAAAATTTAAATCTTTTTTGAAATAAAAATATCAGAATTTACTTTGGGTAAAATTGTTCGTATTTTTCCAAAACTTTTGATTTTTCATCGAATAGTGAAAATTTTCTATTTAAAAAAAGTCATTTATTTTAATAAATTTTGTAATTTAAGTGCCCCAATATGTTTTAAATATATTTAAAATTAACCAAAGTGTTATTTATTCATATTCAATCCCCTTAATTAATTTATTTTCAACATTATATTAGTTTTTAATATAAGTTTTTTTTGGGTTTAAAGACGGGTTTTCTAAAAACTGTTTTAAAAAGCATAATGTTTCATATTTTTAATTAATTAAAATACTCATAAATATGGAATATTTTAAATTAAATTTATATAATTTATATTATTAAATATTATTTTTTGTCATATAATAATTATTATTATTCAAAGAGTTAATATAGAATCATATTTTTGAAAAACAATCGTATTAAAAATCCATTTTCTTGCTACATTTGTGTGATTAATATAAAAATTAGTTTTTCCACTTCATTGAAATGAATTATTAAATATTTATTAAATATTTTTAATAAGAAAAAATTATAATTTTTAATAAAGAAAACTTATTTTTTTACCAAATTGAATAATGAGAACAATTAAAATTAATCTGAGTGATTAAGGTGAAAATGAGAATTACCATGTGACTGATCATTAAATTTAAATGGAATAGATATGTTCATATGACCCACAAAATATTCATACTTCAACCATATCCCTTATATTATCTATTTTGGGGAATTATAAGATCTATTGAAAATTGAAACAATGTGGTTGGAATTCCCTCTTTAAAAAAGATACAAGTTTTTCGCTTACCTACCATATAAAACGCATCCACCTATCCTGCTCACTTCATGCCCCTCAATAACTTTTTCAACAAAAATAACTACCAAAAAAATTTCCACAATTCCATACCCTCATAATATAATCCTTACGTTGGGAATAAATCCATTATAAGAATTATTTTTTTGCAGACTAAAAGGAGTTACCTAAAAAAAGGTAACATTCATCAACATACATTTTTGTTTTATTTCTTTTGACACCACTTTAAATATAATTATTCCATGATTATATAATAAAATATTTATAACTAATATACTTATATTTTTTAATTTTAGTTATATGATCAACACCGATATACACCTCCATAAAATGGGTGATAAAATCAATATTCGTGTGTACGAAGGACTATCGCCTAACGAAACAGTATCATTCATTTTTCTATTACCACCTCTCATGGTTCAGAATAATGATGTAAATACTATTTATATATGATATTCATGATATTTATAACATAATTATACATTCTAATTCAATATATCATATACACCATTTTTAAATTTAATAACATGTGGTATATTATAACATTGCTCGTGTGTACGGAGGACTACCACCTTGCGAAGCGAGGTGAAGCATTTTTCACTAATATGTTACATAAAGTGAATTACAGGTAAATATAATGATTTAAATTGAATAATTATAATCTTAATGAAATATTTATCTTTCAAAAAATATAATATATAATTTTCTTATTTTATTTTCACACGCTAAAAAAGTGATAACGTCTTTTGTGGATTTGCGGACAACCACCTCCTCAAAATGATGTGATTCTTATTTCTTCATCAATAAATCATAATAATTATATATGTAATTTTATATAATTGAATAAAATTTTATTTATGATTTTATTATTATTCTTTATGATTAAATGTTACTTACCTTGTTTCAATAACTATCATTGAAAAATGGGGACATTACTCATGTGTACGTACGGCTTACCATCTCCATGATGGTAACATTTATTAATTTTTCATAACCATATTTCATGATTAATTTTAAAAGTTTAATTTATTTTTAAATATGAAAATTATTTCATTATTATTATTTTGTATATTTTTAAAGAATGACCTCATTGACCCTACTAAAGTCAATTTTGACACATAAACTGCATCTGGTCAAAACATCCAACTTAAACATAATAACTTAAGTTATTTTAAATAAATTTTTAATAAGTTAAATAAAACAAAAAATAAAAATTATGAAGGTTATAAATAAATTAAATATTTAACATAAACTTTTTACTCGTGAAGATAAAGACACATGAGATGAATCAGGCCAAAGGTAATGGATTTTGTCTCAATATCCTTTCATTGAGGCATATCTTGATGCTATGCACATTGTTATTTTATAAGGTTTATATAAAGACCCTTTGAATTTTTATATGATGAATTTATCAATTATCATGGTAATTAATTTTTTTAATGTTTTCATTTCATGGGGATTATGATTCATATATTTTCTATGTGATAAGATACTTTTCGTTTAATAAAAAATTTTATCTAATGTTTTTATTTAAAATATTCCACTTCCATGTATATGTGTTTAAAATTATTTCCTGAAGTATTTAATGTAAATAAGATATTTATAAATTATATTTTGTATTTTTTTACATTAATTTAAAAATAAACCTAAATAAATATTTTTACAGTTATTATATAGAACAGTTTGAAAAAAAGGAATTTTCTATTCTTAACATACATGATAGAAATTTATTTTCCTCAATAGTGAATATTATAATAATTAAAGCTTTATTTTAAATCTTACATGTTTTCATAAATTAAAAAACATTTCCCTTTTTTGGTTATTTTATTGTTAAAAATTGTATTTCAAAATAAAAGTGTATCTGAAAAAGGATTTTAAACAAATAAGATATTTTAATATATAAAAGTGATTTTCATACGATTTTAAAAGAGTTTTTCAAATTTTGAAATTTTTTATTCATGTTGTGGTTCTTGTAAATTTTATATGATGGGTGTTACCAAATTGCATCAGCGATCTCTTTAAATCTTAAATGATGGGTGCACCTAGATAACACTCCAATGTATTGGGTAATGATTATATTCTATAGAGAATTATATTTCATTTTGACCATATGGTAATATTAATTTCTAAAAGTTCTAAAAGGGTTATATGATATGATTTCTCAAGGAACCTACATGAATTTTCTATACTTTCTATTTCATTTTCATGAAAATCATTTGTTTTCCAAAGGTAAAATAAAATATATTTTAAAAAAATGATATTTTCCTTTAGAGGTAAAATTTTATTTTTCATGAAATGGTTTTTCCACAGTTTTAATGTTTTTAACTGGACTAATGGTTTCCTTTTTTTATCCCTTACTAAGTTTTTGTTCTCATCAAATTTTTTTTAAATGTTTTTTCAGGATTTAAGGATTTATAAGGGAAGGGAAGAGGATAAGTTGAAATTCTTGAAGATTTTTCATGGAAGTAGATCATGAATTAATTTAAAGAATTTATGTTATCGGAAAAATTGATACTAATTAGAAGTGTACACATTTATTTTATGGTTTTTTATGTATGATTTATGGCCTGCTTATCTAAAACTCTGAACCTAAAAATCTCCTCAATCTGAATGAATGTAAAATTCTTGACATAAACTCAATATTATGTGATCTTGAGGAACTATAACTAATAAACCACTGAAAAGAATGGTTTTTATTAAACATAATGAGACAAAATGCACACTTAATTTTTATTTCCCATGAAAATGGATTCCATTTAAACTACTAAAATTTCCATGAAAGGGTATACTAAATTATTATATAAAGAGTGAAATTGGGTATCCTATCTTGACATATAATGAAAATTATGGTGAAAGGGAATAAATTAATTTGACATAAAAAATCAAACCAAAAGTAAACTTCATCTCATAACATTACAGCACTAGTAAGTATATATAATATCTATAAGATAATATCACATCATGGTCCTAAAATACAGATGGAATCATCTAAAAAGTGGGTATATTATCCCAATATGAAAATGGAATACAAGGGAATTGTGTTCTAGGGTGAACATCACATTATTGGGTACAAAATCCTAATGGAAATATCATATATTTGGGTAAAAGTTTTTGGGAATACCATCCCCTTCCATGGAAATAAAAAAATAGTTCATGATATCCCTTTTAGTGGGAAACATCTATAATGCCATCATCATGTTTTATGTAAAGAACAAAGTCAAGGATAGTGGAGAATATATCTCTTGAAATATTCGACATAATGTTAATGGGAATATAATCCACATCAATATGAAACACCAACATGATGGGAATATTATCTCACACTCATGATCATATCAAGTGTAAGTGGAATCTCATTCATAACTTTATCAATGTCAACAACAATAGGTAATGGAATCCAATAAAAATTAACATAACAAGGAATAATAAAAAAATCATTTAACACATAACGAATAAATCATAATAAGGATTTCATAATTCTAAACTACATGTCATAAAAAAATTTGGGTTTGTTATCATTCACATACAACATATTCCCATATTCCAAAAATAAGGAACCATCAACTCAGTTCATTTAAAATAATTGTGTAAATTTCACACCTCCTTCCAAAACATAAATAACCCATATAAGTTATAAAGTGACCAAAAATACATTACAAATAAATCTTAAACCTGAACTCTCTTCTAAACACATATCACCTTATCAAAGAAGATAAAGGGGTGCCTATTTGGGTCTTCTATGTTATAAAATAATCAAGGATACACCTATTTGTTTCTCATTTCAATTCCCTATATAAATATAAATTGTGTGCATGGACATAAATTACCATGTAATTTATGAAAAATAATCATAAAACCATGAACAAACCAAATAAATCATATCCGCTCTATGAGAGGCAAAGGTAAATAATTAAAACTCATTCCAGTTCATATCCTCACAAAATATAGAACCCACATAATATGCATCACATGAAACAAATATAAATTTACAACAAATTTTTGAGCCCCCTACCCATTATTATTAGATCCCAACTCATCCAACATCATAAAATAAAATGGACATAAACAAATAAGAATAAAACACATGATATAAACCTCATAAATTATGTATTTCTTTAAATTGATAATGAAAAACTTGTAAATAAAAAGAATATAAGAAAATTAAAGGATAAATATTTTTGTAGTGATATAATAAAACTAACAACATGTTGATATGACTACTAATAAAGGAGATATATACATAGAAGTTGGAGAATAGATTATTAGGGTTGGGGGAGTAGTACCTGGGTCAAACAAGCTCAAAATAAACGGTTTTTAAAATATTCAAAATATTAAATTAAATAAAAATATTAAAAAATATTATTAATCATGAACCTATTATATGGACATTGGGTTGCAGGTATACCCCCATGAGATCCCCCATTCTTCCTGAATCCACTGAGTACTTAGTACATGCAACTGGGTACTCAGTGTTTTCTGTCTTCAAGAAAAAAATAACAACATTGAGTCTAACTCCTTGAAATCTAAACCTAATTATTCATCAAATACATTAAAAATACAAAACTATCAAAAAACTTATTTTTCAGAAAAATATTAAATAATTCCATAACGTAGAGTATATAGGTTATAAAAACCTCCCCTAATTATATAGAAATACAGTATCAAGATGTGTCGTCGATCATCTCTAGTGAAACTCTTTGGCCACCATGCTCATTTATCTACCTCAGACAACCATGTCTACTCTCGTATATTACAATAATTCCATTTATTAAAAACTATATCAATTGTTTTTATTCAATTTATTTTCTTTCTCTTTTCCACTATACAAAATGGGTGTTCCTCAACTGATGTGTTAGCTTCCAACTTGACATCATTGACAATGATTCCTTGAGAAGAGTAGGGTTGATATATATAATGATGATATATATATAGTACATAATGTATAACACTAAATTTATGAGGATTCATTAATTATATTATTATTATAAAAATTTACTCAACATCCTAAAAATCCCAAAAACCTATGTGAAAACTTCTCATTCATTCAAATCCAACTATGACCCAACTAATTTCATGCTCACTTAAATACATGGTCACCCAACGCAAACTCAAAATGATGACATTGCTATTCTAAATACTATCATTTCCCACTTTTATCTATCACTAACTACTTTTAAATTAGTCTAATATGTTTTAATGACACATGTATGTGATCATAAAAATAATAGAAGAATCTTATACCTATGGAAAGCATAAAAATAATCACTTTCTAGTATATATGGTCTTCAAATGTTTCTTCTTAATCGATGGGTGATAGCTAATTTTATAAGTGAAATCAACTAAAAAAATAGTAATCTCTCATGAATCAATAAAATCAAGAACATATTATTGAAAAATGTCCCTAATAATTTTAAAGGTATTCCCAAACTACCCATCAGCCTTAGGATGGTCTAGTGTGATAAAATTAACCTGATTATCCAATGAATTCTATAATATCTTATAAAATAAATGATTTAATCAATAATCCAAATATGATGTAATATATCTTGGCTCACTGTGAATATGTACAGTCATTTGAACATACATCCTACCTGGATCATCAAGATATTAAGTATCACTAATTAGTAAGAGACCCACATTCATTAACCAATATTTTATAACACATATCACATCACTACTTTTAGCTGACATGGGTAGTCTCATCATGAAATCTATTATAAAAACATACATCTCCTACTCAAGAATGTATAATTTTGGAATATTTCATGTGGTGTTAAGCCTCCACCTACATAAATGTGAAAAATTGAGGGAAAACCCTATAATATTCCACTTTATCTAAGGAAACTAATACTACCTATGAATATAATGGTATATATCATTATTCCCTAGGTAAATAGACTATTTAGAGGCCTGAGACTCCCACGTCATCTCTTTATGTATATTCATATATACCATAACCCAACCTCATTATCCTTGGTTCAATCTAGTGGTATCTCCCCACCATATATATTTACCATATAACACGATAGTTTGAGTTAGATAGTAAAATCTTCATAACTCTTTTAAGGGGTGAAGGTTATTTATCAAGTATTTGATAGCAGATCTATGATAATAATTCTAGATATAAAGACACATCTCACCAAATAGGATCATTAATTTTTACTCACTACAATTCAAGAAAACTAATTGTTCCAAAGTCTTCCTATATAGTTGATAAGATATAATATTCCATTTAATTGGGATATATTGCATCTCAATGTTGAAGGACCATAAGTACTCAATATGATTTATCAACCAAAGGTTTAGGTCATGTTACAATATGATATACTTATGGATCATCTAGTCAATGTACATGATGAACAACCCCATCAAAAGGTCCCTATCAATAGAATTTAAGATCCCTTTAAAAAAGAGAGTAAGTGACTATAGGTTTTTATTTAAGCAGTCAACCAATTAACTCACTACCCATAATGTAATTTATATTTATTTTTGGGGTTTAAAAAATTTTGAAAACATTGAAATAGGTGGGATTACTTTTATATTTATTTTTATTCAAATATTAAATATGAATTGTAGGCCTATTATGATAACATAAATTATGAATAAATAATCATGATCCAAGGTTGGATTAGAGGAATCCTTCATAGACACATATGCTAGTCTAAAGTCCAATCATTGATTAACTAAAAATAATTCATTAATTAGACTCCCTTACAATTAAAAGTGGGTAATTTAATAACATTAAATATCTACTCAACACACCAAGCCAACTTTCCCAATATTTAATGGTAATTAGAACCCCACAATCAATGAGTGCCACTACCTCAACACCCAACACCATCTTGTGTTATTCATCATTAAACTACACAAATACCATTATAAATTAAAGAATATAATTGAAGAGAGATTAAAGTGATTTATAAAAGGAATAAATGAGGATGAAAGTTTCTAGAGATAGTCGATGATTGCCTAAACATACTACTCACTCCCAACTATCTCATCGTGAATTAAATTTAGAACATAAAAAATATCAAAAAAATTAAAGAAATAAAAGACTCTCCTGAAATCAATTCATCAAGTTAGCTATTCATGATTGTAAATATTAGAATTCATGGTGAAAAAAAGAAGAAAATAGATAGTAAGGGATGGATTGAATTTTATGGAAAAATATGAATTATCAAAATAAATATAATAAGATTAAACTAGAATCCAAATTCCCTTAATTAAATTCTTTACAATATTTTTACAGGAAATAGATAACATTATTGAACACTAATTTATATTTATATATCCTACATTTGTCTTTCCCTTTATCTTCATTGAATAGGTTTCATCATATTTGAGCTACAAAAAACCTCTCACATGATAAAACTCTATATTTTTTCATTAAGTACTTATTTACATCCTTCATCAGTGAAAATTTTTTTTTAATGTTATCTATTGATTTGGGGAAGAAATAAAGATGTGATTTTGATTCAAATTTGAACAATAATATCATCATATAATTCAATTTAATATCACTTGATCATCAAATTTTGGGTAAAATCAATATAGAATCTTTATTTAGGACATATAGAATGAATGGGTTTGGGGAATCACATTGGGTTCACCTTACATGGTTTATGGAGTATGTATTTTAATCTAATGAAAATTTTTATTTTATCTAACATGATGCATAGAATTTTCGATTTAATCACATATAGCTCTACCTAAAACTAGATTAACATAATAGGTGACTATATTTGGGGACTGAATCTTACATAAGTGCTCCTCACAATAATTTATTATTACACAACACCCTCCATCCTAGTTAGAATCACATGGTTGGTTTTAATAATATGAATCATCAATTCCCCTAATATTAAACAATTACTTCCCCCTTCAATTTATTCTCACCTAGTCTATTTCACATGAATTTTAATCTCACATTGCATGTATGGACAATAGTTAGTCACACACAACCAATTCAAAAGGAAATTTAATGTTATGTTACTTTTTAATTCCCATTATAATAAAAAAAAGCCTTTAAAAAATAATACTTTATTATTCGTAGCAACTTCCATCACCTAAAAAATCAACACATAAATAAACTAGCTCATATTATTAAATTGAACTGATAAAAATAATAGTTTTTCCATTTTCAAAATAAATTCCAACTCACAAAAAATTAATTTATGTGCTTTATCAATAAAATTATTAAATAAAATAAATCAATCAAAATTTTATTTTAGTCCATTTTTAATATATATCAATATTCATTTAATAAAGTAAAAACATATTTATTTACACTATTGAATTTTTTTATAGTAAATATGTACAAAAAAATTAAAACAAATTCTTCTCATTCACTCAAAAACATTTGAATAAGAAATTTTCATCAAGTTAAAACTACCCCCTCCTTTTTAGGTAAATTTATTAGTTCTACAATTAATTAAAGAAGATAAAAAAGTGGAATAAAAACTTCAAGAAGTGGATCCTTCATTAATGTTTTTTTCTTAAGCTCTTTGTTCTGCTAATCCTTCCAAAAATATATGATACATCCCATATGAAATTTTGACATAACATTTTCCCATTCTTCATCCATGTTTATAATTCCTTAAATTTTCACAACACCTTTATCAACCGTCTCTTATTTTATTTTCCCTAGCCATATTTTTTCATAGAACTAATTAAGTGAGTGCAATTCACCTAATACTAAAACATAACAACACACTAAGAATCCCTTAGCACTACGTGTAAAATCTAGGGAATAAAATAAATTTTTGTGAATTTGGATCTCAGGTTTCTCCAACTTTTATTGATATCATACTCATATATAAATATTTTTTCATATAAGCCGAGACTCTAAATCTGTTCCCATCCACTTGTTTTAATACAATTCAAATGAGTTATCAAAATGTTATTTAGGGAGGCCCTTTATGGTGTTAAATATTCACCGTGGACATGTTACACATGTTATGGTTCATAAATAAAATTTCTCTATAATATAATTATGATTACTCTAATAAATGTTCTAATAACAATAATTTCCCTATTTATAAAAAAATTATGATTCCTATGTGATTTAATTATTTTATAGTTAGGAGAATTAAATATATTTTCAGATTTAATATTTTACTTCAAAACCCATAAATACACCCAAAACAATTAAAACAATGTCAACATTTGGAAAATATTTACAACCTAAAACTAATAGTTATTTTCGGCCACACTTATTAAATACACTAACCTTGTAAACTCAAGGATATATGTGTCAATTGAAAGCATAAAAATGATAGTCAATGTCAAAAAAAGCATTTGGGAATGAGACAAACCAACTACAAAGGACAAAAACTAGTCAAATTTCTCCAAGTGGTATTCAATAACATTCAAATATTTCTATCCACCTTGGATATCTATGATAAAAACAAAATAAGTATTGTTAGAAATGTATTAAAATAAAAAAAGAAAAACATAAAGAGATCATGGAGAAGAATCATGGGTTATTCCTCCCAATTAGGACTTTATTATATACTAGCTACATCCAAAATTCCTTTGGATTATACCCTATCAATCAAAGGATGAACCTTGTGTGGTTTGAATCATAATATTATCTTTCTTCCTCTACACCCAATAAATTATTCTTCTTGATATCCATATAAAACTTCCCTTGAGGTATTAGGTTATAGTATAAAAAAGTGTATATTCCTCTTTGTTGATGTTATATTTTTTTGTATAGTTGATTTGGGACAAAAATATAGGGATACAATTTTTCATAATTCAAAAACACATTATTATCCATAATAGTTTTATCTTAAAATGTTTGAATCATTTCAAAATTTGGCCCCTATAACTTCTCTTCCTTTTCAACCACATTAATTGTGTATCCTTAGCTTCAAAATCCTCTAAATACTATAATATAAATGATTTATTAGATGTTTGAATATGGGGGAATCAAACTTTAAATTAGTTTCAATAAGATCAGTATAAAAGTAGTTCAAATTTTATGTTTAACCAATATAAATTTAATAATAATAAGTTGCCAATCAAGAAAAGAATCTAGAAATCCGTATATTATACAAGAAATGGGAACTCTATCATTTAATCAAATCTAGTCAATTTCTCTTCTAGGAGAGTTCCATCTAAATTCCACATATATTTTATCATGAAAAATGATTTTTCTATAAAAATGAAAGGGAAATAAACACCAATTTAGTTATAATAAAATCATAGTGAAACGGTTTTAAATCAAAAAAATCCCCTCAATTCATTAGTTTATTACTCCCTTATAGTATGTAAGACCTCAAAAAATTCATTGGTAGATTAATGAAATCAATAATCCATCTTCTTATCGAATTTAACAATAGTTAGTGTAGTTTTTTCCCTCATCCACTAAGGACTACAATAAATGTGGTGATTCTATATTCAGAATATAAGTGGTATCAAAATTCATTTTAAATTTAATGAAATTAAAATAATTTTATTTCTAGGAAGAATTATCCACTTAATCTACACCATATTTAGATTATTCTTTCTTATTAAATTTCTATATGATATTAAAAGATAATGTGGTCATCCTATGATCATCAAATATCCCCTTAATGAATATCGCATCCATACAAGAGTCCTCTTATTCACCCAAATCATTCATGAGATAATTTTTGTTTTCTCTATTGAATTTTGGGGATCACTCTATAAAGACTAGGATTTTTCATGTATTGTTTTTTAATGTTATGTGGATTGCTTTTGAGACCATGTGCTCAGAAGGTGTGTGATTCAAAGTCCTAGTGTGCTCAGAATAAATGTTTAAAATATATTAAATATATTAAATATCACATGAATGTATTTTTCTAGAAATGTTATAATTACTCTTGAATGGGGTCTTGAATCAAAAAAAATTGGGAACTGTTGATTTTAGAGTGTGATTTTTACCCGATATGTGACATAATCTTTGTCAGTGTGTTCCATTTGGGAAAAAGTTATTGTGGGCGCAGAATTAAAAAAATAAATTATATAATGACTTTATTTTAGTTTTCGATATAGTGACTTACTTTATCCATAAATATATAGTTATATGATTTCTATAGGGTAGGTTGTTCAAACCCTAGAGATTAAGACAACCATTAGAGATCTTTCTTGGTGAATGCTGATGGATCGGGATCGGATTGTGGATAATTGTGCCAACATAGTTCATGTATCTCATCAATGATGGTAAAGAAACCATTATTTTTCATTGATCAATCCAAAAATACAGGTAGGAAGTCTTTCATTATGATTTACATCCCATTTTGTAATCCCAGGTGAACGTGGATTAATTCCACAAATAGAATTGATATGTTCATTATCAATCAATTTAAAATTGATAGAATAATTGTTCATATTCATTGGTTATATTTCCTCATTCATTCATCTTATTCTATAACAAATAATTTAGTACAATTTAATTAAATCTGAGGTTTTTCCCCACATTTTATGGCTTATAGATTTTTTTCCAGTTTTTTTCACTCGATCATCGTTGGTTTTTATTTTAGTAAACGGTTTGAACAATACCCAATTCTCAATAATTGTGTGCCCATTCATCGACGCAATGTATCAAAACCATAAGTAAAAAATTGAAATTTAGATTTTGGTTTAAGAATAGATGGTGATGGTGGATGGATTTTTGGAGAACAAGACTGGATTACGGGTTATTCATCATCTCGGGTGGCACATAGCAAATCAGATATGAGGGTAATATTTTTGATTTATTTCGATGGTCAGATTCTAGTGATAAAATTAATATATGGCTTATTCAACCAAGATCTGAGATAAATGGATTGATTTTCAATGAGATACAAGGTAGAAATGACACATGAGGAAGAATAGATTAGAAACCTCTGAATCAATAAAATCCTGAGAAACACTACATGGAATTTAGATTACACACCATGTGGGGACCATTCCACAGTGTATAGGGTTTTGTGATAAAGATAAGTATAAAAAGAAATGTGATCCCTATCACAAAATGTTTTAACATTCCCATTTGGATCAGGATGTACTTTGGGAAGTACACAAACTGAGGAAAAAGTACATGGCTAATGGCACACCGTGTAATCATATTTACAAATGGCCAGACATACAAGGGTTGATACACAGACATGGTCACCATAAAAATACATATACAATCCACACTATAAGGTTTTATGTGTCTCTACATGCTATGTACTCCTTCTACACATCATGTATATTGAGACTTATTTGTTGTTTTAAGCTCTTTCACACGGGCTAACTTGGGGATAGCTGGACATGTTGAGTACCCTCCAGTACACACCATTTTCCCCCTTAAATAGTATTTATACCTCCTTTATTACTAGGTTTAGACCTTAATTGCTTGAGTGTCTTTCCTTGGCCCTTTTTCTAAATGTTATAGTTTAAAATACATCCACATCACAGTATTTTGATCCCCTCTGGAGGTCATGTCTCAGATAGAGTTGTGATGTCTCTCCATGAGACTCAAGTGCGATCCTCAATCATCCTTGTTCCCAATATGTGGTTTGTGCAATCAGTGTGACCTCAATGATAAGGGTTTTTATCCTCTATCTAGTAGGTTCTGTTAGTAGGGTCCATGGTATCATTTTCATATGATGACTTACATAGCTAGTTGATCAAGATTGGGTTATGGTGTCCCCCAATGGTTCTGGACATGACCCACTATCTAAGAACAAGATTCTTCTTATACCAGTTGGATTGTTTTCATAGGGACCAATGATCTAGACCTCTTATTTGATTTTATCTGATGATTTCATTGATCATGTAGTGGACTCTCCAGGAACGAGCGTTGCTTCAATCAGAATCCTATGTTTGGAAGTTAGTTATGACCACCTAGTGGTGTGGTTTTTTCCTTATTATAAGTAGGTTTTTATATTATACATATATTTTTATATCTTATATTGTGAAGACTATACTTATTGCATCATTTTTAGTGTTTTCAGGTTTCCCTATTAAGTATTGTTATACTCACCCCTATATGGGATTGGCCCACACATGTCATGTCTTATGCATTCAACACCCCTTTTGACGGTGTCTTGGAAGGATAGGTAGTAGGTGGAGAATATCCCAATCTTTTTAGTCCTAGGTGGTTACTAGGATCTTACATTTACATTTATTCTCTCCCATGGAGTAGGTTGGGAACGTTAAAATTTTTTGTTAGTCTTGTATTTGGAGAATTTTTCCGCTTTCAATAGTTTAATGTCATACTCTATTGTGGGATCTTATATATATGCATTAAATGTTTTAGTGGTTTTATATTTCATAATTATATGGTCTTGGATATGTGTGTGTGTAAAATTACTTTAGTATAATGCCTCTCAATTTTGGGATATGCCTACTCGGTGCTAGGCATCACCCCCTAGCCTATTGGAGGCGGGATTGGGGTAGTCATGGGATAGACCACAGTGAGTCATGTCATGACAATGTGGTATCATAGGAGTCAGTTATTCCACAGGATTAGAGTTAGTGATATTGGTTTTTGGAAACAATTTTTAGTGTTTTGAGTTTTTATTTTAGGTCGGGGACTCCAGTTTTGGTGTGGCGTCTAATGTATCCATACACCAGGAATTTGATCAACTTAATTTCAACATTATACATGTAAAAATTGTTTACAGGGGGAAAATTAGTACATGAATAATATAGGAATGGTTTTGTTTTCCATCTCATTCTTGATTCAACTCCCCAGATATACTCTTTTAAACATGGTACATCTTATTTTATTTTAGGATTCCTCCACCCAAACATCCATCCAAGATTATACTCTATGATAATGAGAATGATTCAACTAGGGATGAGGAATTGATATAGGGTATTGTATCGATGATAGAACATTAATTTGGTTTACTAGCTATACCACCACATATTGGGTAGCATCTTGAACTAATTTTACTAGTTGAAGATATTTGTAGGATGAGTGTGTTGAGTGATTTTCAAATCTATATACCTCCCATGTTTTTCGGTGATCCAAACCCCATGTGGATAAATAAATGATACAAGATATCACTTTTATTTTCTACCTCATGAGGATTCCTGCTGTTCAGATAGTGATCCTTGAAATGAATCCTTTGTAGGGACCTACTAGGTAATGGTAGAGATTAGTGACTTAGTCACACAATGAGATAACTCTCTCCTTGTTAGACTTTGAGTGTCTCTTCAAATAAAAGTTATATTTGGCCATGTTTTAATTTGTATGAAAACCAGAGATTCTCAATCTATTATAGGGTAGCATGCCTGTGGAGGATTAGTCAACAAGGATTACTGATCTCTCATGTTACTCCTTGGATATGGTGTAGGATTTGTTCTTTAAATCTCAGACCTTTGAGAAGGGATCATTTTGATACATAAGTTATTTATTAGTATCCCTTTTCATTCCCCCATTATTTGGGGGTTCTTAAGAGATCCTTGGTGGTAGAGAGATTTCTAGAAGAGCATGAAATGGAAGTGGGAGCTAGTAGTGGGAACCCAATTGTTGAGACCTCAACCATAGGAAGTTGACAATAGTCATAGGGTATTAAGGGTGTTATACATTTTACGAGGAGATCCCAAGACAGAGGGTCAGTAGTAAAATTCTCTCAAAGTGTCTCAAATTAGCTAAGGGAGTAGTGTTTTTTCTCCTATGATGATTGGGGATATCTAGCTCTGGATTTTTCAACCCTTCATACAGCTAGTAATGAGATGATTGATGGATTAATAAGATATATAAAGAGTTTGGAGAAGGTTAGTACATAGGGTGGGGACATGGAAGAGGGGATAGTAAGTAAAAATGATGTGGTTAAAGGTTAAACCTATTACCACCACTACCTGAGGTGGTCAATTCCATTCTAAGGATGTTGGTGGATGGGGATGAGGCCACCTTCAAGATATAGAAGCCTATGACCCCAAGGCTCTCGGGATAATAAGAGCCATGATCTATGAATTTTATACTACAGCTTCAATGATGATAGGAACAAGTGTGATTCATTTCTTTGCTTCCAATTATTTTGTTTGAGACATAGAGAGTTGTTGGAAACTCCGACAGGCGGTGATTTAGTGATTGAAAACTTGTGCCGATAGTGCAACCAAACGTTTGGAGGTGATATTTTTCTATAGTGTATCTTTATTTAACCAATGAGGAATTATGAATTTATCTTAGTTATGGATTTTCTATCCATAGTTTATTCTCAGATTAACTATTTTAGTCAAATTATGTGGTGTTTTTTTATTTATGGAATGAAGTTTTCCTTTTTCGGTGAAAAATAGATCTTGGCAGATCAAGATGAGCCCAGTCATAGGAGAGTGTAACTGATTACCCCCAAATTGGATAACATGACTATTTTATTAGTTTATTCTTTGGGCTATCATTTTCATATGGTGGTGGAATATTATGAGGATATCTTTATTGAGGATATAAGATCATGTAGCAATTCACTATTCATTTTTACCCTTATATCATTGTGTTAAAATGATTTTGTATCATAAATTCAAAATTTGATAAAACAATTCACTTCATGTTTGATTAAATTATTTTATTTTATTCAATATTAAAAAAGGTTATTTCACTTATTTGGATGATTACATTGTAGATGGAGGTGATTTGGAGGCCTAAGATGAAGTGGGAAAAAAATGGGTCAAAACTGGGAAAGATTCCAAGAACACTAGTGAATCGAAACGAACACTACAGATGATCCGTGAATTAAATTAAGATGAATTTTTTTTAACTAGCCCAAAATTCATTAGGATAAATAATGATGAAGATACTCAAGCCCAATTAATCCATTTTTTAGCCCAACTGAATAGATATATCTATGTAACTAAATCTTCTTGAAGTTAAAACATTATTCGGTTTTTTCTATATCTCAGGATTTCATTTCCCAAATATAGTCAAATTTTTTTGGGATATATGAAATAGGTGGGGAAATTTTTATTTTTATTCCAATTCAGATAATAAAATATGGACATAAAAATCAGGGTCTAAGTGGTTTCTCTAAATTTGGGGGCTCAAAACCACCTTCACTTTGTCTATAGAATGGCACCTTTGGAACCCCATTTGTTAGTTAAAGTAGGAGAAAAATATATTGAAGTTTGGTTACCCAAATGAGTCCTATATTAATCCTATAATATTTTTATTTCATTATACTCATAGGTAGATAAAGGATGAATGAGAAATTCTACCCAAGCCTCCTCCTCCTCTTTGTGGGGAGCTAAATATTGGAAGATCATTTTAAGAGAGCGAAACATCTTGATAAGGGAGTTATGACACTTTATCTTCTAATGGTTTGGTGTAATTTGTGTGTGAAACATTTAATTTAAATGTTATTTCTACTTTCTCATCATTTTAATTCATTCCATCGGTATGCATATGTGTAACACATTTTATTTCAATACCAATTGGGTTGACATTTAAGTGGAAATCTTGGGCTGTTTCGATTGGACAACACAAGCATCCTCTTTATCTCAAATGCATAATATTTTAGTTTGATTTGAAATCCCATTTACTATTCATGATATAAAAACCTTTACAGCATGATTTTTGTGATAAGGGTTGGTTCATCGTGCATCTCTTTAAGAGGAAAGAGGGGAAACAAGATCTTAACAACCCTTAACCAAAGGATTCCATTAAACTGCATGAAATTTTCATAACAATAAACTATCCAAGACGTTTAGTGAACTAGAAATTACCTCTTTATTAAATAATTATTAAAACTCCACCTTCCTTTTTCAATAATTAAACTCTTCAATTAAGTCATTTAATGTTTTAAATTTTTTCCAAAACCACCCCTTATTTTATTCATTGTTATTAAAAATACACACTTGAAATCCCCAACGCTCCATGAGTGATAACCTCGGGTCTTCCCTAAACTATAAATAAACATTAAAATTATAAAACTTTTGATGTGATGTGACAAAATTTACAATTTATGTCATCATTTAATAGGAGTTCTTTGGTTTTTAGTGCTTGTTTTTATTATATTTTTTCAAATTTTGTGAATATTAATTAGTTTCATCTTCTATATTTATAGATATTTTTGTGTTATGATTTATTTATTTTGTGGGAACTATGAATGTAGTGTTCTACTCTATGAAATTTTCATTATTTTCAAACTCTATCCAGTGAGGATCCTATGTCAGTGACATCAAGACACATGGGACAATCCTTTAATGGATGACACACCAAACTTTGAAACTTTTATAAACCCTTCTTCTTATAAAAGAAAATATGAAAATAAACAAAAAATGAATAACATGGTGGAAAATAGATGAATTATAAAATAAATAACCTCACCTAATATCGATATCCAACCTACATATATTCATGTATAAGGAGAGGCACGAAATTTTGAACTTAATTATGGTTTAATTCACTAATTTCCATGATTTAAGGAATTCACAAGAGAATATCCAAATAAAAACATAAAATAATTTTACTATATGTATTCCACATTAAAACATTATAATGTGAATGATGAATAATTAAATATTTGGTCATTCCTTTTCATTATAATCCACCAAAAAAGATTGGATATAGTATGTTAATTCCTGAATTAGAGGTTGGGAAAACATGAAATGCATTTTTCTTGAAAAAATCATTCCCAAAAATTAAACTACAAGAATAAGTAATAATTTTTTTTGGATAATACAATTAAAATTTAAAACACTTCATGCAAACTATGAAATATTTAAAAGTATTTTTAAAAGTTCCCCACACCACCAAATAAGTGATTAACTATTAATACAGTATTATTATGATGGTTTAATTAAAATTGATTGAAACATGACTGACGTTTTTTAAATTGGTTCACTAGTTGATAAAACACCAACTTCTACAAGGAACCTCATTGAGAAAATGGTGCATAACACTCAACAATTCTGTTCATGGACTAGTATACCCATTTGAGGTGTCCATGAGGTGAAAAGTTATGATTTTAGAGATGAAGGTGGAAATGAATTTTGAAGAGGTATATACCCTTATTTGAAAACTTTCTATTTCCAAAGGGAAATACCAATATTCCCCACCCATCTATTATTGTATCTATTATATAGACACCCACTGTTCAAACCAATTTCCTCAACTGAGAGAAGATTAAGAGAGTTATGAGGAAATCTTTACAAGATTCCCCTATAACCAACCCATTAGGAAATAAACTTATTTTCCATCAAAATGTAGGTGCAATAAAACTAAGTATATAGTAAATATGGGTATTAAAACCAACCTCAATAACTATAGAACCAACTGGGTTAGAGTATTCATCCACCACCACCACCTAGAAATCCCCAAAAACCACAAAGTCTTTTCCATCTACCCCATCCAAAACCCAAGCCTAGCATAGAATACTTGATGAAATAAATGGATGTAAACATTATCCAATTTCAACAAACTACAAAATATTCTATATAAGACCTAAAAACCCAATTATGATAACTCACTAACTCGGTGGAGGAAATCTAATGTCATGGTTCCAGTAAACTACCTTCTCAACCACAATTAGACCATAATGATAAGGTAAATTTCAGTTTCATCACCATTAGAAGTGGAAAACAACTTAAAATCCAAATTATCTCTCCATTAGAGTCATCCCATCCTAAGTAAACCAACATCTAAACCACTAAAAATGGTCCAGATGGGGAAAAACCTTGACCGGAGAGAAGCCATGCCCAAAGAAAGGGGGTTCCATTTGATGAAAAATCAAGCCAAACCATTCCTCATCCATTTCCCCAAAGGGCCACCCAACCAAGGAAACAAAAATAAACTAAAATTGATAAAAAAAAATCTTCTAAACGTTTTAAAAAGATCAGGTTAGAATCCACTTGATTGATATCGTAAAGTAAATTTCACGATACACCATGTTTCTAAAGGAGATATTTACACACCAAAGGAAACTTCAAGGTGATGAAAAGGTTATCTTGGGGAGGAATGTCTAATCATTTATTGTTCCATCGCTTCCCACCAAAAGTAACAATTCTAGAAAATTTTCGATTCCATGAACCATAGGGGGGTATTCCTTTTCCAATGGTAGGATTGATTTGTGTTCCTCTATAAATGTGATGTTTAACTCCAATTTCTATTAATTGTGGGTTAGAGAACTAAAACCTAGAAGATTTTTGATCAACAATAAAACAAAATTATAGCACACCCCACTGGTGTGTTAGAGGATGTTTTTGGAAGGGTGAAAAGATTAATATTTCCTAATAATTTTTATATGCTTAAATAGAAGATGATAAGATAAAAAACACACCCTTATTATATTAGGTATTCCTTTCTTTAAAACATAAAAAAAATATAATCAATTCCTATAATGGTACATTATATATGGAGTTTGTTGGTAACATTTTTCACTTTAATATCCTTGATTCCATGAAACACCCCTCAGAAGAACATTCCTCACTTTAAATTAATTTTATTGATGTACTCCCCTCCCCTGAAAAAAAATATTTTCATTCCCTAAATCCCCTTTCAAAATTTTCATCATTGATATTTATTCTAGGAAATGAATCATTCATAGAATATTGTACGAGTTTAGAAAATTTTCATACATGTTGGTTAATTGATTATTTCATGAACACTAAGTATCCCATGAACTTTTATGATACTTCTAATCTTGTAAAACATTATTACTAATATGAGGATGTTATTGTTGAGTAGTTATATGAGATCAGGGATATCCCACTTTCAAATTCACTCCCATCAATCCAAATTCTCCCTATATTGGAACTTAAAATACCACCAATAAATTTTAAATATTCATATCTAGAGAATAAACACATGATTCTTATCAAAATTTCTAGTTCACACCCTCTAGAGTATGAATTTTTACTTCTTGAACTTTTGGGAGAATGCAAAAAAGCATTGGGATAGAAAATTCTTAATATTCCTTATATTATCCCATCAATTTTTACAAATCATATATTTCTAAATGATGAGGCTAAACTTTTGAGGTAGGTATAAATTTGAATAAACCCAAACCTCCATGATGTTATTAAAAATGTGGTATCAATGTTTTTGGTAGCTAGAATCATTTACCCCATCTCTAATAGAAAATGGGTCAGTCGGGTGTAAGTAGTTCCTAAAGAAATTGTTCTTATGGTAGTTAAAAATGAAAAAAAAAATTAATTGGTTCCAACCCTTGTGTAGAATAGTTGATGTGTCTATATAGACTATAGTTTACTAAACCTACACACTCAGAAGGACCATTTATAATTTTTGTTCATTGACCAGATGGTAGAGAGGCTTGTGGGGAAGTTCCACTACTATTTCCTTAATGGGTATTCAAGATACATTCAGATCCATATTTACCCTGAAGATCATTAAAATACAACCTTAACATTCCCCTTTGGCACATTTTCATATAGGAGGATTCCATTTGGTCTGTGCAATGATCCAAGTACTTTTAAGGGATTCAATGTTAGTATTTTTTCAGATTACCTAGAAAATTGTTTGTAATTATTCATGGATGATTTCACTTTATATGGATCACCTTTTAATTAGTTTTTGAGTATCCTTTGTCTTATCTTACCTCACTATATTGAAAATAATCACATATTTAATTCTGAGAAATTCTATTTCATGGTGTGAAAAGGTATAGTAAATGGAAATGTCATTTCTAGGGATGGAATCCATATAGATAAATAAAAAGTGTATGTCATTTATACTCTACCATTACTTAAAATTGTATTGAATTTGTGGTATTTCTTAGGTAATTCTATATTCTACCATCGTTTCATTCGTGACTTTAGAAATATTGCAATCCCCCTCTCCCAATTGCTACAAAAAGTAAGATAATTAGTTTTTGATAAATAATGTACATAAGCATTTAATAAATTGTTATGGAGTCTCATATAACCTCTAGTAATCCAATCACCTTGGTGGGATTTACCATTTCATCTCATGTGTGATTCATATAACTATGAAATTGGGTCTGTCTTATCATAGCGGGTTGATCTAACTCTACATGTCATTGCCTAAGCCTTGTGTAAACTGGACCCTACCCAAGTAAACTACAACATAACTAAAAATAATTTCATTCCATTTTGTTTTCCACGGATAAATTTCAGTCATGCCTTTTAGGGTAAAAATTAATTGTGTCTGGAAACCACGTATCCCTCTGGTATCTCCTTAAGAAACCAGAAGCCAAACCACGTCTCATTTGTTGGTTTCTCTAACTTCATAAATTTCATCTAGAAATTAGAAATAAGAAAGAGCATAAAATATGGTGCCTAACCAAAAAATAGGATCCATCTAAGCTAGGACATTGTCTCATCTACTAGTATTCCTATAAATGACATGTTTCCGGATGATCAATTTTACTGCATGAAATATTCTATTCCATAGTATGATAAATTTGTAAATTACTTGGTAGCATCTTGCATTCCTATGGATGTCACCAAAAATCAAGATCATCTTCTAAAACATGAGCCTCGTTGGTTCATTTGGGATTACCCCAATATTTGGTGCACATGTAGCGATCATTTCCTCAATCATATCATTCCTGATAGCAAGTTCAGTTTTTCCATAGGTTCTGCCACACTCTTGCTTGTGGGTCCACTTTGGTCCCCAATGAACTTCTCACAAGGTCCTCAATTCTGGCCTTTTTTGGGAAATATTATTTTTGTATTCCAATGATATATATAATTATTTTCCTCATATTCAATGAATGGATAATGTATCTAAAATAAATGAAATTCCCAAACAACCCTTGGTCTTCCCTGACATTTTTTATGTTTGGGCCCATTTCTTAATTCCTTTGGAAACTTGTACATTATTATGGAATTTAATCATGTGTCAAAATGGGTATATTCATAATCCATGATGATAGATGATTCCATTATAATAGTGTAATTTTTGAGAACCCAAACATTTTGTAACATGGGATTACCTAGGTTCATCCGTTAGTGATCAGAGTTCTCATTAATGAAACCAAATAATGAAATAGATTTTGTGTTAGTATGGGGTCGGACATTGAGTGTATAGTGTATATCTCCCACAAACCAATGGTTAATAAAATATGTTGAATAGGTAGAAAAAATAATTCTGGAAAAAACGGTTCAACCCTATAGAAAATATTACCTTCTTAGAATCAATGATTTATTATGGGCTTACCGTTTTGCCTTAAAAACTCCCATAGGCATGTCACCACATCATATAGTTTTTGTAAATATTTTTCACCCCCATTTTGAGATAGATCATAGGTTCTACTCATCCATGAAACAATGAAATTATAATCTTTCTAGTTTTGGTGCTTAGAGGAAGTTACATATTCAAGAGCTAGGGGAAATGCATAGAGATTCTTATGGGAACTCCCATATCTATATGGAATGAACCAAGGCTTCACATGACTGTCTAATCTATCACTATTAATTACACATTTGGAAGAAGGTCCTACTTTATAATTCAAGTCTAAATTGTCATCCATGTAAGCATCATTCTCACTAGTTTTCTCCAAACACTATTACTAATGATTACCCATTTGGTGTTGTTCAGGTTACAAATGAAGAAACAAAACAAATCTTCACTGCCAATGTGCAATGGTTAAAGAACTTTCATAAATCTATTATTGATTCCTCTATAGATTAAATACCAGTTTAAGATGCATCCTATTAATGAAAACCACCATGTTTTATCCTTTCTTCACACATTCTCTTTTATTACAGTAATGACACTAAATACTCTAGGTGTGGGGGGATTGGTACATTCCTAGGTTAGTTAGTAATTTTCATTATCTTTCTTATTTATTCTCTTTTTATATTACCAAATAGTATTGCTACTCCCCACCTTTCCCCACCTTTCCCCACTCAATTTTGTTCGAGAATATTCATTTTTTATATCCACCAAATCATAGAAAATGTTCCCCATTTAATCATGGAAATAATTTAAAATGCATGAGGATTTTCCCTATTTCAAGTTCTTTTAACAATTATTTTCATTGATTAAATGTGTGTTTTAGTAATAATTTTACATTAATTTTTTAATTTTCCTATAAAATTGGTTTTTTCAATGATATTAATGGTTCTATAATTTTGAAACATTTAAGAATAATGGTACACTTTGTGTGAGTATTTTATAGGAAAACTATGTCACTTAATATCTCTACACATATTTTCACCCAACAATGAATTATGAATATTTCATTCTCTATATAAGTTAAATATAAGTTAGATTAATATTTATTAAATTTCAAAAAATATATTTTTCCATATATTTGTTCCTTATCCAATATTTTTCATTATTGTACTATAGTGACCTATGTGTGTGTTCATGTTATTTGACTATTGTGTACCCTCAAAACAAAAATAAACCAAAAATAAAGAAATAAAACACAAAAATATGGGTTTTTTATTGGGAAGGTCAAAAACCACTCTTCAGCAACCCTTGATCTTGTTATAACTATTACTATTAGTGTTATGAGGGGATAAAACAAGGGTTGAGTGACAAGTGTGAGATTTGTTCGAGGTTCATATTTTGAAAAATACACAATAATAATAAACTATGTGAGTGATGGAATGTAAAAAAATGGGGATATCTAAGACAATATCTTATGGTTTGACTTCTGGGAATGCTTAAGTGAGTGGGTCTTGAATTTTGATTACAAAGGATGTAGGGTATGTTTGGTGGACAGAATCATTTAAGAAAAATGTTTTTAAAAATAGCCAATATTTACATTATATAAAGTGGAAAGAATAACTTCAAATAGTTATCATAGACATATATGGAGAGTTAGTGAAATTATGGTCTTTTTAATTATTTACTAAAACTAAATCATTAAACACTTTGAATATCATTCCAATACAAGTTATGAGACATCATTTTCCATTATCACTGAGAATAACTCCTTGGAGAGATTTTCACTTTGATCACATTGCTATCAAGGATTAAATTTTATTCTAATGTAAAATCTTTATGATTTTCAGAAAATCTCCTTGAATAATTTTTAGAAAAGTTACTTTTCCTAATAGTGAAAATTATTAGGTGTGGGGTGTGATCATGTATCAATTTACTATTCATTTTCACCCTTACATCATTGTGTTAAAATTATTTTTTATCATAAATTCCAAATTCAATAAAAAAAATACATCATATTTGATTCAATTAATTTATGTTAATAACTTTTAAAAAGGGTAATAATACTTTTTTGATGATTAATTTTTAGTTGGATGTGATTTGTAGGCCAAATATTTAGTTGAAGTAAAATTGATCAAACTATGCAAGATTCCAAGAACACCAGTGGAATCAAATGAATACTTTACCTTATCTGTGAATCAAATTGAGCTGAAATTTCTCAAATTGATCTATAATTAATTGGTATATAATTATTCTTAAGACACACAATCCCAATTAATCCATTAGGAGGCCCAACCAAACTTATCTGTCAAGGGTACTTAATCTACTTGAAGTCAACAAATGTGTTTTGAACTTTTTTCATATCCCTTGATGTCGTTTTCCACATGGAGATAAATTTTTACTAAAGTTGTAAAATAGGTGTATAAACAAGTTTTTAGTTTTTTCTATGGTAAAATTATTTTTGTTTACTCAAAATTATTGTCTAAGTGTTTTCTTAAAATATGGGGGCTCAAAACCACCTCCACTTCCCATAAAATGTCCCCATGGGAACCCAATTTTTAAGTTAGACAATGATGGAAATATAATCAATTTTGAGACCCAAATGAGTCCTTTATTCACCCTATAAGTTCTATAGTCCCCTTACTCATAGATAGATCAAGGATAAAGGTGAATATCTACCTATGCCTCATCCCCCTCTTGATGATGAGATAAATGGTGGTTGATCATTTCATGAGAGTTGCGCATATTATTAATGGAGCTCTGACACTTATTTTTCTAATGGTTTGGTGTAATTTCTGAGTGAAACATTTCATTTCAGTGTTATGTTACCTTGATCCTCCTTTGAATTAATTTCTTTAGTATACATATGTGTAACACTTTTTATTTCGATACCAATTGGGTTGAGATTTAAGTGGGAATCTTTGTTTGTTCTAATTGGACAAAACAAGAATCATCATTCTCTCACACATACATAATAATTTAGTATGATTTGGTTGAAATTTTTCTTTTCTTGAGATCCAAACCTTTACAACACTATTATTGTGTTAAGGGTTGGTTCTTCATGCATCTCTTTAAGAGGAAAGAGGGGAATCAAGATCTTGACAACCATAAACCAAAGGATTCCATTAATCCATGTGAAAATTTTAGAATAATGAATTATCCAAGTTGTGTAGTGAACATGAAATGACCTCATTCTCTCATAATTATTAAAACTACATATTCATTTTTCAACTATTAAACTCTTTAATTTAGTGATTTTATTCTTCAAGTTGTTTTCAAAACCACCCACTATTTTAATCCTTTTTACTAGAAATACACACTGGAACTCCTAACACTCTTTGATATATTACCTAGGGTATTCCCTAGACTATAAATAAAATTTTAAAAAATAATCAATTTTATGTGTCATGAAAATGTGGTCAATGTATCAGGATTACCTCCTCATAGAGAGAAATACCTTTTCATTGACTTGCATCCTAGGACAACACTGAAATATGCACCAGCATATCAAATGTATCTCATAGAGCTGAGGGAGTTAAGGGTGTGATTTGAGGACTTGTAAGAGGAGGGATTTGTATGACCCAACATTTTCTCCTAGAAATCTATAGTGTTTTTTTCCAAGAAAATGTATGGGAGCTTGAGGTTCTGTGTAGATTAATGATTCATGAATCTGGTGACTGTTAACATTAAGTATCAACTTATGAGGATCGAAAAAATCATTGGTAAATTGAGAGAGGCATAAATTTTCTCAAAGATTGAAATTAGATTAGGTTATCATCAGTTGTGAGTTTGAGGTGAGTATATACTGAAGACAGAATTTAGATGTTGCTACGGTCACTATGATAACATGGTGATGTCATTCCGTGTGACGAATGACCCAATAGTGTTCATGGGACTAATGAACCAGATCTTCGAACTCTTCTTAAACTAGATTGTTGAAGTCTTCAATGATGACTTATTAGTGTATTCCTTGTCTGATTAGGATCATGAGAGACACTCTTTGATGGTCTTGGACAGACTTTTAGAGAACCACCTTTACGGGAATCTCTTGAAGTGTTAGATATGGATTCAAGATTTCAACTTTTTAGGTCACATCATCTTAGAGTTTAGAGTTGCATTAGACCTAGAAAAAGTTGATATAGTGCTTTCTTGGGAGCCACCCAAGAGTGTTATCAAGGTGTAGAGATTCCTTGGGTTGGAAGGTTATTATCGATGGTTTGTACCCACATTCTCTAGAGTGGAATCACGAATGAAATATTTTACTCTAAAGGAATAGCCATTTGTGGAGATATAAAGGTGTTAGCAGTTCTTGCAGGAGCTGAGATTAAGGTTGATGAGTGCTCTCATATTGTGATTACTAGAGTAGAGTGTCAACTACATAGTGTTCTCTGATGCATCAAGGATTGGACATGGTTGTGTTCTGATACCGAGGTAAGAATTTATTACCTATGGTTCATTCCATCTGAGACCACCTTATCAAAACTGCACGACCCACATTATACTGTTAGTAGTGGTAGTCATCTCATTTAATATGTGGTGATACTACCTATTGGGAGATCGATTTATCGTTTACTCTGACCTCAAGAGTTTAAAATATATCTTTTCATAGAAGGATATTTACTTGATACAAAGGTGATGGATAGAGTTCCTCCATGATAATGACTTTGAGATTGTGTATACTTCTGGGAAGGGGAATATGGTGGAAGATTCTCTATGTTGGAGATATTGTTCTCAGTTTTTGGCTGAAGCGCCAGCTCAATTAGCCTCATTATAGATTTCTTTAATGGAAATGGATGGTTCTTCATATATTTATTCAATGATTGTTTCCCTCGTATCTTTTAGATATTTTAGGGATTCTAAGATAGGATATATTCATTATGAAACCTTACATACTTAGATATCCACTAGACATGCTCATGATGTATATTCTAAAGGTGGGAAACACACTATCATTTTTAGAGGATAGATGATGGTACCTTTGATGTTGTAGGAAGAGTTGATTTGGCAGTTTCATACATACCCTTTTTCGATATATCCATGTGTGTAAAAATATATTCGGACCTATGTCATTTTTTTGTCACAATGGATGAGGAAGTGAGTAGTATAATTTGTCTCTCAATTCCTCACTTGTTAGTAGGTGATGGTTGAGAACAAGGTTCCAATGGGTTTAGCTTAACCACTTAAGGTTACAGAGTGGAAGGGTGATGGAATATTCATAAAATGTTTGATAGGATTATTATGTATGTCCATGGGACACAATTCCATCTCGTTAATCATGACTGACTCACCAAGTAAGTCAACTTATTATGCATTTGAGAGTAGTGTTCTTTGGAAATAATAGGACACCTTTCTGTGAAGGAGATATTTCAACTCCAAGGGGTTCCCTCAAATATCATCTATGGTCATGATTCTCACTTAATATCATGGTTGTGAATGGGATTTTAGAAAACTTTAGGGACTCAATTATGCTTGAGCACAGCGTTTCACCCCCAAACTAATGACCAGAAAAAAAAAGGCCATCCATTTCTTGGAGGACATGTTTTGAGAATAAATGTTGTACTTTGGCCATAATATGGAGGATAGACTAACCTTGGTGGAGTTTTTGTACAACAACAGCTACCATTCCACCATTGGTATGGCACCATTCAAGGATTTGTATGGTCAATCCTATAGGTCACCACTTTTTTGGAATGATCTAGGAATTTCATAACTCATGGGCCCAAAGTTGGTGTGATCTAATATTGAGATGGTGCATATCATTCAAAAGTTGACAAGGACATCGCAGAGTCATAAAAATTCATATGCAGATCAATAATGAGGACCTCTAGAGTTTGAGGAGGGAGACCATCTGTTTCTAAGGGTCTCCCCTTGATGTGGATGGAGAAGATTTTTCCACCGTGGAAATTCATCTCTGAGATTCATTGGTCCCATCTGGATACCACATAGACTTGAAGAGGTAGAATTCAACTTATCCCTACTACTACAGTTATACTGATTACACTATGTATTCAACATTTTGTAGATGAGGAGATATTCACATAACACCTCACACATTATAAACAAAGTAAAAATAGACATCAAGGATGGATCTATGTTTTCTGAGTAACCAGTGGAGATTGAGGACTGGAAAGATAAGGTTATTCATTGGTGATTTATTCCCATTTTTCATGTTTGGATATTTAGGAGAGAACTCGGGAGTGGGAGACCCTGATGTGAGCCCAATACCCTCACCTTTTAGATTAGGTTTTCTATTTTAGGAATGAAATTCTCCATGGTGGGGAGAATATAATGACTCTAATTCTCCATGTGTTATTTTTGGATATTATATGTATTATTTTTTAGACTTGGCACCGATTCAAAGTGTGATTCTGAGTCCTGGTGTGCCCAGAATAGATGTTTGAAATATATTGATTTTAATAAATAGTAAGAACACCTAGTTTTACTAAAAAATTAGAATAAATCCATAATAGGAGCCCATATCAAAAATCTGAGTGCAGCGTTGAGTTTATAACAAGCGTTTTACCAAAGGCACGACATAATCATTACTAGCATGGGGTGTTTTTTAAAAAAATTTCATGGGCATGAAATTAATAAAATAACAATTTTATTTTATTTTTGAGATGCATTTACCTACCTCATCTTCAAATATATTTTTATAGGATTTCCTCTATCTTGGACGCTCAAACCCTAAAGATTCAGAAACTGTTGAGATCTTTCTCAGAGAATGATGAAGGATCGGGATCAGATCATGGATTATTTCAATAATGGAGTTCTAGATCTCTTCAATGATAGAAACAAAATCTTTCTTAATCACAAAGCCATACAAACTCTAGGTATGATGTATTTATTTTTTATTTTCATACCTTTTCTTAATCCTATATTAATATGAATCAATTCCATGAACATAATTAATATGCTCATCATCAATAGATTTAAAATTGACTAAATAATTTTTTTTGTTTTTTGTTTAACTTTTCTTTTTTGTACATCTTCTTCTGCGATGATGATCCAAGGACAAAAAAAAATGGATGAGCTCTATTCCTTAAATTTTATTTCATATAGATATATCCCTAATTTTATTTTATCAGTCATCATTGGTATTTCTTTTGGAAAACAGTTTGACCAAAACCCAATTCCTGATCATAGCATGTTCAGGAATATAGACCAAAACCATTAGTATGGCATGTGATGGTAGTTTTAGTTTGAGAATTGAAAAAGATGGTGGCTAGATGGAGGGAGAAAAAGACCAGATCAAGGGTTCTTCATCTTCTCTAGTGGTTCATAGAGAATAAAATTTTTGGGGTATGTTTCTGATACATTATGAAGGCTGGATTCTAGTGAGAAAGAGATATAATGTCTTGGTCGATTGAGATCCAGGATCTATGGATTGATTTACAATGTGAAATGAGGTGGAAAAAATTCATGACGAATAATGGAGGAAAAACCTTAGAATCTATAAATTAATGAGCAACACAGTGTGTAAATCAGTATTACACACTGTTTTGGGAACATTCAGTGGTGACTTGGGTTTCAAGATGATGATAAGGATCACACATCATGTGACCCCAATCACACAGCATCTGACCCTTCCAGGTCGGATCAGAGTGTACTATGAGAAGTACAAGAACAAAATAAAAATTACATGGCCAGTAGAATGTTGTATACTTGTAAATGGCCATGGTCATGTGTACAAGGGCTGGTACATAGACATTTCTACCATACAGGGACATTTCCATGTGACACAAGTTGGGATTCTTGTGTCTTTACACACTGTGTACTCCTAAAACATTTCATGTATCTTGAGACTTAAAGTCTATCTGAAGCTCTTCTACATGGAAAAACAAAGGGATAGCTGGACATTACATGTACCCACTAGTACCCTCCATATACCCTTGTAAATATTGTTCCTATCTCTTTACTTCCTTTTCTTAGACCATAATAGGTATAGTGTGTTCCCTTAGCCCTTTTACTTGAGTATTCGATGTGGAATTACATCCACATCATGGGAATTTGATCCTATCTAGAGTTCGAGCCTTAGATAGAGTTTTGGTGTCCCTCCATGAGACTAGAGTATGATCCTCTATCATCCTTATTTCCAATATAGGGTTTGTGGAATCATCATGACCTCCCTGAGTAGGGAATTTATTCTCCATCTAGAAGTTCATATCATTAATGTTTGTCGATTGGTTGGAAAATTAACCCCTACATAGTGGGTCAGTCTAGATTAGGTTCCTAGAGTCCACTAGTGGTTCTGGGTGTGACCCCCTATCTGAGTACCATTGTATTCTTAGACAAGTGAGATTTCTTGGGAAGGCCCAATTATATAGATCTCTTTGTTCAGTGTCTCAAATGATAGCATTTCTCCTGGAGTGGACTCTCCAGGAATGAGTGTTCCTTCTAGTAAAATCTTGTCGCTGGATGTTGGTTATAACAGCGAAGGTGGTGTGGTGTTTTTCCTGATTATATCTAGGTTTTTCTATTATACATTTATTATTATATCTTGTATTGAGCTAACTATACTTTTTGTTTCATATTTAGTTATTTTTTATGTCCTATTGAGTTTTTTTATACTCACCTATGCATGCGATTTTCCAAAATGTGTCATGTATTATGAAAAAATGGACCTTATGATGGTTTCTTGGAAGGATATAGGGAGGGTGGAGCATAGGATGATCTTGTTAGATAAAGGTGGTCACCAGAATCTTATATTGACTTTAGTCCTCACCCTTAGATCTTGTTGGAATCTTTACAGTTTTTGATTTGTCTTGTATTTTTCCCCTTTTTCGTTTTTTTGTACTTCACTTTTATACTCTACTGTGGGATATTAGATGTATTCATGAATTGTTTTTGTTGTTTTAAATTTTATCATTGTTTGAGCTTGGATATTTTGTGTGTGTGTGTGTGCAATTAATTTTGGATAATTCCTCTTAATTGTGGGATATGCGAACTCAACATTGGTCTCCATCCCCTTGCCAATTGAAAGAGGGCTTGTGGTAGTCATGAGTCGGACCTTGATTGGTCTAGTCATGAAATATTATTTGTCTCTTCCTAGACAAAATTTATTTATTAGGTATCAAATATAGATTCTCCTTTCTTAATGGCCTTATCTAAAGCCATATTAGGTGATAATAACTCCTATGGAATATCACAAGTAATAGTACACGAAGGATTTTATAATTGTTCTTTCATTTTCATGATGTAAATGTTATCTAAAATAGGTAATTTTATTACTTCTATTTACCATTTTCACATATTCCCATGGAGGTATTTATTTATCTAATATAGAATCTCCTTCATCTTTTTCATTTCACTCTTAGGGGTCCTTTTTTCCTTCCCATCATATATTCCAATATTTATTGAATTTATTTCATGCTAGTATGAGGGTAATGAGTATTAATTAGTATATCCTTTAATACCCCCTACCCCACCCCATTACAAAATGGTTTTTAACTGTTTTTTTTTGGGGATTTATTCTCCTATAAGTGTGCTCTAATTTCAGGTTCTTCCTCATAAACATGGAAAATTTAATTGTTAGTATATTAAATTGGTGTTTTATCTTTAATATTTCTTTGAAGAGTTTATAAATCAATTAGTTATTAATAAGGCATATGTTCAAAATACATTTGTAATTTTAGGATTTTGACCCAATTTTAAATTCAAGAAATGAACAAGAAAACCATATACAAAGTGAGAAGATACAGTGAATGAAGCTTAGCTCCCTAAACATGGATCCAAATTGATGAAGGATACTATTGAAGGTTATTTATAAATAGAATTTAAGATCCTTCATTAGATAATCTAGGGTATATGACAACATGTTTTTCACTAGGGATCCAACCAATTCTCTCACTGACCCTGAAAAAATCTCAATTTATTCTAGATATTTTTAATATTTTGAAAAACAATTAAACATGGGGAATTATTTTATGATTGAATTAAGATAAAAAATTAAATATGAAATGAATTCTTACTATTATAACAAATGTTAATAAGAAAAGTGACTTATTCTAGTTTTGTCTAGTGGAATCCTTCACAACCACCTTTGATAGTCCTGAATTATTTTAATGACTATCTCAAAATAATTCATTAATCATCCCCATACTTATATAACTATGAAATTTGGTAACCTCAATGTTACAATGAGAACACAAAATTATACTTTCATTAATGTTAAGGGAATATTCCATCCCATAACCATAGAGTTTCAATACCTTAACACACAAACCCATGTGTGTTTATCCTCAATCAACTACCCCAATACCATTTTAAGTTGGAGTAGCTCAATGAAGGAATGTATAAGTGATTTTATAGAGGATGATATGAGAATGTGGGAGTGTGGAGATATTCAATGGTCACCTAACCATACACCTCACTCTCCATTATCACATCATGAGTTGAGTTTATAACATAAAAAATTAACAAAAAATATTAGTACACCACCACCTCCCTTTAGATGATGTCCTTGGGTTGATTCTTCACCATTATAAAGAGTAGTGTTCATAGTGAAAAAAATAGAAAAAAAGGAATAAATAATGAAAATTTAGTTAAGTAATAAATAATTATGTAAATAAATATTTATATTGAGTTTAAACTATAATTTTAAATCCTTTAATAAAAGGCCCTAGCCAGTATTTATAAGAAATATGGAACATCCCTGAACTCTTTTCAATATTTTGATATCCTCTACATGGCTTTCCCCTGATATCCTTTTAATTGGCATCAATAAATTGGTGATATAGTGAACATCACCCATGATTGAGCTCTATATATATTTGGGGATTACTTCTCTGTATTATGTGTATTTGTTTCTATATTTGGGACATACATGGAGAGATTGGGTTTTGATTCACAATCGACCATCAATTTCTTTGTGTAATTTTGTTTAATAATATGCGGGAATTAAATTTTCTCTTAAAGGAATTTTTTGGATGTATCTAGGTCCCATAGAATGATGGTGCATCTGAAATAACTTTGGATTCACCTTATATAGTTCTAGGAGTATGAATTTGAATCAGGAACAAGCATCTTTTTAATATGATGTGATGCATAAAATTTATGATTTAATGGAATAGAGATCCACCTAGACCTTATTTAATATAACATTTGACTAGATTGAGGTATTCAATTTGAAACAAGTGTTGGTCCATGAATTTTATTCTTATGAAATGCTCATCCAACATAGTTAATCTCAAATAGTGGGTTTTTAATGCTACGCAATATCAGTTCAACATGAGTTAATCTTCTACAACACCTTCCCATTAGATTATTTTCTCACATTTTGTGTTTCTTTCATATAAATTTCACATAACATGCTCGGATGATAATTAATCCCATACAGCCTCTTGGAAATTCAATTTAATGTGACAAAACTCTTGAATTTATTTTTTTATAGCAAAAAACCATTGTAATATCATAGATAATTAGTTATAGTTGATTTTATCACCTAAAAAGTATTAAAAACAAAAATATCAAGTTTAGATTATTGAATTAAAATCACCAAAATAATAAAAAGTATATCACCAAAAAATTTTAAATTTTTAAATAAATTTAAACTAAAAATAAATTAATGTGTTTCCTTTATTAATAACATGAAAAAAAATATTAAACCAGCTAAAAACATATTTTAGGATGAATTTTAATTTATCTTAATGTGGACCTAATAAAAAAATAAAATATTTTTTACACTAATTTAATATATTATTTATTTCAATTACAGGAAATGTATACTAAAAAAATTATTGGTCTCTACACCACAAACCTCTCACCTAAAAGGTAATAGAACCCATAATATAACTCATGCACAATTTCAATCAAATATAAATCACTAGTGGGTTACATCTACTTATATGGACACAATTTTCTTGAACCAAAAGGGAATACTAACGAACCTACATTTACCCTAATCTATGACCAATTCGTGACACATAAAAATAAATAGTATAATCCTAACTTTTCTATGATAATCACATGAAGCTGTGGATCAAAAAAAATATATCATGATTTGCACCAAAGAAACCTTTACATAGACCATATCAGGTTAAATTGATATGATTTCCTCTGATATCACATTTCTAATGAAGAAAATCTCTCTGGTCCATTAATTAACCATTGTGATATTGGAATATAGTCAATTATCTCTAAGTGTGCTAAAACAAATCTCAAGATATCAATCATGGTCCTCCTATATTTGTAAGTACCCAAATAGTAATAAATAAAAATAACCCTAAATAAATAAAAATATAGATGAGAGACTATATTATTCTAGTACATGAACACTATATGTTAATTTTTCAAATAGAATAGAATCATAAAAAAACACATTTTAGTAATACATGTTCCAAAAAATAGTACGGGGAACATCAGTTGGTCATACTCATAAAATGTTATATCAAGATCACAAATAGATCCTAGAGAACCACATATTACCCCTATACTACTCAAATAGATCATATATATGAGGAGTAGGACACCTACTCTTGATCTCCAATTGGTTCAATCTATAGTGGTAATATTATTTATTTAAATACCCATCACCCTTATTGGTTAATTAAACTGATGTACCTCATGGGGATATGCTTGGGTAAATAAATTACTTCTCATATTGGTCATATGACTAGAACATTAACTCTCAAAACTCTCAAGGATCCATCATATATGAAAAATTGAATATATACACCTTATTTTTCATCAACACAATCATAAAATTGGATTCACTCATGGGTGTTAACACTAATAATTTCTCAAGAAAAAAATCAAGAGTTAGTCCACAATAAATAAAAGATAGGTTATCCCTTCTTCTTCTAATATCTCAAAATAACACTCAAAAACTAATCTATAATCATCACCATTTATATATGGTCATTTCCCAATTGGCCCGGATAAAAGTCCCACTCTCTCATGAAGGTGTAACAACCTCCCTCAATAGATGATAAAGATACTCATCGATGATAGAAGTTGATATGTACATTTTAAATAGTAAATAAATCCATCATAATGATTGATTTTCAAATATTAATATCAAAAATAAATAAATCTAAAATATTCCCATACCCAATAATAATGATTTTGTATCTTAGAAACCACTATATATACTCATATCACACCCATAAGGATGTATGAATACGTGTCATCCTAAACATATACTCTACAACTAGACTCACATCATCACTTAACTGAGTAGATATAAGTGTGATACGCCCATATGAATTAAAATATATGTTTTTAGGATTTCACTAAAAATATAACTTTAATGGTTGACAACCCTTCTCTATAATCAAAAATATGGATCCTAATAGAATGCAATTGGACTAAGCTTGTGGATTTTCCATGGTCTCCTATAAATTGATTGCATGAACGAGTAAATTTATACCACCTATTATACTAGACACCACATATTCATCCATGTATAGATTGATTGGAAGAAATCTAATTAACAACTCATAGTAATATCCCTAATCCATATATTGGTCTGTGAGCCTAGCTATCACTACTACCATTTCATTGATGAGAATTACTCTATCCAAAATGGTTTATATGTTTTATTTTTGCATATTAATGACACTCCAATAGTGGTTGGTGGAATTTTAATTAGTTATATCTCACACTACCAAATTTATAACACATGGGAGGATTCCCTGCTTATAGGGGAAGAGAATATTAATGTATATGATAGGAATTTTTTCATTACTCTACTGAGAATAACTAAAATTCTAGTACATACCACTTAAATTGACGTATATTGTTCCAGAATATGAATTATATTTCCTTGAATTAATACTCCTTATTAGGTTCATCTCAAACATGAGGTCTTGATTCACTATCTTAATAAAAAATATACTGAAAAAATATTAACCCAAAATTGTATCAAATGACTCAATCCATATATGAAATAGTAAACCCAGAAATCACATCACCCACCAATATGGATTTAAAGTAAATAAAATGGGTAAATTGAGTAGTGTAATACACCACTAAAAAATTTCCATAAACAAGGTGAATAATATTTTGAGATCTATCAACTCTAAAGATATTAGGAAAAATATACTAAAAGAAGAAATCCTAAAAATATATCTAACACATCCCTCATATTGATCTTACTAAACTAGTAAATCCCATTAGGGGAGGTCCTAATATCTTATGCATAGAATGTTTCACCCTCCTCTCATGGGGTGATCAATATTCTCAAATATGGTATGTAAATACTCAATCTAGTATTTGATGCCTCGTGATCCACCCTCACTATTAACAAGGGGAGGATAATGTTGATGAAACTCTCTCATATAATATGATCAGGATGGACCACCTATTTAATGTATATATCCCATAGATTGAATGATCTAAAGGATAATCTTTTTATGAAACTGATCAATTAGAGGCACTAGTACATAAATTATTTTTAACACCACTTTCTTAAGGGAACACTCATCCCCACTATCAGGGATCCCAAATACATATATTCATGGTGGAACATCTGTATAATGACAATCATAGGCATAAAAACATATTTATCAAATTTTTTGATATCATAGTAAAGGATAAGAGTAACAAGAATTGCATCCCACTTTGGTATAAAAACTCTCTAAATAATTAGGGTCTCACGTAAGTTTGTTTCTCTATTTCCATCATTGTATACCCACTAAAATTAGTCAAAAAAATATAAATAATATATACATATCCAATAATCAAATAATAATAATAGAATAACAAAAAAAATTATTCAAGTATAAGTTGACCAATAAATTATATAAAAAATCATTTTATATATTATTACAAAAAATTTATATGATAAAACCCCTCTTTATAATAAAGTTATCAATCTCATATATCAATATGAATGTGATTTCAAAAAAATACTAAATATAATACATGAATTCATGCCTCCTTTCACCAAAAGAGTAAAAAAAGAGTGCTAATCATTAATCATATTTCATATAAATCAAAAAATCATAATTTATAAAAACCAGGAATATCAATTCATTCCCTAGTAACATGAACATTCAATGTACATGGGTTTCGTATGCCTAATCATAAGGTACTTATCTTATTATTAAAACATCATAATTCCAACTATTATACTGAAATAATAATAAAAATCAAAATAAGTATCTAATAAAACTATGTAATAACGCAACTAGGACTATCCGCATAGTGATTGAATCACTAGTTCCATATAACCTCAAGTGTGTCTCCCTATATAATAGAGGTTTTTGACATACAGTGAGGGTATATGAGTAATGTGAGGAGAAAATACCCAAAAGACTATATAAGTATAAATAGTACCATAATAAATATTAAGAAATATAAAAAATAACTATATAAATATAGACATTAAAACTTAAATCCAAATATAAAGGAAACAACATATGACATGTTATATAAAAGGAAAAACTCCAATGTCACATGAGTATTACATAAAGAAATAGGATCACCATGTGGATTATAATAAAAAATATATTTAAAATAAAAAAATTAATGGAGATGAATACAAAATAAACTAGATCTATTCCCTAATAGGTCAGGTCCCAAACTCAATCATCAATATAGATCAAGAATCGACTATTGTACATTTTCCCAAATATGTATCCTTAATAGTAAATTTTAAAAATGAACTATGATTAACTTGCAGGGTGTAATTATAATATTATAGGTCCCTGCTAATGGTATCCATAAAAAATAAATAATATATTTGTTCATTTACATTGTTATATGCTAACAATCAATGATAACAACAATAATAACAATAAATATTAATTTCTAAATTTATATATAAGAAACCTATTCGGTGATCTTCATATACTTTTGTTGTATTTATGCCCTAATTCCATATATATATATATATGATATCCATATATCAATATCATAGTATATGATATAGAAATGTCATATAGAAAAACATATAGAAATTGATGTATTTTCAATTGTTTGGTTTTGGGATTATTGTCCAATATAATATAGATACATCATATTACTATAAATACATGGTATGGTACATGATATCATACAACTACTTACAAAAATGTTAAACCTTTACATTAAATTACCTTTTATTAGAGATCATTAAATGTGAGTTCTTTCATAAGATGAAATGTATGGGGTTGGCATGGTCAAAAGTTACATTGGATGTAGCCACATGAATTAACTCATACAATATGATTTAATGCATATTTACTTGAGTAAAGTCATTAAGGTAACTATACAAATAGATAATTCATGTTTGAAGGTTATAAGAGACTCTAGTATAAATCTTATTGAAAACCTATAATCCCAAAGTTATCTCTTTCATACACATTTACCAAATGAGGCACTAGCATGCCATAGTGAGAGGAGAAGTCCATATCATGAAATGATTAATCCATCCAACTGATGGATTCACCATAGAGGAGGGATTTCATTCATCTACTTATTTTTTTTATCTTTATCAACCATAAATAATGAATATGGATGTTTCACTACTACACTTTAAGGTACAGGTTCAATTTATCCATTTTATAATATCATGATTTTGTTTATCTAGTATGGTGTACATTTATTTTTGTTTCCTATTTTATTATATTTTCTTGTATTAGCGTTATACATTCTAGTGATTCCCAAAAGTGGTATCAGTGCTTCACCATTTGTTTGATTCTTGAAATAATGTTTTTAAAATGAGGAATTGTGGTATATATTATGTAATTTGATAACATAATATTGAATTAAATCCAAACATTACATTATAGGATAATGTAAAGTGTGTTTTGTCTGCTTGAAATTATTTTATATAATAATGTAATGGGCATTAACTATTTTAAGGCACAAAAAAAGTGTATCATAGACTATGATACATCAATACTCATGGTTTGTTCCAATATCATAAGATACTATATAGGTGATATCGTTGGCTATGATTGAAATATGAGTTTCATGATAATAGAGATTATTTTCATAATAAAAATATATTATATATCACCCAATGCAACAAGTTATTTATGATAGAACTTATCGTTAGTGTTATGAAAGGGTTCTATATGTAAGGATTACTCTATGTGTTACATATGGGTTACTCTTAGATACATAAGGGTCACTCTAATCAATATTAAAAAATCACTCAAATTGATGTGTAAGAGTCCATAATTTTCTATAGAAGTGAAAACCCATTAAATGAGGGTCCATATTTCCATAGAACTAATAAACCAATTTGTAAGTGTTCATACATTTCCATATAAGTGAAAAGATGATGCATAAGGGTATTCTTATGATAGCTACTTGTCATAAATGGTGATAGGGTTATCAGTCATGAAATATGAATAATAACACTTAAATGGATTCAATGATGCAACCCTATCAATCATATTTTATAGTTCATATTATATATTTAAATATTATTTACAGGAAAAAATCCATAAATTTAAAATTAGAATTAAATTATAGAATTTTTAAATTTTTTATAATTTATAATCAAAGATATTCTAAGAAATATATTAATCTATAAAAAAATTAAATTAATTTTTTAAAAGGCATTTATAAATAATAATAATAATAATAATATGTATAATTTATTAATTAATATTCTATAATATAAATTTTTTTATGGAATCACCATTTATCATTTATATGTAAGGCCTTATAATTTAAAAATAATGTATTATTTAGAAACTATAAAAGTGATTTATAATGTGTTTACAAATTAAATAATATAGCTAAATATAAAAGAGTTTATATTTAAGTTATAAACTATTCATAATTATGAATTCGATTCATTAAAATTAAAGACTTATTTGTGAAATTTTTTAAACCACACCAGATTGAGTTTTTCTAGTTAATTTGTTCAGGGATTAAAAAATACTAATATGTGATATTTGGATTATGTAAATATTTATATAATAGAATTGAAATATAAAATGATAATTTTTCATGAAATATCATAAATTTAATATTAAATTCTATATAATGAATAATATGAAAGAGATCATATTAGTTAATGAATGTAATGTTTTTATATTCTATATTATGAAATTTTCTAAAGATTAGATGTAATTATTAATTTTTAATTTTTATCTTTATTTTTAAATTTTTCATAAATAATGTATGTCATGTGTAAATACATGAATTATTCCATTATATGTTGTTATATATTTTATTATTAATAGTTAAAAAAATATTTTGAATATTAGAATGATTTAGTTTAGATTTTTCATACTCTTTTTATGTTATTGTGCATTCATCTAAGGAGTTGCATTCTAGGTTTGATCAAGGATGTAGATTTTATTCTACCTTGACTTTGTCTTTTATTAATATGTAGGCTAGAATTATATAGTAAATTATGATCTATACATATTAGGACTTATATTTATTTTGTAATTAATATCACTTTGAGTAAATAATACCTACATAGTGGTAATTAGGTCAGACTACTCATTCTCTTAGAGGCTAATGTTTATTGTAGAAAAGTCAGGGATGACTATTTTTGGATCCACACATACTAATCTAGTGATTTTTTATTTTATATAACTCTAAAAAATTATAAGAAATTGTTTCATTTGCCTTATTCATTGAATTAATTTAGATATAAGTAAATATTTTTAGCTATTAAACTGGGTTAGTGACATAAGCTATGAGTAGTGTAAAGAGTTACACATCAATATAGTTTGGATATATTGATTTATTTGAAGGAATAAGCTTCCAAAATAAATCATTTTATGTTTGAATATATATTGGTAATAAGTTGGGATAATATATTAAGATTAAATACCATTTATAATATTAAGTGTTAGATTATATCTAATAAAAATACATTATAGGACCTTAATCATCCAATCAAGTGAGTTCTACCACAGTAGAGTTCCCATAGATTATCTTGTGTATGGAATAGAGTAAATAGTTAACCCTAATAATTAGATAACCATATCTCATTGTCAAAAATTTGTAAACTTATTTTGGAAACCATTATGAAGGATAATAGATAAATAGTGAAGAGTTTATTCATATTACAGATTGGACAATGAGTTGTTTGCTTAACCATCTGATAGTCAAATATGATATGATTTGGATGATTCCCAAACTAAATAACAATGTGGTTAGTGGAATACCATACAAGACACATTTCTTAGTGAAATATTTATATTTTCCCAATAATGGATATATTGAGATCAATAATGGTCATCATTTTAGTGTGAACACGTTTAATAATAGTACTTATTAAATTAATGTAACACATGATACTCAACTAATAAGAGCTTATATTTTAGATAAATAAAGTAATAAACATAAAAAATAAATTTGAAATCATTCCTTAAATAAATAATCTTAATGTAAAAAACATGTAAGAATGGTAGCTTAACAAAAGTAAAGAGAAATTCATTGTGTTAGGCAAACACCTTCTAAAGAAACCAACTTGTGATGTTGGTCAACAAAGTAATCTAGATTATTATAGAAGTATATAATGATTCATATGAGGTATAATTTGAATTTTAGGAAATAATACTAATTAATTTCAATATTTGGTCATATATTCTACATTATTGTATTGGATAACGACTTAGAGAGACTGAATGTGTCTTATATGTCATTTTTTGGTTAAGAAATTCATTCAATTATAATTGATATAAATGTCTGACATTGTGAATGAGTGAAAGAAATGTTTACCCGATATTATCAATGTATTGGAAATAGATTAACTAGAAATTTAATTTATAGGAATTAGTGTCGTGTTGATTGAACATGTCGATAAAAGTTTTAGCCATAAGAATAAAAATTATTTAGAAATTTAAAAAATGTTTCATTGAGTAGCTAGTTAAGATCATTGAAACCTAAATGTTATATTTTGAAGGATGAATAATTATTCTATAAGATTGAATTGTCCATAATATCTTACATAGTTTAAGATAATCCATGTAATATCCATGTGAGGAAACAGTTTTATAGAAATTAATTCATTTTTAAGGGTATGTCACAAAAAATGTATACTTTATACCTGTAATAAATATACAAGAGTTTATAATCAAGGGAATAATTAATATATCTTGTAGTTTTAATTAAAATTATGAATAAAATAGTTTCTATATCAATGGTTTGGATACAAATAAATTTATCAGGCTTAAAGGAATCTAAATAAAATATATGTATAGTTATCTTATTCCTATTATATGATAAGATATGTTTTTTTAATAAATATTTTTTATTATTAATGTCTTATTACACAAATGGTTTATGATTCATCTAATTATATAATATTTTTTGAGAATAATATAAGTTTAAAAATGGAATTTTCTATATAATGGGGTTTGTTTATATTTTTGTTAAAATATGAGGAATTGAAATTCTTCCACCATTAGTGGAATATTTTAAATAATAATCACCTTTTTCATGAAAATGCTATAAACACATATAATTACATATAATATTCAAAATGATATTTTATTTATTAAATATTCTTACTAAAACAAAATTATTTTTATGTCTCTCCATTATTAAAAATGGATTACTTCGTCAATGTTACTCACAATAGTGTTTAGTGGGTTTATTTTATCTTATTGTCACATAGATATTTGGTAGGAATTATATATAGATTTAATGTATTAACAAACTCATTGAAAGTGTATAAAACCGATATCTGATTTTTTTAGTTTATCATATGTGATATGTTAGACATGTGATTATGTATGGGTTTTTAATTATTGTTATTTTATTAAGAATATGAAATGTGGAGTTTTATAAAAAATAAAATATATAATTTATCATTATTTCATTTTGATTGTTTATATATCTATATTGACATAAGTAATGTTCATTGAAAAGATAGTTGACCTCTGAAAGTATGAAATTGATTCATCCCTTTCTATTGTTTATCCTGGATTATTATAGGTTGTAATAAAATTTGGAAGGTTAGTGTGATTATGATTCTTTTATTAGGATATGGAATATTCTCATGAGGTAAAAAACAGGTTTTACTCAATGGATAACACACTATATATATAACATATTGTTTCATGCAATATATATTTGGTATACTATATGTGAATTGATCATATTTGGATTCCACACTACCTGAGGTTGGAGAGATAATTGGCAGGAAAATATTTATTCTTTGATACCTTTCATAGAAAATCCTTGAAGATTAACTAATCATGGGTGGTTGGGTATGTCTTTTACCATGTAATATATAGTATTATAACAAAGATAAAAAAAATTCCTCTTGTTTGAAGAGTATTACATCATGTCCCTCAACTGAGATTGATTGAACAAGATTATCGATGTACCTTGTTATTATATATGATGTGCTTATATATTCTGGTGAGGGGAATTTTATGTGCTCATCTATAAGATTTTGTGATATATTCATTGACCTGGTTAGTCTATAAACAAAAAATTGAGAATTCATGAGTTGGATATATGGGATTTTAATAATTTGTGTCACATGGCTACTTGATGCCTTAAACATAGGGATCATATGAGAATACATTCTCACGTATGATGTTACTGGTAAACAAAGGTATATGGATAAATTAGTTTGATGGGGATCACATTAGATCTCATTAAAACTTTATTATCACTTATAATTTTATATATTCTAGTATATGTTACACTTATGGATCGAATTATTCATAGTTTTTGTCAAATCTACAAAGGATCGTGGTGTAACTCTTTATGGATGATTATAGAGGTATTGAATTTGATATAGTGAGCTACTCCAAAAGGGTTTTTTGAGTTTATATGAAACTGTTTTTGGATACATATTAACAAGGTATTTCATATGATGTGAGACATAGTGAAGTTGGTATTAACTTTAAAAAATTATTTTCCAAGACATCTAAAAGGATTTTTCAATATAGCTTCATAGGTTATTATATATTATGAAATATAAGGTGAAACGTCATGAAGTCGATGAGGATTTTTGGAAAGTGGGATATTATTTAAGTTTTTTCCTAAAAGTATATATATATATAGGATATATATATATATATATCAATATAATATCATATTATTTTGAAATTTCATATGGTAGAACATATATAAACCAAATCGTTATGAATATCATGGTTTTTTGGAATATCATTCAATGTGATATAAAGGTATCTTAGTATAATCCTTCTATGTCATGGTAAGAGATATAATGTCACATATTAATGAATGGTATAAATTAACACCAAAATTATATTATAATGGATATCATTAAATGTGAACCATTTCATAAGATGAAACAAATGGAATTGTCAAGGATGAAGGTTTCATCTAATATAACAAGATTTATTAACATGTAACATATGAGTTAATTAAGTTTCACTCAGGGATCATCCTTCAGGACTCTATATAAAGAGACAATACCCATTAAAAGGTCATAATAGGCTCTTGAATAAATCCTAATGAAACTCGCTCATCATGAAGTTCTCTCTTTCTTCCATATTTACCTACTGATTCACTAGAATTCCATTGTAAAAAAATGTCCTGATCATGTGGTGAGTGATTCATCCAACCCTTGGATACATCATGGAGGAGGGATGTCATTTGGATGCCAATTTTTTGATACTAATCAATCAAAAATGATAAATATGTATACTATATATAAATGGTGTAAGGTACACATACAGATTTGTCATTTGACAATAGCATGATTTCTTGTATCAAGCATAGTGTTCTGGGATTCAGGTTTCTTATTTCCTTCAATTGTCTTGTATAATTGTTATATGATATTCTGAAACCTCGAAAATTTGATCATTTTTTGTCTAGTTCAAATAATATCACAAATTATGAGGTGGGTAGATACATCACCCATTAAGAGGCCCTTTCTGATGATAAATCCTAAGTTAAACAAAACTATGAGGGATGCTTTGCCCAAAGTAAGCAATATCTTTAGTGTGGGTGATCTGGGTTATAAAAAATTGTATTAAATCAAGTACCCTATTGATTTTCCAGTTATTTCATAGGCCCCTTAGAGGATGGATATGTTTTTCTCACATCGTTGCTTGAGGTGAATAAAACAACCCTTTATAAGCTGGTGTGGATACCTTACCCATATAGAATACTTTTCCATGGATAAATCCTAGGGAAAACCAAAACTATGAGGTTTCTTTTTTTCCTAAAGGGTAAAATATATTAATCATAGGTATTATGGGATATTGTACCCATATTTCTATAATACCATTTTTTTAACACTCTAACCCATATATCCAGCCTAATACAAAATCTGAGATGCCACATAACATCAACTATATTAGAAAAATCATAAAATGTTGTTGATTGGTGGAAAGATTAAATGAATTATATGGGAATGGCTTCTGCTCTATTACATACCAATGCCTCATTTCATGAATTTTAAAATAAATGGAATAATGTATGCATATATTTGGTTACACTGACAACCATGTTGAGAAATGAAAACCTTATCCAAATTATTTTTAGAGAACATGTAAAAGACATCCCTGAGTTATTCATAAGAGTATATTTTCATCTTAATAGATAAAAACTAACTGAAATCATTTCATTGATGAAGTAATATAATAAATAATACTAATTAATAATTACTTTGATTATTATTAATATAATAAAATAATGAAAAACTAAAATAAAATTGATTGATTACTGAAATTAACCATGTCTCTTAAGTTTCCATTTCTTTATAAATCGATATGATGTGTAGTATAAAAATGATAAAATCATTTCAACATAGAACAAAATAAAAAATATTAATTCATCTGTACTGATTTTCACATACATGGTGTGATTATAAAATACATTTTAGGATATCCCCATATGACACAAATGACTTTCGATACTTAAACAAATAACCTTTTTGAATGAAATTTCAATTAGTTTAGAATATGTTCCACTTTATCATGATATGAAAAATTATAAAGATGTATAAAAATTGAAAATGATGATAACATGTATCATCAATTAAATAAATTATCCAACATAATAAATCACATAAATCATAAAAAAAAATATTTAATTTAACACTAATACATTAAAAACAAGGTAGTCAATGAATTTATTAATTTTCCATACTCAAATGAAGGAATACATTGAAACCATCCAATCATCAATTTAACTAAAATTTTAAAAGTAAAAATCCTTCCATGAGTTTCTCAATTATGATGAAAATGTTTTCAATAATTTTAATTTAGGATCTCTAACTAAATTTAAAGCACTAAACCCCAATCTAAATCATCATTAAATGGGAAAATTCTAGTTTTATAAGATTTTAAATTGACATAAAAATTATTGGGGATAATTTTTATTCAATAAATCACATTAAAATTATTTTTTTGTAAAATCATAATACCCACATGTTCATCTTGATTAATTTTATTTTTTTATATTTCTTTGTGTAGTTTGTACCATTGGATTGTATGTTCAAATGAACTGAGTTGGACCATCTTATTTTATGAACCTTGATGAAACATTATGATGGTGAATTGTGATATTTTATTATAATATGTATTTATATTCATTGATAGATAATGATCCTTAAAAATAAGATAAAACCAAATCCAAATATCTCATAACATGATTATTGATTTTTTTCACAATATTTATAATTGGGTTGAGGATTTTATAAATAGATGATGCAATAATTCAATACATAGGGTGATTTTTTTTCATCTCACTACTACTAATATGAATCATTTTATTTATTTTCAATTTTTTTCTAATATCTACAACTTGGTTGTTTTTCATTTTAATTATGATAGTTTTTTTACATGTAATTGTTGAATTTTTTTCTTCATGACTGATGAGATTATAGAGAGGAATCTATTGCTTCCTATCATTGATATTGACAATGATCTGAGTCTATGAGACTACTATTTCGAAATCATTTTTTGATGAACAATAGGGTACCTGGAATTTCAACAAATCATTGTGACCAAAGATTTTCTCAAGGCTAGTGATACCTATTATCAATACTTTTGAAAAATAATTTCCTACTGTATAACATGATGTTACTAACTGGATAGGTCATTGAATTTTTAGTGTTTGGAACTTGGATACCTTGTTTCTGTTATAGTGTTCCACCATCCTTCTTTTTCTAAGATTAAACACTTCCCTGATTAGAGATGTTTTAAAATAATATCCTTTTAGATGTTTGATAATTTTTATCCTTAAATTATTTCATTTTTTAATATTAAGTTATTATTTATAATTGTATTATTAGATATATTTTATTTCATTTCAATTGATTCTAAAACAATTCTCCTATACAGTTACTTTTTATACTCTTAATTTATTGGAACATTTAATTCTTCATCAATTAAATACTTGAATGAGTGAAAAATTGTGAGTTTACATTTGAGAACAGTTCTCTCCACTATTGTAGCTTATATACATCTATAGGAAATAAAAAAATTTGGTATTATAGCTAAACTATACTTTTATGATGTTATATTTAACATTTTTATCAAAAAATATATTTGTTTTTTTGTACTATTAATTTATAAATAGTAAATATTTTATTTTTTCTATGGAAGTTGTTATTGCATTAATATTTTTGGATAATTTAAATCCAAATATATCACTATTTTTATTGGAATTATTATGAATATTGGTATGAATATATATAAACATGCATTAAAAATATGGATGTTAAAAATTATATTATGTATGCTGATAGTAACAAGATACCATAGTAAGAAATTATCACTTTTTCCCATGACAATAATAAAGGAATCCAACACAATTTTCAAGTGTGAAATACACTATTATGTTCTATTTATAGAAATATATATATTCAAGTATCTTTTTTTCAGATTATATAGTGAAAATTGGAATAATATGAAAGCTACCTATTTAAAAAAAAGTACTACATACAAAGAATGACATTTTAGATAAAATTTTTAGAAAATTGATTTGTTACTGGATATATTAGATTCCTAAATGCACTAGAGATTCATGAAAACTATAATTAATTTATAGACTCTTAGTGAGGGAGAATTATCAGATAAAAACTTATAAAAAGATTTATTTTTATTTTACATAAATATTTTAAGTCAAATAAAACATCTATCAATGATAATAAACATGTTACAAAGTTGTTCTTAGCTGATCTGATTGGAACACTAATGAAAAATGAGCACCCACACAAGAGGGATGTTGATAAAAAAAATAGAGTGACCTTTTTTTAACTTACATAGTCTTAAATTCCAAAGATAAAAATTCTAAACTAAGTACATTGAGAAAAACATATAACAAAAGTTTATAAATTAGTTGTGTAGAACCTACTAATCATGAGGTTGCATAGATATCTAGAAGAATATTTAGAAATCAGAATTTTTTAAGGGCTTTCTAAATGGAAAAAATGAATGAGAAGATAAATAAGAAAGGAAATATTATTTAGTAATTATATAATATCAATTTGAAAATCTTGGACATATTTTACCACATTGTTCAAGACTCGAGAATAATGAAATATAATCGAGAAGAATATATAAGAAAAAAGAAAGAGGGGATTCACATCAACTAGTGATATTTAGAGCATGATTGATGATCAATAATCCTTCATTGGTACCAATGAATCACATATTAAAATTATCCTAATGAATATTATTTTTTATGTTGAGGTGACTAATAATGAGTTATTCTTTATTGGAAAGTTGTTAGTATATTCATTGTTTGACTTATAATTGAGTGGAGAGTTTTCACTTTCAACAGATATTTAATATTATTCATTTGATGTGGATAATCCTTATTATAATTATGATGATAATAAATATTATATTATTGAGATATGATATATATATCAAAATATTTATAGGTTCTATACAAAAAATAATTCTCATATTTTGAGATAAAGGTTGTTCTATATCAATATAAGAATGAAATATCAAGATTAAATGTAGAGTTGAATGCCAGTAATATTTCATTTAAAATGTTTGGGTATAATATTTCTATGTATAAGAATGATATTTCATGATTTTTTTTGGAACATAAAATCAAGTATACTTTAGTGTCACATTCAGAATATAAAATCTTTTTTAATTTGAGGTTTGAGGTTGAAATCTACAAGAAGTTACTATCAAACCATACTAAGATTTGAAATAATTTATAGATAGTTGAGATAAAAGAATTATTTTTTGGAATTTTTAGTAAATAAATTAGAATTTCACACTATTTTAATAATTATTTTATTCTATATACTAAACCATTTTGTAAAAAATATAATAGGGGTGGACATTAGAAGAATAATAAACACTAAATGGCATCTATTCCTTCTAGACTCGGAATGTCTTTATTTCTAAAAAGCCTAAAGTTATAATGAACTTATTATATGGTTAGATTTTTGATATGGGTGTTTTATTTTAGAACACCTCTAGACCTAATATATTCTACATTATGAGGATTTAATTTTTTTTTATGAAATTTTATTTTATATTGATAGCTAAAATAAAATATCCAGTCCCTAGAAGAACCTTACATTTTTATATTTATATTTTACTCTTATGATTTTCTATATTCTATATTATTATCTTTCAATTTAATTTTACATTTACAAATTATATTGTAAATTACATGTTTTATGTAAGTTTTTTATGTAATATTTTCACTAATGTATATAGTTTTCATTTTTCTGTATGTTTTATTCTTGAAACATTTTTACTCTAAAATTTAACCCATTTTCAAGGGAGAGGTTTCTTTTTTGGATAAATTTTATTAAAAGGGAGCTCATTATCATCATTATGTTCAATATAAGATAATATAACTATTTTGAGAATGACTTACATAACCATCTTTGTTTAGATGAATACCATTTGTTCATCGAAAGATAACATCAAAGAGGTTCATTTTCGTTGTTGAGGCATTTTTTATTAGATACAAAAAATACATAATTATAATTTTTCATATTTTATTTTATCATAATTTCATCAAATGTTAACTAATTTTTTATTATATGTTTAAAAATTATTATTTTACTAGCTTTGGAATTATTACTATTTTAGCATGAAATTATTTTGACTAAAATTAAAGAAGTTGGATAATGAATTAGGGGAAGATAAGAAAGTGTAAAATATTGTGATAAAATCATCCTAAAAAATATAATTGAAGTATTGAAAAAAATATTTAAGAATGGAGGAGAGATGGTCAAGGATGATAGAGAAACTAATATCAAAATATCTTAATAAAAAAAATTTCTATTTCTATTTTCCAAATGATGTTTTATTAAACATTGAATATTTTAAAATATTTTTATTTTTTGAATATTTAATTAACTATTGAATTATGTATGTTATGATTACTAATATGTCCAAAAATTTTACTTTTGAATGATTTATCAGAAGTTATCCCCTATGTTCAATTCTGTAATCCCAAATAGGTATTTTTTATTGTCTTTGATTATTTCAGATAAGGGGGTTATTATTGGAAATTACAAAGAATATATATTAAAACCCTTTAATTTTCAGAATTTAAAAATAGATATGTGTCTACCATGGGGGAAGAAACCAAAAGATATAGGGTTACTTATTTACTATTTTCTTCTTATATATATAATTTAAAGATATCATCTTCATCATACATTCCCAGTTTATGTTTATTTTTAAAAATCCCAAAGGGGAGGAAATAGAAGGAATCATATTATTTTCTTGAAAAGAAGTGAATGATGAGATTTCTATAGAGATTGTATCAGAACGTATAGTGAGTAGTTCTATTACATTTTAGTCAAACTTCTCCTTTTTATTCTTTTTTATGATTTCAATATGGGGAGATTACTGGGGATATATTCAGAAATATTTTCAATTCAATATTACATTTTCATATCCTATTTCTAAATCCCAATACACTCATGTTAAACTAAATGAAATTAAATATTTTTATTTAATTTTTTTAATAATATATTTTATTCCAATTATTATATCTTCCAGTAAACTGATCTAAACCACATAATTTCCAGAACTATATAGAAAAAACAGTGATGGTCTACTAATATATGTCATCAAAAAATAGAGTTATATTCATCAATAAAAGATGAATCTTTCAATGTTATAGCAACCAAAACAAAATATATCATAATATGAATATTGAATTTTATTATACCACCAGCTATGAAATGGACCAAGGATTCAAGTAATGAATTTTATGATTGTTTAATAAATCATATTCATGTGCATCATCTTGTTATTATTGTGGTTTAGTGAGGTTTCATTGAATAGATCTTAGTTTTTTCCATGTATTATGCCCTTCATGATTGATTATATTCTAGTGATAAATATGATGCTTCTCATCATTAAGATCAATGAGGCTATAAGGATTCGAGTTTATTGCTTCATACTTATTATTTAATGAATTATTATATGGCTGGACTTATTATTGAATGATGAGTTTGAAGAAGTGATTCAGGATAGAGCTACCTTCTACCAAAATTTCTTTTGAAGAAGTTCTGGATGTGGAAGTTATTATAGCTGACTAGATGAGTCAAACAAGTTTTAATTTTTGGATCTTGGATATATTTAATATGTTCTACTGATCAACCTACTTCTTTTTTAAAATATAATACTATGCTAATTAGAAGTTTTTAGTGATAATATTCTTTTAGATTTTATAGTTTTTTATCCTTAATTATATATTTTTTTTAATTACCATTTTATTATCTCTTATGAGAATGTTAGTTATATATTTGTAAATTTTTATTAAATATAAAATTATTATTTTTTCCACTATTAATTTTCTTTAAATATTCTGATTTAATCAGAACATGTAATGTCTGATCAACTGAATACTTGATTGTATGAAAATTATGAGTTGATATCTGAATAAATTTCCCTTATTTTAGTTTTCATATAACCATATTCTTGGACAAAATTCATTAAATATAAACATTGATTTTATTAAAAGTTGTTATTATTTTGTCTGATTCCAATTTTCCCAATTAAAATTAATCAGTTTGAAATATAAATTAAAATCCATTTTGGTCTTAGGATTACAATATAAATCTATTTAGATTATAAATTTAATCTAAATTGAAGTTAAAATGTTATAAATTCATTTTTTTCAAAGATTTGATATTTTTTTGGTTATGTAATGTGATAATAATAAAGGTTGTCCTGAATGTTTAAGAGAGGGATCCAAGGATTATTTTAGATGGAATTTTCTTTATTTAGTGTTTAACGATACGTGGATAATGTAACATCCCAGGTAAATAAAGAATATAACATTATCATATTCATTAAAATTTGTGAATGAAATATTAATTTTAATTTAATGGGGATGCTATGTTCGATGGTGTAACTGATATCCAACAAAGGGTTTCTTTTAAAACTTATGTTGCACACAACGTTGAGTCATACTGTAAAAATAATAATAAAAGATTATTTTAAATGGTCGTTAACACCTATTCGTTGTATTTGTGGGATGTAAAGAACTAACTATAATATTAATATACATTTTTGTTAAATGTTTTTACATTTATCCAATAAATTTTAGAGGATTCAAATAAGAAAGAATCTGATTTTAAGAATAAATACACTAATATTCATTAAAAGGTCGATTTACCGCCTTTTGATGGAGAACCCTCTTTAAATATAGTTTTGGTAACTTTTTATATTATATTTGAAAAAATAATATTCTTATTTATAAATGTGAAATCAAACTTTACTTTGAATAACATTTTTGTATTTTTTTGATAAAGTTTAATATTTTATAAATAGTGAAAAATACTATATTTTAATTCAAAACTGTCTTTTAATATTATTTATTTATATGGTTATATTATCTTTCTAAATGGTTTTAAAGTTTAATTAGAATATATATTTAAATTTTAATTCATTTTTTGTCACTTTAAGTATTTACTCTTTGAAATTGGACATAAACAAGTGTCAATCTTTTGATAGTTATTATTTCTTAAAAACACATTTATTTGTTTTGACAAAGGGGATTAATTTTAAATTAATTTCTGCCACTTATATGTTTTGAATTTCAAAAAATGTATTCCATATTTGGAATAACAAGGTTCAAATTGTGTAAATGGGTAACTTTTATTTTTAGATATTTTAAATATTTACCTCAGTAAATATTTTATTTACCATGGTTGAAGGGTAAATCTGGTAAATAAGGGTAAACAAATAATATTATAATAATATTAAATTATTCTAACATGTTTCATAATCCTATATTTTGATACATCTCCGAACATGGGCATCCTAGGGTCGATTTTGGGACCCCATGGAGCCACTTGGGAGAGATAATGACACTTTATATTAATTAATTTAAAGTTAAAACAAAAATGACTTAAACATATATCTTTTAGTAAATAATTTCTTACATGGGGTTATATAAGTTATCTATTCAACTATAAATATTAATTTTAAATATAAAAATATTTCCTACATCAGGATATTTTTTTATAATTTTTAGACATCAAATAACTAAAAATATTTATGTCATAATAATGATGCAGTGTTTACCTCATTATTGAATGATTTAAATAAATAAGATTATAAAGAATAAAAAAATATACAAAACCAATAAAATTATTATTGAATGGTTTTATTTCGAACATGAGTCATCTTATATTCAAATTTAATGAGTATTTTACCTTTATAAACTGAAAATAATTATATAAGAAAATATTATTTTAAAACATTCCTAAAGAGCTCCTCCCCCATTATAAAATGTCCTCACTTCTAAAACATTCCTCACACTTATCAAGACACTTAACTCAACCAATATCTACCCAATTAAGCTCCCTAAATCCCTATCCTCATCCTAGAAACCTTACCCTAGGCAGAAGGCAAATCAATTAAACTTTTTTGTTCCAACCAAAGGTTGATACCCGATTTGAAGGTAATGTCTTCTCTTAAGTTATTTTGTTTTATTTTACTTCCCCAACCCCATAAACCATTTTTATTAATTTCATTTAAAACAACACCTGTATCCAAAATATAATATTTTATTATGAGTAGTATTAAAACTACACTTACACACCTCCATCTAATGGTTAAAAGAACATACTGTTTTGGTGGATGGTGTACTACTGCCTCACGAAACGATGATTGTTCAATTATCTCATACCGCCTCTTATAGTGGCCATTATGATTCCACTGTATTTATATGTGATATATATTATCTTTATATTTCTTCTATTATTCTGTATTTTCCATTTATATCCTACCTTTATGGTTTCCATAATTGGTAAACATGATAATTTCCTTTGAGGAAGTGCAGACTTCTACCCCCTCAAAGTCATATGACACATTCATGTCATACGTGGAATGTATAAAAGATGGATATAATTAAATTATATATGATATTATACTATAATTATAATATACCTATTTATCATTACATTTTAATTCCATTAAAAATGAAATATAAATGAATGTAGCGTTTATGTGTGCGTACAGCTTACCGTCTCCTTTAACGGTGTATTTCATTTCTTATCTCCAAATGATATGTACTATTATAAATATATATATATATACTATATATATATGACATATATGATATCTAAATCATTAATATCATTTTTTAGATAATTTAATTTCAACCACATGGACAATTTATAATTATAACAAGTTCTTTTTTACCTCAAGTTATGAACATCGACAATATGTCTGATATGAACTCAAATAATTAAATAATTGTTATAGAAATTTAATAAGTGATATAAAAGGAATAATAAACTTGAAAAAGGTTCTTAATCAAGTATAAATTAACTTAAGTTTATTATTCAAGAATAACAAGGAACAAATGAGTCAAGTCGAACACAAGGTTAGGGGTTTCTTATCTCACATTTAATTCCATGAGATTTCCATTATTCACCCCTTATTTCATGCATGTGGTGTATTGTGTACTAAAAATTGTTATATATTATCATTATTATTTTTATATTCATGGTATTCTATGATTAATTTGTTGGTTATTTACTTTTTGTCATACGACATGATTGATTACAACGTGGTAAGGGGTTTTTTATCTCACTTTTAATTTCGTGAGATTTCCATTGTCCGCCACTTTTTTATTGAATGTGGTGTATTTTGTACTGTAATTTGATATATATTATCATGATTATATTTATATTCATGTTATTATGTGATTAATTTTTTGTTTATTAACTTTTTTTCATACAACTCACTTGATACAACGTGGTAAAGGGTTTTTATCTCACTTTTTATTCCCATGAGATTCATGGTATATATACCACTATTTCCTTTTGTGTGGTGTATGTAATGCCCATGATTGTATTCTTTGAGTAATATAATATAATTTATTGGGGTTTATATCTTTATTTTATGATCCTTCTTTTCATGGAGTGTATGTTTCGTAAGTTACCAAATCGGTAAGGGAACCTTTCACCCTCCTCTTTTTAAAAGACTTATTTTTGTTATGTCTTTTAAATCACATATTATTATGTTGGGATATGTTATTATATATTCTTATTGTTGTGAATTTTATTTCCAAGTGATGAGATACCCTTTTCTCTCTCATCAACTCGTTTTCTTAATCTTAAAGTGACGTCGTTAAGCTGTCAAATTTATGTAAGAGAACTTCTTAACCCAATTTCAATTATTTGGGGTTAAAATTATACTTGTTGATTATGCCATTCTATGAATATGTGTGAATGTCCTATTATTGTTTTACACTTAATATCCACTTGTATTGGTATTATTCTTATTTTTCACACTTATGTCATTTATTTTTCCTTAATCTAAGGATATGATATTTGCAAGGGACTTTATCTCAATTTACATTCCATTGAAACATATTTATTGTTATACAAAAATTAACTATTATATGGTGTATATACTCCTCTTTGAAGTATTATATAATGAATATTTGTATTCTCATGATATTTCAATCTTTTATTGATGTTATTCCTTAATTGTTTGTATTGAATTGTCTCTCATTTTGTTAAAAACTGTTTAACTAAAATATCATTTTAAATGTTTTAAATATTTATTCTTCAAAATATTTCTCATTAATGTTCATGTTCTAAAAATGGTTTTTAGTATTTATTTATATAGACATTAATGTCTTAAAATTTTAATTCCTTTAAAAGCTTAAAAGTTTTATGGGACACTTTGATTCAAAATTCAATTTAGTAAATGTTTTAAAATGTTTTGAAAATGGTTTGATAAATAATTGATTATGTCTATATCTTGAAATGATATGTTGTGATTGAAATGTGGAAATTTTATCTTTCCTTTATTCTTGTTTTTTTTTTATGAATATGTTATGATTATTGGGAATTGTTATGTATACAGGTGGTTTTGTGATAAACCATGGGCGGGTGAGCCCAAGACAGCTCTCCAATGCATTGGGTAATGTGACAGAGGTAAAGCTTAATGTTTCTCCTAAGAGATTTGGGGAATATTTTGTGATGGGTATTCCAATGTAATACACTATGTAGCTTTAATAGCTACAATGTAAGTGTGTTTTGTATACCACAAGTTGCCTTTATGATTTATGATTTCTGTGTGTTATTCACAAATCTTATGATTTTATAAGGAATTTTATGATTGAAAAGTATGGTTTCATTGAATTGAATTTATTTATGGGATAATGTTTTCTTTACTTATTTTATAACCCTTACTGAGTTGTTTATGCTCATCCCATGTTTTTTAATATTTTCCACGGGACTTAAAGATGAATAGGGTCAAGGATGGGATCAAGGAAAAGTCATGTTGTCTAAAACATGGAACTAGACATGTTTCTTTTTTAAGAGTTTTTATTTCATGAAAAAAATTGATACTGAGTAGTAGTGTCTACATGTAATTTTCAAGTGGATATGTAATAGTTATGGCCTAATTCTCTAAAACTCTAAACCTGAAAAGATCTTCAATGTGAATTATTAATTTATTTCAAGATTATATATTGTTTTAAGGCTGGGTCCTTATAGATAAATTATAATGTGTTGTATAATCCCAAGAGATTTTTTGATGAGTATATAATTAATTTTGAAAGAAATATGGAATTATCCAGAAATTTGTAAAGGTTACATGATTTTTATGTTAAGTTTCATTGAAAAACCTAACCGACATAAGGGTTATTTGATAACTAAAGTATCATTGGAATTGTAAACCCCTGTATAAAGGTACTTTGAAAACTAGTTCTCATCATAATGTTATTTTCTAAAATTTACAGTCTATATATGGTATGTCTATAAATGTACAAGATACATAAAGGTAACTCTGGAAATTCACTAGCAACATAAAGGTAGTTTGAAGGGTATGTTAAGCTAACTCCAAAGTCTAGGACTTGTGTAAAGGTAATAAATAAGTCCCTAAACAATGTAAATGTAACATTAAATTATAGTTAGATACTTTATGGTCATCATGTATCCATGAAAAGGTTTCCAAGGATATCAGTGGATTTGTAAAAGGTTTAATCAAGAACTGTGTATGGTTAATATTGAGTTTCCAGAACATTATACATTCTGAAATGGTACTGAAGTAGCGAGATTGGAAATTCATAAGCCAATGACTTAAAAGTCATAAAAATTGATATATTATTAATTCACTTTAATTTTTTAGGACTCTATGAAGTTTCATAATAATTTTTTAATTAATTATGACTTCAACTTTATTTTTTATGAATTCAATACATAATGAATTTTGAGAATCCTATATGGTTAAATGTTTCGATATCCAAATTTGAAATATTCTGAATAAATGGATATGAATTCAGAAGATCCTAAGAATATGATATTAATATATTTCAAACAATTATGAGATCAAACCCATTTTTTTCATTCTAAGTGAATATAATCAATCTAAATGTGATATTGTTAAGGAGAAGATCTCAATACTAAAGAAAGAGTTACTACACCATAGAAAGCTATGAAATGAAGATGGAACAATGTCGTGGTTTAAAAATACTATGTATATTGGTGACCATGGATAAGAATATATAATATAGTTCCATGTCAAAGAAGGTAAGTTCCATGTTGTAGGCCAATGCATTCAAATATATAATTTTACATTTATGGAGATTTAAGAGTATTAAAATTAGCTTATTTTTTGGATATTAAAATCACTATATTTTAATATTTCATAAAAAAATTGAGTTCAATTTTTATATAGATTTAAAATGGATTTTTTTAATGGGTATTTTAATGAGTTATGAATTAGAGTAATATCCTGTAACTGTTATTGAGTTTCCAAAATTATTTTAAAGAAGTGTAATTGGGGTGTATATCATATTATTGGAGATAATTTTTTGTTTTTTCATTTGACCAATAAATATTTTGTAACCACTTGTCCATATAGTAGAGAATCCATGATGGGGTTCCTAACCAACATGTAAACAAGGAGGTATTTATGGGGGACCTTTAAAATAATATGTGCTTCCCACTTTCATATTTCTACTACAGATAAGTTGAATCTTTGAGTTTATACTGATTGGATAGAAAAATATTATAGGATCAAGTGCTTTATTTTAAAAATATAGGAATACTCAAAATAAAAAACATTGATTCCGCCACCAATTAGCAGTCAATCATCCTAGGGAATCACAAGTGGAATTAGAGAAAAGTTTCCCCCTTAAATATCCCATGAACCAACTGAGAATGGAGAGGTCAAGTTCTATTAACAATATATGAGTATATATACTCAATGGTATTAACTTTCAAATTTATAGGAATAAGATTCTACCATATTTTCTTTCACTCAACCTATAATTTTGAGATATTTCTATAGTGAGTTTCCCCCTATTTTTGAAGGTGCCCCTCTGACCCAGGTAGAAATGAGAAAAATGATATTTGATTAAAAAATATAAAATTTTATCTTTATATTTATATCAGAGAAGGTTTATACCAAATTCATGGGACTCTAAATTGAAAAATACCTTTGGGATTAATTGAGATGTAATTATGATGGAAATATAAATGTTAAGGAGATAAAGGAAAGGGTGATCCTATTATAAGCTGAATACTGGTGGATTTGGAATTCTAGGAATAAATCCTGACTTGAAGGCATCATTAGCTCACATCTATCCAGGAAAATCTGTTACAGGAATTTATTAGTAGAGGTAACTCTCTTAAAACAATGGGAGAACTCTCCCATTGTAAAGATTGTGCAAACGCCGAAAAGTGATTAAGTGCTAGAGAAAGTTCTGAAACGAAAAATTGAAGTCATATTTGGACCTAGAGACCCGATCTGGGGGTCTCAGAGGTGTTGTGTGAAAAAAAATGGGGGAGTGCACAAAAAAAGATGCCCCCACGGAAATTACTGGGATTCACGAAGAGTCTCGGCGCCGGTGCGAAATAGTTTCTCACCCGCACCCCGCGAGGTTGAAATTTCACACATCCACCTCCATCGTGCAATTATTTCGCGTAGCCCTAAATTCTATGCTGCTGGATTCTTATAAATAGAAGGTGACTCCCTTCCTTTTCAGGGCTGAAAAATTCGAACCACCTCTTGTGCATGAAATTCTCCTTCTGCGCGCGCACAATATGGCCTTCAGTTATGAATCTTTTTCGCACCAAGTCTCCCCATGCTCCACCTTCGCATGAGAACCCCATGTATTAGGCTAAACTCCAACCCCATAGGGGTCCACCCCTTGCGTGAAACCCCTTCCGTTGTGCGCAGGCCGGCCAAGCTGTGCACAATCCCTTCCTTTGCACACACACCCCTTCCTTTGCGTGCAATCCCTTCCTTTGCACGCAAAACCTCATACCCCTATTTCGTGCAAGCATCACTTATTTCATGCCACCTCAGGGATTTTTGCACCAAAACCCGTTTATTTCACATAAACCCCAAGGGTTGCGCGCAATCCCTCGATGCCCTTCACCTCGGTGCTCCTCGGGCGTCCCCTTGCACGAGCGCCTGATGCCCTCCTTCTGGGTGTCATTTACAGGTGTCTTGTGCACTCCAGGCATCCATATCATACATAGTTTTCCTGTACAACCTTCTAGGCTTGTAAGAAGTAACTTCAATGTCCCTCGGACAAACCTTCCTATTGCATTTATTTTCCCCATGCTTCTTCGCATAGTCACGCTAACAGCTATTGATTCTTTGCATAGTCATGCTAACATAGACCCCTCGATGGTTCGCTCCACGATATGCCCTTAGTAAAGCCTGGACAATGCATTACCTTTTTTAAGGGGAAGAGGGTACTGGTTATGTTAGTACTAGGGGTTCGGAGCAATCCCACCTCATCCGAGCTGCATGACGTTAAACTACCAAGCACCTCGTCCTCAACACAAGATGTTAAACTGTGACCTGGCCCCATGCCTCGCACACAGGGTCCCCCCGCCTTGGACATTATCTATTCACACTTGTCTCCATGGGGATGGGATCACCCCTCATAGGGGATCATATCCCCCTTGTCAGAGTAGCGTTTGTCTGCAGGGTAGGGCAGCCACCTTGGTGTAAGCCCCACGCCTTCCTTCCAGGATGTAGCACAACTGATCCTCTTTTCTTCGGTCCCAAGGCCAGCGGAGGGAGTGGTAGGGAACTGAGCTCCTCCTCTCTCCTTGGGTGCAAAATCCCTCTCCCGCAGTGCTTTGTCACCCTCGGGCCTCCATCCTGGAGTAATTCTTGGCACCATGGGCCGCTCAACGTGTAAGCCCCTTTTCACTTCCCACGGACGATCCCTTCCCGACGTGATAGTTAGTTATCTTCTACCTCTTGTTTCTCACACCGATCATGACTCTCATTATCTTAGAGTGAGCACCGACTATGACACACCATGGGCTGTCTCAGAGCGTAAGCCCCAACCAACCTGAACTACGGGTACTTTGATCAGTGCTAAGGCATGGTACATAGGAAGCGTCCATGAGGTTCAAGCTCCACCACCATGGGTCGTCTCAGAGCATAATCCCCAACCAACCCGAACTATGGGTACTTTGATCCGTGCTAAGGCATGGTACGTAGGAAGCCTCCACGAGGTTCAAGCCACACCACCATGGGCTCTCTCAGAGCGTAATCCCCAATCCTACCCGAACTACGGGGACTTTGACTCATACTAAGGCATGGTACGTATGAAGCATCCATGAGGTTCAAGCCCCAACACCATGAGCTATCTCAAAGCGTAATCCCCAACCAACCCAAACTACGTGGAATCTGATCCGTGCTAAGGCATGGTACGTATGAAGCCTCCCCAAGGTTTAAGCCTGAAAAACCAATGGATCTGACCATCTATGTGTCGGTGTTCCAAGCCCCATTTCCACCTTGGGCCGCCTCAAAGTGTAAGACCTAATCCATCTGAACCCCAGGTCCCTCTTCACATCGGTTCACCGACCCCATATCCTTGGGCAGCCTTAGGGCGTCAGCCCCAAACGCCCTAGTCCCGCATGACGTTAAACTGCATTCCATCACGAACTATGTGGTCTTTGATTTCCTACCACGGGGATACGTAAAAGCCTCCATGAGTTTCAATACCATCACTCATGTCTCATCCCGGTCTCTCCCTCGAGCCCATGTGTCTCGGGAATCTCATGCCCTAACCTAGAGGTCCAACTTCCTCTGGGTCCTATCTATCTGTCCATTCTCACAGGTCACCTCTTTAGGTGTCCCATCGATCTATCGAACTACGTAGACTTTGATTCCCTGCCACAGAGACATGTAGGATGTCTCTTTGAGGCTCAAGCCCAAAGCCATCATTCATCCTGATTCTTACCCAGGCTGCCACATCCTGGTGGGATCATGCCACTTCATTCCCCATTCCTAGTCAGAGCATTTGGGAAGCTACCCACATGATACCCCAACATCGGTGTTCCCTCCAGGGGGTTCTTCAATCTGATCCACTCTAGCTAGTGTTCTAATCAGTCTGATCTGTCTTCATTGGATGTTAAACTTGTGGCATACCTTGTGTTAAGCATGGGAAGATAAGGAAAACCTCAGATACATGCTCATGGAATACAATTCCCCAAGTTCTAGGTGGGATGCCTCGGGCTTCCATGCCCTCGAGAAGCCCAATAATAAGGGACATAAGACATACATGCCAATCCCCAGTGTCAAGACACACCGGTGATGCCCTAACATGATTACAATCCTAACCGAAGATTGCTGCCTAGACCGGACCCCCTTAGAATGTCCTAAAAGAAGCGGCGTAATTAACTGGAGTCCATGAAGACATGGTGCTAGGAATATCTTCAAGAACTATGTTTTAAATCTATGAGGGAGACCTGGACTATGTGACAAGCTTTGAGGAGAAATCCACGGAAGGAATAACTGACATTCCATCATCTGATTTTCGATCAAGGAGAATACGTCCCTAAATATGGAATGGATGTGGGGTAACAACAGTGTGTCCTCTGCATGACGGATGTGCGTGAACCTCAGAGAAACCGTCAGAAACAGAAAATGGTGAACCCGACGTGAAGATCCTCTCCTATGTTTGGAGGCTAGTAGTGTTTATGGCATCACTGGTTTAGCATTTCATATGAACCCGTCATCCGGTACCAGGTCCCACCAAGCTGGCGTGACGTGAAACTGGCCAGAAGTTGCAACCGTCAGGACGTTGAGCATTCCATTCTATTACATTCTCAACGTGGATCCCTCTTACCAGCCACAGAAGACGAAAGGACGTTGGGGCACTAGTTGTCGATTCCTTTTCCTAGCAGTATTAATGAGTTTGTCTCCTTGCTTTCAGGAATCAAGTTGTCACATCCAGAGCTCGTTCACCTGCACACTGGTGTAGGGGAATAAGAAATATCGACGTGGATTCCCCGAACGGTTTTGCCTCTTCCACGAAGGTCGCGACTACCATGACTATTGGGCACACACGCCCCCTCTCCCCATCAAAGATTATCTAGAGAAGGGTAATTAATGACCTTGTACGCAGGTAAGAGGAGGAGGGGGTCATCACCACCAGGGATATGGCCCGTTTGGAACTTGAGGCCACTGCGCCTCACCATCAATGCCACCCCCAAGGGCCATGCAGGGAGCCACTGCTCCCCACCCCAACATTCAATCGCTTCGGGAGATTGTCCCCGGAGCGCCTTGAAAGCTCCCTCCCCTATGCCGATGAAGTAGGGGATATCTGGGCCAGCCCAATCGAAGTCCCCTTCAAGGGATCCTAGTGAGGGCCCCCACCAGGCCGCGTCAGCACTGCCTCCAAATTCCCTGAGCCAAGGAGCAGGTAATCCAAGCGCCTGCACCACTGGCTCCAGTCCATCTGACCTGATGCCAGCGTCGGGCATGAGCAGAAGAAGACTCTGTCCATGGTACATCGACGTCAGCGACTACTATGGCCCGATCCACCACTGACTCATATCCCAAACTCATGGCATATGTTGAGATGGGACAGTTTCATGACCGACCCGGATCGAGGCCTCAACTACCCCACGGGAAGGTTTAGTTGACTCTCCCGGTCATCGACACAGGCTATGGCCGCTGCAGACAAATCCGCAGCTATTCCACCCAATGTGAAGTCCTAACCCGTTCCTTAGTTATGGAAGGCGTGGGCCCTCCCTGCTCACCACCCCAAAATTCAATTGTTTCGGGAGATTTTCCTTGGAGCTCCTTGACAGATCCCTCCCCTACACCGACGAAGTAGGGGATATCCGGGCCGGCCCAATCAGAGTCTCGCTTCAAGGGATCCCGGTGAGGTCCCCCACTAGGCTGCATCAGCACTACGGCCTGGTTCCCCGAGCCAAGGAGCAGGTAATCCAAATGCCTACACCACTAGCACTAGTCCATCTGACTCGACGCCAGTGTCGGGCATGAGCAGAAGAATACGCTCTCCACGGGACATCGACGTCAGCGATTATTGTGGACAAAGCCAATTCTGACTCATATCCCCAACTCCTAGCATACATTGAGCAGGGACAGTTTCACGCATGACCCGGATCGAGGCCCCAACCACCCCACGGGTAGGTTTGGTCGACTCTCCCAGTCACCGGCATAGGCAATGGCTGCTGCAGACCAATCCGCATCAATGCCACCTAGTGTGAAGGCCTAACCCATATCGTCGTTACGGAAGGTGTGGGCCCTCCCTACTTCCAACCTTGTCTTGGAGGTCTGCCATACGCCACCTTCAACCCATGTAAGGGTCTTCCCTGTGACAGCAACACTCCATGTGGGGGTCTCTCTTGTGCTCACTACACTGGGTACGGGGTCACTCCCTCTACCGCAGACCATGAGTATGGAGACATTGCATGTCCAGTCACTCGCCGACATGGAGGTCCTCCCCATGTCCCTATACTAACTAGTGAAGGTCCTCCTCGCCCTAGAAATCAGAGAGGTGGAAGCCACCCACTTCACCAAATCCCAGCATGGAGGTCCTCTCCATGTCCCTTTCGACATTTTTCCCGGTGCTCCCCGCACCCTGGCTATCTCGGGTGGAAACCCTCTCTGGCCTAGCACTAGTGCAGCCAGAGGGCCCCATGTCATAAATCAACCCTACCCTGAAGAACCATCCAGGGGTAGGAGATAAGGTCGTCGCTGCCACAAGATGAATTCTAGGGAAGGCTGAATGGGAACCAGACCAACCTGCTTCTCAGACTCTGGGGTAGAGCACGATTTTGCGTAGGAGCCCTACCATTAGTCCTCTGAGTCAAGGGCTGGGGCAGGAATGAGGCGCATCAGCCTCATACTCCCAGAACATGAGATCCACAGGATCCTTGTTTCCCTATGAAGGTATATCTAGGAGGATGAGAACTTGGCATGTCCTCAGGGACCGACCGCGTAGTCGTCGCCATCATCGTCGGAAGCGCCCTCTTCCATAGATCTATTTTGGGGGTCAATGGCGGAAGAGCCGTGACATAAGCCACCCTCGACAGACGTTGATGCGGAATCAGGAGCCCTGGTCTCCCGTTAATCCTATCACAATATGGAGGCTAGGTCGCTTCAACCTTGAGAGGACAGCCTAAGATTTGGCGGCCAGTTAGCCTGCTTGTCGTATTCTCCGTCGGCCAGTCTGCCGCCCTAGTGGCCCGCCTCAGTGCCATTTCCAGTTCCTCAGCCACCCTCAGTTGAAAAGATGTGAAATCAAGGGTCCGACCTTGAATCTGATCCGAGGAGCTTCTGTACCATCTTCACAGCAAGCCACTTCCCTGAGAAGTTTTGGCCGGTCATAAGATCAAATTTGGTATGCCAGAATCGCTCACCCCGGAGGAGTTTGAATGTTTCTACTGGACCCTCTGGGTGACTCACCTATGTCTTATCCACTGGAAAGTGACTTATCCCAGGATCCAAGAGCACCTCGAAGACATCGGCGAACAATGCCGCCTGGTTGACCTGGCCACACTCCCTATGGTCTGGCACCCTGAGTCACATGGCCACCACAGGGCCCTCCAACAACAGTGCGTTCAGAGTTTCCAAGTACTCCACAAAGATATTAAGGAGTATACCCCCCACGTGAAAGTCCGTGGCTGGGGGTAGTATGTTGCCCTCCTGTTCAGTGCGATTCTCCGGTAGCCTGACTCACTAGGAGATAGTGAGGACATGCCCCAAAGAAGAGTGGTGGTCAACATCACCGATCTAACAAGAGAGTTGAATGACCTGGGACTTCGCGATGAGGATTTCCCCCTGAGTACGTGCCACCACTAGACCCATCAAGGAGGATTACTCGCCAATAGAGGAACCTCCTAGGTCTCCCTCCACCCACTGAGGCTTTGGAATTGATCCGAAATGTCAGTAAAGGAAAAGATCATGTTGGAGCTATCAATCACTCCAACCCATCCTCCTCAGTGCGGAAGACAGAAGAGGACCCCGAGAAGGCCACACTATGCCAACAACTTGCTAAGCTGAAGAAGTTAGTTGATGAACTTCTGGATGAACGCATTGTAGAGCGGTGATCTGACTACGATGATCTTAGGTCGGGGAAGCAGGGGTAGGAACAATTACCCATTAGTGAGATTCTCCCAGGAAACCCTGATCATTCCGCATTCACTGACAGGGTGGAAGCCATAACCCAAGGCAAGAAGGACATGTATGTCTCATCGAACCCTCCCGAATGGTCTGACAATCCAAGGAACCCCGCTCAGGCTCCTCTGACCACCCCAAGGATCACTCCACTGGCTACTCCATGAGCCTCTGAGCTTTTATACCACATTGAAGAGCCCAGCAACACGCTCGTTGTTAGGGATCCCCATCAGGATAGGGACCCGCGTCCAGACGATCTGATGGCGGTGCTCATCACCCACCTAGAAGCTCTGGAAACGTGATAGGTCGCTATCCCACCTGATGGAAGGTCATACCCGGCATGGGTGGATGACATTTTGGCACCCTCGGGATTTGGGAATCCCACTTTCTCCAACTATAATGGGACGGGGGACCCACTGCAGTACCTGGCCCACTTTAACTCGAGGTGTGGGCCTATGTTAGGGACCCCAGTGTAGTAGGAGGCCGCCAAGATTTGTTGCTTTGTTCAGACGCTGGAGGGGCCGACATTTGTCCCGTACAGCCAGCTCCACTTTGGGTCTGTGACTAGCTGGGATGACCATCGCTGGAAGTTCCTCTACCAGTTCAGCTCTACCACTCGGAAGACAAACATCGCAGACCTCTTCAGGTGCAAGCAGATGCCCGATGAGTGAGTTGCGGACTTCATCGCCCAGTGGAAGGGACTCACATACTCCCTTGACATACCATTGACTCAGGAACAATTACTGACGATGTGCTTTGGGAATGTCAAGACAAAACTGGTTCCCTCCTTGATCACTCAGAATTATCCCAGAGGGTTCCGAGACTTCTCAGATAAGGCCCAGCACCTCGAAGAAGCCCTGCTACAGGCTAGTCAGGCATGCCTGTTGCCCCCTACAATTCCAGCAAGGAGATCTTCCAGAGCCGAGCCCACCACCGTGGCCCAAGTAAAGGCCCCCAGGCAGCTAGAATTACAACCCGTGGAGCCAGCTCTGCAGCCCCGAAAAGGTCCACCATTGTGGGCACAGTTTCTATCCCAGGAGCGCCTGCCCCAAAATCGGTAGGTGCCCCCGCATAACGTGCCACCACCACCTAGGTTAGATAATCAAGTTAAGCCTCCTCAACAGCCTCCTCCAGCCCCCGTTAGGGTCAGGCTCCTAGAGCCCCATTTCCGAACACAAGGAATCATGCCTACTCATTCGACGAGGCTCAGGTCCCCAGCTACTTCTACAGTGCCTTAGAGTAGATAATTGTTTGACTGCCTGAGTGTTGGAAGCCAGAAGAGGTGTGTCTCACTGATCACCCCAACTACTGCCCTTATCACCGGATCCTGGGGCACACCATCAAGTAGTGCTATGTGTTCAAGGACTGGCTCCAAGACCATATTGACAACAACATAGTCATATTGGGCCCAACCCCAGCACAAGTGGCTGGTGTCTTTATGAGATCAGATAGCAGTAGCGATGCTGAAGGTGAGTGGCAGTAGGTTCCTGACCACGGGTCCCAGAAGTATAAGGACTGTATGGCTTGCAGGACGGTCGCCCGTACCCATGGAATTATCAGAGCATGCCTGAATCAGCCAGAGCCTTCAGAATCAGCGGCCACCACTTCTGCATCATCATCTCAGTCGGCCTCTTACCAGAAGAGCAAGCATCGGTTGCGCAAGAAGAAGCAACGGGCCCCTCCAATGTGGTCATCCTCCCGCATTCTCGGCGACTTCATGCCCCCGAAGATGGGTATCCCTCCCAGAATCTACCCAGTGGTGGATGATTCATCAAGTGACAGTCAGAGGTATGTCTCGATTAACACTGTCGAGTTTGTAAATCCCTATATGACTCCCGATGTGGGGGAGCGCTAGGCGGACCTCCCCAATGTCCCCAGTCAATGCCAACTTCGATGGAGCCATGGCCATATCGGTCATCGGGGCATGTCAGTTGGCACCTCTAGCAAGGTTATGCATACCACTAAGACAAGACAGCAGGCCCAGCGCAGAACTCAGCACGCGCAACCTCTTCATCTGGTGTCGACAGGCCCGCCTCTACCACCGTTTGTTCTACTGGACTTGGCAGAGACACTTTGGCCATATCGGGACTAGCTTCACCCCACTATAGGTCTATCTCATTCTCCTGGTCCTCACCCGTCAGCTATTCTCTGAGCTTCGACTAGCGGGCAGCAGGATGTCCCTAGTACCAGTCACCCACCGGTCCAGCCGGCAGGGTCCGCCATGCCTCCAATCACTGAGCGTCCTGTAAGCAGAATTTCACACCTGGTGTGGAAGTATGATGTTCTCAAGAACCTCGTCGGCCTCCCAGTGAGTCTTTCCATCCTTGAAGCCCTTTTTCTATTTCCAGATATGTGCGAAGCACTTGCTGAGGTTTTAAGGAGCCCCCTCCAGTTTGAGACAGAGGTAGCAGCTACAGAGGCCTTCTTTGCTGAAGTAGTTGAGAATTACGAATTTTAGGCCATCATTTTGTTCTAAGGAGAAGATGAAGGATCTCCCTTAATGGGGCACATCCTCATGTTGTACATCACCTGCCAATTCAACTGTGTGGAGTTTCGTCACTGTCTCGTTGACACCGGCTTCGGGATCAACCTTATCCCGACACGGACACTGCAGAAGCTAGGGTTATCCTAGGATGACCTGACTCCCTCCGATTTGAGGATATGGGGATATGATAGGATAGAGCAGACCCTGGTCGGAGAGATCCATTTGAATACCCAGTTCGGTGGCCTAGTTTCTAGTATTGAATTTATGGTTGTCTCCCAAAACACCATGTACAATGCATTAATGGGCCATCCATGGCTCCACCTACACGTGGTGGTTCCCTCGTTATATCACCAATGCCTCAAGTACTCCCTTAATGGGTGAGGAGGCGTACTCCAAGGTGATGCATCTCCTTTCACCTATTTTGAATCCCACTAATTGGATGCTGATTATTATAAGAGTAAGGATAAACAAGTCCAGGCAAGCAAAGTTGAGCTCGTCAATGCTACGATCAACCCTTGGACAGGCCTAAATGATGTCTACGTCTTCCCGGTCCATCGGTTGGAGGCCATAACCCCCGATATGGGGCAATGCTTTTTCATTTCCAGGACAAGGTGGAATCATGATCCCAAACTAAGGAAACATCAGAAGATCAATTTGTATTCTTATATGAACCAAGATCTAGTGATCTTGGAGCCTCCCACTCCCGTCAGGTTTTGAGATGTCCAGCTCATGGCAACGGTAGTATGTCATACATTTCTATTTAGCTGGGCTGGAATAATTTGGCTTCAGCTAATGCGACACTACTGCTTTCATAATATCAACTGAGGCCCCTTGTGCCGAAGACCAGATGGGATCAGGTCGACAACTTTCACAGCCATGGTCTCGGAAGTGCCGGAGGTCCCTGATGCAATGACCACTACCGTACAGGCTGGTAGCAGCCTCCTATCAGAGTTTGGTAGCTCAGAAGTAGCTTCCCCTAATAAATATCCATCTATAATTGGAGAAGAATATATGGAGGATACTCCCCCTAACTTTGAGGAATGCGTCTCAGCCACAGTTGACGAATTTTTACATGTGATCCACATTAGTGAGGAAGATCTGAGACCCACATTGATCAGCACCGCTATGTCCCCCAGGGAGCATCAGCAGTACATAGACATCCTCAAACAGCACCATGATGTATTTTCCTGGAGTTATGATGAGATGCCAGGACTAGATCCTCATGTAGCCATCCACCACCTCGCTCTTCTGAAGAATCATTGCAGGTTCAAGAAGCCTCCTAGAAAGATTCATATGTCTCACGGTGCCATGGTCAAGGCCGAAGTTGAAAATCTCATCAAAGCCAACTTCGTCAAGGTGGTCCAGTACCCCAAGTGATTATCCAACATCGTGCCAGTCAGAAAGAAGAATGGGCAGATCAGAGTCTACATCGACTTCCATCATCTCAACCATCATTGTCCGAAGGATGATTTTCCCCTTCCGGTGACAAAACTGTTGATTGACGCTACGGCCGGGTTTCAAGCCCTCTCCTTCATGGATGGTTTCTTTGGATATAATCAGATCTAGATGGCCCCTAAGGATGAGGAATCTAATGCTTTCAGGGATCCCAAAGGTACTTTCAATTACCAGGTTATTCCCTTTGGCCTAAAGAAAGCAAGTGCCACCTATCAGCGGGCCATGCATTGCATATTCAAGCCAATCCTGGGAACATTGGTGGAATGCTATGTGGACGACATGTTGGTGAAATCTCTCCAGCGCCAGGACTATCTCAAGGACCTTGAGAAAGTGTTCGGTTTCCTCCATTCCCACCACATGAAGATGAACCCGTTGAAGTGTGACTTCGGGGTCACCTCCGGGAAGTTCTTTGGCTTTGTTGTTTGGTACCGGGTCATTGAGATTGACCCGGAGAAGATCAAGGCCATCAGCCAGATTCCTCCCCTGAGAAATATTTTTTGGAGATTCGAGGTCTCCAAGGACACTTGGCCTACATATTCTAATTCATTGCGAATCTGGCTGGAATGTGTAAGCCCTTTTTCCGGCTTATGAAAAAGGGCATCGTTTATGAGTGGTATGAAGGGTGCCAGACCGCCTTTGAGGAGATCAAGCAATATTTTCTCTAGCCTCCGGTCTTGATTCCACCCATCTCCAGGAAGCCACTAATCCAGTACATGACCACCCTAGAATGGTCCATCGGCACCCTTCTCACCCAGAAGAACAATGAGGGGATAGAGAACAGGCTCTACTACCCCAGTCGTATGCTCCTCGATACGGAGACCTGGTACTCCCCCATCAAGAAAAGATGTCTTGTGCTCGTGTTTGCCTTTTAGAAGTTGTATCATTACCTGCAGCACCATGAGGTATAGTTGGTATCTCGGATGGACCCATTGAAGTACATTCTGAGCTATGCCATGTTGACTGGCCGGCTAGCATGGTGGGCGGTAATCGTCCAGCAGTTCAACATCAGGTTCATGCCCCAAAAGGCTATCAAGGGACAAGCATTGGCAAACATTCTAGCTGCCCATCCAACCCCCACAAACTAGTCCCTGGACTTGGATTTTACTAATGAGGCAATCCTCTTGGTTGATCAAGTTGTTCTGTTTTGGCAGAAGGCTTCGATGGTGCCTCCCGGAGCCCCACCAGTAGGAGGCTCAATGATCTTAGGCTCAACAGAGTAGTTTCGGGTATGGTATTTATCACCCCGGCATAAGCCGTCATGCCTTACTCATTCCTGTTATCAGAAGGTTTCCCAAAAAAACTAGGTACAGTATTAGGCTCTCATTATTGTTCTCGAGCTGGCCCTTGAGATCGATGTGCCCCATATGCATGTGAATGGGGATTCCGAGATGGTCATCAAGTAGGTCAATGGAGACTTTTTTGTTAGGAAGATAGAGATCATACAATTGTTAGAACGCACTGTCTAGCTAATGGCCCAGTTGCCTTCTCTGGAAGAGGTTATCCATGTCCCTCAGTCACAGAACGGTCGAGCATATGCTTTGGCCAGCCTGGCTGCATCACTTTCAGAACACGAATAGGATAGTCTAATCATCCACGTGGCGCACTGGATAGTCATTTTTCCCGTCACCCCAGAGGATGACGATGGCCCACAGGTAAGCCATATTTCCACTGAAGCTTCCACATCAGGAACCCCAGGTTATTTTGATGTAGTGGTCAAAAAAAATCCTAACTGGAGAGCCCATTTTGTTGATTATCTCCAAATTGGTTGACTCTAGGCAAACCAGGCCGAGCACGAGCGAATTCGACACCGCGAACTACAGTTTACTCTCCAGAGTGGTCCCAGTCTTGAGAAGATCCTATATAAACATGGATTTGATGGTATTCTCCTATGTTTCATTCTAGGTGTTGAGATTCGACAATTCATGCAAGAGGTTCATCCCGGTTCTTGTGGTTCCCATTAGGCTGGGCCAAAACTGTCTCACCAGATTCAGAGACCTAGTTATTTTTGGCCCTCCATGATCCATGACTACATAGAGTTCGCCAAGAGGTGTCATGCATGCCAATTTCATGATAACTTTGTGCATCGGCCATCGGAGCCTCTCCACACTACCAAGTACTCTTGGCCCTTTGCAGTCTGGGGTTAGATTTCGTGCAACCATACCCATTAGCAACAGTTTTCCAATGCTGATTGATTTTGACCGCTATGGAATTATTTTCCAAGTAGTTAGAGGTGATTCCGCTCAAAGAAGTCAAGGCATGTTCTATCATTGACTTCGTGAGTTCCAATATCATCCATCTGTTTGGGGTTCCTAACGCTATCCTCACCGATAACAGCACCAACTTTTGAGCAGCCGAGTTGAAGAAATTGTATGCCAAGTACAACATTAGCTCCAACCATACCTCCCGCTATCACTCGCAAGCAAACAGACAGATTGAGGCATTCAATAAAACCCTCTCTAACATTCTGCAGAAAATGGTTGGTCAGAACAAGAAGAGTTGGCCGGATAATCTCCCCAACACACTCTGGGCTTATCGGACGATGACCCATAATTCCACCCAGGTGACCCCATATTCCCTGGTGTACGGATTTGAGGCCATCCTGCCCATCGAGATTCAATTTCCCTCATTACGCATAGAGGTCTATGACTAGCAAGCACCGGATAGCGTGGCTAAAATCTTTATAGCTGAATTGGAAGCACTGGATGAGAAAAGGCTTCGTGCCTTGCACAACCTAAAAAGGCATCAGAGTAAGATGGCTTGAGATTTCAACAAGAAGGTTCGCCTCCGCTCTTTCCTGAAAGCTGATTTGGTATTATCTCTCAGGGCACCAATGATCCCCGGTAGGAAACCACCCATGTTAGAGCCTAAATAGGAAGGACCTTTCATTGTTCATAAGGTTTATCCCAATAGGGCATACTCCCTAGTGACCATGGATGGTGAGCGTATAACTCCTCCCACCAATGCCAAGTTACTCAAGCAATAATTTTCCTGATAACTTGGTCCTCCATGACCTTAAACTGCATCACGGTCCCCCATGACCTTAAACTGGCCTATGGTCCCACAAGACCTTAAATTGCTTGTCCCGCATGATGTTAAACTTTTTGTCATCCCGCATGACGTTAAACTGTGTCTTTAAGAACTACGTGTAGCTTTATTCCCATCCTTATGGGATACATAGGACCGCCGGAACATTTAGATATTATGTCCATCCCCATCTCGTAGATATCCCATGATCTCCCAGTCACCTAGGCCCCTTGTCATGTCCCTCTCTACAAGGGGGATATATAGGTGTGGTACAGGGTTTTTGGTGTCATTCCCCCCCCCCCTTCTCCCGAGAATCCTCCCTCTATTGGACTCTCTCAAATTGAGCTCCTCGACCCTTTGTAGTGGTCTTCCAATGTGTTCAGAGTACTTTGGTCTAGGACCAAGAGTGTCAGATTCAACTTAGGCAAGTTCCTTCCACTTTTCAAGCTCCATGTTCCCCTTCATTTGGACCCCCGTTATCTCTCACACCCAAAGGACCCCCCAAAATGGCATGGATACCATGCTTAAGGGATCTCCTACCGTTATGGGCAAATGCCCCCGAGGGTTTTCTGACAACAAATTGATACAAATCCCGCATTGTGAACATGGTCAGCGGTCGATGCTCATTTGTTTGTCCCCATTTCAGGCTAATGTGACAGGATACTGTGTTGCAAACATGGTCAGTAGTAATCCTTCGTCGTCACGCCATCCCCTTCAGGCCTTGAATGTTGGTTTCATGATTCACATTTTGTTCCACCCCATCATGTCCAGGTGGAATCTCGACACTTTTGGCATTATCCCTTAGTGCACATCCGCACGTCAGGGGGACAAAGCTGCAATATGTTTTCTCTCAGGGCTCCTGTGATCAGAGCGCTAAGACTATAGGCTGGGATCTTCTCTAAGAGCCATGCGCAGCTTGACCCTCATCCTCATGGGATACATGGGGTCACCCGGACATTGCATTTTAGGTCCAGATCAACTGGAAGCTAGCATCTCCTGCCCCTTATCCTCTGACCCTCACCGGCCTCTTGGCCCGAGGCTCCTCTCCCAGAGGTGCGCGCGGTGATCTAGACCTCGTCCACATTCATGTTGGGTATGTTTTATCGAGTCGTGCGCATTCCCCCAGGTCCAAGCCATACGACATTAAACTGTGATGTTTGGTCCTACCACATGACCCTAAACTGTGATGATATCTTCCTAGCCACAAGACGAAAAAAGGCACTACATTGTTATAACACTACTACAAATATGCCTTTTATCAGCGATAAAAATGGCCTTTAGCAGCGCTATAAAAGAACTGTTAAAGCTGGTGAAGATAAAGGGGGGGGGGTCCCCTTTATTAGTTCTTTATTTATCAGTGATTTCATTTTAGCACTGATAAAGGACCCTTTTATCAGCGCTTTTAGAAAAGCGTTGATAAAAGTTAAAAAAATTAAAAAAAATTAAAAAAAAATAAAAAAAATAAAACAAATTAAAAAAATCCTGCCAGTCCGGGGGGATTTTATAGCACTTGAGCCCCCCTTTTAACAACGCTTTCCAACCCCTCCAGCACCCTACACGTACCCCCTCCACCCTTTATCAGCATTATCCCCCCACATCCACCCCCATGCGCGCGGCTCTGCCTCCACCAGGTTTTGAACTCGATACCTCCCCCCTGCGCGCCTAATCCCTTTCCACTACTCTATTGTTATTTGTTTACCATTTCATGATATCTCTATTTATATATATATATATATATATATAGTTATATTTATTTGTATAGTAATATATATTTATATTAATATATATATAGTTATATTAATATATATATATAGTTATATTAATATATATACCTATTTATTTTTATATATATTTAGTTATATTTATTCGTATAGTAATATATATTTATATTAACATATATATATAGTTATATTAATATATATATATATAGTTATATTAATATATATCTCTATTTATATATATATATTTAGTTATATTTATTCATATAGTAATATATATTTATATTAATATATATATAGTTATAAGAATATATATATATTTATAGTGATATTAATATATATATTTATAGTGATATTAATATATATATATTTATAGAAATATTAGTATATATGTAGTTATATAAATATATATATATATAGTTAGATTATTATATATATATAGTTAGATTAATATATAGGTATATAAATATTCATTTATTTGTATTTTAAATAAAATTTATATTAGTTATTATTTAGATAAAGCTAATATATTTTATATGTAAATATATTTTATTATTTATATTTATAATTAATTTTTATGTGTGAATATATAAAAAATATGTATATATTGTTATATATTTGATTATAAATAGCAGTGAATTATAAAAAATGATAAAATTTCAAAGGCATAATATCAATATGAATGTAATATCTTAGAATAAACTTAGTCCCCACCAAAAAATCCAATAATACCCCCTTAAATGAGGCTGAAAATCCACAAAATGTTAAAATATCGGGGTACCCCGACTAAAAACTCAGTTTTGGAGGACTTCTCGGCCTTTTTTGGCCTCAAACATTGTGACTGAGGCTTTCCCTTGGTCACCAGCAACTAGCGCTCATCACAGGCTTTGATTTGATATGTTGTAGAGATCAAACGGACACCCAGATCAAAAGTTATGGTTGTCTGAAGTTTGAGTTCCATTTTCAACTTATTTTAGATCTTTTATTAATTGTTTTTGATTTTTTGTGTCTTCAAATTATTATTAAATAATTTTTAATTTATAATAATTATTAAGTTATTATTTAAAAATATTTTTTTAATTTTTTAAGAAGCCCTTTTCACTAAATATCTTATATATTAAGTATATTAAGTGTAAATGTACATTTATACTTATCTAAAAAATATTTACAAAATATATATTATATTTATATCAATATAACAATATTTATATATTTATATATTAATATATTATGTTAATTTATTTTTTAAGTTGACCCTTTATTGGCGCTTTTAAAAAAAGTGCTGAAAAAGCCCCCCCCCCCTTATTAGTGCTACTAAATAAGCGCTGATAAAGGGGGTCCCTTTATCAGCGCTAAAAAAAGTGCTGATAAAGGGCGGTACCTTTATCAATGCTAAAACAAGTGCTGATAAATGGGTACTTTTATCAGCGCTGATAAAGGTACCCCCCTTTATCAGCGCTTTTTCGTTAGCACTGATAAACATGTGGTGCTAGGAAACACTATTTTTGTGGTAGTGTAACCTCATCATAGAGGACATCACATTGGGTATCGGTCATTTACCATACCATTTTTCAACTCCTTTATATGGATTGATTATTGTGGCGATGCCAGGAGTTTCTACCCTAGGCCGGTCGCTCCACAAAAGAAAACCCATTTACCTTAAAGGACAAACAAGATACATCAAAACCACTTATTTTGGTGTGAGGTCTAGACCCGCACACCCCTTTTCATCCTTTGCACTGGTACCTTACTGTGCTAACCTCCAAGAACTACGTATGGCTTGATTCTCATCCTTATGAGATACGTAGGATCGCCCGGGCACATCCCCACGGGCCCAGTCTAACTTTTGGGTTTGGTCCTTTGACTGGAACACTTCCCCAGGGAACACATTATAAGTAGGAATCATGTCCCCATTCACATCGGGTTTTGTAATCACATTACCATGTGTCTCCTACATTCCTTACCGCTCCCCCTCGTCTAACTTATAAGACCTTAAACAAAGACTCTTTCCAGAACTACGTGCGGCTTGATTCCCATCCTTATGGGATACGTAGGAACGCCCAGACATTTCATCTCAGGTCCAGCCCCAAGAATCACATATCACATCCCTCCTCACTATCATACCCTTGTCCTATCTTCTCGGGGAGTTGTCTAACTGTAGGATTTTCCCCGAACAAGTTTGGGATACCCCATAATGACATTGGGAAGTGACAGTTACCTCACTAGAGAGGTCCCTTCTAAAAGTAGGGATGATCCATGATCAGATTGATGTGTCCGCCTACTGTGCTTCCACCATGGTGGCATAATCTTGGGAGTGTTGGATTCTGTTTGAACAAACCACCACTTCACTTTCCACACTTTTCATGCCCCTTTATTCGGATTTTCATCCTCTTTCATGTTTTAAGGGACCCCCTAACAGTATGGATGCTCGACCTATGGTCTGCCTGTTGTCCTCGGCCAATGTTCCGAAAAACTAATCATGTTTGAAGGGACCCCCTAACAGTATGGATGCTCGAACTATGGTATGCCTACTGTCTTGGGACAATGTTCCAGAAGACTGATCGACAATATTTGATATAGGTACCGTGTTGAGAACATGTTCAGTGGTCGACCCTCATTTATTGTCTCCATTTTAGGCTAATGCAATAGGAAGGTTGTGTTTCGAACACGGTCAAAAGCCGTCCTTCATCGCCATACCCCTCTCGTTGTATTCCGAATTTGGGTAATGTGATTCACATTTTTCATTACCCTATGTTCGGAATAATTCCAATGCCTCTGGTATTGCCCCACTCGTGTGCTAGAGCATATTGAGAATATGACACATTGATTGGTCTAAGGTCCTCTTCCTTTGGATGGGCCTCCCACTTCTCCTTAGAAATCCGGGTTTTAATTTCGAATTCCAGAAGCTTGGTTGACGCTCCCACGATCAAACAAAATGATAGTATGAGCCACCTTTGCTTCTCACGACTCACGTGAGCTTAGTGATGGATTTCTATTTATTTCAAGATTATGGTTGACCATGTTAAACCAAAGGGACATGTATGTTAAGAAAAGGGGAAAGTAAATAAGTTTTCTTATACATACTGTTCAAGAGAACAAGAAGCAGTAAAAGCGGGACAAGTGTATGGGTTTCGGATGGCCAAAACAGGGCCCCTAAGGGTCGGCTGCTTGGATAGATCTCTCCAGTGCCACCATCTTTTCGCTGGTGGCACCCAGGATTGCCTCCCATCCCCTGAGGACCCTTTCTTCATCGGTGGACACAGATTACAGCTCGCTGACCCTAGCCTGCACCAGAGATTATTCATCTTGGAGCTCAGTTATCTGGCGACTCGCTTCTATGAGTTGATCTTAAGAATCCTCTAGCTGGGCCCTCAACTACTCCACGAGCTGAAAGCAGTTTGCGATGAATACCTCGTGCTCTTTCTCCTGTTCCTCAAGGCGTTGTACCTCCTGCTCCACCCTCAGAAATGCTCGGGAACTCCCCGACTACTCATGGAACTGGATGACGTTGGCACGCCGGCTACTCTCACGTATCTTCTCGGCCATGTAATCACGAACCTTCAGGTGAAGACATTAAGCATCCAACCCTCCAGCACACAGGAGGCGCAGCCAAGTGTGGAGTGACCCCATCCACTTCAGCCATTATGCATACGGATGATTGAGAAAATTCTAGATTCACTTCCATCCCTTGTGTCGTGTCATCCAACTCTCCTCGGATGCTTCCGAATCAGAATCATTAATTTATTCAAGATCATCAGGCCGATAGACAGGGTACACATCTAACAGGGCAATGTTAGGGTCTTCCTCAGAGATTTTTCCTAGGGGAATAGGCTCCATAGCATCTAGGTGACTGTCCTCTCTCCCTTCGATCCTGGTGGCACCCTTGTCGACTTTCGGCCCTGCCCCGACGGCAGCACCACCGATGTCCACCAATCCCTGGTCACTAATTTTCGGAGCCAACTCGGTTTAGGATGAGTTTTTTGGATGGGGTGATACGTTTTCCATCAGCACGCTCGCGGATGGTCCGAGCTCAGCAACCCGACGAGCCTCCAATTCCATGATCATTGTACAAACAAGGAGTGCCCTGATCAGTTGAGTCCCCCGACAGTGATTACCCATGTCATGGTAAGGAACTTACAGTAACCCAAGGCATCAACCTTTAGTGCTCTGGCCACTACAAGAGCTATCGTGGTGGGGGATCTCTTAGCACTTGTCAACTCAATAATGAGCGTCGGTGCCCCACCTTTCCCCATTAATGATTCCTACCCTCCTTCAGCCGAAGATGCTTGATTAGCGTCGATGTTCTCCTGAGTAATATTAGGAAGGTGGGTTAAGGATTGAAAAGGAAATAGAATACAAGAGAAGATAAGGGTTGAAGCATACCTCGAGCAGCTCGGTCACATCCATATCAAAGACGACGATCTCACCGCTCTCCCGTAGACTCCCTTAGTGGGACGCCCCCTACGACTCTTCACCTTCAGGCTCCCATTATCCTTCTCCTTCACCTTCCCCTTCTCCTTCTACCTCCTCACCTATTTCGTCGCCATCCAACTCCTCGTCGTTGTCATCTGACCTCAGCAGTATCCTTTCTGGATCATGCTCCTGGCCGAGCAGCACCTTCCCCAAGAGAGGTGGCTCCACGCACTGACCTCGTTGGCGTGAATATGTGTCCATGGTCATTAGGTATGCAAGTCATCGATGGAAGCTCACTCTTTTGGCAACCCGTAGAATCCCGAATTTTGGAAACTATATCTCATCCTGCACTATCTTCTGCCAGAGGGATTCAGTACTCATCGACTTCCGCAGGGTTATCCAAGCTGACCATAGTGTAGGAAAGATAGTGTAGTGGGATGGTTGAAGAAGGTATCTTGTCTGCTTCCCATGAAGTTCTCTGGCCACTCCGTGGGGCCCCCCTCTTCCAGGCAATGAGGGTGTGGCCACGCCATGTGAATCCCCCTCTACTGAGGTTTCGGCCTGTGCGGGCCCCATTGTTATAGGTGCTTCTGATCGTCCCCCTAAAGGCACCCTACATGCTCTATCACCACTGAGGTTCCACACTGGAAACCTTGAGCTGCCGAACACGTTTCTGCAGAAGCCCCTCATGGTATGTTGTGGTCCAATGTTCATCATACTCAATTGAGAGGCCTACGTCGACTCTGGTGGGAGGGAAAGTGATGATGTTGCCAGAGTCGTAGGTTGTGAACATCATCGACAGCTGACAAAGAACACAGGGATGCCTCTCCTCCCAAACATATGTGTATACTCTCTTTATCATTCGTTGGAGGCATCCAAACTGCCTGGTTAACCTAGACAGCACATAAGGCTCGTAGAAAATCTTCTCATCGATTCGGGCCACGAGCACCAACCTCTGATGCTCTGGAAGTACTCCTTCTACTCCAGTGATCCTTTTCCATCATCTATTAGCTGAACAGTTAGGGTGTGGAATGGGCTGAGGGTGAAGTTGGCGTGGTGACCAATCCTGATCTGTACCCCCTCCTCATTGAGCATCATCAGCATGACCCCGACAGTATTCAGCAGAGAGGGTCGCAGGCCATTGCCCGGAGGACGGATGGCATTCGGGAAAGTGTATCAAAAGCAGTGAGCCGCAACCCAGCCATGAAAGATATGGAAGGGGCTACACACTCTCCTAGGAGATCCCCCTTTCAAGATGCATCCTAAGATGGCGTACATTTGGGCCAGCACGGGGACCCCCAGGTTGAACCTCTTGTTGGCAGCCATGATGTCCACCATCACCAGGGTTGCTGGACGGACACCCATCCTTGCATCCTGCACCAGCAAGATCCATCTGCTCAGGAATGTGGTGAGGAATAGGGAATACTAGACATTTAGGTCTTGGGCCTCATTGATGTTGTAGCCCCATGATTGGTATTGCCCCGCCTCCAGGATCCTCCAGTATGATCTGCTCTTGCTCCTTTGAACCGCGGTTGGACATCGTTTTTCCCGCCATGGCATCTTGAACTATGGATCCTTCTCCAAGAACAGGCTGAGCTAGTCCTTGTAGGTGATGTCCTTTAGGATTTCCTTGACTCCCAGCTTCTCCTTGGCCAGCTCCAACAGATGCCACGTCAGTATGGAGGTTCAAGAACTGTGACCCCAGATATTCATTAGTGGGAGGAACTCATCATATTGATGGCCCTCCAAAGGGATTTCCCCAATGCAGTGGATATCCCAGAGATTGATGCCGACATCCTCATGATGAAGGTGGAAAGTGTTCGTGTCAGGACACCAGCAGGTGAACAGCTCCGTCCCAAGATCAGGCTTCCGGTAGAAGTGGAACTGCGATGTCAACACCGCCTCAAATAGACCAACATGCCATAGCTCGGCCCCAAATTGGTCGCATGTGCAGCGAACCCAATATGCCCCGGCCCACTCACTGGTAAAGTTGCCTCCAGACCACAGATCCCAGTCCTGCAGCCAACCCTTGGTCTCGTTAGTGACGCTCTAACCGAAACGTGCTCGCGTAGAGGGTCGGTGAGCTCTCCGCAACAGGATTACCCCCAGCAACGGTCCTAGTCCTAGGATTCAGTACATATACATCTAGGTGCTTGTTTTATCTAACAGGATAACCATTATTAGTGACATTGTATCGAGGAAGGTCATCTTTGCGGTTAACCAATGACCGCGGTGTATCAACCTCGAAACCCGGCAGGGGAACCTCTTCCAGAATGCCGAAGTCCGACAACAAAAGATTGTCAGACAGAGCGTACTCAATCTGGGTGGGGTTTAGCATGTTTAATAGGGTGTGTTTATTGGAGACAACCCTCTTTTCACCATAAACCTCGAGGTTCATATCCATTTCGGCCCTGCGAGCGGTGGCTTCCCCCTCATCAACCCGGTTTGTGACCATCTTCTTCCGACCAAGTGTTTCAGGAGTTGACGCAGAAACTGGAAGGTTGGTGTGGAATCTGGGAGTCCAGCGCATAAAATTAGTGGGTTGCACGGAATTTCTTTCCATGGCACAAAAATTCTTAGGTTTGTGAGTAAAATATGACCAAATCTCGAAGTAATTATGTGCTTTCCAGCAGTTTTTCATGCAGGAGCGGAAGAAATTTCGTGCACGAGAGCTCAGAGCATATCGCGCGAGAAAAGTCTTATGGAGCATGGGACCCATGGACGCTTTTATAGGCTAAGATTGTGTTCCACACCCATGCAAAAAGAGGATTCTGCGCCTGGATGAGTTTTGCGCACCGCTTGAAATTTTTGTGCACAGGGGACCCATGAAGCCCTGCATTTCGGTGTTCCCTCAGAATCCGATCGTTGTGACCCCTCACCGATCCAATTCCAAGGGGGGGGGGAATTTGTAGATGCCGAAAAGTGCTTAATTGCTGGTGAAAGTTAGGAAATGAAAAGGCGAATTCATATTTCGACCCGGAGACCAGGTTTGGGGGCCCGGAGGTGTTGCGTGAAGAAAATGGGGGAGTGCATGAAAATAGTTTTCCTGCGCGGAAAGTCCCAGGATTCGTGAAGAGTCTCGGCGCCGGTGTGATATAATTTCATGTCTGCACCCCACACAGTTGACCTTTCATTCCGCCACCTCTATCGCGCAATTATTTCTCACAGCCCTGAATTCCGCGTCGTTGGATGCCTATAAATAGAAGGTGACCCCCTTTCATTTCGAGGCTGAAAAATTTGAACCACCTCTCGTGCGCGAAATTCACCTTCTGCGTGCATGCAATATGGCCTTCAGGTATGGTTCTTTTTCCCACCATGTCACCACGGGGTCTGCCTTCATGCGAGATCCCCATGGCATAGACTAAACTCCAACCCCTTTGGGGTCCACCCCTTGCATGAAACCCCTTCTGTTGTGCGCAGGCCGGCCAAGCTGCTCTCAATCCCTTCTTTTGCGTGCACACCCCTTCCTTTGTGATCAATCCCTTCCTTTGCGCACAAAACCCCAACCCCTTATTTCGTTCAAGTATCACTGATTTCGTGCCACCTCGGGGATTTTTATGCTGGACCCCCTTTATTTTGTGCAAACCTCAAGGGCTTCGTGCAATCCCTTGGTGCCCTTCACCTCAGCGCTCCCCACGCATCCCCTTGTGCGAGTGCCTGATACCCTCCTGGGTTCCATTTGCAGGTGTCTTGTGCACCCCAGGCATCCGCATCATACATGGTTTTCCCATACGACCTTTTAGGCTTGTACGAAGTAACTTCAAAGTCCCTTGGACAATCCTTCCCATTGCATTGCTTCGCCTCATGCTTCTTCACATAGGCACGCTAACAGCTATTTCTTCTTTGCATAGCCACGCTAACGTGGACACCTCGATGGTTCTCTCCAGGACACCCCCTCAGTATGGCCTTGATGATGCCTTCCCTTTCACAAGGGGAAGAGGGTACCAGTAATGTAAGTCCTAGGGGTGCGGAGCAATCCCACCTCGTCTAAGCTTTATGATGTTAAACTGCCAAGCAGCTCATCCTCAACGCACGATGTTAAACTATGACCTGGCCCCATGCCTCGCACTCAAGGTCCCCCTTCCTTGGTCATTATCCATGCCCACTCGTCTCCACGGGGATGGGATCACCCCTCACAGGGGATGATATCCCCCTTTTCGGAGTGGCGTTTGTCCACAGGGCAGGGAAGCCACCTTGGTGTAATCCCCTAGACTTCCTTCCTGGAGGTAGCACCCCTACTCCTCCTTTCTTTGGTCCCAAGGCCAGTGGAGGGTGTGGTAGGGAACGAAGCTCCTCCTCTCTCCCTGGGTGCCAAATCTCACTCCCGTTGTGCTTTTTCGCCCTTGTGCCTCCATCCTGGAGTAAGTCCCGACACCATTTTCCGCTCAACACATAAGACCCTTTTCACTTCTCACAGACGCACCCTTCACGACGTGATCGTCAGGTCTCTACTACATCTTGTCTCTAACACCGAGCATGACTCTCGTGAGCTTAGAGTGAGCACCGACCATGACACACCATGGTTCTTCTCAGAGCGTAAGCCCCAACAAACCTAAACTACGGGGACTTTGATCCGTGCTAAGGCATGGTACGTAGGAAGCCTCCATGAGGTTCAATCCCCACCACCATGGGCCATCTCAGAGCGTAAGCCCCAACCAACCCGAACTACGGGGACTTTGATCCATGCTAAGGCATGGTACATAGGAAGCCCCCGCGAGGTTCAATCCCCACCACCATGGTCCGTCTCAGAGCGTAAGCCCCAATCCTACCCGAACTATGGGGACTTAGATCTGTGCTAAGGCATGGTATGTAGGAAGCATGTACGAGGTTCAAGCCCCACCACCATGGGTCATCTTAAAGTGTAAGCCCCAACTAACCTGAACTTCGGGGAATTTGATCCATGCTAAGGCATGGTACGAAGGAAGCCTCCATGAGGTTCAAGCCCGAAAAACCATTGGACTCGACCGTCTCCATGTTGGTGTGAAAAGCCCCATTTCCACCTTGGGCCACCTCAGAGCATAAGTCCCAATCCATCTGGACCCTGTTGTACCCCTCTCTCTTGGATTTTAATGATCACAATCACTCTTATTTTATTCTAACTTGTTTTCAAGTGTTTTTGTTGATAGGAAAAAGGTTGCCAAGGAGTTGGGCCAAGAAGGACTGAAAGTAGACTCTCTGAGTCTACCGGCCAACCGGTGTATTCCCACCGGCCAGCCGGTGGTCTCTGGTAGTAGCAATGGTTTCTGTCCAAAGCCACCGGTCAGCCGGTGTGAGCTCCCCGGCCAGCCGGTATTGTCACCAGCCAGCCGGTGGCTGACCACCGGCCAGCTAGTAGAACCTGGGTAGAGTGCTTGCTCTCTGTCTGGAGCACCGGCCAGCCGGTGGCTCAGGACCGGCCAGCCGGTGGACCACCGGCCAGCTGGTGAGACACCACCGGCCAGCCGGTGGGCCCAGTCAAACTAGCCGTTGGGCTTTGACCAGACTTGTACTTTTGACTCCCAACGGCTCCGAAGGCCTCTCCAACGGCTCCGAAGACCCCCAACGGCCATTTGGGTGTTCCTCTCCTATAAATAGAGGACTAGGAAGCCCCGGAAAAACATAGTAGCCCACGGGAACATTTTTCGATCATTTGGCGAACCTCCGGTGCATTCCTTCAAGGATCCCCACCTGCTCCAACTCACTTCCACAACCAAGGAGCACCACCATAGAATCTTTGGAGCGCTCTTCATCATCACCAATCAATCCATTGGCGCCCAAGACTTCTCCTCTTTACGGTTTTTATTGTTTTATCATTTTGAGCATTATTTTGAGTTTGTGCATACAAACCCTTATTTCTCTCATCCTCCTTTTTTTTGGGTTTTCACACCACCTTCAAGGTGTGAAGAGGTTAGTCAAGTCTTCCCTGTAAAAGACTTGAGTCATAGGTGAGCTAGCCTTCACCTGTAAGAAGGCTAGTGGGTTTCTTGCTACAACCAATAAAAAGCAAGCTATAATAGGTTTCTAGGCTGCCTTAAAGTCTAGTGGGTTTCTTGCTACAACCATTAAAAATCAAGTTGTCGTATAAATCTCTCAACGGTTGAGTTGGGAGCGGAGACGTAGTCTTGGGATTTAGGATGAACTCCGTTATCAATTTTGTGTCTTGCCTCTTTTATTTCCGCTGCGCTTTAACTTTTTTTTAATTTGTTAATTATTTTTGAAAAGGCAATTCACCCCCCCCCCCTCTTGCCATCACTCTCCGTCCCAATAATTGGTATCAGAGGTAGTGTTTTTGTAATACCTTAACCAATTTCAAATTCAAGATCCATTGTGATGGCTTCATCTTCTTTCGCCCCCGAAGGTTATTCATTGGGTCGTGCTAATTTTTTTGATGGAACCGACTATACCTATTGGAAAACCCGCATGTCTACTTTTCTTAGAAGTATAGGTTATCCTATTTATAGAATTGTCATGCATGGTTACTCTCTCTCTTCTCCCGATGAATCCAAATGGACTCAAGCCGATATTAAAAATTTCGAGCTTGATGGAAAATCCATGAACGCTCTTCATTGCGGCCTTGATCGTAATGAATTCAATGGAGTTTCCACATGCACTTCATCTCATGAAATCTGGAAACTTTTAGAGGTTACCCATGAGGGGACCAACAAAGTTAAGGATACTCGATTGGATATGTACCGTCAAGATTTTGAGTCTTTTACCAGGCATCCATCTAAAAATATTACTGATATGTTTACTCGCTTTACTGATGTGTGTAATGGGAGAATGTCTCTTGGAGATGATGTTTTTGCAGAGATGATGGTCAAGAAGATCCTTTGGATCTTACCAAGTTCATGGGCACCGAAAGTTACGGAAATTCAAGAAGCGAATAATTTAAAAGAAATGCCGGTCGAAGAGCTCATCGGATCCCTCATGACCTACGAGATCACCATGAGGAGGCAAGCTGAAAAGGAAGGAAAACTCATCGAAACTCCAAAGAACATCGCCTTCAAAGTTCAAAAAGAAGAAAGCTCCTCCTCCTCATCTTCTTCCTCTTCAAGCGGAGATTCAGAAATCGAGAACCTTGCCCGCAAGATGCAAAAATTCATGAAGAAGAACAAAAAGAATAAATCTCGCAAGGCTCGAAAGGAAGAACTCGACGAAAAATCTGAACCCGAGGTAATCTTCTATAGGTGCGGCAAGAAAGGCCATTATAAGCCCGATTTCCCACTCCACAAGACAAGGGCCAAGCAAAAGGAAAAGAAAAATGCATTCAAGGCCACTTGGAGTGATAGCTCCTCATCCTCCTCCTCCTCAAAAGACAACGGTAAAAAATGTCTAATGGAATTTCATGAGGTAACCTCTTCCGACTCCTCTTCCTCTTGTTCTTCCAATTCATTCAATCATTTATCTTACGAGGATCTCCAACATGCGAGAGATCAATTGGATGAAGGTTTTCATGAACTTTCTTCCAAATTTATTGCATTAAAAAAGAAATTCAAAATTCTTTCTTCCGAAAAGGATCAACTTCTCAAAGAGAAGGAAGGCTTGTCCCTAAAGATCCAAAACCTTCCCGATGTTGATTCTATGGAATCAACAATCAAGGATTTAAGGAAATCCCTAGCTAAGTTCACCGAAGGTGAACATAACCTTTCGAAGCTCCTTGGTTCCCAATTCATATCAAGAACCACCCAAGGGCTTGGCTATTCCAAGCAAGATTCCTCTTCCCATGCTCCTGCTATTTTTGTAAGGGGGAGCTCCCAATATAAATTTTGCAACTATTGCAAAAAGATCGGGCACTTAATTTACGAGTGCGACTGAAAAAATGCCCAGTATGGAAGGCCCAAAACCATTTCCTTTAACGATGAATTTCATAGGAGAAGACCCGCCACAAGACAAGTTTGGATTGAAAAATCCCTTTTAGCGAGTCTCTCCGGACCAAAATTTGTCTCGGTTCTAAAATCCTCTCCCCGGTGATTTGTTGTTTTTATTTAGGGGGAGTTAGGATCGTTTAAGCCTTTTTACATTTTTCTTTCAAAACTTTCAATTCAAAACTCTCAATTTAAAACTTTCAATTCAAATTTCAAAAATTTCAATTGGTTTAAAATCTCTATCTTGTTTTTCAATCCTTTCCTTCTATCAAATTTTATGCCCCGTTCTATTTTGATAATCACAAAGGGGGAGATTTCCTTGGTTGATTGGGGGAGAAATATTTCTCTCATGCTTTGCTTTAATTTTCAGTTTATCCTTTAAATCATGCCTTTCATTTCAGTCTTTTACATTGCTTGTTTTGGTGATTGTGATCATCAAAATAGGGGGAGATTGTTGTACCCCTCTCTCTTGGATTTTAATGATCACAATCACTCTTATTTTATTCAAACTTGTTTTCAAGTGTTTTTGTTGATAGGCAAAAGGTTTCCAAGGAGTTGGGCCAAGAAGGACTGAAAGTAGACTCTCTGAGTCTACTGGCCAACCGGTGTATTCCCACTGGCCAGCCGGTGGTCTCTGGCAGTAGCAATGGTTTCTGTCCAGAGCCACCGGTCAGCCAGTGTGAGCTCCCTGGCCAGCCGGTATTGTCACCAGCCAGCCGGTAGAACCTGGGCAGAGAGCTTGCTCTCTGTCTGGAACACCGGCCAGCTGGTGGCTCAGGACCGGCCAGCCGGTGGACCACCGGCCAGCTGGTGAGACACCACCGGCCAGCCGGTGGGCCCAGTCAAACTAGCCGTTGGGCTTTGACCAGACTTGTACTTTTGACTCCCAACGGCTCCGAAGGCCTCTCCAACGGCTCCGAAGACCCCCAACGGCCATTTGGGCGTTCCTCTCCTATAAATAGAGGACTAGGAAGCCCCGGAAAAACATAGTAGCCCACGGGAACATTTTTCGATCATTTGGCGAACCTCCGGCGCATTCCTTCAAGGATCCCCACCTGCTCCAACTCACTTCCACAAACAAGGAGCACCACCATAGAAGCTTGGGAGCGCTCTTCATCATCACCAATCAATCCATTGGCGCCCAAGACTTCTCCTCTTTACGTTTTTTATTGTTTTATCATTTTGAGCATTATTTTGAGTTTGTGCATACAAACCCTTCTTTCTCTCATCCTCCCTTTGTTTGGGTTTTCACACCACCTTCAAGGTGTGAAGAGGTTAGTCAAGTCTTCCCTGTAAAAGACTTGAGTAATAGGTGAGCTAGCCTTCACCTGTAAGAAGGCTAGTGGGTTTCTTGCTACAACCAATAAAAAGCAAGTTGTAATAGGTTTCTAGGCTTCCTTAAAGTCTAGTGGGTTTCTTGCTACAACCATTAAAAAGAAAGATGTTGTATGAATATCTCAACGGTTGAGTTGGGAGCGGAGACGTAGGCTTGGGATTTAGGCCGAACTCCATTATCAATTTTGTGTCTTGCCTCTTTTATTTCTGCTGCGCTTTAACTTTTTTTTAATTTGTTAATTATTTTTGAAAAGGAAATTCACCCCCCCCCCCCTCTTGCCATCACTCTCCGTCCCAACAGACCCTAGGTCCCTCTTCACGTCGGATCACCGACCCCATATCTTTGGGCCGCCTCAGGGCATAGACCCCAAATGCCCCTGTCCCGCATGACGTTAAACTACATTCCATCCCAAAATACGTGGTTTTTGATTCCCTACCATGGGGATATGTAGGAAGACTCCATGAGGTTCAATCCCATCACTCAAGTCTCCTCCCGATCTCTCGCTTGAGCCCATGTGTCTCAGGAAGTTCATGCCCTATCCCAGAGGTTCCACTTCCTCTGGGTCCTATCCATGAGTCAATTCTCATGGGTCGCCTCTTCAGGTGTCCCATAGATCCATCTAACTACGTAGACTATGATTCCCTACCACGTGGATACGTAGGAAGTCTCATTGAGGATCAAGCCCAAAGCCGTCATTCATACTGATTCTTACACAGGCTACCACATCTCGATGGGATCATGCCACTTCATTCCCCATTCTTGGTCAGAGCATTCGGGAAGTCGCCCACGTGCTAGCCCCAACATCAGCATTCCCTCTAGGGGGTTCTTCAATCTGATCCACTCTATCTAGTGCTCTGATCAGTCTAATCTGTCTCCACTAGATGTTAAACTTGCGGCATACCCTATGTTAAACATGGGAATATGAGGAAAACCTCAGATACATGCCAATTTCATACAGTTCTCCATGTTTGATGTGGGATGCCTCAGGCTTCCGCACCCTTGATAAGCCCTATAATAAGGGAAAGAAGATAGACATGCCAATCCCTAGCATCAAGACATGCCTGTGATGCCCCAACATGACTACTCTCCTAACCGAAGGTTGCTTCCCTAACCGGACCCCTTGGAAGGTCCTGATAGAAGCGGCATAATTAACTGGTTTCCACGAAGATATGGCACCAGGAAGAGCTTCACGAACTATGTTTTAAATCTATTAGGGAGACTCGGACTAGGTGACAAGCTCCGAGGAGGAATCTATGTAAGGAAGAACCCCCATCCCATCATAATGTTTCTATTAAGGAGGAGACGTCCCTAAATAAGGAATGGATGTCGCCCGCCTATGGAAAGTGGGAATGTGGGGTAACAGCAGCACGTTCTCTGTGTGACGGATGCGCGCGCCCCCTGGCGAAAGCATTGGAAATAGATTGTTATGAAATGTTGGAGTCCCATTCCTATTACTCAGATAATACTTACCCAATGTCGTTGGGTTTGATGGAACCCTCCTAGTAATAAACACAAAATAAAATTTTATGCCTCTTACAATCCTCAGATCATTTAGGGGGATGTGCTATCTTTGACTACATTGGATTGGTTTGGTAACATTAAGTAGCTTCTATGGTCACGGTGATTCACTCCTTATAGAGGTAAGTGCTCTTCTTAATAGGATTGAGGTTTGTATTTCCTAAAATATCACACTAGAGGTTATTGAGTCAGACTCACATATTCTCCTCAATTATTTACAAGGATAGATATCCTCCCCTTGGTCCATTTTTTATCACATCTGAAAATGAAACAGCCACATTAATCAGGCGAACCTGATCCACACTTAGAATATAGGGAGAACGTTTACAGAATACATGGGTTCAAAGGGAACCTAAGATTACCCATGTATGATCTTTTCTAGAATGGGGTTCCTCCCCCCCCCCCCCCCCCTGAGTGTGTGGATATGGTTCAGGAAGATTCTCTCATAATTCATTACTTAAAACCTCCATGAACATGTTGGATTACCCCATTGTTTTCATTAAGAATTTTTTTTCTTTGGATAAATGTATAGATTCCAAGATACAAATATGGAGAAAAATATTCAGAGAAATAAAATGGTTGATGATGAGTAGATTAATAACTATTTCACCATGTTGAATGAGATATATATAAAAATTCATCGATATTATGTGATACATGGGGAATCTACCATAGTATAGAAAATTGAGTGAAATTTCATAGATAGATTTTATCCAAAGGATTTATCTTTGAAGGATAGGAAATATTTTTTCCTATATGAGATTCAAAATATTCTCATATAATATGAGATATTCATGAAGAAATAAAAATATGAGATAAACTTTAAATCCCTGAGAAAAATGAAAAATTAAAATGGTTTAGGTTATATAATCTCATGATTTAGATGATGAGGATGGTGAATATATTAATGAGATTATTTCTCTTAAAATAAAAGGGTTCAAAAGGGAATTTTGAACAGAATTGGGAAACATTAACCCAAGTGATGGAATTGTAATATCACTAGAAATTTTTTCATTAACATTATGATAACAAGTTGATTTAATCTAAATCTAATAAGGAAGATGAAATACCCAAAAATAGAATAATTATTAGATGAATAATTATCATTTATATTCCATAGAGAGTAATTTCATAAGAAATCATGAGAAAGAAGATTCATCATCATGTATCAATTTAAGAGATGAGTTTAATTTCGTTGTATATGTTAAAAAGGGTTTGATTCATCAGGCAGTGATGATGATGGTAAGGGAATAATGGAATTGTAATAGATACTTGAATAAAATTTAGAGGCAACTCTAGAGTAACATGAACTTCTCAACAAAGATAAGGACAATCCTCTGAAAGAAAACAAGAAGTTAGCTACTATGAAATAATGGTATGTCAAGATAAAGGTGCCTTTTATTGATAATATTAAGAAGCAATAATTGAAGGAAGTAGATAATGAGAAGATTGACTGATATTTTGTTGAGAATTTGGTGGAAAAATAAGAGCATTTATCTAAGAAAGGATCCATATTCCTTTTAGATTAAAATGATTTTAATAAGTTAAAAGATGGTTTTATTAGGTCAGGAAAGTTTAAATTTAATTCTAATCAAATTTGTGAAATAAAAGGTTAAATGGAAAATGTTAAATCCATGCATAATTAGTTTCTAAAAAAATATGTTATTTATATTAGTGAATGAGTTAAAAGTAAATATTTAGAGTTTTGAAGAAGAAAAATCAGAGTAAATCTTCCACATCAAGTGAAGGTAAAAACCCCAAAGTAACTACTTTTCCCATGGAAATATAAGGATCATATTTTAGAAGGAAAACATAAATATAGATATGGATAGAACTAGAGTCAATCAAGGTAATAAAATAATCAAGGGTTCTTTTATTATTGTGAAGGGTATAGACAAAAATATTTTTCTTGATTGTATTATATTTACATAACATGGGAGATTCAATAATAAAGGGGGTGTTTTAGTGATTATATGGGGGCAATAAACTCATAGGAACTAAGATGTGACTAGGAATATAGTAAATATATCCACGCAAAACATATTTGAGTCTCTAGAATAGGTTTGTGGAAGATGTGAATAAGAGGGCCACTGAGCTAATATATACATGACTATATTACTAGGATAATATTTCTATAGAAATAATTTTCAAAAGAAAACTTGATAAAAGTTATGAAAAGTTATTGATAACACCAAGAAGAAAAATGTGAAGCCTAAGGAAAATGAGGACATCCGTAAAGAATTCTTGATAGTTTCATTTCACAAACTATCCTAGACTAGACGAATGGGGATGTAAAAATTAGTGTTGATACACAAAAGACAAGTGATTTCACATGACAAGGCTAGTTTTGATGATAATATTTCCACAACTACATATATAAATTTCAAAAAAGATTTTATGAGAGATGTGAAAAAACAAGAATGACATGAAGAATTGTATGAATATTCTTCTAGAATAAGAATAATTGATGAAGTTATTAATGAAATTGAAAGTGAATGAAGTTACTTTAATCAATTATGTGGAGAATATATCCTTACATGAAAAAAATAAATTAAATTAAGAAAACAACATTTTGAGGCTATTGATAAGAGAAAATTAGTGGTAATGTAAGGAATAATAAGTCTTGTGAGAGAGGATTCTTAGAAACAATGTTTCTTATAAATGAAAGAAATACCCCTCCAAGTTCCCATGTTTTTTATGTATTTTTCTCTAAAAAGTAGGGAATTCAAGGTGAATTATGAGGGTTTTACACATTTTACAGTAAAGAGATGGTTCTTTATAGATTTTAGTAAATACTATGATGATAAATAAGGGAAATAATATCTCTAGGAGGATCTAACAAGAGGAGAAGCTTCCATTTTATCACATACATTAAATAATGAATTTTTTGGAAAGCTTGAAAAATTGGGGAATAAGGTATGAAAATCACACTCATAGACATTGGGTCTAATTATATTAAACATAATTAGATATGGGAATTGATTTCTAATAAAATAATGAGATAAATGGGAGTTATTTAACTTTCACATAAAAAGTTTTTTTATTTTCTGATATTTGAGTAGTTTATCTTTTTATTGATAAATATATTTTTATGAAACCCCTAGGATGAGTTTCTAATCATCGAATCACATTTATGAAATATTATAAGAATCATATATTATCTTGGTTAATTTCTCACTTGTTTTCTACACCATGATAGACCAAATAGACATAAAATAGATTAACTAAAGGCTCTATACTAGGAATATCATGTTTTATTATCATTTTCACATCCTGACCTAGTTCACTCGACAAATTATAACAATACTAGTTGGTGAAAATAACTCAATCATGACTCCTAATATTCGAAGGCTTCTGACTAGTAGTGAGGGTCAATAGTTGGTGTTTTGGGGTGACTATACCCTCTAGATCCGTAATAAATATAGAAGAATCTAAAATAAATGAAATTCATAAGAATTAAATAATATCATTCATAATCAACAGTAAAATAAAAAATCAATATCATATACAAATTATGATTCCAAGATGCTATACAAAATGGGGAGCATGTATACACTATGATATATGTTATATAAAAAAACAAATGACCAATATCTATACTCCATCAGCATAATGAGAACTAACCCACTATTATGCTCTTGTGCACCATCCTAGTAATGAAGATCAATCATCCATAGTTGGGCACTTACCATGTCCTAGACCGGTATTCATGAGATCTTTCTGGGTACCAAATGGTATCCAAAATAAGGTGTGAGTAAAAATTATTAGGCCACCACCAATGGTTTCAAATTCGACTCTAGTATTTTAATATAATATTTATATAGTTTATTGTTAATAAATAAGAAAAGTGAAGTAATGATATAAATGTAAAATGTGTCGGGATCAAGTTCCTTATGCCCAGATGGCTGAGCATACCTACTTTAGCCTAGGCCAAAATGTTATTGATCATTTAACCTTTCTTATAAAAAACCATGACCCACGTTTTAAAACCCAAGCATCGATATAAAAGTTTTATCAGATAGGGTTTCATATATAGTTAAAGGGAATCAGTCCATGCATCTAAAATAAGGGGGTGTGGAACCTCATATCAAACAATTTCTATAAAAGATGATAGGGAACACCATGTATGATAATTAGGAACACCATTTCTAATAACTTCCAATAAATAATAGAATGAATCTTATGTCTGATAATATGGAAATACATTTCTAATAACTTCTAATAATGATAAAGAACACCATGTATAGTAATTATGAATTCCATGTCCATTAATTACAATTTAATATTGGGGAAAACCAGGTTCAAAAACCTAAATAAATAAAGAGGGATTCGATTTCTAAAAAATTCAAAAAACAATTTGGAGTTCCATGCCCATCACTACTTAAAAATTTCACTTGATTAAACATAGGTCATGATAAATATCCATGCCAATACAAATTCAAGGACATGGTATAAAATTCATGACATTTATCATTCCAATATTTACCATTAGACCACTTTATATATAAATAAACATCAAGATCATGGTATGTGTCCATTCTATTTACCAACTAGTTCCTCCATTAAGGCCATATGACTGATAAATAAATAAAAGGGTGAGTGAAGTCCTCATTCCATTTGAAACTTTATTTAATTCAAGATGTCCTTTAAAATATAATGAAAAGGAATAAGAGATGGTATTGAAACATTCAAAAATTCAATATATATATATATATATTCCATTATATAAATCTCATTCAAGTGTTAAGGTCCATGTGACAAATATATTCCACATTACATTACATTTAACAACTTGATATGGTAAAGGGGAATATTTATCCCCTTCCACACTACATATGATTCAATTTTATTTAATAATAATATTATCCTGGGGCTATTAAACACACTTTAATGGTGGTTTAATTTCATGTTATGGAGTAGAGGTCATAGGCATATAAGAAACACACCCCAGAGAGGGTGGTTTGATTCGAAGTGTAAAACCTCCCAATTTGAATTTAGATGCATGAGGACTATCCAGTTCAACGTATTAAGAATTTATTTAATTAATTTCACATTTAAAAAGTGATGTATGTAATTTAAACTATGCATCATAATAGATAATGTAATAATCAACATCACTTTTAAGAAAAATTAACAGACCACCTACCTTGTACCAAGACTGTTTCACCCATCCAATATTAGTCTTTGATATGAGCTAAAATTATAGAAATTGGAAAAATAGAAAAACACCCTAAAAAGGGGATATAATATTGCATGGAAATAATATTCAATATGGTGAAAGAAATATATAATGGAAGAAATAGAAATAGTGGACTAGCCAAGGGTGAACCATGTAGCAACTTAGGTTTTGGCCCTGTCAGACTTCGGAATATTCCTACGAATATTTCCAAAGCTAGGCGTGAAGACAGTGTGCGATTCCGAGGCCCGGTGTGCCTGGAATTAATTTTAAAAAAATATTAAGTATTTTTATACTATGCACGTGGAGGGGGTGCATTTGCTCCTAAACGGTTGCTTAGAACATAAATTTGAGGGCACGGTTGCGTCCGGATCGTGCCATTTACACTAGGCAGGGTGTAAACTTTCATGGCGCGGAGATACTATGGAAAAAGCACCAGGGGCGTTTATATAAATAAATGGAAAAGTTTATTTATGAGAATCGGCTCAAATAACTCCTAAACAGCGTCTCAGATCGTAATTCTGAGTTTTTCATTGCATTCAGAAAGAAGAATTTACCCTAGGCGCGAGATAATTTTAGTCGGCACCAGGTGTCGGGTCAGAGGCGTGTTGGAGGGGAGTTAAAATGATGTTTTTAATAAAAATAATAATAAATATCAACCCCTGCCTTATTCTTCATTGTGCATAAAGGAGGAGCCTCTTCCTTCTTCCTTCGTCTCATCGGTGATCTACCAATTCGAGTTAACGAAGTTCCCACGAGCTCGGATTCCGACGGCGGATGCTCCTGGATCGTGAATTGGAAGCTTTGGAGCACAGATCTAATCCAGAACATTGGCGTTTCACCTGCGAGGTAGGCGGTTTTAGTATTAAAATCTCAGATCCTGTTTATGTGTTGTTTTTCTTCAAATCGTCATAAGGGTTGTGTAGTTCGGGTGCCAAGGTTTCCGAAACATTTTTCCGATCTGATTCTGGAGCACTAGGGTGCTTCAGGTGGCTCCCGGAAGTTTTCTGGCCAAAATCCCAGTTTCCAACGGCAACAATGGCAGTTTCCGATGAGGGAGGCAGTAGCGTAATGGATTCTGGCCGACGACGGTGGTCCGATCAGGGGGACGGTGGTTTCCGGCGACCCTGCGGTGGTCCGGACAAATTTTTCTCGAGGTTCTTTAAACCCCCATAACTCGTAAACTGTAACTCTGATTTGTGAGCCATTTGCGGTGACTCGTCCCTTGCGTCGAGATAGACCTTTTGAACTTACTTTGGGAATTTTATGAGTCATTTTTATGGCCCAAGACTACAAAACGTTGAAATAATAATAATATTTTATTATTATTCAACTTCGACCCGCCGTAACTTTTACACTGAGTGTCTGATTGACGTGTCGTCAAGGGAATTGAGACCCTGATGGTATGATGTAATTTTCAAGATAGTTTTCAGGTGTTGGGAAAGAGAAAAAGGTGTGGGATCCATGAGGCCCGGTTCCGGTGTTTACGAAGAAACGTGTCTTTTCTGCCGGGTGTCCATTTTGGATGATCAAGTAGTCAATCCCATGTGTTTTTCTGAGGGGGTCGCAATGGTGTGATCCGCTTGATGAGTTTCGGGATCGTGGTGTGGGCCCCACCCAGGATGGCTACGGTAAATAGTACATTTTTCACCGGGTGTTCGGTTTGGACGATCGAGTAGTCGATGTCATGAGTTTTTCTGAGGGGATCACAATGGTGTGATACGATTGATGAGTTACGGGATCGTGGTGTGGGCCCTACACGGGCAGCCTACGTTGAATAGTACATTTTTCACCGGTTTCTGTTTCGGGCGAGTAAATAGCCTATCCAGCGTGTTTTTCTGCATAGACCATCATGGTGGCCTCAGTATCAGCCTAGGAGGTGCGCAGTGTGGCAATGTTGCGGATCGATTGGGTTAATGACGTTTGGACCAGCAGTGGTTGAGGGTACTTTCTTGGTTCTCTCCTATGAGGGTTTGTGTGGCATCACAATTGTGGTATGGGTTTGTGATCCCCTCGACAGGATCTCTAATCTATTAGAGTTGTGGTATCCCTCCATTGGGCCCGAGGCGGGATCCTCTACCTTCACACCCCTAGATCGGGTTCCTAGTATCGCTATGACTACTTATCCATGGGCGGTGGTCCCTAATCTAGCAGGTTAACCCTCGTAGGGTTTGTGGCATCTTCGGGAATATGATCCCCTACGCATTGGGTCATGCTCAGTAGGGTTATGGCATCGTCGGGTATATGATCCCCTAGTTAGCATGTGGTTATAGTAGGGTTGTGTAATTTTTGGTTATATGATCTCCTACTCAATTCATGGTTTCGGTAGGGTTGGTGAATCGTCAGTTTGATCCCTTACTATGCAAGTTATACCAGATGGGGTTTTGGTATCATCGTGACCACCTTAATGGGTGACGATCCTCTATCTGAGTGATGTGATTCTGTGGAGCGCCAGATCAGGTTGTGGTATCCCCCAGTGGATTCTGGGAGTGATCCCCTATCTGTGAGATCTTCTAATACCAGATCGGGTTGTGGTGTCCCCCAATGGATCCTGGGAGTGATCCCCTATCTATGAGATCTTTGAATACCAAAATGGGTTGTGGTATCCCCCAGTGGAACTTGGGAGTGATCCCCTATCTTTGAGATCTTCAAATACCGGTGTGGGTTCTGGAATCCCCTAGTGGACACTAGGAGTGATCCCGTATCCGAGGCCTTTGGTGTTTTTGTTGTTTGAGTGTGATTTTTTTAGTGATGATATCTGGTGAGCGTGATCTCTCGAGTGAGTATCAGGGATGTTTGTGTGGGACCCTATGGAGTGTATCTCTCGGACGATTTTCATCTGGATGACAGTGCTCATGGAGTGTGTTCTCCTAGTTGTGAACTCTTACAGGTGATGAGGTCAGTACCTCATGTGGCTTGGTGTGAAAAACGAGTATATCTGTATTTTCATGGTATATTTATGGGTGTATACCTGGGAAGATGTTTGAGATACATGTTTGAGCATATATTTGAGATGATGTTAATGGTATATGTATGGGCGTATACCTGGGAAGATGTTCGAGATATATGTTTGGGTATATACCTGAGCAGATGTTCAAGGTGTATGTATGGGCATACACTGGAATTGAGCTGACTAGTTGTGTATAGTCGAGGATGGTCACGATATGGAGTTTCTATCTCATCTAGGTTCCCTTTGGCTGGGATGAGCGGATTGTTTCCTCTCAGTTTCACTCTTTTGTTTTGGGTTTTTGGGGGGACTACTGAGTATTTTTATACTAACCCCTGCACGGGCTTTTTTTGCATATGTTTGTGTCTTGTGCAGACCACAGGCCTTTTTGACGGAGTCCCAGGAGGACCCGAGGCAGGAGGAGCTGAGTGAGAGGGACTGGCGGTGGAGTCTTACCAGAGATGGGCCGAGGAGATTTGTGGTGGTGCTTTTGGCAGCGTACCCCTTCTTTCAAGTTGGTTAGACACCTTTGTAGTTTTTTTGGTGGGCCTTGTTTTTCCCTTTTTGTACTTCTATTGCACTCTAGTTGTGGGTTAGATGTATGCATTCTTTTATTTTCAGTATTTATATATATATCCATGCACTGTTTCATAGAGGTGTATGTGGGTGTGTGTGTGTATAGGTATCATAGGCTAATGCCTCCCATGTGTGTGATATCCTACTCGGCGCTAGTCTCCAGCCCCTGTCCTATTGGAGACGGGCTTGGGGAGTCGCGGCTCGAGCCTCGTTGGGTCAGGTCATGATAGAATGGTATCAGAGGAAGCCCCCCTTTGGGATCTTAGAGCGTAGCTAGTCTAGCAGTGCGTTTGGTTTGGGTTTCATTGCGGCAGTGTTAGGATGTTTCAAGTTCAGCTTCCAAGCCTGGGACTCCAGTGTTGGTGCGGCGGCCGACGTATACATTCACTGGGACACTGATAACCTACTTTTCGACTCAAGACATTCGTACACTGGTCGTAGAGGAAAAATAACGGTACATACATCATACAAGACTGGGTTTTTGGGTTTCCCTTATTCTTCTTGATTCATCTCTCTAGATATACTCTTTGACTATGGTGCGTCTTGATTTTATTTCAGGATGCTTCTATGACGACAGTCAAAGAGGGTTCTATAAAAGGATTTTTGTGACGATTCGCCCCATATAGAGGTTGTAGACCAGGGCGCAGGTTCTGAGGCTGGACCTCGAGGTGGTCTTCCAGTTGAGCCACCTCATTTAGAGTAGCTGGTTGTGCCGGTAGTGTAGGATGAGGTTGCGCATAGGCAGAGTGTGCTGCACGAGTTCCAAAGGCGGCGACCTCTGAGGTTTCGGGGTGATCCAGACAATCTGGCAGCTAATGACTGGCTCGAAGCAGTCACCCGAGTTTTCCTCCTAGTGAGGACACCCACAGATCATATGGTGGTCCTAGCGGCGACCCTTCTGCATGGTTCGGTCGGGAAATGGTGGAGATTGGTGACAGAGTCCCATGATGGGGAGACGCTCACGTGGGCATAGTTTGAGCAGCTATTCAGGGAAGAGTTCTATCTGGTGATGCTGAGGTCAGTGCGGGTTCTGGAGCTTCTTTAGCTTTGGCAGGAGGTCATGACTGTGTCGGAGTACTCAACCAGTTTAACAGACCTATCATGATACTCCCTGGATATCGTTCAAGACCCATTATTTAGGGCTCAAACCTTCGATAAGGGCCTATGCTGAAACCTATGGGTAGGTGTGGTTTCCTTATGTCTACCCACATATGCGGGAATGTTGGAGTGAGCCTTAGTGTTGGAGGGATTTCTGGCTGAGTAGATTTATCTCATCAGTATTGGGTTCATGGTAGCTGAGACGTTAGCTACTGGTATCTGGCAGCAGGCGCAAGGGTCTGGACGTGGCTGATGTTTCAAGAGGTGCCCCCAGGATGGATGATCTAAGGCTCAGGGCTCACAGGGCTCACAGGCCATTTTTGGTCAGCCGCAGGAGAGGCGGTGTTACGCATGCGACAGTCGGGGACATCTTTCTATAGATTGTCTGACCTGTCGTGCTTCTGAGAGGGAGCCAGTCGATAGGTTACCTTGGAAATGGAAAAGTCTCGAGTTTGGAGGTCTGTAGTGTGGCAGACGTGGCAATGGAGATGGTGCAGCAGTGGAAGGTGGTAGACGGTATTAGATGCCACCACTACCACCCCCAGGTGGTCCACGCCGAGCTCATGGAGCTGGAGGTCGAGGGTGAGGACTGTTGCATGTCCTAGAGGCTTTTGACACAGAGGCTCGAGTTTGGAGGTCCGTCAGTATAGGGAATTGTTTTTGTATAGATTTACTATAATAATTGCAAAATTTTGATTCTTGATGTGTATGATCCCTCATGAATTGAAACATGGTGGATCATTTACTTGTTTCCCTTGTATATGATATGTAGGAGATTCCAATCTTTGATTCACAAGGAGTGTGGGCCCTCACAGATCAGAATTTGGCACCTTCATGCTTGTTTTCTGTGTTTTCTGGGCTTCGGAGAAGTTTCTGAGCTACTGCCCAGAAAAACCTAGAATACATGGCGTGTACTTTAGGAATACACACCATGTAGTTTTTAAACCTCTTTATGGACTGTGTGGGAAGAAACATGGGGTTGTGGAAAAACCTTCCAGAACACGCCGTGTACGGTGAGTACATGCCGTGTTGTAGTGACCGTGTGTCTACCCATGTGACTGACAACATGGTTGGATAAACCTTGAATTTACATGACATGTCTTGTTCATACACATCGTGCCTTGTATCCTAAGTAACCGGCCGTGTCACAAACAACACGGGTTGGTGAAAACCTTCAAGTACACGCCGTGTTCCCATGGAACACGCCGTATAGAGTGAGCCGTGTAGCCGGCCATGTAACTAAAAACACGGGTCGTTGAAACCTTATCTAAAACACGTTGTTCCCTTCTTGAACACGTCGTGTAGTCTAGGATTAAGAGGACCATGTGGGTTATTCATCTAAGGAGACTCGGGTAGGGGAATAGAGTTCAAGTACACATCGTGTGTGGGGACAACACGCCGTGCGGTTTGGGCATTACACGACCAGTTGTGGCAGAAGTACATTCCCATGCGAATGGATTAAAATAATACATCATGTAGTTTTTATAAACGTTGTGTAGTAATGTTTTGTAAAACATGAATGTTTCTTTCTCCTGTTCCACTCTTGTTCTCTTGTTTTCTCAGTCTTTGTTAATATTGATATAAAGTGTGCATTTGGCATTTCAGAGTCATGGAAACAAGACATCCTATGGTTTTCCACCAGTTGTAGGGAAGTGATCAGACACTAGATATGGCTGATCAGGGACTTCCACAGATCCTCCTATTGTTCCAGCCTTGGCACCATCAGTGATACCAGTTACGGGTGCTGATGCATAGTTTAGGGAAGACTTTCTGAGGATAATGCAGACCTTCCAGTGAGCTTTGCCTCCTGCCTCGACTATGGCATATGTGACGCTGGTTTTCCAGCCGCATCATCCACCCACCTTCTTAGGGGAAGGAGGACCTCAGGCTACAGATTCGTGGCTAGAATCCATGATGAAGATCTTTGAGAAACTCGAGACGCCTCCAGAAAGGCGGGTCAATCTCTCTACCTATATGATACGAGACTCCACCAAGAGTTGGTGGGATTTGATCTCACAGGTGGATCATCAGTAGGTTATGGAATGGGTAGAGTTTTAGCACATCTTTTATAAATATTTCTATACAGAGACCCTGAGGGCCGACCGAGCCTAGGAGTTCATGAGCCTAGAGTAGGGTACTCTTTCTGTCATGGAGTATTCCTCTCATTTCACCAAGCTCCAGCATTTCACACCCTTCCAGGGCGAAGATAGGTTGTTCTTGGCAAGGAATTTTGAGGATGGTCTCAAATGAGAGATCCGAAAATAGGTGAATATCTTCAGGATGACATCCATTTCTTCCATCATCAAACAGGCCCTGATTGCAGAGCATAATTTGAGATATTCTGGAGCTGAGAGCTAGGGCATTTCTGCTTCCAGAGTTAGTGCTTCACCAGCTGACAACAGGAAGCGTCGTAGGGAGTCTACGTGTGGTGATATGAGGTGGAAAGACACATATTCATGTATCCAGGTGGTATGCTACTAGTGTGTAAGGGATGTTAAAACAAGGCCACAGTGCCAAAGAGACCCAGTGGAGTGTCGATCTTGCGGAAAGATGGGTCACCTCCAGCTTTTCATTCAGGTTTTATCACCAGAATCTGGTGACATGGGTTCTTCCATGACTCCTCATTCAGGAGCAACCCCACCAGTTTCTCACCAGTCTGGGAACTAGAGTTCTTCGGGCTGTTCGGGCCGTGGTGGAGGTCGAGGCCGTAGTGGTCAGTCACTGGTCTTTCAACAACAGTAGGGTGGATTAGCTCAGAGCGGTCAGGTAGGGTCACAGGGCCATGGTGCAGGCCAGACTTTTGCGGTGGAGCAGACCCTTCAGGAGCAGGATCCCGGAACTTCCCCCATTCGAGGTATGATCTTTGTAGCCTCAGTTTTATCTTCTACTCTTTTCGATAGAGGGTCTTCCCATAGCTTTTTCTCTGTTGTTGTTGTGGAGAGCCTTGGGCTCTATATCTTTTCCTCTACCGATACCATGACTCTAGACACACCATTGGGGACTAGGACAGCTAGTGCATGTCAGTGAAAGGAGTTACCTCTAGAGGTGTCTAGGTATCACTTATTATGGGATCTCTACATCTTAGAGATGATAGGCTATGATGTCATTCTCGGAATGGACTGGCTCATCCCCTTCCGGGAAGTCGTCGATTTTTATCACCACAGAGTGAGTTTCGTATCACCAGAGGGTGGATCCTTTATTTATAAGGGTGAGTGGGATGTTCGGGCAAGCATAGAGGGTCCAGAGCATCATGGGTTTGGAGCAGTTACAGCCCAGATTGCTAGTCTTTATCTGGATGACCAGGGGACTTCACAATTAGACTTTCCTCCAGTGGTGGATCATTTCAGGGATGTCTTTCCAGAGGACTTTTTAGGTTTGCCTCTATAGCGTGAGGTAAAATTTTTTATTGAGCTCATGCTAGGAGTAGCACCAGTGTCCAATCCTACTTATAGGATGGCTACACCTGAGTTGCAGGAGCTCAAGAAGCATTCAGAGGAGTTGCAGGGGAAGGGTTTTATCTGACCCAGTAATTATCCTTGGGGTTCACCTATATTATTTTCAAAGATGGCAGATGGAACCCTTAGGCTTTGTGTGGATTATCGGAAGTTGAACCAGTTGATAGTGAAGAACTGATATCCCTTTCCTAGGATTGGTGACCTCTTTGATCAGCTTCGAGGATCCTGGGTGTTCCGGAAGATCGATTTGAGGTCCGATTATCATCATTTGTGTGTTAGACCATCTGATATACCTCTTACAACCTTTTGGAGCAGGTATGGTCTATACAAGAATATGGTTATGTTGTTCAGCCTCACAAATGCACCTATAGTTTTCATGGTACTGATGAACCGAGTGTTCCATCCATACTTATATTCTTTCATGGTGGTCTTCATGGACGATATCTTGGTGTACTCTCACACTCGATATTACCATGATACCCATCTTGAGATCATTTTGAGTACACTGAGGGAGCATCAGTTATATGATAAGCTCTCAAAGTGCCACTTTTGGATGGATCAGATTCACTTCTTGTGTCATGTTATCTCAGAGACAAGAGTATTAGTAGACCCATATAAAGTGAGAGAAGTAGTTTCCTGGGAAAATCTGAAGAACTTCTTTGAGTATCAGAGTTTTCTAGGGCTGGATAGATACTACAGACACTTCATACTGGACTTTTTACACTTAGCATCACCGCTGACAGGTCTGACCAAGAAGGGTGTTAATTTCTTATGGTCATATTCTTGTTAGTCATCCTTTTAGGAGATGAAAGGGAGGTTGACTTCAGCACCGATACTAGTCCTTCCAGAGCCAGGAAAGAGCTACACTATCTTCTGTGATGCTTCAGGTATTAGTCTATGAGTTTTACTCATGCAGGGAGATGGAGTCATTGCTAACGGGTCTCGGCAGTTGAGGCCACATGAGAGTAATTACCCAACGCACGATCTGGATCTAGCATCTATTGATCATGCTTTGTGTTGTTGGAGGCATTATCTTCTGGGAGATCACTTTATGGTGTTTACTGACCACAAGAGTCTAAAGTTCATCTTCACTCAGCGTGATTTGAATTTGAGACAGCACAGGTGGGTTTAGTACCTTCAGTCCTTTTACATTGAGCTTGCCTATACACCTGGTAAAGGAAACGCTATGGTTGATACACTGAGCAGGAGGACTCGGCTACAGGTAGTTATGGAGGCCAGCAGTGAGTGGAAGCTTATGGATCTGTTCTATGAGATGCATTTGGAGGTGCATGATAGCCAAAGTCATACTTTCCTATCTTCTGTAGTTGTTACCTCTACACTTCTTGATTGGGTACGAATGAGGTAGCTATCAGATTATAAAGGTATAGTTCTATGGGAAAGTGTGTCAGGAGAGGACCCTATTCCTGGATGTACGGTAGGCGAGGATGAGATCTTGCATTTCCAGGGATGCGTATGGGTTCCAGTAGACATACGCGAAGAGCTTATGCGAGACTTTCATTCCTCAGTTTGGGCAGTTCATCCTGGTGTCACCAAGATGTATCGTGATCTTCACCGTCAGTATTGGTGGCCAGGTATGAAGAGGGATGTTGTTGGTTTTCTCATGAGGTGTTCCACTTTTCAGTAGGTGGAGGTAGAGCATCGGTGACTAGAAGGTATTTTACAGCAGTTACTCATTCCCGAGTGGAAGTGGAATGATGTCGTGATGGACTTCGTGACCAATTTGCGGAGGTCACCTCAAGGGAGTGATGTTGTTTGGGTTGTCATAGAAAGACTCACGAAGGTTTATCACTTCTTTCTGATCAAGGAGACCTTTAGTGTGGAATATATGGGGGGGGGGGTTGTACATCCAAGAGATTATACGTCTACATGGATTTCCACATTCCATTGTTTTAGATAGAGATTTGCACTTTACTTCTCGGTTCTGGCAGGGGCTTCAGAAGGATTTGGGTATATAGGTACTTTTGAGTACAGCATACCATCCCCAGACTGATGGACAGTCCGAGAGTATGATTCAGGTGCTTGAGGATATTCTCCGAGCTTTCATTCTAGACTTCGTAGGTTCTTCGGAGAAGCATATAACTCTTGTGGAGTTTTCCTACAATAATAGTTTTCAAGTAACTATTCATATGGCACCTTATGAGGCTTTGTACCGTAGGTCATTCCAATCACCCTTATGTTTGCTGGAGGCCAGAGAGGTAGCTTCGCTGGGACCTCGTCTTGTTCAGGAGACCTCAGAGCTGAAATAGTTGATTTGGAAGAGGATGTCTACTGCACAGTTTCATTAGAAGTCTTATGTTGATCGGCGGAGACGACCTCTGGAGATTGAGGTTGGGGATCAGGTTTTCCTGCATGTCTCACCGAGGATTGGACACAAGAGGGTTCCGAGATAGGGTAATCATTCACTGTGTTACGTCGGGCCGTTTGAGGTGTTGGAGAGAGTTGGGTCGGTTTCCTATCAATTATAGTTACCTCAGAGGTACCAGGCTATACACGACATCTTCCACGTTTCTCAGATCCGACATTACATTTCAGACTCGTCTCATATCTTTTAACCTGAGTAGGTTGAGCTCGAAGCGGATGCATCATTTCATGAGAATCCTATCTAGATTGTCGATCGTAGTACAAAGGTTCTATGTGGCCGGTCTGTTCCTCTGGTACGGGTGCTATTGCAGCATGGGCGAGTACAAGACGAGACTTAGGAGAGGGAGGTCGAAATACGATCGCAGTGGCCAGAGTTGTTCGTGGTTTCTTCTTATACACCGCGCTAGGGAAATTCAGGGATGAATCTCTTTAAGGGGGGAAGTTTTTAAGAACTCAGACCTTCTTTTCAGGTACGTTTTTCCTTTTTCTGGAGTTTTTGAGAAAATAGGAGTTTCTGGAAATTTTTAAAGTACACGTCGTGTACATCATTTCCCCTTGAGGTCGTGTGCTTGTCGTGTCATGGCCACACACACGGTCATGTAGGGGTGATTTGGAGGCTTCTTAAAGTGGAGTAAGTAAAATCCTATTACACGTCGTGTACTCCAAAAGTACACATCGTGTACTTTATTTTTTTCATTAAACACATTGGGGTCATGTCTTAACCTCATAACTGTCTTCTTCTCCAGCTTCTTCAACCGAGAGCATCCCGTATGGCCCCGAATCTCCTCTGAGCCCCTGATCCTCCATCTATTCTCCGAATCAACCATCTTCGATTGTGTTGGAACCAAAGCAGTAATCTCTTCCTTATTCTAGAGAATTATTTTCCAATTCCTCCTCTTTTTCAAGTTATCATGGGTTGAACATTTTGTTTGTTTTCATAGATCTACGACATTCTAAGGATATTCAAGCCTCGTGGTTCAAGTATATCGATCTTATAACATCAAGGTAGGTGGTTTGTGCCTTTCTATAGAAATTCTTTGAGTATTTTGTGAAAATTCCACCAATACCCTTGAATGGGGTATTGTGTGTTTCCTGTTTTGGCCTTGTTGTTTTCCTACTTTGCTTATATTTCTGAGTAGAGGATATTGTTTTTGAATAGGGTAATTTACTGTGATTTGGATGTTTTCCCCATGAATTATTTCCTTTTTATGACCGTTTGGTCTAGATTTTTCTATTAGGATTTTGTCAGTTCCATGCCTAGTTGTAGGATGGTGTGACTATTGTTCTTCCATGCTGAGATTCTATAGACTGCTAACCAAGTAGTTCTTGAGGTTCACTTTGGCTGTTACGCGATGTGATACTTTCTGACTTTACACGGGGCTATGAGAACCTAGTGTGGTAGACCATAGGGAGAACGGACGTAAGTGCTTCTCCAGAGTGTCTTTATAATACGATGTGAGACCACAGGGGGATTTGATGTTGAGTTCTTCCTTAGAGTGTCTATAGTTCCTTGACACGGGCCATAGGGGGAATGAGATGTCGAGTGCTTCCCCAGAGCTCCTTTAGTATGATACGAGACTATAGGGGAATTGATAGTGAGTGCTTCCCCAAAGAGTCTATTCTTTAGCTGAACCAGAGGGGTGATACTGTGTGTGCCTCCCAGAGGGTTGCTAGTACTTGTAGGTTGAACCATATGGGTTAGTCTGTGAGAAATACCCAGAGGGTTACCTATTATTCTACTTGCTTGATTGGATGATTTCTTGTTTGTACATATTATTCTAGAGTCTGAGGATTGTTTACTGCTATGTATTATCATGTTTACTATTTACTGCTTACTGCTTACTGTACTTTACCTGCCAAATATTCACTGACTGTTAGGCACATATATTTAGGTGGTTTCCTACTGGGATTTTTATCTCACACCTTGTTTGGGTCTTGCTTCTGGGCCCAAACAGATTATGTTGTTGCATGTATAGATATAGGAAAACTCCCTTCTACTTCAGGTACTTGACTTGCATTGGAGTAGGAGAGCATGGGACCAAGTCGAGGCTTGCGATGCTGAGGATTTGTTTATCTGTTTTTATTTTGTACTTTGGTTTAGTACTGTATTCAGAATTGTGAATTGTTTGAATGTTTTCCTAGACATATATTTATCATGCATCATTTACATATATTTCTTCTCCAGTTGTTTATTTATCATTCTTCTGCTGTTATTTTTGTTGGATTTTTACTGCTTTCACTGTTGTATGTACTTGGGTACTTTTACTGTGTACTCTATCAATAAGGGAATAGTTTCCTACTATCATGCCCAAGGACCTTGCTACTAGTCGGGAGCCTCTGGTGTTCGAGAAAATGTGCTTGAATCCATGTGACCAACCGGGTACGGGGTGCCTCTGGGTGGCTTCCGGAACTAGGACGTTACACTAGAAGGCTCAAGGTGTAATCCAAATGAGGGTTTTCAAGGAATAGGTATAACACTTAATAGAGTTCTTCCATATTTATTTATTCTTCAAGCTCATTCCAACCTATCATAACCATTATTATAAAACAACATCAATATCTCAATTATACTAAAGTTTTATTTTGTTTATGGTATAACCCTTTTTCATATCCTTTTTTATCAAATGAAAATAAAAAACATTGCTCATTTTTATGGGTGTACTACCACCTCTACGGAGAGAGGTGTTTTTATTTTTTGTTACCCCCACACACGATTTAAGAATTTACATTGGTGTTCAGTCATAAGTTAAGGTATTTTCTATAAAAATCATATTTTAACTGTTTCAAAGTTTTCTTTTCAATATTTATCCTTCATATCCATGTTTCCTAAAGTGTTTCAATGATTTTATTATTAAACTAAAATCATTTCTTATATTAATTTTATGATATATTTTGTATTCCTTATAGTGTTTTAAAAAATGTATCTTTTTAAAAACAATTGTTAAGGTTATTTTTGTAAAAAATGTGAAAGAAATATGTTTAATGTATACAGAATGAACTTAATTTCCTTTTATCATTAATATTATTATTTGATAATATTCCTCAAAAAAATTTCATGTTTTTTAAATAAAATATTATTTTTTGTTCCTATGGGTATTTTTTAGGATTTTTCAAAAAAAGGGATTTTAATTAGTATTTTCAAGTGATGCCTGGAAGTGTTTCTATATATGTGTTAAATAAAAATTTTAATGAGATTTTATGATTTGATTGCAATATTATATGTGTTTTATATATTTTTTGGTATTCGTACATTGTTTATGATGATAAATGATCCTGATATATCTCTTTAAAACATTGGGTAATTATTTTTTCTCCAAGGATTGTACATTATATTTAACTAGGTAGGTTATTCCATTTATAAGAGTACTTGTAAAAGAGATTGTAAGAGAGAGATGAATAGGATATCCCAAGGTACCTATATGAATTTTCTATGTTTGTGATTGAGTTTTCATGTAATTATTTTTAATCCATAATTGAATAAAATGATCATATTTTTAAATAATATTTTATTCATATTTAAGGGTGAAAAGTATGTTTTTGAAAAAAAAAAGTTTTTAGTAGTGCTCAAGCTTTACAAGAATCCCTTGTGATTATGATTTTTCCATTAAGACTGCTTATGATATGTTTTATGAAAATATTTGGGAAATGAATATGATTTATTGAGAAAATAAATTATTATTTTGAGCTCATGGTTACTTATATAAAGGTAAATTTTTCTATTTTATTTCATGATTTTCCAAATTGACTAATGGATTTATTTTTTTAACCCTTACTAAGGTTTATTTTACTTATCTCATATTATCAAAAAATCACAAGGCTTAAGGATGTGTAAGAAATTTCTATCTTTCAACTGCATGATTTTTCCAAAAATAAGAGAACATGTTTTGAATGAAATGGGAGTTTAAATTTAAGAACCCTTATTTAGTGGAAAAAATAGATATTATGTGGAAGTGTGTTTTTTTTAAATGGTTTTTTTATGTAATATTTTTTATTGATTCTAAAAAATATAAACTAAAAATATAATGGTAATGTAATAAAATTAATTCGTTTCTATTAAACTCATTATTATGGGTTGATTAAGGAACATGTCCTTACAATTGGCATCAAACAATGGTTTAGATAAATTTATAGTTTGGGATATAATTAAGAAAAAAAATTAAGTGGGGTTAATCTATGGATTAAATTATCGTAAGAAAACATTGAAGGCTTTTGTATTGAATCACCTAATATGTGTTTGTTTCATAAGGGTTTTACATAGATGAAATAGGGTAAATAAAGTGGAAAGGAATTAAGAGGTTAATATCCTTTCAAATCAACAAATGAGAATGGTTGGAATTAGAATAGTGTTGTTTTTTTCTATGTTAACTAAGTTGACTCAATCAATTAATAGTGTAACCCATTCTATATAGTGACTGAAATAACTATAGAGTATCACATAAATAGTGGGTCATTTCATAAAATAAAACCCTCAAACCTTTGGTGAAATCTTATATCCAATGGTAGTCGAAGGACGAATCATTTATCTAGAAAATATATTCAATATTTTGGGTTGTTCTGAACAATAAAAGGTAATTCTTTAAAATTTCTATTTTAATGTTGAATTTGATCAGTGGTGGTCCATGGTAAAGAATACGAAGGGAAAAATAATAGATTAATGACATTGATTGGATGGTATTTAAGGATATTTTACTTGAGAATTGTTTTTATAAGGTTGTTCAACTTGGTATTTAAAGGAAATTATTAAAAATGAAACAAAATGAGGAGGTATTTATCTCCACCAATGAAACTAATATTACTAAATTAGTTAGGTATGCACTAAATTTTGATCTAAACTATGATAGTAAATTGATAGGTTTATCTCAGGAATGAAACTAATTTTTTGAAGATCAATTCCCTCTCATGAATTTAGATTATATGAGAAATTTGTGAAGTGTATTGAGAAATATGAAATGGTGTTTTTAAAATTTTATAATAATAATGATAAGAATATGACTAGGTGGAATGAAATAGTAAATAATCCATCAAAGAAATTTTAAAGTAAGAGGTCAAAATTTACCACATGTAATAAGTGTGGTAAGAAGCATCCTGGGGAGTTTATTATGAAATATAAGAAGTGTTTTTGATACGGTATTCTAGGAAATTTGACATGTCATTAAAAATAAATAATCATGGTAATGGTTAGACCAATTATGATAATTACTAAGTGATATGTTTTAAATGAAATGAGATGGGCTGTTACAGGGATTCATGTCCAAGGAAAATAATTAACGATAGGAATCATTAAGACCATAAACAAAAGGGTGTGGAAAATTAATCTTTGACTTCATTGTTAAATTATAGACCATAAAAAAATGGCACAAATAAAACTACTTATTTATAATTATAATTCCAAATTATTGTTTTATTTAGGGTCTAGACATTCTTTTCATTCTGGGAAAATTTCAAGTAAAATGGAAATACTACCTCAAGAAATGGAGAAATAACTTTTAGTAAAAATAGTTAATGGAAAAGTTATGGAAACAATGATTTATGGGAATATACATATGATAATATGTGGAATGGTTTTTCATGAAATCATATTTTTAACCATATTGGATTTCTTTTTATTTTGGGTATGTATTGGCTTTTAGTTTACCACGCTAAGAAATATTATATAGTTAAAGATGAAATATTCAATTTTCAGAGTGAATTTGAATATATTCATAATTATGAATTCATACTGATTATACACTGAAAGATGATAATTTTCATTATTTAAATGTTTATATTTATGTGTTTTAATGTCCATAAACTCTTTTTTTAATTTATTTTATAAATTGAACTTCATTTCTCAACACATGTGAAATTAATTTTTAGAGTATATTGATTTGGGCCCAATAAATATTATCCTTCTGTATTAAATTAATTTAAATATATGAATATGATATTTCAAGATTTTATTTATCACTTTGTGTGGGAAATTTTTTACTTTTGGATCAATGGAAAATTCATCAGTGAATATGCACATTTTTTCATGGATGCGGAAAGTTCTGGACAATGTTGAATGGGACTTTGGACAATAAAATAAAAGTGGATCCAATATTTCAAGCCCAGTGAAGCTCAACTTTTTACTATATATTGAGAAAAATATGGGGAACATTAAATTCAACTATTACTAGAGATATTTCAAAGTTTTTCATGGTGATCTAGGTAGTCTAAGAAGATGTTTAAATTATGGGCCAGATTACAAGGCCCATAAAGGCATCCCACCAATTTAATAATAATTTATAAATGGAATATCCAATTTGTATTCAATTTATACTGAATTTATATGAAATATGAATGAAAATTTTTCTCTTATACAACCTTCGAAAATTTGGCCACATTCAAAGTAAAATTTTCAAGACATTATGGGGGAAGAATCTTGACTTGATTATGGTAAACATTGAAAATTCAACTTTCACTTTTTTTTCTCACCCATTTATTGGTTATCCTAATTAAATTGGGTGATATTGAACAATGTGGGATCAATATAAGGCATAAGTATTATCCTTGGAATTGTGTATGGATAAAATTGGTGAATGATGTTGTGGAATTATCTCATTATTTGGATACATCTTGAATTAGTGATCTAAAATTTTATAATAAAACAAATACATCCAATCTTACCCTTGAGACATCCTAGGATCAACACACATTCATTAATTTTTTCCATCCAAATAAGTAGTTGTTTTATTCTTCAATTAAACCCATTATCTTAGGTGCTTTAGTATTCAATTATCCCAATTGAAATCAACCCCAAATTTGGCCACTTCATAGACAATCCTCCCAATAAATATGATTATGTAATGTTTAAATCTTAATTCATTATGGATTAGGACCCTACAAATAATAAATAGAACACTTATAACTATAGGGTAAAATTGTGAATAACCATGTACCTATGATTACATATCAAGGATAAGAGAAACATATTAATGATGGCAGTGAAAGTAATATTTATCTTATTATCAAAAAATGGAAGTTGTTCATATTAGTGATGTGCCTATAGTAAATGAATATATGAAATTATTTTATAATGATTTTCCAATTTTTATTCATAATCAAGTGGTTTAATTCACTATTGAAATAGTTATAAAATCTAAGAAAATTTTGAAACCTCCTTTTCAAATGGCTCTATTGGACGTTATGTAATTGAAAATAAAGTTACAAGAGTAGCTTGAAAAGGGTTTTATTCATCTTATAATTACACCTTGGGTTTATACTATTATTTTTTAAGAATAATTATTTCCTAATACTTTTCATTTTTTTATAGAACTCAACAACACAAATTTTAAGAAAAAATATTTATTACCTTATATAGATAACATATTTGATCCACTTCAAGTAGTGTATTTCATTTCAAATATTGATCTCATATCAGGGAGCGGTTTGTCTCCACGATCTATGGTATGCATTCCTCTTCAGTTTTCTGGCACGGCTGTGATGTTGGAGGAGGTCTCATAGTGGTGTTGGGGTTCTTAAATTTTGGTTCCGGTGGCTGGGCCTTTAAAGGGATGTTGATGCTTCTATGCTGGTTGTTCATGTTTGTTTTCTGGGAATTGAAGCTGAATATTTTTTGTTGCTGATGTCTGATGCTACGTATGAGATATTTAAGGTGGAGGAGTAGCTTTGTTCGGTCCTGTGGCTTGTTGATGGTGGATTTGGTCCTATGATGTTTATGTGTGAAGATTTTTGAATGGTTCTCCTCATGGAATTATGTGGAATATTTTTCATTGTGGTCTCACAGTTTGGGTTTAAGGAAATTTACAACTAGTTCAACTACAAGGGGTGCTCCAGAGGAGGTTGAGAGAAGGGAGCTTTCACTTGTCATTATTATTAAGATTCGGATGTTTGAGAGGGTATGTAATTTCCATCAGTACTAGGCTCATGCATTTATGCATGGGACTCTTGCCGAGCAGCGATAAGAAGGGGAATCTGGTCTTAATGGTTTCTTTTACTAGGTTGGGGTCTTTCTTTGTAGTTTTGAATGAGTTGTTTTTGGCTTTGAATGGACTATGGAGGCTTGATTATCTTTAAGTCATTGACGTCAGGTTAGTTTCCCCTCACCCATTAAAAGAGGTTTTTTAATAAAAAATAATAATTTTCATTCAGAATGATGGTTAAATTATGAATAAAATATTTCATACTAGGTATGGGAATTATGTGTTTTTGTTTATGCCTTTTGGATTGACTAATACACCTTCTATGAGAAACCTCAGATTTTCACTCTCAATCCTATATTTAAAAACTTATTCTTAATATACTCACTTTTACATTTAGTGAGATGAAAAAAGCTAAAATTATATAAAACACAAAGAAAATTTAAATTATATATATCAAGATAGTCACACAATTAACAATAACTGGTAGTTTTAGTGTTATTGTAAATTGACTACATTCACATCTTAGTATACAATACTTGCGAACATTACTTCATAATTTCACCATACAAGAGCTTTTTCTAAAAAACTCATAAGTTAATATCATTATCATAACCTAGGGAATGGAAACATAAGAATTAAGTGAGCTTGAATTCTCATTAATAGAAACATTTCAATGAAGCATAAGTTTTAGATCATAATCATGTGATAAAAAAAAGGATAAGAAGAGAAATATATGATAAAAATATTGTTGGATCATAATTCCACAATAAGGTCGTAAAATATGTATAGAAATCATATCTTATATTTAATTCATTTTAACATCAATATTGAATAATAGAAACATTAAAATCATTTGTAATATCTAACAAAAATGTCACAAATGTATGCATATGAAAATAAAATCACTTAGTGGAGTATGCATCACAACCTTATTTCCATATCACAATTGTCTTGGGATAATAACCTATGTATCCTATTTTGGCTTGGGATAAATCCATGTAAATACTTAGTCTTGGGAAATAATATGAATACCTATTTAGGCTTGGTCTACAACCTTTGTGCCTTTTTAATTTCATGAGATATTAAACATTAACCAATGAATTAGAGGAAAATTATACCCCACATTTCAATAATCCATAAATATGTTCACCATTTTAAAGTGATCATCCATTATATCATAAAGAACCTAAGGAAAGAAAAACATCACAACATTTTCATATTCTACCACCAAAATAGACCTTATGGATAAAAATTATTGATACCAAATATTTAGTCACCACAAAAGATTATTTCATAAGAACACTTAGAGGGTGATTCATGAAAAATAATTTATAAGGAAACAAAACCTTTTCGTATAAAGATTAAAATGGTCTTGAAACCATAAAATGATATTTAAGAAATGTTTTTTACATCATTATAAAAGAAGAAGTTTCAGATCCCATTCAAATTATGTTTTTTAAAATATGGATTTAAGACTTTGGAAAACATTTTATTGAAAAATAATCTTTAATAAAAGTTAATTGAAAATATTTAAAGGTTATCAAAACAAATTTGAAGTGTAAGATAAAACATTTTTTTCTAAAATGTTGTAAAACCCTTTTAAATATTTTGAAACAAATTTATTGAAAATACACATTGTAAAAAGGTAATAAAAAATTATTTAAAAAATTTTTAAAGAGTAAAATGATAGTAAAATGATTTAATACCTAATTGGTTTTTACAATATAATAGGAGAAAATTATTGGGAAGTTTAAACATGGATGTTGAAGAGAAATCATCACCTAAAGAGGATGAGATTTATTAGAATGATATTATAATTTTATGAAAAATGAATTAATTAATGGAGAGATATCTTTATTAAAATTAATTTTCCTTCGTGTGATCAAAGTGATAATATAATATTAATTTGGAAGTGTAAGAACATATATAAATTAAAATAACTAGGTTTTATGATGAAACCTTATAACTCAATTAATTAATTTTGTGTTACAAAAGCCCCATATAGAAAACATAGTTCATGAAGTAAGAAAATTTTGAAAATATTTTTATGTGATAATAATGATAATTAATAGAAGTAAAATATAAAATACCACATAATAAAAACATGGGGTATAATGTACCAGACATATATGAAATAGGATCAAGAATAAAAACTATAACTCAATGAATGAGAATTGAGTTAACAAAACTATTACAACTTAAAAAGAATTTAAATTAAAACCTCTTGAAATAGAGATATTTAATTTGAATTTATATTTCAAGGAATAAAATTTATATCATGACATAATATCTTAATTAATTATTATATTCACCACATAAATTAAATTATGTGTATAATAAAAAACGCGTCTCACAGAAAGGAATTTGAGATGAAAACTCTTACTTTATATCTTAACTTCAATGAATGCACTCTAACCTCTCATATAAATAACAAAAATATAATAATCACTTATTTAATAACTAAATTCATAACTATAACTATTTATAATATTCTAAAATAATTAATATATATTTGTATATTAGTTATTTTTTACCTATTTTATAACATCATGTGTTTTTATATTTGATTGTTTGTACTCATTTTTTAAGAGAGGTGTAAGTATTTATCAAAATTTAATAATTAATATATTATTAAAGTTAATATATTTTATTTTTAATACTGATTTATAATTTTTCAAGTTACTATCATAAGGGTTTCATTCTTTATCCATGAAAATGAAATTGACAGCGAGCCTGTTTCGGTAATTCTTAACGAATGAATTGTGTTTTCCTAATTAAAGAGTTAAATAATTATATAACCTCTATATAACCAAAAAAATCATAATTTACATACTTATATCATATTATACTATTAATTAATTTACCATAATCAACCATGATATAATTTCATATCATTTTTCAAGTAGGTGGTTAAATTGGACAAAATATTAACACACTATGATTAATGGATGATTATGAGGTGGTTTAGTTATCATACCATTATTACAGAGGAATAATGATATTATTTAGTGTTAATTAGTGTGATATATCATAATTTAAATGAATTTTTTAAATAATATAATTCATATAATGTTATTATATACAATTAATAGATTGTTCTCCTATTAGTATGCTTATTTTGAATGATTTAATTTATGGTGATCAATTATTAATCATATAATTAAGAAGTTATCTAATTATTCATAATAAAAAATTAATAATTTCATAAAAATATATTTATCCTTTGAAACTTTCTTATAAATAACCATGAAATATGATAATTAAAAATATAATTCACCATTTCATAGAGGTGGTAGTCTGCACGTATGTGTGGATGATGTTTTCATTTTATATAGAATATGAGAGAGGAATAAAAATTTTTCACATAATACTCTTAAATAAGACATATATAACATAATTATATATTAATTTAAATTTTTTAACCACCCATTTTATTCGGTTAAGGAAAATAACAAGTTACTTTGTGGAGAAGGTAGTCCACACATATACACATCTCATATTTTCATTTTTGTTAATGGAAAATGGGAAAGGATTTTGATGCTTGTACACTGATTATAATAACATTTAAGTATACTAGTGATAATTATGTTATACTTTTATCTTTTTCAATGTAATTTAAAGAATAATAAGTTCCCATAAAGAAATAAAAATGAGAAAGGGGTGGTTAGAAATATTTACCTCACTGCTTGGATTATAACCACTATGATGGGGGTTAAACCTTTGATGGATTTTATTTTTATAATAAAATAACCTATTTAGATTTTATATAAGTTTTTATATGAGGGTTAGGTAGTTTTTTATACATATTCGGGTTTTAGTGTGAGAGGAACTGAGGAGGGGAGAGCTGCTTTTATAAGTGAAAAGTGATGATATTTTTTAAATACACCTAAATTTTTAAAAATGGGAAGTCACTCCTAAGAAAAGTATCTCAAAATTTATAAATAATATATAGGATAAGTTATAAGGTCAATAAATTCCTCAAAAATCCATTTATAAACTATTTTTACACTCTTTACTGTTATGTTTTCCGCTTTCGACATATTAGCTTTTACTGTAGTAACTAGTTTTTACCCAAGGTTACTTATCCTTTGTGCCTAAAAATAATATAGTACTTATTAAATAATTTTTAACCAATGATTCAAAATTTTAAATCCATTTTATTTTATTCCATTTCTAAAAGTGATTAAAAATAATTTTAAAAAAAATTATGTAATGTATGAAAAATAATTTTAAGGAAAAACTAACTTATGTTCTAAAATATAAAATATATGTTTTTAAATTAAACATGATATTTAAAAGCATATAATGTAACTTATAAAAAATATATTTTCTAAAATAATATATTTAACAAATTTTTATGCAAAAATTATATACTAATAATGTCATAAAATTTACATATTTTTTGAAAACATTATTTTTCATGATACAATTAGAAATCAATTATCTTAGAAAAATGAAAAAAAAATAATTTTAAGAATATATTATTATTCATAAGGTAAATATGATGTTCATTTTTTCATGTTAAAATTATAAAATTTTAGAATTCAATATTTAAATAAAATCTCAAAATATGTTGGAAAAACTCTTCATCTTGGAAAATATATTTTTAAAATGCTAACTATTATTTATTATTATTTCCTGTAAATTAATAAAAAATTTATCTGGAATATATTATTTATATTATCACTATATTTTTTAATTATTTAATCATAATATATTTACTTTCGTAAAATAAAATTATGATTTTAGAAAAATATATTTCTATGTACAATTTATTTTCTTAGTGGTTTTATCTATATTAATTGAATATCATTAGTATTAAAAGTAGTGTGTATTTTTCATTATACGCTTATTTATTTATGTGTTTACTCCTATTCATACCTTCAAATTCAATGTCTGTGTTTTAAGGATAATATTTAATATCTAACAAATTATCACAATTTCATTTTAGTTTAGTGTTGTTTGTATAGAAAACTATTAAAAATATTGTTTATTTAAGGAAACAATAGTTTGAAATCTCATATTGTTACATTCTCCCCACTTAAATAAATTGTTTCCTCATAATTTGTTTCATATAAATAACGGTACCCATAAGGTATACATGGATTCTAGATTTAAATTCCGAATGGTGTATCAATCATTATAACTTAGGGAAGAATACGAAACTCGCCTATAGGTATACAATTATAGAGAAATAACCCTTTTTATTAATTTACCTAGAGAGTTATGTTGGGAAAAATCCTTCAATGTAAAATTATATTGTTTTTAGGTTGATTATGATTATTGAAAAAAAATGGTGTACAAGTTCAATTGTGGAGTTTCATCATGGTTGTTGACATATTTTAATTACAAAGATACAAGACAAAGGAATGGATGCTCTATATGAGGTATATAAAGTTGTGGATATAAGGTGGCATCAATTCCTAGTGATTTCCAAATTTTGGGGGACTAAAATTTAGAGGATCGATCAATCATAACGAAATTTGGATTTCCTTGAATGCCTCAATAAAATATATTAAATTCATGAATTTGGTGAAGATTGGAGTTTCAAAAGGTGATGAGATTTTCGAAAGAAATTTTTGTTGTGAACACTAGGTTTACGAATTTCTAAAGATTTTCGAATGTGTGATGAAAGGAAAGTGTATCTTTTCTACTATAAGAATCTTCAGGAATGGAAAAATTTATCTGCCATTTTTCAAAAATAGGGACCTTCATAATAAATATTGGGGAGATTTTTTAAAAAGTGATAGTGTTTATTGAATCTTCAAGAAAAGTATTTTTCGCCTATAAATAGGACACTACCCCCTCATTTGAAGTATATAAAGTCTTAATGAAGATTCAAAGGATATGATTTCATGAAGGTGATTCGTAAAGGTTGTTATTATGGAAATTTCCTTGAAGAATGGAAGTTCACAAAGGCTATGAAAGCTTACTAAAAGTTTCAACCATCATGAGAGTATTGAAGTTCAAGAATTATATAAAAATATTATCAAAATTTGTGATCTTTTTGAAGGCTAAGTGAGATTAACAAAAGTTTTTGAGTGTCACAATAGAAGCTTTCTTCATGAAGTCTATTTGAGTTTCACAAAATACATGAGCTTCATGAAATTTTTAGGGTTCTCAAAATTAGTATATACTTTTGAATAATCGGGAATCTTTGTGAAGGCTATGTGAGATTTATGAAAGAAATGAGCATCAATAAAGTGTTTAAAATGTTTTTCCTAGTAAAACTATGATAACGTGATATTTATCATGTGGATGAAATTAGAACTTTAATATATCATCGACTTACAACTAAGGATCTATTCATTATTTAAAATTAAAATACCTACATGACCATAAGATTTGTATGAATTATTTCTAAAGTTGTGAGAAAATAAATAGGATGAAGGTGATTCTTTCCCCCTAATAGTAATCCATCTATGGAAATATTGAGGGATTGACCCTTGGGATGTAATGAATTGTCCCAAAATCTTGTATAGTAGTGATCCTATTAATATAAGTGATCTATTCCAACCCTTGAATTGGTATTGAGACTTAGTTTATTTTTTACATTAACACATATTTTTTGTGTCCTCCTTGGAAGTATCCCAGTTAGGGTGAACCAAGTAAAAATTAGTGTTTCCTTATACTGGCTTTTTTTCTTTACTTTTTATACATCATCATCATCAGATAAAGTTCCCTAGGATATGATCAATGTAAATTCTAAAAATAAAATTAAGTGACCCTTATAATAAATAGTTCACGATCCAATGGGGCATGAATAATTTTGAAAAGAATATTTATACCCAGATTTATCCCACCCTCTCAAGGTATCTATGCCCCTTTTATATCTCGTAATTAGTATCGTAGAAAAGTTTAATTTTTTTCTCTGAAAAGTTTTACTCTACTATTGGAATTAATGATTCAATTGACTCTTATCTCAGTGTGAAGTGGAAAATGGTTGAAATTAAAAGATAAATCAGAATTCTAGAAGTATTACTCAGGGAGTAAGTGTTTTTGGAAAGAGTGTGATTCAATTAAAGGAAGAAAATATTCTACGGAATAATGGTTTATATGAATCATATAGAAAAAATATTTACTAATTCGCTGATGTTGTAGGAATGGGTGAATAACCTGGTATTATAAGTGAATTTGTAACTACTGATGATAAAGAAATTGTAAGAAGACCAAAAGTGGAAGTTTTCCAGAAGACAAAGGAATTGGATCAGAAATTGGATGAAGAATATAAATCTAAAGATATTCAGATCCAAGTGTAGGAAATTGAAGTCAACATTTTGAATGTTTTAAATAAAATACTTGTTGAATTTCCACATATATAAGGTATAAGGATGAATCTCAAGCTAAATAATTGAAAACTATGTCTTTAGAGATAGAAAAACTCACATATGGTGATAAGGGACAAAAACTGAACTCAAAAGTGTCATGTTGGATAAGCTCACATGAGAATTGGAATATGATATGAGTAGTGGGAAGAATCTTAAGAGATAACTTAATTCTTAAATTAAATCAATAGATATTAAGATTCAACAATTGGGATAAAATCTAGAATCATTTAAGCAAGATGTGGAGAAATATAATTCCAAAGGAAAACCCAAATTAAAGGATGGTTTACATTTTTTATTTGACTGTCCTTCTAAAGGTAATAATTAAATGAAAAAATTATGCAATTTCAGTGGAAAAACATGAAATGATTGTCTCATCCTAAAATCCATACTATTTTGGAAAATCTAGTATTGGATATGATGAACCCCTCATGTATAATGGGAATAAATATGTGAAAAGTTCCATAAATATAAAGATCATGTAGGCATTGAAGAAAGACCTAAAAAGGGTTTTTCAAGAAGTAATGACAACATGTGATATTTCTGTGGGATGCATGGTCATACTTCAAGTTTTTTTATTGAGGCTTTGGAATATATTTCCTACGATGAAGATATAAATATTTCCAAATATTATAATAATAAGAAACATATTGAGAGATCTAAAACAAGAGTATCTTAGATGAAAGTAGACATGAAATGCTACTATTGTGGAAGAATGGGACACAATGTGAGTATGTATTAAGAAGCCCATGATCTCAATTTCAAAATAATAACACTAAATCTATCAATATCCCAATTGATAAATAAGTACATGATGTATTTTTTTAATGGTATATGTTTTATATGTGCTAATCATCGGCATCTGGAAAGATATTGTAGCTGAACAAAATCCATGAAGGAAAAGAAACTTGAAGGGAAACACAAGGAGATCAATTATTTTGTTTTTTGAAAAAGTAGATAGAAAATGTTAGTTAAGGAGTTCTATCCTGGTTTTTGACATGGTATGTTGATAAATATCCAAGACAAAGGAATATATTCTATAGAGGTGTTATAGAAAGTTGCAGATGGAAGGTAGCGTTGTTTCCCAATGTTTAGAAAAAAATTGATTCCAAAATTTGGAGGTTTGATCAATCATCTAGAAATTATTATTTCCATTAATTCATTATAAAAATATTTTAAATTCATTATTCTCATGATTATTGGAGTTTCACTATGTTTTTGAGAATTACAAATGAATTTGGCATCGTAAAAACTAGGTTTCTCGAATGTATGAAGGTTTATGAATTCATGATGAAATGATTGTATACATTTACCACTATAAGAAGATTCATGAATGGTAATATTTCCTTGTAAATTAAAAAAAATAGTTATATTTGTGAAAAATATTGGATAGCTTCGCAAAAATGTGATGATGAGGGTGAAATCTTTGAGAAAGAGATGAATCACCTATAAATAGGCCTCTACAACCTCATTTGAAGTAGATAAAGGCTTCACAAAGATTCAAAGGATCTTATTTCATGAATATTATTTGAGAAGGTTGTTCTTGAAAAAAAAAATCATGGACAAATGAAGTTATAAATGGCTATAAAAGATGACCTATATTTTTAAGTATCATAAAATTATTAACATTTGTAAAGGATATAAAAACCGACTAAAAGTCATAAGCTTAAAAAAGTCTAAGTGAGCTTCCTGAAAGTGTTTGTGAATAAAAAATAAGGTTTCTCCATGAAGTATGTTTTATCTTTTTGAAAGAGGTTATATTCATGAAAGTTTTGGAGTTTATGAAAGTAGTATATACTTCGGAATAATTGAGTAGTTTGGAGAAGGTTATGCGAGATTCATGAAAGTAGTGATCATTGTGAAAGTGTTGAAAATGAATTTCCCAGTAAAACTTTGGTAAAGTGATATTAATTATGTGTATTAATTATAAATTTTATAGATCATATAATTAAAACTAAGGATATATTCATTATTTCTAATAAAGGGACCTACATGTCCATAAACAATGTATGGATCCTTTCTAGAGTAGTGAGAAAAGGAAGAGCAATAAGATGATTATTTTCATTAGAAGTGATCCATCGAAAGAAATATTCAGTGACTAACCCTTCGGAAGTATTAATCTATCCCCAAATCTTGTAAGTTGATGATATTGGGCATATAATTGATTTATCTCGAACATTGAATTGGTAGTGAGCCTTATTCAATTTTGTCCATCGGTACATTTCTATTTTATTCTCCTTATACGTAGCCTAGTGAGGGTGAACCAAGTAAAAATCTATGTGCCCTTATTATTTATTTATTTTTTTACAATATGTTCATTATAATAAAATAAATTTGGTAATTATAATATCAATTCAATCATTAAAAAGTAATTTAAGTAACCCTTATAATAAAGAGGTCAAGATCTATTGGGGCAGGAATAATTTTTGAAATAATATTCTTACTTTTATTCACTCCCCCACCCCCAATAAAGGTATTTAAGCCCCTTTTGGACCTCATAATCTAATATTCATCCTCATAGTTACATATGGTCATAACTTGATTTGATATATGGAATGTGATTTTCCCATTTTGGTAAAAAAAATTACTAATCCATTTCCAAAATCACATCAAATTTGTATAAAGGATGAATAATAAAAATTACACTTAGGATACAACAATCTTACAAGTCAAAGTTGTCTTCAATATCAAGCCATTAGATAGGAGATCAAATACTCTTTGTAAACATACAATATTACTAGAGTTTATAGACTAGAATCCAATATAAAATCTACTAATTCAAATTGGAGGATAAGTATTCCTTAATTATCATGATCTACTTCAATCATCATGATTATATAGTATTTTCCTTGTTTCTAAGTCTCATGAGGTTTCTAATGTAGGTTTTTAGCATTAACCCTTGGTCATGGGTAATATTTGGTAAAATTATAATACTACTTACAATTGAAACATTATACTGAAGGTTTTTCATTAAGCAAGGAAATCTCATTATCCATTTCATTTATTGGTCTCATTATAACTCTGTGGAATTCATGTACTTAGTGACCTTCTCTTCAATAATTGAATTACATACCTGTCTCTTGAATATAGTCCCACTATACTTCATCCTACATTTTATTCATGTTTGAGGGTGAATTTTCTTTCCCCCATTGTTTTAATCACATGAATTCTAATAGAAATCACTTTTCTATTTCTTATCCTCAAAATCATGAGAATAATGAGAGCATTCAGTTTCTATTTCCAACTTAAGTGTGCATTAAAAAACCTATTCATAGTTATCAAAGTCTCTTATGTCTAATTCCTTTTGAGGAATTGGTTTTGTTGTACAATATTACACTCAGAGATAGCAATAAAATTAGAGTCATATCTTGTGGGTCTTTTGAATATTGCTTCAAAAGTACTCTTTGATTCATCCTCGTTTTATTCTAATTCTTGCAATTATCTCTCCATTTTCTTGTAAAGCGTTTAAGAGAAATATTTTATAAAGAATATATATTTAAATTCCACTTATTCCATAGATTTAACTTCTTCCTTCTTTATTATATTCTTAATGAGAGTAAACCATTGGTCGACCACAAATGTTAGATGATAAATTGTTAAAATTACCTTCTCAAACCCCTATCATTGGAGAACATAAAATATATTTTCAATTAATTTAATCAATTACTTAGAAATAAGTGGATTGGATGAGCCACTGAAGGATGGTGGAAGTTGTCACAATAAATAATAGATATTATGCTTCCCTTTTCTTTCTTCTTTCATTAGTTTAAAAAGGTTTTTGTTATTACTCATAAATATAGATAGCATTTTCATAAAATATTTCACCCCATTTTTTATCCCATTTGGTTTCTAATTAGGAAATTCATTACATTTTCTTTACATACATTGTTAACTCAATTTTTAATTTCTTCATCTAGTTCTAAAACCAAAGAAATTAATTTTGGGTGATCAATATTTATATCGTAAGGGGATTATGGAAAAACTCAACCTAGAAATGTGTTACTATTTGAAACAATAAAATTAGTTTTTATTTAATGCTAAATCACTATTGGATCAATATAGGTTTCTTTAGTTTGTGTTGTCTCATATTCCATAACCTAATTCCTTAACATAATAATTCCTTCATAATGTCTTGTAAAAACAATTTTATTAAACAAATCATATCCCTTAGGAGTTTCAAACCAAGTATACAATTATGCCTCTTTTTCATGCACCAGGTGATGATTTATTCAATACCTAACACACCCTTTTGTGTTTATTACCTCTATATGCATATTTTTCAAATAATTTATCCACTTTTAGTGTCCATAGAGGGATGTTATTTCTATGAAAACCATGAAATCTCTACTTTATGAAAAATTATGATATTTTCTAATATAAAAATTTATCCATTAAACTTATCCCTAGGGTTTTCACTAATTGTATGTAATCCTAATCAACAAAAACAAAAAATTGAATCTCTAAAAATAACTAAACCTATCTTTGATACCAACTAAGACAAATCAGACCCACACGCTAAATACTAGAGAAAGAAACACATTCTTTATATAATTTCTTTGATATTAAGTGAGAAAAACTAAGATAAATATATATATAATACAAAAATAAATTAAATTTTTTTGTCTCAAAATTGACACATAATTCCCAAAAACTGATATATTTTGTGTATGTGGATATTATCTACATAAATATCTTAGTCTATAATACTTGTAATCAATATTTCATAATCTCATCATGCTAAACCTTATTCTAAACTTATAATAAGATAATATTATCCTCATATCCTAGGTAATGGAAACATGTAAAAGGGTTGAGATAAAATGATTAGTAATAGAAACATTCCAATGAATCATAAGGGTCAGATCACAAACATGTGAGACAACATGGATACAAAAATGAATATCTAATAAAAGGATTATCAGAACATAAGACCACAGTAAGGTCATCAATGAGTAAAAAAAATCATATCATGGCTTTAAAGCATAAAAAAATAATATTGAATATTAAAACAGGAAAATTATTTGGAAAATCCAAGATAAATGGTACAAATGTAAGCATGTGAAAATAAAATCTATTGGAAAAAATCTTCAAGGTAACATTGATGCATTTTTTGGTTGATTGTATTTATTGATAAAGTGGGTTTCCATGATCAATTTTGGAGATACAAATATATTGTTGAAAAAATATGTTGAAAAATAACTATGAAAAATGTATGGATGTTCTAGAGGATGTACAAAAATATCGTATAGAAGATGGTGTTGTTTCCCAGGGTTTTCCAAATTTTTGGGCTTCAAAATCATGAAAATTGAGAAAGGTTTTTTTTGGAAAAGGAATTTCCACGCAAGATTGAAGGTGGTTTGGAATGTTTCATACATTTAATGTTTTCTGATTATCACATTAAAATATTTCAAAGGGTATAATCACATGAAAGATTTGATTTTTTGTGAAATATGAGGTTGTGATAAAGATACTAACACGCCCAATGCAATGTCAAATCAGGTTTTCTACGCTTAGGGAAATATTGCATGTAATGTAGTTGTTGGGATAGAAACATGTACATAGGGTTGATAATGCCTATAAATAAGAGGCTACCCTTATCATTTCATAATATCTACCCTTATAGAAATCTGAGTCTCTGGATCGAGTAAGAATTGTGTGAAGATGGAGTTACACATAAGAAATAAATTTTTCATAAGAAGGGAGGTTCATGCAAGAGGTATGTCATAAAAAATAATAGATTCTATGATAAAGGCATTAAATTTTCATGTAATACACCCAAGAATTGCACAAAGGATTGAAGTTTCCCAATGTTCTGTGGTAAAGGGGTATTTATCAATTGGATGAAAGTGGAACTTCAATAGAGAATCTATCTATAATTAAGGATGTATTAATTAGTGATATTGAAGGGACCCACAAGTCTATAAACTATGAGTGGATACCTTCCAAAAGTAGTGAGAAAAGGAAGAGAAAGACGGTGATCCTTTCCACTAGAAGTGTTCTAGAGAAAGAGACATAGGGAGTGACCCTCAGGAATGTATTGAGATGACCCTAAACCTTGTAAAGCCAGTGAGCCTAGGAATAAATTTGATCTAGCCTGAATCTTGTAATTGGAAGTGATCTTTAGTGGATTAGTACATCAGTACATCACCATTGTATGCTCCTTGGACGTATCCTAGTAAGGGTGAACCAAGTAAAATCATTATTTCATGTGGATGATTTCATTTCTATTTATACATTTTTATGCGAGAAGGAGAGAATAGTGTTTTTTTACAACAAAAAAATATTCTAAGGGGTAGTAGTTTTAATCTATCATACACTAATTCACCCCCCCCCCCCACTCAGGGAATTTAACCTAGTAGGCCTAAAAATTGGTATTAAAGGGTAAAGTTTAAAAGTCATTGGTTCTCTTTCTATATAAGAAATGGAGGTTGTCAATCAAAAATCGATTCTGATCTTCGATGGAAAACAATTTTAGTTATGGAAGAATTGGATGCAGTACTACTTTTGTTCATTGGGAATAGTTGTATTTATAGTATCTATGCATGTAATATCAGCCAATATTGACAGTGGTTCTTTATTAGAAGCTAATAAAATGGAATTGAATATTGATGATGAAGGGTTCAATGATTTAGGCTGATCCCTATCCAATGAAATATATATGATGGTGATGTCATGTAATTCATCACATGCTATATGGGAAAGCTGTTGAATATTTATGAGGGAAATTCAAAATTCAGAGAAAAAAAGATACATGTAAAATGGAAAAAATATGAGAATCATAGAATTCACCCAAATGATTCTATTGATACATTCTTTTATCAGGTAAATATTTTTGTGGAAGACACTCACAGTGTCCAAGAAATTATTGAATATATAAATATTGTTAAGTGCATCCTAAGAAAACTACCACCACGGTTTAATCAAAATGTTTCTGTATTGTAAGACAAAGATCTGAAGGAGTTCACATTAGATAGCTTGTATAGTACCCTTCTTTCATATGAGATGAGAAATTATGATAATGAGTTAATAGAAAATGGTAATTCTAAATAATTGGAATTCAAAGCAACGAAGAATCTCTCCATTGAAGATGGTTAGGAATATAAAGATATGGATGAGGTCATGTCATTATTTTTCTCAAATCTCCAAACAAGAGAAGGAAAGTTCAAAGTGAAAATACCTCTTGCATGATTTATATGTGGAAAAGATGGAAATATTGTAGCAAGGTTCCCTAAGAAGTTTCAAGAAGATGAAGAGGATGAAGTTTAAAATCCCATGAATAATTCCTTATCCTTTGTGAAAGGAAGAAAAATTTAAAGGAAAGTTTCTTCAAAATGAAGATTCTTCTTTCAAAATAAGATGAAAATTTAGAGGATTTTGAGGTAGAAGAGTTGGAAGAATTCAAGGACAATGAAGGGGATGCTATGGTGTTTATTTTTGGAAATTAACAAATGAGGGAAGAAAGTGATAATGAAAAACGGAAGTCGAAGGTAGATTTGACCTTCAAGTGGAATTAAAAGTTTCTCTTGATGAAATAGATGTTTGGAGAGCCAAAACAAAGAAATACAAAAAAATTGATCATGATTCCAAACTCTATATACATCAGAAGGAAGAAGGAAAGTATTATCGGAATGAAGAAATTGAAAAATTGAAATCTTAAATTCCAGGGAGCTCATATATGGTTATTGAGCAGAAGATCAAAATTGAAGAAAATAAAATGGAAATCGATAGTTTGAACCAAATTAGAAAATATCAAATAAAACTTATCAAAGAACTTGAAGAGGGAGATGTTGGTCTGTGATAAAATGTTAAGGATCAAGGAAAACTATTGACTATCGGTATGACATTGAGAAAGAAGATTATTCAGACAAATGATAAGAAGAAGGTAGAGCATAAAGGTCTAATAGAACAAAAGAAATAGTAAAATCCAAATGATAAGGCTAGTATGAGGATTGATTAAAAACATAGAGTTTTGACGATTAATATCAAACCACAAGAATCTTCTACAAAATTGAAGATTGATTTGGGTATGAAGCATAGTCAAAATATTCAAATAATCTAAGGGACAGATAGTGGTGTAGAAGTGACGCGCAAGAATGTACCTTGAATAAGATGTTATTGTTTCATAAATATGGGACACTCGCAAAATGTGTGTTCAATATCCAAGAGATATTATAGGGGATAAGAAAAAAAGGGAATCCAAACAGAGTGCAATACTCTAGAATATCTTTCAAGGGTCATTGTTTTTGTTGTGGTGGATCTGTACACATGGCTAGATAATGTAAATCAACCATACAAGAGAGTTCCAAATGTATAACCAAATTGGTGGAAAGTATCAATTAAATGAACCATCAAGTGAGATGAAAATGAAAAATCAGTTTGCATTTTTGCAAGTTCATTTTGTTCCATCATACACTGATGAAGATAAGAACTATCAATCCATAATGGGTATGAAGTTGAAAACATGGATCAAGAATAAAAGTGATGAGTATGAATTTGTAATAGAGATTTATTTTAAAAAACCATATCACACTGGAATATGAATTATTGATAGTGGATTCACTTCTTATATGACATGAAATAAGGATATGGTGACCTAAATCAGGTATGATAAGGAATGTATAATAATATTTGGTAATGATGTAAAGATGCAGATTTTTGGCTTGAGAAAATCCATTTTTGAGGAAAAAGACATGAGATGTGAAGATTCCTTGATTGTTTAATTTACCAGTAAGAACTTACTAAGTGCCATACTATTATGTGACTCAGAACATTCCATAATATTTTAAAATAATTCTTGTATCATTACAGAAAAATATAGTGCAGTTTTTTGTAGGGAAATCATACAAAGGAAAATCTTTACCTTGTAAATGGAGAAGAAGATATGTGCTTTATATCCAAGGAAGAAGAGAATAAATTATGGAATAAAAGTCTTGGACACTTGACCCAAAATTCCATGGAATATCTTGGGAAATATGATTCTAATTGAGACCTCCCTAGATTATCTTGTGATCATAATCATACATGTGATTCTTTTCAACAAGGGAAATCATTCGAAAGACATATAAGGAAAAATAGAAAAGGTCAAAAAAGTGCTTGAGTGGGTGTATATTTATGTTTTCATACATATTTAACTAATAGATATTGATCAGAATAGATTTTATGTTCTCTTCATTAATGATTTTATCAGAATGGCATGGGTTTCAATCATCCCCACAAATCTAAGGTGTTCAGTTTCGTAAAAACATATTGAAGAGAAATTGAGAACATGTTGGGTCAAAAAATCCGGAATATCTGAATAGATAATAGAACAAAGTTCAAAAACTTCCAAGTGGTGGATTATCTTGAGAAACATGGGATAAGGCACAAAGTTTCAACTGTAATAACTCCATAGTATAATGGGGTTATTGATAGGATAAATTATATTATCAATAACATGTCTAGAACAATTCTCATTGATAAAGACCTTCTAGATAAGTTTTGCAAAGAAGAAGTTATGACACCGGTCTACATATAAAATTGATAATTATTGTGTCCAAAAGGTGAAAATACTCCATATGTTCTTTGGCATGGAAAGAATCCAATTTTGAAGTACTTTCAAGTATTCATAAGTAAGTGTTTCATTATCAATAAGGAGAAACATAGGAAGTTTGAATCCCATAGACATGGGAGGATATTTATACTCAAAGGTAAGTAAATCAAATAAATTCTTTAATAAATGGCTAGGAAATGTAGTTGAAATAAATTAGGTAACTATTATAGAGAATGAGCATAATCTTCAATGAATATATGATCAGACTTAGGATGATAATAATGAAGAGATAAGAAGATTAGAGGATGTTCCAATTCCATAGGATAATTCAAAAGAAGACATAGATCATGAGAAGGATGAGAATAAATCAGTATCTATATAGAAACCAATGAGATGAGCTTAAATTTATAGATAGAATATAATCAGTGATCAGACAGCACCAGTACAGACAAGGAGGATAAAGACTCTACATAAAGCATCATACTTATCACATGTAGAGCCTAAATATTTTGATGAAGTAATTGGAGATGAGAATTGGGTTCGGACTATGAATTAATATCTTGAAATAATTGAGAAAAATCATACATGTGATATTATTTTGAGACCAACAAACAAGAATGTCATCAGGATTAAATGGATCTTTCCTAACAAGATGAATAGAGATGGTGTTATGATTTGAAACAAAGCATGACTAGTTTGTAAAGGGTACTCCTAGATAGAGGGTATTGATATTGATGAAACATTTGTACCTATTTCAAGGTTAGATACAATAAAATTAATCTTGGCCATAGTAGTTCAAAAAAAGTTCAAAGTTTTCTAGATGGATGTCAATTCAGCATTTTTGAATGGGGTTCTGGAAGAAGAAGTGTATATCGGGTAGCCAGATGGTTTTCTTATTCATGAAGATGAGAATATAGTTTATCAGCTGAAGAAGGTGTTATATGGGTTAAATCATGCACCAATACCATGGTATTCAAGACTAGATCTGTTTTTGAAGAAGATTAGTTTCCAATATAGTGGAGTTTATTACAATATATATGTGAACAATGACAGTAATCAAAGGATGATGGTGATATTATATATCGATGAGATAATATTTGTTTGATCAGATGAATCATAGTTCATACTGTTTTCAAAATTCATGAAAACTAAAATTGAAAGGTCAATGATTGGTGAATTGATATTTTTAATTGATTTACAGGTGATGTAAGGAAAGAATAGAACATTCATTTCTCCATCTAAAAATTCCAATGTGTAACGCCCCGACCCTAGTTGCCTAGAGTCGGTGCATTATTACATAACATTGGCATGATCACAAGAAAGATCAAATCTCGAAAGACCGATTGGTTTAGTAGCCTTGGAAACACTAGATATATTCATAAGTTTTACATTACATCATAAAATGAAAAACTACTACAACAACATAATGTTTCCACAGTCCACACTATAATCCCCTCATAATATCCCTGCAGGTCATTCATAACTTACATCTTCACTTCTTGGGAAAAATAAAACATAGAAAAGGGGTGAGCTCAAATGCCCAGTAAGGATAACAATATAGCGGAAACTTTTATAAATAAGAATAAACTTTTAAGGCAATGTATAACTAAAACAAAATCCTTTCAAACATGAACTTTCAACATGGTATGGCATAAATAAAATGAAATAATGTCATTTACTTATTCACATGGATATTCTACTAATCGAATAATCACATGCAAAAATCAATAACCACTTTCATAATGTTGGAATGCATAATGCCAGACTATCATAACCACATAGCCAAGGCCTCGTGCCATGACTACAAATAAGATTTTGTCAAGGCCTTGTGCCAAGACACTAGTTTGTCTCATGAGACCTACCGATGCATCGAGGAGCTATAGCGGGCTCCACCCGTCACATATTAAGTCCAATGCATTCCCATATGAAAAGGTTTAAACATAACATAAACATTCGTATTAAAACTAGCATACGAAATGTAAATACTTTCACCATAAACTATGAATGGTATAAAAATAGCACATCCACAGTCAAACATATCACAAAACCTTCAATACAATATAGAAGTTTTGTATCATAATAAATCAACTTCAAATAATCTTAAAATCCATCAAAGGATGTTGACATAGATGAAATCAAAATTCTTTTTAAAGAAATATCTCCTTTTATTTTGAAATAATTTAAGATCCATATAAAATAAAACATTTTCTTTGAAAATATTCTTATAAGCTTGTAAGGGAAGCTTTGAAGATTTTATAACGGCGGAAAATAGCCACACCCGCCGTATAAGTTAAAAAAAACATTCTTACCTTAATTCTGTCGAAAAGGTTAAAAAGGACCTTGTTTTGAAAACGACCGAAATATTCCTTTATAAACCACTTATAAAAGTCAAAAAGGGTATAAATGACTTTAACTCATATTCTAGTAAATAGTAAAAATGTTTTGAAATGCATTTTTAAGAAACATGGATGTGGATGATAAAGAGATCCCAGTAGATTATTACGTATAAACAACCTTGGATAATGAAGAGGTTGTAAAGTAAACCCTTACCTTGTACTTTTCCTTGGTTGGGGTAGGTTAACCTCCTATATAATGGTGAAATAGTTGTTATTAAATTATACAAGAATCATATATAATAATATGATATCATATATGATCTTTTAACATTGATTTTTTAATAATATCTTAGAATTATCGTCGTTTCGGGAGTTAACTTACTCATTTTCTTTTATATGTTTTGTTACATAAGCCATGGTTGTTGTATCTTATTCATATCCAGAATGATATCCAGTCCTTAAACATCATTTTTAAATCATCAAATGATAATTATACTTGAATGGATACGATGGAGAATGAATCTTATCGCGTTCGTGGAGACGGTAGTCCGTACGTACGCACGAGCGACAATATCATTATTTTGATATTAAAATAATATATAAATGGATGGTATATCATATATACAGAATCATTAACATGTTATATTTATTATTTACCTGAGTTACACATTATTATTATACCCATCCAAATAATATTATATTGAATAACAATTACACCACGACGTGGAGACGGTAAGCCGTACGTACGCACGTATGGTGACATGTTATTCAAAGGGTGGATAGAATACTGAATATGATTGTACCATATTTATAATAACATCACAGTATATGTGAGATACTGTAGTTATTATTTTATAATGGTAATAACAAAGGAAGAAGAAGTGGAAGAAGAAATGAACTTGGAGAAGGGTGGTGAAATCATTACCTCTTCTTCGGGTTCTTCCTTTTGATTTGATCAAAAGGGCTCCTTAGGTTGGCTTTCTGATCAAACTAAGGCCTCTAGGTTGTAGTGAGGGATGTTGGGAGAGTATTTGGGCAGAGTTTGGCCGAACCAAAAGGCTTTGAAGGTGTGAAGAAATGAGAAGGAGGAGTGCTCTTTTATAAGAGGGGTGAGGGGCACCTTTGGAAAAGCTAGAAATATTAATTTATAATAAATTCATATTCGGTTTATAATGGCTCCAAAGTTGATTATTCAAAGGTTAAGGTGGGGATAGGTCGAAAACCACTCAACCAATAGAATTTAGACAGGTTTGGGTACTTATATTAACCTTATCTTTAAGTATTAACTCTAAGTTAATTAGTTTCACTTTTACAATGTCTCTTTGTATTTTTATATAATATGGTTAATAAACTTACTATATACATCCAAGAGACCCCCAAGTGGTACATTAATGATGAACCTATCATTATATAAGTCTCTTGGCCGAACCTTAGATTTTTAGGAATTTAATATCAATTAATAATATAATATTTTTTTAAGAACTCTTTTATGTCAATTTTGACACTATTCAATAGTTTATTTTTGTGAAACTCATAACAGATTGATTACTTCGAAAAAAGTCAATTAAATCAATCCTAATATATCATATTATCCTAGAAAATTATTTTAATTCATTAAAAGTTTCATATTATATTTATTTGGGTATTTGTAATATCAATTATTTTAATTTTTCACTATTATAGTAATTACTGTATCATCATTGTGTCATATATAAAATAAATTATTTAATGTCTAAAAATTATAAATAAAATATAATTATGTAGGAAATCTTTTTATATTTATAATTAATATTTATAATCTAAAATCCAACATATATAACCCTATGTAACAATTGTTGTTCTAAAAGATATATGCTTGTGTCATTTTTTATTCATTTTAACTAAATTAAAATAAAGTGTCATTATCACTTACAAGTGGATCCATGGGGTCCCAAAATAGACCCAAAGATTCTCATGGTCGACCATGTATCAACCAATAGGGTTAAGACACGTTTTAGGGTAATTTAGTATTATTATAATATTATTTTTTTTAACCCTTATTTACCGGATTTACCCTTAACCATGGTAAATAAAATATTTACCGCAGTAATTATTCAAAATGTCTAAAAATAAAAGTTACCTATTTACACAATTTGAAAATCCTGATTCCAAATATGGAATCCATTTTCCTAAATTCAAAACACATAAGTGGCAGAAATTAATTTAAAATTAATTCCCGCTGTCAAAACAAAAAACGTGTTTTTAAGAGATAATAACTATCAAAAGATTGACACTTGTTTATGTTCGGTTTAATTGTAAAATTATGTCCAATGACCAACATTATATTAAATGGTAAAAATATATTCTAAATATATTTTAAAACCACTCAAATTCATAATTTATCACTATTAATTATTTTGATTAAAAAAGTTGTTTTTAATTAAAATTTAGTAATTTTCACTATTCATCAAAATATGAAAGTTATCCGAAATGTACCAAAATTTCACCTTAGGCTAAATTCGATATTCCGAATCCAAAAATTAAGTCCATTTTCAAATATAAAATATATATAATTTCAAAAAGTAGGTGTTACTATTCATAACGGCTAGTTTGATTAGTTATGGTGTGTTAGAACTCGGTGTTGCGTACAACACACGCTATCACATTATTCAAAGAGAAGCGTACCGTAGAAGCTTGGGGTGTTACATTCTCTCCTCCTTCAAATAATTGCGTCCTCGAAATTTCTAGGGTATTACTGCATAAAAAGACTCGGGTGGTTCTTCATCATAAGTTCCTCGGGTTCCCACGTTGCCTCTTCCATATTATGGTTTCTCCACAAAACTTTTACCAGACGCGTCGTCCGGTTTCTCAGCACTTGTTCTCTCGTATCAAGAATCTTGACAGGCTCTTCGCAATAAGACAGATCGGGTTCCAGTTCTAATTCCTCATAGGTGAGTACATGCGTCGGATCAGGCATGTATTTCCTCAATAGAGATACGTGGAACACATCGTGAACTTTGGAGAGACTTGGCGGCATTGCCAATCGGTAAGCTACAACCCCAATTCGTTCAAGAATTTTGAAAGGTCCGATGTACCTGGGACTCAATTTACCTTTCTTACCAAAACGTATGACTCCCTTCCACGGATATACCTTCAGGAAAACATGATCACCGACTTGAAATTCCAAATCCTTCCTTCGATTATCGTCATAGCTCTTCTGCCTACTTTGAGCTGCTTTGATGTGATTTTGGATTACTTTCACCTTTTACACCGTTTCCTCCACCAGTTCTGGGCCTACAAGTTTTCTTTCACCAACGTCATCCCAACAGGTTGGTGTACGACATCTCTTTCCGTATAACGCTTCATATGGTGCCATCTGAATACTCGAATGGAAGCTATTGTTATAGGAAAATTCTACCAGAGGTAAATATTGATCCCACATACCCTGAAAGTCAAGTGAGCAAGATCTCAACATGTCTTCTAAGGTTTGAATAGTCCGTTCTGATTGTCCGTCTGTCTGAGGGTGGTAAGCAGTGCTCAAATGAAGTTCAGTATCCAGGGATTTCTGAAGACTTTTCCAGAATCTTGAAGTAAAACGGGGATCACGATCAGAAACAATCGATAGGGGTACTCCATGAAGTCTCACAACTTCATTAATATATAGTCTTGCTAGACGTTCCAGGGGTAGATCTTCTCTTATAGCAAGAAAATGTGCTGTCTTGGTAAGACGATCAACAATAACCCATATTGCATCGTTCCTTCTAGGAGTCTTTGGTAGCCCCATGACAAAGTCCATCGTAACATTGTCCCATTTCCACTCCGGTATGGGAAGAGGTTGCATGACTCCTCCAGGCTGTTGCCTTCCAGCTTTCACTTGTTGACAAACCATACATCTTGACACAAAATCAGAAATCTCCCTCTTCATGTTGTCCCACCAAAAATGTTCCTTCAAATATCTATACATTTTTGTGCTCCCATGGTGTATAGAGAAATTGGAACTATGAGCATCATCCAGCAATTCCCTTTTTAGATCAAGTATATTGGGAACACAAAGTCTCTTCCCGAATTTCAAAATTCCATCTTCATACACAAAGTCTCTCAATCTCCCATCATTCACAGCTTTAATCTTCTTTTGGAATTCTTCATCATCGGTCTGAGAACTCTTAATCCTTTCTAGTAAAGATGGTTTGGAAACCATTTGAAAAAGCATTGATGTTTCACCTTCCCTGGTTATTCCCATGTCCATCTTCACTAGATCCATAAAAATTGGATCCTTTTCAATTCTCATATTGTTCAAAACTCCATGGTCTTTTCTACTCAAAGCATCTGCCACCTTGTTTGCCTTCCCTGGGTGGTAGTGTATCGTACAATCATAATCCTTGAGTAATTCAAGCCATCTCCTTTTCCTCATGTTGAGTTCTTTTTGTGAGAAAATATACTTCAAACTCTTGTGATCAGTATAAATATCACATTTTTCACCATAGAGGTAGTGCCTCCATATCTTCAAAGCAAAGATTACAGCTACTAACTCAAGATCATGAGTAGGATAGTTTTGTTCATGAATTTTCAACTGTCGTGATGCATAGGCAATAACTCTATCATTCTGCATAAGGACACAACCAAGTCCTTTCTTCGATGCATCACTATAAATAACGAACCCATCATTCCCCGATGGTAGAGTCAATATAGGAGCATTGACTAATCTTCTCTTCAGTTCTTCGAAACATTCTTCACACTCTTTTGTCCAAACAAATTTAACCCCTTTACGTGTGAGCTTCGTTAATGGGTTAGCCAATCGGGCAAAATTCTGGACGAAACGTCGATAATAACCTTCCAAACCAATAAAACTACGTACCTCAGTTATACTCGTAGGTGCTGGCCATTCTTGGATTGCCTTGGTCTTAGAAGGATCAACAGAGATTCCATCTTTAGAGACAATATGGCCAAGAAAAGAAATCTCCTAAAGCCAGAATTCACACTTGCTAAACTTCCCATATAATTCATGCCTCCTCAGAGTCTTCAAAATAATGCGCAAGTGATTTTCATGATCTTCGTAGGTTTTGGAGTATACCAAGATATCATCAATAAATACCACCACAAATTCATCAAGATACTCCTTGAAAACTCTATTCATCAGATCCATGAATACAGAGGGTGCATTAGTCAATCCAAACGGCATTACAGTAAACTCGTAATGCCCGTACCTGGTTCGAAATGCTGTCTTCGGAATGTCTTCCTTCTTCACACACAACTGATGGTATCCAGATCGAAGGTCAATCTTTGAAAAGTATTGAGCTCCATGCAGTTGGTCAAATAAATCATCAATACGAGGTAGGGGATACTTGTTCTTTATCGTTATAGCATTGATCTCCCTGTAGTCGATACATAACCTCATAGATCCATCTTTCTTTTTAACAAAAAGAACAGGGGCTCCCCATGGAGAAACACTAGGGCGAATAAATCCCTTATTACTCAATTCCTCTAGTTGTTTCTTTAGTTCGACTAACTCTACAGTGGCCATTCTATAAGGGGTCTTCGATATAGGCCTTGATCCAGGAATCAAATCAATGGAAAACTCAACTTCTCATTCTGGAGGATGTCCAGGTAAATCTTCTGGAAATACATCTACAAATTCTTTCACAACAGGTACATCCTCTATTTGAACATTCCTTTCCTCACCCGCAGTTATTTCATTCTCTTCCTCCCCAATAATTGAATTTAGTTGAGCTATTGAGGGTGGATCTAAATAAGAATTAGGTGGTGACGATTCTGCTCTAAAAATAAGGTGTTCCTTATCATTATCATCAAGAATTGTAACCTCTTTCTTCTTACAATAAATCTTCGCATCATAGTCCGAAAGCCAGTCCATACCGAGGATTATATCAAACTCAATCATAGGTATGACGATGAGATCAGCAGATAAAGAAAATTTATGTGCTCTAATGGGGACTGATTCACAAAACTTTGTTGCAACGATACTTCCTTTAGGAGTTTTAACTGACAACTCCCTTATTAAATCAAATTGGAAATATCTAATTTTCTTAGCAAACTGGGAAGATATGAAACAATGCGATGATCCAGAATCAAATAATGCATTTGCTAAACTTGAGGAAACCATTAAATTACCTGCCACCACGTCTTTCGGAGCTTCTACCTCAGCAGTAGTGATAGCATAAGCCTGGCCTTGATCCCTTGGCCTTTTCTGAGGTAAGTTCTCCTGATGCTTAGGACATGAATTTTCATAATGCCCCATCTCCCTGCAATTATAGCACTGAACGTTGGTAGCTTCCTTCTTCCCCTTGCAATCATGAGCTTGGTGACCTTTTTCAACACACTTGTAACAGACTACCATTCCCTTCAAGCAAGTACCAGGATGTTTCTTCCCGCATTTACCACAAGATGGATATTCAACCTTTCCCTTCTTCCCCTTATTTCCATTCCCAGATTGATCAGCAGGTCTCTCCTTCTCTTTCTTTGCTTTAAAGTCATAAGACTTTGAGAATTCCTTTTCGGTCTTGATAGCACATGAGACAATGTCTTCGTACGATGAAAAGGATTGTGAGACTAATGCTCGACGGAGAAATGATTTTAACCCATCAAAGAAATGATCAATCTTACTTCTTGGGTTGAGAATATAATCTCCAGCATACCTCGCTAACCTTGTAAAGTTAGCCTCATACTTTGTGACATTCTCATCCTCCTTTTGTCTCAGACTCAGAAATTGTCTTTCCATATCTGCTCGATGGTCGCGAGGAAAGTATTTTTCTAAAAACAGATCTTTGAACTCCCTCCATTCCATATTTGATACTTCATCATCTTCCTTCATGTTCTGAATCAATGACCACCATTGATCAGCATCTCCAGTGAGGCGGTAAACTGCCATGATAACTTTTTCCCTTTCACTGCTCCCCAAAGCCTGAAATATTTTCTCTAGGGAAAATATCCATTGCTCAGCTACTAAGGGATTTGTATTCCCATTGAACGTTGGTGGTTGTTGCCTCATGAATCGATCTAACATTGATCCTCCACGCTGCGGATCAGGGTGCTCCATACGGGTAAGGTTATTATTCATAACCTGAGTAAGTTGTCCCAGTATGGTGATTAGCTGATCAGCACCAGTTGCATCACCAGCCCCACTATAATTATCTTGAGCAGGAGGGCAATCCCTACATGGAGTGCGTGCATTGATACGGTTTCCATTTCTTCCACTAGGCGCCATTTCTAAACAATGGCATAAACTAGATCAGTTTATGAATCAAAATACATAATCCCATACTTATAAAACACTTAACATAAATTGAACTATTTATGGATATAATCCATAATCATAAGAATTTTTTTTTTTCTTTGAGGATGTATATACTCATAATCCCTTCAAAATGATTTGTAAAGAAAATGAGAGTTATCCTAAGCATATCCCCCGGGAGTGTCGTAACCAAGAGTGCAGCAAGGCCCGTTGTCGTGCACCAGTTCCCGTTCGAGTCTAGCTCAAAGCGGTGTTTTCGGGTTTTACCCCTAGGTACATCTGTGCCAGAGTCGCCTCTACCTGCTCGTATCCAGACAGGGATGTATTGCTCGGAAAACTCACAAAATCTCTACAATACCAAAATTCTAGGAAGTTCTTCAATACTAATCCTCAAAGTTCATCTTAGGTCTACGTGCTCTAATCAGAGTTTATCTAAATCTAGCTTCCAAGGTTTGTACTAAACTTCCTCTGATACCAACTGTAACGCCCCGACCCTAGTTTCCTAGAGTCGGTGCATTATTACATAACATTGGCATGATCACAAGAAAGATCAAATCTCGAAAGACCGATTGGTTTAGTAGCCTTGGAAACACTAGATATATTCATAAGTTTTACATTACATCATAAAATGAAAAACTACTACAACAACATAATGTTTCCACAGTCCACACTATAATCCCCTCATAATATCCCTGCAGGTCATTCATAACTTACATCTTCACTTCCTGGGAAAAATAAAACATAGAAAAGGGGTGAGCTCAAATGCCCAGTAAGGATAACAATATAGCGGAAACTTTTATAAATAAGAATAAACTTTTAAGGCAATGTATAACTAAAACAAAATCCTTTCAAACATGAACTTTCAACATGGTATGGCATAAATAAAATGAAATAATGCCATTTACTTATTCACATGGATATTCTACTAATCGAATAATCACATGCAAAAATCAATAACCACTTTCATAATGTTGGAATGCATAATGCCAGACTATCATAACCACATAGCCAAGGCCTCGTGCCAAGACTACAAATAAGATTTTGTCAAGGCCTTGTGCCAAGACACTAGTTTGTCTCATGAGACCTACCGATGCATCGAGGAGCTATATCGGGCTCCACCCGTCACATATTAAGTCCAATGCATTCCCATATGAAAAGGTTTAAACATAACATAAATATTCGTATTAAAACTAGCATACGAAATGTAAATACTTTCACCATAAACTATGAATGGTATAAAAATAGCACATCCACAGTCAAACATATCACAAAACCTTCAATACAATATAGAAGTTTTGTATCATAATAAATCAACTTCAAATAATCTTAAAATCCATCAAAGGATGTTGACATAGATGAAATCAAAATTCTTTTTAAAGAAATATCTCCTTTTATTTTGAAATAATTTAAGATCCATATAAAATAAAACATTTTCTTTGAAAATATTCTTATAAGCTTGTAAGGGAAGCTTTGAAGATTTTATAACGGCGGAAAATAGCCACACCCGCTGTATAAGTTAAAAAAAACATTCTTACCTTAATTATGTTGAAAAGGTTAAAAAGGACCTTGTTTTGAAAACGACCGAAATATTCCTTTATAAACCACTTATAAAAGTCAAAAAGGGTATAAATGACTTTAACTCATATTCTAGTAAATAGTAAAAATGTTTTGAAATGCATTTTTAAGAAACATGGATGTGGATGATAAAGAGATCCCAGTAGATTATTACGTATAAACAACCTTGGATAATGAAGAGGTTGTAAAGTAAACCCTTACCTTGTACTTTTCCTTGGTTGGGGTAGGTTAACCTCCTATATAATGGTGAAATAGTTGTTATTAAATTATACAAGAATCATATATAATAATATGATATCATATATGATCTTTTAACATTGATTTGTTAATAATATCTTAGAATTATCGTCGTTTCGGGAGTTAACTTACTCATTTTCTTTTATATGTTTTGTTACATAAGCCATGGTTGTTGTATCTTATTCATATCCAGAATGATATCCAGTCCTTAAACATCATTTTTAAATCATCAAATGATAATTATACTTGAATGGATATGATGGAGAATGAATCTCATCGCGTTCGTGGAGACGGTAGTCCGTACGTACGCACGAGCGACAATATCATTCTTTTGATATTAAAATAATATATAAATGCATGGTATATCATATATACAGAATCATTAACATGTTATATTTATTATTTACATGAGTTACACATCATTATTATACCCATCCAAATAATATTATATTGAATAACAATTACACCACGACGTGGAGACGGTAAGCCGTACGTACGCACGTATGGTGACATGTTATTCAAAGGGTGGATAGAATACTGAATATGATTGTACCATATTTATAATAACATCACAGTATATGTGAGATACTGGAGTTATTATTTTATAATGGTAAGAACAAAGGAAGAAGAAGTGGAAGAAGAAATGAACTTGGAGAAGGGTGGTGAAATCATTACCTCTTCTTCGGGTTCTTCCTTTTGATTTGATCAAAAGAGCTCCTTAGGTTGGCTTTATGATCAAACTAAGTCCTCTAGGTTGTAGTGAGGGATGTTGGGAGAGTATTTGGGCAGTGTTTGGCCGAACCAAAAGGCTTTGAAGGTGTGAAGAAATGAGAAGGAGGAGTTCCCTTTTATAAGAGGGGTGAGGGGCACCTTTGGAAAAGCTAGAAATATTAATTTATAATAAATTCATATTCGGTTTCTAATGGCTCAAAAGTTGATTATTCAAAGGTTAAGGTGGGGATAGGTCGAAAACCACTCAACCAATAGAATTTAGACAGGTTTGGGTACTTATATTAACCTTATCTTTAAGTATTAACTCTAAGTTAATTAGTTTCACTTTTACAATGTCTCTTTGTATTTTTATATAATATGGTTAATAAACTTACTATATACATCCAAGCGACCCCCAAGTGGTATATTAATGATGAACCTATCATGATATAAGTCTCTTGGCCGAACCTTAGATTTTTAGGAATTTAATATCAATTAATAATATAATATTTGTTTAAGAACTCTTTTATGTCAATTTTGACACTATTCAATAGTTGATTTTTGTGAAACTCATAACAGATTGATTACTTATAAAAAAGTCAATTAAATCAATCCTAATATATCATATTATCCTAGAAAATTAGTTTAATTCATTAAAAGTTTCATATTATATTTATTTGGGTATTTGTAATATCAATTATTTTAATTTTTCACTATTATAGTAATTACTGCATCATCATTGTGTCATATATAAAATAAATTATTTAATGTCTAAAAATTATAAATAAAATATAATTATGTAGGAAATATTTTTAGCTTTCTAATTAATATTTATAATCTAAAATCCAACATATATAACCCTATGTAACAATTGTTGTTCTAAAAGATATATGCTTGTGTCATTTTTGTATTCATTTTAACTAAATTAAAATAAAGTGTCATTATCACTTACAAGTGGATCCATGGGGTCCCAAAATAGACCCAAAGATTCCCATGGTCGACCATGTATCAACCAATAGGGTTAAGACACGTTTTAGGGTAATTTAGTATTATTATAATATTATTTTTTTAACCCTTATTTACCGGATTTACCCTTAACCATGGTAAATAAAATATTTACCGCAGTAATTATTCAAAATGTCTAAAAATAAAAGTTACCTATTTACACAATTTGAAAATCCTGATTCCAAATATGGAATCCATTTTCCTAAATTCAAAACACATAAGTGGCAGAAATTAATTTAAAATTAATTCCCGCTGTCAAAACAAAAAGCGTGTTTTTAAGAGATAATAACTATCAAAAGATTGACACTTGTTTATGTTCGGTTTAATTGTAAAATTATGTCCAATGACCAACATTATATTAAATGGTAAAAATATATTCTAAATATATTTTAAAACCACTCAAATTCATAATTTATCACTATTAATTATTTTGATTAAAAAAGTTGTTTTTAATTAAAATTTAGTAATTTTCACTATTCATCAAAATATGAAAGTTATCCGAAATGTACCAAAATTTCACCTTACGATAAATTCGATATTCCTAATCCAAAAATGAAGTCAATTTTCAAATATAAAATATATATAATTTCAAAAAGTAGGTGTTACTATTCATAACGGCTAGTTTGATTAGTTATGGTGTGTTAGAACTCGGTGTTGCGTACAACACACGCTATCACATTATTCAAAGAGAAGCGTACCGTAGAAGCTTGGGGTGTTACACAAGGAGGTTTTCAGAATATTTGAAATGGATAATTATAAGGAGATGATGACTCAAATGGCTACCAAGATGAAACTATCATAGAATGATGAAGGTAAGGCAGTTAATATCACATAATACATGGAAATCAATAGGAGTTTATTGTACTTGATAGTGAAAAGACATGATATTGTTTTTTATGCATTACAAGAAGTGATATATCAAAGTAATACCAAATAAATCCACTTCATTTCAGTGAAAATAATACTTTGTTATTTCAAGGGCATGATGGATTTCATTTTTCTATATAATAAAAAACCTCAGCAAGAGTTATTGGGAATTAATGATGTATATTGGGTCGGTTCAGCAAATGATAGAAAATCAATGTTAGGTGGTGATTTCTATCTTAGTGTTTTGTATATTTCTTGGATAAGAAAGAAACAATTTTTCATTTCATTGAGAACTGTAGAAGGTGAATATATTGCATCCAATCAAGCATACATGCAATTATTGTAGATGAAGCAGTAGCTTGATGATTTGGGAGTAGAAGTGAAGTCTCCAATCATAATCCATTGCAATAATTCAAGTGCTATAAATATTACAAAAAATCTAGTACATCAATCAAAGACAAAGCACATTAAAATAAAGTATCATTTTATCAAGGAGAATATATAGCAGGGGATTGTGAAGTTGGAGTATATGCCTACAGAACTACAATTTGGAGACATTATGACTAATTCCTTACCTAAATAATATTTTTATTGGCATAGAATATATCTATGAGTTTATTCAACTCCCCTTACTTGAAAAGGTTTGGATGTGTTACCCCCTCTCCCTAAGGTATAGTGTTTTTTTCCCTAATGTACTGATCTTTTTTCTTTACCTAAGTACAGACCACAACAGAGTGACCTTTGGGTTCATTGACAAAGGGGGAGAAAGTGTGGATATTTAAGAGGAGAAAATTTATTTATCATGATCGGGGGATAATTTGATATGTGGTTCAGAAAGATATGGAACAATCTAATAGGGTGAGTAACATGATGAGAATTATTCAGTGTTATCGAAAAATATTCATATCATAGCTTCGACATCTTTAATCATTCCAAAACATGAGAACCCAAACAATGAAGTAGGGCAATTTTTAAATATGATGATGTTAAATTTGATCGATCAAATGTTGTAGATCATTCCATATGGATTTCATGATGAAAGAAGTTGAGAGGTTTTATAATTAAGTGATTCATTAATGAAATTTTCAATATAATCTTGTTTCTCATGTTGAGTATTTCTCATGTGGGATTAGAGTGTGTGTTGAGTAATTCTTTGATCACAATATAAATCTTAATAATATAGTGGTGGTATAAGATTAAATAATTTTTCATGATGCCTCAAAGTGTGAGGAGTTGTCAACAAACCCAAAGGGGGATATTTTTAAGAAAAAATCCTTCAAGGTAACATTGATGCATTTTTTGTTTGATTATTTTTGTTGAAAAATATGTTTTCCATGATCAATTGTGGAGTTATAGAGATATTTTTTAGATACTAGGTTGAAAAAGAACCAGGAAAAAGGAATGGATTCTATGGGGGTGGTATAAAAAGATTATATATAAGGTGGATCTGTTTCCCAATGGTTGCCAATTTTTTGGGCCTCAAAATCATGAAAATGGAGAAAGGGGTTTTTAGAAATGGAATTTTCATGCAATATTGTAGGTGGTTTGGAATGTTGTTCACATGACATGTTTTTTTTATTACTGAATCGAAATATGAAAAAGGAAAGAATCGCACATAAGATTGGAATGTGTGTGAAAGATGAGGTTGTGAAAAAGAGACTAACGCGCCCAATGCAACATCAAATCAGGTTTTCCACGCTCAAGAAAATGTTGAACGTAAGATATTAAATGGGCTAGATTCTTTCACGTAGGTTTGATAATGCCTATAAATAAGAGGCTATCCCCTTATTTTAGAAGCTCAACCCTTAATGAATTCTATAGCTCTGGATCACATAATAGTTGCATGTAAATGGATTTGTGCATAAGAAAGGGAGTTTCACATAAGAAGGGAATTTCATGCAAGATGTGTTTCATGAAAAAGAATAAATGTTTCGCACAGGGCATTAAATTTATGTTCAATACACCAACAATTTGTGCAAAATATTGAATTTTCCCAATAGTATTGTGTTAAAGAGGTATTCGTCAATTGGATGAAAGTGGAAATTCAATAGAGCATCCATCTATAGTGGATTATGTATTCATTATTAATAATTAAGGGACCGACAATTCTATAAACTATGAGTGGATCCCTTATAAGAGTAGTGATCAAAGGAAGAGGAAGATGGTGATCCTTTCCATCAGCAGTGAGCTAGAGAAAGAAACATATGAAGAGACCCTTGGGGATGTAGTGAGCTGACCATAAACCTTGTAAAGGTAGTGATATTAGGAATATAATTTATCTATCCTAAAACTTTTAATTGGTAGTTAGCTCTATTGGATTTGGTACATCAGAAAATCATCATTGTATTCTCCTTAGATGTACCTGGTGAGGGTGCACCAGGATAAATCAATATGTCCCTTTCATGATTTCATTTATATTCATACATTGTTACAGGATAAAAAGATATGAGTGTTTTTTTAACAGAGAAATAATATCCTAAGTGGTAGTAGTTTTAATCTATCATACCGTGATTCACCCCCCCCCCCCCCCTCAGAGTATTTAACCTAGTGGACCTAACTAAATAAATTATTTGAGTACTTCACCAAACTTAATTCCCATATCATTATGGGATTGGGTTACCAACCCATGTATCATCTTTAGGTTTAGACCATAACTTGTGTACCTCTTTAGGTTTGGGCAACAACCCATGTACTTATTTAATATTAGACTACAACATATGTACCTTATTTATCTTATGATTCATTAAACATTAACTAATTCATTAGAGGGTGATATAGGACCCCCACAGATCAATCATCCATACAAATATGCACCACTTGAAAACAATCATTCATTATATTATAAAGAAACCATAGAAAGAAAAATGGATTTCATAGCATTTTCAGATGGTTTAATAAAATTTACCTCAATAAATATTCCATTAGAATATATAAAGGTTTTCAAAATAAATTTTTATTATAGGATAAAACATTTGATTATGAAAGGATGGAAAACCCATTTTAATATTTTTAAATAATATAATTTAAAACCCACATTTTAAAGAGTATTAAAAAATTATTTGGAGATGTGGTAAAGGGAAAATTTATGGTCACATTATTTAATAAATAATAGAGTTTCAAAATATGATAAGATAAAAAATTTAAGAAGGTTAAAAATGGATATGTATGATAAATCATCTCTTAAAGAGGATGATATTTATTTTAAAAATATAATAATTTTATGAAAAAATAAATCATTCATAGAAATAGATTTTTATTAAAATTAATTTTCCTATGTGAGATACAATAGATTATATCATATGAATTTAAAAATGTAATAACATAGAGAATTTATAAGAACTATGTTCAAGATGAAATATTATAACTCAATGAAATAACATTGTGTTACCAAAATATCTTATGGATAACATAGTTCATGAACCAGGAAACTTATGAAAATGATTTTATTTGATAATAATTTAAATCCCTAAATTTAAATAGAAAATACCATATAATAAAATCATGGGTTATAATTTACCCAACATATATAAAATAAGTTTAATAAGAACAATTATAACTTAGTTAATGAGAATTGAGTTAATAAAAACACTTACAACTTGAGGATCATTTAAATAAAAACCACTTAAAAGATAGAGATTTAAAATTTAACTACAATTTGAATGAAAAAATATATATCATGATATATTATCTTGATTTGGAATTATATACGCCAAATAAATGAAATTAGGTGCATAATACAAAACATGTCTCAAATATTGGAAGTTGAGATGTAAACCCTTAACTTATATCATGAATTCCATGAATTCACTATAACCTCTGGTATAAAAAACATAACTATAATAATCACTTATTTCATAACCAAATTAATACGTTTGATAATTTATAAACATTATCTATAATTAATCTCTATATATATATTAGTTAGTTTTTACCTATTTTCCAATAGTGAATGTTTATAGTTTTGATCATTTGTATCAGTTTCATAAGATAGGTGTTTGGTATTTATAAAAATAATAATTAATATATTATTAAAGAAACTGGAATTTATTTTAAATAATTATTTATGAATTTTTATATTCTTTTCATGAGGGTATTTTACTTTATACTTGAACATGAAATCAACAACGAGCATGTTCTGGTGATTATTAACGAACAAAAGGTGTTTTCTTAATTAGCATAGTTTAATAATTACATAAATATTATATAAACAAAAATAAAAAATAATTTACATTTTTATATCATATTATAACTTTAATTAATTTACCAAAACCATCCATGGTATAATTTCATAGCATATTTCATGTGGGTGGTTAAACCAACTCAAACATGAACATGCCCTGATTAATGGATAATTATGTGGTGGTATAGATGTCATACCATTATACCAAAATAATAAGGATATTCTATAGTTTTCATTAGTTTTATATATCATAAATGAAAAAAATGATAATTTTTATGAATCTATTACATAAAACAAATATATTTTTCCCTCTTAGTATACTCATTTTGAACAGTTGAATTTATGATAACCATTTATTACTCATATCCTTAATATTTTATACAATGTATTAGTATAACCTTAATTATTTCCTAAAATTAATATTTATCATTTAAATCCATTCTTAGAACATTCCATGAAAGGTGGTAATGAAAATAGGACTGCATCATTCCATGGAAGTAGTAATCTGCACATATGCATGGATGATGTATTCATTTTTCTCAAATCGGGAGAGAGGAATAATATGGTTTCTCACTTAAGAATATAAAATAAGATATAGATATCATAATTATATATTAAATAAATTTTTTTAATCATACATGTTAGTCGGAGAAGGAAATTGAACATGTTACTTCTTGGAGGCGATAGTGTGCATATATGCACGTTCTGCATTTTCATTTAAATTAATGGAAAGGGAAAAGGTATTTAATGATTATACCGCAATAATAATTATATATTAGTATTATATTTATACTTATGTTATCATTTTAATATGATATAATGGAATTTGAGGAAGAATAAGTGCACATAAAAATATAAATAAGAAAGGAGTGGTAAAACCTTTATACCTAGCTACTTGGATTACCTCCTTTCCGAAGTGGATTAAAACTTTTAGTGATGGTATTTTGAGTATAATGGAACTTATTTAAGTTGTATAGGAGTGTTTTTAGTAGATTTTGGACCAATTTGATTGGTTTTTTGTATGAGGGGACGTGAGGAGAGGATAACCCCTTTTATAAGTGAAAAGGGTGTCATTTTTGTAAATAGTCATTAATTGTTATCAATGGGAAGTCACTTGTAAGTAAATTGGCTATGAAATTGAGAAATAATGGAGATTATAAGTGATAATTTAAATATATACCTTAAAAACTAATTTAAAATAAACGTTTTAAACATGTTTTCAACACTTTCCCATAAGATTTTTCACTTTTACCATATTTTCTTTTATTGTAGTAACTAGTTTTTACTTAAGGTAACTAATCCTTTATGCCTAAAAAATAAAATAGAACATATTAAATAATTTGTGACCACTGATTACAAATTTTAAATCCAATTTATTATATTTCATTCCTAAAATTTTTAAAAAAAATTATTTTAAAAAATTAATTGTGTAATGTATTTAGTTTGGAAGAAATCGTAGCTTTTGTTTTAAAATATCAAATATAGGTTTTTATTTTAAAAATAATATTTTAAAACATAATATTTTACTTATAAAACATATATTTTTATTAATAAAAGGTTTCACAAATTTCTATAAATTATTAATATATTAGTAATGTCATAAAAGTCATGGCATTTGAAAAAATAGTATTTTTCACTATTCACTGAAAAATAATTATTATAAAAAAACCCAAAAAATAATCTTATGATTATGTTTTTATTAATATTAACCCAAAAAATGATGTTAATGTTTTGAAATTAAATATCCAAAATTTTAGAATTCAATATTTAAATAAAATTTTAAAATATAATGGAAAGTGTTATTAAAACAAAATAACTTTTAAATTTTTTACTATTCTTTATTCGAATTTCCTATAAATTAACAATTAGTTTATTTTTAATATATTATTAATATTATAAAAAAATTGTTGTTTAATCTTAATATACATAGTTTCTTTAAATAAAACTATGATTTTATAAAAATATTTTTTGAGGTACAAAATGATTTTTCTTATTAGTTTTAGCTATACTAATTGAATATCATTAGTATTAAAAGTATTATTTATTTTAATTATACGCATATTTATTAATGTATTACTAATATTCATATCTTATAATTAAATTTCTATGTTTAAATGGTCATTTTTATTATATAAATAAATATAAAGATTTATTTTTAGTTTAGTGTTGTATATAGAGAAATCTATCAAAAAAATTTATTTAAGGAAAACATACTACCAAATCCTGAGACATTTCATGATGTATTTTTATATATTTTGAATAGAGTTTTACATGAGTATTTTTAAAAAAAATTATTTTTAATGATCATATTTTAGTTTATTCTAATATTTATGAGTAATACGAGAAAACTATAAGGACTATTCTATATACAGAAAAAGAAAATATGTTGTATGGAAATTTCAATAAATGTGAATTATCATTATATAAAATTTCATTACATGGGAATATTATAACTAAATATAATATTATAGTTGATCCTACTAAGACTAAAGTGGTTTTAAAATGGCCAATAATAACCAATTTCACTAATATTCGATGTTTTCATGGATTAATGGGTTTCTATTGATAGATTTTGGACAACATTGCTCAGTTACCAATCCCGCTAACCAAGATAACTTGAAAATTAGTTAAATTAATCTGGAAAATAATAGTGTCATAAATTTTTCTAGAAATATAAAATAGAATTGGTAAATGTTCATATTTTATCCTTTTTATTGAGAAATAGTGAATATAATATATTTAATGTTTCTTCATTAATGATCCTTTGTTGTTTATTAATATAAAATGATTGGGTAATTGCTTATACATCAAACCAGCTAAATCCTTGTGAACTAAATTATAAAAGGTATGACCTTGATCTTGAAGTAGTTTTTTTATTTAAAAATTTAGTGGAATATTCTATATGAGGAGAAATTTAAAATATATATGGATCATAAAATTTTAAAGTGTATATTCACTCAGATATAATTCAATATGAGACAAAGAAGATATTTGTAACTAATAAAGTATTATGACTTTATGATCTACTATTATCCTAGAAAATCTAAAAAGGAAGATGATGCTTTAATTCAAAATAATAATTTATTATTAAAAATTTTATGTTTGGAACATGATCCTATATTTAATGAATTGGTGAATATTGGATTTTAAATTTTGCATATAGAAACCCATTCACTTTTGATGAGGTGTTGGTGTTTTCATCCCTGTCAGAAATAATTAAGAAGGATTAGAAAGAAGATTGTGGTTTTAAATAAATAATGTGACTTGTTAAGGATGTTAAATATCTTGAATTTAACTTTAGAAAATAAGGTATTATAATATTTGGAAATGTCTTTTGTATACCATGTGATTAAGAGATAAAGAATGAATTATTGAGTAAGGATCATATCTCTCCTCTTAATGGTAATACTAGAAGGAAAAATATATATATAACCTCATGTATATTACTGTAGTTAAGGAATAAAAAAGTATATTGTTAATTTTACTATGAAATGTTCGAATTTACAATAGGTTAATGATGAATGAAAACAATTGAAGTGGATTCGTCATCCTTTTCTAGTGCCCAAATGTAAATAGGGGAATATATCTATAGATTTTGGTGTGGGATTTCGAAATAAAACTTGAGGTAATAATGTGATTTGAGTTATTTTGTATCATATGACTAAATCAACAAATTTTATGCATATTCATGATATTATATCTTTGGATAATCTTCCCTAAATATGTCATAATGAGAAAGTTAGATTATATAGATTCCTATTATCTATTATATCTAATAATTATTCCATATTCACCACAAATTTTTGTAAAGGACTTTAGAATTCAATGGTTATTGAGTTAAATTTCAGTAGAGGCCTTCATCTACAATATGATGGAAATTTAGAGAACATGATTTATAATTTGTAAGATATGTTTCAATCTTTACCGTTTGACTATCATGGAATTTTGGTTTAGTAATTTTTTTTGTAAAAAATTATTATAATAATAGTATTCATTCCAGTATACATAAGACACTTTTTTAATTAATTATAAGGAAAGAAGTGTTATACTTTAGTATTTTGGAACAAATTCAATAAAAGATAGTTTTTGTTACCAAAATTGGTAAAAGTGATGGTAGAAAAGGTAAAGATGATTAATCATCATATAAAGGTAGATCATAGTAGGAAGAAAATTTATATAGATAACCAGATTTCATATTAATCATTTGAGGTAGTAGATCATGTCTTTCTTAAAATAACACCATGGAAAGGTGTTATGTGTTTTGATAATGAAATAATTTTAAGCCCATGATTTATTGGCCTATATGAAATTCTATAGAATTTTGAATTAGTTTCTTAACAAATATAATTACATTGAATCATATATTAGGTACATGATGTGTTTCATGGTTCATTTTTAGGAAATATATACCTAGTGGATTTCATGTTTTGAACCCTGAAGTAATTCAGTTGAAAGAAAATATTTTCTATGAGGAAAATCCTAATAATATTCTAGATTATAAAGAGTAGGTGCTATAGAAAAAAAAATTAACCCATCCATTTAATGTTTTTTGGGGGAACCACTTGTTTTAGAAAGCAATATGGGAACTCAAAATGGTTATGTGGGAAAAATATCTTTACAAGTTTAAATAATGAATAAAATTGGAGGAATAAATTCTTATAAGGGTAAATAATGTGGAATCCTAGGTAATGTTAATAATAAATAAATTTCATATATTACTAATATTCATAATTGTGTCATATGTAAAAATATTCTCTATATTAATTTCTAAAGTTTTTCAAAAAAAATAGTTTTATTCTAAAAAAAATCTTTCTATGAATTATATGGTTATATTTAAAATTTAAATTTCTTAATTTTAGAATTTGAATTTGATAAAATATAATTAATTTTTTAATTTAGTATAACAAATTTATATTTGTGTGAATTTTTTAAATTTTTCTAACCATGATTATTTTTTGGTAAAAATTTTAAAATTTCAATTTTTTGGGTAACATGATTTTGAGGATATAGTTATCATTACAAAAACCCAATATATTATCAATTTAAAGTGATATATTTGGAGAGATAATTTAGAATTTAATTTTTCCTTCTTAGTATGGATAAGAGAGAATAAAAAGAGTTTATTTTATCAAAATATTTATTGGTCTTATAATGGATGAGATATTGAGAGACCTTTTTATTTAAAATATTGTCATTTTAAATATTTATTCTCATTTTTTTAATGTGATAAATATATTAATGCATATGTATCTCATAGGATTAAAACTGGATGAATGAAATATATAAATTCTTATAACTATAAAATTTATTTTCAATTGATCGGTAAATATAGTAAGGCTATCATTATACCTATTATTCAAAATGATATTGAATGTTGGGATTTAATGGGATATCTTGGACAAAAAATAAATGTATAATAAATGGAAATGATATTATAAAAATGTTGGAATACTAAGATAGATAAGACTAGAAATGAATGTGTTCATGAGAAAATTAGAGTGGTTCTAATTTATGAGATGATGAATGAGATTATATTGATATGGTTTAAACATATTCGAATAATACCTTTGGATTAATCTATTAATAAGATAAAATTTATGTCAAATTCACTTATTAAAAGATATATAGGTAGACCTAAAAGAACCCTTAAACAAATAATTCATGATGATATTACTCTAAATGGTTTTAAAGAAAATATGGTATTCAGTAATGATAATTGGTGGTGTTTGATCCATGTAGTTAGACCCATTTAATTGGGTTTAAGGATTATTTATAGTTTTTTTCACACAATACTTTAGTGAAGGAAATAATCATTTTATAGATGTGAGGGTCTGTCCATGTTCAGCATGTGACACTGTTTCCATCATAGCTCCAGATTTGATACTCCATTAATTATCTTATTGAACTATGTCCTCTTCTACAACCATGTTTATCAATGGAACTCATTCTTACTCATTTAACCCTTCTCTTAAGTTAAAATATTTTTGTTAATAAAATACAAGGTGTCTATCATTTTTATTCTCATAGGACTAGATCTTTAGTTTTGTTCTATTTTACCCTCTGTTTTACAAAATGTCTATAAATAGTTTCTATAAACTTCCTTGTATCCAACCATTTGATCTAAATATTGGGATCAATTATTCATCGTCTACACCTTTGAGAGCATTTTAGGTGCACCACATATTTTAGAGTGATCATAAAATGAAAAATAAAATAATTCAACCGCTTGTAATCTCGTAATATCATATTATTTTAAACATTAAATGAATCTACTAGATATTCAAAAATAACATGCTCACAAAGTGACTCCATTAAATGTGGTGTGATATTCTTCTTCTTCATCTCATTCATGATGTGATATGAATATTAACCACATGACTCTCAGTTAATAATTAAATCCTAGAATCTATTCAAATTTTATCTGTTAACTCCTCTAAATATCATTATGTGTTATTCTAGCTCTCAATCATGTTAGGCCATGAAGATATATGTCACGGCATAAACCATGGTAATTTTTTCAATACAGATCTACAATTGTTCTCATGGGTAAGTTTCATGGCATGTTCCTTGTATTTCCTTGTATAGGTTATATCATGAACATCCTTAATGATGTAAACTATTTAAAATATATAGGACCACTGAAATATTTCTAACACACTTCAAATCATGTCGATCTTTTCTATAATATGACCTAATACTTATACTCAAAAATTAAACGAAAATTCATTAGACATTATTTAGAAGAATATTATATGTTAACTCTTTAGGATCATTACGTATTGTGTAGATAAAAAATCATGGTGTGGCCAACATCCTTATAGTGTGAATTACCCTTATGTGTCATTGTCATAGTGTTTCCTTCCTTCCCATGACATAAATAATTTCATAACTAGTCACTCTAAAAATTATATTCTATGATACACTGAAAATAATAAACCACTATCAGTTATATTATTAATCATAATCCTTGATTAATAATAACTATTCAATATTGAAAAATATTTGGCCTAGTTACTTTTATGTATACATAGAGAAGTTCCACTCTTTTCCTATTTCACACAATCTAATCAAAACTTTCCACTTTTATATAAGCTCCCTAATATGATATTTTATAAATTTATATAGACTAGAATATATAATAAAATAAAATAAAATACTTATTGACATAGGTTGTCTCTATACCATTATTTCAATAATATGCTTCCTAGAAAATATTATGCTTGTAGATCAAATGACATGCATATCAATTTAAAACTATAACATATCACTATAAACATAATACCCTCTCTAAATTTTTTATCTTCACTCATAATTACTCTTATATATATAAAGATTATCAATGCTTATCCAATTTTATGATTCTTCCAGAATAATCCCAAAACACATGAATTTATTCCATCCTTCCAAAATAATATAACATCTAGAATTCTAATTTTTGGAACACCAAAACTCCTCATAACATCTATAATAACCAATATACTCATATTCCAAACTTCAATTTCTAAAACATCACTACTTCTAAGATAACTTTCATATATGAAAATATTCATTTTCTAGAACAACTCCACCTCCATAACACTATTCAAAACATCTTAAACTTCAAGAAAAATAATTTAAATATAATATATGTCTTTTAATGTCAAATTTATTGTTAATAAATCCAAAAATAATCTTCATAAATGAAACATTGTCCCCCATTTAGATTTTTTTGACTATACTGTAATAAATTATAGTCCACCTTGTAACTACAAATTCTTTAAAATACTATATGAATTTATGGTACATTTTTCTAACTCTTTGTAAATAAAATTAAAAGGGTCTTCACATATATTTTTCTTTAATTCTCTCCCCCTTTATCACCAAATTCCATAGGGGATATATTCTCAACTCTACTCACCCTTTGTCCCTATAATACATATTCTATATTTTTAATGATCTTTATAGGAGTCATATTTAGACATGTTAAGTCTCTTAAAATTTTGAAAATAGATTTGGAGAGTTTTTTATCCCCCTTTATCAAGAAATCATTTCCCATAACATTTTATAATGGGCTCTTTCATCCTCTTCAAAAAAAACTAGAACCTTATCACAGCCCAATTGCTACTACTTATTGACATCCAAAACCTTTATATTTATTAACCATTTAGAAAAAAAGGAAATTTAAAAAATATTATGTTATTTTAACCACTTCTAAATTAGTTTTAACAGTTGAACTTTTGGATTAGTTATTCACATCCAATCTTTTAGGCTCTACCAAAAACATAATGATTGAACCTTAAGTAGTTTTACCACTGGTGGAACTTTATATTTCTCTCTTCATTAATGATATCACTCAACTAAAAAAATCATATTTTCCACCTTCCAAGAATCAAACCATTTCCTCTCTCCAATTGCATTTTACTCAAATATTTTAAATTAATGAATTTACCCTTAGAAAATGAGTCATTATAAAATCCTCTAAACCTAATGAATTCAAAATAATTATTGGAAACAAAACTCTATATCAATAAGTTCAATGTTATATATGACACTAAATCAATTCCATAACCACTTTCAATAATGAAACATGGTATTTTAATTTATTTCAAAAAATAATCATGTGATCTCATCCATAATTTCACAAAACCATTAGTTAATATTAAATGAAGTATAAATTGTGTGATTCATACCACGTTTTGGATCAATTAACACCACTTAATCATGATGAACTTATGTACATCATGATCTACATGTTTATCCTTTCCTTATAAGTTTTATCCTTTCCTAGATTATCCTATAAAACCTTTGAATTATTATCACCAAATCACCCTAAATACATTAAATTATTGACACCATGTATTGGAATGAGACGTAGCTTATGGAAACCAAATTTTGGTTATAGAAATCTCTTCCTATTAGATTCTGGTATCCTGAAAAAAAATCATCAGATACCACATGGTTAGTATATGAATTAATAAACATGAATTCCATAAATTTTTCTATTAATTTCCTTGAGATATATTATCCTTCTTTTAATGGAATGATAACACTTGAGATCAACCTGATATAATTTATTGATCACTAAATTTATCTTGGTTTCACTGGATATTTGGTATAAGGCTTTAGCACCACATTAATTCCATATTAGGATCTATATAATTTAAACTTATTCATTTCATCATGTAACTATAGATTCACTTTTTAAATCCTATTTGGTTACATGGAACCACATTAGGTGACCTTTTTCCCACAATACTAATACAAGGGACTGCCTTCCATAGAGATACTTATGATCCAGCTTTTTATTTCATTCCCTTTCCTCTAAATCTTATAATATGTGGGAAATCCTATAACTCTTTCATAATAATAATTCTTAAAAGATACCTAAATCTCCATTTCATTAATTTATTTATTAAATATATAATCTCAATCATTTGAAACATCAATTCAACCTTTTTACCAGATTTTATCAAAATGATCACCATAATGTCCCATGATTCTATGAGTAGTGAGAGTAACAATAATTCCCAATACAGATATTTAATATTCACCTTTATTAACTCTAACAAACTTTGGATCATTTTAAATAAGTTGATGTGATATTTTTTAGGTTTTCTTTCCTATATCTCAAGTTGAATATCCTTTATAAAAGGGACACCTTATTCATCATTGTTTGCTTATAAAACATGTTCATAAGAGTCTTTATAAGTTTTGAAGTAGTATTCACCTCTCAATTATTATAATACACATTACATGATAATTACATCTAGATCAACCCACATTATTTCTTTTATACCAATTTCCATTATTCCTTATAAATCAAATTTGTCTTAGTACCCATCATCGAAGATCAAGACCCTTCTATAAAAGACTATCCTTAATCTTCATCCACAAGAATCTCATATCAATTCTATCAAATTTCTCCACTCAAGCTCTACCCTTATGAAATTATATAAATTCCAAAAATTGTGAACTCTCTCTATATTTTGATAAATATATGAGGAATAAAAACTGGTTATGGGGATTTACTTATAATTTAAAGGGAATAATTAAGCTACTGAATTGAGCTCTGAACCACCTCACCAAGGTCTGTTCATATATAACTCTACAACCACAGATTTGATAGCACTTTTTTGGATCACAGATAACTTCTAGATCCTATAAGTTATCCATAAAACCATACGTAGTGGAAACAAAGTAATGAAGTGATATGTCATACTCAATGTATTAGAACTTACAATACAACCACATTTATTTCACCACACTGAAACTCAAACCATATGAGTGAACATAGATAAGAATTTCTAGAAGACAATGATTAAATAAAATGAAATAAAAAGAATAACATAATTATTTACATGGTTTGGATGTGATTCATAATCCATGGGAGGAACACTATAATAATTTTATTTAAGGAATCAAAAGATGATTATAATATTCTAAAAACTCCAATAAATAATGGATTCCATACTTCAAAAATAGTAGAGTATAGTTAGTGAAATCGGCCACCATAATGTTTTGATATCCTTGGGGAGAATTCCACACTACTCTCATATGTATGGATATCCATTCATTTAGTCAAATTCATACACTACCTCAACTCTTTCTTTTGGTACATAGTGTACAATTTTGAATATGATTTAGAAATAATATTATGTATCCTACCTAAAGAATCATATGTATTCTCTTTACTATAAAAATTAGTAGTGAAATAATCTTACACAAGTCCCTTTTTGTTACCACACTCCACATTTAGAATCAATCAATGGGTAAGTTCATGTTTCCCACAATCCAATTGAGACCTTTCAGTATTCCTTCATTTTTGTGTATATACATTTTCACTCTCACTTTCTCCATCTCCATCCAAACTTCAAAACATGTAATTTTGAAAATTATTCTTCTTAAATTTCAAATACCTTTGTTAGTATTGGGAAAAACCCCTCAAGGTAACATTGAATAATTTTTTGGCTAGTGGTGTTTGTTGACAATGTAGGTTTCCATGGTAGATTTTCGAGATCCAGAGATGTTGTTGACAATTAATGTTGAAAAAGAACCATGAAAAAAGAATGGATGGTCTGGAGGTGGTTCAAAAAGAACAGATATATGGTGGCCTCATTTTCCAGTGTTTTCCAAATTTATGGGGTCCAAAATATGGAGTTTGATGAGCATTGGGAAAAGTGGATTTCCTTGAAGATATCATCAAAATATGGAAAATTTACTAGTTTCATGAAGATGGTCTTCATGAATTGGATTTTTCAAAGAAATGAATAAATTTGATGGTGTTCTTCGCAATTATGACGAGCTTCGTGAACAGCCGAGATGAAGAGAATTGTGGTGAAGATTTACAGTGAAAACGTGAAGGAATTGACAGAATGCTCCACAATTATAAAGATCTCTATTATCTAAAAATTGTTGTGGTGCTTCACGATATAGATATAATTTTGGTGGAAATTTCAGAGCTTCATGATTTAAAATAACGTGTCTTTTAATTCATGTGGAAGGTTTTCGTGTCAGTGGAATTGCCTATAAATAGGCATCAACCCCCTTAAGAGAAAGAAAGAGTTTTCCAAAGAAACATTTGTAACTCTTGAATTGAAAAGGAGGTTTTTGAGGGTAGTGTGCTTCCTGAAATATAAGAGCTTTGTGGAGGCTAATATAGCTCCATGAAAGAGGTGTGTTCCGTGTTGGATCAGTGTGCTTCGCGAAGGAAGTCACTTTTCAAAATCTTGACATCTACGATGGCCTAAGCTCTGGAAAGGGTTGAGCTTTTTGAATCCTTGTGCTCTGCGAAGCAGTGAGCTCTACGAAGGTGTGTGCTTTGTGAAGTGGCAAGGATATCATGAAGGCTTGTTTGAGCATTATGAAATTAGGAGCTTCATGATGTAGGGATATTTGATAAGGTTTTTCCAAAGGTGGTTTTCCCATGATCTGTGGAAAAGTGGTAATCAATAGTGGATGAAATTTGGACTTCAACATAGCAGCTATTTATAATTAAGTATATATTCATTAGTGATAATGAAGATACATGTAGGTCTATAAACTATGATTGGATCTTATAAAGAATAAATGATCTCACTTTAGTTGAGAGAGCAGTGAGTTCTCAAATTGTGAATGTTTGTAAACCAGGATGGATAGTGAGTCCACTTCAAACTTGTAAATAGCAGTGTGCTTATAGTGAATTTTGTACATCGGAACATTGTCGGTGTATTCTCCTTGGATGTAGCCCAGTGAGGGTGAACCAATTAAAATTGTGGTGTTATGTTATTTCTTTAAGGTTCATACTCTACAGCGGTAAGGAGAGAGAGAAGATAGTTTTTTCAAACAAAAAAACAAGATAAAAAAGGGGAAATTGTTTTAATTTGTCATACCCTAATTCAACCCCCCCCCCCCCCCCTCTCAAGGTATCTAGAAAAGTGGTCCTAACAATTGGAATCATAGGGATAGCTTGACATCTGTGTTTCTCTCTCAAATGGAGGTCACTAATCATAAATGGATTCCGGTAATTGATGGGAACAATTTTCATCTATGGAAGAATCGGATAAAACACTACTTCCGATATTTGGGAACGGATGTGTTTACAATAGAAATGCATGGTATAATAGCCAATATTAATAGTGGTGCATTATCAGAAGCCAAGAAAAGATAATTTGATGTTGACACCAAACAAATCAATGCTTTAAGAGGATCCATATCCAATGTTATCTATAAGAATTTGATTTCATGAAAAACATCACATGCTATGTGGGAAAAGTTGTTGAACATAAGTGAAGGAGATACAAAGGTCATAGAGGAAAAGAAACATTTATTGTGGAATAAGTACGAAGATCTGAAAATGAACCTGAATGATTCTATTGATGAATTATTTTATAGGGTAAATATTGTTGTGGAATATATTCATGGTCTTGGAGAAGTCATTGAAGAGAAAGAAATTGTGAAGTGCATCTTGAGAAAACTTCTACCTCGGTTCAATCTGAAATTTTTAGTACTGAAAGATAAATATCTGAAATATATGACATTGGACAATTTTCACAGTACCTTGGTTTCATATGAAATGAGGAATGATGATAAAGATGCTATAGAAAAGGGGAAATCCAAAGAGGTGGTATTCAAGTCCATGAAGAATCTCACCATTGATGATACTCTGGAAGAAGAAGAGATGGATGAGGTGATGTCATTCCTTTCTTCAAATCTGCAAGAAGGAAAAGGAAATTTTAAAGGGAAACTTCCACTAGCATGTTTATATGTGGAAAGGATTCTCATATTTCGGCAAGGTACCCCAAAAACTTTCAAGATGATGATAAAGATGATGATGAAGTTGAAATTCCCAAGAAGAAGTATTTAGACTATGTGAAAGGGAAGAAACAATTTAATAAAAATTTCTTCAAGATTAAGAATCTTCTTTCACAAGAAATTGATATTTCATATGAGTCTGAAGTTTAAGAGGTAATGGAGATTGAAAATTACAGATATTGTGGATAAAATGCTATGGTGGCTGTTGTTGGTAGTAATCAAGAGAAGAAAAGAGCCAACATTGATGAAGAAGAAGAATTTGAATGAAGAATTTATATGCAAGCTAAGTTAGAAGCATCTCTTGAAGAGATAGATGTTTGGAGATCCAAAACAAAGAAATCCAACAAAGTTTTCTATGACGCCAAACTCTACATGCAGTAGCAAGAAGAAGAAAAGTCTGATCTAATGGAAGAAATTGAGAAATTCAAGCCATCAGCATTAGAGAACTCAGAATCGGTGAGTGAGTATAAAATCAAGGTTGAAAAGCAGAAGAGGGAGATCAATTTCTTGAATAACACAGTGAAAGATAAATTCAAGCGTATTGAAGAACTTGAAGAAGTACTCATTAGTCTATGAAGAAAAGTAAAGGATCAAGAAAAACTATTGACCCCCAACATGAAATCAGGAAATAAAATCATACAAAACACTAAAAAAATAAAATATGAGCCTAGTAGTTTAGTAGGAAAGAATCAGCAATCGAACTCAGATGTTAAGGCTGATTTAGGGCTCGATTATAAATAGAAATCATTTAGTTTTGAGGTCAGACTACAAGTTCTTATTCCGAGAATGAAAATTGATGTGGTTACAATGTAGAATCATAAAATTTAAAGAACCCATGGAACAACTGGTTGTAAAGAAGTGACACATAAGAATTCACCTTTTATTAGGTTTTATTACTGTAAAAGGATGGGACACTCAAAAAATGTGTGTTCTATAGTTAGAAAACATTGAAGGGAAAAAGAACAAAAGTGGTATCCAAACAGAGAATGGTTCTCTAGAAAATATTTCAATGGACACTGTTTTTTTTTGCGAAGGATTTGAGAACATGTCTAGATACTTCACATCGACCATATAGAGGAATGTGCCAAAGCATAATCAAAATTTTCTCAAGTAGCAGATAAATGAACCAACATTTGAGTAGAAAATGAAAAGTGTATTTTTAGCTTTGTAGGATGAAGTTGGCACATCATACTCCAAGGAAGATCAATAATTTCAAACTACACCAAGTTTGATGTCAAAGACATGGATCAAAAAGAAAAATGATGAGAAGGTAGTGATGGAAGAAACTGCCCTTAAAGCATCAGACCATTATGGAGTATGGATCCTTGACAGTAGTTTCACATCTCACATTATAGGTAATAAAGATCTTGTTACAGGCATAAAATATTACAGAGAATGAGTTTTCAAGTTTGGAAAAGATGAAGGCTTGAAGATTATTGGCTCAGGAAAGGCTAGGTTAGGGGCAAAGAGATGAGGCGTGCTGATATCTTAGTAGTAGAAGGTCTCAGTCACAATTTTCTTAGGGTTATCCAACTAAGTGACTCAAGAAATTCTATAAGGTTTACTAAGAATACATGTATCGTCAAAGGAAGACATGGTGCAATGGTTCTATAGTGAAAAATAAAAAATTTAAATCTCTACCTGGTAAGTGGAGAAGAAGATATGTGCTTTTTGTCAAGAGAGTAAGAGAACAAGTTATGGCATAAATGACTCGGTCATCTATTCCAACCATCCCTAGAATTTTTGGTGAAGTTTGATGTATCTAGAGACCTCCCTAAGCTATCACATGATCATACTCATACATGTGATGCATGATAACAAGGGAAGCTCATCAGAAATATGTATAAGGCAAATGAAAATAAGTCAACAAGAGTGATAGAATTGGTGCATACTAATGTCTATGGGCCTATCACATCAAGATATATTGATGGTAAGAGGTACTACATTCTTTTCATTGATGAATATAGCAGAATGTCTTGGGTATTTTTATTTCCCATAAGTTCGATGTGTTTAGTTACTTAAATCAGTACTGAAGGGAGTGCTAAAGGATGGATGGGAAGAAAATTATGAAGTTTCATACTGATAATGGTACAGAATTCACAAACAGTTAGGTGGAAGATTATCTCGAGAAACATGGGATAATGCATCATGTTTCCTCAGTGGGAACTCCCAAACAGACTGGAGTGTTTGATAGGAGAAATTGGATCACTAACAACATGGATAAAACTATGATTATAGATAAAGACCTACCATATAAGTTCTAGAAGGAAGTGTTGTTATCATCGGTCTACATTTCTAAAAGAGCTATATTGTGTCCGAAAGAAGGAAAGACTCTGTATGAGATGTGGTATGGAAAGAAGCCAATAGTGAAATACTTTAAAATCTTAGGAAGTAAGTGATTTATTATCAATCAATAGAAACATTGGAAATTTGAGTGGTGTAAAGATTAGGGGATATTCCTTGGATACTTAGGAAAAGGAAAATCATAAAAATGATTTAACAAGAGGTGAGGAAAATTAGTTGAAATCAATGATGTCACTATTACGGAAAATGATGAAAATACTCAACAGCACAGTGAACAGTTTCTTAATGAAAGTGATGGAGAGGAAAGTAAAACAGGAGGAGAAAATTTGGATGATGCTGATTCAAAATAAGATATTGATGATGAGTATGAGGAAGTTAAATCTGTATCTGCACAGAAGACAAGTATTTGAGATAAAATTGACAAGAATAATATCATTGGTGATCATTGAGCTCCAGTTCAGACAAGAAGAATAAAATAACTACAAAAAACATCTTTTCTATCTCAGGTAGAGACTAAATGCTTTGATGATGTAGCTGAAGATGAAAACTAGGTTCAGGTTATGAATGAAGAGCTTGATCAGATTGAGAAGAAACAGATGTGGGAGATTGTTTCGAGGCCAGTAGGTAAGAATGTCATCAGGACTAAATGTGTCTATCACAATAAGATGAATGAAGATGGCATAGTGATTCAAAACAAAGAATTACAAGTGTGGAAAGGATACTCCCAGATAGAGGGAATATATGTTTATGAGTAATTTTCACTGGTTTCAAGTTTGGAGACAATTAGATTATTCCTAGCCATTGCAATGCAATAGAAGTTCAAAGTGTTCCAGATGAATGTCAAATCTGCATTCTTGAATGGGGTTCTAGATGAAGAAGTTTATACTGAGAAGCCATATGGTTTTCTCATTCATGAGGATGAGAACAAGGTTTGTTAGATGAAGATCGAATTATATGGGATGAAACAAACACCAAGAGCATGGTTATCGAGGCTTGATCAGTATTTGAAGAAGCTTAGTTTCCAACATGGTAGAGTTGATTACAATATCTATTTCAACAATTAAATTAATCGAAGGAAATGGTTTTAGTTTATGTCGATGACATAATATTTGGAGGATCAAATGAAGATTAGTGTAGACACTTTTCCAAATTCATGAAAAGTGTGTTTGAAATGTCAATTATTGGAGAGCTGACATTTTTTCTTGGTTTATAGGTGTCACAAGGAAGAAATAGTACATCAATTTCTCAATCCAAATATTCTAAGGAAGTTCTGAGTAGATTTAGAATATAAAATTTCAAGAAGATGAATACTCTAGTTGCTACCCAGATTAAATAATCCAAATATGAGGATGGAAAGGCAATTAACATCACATAATACAGGAAAATCATTGGAAATTTGTTGTACTTAACTGTGACAAGGCCTAACATTTTATTCACCACATTCCAACAAATGAGATATCAGAGTAATCCCAGGGAAATCCATGTGCTTGCAGTGAAAATAATACTTCTTTATATCAAGTGCACAGTGGATTTTGGCTTGATATATAATGAAAAGTCTCAGATAGAGTTATTGGGATATACTGATGCAGATTGGGCCAGTTCATCGGATGACAGGAAATCAACTTCAAGAGGTTCTTTCTATCTTAGTGGATTGTTTATTTCTTGGATAAGTAAAAAATCAATATTTCATTTCATTGAACATCATGGAGGCTAATTATATTGCCTCCACTCTAGCATGCACATAGTTATTGTGGATAAAGCAACAACTTAATGATATGGCAGTTGAAGTAAAGTCTCTGATCGGAATTTAGTGCGATAACTCAAGTGATATAAATCTCATAAAAAATCTCATCCATCACTCAAGGACAAAGCACCTTGAGACAAAGTATCAGTTTATCAATGAGAAGGTTGATAATGGAAACTTGAATTTGGAGTATGTGTCTATAGAACTACAAGTTGCTGACATTCTGACAAAGTCCTTACCCAAGGAAGATTTTGAGAAGCATCGACTAGCTCTAGGAGTTCAGTCGACTCCCTGTAATTGAAAGAGTATGGATGTGGGACCCCCCCCCCATCCCCTATGTATGGTGTGTTTTCCTTAATGCTATAATATGTGTTTTCTACTTTGATACAGACCACAAATGAGTGAAGTTTGGGTTCGTTGACAAAGGTTGGGAAATATTTCCTTATGAGGGAGAAAATGTCTTAGTCAAAAGTACAGGGAGAAGCTAACAGGTGGAGTAGTGAGATATGGGGAGTATGAATTTTAAATTTGATGATGCTATAAGTTATCGGTCAAATAATAGGTATCACAATAGCTAAGGATCGTGATAAAATCATAAGAGTGACATTGGAATGTTGTCATAAGGTTTCCAGTGATCAGTAACTGGTATCAGTTTGGTTTTAACAATTGGGGTCAGAAATAAAGTGATTCATTGATGAACTTTTCATTTACTCTTGTTTCTAACACTGAGGATTGCTCTTGTGGTCTTAGAGTATATAGTGAGTGAATCATTAGTCTCTATATGAATCATAATAGGCGAATGGGGGTAGCTGATGGAAGGAGCATCAATGAGGTATCAAAGTGTAGAGAATCATTTTGAGAAGCATTTTCAACAAACCCAAAGGGGGAGGTTGTTGGGAAAAATTCATCAAGGTAACATTGCATCCTTTTTGGGTTGGTTTTGTTTGTTGACAATACAGGTTTCCATGGTGAATTGTTGATATCCATAGATTTTGTTGAGAATTAATGTTGAAAAATAACCATGATAAAGGAATAGATGATCCGGAGGTGATACAAAAAGAATAGATACAAGGTGGTGCCATTTTCTAGTGTTTTCCAAATTTGTGGGGTCTAAAATCTGGAGTATGGTGAGCATTGTGAAAATTTTATTTCCTAGAAGATCTCATCAAAATATGGAAAAGGCATGTGTTTTGCAAATATGGGATTCATGAAGTTTATTTCATGAAGACATGAAAAAAGTTGACATTGTTCTTCGCGATTATGACGAGTTTCACTAATGGTAGAGGTGAAGAGCATTATAGTGAAGATTTGCAGCAGTGGAACAAATGAATTTATGGAATTATCTGTAATTTTGATGATCTCTATGATCTGAAAATTTATATGGTGCTTCTATATATAGAGAGAATTTTGGCCGAAATTTTGGAGCTTCACAATTTGAGCTGACATGGCGTTGAATTTTTGTGGAAGGTTCTCGATTCGGTGGAATCACCTATAAATAAGCCTCAAATCCCTTGAGAGAAAGAGAGAGTTTTCGAAAGACAAATTTGTAACTCTCAAATATAAAAGGAGGTTCACAGAGGTAGTGTGCTTCGTGAAAGATAATAGTTTCATGGCAGCTAATCGAGCTCTGCGAAAGAGGTGTGTTCCGCGTTGACTCATTGAGCTTTGTGAAGGAAGTTTCTTTGAAAAATATTGAGATCTGTGATGGCCTAATATCTGCAAAGGGTTGAGTTTATCAAATTCTTTTTCTCTGTGAAGCAGTGTGCTCTGTGAAGGTGTGTGCTTTGTGAAGAGACATGGACTTCACAAAGGTTTGTTAGAGATTTTCAAAATTGGGAACTTCGTGATGTAGGGATATTTGTGATGGTTTTTCCAAAGGTGGTTTCCCAGTGATGAGTGACAAAGTGGTATTCATCAGTGGATGAAATTTGGATTTCAATAGAGTATCTATCTTTAATTAAGGATGTATGAATTAGTGATAATGAAGAGACCAGCAGGTCTATAAACTATGAGTGGATCTTCTGAAGAAACAGTGAGCTCACTTCAGTTGAAAGAGCAGTGAGTTCTCAAATTGTGAATCATTGTAAACCAGGAGGGATAGAGAGTCCACTTCAAACTTGTAAACAAAATTGCACTTATAGTGGATTTAGTACATAGGCACATCGTTGGTATATTATCCTTGGACATAGCCCAGTGAGGGTGAACCAAGTAAAATTTTTGTGTCTTAAGCTTTCTTTAAGGTTAATACTCTGTAATGGGAAGGAAAGATAGAATATAGTTTTTTCTAAGAAAAAAATCAATATGAAAATGGGAAATTGTTTTAATTTTTCATACCCTAATTCTCCCCCCCCCCCTTCTAGGGTATCTAGCCTAGTGGAAATAACCGTTAGAAAATAGTTTTCACAACCATTTGTAACATTTTAATATATATTTTCGTTGATATAAAGATTTTTTGGAAACTATAGTGAGAGAAACATGCTTTAGTATATAAGTTTTTAATTTTTTTATTGAGATGAATATTGGAAATGGTATGAAAATCCTTTTAAAATTTATTGAAAGTGGTTATTTTGAGTTGGTGCCACATAAAAAATTGTTTTATGGACAGATTTTATGTATAATTTAATCTCTCTTATTTTCTAAATTAAGTTATCTCATTTATACATTGAGTTTATTGATTCATGGATCAATTGTTTAATAATAGTGAATTACCACTTTCAAAAGAAAATTTTATTAATTATTTATAATCGTGTGATGATAATCCTTCCATTAATTATTTTTTAAGGAAAAATATGGAATTCAATTATCGGTTTATGAGATAATTCATGGGGAGAACAAATTTATATAGAAGGAACTAAAATGATTATGTATTTGTAATAAATCTAAGAGGAAGATTTTCAACCCCATGGAAAATGATATTGTATTTTTTATTAATAAATTTCATGATATTTATTACATTTAATATGTTTTAAAACTGATTTAGAATGTTTTCAAGTTGACATAATATTAATGATAAAGTTTTTAGATTAATTGATAATGTTGAAACTGGGTCTTAAAGGTTTACGTTAATTCATAAGAATAACTAGTGATGATATTGGTGATTTTGAAAAGTATTGAGATGAAAAAGATGATACAAGAGTTTTTTATTGATACATAAGTTCTTATATGGAATTAAATAGGAAAAGTACATACATATTAGAAAATTAGTGATATGATAGAATAATTTTGAATCTACATAGATTATGTAAGATTTTATTTGAGATATATAAGAGTATCTAGGATAATTTGAGGCATATATAAGAATAAATTATCTAATATATATGAGTAACTTGCGGTATCAATGGCTATGTAAGATATTTTTAAACATCATTTAATGTTAAAAAGATGTTTTCTCATGTAAATTATAATTGCATCTAATGATTTTGTGTTCTTATTAATATTATAATATTCATGATGATAAGTTATGAACCGTGATTCATTCTATTTTTCTTGGTACTAATATTTGAAGAAGAATACTACACCATGAACATGAACTTTTTACTAAAAATATATTTTCATGTGAGTATGAAAACATGAAAAATAGGTCATGGGAATTGTGGAGGTTCAAATAAAGAAGATGTTGGGAAGAAGATGAGATATAATTAGAGTCAAAGTTGTTATTATTTTCTTGAATAAATATAAATGGAAATATATAGACTAAATTAAATGATAATTCAAAATAAAATATCATGCGATTTGGAATTTTAAAATTAAATATTGAGTTTTTCAAGAATTTCATTTTTTTGGAAAATAATTAGGACAATTGAAAGCAATTTTATGTGATATTTTTGAAGAAACCACACTGATTTCTGATAAAAAACAATTCTTGAGTCCAAAATTTATGAATATGAGTTTTTAAGATAGATATATAACCAATGGTTGTAATATATCACCACAACAGTACCATAAGAAATATGGGCCAAGGAGATTACTATGAAGAGGAGGAAGGAGAATATCATATTTTACTAGTCCATGGATGATTTTCACATTATTTGTTGATCATTATTCAATAATTTTTTTTTTCTATAAAACAATTTGGTGCTTGTTTAGATTGGTTTTTTCATCACTATATTAGGTTCAAGGATATACCATTTGTCATGGACTTATCTTGAAAATAAAAGAGATGTTTTATGTGTGTTATAAAGGAATCATGAAACACCACGGATGTAGTTACCCTTATTGGTTATAAAAATCATTAAAAACTAAACCACCACTCATTTACATACTCAACTATGTGACTTGAGATGTTTTTTTTGAAAAATAACAAGACCATCTATGTTAGAAAAACAAAAAAAAAATAGTGATCCCCACTAGTGTTGATCATCCATTTAAGTGATCATAACATATAGTGGTGGTTGAAAAGTCTTTGTTATTTGATTATTTTACTCATAATATAATTTTTCATTACAATAAGGCTAAGAATTTTATTGATTTTGATAAAACCTTAGTTTTTATTTATCTAAATGACCTTGGAAAAATCTTTCTTATTGTTTATGCTTTCTAAAACTAATGTTTTAGTAATCATTCCACTATTAGTAATAATTAGGTCCTAACTAAAAAAACTTTGGATAAGGGTTGTGATGGAATAGTCTCCTTAAAAACACAATATTTTAATCTTTAAGAGAATCTTGTAACTAGGGGTACTGATCACTAAAGTGATCTTATGGGGAAAAAGTACAATAATGAATTTGAGGTGGAAATATAAGTTCATACTTAGTATAGGTTTGCACTAATAAAGAATTATCTAACATCGCATGTCATACCATGGTGGTAAATTAACTTAACTAATTTACAATAAGGTTTATTTTAGAACTAAAAATAGGAATTACCTCAACAATTTTCACATCAACAACCCCCTACTTCCAAAATCTTTGATCATTTTGGGTCATTTTTTTAATTAGATTTATAGAAACGTGTGTAGTTTAGTATACATAATATTCCCTTGAATGAAAATTAGTAATTCTATTATCCATAGCTAGTAGGACCTTATAAAAGTATTAAATAAGAAAATATACACCAATTTGATGGTGATTAAAACTAGAACTAGGTTTCTTAAACCATTCTTAGTATTTATGTATGTTCTCCCCATGGGTTTATCTAATACCACAAATCCACATTCTAATTGATTTTATCATGGAGGAAGGGAAGAACATTTCTATAAATTTGTTTTAGAGGTAATCTGAATTCCATATTAAAGTAGATTAGAAGTAGAAAAACCACTTCTTTATTAATCCATCTAGTGAAAATTGGAAAAGGTTTATTTTAATTTTATCTTCACTAACCCCCTATAGTTTCATAGTTACATAAACCATATAAAGAGATTTTAAATGTTTATATGGACATTACCTTAAAAATATTTGAAAATTGGGTAGAAAATATATGATACCAACCTAAAATCAAATCCAATAACTAAATATATGTATTATAAGGGATTTTTTAAATGTATATATCTTGTATAACAACTTCTTTTAATGATATTTAGTATTTTATGAAAATAATTTATTATAGACACTCATTTTTTTTGATTTTATATTTTTAAACTGAGATATAGATATTTCAGGATAGTTTTTAACAGTTTCAATAATAACATACTCAATAATTAGGGTGTCTCTAGAATGAAAGTTTCTATAAATATTATAATTAGATGGAAAAAGATCTGTATGAATGTGTTTGTACAAGAAAATTATTGTTTTATACAGTGATATATTGGTAGTTCAAAAAAATGAAGCTACATCAATCATGAATTAAAATATAATTAAATTAAAATAATGGATTAATTTGTGTAATTTATGTTAATCTCCCTTGAAATAACACCAGTTTTATTTTTAGGACTTTCCATAAGTCTTAGTCAAAGTATTTTTTACACTAAAGAATATAATAATAGCTTAAATTTTGATAGTCTCATGCAAAAGCATAAATTAAGGATCAATTATCACTTTTTATTTTATTTTTACAAATTATGAATGAATAATCTCAGTTCTAGGATGTATATTTTAATTATAATACAATATATGAAATGTAACAATATTTAATGGATAATGATAAAAAATAGTTTCCTAAACTATTTTAACTATTCAATAAATATCTCCTTCATCGTCAAAATAATTTATCCTTTCTGTAACTTACTCAATGTAAAACTTATAACTATAGACAGTATATTTACAATATTTAAATTGAGGATTTATTTATTATATACATATTTTTGGCACTAGAAAAATTTGTACCATTCATTTTTCTACAGTTCCCATGGTGTGATGCTCACTTGGAAGATGCAAGTCTGGTTTGATCAGGAATGTATCTCTATAACTGAAGAAGAAGCAATGGTACATCCATTATCCACATGATTACTTACACGGAAAGGTATATAGATCCTTAAAAAACATTTCCCATTTTGGTGACATGGTTGTGAGAACCACCCACTAAGAATAGGATACAAATTTCTCGCATTACTAACAAAAAGGGTGTGGGAAAATTAAAACCCTTTTTTGACAGTCTTATAGTCCCTTTTATCTTATAAAACGCCTAATATGAAGTAAACCCCATAGTTTATGGTGTATCTCTCTTCCTAATATTTTATTTGACTGGTCATGAATCCAAAACAGACTTAAGGATCAAATGTTATGGTTGTTTGAAGTTGGGAATTTATCAAGAAGAAATTTGACCTCACACTCAGGGTTGTACACTCAAGTCTCATTTTCCCAACTTTAGGAAACCAAGTCACTTTGTTCAGGTCCCTAAGAATGTTCCTAGGGATATTTTACTATGTGTTCCTTGGTCAACATAAATGAATGTGCTAGTGTGCTCAGGTTTTTTTTTCCAGTGACCTATATGAACAACCATGATTTCTCTTCTCACTCATTCTTAGTTCCCTATTTTTTCATACAGATATACCACCTCACCTTCCATTTCTAGAATGAATAAATAGACAAAGTTAATTATAGGATACCAAAGAAACCAGTTCTCATTTACACATTTAATAAATCCTTTAGGGGACTCCAAAGTCCAAACTTAAGGAAACAATTACTAAGTCACCATAAACCCCAGTTTCCATAAGGATTAAAATATTAGGGCTCCATATGCTTTAATCAACTGAGAGGTACAACACCTTTGTGACACTTCAACTAGGGATCCCAACCTAGAATGGCCTTAACCCAAGGCTTATAATAAGGTTGAACCATTCATCAAGACCTCTAATAAGGTGAACCTCTTCACACATCCCCATACATCTGTGAACTGTTCTATCAAGCCTCTAATAGTGTGAACATCTTTACTCAAACCCATACTTGGTTGAACCCTTCACTTAAGCCTAAACTATAGAAAATCTCTTTTCCTAACACTATACCAGTATGAACCCTTTTCCAAGGCCAATACTCAGTAAAATAATTTTTAGATTCCCAAAACTTGGGTGAACCCTTCATCCATGCCTTAAATAATTTGAACCCTTGACCCATGCCTCAACTAAGGATACTCTTTTATCAGGCCTACCTACTTGGGTGACCACTAAAACCTATCCATAAACTAGGTCAAACACTTCTCCTAGACCCATAATAGGGAAACACTTCACCCAAGCCTCAATACATGGTTATCCCGCACCCAAGACTCCTTGTACTAGGGCTCCACTTCTCCCTCATCCGATAACTAGTGACAAATTTTCCTAGGTCCCTATACTAAGGATCAAATTATCCAAAGTACTATACCTAGGACCCAATTCTCCAAAGACTTCTACCTAGCCTCTGATTCACCTAGGACCCTACACCTAGGCCCTAATTCTTCCAATTCTTCTATCTGGGAACCAATTCTCCCAGGTTCCTAAACCTAGGTTCCTAGAGATACCATATACACCTAGATTCAAGATACGCCTCTTGGTTTCCTCACACACCTTATGTTAAGATACTCCACATGGCTTTTACATTTTCCTTGAGTAGAGATGCATTTCTTTGTTTCCTAAAATTCCATGAGTTGTGATACTCCTCTTGATACCCAAAAAAACCTTTACCCAACTCACTTTATAGAGTGAACCAATATCAGACTCTGATTAGTTGTAATCCCCAATATTTTTAGTTATCTATATCAATATTTTTACTAATAAATAGGTGATTGAAAACCACATATGGGCCTCCTACTAAGTGTAAACCCCAACCACATCTTCTCCTACCTAGTTACCAATATATAGGAGGTTGACTAACATATATGGTACACATACTAAGTAAATCCCTAACCCTTTATACCTTCACCTAAGTCACATATCAGGTCATGCATCTTTGGGAATCTCATGAAAATCTCTGCTTGATCTCTTATTCTCAACCCTCTAACAGCACTGGAAATATATTTAGTCTATCTAATAAGTGTAAACGCTTACATATTTAGTCTTCCTTCCTGATCTAGTTACCAACAAATGGGAGGTTGAATACTATATATGGGCCTCCTATTATATGTAATCCACAGTCCTTCATGTCTCTACCTAAATCATATATTATGTTTGGAGTCTCATTTATGTTAATATGTAATCCCCCAATAAATACCATGTTGTTCACTATCATGAAATATAGATAATATTTTATTATCTTTTATTTATCACATAAAGATTGAATCACATTGGTTTAGAGGTTTTAGTTGATCATTTCATTAGTATGATTGATATGTGTATAGTTAAAATAAGGGAAATTCCTAGTTCCATGACTCTAAACTATATAACACAAGTTCTTAACCTATTTCTTTAAACAACATTGATAGGTTCTGACATATGCCATTAAATTTACACCTAAAAATATATGGGATTTAATTCCATTTAACCAAGATAATAAATAAAACTCTGTAAGGTTCAATATTAATATGTAATAGGTCCAATATGTATGACCTTAAAAAAAACTTCACTTATTCATAGATGTGTGACCTTAAAAGGAACATATATGGTCTTTATAACATGACCTTAAATGGTAAAATGTCTCCCATTATGGGGCACTAAACTATGTGTTTTTTTATTCCTATCATAGGGATACATAGGAATCCATTTTTATAGTCCTGATACAAAGATCATAACACCAACTACCTTCCTAGATTGTGTTAAACATCATAGTACCCAGCTATAAGGCTTTAAACCATAGCATAATCAACTAACAAAATAAATTTGGAGAACCTTTAATTTATATAGATATTCAAATCAATTCATGGTTTCAATAAACTCATTGGAAAAAGGGTAACTAATTTCATAGTAGTATTTGAGAATGATTCATTAATAATTTTTAAATATAAAAGAGTTTCTTGAAGTATGCAATAGTTCCCCCCTAAAGAGTCATGGAAAATTTATATGAGGGTTTCCATTAAAAAAAGAATAGTGAACCAAAAATGAATCCTTTAATAATGAAAGTGATTGATCAAACATTCTCTTACTTTTGATGTTTCATTAATAGGTTTCTTATTTTTATATCCCCTTCAAAAACCATCAGGACTACCTTCAAATAAAATTAAATGACCAAATACACTATTCAATTTCAATCTCATTAGAAAATCTAGTATTACCCATGGGATTCTTCAAGGTTATGTTCATGACCAGATAATGTGCTAATAATATTCCTTAAGTGTCATAAATTCCATATACTTTTTGCCTCGATGTACGTTGTAATCAACCCAGTGCCTCCAATTTAGATTTTTGGACACTCTCTTCTAGGAATACCATCTCAAAAACATTATCTCAATATTACAGGTGCATCCTAATATCCCCTAGTGGATGAAACATCATAGGTCATTCTACCAATGAAAGGTCATAGAGAGGTAGGTGGACCCTATTGCCACATCCAACTGCATTGGGAACATATACCAGGAGCGCAACAGCATATCCCTCCCTTTACTTAGGGATGTGGAGTAGGACATACACTATTTCTAGAAACTCACCTATAATCTACCTAAAATGGATTTTTTTCACCATTTTCATCATCACCAACAAGTGACCTTAATTCGATAAGAATCTGTAAAAACAATTGTTCATATCTTGGTTATTTAGACTATGGCATATAGAAGAAGATTCCATTAGGGGAAGATATCCACTTTAACTCAATAAAAAGTCAACATATATACTATTATTAGTACCCTTGATGCCCATAAAAAATCCTAATAGTCTCATGGGGACAATTCCAAATCTCCACTACCTGGAAGAATTAGACATCATTACAGCTACTCGTAGTGACTACCACATCCTATGGGAAAACCTATCCCATAGGGAAAGGGTAATTTTTATCCCCACTTTCATCTCTTGAATCATCAATTGGGAAAGTACATACCTAGATTATAGATATTCGTCCTCTATGGAAATTTTTAGTTCCTACTTTACTTTCTGAATTAGTGAATGTTATCAAGGTTGATCCAAATTAGGCCACAAATCATGATACATTGAAGAAGAAAAAGGTATGGTGACATCCATCTCCCAACCACCACCAAGAAATAGTGAATAAATATTATTAAAAGATTGGATTACTTTATTAAATACATGAATAAAGGATCTTAAGCATATTTAGGATGGGTTTATTAGAGGAAACATACCCACTTAGTATGATCATCAGGTTAAATTCACCATGCATCCTTTGGATAAACTTCCTCATTATGAGGATATTTATCCACAAAAAATGGAATAATCAATCCACCTCGATAACCTAAGATCATACCATTGATCCCATTTGACTATATCACTATTTGACTATCAATAGTTCCCACAAATGGGGTAAAATAACCTATTAATTAGGGAATTTCTCCCCAAGGTATCTCATTTCGTGGTATACTAAGGATCACTGGACACTCTTTTTTCTCATATGAATTTACTTTAGGGTCAATATTAACTCTTAAAATTAGAGAGGAATATATATCTCGAGTTGGTGGATTTGACTCCTCAACCACCCAACCTTAAAAATCCCATGTTCCTAACATTCGATAGAATGGGAGATCAAGAGAAATGTATCGCCATTTTCCTTCTTAATATGGCCCAATGTTGGGAACTTCAGAAAAATAAGTGGCTACCAAGATAATATGCTTTATAGGAACCTCATAGGTTCCTACCTTTTATAAGTACAATAACCTTCCAACTAGTTCTATTTCATGTTAGAAAAATATTCATGAGTAATTCCTATTTTAATTCAACCTTCAACTGAGAAAAATGAATATAATTGACCTATCCAATTTCAATTAGAAATATAATGAGAGAGTCATGGATTTCCTTCCAAGATGTAATGGTATAATATACTTTGAATATATAGCTTCCCTACAAATAATTACTAGAGATCTATATAGGGATTATATAGTATGGTTTTTCTACCATGCTCATCCCCTAAAGTATCACCATTTTATCTAATTGGTTAAAACCATATAATAGTGTCTAAAGGATGTTATTTTATGGACCAAGAAAATAACTCATCCATCACCACCATTATAGATAAGGATGTCGATGAAATCAAAAATGGTTTTTGTCACCATAAAACCAAAAATATTTAATCGATGTGACCTTTAAATAAGGAAGAATAAAATTTATTCTTTATATAGTGACCAGGTTCTAGAATACTTCACCTTTTATATGGAGATTAACCAACTCATGTTGTCAGAAATCATGAATCAAAATGAAGTAGGGTAGGAAAATAACTTGAATTATTTCCCTTACCATCATATATTGGGTCACCATATCCAAGAATAATTCATCATAAAGGATCTACTAAAAAATATTTTCAATGATGGTAAATTTACATGGGAATATTCAAAGGTTCTTATGAAACATTTTTCATCCATTCTCCCCAATTGAAAATAATATAGGGAATAATCACCATGTGATAATGCACAAAACATTTATGACAAGTTGATATGAAATATAGTACAACGAGTGTATTTAATCATAAAGGAATGACTGAATCAATTAGTTATAACCCAAATTTACTTGGTATCTCCCCCCAAACAATGTATATTTTTATTTCATTTTCATGAAATTCCACTTTGGGGAAAATTAGAAAACCACACAAGGATGAAACAACACTATAGTAAGAGACAACCATAAATTCAAAACAACGTCATACCTCACCAGATATGCTGCGTATACAGATCATCCTAGTACTTCCAAGATAAGACCCAAATATAAATATTTGGGTTTAAGGTGATAAAACCATATAAATTTATTGAAATAAAATCAGACAACTCTAGAAATGATTCCATGTCAATCAGAGGGCCAAAATCTAAGAATAAGACATCAAGTTGTAAGGGGTACCATGCCATCTATTTTAAGATGAGATTCTTTAGATATATTCTCTGATTGAGCCTATTCCACTCCTCCACTATCAAATCATCCTAACCAAGTCTTTCCCTACTGATTTATTCTTTTATATCCTTTCCAAACTTAATAAATGTTGTTATCATCGTTCCATTAAGAACCAAAGATCTCACAGAGTCTCCCCTATATCCTTCCGATGACGAACCTGCCTTCGAGGGGATGGAGTCTAAGGGAACCTTTGTAGTTAAGGTTCTATTGAAAATGGGTGATATCTTTCTAAATCATAAAATGAGTGTCAACCCACAAAACCATTCAATGAGTTTCAACCCACCAAATTATAAAATGGGAACCATCCTAGAAAATGGTATCCTCTTTTCATAAGAGGCTCCAGTTAACCTCTTTTTCCATAAATATGGTATCATCTAAGTCTAAATAATTTTCCCTTAGTTCTGATGAGTGCACTATTAACAAATTTGATCACACGCTCATACTATTATATAAGTCTTAGTATGATTTCCCATCCTCTACTCCTATAGTTGGTGAATAAGATCTTGTTGATAAACCACCTAGCTCTAAATAAGGCTTTATCAACTCTCCTAATGCCTTAGAATGAAATATTGATATACCATGTGCCCAATAAAAACAATAATCCTAGTCATTAGGTTCCACACTAAGACTACAATTATCAACCACCCATCATTCCATTAGGAAAGGTAAGTGTGTCATCATGTCATCTACTAATTATCACCCAGAAGCTGATAAGTCCAAATCTATTGAAGAATATATCACTCAGTTGTGGTGGGAAAAAAATAACAATAAAGCATGATCATAGAGTTAATTCATGGATATTTTCTCTATATTAAATGTAAGAATCCTATTTAAAAGTTCCTCCTTATAATGAAGTACCTCATGTCACAAGGATAGGGTAATTTTTTTATTTTTTACCCCCACTTTGAGATAAATCCAGACACCATTCAACCTCGATGAACACTATACAGTCCCATGACATTCATAATGCTCCAGTCAAGGGGTGGAACTATTGATAACCTAATATTTTATAGCTTTAACATCTTCCCAATAATGAAACATGATTAAAGAACCTCCACCTAGATATAAACCATGTGCGCATGTCGATCAAGGAATATGTGAAACACATGGGAAGCGATGTTGTCACCCATATCTCAGTGGTATATGAAGTAACTTATATTCCTTCCAATCATAGTAATTTTATAAGTACTATTCCATTTACTTGGATTATACTTTAATTGAGCACCCAAGAATCAGAGTACTTGAAGAGGAAGGTTTGAGTGATCATTCTAATTACTTCTCTAATCATATATTTCTAAGGAATACAATTAATAAGTTCATCATTATTATGGATTGTCCCCAAAATCTGATAGATGATGGGATAACGTAGTCATTGAATCCCATATATATGCTTCTTACATGTGAATACACTGAGTGGGACATGTAAGATATAAAGAATAATCAGATTCTTGGGTATATCAGTAAAATAAAAAACAAATTATATTACTTTAATACTGATCATGTGGCTATGTACTTCACCAATTCATTGGAGGATGAACTTCTTGAGATTCTGAAGATCAAGAGGCTCAAGGAATAACTTATCAAATATTATCCTAATTATTTTTCATACCACTAATTTTTGGGATATATGATTGAAGAATGTTTTTCTTTAAGGATTAACTCTATAAGAGGATAGATGAAGTCCCAATAGTGTTAAAGGAACCTGAGATACATATAACATGTATGTGAGTTATTATCAATCCAAAAAAGAAACATTAATTTTAATGAATCATGTAATAATAATGTACTCATTTCATGACCTAAAACTAAATGAAAAACTCTAAGTCACATGATATGAAATTCACAACAACATCCTATTTGTATGATGTGAAACTTCATGACAATATCTTAGAACCATAACATTAAATAGAAAGACTATAGCCTAAATTATATGACTATAATATCTATAGTACCTAAATATTAGTTGCATTAAATTAAACTTCATAACATAAGGTCCACTATACATAGACTCTCAAATTATTTAGTATGGTCTATCTCTAAGACTTGTGCTTATTAAATGATAGTTGTATCCATGTAAGAAGTTTTTAGTGTATATCCCCTTCCTCTACAAATCAATCTTAACTAAGATAAAATTCCCTGAAATATATCAGAACTGAGTGTATCTTGATTCCTATCATTAAAAATCCATAGTTACACCCATATAACTTATATTTTTCCTAGTCATAAATATCAATCAAATCACTTCTTTGTCTTGATGTTTGGGCCTTTTATTCGCATTGGGATTCCTTCAATGGTCTTGAGACTAAGATGAATTCATTTAATTATATGCATTATCTAGATTAGTATGAGACCTCAATTTCTTAATAGATAACTCTAAACCGCATAGTGTATAATCATTAACACATTATTTGATACTACATGAATCATGGTCATGTTGTATGACCATTCCTCCATTTTACATATAAGTGAAATATACATAAAAGGTTTATAGTTTTTGGTTTTATTAACCCATGCTGATTTTTCTTCGATAACCCTACACTAGTAAAATTTTGTCTTCACTTATCATGGAATTGTGGCCTTATTCATGTTAGGTTTCCTTCCTCTCATTCCTAAAAACATATCCAACTCAAATACAATTCATTTCATATGAGATAACTATGCATGGATATTGAGATTCCTCCTTCAAAATCTATATATGGATTCATTATTATAACTTTAGGATACTTATTGATTCTCAAGTCACCTACCTTGGGTATGGACACCAAATTCTATCATCATAAATATCTTAGATACATGACATTAAATTTTATAACCCTCATTGGTCCAAATTGCACAATCTTAAAAGGCACAACCATTATCCATCCTAGAGGCAAGACCTTAAAAGGAACTTCACTCAGTCCAGTCTATAAGATCTCAAAATTATATATCTCAATGATCAATTCATACTAGAATTCAAACTGACCTATAAGAATCTCCATCTTTATTTGATACAGCCTGATTATTAGGGTGAATTAGGTCTATTAGAGTCACGCCTATATAATTCTCTGGTCTCTATGTGTCAGCATACAATAGTTTATGTGACATTTTAATTATATTATTTAGTTCCCAATTATTTTATCTTGTGACATGATTAATTTTCCATCACTCCTTGTTTCTCCCACAAAGCTTAACTCACATGATCTTAGGGGTTGTGATTTATTGTCTAGATTAGTGAAATTGAGATGTTTTGCAATCAAAGTCAGGGAGATCAAAGTCTTATGTGCATTATTTTAAACTTTATAGAAACAAAAATCTATCATGAATGACTTTAAATATCATTTAAATATACATCATTGTATGAAATTAAATTGTATGAGATATAAATCCTTATCACATTAAGTTAAACTATACAACATATAGTCCATCCTATGAGAACTTAAAATACTTAAAGCAGTCCACTCTTTGAGACTCATCTTTCTTATGTATAAGCTAGATCTTCATAAGAATCATTAGTATGTGGTTCTTTATCTGTAAAATTATTCTAAGGAAATACTTCCACATTTTCAATAAAATATTCCTAGTATTGAGGAAAAATCATTAATGGTGGGCCTTCCTATAATATACACTATGCGACTAAATATGTGTAAAAATTCCCCATCAATATTTATTCCATTATAGTGTTTGGGTTTTCCCTCATCCATGATGAGCCCCTTGACAACCCTACATTGAAATAAGAATACATATTTCTCTTATGTATGATCTATATTTGCACAAATCCCTTCAAAATTGGTCCTAATTAGATGACCTTAAACTAATTGACACTTATGTCCAAACTGCATGACTTAAACTACATAGAATGTGGTCCTAGTTATAATATCTTCAACTATATAAAATGAGGACTTTTCCATAATAACCTATAATATGTGGTGCATGGTCTATCCCATATGTCCTTAAACTACTCATATAATTAAAATACATATGATCTTTATCAATGACTAAGATTCCCTCATTATGTATTGTATCCAAAAAAAAAATTTATTGTGAGGTTTAGTTCACCCAAAACTTCAATAAATTTCTATTCCTCCTACCAATATAACATGTATAGAAAATAACTTTTTTTCTAAAGAGTATTCTAAAACCTTTTATAAATCCCTATAAAACCTCATGCCTTTCCAAGTATTATTTTCATGGGGAATTTGAATTTTTAGATTTCTGGAGAAAAATTTATTCTGATAATTAAGATTTAGATTGGAATTCCAAGATCTATAAAATCTAAAGATATGTTTTTTGGATATGGATCGAGGGTCAAGTGGGGTCTTAAGTGATTAGGTGAATCTCAGGGGATTTGGGTTAGAGTTTCCTGAATGTTTTTTACTCAAGTTCATCGTTTGGTGTGCACAGTTCTGGGAAAACCATGCAGTACCCTGAGAATGGGGTGTTTTCAATTTATTTTGTTCAAGCATAGTTGGTTTTCATGGTTAAGACATAATTAAGGGTTAATAATCAGAATTTCATAGAAAACTGTGTGAGTTGATTTTTGTCTTGGGGCTTGGCCCATGATTGAATAGAAAACATAAAAAATCTTCAATCTAGTTTCAATTGAAATTCACATGATTAACACATGGTCTGTCAAACCATGTGGCCAAACTATGAAAGGTCTATAGCCTTAGACACTGAAGGATTTATAGCTAATGTATGGTTTGGTAAAACTTATAACGAAACCATGTGGCATGTCATGTTTCATTAAAAATAAGAAATACCCATTTCCCGATGAATATTTAACCCCTCTCCCTCCTCTTTCTCCCACACATGTTTCCAATACCAAAGGGTCTCCCATTTTTTGTTCAATTTCATTAAAGTTTGAGGTGATTTCATGGTTTTTCTTTAGTTTATTTAGGTTTGAGACCCCTCCTATTCCCCCTCCCCCTTCATTTTCCTTTTTTCTCTCTGATTTTGGTGCAACCTAGTAAAGGATTTGAATAGTGATTCCACATAATCATGGTGGAATCGTCTTATTATGAAAGTGATTTCATATGGAATAGCTAAATTATGTACCAAGATGAGGTATTTACTCCATTTCAAGATAATTAGGTGGAGATATAGTTCCATATAGTTTTTTTCAAGGGTTTTGGGTTAAATGGGATGAAATTTATGGTTACCCAGGTGTTGTGGGGTAAGGATATTTTCTAATATTGTTTCTGGAGTATGACACGGACTCTCTATGGGTGGTTGGCCACATTTTTGGTGCAATGAGGTTTCCTGGTGAGATTTTATGCATTGTGACTATATTAATTAAGTTTTAAATAAATTTTAAATTAAAAAAATTGTTTTTAGTGATTAATTATAAATTTGTATAATTAATTATTAATTTTGTGGCTTGAGATAGGCGTTTTAGAGGTGATTATATGCTTTAATGAGCCTATTTAGTGATGGTCGGGCTTGCTGATAAATGAAATTGCTCTATAAATTAGTTAGGTAGCCCTTTAAGAATTCCCCTCTAGTATTTTCAATTTTTCATATTTGTTTTCTGGTGAAATTTGGTCTCTATAATGAAATAGATTATCCTTTTTTATTTAAATAATTTGTTTAATTTAAATTAAATGCATAGGAATATATTTAACAAAGTTACAAGGGCCATGATGGAACCTTGTGCAAGGTATTGATACCTCGGGAATTGATGGAAAAGGCTCTGATTATAAATATTGTGTTCCTTGTGATACATGAACCCAGAGGTGTGATAACTTAAATGAATTAAGTGATATTAGTGGCCTTTAGTATAGGTTTCTTGGTGGCCTTTCTATAAAAGAACATAATGGGTTGGAGTTATTATCCCTATTAATCCTTTTGGTAACCTTGATATTTTATTATAGATTGTGGATAGATTGTATAGGAATGGGATGATTGTTTCTTAACCCTTGGATTGTGAGTACCCAAGTGGGAACTCCCTTGATAGACTATGTATAGGTTTTATGAGAGGGGAAGACTAGGATGACTTGGGTATTGAGATAGGATTTATTCCATCTCTCTATAGAGGTTCATATATTGATTCTCCTAGGGATTCATTGAGACTTTGAAGTGATTACAACTATATTAAGGCATAGGATACCCTTTGAGTGATGGTATTAGTTTGGGAGGTGAGTTTTATAATAAGGATCTTCGGTAGAGTGTTTATGTTATGGTGTGACCTAGGGGCCCTAAAGGGTTACCATGTGTTATGTTATCCCTTGAGAGGGTTAGTCTGGAAATGGATAGTGGTGATTTTGGGTGTCACCATAGAGTGTGAATCAATAATGTGAGTCGAGTAGAGTTATAGTGGAAGTCATAGTTCATGCACATGGGAGGAAAACCTTGGTTATATGATATGGGTTAATAAAGTGGGAAATCCATGTCATTGTTATTTATTATAAGACGTGTGACATGTTTGGGAAGGTGTAAAACTTGTGTGGTTGACATGAGTTTCTAGGAAGGGTGTTCATTGGGTTTGTGTGATGAATTTTTTATAGAAATATATGATTTGTTTTATGTTCCAAGTGAGTTATATCCATGGGTGTATGTTATATAAATATATATATGAGGGTTTATGCACCATAGGTGGGAAATAAACCTTAGGTAATAGAGGCTGATTACCTTTTTGTGTAAAAAGGATATGACACCTAGGGTATATTATTATGGTTCTTAGGATGGTAATATTTCCCTTAGGTGGTCTCTCATGTTTTGGGGTTGGGTATATTTCCCCTGGTTGGTTTCTTATGTTCTGGGTATAAGTATTTTTTACTGAGGTGAATTCATTATATTTTGGGGATGGTTATATTTCCCTTGGTGGTTATGTATGTTTAGAGAAATTATATCACTATCCAATGTAGGTACAGTCGATCAAGGGTTTCATATTAGGACATAAGGATTGATCATAGTTATTTAATTTACACTTAAGGAATTATTTATTTTATGATTCTAAGAATATCGTATGTGTACACCCTATATTTACTAGTTATGTATGAAAATTTTTTAGTGGTTCCCTGCAAATTTTTACTCACATCCTACTTGGGTGGACCTATAACTTGTGTAATAGCAAAAATATAATTTTTTATAGGTACAGGTTGGGTAGATGTCTATTGTTGGGTGATCGGGTTGGAGCAGCTCGATAAGGATTGAATATTGGGGTGTAACGACCCTCATGGATGGTGGAAGAGTGTATTTGTATTGTATAACTTTGTTTTATTTTATATTTGTGATTATCCCAGTGGTAAACTAGTTGAATTATGATGGTATTCCTATGTGCCTATATAACAAATTTCAATTGTTATAGCATCCGTTTGGTTTATTTAATATGTGTACTCTAGCTGTTAAACTGATTGATGTCATTTGGTTATCTCCTCTATTGTTATAATCTGACATTAGGTTATAGTATCCCCATGGTAATATCTTAATCCCTTGCTACTATTCATCAGCATTTGAAGTATAGGGAGGCACACTTGAGGTCATGTAGTGACCTACAGTCTAAACATCACTCGAGTGATATGGGGATGAATGGAATTACAAAGTGATATCATAGCCTCCTTTTATTTTTTTCCCTTCTATTTGGGATATGGTGTAAGGGATTAGGGATGTTTCAGAGCATGTCATGAACCTTGGACTAGTGTTTTGTGAAAACATTTTCTGATTAGAATTATAGGATACCATGGATTTGTGATTATTGTTCTTGGTTTTTATTTCAATAGTTATATTATTTCAACTAACGTAATGTACATAGATTTTATGATTTAGGATTTGTGGGTTTTTAACTATTGGACTTTTTAAGGAGGCATGTGTACATGAATCATGTTTCTCATGTAGGACTCACATAGAATACATGTACTTGTTTGAGATTAATATCACTGGTGATAGAGGAATCAGGTGTTTAAACTGTCAAAAACAACTTATATGAAATTTTCCTATATAACATGTTGGTGGTATTTACTTAGATAAACCACTATATATTTTCTCTGATGATAGATCTTTTAGATTGTATAAATGAATCCTCTATAATGATAGTTTTATAGCCCCTTGGTGTAACTAATGCATAGTGATCCATGGTGGGTTATTATAAGAATTTATGCCTTAGTAATTCACCGCTAATGGGTGATATTGAATAAGGTTCAATTTCCTAATGTTTTAAGAAAAAACTATATAGTTTTTTCCCGTATATATTCTTGGATTAATTCTATATAACCAAATGGTTTGATCATTTTATAGTCAATCTAGATCATTATAGAATGATGTCATTATATATACATGTGAATAAGACATAATACTTGAAAGTTTTATCTAGGTATGTGGATTCCCACTGAGGATGTGTGCCTATGGCATCCCACCTTTTTATTACATAACTTTTCATTACATTTTATTAATAGGGGATCTTTAAAGTCCAATGTCTTGGAAATCAGGAACATAATACAAGAAAACAACATAAAAAATTATTATAAACCACTCGTAAGGCTTCATATTAGGTTCATACTATGTACAATTACTGCATCTCATATCCTGGAGACATACATCAAAGGAAAGAGTGAGCATAAGGCTCAGTAAGGAAAACAAGTGAAACAGTTGACATGTGATCTTGAGAAATATTAATATGAACATGATAAAAGTCATAAAGGCATGAGAAATAGAATAATAGGAATATCATGATAAAAAGAGCATGAATCATAACTTGAATATGTGGCTACAACATTTCATTTAGACATTCATGAACATATCACAAAGGTTTATCCCCGATGAGTCATAAAAATTACCAAGGTTATTCACCAAGGTATCGTGAGACTTCTCATCTCTAGAGATTAAATTCTTTAACCAATTAATTGGAGCACTATCAAGGCGCACCCTTAATATGTCCTTAATTTAATGTTATCCACATAGATAATAATCAAACATTTCATAAATAACACAAAAAGAATAGAAGAATTTGGTTTCATTCAAAATCGTGACGTTTTAAAAGTGCTTAAAAATAAGATCGTTTTTTCATTTATAACCCATGGAAAGGGAGTGAGGGTTACATGTATGTCAATTCCAGAATCAAATATATCATTTTTTATAAATATTAACACCGATATAAACGAAATAGGTATGGTTATTCACATATATAAAACAAGATAATTTCCTCAGAGAAAGAGAGAGAAATTTTGAGACGAAATTTCTGCCGCAGAACGGCTATATAACTTGGTCTTAGAAAATAATAAAAAGAGAAGAGACAAGGGTATCACATCCATAAATGGATCATTTTTCAGTTGAGGTACATAATAAAAATAAATTAGATCATTTTTTTAAAATTTGAATGACACACCACATGAAAAGAAAATCTGAAAGGAAAGAGAAAACGCAATTTCTTTTATGAAAAATTTGGCAACCTAACGGCGTCACTTAAAAATTCAAAAAACAAATTGATGAGAGTGGAAAGGGTCTCTAAAAAATTATAAATGAAAAGTAAAGTAATTAGAACATATAAGAACATACCCTCAACATAAATATATGGAAACTAAAAGACACAACATAAAGGAAGTCATGACTTAAAAGAGGAGGGAGGAAGATTCCCTTACCTTGAAGAGTAACTTCAAAAGCTTGAATGTTGGGACCTTGGGAGGCTTGAGGGAACCTTGGTAGGACTCCTTGGGAGGTATGGAGACCAGAAATTCGTTGAGGATTATTTTTGGAATGAAATGAATGAGGTAAATGTCTTGGTATTTATAGGAAAAGTGAGTGAAATTATTAATTTCCAAGGGACACCTCATTGGTGGTACTTTCAAAACCATGGGCTTGCCCACTGTATTTTCCCATGGTATTGGCCACATGGTACACCTAATATCATATCTCACTATTCATAAGTATATCATAAATCTTACATAATTATTACATCATTAATGATGTCATTAAACACCCGAAACTCAAAACTGCATTTTTACTATTCACTGATAATTCAACTATTTCAGAAAAATCCGAAAAATTCACCGTAACCTAATATAAATTATATAAATTAAAAAATTAATTCCATTTCACAAAAATAATTTTCTAAATATTTTTAATTTAATTTTAAAAAAAATCATTATTTATTCCAAAAATACTATATTAATGTTATAACTCATTTTGTAACACCTTAAAAAAGTAATCAAGGTCCCATAGAATTATCATATAACCATAAGACAATAAAGTAAAAATTTATGATTAAATTTTATGAAAATAAATTTCCATTTTAAATTATTAAATTAAAATATAAAACTGTAAATAAAATATTTATGACATATAAAAATACCAAAACTTAAACTATGATTGTTTTTTCACTTTTAAGATGTCTAAAATGTATTTATACATTCATGGGTGAAGTTTCTATTTTTTTGGGTCAATTTAATATTAATTACTATTCATTACTATTCATACGGGTATGTTACTATTCATACTTTACTATTCACTAAAATTCATGTTGATCTTATTAGACTCTAAATTTCTCACTGATCACAACTGTATAATACCATTTTTTTTAAATCATTTCACATTATTAATTATTTAAAGAATACAAAAATATTTTAAAATGCCTTTTTTTCCTAAATTCATCAATAATACACATCCTATATTTATCTGGATATTTGAAATTCAAAAACGTTTCCATAATAAGAAACAAAAATTTTATTTATATAAAAGGATTACACAAAGAAGCTAAGGTCTCGTTACATAGCCCCTTTATAACACCAGCATAGGACATAAGTGTAAGGTGTGCTATGGTGATAGATTCTTGGGGTGGCTCAGACAACATTTCTTGAGTGGTGTTTTCTATCATCTTGAACTTCTCCCTTAGGTGATTTTTTTCAAGATTCATACGTTGAAGTTTAGCTAGGGATTAGTCCAGAGCAAATCCCAGTGATGCTACCTCCTTCCCAAGCTCCGACAGATGGGATTCATATGGCTCGAGTCTACTGGATGAGGCCATTTAATCTTCTTTTTATATTAATTAACCAAGATTATCGTATTTATAAAAACACAATGTTAAGATTAAAGTTTCCAACAGTTATATTGACCAACGATCATATAACAGTTGAAATCCAACGGTCTCATTTTAATTATCCTCACTTCATTAATTAAAGGATATAGTTTTGTTGAGTATAAAATAAAACAACACACAAAATTAGGAAACAAATATAATTAAAAAATTTGGGTCATTACAGTGCCTAAGAAGGTGTGGTGGTTCAGGATGTAATATTAGTTATGTATATGAGATCCCTAGAGTGGGTGTTATGGATCATGATTTTTCAATTTTTATTAGAGATGGGAGCATTAATATTTACCCATGATTATAACCTATGTGATTCATGGTTTATGGGATAGGTGGGAGAGCCAAGTGGATATGAGATACAGTTCAAGATATTGGTGAGCTAGGTACTAGGGGTGAGATGGTCATGATATATGAGGGTAACCTGATATAGTGTTTATCCTAGGATAGTGAGAGCCTTAGGGAAAGGAAAATGGGTATATGCTTCAAGTTATGGGGTTGGTGCATGTGAGGTACTACCGGGTCTATGTTATAGGCATAGTGGTTCTTTAGGATTTTATGATGAAAATAACTTTCATAGATTTTATGTCAAGGTAAGGTTTTGAGTGATATATTAATGGAAGGTCTTATCATATTGTTTTTGGGAGAAGTTTCTAATGACATGGTTAATTTTTATCATATATGGTTAGATCTAGGATAGATAGTGCATTGGTAGATTCTTTTAGTTTCAAGATGGAATTGCTTTGTAGATGATCTTAAAATATACCATAGCATTGATGAAATTTTAGTATTTCTTTAACTAAATCACAAAGGTGATTTTGATTAGATGATATTTACATGATCTGATGTATAATATTTGGTTTAGGCATATGAGCATCAGTTTTTATGTTCCAAGCATAGTGGAATCACCTTTGATGGCCTGGCCAACTTGGATTTAATCTTAATTTACAAATAATAATTACCACACATGAAAAATAACATCACAACCAATGAAAATCATATATTTTTTGACCTAATAAATCACTAGAACCAAAATAGGATGATCTTCACATGTAATTTATAATTAATTTATGATCAGGTATAGAATTACCTCAACTTGGAATTATTTATTTTTTATGATTTGTTTTAATAGATCTTATCAAACTATCATTTCACTATAGGACCCAAGTTTATAATCCCTCTAGTGGTGATCTAAACATGCACCACAATGTTTGAACACTGTCATAGAATCATCAGGTGCTATAATGGAAAATTCTAAATTCTTGTGTTGTTCATGTAAGATAATAGTATAATTATTATTAAAGAGGAAGAAATCTCCATGTTCTATCATGGGCTTGATAAAGCAGGGTATAAGAGTGCTCAATATCCCTTGATCTCTCTCTAGGTATTGATAGGTTTTAATTCTATCCATGGTTCACAACAAGTGTAATTATGGAAATTTATATGATTATATATTTATTATGGATGGTTTGGGGTTGTAAAATCACACACAAGCCCCTTTCCAACTTAATAATTATTATTTTACCCCATGTCTAATAATAATAATATTATTATTATTATTAATTAATTGGAATGGAAAATAATTTAATAATATAAATAAATATGATTTCTATCATTTCTATTTAGAGCATTAAGCTTAGTATGATTTCCCTCATCAAAATTTATCGATCCACGAATAATGAATATTTATTTAATTAATTAATATCACTACATTATTTATTGAAAAATATAATAAATATTATATTTTAAAAACCCTACAAAACTATATTTATTATTATTATTTAACTCACTTATTATTTTGAATAACTTTTGATTAAATTATGGAGATCAATCAAACCTGGATAAAAATAATATTTACTATAAAAAGTTAAATTCAATACTAAAATTTAACTGAGATTATAGGTACACTTAGTGTGTGAACCTCTAGGCATTGTTCTCAGTGGTATTAGAAATAACCACCTAAATTCATAGGTTATAATATAAAAATATTCTATATTACCAATATAGAATTAATATAACATTACAATAATATACAACATCATATGAACACCCTCCATCTAATATAATCCTTTTATCATAATATCTTCAATAAATTAGGTTTCATGTTGGAGTTGTTAACCTATTTTCTCGATGTTTCCTTCTTTAAATTTCTATAAATGAACTCAACCAATGAAAACCATGGGCATGGATTTATAATGGTGGTTTCATTCCCATCAAAGGGACTGATATATTAACTTCCATAAGGGGAAGGAAGAGATTAATACTTTCTCACATTATCCTTTAATTCAATATCACCGGTGACACACCCAATGTATCTTACCTCACCGTGAACATATTATATCATGGTTTTCATCAATACATCAAAGTATGTGAGTTGTGATATCCGTTATTTATAATATTAAAATATATAGATTACATTTGTGGATAGGAATATCCAGTGACACGTGGAAATGTGAATTTACTATTGATGGTTATGTTCTAATAAAATCCTATCTTAGATACTACCAAAGGAGAACACCATGAGAGGGTGCCTAAATGTCTTATAAGCCTCCTATTACTAATATCCTATATAATATATGTCCCATCAGATAATATCATCCATCCATAGAACTATATCCAAGAATATTATCATGGCACCTCTAGGTTCTCATCATAGAGGATAACTTTATGACCTTTCTATGTAATATATATATTCATAGGATATAAAAATTTCAAATATAGAGGAAAAATTATGATGTGATAAGAAAACATCATTAATAAAATATGTAATCCAGTACACATAAAGATGATTCTATGGAACCAACTTCAATAGAATCCTATTTTCACTAGATTCAGCTGACAACAACTTTCAATCCAGTAGCTCACACGTAATACTCATGCATCTTCTAAGATAAAGCCTTTGTCAAGGGGTCTTCCATGTTTTTCTTTATGGATACTCTTATCATCACAAATTCATCTCATTAATAAAAATAACTCAAGAGATGCAGCTTCATAAGTATGTTTTTTATCTAATGTAACCTCATCTCTTTGGATAGAGTCACCAATATAGTGTTTTCATAGTAAACATTGATAGGGACTTTACTTATAGGTACCACATCAAGATCTTAGATAATGTTTTAAATATAAAATGATTCCTTGGATTCATAAAAATATGTCATATACTTGAAATCGTCTATAGAATTAGTGACAACTAGGTGTTTAAATCTCTTCTAGATCACATATCCTCTATTAAGACAAAATACATATTCAGACTATGACTTCAGATCATTATGATCTATCTAAATGCTAACATCTATGTAAAAATTAATGACTAGATATTTATATCCTCCATAAATCAAGAACATATCCTTATTTTTCCTCGGATACTTAATGATATCCTTAATAGAAGTCCAATGTTGTTCACCTCGACATTCTTGATATCTACCTACCATGCTCAAAGCATAGGAAACATCAAGACTCATAAATAACATGACATATATGATGGATCCTATCATGGAATCATATGTGATATTACTAATTCTCTCTCTTTCCTCTTGTGTTTGAGGAAAAATTTATTGGATAGGTATATAATATGTGACATTGGAACAAATCCCCTCTTGTATTGTTTAATACTGAACCTCTTAAATATATGGTCAATGTCTATACTTTGACTTAGCCCAAGAATCCTATTTTTTCTATCACACATTATCTTGCTCCCTAGAATGTATATTTCTTTACCTAAGTACTATATGTATAATAACATGCTCAACCATGCCTCAACCTCTTTTAAGGTCGGTATAATATTTTAAATTTTAATTATTTCATCAACATATATTAATATGAAAACAAATAAACTCCAACTAAATAGCTTGTAAAAACAAATCTCACATTCATTGTTAATGAAACCAAATTATTTTTTTGATTCATCAAAATTGCATTAACTCCAGAATTATATTCAATATTTAGATATCATATATATAATATATATCCATTATATATACGTATTTATAATAGTACATAACATTTGGAGGTAATAAATGAAATGCACCGTTTATGGAGACGGTAAGCCATACGTACGCATGAACGCTACTTTCATATCTATTTCATATTTAATAGAATGAAAACATAATTATAAATAGGTATATATTAATTTCAATATAATATCATATATAATTTCATTAACTCCATCCTTTATACATTCCACATATGGAATGAACGAGTCATATCACTTTGAGGGGGTGGTAGTTCGCACTTCCTCAAATGAAATTATCGTATTACCCACTATGGAAAACTATAAAGGTATTCTGTAAATGAAAAATATAAAAGAATATAAACAGTATAAATTTAATATATATCACATATATATATAGTTCTATCTTAATGTCTACCATAAGAGGTGGTAGGAGAATATTGAACAATCATCGTTTTGTGAGGCAGTAGTTCGTTGTCCAGAGAAACAGTATGTTCTTTACCCATTAGATGGAGGTGTGTGTAAGTGTAGTTATAATACTTCCCATAACAACAAACTAATATTTTGATGATAATTGTGTTTTTATAAAATAAAGGAATAAAAAGATTTTATGTGGTTTAATATGTAAAATAAAACAAAATAACTTAAGAGAAGATGTTACGTTTAAATCGGGTATCTCCCTTTGGTTTGAACCAAAAGGTTTAATTGAATTGCCTTCTGCCTAGAAGAAGGATTCTAGGAGGAGGAGAGGGAAGTAGGGAGATTAAATGTTCATATTTATGATGATACAATGGGCCTGATAAGTGAGTGGAATGGGTTATAATTGAGGGAATTTTATAAGGGGGGAGGGGCTCTTTAAGAATGTTTAAAAATATTATTTTATTATATAATGATTTTCAGTTTATTAAGGTCCAAAACTTATTAAATTCAAATATAAGATGAATCAAGTTCTAAATAAAATCATCCAATAATAATTGGACAGGTTTTGTATATTTTTTTAATCATTATAATCTTATTTATTTAAATCATTCATTAATTAGGTAAACACTACATCATTATTGTTTCATAAATATTTTTATTTATTTGATATCTAGAAATTATAAAAAAAACATGATGTAGGAAATATTTTTAGTTTTAAAATGAATATTTATAGTCAAATATATAACTTATATAACCCCATGTAAAAATTTATTTACTAAAAGATATATGTTTATGTCATTTTTGTCTTTACTTTAAATTAATTGATATAAAGTGTCATTATCACTCTCATGTGGCAACATGGGGTCCCAAAATCAAACCAAGGATTCCCATGGTCGTAAATGTATCAACCAATAGGATTAGGACACATGTTAGAGTAATTTAATATTATTATAATACTATTTTTTACCCTTATTTACCACATTTACCATTTAACCATGGTAAATAAATTTTTTACTGAAGTAAATATTCATAATGTCTACAAATAAAAGTTACCTATTTACACAATTTTGACCTCCTAGTTCCAAATATGGATTCCATTTTTAAAAATTCAAAAAATATAAGTGGTATAAATTAATTTAAAATTAATTCCAACTATCAAAACAAAAAGTGTGTTTTTAAGAAATAATAACTATCAATAGATTGACACTTGTTTATGTCCAATTTCAAAGTGAAATTATTTAAAATGAACAACATCGGATTAAATGGTAAAAAAAATATTATAATTACACTTTAAAACTAATTAAAAATATAATCTAACCTTATAAATAAATAAGATTAAAATAAAATTTTGAATTAAAATATGGTATTTTCACTATTCATTAGAAAATGAATTTTATCAGGAAAATACCAAAAGTTTACCCAAAGTATGTTTTGATGTCTTGATTCTAAAGAAGAATTTTATTTTTTTAAAATAGAAAATATAAAAGTGACGAAAACTAGATTTAAAGAGGGTTCTCCATCAATAGGTGGTAAATCAACCTTTTAATGAATATTAGAGTATTTATGCTTAAAATCATATTATTTCTTATTTTAAGTCTCTAAAATTTATTGGATAAAAGTAAAAACATTTAAAAAACATTTATATTCCTATTTTATTTAGTTTTTTCCAATCCCTCCAATACAATATCTTGGTGTTAACTACCATTTAAAATAATATTATATTATTATTTTTCAGTATGACCCAACATTGTGTGCAACGTAAGATTTCAAAGAAACATGTTATTGTGTATTGAGTACGCCATCAAACATAGCATCCCCTTTAAAGTAAAATTAATATTTAATTCAAAAATATTAATAAATATTAAAATGTTATATTCTTTATTTACCTGGGATGTTACAAATACCTACCATCTTACTCATGGAAAAGTGGGCATAAGTTTGGGGGCATCTATATGATATTTGGGGCACCAATACTTAGGTCCATGTATGATGAGTTACGCACCCCTTGGGTTGTGTATGGATATATATATAACGATTTTCATATTTAGTTGGGGATTTAATGAGAATGGATTGTGATGTGACATAGAAATAGCATGTTCCTTAGGTCGATATCAATTTTGATGCAAGGACAAACACATTTTTGGCTCCACATGAACATAATATTTCCTATAAGAATCCAATCATATGTCAATCCATCTAATAAATAGGAACTCTTAGGTCATATAGTATATATCTTGAGTTTGGAGAGTATGAAAAATAGGGATATGACATCAACTCGATAATCCCATCATAGAATTTTTTAGCATGGTTCCTGACCATTTTTTTATGTGGGTATCTTCTCATGATATGTTACTCTAATAATGGAAATAGGATAAGTACGTTCATAATTGTTGAAAAACTAGTAATGGGGGATTATGTGGGTTTGTATGTGTTGGTATTGGTGATAATATATCAATACTTGCTACATGTTCATAACAAAAATACACATTTCCATGTATCAAGTTCGTTCCAGGTTTTATTTAGTTAGATATTAACCTACATTAATTCCTATGATATCTTTAGTACCATATATATCCAATGATATAGGATGATACCTTTCATGCATGTTGTTTCTAGCATCAATCCATTGATGCTGACCAATGGTTCCACCCTTAATCTTGTAAGTATCTATATAGAATTCAAATTCTTTCCATTTGAACCACATCCTACTATAAAAATAACTGATAATTATGATACCCTATATGAATTGTAGTCCTATAGGATGTCACTAAGAGATAGTTTTCCAGTAGATCGGAATTAATGTAACAGCATTTGTGAAACATATGTTCCTTATCACATTTAATGATAATTCATATGCATAAAACAAAAATAGTATCACCTATAATGGAAGTGTGATAAGAGGAAATCCCTATGGGGAAATAAAAACCCAGGGAAATGATTTTCCAAGAGAGTAAAGGTGTTTTGATCAACCTTCATCTAGAGGATGCATTCATTGGGTTATTATATGGTTATTCCTTTACTATAATGCCATCATACACATAGAAGATATTATCCAAAAATATTCCTTGAATTAATATTAATTCTCCTTTTGTTAAGGGACAATGTGTGACTAAGAAGTAATCTAAGAGGTATTTCATATCAGAGGTGAAAAATTCCTCAAGTAATCTTAATCCCTATTCCTCTTTTCCTTCAAGGGTTGATCATGTTTGTACAGGTGTTACACTAAGGTGGTCTAGTCAGAATCAATAGCAAGAAGCTCCGGTCATGGGTGAATGACCTGAGAAGTGGATTAAATCAAATGGTATTGAATATTATTTCATCCAAAAAGGTAATTTGGAAAATTATTCTAAAGCGATATATCCAAAGGCCCTCAAATTCCATAAATTTGGGGCTTCCTCAGCCACAATTATGGGGTTTTTGTCCATTTTTCAAATAGATGTTCATAATTATCAAATTGGTAATATAAACAATCCCTCATACTTAGATTATGAAACAAACTACCTAAAAGTAAGGATATACATTTGGGGGTTGTATATAATGATTTGAGCCACTAATCTAAGTGTTCTTATCACTCAATGATTACAAGCCATGTAGGATCGGGGAATTCTTAAAGGATTACTCATCCATTCTATGGATGAGGAGTGGGACTCACTCATTGATCTTGAGAATTTAAGTTAACTTATTTATAATTTATAAACATTCACTCAAGAGTTTTTTATCACCCTAACCGATGTTTTTTTGTAAGAAGAGTAGGAGGGTGAAGTGGAGGCGATATAAGCAGTGGTCAACTCTCCTGAATATGTGGTCAGATCCTCCTATGTGGATGACATTGAAGAGGACATTGAGAAGGGGTATTTGTATCTTGGAAAATAAATGAAATAAAAATTATGATATAAAGGTATTTATTTTGTTTTCCCCTTGCTGATGATTATTCAATTAATGGAGAGAGCTTACCATCCATTATCTCAAATAAAAAGTCATCAAAGGTCCAAAACACTAGAAAAATGTATTCTTATTGAAGAGATTGGTAGATTTTTTGTCATTGTATTTATTTAACACGCATGTGGGTATTTATTCATATTCAAAGAATAACACCAAAGTATCTTGATAATATGATCCCACTCATCAGGGAATTCTAGAGAAAAACTGGAGTATATATATATGGGTGCTCTTGGTGAAGCATAAATTCTTACTATCAGGATGGTTCTACCGACTATTGAGGTGATTCCTATATTTAAGGACATATTATTGGAGAAGGATTTACCATATAATGTAGTTGGATTTCAATGAATGGTACATAATTGATTTCATTTAAGTTCCTTGAGTCTTCACATACCATATAGGTTCTCTTGGTAGTCTTTGACACCCTCACCCAGTAAAACAAACCTAAAGAGGTTGAACAGGGATTAATGTGGCCGAAATTTGACCCTAAATCTCTTCCAGGTGGTTTATCCCTACCAGAGGTGACTTCCATGGAGGGAAATTGGTTTCTGATGCATGATCAGGTTACATTGGGAAATGAAAGTGCACTAAGGGTGTCATCAAGGAGGGATTCATCGATGGTTGTCACCCCTGTTACCATTAAAAAAGGTGTAACTGGTAGAGAACATGTCAAAGTGGTTTTTTCTATTTGGGTGACACACACCATGGAATCTAACACATTTATTGAGAAGGTTTAGCATCTTTACCTATCCCTAAATCCATAATTATTGATCCAAAACAAATTATTAATATTATTTTCACAGTATTACCATTATAAATAAAGGTCTCCACTATGAAAGCTCATATTCCTAAATTTTTAGCCCTATAGTAAATTACCTTGGTTTATATAAGTGACCACATTCTAGATTATATTCTATTTTCTGGGAGTGACTCTGTTCTAATTCAAGAAACTCTTAATTATTATCAACCCAACTGTCAATGTGCTTGGAGGGGTATATAGAAGATGATCACCAGTACCCTTAGGGATGATTTGCATGGATATTTTCATCATCTCCTATACTACTTCAATATCCTTTTTATTAGGGGTTTTAATTATCATGACCTCCATGATATTGTAAAATAAATTATCTAGGCCTGGGAGTGAGGAGGAGTGGCTGAGGGATTCCTTTTCCAAGTACAACTATAGGAAAAGTCTACCAACATTAGATCTATGAATTTTCAAATGGATTCCCATTATGTAGTTGTGGAACTAAGGAAATATCCACTCATTGATGAAGAGTCTTCCTGATTAAGATAATTCTATCAAGAGCTTTACAGTACTATGGTGAAGCAATAAGAGTATCAAAAACTCATGAATGACCCATGGGTTGAGAGGCATAAGTCAATTTCTGTGGTACAAAGACTTCCCCTTGTTAAAGAATTTGATCCTATAGAGCTAAATGAATTTCACCTAATCATTGTATAGTCCCATCAGCATCTTAGTGATATTCAAACTTCTATAAAGTATCTTATGTAATAGGTTTCTTATAATAGAGAGAGAATCAAATTTTTGGGTGTTCCACTTGTTCTTATTTAAATGAAATAAATGAAAATTTAGTTTATTATTAATTATCCAAATCTCATATAAAAATTCAATGCTTTGAAAAATAATATCAAGATATACTAAATTATTCATTCACTGCAATCTAAATAATTTCATAATTCATAATTCTTGAATTCTTGATTCAAAATGATCTTCTCATGGGTGTAGCTCGTGGATGTGTATAGGTATAATATGTCATCATTATAACACTAGAGTTAGTACATTTGGATGGGTGATCACATATCACACTTTTTCAAGATTTTATGGAAGCATATAAAATAATACATCAGTAATAGAAGGATGCTCTAACTTTTTCCAAGGCTATGGACATAGTGAGTATATCATGACGGTTTCTAGGGTCGTATAGTAGACGCCAAAAGATTTGTGTCTTTTCAGTTATTTTTATTTTCCTAATTTTTTTCCTAATTGTTATATATAGAATATTTATCAAGAAAAACTTGACTTTTTCTTAGGTGTCCCTTTGTAGATTTTTGACCTAACAAGTTTTGTACCATTTCAATGTCAAGTGCTCGTTTTTTATTAAACCACACGAAGTGTGTGTCTAGAGAGTGGAGACTTGAATTTTTATAGAAAACCCTTTATGGGTTTTCATTATAGTGAGTTCTATGTCTCTTTCCTTATGTATTTTAAACTCATGCAGTTCAAACCAGTATGATTGTAGTTTAAGGTCGTATCTCTTTGATTGATGGTTGTTGTAGTTTAAGGATATATAGCTTTAATTGATGGTTTCATTTATGAAAATGATTACAATACATAATTTTGTAATATCAAGTGTACTGAATCTATGTGAATAATTGAATTATGAAATGTATAAATCATAATCCATGAATTTCTGAGCCAACTGGAAATAGAAACTAGGGGGAGTATAATAACTATTAGTAGTGGTGGAAAACTAATACCACGCTTAGTCTATAAATACTAGTGGAAGTAGGTTGTTTATTACCATAATAAACCCAAGTATAGAATATGGGGTTAAATTGGAGACTATAGGGAGTATAATATTCATTATTAATGGTGGATGACTAATTCCACACTCAGTCAATGGTGTTTAGTGGGTGTAGGTTGGTTATTACCACACCCATTCTAAGAATAAAAAATGGGTTTTAGGTGGATATTGTAGGGAGTAAAATAACCATTATTAATGGATGAAAACTAATTAAACACTCATTCAATAGAGAGTTATGGGAGTAGGATTCCCATTACCACACCCAGTCTACTACTATTTCCAATTTTTCTATAAAATGGAGAAATAAGAGGACTGGTCAACTCAAGGTTTGGTTGGTGTTGAATCAGAAATCATAGATATGAAGTGTGTTCATAGAAAATATATATATATTTATTAATAGATTAAAATACCTTTATAATTAAATCATTGTATATGGAACACATATTCAAGGTCTAAATATGTTGTATGGAACCAATCCCACATAAGTGTGCACTTAGTTTAGGGTCATAATACTTGGACCAATACAGTGGGAATAATGACGTTAATAGGACTTACTGACAAGGATTGTATAACACCTTCTTGAACATGAGGGATAGATATTTCAAATCATATCATGAGGATATCAGATATAGAAAGGTGTTATGGGACAGTTATGTAAGTAATAACCATGCACCATGTTTGAAAGGTGGATTTCATTATAATGTTGTAAAAGCATATGGGATAAGGGGATTTCCAACTAAGGATGTAGATTTCTATAGATGATAGGACATTTTAGGGGATAATATACACATCAATGTCTATCTCATAGTATGTATATTAATAATAGATTTTTCCTTTGGATTTATATTCTTTTGTCACTAATAGCCAAGGAATATTTGTGATGATCTAAGTTTCACGTGATGTGAAGTGTGCTTTCTAAAAAAAGGTTTCAAAAAAATCATTATGAAAGAATTTAAACCTAATTTATCCATGAATATATGATTATTATCTTACCAATATGTGGAGACTAAGTTATTTTTTTCATTGATTGGCCTAGGATAAGGGATCCAGGCATCATTATATATCTCATCGGAATAAAAAAAAATCCATGTATAGTTCTTAGGAAGAAGTCCCCTACAAAGTTCTGACTCATATATAGGGGTGAGATGTTTTATTTTCTAATATGGGTCTATAAATGATATAACCCATGTTAGAATATATTGGGTAGATCCATCTCATACACAAGATTGGTATCATTTTTTATTTTATAGTTGGGCATGGAATAAGGGATCTATGTGGCACTACATTTCTTATAAAAATGAGACTAAATCCACATGTATTTATCTATAAGTAACTCCCAAAATTGACCTAGTTTATATATAGGGATGATGGAATTTTGGAATTTGTATTTGGGTCTAGAATAAAGGATCTAGGAATCACTGTGTATCTCATTTAAATGAGAATCAATCCACATATATTTATAAGAAAAGTCATTGTATAGATCTAGATTATATGAAAGAAAATTGTTGGACATAAAAGGGAGGCCACTCTAAGTAGTTTAAGGTCATGTAGGATGTACCAAATATTCATTAACTTTTTTATGGTGTAGCTTAATCCACCAAATTGGAATAATCATCTCAAAACTCTAATATCACATGAGTCATTCTTGGTGTGAGAAACAAGTGTGAATTATAGGATTACTAAAATTATATTAACATTATATCCAAGTATTGTTTTAATTCACACCACATGATTTTTTATTTTGTGTTGGATATGTTTTATTTTAGATTTTTTGTGTGAAACTAGGTTTTTGGTGCTATATAGTTTAAATTATCACCTCCAAGACTTGCACTAGGCATTTTAAAGTCATGATGCCTAGATTATGATGTCATAAAATTTAATATCATGTGACCAGGAATTTTTCCCATAATTTAAGATCATGTTATTAGTAATTTGGTGCAATGTTGTTTAATTTCATAAAATGAGGATTAATGGTTGCTTTAGTTTAGGTTTCCTAGTTTTGACTAGGGGTTTTCACATAGTTTAAGGTCATGTTACTTAGAATAACTGTTTTAATTATAAAAAGTATTTATTGAGAAAATTTTCATTGGTAGGGGTGTGATATACTCCAAATACATGGTGATCAATTAATATGAACCATTGGAGTATACCTTATAAATGATGAAATGTCCCTCCTATTTTGGTTTTAGTTTTCAAGGTTTCTTCTCAGGTATCTTTAGATCCTTAAGAACCAATACTAATTCCCCTTGGAAGAATTAATGAAAGTAAAATTTATTTTTGAAAGCTCGCGATTCTTAGTTTTGGTGAACCTATAAATGGTGTAGGGTATATAATATTTTCCCATCGATCCATTCCAACTATTAAAATCTCTTTGAGATTTCTTATTTGAAGAGAGATGATTGAAAATGGAAATTTGGAGCAAATGTAATTAGACCTCAAGGGATAGAACTAACTTTGTTCCTTATATAAGTGAATATAGGGTTTTCTATGTGGTAGTGTGATTTGTGATGTGATAGTCCCTAAAAGCATGCAACAGTTTGTTGGATCAATATTTCTTGTCTTTTTCCACCATATTCTAGAGTATATTTTTCATAGTTTTATAGAAAGTATTTATCTCTCTATTTTTTATTGGATGGTAGAAAGATGAGTGGTTATACTAAATTACATGTGGTTGATATCTCCTTTTCAGTTTAAAATAGAAAATTTTGGTGCCATTATCTGTCAATATTGTATGAGGTACACCAAATATATTGAAAATATTTTCCTTCACAAAACTTATTATAGACTTTGTCCTAAATTATTTAAGGGATACACCCTCACTTAGGGAAGAAGTTAGTGGTAATAAGGATGTACTTGAACTTTCTGGATATTAATGGGAGATATAGAACAATTGCATATATTCCCCAAATAGAAAATGGTTAGGAATATATTTTGGTATGCATAATCTCTATGGGTTGATGGATGAAGTTGTATTTTATCTGATGGGAAGGAAATTTTGTGGTGAATTCTATACAATCATGTTCCATTGATGGGTATAAATACCCGACCATACTAATTTTATAGGAAATCTTGGTCCCTAGTAGATGATAACTATATTCACATGCACTGACTTCTTATATAATATAAAGTGTTTACCCTCAATCAATGCTTGTAAGGATTCTCCATAAAATCCTCATTTACATAGGACTTTATGATAATTCCTACCATCATAAAGTGTGAGGATGACTAGCCGTCATCAGATTTTATAGCTTATTTCTCTTTTCGGTGGAAGAATCCTATTTTAGAGGTAGTCTACTATGGAAAAAATCTATACATTCACAAAAATATCTTCTTTAAATATGGGATCGGCCTCATTGATCCCTTCAATATGGTTACCAATGAATGGTGATACCACTCTACAATGTGAAATGATGATGATCATTTCATCCTATTCATGGGGTTTTTTCATTGTAGTTGCATTAGCTAATGCATATTCCTAGGAATTATGTAATGGTTGGATATGATTCGGTGTTGGTTATGATTGTAATTCCTCCACCAAGCCTCATGCATAGTCAAACGATTCATATATTCTATTCTGATGGCATAGTCACTATTGATCTTCATGATCACCAACTCTAAATCACCTTTAACTTTCAAATGGGATACTTATATTTATAGTGTTAGTTTTAAACCTACAATGAGGGATTGGTAATTTTCCTCGTTATTTGTGAAACCCTATGAAAAAAAATAAGTAATAAGGTAGAAATTATTTGTAAAGTGAGATAAATATGACTCCCAAAATGACTATATTGAGTTTTGGGTCTTCTATTTTTTTCCTACTAGGTTTCTGAAAGCACCTTCAAAGTAAATCATCTAGATTTTGGAGTAATCTTGAAAATAGAACTCTTATTCATTGATAAATTTAGTATTTAATGGTGTGTTTTTTGAAAAAGGATTATCTATAAGAGAATCTAATAATTCTTGTCCTTTTATTTCCTTTTCCAGTATGAACCAAATGTAAAACTATTGCTAAATGACCATCCACCATGCAAAGTGTCTAGTCAATATAGGAAGATTGAGGATATACTTGAGCAGATCATTATGAGATACAACTTAAACCTCATGGTTCTCCAGGTAGTGCCTCATCATCTAACTTGTAATTATTAATGCAAGTCAATATCAACCGATATCTTAATATCGAGTCTTGGTACTAAGCATAGTTCTACTAAGATAATAGAGACTATTATCATTTCCTATATCATTATTTTTGAGTAAGAAATGTACCTAGTGAATAATATATCAATTTTATATATATAATTATTGGATTTCATTTAACAATAGGAATTAATACTAGTGGAATCAAAAGGTATTTCTTGATACTATAAAAATCTTTCTTACAATCATCAATCCACTAAAAGGTGACTCCCTTCTTCATTAGTCTGGTGAAGGGTACAAAATTTCTTGTAAGGTTCATTATTAGGTGTTGGATATAGGAGAGTCTTATTTGAGTCCATATTAAATCTTTTAGGTTCTAAGGAGGCATCATGTTAAGGACATCCTTGGTTTTCTCAGGATCAACTTCAATGCCACAGTGACATACTAAAAAGCCAAGAAACTTCCTTGAGGTGACCATCAATGTGTATGTCAAGGGGTTCATCTCCAAGATATGTGATCATAGATTGTTAAAAATAATCTTAATATTAGTAATATGATCAAATAACTACTTGGATTTTATCACCATATCATCAGCATACCATTCAATGATATTCCCCAAGAAGGGTTTGAAAATATGGTGTACGGTGTGTTGATATGTAGTGTCAGCATTCTTCAAATTGAAAGGCATCACATAATAGCAGTATATATCTTAAGGTTCTCTGAAATTGGTGGAATCTACATCTTCAAGGGATATTTGGATTTGGTTTTATCCGAAATATTCATCCATAATGGATAGGTCTTGATAATTGGTAGTTGCATCGATAATAAGTTCTGTAATTGGAACTGGGAAATCATACTTTGGAAAATATTGGATAAGACCCTTGAAATTGATACAAAAACTGATCTTACCATTCTTATTTTTGACTGGTACAATAGTGGTCCATTTAACGTATTTCAATTCTTGAATAAATTTATATTTGATAATCTTATCAACTTTAGCTTCAACCTTAGTAGTATGATTTGGATACATTCTTTTGGTTCCCTTCTTGTAGCCACAGTGATCCTATGGAAACCCCAAGTGGTGGGTAGCTACATTGGGATCACAGCTAGGCATTTATATGTAATTACAAGAGAATATTTCCTAGTAATTCTTTATAAAAGATGTATACACCTCTTTTTCTTCAAAATTCATGGTTTCACTAATCAATGTGGGTAGTGGATCTTCCTCTATGTCCAGAGTTATTTCCTAGAGATCATCAATAGTGGTGGATACACATTCCATAAATGTTAGAGGGGTATCTTTGAGATCTTAATTTTCTTCTTCCTATAAATTAATCTCAAGATGAATGGGTGATTAATGGGACACATTATATATATAAGAAGTTTCAATATATTTATATTCAGAAGATGAAGTAGGGGTGCTCTCACTATTTATTGGTAATATTATAGTTTCTACTATTTCAGTCAATGATGAATGGGTATTTTGAAATTATGGGGATAAAGATATGGAATTTTCACCTGGGTTGGTTTCACTATTAGAGATATAAATTTCTCCTTCTATGTTGTTGGGTTTAATTAATATGAATGGAATCATGAGAGATGATGAATACATACCTAAATCTGAACTTGTATCTTTAATTTAATTGATGTTTAATACATAATCATCACCAAGCTCTTTAAATGGGTTAGATGAGGTCTTTTTCAAAAAAATTAGAATAGTAACCTGAGTGACATCATCAATCACGGGATTTTTCCTATTTCTCGGGTAGAACTCCATTCTAGTGTATTGGGACTTGCATGATTAAAATGGAGCCTTATCGCTATGAAATCTACCAAAATTCCTTTATCATAATATTTAAGGTACTGGAAGTATGATGAGGGAACTACCACATGCTGATGAAACCAAGGTCTCCCTAGATATAAATTTATTGTTTTATTCTTTTAGATAACTAAAAATTCATAGTTAAATATGAGATCTCTAAATTTTACTCTAATCTTGATTCGGTTGAGAGTTTTGTTCTCACTCTTATCATTACCTTGATGTGTTAAATCAAAAAGATATGAATTGGATTCATTGTAGCCCAATTGATGGAGAATTAGGACTAGAATGAGGTTGATTCATAAATTATTGTTAATAAAGTATAATCGGAAGTTAATATCAACCAATTTGCTAGATATATACAAGGTTTTTAGGTTTCCCTCCATAAGATTATCCATGTTCTAATCTATGAAGAGATGACTTTGTAAAACTATGTGGCGTTGATCTTTGTATAATAAACTTCAGTAATAGTAATCTCATATTTGAACTCTTAAATGCCTAATAGGGCCTCTATAAGTTCTTCCTAGAGATTATTTGAAAAATTAAGAGCATCCATGATTGAAATTTTGGCAGGGACCATGGTAAATTATTTTAAGATGTCATATTTTATAGCCAAAGGTATGTGATTCCCAATGTGTGGTTTCTTCTTAGCATGATCCTTAGGGGATGAAGTGTTTTAGGTCGAAGGTTCAGACACTTGAACATGAGTTAAGGAAACTCATGTTGCTAACAAATTGGTCTAAACTAGTCTGATGCCTTATTTGGGTTAATCATATAGTTACACGCCCATTTCTCAGTCCTCCAAAAAATTAGGATTTGATGTCTTTTGATAGATGTTGAATTGTATCCATACTCTTGTTGGGTTATTTCAAGTTCTTGAATTTGGTTTTTGACAATATATATGGCTTTTCCATGGATGTAGTTAGGATATTGGGCTCGAAAATGATTTCATATTTCCCTATCCCCTTGTCTCCTACAGCCTATGCCTTCATCTCCCAGATTAGTTTTGTATAACTCTGGTTCATAATCATATTCATCATTAGATAATAGGTTAATTAAATGAATGAAAATAACATAATGAAGGAGTGATTATACATATTAGTAGGATTCTATTTGGTAGGTTGGTGCATGTTGTACCATTTATTGGGATAGCACTTTTTGTCTCAATACTGAAGGAATAAAATTTGAGACAGTCAGGATTGGATTTGGTATTAGTATGGGTTCATCTTTATATAATATAGATTTTTCTTTTATGGTTGACCCATATTTTAGAAGATCATATCTTATAAGAATGTGGTATCAACAATGTTGGTGACATTATAGTATAATATACTAGGGGAACAACTAACTAGTTTATCTATGCTTAGAGGATTTCATGAGATTAAATAATCATATTTCTAGTAATAAAATCATTAAAATTATATTTACCCCTACTTTTGAGCTCTTTACATTAACTCTCTTCCTTAGGATAATTACATGTTTCACATTCCACTTGTACAGATGGATTTCCAAATTTTACCAATCCAGAATCAACCATTTTCTAGAGTATTCCATAAAAATAAATCACTCATGTATGGTGTTCCCCAATGTTTGGTGAAAGGGGAAGTAATATGGGTGATCACTGAGACTAACCTAATATACCCTCCATGGATCTATAAATCTCAAAAAAAAATCTCCATAGATAAAATGAAGTATCCAAGGGCTTGTTAATCTCATAAGGAATAAAATTTATTCTTTTAGTCCTTATATGGTAAATGTTTTTTCTCTTTTATAAAATCCTAACAAGGATGTTTTTTTTATTTTTTCTTATTAGAGGGTGTCGCTCAATAGTGTGTGGGCATGAACACTAGAGTCGGTTTTGGGGTTGGATTGACTATAACAGTTATAGTTTCCACTTTACAAGTTCTCATCCCTTGATTTTTTGGTGTTGTTCAAGACTTGTATTTGGTTCGCCAAATAGAATCTTCCAATATTTTTTAAACTGTAAAAATTTCATGAAACCCACCTGGATATTGGACATGGATGAGTGTAAATTCTAACTTTTACTATAGGATCTTTATATATATACCCAACTTCTCCTCTTAGGGTAGTTATAGATTCAAGGATTAGATCAAACCATTCTAAATAGAAATGAAATTTGATATTATCTCATTCTCATTTTTTTTTACAATTTGAGAGGTCTACAATTGTTTCCTTTCACATCATAAATATGAATTGATCAAGAAAATGTCATCAGAGGTCTTTATATCCTGTTATTTTCCTTGATAGTAAACTGGTATAATCTAAAATTGATAGTCCCTCTAATGTATATAATAAAACCTAAGTTTGGATGCTTATTATTTCTCAAGTATCCCCATAATGGGGCCACACTAAAATATGAAATACATTTTGTGTTTTTCTGGATCTCTTGTACCATTGAAATTTGGGAACATAGGATTCATAAAATTAGTTGGGGGAAGAGTTTCATGTAAACATTTAGGTTAAGGATTTATCCTTGGATACACTATTGTATGTTTTCCTTACACAAATTCTAGTCGGGTTGTAAATGAATCAATAGTTTTGATGAGCTCTGATGGGATAGATAGTTTATTAGGTAATTAAGTAGAAGTAGTGATGGGTAGAGCCTGAAATAGAGATCCTGATTGTATTTTTGGTTGATAGTGAATATGGGAAGTCCTAGTATAGTTCACTTGGCATAGTCCCATATTTTTTCATAATGGAGGGAACTCTTAACATCCTTCTACTATTAGATCCATGTAAATTGGTTTCATAGATCCCAAATTGAGTGGATGACTTGGCACTACCTTATCTATAATGATAGGCTCTTACTATTGTGGTAGATCTATTGAATAACCATGGTGAGGCTATTTCTGAATAATATACCTATTGTGTATATTTCTTATAATAAATTCAGCATAGATTACCTTCAAATATTTTATTTCTACCTTATAATGAGATAATATTTCCTCAATTATAAGAGCATCACCTTCCTTGGGTAACGGGTGGGATATAGCCACACCTTTTTCCTTATTTTTAAGTTCTAAGACCACTAGAGAGGTGGTAACTTAACATTGATGGGAGTTCCAAAAAAATTATAACATTTTATTTCTAGTATGCACACTTTCTTCAATAATTTTTGTGTAGACCATGTTTTGAACAGATTTATCCTCTTCTTATTCTCCAGCACTGGATTTATGTTCATGGAATATTTAGGGATCATGCTGATGACATTTATTGAAACAAAGAGAATTATTATAATCACAGCACCATCTTAATGATAGGATGGTTAGCCACCCTTAGGGTATTTGTTGATCTAAAAGTCGTGATTTTCATGATAATTTTCCCTCTTAATGGGTCACTTTATCATGAAACCTTTATGGGGATTCATATTTTCTTTCTAAGATTTTATCAGGGTTTTATTTGTGGTTGTTAATTTGGATTAAGTCTCTAGAAAACCTCATTTTATGTGTTAACTTGGAGAAATATGGGTTAAAAGATGAGATAAACTATAAAGACACATTTTGTGATGCACCTCCTAAATAGGGAAAATAAATCTTTACAGGGGAGGAGGTTGGACAAAAAAATACCCCACTCCCTCTTGGATGAGTATGATCCTGATCCATTGTTGAACAATTTCAAAATAAATTTAATTCCCATGAAAAAGGTGGTAGTGGTAAAAATTCCCCTAACCATGCGGGCAGGGGTTTCTCTTAGATTTTCATTATTATAGCTATCATTACTACAATTTTTATCTTATATATCTTTTTCCAAGCATGAGCTAGGTAAAATTCATGTTCTAAATGGGATATGCTTTCTACCAAAGGAAATATTTCCAATTGAGGTTTATCACTCCTCAAATGAGTAGCTTCCTCAATATTTTCAGAATATTGATGTAAGATACCTTATATGGATTTCTATCATCAAATTTTATGCTTCTAGGATTTGGTCATGATGAATACCCACTGAGTATATTTTTTATAGTGTTCAGATCCCAAAACCGAGAATCATCCTAGATTGATGAAATTACATTATGTCACTTTTGGTGGGATTTGTTTATTGGGGAGGAAGGTAAAATAAAGTGTTCCATTTTCACCCAACCCTCTCATATGTACATTAGATGTGGAATCAGTAATCAGCTAGCATAATTTTCCCAATGTATCAAGGCATGAATTTTTAATATTTCCATGTTGTTTTCCAAATTTTGGACATCATATAGTTGAAAAGGAAGCTAAGTCGATGTTTTGGTGAAATTATTATACTTCCTTGATATGATTCACATATCCTTCGTAGGTTGAGAATTTCATTTTTAAATGGTGAATAATTGTACATGAATTTAGATGAATATGATGTATGCACTCCACTATAAATGTTTTTGGAATGGTATATTGAGGAGTATCTAGGGAAAAAACATGATTGATATGTTATCTTTGGCTAATGTTTCCTCATGATCAATGTGTTCTCTTTATCTTCTATTATCCCAAATGGCCTAAAGGCCTTCTTTTTATTGATTTTTGATAACTCCCTTTCAAGGGATTAGGGGAAACCCTTACAAGTCCCATAGTCTTATAGATTACATTACTCGTAGATCTTAGAAAATATTCAGACTATAACTACATGTAACTGCTCCTCCCCAGCTTCTTCATTGTGATTTTATCTCTCTACCTTCACATGGCTTGTTTGACTAGGCTTCCCATTCATGTACAGGCTAGTCCTGATGAATATTTCATACCCTCTCTTTCTGAAAAATCCGCTTAACTTCTACTCTAGTGAATGTTCCTGCTCTGAATCCTCATCTCGATTATGCTCCATGTAGAGTATGTTTGGAAATTAAGCACAGTTTCAAGTGTCCTAAAGGCCTTGAGGTGTCCCTAAGGCCTTTAGGTATCATGTAGGCCTTGAGGTGGCCTGAAAGCCTTACTGGCTTGAAGGCCTTGGGTGTCCCGAAGGCCTTAAAGGACCCGAGGCCCAAACTGGTGGCTCAAAAGCCCAAATAGATGAATAGTTCTAGCTGCTATAATTCCAAATAGTACCTGCTACAGTACTACTACAGTACTGTTATAGTAACCCAGAAATATGTCTCCACCAGGTTTTGAACTTGGTTCTCTTGGATGAACTTTCCAAGTCCTCACCAACTGGGATGAGGCTCATGTGATCTTTATCTTATATTAGAGATTCCATTACTTTATCTGACCAAAGGGGTTGTTTCTCGACTACCTTATCATAGAATTCAAGGTTATCTAGACTCCTCTCTATTTTAATAGAAGCTAAGAGATCCAAGGGTAGTATAGAGAATGATTGTTACCCTAGTTTTTCATTGATCTGAGAAAGAATATCTCCTATTAAAGAAAACAAATGAAACATGGTTAGACTTATATTCTCAAGTTCTTTATGATAGTATGGCTTTCCAATAGTTTATTCGACAAGGGGATGACCTTCTTTTCAAAATTAGAAATCATTATAGGGAATACCTTCATAGATAATTCCATTATGGGGAAAACTACCATCATGGATCAATTTCTATACACAGGAAGAAGTCATGTAATATATACTCTAGGGAGGACCTTCATGGTGGACACTGGAAAGGGGAGGACCATATTTCAATTTGATCTTTTGGACTTAAGGAGGGATTCTATGATACTCGTCATAAGAATATTTCTCATGATTGATCTTATTATGACCAAAAAGTATGCCTTAATGGAAAATTCTCTAGGGAGGACCTCGAGAGCCAATATTAGAAAAATTATAGGGAGGAACTTCGCAACTACAACTATTGCTTCCTTGATCTATAAATGATCCAATGGGATCTTAGGCCACCATTGATAAATGTTTTATGGCCTCAAGAGCACCGGTATTAAGTATAGTATAGATGTGGACCTAACTATAGAATTCATATCTCCCTTAGTGAGACTTATTATTATATTTTCTTTGTTGGGTGGTTGGAGTCAAATGTTGTGAATAATGACTTTAATATGTGGGATCCAACCTGTTTGACTCCCATTTTATTACCAAAATGTACCAAAAAACATCTTTTATTTTGGAAGAAATATTTTTCTACCCTAAAGTGGCCATTGGAATGGGACAATAATCTTCATTTGGAATAATAATGTATTCCCAATCCTATTGTTTTTTTTATTTTGGGAGGGTGATGTTAACCCTCATGGATGGGAGTAATAATGTGTGCCTTCTCTTGAATATCCTATGATGTGTGTTGATGAGATACTCTGGTAGTGGGGAAGGGTATGTGTGTTTACTCCTTGACTAAAACTTCTATTAAGATATGTTGATAGCTTTATCGAATATGGAGAGGGGTGTTTGATTCCCTGTTATTTCTTCCAGGACATGTTGACGGGCTTTTTCAACTGGAATGGGAATGTGTTCCCATTCCTTAGTTGGCACAGGGATGTGTGCCTGGTCCAATCCTATAGCTCCAAATAGAATATACTAGTGTGATTTATATATAAGTTAGGGTATTTGTGCCCACCTCTATTTTTTGTTGTGATATAATGTAAAACATTTTTGGATGATACCAGAATGTGCTACCAGGATTGCTGGGTGCAGACAAGAATGTGTGTCTGCTCATAGGTTTTCTTCAAATTATATTAAAGGGATTCTTTGGTGGAAGCAAGGATATTAGTTTTCTTCTGGTTATAGATGGTTTCCACCCTTTAAGGGATATCTTAGATTCTTCAATCTAGATAACCTAATCTGGACCCATAGGGTGAAATCCTTATAAGGATGAGTGCTTAATGTCGCATGGTGTTGGCGGTGGTGATTGTTAGAAGGAGACCTTTGGGGTGACTCTTATATTGTGTTGACACTTCTATCAACCTCGTTGTCTACCTCTATAAGATAAGGGAGATTCATGCTACTATTTTCCTAATAGATGCTGCTAAAGTGTTTCAAAATAGAAATGGTTATTTCCAGCTTCTTCACCACCACTCGTCATTGGGTAGATTGTTGGTGGGGATTCATGTCATGTAGGGCTTCATGTGTAACTTCCAATGTCAGAATAATACCATTAAGGTAGTACTCTCTAATTACTGTGTTTTCCATATAGAATTGAAGGCATTGGGTCGGTAATGGTGTTCTTTGGTTTAATGAAGTATTAGCTCATGTGATTAAGGTTTTACATGTTTGTCATGATTGGTAAGAAGACACTTGGATTGAAGATATTTCTAGTGTATCTGTCTATGGTTTGAAAAAAAAACAATGATACCCATCAAAGTAGCATCATAAGTTAACAAATTCATGCATGATTGATTACTTTAAATGATCTATGTTGGGATTATTTTTGTTTCACAAGATGAAATAGACTGACGTATGGGACACTTTTTTATTTTGTTTAATGAAATATTCACGTCAGATTCATCATTTTTGTTTCTCACCTGATGGGTGTGTTGTTATTTATTCATGGGGAGTTTCCCACACTCTTTGGATGGTTACCAGCATAGTTTATTCATTGAACCAGAAACACCCAGTGATTCCCACATCTGTGAAAGGTTATGAATCTACTTTCCAATGGATGGTGGTCAATGTGCATTTTACCCATGATTCTTAGGAACTCACATTGGTCGATAAGATGATAGGTCCAACTTATCATACCTTATTGGGGGAAATTATTACCTACTCTGAGACTCTGTTATAAATTTAAGATTTATTAATGATTCATTCCCAAATCCAAATGTGGGACTAATTAATCGTCTTATGTTTTCAATCAATTATTATCAGGAATTAATTTTAACCATATGTATTTATCAAAGGTTCCCCATCAATGGAACTATCTATACATATCATATGTTCTCCATAAATAGAACCATCTGTATATATCATAGGTTCTCCATCAATGGTTCAATATGTATATATCATAGGTTCTACGACTTCTTTTGTAACTATTTTGAGATTCCTAACTTTAATTAACTATGGTTTAAATCCACATAGTTTGGAAATATATAATTTATCATCATCTAGGAAGATGATTGCTGTTTTGATGTTAGGATATAGACCCCGGTGGGGTTTCTAGTGTATCCTAAATTAGAACCCATGTAGTTTGGTTTCACATAATAGGACACATCATACCTTTTAAGGTCATGTGACGTGGCCTGAAACATGTAGTTTAACAAAATTCAACAAGTACATTTAGGAATAATATGACTGATAATCATTGGTGTGGTACTTACACATAAGTGACCCTTTTTATTTGATCTCGAAGAGAATGTGGCCCCATGATATTTTATTGGTCTTAGAAGGAATATTCCCATATAAATATGGTTCTCATCAAGAATATGGTTCAATTATGATGGGATGAAAGACCCATAAAGAATATATCCCTCCATATGGAGGAATGATCTTATTATGAATATGGACCAATAAGGATGGTCATGTGTTGAAGGTGTTGGATTTGAACTTCAATAATGTTTCCTATATATTTCATTGAAATGGGAATAAAATACCACATAGTTAGGTTCTATTAGGGCTTGCACCTGATGAGAAATCTCTATGGTGGAATTTTGATTATGATAGTGATGTAATTGAATTGATTCCTTAAGACAGTGTGAGTATTTCATAGTCATAAAAAAAATAATCATATTAGTCACATTACATAATTGATTTAAAATGGGGATTACACCTAAACAGAAATTTGATAACCAAAATTCATTCCTCATCTAGGTATGGTGGGGGAGGGGTATAGAAGGAAAGAGGAATATGATGTCTTGTAAGAAATATTTGGGGCTTACTCTGAGAGGGACACCCTTAGGCATCTTCTACTTGTCCATTAATGGGTAAGGGTGGGGATATGGTGGAGTATCTAGGAATAAATACTAGAGCCTTACTCTAGTATGGATTCCCATTTTTTCTCCCTATGTGTTTGTAAAACTGAGGTTCAGACTTATGCATCTACTGATTATAAAATGAAAGTGAAGATGCTACCAAAGTATCTTCAAGTTTTAGGTAACACATAGAGGGTGAGTTCCCATTTCATAACAATGAAGGTTCCCACTAAATCCTCTAGTATTGTATTCTTCATTTAAAATGGGATACATAATTTAAAACATCCTTATGACCCCATATATTATGGAGGTCAAGTGTGGGGTATCCTTCACCAATGGAATAAAAGATTGAAATACACACACACTGGTGTGTCCAATACCCAACAATTTAAATCTGGTGGCTATGGGGGAGTAATTGATAATAACATTTTAAAATAGGAGTCCTGGGTAAAGGATGGTGGATCTTTTTATAGAAGAAACAACCCTAGAGAACTTTGGGTGAATGGTCTATAATATGGGTATCCATTAGAGAATGAATCCTGAGGTGGGAAGCCTTATGTGATGGGTTTATAAGGTGGGTTGTCATGGGAAATGGGTCTTTAAGGTGTAGTACCCTTTGTGATGGGTTTATAAGGTGGGATTCCCTGGGAGATGCGTCTATAAGGTATACTTTCCTATGTGAAGGACCCCAGACGGTTTCTCACCCATCTGAGCAACCCCAGGTGATTGATCGCCCAGGTGAGTGACATCAGGTGATTGATCACCATGGATAGGTACCCTAGACAGTTGATCACCTAGGTGAGGGACCTTGGGTTGTTAGTATACAAGGTGAGGTACCCTGATAGATTGGTTTCCAAAGTGATAACTTTTTATCACCATTTCATAATTAAGTTAATCTTATAATTACAAGAGTATAATGGGATTCCTAGGAGATGTTCTATAGGCATGAGTGAAGTATCTCAGATACTATTTTTCTCTATTTTAGAAGTGGTAAAATCATCTATTGTGTGGCTTCCAAGGGTTATATTTAAGGGAAAATCCTTACATTTGGGTGAAGAAGGTTGAGTAAGAAAGTTTATGTGATTATATGAGTTGAGCAAGGCAGGTTGGGTGATTTATGGGGACTTGAGTGAGCCAAGATGAGAAACTGGGGAGAACCAAGGTGAGGAAGGCCTAAAAACCAGAGGGTACCTGGGTGGAGCTATCCCAATGCCCCATGGGTATACAGAGCCTTATCTTTTTATCCCTTTTTATTTTGAAAAGGTACTACCAATAAGGAATTTTAAGGTGATGTTATTTGAAAAATAATTTCTTTATGATCAATGAGATAATATGAAAAGTAAATTCATAAATTTAAGATAAAAGGAAGAGAAAAATGTTACTAAGTATAAGGATTAATTTAAAAGGTTATAAATACATGTTGTAGACTACATATGTAATCTAGAAGTCAATATCAATTACTTATTTAGTATGATAAAATCAACCCTTTGAAGGGTGTTAGTCTCTTAAGAATTTTCAACATTTGAAGATATAGTATAATTTTTCATAAAGAAGGGGAAGTAATTCTTACAGTTTTATATTTTCAAAGGAAATAAAGAAAAATATAATAAGGTTGACTACCATGTAAATAGAAATCTAGCACAAGGTAAAAAGGTAATGGTATAATTTCCAATATGTAATAATTAAATGAAATAAACACCCTGGTGTTTGCTTGTAAGGAATGAAAGTTTTCTTCGAGTGTGGAGATAATGGTCAAAAATCACATGAATAAAACGGAAAAAAAGAATCCACTAATGTTCATTTATTTAACTATAAGGATATACAGATCTATTTAAACTAATTCCCAAAGCATCAAGTGAATTTATCTATAATGTTTCCAAGATATAAAGTTTGAACTTATGCAATTACTATAGTTGAAGTTAAAGTTCTTAATGGTGTGATAGTAGGTACTTTATTTATAAACTCAAAGTTAGTTAATTCTTTATTTGGTTCTAAATCTACACAATCTTTTATATCTTTAATGTCTTATATAAACATATAATAATCCTATGAGACCCTAAGAAATGTTTTTTTAATCAATTCACTAAGTGAAAATCTTATTGCAATAAGGATATATCAGAAAATCTCTATTTAGATGCATATATATTCCCTTATTCCAAACTTTATTATTATAAATATGATTGAATTTGGAATAATCCTTTGTATTAATTATCTTTAAAAGTATAATTTAAGAATTTATTTCCAAGATAAGGATATTATAATTTTCAAATGAGGTATAAAGTCCTCTGTTTTTATAGGGGAGACTTCATAATCTAAGTCTTCTTTGGATCCAACTTGAGTATCTCACCTTAATGAATTTTTGGGAAAAGAAGAAGAGAAAACATAGCCTATAAATATTAAAGACATCCCAAGAATCTTGGATGTACCTATTATGTAAGAATGAATTGATGTATTTCTTGATGAATTTTATATACATCCACCTAAGTGTGAAGTTGAGTTTTCTATTGAACCCATCCCTAAAAGAAATTAAATCTAAGAATCCCTAAAAAAATATCCCCATTGGAATTGGTGGAATTTAAGAAAAAACTATGGTATTTGTGGGATAAGGGATTAATATTCCCTAGTGTTTCACCTTAAGTGGGCCCTATTCAATTTGTAAAAAAATAAGGATATTACAATGATGTTATACATTGATTATAGAGAAATAAATATCATTAGTATAAAGAATAAGTATCCCTTGTCATGAATTAATGAATTTTTTTTATTAACTTAAATAAATATATACATTTCAAATATTTATATTTTTTCATATTATCGTAAATTAATAGGGAATAAGGAAAATATGTGAAATGTGATATTTCATATATGGTATGAACATTATAATTTTATATTAATTCTCTTTGCATTAACAAATTTACTTTATGTGTTTATGAATATAATGAAAAGAGTATTCAAGGATTAAATTGATAAATTTATTGTGTTATTTATTGATGATATATTGATATTCTATAAAAGTTATGAATAGAATAATAATCATTTTCAAATAATTTTTTATACTCTTAGAGATATTGTGTTATATGGGAAATTTAATATGTGTGAATTCTGGCTCTATGAAGTTTCTTTTCATGGTCATGTTATCTTGAATGATAGAATATCTTTTGATCATTCAAATATAAAGGTAGTTAAGGAATATCATTTTCCTAAAAATATAATTATGATACATAGTTTCCTTTATTTAATAGGTGAATATCAGTGATTTGTTTGAAAATTTTCATTATTAGACAACTCATTAACCAAGTTCAAATATAAAGGGGTAGAATTCACATGGTTAAAGGAATTTAAGGAAATTTTTGAAGAAATAATGAATAAATTTTTCAATTCATCGGTATTAATTTTACCATCAGTGAAAGATGGATTTGTGATATATAGCGATGCATCGAAGAAAGGACCGGGATGCATCATTATATAAAATTATAGATTTTTATCTTATGAATCAAGGAAATTAAATATCCATGAAAAAATTATTCAACTTCTGATCTTGAGTTGATATTTTTAATATATTCTTAAATATATCAAGACACTATCTCTAGGGTGAAATATGTGATATATATATATAGATCACAAAAATTTTAGGTATATAATCTCATAGAAAGTAGTTAACATGAGACAATGGAGATTAATGGAATTGATGAAGGAATATGATTGTAACACCCCAAGGCATTATAGTATATTTTCATTTTAGAATAAATTTAATTTTGTTGACATATATATTTGAATGTACATAATATTTATTTATATTTCATTATATGTAATAATGACTTTTTTCAATAGCTTGTATTACATGCAAGACTGAGTTTTACCAAACTACAATTTACTATTAATATTATTATTTAATGTGATAGTTATCAACTATAAATTTTAATGACAAGTATTAAAATGATTAAATAAATTTGAAAAATATTGTTTAAAATTTTTTATATAATTCTTTGGTGAACAATTAATTAGAAATTAAAACAAAACCCTTTTTAAAATAAAAGGAAATATTTTTTAAAAAATCTATTTTATGCACACAAGTGTGTTTTATATTAATAAATTAACCAAATAACTTTTTTTTAATTATTTTAATTAAATTTATATATTATATATTAAATAAAAAATATTTACAATCATCCTATAGATTTGAGGGACATAATATAACTACAAATCCAATTTTATGTATAAAGACCTGTATTTTTCTAAATGGCAATTTTTCCACCTTTTAATGGTGCACTTGTTTTAAAACTAAATTTTAAAACTTTTATAAATATTATCCTAAAAAATAAAATTAATTTTTTAAAACAGAATTTAAAAATTATATTAGGGTGATTTTTTAGTATTCTTCTGAGGAGTTTCATTTTTTGATGAATAGTAAAAAATACTGAATTTAATTGAAAACTGACTTTTCATCTAAATAATTTATAATTTTAAATTATATTTTAAATTTTTTGTAGAATTAAATTAGATAAAATATAAATCTATTAAACTAATTTAGGTCATTGGAATCGATTTAATAGTGAATTTTTATATAAAAACAATTCAAACTTTTGAACATTTTCACTTTAAAAATCATCTTTTTCGTCACGTATGCGGGATAAATTTAAATTAAATTAGGCCACTTGTATGTGTTGAATTGGGAAAAATGGACCCAATATTTTTATTAATAATAATTTATAATTTCTAATAAGTTCAACTTAATTTTTTACCAAAGTTATTATTGAAAATAATAAATGTTAATCACAGCAATTAAGGTAAAAATGAGTTTACTTAGTTGTTAATCTTAAAATATAAGGTGTAAAATGACACAAACCTTGTCAAAAACCCATTTTATGACCATATTTATACCATGTACCCTCTTTTCTATAATATGGTTCATTATTTTAGTCACATAAGGTAAGGGAGACCTCCCAAGAGTGTTTTCTTTTTTGTATTTACAAGAATTCCACCCCTTCATCACTATAAAAGGGCACTCATTCCCCTCACTTATTCACACCTCCCAAACAACTTTGGTTCGGACAAGACCTACCCAAATAACTCAAAAACTTTATTCCCCTCATCTTAGAATCATTATATTTGGAATAAATCAAACTTATGGAGGAATTAGTGAAAACCTAAGGAGGATACCAGAAGAAGAGGTAGTGTTTTTCTAAAATCATTTTCTATATTATTTCCTTCTCAAACGCATTAAATTTATTTTATATAATTATTACATAATAAAATTATTATATTAAATATACTAATATTTTTTTATGCTTATAATACAACCTAAAACATCATACACATCCATCAAATGGGTTTCAAAATCATCATTAGTGTGTACGACCCACTACCGCCTCACGAACTAATGTCATTCATTTTTCCATTACAACCTTTAATGGTTGGTTATAATTATAGAAGTATTTTTTATATATTATATATATAATATTAATGATATATTTATTCTTATTTAATTATTATATTACACATACCTTCATTCTTTCCATTTTGTGGTAATATGATAACGTCGTTCATTTATATGGTGGATTACCACCTCATGAAGCGATGGAATTCATTCACGCTTTACATGGAATGTATTAAGAATGGTTTTGAAAAAAATATGTGATATATATGAAATAAATATGATAATTTAATGATAATATAAATAAATATCATTCACTTTTATTTCAATTAATATGACAACAAAATAGAAGCAGTGTTCATGCGTACGTACGACCTACTGTCTCCATGAGTGGTGTATTTCATTTCATATCACAAAATTTTACGGAATAACATATACCTATTTATTTATTTATATTTAATATATATGATATTTCAATCATGGTTTAACTTATGGAGATAATTAAATCATGATCTAAGTAATAAGGTTGAAAAATAATAAGTCAATACATACTCAAAAAAACATGGCAATTAACACCCAAAACAGTGAAAATAATGAAAGATTATTAAAAAGAGGGTAATAATATGTTATACAGGGATCATATATGAAATTATAAATATGATTTTTGTATAATATTATACAATTATTAAACCCATTATATAGGAGGTTAATGGGCATTCAACCAAAAGGGATCATAAGGTAAGGGGTTTCGTCTCAATTTACATTTCATTGAGACTAATTTGTTATTATGCACCAACTAATATTTACATGGTGTATATAATACCCATTTGACAAGTAAAATCATTAATAACTCCTTATTCATGGTATTTTAAGTTTCAATTTGAATTATTTCATCCAAGATGATTTTATTTGAAAATTACCCAGTGATAAATCTATTGTGAAATATTTTTTGATTGTTAACTTTCAATTAAAACAATCTCTTTAATGTAATAATTTTTTACTGGACATTAAATTTATCTTAAATTTATATATTTTTTTATAATGGATATTATTATTATCTTAACCATATAACATTTTACATAAGGTGTTTACTTTGAATGCAATTTTATTAACTAGGAAATATTAGTAAATCTGTATCCTTTAATCAATACAGATATTTGATAAGGCATATTGTTGAGGAATTTAAATCTATTATTTGATATATAAAGAATTATTTGGACATAAAATACACAGGTTGGAGACCAGTTAATTCAACCCCCTCGATGAATTGGTAGTCTCATTAGATGAATTAGTTATCTCAATCTTATGGGTTTTACCTAGTATGTTTTAAACTATCTTAAAGATAGATCTTGATGGTAAAGGTAATATATGAATGAGAAACATGGTGTTTGATAATTAAGAATTTACTTTATTTAGTGACTAGTTATTATTATCCATGATATTTTCACTAAAAAAATTAATGGATACATTTCATTCTTGTTTTATTATTTAAATGGAATGGTTTTCAGTTATTTACCTTTCCATATTGATTATCCATTATCTAGTTATTTAAATGAAATGTGTGTTCATTAATTTACCATACCATATTGATTATTACCATTATTTAATTATTTATTCCACTATATTTAACCCTTACTGATAATCGAATATCAACCTTATTTTTTTCATTTACACGGGATATGAAGATTAATTATTTGAATGAGTTTTAAGGATGCTGAGATTTTACTTTTATTATGGTTTATTTATTTTTCAAAATATAAAATGTGTACCATGTATGTAATTTGGTTTTCCAAAACTGCTAAAACATTCGATCCTTTTTGAATTGAATATTTTATCTATGCCAGTGTAATAAATTGAGGAATCAGCTCTGGGATACTATGGTCGGTCTTGTTATAGTTGCTATCAGATCAAGTTAGTAGAAACCTTCTAAACTAGATTTAAGAAAACATGATTTAGGGAACATAACCCTGAGATATAATTTGATGGTAAGTATAGAATAACTTCCTAAATATTTGGTAAGGTAGATATTATGTGGGTTTCCCTCACAATACATCCTTGTCTAGATACTACAAGTGGGAGTGGTTCTGGAATAGATGTACCTAGGGGTAGTAAATCTGGAAAGGGTGTGTCAAGATTTACATGAGTGTAACCTGGTATGTGATAAAAGGAGTTACTGCTCACCTGGTTTGACACTCTTGGGTGATATGAATAGGATAATTCACATTTTCATTATAAACCATTATGAATTATTTGAATGTAAAGATATCCCCAAAGAAACCAATGTTTATGATTCTAATATTAACAACGCAAAAATTTTATTTTAAGGAATTATACATTATTATTTAAAATTCATAATTTTATGATCTAATCTAGTATCTTCCATTATTTAGAAATGGATCCTAAAAGTAAGAATGGTATCAATACTCATGAAAAATGTAGATATTTACCTGTTGAGGAAAATAATACAGCTAGTATTGGAATGGAGTAAATTATGTCTATATTAGGATAGCTTAATCAGGTTATAAAAAATAGCCTTTCTCGGATGGAGCAACCTATTCCACAATGATATTCTCTTGTTTTGGTTCACTTTTTGTGATAGAATCACCCATCATTTAGTGGGACTATTAATCCAATTATAGGTGAGAAATGAATTAAGTCTCTAGATAAGATATTTATGGCCTTGGGATATAGAAAAAAGGAAAGTGTTACACTTATAGTGTATTGTATCAAAGGTGATGTTGATCAATGGTGGTATTTGATCCATAATACTATGGAGGAATAACAAATAGAACTCATTGAATGTAAAGAATTTAAGGGGACATTTTTTGATAAATATTTCCCTTGTGAGAAAAAATTGAGATAAAGAGAAGGATCCTTAGATTAAGGATATAGTAAGAAGAGATAGTCGCAGAATATGTGAATAATCTTACAATGTTATCTTAGTATGATACAGATTATATATGCAACAAAGAGTGTAATATTGACCATTTATTTTAAGGGATTGAGCTAGGCCTCTAATGGGAACTAGTCTCCCAAAATTTTCCATCATATGATGAAATAGTATTATGTGATATCAAAAAAAAGAAGAAATTATAATGATCATACATATTAAATAGAAACCAAGAGAGGAAGAGGACCTTCGATCACCATTAAAAAGGTAATGTTTCAAAGAAGAATAAGGGAATGAATCAATTTCCACCATGTGAGAACTATGGAAAAACTAACCATAGGAAATTCTTGAATGGATTGGGAGTTTTTTATAAGTGTAGAGAAAAGGTTCATTGAGTTAAATAATTAAAGGGGGAATAAAACACTGATATTCATCATTTATCCAATAGGGATATGGGACACTATTCATATAAATTCCCTAGGTGTCAATATAATATACCACATAAGTGGCCAAGGGGAGATGGAAAGATTATTCAATCAAAACAGGTATGGTAAAAGTATCTAATGATTTGGTAGTGGATAAATCAATCCAATCTTCAAATTTAACCAAATCCTTATTTGATTTTTCATTATCACACTCTTTTATATCTACCATGTTTACAAATAAAATTAGATATTTCCCTTCAGATTTAATAAGGAAGTTTTCAGTAAAAACTCCAAAGGGAAGTCTCATTACGATAAAGATGTGTTGGGATATCCCCATTATAAAACATAAACATGCTTTATTTTCTAAACGTGTTATCATATCTATGGATGACTTTGATAAAATCCTCATTATAGACTAGATTTCAAAATATGATGCAAAAAATAATTACAAGAAGAAGGAAATTATGATTTATGAGGGAGATATAGAATTCCTTATCTTTAGAGAAGGAACTTTATCATATTAATCTTATCGAGATCCACCACCAATAGCTCTATTGATTGAAATTCTTGGGGAATAAGGGAAAACAACATCTAGGGATAAATAAGGAAATCTTAAAATTGAGGATGTACCACTTGTACAAGAATAAATAGATGTATTTATTAAAAAAAATACTTGCACATCACCAAGAGTGTGAAGTTTAATTTTCTATCGATTTAATCCCTAATGAAATACCAATATAAAATACTCCCTATATAATGGACATTGTGGAATTATTGGAGTTGAAGAAAAAACTAGATAATTTGGGTAATAAAAGATTTATTCACCCTAGTGTTTCGTCATGGGGAGCCCAAGTTATCTTCATTAAGAAGAAAGATTTATCCAAAATGATGTGAATTTATTATAGTTAAATAAATGTTATTATGATAAACAACAAGTATCCTCTTCCTCACATTGATGACCTATTTGATCAAATTCATGGAACCCAGTATTTTTTAAAGATTAATATTCATTCAGGGTATCACTAATTCAAAGTAAATAAGGAATACATTCTGAAGACATATTTCCAGGCGAGGTATGTACATTAAAATTTTAAAGTAATTCCATTTGTATTAACTAATTCACCCTCTATTTTTATGGATCTAATTAACTAAGTATTCAAGGAATATCTTGATGATTTTATTATGGTATTCATTGATGATATTATGGTGTATTCTAAAGGATATGAGGACCATGATAATCACGTGTAGATTATTCTTAATAATCATATAAGGAAAGAGTTATATGGGAAATTTAGTAAGTGTGATTTATGGCTTCAGGAAGTTTCTTTTCTTGTCTATATTGTCTCCAAAAATGGAATTTCATTTGATACTATAAATTAAAATTCAATAATATAATGTCCTACACCAATGAACATAACTGAGGTATGTAGTTTCATTGGTTTGGCAAGTTGATATCAGTGATTCCATCAAAAAAATTCATGATTGGATAACCAGTTAACTAAGATTACACAAAAACAGGGTTAATTTTTTTGGATTAACGAATTTAAATAATGTTTTGATAAACTAAAGAGGATATTTTACAATGCTTCAAATTTAACTCTACCATATGGAAGTGATGGGTTGGTGATATATAGTGATGCATTAAATAATATACTTGTTTCTATCCTAATGAAAAATGAAAATTTTATTGCATATGAATTAAGAAAATTGAAGATTCATGAACATAACTACCCAACCCAAGACATTGAGTTAGCAGTAGTTATATTTTCTTTGAATATATAGTGATATTTTCTCTATGGTGAAAGATATGAGATATACATGTATCACAAAAGCCTGAAATAAATATTTTCATAGAAAGATATCAATATAAGATAAAGTTTATGGCTCTAGCCACTCATAGTTTATGATTTCTCAATAGAGTAGCACCCTAGAAAAGTAAATAAGGTTGTAGATGCATTGAGTATAAATATTCATGGAATCTAACCCAAATGGTAATTGAGAGGGATCATATGTTCATAGATCTAGTAAATATGGATATGGGAGTTACAAAGAAAGGGGAGACATCAATAATTTTTTAAATGATTTCATGACCATATTTATTAAATAAGATAAAGAATTATCAATATGATGATAAGAACTTTCAGAAGAAGATTAAAGTTCTGAATGATGGGAAATTAACGAACTTTGTTTGTGAATATGGTGACTATAAATTTGGAAGGATATTATGTGTTCCATCTATACCTAAGCTAAAAATGGGATATTTGGATAATTTTCATATCTCAAATTTCTATATAAACCCTAGTTGAACAAAAATGTAGAGGGATTTGATGGAACATTTTTTGTGGGATAACATGAAGCAGTAAATTGTTGATTATGTGTCTAGATGTTTGGATTTTCAACATGTTAAAACTATGTGGTAGCATCCTTGAGGATTTATACGACCTATTCATATTACTATGTGGTAATAATAAGACATTACAATGGAATTTTTATTGTCTATCCAAATACACTTAGAAGTAATGATGCAATATGTTTTATCATTGACCGCCTAACCAAATCTGTACATTTCCTCACTATAAGGGAAGATTTACCACTTGAGTACCTCATAAGGATCTATATTAATGAAGTTATGAGACTTCCTAGTTCACCTATATCAATTGTTTCATATTGAGATCCCCAATTTACAACAAAATTATAAAATAGTCTTTATAAGACTCTTGATACTAAGATTTATTTAAGAACTGCCTACTATCTTGAAACTGAAGGACAATCTGAAAGAACAATTTAAACATTGGAAGACATGTTGAAGTTATTCTCACGGGACTATAAAGGCATGTGGGATTAGAATTTACCTCTAATATATTTTTCCTATAATAATAGTTTCCATTCAAGTATTCAACTGGAGATGTATACGGAATTATATAAAAAGAGATGTCACACTCCAACTTGTTTAGATGATGTTGGTGAAAGGAAACTTGTAGGCCTAGAACTTGTTGAAGATAAAACAATGAAGGTAAATTCTATTTAGGATCACATTAAAGTATATAAATTTAGTAAAAATAGTTATGTCAATAATCAAAGGAAATATTTGTAATTCCATGTGGGAGATCATGTTTTCTTAAAAGTATCTCTATATAAGGGTGTCACAACGTTTGGTAAGAAAGGGAAGATTGTCCCTAGGTATAATGGATCCTTTAAAATTATGGAAATATTATATCTATTTATTATCATTTTATAATGCCTCCAAATCTCTCAAAGGTATATGATGTGCTCAATATATCTTTTCTAATTAAGTACATGCCAGATCCACCACATGTGCTCACCTTTAATGAAATAGAGTTAGAACATGATCTATCTTACCATGAAGATCCATCAAGGTTCTTGATAATAGAGAGAAATTATAGAGGAATCAGATAACTCAACTGGTAAATATACTTTAGATAAATAAAAAATGGAGGAAGCAATAGGGAACTAGAGAAATTTATGAAGGAGAGTTGCCCTCATTTTTTTATAAGGTAATATCCACAAAATTTAATGGAAAAAATTTTGTCAGAGGGAATAATGTAAAACCCAAATACCATAAAATATATTTTAATTTTATACTAAATTTAATTTTTTTGACATAAATTTAAATGCACGCAACACTGAGTTGTCTTTTGTTATACATAAAAATGCCTTTCTTTGATATCTTGCATTACACAAAAGACTCAGTTTTACCAAACTATAATATACTATTAATATTATTATTTAATGTGATGGTTATCAAAAATATGTTTTAATTAAAGGTATGATAAGAATTATCTAAATTTAGATAATATTTTTTACACCTATATATATAATTCTTCGGAGACCTATTAATTATAAATTGAAACTAAATCTTTTTTAAAACAAAAGTAAATATTTTTCAAAAAACAAATATTTTATGTGCATAAGTGTGTTTTATATCACTAAATTCACCAAATAATTTTCTACTAATTGTTTTAATGAAATTTATATATTTTATATATAATTAAATTTTTTACATTCATCCAATAGATTTTGTGTTCATAATATAAGAAAAAACCAATTTTTTTATAAAAAACTATATTTTTCTAAAAAGAGATTTTGCCGCCTTTTAATGGTGCACTTGTTTTAAAACTAAATTTTGAAATTTTTATAAGTTTTTTTAGAAAAAATAAACTTAATTTTTTAAAATTTAATGTCAAAATTATCTTAGGATTAATTTTTGGTATTTTTTGAGAGGTTTCATTTTTTGGTGAATAGTGAAAAATACTGAATTTATTTGAAAACTGACTTTTCATCTAAATAGTTTATAAAGTTAAATTTTATTTTATACTAGTATTAAATTATAATTAGTTTAATATAATTGGAATAAATTTCACATTGAAATTTTATATAAAAACCTTTCAAACTTTTGAAAATTTTCACTTTAAAAACTCATTGTCTCGTTCCATCTGTAGGATTAATTTAAAATTAATTATTACCACTTATGTGAATTGAATTTAAAAAAATGGATTAAATATTTTGATTTATAATAAATTATAAATTATAAAAATTTAAACTTAATTTTTTGTCCAAATTGATTATTTAAATCAATTAAAATTAATTAAAGTGATTAAAGTAAAAAATAAGATTACTTCGTGGTTAAACTTAAAACATAATTTTTAAAAATGACTCTAAACTTGTAAAACCAAATTTTATAGACATATTTAAATATTATAACCTATTTTATAGAAAATTTATCATTATTTGAGTCACATTAGGTAAGGGAGACCTCCCAATAGTGTTTACTTTTTGGTATTTACAAGAATGTTAGTTCTCCTCCACTAAAAATGGGCACTCACTCCCCTCACTTATTTACTCCTATAAAATCACTTATATTTAGATATTCCCTACCCAAATAACTCCTAAAACTAACTTAACTCTTACTATAATTATTATATTTGTATTAAATTCAACTTAGGGAGACATTAGTGAAAACCTAAGGAGGATACATGAAGAAGGTATAATGTTGTTCTAAAATAATTTTTTATATTATTTCCTTCTCAAACCCCTTAAATAATTTTTATATCATGATTATATAATAAAATAAGTAAAATTAGTATTCTTATATGTTTTTATGATAAGTTTATAACCTAAAACTTCCCTCACTTCCATCAAATGGGTGCTGAAATCATTGTTCGTGTGCGCGGTGAACCACCGCCTCAAGAACTGATGTCGTTCATTTTTTACATTAGCATGTTTCAATGTTGGGAATAATAATGAAAATACTATTTATATATGATATTTATGATGTCTCTATTATTCAGGAATTATTATATATCACCTACCTTCAATCTTTCCATTTTTCAAGAATACAATAACGCCATTCATGTGTACAGCAGACTACCACCTTGGGAAGCAATGTGATTCATTCACACTTTACATGGAATGTATTAAAGATGGTTTTAATAAAATTATGTGATATATATTAAATAAATATGATACTATAATGATAATATAATATATATCATTTTGTTTTCTTTCTTTTAATATGATAATAAAATGGAAGCAATGCTCATGCGTATGTACAGCCTGTCATCTCCATGAACAATGTATTTCATTTCTTATCACTGAATTTTATAAAATAATTTAAATATTTATATATATATATATATATATTTAATATATACGATATTTAAATATTTTTTACCATTTTTTAGATAATTAAATAATGATAAAAGTAGTAGTAATTAAAATTAATAAGTAAAAATATACACGAAAAATAAGACAATTAACACTTAAAATAGTGAAAATAATGAAATATTATTAAGAAATGGGTTATAAGATTTTATAAAAGGATAATATATAGTATTATAAATATTTTTCTGTTTTAAGTTAAAAAAATTATTAAAACCATTATATAGGAGGTTAAAGGTCATTCAACCAAAAGGTAGCGTAAGGTAACAGATTTCGTCTCAATTTACATTCATTGAGACTTATTTGTTATTATACACCAATTCAAATGTGTATGGTGTATATAATACCCCTTTAACATGTAATATCATTAATAATTCATACTTCATGGTTTTTTAAGTTTATATTTGAATTGTTTTATCCAATAGTATTTTATTCGAAAATTAAAAATTGATAAAGTTATTGTGAAATATTTTCTAATTAGTAACTTTATCTTGAAATATTCACTTTATTGTAATAATTTTTCATTATATATTGCATTTATATTAAATATAAATGTTATTATGTGATTGATATGATTATTTCCTAAACCACATACCATTTTTACATAAAATTTTTAATTTTAATTTTATTTGTTTAACTAGGGAAATATTGATAAATCTGAATCTTTTACTCAACACAAATATTAGATAACGTGCATTGTTCAGGAATTTAAATTGATTATTAAATATATTAGGAATTATTTGGTCATGAAAGACAGGGGTTGTGGATCGGTTAATTCAAATCTATCGATGGATCAATAGTCTTATGAGATGAATTAGTTGGCCAATTCAGATGGGTTTTTACCAAGTATGTTTTAAACTATCTTGAGGATAGATCTTGACAATAAAGGTATCATGTGCCTTAGAAACATGATGTCCATCAATTAAGAATTTCATTCCTTTAGTATTCATTTATTATTATCCATGATATTTTCACTATGAAAAAATCTATGGATTCATTTTATTCTCAGTTTATTGATTAAATAGCATGGTTTTTAGTTATTTACCTTTCTATATTAATTATGTATTATACAGTTATTTAAATGAAATGTGTGTTCATTTATTTACCTTTCCATATTGATTATTCCCATGGTTTAATTATTTCTTCCTCTATATTTAATGTTTACTATGAATTTTATATCACCCTTATTTTGTTTTCTTTCCTTAAGATATGGAGATAAATTTTTGGAATGATTTTCCAAGATATTGATATTTTAATTTTGTTGTGATTTATTTATTTTTTCCAATATAAAAGGGGTATCTTATTTGTAATCTAGTTTTCCAAAAATACAAAACTGTTCGGTTCTTTGTGATTTGAATATTGTATTTATGCTAATATAATAAATTAATGCACTAAATCTAGGCTATTGGGGTCGGGGTTGTTACAATGACTCCTTGATGCACTACTACCTTGGGAAGGAAAACAAGGTTGTTGATGCATTGAGTATGAAGGATCATGGATTTCTTACCATGATTTGGATAGATGAGGATCCTATATTCATGGATCTGTTAAATTTGGACATAGACGTTATTAGGGAAGGGGAAACATTATTCATTTTACAAAATATTGTCAAACCATCTTTACTATAGAAGATAAATACATCCCAAAAAGATGATAAGGGTTTGAAAAAATAGGTTAATGTCATGAATAATGGAAAATTGGAAGACTTCATCTATGAATATGGTGTATTAAATTTTTAAAATAGACTATGTGTTCCATCCATACATAATCTGAATATGGAATAACTAGATGAATCGCATATCTCAAATCTCTTTATAGACCATGTTATCACTAATATGTACAAGGATTTAAAAGAAAATTTCTGGTGGTACAACATGAAGTGAGAAATTGTTGATTATGTATCAATATTATTTGTGTTCAAATAGGTAAATGATGAGATATAATATCCTAAGGGTGTCATGAAACCTCTCCCTATACTAATTTGGAAGTGGTATAACATTAAAAAGGATTTTTTTTACTGGACTTCTGAAAACTCTTATGAGGAATGATGCAATATGGGTCATTTTGGATCACCTTACCAAGTTTGGACATTTTATGGAAATAAGGTGTGATATTAAACGTGAGTTATTTTCATGACTATATATTAATAATATTGTTAGACTTCATGGTGAACCACTATAAATTATATCTAATTTTGACCCTCTGTTCACATCAAAATCAAATATGATACTTAATTATGCTCTCAACATCAAGATATATTTTAGTGTCACCTATCACCATCAAACTAATGGGAAATCTAAAAGCACTATCCAAATACTAAAAGACATTTTGATATCATTATCACTTTAATTTCAAGTAATATTGGACTAGTATCTATCTTTAGGGGAATTTTCATACAATAATATCTTCCATTAAAATATTTGGATGGCACTATATGAGGCATTTCATGGGAAAAGATGTATAAATACAACTTGTTAGGATAAAGTTTGAGAAATTATGTTAGTATGATAACAAATTGTTTAAGATAAAACTATGAAAGTGTGATATATTTCGAATCATGTCAAGATATATCAAATCAAATGGAAGAGTTATGCTTATAATAGAAGGAAGGGATTAGAATTTAAAGTGGGGGATCATGTCTTATTGAAGGTAGCTCCCTAGAAGGTAGTTATAAAGTTTGGTAATAAGGGGAAGTCAAGTCCTAGGTACATAAATACTTTTGAAATTTTATATATAAATAGAGTTGTGAATTTTCATTTGGTTATCCCACCCAACTTCTTCAAAGTGCATGGTGTTTTCCATGACTTGTTATTGGGGAAGTGAATGCTGGACCCAATGCTTGTACTCACCTCTAATGAAATAGATTTTCAACCTAAATTTTATTATAATGAAGAGGCTATCCTGATTTTTTACACTCTATAGAAAGTGTTGTGCAATAGGACAACTTGGATGGTGAAAGTACATTGTAGGAATTATAAGTTAGAGGATGCAACATGGGATCCTGGGGAAGTAAGAAAAAATAATTACCCACATTTTTTTGTGATCCAATGTAAACTGAAAATTTAGAGGATTAAAGTATTTAAAGTAGGGAATATAAGACCCAATCTTCTATTATATTAAGTAAACACATCATCACAAAACTATTTCATAATTCACATTCTATTATTTCATAGTACAACAAAAATACTTTTTATTAATGATTATATTTAAAAGTTAAATTTATAAATTTTATAATTTTAACTTAAATTTTAGACATCATTTTTGGATTACGTATGTTAAAGTTATCTTAGGCTGAATTTTTTATATTTTTATGAGATGTTAATTTATTTTCATGAATAGTAAAAAATTATTATTTTTACTAATATTGTAACTTTTATAACATCATCATGATATAAATATGACTTAAAAGTTAATGAAACTTTTTTCTTAAAAATAATATATAATTATGAAGATGTTTTTATAATATACTCAAAATATCATAATACAATTAATTTTTATGTTATGATAAATATGAAATAATTTATTGGTGTCGATGTCATGTGTGTGTAGCATAAAAAGGGTAAAAATGGTGTCTCTGAGATAATATTTAAGAATTAATAAGGATATGTTTGAATTTAATGATAATAATAACACTAATTATTTATGTTAATTAATATTTATGTCTTTTATAATTATAAAACAAGATAATTATCCAAAATTCTTACCCAGTTCATGTACAAGGTTAGAAAAGTGAAAATATTATCTTTAATATGTTTTCATGATAAGTATAAGAATAAAAATATATTATGAATGGATTTAGATGATAATAATTATTAATAATAAATTATATTTATGTTATTAATTAATTTCAAATTTAAATAAAAGTATAATTATTTTAATCACTTTCGCATCATTGATGCAGTGCTTGTACAAGGATGAGAAAAGTCAAATAAATGGTTTTTAAAACATTTAAAATGTTAAGGTTTATATTAATTAGGGTGATGTGTGAATTTTATTTTGTTGGAGACTGATTATATTAAGACTCAAGAGAGGGGGTGAATTCAGTTCATTGAATGTTTCTTCACTCTCTTGTTTATGATTGATTTTTTATTTGTTCTTTAAAAAATCATATAGTGAAAATAAAAGAATAAAGAAGATAACATACACAAATATTTATAGTGGTTTAGGGAATAGTATTCCCCTAGTCCACTCCACCACCACTCTTCTCTATGAGTGTCATGATTTTTACTAGAACAATCCTTTTTTAGAGACTTCTGTTCCTTTTTCTAGGGATTTTGTGATTGATTAAAAGCATTTGAAAGTATATAAAAGAACATGATCTTTCAAATGGTCCCCAAAAAGGTTTAATAAATTTCATCCTTCAAAGGTTATTTTTATAGGAACCTTTATAATGAAAAATAAAAAATATAATGTTTTTGCAGTTTTCATCTCACAGCTGTAAGATACATCTAATATAAAAATAAAGATCTCTATGATAGATGAACTAAATAATAATAATCTTTAGGAGAGTCTGCTAAACTCAGGAAGAATTGATAATAAAAATAGTTGATCAAAATGATACTTCTTCTTCCTTGTTTTTTAAGAAAAATATAGTGTTTTTTTGGAGAACATTGAGAATGAGTTCTCTATATTCTCTTTTGAACATTACTTCACATGAAAAAGGTCCACTATATCTTTTTAGATGCATGAAGTACTTATTATTTAAATCCATATCACATGATCTATTGATTCAGAGATCTGTGACACATCCTTTTTTCTTGAAAATACCTCAGAAATAGTAGAGACAAATAAAATATTCTTTTCATTGTCTTCTATCTTGGTACTTAGATCTTATTATAATCAATTTTTCTTTAAGAAATTAATCAACCATTTAAATATTATACAGCAGCATTAAATTATTACTTGAATGGTTCATTGGTAATAAAATCCAAATTTCAGCATGACATATCAAATTTATTAAATTGAATCCATATAGATTAATTGAAGATTTGAACTCATGTAGCCGATTTTTATTCACATATCCAAATTGAATTGCATTGGATTTTTGCATATGTATTCAAATATAATATAGCTAATGAAATGATGTAGCATATTTCACCATGTAGGAAATTCATGTAACTGATTTATTCACATAAAAATTTTACATAGTTGATTGATCACATAGGTTATTTCTCATGTATCTTATTACTCCATGTAACTATTTTACATAATTGATTGATCACATAGGAAATTTCACATAGAGGCAATCTTATCAATGTAGGAAATTTCCACATTCATGATTTTTCAATGTAGAAAATTGTATATATTTAATTCCTTTATGTATACAATTGAAGTAGTTGATTGATCAATACAGCCTTTTCACTGTGTATCCGCAAACGTCATGGAGACGATTTTCTAGACTTTGGTAGATTTTAGAAAAAAATCGTCTAGAATCCATATTTAATGAAATTTACTATCGAATTCATGAGAATAAGATAAAACATAATAAACACGCGTACAAAACAAGATCATCATAAAAGTATTAAGGGTATATGAGATCATCAAAACTTAAATTATATGTGATATGATAGATCAATATTAGTAGTACAATAATGTTCCCCTTTTTGATGATCACAAAACCCATTATATATTCTAGTAATAATCAAACATGAATTTTTTTAAATATGGTTTAATATAAATTAAATTATATCATTTAAAATTTAGTGTTTCTCCCCTTAGTTAGTTACTTCTTTCCTTTTTGAAAGGTGGAAACTTCTCCAATTTTTAAAAGATTGCTCCCCCTATTTTAAAGGTACAAATTCTTCTCCCATTGTTTTGGTATAGTAGGAAAATTATCCCTCTTTTTGTGTTATTAAAAAATAAAGGGAAAAGAGGTAAAAAAATAATTTAATATAGAACTTTAGAGATATAAACTATGTAAATGTAGTGTGGAAATAAAATTATGGAATTATTGGAAGATTTAATTTCATTAAAATAAAATAAAGAGATAAAAACATTAAATGGAAACAATCACAAAGAAATAAATTATAGACAAAGTAATTAGGAATTATTTCATTAATTTATTTGAAATAAAATTATACATCCACTCAAAAAAATTAAAAAATATCAGTTAGGGAATATAGGTTGGTTTGGATGAAGGTGGTTTTATGTGTGGAGTGGTTTGGAGGTATATGGGATTGAAATTGTTGGTGTTAAGTATCAAAAACACATTTTATTCTCTACCATGTTTTATAATAAGTACTAGTAGGATTAGGACCAAGAGTTATTATTCTTATATTTGAAATTAGGCCTCATTACACATGTTTATCCTTGAAATAACATCAGACATTAAAAATTAAAGAAAATAAAGAGATGGTTACTTATGTATTTGAGTGAATAATTATAATACATTCCTGATAAACATCATAAGATGTTCTACTTTCCCTGAATAGAAACTTTCAGACTCACCAACAGTAGGAGGGAGAAGTATAGGAGAAATGTCTGTAGCTATTTTACCAGAAGGAATATCCATAAGAACCTTATTCAAAATTAGATTCACGTAGAAATTCACATCTATTAGTATACTAGTCAATGATTGTACCTTTTCATTTTTGTTGTTCACTTTCTCTATAAAAATTTGAAAAACATCCTTCACTTCATTAAGAGAGGAATCGGGAACTAGAATACCAATATCAGGATTGTTTTTAATTGAGGTAGAAACTATAGTAGGTTTGTAAATAAACAACTCCTTACCTATAACTAGAACTTGTTATTCTGAATATTATTCTGATTCTTAACTTGAATCTTCCTTAGAAAAAATATCCATAATTTCATAATATATTTTCTTATGCTATTTGGAAAATAGTTGAGTGTTTCTATAATTAAGTTGAATGAAGCATGGAGTTATTATTTTTTCTTTCATTGTAACATCCAAATTTTCTTTTATCATATCTCCAAGATATTAATCAAGATAACAAACATGGTTACTCATGCACAAATATAACCCAACACTAAGCTTCTTAATATATTCTTAGGTATCATGAAATTGACCAAATAGATCCTTTTTCATCACATACAATATCACTAGAGAAAGAATATTAACTTGGAGACATCGAATCTGAGAAGATACAGAACCCAACTCTGACAGCATATGAAGAAAATCATTCTATAAATATGGAAGAACTAGAAAAACTGGGGTATTAGAAGTATAGGGTTGTAATTTCATTATAAATTCAAACTAACTTAATGCAACACTTTTTAAAGTGTAAAAAGTTTCCTTCAATTTAACTATAAAAGCTTGGATTTCATCAAGAACTTCTTGAGATAAAATAGATTACATTGATAGATGATTCTGAAACACATCCCATTGAGATGAAATCAAAGTACTAAGCTCACTAAACTCAAACTTTTTATGGAAAACGTATTTCAAAATACTTACTAAGGTTTTAATTTCCTCAAGTTCCTTAGAGCATATAATAGACTTGGCTTACTGCATTGGTGGATCTATTCAAATACTACTAATAAATACTGATTTTGAATCCACCATTACAACCAACAAATTAAAATATGACTTGGATGTAGAGGAATATTTAAGTTCTCTGATCTCATATTTGCATCCAATAAACTCCATTTTTAAATTAAAACAATCTACTCTCATATTTTCAAAATAATTCATTACTTCATTAGTAATCACTTCCTTTTACAATATTTCTCAACACATGGTAATAGAAGGATATACTCTATGAGTATTTGAGTGTGAATATGGTACCCTTGGTGTATAGGAATGTTTTTTAGATTCTATAACTACATCAGCATCCCTTCTTCTATTAATAGGTGATCCAGGAAGAATTAGATCATATTCTTCATGCACTTCTTCTAAATACAGTATTATTTTATCTTTAGAACCTACGTTCCTATTATTAGCTAACCTATCTTCAAAAAAGGTAGCATTTATCTCAACAAATATCTCCACATACTGATATTCTATAAAAGACATAGAAAAATCGCAAGCATCTTGAATCTGAGTAGCCACATACTTATGAATTTTGAAAATCTCACCAACAGTGGGACTAATAACTAAAACTAAATACTTGGTTCTCATAGATGTTTTCTCCTCTTCTCCTCTATCAGACATTGTCTTGATAGGTGTTGCATCACTAGGTAGTGAGGTCTGCACTGACTCCCTCTAAGTCACATGTTTCTAAACAAATTTCTTCTAATAATTCAAAGTAGAATCCCAAGAATATTTAATCAACTTTAAGAGAATTAATGATAGAGTATTACTTTGTGTCATGTTCATTTAAATTTATTTCCTTCTTCTTCAAAACAAAATAAATTAATCTACCATAAGGATAGTAGTTTAATTTTCCTTTTCCTTCACAATAATGATGCATTAATCTCATCATGTGTCTTAGAAAACTCAAATTTACATTATTTATTAATACATACATCAAATACATATCTTTGGAAATAACATTTTCCATATCTCTTACTCTTTGTGTTATACTTGTCTACACAAACTTACATAAAACCTTATATTCCACAAGCAACTCTTTCATAGGTTACTTTTCAAAAATAGATGTTTGAAATAGAAACTTGAAAACTTTATTTGGACTTACTAATCTTATCCTAACAATATTTAGACTAAAATAAAGATCCCCCTCATGGGTACAATGAAATATATTATCCATTTAAATATAATGAACTACCATTGTCATTCATTTAACATTTTATGAGATTGTATCTTCTATTTGATTACAATAAAACTTGTAATTCATAAATAACTCACTAATTTATTCCTCAAAAATAAAACCCAATTTTTTATTATCAAAAATAAAATTACACCCTTGAAACTCAAGCTATTTCTTTAATAATATTTTTAGTGTCTTAATTAACTCTATATTTATGGATTTTCTCGCTAGAACTCTTCTTCCACTTACTTTGGATTTCTTAGATGAACATGATCTTCCATTATCAATAGAATTTGACTTTCCCATTTAGAATAGGTTATTTGAAGGTCAAATGGGGATTAAGAGTTGATATGTGAAGGTTATCTCTCAAAGGGAGGTTATATAAATGAATGGTAAAATGATTGTGAGCTGATTTTCTATTTGGGTATGTACCTGAATCCCAATTTTCTTACAAACCTAGTTTTAGTTTAGGATTACTTCTGAATAATAAATAAATAATAAAAATAAATAAATAAAAGAAAATAAATAAATTTTTACTATTCTAAATTTTAAATAAATGAAAAATACAAATAAGAGTAATTTCCATATATCATTAAACTAAATAATATAATAGAACAATCATTTAAATTTTAAAAAAAATATAATATATTAAATTATATAAAAATAAATAAAATTTATTTAAAAATGGAAATACCCAATTCTCTTTTAATAAAATAAAAAATCTCACACGCAATGGGTTTGGTAAAAATATATGCTAACTGATTCTCTTTAGAGATAAATTCGTGATAAATATCACCTTTTTAGTGTGATTGCTTAAGAAATGATGTTTTAAGTCTATATTATTTGTTCTTGAATGATTTATTAGATTATTGTAAATATTTATATCTCTAGTATTATTAAATGTCAGTAATACTTCATTATAATTGAATCCAAATTCCATTAAGGTTTTTTTATCCACATCACTTGTTCACAAAAACTACCAGTAGCAATATATTTTAATTCGGTAGTAGATAATGAAATAGAGTGTTTCTCCTTAATAGACTAGGATACCAGGGATTTACCTAGAAAATGGAAAGTTCTTGAAGTAATTTTCCTATCTAGTATTCAGCCACTAAATTTGTCATCTTATTATGATATTAAATTAAAATCAAAAATTTTTGAAAAAACAATGAAGGAAAAATTATACCTTTTAAATATATTAAAATACTATTGGAATATTCTAAATTTTATTCTTTAGGATTATCTTGAAATGAAGCACAAATACATACTTCAAACATAATATTTGGTCTAATAGTAGTCAAATATAATAAAATATGAATTATTCCTCATTAATTATTTTTTTCAACTAGTTTCTCAGCTTCATCGAAGTCAAGTTTTTCATTATAACTCATACGGGTAATATGTAATTTATCACTTTAAAGTCCAAACCTTTAGGAAATTATTTATGTATTTGGTTTGATTTAGCACATTCTCAAATCCTTTTCGATAAATTTGAAAACCAATAAAATAATTTAACTCACCCATTATGTTTACATCAAATTATTTTTTCAGGAGTTTTTCAAATTTATTACATAATTATTTATATGTAGAACAAAAAAATACATCATTAATATATATATGTTCTCTAACAAGATATATAAAGATAAATTTTTCTAAAATAAATTAGGATAAACCTTACCTACTAAAAAAACTTTTGATAAAATAAAAGAACTTAAACACTAATACCATATTCTAGGTTCTTGTTTAAGTTTATAAAGATCTTTGGTAAGTTTAAAACTGAATTTAGAAAATGAGTATTTTCAAAACTAGGTGGTTGTTCAATATAAAATTCATCCATTTGAAGACCATTCAAAAAAAATTATTCTACATCAATTTAATATAAATTTAAATTAATATAATAATCATAAGCTAAGATAATCCTAATGTCTTATAATCTAGATATAGGGGAAAAGGTATCCAAGTAGTCAATACCTTTTATCTATTTATAACCTTTAGTTACTAATCTAGCCTTGTTTGTAGTTATCACACCATGATTATCCTTATTATTCCAAAAAAATACTTTTTGTTCCTATAATAGTACAGTCAAAGGGTATATCAACTAATTCTCATACCTTGTTTCTCTTAAACTAGTTTAATTCATATTTCATAGCTACAACCCAACATTAGTCTTCTAAGGATTATTCTATTGACTTTGATTTTAACTAAGATAAAAAGGAAGAAAATTATACATGGTTTTCTACACTCCTTACAGTTATAATTTATTTATTTAAACTTTCTATAACAATTTATAAAGGATGGTTCTTAAGGGTTATAGTATTTCTAGGTATCACACTTTCCAGTTCACTAGCATCCAACCTTTCAAGATTTATTTATAAAAAATTAAGTTCCAATTCTTCATCCATTTTTCCATCAAAAAGTTGTTTAGATATCATGTTTTAAAAATAATCAGTTAGTTCATCAATTTGAGTAACATTGTGATCAAAAGGATCACTTTCATAAAATTTAACAAGAGTTTATTCATCAACAATATTTTATTGTTTATTGAAAACTCTACATGATTTTGAAGTAGTAGAATAGCCTTGAAATATTCCTTTATCATAATTTAGATAAAATGCGCCAATATTATCCTTGGTTTTTAGAATGTAAACCATTCATGTAAAAACCTTAAAGTATCCAACTTTTTTATTTATATTATTCCACAAATCATATGTTATTTTCTTTAAAATAGGTTAAATTATAAGTCCTTTTACGAAATAACATCTGATATTCATAGTTTCATCCCAAAAATGAGTAGGAAAGATATATTCACATAACATTTTTCAATTAATTTCTTGCAAAGTACTATTCATACATTCAACAATATTATTATGTTGAGATTTTTTAGGGACAAAAAATTTGAACATGATTCTATATTCTGAGAAATAGGAATTAAACTCATAGATTTCAAATTCTCATCCATGGACACTTCTTAAAACACTAATTTTTGAATTTTTAACTTTTTAAACCAGTATGAAAAAACTTATAAAAATTAAACAATCATAACTTTTTACACTTAAAAAGAAAAATAAATAAATCTAGAAAAATCAGAAACTAAAACATAAAAAAAATCATCTTAGACTTGAAACTCTAGATGTCCCAAACAAAACCATATGAATAATTTCCAAGGGTCTAGAAGTGGAAACCTCTTCAATTGGTTTAAAAGATAACTTGTGCTACTTACCCATTAGGCATGAATCACATAGCTTCTTTTTATTCATTATAAGTTAAATATGAAACTAAATTTATTTTGTAAAATTATATAAAATAATACGAGTTATATTGTCCCAATATTCTATTCCATATCCATGACTCATTTGTTTCATCATTTAAACATTTCAACTTTTTTCTACTCAAATAATTAAGATTTAGAGTATAGAAAATATTTATTCATGGTTCCTTAAATTTAAAATTTTTCTCTTTAAAAATAGAACATGCATTATTTGAAAAATAAATAAAATAACCTTCACCACAAAGTTGATAGATACTTATTAAATTGTGCTTTAAACCTTCCACATAGAGAACTTTTTTGATAAGGATAGAGTTTGGATTATCAAAAGATCCAAATCCAATAGTTTTTCATTTATAATGGTCACCAAAAGTGGCATTAACTACATATATCTTTGATAAAGAGTGAAAATTAGAATAAAAAACTCAAATCATATTCCTTGATAATACGCTATCCATATAACATATTTCATTAGTTCCATTAGACCTTTGTACCTCATCTGTATTTTCTATAAAACTAATGTTGGGTTTTTAATATTAATACCCAGCTTCTGATTCTAAAGATGAAACATCACAAGAATACTCCAAATAAATCCATCATTAATTCATGGATTTCTTATCCTTATTTTTATAACAAACTTTCTTGAAGTATTTCTTTTTTGGATTCTTTTCATCATGAAGCTACAGACAATCAAGGTTAATGTGTCCAAGCTTCTTAGAATCATAACATATTATGGAAAGAAAAAATATTTTACATTATTTTAATTTTTATCTCAATGTTTTTAATCCCATAAAAGTTTTATTTTAAAGTAAATTCTCATATTTTATGAATTTAGTGGTATTTTAAGCTTATTTAGAAAAATGTCCCATTTTGAATTTTAACTTTTTTAAATTATTTATATATTTAGGCCATAAAATATAATATACTTATCTAAATCGTGAATTTATTTCTTTTTATGATTTTATACATCTTGGGATTTATTTCATTATTCTGGACCCAAAGCTAAATTCACCATTTGGAAGTCCAAAACATGCTCACAATTTGGGCCTTCAAAACTATTCACCTATCAAGATATTTTTTATGGTAGGACCGTATCTCTTTATTGGATGGCCCAAATGAGCTAAAATTCATAGTGAATATTCGAAAGAAATTTCTTAACAACTTTCATGAATGTTTCCTCATGTGAATTGGAAATTTTAATGTAAATTAATGCACGGGAAATAGGAGACATGGAATATGGAGATTCTATTTGGGAAGATTAAATTCTCAAAGTGAAATAGGAATAACTCTTCCTATATGTGGGAACATATGATGAAATTTGTATGAGGGATTTGAAAGACATTAATTAACAACTATAATGATGGATTATACACATGAAATGTCCATTTAATGGGTTAAACACATGAAAAGGTTCGGACGACGTATTTTGGAACCAAAAATTTCCCTACTCACCTATAAAAGGAGGTGAACCCCTCATTTTCAAACCATCTGGGACACCAAGGAGGATATATCCACCAAGGTAGGTCAGATACTAAAACCTTCTCCCATATTTCTTCTTCTTTATTTTTTTATTTATTTTTTTTTTGCTTTTAGTTGTAATTTAGATTTCTAAAAAATTCATGCATTCTTAACTTTGTTCCACCATTTTCCTATTCTTGTTTTCATTATTCTTCTTTAATTATAATATTAATAATAATAATTAAAGTGTTATTGTTATTATTATTATTATATTATTATTATAACATTCTTTATAAAATTTATATTTTATTATTTTCTTTTATTTTATCTCTCTTCTTCTTCTCTTATTTGTCATTTTACCACCATGACCTCATACCCTCAAAAATGATAGGCTAACCTAAGGCTTGTCCCATGCGAGGTAAGTGGAAATTTTATTCATTATGTACTTAATTTCTTATGTTTTGTTAAGTTTTTTATGGGCAAGATTAATAGAACACAAGTGTGGTGATCATCCACCATGACACTGAACACAAACACATTTTTAATCTTTTATTAAATCATTTACTTCCCTTATACTGGATACAAACACTTCATGCAATGGAGTCGAGCTAGTTAGTAGATGAAATTTCATGCAATGGAGCTAGGTCTTGGACTATGTCATGCTCTCTATTGAGGTGTAACATTAACCTTGATTATAGGAGGATATGGAATTAATATTGCTAAATGAATTAGAGATTTCACACCACTAAATAAAAGAATATTAATTCATGAAAGAGATCTTTGAATTGAATTATCAAAGTAAATTTAAACACAAACTAGGATAATGATGTAACCTAAAAACCAAACAATAAAGGCCAAGTTATTTCTTCACTAATTACATTTTTTCATTGTATGTTAGTTTTATATTTTATTTCATTTAAATTCCATTACTTTCCAATATTAAATAAAAACAACCAAAAAAGTAGTTTATTTGAATTAGATTAATATAGTAAACAACTGAGAAATCTCCTCACGTGAGATGACCTAAGTCATCATTTGTGCTACATTAGGAAAATAATTTTCATTTTCCACACCCTATGATAGGCGTGTGTCAAAACTAGTGCCATTACCGGGAATCCAATCAGTTATTCATTTAATTTTTATATTTTCACATCTTAGATAGATTTCATTTCTTATTATAAAAATAAATAAAAACCAAAAAAAAATCTTCCATGATGTTTTCAAATGAATTTTTTTCAATTCATTGAACAATAAATACTCTCAGGGGAAAGAATTGGTAATTCAAAATGCTAAAGAGGTGTCTCTCCTAAAAAATCTCAATGAAATCACTGACCTGGATAAATGGATGATAAATGGGAAAGACACCCTAATTTCATTTTAATAATTGGCAAAAATGGTTGATAAAATTAAACTTGATTACCGAAGACAAAAGACCAAGAAGAAAGTGCCAATGGTGTTCCCCAATTTTATTAAGGACATAAAAGATGTTGAGGTCTAACTTAAGGAGGAGGCTAAGATAGTGATAGAATTTGAAGAAAGGATGGAAGAGCCATACTACCTACTTCCATCCACAAAGACTCATTTTCAAGAGGCACTTATAACTAGATTAGTGATTGAACCACAAAACAATTTGGGATATGATCTTTCTTAAACTCTACCTTTTCTGATTTTATTCAATCTGATTTGTGTATCACTCTTTATGGTTTTGAATTTCTAGATTCATTCAATCCAAACTTTTTCTTAGAGAAATATGAAGAAACTAGGCCTTTACCTATTGAGGAATATATGAAGCTCCCTGGACATATTGAATATTTATTGGAGGAATTTCATGAGGAGATCCAAATATATTTTTCTAATGAAACCAAGAAAAAAATTTCTTACATTGATAGGGATAAATTTGATATTCATACTTCATGTTTAAATTTTATTCAAATATAATTACCCTCTAAATTTTCCTTTTACTATTCCTTTTGTGGATCATTCCTTGAAAAACCACTTAATATAGAATAAGATGTCACAAAATTCATAACTAACTAGGAGGAGGTTCCATACTTGATCATACCCTCACCATGAAAGTTGTACCTAATTGTGAAGGGGTGGATATAGTGTAATCTAAACCTGGAATTATCCAAAAAAAGAACAAATAATTGAGATGTAGGAAAATTCACATGTGGTGGTTCAAATCCAATAAGCTCCAACCTCTATTAGATTATGGATAATAGAACGTACTACCCTTCTAGAGGTAGTAAAAATTTTGGGGCCACTTTGGGGGATCATACCAATATTTATCCTTTACTTTCTTTCTAGTAATTTAATTTTCAATATTAGGAATTTAGATTTAAAATTCAGTATTAGGAATTATTCCTTCATGTAGACCACTCCCTTTTATCTTTTTGAGCTTAAATTAAATAATCCTTGTTATTAATTGAGTAGTTTTATTTTGAAGGTTCATGATGGAATAAGAAAGCACCAAATATCCAAGGAGTAAATAATACAAATATTTATTTAAAAATTGAGTTCAATTTAAATAATTATCTTTTATACTCCTTAAATTTTTTTCACAATCATGAATTGAGTATTAAACTGAAATTTCATAACCATGCTTTAATTCATGCCATCATGAATTTCTTAGGAATATAGGAGACATGAGTTTCTTAGGAATACAGTGATGCCTTGTTTTATATTTAAATGTCAATTAAATTGAATGAGTAAAATAAAAAATGAATGTTTAATGTGATTCATGGATATTGAAATGAGGATTCATGATTTCAAGGAATTAGTTGATTCATTTAAATGAAATTTACCTAACATTTTTCATGCTTTGAATTTCTGAAATTCATGTGAATCGATTTTTTATTATTATTAATTCCATGAGTGATTGTCCCAAATCATATTTCTCATTCCAGAGAGGATTCATAGAACAATTAATTTATATTTATTCTTGATCATATTTCTTGAGTAATCTTGGTACATGACACTGACCAGAACTTGTATTTGAACTGGTCAAAGATATAACTATGCAAAAACAATTTAAAATGACTAAGGCATATTTGGAAAATCCCTTATAATTAAATACCAACTTTATATAAATTATTATTTATCCCATTGAGACCATGAATGAACTTTATAGGTATGATCCATGTTTAAATCCATTTTCCCATTCTTACCCTACTCTTAGTATTTACATTATATTTTAAAATTGAAGTGTGGGGGTAAAGGGAATCATGGTAAATGGGATTATTAACATTGTGAGGAAGAATTATGGGGGTGATTATTATGGGAATTATAAATGGTTATGTAATAATTAATTTTACTCTATTATTTTTTCCCCTCTTGAATATAAAAAAATGAAAATTAAAAAATAACCAAAAATGATAAAAATGTGTTCTGATTTTGGAAAACCAAAAATCACCATTACAAGACCTATGATTTTTTTCATATGTGGTTAGGTGGTGGATGTGAGGTTTATTCAAATAATAAACTTTTTAAAAAAGAAAAAAATTTAAATTTCCTTTGAAAAGGAAAAAAGTATGAATATATATATATATATATTCAAGATGGGGCACAAATCATTCATTATGCTTAAAATGGTCACAATATTTACTTTGAACTTTTGAGGATGTTGGGAGTTGATATTAATTGAAGGGGAGAATGTCATTAAACTTTTACTTTGAATATCATGATTTAGGATTTAAGATATTAACTTCCTCCTTGAGCATTAATTTTTAACATAAAGTTCTACCAACCTTAAGCCTCATAGACATTTGAACCTTGATTACAATCCCTCATGATTTTATTTTCTTTTTGTTTTTATAAAGTGGAGAAAGTATTTCTTTTATAAGATTATGGATAAGGATAATTTTCTCATGACATAAGAATAACTCTATTTGAATTGTATCATGAGTGATGAGGGAAAATATTGAAAAAGTGAGGTAGGTCATGCTTTTTCATGTTTAATAACAACAAATTAAGGATCTTGAATTAATGAAATAATAACTTCCATCATTTTTCAAATGGGAATAGTAAAATACATGAATTTAATGTTTCATTTAAAAATAGGTAATTTAATTGATATTTTATGTGGAATTTGAAATTTTTATTTGATATTGATAAATTTTTGATTTTATTACATTTAAATATGAATGTTGATAACACTAGTTCCCTATAATTTTTAATGTTGATATTTTATGCTGGAGTACAATTATAGTTTAATTGTGGGGGTAATTGAAATAACAAATATTTTAAATAATATTAATTTTCATTTCATTGTTTTTAATCCCAAAAAAATGTTATTTTAAGTGAAATTCTCACATTTTATGATTTTAGTGGAATTTTGAGATCAATCAGAAAAATGGTCTATTTTTGAATTTTAACTGTTTTAAATTATATCTTTATTTAGGCTAAGAAATATTATATTATTATAAAAATCATTAATTTCATTATTTTTATGATTTTATACATCTTTTTTTCATTTCAATCTTCTACACCCAAAACTAAATACCCCATTTGGAAGTACAAAACTATCTCACAAGTTGGAACTTTAAAATGCTTTATAGATCTAGATATTTTTTATGGTGGGACTATATATCTTGATTAGATAGCCTAAATGAGATGCAATTTATAGTGGATATGATAAATAAATTTCTTAACAACTTTTATGAAGTAAACCATGCATGAATTTAACATTTTCAAGGACATTTATGCATGGAAAACTAGAGGCATGGAATATAGAGAGTTTGTATGGGTAGATTAAATTCTCAGAGTGAAATATTAATAACTCTTTCTACACCAGGAAAAATACTATAAAATTTAAATGATGGATGTACAAGATATTACTGAACAACTATCATGAAGGAGTATATGCATGAATCATCCATTTAATAGGGAAAAATGTGAAAACTTTCAGAAAACATATTCTAGAACAAAAAATTTCCCTCCTTACCTAAAAAATGAGGTGAACCCCTTCTTTCTAAACCATCTAGGGCACGAAGGAGGAGATCACCCCTGAGGGAGGATAGATATTGCAACATCCTCCCACATTTCTTTTTCTTCATTTTTTTCTTTATTTTTTCTTAGTTTTCAATTGTAATTAAATTTTTAATAAAATAATGCATTCTTAACATTTTTCCACCATTTTCTTCTTCTTATTTTCATTATTCTTATTTAATTATAATAGTAATAATGATAATTAAAATTATTGTCATTATTATTATTTTAACATTATTTATAAAATATATATTATATTTATTTTCTTCTTTTCTTTTATTTTATCTCTCTTCTTATTCTCTTCTTTATCATCTCACCACAGTGACATATTACCCTAAAAAATGATGGGTTAACCTGACGCTTGGACTAGGGGAGGAAAGTGGAAATTCTATTCATTCTGCACTTAATTTATTGTGTTTTAATAAGTTTGTGATGGGTAATAGTAACAGTACATGGGTGTGGTGATCATCCACCATGACACCAAACACAAAGTCATTTCTATTCTTTTTTTAAATATTTTCTCTCTCTTATACTAGATACAAACTCTTTATATGATGGATTTGATTTATTCAGTAGATGAAATGGCATATGATTGATCTGGGTCTTGGAATATGTATGAATCCCAATCAAGGAGTAACATTAACCTTGATTATAGTAGGAGGTGAAATTAATATTGCTAAATGCATTTGAGCTTTCAGAACATTAAATAAATGAATAGTAATTCATGAATGATATCTCAAGATTGAATTATCAAAGTTAATTTAAGAAACAAAAAGGAGAATGACAGAACCCACAAACCAAACCATAAAGGACAAGTTCATTCTTCACTAGGTGTATTTTGTCATTTCGTGTTAGTTTTATCATTTATTTCATTTAAATTCCATTGTTTTATAATATTAAATAAAAACAACCAAAAATAAGTAGTTTATGTGAATTATATTAATTGAGTAAACAACTATGAAATATCCTCAAGTGATACAACCCTAGTCAGCCTTTGTGCTACATTTGGAAAATAATTTTCTTTTTCTAAACCTTACGACAAGCATGCGTCAAAACCGTTGTTGTTATTGGGGATCCAATCAATTATTCATTTAATTTTTCTATTTTCATATCTTAGTTATATTTCATTTTTTATTATAAAAATAAATAAAAACCAAAAATATCTTTAATGATGTTTTCATATGAAAATTTCTATAATTCATGGAACAAGAAATACTCTTAGGTGAAAGAACTAGTAATTAAAAATGTTAAAGAGGTGACTCTATAACAAAATCTTGATGAACTCACTAACCAGGCTAAATGGATGATAAATGGGAAAGACATTATAATTTCATTTCAAGAACTGGTAGAAATGGTTGATAAAGGAGAACTTGATTATCAAATAATAAAGACCAAGAATAAAGTGCCACTGGAGTTCCCTGATTTTATTGAGGACGTCAAAAATGTTGAGGCCCAGCTTGAGGAGGAGGCCATAATAGTGATGAAATTTGAAGAAAGGATAGAAGAGACATACTACCTACTTCCACTCAAAGACTAATTTTCAAGAGGCACTTATCACTAAAGAAGTGATTAAACCAGAACTAACTCAGGGAGATGATACTTTCTTAAACTCTTCCTTTTCTAATTTCATTCAATCTAATTTGAGTATCACTCCATATGGTTTTGAATTTTCAAATTCGGTCAATATATGATTTTCCTTAGATAAAGGTGAAGAAACTGGACCCACACCTATTGGGGAATATATGGAGCTCCCTGTACATATTGAATATTTGTTGGAGGAAGTTCATGTGGAGATCAAAGTGTATTTTTTAAAGGAGAATAATCCAAAAGCTACTTACTTGGATAGGGATGAATTTGATATTGATACTTCATGTTTTAATTTTATTCAAACATAATTATTGTCACACCCCAGCCTTAGAATCCTATTTATTTTATTTTATTTTTATTATTTACTCAGTCATGTATCATTTGGACGAGGTTTGGTTGGGTCTCGGTTTGAAATTTTCAAAGTTTGATGTTTTTTGTGGGTATTGGGCCGGTGTACGGTCACCGCATCGTTAGCGGCAACCGTACGTTTGGTATTAGTGAATGCGCGGTGTCATGACACTTCAAATAAATAATAAATTAAATAAATTAATTAAGTTAATTGAAAGTGGAAGCCAGATAAAAGTTTATATCGATAAAACAAGGATGAAATAACAAATTAAAATAATGATAAATAATTAATAATGTTTATATCATAATATGTATAAGAGCATTATTATTATTATTATTGTAGCATTGAAATTAATATTATTATTATCACTTAAAATAAAATAGATATGAAATAATTAAATTTATTGGTTTTATTATTATTATTATTGTTTTATTATTATTATTTTTCAAACCCTAAAGCTACCACTTTTTCGTGACCCGCGTAAGCTGCTTCCCATCCTTCTCCCTTCTCTCACCCCCACCCTTTCCCTACTGGATCCCACTACACCCAAGGTGGTCGACCCCCCTTCCACAGCACCTACCTCCTACCGCGACGCCCTCTTGGTGCGCTGGCCGAACCGCGACGCCCTACTCCTGCTCCAGTGAAGCCGCTCACCCTTGTTCCTCCTTGTGTTGTCTGACCACAGTGGCTCCGATTCTGAACTGCTGTTTGGCCACCACCATCTCTCGGCCTCCTCACTGTCTACCCCAGTCATGACCAGCATGCCTCAGTGTGACTCCCTTGTGCTGCCTCTTCCAGTGTGCAGAAGGCTACGATTCGAGCTCCCCCCATGGCAACCTCCCTCTCCCCCTTCCTATTTTCACAGCCACCACCTTCATAGCCTTCCTCTCCAGTGACTTCTGGCATGCCCTCTTCTAGTGTTAGCAGACCCTACTCTCTCCCTCTCAAATGGAAACCCCCCTGTTTTCCCCCTATTTTCCACACCACACCACCCCCCTCATGACCCTATTTTTCTGTGCAATGGGTCACCACGACCTTCCCTCCCTTCAACACCTCATATCCATAACTTATCAACGTCGCAGCCTCCTCTTGAAGGAGACCTGCAGTAGGCATGCACGAGCCCTTGACTGAGTTTTAGTGGCATGCGACCCCCCATCCTTGATCTTTCTTCCAATTTCTTCATGTTGCACCAACAATTCATTGAGGTATGGTCCCTAGACCCCTTCTCCTTCATCGCATAAGCAATATGTTTCTCTTTTGGTACCCGGTTTGGCTTTAATTGGAACCCCAAGGTTGGGATATTATGTGATTGTTGTGTTCTTTCTTGAATAGGGTATATGAATACCTCCTTAGGTCTTGCTCTTGCGTGTTCCAACATCCTTTGTCGACGACAAATTGGATTGAATCTGTTTTGGTTCATTTCCGAAATCCAAGGTATAGACTTATACCCGTTGTTTGGTTTCACACCTTTTAAGTGGTGTTCGATGGGTGTTTTAAGGCTTCTGTCAATTGTTGTGTAGTTTGTTAAACCCTACGGTGCGTTTTTTGGGTTGTTTCTGATAAAAGTGTCAAGCGCCGAGCATTCATCCTGGTTTCACCTTTGAGGTAGGATCCTCTTGCATCTCTCCTTTAAATTTAAGCTTATATCGATTGCTTGCATTACTTGTTTTTTACACTCTTTGAATGATAATTATTTATTCATTTTTTTCTGAATAATTGGTTTGGGATAAATTAGGTAGTTTTGGGGATAACCTTGGTATGAAAAAATTAATTTTCTTATTTAATTGAATCTTCTTATTCTTTGATATTTTGTAAATGGTGCAGAAAATGTCTATGTTGAAGTTTAATGTGTGTTGGTTCTAAATTGGTATATTTATACAAAAATTGAGTGTATTTAGTTTGTAAACCCTTATTTTGTTCTTGAAAAGATTTTATAAATTTCTTAAAATGTTTATTGGATTGTGGAAGTGGTGAAAATTATGTTTATAAAAGTTTGGGTGTTGTGATCTCAGTTTTGAAAATGTGTTTAGGCGCACATGTTTGTAAATATTGATCTCACCGTTTCATGTGCTTTTGTTATGTTGTGCACTCTAAGTGTTTACTCAAAATGGTCTATTGGATCTTTAAAATGATTAATGAGTTGTTTTGGCTTTGTGTGGTTTTTGTAAACACCTTGTGGTTTTTAAAGGGGTTAGTAAATAGTGTTGATGGTGTGAGTTGTGTTTTGAAAACATATTGAGGTGGTTCTTTTTCATTGGTTCTTCATTTGGATTATTTTAAGTCCGTGTTTATGTACCTTTGTTTTTGTGTGTTTATTACAGCGTGTTGGAATGGTAACCTCGTGTTACCACAATCATCGGCTTGCGTGCACTTGTGCGCCTGTGCGAGGCATGTCGCATTGTCATGTTTGAGCTGTAAGTTGAGGTAAGTCCCCCACTGCACTCGCCTTTAAATTCAAAATTTATTAATTGCTTTATATTTTATTAATTTTAATAAATAAGAAATAATATAAGATAATTAAATTTTAAATGATTATTTGGTGTAAAAAGAGCTGTTTATTTTATACACGACACTTGAAATATTTTCTTGATGAACGGACATCCAGTATTGAAAGAATGTCCATTTGGACTTTAAACATAATTCACAGAATTTCAAATGTAGTTTTGGTTTATTGATAAATGATTTATTTTGAAGCTTGAACAAGGGTTTTGGTTCTCTTGATAAATGAGCATTTTCTTTAAAATTGGTGAAGGCCCATTTGGCATATTAATAAAATAAATTATTTTTGAAAACTCTCTTTAGGGTGAATTAGGGGTGATATTTGGTGTACGTTGACTGCATGAGTTGTATGTGATGTTTGGGATACTTGATTGACTTTGTTGACTCACCCCTTTCCTTTTTATTATACATGTTGACATGGGAACCTGGCATAGTGAGTGAAATTTCTGAGAACGATTGTCGCACTAGTTTATATTATGCATTGGAAAGTGGCCCTTAGTATAGATTATACTCTAATAGGGGATTGGGCCCCTCGGTTAGGCCATGTAGGGCAACACCGGGCGTTAGGTCATTATGACGTCATCAAGATTAGGCATGCCTTGAGGATGAGTCACATATATGGTATGTTCTGGATTGTTCATGAGCTCCTAGGTTCAACACATGTTTTCTTTAGTGTTTATTTTTATATGGCGGGCATTTGAATGGTCTAGTTTGGTTTCTGGCCCATGTGTGCCACTTCTTTTCCATTTCCCTTAGTGTGTGTTGTGTGTTTTTTGTGATTTTCCATTTGACTAACAACTGAAATTTGAATTTCTATATTGTTCGCAGAAATATTTTAAAATTAAATGCACATGTTCCTTTCAAATATTAAACTTATTTTTAAATTAAAAAGGGAAATGTACTATTACTTGTCTTAGAAATGGAAGTGTGTGTGTGGAAACCCATATTTTTTATAATTTAGTTCAAACCTGGAATTAGTAAATTTCTTTATTTAAAGGTAGTGCATTGGGGATAGATTGTTGGTCATGCCTACTGAGTTTTAATACTCACGCCTATAGTGTTTTCCTATATTTAGTTTTGTTACAGGGTTGACTTGAGCTTGCTCGTCATGGGTGAGATTTTGTTGTGGACTGGTGAGCAACTCTCGGAGTCGCGAGGAGTTTTGGTCGTGGTCAGGTTAGTTTGTCGTTGTTGGTTGTTCCTCCTTTTTCGTGTCATTTATTTTCCTTGCATTATTCTACTTTTTCCACTATTTTATTTATTTTCATTGGGAGAAATCATTCCCAATAGTCCTCTATTTATGCCCTAGCGCTTTTCGCCAGCCCGGGAGGATCAAGAATGCCTCTCGGGCCTTGCCATGGGTCGGCTTGGGTGATCAGTTCAGGGTCAACCGAAGTTGGTTCGTGACAATTACACTCTGACTTTCCCTTTGGATATTATTTTGATACAGCATGCCTTGAGAAACCACTGGATAAAGAAGAATATGTTACAAAAGTAGAAACCAGGAATAGGAGGTTCCATACTTCATCCCACCACCTCCATGAAAGTTATACATAATCGTAAGGGGTGGATCTAGTATACTCTAAACATATAATTCCCCAAAACAAGAACAAATAAGTGAGAGGTGGGAAAATCCACATGATGGTTTCAAATCAAAGAACCTCCAACCTCCATCATATTATCCATAATAGTTGGTACTACCCTTTTAGAGGTATTAAAAATTCAGGCCCACTTGGGGGATCATACCAAGATTTATCCTTTACTTTTAGTCTTGTACTTTCATTTTCAATGTTATGAATTTATATTTCAAATTCACTCTTAGGAATTAGTCTATCATGAAGATCACTCTCTATTATCTTTTTGAGATTAAATTAATTGATCCCTTTGGTTAATTGAGGAATTTTATTTTGTAGGTTTATGATGGCACAAGAAAGTACCAAATATCCAAGGAGGAAATAGTACTAATATTTATTTCAAATGGTAGTTTAATTTTAATTTTTATCTTTTAAACTCATTATATTTTTGTCTCAATTATGATTTGAGTATTAAACTAAAATTGCATGCTCATGCTTGAATTCATGCTATACTCGACTTATCTAGTAGACATGAGTTTCTTAGGAATCTAGTGATTTAATGTTGTAGATTTCAATGTCAATGAAATTGAATTAATAAAATGGAGAATTTGATGTTTAAAGTAAAGAATAGATATTAAATACGGATGATAATGTAAAGTGCTCAGGTATCATCTTGGCCTTCCATTGCCTGTGCTACAGGGATCCCAGGGAGGAAAGCTCCACCCACCTCTTTTTTAGTAGTGACTGGGCACGCCAGGTGTGGCGGGCTTTTGGAGACTTCACTAGTTTTTCTGTGGCGACACTGAGGGACCTCCCCTTCCTCGATCGGTGGTTCCATGGTGCTAGGGGAGGTGGCCTTGAGAATAATGCTTGTGCCATGATCCTGATCTCGGGATTCTGGTGCATTTGGATAGCTCGAAACCAAGCTAGGTATGAGGGGTTTTAGTGCTCCAGTAGGACCCTGGTGGTTAGAACCAGTTTCCTCCTACTTGATCTGGTTTGCTCATACAACAAATGGTGAGAGGCCCCCTTGCTTCAATTTATTCAGTCTGGACTCCCTGAGCAGAGCCCTACAACAGCTGGCTACTGGGTCAGATGGCACCCCCACTAGTTTAGACTGAAACTCAACTTTGATGTCTCTTTCTCCTCAGACGACATGAAAGGCGGCAGTGTAGTTTGGGATTCTAGAGGGCATGTCATCCTTGCTTTTGCTACCCATTTTGGTAGGGGCCATTCCCTCCTGGAAAAGGCCATGTCCATGCTCATGGGTCTACAACTCTACAGGCATCGGGGAATCAATTTTTGTGTGATTGAGACTGACCCTCTCATCCTCCACGACTCCATGAACCACAAGCGCAGCACCCCCTGGTCAGTTACCTATATTTTGAGGATATACAGGAACATCATCACCAGCAACACTATCTTTTTGCACACGTGGAAGGATGGGAACAAGGTTTTAGATTATCTAGCCTCGATGGCGGCATAAGGTCTCAGTGTGTTTTGTCCTGCGGAGGTGTCTTCTTGTCCTCCTGTAGGGAGGAACTTGATCAAAGGGGATGCTCTAGGACTAAATTACTTTAGTCCCCCCTAACTCCCTTCTTTCCTTGTTAGTTTCTCTTTGGCCCCTTTTTTCTTGTACCCTTCATGTGATCAATAAAGGAAAATAATGATGATGTAAATGAAACTTCCTTAACATATTTCATGTTTTTAATTTCTAAAATTCATGTAAATTTATTTGTTATTATTAGTCATTCCTTGATTAATTGTCTCAAATCAAATTTAAAATTCTCGAGAGGATTTCTAGACCAAGTACATCCTATTTATTTTTTAACATATTTCTTGAGTAATTTTGGGACATGACACTAAATAGAACTTGTATTTGAACTTTTAAAAGTTATGATTGCACAAAAACACATTTAAAATGATTGGGGCATCTTTTGAAAATCCATTATCCTTAAATACTACATTTACATCAATCCTTCTTCAGCCCATTGAGACCATGAATGAACTTTATAGAGATTATTAATGTTTCAAACCATTTTTATTCATTCCTACCCTACTCTTTGTAGTTTCATGATTTTTTTAAATTGAAGTGTGGAAGTAAAGGGAATCATGGTAAATGGGATGATTCATATTGTAAGGAAGAATTGTGGGGATTCTTATTGTGGGAACTGTAAAAGGATTTAGAATAATTCATTATACTCTCTTGTTGTTTCACTCTTGAATATAAAAAAATAAAAATGAAAAAAAGAAAAAAAAATGAGAAAATTTATTTGTGATTTGGGTAAACCAAAAATCACCATTACTAGACCTATGATTTGTATCATACATGGTTTGGTGGTGTATGTGAGGTTTATTCTAATCATAAAAATTCAAAAAAATTGAAAGGTTCTTTGAAAAATAAAAAAAAAATTATGTATATATATATATATATATATATATTCAAGAGAGGTCACAAATCATTCATTATGCTTAAACATATAACAATATTTACTTTGGACTTTTGGGGATGTTGGGAGTTGATATTGATTGAAGGGGATAATGTTATTAAACTTATTATTTGAATATCATAATTTATGATTTAAGATATAAACCACCTCCTTTAGCTTTAATTTTTAAAATCATATCCTACCAACCTTAAGCCTCATAGATATTTGATCCACGATTATAAGACCTAATGATTTTATGTCCTTTTTATCTTTTCAAAGTGGATAAAGTAGTTCTTTTGCAATTTTATGGATAAGTATCATGTTATCATGATATGAGAAAAACGTTATTTTAATTTTATCATGATTGATGGGATAAAATATTGAAATTTTTAGGTAGATCATGATTTTTCATGTTTAATAATGATGAATTGAGGAGCTTGAATTAATAGAAGGAGAAGTTCTATCATTTTTTTAAGGTGAAAAGTAAAATTCATAAATTTAATGTTTCATTGAAAAATGAGAAATTGGATTTATAATTTATGTGCAATTTTAAATTTTTATTTTATATTGATAATATTTTGATTTTATTACATTTGAATTTTAATATTGATAAAATTGGTACCCTATGATTTTCAATGTTGATATTTTATGCTTGAGGAAAATCATGGTTTAAGTATAGGGTAATTGACAGATTAAATATTTTCCATAATTTTAATTTTAATTTCAATGTTTTTAATCCAGAAAAAATTTTATTTTAAGGGAAATTCTCACATTATATGATTTTAGTGGTATTTTGAGCTCAATTAGAAAAATGGCCAATTTTTAATTTTATCAAATTTAAATTATTTATTTATTTAGGCCATAAAATATTTTATACTTATACAAATAATGAATTTATTTATATTTAGTATTCTATAAATTATAGGATTCATTTCATTCTACTATAGCTAAATCTAAATCCACCATTTTGAATCCCAAAACTATCTCATAAGTTGGTCCTTCAAAAATTTTCATAGATCTGGTGATTTTTTATGGTGGGATCATATCTCTTTATTGGATGTCCCAAATGAGATAAAATTTGGAGTGGAGATGTGAAAAACATTTTTAACAACTTTGATGAAGAAGGACATGAATGAATTTTACATTTTCAAGGACATTAATGCATATGAATCCAGAGACATGAAATATGGATAGTCTTTCTAGGAAGAGTAAATTCTCAGAGTGAAGTAGGAATAACTCTCTCTACGTGTCACCAAATACACTAAAATTTGGAGGAGGGATGTGAAAGAAATTACTAAACAACTATCAGAAAATTATTATATGCATGAATCATCTATGTAATGGGTCAAACATGTAAAAACTTTCAGATAACATATTATAGAACCAAAAATCTCTCTCCTCACCTATAAAAGTAGGTGAACCCCACTTTTCAAACCATCTGGGGAACCATGGAGGATATCTCCCCTGAGGGAGGCTAGATACAGCATCCTTCTCCCACATTTCTTCTTCTTCTTCATTTTTTTCTTTACCTTTTTTATTTTTCAATTGCAATTTAGATTTCTAATAAATTCATGCATTCTTAACTTTATTCCACCATTTTCTTATTCTATTTTTCTTTCTTATTCTTTAAATATAAAATTAATAATAATAATTAAAATTATTATTAGTAGTAGTATTAGTATTACTATTATTATTATTTAAAAATTCTTTATAAAATACATATTTTATTTCTTTTCTTCTTTTCATTTATTTTATATCTCTTCTTCTTCTTCACCGCTTTATCGTCTTACCACCATGACCTCTTACCCTAAAAATTGTGTGCTAACCCAAGGCTTGGCTTGAGGGAGCAATGTGATAATTCTATTCATTATGAGCTTAATTTCTAATGTTTTATTAAGTTTGTGATGGGAAATAGTAACAGTACACAGGTGTGGTGATCGTCCACCAAGACATTGAACTCAAACTCATTTTTATTCTTTTATTAAATATTTTCCCTCCTTTCTAATGGATGAAATCTCTTCATATGATGGATTTGATCCATTTAGTAGATGAAATGGCATGCGATGGAGCTAGGTCTTGGAAGATGTCACACTCTCGATCGAGGTGTAACATTAACCTCGATTATAGATGGAGGTGGAATTAAGAATGCTAAATGTATTCAATATTTCACACCACTAAATAAAATAATATTAATTCATGAATTTGATCTCTGAATTGAATTATGATACTAAATTTAAACATAATAAGGAGAATGTTGGAACCCACAAACCAAACCATAAAGGCTAAGTTCTTTCTTCACTAATTACATTTTGTCATTCCATGTTAGTTTTATCTTTTATTTCATTTAAATTCCATTACTTTCCAATATTAAATAAAAATAACCAAAAAAAGTAGTTTAGGTTAATTATATTAAGTGAGTAAACAACTTATAAATTTCCTCAAGTGAGAGACCCTTGTTATCCTCTTTGCTGTACTAGGAAAATAATTTTGTTTTGCAATGCCCTATAATGGGTGTGCATCACTTACTTAGAATTATAATTTAAATTTTTATATTTGTTAAAAGGTTTCTTAAAAACTATTTTCCATTTATATAACTTATTTATTTTTCTAGAAAAGTGATCAAGCTCACTATCTGAATTAAAACTACTTAAAGAATTTTCATCAGATGACTCAGCTATTAGAACTTCTTTACACTTATTTTCATCTATTGAAGTTTAGAATTTTAAAGAAAAATTATCCTTCTTAACAAACCTATGTTCTCCATCCTATGACTAAATATATACTTCATAAAACATTATAGTATTGGTAAGACCTTTTATTTTTAAGCTTTTCACCTATTTTGATTTTATGATAGCAGTCGAAATACCACACCACCTTAGTTCTAGTATTCTGAGAGACTTCATATCCTGATCTGGTTTAGTAATAGGTTTCCCAAAAGTGGAAACATTATTTACAATTTATGTAAGTATTTCATTAAAATGTGTGATACTCTCACCAACCACCATTCTAAAGGTTTGAAACTTTAGTTTGGAAGTATTATATCTGAGAGCCTTGATGTTATTCATTCCTTCATAAGAAACAGAAATTGTAGTCCACATTTCTTGGGCTATTTGACATTGAGAAACTTTGATGAAATAATCTAGACCTAATCTAAAGATTATATAATTCATAACTTTATAATTTATATCATATTTTTCTTTAGTATCAGCATCCCAAGTTTTAAGTTCTGTATTTGGAATGTCATAAGGCTTCACAGCTTTGAGAAAAAACTCCAAACCAAGGTTATTTAAATATATGATCATTTGTTCCTTATAACTACCATGATTCTCTCCATGAAATTAATGTGCTCTTACATTAGAAATATATTCTTTATTGTCATTCCTAGAGTCCATTTCTAAATAGATAATTATATTTCAACTTTTACAGCTAAGAACTCAAGAATCATTGCCTATGATATAAAATGTTATTGGAAAAATAAAAAAATCATTTTCCTCTTCTCTATTCTTTAAAAAATCATGCATTATAAGTAAAATCATAAATAAGAGAAACAAACACAAATAATTATTGTGGTTTAGGGAATATAAGTCCCTTAGTCCACTCCAATGCCACTCTTCTCCATAAGTGTGATGGTTTTACCTAGATTAGTTCTTTTTCTAGGGACTTCCAATCCTTTTTCTAGGGACTACACAACTGATTATAATAAGTTTAAACATGGCACAAGCACTGGACATTTCAACCAAAATCCAAAAATGCTTAAGAAACAATAGACTATAAAGGTTATTTTTTCAGGAACCATTATAACTAATGATAAAAATAGAAAAAAATTAATAGTTTTCAGCTCATAGATATAAGATAAATCTAATAAAAAAATAAGGATCTTCAAGAGACATGAATTGAAGAATAATAATATCTAGGAGAGTCCTTTAAACTCAGAAATAATCGATAATAATCATAGCTGATTAAAATAATATTTCTTCTTCCTTGTTTTTATATAAAAATAGAGTGTAGTTTTGGAGATATTTGAGAGTGATTTTTCTATATTTTCATGTGAACTTCACTTCACATGAAAAAGGTCCACTCTCTCATTTGAAATACATTCACTAATTCTCATTTAAATGCACAACACATGGTCTGTTGAATCAAGGATCTATAACATGTCCTTTTTTCTTGAAAATACCATGACAACAGTATATATAAATAAAATATCCTTGTACTTTTATCCTATCTTGGTACTTAGATCTTATTATAATCAATTTTTCCTTAAATAATTAATCAATAATTTAAATACTTTACATCATCCTTAAATTCTTACTTGAGTTCTTCAACAATAATAAATACCAACTTGCAGCATAACGTAGACAATTTAAATAATTGAATACACATAGAGGAATTGAATATTTAAGCCCATATAAATTTTTTATTCACATATCTAAATTTAATTTCATATTATTTTTACTCACATAACTAAATCTGATGTATCTGATTGAAACAATGCAGCCGATTTCACAACATAGGCGATTCATGTAACTGATTACTTCATGTTACTATTCTATTTAGTTGATTGATAATTTATGTGGTTTCTCACATATCCTATTACTCTATATGACCATTTTACATATCTTATTAAACACATAGATTATTCTTCATGTGGGTTATCTTATCGACGTAGTCAATTTCCATGTAGGAGATTCTGCAACATAGGCAATTGGATGTAGTTTATTCCTTTAAGTAGGTGATTGATGTAGTTGATTGATCAATGTATCCATTTTCACCATGTATCCAATTTTCCATACTTAGTAAGATTTTATCCAAAATCATCCATAGTCCAATTTAATGAAATTAACCACCAAATACATAATAATAAGATAAAACTTGATAAACACACTTAGAAAACAAGATCATCAGCAAACTATGAAGGGTATTTGAGATCATAAAAACCTAAAGTACATGGCATATGTTGGATAAAAAATTATTCCAACATTTTAAAGATAATTTTGAAATTTAATTAATTATACAAAATATTAATTTTTTATATTTATAATTATTTTGGTTTTTTTAATCTCAAATTATATGAATAACCCTAAAACGACATTAAGTGGTATTTAATGTTAAAAATGAATAATAAATTAATAAAAATCCATAAAACATTATTATGAGCCTGGTGGTGGTGATTAATGGTCTACCACATCATATATTCTTCATTTATGTGACACTTTTTATTTTAGAATTACATTCTTAACCATTAAAAATGAATATTTTCAAAAATACCATTGAATTTTTCTTAGAAAAGAGGACTTGTTATACCCTATAAAAAACACATATATGTATGATTTTATCTTAATATTATACCCAAATACGTCTCTAAATTGTATTAACATGTTCTTAAGCCCTTGGTGTGACCAAAATATCCTCCTCTAAAGGATTTAAACTCAATATAAAAGAGGCATATTGAAGTACAAAGTAAGAGTTTACAAAACTATTTCTCATTTCATTATTGTAACTCTTCCTTAAAACTATTTAAACCTCCATTTATTTTACCAACATGAATTAATTATTATGTTTTTCTAATCCTTTTTATCCTTAATATATTATATAGAATCCATTACCTCACACTAAACTCTTTTCATAAGTCATTACAACATCAAAATACTGGTTTTTCAAAAATAATTATTTTCATTTTGATTCTCCACTTACTTTTTTCAATAGAATGAATAATTTTTAAAAGTAAACCCAAAAAATTATCAAATTTATAATATAATATTTTAAAAAACCTAAATAGTTATTGGTCTTTCACTTCTTTTAAACTCTTGAAAAACATTTCCCATTATGGTGGTTTTATGCTAACAAAATGAACGATAATGTTTCCATAATCTTATGTATTTAATGGATAATATTAAAAATTTATTTTATGATTAAATATAACTTTGATTTATGATTAATTTAATTATTATGACTCTATAATGGTAAATTATCTTATATAATAATGAAATTAATATTAAATGGTCTTTTTTATTTTTAAGCATTAAAAACAGGCATATCGAAGAAGATTCTCTAAATGGTAACTAATTGTTGACCTATTGAACATAATTTATTCTATAAGTATTTGGATAATATAAATTAAAACTTAAATATATTATGTAATCATTGGTTAATTTCCTTTTACAATTACAATTTTATCATAATAGTCTTGGAGATTTTGAACTGAACGACCCAAAATGACCGACTTAAACTATACCAATTTAGTAAATGAATGAAAAATGATAATAAATTAATTAAAAGGAATAATAATTTTGAAATAAAAAATAAAAGGGTTATTAATCATGTAAATAATTAATATAATTTTATAACCTAATAAGTAAGAGAACATACGAAGTAGGTCGGGGCTCGTGGTAAGGGTTCCTTTCCAAATTTCCATTCATTTAAAGTATTTTTATTCTATTTAATATTTTATATTATATGCATCAAATTTAAGTTATTTAATTTTTAAATTATTTTATTACCTTCATTTATGATAGATTAATGGTCTCATTTCCTCCCTTATGTATTTATAGTTTATACCTTACTTTTTCACAAGGGATTTTTCTATCCATTCTCTTTTTTGGGATTATGTTCTTTATCTCACTTCAGCAATCTATTGAATTGTTTTTATCCTTCATTACCTTGTTATTTAATATCATGGATATATTATTTATCATTTACACTATTTATATATATTTTTTATTGAACTAACTATATATCCATTACTAATTATGGTGTGAATACCATATCCTTTATAAATCAATTTGAAGGGTGCTTACGAAGAATGTTTTTCCAATTATTGACTGGGGAAGTATCAAAATTATTTTTATTTCAATATTGATTATTATTGGTTAATATTTAATGTTGATTATTTATTTTCTTTATTCATTACATATGATGAATTTATTTGACTTGTTTTGTGATGGGTGGGTCCCAGAATTATATAACCTCTTTATGCATTAGTTGGTCACATGAGACAAATTATTTTAGTTATTTGTTATATGGATTACCCATTTATTTATGATATCATGGAATAATTAATTTAGGATATTTTTATGATGTTTTGAATTATTCATTCCATCAAAATTAAATCAGTTATTATTTTCCATGTGATTATTTATATTGTTATATTATTCATCTATATATCCATGTTAGTGTTATTAGATATATGGAGTATTTGATTGTTATTTATTCCTATCATATTATTCATGCCTTATTTATTCCATGATATCTTTAATTTTATAATTCTCATTATTGACCATTTTAGATCATCCCTTTATTTTTTTCTTTTCCCCATGGAATCAATAATAGTACTATGAATTATTTCTAGGATATACTAGGAGGAATAATAAAGTTTTCACTAAATTTTTAAGATGTATTTTATGTTTTCCAAGGTAATTAAAGAATCATTGATTTATCTAGTCTCCAAAGACTAATAAACTATTATATCATGTGTAATGTGACTTCTTGTATTTTCACGAATGTAATAAACTAACCAGTCACTTTGGGTTCTTGGAATCATTGGTTTTACACATATATCTGAAGATAATAAGAAGAAGAATTTATAAAGAGATTTTATATCTAAATAATATAGGTAATACAAATTTTACATCAAATAGAATAACTCAATTAAATATTCATGTGAGTATTCTATAAAGAATATCTAGATCAAGGATATAATCATTGGAGATAAAAATGTCACCCATTTGATTATAGTGTATCTTAATGACATTTATTTTATATTATATATAAGATTTTAAGATATATTATCAATGCACTGGCCAAAAAAACATAGTGAGGATAGAGAACCCTAGAACCATTAAGATGGTGATCTAATCCATGAATCATGTAAGAGAAATGAGATTTGATCATGATTTCATTTTTAAGAACTCACAACTTGAAGTGATTGAGTGTATTTTTTATGGTAATGATGATTTTTCCATGTGTATTATATTATCCTCCCCATTAAAGTTGGACCAATAAAATGTTTGTGTAGTTGTCTTCCTAATTTATTATTCCACAATGGGAGTATGTAAGAAAAAAAATAGGGAAATTATCATTTAAAATGTAATATAAGGGATAAATAATCAAATATAACAAAATAAAGAATATAATTGGTAGCTCTACTAAGAATAAGGTCAAGATATATTCAAAGGTATTGAGGTGTAATATGATAAAATGATCAAAATTAGAAAATTTTAATATAGCCTAATTTACCCTCATCAAGAGGCTTGTGGTAAAAAAAATTCACTTTTTAATATAGTAATAAACTATGTGTGATCCACTTCATATTAGTATAATAGGATAGATCTATCATTAGTTACCTTATTTCTAGTAGCATGTGACTAAAAGGTTCAAATATCACTTAACTTGGTAGAATTATGTTTTGTAATCCCCTGTTTACTATGAGAAATCACCCATAATGGTGTGGTCCTTGGGATATTTTTTTCATGTGTGAGTAAATTTATAAAATCTATTAATTAGAGAGTGTTGTTATGTTAAGAATTCAGCACTCTTAATAGGGAATACCGGGATTCCTTATCAATGTTATAACATCGAGGTAACCTCAAGTTGTGTTTAGCAACAAGTTTATGGTTCTTACACATTATTTTACATGAATGAGTTTGTGATTCAGTGTTATTTAGTACTTATAATGTTCTATTCGGTATTTTTATATTCACCCTTTCATGGGAAATCGTATAGTGATGAAGTTATGTCCATTTAAAATATCAATTATTAAAGGATACTATGTTTTATATAGTTTTATAATAGTTTCCCTATAGGAGTCTTGGGAGTTTAATTGTGACAATTCTTCAGTGGAAGATAAAGGAATATTATTCCTATATTTTTAATTTTATTTATGTCAACACATATTATTGATTATTTAAATGACTTTCATTGAGATGTTGTGTTGACTTGTTACCTTGTATGACATTAATGAACTCATTATATATATATATATATCATATTGTTTGTGATTTGATATTTCAATATTGTTGTAGGTTAAATAGAAAAATTTGTATCTCATGTGTGTGTGTAACAACCTGATATATTATTTTAAATTTCCTTTTAAATGAATATTATTTTAAATATCCTATTTCATATGTAACACTGAACTAAAATACCAAGATAAATTTTATTGAGATAAAATATTGCATTGCAAGGTAAAAATTAATACATTATGATAATGAAATATAAAACATCATTAAAAAATAAAAGAGGAATGAATCCATAACTAAATAAAAATACCATGAACGTAAAATATTTATCATCATGGTTTTCCAGGAAGATCATCACCCTAACTAAAACTATAGAAGTAAGGTAGAAAATAGAAACATAATATTCATATGGAAATATTAGAAAATAAGATGAATTATTTTAGGTTGTATATAGGAATGAAATCTGACCATTATATATGATCATTTGAATTATATATCTATTCTGATTACATGACCATTGTAACATGACCATTGAATTACTGGATATAAACAAAACTAACCATATTAAGAAATATATTAAGAAAAGGGAAAGAAATGTAATTTAATAGTAAAAAATTTCCTTATTAATCTCATTTTTATGATCTTGGAAGGGAGTTATCATCATTAGGTTTTAACCTAGACTAATTGAAAATGACATAACATGTGTGGAAAGCACTGAGAGTGGGGTGAATCAGTGCTTATAAATATTTTTCAAAAAAAATATTCCCTTATTATTCAATAGGGATATAATAAAAAAAATAAAAATAAAATGAGGACCATGATATATATTTTAGTGAGGTTTACCTACCTAAGGATGAATACATCCCCAATATATGGTGGTTTTTATCCCACTCAAACAAAACTATTATTTTATTACTAGGATAGCTACAATTAAGTCTATGACCTTATACATATTACAAAATACTATTAGAAACCATTGAAGAAAAATTTATTTTCTTATTAAATGGAACCAATCGTAGATCTATAAAGATAGATCAGGAATATAGATCATGATATTATGTGTGCTCAACTAAATAGAACCTTCTTCTTCTCACCAAATCCTTTCACAACTATTATTGATACTTAGTAAACTTTTCTCTCATAGATGAAGAAATTATCAAACACTGTCTTTATTTCTCTTCAACATATCAAATATTCACAAAATAACATGAATATTATTTCTTTAATTATTAATCCCATCAATTATCTTGAATACTTAGACTCAGCACTTCCACATAATCTTAACATAATTATCAGGTGTTTGTATTTCTATTTTAATTATTTTCCATAAATACTGCATGTGAGACTACATGGTGACATGTTTACCCATTTTGTGGTTACAGAGCCTAATTTTGTGGCCCAAATTTCTCCATAACTTACTCCAACATCACTACATGAATAAATTAGAGACATGATTTGTTCTATAATTTGGTCCACCTTATCATTTTCCATAGGTAGGAACTTCACATGAAACAATCATTATTATAGTGTGGCTCTCCTACTCTACCCATTTTGAAACTCATCAAGAAGAAATTTATATTTACATAGCCAAAATTATAGCTATAATAATTCCATAATAATCATGATTTAAGTTCATACAACCTTGAAATAACTTCTAAATATTCAGAGTAACTTTCAAACATAAATTGGATTACCTTTACATGGTGCCCTATCCAGTAGTGATAATCCTTACACAACTATATATTACCTTTAAATAGGTCTAGGTGACCCTGATGTAACCTTAATAAATTATAAGTTACAATTATTTGAATATAATTTAACCTTTATACAGGTTGAATATTACCATTATACGGCTAGTTAAAGTCTAGTGTTTCCTTTATATAGATCACTGAGATCCTATGTTAACTTTATGCAGTATCTAACCTTTACACCACATAGGATTACCCTTATGTGTTTCTTAAGGATTCTTAAAATATCATGTTGAATTCATACAAACTAAAATTCATGTGGTAATCTCATAGACTTTTGATTAACCTGAATTCATATAAAATCTTTCAAATCTTATGAGATTCTCCTTGATTCTTAAAAAACTCTGGTGAAATGCTTCAAAAGTCATATGATATTACTATAAACCTTATGATTTTTCTTGTAAATTCATATGAAAATTAAAATTCATATGAAACATAGTTAAACTCAAATTAAATTCTTTCTAAATTCATATGAAAATCAAGGTAATTTGGGACTTATCCATTTTCATCTCTATAATAAAATTACAAACATTATTCAAATCATCTCCTAATGACTCCAACTCAACTCCAGGAATTATCAAACAACATAAATAGTCATCCATCCATTCTATATCATTTTATGGTTCTTCATTAAAGTTATCTATAGAAATATTTTCATGAATCTAATGATCATTGACACCACTACTCACACTTGTATAGATTTTCTATAAAACTTGTAATGAAATTGATTGTCATTTTTACCAAAGATCTCACACTATGCTTGAACCTTTAGATTTTGAAATCTTCTTATAAATATGTAGATTATAGTGTTATTACAATGCCTAACACGTGTATTTTAATTAAATACCAATTCAATAATATCCACGTTTAAAATATTATTGAAAAAAATATCACATCATCACCAAGATAGTTTAACAGTATCCCCATTTGGATTTGTTGGAAGAACTGTTCATTTTTCTCCCACATATTGAAAATAAAACCAAATTCAACAAAAACAAGGATACATTCAAACTTTCTCAAAGTAAAGAGTAATGAAATATCCAAATATATGTCTATATTATCTATATTTTTGTAGAAAACAAGAGTGATTAAAACATACTAAAATATTTTCTATAAAAACTCATCTCAAACCTTCAAAATTACATTATCATTAAAAACTAAAACAAATTTGACAAGTTCAATATTGAACCACATAAGTCACACATTAAAACAGTTCACAAATACGGATAATAAGTTTATCCCCCCTTCAAATAACATCTCCTCTAAAAATTAAGAAAGATAAAAAAAGGAGGAACCCATGTAATCCATACATAAATATTGGATATTGGGTGGAACTACCGATTTTTTCCTGATAGAGTGCTATAGTGGGTGCCCTCAAATGATTAATGTCATTTTGGGGTTCTTAGGTGCAGCAGAGTGGCTGACCATGGTCATCTCTCAAAGGAGGAAGTGAAGTTAACAACTTATTAAAGGTATTATAAAACAAATAAAATAGAATATAATAAAAAACACTACTTGAAAGGATGGGTATTGGTTATAGTTTATGAATCTATAAGAAGTTTTCTGGAAGAAGATTGTATTTTTTTTTTTTTTTTTAGTTTTGAAATGAAGTTCGATTAAAATGACACAACAAAAATATGTTTTTTTTACAATATTTAAAAGATGTAATTGATCTAACTCTACCTATTAAATAATTTATTAATCATTATCATTTAAATTAATATTCACTTAATTATTATCCCTTAATTTGTTAAATCCCGAACCCTATGAGAATTAACTTTACCACGAAGATGAAGTAAATTTTACCTTAGGCTAACTTCGGAACATGCAATCGCAAAACCCTGCTTTGATTGATGTTATAAGATTAGCTTATGGTCAGTGGTAAATTAAGGCACATAATCACTCTGGAAATGAGGATTAATTGAGTTTAGGGATTATATTTGAACTCTACAAATTGATCCCATGTGGTTTTGAATTACCGGTTAAGGTTGCGCTCTCACAGTTCACACAATTCCCGACCTCGCGTGTTTTGTGTTAACTATTCAATTGCTTGATTAGTTTCATTTAAATTAAAAACTCAATTAATAGATCATAATATTTTAAATACAGTAGCTCATTGATTCAAAATTAATGAATGAAGAAGGATAGAGGTAGATCAATTACTAAAAAGAACTACTCTTCCAGGGGTGACGTAATCATCGTAGAAGCGTTTTGCATGTGCAAAGGTTTATAATGGGTATAACCCAATAACACTTCTACTCAAGAATTCCAGCCCAAAGATGAATATTAAGAGAAGAATAAATTTAAACAAAATAGAAGAAAATATAAGAAATAAAAGAATAACAAAGAATTTTATTACACAAACAAAATCGTTACAACGTGAAGGAGAAGAAGAAGGCTTCGATGAGGGGATCCTTGCTTCAAGAGCTACCCCTCTTACAATGGTTGGATAATTTGGGTGAAACAAATTCTCCTCTGCCTCCAATCTCCTAATTCACGTCCCAACCCCTCCAAATGAGAAAAAATCCAATTTATAGAGGGGAGGGGAGGAGAGGTTACAAGTGGTTTCAAGTGTGAATGTGGAAATTCGGATAAATATTTTATTCCAACTTTAACCGTCCATTTGACAACCAGAACGCATGAATTATCCAGCCTTCTATAAGGCTAATATGTGAGTACATGGGTCCTCTATCTCATATAAAACGTTGGGCTTAATCTAGGCCCATATGAAGGAGTTATGGACGAAATATAGAAGATTCTCCATTCTGGTGAGTCCAGCCCAACTTTCACTTCATGTCCCATTTTCAACAACCAAATTCACTCTTTATCTTTACTGTCCTGAATAAAAGTTATAGATAATTATGTTAGTAACACTGTTACAAAATTTCAAATTCAAATAATAAATATAAAAATATTTATATTTGAAATACTACAGTGAATTATAAATGGTAAAACTGGAATTTTCATCAAATATTCAAATGAATGATCTAATCCTAAATACTTTCTAATTAAACATATTTAACACAATTTGAGGAAATTATATCATTTATTATCAATAAATTATTCAATAAAATAGTGTTTTATAATGGACTTAACTTCTCAAATAACTCTACTATAAGAGGCTTCATTAAGATATCAACAACTTTTTCCTTGGATAGAACAACCTCTAGCTTCAATATTCCATCAACCACCTTCTCTTTCAGGAAATTATATTTAATTTCAATATTTTTTGACCAGTAATGATGCATTGTATTTTTGTAAAAATTAATGGCACTTTTATTATCATAGTTGATAATTAGCGGGTATCTAGTTTGAACATTAATTTCCTCAAGATGAGTCTTCACTATCCAAACTTTAGTATCTTCCTATAATATAGCCACATATTCTACCTCATTTGATGATAGAATTTTGTTTCTTTGAGTTTAATGAAACAAATTTATCACCAATAAATAATACTCCACTTGAATTATACTTTGTATCATCCAAATATCCTACTTTATTATTATATGGAAACCTTTTTTTAGTTCACCTTCCTTCTTATACAGCGAACCATAGTTGGAAATATTTGGAACATATACATGAATTATATTGGATTAAAAAAAATTAATTCCTTTATATTGGACTAAAATATGGCATAAATGGAAACATAAAACGCAATATTTAACCTTGAAGTATTTAGATACAAGAGACTTTCAATTTATTACCTGAATCCCTTCTCATTCATTGTTTTGTCTTCATCATATTTTCTCATCTTTTTCCCTAGTTTTATAGGAGTGGATACTCCTCTTGAATCTATAATTCTAAACCTTTTCAGTATCTCTTTAGAATAATTTTCTTGTGAGATGAAAACATAACCAATATCTTGAGTTATTTGTAATCCTAAGAATAATTTCATGTCTCCAATAAATGAAATTTCAACCTTATTCTTCATATGTGTGGAAAATTCCTCACACTCCTCATTATCATTGGTAAATATGATATCATTAACATATGCTATCAAAATGAGTGATTTGGCATTGAATTTCTTTATGTATAGATTTTTTTTAACTACATGCTTCTAAAATACTCAAAAAAAGTGAAGTATCAAGCCTTAGAAGCTCATTTCAATCCATATAGATACTTTTTTAGTTTAAAAATAATAATACCATCATTATCAAGTAAAAATCCCTCAGTTTGGTCAATATAGACTACTTAATTAAGTTCTCCATTTAAAAATTATGCTTTCACATCCATATTAAAAATTTTAAAATTTGTTTGAGTGTAAATTATAACAAGTATTTTGATAGTTTCAAGCCGATTAATTGGGGAAAATGTCTATTAAAATTAAATCCCCACTTCATTTGAATTTAATAGCGTTGGTTTTCATTTATGGACACTTCTAAAATGTATATAAATTATCCTTTAATTTTTTTTTTTTGAAGTTGACGTGGACTTTAGGTGTCATGGGACCTCAATAATAATATATTAAAAATACAAAAAATATATATATCATGTGCGTGTGAATTTTTGGAATAAATGTATTTCTCATTAATTGGAGCCTTTAAAGAGAATATGAGAGCGTTATTGAATATGGAATATGGGTTTTACTATAAGTGTGATATAATTTTCATATGCATTAGGTTTCTAGTCGATGCACAGTCGTAGAAGTAAATGTTGAATAAATAAATTTATTTATTTTATTTAAAATATTAATTAACTAAAATCTAATAATCACCTATTTATTCCCTATTATAAAAATTTCCCATGGTTAGTCACATAACCTTGAGATATTTATAATGGTAAAAGAGAGAAATTTTTTAGGATAATTCCGCGATGAATGAATGAGGAATAGATAGATTGATGATCGAAATTCATGGAATTCACCATCAATGATTTGTGATCATGGGTAATTGTGGAAATAATAATGAATATAGTGTATTTTATAGTGGAATTGGTGGAGAACATGTTCTTCACCAATGATTAGTCAATTCCTGAGGTAAAGATTTATTATTTATGGATTTATTTCTCGTTAAATATTATTCAAGTAATGTTTTCATAATCTATCTTCATGGGTTAATTATCATTCTTCATACGTACTTGGAATTTTTTTCATTTCACCAAAATTATTCTAATTTCATATTTTTTTTTATAATTTTGATTAATAGTCAGCTTCACAATTTCCATTGATGATCTCACCTTCACTTAGTATACCTTTCCCCCTCGTTTCTTTGCATGATATTCATTAGCCAGTGGTAGGCCAATGATTCAACAAATAATCTTATTCAATTTGTGATCGAACATATATTCACATTATTTGGTGTGATAGATGATAGATACAGTGGTTTTGTAAGAAAAGAGAATTTCTATTGATCTGTGGATGTTTTTAGAATGAGAAATGTAGGGTAAAACCCCCTAGATATGATGGATGTAAAAATTACTGCCCATGAGTTGATGTAAATTCCATTCATTGGCCACAGGAGGCTGTTGATCAATAATAAAAATTGGTTTCTTCATGATTGGGTACTTTTACATGAAATCGGGTTTGATTCCTAGTGAAAATGGTGAATGTGTAAAGATATAAGAGACTGGACTTTACTATCTGTGAAATTCCTAGTTACATTATATGTGTTCAGGAATAACACACACTGTGTAGTCTATTTTCTATAGGGGATAGGGTCTCCATCAAAGTTAAATATCGTACGACAATGTGGAGGGCTCACACACCATGTGAACTTACCAAAATAGTCAAACCATATACAAGGAATCCCCGCCTGGGACCTCAGGTGGTCCCACATGTCGTGTGTCTCCTAGTGTATACTAAGTGGAGTAGTGGGACACAAGAAGTCTTTTTCATGGGGGTTACAACTCATATAAACCAATGGACATGTCATGTACATATTTTAGAAGGTTATAACTCTTCTATATCCTTCGTGAGGACTCAGATTTGATCGTATCAGAAGTTTATTTTTATTAAAATTTAATATACAAAGTAATGGTGGACTTCATTTCAACAAAATATATATGTTGTGATGTGGAACAAGTATTTCAGTTCTTCCAACTTAAATAACTAAGTTTGATACTTGACTATCATCTCTAGAGTGACATCAGGGCTATCAACCCCCCCCCCCCCCCAATAGAATGTAGAGGACAGGGCATGGGTCTCCCATTTCATGTTATAGGTAGGATATAACCCCTATGTACTCACTCAAGAGTGTGGGTCTCCAATCATGTGATTTGAACCCCCTTATCATAAAGAACTAGATGATGTGTGATTACTCCATCATTCTAGGTTTATAATTTTCTTTCCATGATGTTCCATCGGTATATCGTGGGTCTCTCATGGATCTAGTGACTACTACATTAGGATAATAGAAGCAGGTTATCACATATTCATAGAGTTATGGGTATACTTGACATTTACACTAGTGATGATGGAGATCCCCTATCTCTATTTAATTAGGTTTCTTTGAGAATATTTATTTCCTTGAGTTGTATTTCCCCTTGTCTCATGGGTAGAGCTAACCATTACTTTTTACTTCTTCCTTATGTTATTTGGAAAATCCTACTAGGTTTGTATATACTCACCCCTCTATGTGATTTTCCCACATGTTTCATGTATTATACAGATTATTGGATGATAGATGGTGACTTTAGTGAACTCGGTGTTGATGGAGCATAGTTGTACCTAGTGTCAGTGATCACATTTGGTGGTCGGTTATTGGAGATCATGAGAGGGGCTCTCTCTTTTATTTTCTTTATAGTCATTTCTAGGCTGGGATCCTTTTTATAGTTCGAGTATATTTTTACCCTTTTTAACAAAATTATATTTATTTAATATACTCATATATTTTTCCTATAGGTTGTTCCATTCATTTACATACTCTCTAATTGATTTAAAATTATTACTCTACTCATTTTCATGTGTTTTGGTGGTGTGTGTGAATGTAGGTACTTCTAGGTAAGGCTTATCATGTGTATGATATTCCTACTCAGTGCTATTTTCTATCTTCTAGTTTATTAGAGGTGGGATTGGGGTGTCACACTCAGCTTGCCACCAGTTTAGGTGGGACCCCAGTGGTCCAGGTCTTAACAGAGTAGTATCATACTAGGTTGTATTAGGATTGGAGTTTGGAGATAGACCAGTTGTGAGGATTTGTTTGAGAACCTATAGAAATGGTGTTAAAGTTCCTCAAGTTCAAATCTCATGTCAGATACTCTAGTGGTAGTACAATAGTCAATGTATTCATACATGAGGACTCTTATAACCTACCTGTTAGCTCAAAATTGAGACATCAGTTATATGAAAATAATGTTACATGCATCATATCAGAATGGGTCCTTGAATTCCATGTCCTTCCTGAGTTATCTCCCTAGATATTCTCACATAATCATGGATTATCAAGTAAAAAAATTAGTTTTTCACCAAGATGATAACTAATTGTAGTTCCATGATAGATTCTGTAGGATGGCCAGTTTAGTGACAAGGATTCTATTTATGGTCATTCCCTTGAGTGTTTCCCTTCAAACGGGTAGTACGCACTTCCCCTACTATTGAGCGATGATAATACCTAACTATAATTGCTCAGGCCAGTGACTATATTCATATTGAGAAGTCATTAGTTCAAGAATTTCAATATTATGATGTGAATATACTGGTTTCAATGAAAGTGTTTTAATGTTAGAGATTGATTCATTTTCATGGTGAACTAGATCCTCATTCATAAAAGGATTGGATGGAGTTGGTTGGTCACATATTATTACTAGTGTGAACCCTGAATAATCAAATTGTAGCACTTGAAACCAACCTTATTCATGAAATGGATGGATGTTGGTGGAGTCTGGTTACTCAAACTCATGATAAGGTGGTGTTCACTTGCATAGAGTTCAAGTGTTTATTCTGTTAGGAATAATACCCTTCAAACCTAAACCCAGTTTAAATTTAGGAACTCTTAGAGATATATTATGAAGATATGATTATTATAGCGTATGTATAAAGTTTTACTAGCCTCACATGATACTCCCTTCATATGTTTTAATATGGATACTCCTAGTGTGGAAGTTTGACAAGGGCCTATGAAATCAAATTTTAGATTTAGTGATTACTTTTTTCCTTCCCACTTATACTAGGGTGATAGATCGGGCCTTGTTGATAGATATTTTCCTAAAATAAGGGTGTTAGGAAGCTAGATCTGGTAGTGGTTAGTGTGGAGATGAGTCATCATGTGCAGCTAGTAGACACCAATGATTAGGTATCAGGAACATGATTAATTCATGAAAGAATTCTCAATCTTAGGTATCAATAGTATAGGGATCCCTTTATGGATATATTTGGGAAATATGCAATCATTTTTCTTATTATGATGGATGAGGTCATAGGGTGTTTGAATGCCCGACCAGTAGTGCTTTTAAGGGAATACTAATGTTGGATGGGCCACCACATTAAAGGTATCACCATGATAATGGACCTCCTATGGCTGATTAGGGAGGACCCCCAAGAGGAAAATTTGGTAGAGGGGCTATCAAAATCTCATGAGGAGCATTATTTTGTGTAGGGTGATGTTATGAGTTTATTCCACCAGCACCATAAGGAGGGCTATGATAGGCATAGAGAACTAGAAGAAAACAGCATGATAATATTCAACATGTAGAGGCATATGATAGGGGTGAAAGATATTATTCATGTTATGATATGTTTCTTCTCTAATTTAACTCTAGTACTAATATAAATAGGTGAAAATCAATCTTTTAGCTCTATATCTCTAGTGTGTGGTCTGAATATTTCAGTAGAGCTCTTACCCTAAACTATTCATCTAGAGACTCCTACTATCATATATTCCACCATATCTTATGTTTTCCTGCAGTGTAAGCTTTCTCTTACTAGAGAAATTTTTCATTGGGATCTCTTTGTGTTTGATATTTAGAATTAAGATGTTATCCTTGGTATGGAATGGAAATCCACAGTCAATTCCCAAATAGAGTGTCACCATAAGAGAGTGAGGTGCCTACGGATGGATGGGAAGAGATTCTCCTTCACATGTGAGGTGGACTTTCTATAAGAGTAAGGAGGGATTATATTGAAAACTATAACACATTTCTCATTAGTTAAAAAGGTTTACCTTTAGTGAGATAGATTATTTGGGCACCTAGATTCTATTTCGAGTGGATAAATACATAGACGTATTTCCTAAATATGTTTTGGGACTACCTCCATGATTGGTGATCAATATTTTCATCTAATTTTACATAGTTACTACACTAATATCCTCTACCACATATCATATGGACCTTACTAATATTTGGGAGCTAAGGGTATAGTTTGAGGTCCTTCTAGATAAAGGTTTCATCATACCCAATCTATCCCCTAGGGCATCTCCAATGTTGTTCAATAAGAAGGAAAATAGAATATTGAGACTATGTCTTGACTTACACCACCTGAATTAGGTTAAAATAAATCATAATTACCCCATACCCCTATCGTATATTAATAATCTCTTCATCCAGATGAAAGGTGTAAGTTGGTTCTCAAAGATTGAACTCGTGTCTGGCAATCATTGGTTTTGGGTTCATGAGGAGGATATCCTAAATATGACATTCTCTTGCTGCTATGAGAATTATGAGTTCCTAGAAATGTCCTTATATGTGATGAATTCACTCACTATTTTCATGGTACTCATAAACTAAATCTTCTTTCCTTTCCTAGATCGACTCATGGTAGTCTTTATCGATGACATAATCATCTAGTATACTTTGGATGAGGAACATGTGAAGAACTTGAGGATGGTCTAGGACTTACTTTGGGTGTGCTATTTATATGGTAATCTCTCGAAGTGTGATTTTTGGATTAAAGAAGTATACTTTTCGGGGTATGTAATCTCAAAATGTTGAAGTATATGTGTACCCATAAAATATAGAGGAAATGATAGCTTGGGAACCACTCAATAACATCATCGAGGTGAAAAGTTATTATTAGAGCTAGAAGTAGTGGTCTTTTCCCTAAATATTTAGAGATGTTACCTTCTAAGAAAGCACTTAATATTATATTCAGACCACCATAGTCTCAAGTGTATCTTTTCTCAAATAGATATTAACCTGATATGGAAGTTTTTGTTAGAATTATTACTGGACTAGGATTTTTAAATAGTCTATATTATTGGGAATGAAAACATGGTGTTGGATTCCATAAGAAGGAAAACATAATTCTATTTTGTGGAAGAGGTGATGGAGTGGATGGTCTCTCTACAGCTGACCTTGGTAAATGAGAAAGGGTTATCTTATCTTTAGTCAATGTTGGTGACTCCACTACTTCTTTAAAATGTGAGATATTCTCAATTAATATATAACGATATGAAGTCATACATAACCAAATATCCTTAAGAGACACACCTAATTATTTCTATGAATGTGGGGAGCATGTCATCCTCTTCCAAGGATGGATAGTGGATCCTATTGCGTGGTGTGAGGAGGTGATTAAGTAGTTTCATACCTCCCCTTTAGTGATACATCCTGGAATGGAGAAGATTTATCAAGACCTTTGGAATCATTTTTGGTGTCCTGGTGTGAAACAGAGTGACATCGAGTTGATTTCTTGATGCATTTCTTAAAGGTAGGTGACAATAGAGCATTAGGTTCAAGAAGTCTTGACTCAACCTCTTGAGGTCCCATAATTGAAGCAGGATAGAATATTAATGGACTTTGTGATGGATCAGCACACTTACTTTCCATCAAGGAGTAGATTTCAGTGGAGATTTTGGGACACTTTTACATGCCGAATATTATACAACTCCTTGGGGTACCCTCAATTATTGTCACTAACTATGATGTTTTTTTATGTCCTAGTTGTGTAGGGGATTATAGGAGGCTTTTTGGACCCAATTATGGATGAGAATGGAATTCTACCCATAGATGGATAGACAAATGGAGAAAACCATTAAGGTTCTAGAGGATATGTTGAGATCCTATATTTTATAATTTTTTTAGAGTTAGGAGGATCACTTTCCCTTGTTGGAGTTCTCTTATAATAATAGATATCATTCTACTATTGGTATGCCTCTTTTAGATATTAGGCATATATGGGTGATTCTTCACTCATGGGGATAGATCTAGTACAGGAAATGATAGATAAAGCTCAAGTGATCTAGTATCAGTTAAAGAATTCTTGGTATTATCATAAATCCTATAGAATCTGATGTTGTAGGCCCTTAAAGTTTTAGAAAGGAGACCATTTTTTCATGGATATCTCTCTGTGATGAAATTTTTAGAAGTTTAGTCAGGGTAGCAAGTTATACTTAAGGTTCATCAATCCATTCTAGATCTTATGTAAGGTTGGTGAGGTTTCCAATCACCTAGTTTTACCCACATAGATGAACCAAGTGCATGACCTCTTCCATGTGTCGTAGCTGAGGAAATACATACATGACCCATCACATGTTATTGACTAGGGAGAATTGGATGTTGAGGATTGATCCACATTTTCAAAGTATCTAGAGGCGATCAATGATCGGTAAGATAGAATACTTCATTAGAAATTCATCCCGCTTTTATTAGTTCATTGATTCTGTGGGAACATCCAAGAGAGCTCATGGGAGTGTAACAACTTGGTGTGGGAATAGTGCCCTCACCTTTTTTATTAGGTTTTTTTCATTTAGATAAAAATGCCTTGAAGGTGGTTAGATTTTAAAAACCTTGGTTTTTATATATAAACCCTTTAAAATTTTCAATGAATTACCCTAGAATTTATTTTGAAGTTTGTACAGAGTTTAAGCAGTCGTAAACCTAGGTATCAATATATTAAATATATTTATATTTTGTGCATATGACTTGTTGGAAAATATAGATTTCTAGTTAATTTAATACTTGGATGGGAAATTTTATACTACAGCTAAATTAGGAACATGGGGTTTACCCTAGGCATGATATATGTTTCATATGCATTAGGTTTCTAGTTGATGAATATTCATGGGTTGAAACATTAAATATATAATTTATTTATTATGTTAAATTCCTAAAACCTAATAATCACATTTTTAATCCTCATTATGATATATTCTTAGGTTTATTCATATAACCCAAATAGATCTAAAATGGGGTAGGGGAGCCATCATAGGTAGAATTCCATAATGAATTAATGAGTAATCTATGGATCAACAGTTAGATTTTGAGGAATTCTCTATTGAAGACATGTGATCATGGGATATTGTGGGACGAATTATGATCATAGTGGATTATTTAGTGGAATCACTAGTGAAATTTTTCTTCACCAATGATCATTTTTTTCTTGAGGTATGGTTTTTTTATGGGTCTCTTCCCCATTAATTATGATTTGAGCAATGCTTTCATAAACTATCTTTCCAGATAAATTATCATTCTTTCCATAACCTTGGAATTTATTTGTTGTGCCAAAATTATTCTAATTTTATATTCTATTTCAAAATATTATTAATGATGGTTTAATGTCCCATTTTATCCATGTAATACTTTAGAATATTTCTAGTAATATTTCCAAATCCAAATGTTGAGACGATGTGAGATTTTGAGCCCCAGTGTGCCTAGAAGTAATTCTTGAGATATATTAAATATATTAAATATCACACACATGAATTTTTCTTGAAAAAGTGTAATAAATTCTAAAATGGGGCCTAGATTAGAAATATGAGGGATCCATTGAGTTATGAATATAGGTTTTACCATAAGAACAACATAATCTTTGTCAACATATGCTGTTTTTCAAAAATTTGTCGAAGGCCTAAATGAATAAAATAAATTAATTAATTAATGTGTTTTATTTATTTTTGATGTATTGAACAAATTACTCTTTAAATATATGGAAATGGAGTTTTTCTCAGAGTTGGCCTCTAAACCTTAGAGATCTAGGAGCTTTTGTAGGAGAGCATTATTAGTGAATGACAATGGATCAAGATCAGATCGAGGATCGTGTGCCAATTTAACTAGAGGATCTCACAAAAAATAATGACATGGATTCATTCTTCATCATTGATCAATCCAAATTGAGGTAGGATATTTGTTTATTTTTTTTTCTTCACCTTCTTTTATACAATGAACTTGAACCAATCAACCAAAGGATTGATTAACAGATAGGTCATTTTGCGTGATGGGATTTATCTGTGGGGGTGAACTTCTAGAGTATTATAGCATCACTGTAGTAGGGTGTTATAGTAGTACTATAGTAGTGTAAGAACTATTGAAGTGGTGTCATTGTAGCGGTGGAGGTATTGTAGTAGGATTATAGTGGTGCTGGTACTATATCAGGTACTATAGCAGACTAGGTAATGTAGTAGTATTGTTCACCATAGGGACCTTTAGGAAAAAAAATGGGCTTTCATGCCCCTAGGCCTTCGAGCTATGTAATGGGTCTCCCTCTACCAAGAAAAAAGGGGGCCATTTCTTTTCATTAATAATAAAATGAGGCTTCAGCTCTAGCCTTTACAAAAAAGTTTTGACATACACTAAGGAAATCGATCGTTCCACACCTATTTCTTGGAGAAACAATTTGATATTATATATATGATCTCGTCATGACATTATGGTGGTGAGATGATGGAAGTGGTAGCAGATCGGTCAATATAGATACTCAATTTTAATTTTCATGGAATGTGATGGTGGATGATGTATGTAGATGATTTTTAAAGGAAATCAAAGGGTTAGATGTTGTTGATTAATGATGACATGACTCATTGGGGCATGATTAATGATTTTCTAGTGAGGCATGTTTACGAATTGAGGGATGGAGGAGAAGACAAAGACACATGTCAAAAATCTAGGATTCTATAAAATTCGGTAACACACTGCATCTAATCTGGGATTAAATGGAATATGGGCCCTCTCATCATTGGCTAGGATTTTGGGAGAAATATAAGTATCACATAGAGTGTGACCCCCTCTGATGGATTGGCATGTACCTCGGAAGGTACATGTATAGAGTTTGGAGTACATGGTCTTGGGAACACCGTTTACTCCCACACAGACATGGCCAACCTATATGTACACGGACTTATCCATGTACAAGTATACAGGAAGAAGTACATGAATATCAGAAATTCATGTACTTCTACAAAAATAGGGGCACTAATTGTTTTACACGGGCAGGACCCAAGGCCAAGAAAACATGTCATGTACCCATAGTACATATCTTGTACTCCTTCAAAGTTGTATTGGATCCCTTTTCCTCTATATCTTAAATAAGTTTCTTTAGGGTACATTCACCATATCTATTCCCTGAGGGTTAGTTTGGAATCACCTCTTATACATAAGATAGTGATCCCCTTAGTAATAATTCTTGGATATAATTATTGGAATCCTTTTGTGGGGTCTAGAGTGAGATCGTCTATGTGTGCCCTATGTGGAGTTCTTGGTATCATTGTGACCAACACTACACTAGTGATGATCCTATACTTAGAAATTTAATCCATATTGAGTTGTCAGTATACCTCATGGACCTAGGAGTGATCCTAATATGTGTATCGTATCTCTTCATACTTCTATAATATACATCTAATGGTGAGACCTAATGAGCACTACCTCTCTGACAGACCTCATCAGTGTTATCTGGCTCATGGAGTGTGTTCTCCTAGATGAGTGCTTTGTAGAACTTTGAGCCAGATCCTTGGCTAGATTTAGAGTTCTGATATATACCTTGAGACTTTGTGTCTTAGTTAATTATATCTAGGTATTCTTGTTATGTGTGTTATAGACATATACCTATGTAGAGCTGAGTGTTACTCTTGATTCTTTGTTCTTTGTAATTTCAGGGTGTCCTACAAGGTATGTTTATACTCATACCTACATGGGATCTACCTACATGTGTCATGTCTTATGCAGATAATGAACCTTTTTTGGATTCCTTGGTGGACTAGGAGTAGGTGTAACTAGTTGATCTAGACAGACCGATGTGTATACTGATGTTGCATTTGATATTAGTCCCCTCTTTTAGAGCAGGCCGAACTTTACATTTTAGTTTTGGTCAAGCTTGTATTTGGCCTCTTTTTATGCTTTCTAGTAATTCCTTTTCATAATATGGTTATGGTTTTACAGCTTTATTCATGCATTGTTATCAGTTGTTTTAAATTTTAAAATTTTATAGTCTTGGATATGTGTGTGTGCATATAGGTACTTAAGGATAATTCCTCCCATGTGTGTGATATGCCTTCTTGGCACTAGTTTCCATCACCTATCCTATTAGAGGTGGGTTTGGTATAGTTGCATCTGAAAACCTATTCGATCTGGTCATGATATAATGGTATCATAGGTGTACATATCTTGAAGTTTCATGACACTGCCAAGGTTTGGTATTAGATTTTGGAGTTTATTTTTTCTACCTGTGAGTTTTGGTTTGGGAACTAGGAAAATAGTGTTAAAGTGTTTCGAGTATGGATATCTAGCCAGGGTGTCTAGTGTTAGTGTGGTGGATATCATATCTATTCACCAGGACTTTGTTAACCTAATTGTTGATCAGTATATGTAGACACTAGTTGAAAGGAAAATATTAGTACTTGCATCATATAGTAATGGGTTGTGGTTTCCATGTCCTTCTTGAGTCATATCTCCAGATATACTCATTAACTGTGTTACATCTTTATGACTTTAAAGATACCTCTATGATGATATCCATACACAATTCCAAGATAGTGTCTTTATGATGACCAGATGAGTGATGAGGTTTTAGATCAAGGACCCACTCATGATGTTATTTTCTCTAAGTGGCCACTGAGCATTGATACCGCCTTTTGAGCAGCGTATGGATCCTTTCATGGATCGGGTAGATGATCATTACGTGTTGAGAATTAGATAGATCCAGCAGGGAAGGATTATGGTAAATGTAGGCTTGGCATGTTACACAAGTTCTAGCGATGTGAATCACTAAGGCTTTATGATGAGATAGACCCTCCAATGGTAGAGGTTTGACTCGAGGGAGTGGTCAGGGTTTTCAGTGTGTGCAGACCTCAACCGATTGGATGGTTGTGCTTGTGACCCATTTTCTCCATGGATAAGAAGTAGAATCCAGTGGTACTAGAATATGACACACCTACTATAAGTTTTCATCATGGGTTTTAGAGTTTAGAGATCTCTCAAGTTTCATGGTGGATCATACCCCCTTCTCAGATGGTGGAGGACTAGTGTGAACCTATGGTGTGAATGCCTGCATGGATGAGACCCCTATATGATAGTGGTACAGGAAGAGAGACTTCTCTAGGGTGACACAGGGAATTAGTAGAACACTGTTTTAGTAATTTTTTACATTAAATTAGACATATAAGTAATGGGTACAATTCCCACACTAAGATGCATCCTTGAGATGCAATCCAAAACAGTGTGGGGTAGTCAGTGCCACCCAAAGAAGATAGTGTAGATGTGTGGTGGATGAGTTTATCTAAATTGTTAATTTGAGATTTTTGGTTTTTATAAGGTGTATGAGCAAGATCTGGTGGTGGTAAATAGGTTGGAGAGGGAAAAAATGAGTTCCAAGTTGTGGGAGATCGTGGAGTCTTGAGTACATTTTGAGGTACGTCGTGTGACTTCACTTCCCCTATTGTAGTTTTCACACAGAGTTATAATGAATTTTTCCCCAATTTATCCCCTTTTTGATACCCAGTAATACTAGTGGATCCCCTTTTTATTGACCCATATGTTGGAGGCTCCAATAGAGAGGAATTGTGATTGTATTATTCTACCAAAATTTGATCTAACTCTAGGAGGAGATAGAGAGCCTCATTTGGAAATGTTTTTATAGTGGTTTTGGGACCCTATGATGATTTCCTCAATAGGTATTGGTTACTTACCATCCAAGATTAGATGTTTACTACTAGTAAGAGTTTCAGTGATTCCAGTGTTTGGTATTGATTTTTCCTCCTTTGATAAGGAGTGATCCCTAGCATGGTAGGATAACCTCATTTATAGGAGGTTATAACCACTTCCTTATCAGTTTCAATGTATTACCATTAGAGTATTAGATTCTATGACCTTTTTATTCCTTTAATGGTTGAGTATGAGGGAATCATTCTAGAGGATTTTTTGGGTTTACCTCACCATCAAGAGTTTGTTTTCTATATGTAAATGCACCAAGAATGACCTGGTATCTATGCTAGCATATCAAATTACCTCATGTATCTATGAGAGTTGTAGGTACGATTAGAGGACTCTATATAATGGTGGATTTATATGAACCAGTGTTTTTTTCTAGGTATCCCTATGTTGTTTACTTGATAGGTGAATGAGAGATTTATGTTGGATGTGGATTGGTGTCACATGGACCAGGTGACACGAGAGGAAGTATCCACTTTGAGAATTGATGACCCCTTCATCCAGTGGATAGAGGCAAGGTGGGTCTCAGAGTTGGCCTTGATATGGGTTATCATTTTCTCCAATTAGGGAGAAGGATATACTGAAAGTAGCTTTCTAAATCTACTGTAGTTGTTTTGAGTTTGTGGTGATACCCTTTGGTGATTTTTATGCCATAGAAGAATTAAGAGACTTGTGGACTAGATCCTTAAACCCATCTTGGATCATTTTATGGTAGTCTTTATCACTGAGATATGTGTGTCCTCATCATCCGAGGAGGAGAAATCAAGACCCTTAAGGATTTTATTGGAAACACTCTGAGAGAACTATATTTATGGGAAAATTTAGAAGTGTCGGTTTTAGATCTGATAGGTCCACTTCCTGGGAAACATCAGCTTATAGGAAGGAGTAGAGGTGGACCTGGTGAAGGTTGAAGTAGTGATTTCTTGTGAGCCACCCCAGAGTGTTACCAAGGTGCAGAGTTTCTTTGGGTTGGAAGAGTACTATCAGATATTTTTAATCTATTTCTCTAGAGTGTTAGTACCCTAGATATCTTATACCCATAAGGGGGTAGCCTTCTGTTTGGATGGAAAGGTTACATAATTTGTTTCAAGATCTGACATAAAGTTTAACAAGTTCTCCAATCTTGAGATTCCTATAGGAGAGTTGTGAGTGCATAGTGTTATGTGATGCATCACGGACCAAAATTGTTTGTGTTCTGATATAGGTGTAGGAAGTTATTTTATGTGGTTCATGTTAGTTTTGACCAACTGAGTAGAACTACATGACTCATGATCTTGATCTAGTAGCGGTAGTCTTCATTCCGATGATGTGAAGACACTACCTGATGGGCGAGAGGTCTATCGTCTACTCTGGACACAAGAGTCTCAAGTATATCTACTCATAGAAGGATCTTAACTTAATATATGAGTGATTTCTAGAGTTCATCTAAGACTATGACTTGGAGATTTTCTATACTCCTAGGAAGGGAAAATGGTGGCATATTCTCTCAGCATAATATCGTATTCTCAGTTGTTGGCATAGGCATCCAGGAAGTTAACCTCTTTGTAGCTGACCCTTTTTTGTGTGAGGATTGTGCGGTGTAACTTCAATCGATAATTGATACCTTTTTTCTTATTTAGTTAGTTATGAATTCATGACTTGGTAATTTTGATTGGGAAATATTTCATGATCAGGTATCCACTGAATACATTTCTGATGAGAATTCCTAGAAGAAAGGAATCACATCATCCTTTTTCAGGGATGGATGGTGATTCTAGTCACAATATGAAAAGAGGTCCTAAAAAGTTTTTTTACCTTAAATGTTACATCTAATGTAGGTTAGTATGTACTAAGATATCTTGTAATTGGTTGGGAAACCAAGGTAATTTTAGTGAGTTTCTAATTTAAACTCTTGTTGTTTCAGTGGTCTGTGGGTGATGACCAACAAAGATTTCTAGGTAGGTCAGGAAACTTGTGTGTACAAAAGTTAGTCTAAATTTTTGGAATTACCTTGATGACTATCATTGAATGTGATTCTTACTTCATGGTATGATTATGGAGAGGCTTCTGGAATCCATTGGGGACTCAGTTGATGTTGGGCATAGTGTTTTACCCTCGCTAGCTGGTCTTGTAGAATAAACTATTCAGGTTCTGGTGAACATGATTTTGGTTTGCATGTTTGTTTGATCTACAATTTGGATGATCATTTACCATTAGTGTGGTTTTCATATCATTATTTTTAACACTCCACAACTAAAGTAGCACCTTTTGAGGGCATGTATGAGGGGCCTTACAGGATAATATTATATTGGTCATAACTAGTGGGTAACAGCATGTGGTTCTTAGTTTTAGTTTTTTGTTGGTTGAAAAAGGGTTCAGTTCATCCAAGGGAGGATGAGGACTATCCAGTAAACATCATGAGTCCTCATCAGACTGATGATAGAGGCCTTTGTAGTTTGATAGTTGTGGAGTCTTATCCAGGATGGTGGGTTATCTCCAAGAATCTTAGACCTTCTTATTCTTACTATTGTGAGAGTTTGGTGAGGTGTTTTGATGATTAACCTCAAGAACATAGTAATTTTGGGTTTTCTTAGTGTTCTACACATTTCTTAGCTAATGAGGTATGTGAACGACTCATTGTATTATATCGACTTGGGTGATCTGGACCGTGGGAGTGGGGTTTCCTTTTTAAAGTGTCGATAACATTGAGAACTAAAAGGAGAAAGACACTCTGTGGGAGAGTTTTTTCCTTGGGTGTGTGTTTTTAAATAGTACAAGAATTAATTGGGAGAGCTCGTGGGATAGAAAGAACCAGTTTAAAGTTTAGTTTCCCCACATTTTTCTTAGTTTGTGGATCTTAGGGATGAAAATCCTTAAAGGAGGGAATAATTTAATGTCTCATTTTTTTCATGTAATAATTCAGAATATTTATAGGAATATTTCTTGATACAAGTGTGGATATGGAATGAGATTTTGAGGATTGATGTTCCTGGAATTAATATTTGAAATATATTAAATATAACACACATGCATATTTCCTGAAAAAGTGGAATAACTTCTAAACTGGGGGCCCAGATCAAAAATATAAGGGCACCATTGAGTTCATAATATGGGTTTTATCTTTTCCATGAAATAATCTTTTTCATCTTGGTCCTTTGGGGAAAAATTCATTATCCTCATGAACAAATAAAATAAATTTATTAATTAATTTTTTTTATTTATTTTTGATGCAATAACCAAATTCCTCTTTAAATATATGGATATGGATTTTGTCACAAGGTTAGCTAATAAACCATAAATAAATAGGAGTCATTAAAGGAGAGTGTTCTTGGATAACGATGATGTATTGAGATCAGATTGAGGATATTGTGTCAACATAACTAGAGGACCTCATAAATGAAAATAATGCGGATTAGTTCTTTGTCCGAAATCGATACAAATTGAGGTAGGGCATTTATTTATTTGTATTTATTCCCTTTTTTTCTACGTTAAATGTAAATAAATCTACCAATGGATTGATTTGTGAATCAGTCATTTTGTAGGATAGGATTTATCTATGGTGATCTTTTCAGGAGAATTGCTTGTGATTATTTTATTATCTCTTTATTCATCGTTCTAATAGAAACGAATCAACATAAACAGCGATTGAGGTTTGTTCCTCCTAATTGTTCCTTGTGCTTTTTTTCCTTAATTATTTGTTCATCATGGGAATTCTCCATTGGATAGTGGTTTGACATAAATTGAGGAAATATATCATTGCACACCTATTTCTTGGTGTAATGATCTGATATTGTAGATCTAGGATCCACATGACATGATGTTGGTGCAATGATGGAAGCGACAGCAGACCAAGTGGTGTGGATCCCAGTTTTTGTGTTCTTGGAATTTGATAGATGATGAAGTGTTTGGATGGTTTCCAAATGAAATTTAAGGGCCAAATGTTGTTGATTGGTGATGAAATGACTTGTCAAGGCATGATTCTTGATTTTTCAATGAGACGCACTACTGGATCAAGGGCTGATGGAGCGACCAAAGATGTGTGAAGTAGATTTGGGATTCTGTAAAATTCCATAACACATGGTGTGTAATCCATGATTACACAGAATTTGGGATCCTCTTAATAGTGGCTAGGTTTTCAGGAGAAAGATAAGTATCACATGGCATGTGACTAGGTCATGTGACATGTGACACCTCCCTCATGGTTCAGCATTTAACTTAGAGGGTACACATACATGAGATGGATTACATAGACTTGGTCATGTCGTTTACTCCTACACGAACACAACTAACATGGATGTACAAGGATGTATCCAAGAACTAGTACATAGGCATAATAACACCATATACTTCTATAAATACATGTTCATAGTCCATTTTACATGGGCAAGACCTTAGGGAAAAGGTGAAATTCCATGTTCTCCTAGTACACATCATGTACTCCTTCATATATGGATTGGAGCCCTTTTCCTCTATATCTTGAAAAAGTTTTTTTAGGGTGCATTCCCCATATCCATTCTCTAAGGGTTAGTGTGGAACTGCCTTCTATATATAGGATAATGATCCCTTCAGCATGAATTCTTGGATAAATTTTTTGGAATTTTTCTATGATTCCTGGATTGAGATCCTCTATCATCTTTATTCCTTAGGTGTAGTTCTTGGTAATGTCATGAACAACACTACACGGGAACCGATCCTTTACTTAGCGGGTTATTCTATATTGAGTTGTTAGTATCCCCCATAGCCTTAGGAGGGATCCTTATCTTTGTATCAAATCTCTTAATAATTCTATAATATACTTCTAATAGAGATACCTGATGAGCACTACCTCTTGTATGGACGTCATCAGTGTTATCTGACTCGTGGAGTGTGTTCTCATAAATGAGTTCTTTGTGGAACTTTGATATGGAATCCTAGGTTTTCTTTATAGTTGTGATATTTACCTTGAGACTGTGTGTCTTAGTCGAGTATATCTGGGTATTATTGTTATATGTGTTTTAGAAATATACTTGTATAGAGCTGAATCACTCTTGATGATTTATGATTTTTGGTTTTTGGGGTGTCTAGCTGGTATTATTATACTCACCCTTACATGGTATCTACCCACATGTGTCATGTCTTTTGTTAACGATGGACCTTTTTATGGAGTCCTTGGTAGACTAGGATCAGGTGGAGCTAGTTGGGCTAGGCATAACATGGTTGATACTAGTGTAGCATTTGACAGTGGTCCCCTCCTTCTAAGTAAGTCATACATTACTTTTCATTTTTTGTTGGGATTTTATTTTTCCCCTTTTTATTTTTTCCAGTACTTTATTTTCTTACTTTGGTTGTGGGTTTCTAGTTGTATGCATTCATTGTTATCATGTTTTTTTACATTTCAGCATTATATAGGCTTGAAGATGTGTGTGTGCATATAGGTACTTAAGGTTAATGCCTCCCATGTGTATGATATTCCTTATTAGTGTTAGTTGATATCCCTTGGCCTATTAGAGGTGGGATTGGGGTAGTTAAATCTTGGGTCCTATCATGTTGGGTTGTGATAGATGGTTGGGTTCGCAATGGCCATTAATAATCTCACCTTGATTTATTGCACCTTCCTCCCTTATTTATTGATGCGATCATAAATGACATATACCAATCTGGTAATTCAATGGATAATTTAGTTTGAGATGTGATCAAACCTAAATTTATGTTATATAGTGTAATAGACAAAGAAGATAGAGGTTTTCATAATAAAATAGTATTTTTGATGATCAACATAGGTTTTTAGAATGAATAGTGGAAGTCTGAACCCATGGGAGATGATGGAGGTGCGATGGACTACCCATAGATTCATGGGATTCCATTTTATAGCCTTCAGAGGTCAAATATTTATTACCACTAATGGTTCCTTCATGATTGGGTCCTTGAACCTGACATCAGGCATAATTCTTGGTGAAATAGAGGACGCATAAAGATCTAGGAGTCCAGACATTATTTTCTATGAAATTCTTAACTACATAATTTTTTGTTTTAGAAGAATACATGTCATATAGTCTAGTTTATAAAGTGTTTATGGAATCCAAATGAGTTAAATATAACATGAATATGTGGCGGATCCACATTCTATGTGACCCTACCTTCCCAGTTGATATTTGTATCAGGTGTACACTCCTGGAACCTAGGGTGGTCTCACTCACCATGTGGCTCCTAGAACATATCTTATACATGAACCTCCACCCACTTAGTGGAGTATCAAGAAACAAGTAGGCTTGAATGTGGGGGTACACCATTTTACACAAATTTCTAAGTTGTTTACTTCTTTTAGAAGGTTCTCTCTCTTGTATCTCCTTCTTCAAGACTCAGACTTGGGCATGTGGGTCATTCATTCTGAACATAATTCTACATATGATTCGAATGTTTCGTTGTTTTGAAAATAGATATGTGGTGTGAGGTGGCATGAGAAGTTATCTTCTTCTATCTCGGATAGATATGGTTGAGACTTGATTGTGGTATCTGGAGAAACATCCGGGTTTCCAACCTTCCTGATAGCACATAGATTTTAAGGAATAGGTCCCCCACTTCCTGTTATAGGTATGATAGAACACCTCCATACTCACCCCAAAGTGTTGGTCTCTTATATATTGAGTGAAAATACCTCATCATCAAGCACTAGATAAGGCATGGTTCATCTATCCTTATAGGGTCATCACCCCCACACTGTGACATGTCATCGGCATAGTGTGGGTCCCCCATAGATCTAGTGAGGATTACATTAGGCTACTATAAATAGGGTAGTGCTGACGCATGGAGTTGTAAGAAGAATTGAATTTTACACTAGTTTTGAATATGGAGATCTAATGTATCTCATCAATTGGGTTTATTTGAGAATATTTGTTTCATTGAGTTTTATTTCCCCTTGTCTCATGGGTTGAGTGGCTATTACCTTTTTATAACTTCTTATATTATTGGGAGAATCCTATGGGGTATGTATATACTCACCCATGTAAGGGATTTTACCACACATGTCATGTCTTATAAAGATTATGGGATAATATATATTGGTTTTTAAGATCCATTGTTGATGGATAATAGCGGTACCTAGTGGTAGTGATCAAGTCCGGTGGTCAGTTGATGGAGATTTTAAGTGGGGCTTTACATGCCTATTGAGGTGTGGTAAAAAAAGTTGCTATATTTTTTCTAGTACAACATTCTGGATAAATACGGTTTTATCATTTGAGTTGCTTCATAGTGGTTCACTTTATAATACAAATTAACTTATTATTACTTTTTGGTATTTTCTATGTTTTGAAAATAATGAAAAATATGGGATAAATATAAAGAGAATGAAAAACAAAAAACTATAATTAAAATGTAACAGAATTAATGCAAGTTAAAAAATGGAGTTCTTATTCATAGGGTTAGTTACTCATACTCCTTCATTATTCATTTTTTTAATTTAATTTTATAATTAATTTATGAAATATTAGTCATGAATTATTATCCTTTAATTATTTGAGTGTACAATTTTTCAATCCTAGGATACTCCTTTGGAATTCTAAAATTCACCTCCTTATATATTTGATGTTAATGACACACCTCAACGAAGAGTGTGGAACCTTCCAGGACCTAACTCCATCGTATGTCATTTCATCCATTGGATAAACCCAACCCTATCATATAAATATTTTTTTCAATAAAATGGAGTGATAAAAAGTAGAATAAATAATATAGATTAATTTTAGAGTCATGTTGTGTTGTATAGTCATTGCACCCATACACTTCTCTCTCATTCACCAAAAAACAGAATTTAAGAATTTAGAATTTAAGATCATAATTTAGCGACCCCATAAAACTACCCCCAAGGCTAAGCCTCAGTTCATCCACTCACTATAGTGAATATAATAGATCAGAGTGGAAGATAGAGAGATAGAGAATAAAAGAGAAATAGAATGGAATACTTTAATAAAAAAATATAAAAATGGGTTAAAAAGAAGAAAATAAAAATCCTAATCTTTAATATCAAAGAAACTAAACAGTAGTCTCTTCCCTATCGATCAATCTCCCCCTCATATTATTTTGGTGCAGAATCTATGTATTTATAGGCATAAAACCCGCCAAGATTTGGTCTTTGAGTCTCAAAATATTTTCTTCAAATATCAAAAAAAAATCTTTATTCAAAGATTCCTTATTTTAATTACCACATGAATATCCTATTTAAATTATCCATTTAATTATCTGTGTGAGTGATAACATGGGTTTGACATGCCCATGTTTATTTATCTTCACCCTCATCCATTCCACATAGCTATTGTTTTCCATATATCCAATCCACATAGATGTTTATGCCTTATTCTTGAACAGGTATTCATTCATCATTACAAGGTTCATGTTAAAATCATGTGGCAATCCATGGTGATATTGACCTTTGTTAATGGTATTTTGGCTCATGTTCAAGCTCAAACAGTAATGGTTATGGTGTTCTATGATGGATATGTCTCTTATTTTAGCTTCCTACCTTACCCTTATTCATTTTTAAGAAAAAAAATCATTACCCTTACATAGAATTTGAAAACCTAGAACTTCTCTTATGTATAAATTTAAAACCATGGGTTTCCCTTATGTGGATTAATTTCACCTTTACATAACCTTTGAATACCCAAGATTACCTTTACAAAAATCTTAACATCCTAATTTACCTTTCTATTGGTGGTGTCTTACATTTACCAAGATCAATATTTACATTTACATAGTGATGAAATGTATTGGTGACCCTTATGTGGATTTTTTTTTACCTTTACATAGTCAGTTGAAATTGGTGGGTACCCTTACATAGCATTATCTTTACCCTTACATTGTATACCTTACATTGTATTTTATGACCTTTATATAATATACAGAAATTTAACATTTCCCTTATGTAGTGGCTTCTGACCTTTAAACAACCTCCACTTACCCTTACATAGTGGTTTTGGTACCTTTATACAACAACTAAGAATCTGTAGCTACATTTATGTAACTTTTTAAATTCAAGGATTACCTTAATGTAGGGTAGCACCTACCTTTAAATATCCCCTAAAATAGTCTCTTACATAAATTCAAAGCACATTTTACACTTACATGGTCCCTAAATCATGCTTAAGGGTAAACAAAAACATTAAAATTTCATTTTCAAAATTAAATTTCAAATTAATAATTTCCACCTATTTTTCTCCAAATTAATTTTTTAAATTAAAATCACCCACATTGTAATTAATTAATTAATTACATGGGTAAATGATTAAAAAAATAAAATTCATTATAAAAATTTCAAAAAAAAATAATGAAAAATAAGTTCATCAAATTACCACATACTTGAACTATGATTATCCTCAAGTATAGAATCTCAACATTACATTAAAGAGAAAAAATATGTTACCAATATTAAAATTTAAAAGAAATTAAATCAAAAAATTATAAATGGTAAACTAAACTTTCAATTTCCACATAAAATATCAATTCAACATTACACTTCTCAAAGGAAAAATCAACCAAAGTATTTTACTTTTTCACATTGTAAAATGATGGGTCTTCTCCTTACTTCCATTCAAGTTTCTTAACTAATTATTATTAAGTATTCCAAGTCATGATTTACTTCACATTGAGTTATTTTCATCACTCATCAATCATGGTAAAAATCAAGTAGAGTTATGGTTATACCACGATTACATTATCCTTTTCCATAGGCTTGAAATGGATCTACAATCTCTACTTTGTAAATAAAAAAAATCACATAAAATAATGAGGACTTTTTAATAAAGGATCCAATGAATCTAAGTCTTAAGTTTGGTAGGGATAATGATGTGAAAACATTTAAATATCAAAAAGGAGGTTAACTCTAAATAATAATGCATAATATCAAAAGTAAAATATTTATGGGAATCTTCCATTCAAACTTAAAACACCCTATTACTAATATCAAAGTAAGGTTATGAACAATAAAATAATGATAAAATATTTACACCTTGAATTTTATTCTAATTTTTTTATTTTTCTAACTAATTTTTCTAAAAAAATATTTTTCAAAAGTTATATTGGGAATAAATTTTTAATCCACCATCTAACCACATATAATAAAATCATCAATCCAGTAATGGTGATTTTTTATTCTCCCAAGTCCCAACCCATTCTTTTTTTCATTTTATTCTCATTTTTTTCAAGAAGGGAAAATAATAAAAGTACAATGAATAAATCATGAAACTTTCCCAATACCCTAAATATCACCCCCACACTTATTTTTTCAATGTAATATATACCTTCCACCATGAACCCCCATACATCAAATTTAAAATATCATACAAAACACTAAGAGGATGGTAGGAATGGGTATAATAAGATTGTATTGTGGCTCATTCCTAATAAGTTCATTCATGGTTTATATGGTAAAAAAAATAATTAATGAAAAATGTGGTCTTAAGGATAATTGATACACAATAAAAAATTCATCAAATATATTAAATGTGACTTTACACAATCATAGATTTGACAAGTTCCAATATAAGTTCTAGTAGGTGACATGTCCCATGTTCACTTAAGAAATATGCTTAATAAAGATATGAAATGAATTTGATCTTGAAATCATATTGGGAATGGAAAATAAAATTTTGGAAAATCTCTCATAACATGGATAATAATAACAAATCATACTATATTAATCTGAAAAATTGAAAGCATGAAAATGTTAGGAAAATTTTATTAATGTGAATCAACTAATTCCTCTAAATCATGAGTCATCAAATTTACACATATGCTTCACTAAAATAATTTTATTATCCATATTAATCATTCAATATTATTATCTTAGAAATATATAACATGGAATAAGTGTATTACTAATAAACTCATGTCTATTATTTTAGTTAATTAAAGTTAAAGGTCTAAGTGTAGGCATGAAAATTCTCTTTAAATATCAATATAGATTTCTAGGAAGTTAAAATATAAAATTAAAAGTGAACTCCATTTTTAATGAATCTCTAGTCATCTTCCTTATTATTGTTTGGGATCTTCCTTATGCCATCATCATGGACCTATAAAATAAAATCACTCATTAAAGTGTAAGGACCATGTCATTAAAGCTCAAAAAAATGAGGGGAATTTGGTCCCATCCTAATATATTCCTAAATATAATTATAAATAAATAAATAAAAAGTCCTATAAATAATATAAAAACAAAAAAATATAAATATTCGTTTTATCCCCCTAAGTGGGTCCTGGATTATTACTTCCTCTAAAAGGGTATTACTAGCTATTATTCAAAGTTGGATGGTGGGTGAAGTTTCTTAGATTAGAACCACCACATGTTGTTCCTTCTGACCTATAATTCTTCTTATTTGTTGTTAAGGATTCCATGGACAGAGTACACCAAATATATTTCCATGTAAATGAGATAAAACTTTCATAGTGAGTTTATGATGAAGTATAAGTCCTCCTCCTACTTGGTTTCTACTTGTATGACCTTTTCTTTACTCCCTAGTGGTTTCTCTAGGTACGTTTCATCAAAGGAATAGTTAAAGGGTAATTTAGAATGTAATTTTTTGTTGGTCGGAGTGGATACTCAAGAGGGGGGTGAATTGAGTTCCAATTAAAATTTATGTTAAAAAAACTTTGTTATTAAAATCCCCAATTTAAAATAGCCCAGTCAATTAAGGCGGTAGAGATATAAATGTTTAATTAGTCGACAAGTTTCTCTAAGGTTGATTAGTCCTCAGTTGAATCACTACAACCACTAATTCAACTTTTGAAACACGTTTACTAAATTAAGAATATATACACACTAACCAAAACTAACTATCAGAGTGAATGTAAAAATAGTTTCTGTCTTTGAAGAAAATAAGCATCGGATAAAATAAAACAGAGTATATGAGGATTATCACAACAATATAAACAAGAGATTCAGTCTCAAGTTGAGACCTAATACTCTCCACTTAGTGATCACCTACCACCAAGCAGTTTATATTAGCAATAAACTTGATACACAGCCTGTATCGGGCTTTACAACAGTTTTCACAAACTGTCCAGGGTTCACACTCTCTACCATTGTTCTTCGTGGGAAAGACAAACAACACAGACCACACACGGTCTCTTCAATAGTTTTAGTGGGAAAAAATGTAAGTTAGGTTTGATGTAATGATATTCAATATCCTCTAGTTCTAGCACAGGAGACAGTGTGTGAAGCAGGTAGACACACTTCTTAGAAATATAAAAAAGAAGAAACACAATAGAGAAATTATGATGAGATATAGTTTATAAGGATCTATGTGTTTTCAGTCCAGCTCTTAACTACTTGAAGAATTTGAATCTTGATTATATCTCTGGAAGTTGTCTTCAAAAGAGATTGTCGCAACTCCAGGTACTGGCTTTCAGGAATTGAGTGTTCTGTTTCTTGAGTTGATTGAAAGTTTATAAAGCACAGAAGGCATCCTCAAGTTGTTTTTTCCGAAATGATCTTCTTGTAGTTCTAGGGGTTCATAGTGAAGGTGCTCAAAAAAGTTTCTTCCTTATTCTTTAGTAGTTTCTTCCTTATGCATTCGATTTGTGACCTTCACTCTATTTTTTGTTTTTATCTATGCCTCTATATATATCTTCTTTTTCTTCGGTCTTTTTCTTTCATATTTGAGGTCTTACAGTAGGAGTACGTACATCACATGAAATATTTCTCGTACCTCATACTATCAAGATATAGCCTCCAGATATTTCTAAAAAAATATTTATTAAGTCTGAAGCATTAAAGTTAGAAAATATGACCGTTACAAAAATATCAAGAATTTGACAAAGTAAGGGTATCGGTAGACTGGTAATGGTAGCCTTTGCATCGGTAGGCTTCAACAGTAGGTGCACATCAGCAACCTACAACTGTAACCTTCCATCGGTAACCTTCAGCGGTGACCTTCAATAGTAGGCTTGCATCGGTGACCTTGTAATGGTGACCATGTATCAGTAACCTTGTATCGTTGACCTTTGTATTAGTGACCTTGTATCAGTAACCTTGTATCGGTCACCTTTGTATCGGTGACCTTGTATCAGTAACCTTGTACCGGTGATCTTGTATCGGTGACCTTGTACCATTAATCTTGTCTCGTTGACCTTGTATCAGTGATCTTGTATCAGTGACCTTTGTACTGGTGACCTTTGTACTTAGATAAATTCTGCACTGTAAGCTTAACCAATCAAGTAGTGATATTGAGAGTATATGAATATTACTCTATAGAAACAGGAAACATTAATGGAACATAATTAGCATAGAATGAAAACATGGTTCTCACTTAAATGAAAACAAGATTTGGGATTATCGAAACATGATTTGGGATTATCAAAATAGGTGATGTCCAACAATCTCCCCCTTCTGATAATCACAAATTATGTCATTGAATCTTTAGATATTTCATTGAATCTTTAGATTTAAGATTTTGAATCAAGGTTAAACACATCTGCTAATGTCATCAGTGATGTGAGAATACAAAAATATTATGGAGAACAATAAATTTAGGTCAGAACATATAGAAACACATATAAACACTTCTTTCCTTGAGAGAATTCACATCTTGAATATTTTCTCCCCATTGAATATCTTCTCCCCCTTTGTGATTAAAAAAAAGCATGCAGAACAAAAATAGTAAAAAGAGAGTGTAAGAATGGTATAGAGTAAGAGGTTTCCAACCTCTGATACCAATTGTAGGATCGAAATATAATATGAGATGCTCAATATACAAGAGGGGGGTGAATTGTATACTTTAAAAATTCCTTTAGAACCTTTAAAGTTAGTTAAGAAACTATAGTTTCCTTAAGAAAAGGAAAGGGATAAGTTTAACAAAGTTAAACTAAGTAAATTCACAACACCTCTAAATGAATCAGAGTAAGTAAGGAAGTATAAGAAATTTATACTTTCTTTAAGATACAAATTGCAGCGGAATAAAGACAAGTAGTAAAACTACTAGTAACAAGATAATAGTCTTTTAACCCAAAGAGAAGGGTATCCAACAACCTTGGATAAAGGTCCCTTGATTTATACTTTCAAGCAAGTCTGTCTTACCCACACCAAGGTAAGCCCTTGATATGAAGATCGGAGTCTCTGTCTTGCTATCCCCACAAGCCCTCAACTTCAAGGTAGTTGGTAACCTCTGTCTTTCTCAGCAAGAAAGCCCTCGATCTTTAAGGTAGTCGGCACCTCTGTCTTCCTATCCCCGGAAGCCCTCGAATGTAATCACCAACATTCGGAGTCGCACGAAGCTTTGAGAGTTAATAAGAGACTCTCTCTCTAGAAATCACTTCAACAGTATGTATGTACTTTTTCAGCAATCAGCTATTATCCATCAGCATCATCAGCCTCGAGCTCTTTCAAATGAGCTCCTATTTATAGGTAAGGTCGGCTCCTCTCCAACGGTCATATTTTCCTTAAAGATCGGAGGGACCTGTACACGTGTCACTTAGACAACGGTTAGTTTATAACAAAATGGACGACATCGTTTTATAACAAAGTGAGTGTAACAGAAAGTACGACATCGTTTTAAACTCTAACATAATGGTTCGGAATAGAAACTTCGGAGTGAAGGTTCGGAATGAATAAATTCAGAGTGTATAAAACAATGATAATCAGATTCTGTTTAACAGGTGAATTCGGAATGAGAATTCGGAATAGGAATTCATCATCAGAAATCGTAATGAGAATTCATCATCAGAATTCGTAATGAGAATTCATCATCAGAATTCGTAATGAGAATTCATCATCAGAATTCGTAATGAGAATTCATCATCAGAATTCGTAATGAGAATTCATCATCAGAATTCGTAATGAGAATTCATTATCAGAATTCGTAATGAGAATTCGTCATCAGAATTCGTAATGAGAATTCTTTATCAGAATTCGTAATGAGAATTCGGAATGAGATTTCTTCATTAGAATTCGTAATGAGAATTCTTCATTGGAATTCATAATGGGAATTCTTCATTAGAGTTCGTAATGAGAATTCTTCTTCAGAATTCGTATCCTGAATCTGGAATAGAACTTAGTCAGAATTCATATCCGGAATTCGGAATGAAACTTCCTTATAGTTCTTGTCCAGAATCTGAACCCTAAAACAGAATGCTTTATATCAAAGTTTCAATGATTCCGAGAAAATGAATCCGAAACTCATACTTAAGAAAAATATGAAAGAAAATATGATAAGGATAATTTTTCTTATAAAAGCGATTTTCCTTAAGAAAGCAATTTTCCTTATAAAAGAAATTTTCCGTAAGAAAGCAATTTTCCTTAAAGATAAGGTGTTTGTGATTTTCAAAACAAGAAGGAATGGAAAAGTCATAAGGAAAACCTTATTGAATCAACAATCTCCCCCTTTTTGGAAAGCACAAACATCCTTACGAAAAAGCTATTCCAAGAAGAAAGAAACACATTAAAGCTTATCTCCCTCGGTTTAAGGATATAGATGAATACGACTAACTCCCCCTTAGGCTTTGAAACTCTAAGGATCGTATTCATATTTCCGGAGTGATGTTTCATAAGAAGGTCTTCTTTAAGAAAAACTCCCCCTTAAACAAACTCTTATTAGAATTCTTTTTCCTTGGGTATTTTTCTTTCTCCCCCTTTGATAAACTCTTATTAGAGTTCCTCTTTTTCTTAAGGATCTTTTCCTTCTCCCCCTTTGTGATTTTCAAAAAGAATTGGAGGGAATGGAAAAACTTAACAAAGTACCTGAAAAAATAGTAATGACAACAATAGAAACAACAAGTACGACTTTCATTAAAATTAGAATCTCGACAACAAAAAAAATACAACAAAAAGATCGGATTGGTCATTTCGGATCTTTCTCCTTCGACATTAGCCCCTTAAGAATCGTCTTGATCTTCTTTAAGTCTTTGTGATCTTCCTCTACTTGCATCTCTAAGACGACTATTCTTGCTGACTGAGCTTCATTTATTTCTTCCTGAGCCTTCAACTTTTCTTCCTGAGCTTTCATCTTCTCTTCCTGAGCCTTCATCCTTTCTTCAAACTCGATCCGATAATCCCTTTCATATTTCCAACTTTGATTAACGGAATTGAGCTTTCCATTCAGATCTCTCACTTCCTGAATCCAAAAGTTCTTTTCCTCTGTCAATTTCTCTTCGAAGGATGCAGTCAGCTCATTAATCTTCTTGTCTTCAGTTTCAAAGGCATCCTTAACATTATCTTGAAACTCATCAAGTAACCTCATCTCTTCCACATTCTTCTTCGACCAGCTTGTCATCCTCTTACAAGATCTTTTATGAGCTTCGTAACCAACAAAGAAAGTTTTGAATTGAGCTTCAATCTCAACACACTTATCCATAACCATCGATACGGAGTCGGTTTTCTGATTCAACGCATGTTGGAGCATCTGGCATCGTGAATCAATACTTGAGAAGGTCGGAATAGAACCTACCAGCTTCTTCAAAGACTGAACAACAAAATCATGCCCCAACGAAGATGACTCCGAATCTGAAAGCTTGCTCGGAGAATTTTCTTCCTCAATAAGATCCAATTTCCTCTTAGAAGAACTACCAGCTTCCTTCCTCTTTCTTACTACTGAGCTCGGAGTCTCGGTAAGAATTTTCTTTCCCTTATCTTTTTCCGGAATAGAATCCTGTTCCGGAGTTTTCTTTTCACTGTCAGAAACTTGAACAACCAAATCTTCCTCATCAGCAACTTCTTGAACACCAACCTCTATGTTTCCCATCTGAGCAATATCTTGTAAAAGTTGTTCTTCTTCTCCATGATAGGCAACTTCTTCTTCTCCTTTCTCTTCTTCCATCGCAGGAGTGACAAGCTTCGAAGATTCAGCTTCTGAAGTCCGGAGAGATAAGTGTTCCGAAGGAGTTCCCTTGTACTCATCTACCTGTTTTAGAACATCTCCTGTCTCACCACTTCCTTCAGTAGCCTCTTCAACTTGTTCCACTTGCTCTTCTTCCTCAGTATTTGTGGCAACAGCCTCTTCCGGAGCAACAAGATTTCTTCCTGGAGTCTCAGGTAGAGATTCCAGGGAGAAAGATCTCGGAACTGGGATAGTTGCTGAAACTATTTCGTTGAACTTCAACAGGGCCTGAGCTACCTCAGCCTCGGACATCTTCTTCTTGAGCTTCTTTTCCTTAGCTTGTTTCTCAAGCTCATCAGCAGCTTTCTCCTTCAAAGCTTTAGCTTCCGCAGGGTCCAATCCGAACTGCGGATCCCCTTCTTTCCTCTTCTCTTTGTCATCTCTCCACTTTGTAACGACTTCATCAGGATAGGTCTTCTTCTTCTTAGGCTTTGGTGGTGCGGAGTGGACTTCCTTAGACTTAGGTTACTCGGCTTCGACTACCACTTCTTTTATTTTTCTCTTCCTTACCGGCTTGGATGATTCCGGATCAGCAGATTTCGGAGTCACTTCTACTTGAGGAGGTAGATCAATAAACTTCCCAGACTTCTTGTCAAAAGCTATATTCATCCTTTTAAGCGTGATATCACTAAGCAACATGATCTTGCAAACTTTCGGTTTAGAACTGCAAGCTACCTTGAAAGATTCTAGGCACCTAACTATAATCTTTGATAATATTGCTGGGTACATGATAATCTGAGCTCTCAGATTCCCCTTCTTCAAATTCTCAATATTAAGAAGAATATGCTTCATCAAGTTAAACTTTATTAGATTTATCAAGAAATCTAAGATATATATCTCACTCTTCTTCAAGCTATCCTTATCACCTTTTCTCGGTACGATAAGCCCTTGCACCCATAACTCCAGAATCCGGAAGTTTGTAGATAGGCTTGCAATTTTCGGAGCCTTGTCATCATCCAATCCAAGAGTTTCTAAGGCTTTTTCCTTGTTGAAGCTACCCTTGAAGTCTGGAAATACGTGAGAAATAAATTCAGCTTCACCTTCATAAGATAACCCTACCAAGCTTGCAGCCTTGGTGTAAGAAAGCTTATATGTCTTTCCATATGATTTGAACGAAAATTTCTCTCTATTATCTTCCTCGAAGAAAGCAACTGACTCATAAAATTCAACAAGCAAATCTGAGTACACTTCATCTTGGTTGCCGGTTTTTGATACCGCAACATCTTCCCAGCCATTCAACTTGATATTCTTCGAAATGACAGAATTGTAGTTGCTGAAGAAAGTCGGATGAACTAACCTTTCTCTGTATACTAACCACTGAGATATAGGCTTGGTTGAAGACATTTCGTGAGAACCTAGCTCTGCAGACATTCGGATCTGAAGTCTTCTGAGATATTCGGAACAGAGAAGACTGAAGTTCGGAGCGGAGAAAACTGTGGTTCGGAACGGCCTTAAATCGGAGAGTCAGAGCTTCAGCACGCGAAAGCTTGAAACCGATGTGGGACTAGGAATTAGGTCCCCTTTATATAGGCAACGAGATGACGGTTGACATTCCATAGATGATCTAACGGTTGGAATGAGCTGCGATCAGATCTGACGATTGAGAGCTTGAATCAGATCTTTTTGAGGTTTTATTAAAATAAAGAATTAAGAAATCTAAAATCCGAAAACAAAATATAAGAAACTGCCAGCAAGTAAAATATGATTACGAAAACTTCAGTAAGGAAATCATACCTTTCGGATTAGCTTAGGAAAGTTGTTCGTAATGGGTAATATAAAGATGACTACGAAAAACTCAATAATAAAAAAAACGAAAAACTCAATACGAAAAACTCAATTCGAAAAACTCAATACGAAAAACTCAATACGAAAAACTCAATACGAAAAACTCAATACGAAAAAGAGAAAAAAAAAACTTGTTATGGAAGATTCAGTACGAAAGTTTTGTTATGAAAATACCAGTACGAAAGTTTTTCATTCTGGAAATTTCCAATACGAATACTTCCATTCCAGAAGTATTCTGTACGAAAATATCCATTCTGGAAAATTTTCATTCCGGAAGTTTTCATTCCGGAAATCTTTATTCCGAAAAGTTTGAAAACAAATTTTGAAAAACCTTGTTTAAACAAACAATCAAATGTACTCCCCCTATGAAAAGGAGTTTATTACTGTAAGGAGACTTTTTCAACAGAAAGTTACTTGAGAAAGATTACCTTACGGTTATCATTCCTAACTTCTGTTTAATATATTCAAATCTATCAGAAGGCAAAGACTTTGTGAATATATCATCAAGTTGATCTTGCGTTCCGATAAACTGAAGAATAATATCTCCTTTAAGTGTGTGATCCCTAAGAAAGTGATGCCTGATATCTATGTGTTTTGCACGAGAGTGATGTGCAGGGTTTTTACTTAGGGCAATGGCACTTGTGTTATCACACAAAATTTGAGTTTTAGTAAAACTCAAGCCATAGTCTGTGAGTGTGTGTTGCATCCACAACACTTGTGCACAACAACTTCCAGCTGCTACATATTCAGCTTCAGCAGTGGAGAGTGCTACAGAATGTTGCTTCTTAAAGGACCAAGAAACTAATGAATCTCCAAAGAAATGACAAGTTCCGGATGTACTCTTTCTATCCATTCTACATCCACCAAAGTCAGCATCAGAAAATCTTTTTAGAACAAAATCATTTCCAGAAGTATAAAATAATCCTAGATCCATGGTTCCTTTAAGGTAGCGAAAAATTCTTTTAACTGCCTTTAAGTGAGATTCCTTAGGATTGGATTGATATCTTGCACATAAGCATACTGAAAACATTAAGTCTGGTCGACTAGCTGTTAAGTAAAGTAGACTTCCAATCATACCTCTAAAAGATGTTTGATCTACTGGTTTCCCAGCTTCATCAAGATCTAAAGAGTTTGAGGTACCAATAGGAGTACTTATACTCTTAGTGTTGTCATAACCATACTTTTTAAGAAGATATTTAATATACTTATGTTGAGATATGTAGGTTCCTTCTGGTTTTTGAGAAATTTGAAAACCAAGGAAAAATGTTAACTCACCCATCATACTCATTTCAAACTCATATTTCATTAGACTAGCAAAAGAGTCAGTCAAAGATTGCTGAGTTGAACCAAATATAATGTCATCAACATAAATTTGAACAATCAAAATATTTTTATTATCTTTCTTTATAAAAAGGGTTGGATCTGCATTTCCCTTAACATAGTTATTTTGAAGCAAAAATCCAGTGAGTCTATCATACCATGCTCGTGGGGCTTGTTTAAGGCCATACAAAGCTTTGGTAAGTCTAAAAACATGATCAGGATGTTTTGTATCTTCAAAGCCAGGTGGTTGTTCAACAAAGACTTCCTCTTGAACATAACCGTTAAGAAAAGCACATTTCACATCCATTTGATAAAGTTTGAAATTAAAGAATGCTGCAAAGGCAAGTAGAATACGGATAGATTCAAGTCTAGCTACTGGAGCATAGGTTTCTTCATAGTCTATTCCTTCTTGCTGATTATAGCCTTTAGCAACAAGTCTAGCTTTATTTCTAACAATGATTCCATTTTCATCACATTTATTTCTGAAAACCCATTTTACTCCAATAACAGAAGTTTCCTTAGGTCTTTCAACCAAGGTCCAGACTTTATTCCTTTCGAATTCATTTAGTTCATCTTGCATTGCTTTGATCCAATCATCATCACCTAAAGCTTCATCAGTGCTTTTAGGTTCTAATTGGGAAAGAAATGCTAGATGTTCTACTTCATTTCTTAAGGAACTTCTAGTCCTTACAGGTTGATTTACATCACCAATGATACTATCACTAGGATTATTCTTAAGAAACACCTGATTTGGGTTTTGTAAAACCTGTTCATCAACATAGGGTAGAAAGTCTTCTGGGGTAAATGTTTCAGAAGTATCTTCTAGAACAATTTCCTTCTCAGAAGGTTCTTCTATCAAAGGTTGATAATCAGTTTTTGAAAACACATCTGAAGATGTAAGTTGGGATGGTTTAAAAACAAAAGGATCTGACTCATCAAATTTTACATGTACTGTTTCCTCAACAGTACAAGTGTTTTTATTAAAAACTCTATAAGCCTTAGAGGTTGTGGAATAACCTAAGAAAATCCCTTCATCTGATTTTGGTGCGAATTTATGTAAGTTATCTTTAGTATTCAAAATGAATACTTTGCAACCAAGAACCTTGAAGTAGGAAAGTCTAGGTTTTCTACCATTCCATAACTCATAAGGAGTTTTATTAAGAAAAGGTCTAATCAAAACTCGATTTATAGTATAACAAGCAGTACTTACAGCTTCAGCCCAGAAATGTCTAGAAATAGAATATTCACTCAACATGGTTCTAGTTACCTCTTGAAGAATTCTATTTCTTCTTTCAACTACACCATTCTGTTGAGGAGTTCTAGGTGCTGAAAAATTGTGAGTAATACCTTTCTTACTATAAAAAGTTTCAAAATCAGAATTTTGAAATTCTCCTCCATGATCACTATGAATAGTTTTCAATGGAAGGTTTTTCTCATTTTTAACTTGAGCTCTAAAACTTTTGAAATAAGAAAAAGATTCAGATTTCTTTGCTAGAAAATAGACCCAAGTAAATCTAGTGTAATCATCAACTAGAACAAACACATAGTATTTGCCTCCAATACTTACAGTTTGTGTTGGACCAAAAAGATCCATGTGCACCAACTGTAATGCATCAGTTGTTGAGACTTCACCGATTGACTTAAAACTAGATTTATGTTGCTTGCCATATTGACAAGGATTACAAACTTTAGAAGAATCAAATCTAAGCTCCGGTAGATCCTTAACAAGTTTCTTCTTAGAGAGTTTACATAGGTTTCTAAGATTACAGTGTCCTAGTCTTCTATGCCATAACCAAGAATGATCTTACATTGCACTTAGGCAAGGTAAATCTTGGCTTCTTAGGTCTTCTAGGTTCAAAGTGTAGACATTCTCTTGCCTATTGGCTGAGAGAATAAATTTTTCCTTGGAATTGTGAACTAGGCATTTATCATTCCTAAAATTCACAAGGTAACCTTCATCACATAACTGACTTATGCTAATGAGGTTGTGCTTAAGACCTTTAACAAAAAGAACATTTGAAATCAAAGTTTTACCAAGAAAAACTATATTACCAATACCAACAATCTCTCCCTTAGCATTGTCTCCGAAAGTTACCTTTCCTCCTTTCGTTTTGATAATCTTTTCAAAAAAGCTTTTGTTACCAGTCAGGTGCCGGGAACATCCACTATCCATGTACCAAATATTATTGCTGGAACTTCCTTTATTTTCCTGAAATCAAGAACAAAGTTAGATTTTCGGAATCCAAACTTGTTTGGATCCGAGATTTCCAGACAATAAAATTTTAGGAACCCACATTTTCTTAGAAAAATAAGATTTGTGAAAACATAAGGATTGGGTTTTGTTTAAGGAACAATTTTTTGCCCATTGACCACCACATTGACATTTAGTGCAAAATGGGGCACTCTAAGGAACAAAATAATTGTTACTGAAAACTGGTTTTGCATGGGTATAACCAAATCCGAATTTATTTCTTAAAGGTCGTATTTGAGAATACATCTTTTCAAAATTTTCTTTACCATGGGTAAAGTTTGATAAACACTTCTTTAAGGAAAAAATTTCGGACTTGAGTTTTACAACCAAGTTTTTGTCCTCAAAATCATTAGTTTTAGAACTAGAGTTAGGCTCGAAAACATTTTTCTTAGAAATTACTTTTTCTAACTCTTTAGAAAGTTTATTCTTCTCAGAACTTACTTCCTCAAGATTTTTTGAAATATTTTCAAAATCAGCATTTTTTCTTATCAAGATATTTAGAAAGATCTGATATCTCTTTAGTAAGAATAGAATTCCTAGAATTTGCCTTATCAAGTTTCTTGTTGAGTTTGGAATTCTCAATCTCAAGAAGTTCAGCAAACCTAGAGACTTCTTCATAAGTAGGTAAAGTATTTTCCTCATCAGAAGATGATTCTTCATCAGAAGAGTTATAATACTTACTATCATTAGAATTTAAAGAAACATTGGTCAATGATTCATCATTTCGTACCTTAGCCATAAGACAATGATTATTAATAGGTAATCTGGATATAAGACCAAGATTCTTCTGTCCTGAAGATTCATATTCAGAAGATTCATCTGAAGAGTCACCACCACTGGCAATCCAGGTGTCATTAGCTTTCAGAACTTTCTTAGCTTTAGCTTTGTAATACTTCTTCCTGTTTCTGTCTGAATGTCTTTCCTTACTTTCTTTCTTTTTGAGCATAGGGCAATCTGGTCTAATATGTCCAGCTCTTTTGCATTCATAACAAGTTACTTCTCCATCTTTCTTATCTTTCCTATCCTTCTTCTTATACTTGGATTGAAAGTTTCTCTGTCCAGCTATCTTGTTCATCCTTCGAGCAAGATTGGCTAATTCACTTTCTGAGACTTCACTCTCACTAGATTCGGATTGGAAAATAACTTTCTTAGACTTGGATCTGGTTACTCTCTCAGGAGTCTTAGCTTTCATCTGATTAGAAGTTGTAGTAAAAGCAACAGTACCATTTCCATTCTTCTTCTTGATGTTTTCATCATCTCTCTTCATTCTAGTTTCATGTTGTAGAAGAGTTCCAAATAATTCATCAAGAGTAATTTGAGTAACCTTCCTGTTCTCATCTATAGCTGTTCTCTTGGATTCCCACTCATTGGGCATAATGTCAATTATCTTGTCCACAAGAGCTTCATCATCTAATCCTTTCTCTCCCATAGATTGTAGACTGTTGACGATAGTCATAAATCTTTGTTGAACTTTACAGATAGGTTCTCCATAAGGAAAATTGAATCCATGATATTCAGCTCTAAGCATAGCTCTTCTAGTCTCAATCACCTTAGAAGTCCCAAAGTGTGTAACCTCTAACTTCTTCCATATACAGTTAGCTGCTTCACAAGAAGAAATTTGGCTATATATATTTCTAGTCATTGAACATAGTAAAGTGTTGCGTACCTTATAGTTGAGTTGATATTCTTGCTTTTCCTGGTTAGTAAAGGTTCTGACTTCCTTGTCAGGAATTTTATAGTCACCAGTAAGCATGACAAAGTTATCTACCCCAGTATTGATAACAAATGTCTTCATACGATCTCTCCAGTATTCATAATAATTACCATCAAATATAGGTGGTCTTGTAGGATTCAGATTGTCAATTGATCCAACATTAATTCCTGCCATACTAAAAATAACTTTGCACACAAACTTGTTAGTAGCAAAGATTCGTTATAACAAAGTTCGGAATAAGAAAAGTTCGGAATGAAAAGTGAGCAAGAAAAACTTGTATGTGAGTACAAGTATTTCAGTAACCTTGGCTCTGATACCAAATGTAAGAATGGTATAGAGTAAGAGGTTTCCAACCTCTGATACCAATTGTAGGATCGAAATATAATATGAGATGCTCAATATACAAGAGGGGGGGTGAATTGTATACTTTAAAAATTCCTTTGGAACCTTTAAAGTTAGTTAAGAACTATAGTTTCCTTAAGCAAAGGAAAGGGCTAAGTTTAACAAAGTTAAACTAAGTAAATTCACAACACCTCTAAATGAATCAGAGTAAGTAAGGAAGTATAAGAAAGTTATACTTTCCTTAAGATACAAATTGCATCGGAATAAAGACAAGTAGTAAAACTACTAGTAACAAGATAATAGTCTTTTAACCCAAAGAGAAGGGTATCCAACAACCTTGGATAAAGGTCCCTTGATTTATACTTTCAAGAAAGTCTGTCTTACCCACACCAAGGTAAGCCCTCGATACGAAGATCGGAGTCTCTGTCTTGCTATCCCCGCAAGCCCTCAACTTCAAGGTAGTTGGTAACCTCTGTCTTTCTCAGCAAGAAAGCCCTCGATCTTTAAGGTAGTCGGCACCTCTGTCTTCCTATCCCCGGAATCCCTCGAATGTAATCACCAACATTCGGAGTCGCACAAAGCTTTGAGAGTTAATAAGAGACTCTCTCTCTAGAAATCACTTCAACAGCATGTATGTACTTTTTCAGCAATCAGCTATTATCCATCAGCATCATCATCCTAGAGCTCTTTCAAATGAGCTCCTATTTATAGGTAAGGTCGGCTCCTCTCCAACGGTCATATTTTCCTTAAAGATCGGAGGGACCTGTACACGTGTCACTTAGACAACGGTTAGTTTATAACAAAATGGATGACATATTTTTATAACAAAGTGAGGGTAACAGAAAGTACGACATCGTTTTAAACTCTAACATAAAGGTTCGGAATAGAAACTTCGGAGTGAAGGTTCGGAATGAATAAATTCAGAGTGTATAAAACAATGATAATCAGATTTTGTTTAACAGGTGAATTCGGAATGAGAATTCAGAATAGGAATTCGTCATCAGAAATCGTAATGAGAATTCATCATCAGAATTCGTAATGAGAATTCATCATCAGAATTCGTAATGAGAATTCATCATCAGAATTCGTAATGAGAATTCATCATCAGAATTCGTAATGAGAATTCATTATCAGAATTCGTAATGAGAATTCGTCATCAGAATTCGTAATGATAATTCTTTATCAGAATTCGTAATGAGATTTCGGAATGAGATTTCTTCATTAGAATTCATAATGAGAATTCTTCATTGGAATTCGTAATTGGAATTCTTCATTAGAGTTCGTAATGAGAATTCTTATTCAGAATTCGTATCCTGAATCTGGAATAGAACTTAGTCAGAATTCATATCCGGAATTCGGAATGAAACTTCCTTATAGTTATTTTCCAGAATCCGAACCCTAAAACAGAATGCTTTATATCAAAGTTTCAATGATTCCGAGAAAATGAATCCGAAACTCATACTTAAGAAAAATATGAAAGAAAATATGATAAGGATAATTTTTCTTAAAAAAGCGATTTTCCTTAAGAAAGCAATTTTCCTTATAAAAGAAATTTTCCTTAAGAAAGCAATTTTCCTTAAAGATAAGGTGTTTGTGATTTTCAAAACAAGAAGGAATGGAAAAGTCATAAGGAAAACCTTATTGACTCAACAGAGAGGGTTTTTATTAGTAAAACAGGAGTACAATATACAAAAAAAGATACACCAATCCCTATCAGCTAATATAGTCCACACTCAATCCACATCAGAGATGTCCATTGGAGGAGGAGCCACTGAGGCATCAGTAGACCTATAGTGAGTAGATCTCTGAGGAATCATTGGGGTCAAACTTCTAATGGCCTGGGCAGGAGTCATCAAAGGAGTAGTACTGGTGGAATTGGAGGTAGCTGAAGAAGCAATTAAAGCAGGAGGAATAATGATGGGAGTGCAATCCACATGGAGGAAAGGCAAGAGAAGATTCCGAAAGTCCATAATAATGCTTCCCCTTCTTTCCATAGCAGAAATAAAATCATCCTTATTCTCCATGAATTTTTCCAAAGAAGAATATAGATTCTAAATCTTTCTAACTTGATCTTTAAATGCCTAAGTGATAGGTGGAGTCCTCAAGTTATCCAACAGTAACATGAAGTGGTCATCCATCTGATGCTTTGTGTAAAACCATCTGTAATAAAAGTTAACTTGATCCTTGATGGCCTTCTGATCTTGAGAAGCTTCCCTTAAATAATTTCCTATAAGGTTATGAATTTCCCTAGTGATGGAGATGACATAAGAGTCTGAGGTATTATCACTAGATAACTTTTCCAATTCTTCTCTAACAACAGTCCTGAAAGATTCAATGTCAACTGAAGGAGAGGCTGAAGTGGAAGCAGATGCACCCAGAGGTTCCATAGAGAAAGCCACAGTCTCCTTAAATGATTTAGTTAGCCCACTTATCAGCCTTTTTACATCATCTTCTTGTCATTTCACATGTTTTTCTATAGACTTCTTAAAATCCTCAAACACTGTGACCATTTTATGAACCACACTTTTAACATATCTAAAGTCTCTGTCTACTTGAGCTATTGAAGCCATATATACATCTAAGCTGAAAATAGACTGTTTCATTGATTCCATAGACTCTTCCAAATCTCTTAACTTATTCTAACATTACTTGACCTCATGTAACATAGCTGAGTGAGAGGTAGAGACTATCCTTTCCACTACAGATGTCATGAGTTATTGATTATGAGCTATTGTTCTTGCTATCTTAGTGTTTTTATCATCAATATACCTCTTCAATTCTGATTTCAAAGAATCCAATTCATCCTTATTTACCTAGTCTTGAGGTAACAAAACCACTGGCTGCACATGGTAGTTTTTGAGATAGTAGGAATTGGAGGGCTTCTGATAGGCTGGTCATCTTCAGAGTCTCCATAATCTAGTCCTAAAACCACATATCCAGGAGCTTCTATCCAATCCTCTATCTCATGAGCAACAGCAACTGATCCTGTAGCAATAGGTCCCTCCCCCTCACTTAGAGAATTCTCCTGAACAACCACATCTATCTTCATCTAAGCTCCTTGATCAACTTCATCAACATGAAGGTTCACTGCCACTTCCTCCACGGAATATTCAACAACTTCCAGAATATGTCCAGCTTTGACTGAATCAGCAACTTCTTCATATCTAGTTTCTACTCTTTCTATATGACATATTAAAGGACTAATACTTAAACATTCCTCTTCATTTTTAGCATTAGTTGTCTCAAAATCATAATGACTTGATTCAGAGTCATCATCCTCATCTGAGTTATCTCTAACTTCTCTTAAGACATTTTCAGCCCCTACTTCTCCACTGGTTTCCTTATCACTATCCCTTAGGACAGTCTCCCTTCTAGGAAATCTATTTGGTGGGATGGGCTCACCAAAGGATATAGTATTCACATAAGGATTAGAGGGAAGGTCAGGGTCACTCCTACCATCTATAGGACAATCCTCTCTTTCTTACACAACAGCAACTTCTTCTCCTTCTTCATCTGAATAAGTAGGCTCTACTTCATCAGGCTTAAGACCAGGGTCTCTCTTATTCTTAAGCCAAGTAGGATGAGTCACAGGATTAAACTCTTCATACCCCTTAGCCTAATCATTCACCCATCTCCTCAACCATGTATTCTGGTTAATCTTCATCAGCTTTCAAATCACTTTGGTGATGCAATTGTTATCTTCCACAACAACAGTTTCCTCCTTATCCCCAGCAACTCCTTTCACTTTCAACATAAGGGATATCAACTTAGCATGGAATAGGTCATTGGATTTGGAACTAGGCTTGGTCATATATTCTATTTGAATCATCAAAAACCTACATAAGTTGATCTGTTGTTCATGCTTTAATAGATACAAGAGAAAGACATCCTGATACTTTAAAGTTGCAAAGTCCCCTCTCCGGGGACGTAAAACATGTTGAATAAACGTGAAAAGTATCTTATCTTCTCCTACCATTTCAGCAGTAATGACTTTCCTATGAATTTTATTCCCTGTCTGTTCAGCTAATTCTTCTTTATAGTAGAAGAACTCACTAGTGGGAGGCACCAATTTTGAGTAAAAATCAAAAATCCCTTCATGTGGAACCCTCAAGAATTCAGCCCATTCAGCAGAGGAGAATCTCACACTTACTCTATTTACTCTGGAAATCATTCGATGTTCATCCTCATACTACTTGAACTTGAGGTACTCATAAAATTCCTTCACTAACTTCGAAAAATTGGGTTCATTATTGTTGGAAAAACATTCAACCCAGCCCTAATCTTCTAGTGCCTTAAGTACTAATGACCAGCTCGACAGCCTCCACTCTAAACTTAACTCATTCTCAACTATTATTTCCTTCTTGGATAAATGCGGGTTCATTACCTTCCCCACTGTCTGTCTTTCTCTACTCGACTCGGATCTAGGTCTCTTAGGATCAGGTGTGTCTCCTTCATCATCAACTAATGACATTTTGACTCTTTCCATCGATCTGGAGAGGTTCATGGTTTTAGTAGAGGTTTAGGTTCTGAGATTGGGGAGCAAAGGGTTTGGGAAAGGGTTTTATGTTGATTGTGAAGTGATCCATGTTCTAATTTTATCATTTAGGGATCGAAAAATAAAATAGATAAAATGAATAATTAATATGTAGAAAATGTTTCAGATTCCAGCTGAGAGCAAAAAAACGTAAAGTCCCAGATTCAAGTCATCTATCGGTAATGAGGTATCGGTAAGGTCTAACAGTGAGGTCCTATCGGTAAGGTCTAATGGTGAGGTATTATTGGAAAGGTATAATGGTTAGGTCCTAACCTCTTTAATATTTTATCATACCTAACTCATGTTTGATGTAATTTGACCTCTCAGAATTAAAAGGCTTTGTGAATATATCCACCAATTGGTGTTCAGTACCAATGAATTCAAGAGTAATATTACCTCTTTGATAATGATCTCTTAAGAAGTGATGTCTTAAATCAATATTCTTTGTCCTAGCATGAGATAATGTATTTTTAGAGATGTTAATAGCACTTGTGTTGTCACAGTTTATAGAGACATGTTTTAAATGATATCCATAGTCTAGTAAAGTGTGTTTCATCCACAGAATTTAGGCACAAAAACTACCAGCAGCTATATATTCATCTTCAGCAGTAGATAATGAAATAGAAATGTATTTCTTACTACACCATGATACTAGTGACTTGCCTAAAATGTGACATGTTCTAGTGGTTCTTTTTCTGTCTAACTTGCAACCAGCAAAGTCAACATCTGAATAACTTATTAAATCAAATGGTTGTCCTCTTAGATAAAATATTCCTAAATTTATAGTATACTTGAGATATTTAAAAATACTTTTAATAGTATTTAAATGATACTCTGTGAGATTGGATTGAAAACAATCACACATGCATACAATGAACATAATTTTAGGTCTACTAGCAGTAAGATAGAGCAGACTCTCAATCATACCTTGGTAATTGGATTGATCCACTGATTCACCATTTTCACCAGCATCCAACTTGCAAGTGGTACTCATAGGTTTATCACTACCTTTACTACAATCCAAACCAAAATGTTTCAAAATATCCTTAATATATTTACTTTGATTTAAAATAATACCATATTTATTTTGAAAAATCTAAAATCCAAGGAGAATTTTAAGTTCTCCCATTAAACTCATTTCAAATTAATTTTTCATTATTTTTGAAAAATCAGTACATAAAGAATTTTTAGAAGATCCAAAAACTATATCATCTATATAAATTTGTACTATCAAAACATCTTTGGAAATTCTTTTAATGAAGAGAGTAGGATCAGCTATTCCTTTAGTAAAACTTTTTGAAATAAGAAAATAGTCGAGCCTATCATACCAAGATCTTGGAGCTTTATTTAAACCATATAAAGCTTTTGAAAGTTTAAAAACATGATTTGAAAAATGGGGATTTGTAAAACTAGGGGGTTGTTCAACAAACACATCCTCAACTATGTACCCATTTAGAAAAGAACTTTTAACATCCATTTGATAAAGTTTAAAATTCAAATGAGCTACATAAGAAAGTAGTATCCTAATGGCCTCTAACCTAGATACAGGTGAAAAGGTATCCTCATAGTCTATTCCTTCCTCTTGACTATATCCTTATGCAACTAACCTAGCTTTGTTTCTAACTATATTTCTAGACTCATCAACTTTGTTCCAAAAAACCCATTTAGTGCTTATTGTCAAAGTGTCCTTAGGTCTTTCAACTAGTTCCCAGACTATGTTTCTTTCATATTGATTTAATTCTTCTTGTATAGACATCACCAAAAATTCATCATTTATAGCATCATTAATATTTTTGGGTTCAAGCTGTGAAAGAAAATCTTGATGTTCAACCTGGTTTCTCAAAGAAGCTCTAGTTTGTGTCCCTCTATTTAAATCGCCTACTACAGCATCTAAAGGACGATTCTTGAGAGTTTTAATACCTCTAGAAGAGTTGAATTAGACTCCTTATGGTTGTTTATAGGTTCAGACTCAATAGGTGCATATTCTGGAAGATTCCCAGAACTAGTTACATTTACAGGGTGTTCACTATCATTATCATTAAGGTCCAAAATTGACATATCTTTCTCAAGATATTCAAGAGAGTTTTTGGGTTCATGTGGATCAGTCTCATCAAATTTGATGTGAACTGGATCTTCCACACATTTGGTTTTCTTATTGAATACTCTATAGGATTTAATCATGATTGAGTAACCTAGGAAAATTCCTTCTTCAATTTTGGAGGCAAAATTGTCAAGATAGTCCTTAGTGTTAAGAATAAAGACTTTGTAGCCAAAACCTCTAAAGTAGTTAACCTTAGGCTTCCTATTATTCCAAAGTTCATAAGGGTTCTTCTTAAGAACAGGTCTAATTAAGACTCTATTGATGGTATAACAAGCTGAATTTATAGCTTCATCCCAAAAATAAATAGGTAGATAATACTCACTAAGCATAGTTCAGGAAATCTCTTGAAGTGTCATATTTCTTCTTTCTATGACCCCATTTTGTTGAGGTGTTCTAGGAGTATATAAATTGTGACTGTGGCCATTGTATGAGAAATAAGATCCAAACTTCTGATTTTCAAAATCACGGCCATGATCACTTCTCAAGGTCTTAATTCTAATTTCACTAAGATTTTCTACAGAATTGGAGTATTTGATAAAATAATAACAAGCTTCACTTTTGTGAGCCAGAAAGTATACCCAAGTGTACCTAGAAAAATCATCTACAAGAACATAAACATAGTGCTTCATATTTAAACTTGAAACTCTTGATGGTCCAACCAAGTCCATGCGAACCAACTCAAGCTGTTGAGAAGTAGAAACTTCATTCTTTGGTTTGAAAGAAACTATGTGTTGTTTTCCCTTTTGACAATGATTACACACTTTGTTTAAAGGGAATTCTAATTTAGGTAGGTCTCTGACTAAACCTTTCCTAATCAGTTTCCTAAGTGAGTGCATATTGTAGTGTCCTAGTATTCTATGCCACAACCAGGATTCCTATTGAAATGCATTCAAATAAGAAACATTTTTCTAAGCTAAAGAATCTAAATCAATAGCATATACATTCTCATTTCTAAGAGCAGTAAATATTAAATCATTTTTATAATTAAAAAAATTACATGCATAATTTTCAAACTTGAAATTAAAACCATCATCACAGAACTGAGAGATACTCAGTAGAATGTATTTTAACCCATCAACAAAAAGTACTTTTGAAATTAATACAGCATTGGGGTTAGTAAATATGGCCTAAGCCGATGATCTTCCATTTATCATTATCACCAAAAGTTACATGTACACCATCAACTTTAATTAGGATCCTAAAGCATGAGTAGTCTCCTGTCATATGTCTTGAACATCCACTATCCAAGTACCACAGAGTTTTATAGGAACTCTTTAGACAATTTTCTTGCAAAATAGATTAAGTGCAGTGTAACTTAGGTACCCATATTTTCTTGGGTCCAGAGAGGTTAGCAAGTACAACTTTGGGAACCCATACTTGTATCACATATTTCCTATAATCAGCAGATATATTTTGAGACATAAACACTTTGTTTGGTCCTTTATAGAATTTTTTTTCAAGAAATGGTCCATAACTTGAACTAGCTGTGAATTGTCCAGATTTTGGAATAAATTTAGTTTTAATGATCCTTCTCCATCCTAGTTGATATCCTAGACCAGTTGTATATTTTGGGGCAATCTATTTTCCTACCAACTGATTCAAGGTATCTATACCAGTAGTAAACTTCTCAATATTTCTCTTTAATTTTTCATTTGATAATTTGAGTTCAGTATTTTCTTTTAACAGATGGGCACATTTTTCTTTTTCAATATCCAAATCAGACTTATAATTTTCATTTAAATAATGTTGTCTCTTCAATGATTTATATTTGTCCTTGAGCTCATTAAAGGTATCCTCAATCATTTCACAGTATTCAAATAAGTTATCCTTAGTCATATCTTCATCATTATGTGACTCACTCTTATTCCCAGAATAATAGGCATTATGTATTGTAGAATTAAGTGTTACCTCATATGTTTTTGTCATGAAACATAAGTTGGAATGATTGTTATGTTCACTATTAGAAGCATTAGATCCATTGGAGTTGTCTTCTAAATCACTCCAAGTAGATTTCATAGCCTTTTTATAACCCTTTCCCTTATCTTTAAATTTCTTCTTAAATTTTATCTTGGGGCAGTCTGCCTTCACATGACCTTTTCGTTTGCACTCATAGAATATTATTTCATTTGAGTTGTCATTCCATTTTCTGTATTTCTTCCATTGTCATTTACTATCATACTTTCCCTTGTAGTTTGACTTCCTAAAGAATTTCTTCTTTCAGTAGAATTTTTTGAACCTTATTGCCAGATGAGCCATCTCATCATCACTGTCAGAGTATGAGTCTTCACTTGTGGAAGTATCTACAGAAATCTGAACTTTTTCTTTGTCTTTGCTATTTGAGGTAGTAGTCTTGAATGCTACTGACTTCTTCCTTGGTTCTTCATCTACTTCTTGATTCACCTTAAGCTCTTCTTCATACATCATAAGCTTTCCAATTAGTTCCTTTACTGGTAGCTTGATTATGTCACAATATTCTCGAATAGAAACAGAAGTTCCCCTCCATCTGTCAAGTAGGCATCGAAGTATTCTCATGATTCTCATGATTTAGTCCTTTCTATCCACTGGTCTTCCAAGAAGACTCATGGTGTTCACTATTTCATTGAACCTGAGATACATTTCAGAGATAGGTTCATCAGACTTCATTTTAAAATTATCACATTTAATAGTATATGTATTTAATCTCATTTCTTTTTCATTGGTTGTTCCCTCATGAGAAATAGCTAAAGTATCCCAAATTTCATATGCAGTTTTACAAGCAGATATTCTATTTAATTCATAATCACCTAGAGAACAGTACAAGTCATTCATTTCTTTACAGTTATTATTATATGTGGCTTTAGTCAAATGAGACCATGTATCCCTAGCAGTAACAAGCAATACATGTTGTTCTTCAATTGTGTCCCAGATTTCAGGTCTCATGCTCTCTAGATACATTTTAATTTTTAATTTACACTAAGTGTAGTTATTACCATTAAATAAAGGTGGAATGTTAGTAGCATCACCCTCAACTATATTTTCCATGTTAATTAGAATTTAAAGAAATGAAAATTTAGATATGACAGAAATTTTAAGATCTTTAAGATACAACTAAAATCACAGTTAAAGAATTTGGCAAGTTTCACAACAGTTCAGGTAGTATAAAAATAGACGAAACCTTCCTCTGATACCAAATGTTGGTCAGAGTTGATACTCAAGAGGGGGTGAATTGAGTTCCAATTAAAATTTATATTAAAAAAACTTTGCTATTAAAACCCCCAATTTAAAACAGCCCATTCAATTAAGATAGTAGAGATATAAATGTTTAATTGGTCAAAAAGTTTCTATATGGTTTATTAGTCCTCAATTGAATCACTGCAACCACTAATTCAACTTTTGAAACAGTTTTACTGAATTAATCATATATACACACTAACCAAAACTAACTATCAGAGTGAATGTCAAAACACGTTCTGTCTATGAAAAATATAAGCAGCAGATAAAATAAAACAAAGTATATGAGGATTAGAACAACAATATAAACAAGAGATTCAGTCTCAAGTTGAGACCTAATACTCTCCACTTTGTGATCACCTTCCACCAAGTAGTTTATATTAGAAATAAACTTGATACACAGCCTGTATCAGGCTTTACAACAATTTTCACAAACTATCCAGGGTTCACACCCTCTACCACTATTCTTCGTGGGAAAGACAAAAAACATAGACCACACATGGTCTCTTCCATAGTTTTACATGGGAACAAAATATAAGTGAGATTTGATGTAAGGATATTCAATATCATCCAGTTCTAGTGCAGAAGATAGTGTGTGGAGCAAGCAGACACACTTCTCAGAAATGTAAAAAAGAAGAAACACAATAGAGCAATTATGATAAGATAGAGTTTAGAAGGCTCTATGTGTTTTCAGTTCATCTCTTGACTTCTTGAAGAATTTGAAGCTTGATCCTATCTCTGGAATTTGTCTTCAAAATAGAGTGTCGCAACTCCAGGTACTAGCTTTCAGGAATTGAGTGTTCTGCAATTTGAGTTGATTGAAAGTTTATGAAACACAGAAGGCAGCCTCAATTTGTTTTTCCCAAAATGATCTTCTTGTAGTTCTAGGGGTTCGTAGTGAAGGTGCTCAAAAAAAGGTTCTTCCTTGTTCTTCAGTAGTTTCTTCCTTATATATTTGACTTGTTAACTTCACAATATTTTTTTTTCTCTGTGCCTCTATATATATCTTCTTTTTCTTCAGTATTTGTCTTTCATATTTGAGGTCCGACAATAGGAGTACATACATCATGTTCAATCTTTCTCATACCTCGTACTATCAAGATATGGTCTCCAGATATGTCTATAACAAATATTAATTAAGTTAGAAGCATTAAAGTTGGAAAATATGACCATTATAAAAATATCAAGAATTTGAAAAGGTAAGGGTATCGGTAGACTGGTAACGGTAGCCTTCACATCGGTAGGCTTCAACAGTAGGTGCACATCGGCAACCTACAACTGTAACCGTCCATCGGTAACCTTCAACAGTGACCTTCAATAGTAGGCTTTCATCGGTGACCTTGTAATAGTGACCATGTATTAGTAACCTTGTATCGGTGACCTTTGTATCGGTGACCTTGTATCAGTAACCTTGTATCGGTGACCTTTGTATCAATGACCTTGTATCAGTAACCTTGTACCGATGATCTGGTATTTGTGACCTTATACCGGTGATCTTGTATCGGTGACCTTGTACCAGTGATCTTGTATCGGTGACCTTTGTACCGGTGACCATTTTACTTAGATAAATTATGCACTGTAATCTTAACCAATCAAGCAGTGAGATTGAGAGTATATGAATATTACTCTATTGAAACAGGAAACATTAATGAAACATAATTATCATAAAATGAAAACATGGTTCTCACTTAAATGAAAACAAGATTTGGGATTATCAAAACATTATTTGGGATTATCAAAATTGGTGAGTCCAACACTTTATTTGAAAAAAATAAGCATGAATAATCAATATCATATTCTTCCCTATCAATGTAGGCATTTTGAGTCACAGTTTCCTTAGGAAAATCCACTTGTATACCATCATGGACTTCCTTCAATAAATTTTGAATATGTTTGGGGAGCTCTATGTGTTCCTCATCAGGTGAATATTCTTTTTATTAATATTTATCTAATGAAAAAACAAGAGTTATCCAAATATAAAAATACAATATAGTGGGAGGTGATGCAAAATTAAGTTTAAATAAAATTAGATGAGATAGAGTTCTAGAAATGATCATCTCCCTGAGTTGGTTTGGCTTCAATATCTTCTTTAGTGGAAAGTTCCTCTTGGAGTTGAATCTCACTTTATAGAGGTTGGTAGTCAATATCCTCTATATTATCTTTATATTCCACCATATGGGTGGTTTATTATTCCTAAAATGTTAGATATATATACAAAGGTGATGATGATTCTACTTTTTCACAAGTATAGAGATCATATTGCACTTCATATTCATTCCAAAATTCATCTAGATCATGTTAATATCCCATATGTATCTCAGCATGAATTTAACAATCATCACTCTCCCTTATCTCTTTATAGTAGGTATAGATCTGGATCTTGATATGATTGGGATGTGGATATTCTTCCATAAAGGCCTCAAACTTTTGGACCTCTTCAAAGAAATTACAAAGGACCAATGGTGATTCCTTTTTATCCTTCAGTATTTGATAATCAGCTTCTAATTAAGTATCCATGTCCATCAGTTCTTGAAGTTAGATAACTATAACATGGCCATTCATCATTTTCATGGCCAAAAATAGAATTTCATCAGCCCTTTTTTGGAGAGCCTCCTCAGTGTTTTCAACTACTTGTTCTTCGACCTGGCAGTAACTAGTCCATGCATAATAAAAGAAGATTGAAAACATCATATAAAAATGTTATATTTTTTATATTTTTTATTTATAAAATAATTAAAAATATTTACAATGTGAAAATAAAATAGTAGATAAATTACCACTTGTATCTCCAAAAATCGAAAAACAATTGACATGTTGTTCATAGGGTGGTACAAAAGTAAGTATATTTTTTATAGTGCAACATAGTGGATGACCAGGGTCTTCTCACTTGAATATATTAACAGTGGTTCACTCACTAATGTTACTTCACTTATAGTTTATTTTTGGTATTTTCCATGTTTTTAAAATAATTACAAATATGTGATAAGGAGAAAGATAATTCAAAACTAAAACTATCATGTCGATGAAACAGAATGAATGCATCCTTTAATTTTTTAGTTTGAATTTTTGAATTTCTAGGAGACTCTTTTGGTATACTAAAATTAAACTCCTCCTATAATCAAGGTTAATGACACACCTCAATTGATAGTGTGGAACCTTAAAGGACCCAGATCCATCATATTTCATTTCATCAATTTGATAAACTCAAATCCATCATATGAATAGTTTTTTTTTCAATGGAAGGGAGGGAGAGAATTTAAACTAAAGAATAGAGATAAATTCTAGATTCATGTCATGGTGAATGATTTCTGTATCTGTACACATCTCTCTCATTAACTATAAACAAAAGTAAAGCTCTAATATTTTTTTATCAAAATTCAAGAACCAATGGAACCTCCCCTGAGGCCAAGCCTTGAGTTAGTCACTTGCCATAATGAGTGTAAGATATCACATTGGAAGAAGAAGAGAGAAGGATATATAGATAGAGATAATGAAACAGATAATGGAATTTAACACTTTAAAAAATTAAAAATTGGTTATAAAGAAGAAAATAGAAATCCTAATCTATTGTAGTAAGTAAACTAAACAGCAGCCTTTTCAATCTTGATCGATATCCCCATTCTCTTAATATGGCACAACATATACATATTTTAGGAATTTAACCCTATAAGATTTGGTCTTCAAATCTCAAAATTTTATCATTAAATTCCCAAATATTTCTTGGTCAAAGTTACCTTATTTTAATTCCCATGTGAGTATCCCCTTTAAATTATCCCTTTAATTAACTATGAGAGATATAAAATGGATTTGACTTGCCCATATTTCTTTATCTTGACCATCGTCTATTCCACATGGTTTTTTTCTCCATGTATCCAATCTATGTAGCTATTTTGGACTTCTTCTTAAGGGGTATTTATTTATCATTACAAGGGTCATGTTAATCTCTAGTGGTGATCCATAGTGGCCCTAACCTTTGGTAGTGGAATTTTGACTTGAGCTCAAGTTCCAACAGTAGCAATGATAGTGTTATTTAGTGGATCTAGTTCTCCATTAATCATTTTTTCTTAACCTTACATGGATTTAATAAAAACATTATTACCCTTATGTAGGATTTGATAACTTTAATCTACCTTTACATAGAAATTTAAAACTATGGGTTACCCTTATGTGACTTAATTTTACCTTTATGTAAACTTTGAAAAACAAAGAGTACCTTTGTGTAACATTTGAAAACCCAATAGTACCTTTACACAACTCTTGAAAATCCTGGTTTAATTTTATGCAGGTGTTATTTACCTTTACTTAACTCAATAAATACCTTTACATGGTGTTGAAATGTACCGGTTACCCTTATATAACTCGTGTTTCTTCTTTACATAGTCAGTGGAAATCTATGGGTACCCTTACATAGTGTTTCATTTACCTTTATGCAGTGGATTATACCCTTTAAAAACCTATATAAAGTTTAAATTACCCTTACATAGAGTCTTCTAACCTTTACATAACCTCCTCTTACCCTTACATAGTAATTGTGGTACCATTATGTAGTGGTTGAGAATCTAGAGCTACCTTTATATAGCCTTTGAAGTTCATGGGATACCTTTATACGGATCATCACTTAACCTAACATATCAACTAAAATAGTCTCTTGTATAAAGTTATATCACATTTTACCCTTAGTAATCCCCTTGTCCATGCGTAAGGGTAAACAAAAACTTTAGAATTTTCATTTTCAAAATTAAACTTTCAAATTCATAATTTCAAACTTTTTTCCAAATAAATTATTCAAATGATAATCACCCAAATTTTAATAAGTCAATTAATTATATGTTTAAAATGATTAAAAAATAAAAATTCATTATAAAAATGTCAAAAAATTGCATGAAAAATAATTACATTAGGGATATCTCTTGCCTTTATTTTATAGTAGTTTCTAGGTTGGGACCCTTTTTATTATTGGGAATGTATTTTTCCTCTTTTTTATACAATTGATCTTTGTTTAATATACCATGATATTTTCCTTGGAGTTTGTTTCATGCATTTATATTCTCTCTAGTTTATCCAATATTATTACGTTTCTCCTTCTCATAGAGTTTAGTAGTGTGTGTGTGTGTGTGTAGGTACTTTAGGTTAAGGCCACCCATGCGTGTGATATGACTACTCAAAACTAGTCTCCATTACATAGCCTATTAGAGTTAGTCTTGGGGTTTCACTCGCAACTTCCCACCAGTCCAGGAAAGACTCTGATCAGTCGGTTTGTGACAATGAATATCCTTTACAAACAAGTCTCTCTTTGTTTCTTACAACACTTCTATATTCATTAAGATTGTTCATAAACAACCATTTTATTCCAAAAATAATTTTATATATATTTATTTGGTTAATATCATAAGTATCGTCATTTTTTATTTAATTAAAATCTGCATTCATATCTTTGATTCACTTTTTATGTTTAAAATATTCTTCAACATTTTTGGGTTCAACATCGGAAAGAAGTTAAGTGTGACTAGTTCCCAAAACTCTTCTTTGGGTGTGAACACTATGAATTTTATCATTGATTATATTTTTAGTATATAGATGCTTTCTCTACCTTTAACCTATACCTATGAACTTCTCTATTTCTTCTTTATCACTAGTATAATCAAAATATGCATCACTTTCCTGAAGTTATGTAGAGTCATCTTTGACTTTTTTTGATTCAGCATCAACAACATCATCTTCATTATTTAATATAATAGTATTATTGAAATATTCCTCATTTTCAAATACTATAACACCATCATAGTCAATAATCCACTATAATTTTTTTTGAATCATTTGTATGAACTTTTATTTGGTGTATAACTAAGTAATATTCCTTCATCTGATTTATCATCACACTTGCATCTAGTACTTCCTTTTCTTTTGATCGAGAAATAATTACATAGGTTTATAAATTTTTTTAAACTTGGATTCTTATATAACCACATTTAATATAGAGACATGTTAGAATTGGGTCATGAGAAACATCTATTCTAAACACTTCTGGTTATAGTAATGTCATGCATCTAATAAAACCTTAAAGTTTTATCTTTAGTAAGCATAGATCTATCCATATCAATAAGTCTCTTATTCTTCCTTTTAGATACCCCATTTTTTAGGGATTTAAAGAGAACTAAAATCATGTTTCATACCATGTTTTTATAAATATTTTGAGAACTATATGTTTCTATATTCTTTACAATTTTATAATCTCAACCTTTTTAAAGAAAAACCTCTTTTTTCATCCAACTAACTAAAGATTTTTAATATGTCTAAATATTTATATTTTAGGGACATGAACATGATGCAAGTAATTCTATTAAAGTGACTAGTGAAGGTTATTAAATACTTATCTCAGCTTGGTGATTTAATTATCAAAGTTCTGCACACATTAGAGTGAAATATCTCCAATAGTATATTTGTCTGAATCTCAACTCATTTATGGGTTTCTATTCATCATATTTCCTTTCTTTAATATTTTACATACATTAGTGTAATATTATTTTAATATGGGAATATTTCTCACTATATCCTCTTTGATTATATTTCTCATTTTATTTTTAAAAATTTTCATAATCCTTTTATTCTACAGGCTATTTTCATATTATAATCTCATAAAACAATTTGATTATTCTTCTCCCACTAAGGAAAAGTTACCATGAGTTATTTTCCCTTTGAGATAATAGATTCATATTTCAATATAATTACATGGAATATAATTTTTTTAAAGATCAATTCATTTCCATTTTCAAAAATTCATGACACACATAGTATGTTATGCTCTATCCAATCAACAAATAAAAAATTATTTGGACTAGTCTGATTTTTCCCAATATTAAAATTTCTAATGCCATTGATTTTTATATAGTTATCATTGAAAAATGTAATACTCTCCCCTTAAAGATTATCTATATATTTTAGATTTCTTAGGTCTATAGTTATGTGATAAGATCACCCACTATCTATTGTTGATGGCTTCTCAGTTTTTTAATCTCTAAATGAAACTTCCACCACATTAGCCTATTGGTTTTTATTTTGAGTCACTCTAGATTTTTATAGTGATTATATTAAGGTAGTGTAAATGAAACACACTCGTATAAAATGTTTCCTTATTGAAAACATATCCCATAGGATTACTGGAAACATTCAAATATATTATTAAACTAAAGTTTCTTCTCAGCCTGTTGATGCATGAGACTATTTCTCACTTGTAGCAGCTAACTCCCCCTTGATGTGTGCTCTCTTCATAGTCCAGGAAGAGACATATTATACCCATAGTTTTATACCTTTTGATCAATCATACCACAACCCCAACAATATCCCTTGAACCTTATTATTTTTTTTATAAATTCTATGTCTACATTTGATTCTTTCTATGTTTATTATCAATAATATATTGGGTAGTTTTCACTGGATCCTCTTGAGTATTTCTGGTAAATTTTTATATTTTCTCAGAATTTTTCTTTCCCAAAAAATAAAAAAAATTACATTTACTTAAGTATTCTAGTTAGAATATATTTTTTTACTATGAAATATTGAAAATTTATTACCTTATCTTGAGAGTTACTACAACTGGTTTCCTTAATAATGGTTTCACTATCTTAAACATTAGAAATATAAGATGTTTTTAGATTGTATCTTTCTCCTCCACCTTCAAATGCATTTCTGAAGTCACATATTCCTTTTTTCTACATTTTTTTTATATTGAAAATTTTATAATTAAATCCATCCATCACTTTATAATTAAAAATAATGGTGGAGATCATTCCATAAATTATCTCATTCTTCTATACATTTTCATGTTTCAAATTTTTTACTTCTTCAATCAGATATTATTTCTTAATCTAAGTTGGTTTGTTTTTTTTCAAAATTATTCTTATGATGAGAATTCTCATTTATTAATATTTTAATTTCTTTTAAGAACATTTTAATTTCTATTATCATATTATATTCTTTATAAATTTCACTTTATTTTGTAGAAAGCTCATTGTTGGGATGTGAATTATAATATGATGAATCGTACTTTTCCATTTCATGATCCTTGAGAACCTTATGAGAAGCTATCATATTTTTATCCTCATCATTGTTTCTTTTTATTGCTATAAAAAACACATACACTAAATGATAAGAAATTTATTCTAAAAAATATAGGTGTCATTTTATTTTTCCATTTAAACTAATATTGACTTATTTACTATGATCTTACTTTTTAGTATAAGAATTTTTCAGTTTCCTCATCTTTATATTCATTTTCTATTTTATTGGGTCAGCTGCCAGAGGAATTTCCAACCATCCCATAGTTGAAAATATTAAAGGTTATTTTCCCTCTAAATATTTATCCTCCTCTTCTTATGAAATTTATTAACATGATTTAAATATTCTCAACATAATATCACACATTCCCTTATTTATCCAAACATATTTATTCATCTATATTTTTTTATTTTCTTAAAATATTTGAACGAAATTTTTGTCTCCTTTTTGTTTTTTATTTTGAGGTAAGATCCACTTATGATATAATGGTTAGTGAGAGTTCTATGAAATTCATGAATAGAAAAATCATTAAGATATCTATATTATAATTATGAAACTTTAGAATCACGTTTTTCTAGAATAATTCTCATGATATTCTTGAACATGGTTGAATCATTTAGATTTTCTCTAACATATTTGGTAGAACTTAAAATATAATTAAATCTTGTGAAAAACTCATCAAGAGATTTATCTTACTACATTATTATGTATTTAAACTATTGTATACGAATTCATAGTTTTTATTATTTTTCCCATTTTTTACTTACATAGATTTTATGTAGTTTTTATCAAATTTTATTGATTGATTTTCATCTCAAAACCTTGGTCAATTATTTCTCAGATAGTGAGGAAAGTATAGAATTTCTCGATTTGGCATCATTTTTAACATTTTTATTATTAGTTGTAGAGAATACATCAATCTTCTTTATTATAGTGAAACCTTGAAGAGAAATATTAAGAACATACCATCCTAGTGATAAAAGATAAGGCATCATTATCTCCTTATAAAGGTTACCCTTTTGATTGATTAATTTGGGGTTTTTCATAGCAGACCAATGAAAATATAATCAAGGTCAAACCTTGCTCTAATACGAATTATAAAGGACTAAATAGATGTGTCAATAACTGGGGAAGGGTGAATCAATACTCATAAAAATATTTTTCTAGAAAACAATATTCCATTCTATTTATTAAATAGATATCTCATAAAATATATAATTAAAATTAAAATGAGGATCACGGTATATTTCTTAATGAGTTTTCCTCCATAAGGATAATTATGACCTCAGTGTAACAACCCTATAATCTATGAATAATATTACCTTTCTTTTAATGACTTATGGATATAGAAAATACATTTACTCTTTTTTTATTATTATTGGGTTTAAATGTCCATTAATTATCATTATTGTTGATAATATATCTATTGAATAGTGATCACAAGACTAGTATAAATATAGGGTTTTAACAAATCCTTTTAACACAGACCAAGGGAGTGATGGATTCAACCAGTATGATTGTTCCCTTTGAAGCCCATTTATCAGATCTTTCAAGGGAGATATAATTTCTAGGATTTTACCTATACCAATACCAATTCATGATCCAACAACTTAAGCATTAGTGAAACCTTTTATGGGAGAAGTTCAAGCTCATCGACATCACGGCCCAAACCATATTAACCGAACGACCCCAAGAAATCCCCACCATCGCACACCTTACTCTTAGTGAATATGCTGGTGTAATAAAGGTATATGTAACAAGACCCTAGCATTATTATTATGTGAATTATTTTTGTATATAATAATTAATATACTTTTATTTTATTATTGTTACTTTGTAAATGATTTTTAAAGCACGAATAGTATTTTTTGGTTAATATTCAAATTCAGTTAGGAAATATATTTTGATGAATTAATGGATTTTTGAATTAAATAATATTTAAATAAAATGTTATTATTAAATTGATTTTATTAAATATAATGATCATATTATTTTTATGAAGTCAATTATAATTTTTATTAATGTTTAAAAACTATTTTTGTCAAAACCTGTCAATTTTCAATAAATGGAGGTTCTCATTTTCAAAGTAAAAAATTAACATATTTAGAAAATTATTTAGATAAAATGAATATTTTTTTTTGGAATTAAGATGTCTAAATTATCCAATGGTGAATTTTTCATAATTTTCTGAGATAGTCGAATTTTTAGGTAAAAATTAAATACCATATAAATAAAATATGTGTTTTATGACATCATAATGACTCCAAAATGATGTAATAAATACTATAATGGGTATTATAGGACCAATATATGTTTTACTGTTAAAATAATGTGATTTTATATTTTTTTACTTATTTTATAATGCCTTAGTTAATCCTCCAAAATCTATAGTATATTTTATGATTTTAAAATCATTTACTTAAAAGGGTGACTCACCTCTACATAATAAAGGGTGATATTTTAATATCTTCGGACCTTATCCTTTTAAAATAATGTATACCACTCCCCTTGGATAGAAACCATGGTCAAATACCATGTTTGGATTTGTGGTTTTGAATATTTTAGTGTGTAGTGTCCAAAACCAAAATACTAAAGAATTCCCCCACTTTTCCTATATAAACCCACCCAATATTCCTTTAAACTTCACTCAAACCATTTGTATCTTGAAAACACTCTTCTCAATACTCCCTATAGTCCTCATAATTCACCTCTAATCTCCCAAGATGCCTCTCCCAAGCCTTTGGGATCACACACATCCAAGTAAGGGATCTTCACCTTCCTCTCTTATGTTCAATTTGAGTACCTTGTTTGAAATTATCCTTTTTAATTACAATTGGTTGTATTATAATTATTTTTTTAATAACTTCCCCACTATATATTTTATGTTATGTGAATTTTATATCATTTATCCTCCCTCATTTGGACCATTAACTAAGCTGTTACTATGTTGAAATTCTATAAGCGATTTTTCTCTTCTCATTTCCATTCAAATACCTCTTTTATATTATGGTTCTTAAACTCCATTTTTATATATTCAGTTATGATCTTACATGATTTACCTAATTTAAATTTTATTTATAAATGATTATATCCTCATTTCACTCTGTTTAATCCCCACTATGACTCTTTAATCACACTTATTACTATACCGATATTCTATAAAGGTTTCTTTCCTTTCTCAATTTTATCCAAATTTCCTTATATTATTACACCATTTTATTTTCAATTAAAAATGATGGGGTATGTTTTTACACCTCCTCCATACTTCCCTTATTATTTTTTTATTATGGGAGACCTCTTTCTCTCTCATTAATCCCTCCCATGTACACCTGTTACCATGCCGAAATTTCCTAAGAGTTATTCCATTTCTCCTCTTTATTCAAGTTTCTTTATTATGTTACACCCTCTATTTCCAAATTCCTTATGTTGGGGAATTTATTTATATGATATAATTACTTTCCATTTCATTTATATATTATTAGAGACCCCATTCTATCTCATCAACCATTTTTATGAATTTTTATGTCACATCGTTAGGTTGCTGAAATTGTACCGTGATTTTCCATTCCAAAATCATCATGTAGTGAATACCATACCCATTTCTATATCAAGGGTATTCAACTTTATTCACATATACTTATTTATTATATAACTTCCTGTATTTATTCCATAATACTTTATCTTGGAATAAATGATGATGTTAAATGTATCCATGTTATATGATCTATATGGCACGTTTAAGCATGAGATTGAAATGATTATGAAGGGTTCGCCCTAATAGAACTCAAATGCATTGGGTAAAGTTTAGTATCATGATAAACCATGTAAAATGAGGTTTTACTCATGATAATTTATGTGCAATGAGGTTTTACACATGCTAATCCATGTGCAAAGAGCCTTGGCTCATGCTAATGTCATGTTGTATTTTGTTGTCACATTTCCATGTTATGATAATCATGTTATATCATGCCTTTATGTTCATGTTTCTATTATTATCGATTGATATACCCATTTCTTAACATGTATTGTATTATTCATGTCATTCCTTTTTTACTCCCTTACAGGGATTTATATCTCACACCTTTCTTGTGTACATCCTCAGGTTATCTCATGCAGTGTCAAGTACGAAGAAATATTATGGTCGTGTAAAAGAAGATTTCAATAAAGATGTTGTATTGTAATTGTTCATAATTTCCCAAGAAACTAGAAATCTCAATCATAAGAGTTATATTAAGTGCAAGTTTATGTAATAAATCATGTTTAAATATGAAATAAAGAGCAGGTTTGTTATAATCAGTGTATAGTATTTTTTATCCCACTCATACATATTTATTATTTTATTATTCAGATAGATATAGGAAAGGGTATGACCTTATGCCTGATACAAAATTATAGAATAAACTAATGAAGCACAAATTATTTTATTATTAAATGTAACTAGTACGATATCTCTAAATATGGATCAATAATTAATATCATGATATTTTTTTCATGAAAAAACATGAACTTGTTCTTCCTCTCACCACATCCTTTCACATTTGTTCTTAATAATTGGTAAAATTTTATCTCACATAAGCATCAATTCTTAAACACCCTTTTATTTGTCTTCAGTGTATCAAATATTCATGAAACCATTTCAATATTATTCCATTAATTCTCATCCACATCAATTCTCCTAAAGACTCATCCAAAAAACTTCAACACAATATCAGCATTATTATCATGGGATTTTATTTATCATTTATTTATTTTCCACAAATACAACATATGAAATTATATGTTGAAATTTTTTACACTTGTTATGATTGTAGAGCCTCATGTTGAGGCCTATAGTTCTCCAAAACTTCCTCAAAAATCACTGACTTAATCACATAGTAACACAATCTGTGTTGCGGTATGGTCTACTTCAAAATTTTCCCCAGGTGGAAACATTTCATTAAATAATCATTATTACAATGTGGTTATCCTCCTCTTCCCATTTTTATATTCATCGAGAAAAAATCCACCTTCACATAACATAAAACTTACCCTGACATGACTAAAATAATTCCCTAATGACCTAGACACAAGTCCTAAAAACCTTTATATAGACTCTGAATATTCAGAATAACCTTTATACATGAATCATATGACCTTTATGTAGTGCTTTATTCTGTGGTGATGACCCTTACACAACTAGATATTAACTTTACATAGGTCCAAGTGACCATGATGTAGCCTTAATAAATTATATGTTACCATTATTTGAATATAATGTGACATTTACATGGGATGTAGATTACCTTTATATAGTCAGTGAAAGTCTAGGGTTACCTTTACACTGCTCACTGAGATCTTGTGTTACCTTTACGAAGTTTCTAGACATCCTTTACATATTATAGGATTACCCTTATGCATTTCTCAAAAATGATTAAAATCTCATGTAGAATTCATATGAACTCAAATTCATACTATTTGATCAAAGAAATATGATTATCCTAAATTCATATGAAATCCTCTAATTCTAAAAAGATTCTACTAAAGGATTGTTGAAAAAATTCATATGAAATGATTCAAAATTCATATGATATTATGGTAATCCTTTTTATTTATATTATGAATTCATATAAAATTTATAGTCATATGAAACATAGTTTAAGTCATATGAAATTATTTCTGAAGTCATATGAAACTCAGGGTGACTTTGGGACTTATCCATTTTCAGCCTTGGAATAAAATTCTAGACTTTATTCAAATCATCTCAGAAAGACTCCAACTCAATTCTATGAATTATTAAATAGTTAAAATAATCATTCCACCCTTCTAAATCATTTAGTGGTTCTCAATTTAATGTAGATAAAATTCTCTATAACATAATCTACCTATAATAACATGATTTATAATAAGGTTTTCACTTTCTTAAAATTCCAGGTTCTTTCATGTATAGAGTTTTAGAGAATTAGGAAATACAGTAAATAAAAAAGTGTAAACTTATACACAATTTATATTTTTTCTACAAAATATTTCCTTAAGTGTACACGCATGTTTCATTCAGGACACTTTAGATTAATTTAAAAAGACTAATAATAGTGTAAAATTTAACCTTTTTATAGTTACTAATCATCCTTATATCCTGTGAAAAAACATTTTAAAATGTGGTATGATAACAAAAATCTAGATAAGGTATATAAAAAGATAAGTAACTCATTAGTCCATTTGAAATTCACGAAAATACACAAGTAAGTTTACCCTTTTCATAATAAACTTTAAACTTAAATAATAATTTACTTACTCATGAAATCAACTTCAATACTCACAATATTTCATAAAATATTTTATAAGAAATCATAAAGTAAAAAAATTATAATCATGAAATTTATATATGAAAACATGAGAACTTATGAAAACTTTTCCTTGAAAAAAAATCACCTTTAAGATCATAAAACTTTCCTTTAATCATGTTTTTATCATCTTACCCCCAAAAAATAAAAAAATTTCTAATTAAACTCAAAGAAATAATTGAAAACCCATATAGTCATCTAGTGACATTATCCTTAAAATAACCCTTACAAGAACCCTTACAATAGAATAAACTACCTGATTAATTCCAGCATATATCTTCTAGAGAACATATCATTACTCAATGCATTATAGGGATATATCAGACCCACCCATAATAATATATAATCATAATTAAATATAATATTGAAAAAACATAGAGTCTTTTAATTTCATCATAAAACTCATAAAAACGTTTTTTTAACCCATAAGAATAAACACTTCTAATTTTCTCAAAAAAATAAGAACAAATGTCATTTGCTTCTGAAAACATTTAAAAGAATGAAAATTACCAGAATAATGGGAATAGGTTCTTATTTGAAAAAAATAGAAACATGTAGATGAATATTAATAACAAATAGTGATTATGATTTTTGGTAAATTCATTCAAACGGTAAACTTTAAAAAAACATTCCTTTCCCACTTTTATAAAAAAAGTAAACAATAAATTATATAGAAAAATTAAAAATATTACTTTTGACATATTTGTAAATAAATTTAAAATTAATTGAAAATTAATTTTAAAAATATTTTATGTGTAAATAATAATATTCATGAAACATTTAAAAGAGCATGGACATGGAAGAGAAAGAGTTTAAGATAAGGTTTTAAAGAAAAATTACTTACCTTGAGTCCCAACTCGCCACATATGTTCTCTAAAATCCTGAGTAAAAAATATATTAATTATTTACTTACTTAAAAACTTTTTTCATGTTTATTTCCTTATTATTATTAATTTCATTTAATTTATTACCATATTTTATTTAGTTACTAAATTTATTAAGTTTACATCAAATGATTTGAGGTTGTTTGATTCATAGTCACCAAAAGAACTTCAGTAGGTTGTTAGTTTTCAAAGGGTTAATAATTCCATAATCTATAGAATATTATTCATGAAATAATTATTATTTTATAAATTAAATATAATTTAAAAACCATCCATGTAATGTGGTCCTGAAAAATGAAACATGATGTTTCATGCAGGGGTATTCCGCACATATACACGGGTGATATTTCCATTTTACAATAGATGGGAGGGAAGGAAATTAGATAATAGTTTCTATTTATAGAATAATAATTATATAATAAATATAATATATATTCATTTTATCTATATGTTTAACCATATATGTAAGGAGGATTAAAAATGAGATATGTCACTTCATGGAGGCGGTAGTCTTCATGTACACATGAGCGACGTTCTCATTTTCCATTGAATGGAAAGGGGGTAGAATATAGTTGTTCCATAAACATAATAAAATTTGTGTATAGTAATTATATTTATTAAATTATATTAAGATGGTTATAATAAATTTTAAGGATGTGTAAGAAGAGATAAATTTGAAAGAACTTTGTTGATACCTTTACCTCTTCTATGGATATCCTCTTTTAGCATACACTTTAATCCTTCTTATTTTGGTCTCTCGATGATACTAGGATATCTAAAATGTGGGAAAGAAAGTTTAGGAGGGATTTTTTCATATTTTAGTAGAGATAAGGTTCTCAAGGTGTGTGTATAATTGAGGGGTTAAGTGATCCTTTTATAAGTGAGGGGAGTGCCACTCTTGTAAACATTCAAATTTTTAAAATAATATTAAGGTCTCATCCAAATAAAAGTGGTCCAAAATGGACAAATTTAGAGAATGATGTATTTTTTATTGAAAAAAACTCATCTAATAAGATTATAGATAATATTTTAGGACCATATCTCATAGTTTTAACCCTTTTACTTCATTTAACCATCCACTAAGGTGACTCACTTTTTACCAAGGTAACTTGTTTTTATAACCAAAAATTGAATATGATGATTCTAAAAATAGAAATAATTTTTAAATATCAAATTTCTATATTTGGTAAAAAAATTCTTTTAATATAAGTATGCGTAACTCAATAAAAAATATAGTTTTTATAAAATATCTTTTTTAAGCATAAAAATGAATTTACACTAAAATCGTAATTAGAAAATATGGTATTTTTCACTATTCACCTAAAATAAATTATTTCTAAAAAAATATCACAAAATAACCCTAAGATAATTTTTACATGATTAATTCAAAAATGAATTAAATTTAATCAAATTAAAATTTAAAAAATTGAAAATTTAAATTTTAAATAAATCCATATAATTCAAGGAAACAACTTGGTTTGAATAAAGTTATTTATTTTTCAACTAAAAAATAATATAAAATTATTATATTGAATATGGATCCATAAAATATAATTATAATTATTAAAAAGACATTAAATTGATTTTATTATTAACTTTAACTATGTTGCCACATTCTTCTCCCCTTAAAGAAATTTTATCCTCACAATTTAATTCCTTAATAAACATTTAGGAATATTTTTCTCTCACAGCCTTTTCATATCCCATGTTTGTTCTTAAATCATATGGTTCTTACATAAAACTTTAAATAGTATATTCACCGTATTTCAAAATATCTTCTCTATATGATCTAGAATCTAAAGTTGATTTTCATTATAAGAAATATTTTCCTCCAACTAAATTATTTTAGGACTCAAAACATAAGAGGTTTCAGGTACATATTTCCTTAACAAGGAAACATTAATCACATCATGTGCATGAGATAAACTCAATGATTAGGATAATCGATAGTAAACTAATCCCACTTTATCCAGAATTTCATATGGTATAATAAACCCTAAAATTAATTTTCCTTTTTTACCATAACACATCACACCTTTTAATAGAGTTATTTTAAGAAAAACATGAATTCCTACCTCAAATAAGAGATATTTTTTTGGTTATCTACATAACTATTATGGTTGATCTGAGCTTCCATCATAAAGTTCTAAAACATATTTACCTTTTTGACCATCTATTCTACCAATTCAAATCTCAAAAAAATTCTATCCCTGAATTTTTTCCAACATCTTGGAGTCTGATAGTGTTGTCCATATAATTCCTTATAAGGTATCATTTTTAAAATTGAATGAAAACTACTATTATAATAAAACTTCACTAATGAACTATGTTGATCCTAAATTCCATAATAATATAATGATAAATTCCAGATCATATCCTATAAATTTTGAATTTTTCACTATGATTTTACATTAGATTGAGGTTGAAAAGTTGTACTAAAACTTAACTCAGTACCCAATGACTTATGAAGTCCTTTGAAAAAATTGGATATAAATTTGGGATCATGGGATACAATCGAGATAGGAATTCCATCTAACCAAGATATCTATTTAAGATGGAGTCTAAAAATTTGATCCAAAGTTATAATATCTTGAATATGATGAAAATTCATAGATTTAGTCAAATGATCAATAATAAGTTAAATAACTTTATTACCTTATGATTTCTTTGGTAATCCCACTAAAAAATCCATAGATATATTCTCTTGTTTCTATTTTGGTATTGGAAATGGATAAAGTATCCCATTTAGTTTTTTCTATTCATATTTAACCTATTTAGAAGTCAAATATTTTATAGTAAAATAAGAAATATATTTCTTCATTACTTCCCACTAATAATATTCTTAAATGTCTCTATACATTTTTTCCTTCCAGGATGAATGGAATACGGAAATCTGTGATCTTCATTCAATAATTAATTTTTCAACTAAAATTCACTCAGTACACAAAGCCTCCTTCCAAATATTATGACACTTATTTATTAATATTAAGCTTGGGAAACTTTCCTTCCTTAACCAATTCTTATGTTTCTTACAAACTAGGATCTTCTTTCTCAATCATCTTAATTCTTTTTGGAAAATGATGATTATACTGATACCAATGATAAAAGAGAAATGGTTTCCAAATACATAGCTATCGATATTAGATTAATTAAACCATTAACTATTGGATCATATTCCCAATATAGAATGGTTAATGATGCACTATCCTTTCAAATAATGACATATGCTACCTTATTAAATTTACCTAGTTGATAGTGGATCATGAAATCATAATCCTTTATCAGTTCCATCCAATTTCTTTGTCATATGTTCAACTCTTTTTGAGTGAATATATATTTCAAAAATTTATGATACTTATATATATCACATTTCTCCCCATATAGAATATTCCTCCAAATTTTTAAAGAAAAAAACTATTATATCCAAATCAAGGTCATTTGTAGGATAATGTTTCTCATGAGGTTTCAATTGTCATGATACATACACAATTACTCTATCATTATATATAAAAAAACAAAGGCCCTTCAATGAAGCATCACTATTAATAAAAAAAATCTCATTTCATGATGGAAAGGATAAACTAGATCATTATCTGATCTTCTTTTTAATTCCTAAAAATATTTTTCATGCACCCTCGTCTAAAATAATTTTAACTTCATTTCATGTTAACTTGCTTTTTCTGTTATAAAACTAAGAAAATTTAGCAAAAAACCATCAGTAATAACCTACTAGTCTAATAAAACTATGAATATATATTACATAAGTAGGCCATGACCATTATTCAACAACTTTAGTCTTATTAGGATCAATTTTATACCATATTTAGTTATAATATACCCAAGAAATGAAATTTGTTGTAACCAAAATTCACATTTTATAAATTTCTAATACAACTTAATTTCATTTAATTTATGAAAAATAATCCTTAAATGTTTCTAATGATACAAATAATTTTTAGAACATACTAGAATATCCTTAATAAAAACAACCATAAATTTATCCAAATAATCATGGAAAACAATATTCATAATATCCATAAATATAATGGGTGTGATTGTCAACCCAAAGGGAATAACTATAAACTCATAATGGATATACCAAGTTTAAAACATCATCTTAATAATATATTATTCCTTTATTTCCAATTTATAATACCTATACAAGAGGCCAATCTTTGAAAAATACTGAGTACCCTATAGATGATCAAACAAATCATCGATATGAGAAAATTAATACTTGTTATTAATAGTAATGTTATTTTTTACTCTATAATAAATTAAAAGCCTTATAAATTCATCCTTCTTATTGAGAAACAAAACAAGAGAACCCTAAGGTGAAGTATTAGGGTGGATGAAACCCTTATTAAATAACTCTTGAAATTTCTTTTTTAGCTCCAATAAATCTACAAAATCCACTTGATAATGAGGTTTTAAATTTTTTTTTGCATTGGGAACTAAGATTATGGTGAATTAAACCACACAATTAAGAATAACACCAATAATATCATTAGAAAATATTTCCAAAAATTCATTTATCATAGGCACATCACTAAGATGAATAATTATTTTTTTTCAATAACATGAGCAAGATAACATTCACCCTATATATTTAATCAATTTATTGATTTATTAATATATTATCACATGTATAAACTCATTCTCATATATGAATTGAAACACACTATTAAAATTTAATATGAATTATTTATCTCTGTAATATATCTTAACATGATAAACCAATATCCAATCCATACCCAGAATAACATCAAACACTACTATGGGTAAGACAACAATATGATTAGGAAAACTCATTCCACATATAATAATAAGAAGATTCCTATAAATCATTATTACTTTAATACTTACTAATAGTTTTTTACCAAAATTTATGTCTTCATTTCTTGAGGTTATATTTCAAATTTACTAGAAAATTTCCATGAAATTAAATAATGTGTATACCCAAAATAAAACCATACATTGGCATAATCAATGTAGATAAGTAATATACATTTCACCACTTCATTTGATGGTACATAATTTAAATAGGTGAAGTAAATTATTTTTCCACACCCTTCTACTTACGGTCTTGATGATCTCTATCCTTTATAATTTTCTTTAGATACACACTTGTATGATGGCCTATATTATTATAATTAAAACACATCACTTATAACTATTCATTATTGGTTAGGCCATTAACATTTATATTTTCTTTGAACTCGTGATCTAGATATCCCAACTTACCACACCAGTAATATTTTCCCAATCACATAATAAACTCCCTAGAAACCACAATTATCATAAGAGGTAATTTAATTTTTTTACCAAAATTTTCATAATAGGTAATTGAATTTTCTTACCTTTGTATTTCTTTGATGAATTCTTCCCCATTGACTTCCAATTGGACTGCTTCTTATAATTATTATTATAAAAGTGTAAAAACTCCATCTCAACTTTCTCATTTATAGAACAATATCCTCATAACTTCCAAAATCACAAGTAAATAAATCCCTTCATAAAATTAATTTCAAACCTGAGTAAAATATATCAATTTTATTATCATGGTCCAAAATAACATTTAGTGCATATTTGGATAATCTGGTAAAATTTATATCATAGTTAGCAACAGAATCCTCCTCATTTTTCTTTAACTCCAATAATTTCCTTTCCATTTTAAGTTGAAAAAATTTAGAAAAATATTTCTTAATGAAAATATCATTAAATGTTATCCATTCCATGGAATCAATCTTATCATTTTCCATGGTATCCTTAATAAGAGACCAACACTAATAAGTATCACCTTTAAAATGATAAATAGAAAGAGTTGCCTTATAATTCTCCAAATTTCCAAAAACATAAAATATATTCTCTAAATTATTATTCCATATTTATTCTTTCACCGGGTATAAAGTTCCCCAAAAATATGGTGAGTATTGTTTAATGAAATTATCCACTATCAACATGTTTCATGATAGATAATTTGGTAAATCCCATGTATGGGTAGAAATATTAATATCTTGATTCAATTTAGTTAACATATACACAAAATTTTTAGCTAAAACTATAACCATTCCTGATTGCTAATTCAGATGGATATTATCCTATTTTTTTCATTCAAACCTCATTCATTGTGTTTCCTCTATGGAAAACCATTATAAAAAAGAAATAGATTAGTTGAAGTAACATAGAAACCATCAAATACTATCTCATGATAATATAACCATTTATTATCATCCCTAAAGTTTATTTTCTAAATAACATCTTATCCTCTACTATTATCTAAACGTTTTCTATAATACCAACTACAATAAACCACAACATAATAAACCCATAATTACATGATTTATAATAATAGTTACAATTTATTTCACTTATAGGATCTATTAGGATTATAGTTTTATATAATTGGGAAATAAATTATATAATAAAGTGGACACTTCCATATAGTGTACATTTTTTCCATAAAAAACAGGTTCTTTAATGCCCACCCTTATTTTATCCATGACACTTTTTATTTATTTAAGGTGAGTCTTCATTGTAGAAAATTTAACCTTTCTATAGTTCCTCTTCAATATTAGATCCCATGAAAAACATTTGAAAATGTGGGATGGTCACAAAAATCTCAAGAAGGAATATAAAAAATAAAAAACTCATTATTTGATCCGAAAATAAGGAAAATTCATACAGAAGTTTGTCTTTTTACATATTAAACCTTAAGAACAAATAATCGTTTAATTACACCTGAAATAAACTTTATTTCCTATAATTTTTCACAAAAAATTAATTAAGCATAAATTAAAAATAATAATCATAATATTTACCTAATAAAACATTAGAAATCATGAAAATGTTTCCTTAAAAAAATAGAAATTTCACCTTTAAAAGATCATAAAACTTTCCTTTAATCATCAATTCATATTCTTGCCTCATAAAATAAATATATTTCTAATAAAACTCATATAAATAATTGAAAAACTATGTAGGCATCTTGGGACATTATCTTTACAATCACCTTTACAATACCCCTTATAATAGAATAGCCACCCCATTTAATTTTATCATATCTCCTCCAGAGAACATATCATTACCTAATTCATTAGAGGGTTATATTATTCGCACCCATCATCATATATAATTTCCAAGAAACATAACTTGAATAAAACACATCTGTGATTTCACATTCACCATAAAACTAATAATAACATTCATTTGAACCCATAATCATAATCACTTCTATTTATCTCATAAAAATGAGAATAAAATCATTTTCTCATGAAAACATATAAAAAATAAAAATTATAAGAAAAATGGGAATAATATATTCTTTGAAAAAACATATAAACTTTTAAAGGAATATTAATAATGAAGAACATTCATAGATGTGGGTAAATTTGATCAAGTGGTAAACATAGAAACATTATTTTCCCACTTTAATAAAAAAATGTCAAAAATGACCCGTACAAAAAATGTCAAAAATATTCATTTTAAAATTTTTTAAAGAATGTAAATAATATTTGAAAATGAATTTTAATAATATTTTAATTATAAATAAGAAAATTATTGAAACATTTAAAAGAACATAGACATGGAAGATAAATAGTTTAAAACATTAAAAACAAATTTTTAAAGAAAAATCCCTTCCCTCGAGCCTTGAGTCACCATGTATATTCTCTACCCTCATGAGTAAAGAATTATATTAATTATTTAATTGATTCAAAAACTTTTTAATTTTTATTTCCTTGGTATTTTTTATTTTATTTCATTTATTACCATTTTTTATTTATTAACTAAATTGGTTAAGTTTAGGTCAGATGTTTTGAGGTTGTTCGATTCATAGTCACCAAAACAACTTTGGTAGGTTAACCATGGTAAAAGGGGTCATGGTTCCATAATATCTAGAATATTTATCATTTCATAATTATTATTTTATATATTAAATGTACTTTTATAACCATCATTGTGAGGTGGTCGTGAAAATTGAAATATGTTGTTTCATTGAGGCGGTGGTCCACACTTACATACGATCAACGTTTCTATTTTCCAACAGATGTAAGGGAAGGTAATTAGATAATATTTTATCTTTAAAAATTATAATTATATCATAAATATCATATATATTAATTAAATATATCTATAAAACTATCCATGTGATGTGGCTTTTAAAAATGAGTAATGTGAATTCATGGAGGTGGTAGTCTGTATATATGCACGAGTGATGTTTTCATTTTATAATGGTAGGAAATGAGGAGAAAAAAATTGATAAATATAATAACAATTTAATATATTAATTATATTTATGATATTATATATTCATGTTTATAATATATTTTGAGGATGTGGAAAAAGAAATAAACTTTAAAGAACTTGTTTATGACCATTACCTCTTCCTTGGATATCTTCCTCTAACTTACACCGTAAGCCATCTTAGTTTGGTATTTTGTTGAAAAATGATATATAGGATGTGGGAAAGAGGTTTTTGGAGGGATTTATTTATATATTAATCGATCTATGGTGCTAAAAGTGTGTAGAGAAGTGAGGGGAGAATGGATCTATTTATAAGTGAGGGAAGTGGCACTCTTGTTAATACTTAAAGTTTTCAAATAATATTAAGGATTAATTCAAAGAAAATTTGTTTGAAGTGTGAAATTTTATATTATAATATACTTTTATAGAAATACTCATCCAATGATTTTATAGATAACAATTTTGGACCTTATCTCATAGTTTTAACCCTTTTACCTCATTTAACTCTATACTGAGGTGACTCACTTTTTAACATGGTAAAAAATATTATGACCAAAAATGAAATGGACCTTATAAAATATTTTGAATATAATTATTAAAAATATGTAATCTATTTTAAAATTTATAATTTCTATAGGTGGTAAAAATTACCTTTAATATAAGTATGTGTATCGCAGCAAAAAACAGCTTTTGAAAAAATTCCATTTAACCATAAAAATGAATTTTCACCAAAATCATGTATAGAATTAATCCCCATGAATTTTATTGGTTTATTAATAAAAAATAATATTTATTTTAATTTTAAACCAAATAAAAATTTGAAATTTCCTTATGAATACTTAATTAATGGAAAAGTTATGATATTTGAGAACATTGTGTTTTTCACTATTCACCTAAAAACAACTACTTTTGAAAAATATCAAAACATCATTCTAAGATAATTTTTAAATGATGGATTATAAAATAAAATAAATTTAATAAAATTCAAATTCTAAAATTTATAAATTTAACTTTTAAATAAAACTATAAAATTTGTGAAAACAATTTGGTTAGAATAAAGTTATTTCTTTTTCAACTGGAAAATCATATAAAATTATTTTATTGAATATGAATCCATAAAATATAATTATGAACATTAATAAAAAATGAAATTTATTTTATTATTTACATTTCCTGGGTTTTCATGGTATTTTTAGAAATATTTTCATGAGATTTATGATCATTGACATCACTACTCGCACTCGTGTGCCTTTCATAGAAAACATGGCATGGTGATAATTGTTACCAATAATCTCACACCATAATTAGAAATATAGCTCATAAAATATTATTATAAACATGTATATTATATTTTTATTTTAATCCTCAACACCTATCTTTTACTTTAATATGAGTTTGATAATCGCCACATTTAATCTAGTATTAACAAAAAATACAACAATATCACCAAGAGGGTTCAACACCAAGCCCAAGATAAAATCCAACATGTGTGGAATGAGAAAACAAATTTTGAGGAGTAACTTAAAATCTTATATAAAATTATATGATATCTGTAATAGTTTAATTTTCACCCACAACGACCATTGAAACTTATCTTTCCCCTAGATCTAATGTGGAAATTTTGAGAGGATTTATAAGTACAAGTTAGGATGATATAATCCTATAATTATTGAAAATTTTATATTCTCATTATTATATGTATTTTATAAATTTTAAATTTCAATAAAATTTAATCTTAATTTATAATAAAGGTTTTATATAATATAAGTGTATTGATAAATTTTAATACTTATTAAACAAGTAATTAATCTTAATGACTTAGGAATAAAATCATTTTGTGATCAAAATATTTTTTCTATATATATATATATATATATATATTAGGTATTTTAAAACCATTTGATTACTATTGAATAATGTGTAATAAATTAATAATATATAAAAATAAATAAATCAATGTTCATATAAATATTTTCACCATTCATGGAATATAAATAAATTCTTTTTATGCTTAAAAATACATTTTCTAAAAATTATTTTAACGTGTTACACAATATTGTATTATAATATATTTTTATCAAATCAAGAAATTTATTTTATTAAAATGGTTTTAATATTTTTAATAATAATATCAAAATTTTATAATAATTTCATGTTCATTTCTAACATAAAAATAAGTTACTAAATTAAATATTAGTTACCATGGTAAAGTAGATATTTTTTAAAGAATTATTTTTATAAACATCATATAATTTTTACCAAAATAAATTATATTGATATATATATTAAATTATAACTCTAATATTATGTTTAAAATTTTAAAAAACATAATAATACTGATTTAATTATTAATTGATAGAAAATAAGAACAAAAATACTTAATGTATAAGAAGATATTTTTCTACAAAAACAATTTTTCTATATGTTATGTTTTAATTTAAAAGTTAATTTTATAGTATTTATAAATTGAATTATATTAAACTTATTTAATATTCAAATTCAAGACATCATAATTATTTTACAGTTTTATTCTTATATTTTAAGTAAAAAAATAATTACCATGGTAAATATTTAATCATTGTTAATAAAGGTAAAAAATTGGTAACTTAAAGTGGCTTAAATTTTACTAAATTAATTTAAAACTTAGACCTTATAGATTAATTTTTTAGGTTTTAAATTCATATCCACATGTATCACCAACCTTTCTTCACCCAACTCACCTAAAACTCATCTGACTCCATCTTTACTACTAATCTAACATTAGTTTCCAAGGAAAACTTCCTCTTTTTAAAATATAAATGGAGTTCACTTCCAAACACTTAAATCCACAATTATCCTTTGAATTTATATTTAAACCATACCCATTTTGTCAATCCTAGAATCCTTTTTTATGTTTGGTATCCCTTATTTGAAATAAAGTGTCCCAATTACCCCTTTTACAAGAGATCTTTCAAGAGAAGGTTCAAGTACTCAATGTGAGTATTATCCAGTCTCTAACCATTCCTTATCTATATTTATCATCCAAAACTATTATAAAGATAATAATATAATGATATAAGTATCATTATTATACTAAAATTTTATTATATTAATGTAATAATAATTTTCTAATGTCCAAACAGCCATTTTAAAAAATGAAAACATCGCTCGTGTTACGTGCGAACTATTGCCTCCATGAACATTATTTTTTTCATCACTGTCTTTTATAGATGGATTTAAAAATTAATTTAATGAATAAATATGATATTTTTTACATGATTAAGACTCTATAAAGATAAATTATTTATTCTATTAATAATATTAATAATAATTGATCTTTGTAAATTTAACTTCCTAAAACGAGCATACCAAGAAGAAAAATGATTTCTTTTTTGTAACTAATAGCTTATTATCTCACCATATTCTTACATCTATTATAAATTCTGATTTATGTATTTAATAAAATCTAAATAATATCATCATCCCTATATAATTATGATATTATAATAAAATCACTTTCATACTCATCCATTGGTTATAGCATGCTCGGGTTTTGACTGGTTTAACCATCTATATGAACGATGCTATAAATTTTTGTCATGGATGGTTATAGAAACTTGATTACTATTATAGTATTATAATAATATGTAAATAATATTTTTTCAGTATATTAATGGTAATATTATTATTTAACTCTTTATTAAGATACCTGTAATGGCCCAAACCTATCTGGTCCATTGCTTTGTAAAAATATGGTGTTTGAGGTGTTCTGGGAGGTAAAGGCGACTTATTCTAACACTTTGAGAACAATTACAGTTTCCAACAATGGTTTGTGAATAGTGTTTCTAGGACTAGTGATTCATCTAATAGTGAGTTGTGAAGAGTGTTTTTGGGACTGGTGAGTCAAGACCGGTGAGTCGTCCAATGGTGGGTTGTGAACAGTGTTTCCAAGACCGGTGAGTCATCCAACGGTGGGTTGTAAATATTGTTTCTAGGATTGGTGTGTTGGGACTAGTGATTCATTAAATGGTGGTTTATGAATAGTTTTTCTAGGACCGTTGAGACATCCAATGGTGGGTTTTGAATGGTGTTTCTAGGACTAGTGAGTCAGGACCGGTGAGTCATCCAAAGCTGGGTTGTGAACAGTGTTTCCAGCTTCCTATAGTCTCACTCCTTTGATGTTATCTTTGACGTAAAATGAATTAAAAGAATTATTTTAAGTTATTTAAGGCCTAATAAAAACCCATAACTCCTATCTAAAATTTCCTAAGGGTCTGGGTTATTTACTTGGTCAAAACATGTAATCTTGATCAGGTTTTCCTTTAATGGAAAATCTAAATTGTATCTAAACCACTTCTCTGTTTAGATTTTCAAAAGGCTGAGATACCTAACTCCCTTATTCTTTCTTCTCGTTTTCCATTGGTACAAGAAAACCCAAACCTTGGATTCATGAAATCGAACATCAATTCTTGGATTGTGTTTCCCTTAGAATTTTTTCGGCTGCATGTGCACCCCCTATTTTGGTGCAACTAGTAAGTGTCATTTGTCTCTTCTTACAAGGTATGATATACCTTTTTTATTATTTATTCCTTGATATATTTTCTCAAATTACTCCTTTCCAAGTGAATTAATGTGATCTCCATGGTTCTAATGGAGTTTATATTGATTTTTGTTGGTGCGGTGGTGTCGCGACATCCTCGAGTGAATGTTGTTATTACGGGAAAGGTGATCAGGATTCGTTGCATTGATCCATTCTTGAGAAAAGAATGTTGATGAAATTTTGAGGTAAGGTATTCATTACTTCTATATTTATTTATGTGTAATTTTAGATCTGTAATGATTTATCCCCTTGGATCACAATGAATTTTACATAATAAATATTTGAACAGGATTAAAGAATTAGCATCGATCGCATAGCGATATTGTTGCTTTATACTATGATAATAGTTTTCCACTTGATTTTATAGATAGTGTGATATTTATTCTTTGTTTTATTTATCATGTTATTCTTTATGTAAATTGGTAAATAACGTGAAGCCATAATTAATTGATATTTAATAGGATAAATGTTTAAAGAGGCATGTTAATGAATTTAGTTGTTGTTGTAATTTAATGATAATAAAATTAATATAGATATACATGTTTAACGGAATTTGTTGATGAACCTGAAGTATGTTAATTATTATTTATAAAAGTATTAAAATCATGTGAAATTAATTGGTTAATTAATTGTGATAGCTTGTTATAGCTTGTTTCCTAGGTTTTCTGTAATTAGAAACTGTGAATAATAAATTGGTTAATTCAAGATGGAATAAAGAACCAGTTGTGTGATAAATTTAATTCCTTATGGAGTATGATTTAACCTCTTGATTGTAAAGTAAATGTTCCTTATTCTTTGGATCCATGGGATATCATTGTGTGTGAAGGCTGAATACCTTGTTTAGGGACAATATCTTGGTTGCTATGTTTTTTTCCTACTGCTTGTGTTGTGATGTGAGCATGGGATGGCTGATCCTAGATGGTTTTTGTGGTATGTGGGGAAGGGAGGACTAGTTTTTGTGGAAACATTTGATGCCTATAGTGGGGATATGCATCATTTTAGGCATGTGGTTCCAGGGAGGACACTGGATATGATAGAATGGGTTGAATTTGGGTTTACTCGTTCATATAAAAGTTGGGTGCTTATTGAATCTATTATTGTTTATCTTATTTACTTTCCCCATTTCTTGAGTTATATGGTTTTTATTACTCTCCTTCTTATAGAGTTCAATACACATGGGGTATTTCACATTCTTTCCATGTTTATCTTCTCGTGATTGGATAGTTCTATACTCCTAATATAGGTGGAAAATACTCGATGGGTAGTTCCTCTACTCACCACATTGATCCCATTCTATTTGATAGCTTATAATGTTTTCCTAGAATACCTAGAAATATGAAAATTTTCATGATTGTAAAATAAATGAATAAATGTTTAACCCATGGGATTGGATATTTCTAGGATGCAATACTAAGGTTATATTTCTAAGAAATCATGGACTTAGTTTGGTTATGCCAAGAGGGCATGGAACTTTGTTGTGATGATAATGGAATGTAATTTGGAAATGATGATGGTTAATTAATGTTCAAATAATTAATTAACGTAAAGTGGAACTGATAAAAATGGATAAAGTAACTTAATGTAGCTCTTTAAATGGTTGTGTGATTATGGGATATCTAGTCTTAGCAGTGACAACTAGGATTCTAAGTGATGTTATATTCAGTTGGTCCTAATACTAGGTTATACCCGTAGTGTGGTTGTGAGCTATATTATATCATGTACTTTTGTGTTTCTATATGCTACTCCACCCTTTTGGTTAGGGAAACTAACACCCCTGGGATTCTAATCCCTGAGGGGTGTTTTCCCTAACATCCTGGTGGGAGGATGGATGGTTGACTACCCCCATTGGCCCCACTCTCTTTTCTTGGTAGTTACTTGTGATGGTATGACATCAATTATTTTTTCCCATATATGTGTGTAGAGGGATGTAATGTCTTGTGGTTATTCACAAACATATATTCTCGATATATTTTCCTAAATTAAATTTTAGGTATAATGTGTATGGTATGTGATGGCTTGAGGATCCTTACTCGTTGTATGGGATATAATGGATTTAGGTATAATACATAATGCATGATACACATTATGTAGGTTATGGTGGCTCCCAGAAACTACCTAGTTACTTTTGTTATGTGTGTATGGTGGTGTGATGCACGACTTGCATGTTGAAGCACTATGTGTATGTTGTGGTGCTTTGCCTAGGTGTCTGTGGGATAGTCTTTTTAGAGAGAGATGCTTAGGATGTGTGACATTAGGGCAAAGCAGCAAACCAGTGGGGAAGTGGTAGTGGGGTACCATTGAAATTCTTTATTATATTATATAATCTCCTATGAAATACATGGTGAGAGTACCCATGGTGATTATGGGAACTTAGTATACATGTTTAGGTGATGATTTATTTTCACTTTTTGTTCACTATGCTTTAGCATGATTTCTTTACTTTTTCACGAGATGCTGCAAAGAGGATCCTACTAATTATACTATTATACTCACCCTATATATATAAAAAAATTAGGTTACTTGGAGTAGGTTGGAGATCAGGTTGGTTACTACTAGATCAGGGTTTTGTAGGATCTATTCGAGTTTCATGGTCGCTATCATTTTACTTTATTTTAGTACTAGTATTTTTCTCTTTCGGTTATAGTAGTTCATGAATGACATTACATATGTGTACTTATCTTTAATTTCATATTATAGTTTGAGAAGGAGTTGGTTGGCATTTATCTTATCTATCTCTTTATCATGTGTTCTCCTAGAGGGTAATGAATCCCATTTGTGTGAATATTATACCCTCGGTGCTAGTCGCCAACCCGGGGCCTACTAGAGGCGAGACTCATGGGGTCACAATCTCTCTTCTCCCATTACCAGCCTAGGAGGGGTACACGTTTTGGGGTGGGGATCGCGATAGAGTGGTATGAGAGGTATGGTTGATGGATGGGATAGAGTTTGGAGTTAGTAATAGGTGATGTTGCATGGTTTGGTAGGTTAATAGTGTGAGTTAAGTTTAGTAAGAACTGTAAATATAGGAGACTGGTAGATACATGGGTATTTAGGGCCCCCTGTGATCTGATGCATAGACCTTTAAGCTTATAGTGGCTACTAAATGAAGTGATATTGGTTGCAGAGTAGAGACCTATGAAAGGATCATGCGTCAATATTCTTTGTGCTTGTGTTTGAATGGGTAGACCTTGAGATAGGTTAACCTAAAATGAATAAAATAAAATAATTAATTAATTTTAAAGTCTTACATATTCTAGGTTTAGGATCTCTAACAGATTTTTCTTTTACAGGTATGGCTTCAGGTCGGTGTCCTCATCACATTTGTGTGGAAGATGTTCAATAGGTTTCACTAAAAGACTGTTGTAGGGTAGAGGTTGATGATGAAGATATTAGTAGGAGGACACTGAAATCACGGCCTATTTTTTCCTGTTGACTGGTCAAGGTTTCGGTGCTCATTTAATGTGTATAGTAGCACTCAGGTCGAATCCTCAACGATGATACTTTTTAATAGTTTATTGTTTTTAATTGATTGTATTCTGATTGGGGGGTTTGTTTGTAGATATTATGAAATGATTGATTGATATATATTGATTTGAAAAATTGATAAATATTGGGGTGAGTTCATTATTAGTGATTTAATCTTGTGATATCCTTGAGCTTTGTTTATATTGCATTTAAATTAACACCCACTTCACAAGATAACATTGATTAGAATTCCTAAGTGTTAAGGATTTAATCCAAGCCTTAACTTATCTTAGATTTCTAATCTCAATCATAGCTTGTTGATGGTAGTGTATTTATAGTTCCAATAATCCATGGAAACCACATGTTAAACAAAATATGTCATTAATCCATGACATGTTTAGTCTAACATACACAATGTTAAATTAAAGAATACTCATCGAGCAAATACTCTCAATCACTTAACATACCTAAATATTGACTCACCCAAATGGTAGATTTACTCATCCATTAAGATGATTAGAAATTTAGTTTATTATGTTTATGATGATGAGTTAATAAGATAAGAAAAAAGAATGGGATAAGAAAAGAGTTGTGCGCCGAACACAAACACACAAACAGTGATGAGAATTAAAAATAGAATTTCGATTGAATGAGGAAGAAAAATAAGGGAAGCGTTTTCATCTTGATTTAAAATATTTTAATATCATTAATATTTAAGAACATAGGGTTGATGATTAAAACATAATATTAAGAAGAAACTTGCATTAAAATAGAATTACAAAACAAAGACTAACAAGATTACAAATGAAGAAAAGCCCAAAAGTAAATAAAATCAAAGAGAGGAGGAAGGGTCTCTCAAGTGAAAACTTGAGTATGGAAGTTCCTCCCAAGACTTTGGAAAGGATTTTTTTCATTCCAATTGATCCTCCTATCTTATGAAATTCCAACTCCTTTAAAGGATAGGAGGGGGATGTATTTATATCCCAAGGAAGTGGATTGTTTTTGTTCCCAATTTGTCTCTCCAATTTAATCGCCAATTTTTATATTCAGACAACCAAATATTGAGATATCCTCTTCTTCAAAGTTTTTTATAATAATTTTGGCTGACTTATCTAAAAATTTGGAGTCATTTTGACTTATGTATCCAATGTTATGGCAGCTTTATTAAAAAAGTTAAAATGTCCATTTCAATCCATACTTTTTAGAAGGATGAAATGTGAATGGTTTTATCAATAGAAAGATGCATTCAAATCAGAAAATTTTCTTCAAAAAAGTATGTCGCCTATATCTTCTCTTTCACACTAAAAAATATAATCTTGATTTGATGATTAAATCATGAGATATATCAGGAATACTCTACTGATTTTATTTCTCATCCAGAATGGTGGGCTGAGTTTAAATGAATCAGTTGGGTGCCTTGTATTGGGATTTGGGCCTTGAAACTTTTATCTAAGATGGACTGAATTATACCCTAAAATTTGGAGGAGAATTAAAGTATTTGGACTTCTGGAGTGAGCCCAGTAATTCTATCTTCATGGATTGACCAGATTCTTCACATATTATTTGGGCCTTCTTGTGTGATCTATATGAACCTTTAAATGGCATAATTGGCCCAAGATTACTGCTAATTAAATGTTTTATATTTAAATTTGGATACTAAAAAACAATAACCATTTAATTTTTATTAGTAAGTTGATAGTTATAAATAAAATAGTAAACTGACTCAATTGGACTACTTCTGAAAATTCTCAAAAATTATATTTAGTATTAAAACTTTAATATTTCACACAAATTATACACATTTCATATAAAATTATTAAAGGGAGTATATAATAAGTCATGAAAATATTAATAACATAAAATCCCCCACACTTAGTTTTGTGCATGTCTTTATGTACAACAAATATAAAAAAACATAACAAAATCATTTTCACTCACCAACAAATATTAAAATTTTGTTTTCCCCAATCAGGGGTGGTTTAGATAATTTCAGTCATCCATATTGAATTCCACAACAATTTTTTATAGAAACAATGTTCCAAAAATAATTCATTTTTTCATGATCAAATTTAGAAATGGAAAATGGTGGCACACAAAACTTACTCCTCTCAAGATGATAAAATTAATTTATGGAGATTCACTTATTCACCAACCAAAAGTGAAAATATTAAAGTTTGTAAGAGATCTCAGATTCCACTCCCTATCCTAAAGTGCTCAAAAATCAAGATCTCTTTTTAGGGGTTTTCTATGGCTATAGGATATTAGGAATGTGATATTCAAAAGATAGGAAAAATAGGGTAAAATACTAACATGGAAAAAGAAATGTATATTTTTTTGAAATGAAACATGGAAGGAAATGGAAACACATATTTAAAGGTGAATGATTGTGTGAATAAATACACAAGAGAGGAATAAAATTTGAAGGGGATGAGAAGATGAAATATTTACAAAATACAAAACTTCTCCCAAAGATATAAGTGTTCTTTTTTTTATTTTTCTTTTTTTCTTTTTTTTTGCATTTTTCAAAAGTTGAACTTGAAAAAGATCTCACACTCATATCCCAACCCATGATTGATCTCCTCATGACACGAATTGTAATAGTCATAATCAGATCAAAGGTTGAGGAAGAGTGATTTTTGACCTGCCTAAGACACAACCCTTTTTTTTGTTCTTTTTTTTTATTTTTATTTTTTTTTGATTTTGTTGAACACTTTTCAATAACATTTAAAAAATTACATAAATGAAAGTACATTAAATTCCCCAAAACTCACTGAATGACAACCTCCACCACACTAAAATGGATACTTTCCCTCATTTATATGATAACTCGTTGAAAATCAATAAAAGGTCACCCAAAATAATGAAATCCATTCCCCCCCCCCCCACACTTAAATTTCAATAAATAATGCAATGTAAATAGATGTAGATATTGGGTGGGATAAATTATTGAGGTTATAATGTGTCTATCAAAGAAAATTTTTTCATAGTCTTGAAGGGGCTTTCAAAATGAGGATTAATGTAAGGGAAATGGGAGGATATTTGGATATTGTGATTCTCATGTGGATCAGAAAATACCTCTATCATATTAATGCACACCAAAGTAGGGAATTTAGCTCGAAGGTCTACAAACTCAAGACTCACAAATGGGGGTGAAAACACACATTTTTAAAAGATGGCCATAGGTGAACTTGTCATGAAAGAAAATGGTGTTCCTCACAGGTGTGGAAAATCATTTTCCAAATCAAAAAATGAGCATTAAAAAATTATTGGTTTTGACACAATATTCTTTATCCAAATATATGATGAAAACACAAAATTTTTTAGATGAAACCCTGTCTTTTGACTCCCCAAAATGGTTGGACAAAATTTGAAAATTGGAAGGTGAGGAAGTATGACTCTTGATTTTTTATATTTTGTTTAAATGGTTTTTTTTTATTTTTTTAGGTTTTTTTTAGTTTTTTATAAAGACACACCCACACAAAAGAGAAAGAGTAGATAAAAAATGTGATGAGGAAAGTGTTAAAAAACAAAATGAGAATGAGGGAAGAAGAAGAAGAAAGAGAGATGGGGGAGAGAGTAGAGGAGTTAAAGAGAACAAGGTGCCCCTTGGTTTGGATTTGGTGGGTTTCCATCTCCATCCAGTGGTGGGTCAACTGCAGAAGTTGGGGATCCAATGGAAGTAGATGTGGTTCCAGGATTATGGTATGTCACCTGAAAAAGAAAAATCATTATTCATCTAATTAAAAACTAAAAACAACTTAAAATTTCATAAAATTAAAAGAAAACATGGGTATCCTCCCAAGAAGAACTGAATTTATTTGTCTACAGCTGGACAATTGTAGTGGACTACCCATAGTCTAATAGTGGCCATCATATTTTCTCAACTCTAGTGTTCTTCAAGAAAAACTTTTCCTTTGGGAGGCCCGATGATTCATTGGATAATTTCATCCATTGTTTTTTCACTTGAAATTCAATGGGGTAGAAAGAGAATATGACAATCCTCCCTTTGTTCTTCAACATGAGGAATGATTTTATCCAAAAAGTGATGGTTTTATATGCTTGGAAATTCAAGAAGATGTCTCCATTCTGATGGTTAATTTATGTAAGGTTAAAATAACATGAAACCAGAGTATGAGATCCCAATTGTTTTTTACTCATTTATTTAATCACTTACCAATGTAGAGTAATAAGGATCAGTGGATTCATAATAATGAATAAGTTTTTCAATATCCTTTATATCAATGTTCTTTTCCAAATAATGGTCAATTTCAACATCACCAATGATCACTTTATTAATTATGGAACGAATATCACAACCTTTACTCCCATCAGAACAATATAAACACATTGGTTTGGGGTTCACCTCACATATAACAGAATTTTTAGAATCATGGATAGGAAATGAAGAATGTTTGATAATCATATTTGAATCAAAAAATGAACATGCTTGTTTTTTTTTCCTATTACCATCCAAGTTAGAGCAGTGGATGTCAGAGGTGAGATGGGATTCCAAATAATTTTCAAGATCCTTTAGATCAATGGAGTTTGAATTTGTAATGTCAACATCAACTTCTCCATTTATGACTTGGTTAATGAGGATGCAATATTCACAAACTCCTCTATTAGTATAATAGGAAGAATATTATAGATTGGGATCCAAGAAACTCTTAGAGATATTTTCAGAAGAATGGATAGAGAATACAGATTCATTCTCTGATGGGTATCACATGGATTGAAAAATATTTAACTTGAATAGATGGTTACTAAATTCCATGTATAAGATGACAGCATGGACATAAATTTTTGTTTTAGATGTCATAAGGAAAGGTCTTCCTAGAATCAGAGGAGATTGGTAAGAATTTGTCTCACCTTTCATGTCAAGGACATAGAAGTCAGCTGGGAAGATAATATCATTGACTCAAATAAGAACATCCTCAATTATTCCCTTAGGAATAGTGGTGCTTCTATTGGCTAACTGGATAACAACACTCATTGGGTGAAAGGGACCAAGACCAAGGTTGGAGAATATGGATTTAGGCATGACATTAATTGAGTCTCCTAGGTCTATGAGTGCATCATCAAAGTTGTAACTTTTAATTTGGCATGGAACTGTAAAGGTCCCTGGATCTTTGAATTTTATGGGAATATAATGCTGGGTGGAAACATTTTTGAAGGTCCTAAGTTGCCTCTTATGGGTGCACAATTACTTAAGAAACTTGTCATACTTAGAGATTTTTTTTATGGAATCTAAGAGGGTAATGTTGACTTCAACGCGTCTAAACATGTAGAGTATTTTAGGATTCGGTTCAAAGGACTTCCTTGGTTTAGAAACAGATTGAGGAAAAGGAATTGGGTTCCTAAGTGGAATGGAAGGAGGTGAGGGAATGGATTTAGGTTCCTTTTCAAGTTTATTTTTATTTTCATTTTCTAGGTCAACATTTAAATGGGGGTTGGAGGACTTATCTTGAGGAATAGCAATTTTCTTTCCCTATCTAAGTGCAATTTCCCTTACATTACCCTTGGGGTTGGGTAATGGTTGAGTTGGGAGTTGGTAAGAATTTTATTGTTGTTGTTGGATCATGTGGGATGAAAATTAACCAATTTGGGTTTCAATATTTTTGAGGTTGGAATGGGTGAAGTAGGAAAGATATTCCATTGAACTTTCCCATGGTTTCTTGGAAGAAGATGCTTGTCCCAGATTGGGATTGCCTTGATTTTGGTTCTTGAAAAAGAAATTGTAATGGTTTGGGAATTAAGAAGGATCATTAGGATAGTGGAAGCCTGGAGGAGAATGAGGAGGATTTCTCCTTTGTTGTTTAGGAACAAAAGGATAAGGTTGTTGGAAGTTACCAACACCTTGACCATATTGAAACTAGTTTGATATTTGAGGATGGAATTGACCATAACCATAATCGTGTAAATTTTTATTCAAGAAGACAAAAGACAAATTACAAGGGCATACCAAAACCAAGACAGAGCCCTAAGGTGGACAGAAGTAATGGAGGCTGAGGGCATCCCCTCTGATCAGGTTGACCCCATATGGCTTCATGGAAATCATAGTATGAAAGAAAATGGGATCCAGAATGGGAACGTCAATAGAAGCAAGATGGTCTGTGACTTTGTTCCCCTCATGCCAAGTATGGTGCACACACATGTTGCTTCTAATCATGCCATTACACTTCCTGATAATGTAAAAGATAGACCAAGGGATAGAGTCACTGCCTTGCATGGCGTTGTGAAGAATTTGGGAATCGGTTTCAACCATAGTTAGGATGATCCCTTTTTGACTCCATAAGAGGATCCTGAAAAACATCACCTTGGCCTTTGCATGGAGTGAAGATCTGTGCCCCAGACGAGCAGAGAACGCCATGATGATCGACCCCAAAGAGTTGTGAACCACCCCTCCTCCATGAATCAGCCCCATGTTGCATGACCCATTTGTATTAAGTTTAAGCCCGTTGTTGGGCAGTGACTAGAAAACCCAATTACCTCTATTCATCCTGCTACCCGAAGAAGTGGAATTATTGCAGGCATGAAGCTTTTGAAGGGTGGGTGCATCCTTCCATCTCCCATAAGATCAGACCATATCTAGGAGTAGGAACATAGTTTGATAGATGATGTCCTGGCCGGAGGTAGTGATACCTTCATGCCTGGCCTTATTCATCGCCATCCAAATCGACTAGCACCCTGCATGAAGAACCATGGATCACGTCGTTTGCTCTAGACCTCTCTCCCCCACTCCATGGAACCATTGATCAAGAAAAGGTCAGCCCACCATGAGACTATCCTGAATGCCTGTGAACTCCCCAAAATACTGCCACACCATTCTAGCCCAGTCTCTTTTGAGGAGGGAATTAAGGGGGATGAGAGATGGGATTTCCATACCTCAGGCCTTGGTTATAGGAATAAGAGAAGGGCTCAGAGTGATGTTGGTTGAAGTTTCTAACAAATTTACCTGATAGTTGAGGGTTGGTGTTCTGTTGAGCATAGGCTGAATTGAGCTCCATTGGTCCAGATGAATTATATGGTTCATCTTGAAGTTATGGACAGGTGTCTATTGGATGAGCTGGTGAGTTGCAGATTCCACAATTCTTGATAGATCTAGGGAACATAGATTGTGGAGAAGATGAGGTTGGGTCTTTGGTAGCCATAGCTAGTTGTCACACAAATCATGTAAGTTCACTCATCCACTCTGTCATCATGTTTGGCTCTATGGAATGATTATCTTGGAATTTTTTCACTTGAGCATGTTCTCGAGTATGGAATTGTTGTGTGTTTTCAACCATGTTGCTTATGAGATCTCTTACAGCTGCCAGAATTTTATCAACAAGAGCACCACCACTTGCAGCATCAATGAGGATTCTCTCCATAGTCAATAACCCCTCATAGAAGTATTGTATCAAGAGTTTGTCAGGGATTTTGTGGTGTGGGTAGGTTGCCACAAGATTTTTTAACCTCTCCCAATACTCAAGGAGTGATTCATTTGTGAATTGATGGATACCACTAATTTTCTTTCGGATGGAAGTAGTACGAGAAGCAAGAAAGAATTTCTCTAAGAAGAGTCACTTAATGTCATTCCATGTGGTTATAGAACCAGGAGGGAGGTAGTAAATCCATGGCTTGGAGAAGTCAGATAGGGAGAAAGGGAATGCTCTGAGTTTTATTTGTTCCTCATAAACCTCTTGAGGATTCATGGTAGAGCACACCACTTAGAACTCTTTAAGTTGGAGATGTGGATCATCACCGGCTAGCCTGTGGAAATGAGGAAGAAGATGAATCAAACCTGATTTGAGTTTAAAGTCAACCTATATGTTTGGATATTTAATACCAAGAGGTTCGTAATTTATATTGAGGGAAGCAAGTTCTTTAAGTGTTTGTTCTCTAGGATTGGCCATATCTAATTCAATTGGTTAGACAAGGATAGGTTCTTTAATGAGTTGATTATCTCTTATGTTCCTCCTAAGTTGGGGAAGTGTTCGCTCAATTTCAGTGTAAAAAAAATCTGAGGGATTATTTGGGAGGTTATAGGTAATTCAAAGAGATGTTGGAATAAAGAGGAAGATGGGTTTTTCTTTGTGTTTTTTCAGTTTATGGTTTTTATGAGAAGGTAGGTTTTTCTTTGAGTTTTTTTTCATTTTTTTTTAATTTTTTTTTTTTTACAATAACCAGAAACTAATAAATAAATAAAGCACCATATATGTAAATGGTTCCATTTGAAAGCATGGCTGATTGTTTCCTATTGACTGGTCAAGGTTCCAGTGCTCTGCTAATATGTATAGTAGCACTCATGTCGAATCCTCGGCGATGATACTTTTTAATAGTCAATTGTTTTTAGTTGATTGTATTCTGATTGGGGGGTTTGTTTGTAGAGATTATGAAATTATTTATTGATATATATTGATTTTAAAAATTGATAAATATTTGGGTGAGTTCATTATTAGGGAGTTAAGCTTGTTTATCCTTGAGATTTTCTTTATATTGCATTTAAATTAACACCCACTTCACAAGATAATATTGATTGGAATTCCTAAGTGTTAAGGCTTTAATCCAAGCCTTAAATTATCTTAGGGTTCTAATCTCAATCAGATATTGTAGATGGTAGTGTATTTATGGTTCCAATAATCCATGGAAACCACATGTTAAACAAAGTATGTCATTAATCTATGACATGTTAAGTCCAACATACAAAATGTTAAATTAAAGAATACTCATCGAGAAAATACTCTCAATCACTTAACATCCCTAAATTTTGACTCACCATAATGGTAGATTTAATCATCCATTAAGATGATTAGAAATTTGGTTTATTATTTTTATAATGATGAGTTAATAAGATAAGAAAAATATTGGTATAAGAAAATAGTTGTGCACCGAACATAAACACACAAACAGTGATGAGAATTAAAAATAGAATTTCGATTGAATGAGGAATCAAAAGAAGGGAAGGGTTTTTATCTTGATTTAAAATATTTTAAGAGAATTAATATTTAAGAATAGAGTTTGGATGATTAAAACATAATATTATGAAGAAACTTTCATTAAAACATAATTACAAAACAAATAATTACAAGATTACAAATAAAGAAAATCACAAAAGTAAATGAAATCAAAGAGAGGAGGAAGGGTCTCTCAAGTGAAAAATTGAGTATGGAAGGTCCTCCCAAGACTTTGGAAAGGATTTTTTCATTCCAATTGATTCTCCTATCTTCTGAAATTCCTACTCCTTTGAAGGATAGGAGGGGGATGTATTTATAGCCCAAGGAAGTGGATTGTTTGCATTCCCAATCTATCCCTCTACTTGAATCTCCAATTTGGATATTCATACAGCTGAATATAGAGATAGACTCTTCTTTAAAGTTTTAGATAATAATTTTGGTCGACTTATCTCAAAAGTTGGAGTCATTTGTACTTATGTATCCAAAGTTATGGCGGTTTTATTAAACAAAGTTAAACTATCCATTTCAATCCATACTTTTTAGAAGGCCGAAATGTAAATGGGTTTATCAATAGGAATATTCCTTAAAATCCGAAAACTTTCTTCAAAAAATTTGTCAGAATATATCTCATATTTCACACTACAAAGTATCATATTTATTTTATTATTACATCATGAGATATGTTATGAATACTGTACTAATTTTATTTACCTTCCAGAATGGTGGGCTGAGTTTAAATGAATCAGTTGGATCCTTTGTATTTGGATTTGGGCCTTGAAAATTTTATCCAAGATGTATTGAATTATACCCTGACCTTGGGAGTATAATTAAAGGATTTGGACTTCTTTAGTGAGGTCAGTAATTCTATCTTCATGGATTGTCCATATTCTTCATAGATTATTTGGACCATGTTTTGTGATTCATATGACCCTTAAAATGGCATAATTGACCCAAGATTCCTTATAATGAAATGTTGTATATTGAAATTGGAATCCTAAGAAATAAGAAAAATTAAATTTGATAGTTATAAATAAAATAGTAAACTGACTCAATTGGACTACTTCTAAAAATGCTCAAAAATAATATTCAATATTAAAACATTAATATTTCACACAAATTATGCACATTTCATATAAAATCAGAAAATGGAGTATATAATAAGTCATGAAAATATTAATAACATAAATTTTAATAGTTATAACAAGATCAAAGGTTGAGGAAGAGTGATTTTTTACCTACCCAAGACACAACCCATTTTTATTTCTTTTTTTTATATTTTTGGATTTTTTTGAATAAAATAAAATAATTAATTAATTTTAAAGTCTTCCATATTCTAGGTTTAGGAGATCTAACTACTTTTTCTTTTGTAGGTATGGCTTCATGTTGGTGTCCTCATCACATTTGTGTGGAAGATGTTCAGTAGGTTGCACCAGCAGATCGTCGCGGGGTAGAGGTTGACGATGAAGATACTTGGAGGAGGACACTCCAAGAGTTTTAGTGCTAGATTCTGCATAGGTATGAGGGATATGTTTCACCATTATTGATCTCCTTGTGACACTAATTGTAATATTTATAATAAGATCAAAGGTTGAGGAAGATTGATTTTTGACCTACCCAAGACACAAACCATTTTTATTTCTTTTTTTTTTTGATTTTTTTGGATTTTTTTATAAATAAAATAAAATAATTAATTAATTTTAAAGTCTTAAATATTCTAGTTTTAGGATATCTAACTAATTTTTCTTTTTTAGGTATGGCTTTAGGTCGGTTTCCTCATCACATTTGTGTAGAATATGTTTAGTAGGTTGCACCAGCAGATCGTCGCAAGGTAGAGGTTGACTATAAAGATACTTGAAGGAGGACACTCCAAGAGTTTTAGAACTAGATTCTGTATAGGTATGAGGGATATGTTTTAGATGAATTCATAGAAGAATTTTTGGAGGAGGTTGAGATATCCTTCAGTTTGATTTGTACTCTAAATGAGCATTGGGTTTCATTGGCTATGACGATGTTGTGTGGGGTAGCGAGGTAGTGGTGTTCATTATTCCTCAAAGATATTGAGGAGTCTAAAGTCTCATGGGAGGGGTTCCAGGACTAGTTTAGAGCCAATTTTCTTTCTTATACCATGAAGGTATCCAATTTTTAGGAGTTTTTTACCCTTCAGTAGGGGAGCTCCAGGGTGTGAGGGTTTGGAATCCATTTCAGGAACATTCTGCGATATGCTTCGAATTTGTTTCCAGATGAGGAGGATAATGAGAGGTATTTCAAGGAGTCTTTGAATCCAAAGATATAGTTCCAGGTCACCCCTTTTATTCTGAAGACTTATCTCAAGGTTCTAAAAAGAGAAAATTTCATCAAGAGTACTTTAGCAAGAACTAGATAATCAAAATAGGGGGGGTCTTTAGGATTCCTCATGAAGTAGAGTTGTGGTTTGGGGTTCCTGGTTTTTAGACAGAAGAGCTTTCGGTCAGCCGGTGGTAGGTCTCATCCCTTATCATCTAATTTCTTCAAGGGTAGTGGCTCTTAGGCCTATGCCAAGGGATCATGTGTGTGTTTTTCTTATGTAGGCCGAGGTCATAAGCAGTGAGAGTGGATAACCTTTTTGATTTGTTAGGGTGTACCAGATGTTCCTCTCCAGGTTACTCTATTTAGGTAGTTCTAGCCGAGGCAATAGCAACAGATTGCACCAATTTTGGATGAGTATAGAGTAGATGGGGAGGGTAGATGATAGCCTTATTATGGTCCCCATCCTCAAAGATAATATCATAACCGTGGAGGTGGTCATCAGCAGGGTCATAGAGTTTATGGAGCAGGTCGTGATTAGCTTCATAATTTAGCATTTTCATCTCCAGGTAAACTATACATCATTCGAGGTACTCTTTTCTTGTTTTCTACTTGGTCGCATGCCTTGTTTGATTCAGTAGTGACACAATCCTTTATATCACCTACCCTTGTCCATGCTTTTGGACTTGAGGCAGAGAGACTTCGAATTCCCTTGGCATTGACTAAACTAGTTGGAGGTCGAGCTGACATGTTTGAAGTATGTAGAGACTGCGAGCTTATACTGGGGTAGCACCACTATTTGAGAGATTTCCTATGTTTACAGATACATCCATATGATGTCATCCTCTACAATTATTGGTTATATTCGGTGAAAGCTATTGTGGATTTCTTTCGGAGGAAGGTGGTGTTCTTTGATGTTGATAGAGATCCAGTAGTGTTTGGTGGTGAGCGAGACCCTCAGATGGGTCAGAGGTGTGTTCCATCCTTGACATCCTTTATGTATAAGCTGGTGTTGATTTCTAGATAGTTTTAGTGGTAGGAATTTCCTAGTGTCATGTAAGAGTACCTAAATATATTTCCCGAAGAGGTTGTAGCATTACCCCTTCTATGGGAGATCGAGTTCAGGATCGAGATACATCCAGGCGTGTCTCCTATATTTATGTCTCCATATAGGATGGTTCCTTTTGAGTTATGAGAGATATGTATATATCTCTATGGTCTATTGAGGTGTGGTTTCATTCAAGTTAGTGTGGAACCATGGGATGCACCAGTTTTGTTTATAAAGAAGGCTGATGGCAGTTTACGGTTTTGTGTCAATTATTGTTGCTTGAACTAAGTGGTAGTGAAAAATCGATATCCTCTTCCATGGATTGATGATTTATTCAATAAAATGAAGTGTGAAAGTTGGTTCTCGAAGATTTATTTTTTCTCAAGATATCATCAAATGTGTGTAGAGAATGAGTATATCCTGAAGACTAATTTTTGTTGTCATCAAGGGCATTATGAGTTCATTGTGATGTCGTTAGGTGTGATGAATTGTCTAGTTGTATTCATGGGGTTAATTAATGTTGTGTTCCATGAGTTCTTGGATAAGTTCATGGTGGTTTTCATCAATGACATTCTTGAGTACTCCACGTTTGAGGAGGATCATGCAGAGAATCTACGTGTCGTTTTGGGAGTTCATCATGAGAATAGGTTTGGGAAGTTTTTGAAGTGAGTTTTGGGATTGAGAAGTCAGTTTATTGGGGAATATTGTATCCCAGTAGGGATTATCTGTGGATCTATCAAATGTAGAAGTAGTTGTGTCTTGGGAATCCCCCAAGATAGTGCTAGAGGTGAGAAGTTTCCTTGGTCTCACAGGCTATTAAAGGAGATTCATAGACAATTTCTCTCAGGTTGTGACTCCTCTGATAGTGTTGACCAGAAAGGATTTGGTATTCGTGTGGACTAATCAGTATTAGGAAGCTTTTGACTGGAGTAGAAGTTGTTCATTGCTCTAGTTCTTTGTCTTCTAGCAGAAGAAGTTCAGTTTGAGGTTTTCTGTAATACTTTGAATCTGGGGTTAGGATGTGTTCTAACGCAGTAAAGATCAATCATTTCTTATGGGTCTTATAAGTTGCATCCCCAAGAACGTAACTATACCACCCATGATCTCGAGTTAGAGTTAGTGGAGTTTTCCTGAATTTTTGGAGATATTACCTCATTGGAGAGTGTTTTTTGTACTTAACCAATCATAATATCCTGAGGTATGTTTTCTCTTAGTGTGACTTGAACTTGAGACAACATCAGTGGATGGAGTTATTATAGGATTATGACATCAAAATTTAATATAGTCTTTGAAAGGGGAATGTAGTAGCTGATACACTGAGCATGAATTCATGTAGTGATTCAGTGTGTGAATCAGGTGATTCATGGAGAGTGATGGAAGAACTTTCAGCATTACATCTGGATATGGGAGAATTTGGGGAAATTGGTTGTATTTTTTAGAAGATGGTGCATCATCTCTATTGCAGTAGGTAAAAGAGTCCCAATTGGGTGATCTTGAGGTGGAGGTATTGAGAGACTGAGTTTTTTATAGTGATGCCCCTAATGGTTGTTCTGAGGATGAATATCACTAGCTGTTGTTTCAGGTAAGGCTTTTCGTTCCTTTATCTTCATGTGAGATAGTTCTCAGATAGTTCTATAGTTCACCCTTAGCAGTACATCCTGGTGTGAAAAATATGTAATTTGATTTGAGATGTCAGTTTTGGGGGAATGGGTTGAAGCATTAAGTTGCAAAATTTGTGTTTCTATGTTTGGTCTTCTAGAAGGTGAAGTCTGAGCATCGCGTTCCTGGTGGTTTTCTCTAGCTGTTAGATGTTCCTCAGTGGAAGTGGGAGGAAATCTTGATGGACTTTGTTACCAGTTTACCTAGATATTAGGGAGGCTATGACGTTATATGTGTGGTAGTGGATCATTTGATGAAATCAACCTACTTTATAGCAATCAAGGAGTTGATATCAATTGAGTTTTTATTGAGGTAATATCTAGAGGAGGTGGTGAGACTCCATAGAGTCCCAAGGACGATCATTTCCAATTGAGATCCTCATTTTACCACCATGATTTAGAGAGGTCTCCATAAAACTTTTTGTTCTCAACTGTACATTTTCACTGCTTTTCATCTGTAGATGGATGTTTAGATAGAACGGACCATCTAGACTCTTAAAGACATGTTTCACTCTTATGTCTTGAATTTTAGAGGTTTAGGGATGAGGCACTTTCCATTGGTTTAGTTTTCTAACAACAATAGTTTCCACTCCACTATTGTTATGGTGCTATTTTAAGATTTGTATAGCTGAACTTTATTTTTTCTTTTATGCTGGACTGAGGTTAGAGAGTCAGTAATTCTTGGGTCAGAACTGGTACAGAATATGACAGAGATGGTTCAGGTGATTCATGAGAGGATGAAGGCAGCATAGGATCCTCATAAGTCCTATGTCGATCATAGGAGGATACCTCTAGATCTTTGAATTGGGGATCACATGTTTCTAAAGCTTAATCCTCATCATGGGAAGAAAAGTTTTAATCATGGGTGTAATATTTCTCCCTGTTTTTTGGGCCTTTTGAAGTGTTGGATCATGTTGGAGTCATGTAATATCGGGTAGCACTTCCCTCATAGATGATCTGGATATAGAATGTTTTTCATGTGTCACAGCTCCATCATTACCTTCTTTATGATTCTCATGTCACCGATTGGGGTGGGATTGATGTTGATGACGATGAGATCTTTGAGGAGCGGCCTATAGAGATCCAAGACCGCTAGGAGAAGGTGTTGTATGGGTGTGTTATCCCCTTAGTTAGTTTCTTGTGGCAGCATGGTGGCATGGAGGATAGTACCTAGGAATGTGAGTCACAGATACATGCTCAGTACCTCGAGTTATTTGATGTTTATCTCTTCTCTTATAATGTTTTTCATTTGGTGGTTGTAGACCCTTTCCATTTATGAGATGACTTTATCTTGTTTCTTATTGTGTCTTGCTCCCTTTTGAGAGTTATCTCCTCCATGAGAGTGTTTAGGAGCTGGTTGTGGTTTTCATGTGGTTTTTCATTGTTACTTAATGAAGTAGTTGAGCTCCTGTAGTGGAAAGAGCTTTGAGAGGTATCTCATAGGGTGGTTGTTCAGACCCCTTTTTATATTTCCTCTTAGGGTTGGTTTTTGATTCTTGAGGATGAGAATAGTTTGAGAGGTATCTGATGCAATGGTTCAGACCTCTCTAGTCCATTACTTCATAAAAATATGATGTTTAAGGTGTTCAAGGAGGTCAAGGTGACTTATTCTAATACTTTGCGAAAATTTCTAGTTTTCAATGGTGGGTTATGAATAGTGTTTCCAAGACTAGTGAGTCAGGACTGGTGAGTCATCCAATAGTGGGTTGTGAACAGTGTTTCCAAGACTGGTGATTTGTCCAATGGTGGGTTGTGAATAGTGTTTCCAGGACTGGTGAGTCATCCAAAAGTGGGTTGTGAATAGTGTTTCCAGGACCGATGAGTCATCCAACAGTGAGTTTTTAAAAGTTTTTCTAGGATCGGTGAGTTTTTCAAAGGTGGGTTGTGAACAATTTTTCCAGGACTTGTGAGCCAGGACCGATGATTCATCCAATAGTGGGTTGTGAATAGTAATTCTAGGACTAGTGAGTTGGAACCAGTGAGTCGTCCAATGGTGGGTTGTGAACAATGTTTCCAACTTCCTATGGTTTCTCTCCTTTGACATTATCTTTGATGTAAAATGCATTCAAAGACTTTTTTAAGGTATTTAAGGCTGATTCAAAGCCTATAACTCCTATCTAAATTTTCTTAAGGTTATGGGTCCTTTACTCAGTCAAAATGCATAATCTTGACTAGATCCACCTTTAATGGAAAATCTAAAGTGTATCTAAACCACTACTCCATTTAGATTTTCAAAAGGCCAATATTACTTCTTCCCTTGTTCTTTCTTCTCTTTTTATCTTGGTACAAGATGTCTTGAACCTTGGAGTTGTTCAATCAAACTAAAATCCTTGGATTGTGTTTCCATTTGAATTTTTCCTGCTGCATGTGCACCCCCTATTTTGGTGCAACCAGGAAGTGTCATTTGTCTCTTCTTATAAGGTGTGATATAACTTTGTTCTTGTGGATTACTTGATCTTTTTCCTCTTATTCCTCCTTTCCATGTGATGGAACATGATCTATATGGTTCTAATGGAGTTTCTCTCAGTTTTTGTTGGTGTGGTGGTGCTGCGACATCCTTAGGTGGATATAGTTGTTGCGGGAAAGGTGATCGGGATCAGTTGTATTGATCTATTCTTGAGTGAAGAATGTTGAAAACCTTTTGAGGTAGGGGATTTGTTTCTTTTCTAGTTATTTATGTGAAATCACAGAGCTATCATGATTTATCCCCTTGGATCACAATGAAATTAACATAATAAATATTTGAACTAGATTAAAGAATGGGAATTGATCGCATAGCGATGCTGTTGCTTTATACCATGATAACGGTTTTCATATTGATTTGATAGATAGTGTGATATCTATTACTTTGTTGATTTAGCATGTTGTTATTGATGAAAATTGGTAAAGAACGTAAAGCTTCAATTAATTGATAATTAATTGGCTAAATGTTTAAAGAGTCATGTTAATGAATCTAGTTGTTATTGGAATTTCATGATAATCAAATTGATGTTGGTATGCATGTTTAACTGAATTGGTTGATGAAACTAAAGCATGTGGATGCTTTGTAATAAAATTATTAAATTCATGAAAATTAATTGGTTAATTAATTGTGATAGCTTGTGATAGTTTATTGCTTAGGTTTCCCATAGTTGGAACTTGTGAATAATGAATTAGTTAATTCAAGATGGAATAAAGAACCGTTTTTGTGATAAATGTAATTCCTTATGGGGTTTGAGTTACCTTCTTGCTTGTAAAGTTCAAGTGTCTAATTATTTAGAGCTTTGATAGCTCATTGTATGTGAAGGATGAATTCCTTGTTTAGGGCCAAGAGCTTAGTTTCTATGTTTGTTTCCTACTGCTTGTGTTGTTATGTAAGACTAGGATGGTTGATCCTGGAGGGATGTTGGGGTATGTGGGATAGGGAGGCCTAGTATTTATGGTATTAGTTGATATCTAGAGTGGTGAGATGCATCAGTTTATTCATGTGGTTTCAGGGAGGACACTAGAGATGATGGAAGAGGTTGAAGATGGGCTCACTCATTGATATGAAAGTCAGATGCTTGTTGAATCTGTTTTTGTTTATATAATTTACTTTCTCTACTTCTTGAGGTATATGGTTTTTCTTACTCTCCTTAAAAGGGAGGTGAAGACACATGGGATATTCCATGTACTTTACGTGTTTATCTTCTCATGGTTGGATGGGTCTACATTCTTGTTATAGATGGAAAAGACTCTACGAGTAGTTCATCTACTTACCGTGTTGAGACCCTTCTATTTGGTATCTTAGAATGTTTTCCTAGAATACCTAGAAATATAGAAAATTGTATTGATTTTTAAATAAATTAATAAATTTTTAACCCATGGGTTTGAAGCTTTCTAGGATTCAATATTGAGGTTATATTTTTGAGAAACTGTGGACTTGGTTTGGTTATGCCTGGAGGGAATGAAACTTTGTTCTGATGAGAATGAAATATAATGTATAAATGATGATGGTTAATTAATGGTCAAATAATTAATTAACATAAATTTCAACAGATAAAAAGGGATAAAGTAAATTATTGTATCTCTTTAAATGGTTGTGTGCTTATAGGGAATTTAGTCTTAGCAGTGGAAGTCGGGATTCTGATAGACGTTAGTTTCATTTGAGCCTAATACTAGGTTATTCTCATAGTGTGGTTGTTAGTTATATTATATCATGTATTTTTTATGTTTCTATATGATACTCCATCTTATCGGTTAGGTAAACTGACACCTTGGGGATTCTGAGCCATGAGGGTGTTTTCCCCAACATCCCGGTGGGAGGGTAGATGGCTGACTACCCCCTTTAGCCCCACTCTCATGCATTGGTACCTTTTATAGTATCCATGATGGTTAGTTTTCCCTATATATGTGTATAGATTTCTATAATAGATTGTTTTTATTCACACACATATATTTTGGATATAGTTTCTTAAAGGCTACTATAGGTATAACGTGCATGGGTTGTGATGGCTTGAGGACCCTTACTCGGTGTACGGGCTGTAATGGATTGAGGTATAATACCTGATGCATGATACATGCTATGTGTTCTGTAGTGGATCTCAGAAACTACCTAGTTACTTTGGTTACATTTACATGTTTTTGTGATGCACGAGTTTCATGTTAACACATGAGGTGTGTGTTGTGGTGCTTCACCTAGGTGTCTGTGGGCTAGCCTTTTTAGAGAGAGATGATCAGGACGTGCGATGTTGGGGAAAAGTGGAAAAATAGTGGGTAATTAGTAGCAATGTACCCTTTACATTATTTATTATATTATATACTCTCGTATGTGATACTTTGTGAGAGTCTCCATGGTGAATCTAGGAACTTAGTATACATGATTAGGTGACGAGCTAGTTTCACTTGTTGTTCAATGTGCTTTAGCATGTTTCATTTACTTTTGCATGAGAGGATCTAGAGAGGATCCTAATGAATGTATTGTTATACTCACCCTAGGTATATAAACTATTTTTCAGGTCACTTGTAGTAGGTTGGAGATCAGGTTGGTTACTACTAGCTGATGATTTTGAAGGAGTTGTTCGGGCTTCATGGTTGCTTTCATTTTACTTTCTTTTGGTACTTGTAGTTTTCTTTTTTAATTGTACTAGTTCTTGTATGAAATTACATAAGTTTAATTGATTTTTCTTTAATATTTTAGTTTGATCAAGATTTTTCTTGCATCTATCTTTTCTATCTCTTTCACATGTGTTTCCTTAGAGGGTAATGCCTCTCATTTGTGTGTTTACTATACCCTCAGTGCTAGTCACCAACTCCGGACATAATGGAGGTAAGACTCGAGATCACTATCTCTCTTCTCCAATTTTCAGCTCAGGAGGGGTACACTTTTTGGGGAGGGGTCATGACAATACCACATTTTATTCGTTTAAAATTACTGAAACAAACTCATCACTGATTTCATCTTCACTAATTGTAACTAAAAATATCATGGAATGAAATTGAAACTTTATCTATAATTTGGGAAAATATATTTAAGTGCCTTAAAAATATTGGAATGATGAACTTGGTATCATAGTATAGGGATTGAAATCGACATTACAAAACTTTCATGAAACCATCAAGGTTACTAACATTTGATGGTGAAAATAAACAATAACCAACAAATAAATGTATAATAAATGATTATAATTAAATGGTAGAAATGGTAATAGATATGAATAAGTTTATAAAATAAGTTATTAATATGTTTATATTTATTATATATGAGATTAAATCTCTTCCATGGAAGTCAAGAGTGAATGTAAGGGTTTTTTTAACTCAATTTCCTTTCATTGTATTATAATGATTCTTATTAAACTCCATTATTATAAATTGTGTGAATTCTACCCTATGATTTTATTTTTTTATTTTTTTATTTTTTTCTTGGTATTTATATATCTATCACCTAAAATATTTTTAAAATATTTGTTACATCATATATTATTATTTTTGTAATTTTTTTTTCAACCTAACCTCTTTTTCATTGATTCGTAGTTTTTCTCCCTTGACTATGAGATTCTAATTTTCTTATATTTTTTAATTTATTTATTTCCTTATTTTATATGGTAATTTCTATTTTTCTATAGGTAATTTTTATTCTTCTTCAATTATCTTCTTTGATGGATTCCTATCTTTATAAAAAGATAACATTAATGAGAATAATTCTTATCCTCTCTAATGGATCTTTTTCCTAAGTGTCAGTATTATTTCTTTCCACAAATGTTTTCCTTTATTATTTTAAAACTCAAGTATGTTTTATCTAATGTGATATTCTTATTTATATTAACCTATTATCAAAATTAAGCTTTATTACTCTTTTAAATGATGTGGGTTTCAATAAAGACAATTTAAAATATTAAAAGGCTTCTATTTTTATGTTCTTATCTTTTATCTTCCACTTTATATTGGTTGAATTAACATTATTTCTTTTCAAGGTTCCATATTTTGGATTTATTTATAAATAATATTTTGAAAATTTATTATTATAACCTTCTCAGAAGTGAATTTTGAAATTGTCCTGTAACTTTGAACATTTATAAAAATGTTGAATATGTTTTATAAAATCTCTTTTTATGATTTTTCTTCCATTTTAATCTATATCTATAAATAATCTTTCTCCTATAGTTCTATGTTTCATTAATCACTCTCTAAATTCTCTTATAAAATACTCTTTTTGGTTGATTTAATTTTTTGTATCAACTAATCCAATTATTGAGGTCATTATATGTGATACCATTCACTACTGGAATGCGGGCTTTTCCCAACACTTCCTTACCAACGGTTTCATAAAACCATTGGTAACGAAGGGTTTTACCAATGGTTTCCTAAAACCATTTGTAAATCACCTCCTAATCAACCTTTACCAACTATTTAAATATAACTGTTGGTAAAAGGATGGCTTAGGGGACCTTTTACCAACAGTTTTAAGGAACCGTTGGTATAAGTGTGGCCTGAACATTTTTACCAACGGTTTTTAAAAACCGTTGGTAAAAGTTTCCCCCAAAATTAACAGGAGCCCCTCCTCTCCCCCATTCACGAGACAGAACCCTAAACCGGAGCACTTCCCCCAAATTTGCAGCAGCCCCCTCTCTCTCGGCGATCTAGGAGCTCCTTCGGATTCCTCTTCCTCCATCCCATCCAAGCTGCTGAATCTCCTGCTAAATCTCTATCTAACCCATCCCAAATTATGTATTTTCTTAAGCGTTACCTTATTTTTATTGAAAATTATCTAATATTTTACTTTTTAGTTTTGATTTTGATGTGTATATGTTTTTGTTTCTGTTTTTATTTACCCTAGAATTTTTTCATTTGAATCCATTTAATTAATTAATTCTTTAACCCTCCATCAAAGATGAAGGGATTTTCCCTCCAGAACCATAGAAAACCCTTTTATATTTTTTAGTTGTCGCTTTAATTTATCATATAATTATATTAAAATGTTATATAAATAAACCGGATAGTTATAGACCTCTCAGTGGTCACCTACATAAATTGTATCTCACACATTGTTCGAGATGCCATTGGGTACCTGGATAAACTACATGATTATATGTTCAGATAAGGGGAATCACCATCTTACAGATTCATGACTACTCACATGACATAGGATGGAACATGTAGTAGATGATTGGGTTTTATCTCAAGAATCTAGGTCGAATTTTAGTATTTATTGAGCCTCTTGTATAGTACTACTTCTTAAAAGTTGTAACTATGTTTTTCTTCTTGATACATGATATAAATTACCATTATTTGGTTTATGATTTTGTTATTATTTTGTATTCCTGATTTGGTTATTTTCATCCATTTCCAATATTTTCCCATTGTTATCTTTCTTCCACTTTTTAACTGATAATATTAAAATTGTGCAACTTAGGTAATGAGGGAATAGTCTCCCCCCAGACACACCAACTACTATCACTATTAGTCAATAACATTTTGAATTTTGGTAGATGTGCTTCATGACATGTGGCCATCTGGGTTCGGGTCACTAATGAGTGGCATCCTGGTTTGGGATGTCACAATTCCCGAATATCCTTTTTATATGTGTTTCTAAATAAGAAATTTACTGAATGAACCATCCAACCTGATCGGAAACATTGAAACTGAATCATGTTTCTAGGTCATACCCAAGACATAAGTGCCTCTTCATTATTAGAACCACACCTACCATCTATGCCATAATTGACCCAATCATGGCTAGGCATGGACAAGCTCTGCATACCTATAGGTTTTAATCCCAAGTAATAATTACTCCAAGTCATTAGGGGTGGTAAAATAAATCAACTTATTATAAAAATCAATGTGATATTTATAATATGTAGACTGTCTCGTACCAAAAATAACATCAATATTCTTAATATATTGGATCATGATATTCCATGGATGTCTATAACATACAACCACTATAGGAAACATTGGTCATTTCTAATAATGATCCATCCTCTTCTAAAGTCTTGTATTAAGGCCCTAAAAATATGGGGAAAATCTATCAAGAACCACAAAAAAATGAGATAAGAAATAAATTAATGTGAAGACCGAGTAGTACATTAGGGAACTAATAGCATTAATATATTCAAATCCATACCTATAACTATTGAAGGTCCCTCTTCAAAATCAATTGGGACATGATTCAATGAATACACCCTACCAAACTATGATCTATGGCCCCAAACCTAGGATCCTTTAATCCATGGTTAAGGTGAAACTTGATGAGGCCATAACTACTTTTGATGTGATCCTCATCCTACTCCTTATCCCGATCTCCCTAAAGAAGTTAAAGTATAAAACTCATGTACTCCCAATAAGACCCTTAAGGATTATGTATTCCTTGATCCACTTAAAATATCTTACTGGGAAATCCTTGAATATAGGCATTATAAATTCTGTATCTTATTTTCTTATATACACTGTATTTTTTTTGTGTTTCTTAATATGATTCTCATATAGAGTAATATGTCGGTTATGATTTTATATAAAGTAAACAATTTTTATTTACCGGAATATTTTTTCAATTGAACTTCAATATTATTGAATTTCTTTGAAATGACTTATTGCAATTTTTTATAGAATGGATAGAAGTTGGATGTATGAAACTAATCGGATTTCAACCGATTTTCAAAATAATTTGAACAGATTTTTAGATTTTTCATTTGACAAGGCTTCAGATAGTGGTTGCATACACTACACATGTTCTAATTGTGTTGAAAGACCATGGTTGAATCATGAAGTAGTTAGATATCATATAACCAAATATGGTTTCCAAACAAACTATTATGTGTGGAATCACAATAAAGAGAAAATGGAATCTCAAAATGTTGATGATCTAAATGATAGGACTGAATTGGAGAGTTTGATATATGATCAGTTTCCATTTATTCGACATCATGAGAAGGAAAATATGTCCAGCCAATAAGATTTTGATACAAGCACACATGATGCGTCCAATGAAAATGATGGTGTTGATAGGGTGAAAAAATTTAATGATGTTATGACGACTCCAGTATATCAGCAATGTGGTAAAATGAAAAAGCTGGAATTTTTAATCCTATTGTTTCATGATAAAACTATGTATGGGATTTCAAATACTACAATCGATTACATTCTTACCTTCTTGAAGGACTTACTTCTAGATGATGCAGATATTTCCTCAAACCACTATATGGCATGGAAGTTAGTTTATAAACTTGTATTCTCAAAAAAAATCATGCTTACTTGAATGATTGCAGCTTATTTTGGGAGGAAACTGGTGAAAGAAATGATTGTATCAAATGTGGAACCTCCCAATGAAAGACAAAAGATGATGTAACACCATCTCGTGTGCCAAAAAAAGTAATGTGGCACTTTCCATTGATCCCTAGATTACATAACCTTTTCATGTATGATGAAATATCAGTAAAAATGTGACGGCATGAAACTGAGAGAAAAAAGAATAATGAAGAGTTGGTTCACTATGCAGATGGATTTCCATGGTAGAGATTTGATGCTCGATATCCTGAATTTACAGCCGACATGCGTAATGTGAGACTGGGTCTTTCATTTGATGGTTTTAATCCATTTGGAAATATGCTTAATTCACACAGCACATGGCCGGTTTTCATACACATTTATAACCTTCCCCCATGGTTGTGTATGAAAAGGCCTTACACTTTCTTGAGTATACTGATATCTAGCCCTTCTGATCCTGGAAATGATATAGATTTATACATGAAACCTTTATTAAGAGATTTGAAACTTCTTTGGGATGTGGGTGTTCCCACATATGATGCATGTTCGAAAGACATATTTCAAATTCGTGCTACGCTTATATGGATGATCAATGATTTTCTTGCTTATGCAATGATTTCTGGATAGAGAACAAAATAAAAATTTTCATGTCCTGTTTTTATGAAGAATACTTGATCGAGAAGACTGAAATATCATCGTAGTTTTAGTTTTATGGGACATCGACGATTCTTGCCAATGAACCATCCATATAGAAACAATCGTCGAAGATTTGATAATACCATGGAGACTGACAATCCACCTCAGCATATTTCTAGAACTGATGTGCTTAATGAATTTAAATATTTCAGTTATTCATTTAGGAAGGGTGTAATTGAATCTGGAAAGAGGAAAAATATTTTCAATGATACCTGTTGCAATTGGAAAAATAAGAGTATATTCTTTGAGTTATCATATTGGTCAACCAAATTGTTACATCATTTCTTAGATGTAATTCACATTGAAAAGAATATATGTGAAATGTTTCTTTCGATTCTTCTAAATTTCAAGGGGAATAAAAAAGATGATTTACGGTCTCAGTGTGACTTGGTAGATTAGGGGATTAGACCATAATTGCATCCTGTCTATATCAGTGAAAATAAATGGCAAGTTCCATGTGCTTCTTATGTGATGGCACTTGCTGAAAAAAATCAATTTTTGGAAGTTCTAGAGACTATTAAATTTCCTAATGGCTATTCAAGCAATATATCAAAACGGGTCAACATAAAAGAGTTGAAGCTGAAATCTTTGAAGACTCATGATTATCACGTCCTTTTTCATGAGTTGATTCCAATATAAATCCATCATCTATTGTCCAATAATATAAGAGTCTCATTTATTCGGTTGTGCTATTTGTTTAGAGATCTTTGTGCTAAGAAGTTGTCTAAATCCTTCTTGAAAAAATGGTTGGCAGAGACACCATTAATTTTGTGTGAGTTAGAGAAAATATTCCCTCCGTCATTTTTTACATGCATGTTGCATCTGACTATCCATCTTCAGACCAAAATACTTCTTGGAGGACCCATTGCTTTCTGTTTGATGTATCCAACTGAAAGAAACATGTACACATTGAAATCATATGTTTGGAATAGGAATTATCTAGAAGGTTCTATTGTGAACGGTTACTTGGCTCAAGAATGTATGGATTTCTACTCAATGTATTTTTCTGATCTTACTATGAGAATAAACAGACCAATGAGAAATGAAGAAGAACAGTATGAGAAAATTGAACCCAGTTTTCCATCACTTCCTTAGACAAGAGGAATTCTGGGATCATATACATTGATGACATTAAGCCTTAAAGAGCGATAGATGGCACATCGCACAATGTTGTTCAATTGTGATTTGTTCGATGAGTATATCAAGTAAGTAAATTGTACATGTATCTCTTATCTTATCTCTTGTAATTTTAAATATTTGTTAAACTATTATTATTTTTATCTACAAGGAACATAAATAATTGATATATAGAAAGAATCATTCTTTATCTTTGAGAAGGAAAGAGACTTTTCATAGTAAAGGGTTTTCTACTTGGTTGAAATTGAAGGTAAAAATATTTCTGTAATAACTAAATAAAAATAATATTTAATTAAGTTTACTATTTTTTTATATTTCAGGTATCAATTTTTCCTACAGACTCTGTTTCTGAGGAAATAAGAGCTTTGGATTTTGGTCCTAATACCATGGTTCGTTCTTGTAAATCACTTTTGATCAATGGATACAAATTTATTATCACTGAATGAGCAAGAAACATAAGAACACAGCATTATGGTGTTTTGCTAACTGCCACAACAGACTGTTATGCTAGTTCATCGGATAATAGACCTCGTTCTAAAAATATAGCTTATTATGGAGTTGTGGAGAAAATAATAATTTTGGATTATTACTCACATGGTCGAGTCACGATGATGAAATTTCAATGGTTTGATTCAATTATGAGGCAAGGAACCTTTATTGATGACTGTGGATTTCGAGTTATTAACATGACTCGCACTATTTCCATCGATGAACCATATGTATTGGCATCAATGGTGAAACAAGTTTTGTATATAAAAGATCATCATCATCCTAAATTCGGTGTAATTATTGAAGTAAATCCCAAACATGTTTTTGATGATGGTGATGATGAAGTTGACACTATCCCTACTGCAATTGGAAGCAATCCGTTTATTACTTATTATGACTCCAATAGCTCAATTGTCAGAGTTTATTGTAAACCCAAAGTTGTGGTGGGAAATATAGAGAATCATACAGTCATGTTCTCACCTACCTATTTCACCTACATCATTCAGAGTGTGTATCCTAGTACTTACCTTCAAACCACTATAAATCTTCGGTTTCTTTATGTTTTTTTATCAGAATGTTTTTTCTATATTTTGTTTTTTGGGTTACACATTAGTTATATATTTCTAATTACTTACATATTTGTTTTCATTGCAGTAAATGACACTCATTGAAGATATGAGGTAGAAAAAGATGACATAAAATAATCGTTGCATGACACAGATGGGCGTTCCTCCACTCATCCCTGTTTTGAGTATTTTATTTCAAATATATATATTTCAATAACTTATAATATCATGTGTTTACTTTTGTGTTAAACTTTTTTTCAGGATCCACCCCATAGATAAGAGACATATGATGAGGAGCCTGATATTGCTCCCAGTATAGAGGCTGGTGGTAGGAGGGGGGTGGTGTCAGAGTTAGACGATCATCTGGTGGTCCCGGTACTAAGGCTGGTGGTACGAGGGCTCGTGGTGTGAGAGTTAGATGATCCACTAGTCGTACCTGATTGGACTATGCCACTACCACATACATATCTTATATGTACCATTTTGATCCTAGTGTGTCTTTAGGGACACACGGGATATTTAGGCCACCGATGTTTATACTACTAGTTGTCCAGACTTTTGTGCCATCATCTTTTTCTTCTGGTTCATTATCTCTGACCTATTATATTCCACCTTCTTCGACTCCTGATCCGATATAGTATGTGGATGAGGAGAGTAAACTGAGGGACACTCCACCTGTACAGGATATTCCTTCATCTTCTGCACATCCAGTGATTCCCATTTATCCGACTACTATAGGTATATTTATATAACTCTAACAAATTTTTATACCAAAATTTATTTTTATTATAACTTGTACTGATATTTTTTTCCTTAATAACAGATTCATCTACTTATAGGAGGCGGGGGAGGGGAATACTCTCTTGTGTGCGGTATGGAACCACCAAACACAGTTGATGGTTGAATAAAATGATGATGGACAGATGATTGATAAACCTAGTCAGGAATGTCGGGGGTTTTTGGCGACGCTAGCCAAATACTCCGACATCATTCTGGTCAGCCCTCTATCTTGGAGACATCTACCACACGAAGTCAAGGATAATGTGTGGGCACAAATATGGGTAAAAAATATATTGGATTTAATATAGTATTTTTTGTATTTATATGAATTAATCTATTGGGTTCCATCTTCGGTTTAACTTCCCTAATGACGAGGGTGCACGACCAGCACGTTTAAAGGAGATAGGAGAGATTTGGAGAGCTTATAAGCCTGAGTTGTATGTTGGCTAGTGTGAAAGACTGGGCACAGAGTTGGAGATAGTACCTATCATGGATGACTACCTAATAGAGCAATATCTCCAAATGATTACCCATTGTGTGACTGCCAAATTTAAGATATTAATCCCATTTGAGGTATTTAAATGATAGTTTTCATATATTTCATTAATATTATCTTATTTATTATAAAACTTTATTTTGGAATCTTTTGAAAAAAACAAAAAAACATTGATTCAAAGAAATATCTCTACACTTTGGGGCGCACTACTATGTCATATCATGAGAGGCAGCGGGTACGATATAGTTGTTTATAATTTTTCTTTAGGACTTTCCCCTTTTATTGTTTCCTACTTAAATTATGTGATTTATTGAATATTGAATATATAATTATACTTGCACTTTATATTTTTTCAATGTCATTATAGAATCACAAATTGAATATTGAAGGATGTCTCCCTTGAGCAAAATTGTTTTGCTCGAGTAGAAGGAAAAAAGATGGAACTGCGGTTAATGAACCGACACCAGAAAAGATCGTAAGTTTTAATTTGTTTATTTTAAAGTTTAATATCTATTTTAAAATTTAATAATATATTAATATTTTTAACATGCTGCTTTAGAGGCCCTTGATGCCTAGGATCCTGACAATTTTGGGCCACATGATCATTTATATCAGGTTTTGGGAGATGAGCACTCTGGTCGAGTATGCTGCCGAACTGGTAAGAATGTAGTCCTGATGAGGTATTGTTCCTCCCCAGGTATCCATTCTAGTACCACCGAGTTGGAACAGGTCAAGGAGCATGCAAGAAAGTCTGATAAAAGGGTCACATATTTGGTAGAATTGGTTCAAATGAGGGACAAATAATTTATGAAACTGGTCAAAGCTTTATCTTCATCACTTCCATCAGAGGCCAGCGCGGCTTGTCAGACATATATGTCATTGATGGGTGCATTATCCAATGAACCAGGCGGTAGTTCTAGTGTCCGTCGAGATGATGACATTTCTGGTGATGACAAGAATGTTGAAGAGGAAGATTTTGGGAATGATAATGATGTCAAGATCGAGGGTGAGGATAAAGGTGAGGGAGAGGGCGAGGATGAGGATGAGGACGAGGGAGAGGATGGGGCTGAGGATGAGCCTGGGGATGATGATGAGGATAGAGATGGCAGTGAGGATGAGGCTGCTGATGATAGTGGTGATGGTGATGGTGATCAGGGGCAGATTGATCCATTACATTTTTTACTGATATTTATGACATTTGATTTTTGATTTAATATGAATGTGTTGTTCTACTTCAAAGCCTAGAACACCTTGCACACACCCATCACAGCCCCCCCCCCCCACCTCCTCCCTGGACCTCAGACATCCCCCCAGACAACCCCCAAACAGCCCCCTGGAGAGCTCCCCGGACAACACCCCCACCCCCCACCCTGGACCCTGAACAACCCCCCAGAAATCCCCCCTAACAGCCTCCCAAACAGCCCCCCACCCTCCTCCCTGGACCCCAGACAGCCCCCCCCCCTCCCCACCCTCCTCCCTAGACCCTGGACGGCCCCCCAGACATCCCCCCAGACAATCCCCTAGAAAGACCCCCCAACAGCCCCCTTGGACCCCGGACAACCCCCCGGACAGAATTGTTCTCAAATAAATTTTTACCACCCATTGAAGGTGACCTTTAGGATGAGTTCCTTTAAATGGGAAGACTATAAGAACCTGGTTTTTCACTCTGGTATGGATATTTTTGAATTCAATATAACTCTTTATTTTTGACCAAATATGGAATCCTAATGATGTTATAATGGTTTATGGGGCTTATGGGGCTTGTTCGGAGCTCGGAACCCCGGTCGGCGTTGAAAAACACTATGCCTCACGGTTAGTAAAAAATTTAATTCCATCCCACAAGGTATCTTATAACCATATATGGCTATATATTAGAAGCAACGTGAATGATTTTCCCTAACCATGCACCAGGGGATGCACATAATGCACAATGTCTATAGTTTTAGTATAAGATATTATCACTGTTGTTGCATGATTTTCCTAACTGGCATACAGAAAACTGACCAAATGCTTTTGTATTGTTTTAATAATTTATGAAAATGATCCATGAGTTATATGTGACGTGTACGAGTCAACCCCGCCTCAATTCAAGGCACGGTGTGGCCGGTATCACCCAAATTATTTCTCTTCTGTTTAAAATGGACACCCTTTTAAGTAAAAACAACTGGCATACATAAAACTGACAAAACGTATTCAGATTGTGTTGATACTTTAGTAAAACAATCCATGGGTCATATGTGATGTGTACGAATCAACCCCGCCTCAATCTGAGGCACGGTGTGGCCAGTACCACTCAATGTGTCTCGCTTTTATTTGAAATGGGAAACATTTTAAGTGAAAGCAACAACTCACATATGGAAAATGGACCAAACGTATTCGTATTCTGTTGATACTTTAGAACAATGATCCATGGGAAATTTTTGACATTTATGAGTCAACCCCACATCAATCTGAGGCATGGTTTGGCCATTACCACTCAAATTGTCTCACCTTTATTTGAAATGATCAACATTTTAAGTGAAAACAACAACTGGCATACAGAAAACCAACCAAACGCATTTGGATTGTGTTGATACGTTAGTAAAAAAATACATGGGAAATTTTTTATGTGTATGAGTCAACCCCACATCAATATGAGGCACGGTGTGGTCAGTACCACTCTAAGTGTCTCTCTTTTGTTTAAAATGGACAATGTTTTAAGTAAAAACAATTGGCATATTGAAAACTGACCAAACGTATTAATATTGTGTTGATACTTTAGGAAAACGATCCATGGGACATTTGTGACATGTAGGAGTCAACCCTGCATCAATCCGAGGCGTGGTGTGGCTGGTACCACTCTGAATGTCTCTCTTTTATTTAAAATGGATATCATTTTAAGTGAAAACAACAACTGGCATATGAAAAACCAACCAAACGAATTCAGATTATGTTGATACTTTAGGAAAACAATCCATGGGACATTTTTGATGTGTACGAGTCAACCCCGCATCAATCTGAGGCACGGTGTGGCCGGTACCACTCTAAATGTCTCTCTTTTGTTTAAAATGGACATCATTTTAAGTGAAAACAACAACTGGAAAACAAAAAACCAACCAAATGCATTCATATTGTGTTGATACTTTAGGAAAACGATCCATGAGTCATATGTGACATGTATGAGTCAACCCCACCTCAATCTGAGGTATGGTGTGGCCGGTATCACTCAAAGTGTCTCTCTTTTGTTTAAAATGGACATTATTTTAAGTAAAAACAACTGGCATATAGAAACAAAACATATTCAAATTATGTTAATAATTTAGTAAAATGATCCATGGGTCATATGTAATGTGTAAGACTAAACCCCAGATCAATCTGAGGTGCAGTGTGGCTGGTACCACTCAAAGTGTCTCACTTTTATTTGAAATGGACAACATTTTAAGTGAAAACAACAATTGGCATATATAAAACCAACCAAATGCATTCATATTGTGTTGATAATTTAGTAAAACTATCCATGGGACATTTTTGATGTGTATGAGTCAACCCCGAATCAATCCGAGGCACGGTGTGGTTGGTACCACTCTAAATATCTCTCTTTTGTTTAAAATGGACACCATTTTATGTGAAAACAAAAACTGGAATACAGAAAACAAACCAAACGTATTTGGATTTTGTTTATACAATAGGAAAATGATCCATGAGTCATTTGTGATGCGTACGAGTCAACCCTGCCTCAAACTGATGCGCGGTGTGGCCGGTACCACTCAAAGTGTCTCACCTTTATTTGAAATGATCAACATTTTAAATGAAAACAACAACTGGCATACGGAAAACCAACCAAACTCATTCGGATTGTGTTGATACATTAGTAAAACGATACATTGGTCATTTTTGATGTGTAAGAGTCAACCTCGCCTCAATCCGAGGCACGGTGTGGCCAGTAGCACTCTAAGTGTCTCTCTTTTTTTTAAAATGGACACTGTTTTATGTAAAAACAACTGACATATGGAAAACCAACCAAACGTATTCATATTGTGTTGATACTTTATCAAAACAATAAATGGGTCATTTATGACGTGTAAGAGTCAACCGAGCCTCAATATAAGGCCCGGTGTGGCCGGTACCACTCAAAGTGTCTCACTTTTATTTGTAATGGACAACATTTTAAGTGAAAACAACAACTGGCATACGGAAAACCAACCAAACGCATTCAGATTGTATTGATACTTTAGTAAAATGATCCATGGGCCATATGTGACATGTATGAGTCAACCCCACCTCAATCTGAGGCACGGTGTGGCCAGAATCACTCTAACTGTCTCTATTTTGTTTAAGATGAACATCATTTAAGTAAAAACAACTGGCATACGAAAAACTAACCAAACATATTCGGATTGTGTTGATACTTTAGCACAATGATCCATGGTCCATCCTCACACAATCCACTTCTCATGTGAATAACTCCTACCCCTATTCTAAAACACATGACATTTAATATGCCAAGGACAACTATATTCCCTAAGTCACACAAGCTCATTGATAAACACCCATTATCATCATCACTAAGTTCAAATACACCCACCCCAAACCATGACATTATATTTTTTTTGGTTGAATTAATTTATTCATTTCCTTATTTTGGGTTATTAGCTTCTAATTTCTGAATTCAATCATGTATGTGTTATAAAAAATGCAATTTTTTATGTATTCATAATTTTGTATCACATATAATTACGTATTCATTTTTTAATGTATTGTATTCATAATTGATTATTAAATTATGTATCCTTCTAATTATCAGTTTTTAATTATGTATCCTTATTATGTATTGTATTGTATTCTGTATTTAATGTATTCTTAATTCTGTACAATTCACACAGCAGCACACAGAGCAGGCTACTGTGTGAATTGTACAGTAAAGCCTATACCAATGGTTTTAAACCATTGGTATAGGTTTTGTAGGTATTTTTTTACCAATAGTTCAAAACCATTGGTATAAAACCTTTTACCAACGGTTTAAACCATTGGTATAGGGGTGAATGGAAGACTAAAAAAGATATGCCAATGATTTTGAAACCGTTGGCATATGTGTTGTATAATAACTCTATACCAACAGTTTAGATAAACAGTTGGTATAGAGTAGATTTCTTCACATATACCAACGGTTTATCTCAAACTGTTGGTATATCTCTATTGTCATGGCTTACTTGGATACGATTTTTAAAACCGTTGGTATAAATTATACCAACGGTTTTACAGCCTATACCAACGGTTTTCAACCATTGGTATACCTTTCATTTCCAGTAGTGATTTGGGAATGTTACATAACCCATTTTCTTTCCATGAGTTTTTCATGATATGATATATGATTGATTCCATATGGCACACATAAGTATGGATGTTGATGAGTGGGGTCCTATATCTCCCTCCAATGCATTGGTTAAGGTTATATATCTCATGAGATAAAAACGGGTCATGAGTTATAATTCTCGAACCACTAATGGGTTGTGAGTTATGATGCTCAAGACACTAATGGTCCATGAGTCATGATTCTATATCCCCTAATGATTCATAGTAATTTTTTCCTAAACTGCTATGTAATGGTTCATAGTATTGTGATTCCTAAACCACTATGTAATTTTTTACTATGATTGAGTTTGTGTTGTAGTTCCCTGTTATGAAATATTTCCTATGACATGCCACATATTTATGTTACAGGCCTATGATTATACCCCATGGATCATGTTTATTATTTCACGTTTATGCACTCTTATTCCATGGTATATGATTTTTCATTTGATATTACATGTCCTTTTATCTTTACTTGTATAAAACTATTATTGTTTCATATTCTTTTAATTATATGTTTTTCTTATACTCATGTTTTCTCATATTCTTATCATCTAACCAGTTTATGACTTGTTTAAATTTCTCCCCTTACTGAGTGCTTGAGATCACCCCTTCTTATTTTTTCCTTTTACTAGAAAATTATATATAGTATTATGTGTAGAAGTAATTCTTACGTAGAAATGTTTTGATGGATGTTGAAGAAATTGTGTTGAATAAGATCTTTATGTAGCTAATAATAAAAAAACACTAAACCTTTGGATTCTAGGATTGTGAGGTTATTATGAAATTTAATTTTTAGTTAATACTAAATTTATACAATTTTATCTTTGGTTATCTCATTTGGTATTGAAACCAGTTTATGAAGTGTATGTTTTTAGATTGGACCTAGGAGTGTGGTTTTGGGGAATCTTAGTTGGTATTAGAGTAGGGTTTAAATATTTTTGGGGATTATGTCAGTTATTTTTGGGTATTAGGACTATAGAACATTAGTGAAAATCATATGGATAAATATAAATATATGGAAACATCCTATAATTTTAGTAAAGTATTTAGTGTGCGGTTTCCAAGAAATTTCATCCCTATTTGGATACAAATAAGTGGATAATGGCTCTGACTCATATGCATATAGGGGTAATAACCCTAAAAAAGGTTGGTTGGGTATTAAATTGATCTTCACTTAGTGACAAATTAAGGGGCCTAACTGCACACCTGGTTTTTCACTCTTAGGGTATATGATTTGGTTGATTTACATTCTCTCTATAAACTATTATAAAGAATTTAAATAGAGTTTATGTATGTGATATATAACTAGTTAGGTTGGAGAACCTAATAGGAAAATTTTCATGGATAACCAAATTTGAAACCTATAAATTAATAAGATTGGGTATATGTGTCATTAGATATGGAACCATAAGATTAGTTTTCTTGAGTTTTACTAGAGGTTACAATAACTATTTTAGTTATAGTATTTGGTTGGATATAGGATCATGAAAATGATATTTTGAAAGGCATGTCTCTAGAAACTTCTTAAGTATTATAATCACCTAAGTAAAAATATTGTCATTAACAGTTTCAATATATGCAATTTTTGAAGTAAAATATTATTTTCATAATCTTACCTATGATAATGTGGTTGATATTATATCTTGAGTACTATTTATCTTATGGATTCCCATAGTTATTTTCATTAGTGATTGATAATTAAAATTTCATGAATGAAATTTGTAAATACCATAAACTTAATAGCCCAGAGATGGTGGTTACTTTATTACATTGAAATAAGATAAAATTAATCACATCCCAAAGGATAAAATAGTTTAATAGTCTTGGTAAACTAGATACATAATTGAAATTCACATTATAATTGAAAACATTAAATTCACAAATCATTTTCTTTGAAAAATCCATTATTCCCCATAGTGTATCCATATATATCAATCATAAAGCACTTCTTATTATATTGGGAAAAAAATTGTGAGCTTATATGATTAGTAAGGGTAAGCATACAGTGGAAGATATCATGAATAAATAATCATAATCAATTTGGAAAGGTAACTAACTGATACACATGTCATTTAATCAATAAATTGATCATAATATGGTAGAAATAAATGATGATCAAATAAATCTATATAAATAATCACATGAGATTGAAACTTATCCATAGATAATCTAACTAATCAAATAATCACATAGACATCAATCATTGATCTCATAATATGGTAATGCATAATTATATACATTTGAAACATATTGTCAATGCCTTTCATAAGATAGTTTAAATATATGGGTAGAAACCCATATAATTTGGTCAAATGATTTGTCTCATGAGACCTGTCGATGCATTGAGGGGCTATCTATAACTAGGCCCCACCCATCACTTACAAAGTCCAATGAATTTGTTATAAGAAAGGCATGAAACATAATAAATATAAATATTTATATTTAAAAAACTATCATACAAAATGATAATAATTTCCCCCAATCAAATAAACATAATCATAAACAATCCATGGTAATATGGTGAATGGTAATAAAATAGTACATCCTTAGTAAAAATGATAATAAATTATATAAATAAATAATGATGATGATATAAATAAAATATATCCTCAGTGGATCATAATTACAATAAAGGGTTAATGTTTTTTATGAATAGATTTTTCAACAAAAATCAATTAAAAAATATCTTGAGGAAAATATCCATTTCACATTTAAAATGTTTTTTAAAACTAAAAGTCAACAAAATATTTTTAAAGTACTTTTCTTTGAAAATAACTTTTTAATATTATAAATTAATATTGATATGATAGTGTTTTCATGTTCTTTTCTACATTATTTTTTATATTTGTGTTGACTTTTTAATATCAAACTATTGCATTTTGTGTAATATATATAAATTGTTGTATTTGGTAAATTACATTATAAAAAATTTGTTTATGTATTAAAAGTGTGTTTTTGTTGTTTTTTTATTATTTTTCAATAATAAAATTAAGTTTTTATTTTAATTTCATTTAATTAATTTTTTTTGTTATTAGTTTTCAATAATTTTAAATTCATTAATTAAATTAATTAATTCTTTATTCTTAAATTGTAAATAAATAAACTTTACATGTCATTTTTCAATTCTTTTAATAATTTAATTAGTTTAAACAATTTAATTTTATTCAATTAAGATTTTTTTAATCTTTAATTAATTATTTAATTTATTAATTGGTTACTTAATTGGTTGATTAATTTAATCAAGAGACTTTAGTTATTTTAGTTTGTTCTAAATTAAGTGTTTTTATAATATTTAATCCAAATAAATTATTTCTTTTAAATAGTTTATAAGTAATTTTATTATACAACTTTGTTTTATTTATTTATTTTTAATTAGTTTCTAATTCTTTTTGTTAATTTAATTGATTAATTTATTAACCTATTTTTGTTTTTATCAAGGTTTTAATTAATTAAATTTTTTTTTCAGGTGTTACGGTCACTCCGGATCCCTCTGTCGCAGTTCCACCATTTTCATGTTGTCACAGTGCCACCAGTTCCCCCACACACTGCTTCACTCCTTGCTATCTCACAGAAACCATGATCAGTACTCACTGTGACACTATTCCTTCTCTAACCTGTCTCACCGTTCACACCCCCTTCATTACTGCCATCGTTTCTTCACGGTGCCAAAATTGTCTTCATGGGGCCACAATTGTTTTCCATTATGGTGCCTCTGCCTGCATCTCCCAACCTCCGTCACAACTCTAGAAACACAGAAAAATCCCCACAGTAATCATGCAACAACACAAAGCATTCAAAATAGTGGTAGAATAAAATATCATCACAGCAAATGAATCCATAATCAATTTTCATAGCAACAAACAAGAATCAATTTCAGAATCCAAATTTTTAGAAGAAACCCAAATCTCTCTAGATCTAAACCCACCTAAACCAGCCGCATCATGATTTCACACACCTCATGTCCTTCTCCACTATGCGACGTCCATCCAGCCCGGATTTCCCTTCTTCACCTCACCGCAACCCTCTTCCTACGGTCCAGCTCCGCACCATAGTTGTTGTCGCTTTCTTCACCTCACCTCAGCCTCACTTGAAACATGAACCTCTACATTCCACTGCACCCTAAGCCTCTACATCATCATGTCACCTTCTTTCCCTAACCCACTCCACGACCCTGCACCCCTCCTGCGCCGCACAAAGACCCCCTAAACTCTCCACTCTCTTCTCCATCCGCACGACCCCCTCCCACTTTCACCTTTTATTTATTTTATTTTTATTATTATAGTATAATATATAATAACATGTATATAATATTTAATACCTTTATTGAAATACATCATAATATAACTAATATAACATATATAATAACATATAATGTTTATAACAGTTAATCTAAATAATATATAATAATAATATCAAAGTAAATACAATTTTAATAATTATGTTATATTATATATATTTACATATATTATTAAAAATAATATTAAATATTATAAAATATATATATTTATAATTATTTTTTATTAATTTTAAGTAGTGATATTAATATATAGTATACATATATAATATTTTCATTTTTTCTCACTCATGTGCACTTTTGTTTTCCTTTTTCACACAGGGAGATTGTGTCGGAGGGGAATATTTTTTAGTTACGAGTGCACGGGGCATTCATCCTGGGAGAGCAATAGCGGAGCAGGGGAATTTTTTTCAGAACTTTATTCCGTGGGGCAAGAATCCATTCTTCTATCTAGATATCCCTTGATCCATCTCATTACCAAAACAGAGGCAGACAGACATTAAGCAGGATATCAAAATCAGAGCTGAAGCTGGAGAGAGGAGAAATCTCATGGGAGATGCTTCTTCATTCATTTTTCATTTCTATATGTTTGACTGTTTTAATGTGTAGTTAAGTAGATCAGGGGAATCGGGCTATAGGGAAATGATCATCCATATATATGTCATGTTTTGTTAATCTGATTGCTTAGTGATATTTTGTTTCTCGGTTTTCTTTTCTATTCATTTTGAGTATCATTTTACATTACCTAATGACCGATGGGTGTGTTAGTGAATCATTTCACTGTGGATCATTGACAGAAGTATCGATAATTGGAAAAGGTCAATACATCTCTTCTCCAATTTAAGAAAATTTATCCAAGGTTCAAGATCAAAAGATAGAGACTCAAGGAAGTTAATAGAGTTGTGTTGATCCACTGAAGTGGAAACTAAGTGGATTAGAACCATTTTTTATGCACTGAGTAATTGAATTAAACCAATAAGAAGCAGATAATGTCTTTTTAATCAGTTCAAAGCAGCCTGAGGGCCCTAAATTCATCATTACTATTTGTTCTCTATTCAATCTATATATTTCACCATTTCACCTTTGTTTTCACACCCACTATCAGTGTTTGTTTCATTGTTTGTGTTTAGTTATTGTTATTGTTTTTTTTTCTTTTTTTTTGTTTTGGTTTTAATTTGGACTTGCACAATGTAAGTCCTTATTTGTAGTTCGACACCCTTATTACCACAGTACTAGTAGTTTGTAGAGTTTATAAATTGTAAATTTGCGTGTACTCAATGACTACACGGTCAAATTTTGGCGAAGTTTACAAGGAAGTAATGTGTGACCAAGTTTAAAAAACACAAAAAAAAAATATAACAACAACAAAAACACAAAACTTAAAAAACTGTACAAAAAATCTCAAGAAAAACTTATTTTTGAAATTGTATTCACTCTAGAGCTTTTAAGTCAGAACTTGAAATACCTATTCAAGAAATCAACAAGCATTGTTCTGTACTTATAAAACAAAAGAAACTTGAAATGGAGAATTTGGATAATATTGCAGGAAATCAAAATGTCAATGGGCCACAACCCTAAGTTCCTTCCCCTGAGAGACCTAAGCTTAGGGAGTTTCAAATTCCTACTATGTCCAACAATCCATCATGTACCAAATTTCCCCATAGGTCTAGGAGCTATAACATCAAATAGTCTCATCTTTCTCAACTGCCATCATTTAATGGTCTTCCAGCAGAGGACTCCTTGGAGTTTATCAAATATTTTTATGGTTATGTCCAGTAGTTGCCTCTGTGAGATCTTAGTGAGGAGGAGTTGAGGTTGAGGTTGTTTCCATTCTGTCTAAAGGGGAGTTCTAAGACTTGGTTTCAAAATTTAGATGAGGAAATATTTGAAACCTGGGAAGAGGTGTGCAATGCCTTTGTATCTAAATTATATCCCAGGAACACCACCATTGAGGTTAGGCATAAGATCACTAGATTTTTCCAGGATGAGGGAGAACTCTTTCACGAAGCATGGGATAGGTTCATAGGTCTTCTTAGACAAATCCCCAACTATAAATTAGCTCCCCATCTTCTCATGGAGACTTTTTATAATGCCCTCACCCCCTATAATCATAACATAGTTGATCAATCTTGTGGAGGTGATTTATCTTATTCCACTGCTGATGAGCTAAAATAATGGTTTGATAATTTGTCTTAGAAATCTCAGCACAAGTGCACTAGAAAGAGAGTCATCCATAGGGATGATACAAATCCTCAAGCTGTTTTTGTTGATGATAGGGTCCTCAGGGAGAAATGCATCACTGTGGGATGTCTGGTTACACTCAGAGATATTTTCCAAACATTGATCTCCCTATTTCATGTGATGATAGTGCCCAATTTGTTGATTACAGGGATAGGAATCAAGGTGTCCATGCTCAACTCTCAAATCCATACTAATATGGATATCAAGGTTATCCCAATCAATCATGGAGTGAGAAAGGTGTCACAAAGCAGCCGTCTATCCCAAACAAGCATCCCACTGCCCCAACTTTCCACCCACAACCCAAACAAATTTTCTAGAATCTATATGAAGATAAATATTCTAATTCTATAGGGGAGTTAAAGGGGATGCTGCAACTAGTGTTGAGTGATATCATCTCATTTAAGAATAACATGAATTCTAAGATTCAAAATTTAGAACTTCAAATGATTCAAATGGATAAGAATCAAGCTGGTAAGGAAAATAGAAAACTACCCATCACTTTAACTCCAAATCTAAGAGAAAATGTGATGGAAGTAACAACCAGGTCAGGGTTTAAACTTAAGGAATTGGTTAAGGAACCACCTAGGCAAGAGGAAAAAAATGTTCAAGCTAAAATTGAAAATGAAAATCTAGAAAATCCCAATTCTGTAAATTTGGAAAGTGAGTTCCAAACTAAACATATCATTCAAACCACACCTGAGAAAGCTAAGGAACCAAAGAAAATTAATTGGGGATTGATTAAGGAAGTGAAGAATAAAGTGGGGTCTGAGGAGAAGTTGAATAAACTACCTATTCTAAAACATTATTCCCCTCCCATTCACTTCCTTGAAAGAGTGAATTAAATTGATGAACCCAATTACCTGAGATTTTTGAAAATGATTCTAAGCTTCACAATAAACATACCATTATTAGAATCCTTGGATAAAATATCTTCATATGTTTCATTCACAAAAAGGTTTCTGAAGAACAAGAATGATTGGAAGAAGTTTGATAAAATTGATCTCAATACGGAGTGTAGTTAAATTGTCCAAAAAAATATTACTCCCAAATTAAAGAACCCTGGTGGCTTTATCATTCAGTGCCAAATAGGAGGAAGTGGGAAACTAAATTGTCTGTGTGACTTAGGAGCGAGTATCAATCTTATGCTTTTCTCATTGTTTAAAAAGCTGGGTATTTGGGATATCCAACCAATTCTGTTTGTCTTCAGCTTGCTAATAGGTCACTCACACACCCTTATGGGAGATTGGATGACCTATTAGTAAGTGTACGAAAACTCAAACTGCCCACCAATTTCCTAATCCTTGATATAGAATGTGATGAAAATGTTCCTATCATCTTAGGCAGACCCTTCCTTGCTACCAGTGGTGCCATCATTGATGTCGCCAAAGGTAAAATCACCCTCCAAGCTGTGAATGATGTGGAGAAAATTTTGGTATTTTAAAGGCCCCTACATGAGGTTAGTTGTGATGTGATAGATGTTACTATAAATCAATGTTAAAAAAATTGAGGTTAGAGCTGAGTATGGGTGTTTTCCACTTGAGGTCACAGAGATAATAATTCCCCAACCCACTAAAAAAATTTCCTTGGTTGTTGCCCTTTCCCCAAACCCTCCTATTGATGAGAAAATTCATTCCTTGGAACCCATTATGGAGAGTGAGTCACAACTTTTTCATGTACTATCTCAACTTTTTTATGAAAGTTTTCCTTGTGAAGTTGACTGTCTAAGAGTTCCTGAAGCTGGAGAAAGTTATGGGTTGAGCCCTGCTAAAAAACTTGATAATTTACATTATAAATAAGTGTATTTCCTTGATATCTTCTTACCTTCAAAGTTTAATGTTGTGAGTATTGATTTCAAACCTAAACTAAAAAGATTCAAATAATTTGAGTCATGTGTGAACATTGAGAAAAATCTGTTGAAAGCTGAATTTGATAACTTCTTCTGGGAGATTTATGAGTTGTCAGAGTTGCGAGTTGTTTTGGGAATTTCTGGGGGGGTTAGATGTTTCCTCTTCTATTTTTGGGTTTAAGAAAAACTCTAATTGTGGTGGAAGCTCTGGAAGTATTCTTAATCAGATCAGTGATTTTCATGGGAAACTATTGAACTTTTTAAGTGCTAATGGACTGATTTTTAGAGACCTAGTTGAGCTGGACAACATGAATCCTCTAGTGATTTGGATGAAATTTGGAGAATTCTGATTGGTGCTGAGGTGAAAATATCTCGAGTAGTCCTTCTCTTGATTCCTTAAAAAAATTTGAATTCCACACCATTGAAAAATCTTTCCTATTGAATGATCATGGTTAGAAATATTTAGGGGAATAAGGTATGGATAGGGACTTTAAACCTAGAACTACATGGGAGGCAACCCATGGTTTACTTTGTTTTTCTGATTTAAATATTTAGTTTGAATAAATTCTCCTTTCTCAGTTGTATATCTCTCTATTTTTTGAACAATAATTCCTACATTTCCTTGTCATATGATGCAAGTGGTCTGGTGGTCCTGGTTTGCTAAGAGAATCATGTTTCAGTGGTAGCCTCATTTGGAACATTCATGGTGGAAGGAGGTTATCATCGGTGAACACTGGATAACACTCCGAAACTCATTCTCTGAGTTTCATTTTATATAAGTTTTAAATTCTTGAACATTGATGTTAAATTTTTTTATCTTGTAGGTACTTAAACTGCACATCCAGAGTTCATGCACAAGGTGAATAAATAGAGGCATTAAAAAATGAATTAAGAATCTGTAAATTCAGGGGAGTAGTGTTTTTATACTGCCATTTGTTTTAATATCTGAATTTTTATTGCATTTTGTTTTGAACTAAGTGTGGGGGAGTTCCTACTAATTTTTTCTTGGGTGTTAGCTTGCTAATTACTACTCAGTTGAAATTTTATTTTGAGCTGATTTTTTAAACATGATTGCGTCCACTACTTTCAATTTCATAATGATGTTGTTACGCATCACAACTAATCATGCTACTATTTGAAGTATATTGAGTAATATTTTGTATAATCTTAAAAATTAAAAGTATGAACTTTTTAAAATGAAATAAACTTGTTTGCTGGTGATGGTTGGTAGGGTTGGGTTCTTCTTTTTTTGTTTTATTATTTTCTTTCACTTTTTGTGTGCCAAAGAAAATTTTTAAACCTCATTAATACCTATCCATATCCTTTTTAAGCTGAAATGTCTATCTTTTTTGAACATAAACTATCTTCCACATTATAATTCAACATTGGGGAAAATGTTGGATTTTAAGTGTGGGGGAGAGGGTTCATTCTTGTTTCATTTCAAATTCCCCCTTCTTGAACCTGATTTTGTTTAAAAAACAATGGTCAAATTTTTTCAAAAAATGGTTCAAAATCATTTTAAATTTTCTAATTATTTCATTTCATGATGGTCATTAGAGTTTAAATGGTATTATAATTCTATCATGTTAATATATAACAGCTTGTTAGATGTTGAGAGTGGCATTTAGTCAAAAACTGTTAAACATGAATGATTACTGAGTACAATTGTTCACTATCTCTATAGATCTATCTGTTTAGGAAATGAGGATGGGAGTGTGATAGGATAGGTTTTTTGGGATGATGATCATGACTTAGGGTAACTAGAAGTTTTCACTGGAACCCAGGTGACTCACACTTTTTGAAAAATAATAATATTCAATCACTTTAGGAAGTCAACTCTAATGATTATTAGTTAAGTACTTTGTAACTGGAGTAAAATGGAAAATGGGATCCCACAGTGAGTATCTAAGACAAGGTGCATTGTGTGCATTTCTATGAATAAATAAATCCATTTTAATCTTAATAAGTGCTATAAATAGTGATTTGCATATGGAGTATGGCTGGGAAAAATTAAAATAAAGTTCCTTTGTCAAAAAAGAATTCATTAATGTAAGGCGAATTTTGAACCCAGATGAAGAAGGGGGAAATTTACTTGGTTAATATTAATTTGAGTTGAATCGGTAAAGTGGAAAATTATTGTACCTTAATTTTGGAAACCTAGGGGAAGGTGAGAATGGAAGGTTCCCTTGGTTAAGTTTTGAGTTCTACTTCATCTAACATGTCAACACTCCTTGAATCAACTCTGTAATTGGAAGGTGAAGTAGGACGGTTAATGAGTACACATAGGAGGCATGACATAATTGATAGTGTATGAATTTGTGAGGCTTTTGACTTCCAGTGAATTTTTGAATCTAGGCAGGACATCATTTTTGAACACCTTTGGATATCCTGACTCACTGTTGATTTTACTCCTCTAGGTATTAAAGCTTAATCATGAAATCTTTTTAAACTGAAACTCACAAATCATCTTTCTATTTTAAAGTCAAGGGCATGCATTTGTTTGACGACAAACAAGGTTTTAAGTGTAGGGGATTTTGATGTGCCAGTGTTTCCATGTTCTTTTCCACATTCTTTTTATATTTGTGTTAACTTTTTAATATCAAACTATTTCATTTTGTGTAATATTTATCAATTGTTGTATTTGGTAAATTACATTATAAAAAATGTGTTTATGTATTAAAAGTTTGTTTTTGTTGTTTATTTTTTATTATTTTTCAATAATAAAATTAAGTTGTTATTTTAATTTCATTTAATTAATTATTTTTGTTATTAGTTTTCAATAATTTTTAATTCATTAATTTAATTAATTATTTATTTATTCTTAAATTGTAAATAAATAAACTTTACATGTCATTTTTCAATTCTTTTAATAATTTAATTAGTTTGAAATTTTTAATTTTATTCAATTAATTTTTTTTAATTCTTTAATTAATTATTTAATTTATTAATTGGTTACTTAATTGGTTGATTAATTTCAGAAAGAGACTTTATTTATTTTAGTTTATTTTTAATTAAGTGTGTTTATAATATTTAATCCAAATAAATTATTTCTTTTAAATAAGGCATAAGTAATTTTATTATTCAACTTTGTTTTATTTATTTATTTTTAATTAGTTTCTAATTATTTTTGTTAATTCAATTGATTAATTTATTAACCTATTTTTAGTTTTATCAAGGTTTTAATTAATTTTATTTTATTTATTTATTTTACAGGTGTTACGGTCGCTCTAGATCCTTCTGTCGCAGTGCCACCATTTTCATGGTGTCACGGTGCCACCGGTTCCCCCACACACTACTTCACTCCTTGCTGTCTCACAGCAACCGTGAGAAGTACTCATGGTGTCATCGTTCTTTCTCCAACCTATCTCATCGTTCGCACCCCTTCATTGATGCCATCATTTCTTCATGGTGCCACAATTATCTTTACGGGGCCACAATTGTTTTCCATTACAGTGCCTTTGCCTACGTCTCCCTACCTCTGTCATAACTCCAGCAATACAGAAAAATCCCCACAGTAATCATGCAGCAACACAAAGCATTCACAATAGTGGTAGAATGAAATCTCATCTTAGAAAATGAATCCATAATAAATTTTCACAGCAAAAAACAAGAATCTATTTCGGAATCCAAATTTTTAGAAGAAACCCAAATCTCTCCAAATCTGAACCTACCCAAAGCCATTGCATCATTAGTTCACACGCCTCCTACCCTGCCCCACCATGAAATGTCCATTCGGCCCAGATTTCCCTTCTTCACCTCGCTGAAACCCTCTCCCTATGGTCCAACTCCGCACCATAGCCATTTCCGCCTTCTTCACCTCACCTAGGCCCTCACTTGAAACCCGAACCTCTACCTTCCACCACACCTGAAGCCACCACATTACCATGCCGCCTTCTTTCCCTAACCCACTCCATGACCCCACACCCCTCCTGCACCGCATGAATACCCCATGCCCTCTTCACTCTCTTCTCCATCTGCAAGACCCCCCTCCCACTTTCACCTTTTATTTCTTTTATTTTTATTATTATATTATAATATATAATAACATGTATATAATATTTAATACCTTTATTGACATACATCACAATATAACTAATATAACATATATAATAACATATAATGTATATAATAGTTAATCTATATAATATATAATAATAATATTAAAGTAAATACAATTTTAATAGTTATGTTATATTATATATATTTACGTATATTAATAATAATAATAATAATAAATATTATAAAATATATATATTTATAAGTATTTTTCATTAATTTTAAGTAGTGATAATAATATATAGTATGCATATATAATATTTTCAGTTTTTCTCACTCATGTGTGCTTTTGTTTTCTTTTTTCGCATAGGGAGATCGTGTAGGAGGGGAATCTTTTTTAGTTACGAGTGCATGGGGTATTCATCCAGGGAGAGCGAGAGTGGAGCAGGGGAATTTTTTCAAAACTTTATTCCATGGGGTGAGCATCCATTCTTCCATCTAGAGATCCCTCGATCCATCTCATCACCAAAACAGATGCAGACAGACATTGAGTAGGAGATCAGTATCAGAGCTGAAGTTGGAGAGAGGAGCAATCTCATGGGAGATTCTTCTTCATTCGTTTTCTGTTTCTATCTATTTGACTGTTTTAATGTGTAGTTAAATATATCAAGAGAATCAGGTTGTAGAGAACTGATCATCTATATATTCATGATGTTTTATTAATCTGATTGCTCAGTGCAATTTAGTTTCTCGGTTTTCTTTTCTATTCATTTTGAGTATCATTTTACATTACCTAATGACCAATGGGTGTGGTAGTAAATCATTTCACCGTGGATCATTGACCGATGTACCAATAATTGGAAAAGGTCAATGCATCTATTATCTAATTTAAGAATATTTATCCAAGGGTCAAGATCGAAATATCGAGACTCAAGGAAGTTAATCAAGCAATTTTGATCCACTGAAGTGGCAACTCAGTGGATTAGCACCATTTTTTTATACATTGAGTAATTGAGTTAAACCAAGCAGAAGCGGAGAATATCTTTTTAATCGGTTCAAAGCAGCCTGAGGACCCTAAAATCATCATTATTTTTTGTTCCCTATTCAAGCTATATATTTCACCATTTCACCTTTGTTTCACACCCACTATCAGTGTTTGTTTCATTGTTTTCATTTAGTTTTTGTTATTATTATTTTTTTCTTTTTGTTGTTTTAGTTTTAATTTGGTTTAGCACAACATAAGTCCTTCTCTGTGGTTTTAAACCCTTCTTACCACAGTACTAGTAGTTTGTAGGGTTTATAAAGTTTAAATTTTCATGTAATAAATGACTTCATAGTCAAATATTTTAAAAATTTATTGGTTATGATGTAAGGAAATTATGTTCATGTCATAAACTTTAAAACAAATATTCCATTCACATTTTTTATAAAAGTCAAATGGGTCTTGTTTTGAAAACAACATGAATATTACTTTCAAAACATTTTTTAGAAGGTAAAAATGGGTAAAAATGTATTTAATAATTCATTTTTAAAAGGTTAAAAACATTTTTGAAAACATTCTTAGAAAACATGGATTTTGATGAAAATGGATTTTCGACCGAAGAGAGAAATAAAGTCAGATTTTATTAAAAATATTTTCTCAATAATTTTAAGTTCTAAAGAGAGTGAAAATGGTACTATTACTTGAAAATTTAATGAATAAACAAATAATAATAAAATATATTTATTTTAATGTATAAATATAAAATAAATCCCCTAAGGGAGACTTAAATAAAAATAATCTTGAATAATGATGAGACTGCGAAATAAACTCTTACCACTTTGGTAGCTTTTAAATCATAATACCCATGAAAGAAGTAAATTCAAATGAAACTTTAAATTACAAGAATATAAATATATTAATAATATAAAATATAAAAAATTTCAATATATACAACAAAAAAATGAATAATTGGTTAATATGGTGTATGTCTCATAGAAATAAAAGTGAGACCAGAAAACCCTTACCTCGGGTTCAACTTCCTTGGTATGTATTTGGACCTCATGTATAATAAATATAGGCTTATTATAAATATATTAAAAAAAATATTAATATATATAATACCATATATTATTTAATTATAGTCCTTTACCACTCATTTAATAACAATTCTTTGTTAAAATCACTATTCCGGTTGATAATTACTTCATTTTTCTTATATGTTTTGGTTTAGTAATTTCACTCCTTTTTAATTGATCATGGTTAAGTTATCTAACTAATTTTAACCATGATATAAATATCATATATATTCTTTATATATTTATTTATATTAATCTATAAAATTTAAAGATAGAATATGGATTACAATGTTCATGGAGATGGTAGACAATACATAAACATGAGCACTGTTTCCATTTTTCTCTATAGATGGAATGAAAGAAAAATAAATATTAATTCAACTTTAAAAAACATTATTATGTTATATATATATATATATATCATTTATATTAATCAAATCCATCCTTATTACCATCCATGTAAAAATAAAATGAAAAACATTTCACATCGCTAAGTGGAGGCGGTAGTCTACAGGTACGTACGAGCGGCGTCATTATTTTCCAACAGATTAGAAGGTAAGAATTAAGATGTGATATTATATTTCTAGAAGTATTTTTGGTCATAAATATCACATATATTTCATTAACTTTATCCCTGCTACCTTCCATGTAAAGAATAAGTGAAAAATTAACCACATCGCTACGCAAGGTGGTAGTCCGCCATACACCCGAGCAACATCATCGTTTCCCCCCACGGAATGGAAAGGAGGAAAGTATATGTGATTTTATAATTAAAAAAATATAAAAATTTAATAATTTTCATATACATATTTTAAATAAATCATTATATACATCCTTTAAAGGTGGTGATGGAAAACAAATTATATTGGTTCGTGAGGCGGTAGTCCGTTGTACACACGATCGACAGTTTTGTTTTCCATTTGATGGAAGTGGTGATGTATATAGGTTATTAAATTAAAATAATAATATATAAGTATATGGGATAAAAAAATTATTATATTATCATTATTTAAAAATATTTTAAGGATGTGGAAGAAGAAATAAAACAAATACACAAGTTAAGAAATTTAGCTCTTCTTCAAAGAACTCTTTTAAGTTTATACATAAATCCTCCATAGATTATATTTTTAATAATAAAAGGACCTATATAATGATTTTATATGAGTAAGGAATGGATTTGGTCAATAATTGGTTGAAATAAAATGTTTTGGAATTTTTAATAGGGAAGGATAGGGGGTGTCGTTTTATAAGTGGGGGAGAGGACACACATGCTATTTTTAAAAAGAAAAAGTAATAATTGCATTTTTCTCAAGAAAAAAAGCCTCCAATATGAATACTTTTAGAACCATATAGATTATAAGGTATAAATATGGACATAAAATGGGTGTTTTAAATTTTTTAGGTCATTTTTAACCCTTATCTTCTTAGTTTAAACCCGGTAAACTCATTTTTACCTTAACCACGGTAATACTTTTTTTACTGTTTTCACTATTCATTATGGTAAAAATAATAATTTTACATTATTAGATAATATAAATTATTTTAATTCCAAATATTGAATCCATTTTTCTAAATTTAATTCACATAATTGGCAGAATTCAATTTAAAATTAAACCCACAGGTGCGTCGAAAAAATGGGTTTTCCAAAGAAAGGTTTTGAAAGTTTAAAATGTTTTAATATCATAATTCAATATAAAATTGACTATAATGACCTAAATTAGTTAATTTGTAATATAATTTAACAAATTTAACTTTAAAAATAATTTAAAATATAATTTAACTTTGTAAATAATTCAAAAATATATATAGTTTTTGATAAAAATCAGTATTTTCACTATTCATCAAAAAATTAATCTTTTGGAAAATTATCTAAAATCACCCAAAAATAATTTTGACAAGTAGATTTAAAAAATTAAGTTTATTTTTTCAAATAAATTTTATAAATGTGGTGAAAATTAATTTTAAATTATGTACACATTGTGTGACTAAACTGCCTTATTTTGACTAAAAATTCAATTTTGATATATTTTCAAACGCCGCTTTTTAAGGTTGAGCGGTAACCTACACATCATCAGGAGAGAACTAGAAACTACATTACCAATTAAAAATTCAAATAAATACTACTCCTTAGGATATCATTATCCATCACCCATGTCATCCTTAGTTAAGTCACCAGTCGTATCATCATGAGTCACCATTATTATCATATCGCCACCATCAACATCGTCATTCAACCACCGCACTAGCCACCAGAGACCATTGGAGACTGACCAAGACTGATGTCATTTTTATCCTCATATCTATTTCATATAACTCCATTGTTTCTGCTATACAAAAATCATAATATAACACCATAAATTTCCAAACCTTCATCGGTGATCCAGTCTCCCTCCCAAAGACACTAAGCCGCTCGAACGGCACCTCTCAGAACCTCCTTGAAGACTTGCACACCAGACCGACTAGGAATGGAGTGCTAGGCCAGGATGACAGATTCGGGTTGAGTGGATAGAGTCCTCGGTAGGGGTCCATGCCGGAAACTGCATCATCATCAACATGGGAGATAAATTCGCATACCACCATCAAAACATCGAACCCAAAATAGAGAATCAAAAACAACAGTCCAAACCATAATCCAAATATAATAAAATAAAATCCAAATAGTCTAAAAAATATGAAAATAGGAATAAATACATAATTAATCACCAAACCCACAAAATAGATAATTATACAAGCAGAATAAGGGACAAGGCCAATGCTGATGAGGAACCCAAACTAAGACCACTTTCAGCCCCTCTCCAACACCATCCCAAGTAAAACTAGATCATAAATTGAGTTTGACCAAAGTGGAGTTGAACATGATGGGTAGGAAAGTAAGGGAAGTGGAGAATAAGGACATTGGTTTCCACCATCGAAGCCAACCCAACCCATCTAAATCCCCAATACACAAACCTGGGATGAGAGACAGATGTTCATGGCTAGACTAAAAAAGGGGTGGTGAGCTATGAGCGATGTCTACACCAGTAATCTAGGTTATAATGGTCATGTTTAAATAATAATATTTTAATAGTGTATCTCCTTTCATTCAAACCTAGTGTTTCATGCATTTCAATATAATGAAGAGATTTAAATTATTTAATGATATATATCATAAAGTATGAGGGTGTTACATTCTCTTATAAGTATGGTGTTTTGTGTCATATATTCTATTGAATATGATGTTCCTCTTTTAAAATATCATAATATTACATTATACCCCTAAATAAATTTCATCCTCGCAATTTAATATTTATTTTGGTAATCAATGGTTTTACATTTAGAAATACCCTTCTTGAAACCCCATATCATTAATTTTTTAATATAATATCCTCTTAATAAGAGAGTAAGGGAATTATGAATTTCATCTAGAATAAAACATAATAAGTCTCTAAATAAAAGAACATTATTGGAAAGTGGAGATATGAACATAGAAGAAAATACTAACACCCAAGGATTAATGGAGAGTTATAGAGATTATTGATCACAAGATAGTTAATGTTCTATAAAATTTAATCACCAAAACTATATAAATTAGTGATGAGTTAAAAGTCTATTTGATTCATCAAAAATGAAGTTACTATGATGAAATTTTTGTTTCAAGTTCATTTTCCTAGAGTTGAGTAATCCCTTTATCATCTTGACTAAGATAATAAGAAAATATAGTTGCTTGGAATATTTCTATTTCATAAGCATAATTTTATCTATTTTATGTGATTAGATCAATTCTTACTTTATCTCTTACTCTAGGAAATGAATATCCAATAGAAATTTGTATGCTTGAAGTATTAAAATTAAAATTAAACATATCATTAGCTTAATAAAATAATGAAAAGTAATTCTTCCTATCTATAGATATTTTCCAAGACTAAAATGGTTAGAAAAATTTAGTCAATAACACCTGAAGTTTAATTTAATCCAATCCATAAATATTTAACCTTAAGACTCATCCAAAATATGTCTAACCAAATTCAAAGTCCAAAAATTTAGAAGGGAGGTCGCTAAATCAACATTATATTCCCCATAAAATATAAAGTGGATCTTAATGTCACATTAAAAATATGTGAATACCATGATCACTATAAAACCTTAATGAAAATATGCATACTTACAAAAAAAAATATTAGGTTGTTGAATATATTCCATAAATCCAAAAATACAGCAAACTCTAGTAAAGATAACATAAATCACTAACCAATTTCAAGGTTACAAATATTATACCATAAAAATATCTTTATCATTTTTGTATCAATATTGGACACATATTAAGAGTTATCTTAAATCAATAATGTCATTTCCAAAAAAACCAATGTCCACATAATCACTTTTCTTAGTTATCGATACTATTCATCATATGGTTTTGAATCCTTAAATAAAAGGTACTACAGTACAATCATTATACATTTAATGATTCTTATACCTAGGACATCATTGATAAAATACTCTTATAACATAATTATTAAATCCAAACACAATCACATTAACTATTCCACTTCATCTATATTAATAGCATAAGATTGACCTTGGTCCCTTAGCTTCTTCTAGAGTATATTCACTTGATTCTTAGGGAATTCATTTGTGTAGTTCCACATTTTATTACAGTTGAAACACTTAATATAAAAGTTTTATTTATTACACTTTAATTCACATTCCTAAGGGACTTTCTATCCACACTTTAAGCCAACTCTCATTCCATTCAAGTGACAAGGTGTTTCTTTCCATAATTATCACATGTGGGAAAACCCTTCTTTCCCTTCTTCCCCTTATCTATTTTTTTATATTTCATCCTCTTATTATCTTACTTCCCTTAAAATCCATAATACTTTTAGATTATATACATTGATACAGTTTCTATTCCTTCTGCTAGGTTTCACTTCTAAACAATGGTATAAACTAGATTAGATCATAACATTATGTATAATAATGTATAGTCCCAAAAATAGTGAAACACTTAACATAAATTGAAAATTTTATGTATGGATAATCTCATAATCATAAACATGGCTTATTTTTGAAGGTTTCCAAATCATAAAAATATTTTCAAATCCTTCATAATGGTTTGTAAATAAAATGTAAATTATCTTAAGAATATACCCTAGGAGTGTCAAACTAGGTGTAAAGTAAGGCATGTTATCCTATACCAGTTAATTATCAAGTCAAGATTGATGCACATTTTTTGGAGTTATTATCCCTAGGTATACCTATGCTAGAACCACATCCACTTGTAGTATCCAGAAAGAGGTGTATTGATAGGAAAAACAACATAATATCTACCTTACCAAAACTTTAGGGTGTTATTTTATACTTATCCTCAATGTTTATCATAAGTTTATATTCTCAAATCTATGTTTTCATAAATCTAGTTCTCAAGGTTTCTATTAAAATTTCTTTGATTCCAACTGTAAAGACCCTGGCCCCAATAGCCTGAGTTGGTCGTTACTTTATAACATTGGAATAAGACACAAGGAATCACATCCTGAAAGAATGAATAGTTTATTAGTCTTGATAAACTAGATACATACTTGAAATTCACATTACAATTTAAAACATAAAATACACAAAGTTTTTTCTTTGAGAATGTCATTATTCCTCATAGTGTATCTCTGCATATCAATCACAAAACACTTCTTAGTATCTTGGGGAAAAGAAAATATAATAAAATGGTGAGTTAATATAGTCAGTAAGGGTAATAATATAGTGTAATATATCAGGAATAAATAATCATAATCAATATGGAAAGGTAAATAACTAATACACATGCCATTTAATTAACAAACAGAGCATAATATAGCAGAAATAAATTATTATCAAATAAATCCATATAAGTAATCACATGAGATTAAAACTTATCCATGGATATTATAACTAATTGAATAATCACATGTACATAAATAACTAATCTCATAATTATGGAGTTTATAATGTTATACATTTAAAACATAATATCAAGACAGTTTAAATTTGTGGGTAGAAACCCATCTAATTTGGCCAATTGATTTGTCTCATAAGACCTTTCAATGCATAAATGGGATTTATATAATCGTGTCCCACCCATTAGTTACTAAATTTAATGAATTACTCATATTAAACTTATTAAATACAATCAATATAAAAATTATTATTGAAAAAAACTAACATACAAAATGTTAATAATTTCCCTAATTAAATAAACTTAATCATTAACCATCTAGATTAATATGATAAATGGTAATAAAATTGTACATCCTTAGTAAAACTAATCATAAACCATAAAAATATAGAATAAGGATGATATCATAACATATCCCCCAATATACCATAAGTATAATAAAGGGTTGATGTCATTTATAAACAGAAATACCATAAAATGTAATTAAAAACTTTCTTAAAGAAAATATCCTTTTCAATTTGAAAATATATTTTAAAAATAAATGTTCAAAAATTATTTTATAAATAATTTTATTTGAAAATAATATTTTAAAATTATAAATTAATCTTTAAAATGTTAAGTGGTTTTGACGGTATGAAATTTTGTTCATGCTATAAATGTTAAAATAAATATTTCTTTCACATTTTAAGTAAAATCCAAATAGGAATTATTTTGAAAAAAACATGAATATTCCTTTAAAAAAATATAAAAAGTATAAATGGGTAAAAAAAATATTTAATAAATCATTTTTAAAATGTTAAAAACATTTTTAGAAAACAAGGATTTTGATGAAAATGATTTTCAGTCAAAGAGAGAAATAAAGTTGGATTTTTTAAAAAATATTTTCTCAATTATGTTAAGTACCAAAGGGAAGAAATTACTATTACTTAAAAAGTTCATGAATAAATATAGTATAATAAAATATATTTAGATTAAGATATAAATATCAAATCATTCCCTCAAGGGGTACTTAATCAAAAACAATCCTGAATAATGATGAGATTGTGAAATAAACTCTTACCACTGTGGTAACTTTAAAATCATAAGACTAATAAAATAAATAACTTCAAATAAAACTTTAAATACTATTAAGATGAATATATTCATTATATAACATGTCAAAATGGTCATTATATATACCACATAAAGGAATGAGTGGTGAATATGGCGTATGTCTTATGGAAGTAAAAGTTAGATGAGAAAACTCTTACCTCATGTTTGAATTCCTTCATATGTGTCTAAACCTCATGTATAATAAATATAGGTTTATTATACATATATTAAAGAATAATAATCAGATACTTCATACCATATATTATTTACTTATAGTCTTTTATCACTATTTTAATAACAATTCTCTGTTAAAATCACTATTTTCGGTGATAATTGCTTCATTTTTCATATATGTTTTGGTTTGATAATTTTGATCATTTTACATTGATCATGGTTACATAATATCCAGAATTTTAACCATGATATAAATATCATATATATTAATTATATATTTATTTATAGTAATTTATAAAATTTAGAGATAGAAAATGGATTACACTATTCATTGAGATGGTTGATTTTATATACTCATGAACGTTGTTTCCATTTTTCTCGATGGATAGAACAAAAATAAAATAAATATTAATTTAAATTTATACAATTATTATTATTTTATATATGTATCATTTATATTAATAAAATATATCCTTCTTACCATCCATTTTAAAGTAAAATAAAAAACATTTTACATCGATACATGGAGGTGGTAGTCCACATGTACGCACGAGCAATGTTATTGTTTCACAGTGGATTGGAAGGTAAGAAGTTAGATGTGATATTATATTTATATAAGTATTTTTAGTCCATGAATATCACATATATTTCATTAAATTTATACTTACTTACTTTTATGCAAAGAATAACTGAAAAATAAATCACATCACTTCGTGATGTGGTAGTCCACCGTACACACAAGCGACGATATCGTATCCCCACATAGAATGGAATGTAATAAGTTATATATGATATTATAATTATATAAGTATAATAATTTCATAATTATCATATAAATAAGTTAAATATAGCATTATATCTATCCTTGAAAGGTGGTGATGGAAAATGAATTACATCGGTTCGTGAGGCAATAGTTTGTCATACACACAATCGACAGTTTCATTTTCCATTTGATGTAAGTAGAGATGGATATAGGTTATTACATTATCATAATAACTTATTTTTATATGGTATATACTAGTGTTATTATATTATCATGATTTAAAAATATTTTAAGGAGGTGGAAGAATAAATAAAACAAATATGCACGTTAAGAAATTTACCTCATCTTCAAATAACTCTTTATGATCAAAAAAAATTATCTAGTATTTTTTTATAGGATTAAGGAAGTTATTTTTGTATCTATTGGCTGAAACAAAGGGTTTTGGAAGTCTGAATAGGGGAGGATAGGGGTGTCCTTTTATAATTGGGAAAGAGGACGCACTTGGTATTTTTTAAAATAAAAAATGATACCCATGTTTTTCTCATTCAAAAAGCCTCCAAAATGAGAAATTATCAAACATTATAGGTGGTAAAGTATAAATATATCTATAAAATGGGTTTTGGACATGATTTTGGTCATTTTTAACCCTTATCTTCTTAGTTTAACCCCCTAATAATCTTATTTTTACCTTAACTATAGTAATTATTTTTTTTACTATTTTTACTATTCATTATGTTCAAAAATTAATCTCAATATACTAGATAATATAAATTATTATGATTCTAAATATGAAACCCATTTTTTCAAATTTAATTCACATAAGTTTCAGAATTCAATTTAAAATTAAACCCACGAGCACGTCGAAAAAACGGATTTTCCAAAGAAAACTTTCAAAATTTTAAAATGTTTTAAAAATATGAAATTTATTCCAATGACCTAGATTATTTAAGTTGTAGTATAATTTAACTAATTTAACTTTAAAACCAATTCAGAATATAATTTAACTTTTAAAATAATTTAAACTAAAATATGGTTTTTTATAAAAATAAGTATTTTTTACTATTCATCAAAAAATTAATCTTTCTAAAAAATTATAAATAAATCACCAAAAGATAATTTTGAAATATATATTTAAAAAATGAATCTTATTTTTTCAAATAAATTTTCTAAAATAGGTAAAAATTAATTTTAAATTCTATGTTCAAATCAGGACTAAACCACCTTTTTGAAAAATACAGTTTTTCAGAAAACATTCCTTTATATTTCAAGTGATTTTTATTTAATTTATAATCAATAGATATCCATTGAATTTATTTTATACTTGTGTAAACCATATAATTTTCATAATTTATTTATTATTATTCATACCCACCAACTTAACAGATAGGTTATAATGCTCATGTTTAAATAATAATATTTTAATAGAGTATCATGTTTCATTAAAACTTGGTGTTTCATAAATTGAAATCTATTGAAATGATTGAATTTATTTAAATAAATATATAATAAATTCTTGGGGTGTTACATTCTCTTCTAATAATGGTGTTGTGTGTCATATACTCTATCAAATATGATGTTCCTCTTTTAAAATCTTAGGGTGTTATACAATTTATTGAAGGGTGAGAATGTAACACCCCGAGATTTTAATATTAATTTCCCTTTAAATAAATGTTAGTTTTAATAGCTTGTTTCACACACAACACCAAACTAAAACAAACCATGATAAATTTTATTGAGATAAAATATTACAATATAAGGTAAACATTAATACTTTATGAGAATTCAATATGATGCATCATTAATAAAAGTACAGGAGGAATAAATCTGTAAGTAAATAAAAATACCGTGAACATAAAATATTTATCCTCGTGGTCATCCAAGAATATCATCAACCTAATTTAAACTATGTAAGTAAGGTATAGAATTAGAAATATAATAGACATTTAAAATATAATAAAATAATAAGACTGATTTTAGGTTGTATATAGGAATGAAATCTAACTATTATATATGGTTGTTTAGCTTATATAGTTGTTGGGATTATAATATCACTACAACATTACCATTCAATTGGTGGGTATAAATACAAGAAAAAATATTATTAAATCTATGTGGAAAATTGAAATAAATGGCATCTAATAGTATAATACTTCCTTATAAATCTTATTTTTCAGAGCTTTGAAGGGAGGTAACATCACTAGGTTCTTTCCTAGACCAAGACGAATCTGAACTATAACAAGTGTAGATTGAGAGAAAACATTTTTAGGAGAATTTCAAGATCATGGAAATCACTATGAGATCCAAGCTAGTTAAATCACCACCTATTACAACCATTACTACTTATCATACCCTTGGGTCTTATGCCTATGTTTTGAAAGGATTTGTAAGTAGAAGTTAGGATAAGAAATCTTGCATACATGGCCATCTAATTACACTGCTTAAATCAAATATTTCATTACAACACATTCACAAGGCCTTTTAGGTTTATAGTCTTAGATAATTTGGACAGAACATTAACTAAAAAAACTCATATCTTTTTCAACTAATGATCGTTTTTACCACTATATAAACAACTGATTCATCCATAATAAGTCTTCAAAATCTCCCAAAAAATCTCCTCTTATGATAACCTTCTAGACACATCTTACATATTAATTCTCTTTATAAACTAGGTAAATGGGAATATAAGAAATGGGTGAGATCATATGATCAGTAAGGGTAAACATAAATGATAACAATTGAAGATCATAAGTGAGAATAAGATGATCATATGGGTATAATCAAGATACATTATACAATCACACCTAAGAAATATTAGTACATAATCATCGAATAAATCTTGACATAAAATAATACATGAATCAAAATATTGAGTTAATAAACATGATCCATGAGAGTATAACATAGTCATGAGAATAATCATAAAACTATGAAACATATTTTAAATATGGCATAAACATAAGAATAGAAACCATATTTAAAGGATAACCATCAAGAAATTCATCACATATTAGTATTGAGCTAACCATATATGTACCTTTTTGGGCTTGGGCTAATCCTCCTATGTATCCTTGGGGATGGGATAAAACCACCTGTGTACTCCTTTGTCTTGGGATAAATCCTTATGTATACCCTTTTTCTTTGGATAAATCCTCTTATGTAACACTTTGTATTGAGATAAACTCCCCATGTACCCTTTGGATTAGGATAAATCCTCTTATGTACCCTTTGGCTTGGGATAAATCCTCATTGTGTACCTTTTGACATGGGATAAATCCTCATGTGTAACCTTTTCAGATCATGAGGCATAAACTTAAACTGATGCATTGGAGGGAGGTATTGGAAACGACCTGTCATCATCCATACATATGTGTGCCATATAAAATCATATCATAAATAAATCATGAAAATAAAATGGGTTTTATATCATTTCTAAATTGAATCAAATAAGGAAAAATTTCACAATTCCATTAGTAATCATAACATGATATACCCATAGAAAATGAATGGGTATCCAAAGATATTCAGTAACTTTATAGGTAAATACCATTCAATCAAGATGATATAGAATATAGTATTTACACCATAAATATATAGGGTATATAGTTAATTTAATAATTAACCCTAATAAATCAATGTATAGAATCAAAGGAAAGGAATAGATGTATAGAATCTATTTTATAACCCTTCAATCAAAGGAATCTAGAATAGGGTATTCACATAAGAAAGGAATTAGAAGAAAAATTATAGTTATACATAGAAAAAAATTAGGAAAAAAAGGTAGTGATGGATCATTCCTTCTATAGAGGATATCAATATATAAGACTTATAAAGGAAGAAGTTGGATGGTGTCATTTGATAAATATCATCAATAAATTATAAGATATATCAAGGTATGTTGACTTAGATAAAAAAATATTTTAAAAGTTTTAGAAATAAATTACTTTAGAAATAAGAAATAACTTTAATCTTCTGAAATAATTTTAAAATAAATATTTTATAAAACTAGGATAAAAATAATTTCTTTTATAAAACATGAAAATGAATATAGGAAGTTTCATATAAAATTACAAAGATGATGGAAATATACATTCACATAAAAACATCAAAAGATATCATTTTCTTCAAAAATGACCCATACAAAAAACATTAAGTAATTTTCATTTAAAACATTTTCCATAAAGATCAAGTTATTTGAAAATGGAATTTTAAATTTTTTAAATAGGTATAGGGGTTTCCTAAAAAATTTAGTGCATAATAGAAAATGAGTTCCCTTTTTAAAAACTTTTGATAAAAACCACATCTCTTTAAAATATTATAAAACTTTTAGTTTAAAACAAGTGAAAGAGAAGAAAAATATAACTAAGGATAACCAGAGGAGAATAAAATTATTTTGATATTAAAATTCAATTCAATACAAATTTTCCTGATGGTTTGTCATATTTGAGAGGTTTCAATTTTAAAATGAGGTTCGAAATAAAAACCTTAGAGCTTGAGTGACATTCAAATAAAATCCATTTAAGGAGAGAGTGATTGAAATTAAACTTAAAATATCATTAATGGGGTGTATTTCATGATAAAACATCTCAATTAGGTAGTATATACACCACTTAAATGAAATTAGGTTCATAATGAAAAACATGCCTAAAAGAGAGTAATTTGAGATGAAAAACTCTTACCTTGGTCTTGATTCATTCTTCACTTGCACAATGAATCCTAAATAATTAAATTAAATTTATTAATTACATACCCAATAACATTATTTATAACTAAAACCATTTATAATCACAATTAATAATCATTCCATATTTATATATATTTGTTATTTTTTACCTATTTTCCCACATTAGGTGTTTATAATTTTAATTTTTTATACTAGTTTTATAGGAGAGGTGTATTTATTTGTTCTTATTATAAAGTTTAAATTTTATAAATTAGTAATTTTATTATAATTTATGATTCATAAATATTTATTAAGTTTAAATTTCTTTTCATGAGTACTTTATTCTTTATCCTAGAAGATGAAATTAACAATGGGTTTTTTCATTTATTTTTAACCTAAGAAGGGTGTTTTCTTAATTAATTAGTTAAATATTAATGTATCACTTAAAAAACCAAAAAAACAACATTTTTATATTTATATAACATTATACCAGTAATTAAGTTTTCATAATCATCATTTATATAATTTCATAACATTTTTCAAATAGGTGGTCAAACTGACCAAAACTTGAACATATCATGATTAATGGATGATTATGAGGTGATTAAGTTACAATAGAATTATAGAAGTAGCATGATGATATAATTTAGTGTTTATTAGTGTGATATATAATAATTAAAAATAATAATATAATACTTTATAGATATGAAACAATTTCATAGTATGAATAAATTGTTTTCCTCTTAGTTTGCTTGTTTATGACAGTTAATTTTATAACAATTGTTTACCATTCATATCATTAAGAGGATTATTAAGTTTGTATTACTATAAAATTATTCATATCATAAAATTTATATTTTTACTTTTAAAAAAATATCATTTCCATCCATGTAAGGAGGTGTTGAAATGAAAAATGAAAATTGATCGTTCCATGGAGGCCGTAGTCTACACATATGCATGGATGATGATTTTGTTTTCCATAGAGAAAGTAAAATGATTAATATGTTTTATCATTTAAAAATGTGAAAAAGTTAATAAATATAATAATTATGTATTAAATTCCATATTATGATCATCCTTGAAATGTGGTGAAGTAAAACAAAACACATTACATCATAGAGGTGGTAGTTCGCACAATGCATGATTCACATTTTCATTTTTCTTAATGGAAAAGGGTAGGGTGGTTAGATCTTGTAAAATTAGTTTAATAAAATACCAATATAATAATGATACTTATTTTATCATTATAATATAGTGAAATTAATTTTTATGAATAATATATACATATAAAGATATAGAAAAAAGAAAGTGAGGTTAGGAAATTATGCCTCACTTCTCATATTATCTCCTTTGTGAAGTGGATTAAAACATTGAGATATGGTCTTTTAAGAATATTATAACCTCATTAAGGTGTATATAATTTTATAAGATAGGTTTGGGTGTATTTTGGGATAAACTAATTGGGTTTTTGTGAGAGGATAAGTGATGAGAGGAGATCCCTTTTATAAGAGAAAAGTTATGGAATTTTTGTAAATACCCAAAACTTTTCAATAATGAGAAGTCACTCAAAAGGAAAGTTGCTAAAAAAATAATAAATAATGGATATAGGAAGTTTTAAGTTCTATAAATTCCTCAAACACATATTCTCATGCATGTTTTAAAAAAAATTGGGTCTTTTACTCTTGGATTTTTATTTTTATCATTTTATCCTTTACCGTGGTAACTGGTTTTCACCTAGGTCAACTTATCCTTTATGCCCAAAAATAAAATGGCCCTTATTTCATCATTTGTAACTAATGATTCCAAATTTTCAATCCATTTTATTTTATTCAATTTCTAAATTCTATAAAAATTAATTTAAAAAACTAAATTCATAATGTATTAAAAACAATTTTTTAAAAAATATAACTTAAGTTCCAAAATGTAAAATATGGGTTTTTAAATAAAAATGAAAATTTTTAAAATTATAAATTCACTTATAAAATATATATTTGATCTTATAAAAAGTTTTCCTTAATTTCAAATTCAAACTTATATATTAATAATTTCATAAAATCCATGTTATTTGTAAAAATGGTATTTTTCACTATTAACCTAAAAATAAATCTTTTTAGAAAAAAATCACAAAAATAATATTAAGATAATATTGAAATTTTTAAAACAAAAATTAATCTATTAATGCAAAATTAAAATTTTAAAATTTATAGCATTTAAATTAAAATACAATGTATTAAGAAAAAATGATTTTATTAAAAAAATGACTTATTTAAACTTCAAGTTTTTTTAATATTTTTTCATATATATTTATAAATAGTTGAATATTGATATATTAGTTTATAAATATAAATATTAAATATTATTATAAACTTTTAACCATGATCAATTTAATTTATTAAGGTAAAATACAATACTCTTTTTTTAAATGGTTATTATAAAGGAAACCTTTTTAGAATATTAATCAAAGAGAATAATATCGAGTTATTTTAATTGATTATTATACTTTTATATACTAATGGTTATATTATTCATATATTTTAGATATTTCTTTGTTCATTTTAGTTTGTTGTTGCGTTATTTTGGTGTTGTGTGTGACACAATCTATTGAAGATGGTATTAATTTAAAGGATCCAAAATCTTAGGCCATTACATTATACCCCTTAAATAAATTGAATCCTAAAAATTTTAATTATTACCCACTAATGAAAGTATAAGATGTTATTATTAACATATTTATTATTCTATATATAACTTCCAATGTAGCATTGACCTTACAATCGTAGGCTAGATCAACATACTTATCTTTCCTCAAACAACATTGATTATTTATATCCTAATTATATATTCTCAAGATTTTATCTTTCCCAAAATCATTTGAATCTCCAAGACATTAAATAATAGGGAAATCATATGTTCCTATAAAATTAACTCTTATATCTAACTAATAATTCATAAAATCACGCACACACTAGTCAATATAATCCTAAAAATGATATAAACATCACTAAAAATATCATAAATCAATAATAAATCCCAAGGTTACCAATACTATCTAACATACTTTTTCAAAATCAACCAACTCTTTATTACTTCAACCTCAAGCATATATTAAACCTAATATTTTTTCATACATCAATCATGTGTTCTTCATCAGTTATCCCCAAAAATATAACCATGTCATAAAATCATTTTTCAAGGTTATTGATACCATTTAATATATTTTTCTATACATTTAAATAAAAAATAAAAAATAAAAATTCCTAGGTGTTTTGTATAATCCTCATAACTTTTAGAATATACCAGAATATCATTTATAAATATCAATCACTAATTAAATTGATAAGATTATCAAGAATTAATTTTTATTATGATGTCAAACTCACAACTTTAGGTGATATAAGGAAACTCAATTTTTTTATCATAACAGGCATATACCAATATTCTCAACCATTTAAGTATACTTCCTTGTTATGTTATAAGAAATGGTGGCTTCTATATATGTACCTTTTTCAGCTTCATTTTTTTGATCTTGTTTCAATCAAATATTAAAACCATAATGGTTATGATAATATCCAAAAGAATTAGAGAATATAAATATGAATCTAAATTTTAATATGTCTTCTCCAATGACACCTTCATTTGGACATATGATACTTTATTTTTAACTATGTCATACTTGGTTAATACTATAAATCTCTTGGTGCTACCTTGTTTACTTTAATTTGTGTTCTCTTATACTTCTTAACCTAGTAACTTAAGGTAATTAGGAAATAAATCCTTCATAATGGTTTGTAAAGAGAATGTGATTGACTAAATAATATCCTCCAAGAGTTTTAAACTAGATTTTCACTTAAGTCTCATTGTTTTTACTAGGTGATGAATGATTTAATACCCAATATTCCCTTTTCAGGGTTATTACCCTAAGTTACATCTATATTAGGGACTAAATCCACATGTATTATCTAAACAAGGATGTTTTTTCTAGAAAAATCACACAATCTATACTTTTCCCAAATTTCAGGATATTATTCTATACATAAACATAACCCTCAGGCTTATCCCTAGGTCTTTCACTAAATATATTTTATCATAATCCCTATAATATTACCTCAGTAAACCTAAAGGGATATATATAGGTTTTTAATTATAATCAACCTTGACTTATCAACCTTTTATGACATTTCTAACTCCCAATTTATCCTTAACCAATATCATCATAATCTTTAAAAAAATATAAACCATTCTCTGATATCAACTATGACAGCCCATAGATGTGGCTGTTTAATTTCATAACATAAAGAAAATATTTAATTACAACACATTCCCAAGACCTTTTATGTTTAGAATTTTAGAGAATTAGAAGAAAAAAATAACTAATAAAAATCATGTCTTTTTACATAATGGGCATTTTTTCCACTATATAAACAATTTCTTTATCCATAAAAAGTCTTCAACATCTCCCATAGATTATACTCTTAAGATACCCTTGTATAAATATATTACATATTAATTCTCTTCATAACCTTAGGAAATGGAAACATAAGAAAAGGGTGAGCTAAGATGACTGATAAGGGTAAAAATAAGTGATAACATTCAAAGTTCATAAGTGAGAATAAGATGAGAATATGGGTATTATTAAGATATATAAAAAATAATACCCAACAAATATTAGGTTATAATCATGGAATAAATCTTGACAGAAAATAATACAAGAATCAAAAGAGTGAATAAATAAACATAATCCATGAGATCATAACATAGTTGTGAGAATAAGCATATAAAACTATGAAACTTTATTTTAATATGGAATAAACATAATAATAGAAACCATATGTTAAGGATACCCACCAATACATTCTTCACATTGTAGGCTTGGGCTAACCACCCTTGTATCTTCTTGGGATTTGGGTATTCCTCCTGTGTTCCATTAGAATTGGGATAAAACCTCTCGTGTGCCCCTTTAGCTTGCGATAAATCCTATTGTGTTCCATTTGGCTTGGTATAGATCCCCACATGTTCCCTTTGTCTTGATATAAATCCTCTTATGTACCCTTTAGCCTATAATAAATCCCCATGTGTATCCGTTTGAGCTCATGAGACATAAACTTAAACCAATGGATTGGAGGGAGATATAGTGTCACACCTAGGTCTTCATTTTCGGGTATTTATTCTGTTCATTTTGATCCCATGTTTATCCCTTGGTTTTCTTAGGTTTTTTTATAAAAGAAGATTATTTTGGACTTGACATCATGAGGTGCATAGTTGGCGCATGGTTTTTGAAACTATACACACTTTCCCAAGAAACCATGTGACCTCGTGTCATTTTTAGACAGTGGGAAACCGCACGATTGGCACACTATTTGTAAACTGTGCAAGGTAACTATGCAGCTTGTTCTACTTAGACAGTAAAGGCTTCATCGTTACTATATGGTTTGGAAAATCATGTTGTAAAATCATGTGACTTGTCCAAGTCATTAAAAATTGTAAATGATGATTGTGTCCTCTCTAGATTTAACTCCAAATCACCCATTTTCTTCCCCATTCATAATTCTCATCCTTAGCTACCTCCCCTTATCCCTCTTTCTCCCTTGGACCTCTATTATTGTGGTGTATTTGGGGTGGTTTCTCTAATATTCTTCATGTAAGAACCCTTCTCCCTTGGTTTCTCCTCTTTTCTAGGTTTTCTCTTCTTCTTTCTTTGGGTTTCACTTATCCAATAGGTTGGGTGAAATTTTTAGAGTTGGATCTTATTATTTAGGGTTCAATGTTGATGTTTATGGTTATATCTTTCCTTTATAGGGTTCCCTTGAGGTGCGGTTGTGGTTTCACACAAATTTTCAGAAGTTTCTACAATTAAGGTAAGTGGTTCCATGCTTAAACATTGTTTGTGATTTTGATATGCTTTCTTTGCTTCTTGTTTATGTTATATTAATTTTTTTGAGGTGTGAAATGTGTTTTTGAAGGGTTTTAAGATAAATATGGATTTAAAGTGGTTTTTATAGAGTAAATTGGTTGTTTTCAAGTACGTTCCCTTGTTTTATTTCTTAAATATGTTTTATAAATTTTGAAAGTGGATTAATAAATTATTTAAGTGATTCAAAATAAGTTTTAAATTGGATTTGGTTTCTATGTGAACTTTAAAGAGGATTTGGGTTATGGAAATGGTGGTTTCTCATGTGTGTTATATTGATTGGATTATGCATGTGTGAAAGTGATGTTTTATGTTATATATGGAATGTAAATTGAGCATTAAGGGAATCATAGGTTACTAGGTGGGTGGGATAGGACTATTATACTAGTTGGATCGGTGGGTCCAAGTCCCAGTTCTTTCTAGCGGGATTGATGATACAACACTAACTAAACTATAATGATTATAAACCACTAAAATTTTGGATAGATTCCTCTCTAGTGGCTCATGTGTGAGTAAAATTATTGGTTTGGTTTATATACCATGTTTCACTAAGATATGAGGTGCCTATTATTCCACTATATCTAGTGCCTATAAGTATTTCCTGTAACTTAGTGCTATTTTGTGATATCTTATATACCATCAGTATATAGTACAATTTGTTGGTTATTTCAAAAGAAAATCATGTTTTCCTTTAAAGTGTCTTCGATAAAAATGTTTTAGATTTTAATTTTATAAAATTTTCATGATAATTTGTCTTATAATGTTTTGGCATGGAATCTATTTTGTTGGGTGGCATCCTACTGGGATTTGAATCATGCCCTACTTACGCATTTAGGGGTAAGTAGACTTGTTTATGTTTGACTTAGGTAAAGGAAATATGTATTATAATGGTGGTTTGGGTTTCTAACGGTCTTCTTCTTGTACGTGTTGGTGGTGGTGTCTAGAGTATGATGCTCCTCTTATTTCTTATAGGTTTTTTGGATAGTGTCTGTGTATCCTTTTTTTAGTCCTTTTGAGCTTTGATTAGATTTGTAAACCTTAAATTTGCAAATTTATGTACCATGTTTGTTTATGATTATTCAGTTATGTGATGTTTATTATTTTTGGTTATTAGTGATTATATAAATGGGTGAAATCATTCCCCAAGCACATTATTAATAGTTAGGCACTAGTTTCCAACCCGTGGGGATCGGGAATTCCCTTTGGTCCATGCCATGGACCAGGTTGAGTGTTAGGTTAGATGGAACCCTAGCTTGGTTCATGACATATAAGACCCCACCCATAATCATCCATACATATTTGTTCCATAAAAAATCATATAAAAAAGATCCCATGGAAAGAAAATGGGTTTCATATCCTTTTCAAATATAATTGTATACCGAAAGTATTCAAAATTCTATCAATAATAATAATATTATATACTCATGGAAAATAAATGGGTATCCAAATATATTTAGTAACTTTATAGGTAAATACCATTCAACCAAGTTAATATAAAATATGTTATTTACACCATATAGATATAGGGTATATGGTTAAGTCAATAATTCTCCTTAATAAATCGATGTATGGAATCTATGTGAACACTCTTCAATCAAAGGAATCAAGAATATGGTATCCACATAGGAAATGAATTAGAAGAAAAATTATGATTATAAATCAAAAAAAAATATTATCATTCCTTTGATATAGGATATCGTTATATAATTCATTCGAATAAATAATTTGGATGGTGTCATTAGATAAATAACCTCAATAAATCATAAGATATATCAAGGGATGTTGACTTATATCAAAATAAATAACAAGTTTTAAAAATAAACTAACTTTGGAAATAATAAATACCCTTGATCTTTTAAAATAATTTTAAAAGAAATATTTGATATAAATAGGATAAAAATAATTTCTTTTAGAAAGCATGAAAACTTATAAAATATGTTTCATATAAAACAACAAAGACAGTAGAATGATACATCCCCAAGAAAATATCAAAAGGGATTATTTTTTCCCAAAATGACCCATACAGAAAACATTAAGTGGTTTTCCTTTAAAAAAATTCATAGAAGATCAAGGTTTTTGAAAATAGAATTTTAAATTTTTAAAATATATATAGGGATGTTATAAAAAATGTGGATTTTATCATAAAAGTATTTCCCTTTTTAAAACACTTTTTTTTAAACCACATTACTTTAAAAGATTATAAAACGCTTGGTTAAAAACAAGGTAGAGAGAATAAAAAACTCACCAAGGATAACTATAGGAGAATAAAATGATTTCTATCTTAGAATGAAATTCTATAAAAATTTCCCATATGTGTTGCTATATTTAAGAGGTTTCTATTTTACTATAAGGTTCAAAGTACAAACCTTATGAATTGAGTGACATTAAAATCAAAACCCTTACAGGAGAGTGTAACATCCTAACCTTTTTGGAGATTTATCATGCTCATTTATAGTTACTCTTTTACCTTGTTTTGAGTATACTTTAGTTGGGATTTACTTTGGGGAAATTTCAGGAAAATTTGAAGAATTTTGGAAGAAGAATGGGCACTGCACGGTTGGCACACGATTTTCCCAAACTATGCACCCTTCTCAAGAAAACCATGCATACCCAGATATATGGGAAATGCATGGTTAGTGCATAGTTTTTTAAGTTATGTTCTCTCTTTTCATTAACCATGAAACCCCTAAGTGAGGAGTATAGTTAGGGTGCATGATTTGGAAAACCATATACCCCTGCCTAGGAAACCTTGCATAAGGGAATTATTCCACCAAAAAATTATTTTAAAATTATTAAACCCACCAGGTTTCACCCTCATTCAACCCAAATCAATACTAAAGGTTATCCCTCGTTTTTGGAGGCTCTTGGATTGGATTATAAGTCCATATAAACACCGTTTTTGATGAATATAATATCCGGTTGTTAGATCTCCACCTCTCCTAATAAGAGATCTCTTATCAATTGGTTTCCTCCCTTTTTCATGTATTTATCTCATCTTTTGGAGGTTTTTTTCTCTATTATTTATGTATTTAAATATAGGATTTGATATATATAGCTCTATTTGATCTTGGATCTAGATTTTGGATCTAGATCTCATTTTGTTGTTGTGAAATTGAATGTTCCACTTCAATTTGGGGATTTTTATTGCCAAACATCAGTCAATAATCTTGAGGTAGGTGGTGTATTATTCAATTCCCAAAATATTTATTTCAATTATGTGTATATAATTGTGAAATTGATATTTCACGTTTAGAAATTTTATCTTGAATTAAATTAATTAATTTGGTTAATTAATTAATTAATGGATTGTTGAATTGGTTGATAAATGGGGTTATGAAATTGGTCAATTAATAGGATTTTGTAATTGTTCAATTGATGTGATTTTGGAATTTATTGATTTATAGAATGTTGAATTAGTTGATTAATGGGAATTGAGGGATGTTTGGATTAACCTTGAAGGGTTGATGAATTATTTGATTAAATGTTAAAAAATGGTTTAATAGTGAATTGTTCATATTATTCCATGTGATGAAAGTGATGAACCTTGATTGTTTTGAAAATTGAAATTGTATACAATGTTGTAAAAGATTTATGAGAGGTTTAATGATGGTTAAACTTGATAAATGTGATATATGTGATATGTGTTTTTTATTGATAAATGGGGTGTGGGATAGGGACTGATGCTCCAAATACCCAAGGGGTGCAAGACATGGAACTCTAGGCCTAAATGCATGCATATGAGTATTATTATATGGGACAGGGACTAATGATCCAAATACCCATGAGGTGTGGGATAGGAAGGGATGCTCTAAATACCCATGGGTTGCTAGACATGATGTTCTACACCCATGATATTGGCTTTGGACTATGGTTTAAAGTGATCATGGAATTAATTGAAATGAAATAGATAGAGAAAGACCATGTTATAATGAATTTTTTTTACCTATGTGATATGGTTCAGACTCCTGAATGGGCCGAAGAAAGTATTAATGGTTCAGGTGTCAATGTGAACCCATGGGAAAGGATGTAGTTAAATAAATAATAATTGAATATATAAATTGTTTCCTTTATTGTATTTTATTCTTTATACAAATACATACACTATTATTAACTAGATATTGTTTTAGATGCCATTGGTGATGGACTACTAATTTTTACTCAAACTCTACTCAAGCTACCTAATCGGTACCCTAATAGACTTCATGTTTGCAGGACATGATAAGGAAAATATCCTTATGTTAAATAGTTTAGTTGGGATAGAGAATGGATAAGTGAACTATACTTGGTGTTGAGACCTTCTTGGGAGTGTTAGTGTCGTTATTTTGGTTTTGAATTAAACACTTGACACTTATTATGGAATGACATGTATACTATTTAGTTTTGGATATTGTATTCCTATTTTTCTCACCATGTGATACTGGTATTATTCTGGTTATGGTTATTGTAATTTGGTTATTGTTTATTTATTTCCTATTTTGTTCTACTTTGATAAAGAGGTTATAGTCATTCCATGTTATATATTAGTCCCTAACTACTAGTTGGCAGCCTATGGTATACAGGGAGGTTCACTTAAGGTCATGTAATCGTTCGGCTTGGGGCATCGGTGTATGGCACCCAAATCAAGATGTTATAAAGTTTTATCAGAGGCGGTTTTCTTTTCTTTTCACTACTGGAAAGATGATCTTTACCAACACTTCTATACCAACGGTTTGTAAAAACCGTTGGTATAGCTACCATTTCCAACGGTTCACCAAAACCGTTGAGAAATCCATAGATTTCCCCACCTTTCCCAACAGTTTGGTAAACCGTTGGGAAAGAGTTACCCTTTCCCAACGGTTTATGCTAAACCGTTGGGAAAGGGTGTGTTTTGAGACTCTTTCCCAACGGTTCACCAAAACCGTTGGGAAAGAGTGACCTTTCCCAACGGTTCACCAAAACCGTTGGGAAAGGGTGTCTTTTGAGCTTCTTTCCCAACGGTTTTGGTGAACTGTTGCGAAAGAGTGGCCTTTCCCAACGGTTCACCAAAACCGTTGGGAAAGACCACCCAAAAATTCAACATCTGGCTAAAACAATTCAACCCACCCTAACCTATCCCAACGGTTTTGAAAACCGTTGGGATAGGTTCTTTGATTTTTTTCCAGATCTACTAACCGAGAACATTATATAAATCAAAATTTTAAATAATTATGATAATACATATATATATATATGAAATTATGTTTAGAAAAGTGATGTTAGTTTAGTGGTTAAGTCGTTCTATTATAAACGAGGGGTCCTGGGATCAAATCCCAGCGGATGTTTTATTTTTGGAATTTATATACCAACGGTTCCATTACCGTTGGTATAGATTTCATATTACCTATACCAACAGTTTCCAAAACCGTTGGTATAGACCTATCCCAACGGCTTACTTGGCTACGGTTCTCCAAACCGTTGGTATAGGCTATACCAATGGTTTGGAGGCCTATACCAACGGTTCCAAACCGTTGGTAAAGGTTAGTTTTCCAGTAGTGTTTCATTTGTCTTACTATTTGGGAAATGTAGAAATGATTTTATGATGATTCAGGCCCTGTTCATGAGCTCGTTCATGGAAGTATCTAACCCATGTACATGTAAAAACCTAAGTAATCAGGGTGGTATTATTGTTATTGGTGTTTTTTGTTATAGTTGGATGTTATTTCACATTGGGTGATGCACTTGTTGTGTGATGTTGTTATTATTTTAGAGATTTTTATGATATTTTACTTGAATCCTTGTATGGAATGAGAGTTGAATATTCATGTATCATTCTTGGCACTTAGGAATTATTGTGGCATGAATCATTTCTATTTACACATAGAAAATAAGTTTTTAGTTAAGTTATTGAATTTGAAATGTTTTTCCTTGCTTATGTAATTAAACTGAAAATGCTTCCTAATATGGAATTAAAAATTTTAGAATGATGCAAAATGTGGGAAATGGGTGTATAATGAGAAACTTGAGTTTTGAAGGTGTGTTACCCTATGTAAAGCATGACCGAAGTGAGGGATGGTTGAGGATAGTGATAGTGACTTGGTTTTGACCGTGTGGCAGGGAATAACGGATAGCTTATTATGAATTATTTTAAATCCCTCTTATGTGAGTGTGTTAATGTTGTGTAATGTGTCCTAAGATGTGTGTTTGTTATTGTAGAGATATTACTCTACAATGATGCTTGTTGATAGGATGATAGGAGGACATGGATGGAAATGTGCCTCCAGTAGGAGAACCAGAGGCTCTGATTGTAACACCCGAGACTTTTATGTTATATAAATCATCAAAGGAATATTTTTCTACACACAACACTTTCTTGGCTTGCTTTACACGAAATCGTGACCTTCCTCGATAGCTTGCATCGTACGCAATACCGAGTTTCACTAAACAATGATATGCTATTAAAATATTATTAAAACTAGCCGTTATGAATAGTAATAACCACTTTTTGAAATTTTATAAATTTTATTTTTCAAAATGGACTTCATTTTTGGTTTTGGAATATCGAAATTAGCCTAGGGTGAAATTTGGGTATTTTTCTGAAAACTTTCAATTTTTGATGAATAGTGAAACCACTAAGTGGTCGTTAAAAAAACTGAATTTTTCATAAAACTTAATTTTACCGCTTCTGTGAGTGGAATCTCGAAAATCCGAGAGACACGGTTGATGTCAGTAAGTAAAATGTAGTTCAATGAGATGAAAATATTTTTTTGGTGAATAGTAACTTTTTACTTTTTTTTACCACGGTTAAAAGTAAATAGGGTAATTAAGGGTAAAAATGATATTATTATTACCCTAACACATGTCCTAATTCTATTTGACAAGTGAAATTCGACCAAAAACAACCTTAGGAATAAACTATGACCATTTAGGCCCACTTGGATTAGATTAGGACATTTATTATTAATTTATTTAAAGAAGGGTTAAAATAGTTAAAATCAAAGTTTAATAACTAAATCATTTTTAATATAAGGTTATACATAAGATAAATTCGACTATAAATATTCATTATAAATCTAAAAAAGATTTCCTATATAATGATATTTTATTTTTAATTTTTATACTTTAAATAATTTAATTTATTTATGACACAATGATGATGTAGTAATTACCATAATAGTGAAAAATTAGAATAATTGATATTATAAATACCTAAATAAGTATAATTTGAGACTTTTTATGAATTAAACTAATTTTCTAGGTTAATATGACATGTTAGGATTGATTTAATTAACTTTGGTCGAAGTAATCATTCTATTATGAGTTTCAAAAAAATCAACTATTGAATAGTGTCAAAATTGACATAAAATAGTTTTTAAAACAAATATTATATTATTAATTGTTATTTTATTCCTAAAAATCTAAGGTTCGGCCAAATGACTTAGATAAGGTTATATATATTAATACAACACAACTTTGGGGTCGCTTGGATGTATATGGTAAGTTTATTAACTATATAATATAAAAATACAAAGTGACATGGTAAATGTCAATCTAATTAACTAAGAGTTAAAACTAAAAGATAAGGTTAATATAATGACCTAAACTTGTCTAAATTCTATTGGATGAGAATATTTCGACACATCCCCACCTTAGCTTCGAAATAACTCAATTTGGAGCTATTTAAAACTGAACTTGACTTTATAATAAAATAATATTTTTAATTATTCCAAAGGTGCCCCTCTCCTCCCTTATAAAAAGGCACCTCCTCCCCCTCTTCCTCACACCACTTTGAGCCTTCAAGATCGGCCAACCCCTACAAATTTCTTCTCTCCACTTCCCTAGAAACATCCTAGAGGTTCTGGTCTTCTTCAAAGACCTATTTTAGTGCCCTAAAAGGATGTCTCAAAGAAGCACTTTAAAGAAGAGGTAATGTCCGTTACCGATTCTTTCATCTTTATTTCTTCTTACACTTCTTATTCTTTAGTGTTTCATTATTAAGTAATAACATCAGTATCACTCATATAATGATATGTTATTATAAGTATGAAACAACCCTATTTCACCATCTATCCATCCTACGGAAAAAGAAATCATCGCGCGTGCGTACGTTCGGAATACCGTCTCCACGCCGTGGTGTAATCTATTTTCCACCACCACCATACTTGGATGGGTATAATGGTGTAAATAATGACTATATATGACTATTATAAAGTGATATTGATTCTGAAATAGTATACATACACTCCAATACAATTCCACGATCATAGGAACGATATCATCACTCGTGCATACGTACGGAATACCGTCTCCACGATGTGATGCGACTCGTTCTACATGATATTCATTTCATAATGATTATATAAATGAATTGAATGAATGAATATGATATATATTACACTAATACCATTCTGGAAATTAGGTATCTATAACCTAAAGAGAAGAATAAGAATTTATTCGACAAACACGCATAAGAACAAAAAGTAATAAACACCCGAATAACAAGTAGTAATGAAATATTACTACTAAGAAGCTAATAATATGACCATATATGATATCATAAAAATAAGTATGATTATTTAATAAGTCAATAACATTATTTAAATCATTATACAGGAGGTTCGGACACGTACAAATCATATCGGACCTAAGGTAAGGGAAATATCACAATCTCATTTTTATCCGAGATTGTTTATACTTTGGTATTTACTGGGGTGTATTTTATCATCCACATCAATGTTTCCTCAATATGTAATATTTATATCCTTTTCCAATAGTTTATATTCAATTTTACCCTTCGGTGAGTTTTTAGTAAAATATATGAAAGGAATCTTTTATCGTTTTTCGTACGAGGTACTTTTTGAATTTTCCGAAAAAGGTACGAGAAGAATGTTTTTTTAAAATTATACGGCATGAATGGATTTTTAAAAAATTATTTCCAAGAAGCTTCCTTTAAAAGTTTTCAAGTTTATTTTTAATCAACTTATTTTAGTTTAAAATTGTATGACATGTTAAGAATGGAAAAATGTTTTTGAAATAGAAAGGATATTTTCCTCAAAAATGGAGTTCAAGTGTTTTATCAAAATTATTTTCCATATAAGATAATTTAGGGTTCTGTTTCTAACCCTATTATTAAATTGATTTGATTATGTTGTTATGGAATTATTTTTATGAATTCCTTTATCTTATATGAATTGTTTTATGATGTCATGTTGTTTAAGAATCTCATTTTTATTACATGGGTTATGCAATGATGTATGATTTATGATTTTGTGGCACACATAAGAATGGTATAATTATGAGATGGGTGGGACCTATATCTCCCTCCAATGCATTGGGTAAAGATTTTATATCTCATGAGATAGACATGGCTGAAATGGTAGGTTATACCGGTTCATGGAAACAGGACTGAAACAAGGGTGACTCGGTTCAGAAATGGACTTTGTCCACTAAGATAGTCTTGTCAATGAGTCTTTACTAATAAGAAATTATTCTTTATGATTATGTGTGTATGCCACAAAGTTTCATGTTTTAAGTTATGATTATTGGGATTACATTTCACTTCTATGATTTATCCCATGTTATGATATTATGATCTCTTTTGCAGGTTAAGATTTCCAAAAGTTATGTTCTTATGTATATGATGTGATTGATATTTCTTTTGTTTACCCTTACTGAGCATTTGAGCTCGCCCTTTTGTATGTTTTATTTCCCCAGGTCAGGAATAAGGTTATTAAGTAGAATATGCCAAAAAGGGACTCTAGATATGATGAAATAAATGGGAGGCAAAGTAGAAGCTTTATGAACCAGTTGTTTATGTTTCCCAGTTTCTAAATACATTATACCTATACGGTCCTTTCCTGGTTTTTTTATATGTTGTAATAAGTGTGCTTCAATTCTTAAGTAATAACAATGTATGTAAAGTATGGGTCGTTATAGTTGGTATCAGAGGAAAGGTATAGTCAACCTTTGGAAACTAGGATGTGAAAGCCTTAGTAAGAACCCTAAGGATAATTCTAAGCATAGAACACAATATTAGTGTTTTAGAAATGGCCATGAATAATCTAGGATAAGACCTTAAGTGTGAAATTTTATTCTTGATTATGTGGTTTTCCTATTATAATTAGTGTTGCTCACACTATTCTTATTGGTTTTAGTCAATGGCTGGAACCCGAAGGAACCGTGTTAATACGGAATGCGATGGGCAATGTAATGATTGTCCCCCTGAGCAACCAAACGTTATGGGAGATGGAATGAAAAATCTTGTAGCCATGCTCACACAACTTTCTCAAGCTATGAATCATGCAGGACTTCCAAAAGAGCAAAGGAAGGAGCAAAATTATATTGAATCCTTCATGAGACAGTTTCCACCTTCATTCAGCGGGTCTACTGATCCATTAGTTGATGAACAATGGATTAGTACTACTAAAAAGATATTTTCAGTTCTTCAATGTTCTGAGCATGATAAAGTCATCTTAGCAGTGTATCGTTTGGAGGGTGATGCTGATCAATGGTGGAATCTTATTAAGAATACAAGGCAAAGGGATGAAATTGAGTCCATGGAATGGGATGAGTTCAAGAACTTATTTTTCAATAAGTACTTCCCTCGTATTCTCCGAACAAAGATGGAGAAAGAGTTTCTTGAACTGAAGCAAAAGGATTATGAATCTGTTGGTACCTATGAAGAAAATTTTACCAGACTTGCAAGGTACGCTTCTGGTATTATTATCCAACCTGATAGTAAGATTGATCGATTCTTTAGTGGCTTAAAACCAATTCTTCGAAGGGAATTAGCCATAAGGGACTTCAATAGCTACGAGGAAATCGTTTGATGTGCTCTCAAAGTTGAGATGGAGATTGGAGTAACCCATCAGTCATATGGGTTTGATAAGAAGAGGAAAATGGAATTCAAAGGAAAATCTAAAGAGCACACTGAAAAGAAGATGAGCTTTCCCTTATGCTCAAAGTGTGGAAAGAAACATGGAGGGAGTTGTCTTAAAGGGACAAGTAAATGTTTCAAATGTGGAAAGGAAGTTCATCAGGCATTTGAATGCCGCGATGATGGGAAGAAGATGTCTAATGATGTAAACAAAGAAAGGGATACACAGAATGAACCTACTACACTTCAATGTTTCAAGTGCAAGGAGATGGGAAATTATGCCAATAAATGCCCTAATCCAAGGGTTGATGATGATGGTTGACTTCAAAAAACTCTTAAGGCTAAAGACAAAGTAAAGTCACATGCAATTTCTATCAGCGACGTGGAGTACGATAACGATGTGGTGAAAGGTACACTTACCATCCACTCTAAAGTAGCAAATGTTTTATTTGATTCTGGATCCACCCACTCCTTTATTTCTGAAGAATTTTCTAAGGGTATCACCGTATTACCTCAACAATTAGATGTTGAGTTAGCTGTGACAACACCTAATGGCACAACAGTCACATCAAAAGTTTATAATTCTTCTCCGATTGAAGTTTGTGGGAAAGTGCTTCCTGAAAATCTTGTGATCCTTCCTATAGTGTAATTTGATGTGATTCTTGGCATGGATTGGCTTTCTCTACATGGAGCTCATATCAATTTCCAAAGAAGGGAAGTCACATTTCATATTCCAGATCAATCTATGATCGTCTATCGATGCAAGTATGAACATAACCTTCCAGTGGAAATTTCTTCCATTTTATGGGTATTGATTCTACTAAATGAAGTTTATTTATCTCAAATGGTTGGTGAGAAACTCATGATTAAGAATATTCCCATTGTACGGGAGTTTGATGATGTCTTTCCAGAGGAATTACCAGGTCTTCCACCGAATCGTGAAGTTGAGTTTTCAATAGAACTCGTACCGGGTGATTTGCCTATTTCAAGGAAACCTTATAGAATGGCCCCAATTGAGTTGCAGGAATTGAAGAAGCAACTCCAAGAGAATCTTGATAAGGGGTTCATACGCCCTAGTGCATCACCTTGGGGAGAACCTGTTCTGTTTGTTAAGAAGAAAGATGGATCAATGAGACTCTGTATTGATTATCAAGAACTTAACAAGATCACTATTAAGAACAAATATCCTCTCTCGCGCATTGATGACCTATTTGACCAACTACGCGGAGCTCAATACTTTTCCAATATTGATCTTCGTTCAGGGTATCATCAATTAAGGGTCAAAAGGGAGGATATACCAAAGACGGCTTTCCGTACAAGGTATGGACACTATGAATTTATAGTGATGCCATTTGGTCTTACTAATGCCCCTGCTATCTTCATGGATCTGATGAATAGAGTCTTTAGAGACTATCTTGATCAGTTTGTGGTAGTCTTTATAGACGATATTCTTGTCTATTCAAAGAGTAAGGAAGAACATTAAGATCACTTGAGAATTATATTGAAGACCCTGAGAAAGGAGAAGATTTATGCCAAATTTACCAGGTGTGAATTTTGGCTTCAAAAAGTTGCATTTTTGGGTCACATAATCTCAAAAGAGGGGATATCTGTGGATCTAGCAAAAACAGAGGTTATCGAAAAATGGTCGAGACCAACAACAGTAACCGAGATCCAAAGTTTTCTTGGTTTGGATGGATATTATCGACGTTTTGTGAAAGATTTTTCACGATTATCTAATCCACTCACCAAGTTGACTCGGAAAGGAGTTAAGTTTGTTTGGACGGAGGAATGTGAAAAGAATTTCAAGGAGTTGAAAAGAAGGTTATCCAGTGCACCTGTGCTCACACTGTCTTGTAGTGGAGAAAGGTTTGTGATCTATAGTGATGCATCCAAGAAGGGATTGGGGTGTGTTATTATGCAAAATGATATGGTGATAGCTTATGCCTCACGACAGTTGAAAATACATGATCAAAATTACCCAACTCATGATTTGGAGTTAGCTGCGGTAATCTTTGCATTAAAGATTTGGAGTCATTATCTTTATGGAGAAAGGTGTGACATTTATACTGATCATAAAAGTTTAAAGTATATTTTCACACAAAAGGAGCTGAATATGCGCCAATGAAGATGGTTGGAGCTGATTAAGGATTATGACTGCTCAATCTATTACCACCCTGGGAAAGCAAACAAGGTGGCAGATGCATTAAGTCGACAAGACCATGCTAGTTTATCCATGATGAGGATCACAAAAGATCCAATATTTATGGATTTACAAAGGATGGATCTTGGAATTATAATGGAAGGGGAAAATTGTATCTTTCTAAAATGAATGTTCAACCATCTATACATGTGAAGATTAAAGAGGCATAGAAAGAAGATGTCGAGTTACAAAAGAAGGTGAGAAATGTTCCTGAATTCAACCTTGATTGTGATGGGATAATAAAGTTCAGGAATCGGGTTTGTGTTCCTACCATCCCCGAATTAAAGAAGGAGTTGCTAGATGAGGCTCATAGTTCTTCATTCTCTATTCATCCTGGAAGCACAAAGATGTATAGGGACCTGAAAGAGTACTTCTGGTGGGATGGCATGAAAAGAGATGTTGCTGAATATGTCTCTTGATGCTTGGTTTGTCAGCAAGTTAAAGCTGAGAGACAGAAGTCTAAGGGGATGTTACAACCATTACCCATACCCGAATGGAAATGGGAAAACATCACTATGGACTTTGTCACAGGACTTCATAAAACATCCAAAGGCAATAATGCTATCTGGGTCATAGTTGATCATCTTACAAAGTCTGCACACTTCATTGCTATTAGAGAGGATTTCTCTCTGGATCAGCTTGCCAGGATATATGTAAAGGAAGTGGTAAGGTTTCATGGAATACCACTTTCTATTATATCTGATCGGGATCCGAGATTTACCTCGAAGTTCTGGCGAAGTCTTCAGCATACTCTAGATACAGAGTTGAGTTTCAGCACTGCTTATCATCCTCAGATAGACGGTCAGTCTGAGAGAACAATTCAAACTCTAGAAGATATATTGAGAGCTTTCTCTATGGATTTCAAAGGTGGTTGGGATCAACACCTAACTTTGGTGGAATTTTCTTATAATAATAGCTTTCACTCCAGTATTCAGATGGCTCCTTATGAAGCTCTCTATGGAAAGAAATGCAGGACTCCAACTTGCTAGGATGAAGTTGGGGAAAGAAAGCTATTAGGACCTGATCTCGTTGATGAAATGGCAGAAAAGGTCAGATCTATTCAACAACACATAACAGCAGCTCAGAGTCGACAGAAACATTATGCCGACAACTGAAGAAAAGACCTAGAGTTTGAAGTGGGTGATAAAGTGTTCTTACGAATATCTCCCTGGAAGAGGGTTATGATATTTGGAAAGAAGGGGAAGTTGAGCCCTAGATATATCGGTCCTTTCGAAATACTAGATCGTGTTGGGAAGGTAGCTTACCATTTGGCGCTTCCACCGAATCTCTCTCAAGTTCACGATGTGTTCCATGTATCTCTCCTAAGAAAGTACATATCTGATCCTTCACATGTACTCAACTCAGAAGTTGTACAGCTGGAGCAAGATCTTTCTTATGAAGAACAACCGATAGAGATTCTGGATCATAGTGAAAAAGTCCTACGAAACAAGACCACTCGATTGGTGAAAGTTTTATGGACGAACCACCAATTAGAAGAAGCTACATGGGAGCTTGAGGATATGATGAGGGAGAGGTATCCTCATCTGTTTGTTACAAAGTGACGAATTTCGAGGGCGAAATTCATTTTAAGGGGGGTAGAATGTAACACCCGAGACTTTTATGTTATATAAATCATCAAAGAAATCTTTTTCTACACACAACACTTGCTTGGCTTTCTTTACATGAAATCGCGACCTTCCTTGATAGCTTGCATCGTACGCAATACTGAGTTTCACTAAACAATGATATGCTATTAAAATATTATTAAAACTAGCCGTTATGAATAGTAATAACCACTTTTTGAAATTTTATAAATTTTATTTTTCAAAATGGACTTCATTTTTTGTTTCGGAATATCGAAATTAGCCTAGGGTGAAATTTTGGTATTTTTCTGAAAACTTTCAATTTTTGATGAATAGTGAAACCACTAAGTGGTCGTTAAAAAAACTGAATTTTTCATAAAACTTAATTTTACCGCTTCTGTGAGTGGAATTTCAAAAATCCGAGAGACACGGTTGATGTCAGTAAGTAAAATTTGGTTCAATGAGATGAAAATATTTTTTTGGTGAATAGTAACTTTTTACTTTTTTTTACCACGGTTAAAAGTAAATAGGGTAATTAAGGGTAAAAATGATATTATTATTACCCTAACACATGTCCTAATTCTATAGGACATGTGCAATTTGACCAAAAACAACCTTAAGAATAAAATATGACCATTTAGGCCCACTTGGATTAGATTAGGACATTTATTATTAATTTATTTAAAGAAGGGTTAAAATAGTTAAAATCAAAGTTTAATAACTAAATAATTTTTAATATAAGGTTATACATAAGATAAATTCAACTATAAATATTCATTAGAAATCTAAAAAGATTTCCTACATAATGATATTTTATTTTTATTTTTTAGACTTTAAATAATTTAATTTATTTATGACACAATGATGATGAATTAATTACCATAATAGTGAAAAATTAGAATAATTGATATTATAAATACCTAAATAAGTATAATTTGAGACTTTTTATGAATTAAACTAATTTTATAGGTTAATATGACATGTTAGGATTTATTTAATTAACTTTGGTCGAAGTAATAATTCTTTTATTAGTTTCAAAAAAATCAACTATTGAATAGTGTCAAAATTGACATAAAATAGTTTTTAAAATAAATATTATATTATTAATTGTTATTTTATTCCTAAAAATCTAAGGTTCGGAAAAATGACTTAGATAAGGTTATATATATTAATAAAACACAACTTTGGGGTCGCTTGGATGTATATGGTAAGTTTATTAACTATATAATATAAAAATACAAAGTGACATGGTAAATGTTAATCTAATTAACTAAGAGTTAAAACTAAAAGATAAGGTTAATATAATGACCTAAACTTGTCTAAATTCTATTGGATGAGAATATTTCTACCCATACCCACCTTATCTTCTAAACAACTCAATTTGGAGCTATTTAAAACCAAACTTGACTTTATAATAAAATAATATTTTTAGTTATTCCAAAGGTGCCCCTCTCCTCCCTTATAAAAGGGCACCTCCTCCCCCTCTTCCTCACACCACTTTTAGCCTTCAAGCTCGGCCAAACCCTTCCAATTTCTTCTCTCCACTTCCCTAGAAACATCCTAGAGGTTCTGGTCTTCTTCAAAGACCTATTTTAGTGCCATAAAAGGAGGTCTCAAAGAATCACTTCAAAGAAGAGGTAATGTCCGTTACCGATTCTTTCATCTTTATTTCTTCTTCCACTTCTTCTTATTTAGTTGTTTCATTATGAAGTAATAACATAATTATCACTCATATAATGATATGTTATTATAAGTATGAAACAACCCTATTTCACCATCTATCCATCCTACGGAAAAAGAAATCACCGCGCATGCGTACGTACGGAATACCGTCTCCACGTCGTGGTGTAATCTATTTTCCACCACCACCTTACTTGGATGGGTATAATGGTGTAAATAATGACTATATATGACTATTATAAAGTGATATTGATTCTGAAATATTATACATACACTCCAATACAATTCCACGATCATAGGAATGATATCATCACTTGTGCGTACGTACGGAATACCGTCTCCACGATGTGATGCGACTCGTTCTACATGATCTTCATTTCATAATGATTATATAAATGAATTGAATGAATTAATATGATATATATTACACTAATACCATTATGGAAATTAGGTATCTATAACCTAAAGATAAGAATAAGAATTTATTCGACAAACACGCATAAGAACAAAAAGTAATAAACACCCGAATAACAAGTAGTAATGAAATATTACTACTAAGAAGCTAAGAATATGACCATATATGATATCATAAAAATAAGTATGATTATTTAATAAGTCAATAACATTATTTAAATCATTATACAGGAGGTTCGGACACGTACAAAGCATATCGGACCTAAGGTAAGGGAAATATCACAATCTCATTTTTATCCGAGATTGTTTATACTTTGGTATTTACTGGGGTGTATTTTATCATCCACATCAATGTTTCCTTAATATGTAATATTTATATCCTTCTGCAATAGTGTATATTCAATTTTACCCTTCGGTGAGTTTTTAGTAAAAGATATGAAAGGAATCTTTTATCGTTTTTCATACGAGGTACTTTTTGACTTTTCCGACAAAGGTATGAGAAGAATGTTTTTTTTAACTTTACGGCATGAATGGATTTTTAAAACATTATTTCCAAGAAGCTTCCTTTACAAGTTTTCAAGTTTATTTTTAATCAACTTATTTTAGTTTAAAATTGTATGACATGTTAAGAAAGGAAAAATGTTTTTGAAATAGAAAGGATATTTTCCTCAAAAATGGAGTTCAAGTGTTTTATCAAAATTATTTTCCATCTAAGATAATATAGGGTTCTGTTTCTAACCCTATTATTAAATTGATTTGATTATGTTGTTATGGAATTATTTTTATGAATTCCTTTATCTTATATGAATTGTTTTATGATGTCATGTTGTTTAAGAATCCCATTTTTATTACATGGGTTATGCAATGATGTATGATTTATGATTTTGTGGCACACATAAGAATGGTATCATTATGAGATGGGTGGGACCTATATCTCCCTCCAATGCATTGGGTAAAGATTTTATATCTCATGAGATAGACATGGCTGAAATGGTAGGTTATACCGGTTCAGTGAAATAGGACTGAAACAAGGGTGACTCGGTTCAGAAATGGACTTTGTCCACTAAGATAGTCTTGGAAATGAGTCTTGACTAATAAGAAATGATTCTCTATGATTATGTGTGTATGCCACAAAGTTTCATGTTTTAAGTTATGATTATTGGGATTACATTTCACTTCTATGATTTATCCCATGTTATGATATTATGATATCTTTTGCAAGTTAAGATTTCCAAAAGTTATGTTCTTATGTATATGATGTGATTGATATTTCTTTTGTTTACCCTTACTGAGCATTTGAGCTCACCCTTTTGTATGTTTTATTTCCCCAGGTCAGGAAGAAGGTTATTAAGTAGAATATACCAAAAAGGGACTCTAGATATGATGAAATAAATGGGAGGCAAAGTAGATGCTTTATGAACCAGTTGTTTATGTTTCCCAGTTTCTAAAGACACTATACTTATATGGTCCTTTCCTGGTTTTGTTATATGTTGTAATAAGTGTGCTTAAATTCTGAAGTAATAACAATGTATGTAATGTATGGGTCGTTATACTGATAGTTCTGGGTGAGGAAGTTGGAGAATAGTTCTGTGAGAACTTTTCTAGGTTCATACATTTTATGGAAAGAGACCTAGGTTAGGTTGTGAAAATTATGTTAGTCCTGACACGAGGGTTGCAGTTTCAATACCCTCCGAATTTTATTAGAGAGTGTGGACCTGAGGAAGTTGAGTTCCGGATTGATTCTATCTAGATGATACTTGACCAATTTGATTCTCGTGTTTTTAATAGAGTCAAAATGTCTTGTTATATGTTACATGTTCAGGAAAATAATTGGTGGGACATCCAAAATTAGGATGGGAAAGTAGAAAATATTTTGTGGAAGGACTTTTATGATAAGTTCTTAGGGCACTTTTACCCTAATACACTCAGGTAGGATAGGGAAGCAAAGTTCATGAGATTAATCCATGGGAGCATGTCCATGATGGACTATGTGGGATGCTTTATGGATTTGTGGAACTTTTTTACAGTGTTAGCAGGAGATGAGGTTACTGTAGAGAAATGGTTTCAGTATGGGATTAAATGTCAGATTGAGTCTCAAGTGAATATCTTTAAGCTAAAAAAATTCTAAAGTGGTGAGTCAGGATTTCATATCTAAGGGGAACCTGAAGGAGGATTCCAGTGGAATTAAGGTGGATCTTATTGGATGACTAGGAGGTACATCTTCTAAGAGTATAAAAAATCACTATGATAATGCCATCCAGGGTGATAGCAAGAAGAGTGGCTTGGGGGAATGGTCAGTTACACAGGACCTTACTTGAGCACTATGTCACTAGTGCAGTAGGCTGAGTCACATTAATAGATAGTTCCCCTAACCATCGGTAGAGTGTCGATATTGCAACATAATGGGACATCTATAGCGGTTCTTTAAGAACCCACGACAGATGGGTAATAAAGGAGGAGCTAGGCATAATCATAGTACTAGAAGGGGGTCTTCTACCCCATATCAGTCAGACAATTATAGTTCTACTGGCCATGGCGGTCAAGCCAATGGATGAGGTGATTATGGGAATGAGAACCTATATCAGTAGAGCAATGTAACTCAGGGGACTCAGACTACATCATAGGAAAGTGTGGAAATACAGTTGCATGCAGTTCATCCTACACTTGTGGATAGAAAGGTTGGACCATTAACATTTAGAGATACAATTATTATATCTTCTTCACTTACTAGTGACTTATTTAATATCAGTGCCTCTCATTCTTTTATATCTTACCAACTTGTGAATGGGTTGAGCCTGGTAGTGGAGTTTTGGAGTGGGGTTATGATGATCAATACACCCTTATGAGTTAGATTGAGAGACATATGCTTGTGCAAGGGGTGTTATCTCAAGGTTGGGGAGTACCATTTTCTATTGGACATCTACATACTTGATATGATAGTATTTGAATTGATTTTAGTCATGGAATAGTTAGTATCATACCAATCCCATATTGATTTTTACCACATGAGAGTGACTTTTACTTCTCCTGAGGGTGACAGTCATGTTCATCGTGGAGAGTGGGGTATCGAGGAGGGCCATACAGGGCCAATTCATCAGTAACTAGGGGATATCACCACCCAGATTTAAAGTCTTATGATGGACACCATAGGTTTGAAGCATTATGTATTACCACCTGTAGTGGATAGGTTTTATGACATGTTTCCTGAGGACTTCTCAGGACTGTCAACTAAGAGATATGTGGAGTTTACATTTGATATCATGCCTAAATATGATCTTGTTTCCATTCTACAATATGTAATGTAATCAATAGAGATTTAGGAGATTAAGACTCAACTGGAATATTTTATGGATAAGTGGTTTATCCATATGATTACATCATCTTGGGGTTCTCTAGTTTTTTTTTAAGAAGGATGACGAGACTTTGTGCTTATGTGCTGATTACCGGAAGCTAAATTAAATGATTGTGAAAAACTAATATCCTCTCCCACATATCAATGATCTCTTTGACCATTTTATAGGAGTTTTGTTTTCTCTAATTTTGACTTGATATTAGGGTATCATTAGTTGGGAGCTCGACCTTATGATATAGCACAAATAAATTTCATAAGTAGGTATGGTCTTTATTAGTTTGTTGTGATGTAATTAAGGCTAATAAACACTATATTTGTGTTTATGGACTTGATAAACTTAATCTTACACCCATACCTAGATCTTTTTTTGTAGTGTTTGTAGATGAAATCTTGGTGTACTCCAAGACTTATGACGATCATGCCCAATATCTTGACATTATCCTAAATACATAGAGATAGAATCAGTTATACACTAATCTATCTAAGTGTCAATTATAGATTGATCGGGTACATTTATTGGGTCACATCATCTCATAGGAAGGTGTGCCAGTGGTCCTAGAGAAGGTACAGGTAGTTGTTTCTTGGGAGCATCCCAAGAATGTTTTCGATATTCGTAGCTTTCTTGGGTTAGTAAGCTATTATCAGAGGTTCATCTAGGTTTGTTCCATCTTGACAACACCACTTTTGGGATTTACTAATATGGGAATTAAGTTTTAATGGTCTATAGCATATGATAATGAATTCCAGGAGTTGAAGAAGCATTTGAAAATTGCACCAATATTAAACCTACCTAATTTGAGTGAGGATTATATGGTATTTTGGGATGCATTTAGGATAGGTCTTGGAGTATTTTTGATGTGAAGGGATTGATTTTTGGTGTATGGGTCACAAAATTTGTGGACACAAAAATGGAATTACTCTATGCATGATATGGAGTTGGCTATATTTTTTTATACTTTAAAGTGTTGGAAACATTATATGTTGGGTTAAAATTTTACTATGTATACTGATCATAAGATCTTGAAGTATATCTTTTTGAAATGATACTTGAATCTTTGACATAAGATATGGGTTTAGTATATGTAGTAATTCTACTTTTATCTAGAATATATTCCTAGGTAGGGAAATAGTGTTGTTGACACTTTGAGCAAGAAAACATAGACTCATATAGTTCAAGAGTCTAGCTCTAAGTGGAATATTATGACTTTGCTTATTGAGATGAATGTTGTGGTTTAGGATGGCTAAGATCAGATGACCCTCATGTCAGTATCAAAAGATTATACACTTTTGAGTTAGATCAAGGAGAGGCAATATGAGGATTCTAAGTGTTTAGCCTTAAGGGAAATCCTTAAAGGTGGGGAGTCACCTTCAAACTGGACCATAGATGACGATGAGATCATCTATGTTAGGAATCATGTTGTTGTGCCTATGAGTATGTGGGAGGAGCTGATTCATGAATTTCATGCCTTAAAGTGGGAAGTTTATTTGGGTTTGACCAAAATGTACCATAACCTACATCGACAATATTTGTGTCCAAGAATGAAAAAGGAAATTGAAGGGTTTGTGAAATGATGTTATAGTTGTCAACAGGTGAAGGTCAAGCATCAATGACCTTGTGGTTTACTACAACCATTTCCCATTTCAGAATAGAATTGATATGACATTACCATGGAATTTTTGGTGGGTATTCCATGGATTCCTCATAATAATGATGTTATTTGGGTGGTTGTGGACCGATTGATGAAAGTAGTGCATTTCTTGCCTATATGGGAGACTTTATCAGTGGATCAGTTGGTAGATATGTATGTTTGGGAGATAGTCTATCTTCATAGGGTACCATGGAGTGTAGTTTCAGATTGTGACTCATGTTTTACCATAAATTTATAGCAATACATGTAGAAAGAGCATGGTACATAGGTATTTATGAGTATAGCTTTCCATGAACAGATAGATGGGAAGTTGAAATGTACTATATAGGTTTTGGAGGACATGATTTGGGCATATGTTCTTGACTTTGTTGGTTCATGGTAGAAGAACCTAGAACTTTTGGAGTTCACCTATAATAACGGTTATCATGTGACTATTTAGCTGAAACCATATGAGGATCTTTATGGTAGGCCATGCAGATCACCTCTATGCTGGATAGAGGTAGGAGAGTCGGAGATATTGGGACCGAGTCTCGTACAAGAGATGGCAGAGTATGTCCAACTAATTCAGAATCATATTTCTATGGATAAAAGTAAATGTAATTTATATACTGATAGACATTGATGACCCCTTGAGTTTACAGTGGGTGATCGTGTGTTCCTTCGGGTGTCACCTAGATTGGGTCACCGGAGGACTCAGAGGCATAGAAAGTTGGCCCTCATATTTGTCATACCATTTGAGGTTGTGGAGAGAATTAGGATAGTGGAATACTGATTGGATCTTCTATAGAGGTACAATGTTATGCATTATGTTTTTCATGTGTCAAAACTTTTGTGGTATCACCCCAACCCTTCTCATTTGATCGATGAAGATGATGTTGAGCTTGAGACTAATGTTTCCTTTGAGGACCATCTAATTCATGTATTGGATCACAATGATAAAGTGTTGTGGGGAAATACCATGCTGATAGTTCTTGTATTTTTTAAAAATGGGTGTGTTTAGGAGTAAACATGGGAGAGAGAAGTAGATATGTGGGCTTAGTGGCCCGATCTTTTTACCTTGGAATCTTAGAGATGCTTGGGAGTACAGCTCAAGGAAGAGCTATTATAAGGATAGGAGATTGTAGAGATCTTTACCATTTCTATAGATAAATCATGCTCATTTACAAGTAATATTTTTCCTTGTTTTTAGTATACTTTAATTGGGTTTTACTTTGGGGAGATTTTGGGTGAATTTGAAGAATTTTGGAAGAATAATGGGAAGTGTATGGTTGGAACACGTTTTTCCCAAACTGTGTGCCCTACCCTAGAAAATTATACATACCCAGAAAGAGATGAAACACATGGTTTCTACATGTTTTTTAAAACTATGCACCCTCTTAGTAGTAACTGTGTGACCCCTAAGTGAGGCACATAGTTAGGGAACATGGTTTGGACAACCATTCTCCCCTACACAGGAAATCATGCATGTGGTATTTATTCCTCTGAAAAATTATTTTTCAATTCCCAAACCCCCCGGATTTCACCCTCATTCAATCCAACTTGACCCTAAAGGTTCTTTGTCATTTTTAAAGGCTCCTAAATGGATTCTAAGTCCTTCTGAACTTTTTTCTTGATGAATCAAAGATCTGATTATCAGATATACACCTCTCCCAGTAAGTGATCTCTTCCTGATTGTTTTCCTCCCTTTCTCCCATATTTATATCATCTTTTAAAGGGATTTTTTCCTCCATTGGAGATGTATTTAGATCTAGGTTTTGATATATCGAACTCTATTTGATCTTGGATCTAGGTTTTGGATCAATATCTCGTTCTTCATTGTGCAATTGAACATTTCACTTCAGTTTTAGGGATTTCCATTAGCCAGTGTCCATCAATTATCTTGAGGTCGGTGGTCTATTATTCAATTATAAAAGTCTTTATTTCAATTACATTTATATAATTGTGAAATTTATATTTCACATTTATAAATTTTATCTTGAATTAATTAATTAATTTGGTTGATTAATTATTAATGGATTTTGGAATTGATTGATTAATGGGGTTATGAAATTGGTCAATTAATAGGATTTTGTAATTTTTTATTTGATGGGATTGTGGAATTGAATTATTAATAGAATTTTGAATTGGTTTATTAATAGGAATTAAGGGATTTTTGGCTTAACCTTGAAGGGTTAATTAATTATTTGATTAAATGTGGAAAATGGTTTAATAGTGAATTTTTCATTTTATTCCATGTGATGAAAGTGACAAACCATGATTTTTTTGAAAATTGAAATGGTATACCATGTTATGAAAGATTTATGAGAGGGTTTAATGATGGTTAACCTTGATAAATGTGATATATGTGATATATGTGTTTAATTGATAAATGGGGTGTGGTAAAAGGATTAATGATCTAAATACCCATGAGGTGATAGACATGGTGTTCTAGGCCAAAATGCATGCATGTGAATATTATTATATGGGACAGGGACCGATGCTCCAAATACCCATGAGGTGTGGGATAGGGACTGATGTCCCAAATACCCAGAGGGTGCTAGACATGATGTTCCATGACCATGAGATTGGATTTTTACTATGGTTCCAAGTGTCCATGTAATGAATTAAAATAAAATGGATAATGAAATACCATGTTATAATGAATTGTGTTTACCTATGTGATATGGTTAAGACTCTAGCATGAGCTAAATATGGTATTAATGGTTCAAGTGTCATCATGAACCTGGGGGAAATGATGTGGTTAAATAAAGAATAATTGAATATGTAAACTGTTTAATTTATTTTATTTTATTCTTTATGAAACTACATACACTATTATTGATTGGATATTGTTTTAGACACCATTGGTGGTGTTCTACTGAGTTATACTCACACCCTACTCAGGATGCCTAATCATTACCTGAATATAATTCATTTTTATAGGATGGGATTAGGTCAAGAGACTTATGTTAGATGGTTGGGTTAGGATGGGTCATAGATGAGGGAACCATACTTGGTGTAGAGAACCTCTTGAGAGTGTTAGTGTCCTTATTTAGGTTTTTCATTAGACACTTGATACTTATTAAGGCATGAAATATCTACTGTTTAGTTTTGGATACTGTATTCCTATTTTGGTCGCCATGTGATACTGATATTATTCTGGTTAAGGTTATAATCATTTTTTGTTGTTTATTTATTTCTGTTGTTTTGTTTCTTTAATAAAGAGTGTATAGTATACTTATGTTATATATTATACCCTCTCTTCTATTATTTAGCCTCTGTTATATAGGGAAGAGTACTTTATGTCATGTAACTGATCGGTTTGGGGAATCGATGTTTGGAACACGGTTCGGGACATTACAGAGAGAGAGCTTGAACTTGAACTTCAATTATCATAAATAAATGGTATTTAATGATACAAAATATCAATTAGGTATTATATACACCACTTAAACTAAATTAGGTGCATAATATAAAACATGTCCCAAAGAGAGGAATTTGATATGAAAAACCCTTACATTGGTCCTGATTCCTTCTACACTTGCACCAAACATCCTAAATAATTAAATTAAGTCTATTGAGTACATACCCAAAAATATTATTTATAAATATAACCATTTATACTCTCCATTAATAATCAATCCATACTTATATATATTAGTTAGTTTTTACCTATTTTCCCACATTGGGCGTTTATAATTTTAATGTTTTATATTAGTTTTGTAGGAGCGATGTCGGTATTTGTTCTTATTAAAAAATTAATCTTTACCAAATAATTAATGTTACTATAAGGTATGATTTATAATTATTTATTAATTTTCAATTTCCTTTCATGAGTACTTTAGTCCTTATTCTAAAATATGAAATCAACAACGGTTATTTTTTGGTGATTTGTAACCTATAAAGGGTGTGTTCTTATTTAATGAGTTAAATATTGATATATCCATTACAGAACCCAAGAAAATTATTATTTACATATTTATATAATATTATAATATTAATTAAGTTTCATAATTATCCATTATATAATTTCATATCATTTTTCAAATAGGTGGTCAAACTAACCCATACATGAATATACCATAATTAACGGATGATTATGAGGTGATCAATTTACAATATCATTATAAGAGTAGAATAATGATATAATTTAGTGTTTATTAGTGTTATAAATCATAATTAGAAATAATTATGAGAATAAGTGATAGATATGAAACAGTTTTATAGTGTGAATAAATTATTTCCCTCTTAGTTCGCTTGTTTAAGATGGTTAATTTTATAACGATTATTTAATATTCATACCATTAAAAGGATTATTCAATTTGTATTAATATAACATTATAAATATCATAAAAAATAATATATATTCTTTTAAAACCATTTTCATGACCATCCATGTAAGGTGGTAATGAAATTAAAAACGGAAATTGATCGTTCTTTGGAGGCGGTAGTCTACAATTATACACAAATGATGATTTCATTTTTCATAGAATGGGGAAAAGGTGTAATATGGATTATCATTTTAGAATCTAAAATATATTATAAATATCATAATTATATATTAACTTCCCTATTAGGACCATCCTTGTAATGTGGTGAAGGAAAATGAAACACGTTGTGTCATGGAGGTGATAGTCCGCACAACGCATGACTCACGTTTTTTTTCTTAAAGGAAAAGGGAAAGATAGTTAATGATTATTCCATCATTGTAATAATATAAAAGTATAATAATGATACTTATTTTATCATTATAATATAGTGAAAATTAATTTGACTAAGAATAAATTCACATAAAGATATAGAAAAAAGAAAGAGGGGTCAAAAACTTATACTTCACTTCTTGGATTATCTCCTTTTCAAAGGGGATTAAACCCTTTAGGTATAATCTTTTGAGAATAAAATGTCACGAACCATCATCGGGGCCCGTGTCGTGACTACCCCAATCCCGCCTTCCATAGGCTAGGGGATGGCGACTAGCACTAAAGGTGTAAACCCCAAAAAAAGGGAAGGCATTGCCTTTAAAAAGTAAACACACACAACAGAGCACGCAAGTGAAGTAAGAACTAAGTAAAAATGAGTACAAAAGTAAGTGCTGAAAAGTAAATGGGTCATTATACAAACCCAACTGAAATTACAGTACAACTGAAAAGAAGGTACAGCCGTAGTAAAGTAAAACAGCAGCACCGAGTCGTCCTCCGAAAATCCCACCTAAAGGGTGGGTACAGGTAGTCTCCTAAGCTCCTCAGGTCTGGTCGTCCGCTCCATATACGTCTTTCCAAGTGATCCACCTATGGATACCATCCAGCTCCATATGCCTCCACCTCAATCAGTGTTGTCCGTCATCTGCATCCAACACAACGTAGTGCGGGCATATCCCGTGCAGGGGTGAGTATACGATACTCAGTAGGGACCCTGAGACCCCCGAAGGTCTCTCAGAATCCATGAAGGATAACCCACAAAGGAAGGATACAATCATGAAGTATCAACCTAATTTACTTAGGTATATTCCCATACATATACCTAAGTCATCAATTACAAACGGCTCCAACTCTTGAGTCCAAGCACAACCTAGTCCACACAGGAAAACACAACCCAGTCCACACAGGAAAGCACAACCCAATCCACATAGGAAAGCAAGTCAATCACATCGATGATAATGATTGAAAATCAAGACTCATCTCACACAGGTATACATATTTTGTATAGTGATAGAGATGATCAGATGTAGTCATTGATTCATCTAAGTTTTCGGACCCACATAGGATACAAGACCAGCTAAGCTGTCGGACCCACATAGGATACAAGACCAGCTACTCTTCCGGACCCACTCAGGATACGAGTACAGAGGTCATATTTCTGGACCCATGTAGGATACAAGAACATTAGTCATCACTGTCGAACCCATAGAGGATCCAAGTACAGTCATCCTCGATGCCGAACCCATGGAGGATCCAAGTACAGTCGTCCTTGTTGTCGAACCCACAGAGGATCCAAGTACAGTCGTCCTCGCTGTCGAACCCACGGAGGATCCAAGTACATTCGTCCTCGCTGCTGAACCCACGGAGGATCCAAGTACAGTCGTCCTTGATGCCGAACCCATGGAGGATCCAAGTACATTCATCCTCGCTGACGATCCCATGGAGGATCCAGGTACAGTCGTCATCATCGCAGTCGCAGCCAGCTCTAGGGTTCTTGTACACAGCACGCTCGATTCCGGGAGGGTCCGCTCCTCAAGAAAAAGAGACGATACATCAACTATCACGAAGTCTAGAGTTGATGTATCCCAAAGTTCTGTCTCGTCAAAAGAAACCCAATGCGACAGACGGTGCGTCAATCGGATGCCCGGTCTGAGAGTTATTGGCTTTTCCGTTCCAGGGGCCCGGTTGGTTTTTAAGCTAAAACCAACTCAACCGTACTCCAGCTACATCCAAAACTCAATTTTATTAATCCAAAATAACCATCTCATCAAAAGTATTTCAATGCAATTGATGGCACGTCAATCGGATGTCCGGTCCTTAAGTTATAAGAGTTTCCGCTCCAAGGGCCCGGTTGGTTTCAGGTTCGAACCAACCCGGTCATACCCAAAAAATTTCGAAACTTCGAGTGTAATATAATTAAACGACCGTCTCGATCCAAGGATTCCTAATCAACTGACGGTACATCGATCGGAGGTCCGTAGCTCAAGTTATGGGCGAATGACTGAAAACGGTCCGAAGTGGGGGGTCTGGGCTCGGCCCAACCCCCCTGAGTCGGCCCGACCCGGGTTCGGATCCGGCCCGGTAGGGTGCGGCCTGGCCCGGATGAGCGCAGCTCAGTCCATGTGACCCACCCCAGCCCCACCAGGGGGGTGCACTGGCTCGACCAGCAAGCCGAGTAGGGGGGGCCACTTTCTGCAGACGCGGCACCAGGGTGGCGCCACTGGCTCCCCTGGATCCCGCGTGGCCACGGGATCCCACCCTCACCGCCGCGGCTTCATCCGCGGAGGGATTCTGCTGGAGGCGCGTCGGGGCGTCGTCGCCTCCAGGCGGCCGGCCAGTGCCGTCCACCGAGGGCTTCCACGGGCCACCGGAGTCATTCCTGTGGTCCGATTTTACTCCCGTATACGCCTGTGGTCGTCTCGGGACCCATACATCACTCCGAAGGCTTCCAATCACCATTGTGGTCCCACTTCATTGTCGCCAAATATTCTGCGCATCAAGAACAAAATAGTTGTGGGTTCGGAATTGTTTGTTAGTCCGTACCCACCACGTTAGTGGTTCAAAACATTACCAAACAATTACACACCATGCCGAGGGTATAGATCACATAATGAAATATAAAAATTCCCCTACCTCAAAAATTGAAGATGAACTTCGGCGTCATGGTAGACGGCGTCGTGGGGAAAGGGTTCGTAGGTGTCATCGGAGTGCACCGAGGAGGAAGCGGCGTCTCCTCTCTTGTCGCGAAGAAGAGTATTGGTGGCGCATTGTTGCTCTTTGAGGAACCAGTGTTCTTCGTCGTTCTTCATCGGAGGCCGGCGTTCTTCAAAACCTCAAGAGTTCTATCTATCTTCCTTGCACAACGAAATCTCTCCCCCTTAATAAAATAATAATCTCCTCCTATTATTTTATTACACATGCAAAGCAACTCTCCCAAAATTAAATCACCACATTAAATAAAATGTGTTGACAATCAATTAAGGAAGGGAGAGGGAAGTTCCCCATTTATTAAATGCGTTGGAAATTAAATAAAAAGGGGGGAAAGAGGAAGGATCCTCATTAAATTATGGGTTGACAATAATTAATGGAGTGAGGTGGATAGATTGGCATTTAATGGGGGGTTTTTAATGAGTTTAGGGGAAATTAAAAAGTTAGGGCTCGTGTGGGCCCCACCTCTCTAACATCCACACTTGGGTAGTTAGGTGGATATGGGCCCCACCCTTAACTACCCATGGGAGGGAATGACCTCCTTATAAAATAAAAATTGTTCCAAAAATTTTTATTTACTTCTTAAATAAACCCCCAATTAACTTCTCCTCCATTGAGAACGCAACTACGGTAAGGATCATGTTAAGAAATTACCAGCATTGCGAGTTCATCGGTGCCCTCATATTTTAATTATGAGTACCGGTTCAAAAGATAGAAAAATCCGCTCATTCGTTTACTGAATGTACCCGAGATAAACTTCAAAAATTGATTCCAGGCACACCGGGCCTCGAAATCAAGCGCCGTCAGAAGCCACAGACTCGTAAAATTTCAAGCATTTAAAAAAAATCTTTGAAATTTCTGGGTCTTTACATATAAAAACCTCCTTAATAAGACTAGGATTTTGTATGATAGTTTTGGGTAGAGTTTGGTCTAAAATAAGGCACTTTTGGAGTGATTGTAATTGAGGAGTATATATCCCTGTTTATAAGAGAAAGGGGTGGCATTTTTATAAATACTCAAAAAAAATAATGGGTAGTCACTCTCAAGTAAAGTGGATAAAAATTTGATAAATAATATAGATAATAAGTAAAAAAAATTAAAGACCTCAAAAACACATTCTCATACATATTTTAGGCATGTTTTGGGTATTTTACTCTTAGATTTTTACTTGTATCATTTTAGTTTTTACTGTGCTACCTGATTTTTACCTAGGGTAACTTATCCTTTATGACCAAAAGTAAAATGGCTCTTATTAAATAATTTTTAACTAATTATTCAAAATTTTAAATACATTTCATTTTATCCAAATTATAACAGTTATAAAAACTAATTTAAAAAGCTAAATGTATAATGTTTTACTAACAATTTTTGAAAAAATAACTTAGGTTCTAAAATAACAAATATGGGTTTGTAACTTAAAACCAACATGTTTGAAATTATAAATTAACTTTTAAAATACATATTTGGTCTTATATAAATATTTCATTAATTTTTAATTCGTACTTATATACTAATAATGTCATTAAAGTCGTATTATTTATAAAAATGGTATTTTTTCACTATTCACCTAAAATCAATATTTTTAAAAAAATCCCAAAAATTCATATTAAGATAACATTGAAATTTTTAAACCAAAAATGAAGTTATTTTTTAAAATTAAAATTTTTAAATTTTTAAATTATATTTTAAATGAAAATACAATATATTAAAAAACTTCTTTTGTTAAAAAAATGAAATTTTTAAACTTCGGGTGTTTTAAATATTATTTTATAAATATTTATGAATAATATTGTATTGATATATTAGTTAATAAATCTAAATATTACATATTATGATAAAATTTTAACTATGATAAATTTAATTTATTAAGCTTAAATAAAATACCCTTTTTTAAATGGTTCATTTAAATGTCATTTTTAAAATATTAATCAAAGGGAATGATAATATATAATTATTTTAATGGATTATTATTAGTTTATCTACTTACAATTATATCATTCATGTTTTTTTAATATGTTGTGGTTCATTTTAGTCGGTTGTTGTGTCAGTTTGGTGATGCGTGTGACACAAGCTATTGAAGGTGGTATTAATTTAAAGGATCTAAAATCTTGGGTCGTTGTATAGGATGATATAATCCCATAATTATTAATAAATTTTATATTCTAATTATTATTTATATTTTATAAATTTTTCATTTTCATAAAATTTTCTCTGAAAAAAATAATAAAGGATGTATTTAACAGAAATGTATTGATGTAATTTAATTCTTATTAAACAAGTAATCAATCTTAAAGAGTTAGGAATAAAATCATTTTCTGATAAAAATATTTTTTATTTATATTGTGAATTTTTAAACCAATTGATCAAAATTTAATAATGTGTAATATATTAATAATATATAAAAAATAAATTAATGATTGTCTAAATATTTTCAGTTGGCATAGAATATGAATAAACTCTTTTTATGCTTAAAAAATACATTTTCAAAAAATTATTTTTATGTGTTATGTGCGCTTACATTAAAATTAATTTTTATCAACTATAGAAATTGAGTTTAATAAAAAATTATATTTTTAATCAGAATATCCAGATTTTTTAATAAGTCCATTTTCATTTCTAATATAAATTTTTTTCTAAAGTAAATATTAATTACCATGGTAAAACAGTTATTTTTCAAAGAATTGTTTTTATAAATGTTGTTTAATTTTTATATAAATTAATTAAATTTATTTGTTTTAAATTATTAATCTAATATTATGTTTAAAAATATAAAAAATATATTAAAACTCATTTAATCGGTAATTAATAGGAAATAAGTGTAAAAACACTTAATGTATAAAAAGACAATTTTCTGCAAAAATAAATTTTCTATGTCTTATGTTTTAATTTAAAAGTTAATTTTATAATATTTGGGAATTGAATTAGATTAAATTTATTCCATTTATAGATTCTAAAATTAAAAATTAGGTAGGATTGGCCATATTTTATTGATACTAAAATTAATAATTACCAAGGTAAATATTTAATCAAGGTTAAAAGAGGTAAAAATTGATAACTTAAAATGGATCTAATTTTGATAAATTAAATTATAAATTACACCTTCTAGAATAATTTTCTTAGGTTTAAATTTTATATCCACATGTCTCACAAATTATTCCTCACTTAACTCTCCTAAATCCAATGCAATTCTATCTTTATCCCTTACCTAACATTAGTTTTTGAGGAAAAGTATATCTTTTTAACCTATAAATGGAGCTCACCTCCACCCACATAAAACCAAACTTATCCTTGTAATTTATATCAAACCAATAAAAATTTTACTTCTCCTGGAATCATCTTCCATGTTTGGTAGCTCTTGGTTGCAAGAAAGTGTCCCAAGTCCTCCATTTCCAAGAGATCCTTCAAGAGAAGATTCAAGTCCTCAACATGAGTATTCTCCACTCCTTAGCCTTTTCTTCTCTATCATTATCCTATAAATATATTATAACCATACTAATATAATTAAATTATTATCATTAGTGTACTGAAATTTTATTATATTAATGAAATAATCACTTTCTACCATCCTCCCTTCTATTCGAAAAATAAAAAAGAAAATGCCACTCATGTTACATGAGGACTACCGCCTCCATAAATGGATCATTTTGTTTTTAATAATCGCCTTTCATGGTTGATTGCAAAAAATGGATTTGATAAATAAATATAATATTTATGAAATTATTAATATTATGTAAAGGTAAATTGTGCATTTTATTAATATTAACAATTAGTGATCATTGTAAATTTAACCGCCTAGAAAAAGCATACCAAGAGGGAAAACGATTTATTCTGTGTAACTATATCTTATTATCTTACCTTCTTCATCAAACTACTATAAATTCTAATTTATCTCTTTAATAACATATAAATAATTTCATTATACTTCTAGAATTATTATATTATAATAAAATCACTTGCATACTCACCCATTGGTTATACCGTGTTCTTGGTTGGGTCAGTTTAACCACACACATGAACAAATGCTATGAATTTTTACCATGGATGGTTGTGGGAACTTAAGTACTAGTATAATATGATATTAATGTGTAAATAATATTTTTTGGGTTCTATAATATTAATATTAATATATAACTCATTATTAAGATTCAACCTTTCATTTGTTAAAAAATACTCAAACAAGCTCGTCACCAATTTCATATTCACGATTCATAACTAAAACTCTCATGAAATGAAATAGAAATTTATAAATCATTAGGGAAAATATATTCCATTACTTTAAATAATCTAGGAAATATGAACTCAGTGTCAAATTATGAGGATCAACATCAACATTATGAAACTTTTACGAAACCACCAAGGTTACTAACATTCCATGATGAAAATAAACAACAACCAACTAATAAATTTATAAATAATTATCAAAATTAAAGAGTAGAACAAGTAATATATATAAATAATGTTATAAAATAATTTATTAATATGGTTATTCTTATTATACATGAGGTTAAAGCACTTCTACGGAATTTGGGAGTAAAGATAAGGGTTTTTCTTAACTCGATTTCCTTTCATTTAATTATAATGTTTCTTATTACACTCAATATTATAATTTGGGTGTAGTCTACCATATAATTTTATTTTTTTTTTCTTTTTTTCTTTTTTTCTATATATTTAAATTTCTATCACAAAATATCTTTTTCAAATGTTTCTTACTTCATAAATTATGATGTTTCTGAGGGTTTTTTCGACTCAACCTTCTATTCATTGAGTCGTAATTTTTCTCCCTTGACTATGAGCTTCTAAGTTTCTTATATTTTTTCATTTCTTTAATTTATGTGGTGATTTTAATTTTTATCTAGGTATTTTTAATTCTTACATAAAAATTATATTCTTTTAGGGATTCATTTCTTCATAAAAAGATCGTGTTGATAAGAATAATTTGTATCCTCTCTGATGGATCTTTTTCATCTATGTCTATATTATTTCTTTCCATAAATGTTTTCCTTTCCTATTCTGAAACCCAAATGTGTATTATCTCATTCGATATTCTTCTTTATCTTTGAATATTTTAAAAATGAATCTTTATTACTTTTTTAAATGATTTGGGTTTTAATAGAGATATTTTAAAATATTAAAAAGGATTCTATTTTCATGTTCATATCTTTTAACTTCCACTCCATATTTGTTGACGTAAATTTATTTCTTTTCAAGGTTCCATTTTTAGGATTTATTTATAAATAAATTTTTTAAAGGTATTCTTATCACCTTCTTAAAAATAGCTTTTGAAAGTGACCCAAAACTTTAACTTTTTACAATATGGTTGAAAATGTTTTATGAAATCTCTTTTTATGATTTTGCTTTTATTTTCCTCTTTATCTCTGAAAAAATATCTCCTATTGGGTTTTTTTTCCTGAATCACACTCAAAATTTTGTTATGAAATACTCTTTTTGGGTGATTGAATTTTTGGTATCAATTAATCCAACACTACTAGAATTCTAAGTATTTACGACAGGTTATTTGAGACGAGATCCCATCGAAAATAAGCTTTAGTGACGGGGTCTCGTCGCAAATAGCGTGTTGCAGAAAACGACGTTGTAAAAAATATTATTTGCAATGGGCCCATCACAAATAATACTTTTTTGCAATGGGCAGCTTCACCGTCTCAAATAAGTCTCTGATTATATACTTTATATATATAAACTTTTTTGCGATGGGTCCGTCGTAAAAACTTTTTTGTGACGATCCTGTAATCCCATTGCAAATACTTTTTTGAAAGCATTTATTTAGACTATTTACGATGGGCCTGTCGAAAATACTTTTTTCTATGGGCCCCTAATCCCATCGCAAATACTTTTTTTAAAAAAAAATATTAGGGTTATTTGCAACGGGAACCCGTCGCAACAGATCCCGTCGCAAATAATAAATAAATTTTAAAAAAAATTAATAAAATTTTGATTATAGAAAAATTATTTTTAATATTATTAAAATAATAAAAAAAATAAAAAATATTAAAATTCTCAATATTCACAAAAAAATATTAAAAAAATGATTAAATATTATTATTATTATTAGTGAAATAAAAAAACAATAAAAATATAATACTGAAAAAATATATTTAATAAAATTATGATTAATGAAACAATAATATTAATATCATTAAAATAATAAAAAATAAAAAATTATTAAAATTTTCAATATTCACAAATATAAAAAAAACATTAAATATTATTATTATTATTATTAGTAAAATAAAAAAACATTAAAAAATATAATAATGAAAAAATATATTTAATAAAATTATGATTAATGAAATAATAATATTAATATTATTAAAATAATAAAAAATTAAAAATTATTAAAATTCTCAATATTCACAAAAAAAGTCATAAAATATTAAAAATTAAATTATGTAATATTCGCACCGATATAAAAGACAGAAGCTGTAAATAGTTCATATTACAAAAAATGTTAAATTCAAATGTTTTTAACATAAAAAAATCATTGGGGGGTCATCTTCTGGAGGAGGTGGAGGAGCTGATGGAGATGATGGAGGAAACTCCATCCCTAAACTATGAGTCAGATGATGCATGTACTCTATCTGCTCGTGATACTGCTGCTTCCATCGACACATCTCCTCCTCATGTTGCTGCTTCTACTGCTGCTGCTGCTGACGCATCTCTTCTTGCTACTTCTGCAAACTCTCTATAAGGCCATTCTGAGCTCGGAACTGCTCCGGATACTGTGAGGCAGAAGCTGATGCCTCTTCATGAGCTCCTCTTGAGTTGGACTCCGACATCACAGCAGTACCATAATAAGTACCAGGAGTCACATGAGAGCCGATACCAACTACTCGGCCCTTCTCAAATCCATACTGAGTCACCTGCATTCATTCCGCCTTGTCAAAATGGTGGGCACTGGTCTGATCAATCACCTCGTCCTGACCCTCAACCTGTATCTAAGAGGTCGCAGCCTCATATGACTCCTTTAATTCCAATTTTAAATTAAAATTTTGAAAATATTATATGCAGTTAATTGTCAAACTGAAAAAAATAAGACTAACCACAATCTGATGTTGGCGATCACCTCTAATCTCTCCGATGGTTGGATCACTATACATCCTCCGATAAACATCAAACTCTGTAATATCGGGATGCTCGACTGCCTATATGAATATAAAATAAACTGTTTATATTTGAAGTTATATAAAATATTTAAAAAAACTTACTAGATGCTCTCTATGTGTACTGAATGTATGGATACCAGCTCGATGCGTCACCTCATGTCTCCCCCGGTTCTGCCGACCCAATAAAGACCTCCTCTAAAATCCACCACCCAACCAGTGTACACATAATCCATCCCAAACCTGAGATTAAATGTACTCTGGTTGGTGATCTCTACACGACTCATCAAATACTGTCGCTCCTGCTTTCTTAATGGTCGTCTTTCTCAAATTGTGTAAAAACTGACACAAACGCTCACGCATAGCCACCTCCCATGCTGCATGGATATCGTCACGCATGCTATCATTGATGGGATACCATAAACTCTATAAATAATTTATAATATAAATTTATTAATAAAATAAATTTCAAAATAAATTTCAAATAAATATTATTATTTACGTACCAGCCACTGATTGTACATGTTGAGCCGCACATCAACGGGAATCTGTTCTCATGTGATCCATGGCTGAGAAAAATAATTACGCAAGATAGCACTCCCCTTTCCAACAGCTACATGCACAAAACTGTGAAAAAAGAATAAATAATCAAATAATTATTATATATATAAATAAATTAATGAAATATAACTAAAATATACAGGTTACCATACCTCTGTGTGCATTTATCAAAGCCAATACGTGGACATCACTCGGGGATAGGGTCAGGAATCATCAGTCACGCAAGACCGCACCCCCTCCGTATACCTCCTGAACCACCAGTAGGCTAAGGGTTAGATGATCCCACATCCCCCTCATCCAAAGGTAGCTCAGCCTCCTCTAGCTCACGTAATAGATCAGAGTCCATCTGAAACACAAAATGATTATTGTTAGTAGATAGTTGAAAATAAATATTATCCATAGATATATATTAGATATGATCATAACCAGTATTTAACTGTGTCAATGTTCACCTTCATCATCATCTTCATATTTGACGATGTCAATGTCTTCATATTCCTCATCGACATCATTGATATCCATCTGAGTTTCACTTTCACCATCCCTTGTCATTTAAAATTAATTTGTAACATCATTAACATCGTCGTCACCATCGACCCTTAAATGTGGTGTTTCATCATCGATATTCATGTTTCTTTTTGAAAAAGATGGATTTTGAGTAGTCTCTTGAAATTTTCAATTCCTTCCACTTCAGCGGAACCACATTCAGTTTGAGTAAATTTATTTTCACAAGATTTCATTTTTATTATGCTCCACCAATCAATCAGGTCTCTTGAAGTAGCACAATAATTTGCGTAATAAATTTTATGTGCCTGTCGAGCCATTAAAAATGTTTCATTTACTGCAAGAAGAATTTTATATTTAATATCGATGATTCCATGAGTCGGATGAACACGCAAGCCTCTCTCAATATCCAACCACCAACATTTAAACATTTTTATGTAATTCTATCCAAGATAAAATAGCTCAATAATTTCATCCAGAATTCCATAAAAGTCAATTTCAGTTTCTCTATGATGCGATCCTCTCAAAAAAAATCCATTGTTCATTGTTTTTTTTTTGATTCCCCATATGCATGTGTATGAAATCGAAAACCATTCACCACATATGCATTATAAGATTTAACCATTTTGGATGGTGGGTTACTCAATATACACAGTCTCTTATCAATTTTATCAGCATGTTGAGACACCTAAAAATTTGTAAAACAATTATCAATATAATAAATAGTAAACTGAATTGATATTAAACCATTAATAATTTATGTTACCAGTTTTTGAAACCATTGAGAAAAAATTTTCTATCTGCATTCTTCAAGAGCAGCTGCTGTAATTTGTGGAAGTTATTTCTTGATATGATTATCATATAACCTACAAATAAAATAAGTTTACATACTGTAACATAAATTATAAAATAAGTGATAGAAGCACTCATAGTACAAATGCTGTCATTTCTTCACAGTTGAGTAGAACATATGTATGAGCTCTGTGATGTTCATCATCTGAAAGTCATTGTTCTTGAACTCCACCGAATCCAAGATTTGGCTGATTAAAAACTAATAATTGATTGTCCATTTCATCATTAACATTTCCCTCGTTCGGTCCCATGTGGTTTTGTTTTGAGGGATATTCAGATTCAAAATAGTGAGAGCAGAAAAAAAGCAATTTCCTATTGCAAATAAGCTTCATCAATTGAGCCTTCAACTGATGATTTGTTATGTACTTTTTTCTTCAATTTATGCATGCATCTCTCAAACGGGTACATCCATCTAAACTATACTGGACCTCCACATTTAGCTTCATGTGGAAAATGTAATATTAGATGTTTCATTGAGTCAAAGAAAGTAGGCAGAAATATTTTTTCCAGTTTACATATAATTACAGCAACATCTTCTTCCAGTTTTCTTAGTGCATCATAGTCTGTTGTCACTGCACAAATGTCTTGAAAAAAATATGACATGTCAGTTATCTAATCCAAAATCATATAATTCAAAAAACCTCTGAATATAATCGGTATAAGTCTTTCCATTATAACATGACAATCATAATTTTTTAATCCGGTAATATGACCATTCTTAACACATCTGCCCAAATTAGAAGCATAGCCATCTGGAAGTCTCAAATCTTCAATCCACTGACAAAATAATAAGCAACTCTCTTTGGATAGTGTATAAGCTTCTTTTGGCTTCATTAACCTCTATGATATGAAATTTTCAAATAGTTCAAGTTCTGGTCGTCTACAAATTTGGGCAAGATCTAATCATACTTTTATAGTATCTTTGGTCTTACTTGTTGTATCCAAAACTGTATGAAATAAATTATCAAAACAGTTCTTCTCAATATGCATGACATCCAACATGTGGCAGACCAACAAATTAGACCAATATGGGAGATCCCAAAAAATGATTCGTTTTATACAATTATGTTCTTTCCTAAAGCCATGAATTTTCTATTGGTTTACTGTTGGACCAAATGTGATGGGAGGTAATTAAAATACAACTAATTTTAACTCTATACCTGAGATCATTTTTGGAGGTTCATCCCTTTCAAATTATGCCTTTTCTGAAATGAGATTTGTTCCTTCGAAATGGATGATCGGTTAGAAGAAATCTGTGATGACAGTCAAAATAGCAAGGTATTTTCCATTGACGAGTATAAAATTTTTGTTATCTTTCATATAGTAAGGACGTGATTTCGAACCATGTGTACTCTAGCCAAATAACATGCTATATACCGGAAAGTCACTAATCATCCACATCAATGAAGCTTTTAATGTGAATTTTTTTTATAGCAACATCATATGTACTAACACCATTACTCCACAATGCATTTAACTCATCAATCAATGGTTTCAAATAAACATCAATATTCTTTTTCGGATCTCCTGGGATTAATAAGGTCAAAAAGATATAGGGTTCTTTCATCAACATCCATGGAGGTAGATTGTACGGAGTTATAAAGATAGACCAACATGAATACTGACTACCATAAGAACCAAAAGGACAAAAACCATCAGTAGAAAGACCCAATTGCACGTTTCGGGATTCTAAAGCAAAAGATGGATGCAGACGATCAAAATGTTTCCATAAATCACCATCAGATGGATGATTCAATCTTTTACCGGTTGAAATATTGGTTTTGTTCCATGACATCATTGACGTTGTGTTATGAGACATAAATAAACATTGCAGCCTGGGTGTAAGGGGGAAATATCTCAACTATTTTACAGGAATTGATCCAGAATTCTCTGGTTGAGCTTATTTATACCTCGATTGTCCACATGTGGGACAGCTATCCAATGACTCATTTTCACCAGAATATAAGATGAAATCATTTTAACATGCATGAATCTTCTGATAACTAAGGGCTAGATTATGAACCAACCTCTTGCTCTCATAGTAATTTGCAGGAAACACATTTCCTTCAGGTAACAGTGTTTTAACCAAAGAAAATATATGATCAAAACAGTTGTTTTACATTGCATTATCTGATTTAATATCCATAAATTTTGCAACCACTTCTAATTTTCTTTTCTTGCAACCAGGATATAATGCATCATCAACAGACCTCAACAACTCATAAAATTTTGATGGTGCCAACTCATGAGTTGAATCAATATCATTGTGAGTTTTAGTTTGTTGAACAAAAGGACCTGCAACATCATGTATTAAATTTTGGAACCGTGATGGATTTGGAATCAAGTTATTAGTATCTTCTCTGGAACTACGTTCACCATTTTGATACTAAAAAACATAATCTGGTTGAAAACCAAACCACAAGAGATGTCCCCCAACCTTTTCAAATGTTTCAAACATTCTCAGAGCACATTTTTTACAAGGACACTTAATTGTGCCTTCTGAAACATATTCTGGTTTTGATGATGCAAATTCTAATAAATCTTAAAAACCCTCAATATATAAAGGATTTAAACCAGAACCATTTGGATTTCTACACTGATTTATCCAAGCACGATCATCTAATAATGACTGATGTCGACTTCCTTGTTCCATATTTTTCTAAAAAATATAAAATCATCACTGTTTTTGAATAATTTGAAATTATAAAAACACTATCTGAAAAAAGAAGATAAATAATTACTACTACTTCTTAATAATTACCATTAATTAAGGACGACATAATTTCTATTGGATTGACGGCTACTATTTTTTCTGACGGCTCATTTACTTGCATCTTTCTCACACCGAAATCACAATGAAGAATCTGGTCGGAAGTACGCATATTTATTCTCGTATTCACAAGAATGAATATGTGTATCTCCGATCAAATTCTTCATTGTGATTTCAGTGTGATAAAGATGCAATTAAATGAGTCGTCAGAAAAAAGAGCCACCTTTTGTGGATGGATCGTCTTCTTCCAATTATCACTGCCAGAAAATATTATAAAAAATATGATCCTACGAATTCATATCCAATCTCATGCATAAGATATTGAATATGCCTCTATAGCAGCACATTTTTCATAATGTTTTGATTCGGTGAGAGTTGAAAGGAGAAAATTCATCGAGCAAAAGGAGTGTTGTCAATCCACTGGAAATTGTGCCGAGTTCTTAAAATTTATTAAAATTTATTAAAATTTCTTTCAACTATTCTTAACTGTTCCTAACTAATTATTCCTATTTATTACTAATTATTCATATTTATTACTAAGTATTGCTATTTATTACTAATTATTCATATTTATTACTAAGTATTCCTATGTATTCCTAACTATTACTATTTATTCCTAACTATTCCTATTTATTGCTAACTATTACTAATTATTACTAATTATAACTAATTATTACTAATTATAACTAATTGTTACTAATTATTACTAATTCTTTATAATTATTACTAGTTATTACTAATTATTACTAATTATTACTAATTATTACTAATTATTACTAATTATTACTAATTATTACTAATTATTCCTTATTATTCCTAATTATTACAAATTATTCTTATTTATTACTAATTATTCATATTTATTACTATTTATTGTTATTTATTACTAATTATTGCTATTTATTTCTAATTATTTCTATTTATTGCTAATTATTCCTAATTATTGCTAATTATTCCTAATTATTGCTAATTATTCCTAATTATTGCTAATTATTCCTAATTATTGCTAATTATTCCTAATTATTGCTAATTATTCCTAATTATTGCTAATTATTACTAATTATTGCTAATTAATAATAATTATTACTAATTATTACTAATTATTGCTAATTTATTACTAATTATTCCAATTTATTACTAATTATTACAATTTATTACTAATTATTACAATTTATTACTAATTATTACAATTTATTACTAATTATTACAATTTATTGCTAATTATTACAATTTATTACTAATTATTACAATCTATTGCTAATTATTATAATTTATTACTAACTATTACAATTTATTACTAATTATTACAATTTATTACTAATTATTACAATTTATTACTAATTATTACTAATTATTACTAATTATTACTAATTATTACTAATTATTACCAATTATTACTAATTATTACTAATTATCTGTATTTATTACTAATTATTACAAATTATTACTAATTATTAGTATTTATTAAAAAATATTACTAATTATTACTAATTTATTACTAATTATTGCAATTTATTACAAATTATTACAATTTATTACTAATTATTACAATTTATTACTAATTATTACAATTTATTACTAATTATTACAAATTATCTCTAATTATTACTAATTATCTCTAATTATTACTAATTATTACTAATTATTACTGATTATTGCTAATTATTACTAATTATTACTAATTATTATAGTTTATTACTAATTATTACAATTTATTACTAATTATTACAATTTATTACTAATTATTATAATTTATTACAATTTATTACAATTTATTACTAATTATTACAATTTATTACTAATTATTACTAATTATTACTAATTATTAGTATTTATTAATAAATATTACTATTTATTACTAATTTATTACTAATTATTACAATTTATTACTAATTATTACAAATTATTACTAATTATTAGTATTTATTAATAAATATTACTAATTATTACAATTTATTACAATTTATTAGTAATTATTACAGTTTGTTACTAATTATAATAGTTTATTACTAATTATAACAGTTTATTACTAATTATAACAGTTTATTACTAATTATAACAGTTTATTACTAATTATAACAGTTTATTACTAATTATTACAATTTATTACTAATTATTTCAATTTATTACTAATTATTACAATTTATTACTAATTATTAGTAATTATTACAATTTATTATTAATTATTACAATTTATTACTAAATATTACAATTTATTACAATTTATTACAATTTATTAGTAATTATTACAATTTGTTACAAATTATCTGTATTTATTACTAATTATTACTAATTATTAGTATTTATTAATAAATATTACTCATTATTACTAATTATGACAGTTTATTAGTAATTATTACAGTTTATTACTAATTATAACAGTTTATTACGAATTATAACAATTTATTACTAATTATTACAATTTATTACTAATTATTTCAATTTATTACTAATTATTATAATTTATTACAATTTATTCCAATTTATTAGTAATTATTACAATTTATTACTAAATATTACAATTTATTACAATTTATTAGTAATTATTACAATTTATTACTAATTAATACAATTTATTACTAATTAATACAATTTATTACTATTTACTACTAATTATTACAATTTATTACTAATTATTACAATTTATTACTAATTGTTACAATTTATTACTAATTATTACAATTTATTACTAATTATAACAATTTATTACTATTTATGACAATTTATTACTATTTATTACTCATTATTACTATTTGCTACTCATTATTACTATTTACTAGTATTTATTAATAATTATTAATATTTATTACTAATTATTAGTATTTATTATTATTTATTACCAATTATTATTAATTACTACAAATTAATTATTTACATTACTAATTAACGTTAATAATTATTAATTACTACTAATTATTAAAAATTAGTACTAAAATTTTCAATTTATTAGTACAAATAAATACTCATGACAAAACAATTTAAATTTAATTTAATTACAACATCAACAATAATAAAAATTAACATAAAAAATGAAATAAATAATAAATTAAATAAAACATAAATACCTTTAAGCTTGATTTTTTTATTGATGCAGATGGCTTCACAACTTCCTCATGAACAAAAAAATTAACTTCAAAGAATTTTCTCTCTAAAATTAGAGTTCATAAGAAAACAAGATCTAAGAATTGAGAGTAATGAGAGGAAAACAGATGGGGGTATATATAGGTTAGATTATTTGTGACGAGACTATTTGCGACGGGCATCCCGTCGCAAATACCTACCCCCGCATTAATTACTGTTGGTGGTAAAAAATTTATTTGCGACGGGACCCGTCGCAAATAGTCCCTGCCGACACACCTTTTGCGATGGGAAGACATCACGTCGTAAAAAGCTATTAACCGCCGCTGGGTATTTGCGACGGTGGAATCCCACTGTCACAAATAACCCTCGCGCGGTTTGGCGCGTTATTCACGCCAAACCTTTTGTGACGGGAGACGAAATCCTGTCGCAAATAATTGGTTCGTGCCAAACCTTTTGCGACGGGAGACGAAATCTCGTCGCAAATAATTGGTTATTTGCGACTGGTGGTTACCCCCATCGCAAATAACCTCTTGGACGGACTTTTTTGCGATGGGAATAAATCCCATCGTAAAAAGTCCTTTTTCCCGTAGTGCAATTACTGAGGTCATTCTATGTGATGCAATTTTGAAATATTACGAAACCCATTTTTGTACATGGGTTTTTCATGATATGATATGTAATTGATTTCATATAGTACACATATGTATAAATGTTCATGGGTGAGGTCTTATCTCTCTCTCTAATGCATTGGTTAAGGTTCTATATCTCATGATATAAAAATGTGTCACAAGTTATGATGCTCAAGCCACTAATGGGTTGCGAGTTATGATGTTTGAGCCACTAATGGGTTGTGAGTTATGATGGCCAAGCCACTAATGGGTTAGAGGAAGTGATACGTGAGCCACCATATAATGGTTTGTGGGATTGTGATTCCTGGACAACTATGTAATGTTTTCTTATGATTATGTTTGTTCCATAGTTCCTTATTATGCTATATTTCCATGACACGCCATATTTTTAGGTTGTATGCCTATGATTATGCTCTATGGCTCTTGTTTATTGACTCATGTTTCCACGCTCTTATATCATGGTATGTGTTTTTTCATTTGATATGACATGTCCTTCTATATTGACTTGTGGAAAACTCTTATTCTTTTATGTTCTTTTAATTGGATATTTCTCTCATGTTCATGTTTTATCATGTGCTTATAATCTAACCCTTTTATAACTCATTGGAAATTTTTCCCTTACTGAGCATTTGATCTCACCCATTCTTATGTTTTCCTTTTCCCTAGGAAATTATATGTAGGATTATTTGTAGAAGGAAGTCTTATGTAGAAATATTATAAGAGATGTTGAAGCAATTATGTGAAATAAGATCTTTGTGTAGCTAATCTATAAATACACTAAACCTTTGGATTTGGGGATTATGAGATTATTATGAGATGTAATTTTTAATTAATTTTAAATTTATGCAAGTTTATCTTGGGTCATCATACTTGCTATCGAATCTAGTTTGCAAAGTATGTGTTTTTAGCACTAGACCCAGAAGGGTGGGTCTGGTGCATCTTGGTGTATAAGTTCTATAAATGTTAATCATCAACCCTGTAATGACTTAAATTTTTCTGATTTTATTTTTATAAATTATTTGAGAAAATTCTGAGACCAGGCGCTGAGACGGTGTGTGATTCTAAGGCCTGAGGTTCCTGGAACGATTGTTTGAAAAATGATAAGTTTTTAATAGAACACTTGCAGCTTTTATAAAAAAATGAAATAACTCTTAAACAAGTATTTGAACCATAAATCTGTGGGCACCATTGAGCTCAGAGTAGTGGATTTACCCTAGGCGCAACCTAACATTGGTCGGCGTGGGTCATCTGTAGAAAAAGTCACCATGGGCATATCCGTAAATAAAATAATTAAATAAAAAATAATTTTATTTTGAAATCCTAATAAATCATAAATGGTAACTCGGATTGGAAATCTGATACCACCGTTGAGTTCGTATGAGGGTTTTTTCCTTAGGCAAGGCCTAACATCGACCGGCACAGGTCGGCTACAAAAGTAAGTTTTTGGACGTGAACGTCATTAAAATATTTAATAAAAATATTTTATTTGGATGTTACGTGTTGAAGCAGTGGCGGTTTCCTTTTTTAATAAGCCATGTCATAGGAATTTAGGGTTATCTCCATAACCCTAGAATTCCCTTAAGGCAAGGAGAAGGAAGCTCTCTCCTGATGACGAACATCAGCGGATCAAGGATTGACGCCGACACGGAACCCCATTCTTTGTCAATGACTGATCCAATCTCGAGGTAGGGTGTCGATCTCTTTGTGATTTCTTTTTACCTTCTTAGAACCAAACGAAGAATGTAGACCAACCCATGAACAGGTTGATCTGCGGTTCGATTGTTCTTACGGGAGGGATAATTATTGCAGGATTAAATGGAATAGATCTTGGTGATTATTTTTTTGTTGTTTTCTTCTTGATCCTGATAACATGAACGGATCAAGGACGAATGAACAAGGCCAAGATCCATTATTTGAGAGTTCATGTGCTTAATCCCTCCCCCCCCCCCCCCCAAATTTATCGTGTTCTTCATGCGTTCTTCACCCTTTGAAACTCTACATGAACGATCGATCCATGGCGCAATGATCTGAGATCGAAGGTTGTGATCTGTGACGACATTGTGGAGGTACGACGATAGCGTAGAAGGCATGCAGGGGCTTATGGCGGAGGGCATGATGAACAATGGGCTTCAGGTTGGGTGGTCAGTAATGAGGGTAGCATGCGACCTGGCGGGAGGTCGGGTTTTGGCGAGCCACACAGATGCAGTCCAGCATGACCATGCCTGAGGATGAGCCCACATGTCACATACATAGTTTATTTTAAATTTAAATTTATTTTAATTTCCATTAATGCTTTGTTTTGGGGGTTTCCAATGGTTTTATAGAGAATAGGTCAGTTTTCGTGGATTGGGCCAAACCGTGAGCCCAATTCCAGATTTAAAAATAAATTTTGATTCTTTTATAACTTATTCATTTTTTAATATTTTTCACTCATTCCAACTCCTAAATGTCCTCCCCTGATATATTAACACTACAATTAAAATATGGAGCCTTTGGAAATCCATAACCATGGTTTAGTTGGGTTTTTATTTAAGGGATTGGGCCTGCCCGAAAGCCCATATCCAGTTTTAAAAATTAATATTATTTATTTAATAACTTATTCAATTTTAAGTATTTTTCGGTGATTCTAAGCCTCATATGCGGCCCTTACATCCAGCCGCTACCCCAGCCTCTTTACCCCCCTCTTTGGAGCTCTTAGGATCTCGATTTAGGGACGAACATCTTAGGGTTTCTAAAATCAGTCAGATTTGATGAGGTATGTTCATTCAATCATAACTCTCTCAATTCATACTCTTTTCCCTCAATTCCAATTCCTAAATGACCTAATAATTCTTGTGAGAACATCCCCTGAGTTTTGGCCATTTTAAATTTCAGATACTTGTGTTTTGTGGAGATTCATTCTAGATTTCTCAAGTAAGTTTGTCCATTTCTTTTCCACTTTCAAATTGATTAGGGTTTCATTCTATTTTTTTAGGGTTTCCTCCCTTTTTATTGAAGTGAACAATGACCAGTGGGTAGGGGTTTGAACCTAAGGTTTAACCTTGGGTTTTCTTGGTCCAATTTTCTATTTTTAGGTTTGATCTACCCATCTTGAGGTGCGGCGGTGGTGCGTTTGTGTTTTCGCACAAAGGATTCAATGGTTTCATTTGATTTGGTAGGTGATTCCAATGTTGATGAAATCTTTGTGTATTAGCATGCTGTATTTATCATATTTTCAGATTTATATAATTTTATTATTTCTGAAAAAATTGGTTCTAATGATGTTTCTATTGCAATTGAATTTAAAATGCCAATTTGGTGTGAAATTGGGGGTTTTCCAAAGAAGTGTTTTGTTTGTTTATTTGGGGATGCCCTATAAATACTTAGTTGTTTTTATTGATCTATAATAAGGCATACAATACTGTTTATAATGTTTATCCCCATTGGTAATTGCTGCAAAAAAATGGGTTTTAATTGTGTTTGTAAAGAAAGTGAAGTTTTGGTTCCACTTTTGTGTGAAAATGAAGGTTTTATAAAGATAACACTTCTTGTTTAACATGGGGATGCCCAAAAATTGATTTTTTGTTTTAATTTATATTTATTGGTCTGCCTTTACTGTTTTGGTAACTTAAAATTGTGGACATTGTGTACAAGTGGGTTTCTTAAGGGGTTTTGTGTGCAAAACTACACGAGATTTTGAGAAATTGATTTATTCAAATTCAAAGAGTTTGTTGTGTGTTTTAAGTGGTATAAAATGAGATAGCTACGGTATTTGGTGTATGTGACCAGTAGTGGTGTTTTAAATTAAAATGGATATGTGTTAAATCCTGAAATTGTTTGAGCACAAATGGGGAAGCCCGGGAACCTAGGTGGGGCGGATTTGTACTAGTACGGCTAGTGGACCGGATGGGTTTTGTCCCTGTTTCACTTAGCATTTGGATAAAGACAACTCTAACTAAACTATGTGGATGATGATTGGGGACCACTAGGTTATGGGTATGTTCCCTACTAGTGGATCGTGCACGAGAAAGGATTTTACTATGGTTACATTACACTGAGGTACGAGGTACATGGGGCCTGAGACTATCTAGTGCCTAGGGGTGTTCCCGGTTTTGTTGCTCAGTGGATTTGTGGTATTTTCCCTTGTATTTGGGTGTCTTTGGAATTATAATGCAGTATCTAATATTCCTATTTAAATGTGTTAACATTCTGAAAGTTTTATCTTGAAAAATGTTTTCAATTTAAAGTTTCATTTCGTGGAATTTGTCACTGCTTTTAATTGCATATTAAAACTGCTTGCTTTTTCACCTCGTATTGCATGCACCTTGGAATCATAGGGTGGTATCCTATTGGGCTTAGGCTCACACCCTACTTACACCCCTTGGGTGTAAGTAGACCTTTTTTTTTGACCCAGGTAAAGGAAAGGCTAAGGGTGATGGCGGTTCAGGGTGTTAGTCCTCATCCTTGGGGCGGAGTAGTGGAGACGACTTGGGGGTGATGACCCCTTGTCTTGTGGAGTGCATGGGGCTATTTTGTTTCTATTCCATTGTGTCTTTGGACCTTTTGTATTGACTCTAAACCTATGTATTCAGTTATGGTTTTTGTTTAAACATCGTTTGGTATAAATTTTTCAGATTCAGATTATTGATTGTTTTTAATGGTTTATGCCTTCATATTCGGGTAAATCATTCCCAAACCTAAATAAATGATACCCGGGAACTTGTGCCAGCCCGTGGGGATAGGGAACGCCCTTCGGTTCATGTCACGGGCTGGGTTTGGTGCCGATTTTGGCGGCGACCAGATTCGGTTCGTGACAAAATGGTATCAGAGGAGGTTCATGTTAACTCTTTGGCTCATGTTATTTCGGGAAGAGTTAGGATATCATGGAGTTAGGATTGTAGGGACTTGGTATTATAGTTATGGGTAGTGTGTCTGATCACCACACCTCATGACAGGATTAAAGTTTCCTAGGGAATTCAGGATTTATCTAAGTCCTTTGGTTTTCTTATTTTAATGATGGTTAGGGGAAATGAAAAGAGAGTTGGGTTAATGGTCTCAGTAAGCTCGCAGGGCCTGGCAATCCATGTGGAGCTGGGGATATTCTCTAGAACACTCTCTGTGACAGTGAAGTGATTGGAATATGGCCGCCAACCATATGTCCAAGTCACCCACTGAAACTATTTTCCTCTCGCATTGTCTTGTGTTCTTTAGTTTTGAAATCTTGGAACTTTGGTTTTAAACTGACTTGGTTTTAAGAATTGTAAAGTTTTTGTGAAATGATTTTCAAATAAATATAGAATGTTTTGATTTATGAAATGGTGGAACTGAATTTTCAGAATTGTTTTGAAATGGAAAATAGTATGCTTACACCTCTTTTGAAAGCCGAAACCATATTGAAGTTGGTTTTCAAAAGTGTTTCCAATATAGTTTTCTAAATGATTAAAGGGTGTTTTAATGGGATGAGATGTTTTGAAATTGATGAGAATAACTTGAAAGTGAGTTCTTTTTTTATTTTTGTGTCCTTATGAAAAGTTTTGTAAGATGTGAATTGGGATTTTGATCTCATTGTTAGCAGTTTTGAGAAAAAGGTTGGGTTGGTTGAGCTTTTTGTTTTTGAAAAGTGGAAGGAATTTTTGTTTTACCCTTTGGTATTTCCATGAGTGACCACATGAATGGGGTTATATGGGATGATGGATGGTTGATGGCATGAATGGATGAGTGCTGGGATGGTTATGAGGAGGGTGCCCGGTGTGACACAAAAACATGCATGTGTGGGGCCCATGGGGTACCATTGGTGGATACGCTTACTGCAAAACCGTTTGTTTTCAAAGAAATAGTTTTAAAGAAAAACATTATGTATTGATTAATAGTTTGGTAAAGTTTGTATTATGGGTTTTTGATAATGTTGATGTTGTGGGATGTTTTGAGTCCAAGAACCCCTCCTGTTTGAACTATGTTTTGGGTTTGTGTTTGGTCGGTGAGCTGTGTTGTAGGGACGATTAGTGGTCTCTTTTGAAAAATGTTTTGGGATGACATTGTGGTGGTTCCCTTCATGTTTTTGGATCTGGATTGTGGTATATCGTGACCAATAGACCATCTTGGTTGGGTCCTTTGGTTCAATCGTTGGATAAGGTACACCCCATTAATGGTTAGTGCAAAACTAAAGTGCAACCCGGATTGTTTTGCCTTTTCAAGACCCTTCAGTTGATCAATATAAGGAATATTTTTTCTTGAGATTTTTAGATTGAGTCTACACCCTTTCCTTTCTTTGATTTTTAGATCCTCTTGTAACAGGAGAGTGCTCATGGAAGGTTGACAGAGACCTTAGTTTCTTATGTTTCCTGATACGTCGAAGGTGGATGTGTTCTAGGGTTGTAAGTGTGGATGAGTGTCTCGATGGTGTCTAAGAGGACCTTTGGGTTCTTCAAAGTTTCTTTGATGCATTAATTCATGTTAAACCACCGGTGTGGGAAATATGGTCACGATAGGATATTGTGGCCACTTTCTAGAATTGTGTGTTGTTTGGGGATGTTGTATAAGGTCCCTCTCCATGAATTGTTTATATTAGTCGCAATGGTCATGTTTGGTGATGCCTTATGATGTCATGTGCTCGATTGACCATAGAGGTGAATGTCGTGAAATCCTATGAGAGTCCCTGTTATGTTGTGAGAATGTCTCCCTTGGAAAAACTATAAAATCTTCCATTTTAGACGAAGGTGAGTGTTGGTGTTCTTTACATCTATTGTTTCTCACCTAAAGAAACAAGGTGTGATGTGTGTGTATCTTCTTAGCCCTTGTTTTAGTGAAATATCGGGATCGAGTAAAGTGAGTTTGGAATGTGTTATGTCTGGAAAACTTATCTGGGATTGCATTGTAGTTGTTGGTTTCATTGAAATAATAATTATCGTTCATGGGGTTTCCAAAGCCTAACTGCGAGGCCAAAGATGCTTCAATCATTTGAGCTCCAGCCATAGGTCTCGGAGAGAAGCTGGCTCGTAGTTAGGGGAAATCACAGGGCCATTTAAACCCTTGTAAAAAATCATTTCCTCAGTATGAAAGTTAGGAAGATTTTAAACCTATGGTTTCATAATCATTCTTCTGTTGTCCATGTTCGGTGGAAATAGGTGGAGGGCTGTGTGCCCATGTCATCACCCAATGTTATTCCCTCCCCCTTTTGGTTTCCACTGAGTCTTTAGAGAAAGGTTTGAAGTTTTTCTACACTGTTTGTGAACATAGTTTTCACTTGGATAATAGTGACCATTTCCCATAAAACCATGCGTAAAGAAGGATCCCAACTATTAGTGTATGGCTTCCCAAACCGTGCAAACTAACCATGTGGTTGCCCCAACTCTTTAAATTTTGGGGTCTTTCTTTACAGGCCAGTGCTGGTTGGTTAAGATGGTTGGTTCTTATGGTGGGGAGACCCACTATGAGTCTTATATAATTTCTTTTGTAAATTTATGATGGAAGTATATCCTTTGTATCGGTGAGTCCATTTAGGCCTACCCCTGTTAGTCTCTTGATTATGTCTCAAAAAAAATATTGGTTGTCTCTTATGGTGGGGAGCGTATTTGTGTCCCCCCGTACCAGTAACTTAGATTTTTCCATGGTCTTGGCTTGGTGTAGATAGTCTTGTTCAGATCTATCTAGCTACCAACATCATTCTTGAGTAAACATTGGGACTGGAGAGCACCCAATGGTTTAGTTAAAGTAAGGTAAGTGTAACCTTGTTCAAAGTTGTTGTTAGTTTGGGTGAATTGCTTGAGTATTGTTCAGATTGTGTTTGAGGAGTTTTTATTGGGGATAAAGCCTGAATGTTCTTGATGGTTTTAGGAAAGTGGTTTAAGTTTGATTTGTGAGAGTATTCCTTCCTTCATTGATCACTGGAGGTGTTTTGGCCTTTGGGGAAGAAACCTGGCAAGGGAGTACTTCTTGGTTTCTCAGTTGGGTTTGGTTGTTGATTTGGTCTTGTTGTGACTTTCCGGGGCGGAAAGTTTTTATGGTGGGGATAATTGTCACATACATAGTTTATTTTAAATTTAAATTTATTTTAATTTCCATTAATGCTTTGTTTTGGGGGTTTCCAATGGTTTTATAGAGAATATGTGAGTTTTCGTGGATTGAGCCAAACCGTGAGCCCAATTCCAGATTTAAAAATAAATTTTGATTCTTTTATAACTTATTTATTTTTTAATATTTTTCACTAATTCCAACTCCTAAATGTCCTACCATGATATATTAACACTACAATTAAAATATGGAGCCTTTGGAAATTCATAACCATGGTTTAGTTGGGTTTTTATTTAAGGGATTGGGTCTGCCCGAAATCTCATATCCAGTTTTAAAAATTAATTTTATTTATTTAATAACTTATTCAATTTTAAGTATTTTTCGGTTATTCCAAGCCTCATATGCGGACCTTACAACCAGACACTCCCCCATCCTCTTTACCCCCCTCTTTGGAGCTCTTAGGATCGCGATTTAGGGACGAACATCTTAGGGTTTCTAAAATCGGGCAGATTTGATGAGGTATGTTCATTCAATCATAACTCTCTCAATTCATACTCTTTTCCCTCCATTACAATTCATAAATGACCTAATAATTCTTGTTAGAACATATCCTGAGTTTTGGCCGTTTTAAATTTCAGATACTTGTGTTTTGTGGAGATTCATTATAGATTTCTCAAGTAAGTTTGTCCATTTCTTTTCCCCTTTCAAATTGATTAGGGTTTCATTATATTTTTTTTAGGGTTTACTCCCTTTTTATTGAAGTGAACAATGACCAGTGGGTAGGGGTTAGAACCTAAGGTTTAACCTTGGGTTTTATTGGTCCAATTTTCTATTTTTAGGTTTGATCTACCCTTCTTGAGTTGCGGCGGTGGTGCGTTTGTGTTTTCGCACAAAGGATTCAATGGTTTCATTTGATTTGGTAGGTGATTCCAATATTGATGCAATCTTTGTGTATTAGAATGCTGTATTTATCATATTTTCAGATTTATATAATTTTATTATTGCTGAAAAATTGGTTCTAATGATGTTTCTATTGCAATTGAATTTAAAATGCCAATTTGGTGTGAAATTGGGGGTTTTCCAAAGAAGTGTTTTGTTTGTTTATTTGGGGATGCCCTATAAATAATTAGTTTTTTTTTATTGATCTGTAATAAGGCATAAAATACTGTTTATAATGTTTATCCCCATTGGTAATTGCTGCAAAAAAATGGGTTTTAATTGTGTTTGTAAAGAAAGTGAAGTTTTGGTTCCACTTTTGTGTGAAAATAAAGGTTTTATAAAGATAACACTTCTTGTTTAACATGGGGATTCCCAAAAATTGATTTTTTGTTTTAATTGATATTTATTAGGCTGCCTTTACTGTTTTGGTAACTTACAATTATGAACATCGTGTACAAGTGGGTTTCTTAAGGGGTTTTGTGTGCAAAACTACACGAGATTTTGAGAAATTGATTTATTCAAATTCAAAGAGTTTGTTGTGTGTTTTAAGTGGTATAAAATGGGATAGCTACTGTATTTGGTGTATGAACAGTAGTGGTGTTTTAAATTAAAATGGATATGTGTTAAATCCTGAAATTGTTTGAGCACAAATGGGGAAGCCCGGGAACCTAGGTGGGGCGGATTTGTACTAGTACGGCTAGTGGACCGGATGGGTTTTGTCCCTGTTTCACTTAGCATTTGGATAACGACAACTCTAACTAAACTATGTGGATGATGATTGGGGACCACTAGGTTATGGTTATGTTCCCTACTAGTGGCTCATGCACGAGAAAGTATTTTACTATGGTTACATTACACTGAGGTACGAGGTACATGGGGCCTGAGACTATCTAGTGCCTAGGGGTGTTCCCGGTTTTGTTGCTCAGTGGATTTGTGGTATTTGCCCTTGTATTTGGGTGTATTTGGAATTTTAATACAGTATCTAATATTCCTATTTAAATGTGTTAACATTCTGAAAGTTTTATCTTGAAAAATGTTTTCAATTTAAAGTTTCATTTCGTGGAATTTGTCACTACTTTTAATTGCATATTAAAACTGCTTGCTTTTTCACCTCGTATTGCATGCACCTTGGAATCATAGGGTGGTATCCTATTGGGCTTAGTCTCACACCCTACTTACACCCCTTGGGTGTAATTAGACCTTTTTTTTGACCCAGGTAAAGGAAAGGCTATGGGTGGTGGCGGTTCAGGGTGTTAGTCCTCATCCTTGGGGCGGAGTAGTAGAGACGACTTGGGGGGTGATGACCCCTTGTCATGTGGAGTCCATGGGGCTGTTTTGTTTCTGTTCCATTGTGTCTTTGGACCTTTTTTATTGACTCTAAACCTATGTATTCAGTTCTGGTTTTTGTTTAAACATCGTTTGGTATAAATTTTTCAGATTCAGTTTATTGATTTTTTTTAATGGTTTATGCCTTCATATTCAGGTAAATCATTCCCAAACCTAAATAAATGATACCCGAGCACTTGTTCCAGCCTTTGGGGATAGGGAATTCCCTTCGGGTCATGTCACGGGCTGGGTTTGGTGCCGGTTTTGGCGGTGAACAGATTCAGTTCATGAGAAAATGGTATCAGAGGAGGTTCATGTTAACTCTTTGGGTCATGTTATTTCGGGAAGAGTCAGGATATCATGGAGTTAGGATTGTAGGGACTTGGTATTATAGTTATGGGTAGTGTTCCTGATCACCACACCTCATGACAGGATTCAAGTTTCCTAGTGAAGTCAGGATTTATCTAAGTCCTTTGGTTTTCTTATTTTAATGATGGTTAGGGGAAATGAAAAGAGAGTTGGGTTAATGGTTTCAGTAAGCTTGCAGGGCCTGGCAAGCCATGTGGAGCTGGGGATATTCCCTAGAACACTCTCTGTGATAGTGAAGTGATTGGAATATAGCCGCCAACCATATGTCAAAGTCACCCACTGAAACTAGTTTCCTCTCGCATTGTCTTGTGTTCTTTAGTTTTGAAATCTTGGAACTTTGGTTTTAAACTGACTTGGTTTTAAGAATTGTAAAGTTTTTGTGAAATGAGTTTCAAATAAATATGGAATTTTTTGATTTATGAAATGGTGGAACTGAATTTTCAGAATTGTTTTGAAATGGAAAATAGTATGCTTACACCTCTTTTGAAAGTCGAAACCATATTGAAGTTGGTTTTCAAAAGTGTTTCCAATATAGTTTTCTAAACGATTAAAGGGTGTTTTAATGGGATGAGATTTTTTGAAATTGATGTGAATAACTTGAAAGTGAGTTCTTTTTTTATGTTTGTGTCCTTATGAAAAGTTTTGTAAGATGTGAATTGGGATTTTGATCTCATTGTTAGCAGTTTTGAGAAAAAGGTTGGGTTGGTTGAGCTTTTTGTTTTTGAAAAGTGGAAGGAATTTTTGTTTTACCCTTTGGTATTTCCATGAGTGACCACATGAATGGGGTTATATGGTATGATGGATGGTTGATGGCATGAATGGATGAGTGCTGGGATGGCTATGAGGAGGGTGCCCGGTGTGACACAAAAACATGCATGTGTGAGGCCCATGGGGTACCATTGGTGGATACGCTTACTGCAAAACCGTTTGTTTTCAAAGAAATGGTTTTAAAGAAAAACATTATGTATTGATGAATAGTTTGGTATAGTTTGTATTATGGGTTTTTGATAATGTTGATGTTGTGGGATGTTTTGAGTCCAAGAACCCCTCCTGTTTGAACTATGTTTTGGGTTTGTGTTTGGTCGGTGAGCTGTGTTGTAGGGACGATAAGTGGTCTCTTTTGAAAAATGTTTTGGGATGACATTGTGGTGGTTCCATTCATGTGTTTGGATCTGGATTGTGGTATATCGTGACCAATAGACCATCTTGGTTGGGTCCTTTGGTTCAATCATTGGATAAGGTACACCCCATTAATGGTTAGTGCACAACTAAAGTGAAACCCGGATTGTTTTGCCTATTGAAGACCCTCCAGTTGATCAATATAAGGAATATTTTTTCTTGAGATTTTTAGATTGAGTCTACACCCTTTCCTATCTTTGATTTTTAGATCCTCTTGTAACGGGAGAGTGCTCATGGAAGGTTGACAGAGACCTTAGTTTCTTATGTTTCCTGATACGTCGAAGGTGGATGTGTTCTAGGGTTGTAAGTGTGGATGAGTGTCTCGATGGTGTCTAAGAGGACCTTTGGGTTCTTCAAAGTTTCTTTGATGCATTAATTCATGTTAAACCACCGGTGTGGGAAATATGGTCACGATAGGATATTGTGGCCACTTTCTAGAATTGTGTGTTGTTTGGGGATGTTGTATAAGGTTCCTCTCCATGAATTGTTTATATCAGTCGCAATGGTCATGTTCGGTGATGCCTTATGATGTCATGTGCTCGATTGACCATAGAGGTGAATGTCGTGAAATCCTATGAGAGTCCCTGTTATGTTGTGAGAATGTCTCCCTTGGAAAAACTTCAAAATCTTCCATTTTAGACGAAGGTGAGTGTTGGTGTTCTTTACTTCTATTGTTTCTCACCTAAAGAAACAAGGTGTGATGTGTGTGTATCTTCTTAGCCCTTGTTTCAGTGAAATATCGGGATCGAGTAAAGTGAGTTTGGAATGTGTTATGTCTGGAAAACTTATCTGGGATTGTGTTGTATTTGTTGGTTTCATTGAAAGAAGAATTATCGTTCATGGGTTTTCCAAAGCCTAACTACGAGGCCGAAGATGCTTCAATCATTTGAGCTCCAGCCATAGGTCTCGGAGAGAAGCTGGCTCGTAGTTAGGGGAAATCACAGGGCCATTTAAACCCTTGTACAAATTAATTTCCTCAGTATGAAAGTTAGGAAGATTTTAAACCTATGGTGTCATAATCATTCTTATGTTGTCCATGTTCGGTGGAAATAGGTGGAGGGCCGTGTGCCCATGTCATCACCCAATGTTATTCCCTCCCCCTTTTGGTTTCCACTGAGTCTTTAGAGAAAGGTTTGAAGTTTGTCTACACTGTTTGTGAACATAGTTTTCACTTGGATAATAGTGACCATGCCCCAGAAAACCATGCGGAAAGAAGGATCCCAACTATTAGTGTATGGCTTCCCAAACCGTGCAAACTAACCATGTGGTTGCCCCAACTCTTTAAATTTTGGGGTCTTTCTTTACAGGCCAGTGCTGGTTGGTTAAGATGGTTGGTTCTTATGGTGGGGAGACCCACTATGAGTCTTATATAATTTCTTTTGTAAATTTCTGATGGAAGTATATCCTTTGTATCGGTGAGTCCATTTAGGCCTCCCCCTGTTAGTCTCTTGATTATGTCTCAAAAAAAATATTGGTTGTCTCTTATGGTGGGGAGCGTATTTGTGTCCCCCCGTACCAGTAACTTAGATTTTTCCATGGTCTTGGCTTAGTGTAGATAGTCTCGTTCAGATCTATCTAGCTACCAACATCATTATTGAGTAAACATTGGGACTGGAGAGCACCCAATGGTTTAGTTAAAGTAAGGTAAGTGTAACCTTGTTCAAAGTTGTTGTTCGTTTGGGTGAATTGCTTGAGTATTGTTCAGATTGTGTTTGAGGAGTTTTTATTTGGGATAAAGCCTGAATGTTCTTGATGGTTTTAGGAAAGTGGTGTAAGTTTTATTTGTGAGAGTATTCCTTCCTTCATTGATCACTGGAGGTGTTTTGGCCTTTGGGGAAGAAACCTGGCAAGGGAGTACTTCTTGGTTTCTCAGTTGGGTTTGGTTGTTGATTTGGTCTTGTTGTGACTTTCTAGGGCGGAAAGTTTTTATGGTGGGGAGAATTGTCACATACATAGTTTATTTTAAATTTAAATTTATTTTAATTTCCATTAATGATTTGTTTTGGGGGTTTCCAATGGTTTTATAGATAATAGGTGAGTTTTCGTGGATTGGGCCAAACCGTGAGCCCAATTCCTGATTTAAAAATAAATTTTGATTCTTTTATAACATATTAATTTTTTAATATTTTTCACTCATTCCAACTCCTAAATTTCCTCCCCTGATATATTAACACTACAATTAAAATATGGAGCCTTTGGAAATCCATAACCATGGTTTAGTTGGGTTTTTATTTAAGGGATTGGGCCTGCCCGAAATCCCATATCCAGTTTTAAAAATTAATTTTATTTATTTAATAACTTATTCAATTTTAAGTATTTTTCGGTTATTACAAGCCTCATATGCGGCCCTTACACCCAGACACTCCCCCAGCCTCTTTACCCCACTCTTTGGAGCTCTTAGGATCGTGATTTAGGGACGAACATCTTAGGGTTTCTAAAATCGGTAAGATTTGATGAGGTATGTTCATTCAATCATAACTCTCTCAATTCATACTCTTTTCCCTCCATTCCAATTCCTAAATGACCTAATAATTCTTGTGAGAACATACCCTGAGTTTTGGCCGTTTTAAATTTCAGATACTTGTGTTTTGTGGAGATTCATTCTAGATTTATCAAGTAAGTTTGTCCATTTCTTTTCCCCTTTCAAATTGATTAGGGTTTCATTATATTTTGTTTAGGGTTTCCTCCCTTTTTATTGAAGTGAACAGTGACCAGTGGGTAGGTGTTCGAACCTGAGGTTTAACCTTGGGTTTTCTTGGTCTAATTTTCTATTTTTAGGTTTGATCTACCCTTCTTGAGGTGCGGCGGTGGTGCGTTTGTGTTTTCGCACAAAGGATTCAATGGTTTCATTTGATTTGGTAGGTGATTCCAATGTTGATGCAATATTTGTGTATTAGCATGCTGTATTTATCATATTTTCAGATTTATATAATTTTATTATTTCTGAAAAAATTGGTTCTAATGATGTTTCTATTGCAATTGAATTTAAAATGCCAATTTGGTGTGAAATTGGGGGTTTTCCAAAGAAGTGTTTTGTTTGTTTATTTGGGGATGCCCTATAAATACTTAGTTGTTTTTACTGATCTATAATAAGGCATACAATAATGTTTATAATGTTTATCCCCATTGGTAATTGCTGCAAAAAAAATGGGTTTTAATTGTGTTTGTAAAGAAAGTGAAGTTTTGGTTCCACTTTTGTGTGAAAATGAAGGTTTTATAAAGATAACACTTCTTGTTTAACATGGGGATTCCCAAAAATTGATTTTTTGTTTTAATTGATATTTATTGGGCTGCCTTTACTGTTTTGGTAACTTACAATTGTGAACATCGTGTACAAGTGGGTTTCTTAAGGGGTTTTGTGTACAAAACTACACGAGATTTTGAGAAATTGATTTATTCAAATTCAAAGAGTTTGTTGTGTGTTTTAAGTGGTATAAAATGAGATAGCTACTGTATTTGGTGTATGTGACCAGTAGTGGTGTTTTAAATTAAAATGGATATGTGTTAAATCCTGAAATTGTTTGAGCACAAAGGGGGAAGCCGGGGAACCTAGGTGGGGCGGATTTGTACTAGTACGGCTAGTGGACCGGAAGGGTTTTGTCCCTGTTTCACTTAGCATTTGGATAACGACAACTCTAATTAAACTATGTGGATGATGATTGGGGACCACTAGGTTATGGGTATGTTCCCTACTAGTGGCTCGTGCATGAGAAAGGATTTTACTATGGTTACATTACACTGAGGTACGAGGTACATGGGGCCTGAGACTATCTAGTGCCTAGGGGTGTTCCCGGTTTTGTTTCTTAGTGGATTTGTGCTATTTTCCCTTGTATTTGGGTGTATTTGGAATTATAATGCAGTATCTAATATTCCTATTTAAATGTGTTAACATTCTGAAAGTTTTATCTTGAAAAATGTTTTCAATTTAAAGTTTCATTTCGTGGAATTTGTCACTGCTTTTAATTGCATATTAAAACTGCTTGCTTTTTCACCTCGTATTGCATGCACCTTGGAATCATAGGGTGGTATCCTATTGGGCTTAGTCTCACACCCTACTTACACCCCTTGGGTGTAAGTAGACCTTTTTTTGACCCAGGTAAAGGAAAGGCTAAGGGTGATGGCGGTTCAGGGTGTTAGTCCTCATCCTTGGGGCGGAGTAGTGGAGACGACTTGGGGGTGATGACCCCTTGTCATGTGAAGTCCATGGGGATATTTTGTTTCTGTTCCATTGTTTCTTTGGACCTTTTGTATTGACTCTAAACCTATGTATTCAGTTCTGGTTTTTGTTTAAACATCGTTTGGTATAAATTTTTCAGATTCAGTTTATTGATTGTTTTTAATGGTTTATGCCTTCATATTTGGGTAAATCGTTCCCAAACCTAAATAAATGATACATGGGCACTTGTGCCAGCCCGTGGGGATAGGGAACTCCCTTCGGGTCATGTCACGGGCTGGGTTTGGTGTCGGTTTTGGCGGCGACCAGATTCGGTTCGTGACACCACAGCAGTGCAGGCCACGAACGAAGGATAAGATCCATAGAAGGAGGTTGCAGTGACTTTTGCAGTGGGACGCAGCTTAGAGGTCACGTCGGAGGAGGACCCTACAGCAGTGGGACCGCGGGACTAGGGATTGGGATGCAGTGTCGTCTGCATTGAACATGGTGACCGCATTGACTGGGAGCACACTACCAAGTCATGCACTGAAGGAGCCGACCTACATGCAGCAGGTTGGGCTAGGTGAACCGGGATGTAGTCTAGTGGCCCATTAGGCCAGGCCAGTTTGGGTTGGCTTGGACCGATCGGGTCGGGTCAGATCGGGCGAATCGGGTCGGGTCGGGTCGGGTCAAACTCAGATTGGACCAGACCTTTTTTACTAAATTGGATATATCTTTCAAACCGTGTGTCTATTTGATGATCCATTTGCGGCGATGGGACCCTTGTGATGAGGAATTACTTTCGAGATACTTTAAATGAGTTTTTGTGGATTTTGGTTTACAACCTAATGGCTTGAGGGGTAGGTTCTCCCGAAACAAGCGCTCTATGAATGAAATCCTATGATTAGTTGTGACTATGTGACTTGGGGGACTGGTTGACCCATCGATTCTTTTTTTTCCATTGATGCTCTATGCACCATCGATTCTCCATGCACCATCAACGTCCGGAACACCATCACTAATATGGGTGCCACCAATGCTCTGTGCACCATCGACGCTATGTGCTCCATCGATACTCCATGTGTCATCAACACTACATGCGCCATCGATGCTCCATGTGCCAATGACGCATCTAGTGTCATAGAGAATGGGAGATCAGTGGACTATAACTTGAAATCCTTCTCTTCATGATTTAGACTCGTAGCTGTGTGAGCTTACCATATTGATTTTACTTCATGTGTTTCCTTTGTAGTGTACTTTGTGTGTTTCCTTTGTGGTGTACTTTGTGTGTTTCTTTTGTGGTGTAATTCGTGTGTTTCCTTTGTGGTGTACTTCGTGTAATCCTTAGTGATGTACCTTTTTGTTTTCGGGGTCCCTACTGAGTATTGTTTTACTCACCCCTATACGGGCTATGCCCGTATGTGTCATGTCTTGTGTAGATGATCGACACTTTGACAAAGTCCTTAGTGGAATAGGGCCAGGTGGTGCTTAGAGAGAGGCCCAACATGAAGGTTCTGAGCACAGCGGAAGCGCATGGGTGGATGTGCCCACTTGGCCTTTTTTCATTATCAATGATCAATCCGGGATCAATACGACGATAAACGCCAGTCTCTACAGATCGAATCACAGAAAAAGACAAAGAATATGGTTTTTCCTGGAACCACAAACAAGGATCGTTACAGGTTGACTATAATTAATTTAATTAATTATAAATAAATACCTTTTGGGTGTTATTTCTTTGTTGATGTTATCGATCACGTTGTCGATGTGATCCGTCGTTGCGTCGCAGAAGCCAAGTGTAGACTCCCTCTAGCGGTGATCCACACGTGTACGTTGTATCTCTGGACGTCGCCAAAGTATTCTTCGGGTGCTAGCGTGGAGAAGCCTTTGCTTGCGTTGTCTGCCTTAGATCGTCTTGATCCGATGGAAGAGGATCTCTCTCAGTCTTGAGAGCGTTCTTGGAGGAAGAGGTTCTTTCGGCCTTGAAAGAATTATCCAGAGATGTTGTGCACAACGATTCTCTTGTGTGTAGGAAAAGAGTTGGGGTTGTGAGGATATTTATAATCAGGTGTGTGGGGTTATAGAGTTATGAAAATAAATAAACGCGTTACACGTTTCATTTATTTCATTAACTCCTATTGAAAACCCCCATGTCGAATAATTAATTCCTTGACATGTGCTCACGCTGATTATAATAAATATCATTTAATAAAACGATATTATATCCTCAAAATCCCGACTGGAAAAACTACACGGCGTGTAATAATAAATACACGGTGTGTACTTGTTTTTCATTGAAATCTACATAGGGTGTACATTAAATATACACGGCGTGTATATCTTGTTTTCATTTATTCATTTCCTTTCCAAAATAAAACTACACAGTGTGTACATTTAATAATACACAGCGTGTACTTGTTTTGTTTTATTTTTCCTCCATCATTTAAAACAACTTAGGCTTACTTGAATAATTATTAAACCACGTACGGGAATAATCTTTATTCAACTTGAGATACTTGGATACACTTAGTGTGTGACCCTCTAGGCCTATTTCTCGTTGGCATTAGGCAGGCTTGCCTAAAGTCCAAGATTACTGTCTACCAACGGGTCAAGGCACCCAAGAGAAAGAAGTTGACGCCGCATTGACGTATCACCTCATACGAACGCTTACTGTGTAATTTAATCCCTTTATCTCAATATCTCATCAAGAAGGTTTCATATAAGTGTCATAAACCTATATGCTTGATCCTTCGTTCTTTGACTACCTGAAATAAACTCGTCATTTACACCATGGCCATGGAATTTAATGCGACAGTTCTATTTCAATCAAAGGGCCAAGATATCAACTTCCATAAATGGAAGGGAAAAATACTTCCTCGACTTATCCATTAACAACATGTCACTCGTGACGCACCCAATGTACCCTACTTCTCGCCAAATGTCTGTGTGACGGTTTTCGTCAGTAAATCTAAGTGCACGAGTCATGACATGAGTTAATGATAATATTCCAGTCTAAGGACCATTACACACGCTCACAGATAGCAATATCCGATGACACCAAGACATGCGGAATTACTACTGGCGGGTCTGTTCTCATAATCTCCCATCTTGGAGATTACCAAGTGCGAACTCCATGAGAGAGAGTCTCGTCTTCTTACGAGTACTCTCACATGAAGGTCTGTATACTATGTGTCCTATCATAGTATGTAATCCAACCACAGAACTTTATTTAAGAATATTGTTATAGAATTTCAAGGTTCTCATCATAGAGGGGATCTGCTATGACCTTATTAATGCAACAAATTTTCCAGGACATTATTATATTATAGTCATGCAGAACAATGAACAATATATAATAAGTGAACATTTATATGTAATCAAAGTAAAAAACAGTTGGTTCTGAGGACACCAACCCTTACAAACTCCCACTTGGACTAGAGCCAACTGCCTGCGACTTTTAGTCCGCTAGACCTTACATGATGATCATGTTTCTGCTGAGTCAAGGCTTTAGTCAATGGGTCTGCCACGTTGTCTTCCGTGGAAATACTGCTCACTGTAACTTCACCTCTCTGAGAAAAATCCCTCAAGAGATGATACTTCCGAAGTATGTGCTTTGTCTGCTGATGTGACCTTGGCTCTTTTGCAAGTGACACCGCTGCAGTATTATCACAATAGAGTGTGATAGGATCTTTACTGCTCAGTACAACATCCAACTCTTAGACGAAGCTTCGCATCCATACTGCTTCTTTAGCTGCCTTAGAAGCTGCGATATACTCAGACTCCACTATAGAATCTGCCACCACACTTTGTTTTGAGCTCTTCCAGCTCACTGCACCTCCATTCAAACTGAAGATGTATCCAGTCTGCGACTTCATGTCATCTTGATTAGTCTGGAAACTAGCATCTACATGTCCTCTGATGACTAGTTCCTCATCTCCTCCATAAACCAGGAACATATCCTTAGTACGCCTCAGATACTTAAGGATAGTCTTGACTGCCATCCAATGTCGGTCTTCTGGACTAGCTTGATATCTACATACCGCACTTAATGCGTAAGCAACATTTAGCCTCGTACATAGCATAGCATACATGACTGACCCAATCGTGGATGTGTAAGGTATCCTTTCCATCCTCTTTCTTTCCTCATGTGTCTGAGGACACATTTTATTGGAAAGATGAATTCCATGTGACACTGGAAACAATCCCCTCTTGGACTATTCCATACTGAATATCTTAAGTATCTTGTCAATGTATGTACTTTGACTCAGGCCCAGCATTCTCTTGGATCTATCACGATGGATCTTGACCCCAAGAATATATGCCCCCTCGCCCAAGTCTTTCATGGAGAAGCATTTATGCAACCATGCCTTAACTGACTGTAAGACAGGTACTTCATTTCCAATTAGCAATATGTCATCAACATATACTATTAGGAAAATTAATTCACTTCCACTAAACCTTTTGTAGACACAAGGATCACATTCATTCTTAACAAAGCCAAATTCTATAACAGCTTCATCAAAACGAATGTTCCATGACCTTGATGCTTGCTTTAATCCATAAATGGATTTATGCAACTTGCATACCTTGTTGGCGTCCTTTGGAGTCACAAACCCTTCAGGTTGTGTCATGTAGACATCTTCCTGAAGGTTCCCATTAAGGAAAGATGTTTTGACATCCATTTGCCAAATTTCATAATCATGGTAAGCAGCAATGGCCAATAGGATTCTGATGGACTTCAGCATTGCAACCGATGAAAAGGTTTCATCATAGTCAATTCCTTGACGCTGTCTAAAACCTTTTGCAACCAGTCGTGCCTTGCAGGTGCTGACTTGCCCCTCCATGTCCAGTTTCTTCTTGAATACCCATTTATTACCAATAGGCTTTACATCAACTGGAGGATCTACCAAAATCCAGACTTGGTTTTGGTACATGGAATCCATTTCAGAATTCATGGATTCTTGCCACTTGGCAACATCTGTGCCTTCAACTGCTTCCTTGTAGGTAAGAGGATCATCATTGTCAACCAATAATGAGTCACCATCCTTGGTGACAAGAAAAACCATATCATTCTGGTTCTCTCACCTATCTCATGCTCCTATGTAGTTCTTGTGTCTCTGGAATAGATTTTTCTTCCACGGGGCTTTGTGGAATCTGTTCTTGTACCAACTCATGTGTATCTTGAGCCTCGACTTCATCGAAGTCTATCTCGCTCCCACTATCTCTTTTGGAGATGTGCTCCCTCTCAAGGAATATGGCGTGTCTTGCCACTTTAACCTTTTGTCTGAGGGGTTTTATAGGTAATATCCCCTTGTTTCCTTGGGATATCTTATAAAGATACACTTTGTGCCTCGGGGTGAAAGTTTGTTACCTGAAGAGGCCTTAACAAATGCTTCACTACCCCACACATGTAAATTCGATAACATGGCTTTGCGTCCACTCCATAATTCGTATGGAATACCATTTATCGATTTAGTTGGTACTTGGTTTAGTATGTGTTCTGTTTTTTGTAATGCATATCCCCAAAAGGATAATGGAAGTCTCGCATGACTCATCATTGATCTCACCATGTCCAACAAGGTGCGGTTCCTCCTTTCACTTACACCATTCCACTGCGGTGTGTAAGGAGGAGTGAGTTGAGATAGAATCCCAAAATCCCGTAAGAAATCAATGAATTCTTGATTAAGATATTCTCCTCCTCTGTCTGAGTGGAGTTTCTTAATCTTCTTACCAAGATGGTTCTCAACTTCATTCTTGTATTCTTTGAACCAATCAAAAGAATCCGACTTATACCTCTTTAAGTAGATATATCCATATCTACTAAAATCATCAATAAAAGTTATGAAGTACGAAAACCCACCCCTTACTTCAACTGGAAATGGTCCACACACATCTGTGTGAACTAATTCTAGAAGCACTTTAACTCTTTCACCTTTCCCACTAAATGGGGCTTTGGTCATTTTGCCTTGTAGACATGCATGACATACCCCAAGTGGTTTTAGTTCGAAAGAATCTAAATACCCATCTTGATGTAATTTTGTCAAACGTTTCTCATTGACATGACCTAGCCGGTGATGCCAAAGTTGGGTGTGGTATGAGTCATGTGAATTAACTTTTCTATCGATTGCCATTACTTGGTTTGTGTAGTCTAACACATAAAGTCCGTTATATAAATGTGCCCTACCAAAACAAATGCTATCTTTATAAAAATAGCAACATCCACTTCCAAACTTGAAGATGAATCCATCAGTATCTAATCTGGATACTGAAATAATGTTTTTAGTAACAGAAGGCACATAATAACAACACTTTAACACCAAGATCATTCCAGTTGGCAATGTGAGGTGGTAGTCCCCGACAGCAACATCAGCAAGTCTGGCTCCGTTGGCTGCTCGTAGATCTACCTCCCCTCGATCAATCTTCCTGAATCTACTTGGTTCATGTATTTGGATACAGATTTGATCACCACAAGCAGTATCTAATACCCAATTAGTAGAAATAGATAGATTTCATTTGATAACAAACGCACCTGAAGCTTCCCCTTTCTTCCTTGGCTGGGTGCAGTTTTTCTTTCAGTGGCCCTTCTTGCCACATGTGAAACAAACAACATCATGTTCCTTTGCCTCCCCTTTGATCTTCCTTTTCTTGGAAGGCCTTGAAGAAGATTTGGGCTTAAACCTCTTCGCCTTACCTTTCCTTTTATTCACCATAAGGACATAAGGCTTTTCATGATTCATGTCATTGTCCACTTGGCGAATAAGGATAAGAAGATCAGATAGAGACTTCTCAATATTGTTCATGTTGAAATTAACAACAAATTTTAAGAAGCTCTGGGGGAGTGATGCGAGAATGAGATCGGTACCCAGTTCTTCAGGGATTTTAAACCCTAGAATCTCCAAGCGCTCAATGTAGCCAATGAGATTGACTACATGAGTCCTAGCTGGGGCACCCTCTCCAAGCTTGCTCTGAAATAGAGCCTTGGATATCTCAAACCTCTCCTGTCTTTCTCTCTCCTGGTATAGACCACAGAGGTGCTTGAGCATGATGTAGGCATCCATGTCTTCATGAGACTTCATGAGATCACTAGACATAGATGACAGCACCAAACATTGAACGTTGAGAGCGTCGTTCAAATGTTGATCATAGACCAATAAATCTTCATCACTCGCCCCTGGGGTAAGAGAATCAGGAAGTGAGGACTCCAGCACATAAAACTTCCGTTCATGGCGTAGGATAACCCGAAGGCGCCTAAACCATTCCTGAAAGTTACTGCCGGTGAGGATATTGTCTTTATCCAGTATTGATCACAGAGAAAATGTGGTTGACGATTTGTTCATCTTGATTATACACTTTTAAAAGAGCATATTTATTAGTACTTTCTTGATTACATTTTTATGAGAAATAATAAAAAATTAATTAAGTCTCCCACAATTTTATCAAGTCCCAATGGCCCTCACCATTGAACTCAGAATGTCCAGTTGCTTTGACATTCTAGTGGAAAGGATCCATATTCCCCTTTGCATAACCCCAACAAGGGTTGGTCAAGCTATTTGAAGGTATTTAGGTAGGCAAGTCTTTGACAACTGTGAGATTACAGTTCCTTGATCTGTTGAGTGGACTCCCCAATCCTAAAATCCTGACTTGGATTTCCTCAACTCTTTCCTCCAATATTACATCAAGTCTATCAAGGGCTACTTCTCTTGATGTAATATGGTTAAGTCAACCTGAAACCTTTCATAAGGGATTCCTTTATAAAAGTAAGTGTCCCAATAAGGGTTGGTCAAACACATATTTTTATTGAGTCTTGCCCTTAATCAAGTAACAGAAGGCTTGGTCTAATTTAATATGGTATTTGAGGGATTTTATTCTTTATGCATATCTTTGCATTATCACATGCTTGTTAATATTAAGTGATGCTTGCTTAAGTGATTAACCATGTTCCGATAATGTTTAAGCATAGTCCGTTTTTTATTTTATTCCATCTTTGCATGCTTGTTCATTTTATTAATTATGTGATCGTGACAACACATACATAATAAATAAACCATGCGATCAGACATAAATAAAATAAGATGGCATGATCATGAGCTTCTATTTGGTTAGATTATCTAGCAGTTTTGATAAGCTAACCCTGACCTAGGGAAAACACCTTGAACCTGATGGTTTGTGTTTTGCAGCTCCCACCTGTCCACCTTTGTATCTTCTTATGTCGGTTTCGCCTCGACTTCGGGATTTGAACCGTCTCCTCTGTCTTGGGAGATCCTCCATTACATGGGTTTACATTAAAGAAACCATGGGCACGCAGGCCCTACATTTTATTGGAAGAAGGCTCGCAGGACAACAAATTTAAATTAAATAAATTTAAATGAAACCATACACATACAAAGGGTCTTTGGTCTAGCTCATGATCATCCATAGTATGCAACGACATTTTCACATATTTAGAATTCAAATTCTTTTAATCGTTCTTTTATTTAAGATAAGATGCGCTCGGATTCAATTAATTATGATATTATAATTAATCAATTCTTTATCTTAAATTCCTTTCTAAATTTCCTTGAGATTCTTCTCATCCATATTCCTTGTACGGGTCTTTGTATATTGGAGGAAACCTGGTAAAATTCCATTTCTGGAAAGTACACAGCGTGTAGTTTATAATTACACGACATGTATTTTTCTTTTCACCCTTTATCCAAAGTACACGCCGGGGCTTTGGTGTGTTTTATGTACTTTGGAAATTTTAGAGTACACGACGTGTAGATGAATCATACACGGCGTGTACTTCCTTATTACGCGGTAACTGGCCTGGCGATCCCGTGTACGCGGTACGCGGCTTATCTTTGTACACGGTTTCACCTGGGTCGGAACGGACTACACGGCGTGTTGTTCCAAAATACATGTCGTGTATTCTGGTTTCCACGCGCCGTTCAATTCTGGTCAACACGGCGTGATTAAAACTTAGTCATAATCAATTCACACGGCGTGGTTTGGCAGACCAGTGCTGGTTCGTTGAACCTAAGTACACGGCGTGTAGTTTTAATTACACGCTGTGTAATCCCGTGATGTACAGATAGAAAGAGCGGCTCCTCCGGATGAGTTCCTTGTTTTTATTTTAATCAAAATTAAAATTAAAAGGTCGTTTCTGTGATATGAATCGAGAAACGAAGGAGGAAGAATATATCTCATTAATTTAGATTTATAGAATGATTTATTTCGAATTGAATCAAATATAAAAGCGTAAATTATCAACGAAAATTAAATAACTATAATCAATGTTGTAAATCGCTCTGATACCATTTGAAGGTTTCGAGCTCAGCGAAAGCATGTGGGTGGATGTGCCCACTTGGATTTTTGTCATTAGCAATGATCAATCCAGGATCAATACGACGATAAACACCAGTCTCCACGGATCGAATCACAAAAAAAAGACAAAGAAGATGGTTTGTCCTGGAACCACAAACAAGGATCGTTACAGTTTGATTATAATTAATTTAATTAATTATAAAGAAATACCTTTTGGGTGTTCTTTCTTCGTTGATGTTATCGATCACGTTATCGATGTGATCCGTCGTTGCATCGCAGAATCCAAGTGTAGACTCCCTCTAGTGGTGATCCACACGTGTACCTCATATCTCTGGACGTCACCAAAGGATTCTCCAGGTGCTAGCGTGGAGAAGCCTTTTCTTGCGTTGTCCTCCTTAGATCGTCTTGATCCGATGGAAGAGGATCTCTCTCAGTCTTGAGAGAGTTCTTGGAGGAAGAGGTTCTTTCGGCCTTGAAAGAATTCTCCAGAGATGTTGTGCACAACGATTCTCTTGTGTGTAGGAAAAGAGTTGGGGTTGTGAGGATATTTATAATTGGGTGTGTGGGGTTATAGAGTTATGACAATAAATAAATGCGTTACGCGTTTCATTTGTTTCATTAACTCTTATTGAAAACCCCCATGTCGAATAATTAATTCCTTGACATGTGCTCACACTGATTATAATAAATATCATTTAATAAAATGATATTATATCCTCAAAATCCTGACTGGAAAAACTACACGGCGTGTACTTGTTTTTCATTGAAAACTACACAGGGTGTACATTAAATATACACGGCGTGTATATCTTGTTTTCATTTATTCATTTCCTTTCCAAAATAAAACTACACGGCGTGTACATTTAATAATACACGGCGTGTACTTGTTCTATTTTATTTTTCCTCCATCATTTAAAACAACTTAGGCTTCCTTGAATAATTATTAAACCACATACGAGAATAATCTTTATTCAACTTGAGATACTTGGATACACTTACTGTGTGACCCTCTAGGCCTCTTTCTCATTGGCATTAGGCAGGCTTGCCTAAAGTCCAAGATTACTTTCTACCAATGGGTCAAGGCACCCAAGAGAAAGAAGTTGACGCCGCATTGACGTATCACCTCATACGAACACTTACTTTGTAATTTAATCCATTTGTCTCAATATCTCATCAAGCAGGTTTCATGGAAGTGTCATAAACCTATATGCTTGATCCGTCGTTCTTTGACTACCTGAAATAAACTCGTCGTTTACACCATGGCCATGGAATTTAATGCGACAGTTCTATTTCAATCAAAGGGCCGAGATATCCACTTCCATAAATGGAAGGGACAAATCCTTCCTCGACTTATCCATTAACAACATGTCACTCGTGAAGCACCCAACGTACCCTACTTCCCGTCAACTGTCTGCGTGACGGTTTTCGTCAGTAAATCTAAGTGCGCGAGTCATGACATGAGTTAATGATAATCTTCCAGTCTAAGGACCATTACACACGCTCGCAGATAGAAATATCTGATGACACCAGGACATGCAGAATTACTACTGGTGGGTCTGTTCTCATAATCTCCCATCTTGGAGATTACCAAGTGCGAACTCCATGAGAGAGAGTCTCATCTTCTTACGAGTACTCGCACATGACGGTCTGTATACTATGTGTCCTATCATAGTATGTCATCCAACCGCAGAACTTTATTTAAGAATATTGTTATAGCATTTCAAGGTTCTCATCATAGTGGGGATCTGCTATGACCTTATTAATGCAACAAATTTTCCAGGACATTATTATATTATAGTCATGCAGAACAATGAAAAATATATAATAAGTGAACATTTATGTAATCAAAGTACAAAACAGTTGGTTCTGAGGACACCAACCCTTACACAACAGACAAGGTGTGCTTTAGCGACTCCAAAAAATTGTTTCTGTACCTACCCTTTATGTAGGGTTTTCTTGCTGATGAGATTCAGGAGCTTGTACTTTCCCTTTTGATTAGGATTGTATTTTGGCCCCATTTACTTTTCAGTTTTTGTATTTCCATGCTCTGTTTTTGGTATCTTAGAGGTATGAATTCTTGTTTACTTAGTGTTTTATGTTCATCACTTTTGCTTGGAGACGTATGCGTGTTTACAAGTACTTAGAAAAATACCTCCCATTTGTGAGATATTCCTACTCGGTGCTAGTTGTCAGCCTCTGACCTATTATAGGTAGGCTTGGGGTAGTCATGACATAGGCCCTGAGGGATGGGTCATGATAGAGTGGTATCAGAGAAGGTAGGTTCTACCTAACAAACCAAGAGTCTATGAGATTAGTTTAGGGCAACAGTGTTGAGTATTTCAAGTTTGAATTTCAAGCTAGAGAATCCAGTGCTGGTGTGGCGGTTGACGTATCCATACACCAGGACTCTGAATTATTCTTTTTTACTCAAAACATGAAAACACTGGTTGCAAGGAAAATAACGGTACATGAATCATATAGGATTGAGTGTATTCTCATATCCTTCTTGAGTCAGTGTCATCTCACCAGGTATACTCTATTGATTGTGGTATATCTTGATCTATTTTAGGATTCCTCAACATAGACAGTCAGTCAGTATTATGATGTGTGATCACAAGGATGATCCATCTAGCAATGAGGTGTCGGTATAGGTACTAGTTCCAAAGATATCACCCTCGGGTGGCGTACCAGTGATACCACCACCCAGAGAGAATCAGTTACTTCCAGCATTACCGGTAGAGGATGTATGCAGACTGAGTGTGTTGCATGAGTTCTAGAGGTAGCGACCTCCTAGGTTCAGGGGTGATCCATACCCCTAGGAAGCTGAGGATTGGCTGGAGGTGGTTATGTGTGTCTTCTGCCTAGTAAGGACGCCTCTCGACCATATGGTAGTCCTAGTCGTGAGTCTTCTACATGGCTCAGTGGGGAGATGGTGAAGCTTAGTGATCTAGACTCATGAGGAGATAACCCTCACTTTGATAGACTTTGAGAATCTCTTCAGGGAGGAGTTATTCCCAGTGAAATTGCACTCTATGCGTATACAGGAGCTACTATATATGTAGTAGGGAATCCAGACATTAGCGAAGTACTCGACGATATTTATGGATCTTTCTCGCTACTCCACGGATATGGTGTAGGATCCATTCTTCAGGGACCAAACCTTTGAGTAGGGGTTGCACTGGGAGATTAGGGAATCCATGATATCCCTTAGAATTCTAACATATGCTGGGGTACTAGAGCGAGATCTGCTAGTAGAGATATTTCTGGTGGAGTAGACACCCGCAGTGGGAGCTACCATTGGGCGTCAGGTAGCTAAGTCTTCAGCAATAGGTAGTCGATAGCTGATGTAGGGATCCAAGAAGATCATACGGTTCAGGGGATAACCCCGGGACATGGGGTCAGCGGTGTGAGGCTCCTAGGGTAGAGCAATTCATCCGAAGGATAGGTTGTGTTACTCGTGCGCCGGTCGGGGACACATGGATTGATATTTCCCGACTCGTTGTATGGATGATCAGAAGTTGGTCAAGGGACCAACAAGGTAGAGGCGAAGGAAGGAACAAGGAGGTCCACCAGGTGGCGGACATGGCAGAGGATATGGACAGGTAGTAGGAGGTGGGTGGAGGTTCGAGGTACTACCTCCACCACCCCCAGGTGGTCCACCAAGGGTTCATGGAGCTGGTGGATAGGGATGAGGATAGCTTCAAATGATGGAGGCTTATAACCCTGGTTATCTAGAGATGATTAGAGGTACGATCTGTGTACTTTCTACCCTATCTACAGTTTTGATAGACACGGGTTTCAGTCACTCTTTTCTCGCCATGACCCTTGTTCAAGACACAGAGATTCTAGTTGAACTGTTAACTCGATCTCTATGCTTAGAGACTCTTATGGGATGAGAATTGGTAATCACACACTGGTGAAAATAGTGTAACCTTACTCTTGGGGGTGAGAGTTTTGGTTGGGATCTCTTGGTGGCAGCGTTGAGGCTTTATGATGTCATCCTTGGTATGGACTGGTTATCCATAGTCCATGCCCAGATTAACTATTTTAGGTGCATAGTGCAGTGTGTCTGTGAAGATGGGACCAAGTTTTCCTTTGTCGGAAAAAATGAAATCCAAGCAGTGTAGGATGGACTCGCACATAGGAGGGTGTAGCCAATCACACACCAGTTTGCTAGAATGACCCTCGATGTAGTGGATGAGACGAGTCCTCAATTTCCTATAGTGGTGGATGGGTATGAGGACATATTTTCAGAAGATGTTTTAGGATTACCTCCTCAAAGGGAGGTGGATTTATGTATTAATATGTACCCTGGGACAACACCAATATCTACACCTGCATATCAGATGGCTCCCACGGAGCTTCGTGAGTTAAGGATACAACTGGAGGACTTGTAGAGAATGGGATTCGTGAGACCCAGTGTTTCACCCTGGGCAGCCCCAGTTTTGTTTTCCAAGAAGGAAGACAGGAGCTTGAGATTATGTGTGGACTTTCAGATCTTGAACTAGGTGACCATTAAGAACAAGTATCTGCTACCAAGTATTGATGGCCCCTTTGATCAACTGAAGAGAGTGAGGTGGTTCTAGAAGATAGACCTCAGATCTGGCTATCACCAGCTTCAAGTATGGGATTAGGACATCCCAAAGATAGAATTCAGATGTCGATACAGCCACTATGAGTACTTAGTGATTCCATTTGGTGTGACGAATTCCCCAAAAGTGTTCATGGGACTCATGAACAGGATCTTCCAGCCTTACTTAGACCAGTTCAAAATTGTCTTCATTGATGATATCCTAGTGTACTCGGCATCTGAGGAGGAGCACTCGATACACTTGAGGGTGGTCCTGGACACACTCCAAGAGCACCAGATTTATAGGAAGCTTTCTAAGTGTTAGTTCTAGATTCAGAAGGTCCACTTTCTAGGACACGTCATTTCAGAGGCTGGATTTGCAGTAGATATGGAAAAGATTGAAGTGGTGCTTTATTGGGATTCACCTAAGAGTGTTACCAAGGTGCAGAGTTTCTTGGGTTTGGATGGATACTATCGGAGGTTTGTACTTGACTTTTCTAGGGTAGCATCACCCTTGAAGGCCTTGACATATAAGGGGTAACCTTTTGTGTGGACATAAAGTTCAAAAAGTGCTTTCAGGAGCTAAGGAAGAGGTTGACAAGCGCTCACATCTTTAGATTGCTGGAGGAGGGTGTTGAGTATGTGGTGTTCTGTAATGCATCGGGGACCAGGCTTGGATATGTCCTGATGTAGGGGAAAGTGATGATTTTCTATGGTTTACACCAGTTGAGGAATCATGAGCAGAACTACATGACCCATGATCTGGAGTTGGCAGTGGTAGTCTTTGCATTGAATATGTGGCAACACTACCTGATGGGGGAGTGGTTTACCATCTACTCTAAACATAAGAGTCTAAATTATATCTTCTTTCAAAAGGATTTGAACTTGAGACAGAGTCATTTTCAAGAGTTCCTCTAGGACCACGACTTTGAGATAGTCTATACTCCTGGGAAGGGGAACATGGTGGCAGATTCTCTTAGTCGGAGATCAAGTTCACAGCTACTGGATGAGGCATCAAAGTAGTTAGCCTCATTGTAGATATCCTTTTGGATAGAGATAAAGCAGCATATCTCTATTTGATGGTGGTTACCCCTCCACTCCTATAGTGAGTTAGGGAGGCACAACTTGGAGATACTGACTGCAAGACTACACTTTATCAGATATCCATGGGGCATGCCCCTGATGAATATTTGAAAGGTGGGTAGCATGTCGTTCTCTTAAAAGGGCACACAATAGTTCCAATGATGTTGCGGGAGGTGGTCTTGAGGGAGTTCTATACTTCCCCTTTGACAGTACATCCAGGAGTGGAAAAGATGTATCAGGACCTCCGGTGTCAGTTCTGGTGGCCGATAATGAAGAAGGTGGTGGCAATGTTCATTTCTTAATGCCTCACTTGTTAGTAAGTGAAGGTTGAGTACTAGGTTCCAGTGGGTTTGACTCAACCCCTTAAGGTATCAGAGTGGAAGTGGGATAGGATATCGATAGACTTTATGATGGGTTTACCACGCACGTCCAGGGGATATGATACCATCTGAGTGATCATTTACCAACTCACCAAGTCGGACCACTTCCTACTAATATTTGAGTAGAGCTCAGTAAAGAGCTTGGGATGCCTCTACATGCAGGAGATAGTTCGGCTTCACATAGTGGCATCAACGATTGTCTTGGATTGTGATGCTTGCTTTACATCCTGGCTATGGAAGGGATTGCAGGAGGCGTTTGGGACTCAGTTGTGCTTGAGCATGTCGTTTCATCCCTAGATGGATGGCCAGACGAAGAGGACCATCCAGGTTCTAGAGGACATGTTACGTGCTTGCATCCTCGACTTTTTCCATAGTTGGGAGGACCACCTACCTTTGGTGTAGTTTTCATATAAAAACAGTTACCACTCCACCATTGGTGTGGAACTATTCGAGGCCTTTTATGGACGACCATGCAGGTCACCACTACGTTGGACAGACCTAGGAGAGTCAGCACTCATGGGTCCAGAGTTGGTACAGGCTACCACTGAGAAGGTGCAGATCATCCAGGAGAGGATGAGGACTGCATAGATCCAACAAAAGTCATATGATGCAGGCGGTGGAGGCGTTTGGAGTTTTATGAGGGATATCATGTGTTCCTTCAGGTATCACCTCGATGGATATTGTGGATATTTGGCCAGGATGGTACGTTATCTCTGAGATACAATGGCCCTTTTTAGATTCTGAGTGGAGTTGGTGAGGCGATGTATCACCTAGATCTACCCCCTGCAGTTGCACCAGGTGCATGATGTCTTCTACGTGTCACAGCTGAGGAGGTACGTGCATGATCCATCACACGTTATCGACTGAGGTGAGCTAGACATTGACGATGGGACGACTTTTACAGATTACCTAGTGGCGATCAAGGATCGATAGGAGTGAATCCTTCGTGGGTGGTCGATTCCTCTAGTGTGCGTTCGGTGGCATCATGGGAATCTCTAAGAGAGCACTTCGGAGTAGGAGGCTCAGATTCGTGCTTAGGACCCTCACTTTTCTGTTGAGTAGCTCTTATTTTGGCTTTTGGGGGTATAAAGCCCTAAGGTGGGGAGAATGTAATGACTCTGATTTTCCAGATTTTATTTTTAGAAATTATTTGGTAAAATTATGAGACCAAGTGCTAAGACGGTGTGTGATTCTGAGGCTCAGGGTACCCAGAATGATTGTTTGAAATTTTTTTTAAGTTTTTAATAGCATGCAAGCGTGACTTTTCTGAAAAAAAAAAGTAAACTAACTCTTAAATGAGTGCCCAGATCAGAAATATGAGAGCATCATTGATCTTAGAGCAGTGGCTTTACCCTAGCCACCACCTAACATTGGTCGGCGCGGGTCATATATAAAAAGAGTCACCAGGGGCGTAACTGTAAATAAAATAATTAAATAAAAATTATTTTATTTTGAAATCCTAATAAATCATAAAGGGTAACTCAGATTGGAAATCTGAGACCACCATTGAGTTCGTAAGGGGGTTTTTTCCTTAGGTGAGGCCTAACATTGACCGACGTGGGTCGACTGCAAAAGTTAGTTTTTGGACGTGTTCGTCGTTAAAATATTTAATCAAAAAAATTTATTTGGACATTATGTGTTGATGCAGTGGCGATTTCCTTTTGTTAATAATACATGTCAGAATAATTTAGGATTATCACCTTAACCATGGAATTCCCTTGAGGCAAGGAGAAGGAAGCTCTCTCCCAATGATGAACATCAGCGGATCAAGGATCAATGACGACACAAAACCCCATTCTTCATCAACGACTGATCCAACCTCAATGTAGGGTGTCGATCTCTTTGTGTTTTCTTTTTCCCTTCTTAGAATCAAATGATGTATGTGGACCAACCCATGAACAGTTTGATCCTTAGTTCAATTGTTCTTGCAGGGGTAATTATTGCGGGATTAAAGGGAATAAATCTTGGTGATTATTATGTTGTTGATTTCTTCATGATCCCGCTAACATGAATGGATCAAGGCCAAGATCTATTTTTTGGGTTTTCATGTTCTTAATCCCTCCCCCCTAAATCTATTGTGTTCTTAGTGTGTTATTCTCCCTTTAAAACCCTACGCGAACTGTAACGTCCTCGACCCGAAAGCCACTAAATCGGTGCTCCGAGCCAGGTAGTCACATAACCTTAAGCGCACCTCCCCATACGCCAAATGCTACCGACTAGTAGTGGGGGTCTATGGATTCAAGTGGGGAGACTATACCCCCTTTTTATTAGAGTAAGCCACAATATAAATAAACCAAATAGTGGAAACAATAACCAACAAACAAGGAACATGTACAACAACCATTTCCAACAAAAAATATGTCATGTCATACTACAAGTGAAAAAGTGAACAAAAGCCCAAAATAAAGACAACGACCAAAATCACCAAAATGGTCCCGACTCCAAGTCCAGATCCTCCACCAAGTGCTACCCATGTCCACTCAACTCTCTATCAAGGACCCTTTCCCTTCTCCTAACCTGCAAACATGAAGTCTGCTCGGGTACCCAATGGCGGCCCGAGCAGGGTGTAAGTACAACTCCATAGGCCACCACCAACAGTGTCTACAAAATATCCAGTATGAACAGGTAGTGCATGCAGAAGGAATATGGATGATAATTTCCAAGTAATTATTTAAGGTTCCATTAACCAGTTTAGATCCAAAGTCATTGCCACTCCATTACCATTTATTCACACTGATTATCATCACTTACCATCTCATCACATTTCCATGGGTTAATCACATACACTATGTTACATGGGTCTAAGGACAACAATTACATGCAAGTGGGTAAACACAATGTTTTCCTATCTCACTAGGACTACCCCCTCATAGAAACCATATCCTCTCCTCAAAGCCTCAGTCCGGGTGAATGAAACTGTTAGGAGAATAGATCATCAGTCCTCATTTCTAACCCATGCATTTAGGGTGGAGTTCAGAGCATCAGTCTTCACTCGACCCGTGGGCGTATATCCTCAAGTCATACCCCACACTACCAAGCCATGTGCACATGCTTATATATATATGTAACCATAAACCATCCAAACCACTTCCCTTTAGCAAACACTATTCATAGCAACCCACATGGGAATCCGCATCATTACTTAACCCATTAACACATTATCATTTCACATCATTTAACCATTCGCCCAATTCCCATGTGGTATGCCTATATCACTAGGCATTTAACACTAGAACCATAATCTATCCCATTATGGTCTTTAATCCGTTTACACATTAACCCATTTAACCCGTTCATCATTCCCATGAATCAACCATTCAACCTATTCCAAATAACCTATAGGTTATTGCCAAGTCTAGGTGCATCACCTAACTTCTATTCCAAGTTCAACCAATCATGCCAACATATTAATCAAGGTCTCTACCATTTATTACAACAAGGTTACTTGTTTAATAACAATCCCTATGTCCGGGAAAGCCGGAGTATCCCATGGATGGCCCCAAATTAGGTCAAGTCAATACCAACACATCCCACGGGGATCATGAGGGTTCTCATTTTCAATTTCAAACACCATTATTACCAAACATGCCAAGGTTATTCAAAACATAACCAAGGGGAAACAAGAACACAAATAAACATACACAAATACCCAAATAACCATGGGATATAACTTGTAGACCACCTACCTCAAAACTACGGTTGAACGCACTCTCAATTGAGTCCTTAGACCTCGATCCGACCAACCTTTGGAGCTTCAACCTAAAACTCACCCAAAAGATAGGTTTTTAGAGCTTCGGAAAAAGAGGGAGAGAAGATACAAACCCTAAACCAAAAAGAGAAGCAAAGATGGGATTAGCCTTACTCGGAGCTTCGATCCACAACCAACGACACCAAAAATGCCTTAGAAACAAGGGAGATTGATCTATTGGAGATCTTGGGTGATTTGGTTCACTCCTAGGGTGAAGAGGGAGGAAATGAGAGGAAAGCCCGAGTGGGTTCTTAAAATCTCGGAGGGGAAATTTTGTAAATTTTGTAAATTTTACAAACTTTAAGAGGTCGCATGGTTTGGCCGCATGGTTTGGAAAACCGTGAACAAAACGTGTGCATGCTACTGTCCGAAGGGGGAGGGTTGCACGGTTTTCCTGGGCAGTCCACACGGTTTTCCCTGGTCGTGCACAGGTCGTGCGCTCTGGCTTGTCTTACCCAGATTTCCTTTCTTTCGTGCCCCGAGCCCCCAAAACATCTCCAAGGCCTCTCATACTTTTAGAAGACATCCCTTGAAGCCCGAAACAAGGGATTCAACCAAAACCTAATAAAAACATATCTTTCCAAAAATCGGGATCTTACAACCTCCTCACCTTATAACGGCTTTTCCTCGAGCTGAGTTTCCAAACCTCATTGATCCACCGAAGAGAAGAGTTTGGGCCACTGAGCCCGCATATCCATTTCCCGCTCCCAAGTTTCTTCCTGAACTTTCCTATGCTGCCATAGTACTCGTACTAATGGAACAACCTTGCCTCGCAAGACCTTTTCACTACGATCCACCACACAAACCGAATGCTCCTCAAAGGACGCATCAGACTCAAGCTCCACATCCTCAACATCAACCACATGAGATGGGTCAGGGTGATACCGTCAAAGCTGTGATGCATGAAACACATCATGCATCCCACCATACCTCTTTGGAAGAGACAATCGGTAATCCACTAGTACGATCCTCTCCACAATCTCAAAAGGTCCCACATACCTAGGTGCCAACTTACCCTGCTTTCGAATCTGATGGTGACCCAACCTTGGTGACACCCGAAGGAACACTTTATCACCCACCGCAAACTCAAGAGGTCTACATCTCTGATCTGCATATGACTTCTACCTACTCTGAGTCGTAGCCGTCCGCTTCCTAATCAACTTAACTCTCTCCAAAGTCTCCTGCACGAGACTTGGCCCCAACAACTCAGATTCACCGGCCTCTAGCCAACACAACAGAGATCTACATGGCCTCCCGTAGAGTGCCTCAAACGGTGCCATATAAATCGTATCTTGAAAACTGTTGTTGTAGGAAAACTCAACTAATGATAGGTGTCTCTCCCAAGAACCACCAAAGTCTAAGACGCAAGATCTTAACATGTCTTCCAATACTTGGATCGTACTCTCCGACTGCCTGTCCGTCTGCGGGTGGAAGGCCGTACTCAAAAACACCTGTGTACAAAGTGCCTTATGCAACCCTTTCCAGAAACGCGATGTGAAATGCAGATCTCGGTCTGAAACTATGGTTTGCAAAACACCATGCAACCGCACTATTTCCTGAACATACAGCTCACCCAACGGGTTGACTGTAAAGGTCTCCTAGATCGGTAAGAAATAATCCACTTTCGTTAACCAATCCACAACCACCCAGATTGCATCATTCTTCTGCGGAGTCCTCAGAAGACCCACGAAAAAATCCATTGTTACATCATCCCACTTCCATTCAGGAATGGGAAATGGATGCAACAAACCACCTGGGCATTGATGCTCAGCCTTCACCTGCTGTCAGGTAAGGCACCATGCCACAAAGCCCGCAACTTCCTTCTTCATCCTAGGCCACCAAAACTGCCTTCGGAGATCACGGTACATCTTGGTCAAACTAGGATTCACTACCCACTTTGATGCATGGAACTCACACATCAAATCTTCCCGCATACACTTTGACACAAACACAAACAATACCTTCCACACCGATGGCCCAACCAGAAGGTATCTCCCCACCTTTAAGCTTTTCCTTCAGGATAAAACACTCAGGATCATCAAGCTGGCCCTCCTTAACTTGACTCAAAAGCACCGACTTCATCGTTAAGGAAGCAAGAGTGACCTGACCACTCTCCTCCTACACCTCCAGGTGCATCTCTGCAAACAAATACATCACCTTCCACTCGGTGCTGGACTCCTGAAACACCTGATGATGAAACTTCCTACTCAGAGCATCAGCAACATTGTTTCCCTTTCCCGGCATGTACGCCAACTCAAAGTCAAAAGATTAGAGATATTCAACCCATATTCGTTGCCAAAGATTCAGATCCCGTTGTGAGAATATGTACTTTAAACTCTTATGGTCGGTAAACACCATAAACCGTTCTCCCAACAAATAGTGCCTCCATCACTACAAGGCGTACACCACTACATCTAACTCAAGGTCATGAGTGGGGTAGTTCCACTCATGGGGTCTCAGCTGCCTTGACCCATAAGTCGTAACCCGCTCAACCTGCATCAACACAGCCCCAAGTCCAACTCCGGACGCATCACAAAACATGACGTACTTCTTACCCGGCTCAGGTAAGATCAAGATAGGTGCGGTCGTCAACCTCTTCTTTAACTCTTGGAAGGCATTCTCACAAGCCTCAGACCACTCGAACCTGATTCCTTTCTTGGTCAAGCCTGAGAGTGTTGCTGCCAAGCAAGAGAAATCCTGAATGAACCTTCGGTAATACCCGACCAAACCCAGAAAACTCCGAACATCAGAAACACTCTTGGGTTGCTCCCAAGATACAACTGCCAGCACTTTCTCTGGATCCACTGTCACACATGGCTCTGAGATTATGTGACCCAAAAAATGCACCTCACCTATCCAGAATTGACACTTTGATAGCTTGGCGTATAGTCGATGCTCTCTTAGCGTACCCAAGACGATGTCAAGATGTTGGTCATGGTCGTCATGAGTTTTCGAGTACACTAAGATATAGTTAAGAAAGACAATCACAAACTGGTCTAGATAGGGATGAAAGATTAGGTTCATCAAAGCCATAAATGTCGTCGGTGCATTGGTCAAGCCGAAAGGCATTACCACAAACTCAAACAACCCGTACCGACTCTGAAAATCCATTCGCGGTACGTCAGAAGACCTCACCCTCATCTGGTGATAACCTAACCTCAGATCAATCATAGAAAACACTGATGCACCCCTCAACTGATCAAATAGTTCATCAATTCTAGGAAGAGGGTACCGATTTTTCACCATCATCTGATTCAACTTTCTATTGTCAACACACAGCCTCAACGACCCATCGGCCTTCTTTGAAAAAAGCACGGGAGATCCCCAAGGAGACCTACTAGGATGGATAAACCCCTTACGCACCAACTCCTCAAGCTAAACCTTCAGCTCCTAGAGTTCTACCGGTGCTATTCGGTATGGAGGAATAGAAACTGGCTCCGCTCCCGATAGCAACTCGATCGTGAGCTCGACATCCCTCTCGGGTGGTAACCCTGAGAAATCCTCAGTAAACACATCCTGAAACTGATCCACCACAGGAGGGAAAATAGACTGTTCCCATCTTTCATTATCATCAAGCATGAGACATGCCACTTGAGTCGTGATTCCACTCATCTATTGACAAAATGGCCTCGCACGCCCTGCTCGAACATCCCATTCACCACGGTGGACATAAGCATCACCCTCAAGCAACCTGAACGATACTCTGTGATGATAACAGTCTATGTGCACCCGATACAACACCAACCAATCTATTCCCAAGATTAGGTCAAACCCTGACATCTCGAGAATGAACAAGTCCCACAGAAAATGATACCCACCAACTTCCAAGGCATGTCCCTTTCATTGCTTGATATCCTCAACCCACACCCCCAACGGAGTGTCAATTGACATAACTCCACACACCCTCTCCACAGGTAAACCCAGTGCTACCACAATTTGAGAAAAGATAAAAGAGTGTGTGGCACCTGTGTCAAACAACGCATTAGAAAACGTAGAATCTACAAGGATCGTACCTCAAACAGTTGATGGTATGGCCTCACCATCACCAGGCGCAAGCTGAACTGCCTGAAGCTGACCTGCCCCTCTACCCTGGGCTCCGACCTGAGCACCCTGCGCTGCACTACCCTGTTGGCATGAGGGGTCTTTCCCTGGAGTTCTACATCCACCGCCCCTGCCAGTACGGCCTGTGGAGCTCCAACTGCCTGCCTGATACAGGGTAACTGATCCCCTTCCCATACTCGGTACCTTCTTTTCATCATCATGCTCACCCGCCTGCCGAGGGTTCCTACAGAACCTCTGCACATGCCCCATCCTGTCGCACGAACGACACTCAACTGGAGGTCGAGGACACTGACCATGCATATGCCCCGGCCTACCGCACTGATAACAGAACACCTAGTTCCCACTCTGAGAGGATGACCCTCTCTTCTGACCACCTTGCTGGAAACTTTCCAAACAGCGCTTCTGACCTTCGGAAGATGCACCACTTGTCCGCCCAGCTGGCATGACAAGACCACCACCCAAAGCTCCCTTCAGGTTCCCTTCATAGATGAGTGCTTGATCCATCACCTCTGCAAACCTCTTCAAGTGGAAGATATTTACTTGAGACCTGATCTCATGTCTTAACCCATCCTAGAAACGCTTTGCTACCGCTGCCTCATCCCCTGCTAACATTGGGACAAAGCATTGCAAATCAGTGAAGTGACTAGCATAGTCCATCACCGATAGAGATCCCTGAGTTAGGCTCATAAACTTTGCAGCCCGCTCTTGCCTCAAAGTCTCTAGGTAGAAATGCTCCAGAAACTTCTCCAGGAAAACCTTCCACGACATCCCCTCAGCCTGCTTGGTCTGAGCCTGAATGTCCCACCAACGCCTTGCCTGGCCCCGCAACATATAAACGGCCATCTTTACTCGCTTTTCAACAGGGGTCTCTAGATGATCCAATATCATCTGAATAGACTCTAACCAAAACTCCACCGCCTCTGGCCCACCCTCTCTGGTGAAGGTCGGAGGGTTCTGCAGCTGGAACTCCCTAGTCAGCTCAAACATACTCGGTGCAACCCGCCCTGGGTCCCGATCCATCATCTGCATAAGGTGATCCAAGTTCTCCCAGAACTGGTCTTCTCTACCTTCATTGATCACCACATTTTTGTGATCTTCTACTGGAGGAGTGTTCTCAGCAACATCCTCTTGTTGCCCAACTGGTAATTGACGTCGTGGTGGCATCTCTCTATATTGCCAAGCACGAAATTTAGCACGCATACCATAAAACTTTCACGACTTCATCAAAATCTCTTTACGAGCTACAACATCCCATTTTCATATACTCATTCAATGACATTAACACCTCAATTCACCGCCCCAACCATCCCTACTGCGGGCCATGGTCCATATGGGGTAAACAACCAGGCACTACCACCAAACTCACACAACCTTTTACAAAAACATTTTCCACTTCATTTCAAACCCTTATATTTCATTAAACATCATTTACCCACTTGTTTTATTTCATTATTCCCATTATTTCTTAGTTTCATGAAATGCATGATGCACCCTATTTTCCTACCTCACACACCCACCTCGTGCATGTGCATAACACAATGCATGTCACCTATTTCCCTAGGTGCCTACAATGATGCATGAATGAAAATCCTCGTGTCGTTAAGGCCACGGGCCAAATATCATAAAACAGTCACATCAAACCACATGTGAATCACCCAATGATAAAATATCATCAACTGTAACAACACACAACCAAGAACAACATTTCCCACCCATGGTGAGTTGGGTTTTCCCTCTTACATGGGTTAGCTACTCCCAAGCATGAGCTCATTACCAAGGCCCGACACATCTTAACCCTTAGAAACCTATCCCAAATAACAAGACCTCAAAGAAGGAGAAGAAATACCTCCTCTGATACCACTTTGTAATATCCCCAACCCGGAAGCCACTAAACCGGTGCTCCGAGCCAGGTAGTCACATAACCTTAAGCGCGTCTCCCCGTACCCCAAAGGCTGCCAACTAGCAATGGGGGTCTATGGAGTCAAGTGGGGAGACTATACCCCCTTTTTATCAGAGTAAGCCACAACAGAAATAAACCAAATAGCGGAAACAATAACCAACAAACAAGGAACATGTACAACAACCATTTCCAATAATAAATATGTCATGTTATACTACAAGTGCAAAAGTGAACAAAAGCCCAAAATAAAGACAATGGAAAAAATCCCCAAAATGGTCCTGACTTCAAGTCTGGATCCTCCACCAAGTGCTACCCATGTCCACTCAACTCTCTAGCAAGGACCCTTTCCCTTCTCCTGACCTGAAAACATGAAGTCTGCTCGGGTACCCAATGGCAGCCCGAGCAGGGTGTGAGTAAAACTCCGTAGGCCGCCACCAACGGTGTCTACAAAATATCCAGTATGAACAGGTAGTGCATGCAGAAGGAATATGGATGATAATTTCCAAGTAATTATTTAAGGTGTCATTAACCAGTTCAGAGCCAAAGCCATTTCCACTCCATTACCATTCATTCACACCGATTATCATCACTTACCATCTCATCACATTTCCATGGGTTAATCACATACACTATGTTACATGGGTCTAAGGCCAACAATTACATGTAATAGGGTAAACACAACATTTTCCTATCTCACTAGAACTACCCCCTCATAGCAACCATATCCTCACCTCAAAGCCTCAGTCCGGGTGAATGCAACCATCAGGAGAATAGATCATCAGTCCTCATTCTTAACCCGTGCATTTAGTGTGGAGTTTAGAGCATCAGTCTTCACTCAACCCATGGGGTAGATCTTCAAGTCATACCCCACACTACCAAGACATGTGCACATGCTTATATATATATATATATAACCATCAACCATCCAAACCATTGCCCTTCGGCAAACACTATTCACAGCAACCCACATGGGAATCTGCATCATGCCTTAACCCATTAACACATTATCATTTCACATCATTTAACCATTCGTCCAATTCCCATGTGTTATGCCTATCTCACTAAGCATTTAACACTAGACCCATAATCCATCCCATTATGGTCTTTAATCCATTTACACATTAACCCATTTAACTCGTTCATCAGTCCCATGAATCAACCATTCAACCCATTCCAAATAACCTTTAGGTTATTGCCAAGTCTAGGTGCATCACTTAACTTCTATTCCAAGTTCAACCAATTATGCCAACATATTCATCAAGGGATCTACCATTTATTACAACATGGTCACTTGTTTAATAACAATCCCTATGTCTGGGAAAGCCGGCGCATCCCATGGATGGCCCCAAATTAGGTCAATTCAATCCCAACACATCCCACGGGGATCATGAGGGTTCCCATTTTCCATTTCAAACACCATTATTACCAAACATGCCAAGGTTATTCAAAACATAACCAAGGGGAAACAAGAACACAACTAAACATGCACAAATACCCAAATAACCATGGGATATAACTTGTAGACCACCTACCTCGAAATTGCGGTTGAACACACTCTCAATCGAGTCCTTAGACCTCGATCTGACCAACCTTTGGAGCTTCAACCTAAAACTCACCCAAAATATGGGGTTTTAGATCTTCGGAACAAGAGGGAGAGAAGATACAAACCCTAAACCAAAAAGAGAAGCAAAGATGGGATTAGCCTTACCCGGAGCTTCGATCTGAAACCAACGGCACCAAAAACGCCTTAGAAACGAGGGAGATCGATCTATTGGATCTCTTGGGCGATTTGGTTTGCTCCTAGGGTGAAGAGGGAGGAAATGAGAGGAAAACCCGAGTGGGTTCTTAAAATCCCGGAGGGGCAATTTTGTAAATTTTCCAAACTTTAAGAGGTCGCACGGTTTGGCCGCATGGTTTGGAAAACCGTGTGCATGCTACTGTCCATATGGGGAGGGGTCGCACGGTTTTCCTGGGCAGGCCGCACGGTTTGCCCTGGCCGTGCGCAGGCCGTGCGCCCTGGCTTGTCTTGCCCAGATTTCCTTTCTTTCGTGCCCCGAGCCCCCGGAACACCCCCAAGGTCTCTCATACTTTCAGAAGACATCCCTTGAATCCTGAAACAAGGGATTCAACCAAAACATAACGAAAACATACCTTTCCAAAAATCGGGATCTTACATGAACGATCAATCGTTGCGCCCATGATCCATGGTGCAACGATCTGAGACCAAAGGTTGTGATCTGCGACGGCATTGCGGAGGTGCAACGAGAGTGCATCAGGAAGGCGGTGGCTTATGGCAGAGGGTGTGACGAACAGTAGGGTGCACAACTGCAGTCCAGCGAGACCGCACTGGAAGAGGAGCTCGCGGCGGAGCAGGCCGCAGGTGGCGGACATGAGTTGCGGCGGTGGCTGGGCCAGGATGCGGCTCGAAGGTTGCGTTGGAGGAGGACCCCACAGCAACAGGTCCACATGACTAGGGGGCCGAGACGCGATGTCATCCGCGTTGAACGCGACGTCCACGTTGACTGGGAGCGCACGGTCAAGTCGTGCGCTGAAGGAGCCAACCCGCATGTGGCGGGCTGGGCTAGGAAAATCGAGCCGCTCCAGCAGCCCATCGGGTCGGGCCGGTTCAGGCAAGCCCAAACCAACCCGGTCAGGTCGAACCCGGATTAGACCGGTCCCTTTTTACTAAATTGGTTGTATCTTTCAAATTGTGTGTTTGTTTGATGAGTTGTTTGCGATGTTGGGACTCTTGCGATGATGCGGTCCTTTTGAGATACTCTAAGTGAGTTTTGTGTAAGTCGGTTTACGAACTAATGGCTTGAAGAGTAGGTTCTCTCAGAAGAAGCGTGATATGAACGAAATCCTACATATGGTTGTGACTATGTGACTTGGGGGACTACTTGACCCATCGATGCTTTGTACACAATCGATGTTCCGTGCGCCATCAATGCTTCGTGCGCCATCGACGCTCAGTGTGCCATCAGTGTCTCGGACACCATCACCGCTCTAAGCGCCACCAATGCTCTGTGCGCCATCGACGCTCTCTACGCTTCCGACACATCTAGTGTCATAGAGACTGAGAGATCTGTGGACTACAATTGGAAACCCTTCTCTTTGTGCTTTAGACTTGTACCTGTGTGAGCTGACCGTATTGACTGTACTTCATGTGTTTCCTTTGTGGTGTACTTTGTGTGTTTCTTTTGCGGTGTACTTCGTGTGTTTCCTTTGTGATGTACTTCATGTGTTTCCTTTGTGATGTACTTCGTGTAATTCTTAATGGTGTACCTTTGTGGTTTTGGGGTCCCTACTGAGTATTATTTTACTCACACCTATGCGGGCTATGCCTGAAAGTGTCATGTCTTGTGCAGATGATCGATGCTTTGACAGGGTCCTTGGTGGACCGGGGCTAGGTGGTTCTTAGAGAGAGGCCCAACAGACGAGGTGTGCTTCAGCGATTCCAAACAATTGTTTTTGTACCTACCCTTCAGGTAGGGTTTTCTGCGGACGAGATTCAAGAGCTCGTACTTTCCCTTTTGGTTAGGCTTGTATTCTGACCCCCTTTACTTTTTAGTTTTTGTAATGTCGTACTATGTTGTTGGTATCTTAGAGGTATGCATGCTTGTTTACTTAGTGTTTTCAATTCAACGCTTTTGCTTGGAGACGTGTGCGTGTGTATAGGTACTTAGGCAAATGTCTATCATTTGTGGGATATGACTATTTGGTGCTAGTCGCTAGCCCCTGACATATTAGAGGCGGGCTTGGGGTAGTCACGGCATGGGCCTGGGGGGACGGGTCATGACAAACCCCTTTCCAATTATAGATAGATATGGGGTAATATTCTTGATCTCTTTGATCATCCTCGCAAGACCTTGGTGGGCTCGGGTCATGTCACTTCGAGTAACGAAACACATAGTCATACCCCACCTTCCATGTTAAGGCATTGCCAAATCTCATTTGACCTATGAAATATCATGAATTAAATCTATGATCAATGGAACCTCAATAAGAATCCATAGCATAAAGAAAAACAACATAGCATCCTAAGCCAAAGAACTTGTTTGAAAAAAATAAAAGATACTTGTTAGGCTTTGTTTGATCAAAATAGTTTTTCTTTCATCTTTGGAGATATCCCACAAAAGAAAAAAAGAAATAATTATAAAGAAATTATGAGGATCTTATAGGCGGGGAAAGTTGGGTACCATTGAGTGCCAGTTGGTAAGCTAGTGTATACCTGCTCACAGTTCGGGTATTCGAGTTCCCTCGTTGGATTTTTGTTAGGACTCTAATGGGTCGTTTAATCGTAACAAAAACATGAACCACACAATTCCAATGCATTTGATCGATCCCAATCCAATTTCATTATTACCCATCAATATAAAAAATATATAAATCAAAGCATAAATGTCGTTTTCATTCGGTAGAAAAACTACCAACAAAAATTGAGATCTCAAATCAATCACCGATTTGTTCATCATAAATTTTAGTTATGTCGATTCATGAACTGGTAGTGTTTTAACATATATTTTAGAAGATTTGTGATTAGACAAGATGAAAGCTTTATATACTTGACAACAAAATTAATTTTTATGAAATTATGAAATATTCAACCCATAAAATCAGCATGATCCAATTTGATTTCATTGTTTTTTATCAAAACAAATTTGTTATTGATTTATAAATTAGAAAAGAGATTTCACCTTCCAAAGAATAGTTTAAAGTAATTCCAAGAGATAAAGAATAATCCACAACCAATATCATAAATAAAAGCATTAATTCTCAAAGAATGATTTTATGTGCAAAGAAACTTATAGAGAATTTGCTTCCTCCAACATTGATCAATGATCGCCAAGTCAAGAGAATCTTCCTAAGGTTATTTGTTACAATTAGAGGGGTTTGAGAGTGACTAGAGTAGGGTAAGAGCATTTATATGGAGAATTACTGGGGTTTACTAGAGTTTTGACCTAGTTTACTTAAAATTTTCCAAAATTGTTTTATCTTGGATTAACACTAGATTATCATCCTTGAGAAAATTTGTAATTTTTGGATCAATGTTGCAATCAGATTTTAATTTTAGATCTATCACCGAAGTCAGATTTATCATTTTGTACCCAAAATTTCACAAAGTGCCTAACAAAAAATTTGTGCTTCTACATCTTCCCCACTTCCAAGCTTTTCATTCATGAAAAACTCCAACAATATGGTATTAGGTGAAGCGGGCATCTACTGTGGATTATATTAATCAACGATCGATGAAAGGATTCACCAATGTCATTCATGGGATCAAAAACTATTAAGGAAAATACAATCTTAAACATTTAGGGGGCATTATGCCCTCATTTAACATTTAGGGGGCATCATGCAATCATGTATGTTTTCACATAATCTTCTCCAATTAGTCATGAATCATCATTAATTGCACACAAACGTCACATCAACCTTCAAATATATCGCGTCCCATTGCACCACACAGGAAGAGTTATGAAGGTATTTTTTTTTTGTTGAGATACATGGAAGATGTCATGCACTTATTCCAATCGGGGTGATCAGTCACCTTTCTAATGTGCCCCAGCACCAGAAATAGTCGAAGAAACCATTTTAGTTTTGAAATATGATTTAGTTTTGTATTAAAGCGAAAGGGATGTAGAAATTAGAGTGATTTTCACAACCATGTTTTATATCAAAATAGACTTATTGCTAAAAAGAAAATTATTACACGTATGATTTGAGATAAATTTAATATATAAAAATATGTTTAAATCTATATTTTTATATAACTTTTAAAAAGATTTATCCATAAATCTATTTTTTAATTTATTTATTAGCAGCTTGAAATAAGAGTCCATGAAAAAGAAATTCATGAATTTAATGATAAATTTCATTTAAAATTTATAATTCAAAAAAACTGCTAATTTTTTAAATTAAAAATTTTTATAAGTGAAAATGAAGTTATAAAAAAATGAGTGATACTGTTTACAATTCACATCCTATGTTTTTATCATGACAATTTTATCAAAAGCAAATAACATTTAAAAAATGACATTACAAGATAAAATCAATTTTTCAATTAAATATAAACTAATTATACACAGTGCGATAAATTTGATGTCAAAAACAAATCTTATCTCAAATTAAAATAAAGAAAAATGTTGGATGAACTTATGAATGGAGTTTGATAAACATTTAATACAACTATCAAAGTAAAATTACTGATACAACGGAGCGTTGCAACAGCAGCTCTTAACGCCCGGAGTAATCATACAATGACAAGCCCTTATCATCCGACACACTTGCAAGCCGGCCGGCTCCCATGCCGGCAGCCCTTGGCCCTCCCGGTGGCCGGAACGCGACCCCCCAAACCTGGTCCGTATGGTTGCTCATCGTCTGCAGGGAGGCCCTCATTCGAAGATCCCATAGCCTCACCGTCCGGTCACTCGACCCCGTCGCAATGGCTTCACCATCCGGGCTCGCGTCCACGCTCAGCACCCATCCAGCATGGCCGGACATGGACCCCACCAGGCTTTTCCCCTCTGCATCGTACATGTGAATGTGAGCATCATCCGACGCAGAAAACAGCACCCTGGGGTCAGTGGGGGAGTATGCCAGTGACCGCACCGGCATGAAGTGGCCCTCGAGATGGTGCAAGAGCTTGGCCCGTACCACGTCGAACACCGAAATGGTGCCGTCCATGGAGCCACAAGCCAAGCGCCTCCCGTCAGGGCTCCATGCGACTGAGAGGACGAAGTTCTTGGACCGGCTTTTGTCCGACGACTTGGCGACCTCAGGGCGAGGGATTGACAGGGTGGCGAGCAGCTGCCATGTCGAGGTGTCCCATAGCTTCACCGACGCGCTGCTCCCGCCTGCCACTGCCAGAGATGTGCCCTGAAAAAATTTGCAAATGTTAACAGAAAAGTGCAATAAAACACAGGAAATTTCCTGAGAGTAGTCTTGCATCAATGGTCATAATGTGTGTTTCCATTGAGAGATGGAACTCCCTAGGTTAAGGTGGGGATCTCCCTCATTTCTCAATTGAAGAGTTCATAACAAGCCTATGTGTAATGATATGAGAGAATTTGGATAACTGTGTGTAATGAGAAGTATATTTGTTAATGAAAAGGATGAAAACATGCTACATAAAATTGGAAGACTTATAGAGCTTTTTAGTTTGACTAATGCGGCCATTTTAGCAATACCATCAAATTATTGAAACCAGAACATTATACCGGTCATGTCAATAATGCCTGCAACAGTTTATGGGAGGATGATACATATGGATTAGGCAAGGGAAGCAAGGGAAGCAAGGGAAGCAAAGGAAGCTAGAATGGCATCAGATGGAGAGGTGGTGTTCAAGGGGTAGCTGAAGATGCAAATAAAGCCGCGATGTCAATGGATGGAGATAAGGAAGAACCAAAAGACAAAGAAGGATGAAGGAACATCCTGACTGGGTGGCTGTGTCTAAAAGAAAATTGAAGGAAAACATGCAAGTGGGAAGCCAAGCAAGACTGGACTCTGTCCTTGACATATTGTAATAACAATTCGGGCAATAATTTTATATGATCAAGCAAAAGCCTTAGAAAAACCTAATCAATCACCATGAAAGTTTTCTCCACACAGTTAAAACGATCAAGACTACTAGGAACAAACATGATCAATTATTCTAACGAAGAAGAAAATTCAATTCAGGACAGAGCACTATGTTGTTCACAAGGCCATAAAAAACAAAAACAAAATATTCAATAGCGTTTTCGTGGATCAAAACGGACAGGAAAATATAGAACGGAGCTGAAGAGTGCAGATGCCCAAAGGGCCTTAAGTAATTGAATTTTAACAATTGATCTCAAACTTTGGAAATTCGTCGGCCCAATTAACCTACCATGGGTTCAAATTGCATTTTCCAGACCTCGGAAACTTGAGCCTCAAGGGTAGCGATGGTTGTGTTGCTATCGAGAGAAGCAAAGGAAGCTGGAATGGCATCAGAGGGAGAGGTGGTGTTCAAGGGGTAGCTGAAGATGCAAATAAATCCGGGATGTCAATGGATGGAGATAAGGAAGAACGAAAAGACAAAAAAGGATGAAGGACCATCCTGACTGGGTAGCTGATTTTTGGACACAAATAACAGGAGAGGATGCTGGGGGGGGGGGGGGTCTAAAGGAAAATTGAAGGGAGATATGCCGGTGGGAAGCCAAGCAAGACTGGACTCTGTTCTTCACATATTGGAATAACAATTTGGGCAATAATTTTATATGATCAAGCAAAAGACTTAGAAAACCCTAATCAATCACCATGAAAGTTTGTTCCACGCTTAGTTAAACGATCAAGACTACTAGGAACAAACATGATGAATTATTCTAACAAAGAAGAAAATTCAATTCAGGACAGAGCATTATGTTGTTCACAAGGTCATAAAATAAGAAAAACAAAATACTCAATAGCATTTTCGTGGATCAAAACGGAAAGGAAAATATAGAACGGAGATGAAGAGTGCAAACGCCCAAAGGGCCTTAAGTAATTGAATTTTAACAATTGATCCCAAACTTTGGAAATTCGTCGGCCCAATTAACTTACCATGGGTTCAAATTGCATTTGCCAGACCTCGGAAGCTTGAGCCTCGAGGGTAGCGATGGTGGTGTTGCTATCGACTTCGAAGACCCGCACGAAGCTGTCGAGTGAAGCAGATGCGGCGATCTCTCCGGAAGGGTGAGCGGCAACCGAGACTACGCCAAGGCAGTGACCAGTGTTGGTGCGCATCAATTCCAGTTCATCGGGCCTCCACAACCGAACGGTTTCGTCCAGAGACCCCGACAGCAGAAGCGACGGCCGAGCCTCCGTCGCCGGCACCCACGTGACTGCCCAAACGGAGTCCTCGTGTGCGCTCTCCACTGACTTCAAGCTCGAGATCTTCATTGGGTTGGCGATCGGCCTCCCCTCCCGCCTTCCTATCTATCTCCCCGGAGAGTCAGAACCCTAAAAGGGTTCAGTTCAGGCGTCTTGATCGGTTGCTGATAATTGATTAGGGTACCCTTCACGTGTCTATTATGGCTCAACGTATTAGTTGCATTTATGATAGGTTTGAGAGTTTTAAATCACCGGATAAAACCATTGTTTTGATATAAAATTTTATATCTAACAATTTTTTTTAATAGATTTTATTTTCTTTAAAAAAATGGGATAGGTTTTATGTATATGAAAAAAGGGGCCGAGAAGACATGAATCTCATTTGCGCCAAGAAGTGAGAACGGGGTTCACACTTCCATAGAGGCATCATTCACGTTTTCTTTGTAATCCATTATTTATACTAAAAAGGTCTCCTTAAACACATGTCACCTTAGGAGACTTTCTTGAGTGACGTGTCACCACCTCCGCAACGAAAGCTGTTTCGGAATACCGTTGTGCTATTTCTGACATTTTCAAAATCTGACGGTTGACATCCTTTAAGTTAGAGTCGTGTTTGGTGTTCTCAGGTGCTTAATGGAAAGTATTTCAACAGCTTTCTCTATTTGGGCCTAACTTTGGTGAGAGTTAATCGTGACTTGTTCTTGTTGAGCATATCTTCAATCATGAACAAAATTCGTTTATTGTAGCCAGCCTGAGGCAGTACTATTACATGAGACCACTTTTGACGGGCTTTTCTGGCTTTGGAGCACATTGAAATACAATTCTCCATTTCTGGCTTTGGGGTATCTGCAATCAATCGTTGCAACCTCATTAATGCATCAAGGCATACACGTTGAAGGGGTTCCCTGTTGTTTCTCGATCTTTGGATGTCGGGAAGCCAATAAAGATGTCAAGTCAATTTGGTGTTGTAACCCTTCTATTACCTTGACATGAGTTTGATACTCATCATAGGGTAATACCTTTGCTTTTAGGTGATGAAGAGTTTTCCATATGTTGAGGAGGATTTCATGCATACAATCTTCCGTCAACACCTCTGGAATGTTGTATTGAGAGGTGGATAAAGGCCATAACATGACTGGTATGTCATCTTTAGCCAATTGTTTCCTCGTGTTTAGCAGGTCTTCTACTTCTTTCACAAGAATTTCCTCAACCTGGTCCGACCAAAGTGGACTCTTCCCAATTGTTTTACCATAAGTAATAGAATTGGTTGAGATTTCCTCTACTATATTAGAAGGAAAATGACTCAAGGGAGGTTTGGAGAATGACCATCACCTTGGTATGTCTTCTTGTTGAGAAAGGATTTCACCTACCAGTGACAAGACATCAAACATGACTAGCCTTGTATTTGCAAGAGCCTCATAATAAGAGGGCTTTCTCATCACTACATTTTCAATTGGATAATTCTCTTGACAATTCAAATTACTATTGTGAAGAGAACTCCAGTAGTGATCGCCATCATTGGGAGGACCACCAGAGTGGATTACAGTAAGGGATAAATCCTCTTTCTCCTTATTCTTTTGGCCACACATAGGGTTTTCGTGGTTCTCATCCAAAGATAGGTTCTCGAGATTGACCAAATTGGCATGAAGCAAGCCTTCGTGATGAAGTGTCCGATGAGGAAATTCATAATTACAGCTACTGCTCTTATAATTTGGTAATGGATCTTGAGCTATAATAGATAAATATCTGAGGGCTTCAAGAAATCTAGCATTAAGAAGAGCCAAATTCCAGATCGACTCTGGATTCTCTAATTGTGCTTGGTGAGGCTTTTTCTTAGACTCCTTACACGTAGTTGGGTCCACTTGTTGGGAGAAGTAGTTATCATGGGTAGGTTTATGTGCCTTCCTTGGAGTGGCCATCAGAATAGGCCAATTATCTCTAGTTGGAGCAGGTGTGTGTGTCTGATCCGATTTTCTATATGATATGGGGGAGTGTGCCCCATGACCCTCCTATACTGGAGCAGAGGTATGTATCTTCTTTGGGGTGACATGATGATGAGCCACCCCAGGTAAGAGGATAGAGTTATGTTGGAGTTGGTGGCCTAAAACCAACTACTTTGTACTTTATTTATTAATAAAAGTCTTATCACATCTTGATTGTTCCTCAGCGTGACAATCCATGTGATAATGTCCTAAGGATAGTTGTTGCATTAAAGGGTCATAGCGGATCTCTGCTATGATGAGAACCCGGAAGTGCCATAACACTGTTCTTGAATATATGTTCTATGGCCGTATGATGTTATTTGAGGGACACAAATAATATAGGCCATTAGGGGTGAGGACTCATAAAACTTTGAGGCACCTTCTCATGGTGTGCGCCCTTGGTAATATCCAGGAGGATATTATGAGAACGAGACCCACCAGTAGGAAATCCACATTTCATAGTGTCATTGGATGTTCCTATCTGCGGACGTGTGTATTGGTCCTTAGACTTTAAGATTATTATTAATGGGTATTACAACTCGTTCACTTAGATGTATTGACGAAAATTTTGACGACACACTGTTCACAGTGAGGTAGGATGCGTTGAGTGTGTCACGAGTAATACTACATTAATAGATAATGCGAGAAAGGATTTGTCCCTTTCGTTCCATAACAGAAGTAGATATCTCAGGCCCTTTGATGGAATTGATATAGCCTAAATAAATCCATGGCCATGGTAAGGTATGAGCGAGTTCAATTCTGGAAAGTCAAAGAAAGAATAATCGAGCACATGGGTTGATGACACTAGCATGCAACCTGCTTGATTCGAGATATCGTGACAAAAGGATTATATTACACGGTAAGCGTTCGTATGGGGTGACATGTCAATGCGGCGTCAACTTCTTTCTCTTGGGTGCCTTGACCCGTTGTTAGACAGTAATCTTGGACTTTAGGCAAGCTCGCCTAATGCCAATGAGAAAGAGGCCTAGAGGGTCACACACTAAGTGTGTCCATGTATCTCAGTTAAATATTAATTTAACAAGTTAAATAAATATTATTCCCGACTGTGGTTTAATAATTATTTAAGGATGTCTGATCACATTTATTTCTACACTAGTTATTCAAGAGAATATATTGTGGATGAAATAATATATATTTATTAGTGAGTAATGCAGTTACATTTATTTAAGAAATAAATAGTCATTACTTAAGGACTAATAAATGTGGTGGAGGAAATAAAGAAAAATGGAAAATAAAAGTACACGCCGTGTAGTTTTATGGAAAACAAGTACACGCCGTGTATTAATGATTACACGGCGTGTAGTTTTTCCAGTCGGGATTTTGAGTAAATAATATCCTTTTATTAAATGATATTTATTACAATCAGCATGGGTGCATGTCAAGGAATTAATCATTCGACATGAGGGGTTTTCAATAAGAGTTAATGAAATAAATAAAACGTGTAACACGTTTATTTATTATCATAACTCTATAACCTCAAACCTGATTATAAATATCCTCACAACCCTAACACGTTTCCCCAATCATTGTGCACAACAATTCTGGAGAGTTATCTCAAGGCCGGAAGAACTCTTTCCTCCAAGAACGCTCTCAAGGCCGAGAGAGATCCACCACCACCAGATCAAGGCGATCGAAGGCGGACATCGCAAGCAAAGGTTCTTCTGCGCTAGCACCCAGAGATCCCTTCGGTGATGTCCAGAGATATGTGGAGCACGTGTAGATCACCGCTAGAGGAATCCTACACTTGGATTCTACAACACAACGATGGATCACATCGGATCGTGATCGGAGACATCAACGAAGAAAAATTTCCATCAAGGTAATTCTTGTCAATTAATTAAATTAATTATAACCAACATATGATGATCCTATCTCTATGGTTTCAGGACTCCCTCTTTTGTTTTTCGTTCTTCATGATATTCCAAAGATCCAGCATTTTACATTGTGATAGATCTCATATTGATCTTTGTTAACACTAAAATTAAAGTTAGGCCGACTCACCAACGCGCTTCCACTGCGCCCAGAACCTATAAGTTATGTGTTCATCCCTTGGGTAATATTATTGTCACCGTTGTGATATTATGGAAGGTTTCTAGGATATGGGCATAAATTTGCGCCTTCCCTCTCACCATTTCTAGGATGTGCTTGGTGACTTCAGCGACTGAAACTGGAATATACGTCCATTCTGTATCTAGAGTAGGTGTATATACCTTTTCCTATCCTCCCTTTTCTACCAGTGGATAATAATAGTAATCATGTGTGGGGGCATATAATTGATTCTTCCCCCAGATTTTAATCGGAGCTTTCTGACTGACTTCTTTGGGTGCTGCCAAATAAGGTTATAGGCTTGGTGAGTAAAAGTAGGTGTATGCTCCTGCTTGCGGGTTGCTGCCGAAGTGGGTTGGAAGGATTCTTTGAATGCTACCAGATGAGTCTCATGGAAGGATTCATGATTATAAGAAAGTGTATGTTCCTGCTCATGGGTACTCCACTGTATTTGAATGGTGGGATTGGTTGGGCACCACCAGATGAGTTTGATGGTCGGTGGAATGAATGCGGATGAGTGTATGTGCCTACTCACTGTTTACCACCAAATTAGGTTGGTGGGATTCTCTGAAGGGTGAAAAGGTGGGAACTTTCTCCATATTGGATGATTTTCATCACTGGTGGTCCGTCTTGTGCGCTTGGTTTTGAGGGACCTGGGTCAGACGGTCGAAGGTGACACCCTCATCATATTGAGGGTTCACTGCCATGTGGTGTTTATGACAAAGATTGTTGGAATGAGCCCTTGAGGACCACTGTGTATTCGGAATGAGGCCATAAGTGGCCTCTTGATCATCCTCCCTAAAATATGGGAGGAACTGTTTGTTGTTTTCTAGAGATAATCTCCTGAAATGGTTGAAGATGGTATTCAATGTCGTCTACTTCAGGACCATTGGTTATCACTAACTGGATGAATGGGGGTGATTTTTGATCTGGAGGCCTATCGGGCAGCCTCTAGGTTCAGGATGGTACTGTGCTGATGGTACTCTCAAACGAGTGCATTAAAGACCCATCATTGAAGATGTTGAGTCAGTGATGGAATCCTTCAAGAGGACGAGGATCCAACCTGAACAACAACTTGGGCATTCACCAATGTAAAATTGAAGGAATCCATTGTATTGAAGGGAGTTTTTAGAAGAAAGTTCCTGTAAATATGAAAAAAAAACAATGAACTCTAGAAAAGTAGCATCTTTTTAGATGAATACATGCGTGATTGATTTCCCTGTTCAGCCCTCGTTTCCTTTGAGAATGGAAGGGGCCTAACAGGTAGGTGACATTATCATCTTAGTTAAGGATTCACATTGGGTTCACCATTTTTTTCCCTCGGAACGTGTCTTCTGGTTAGGAATCACTATTTCTGAATGGTTTCCAACGGATTTATTTATGGAACCAGAAATACACAACAGTTCTATATCTGATAGGACCTACTTTCCAAATGTAGGTGTTTGTCAGGTTTGTTGAGCTATGATACTTAAGAACTCGCATTGGTCTAAAGGATGGGAGGTCGGGCTCATCACACCCCTTTTAGTGGGAATTATTACCTACTCTGAGACTCTCTTATAGATTTAAGATATGTTCATAAATCCTTCATTGATTCCCAAATATGATGTGAGTTATCCCAATATTAGCAATCAATTATTAGCATGTGTGGAATTTAGAATTATCTATGTGTATTCAAGGTTCTTCATTGATTGAGGTATTTGAATGTATCCTAGGTTCTCCATCAATGGTATCTACTCATATACTAATTATAGATTCTTTGGTCGTTATTACAATGATGCTGGTTTTTAAGCCACACGGTGGGGCACTATGAAGTTTATGATCATCCTCGAAGACGAATGTCACTTTGGAATTTATCATCATCTAGGGAGACAAAAGTTGTTATGATGTTCAGATCGAACCCATAGGTGAGATTCCTATATATCTTTGTGAAATGAATTAGAATCCATGTAGTTTGGTGCCGCTAAATGGGGCACATCATTCATTTTAAGGTCACGTGATAAGGACCCAACTATATAGTTTAATGTCATGTGGTAAGGATGTCTAATCAGAAGGTTCCTAGTCAAAGTTTAGTGTGGGACTTATTTTGAAATAGCCTAAGGGATTTGGAAGGGATATGATTTTCCAAGTTAAATTAGACCATGCTGGGGATATGACCCAAAAGAACAGGTATGGTTTAGGATGTTGGGTTTGAACCTCTGGTAGGCTTCCTACGTATCCCATTTGGATGAGAATCAAAGCCCATGTAGTTCGTTGTTGAGGAACCACACTTATGGAGGCCCTCAAGGGTATGTATCGCAGGGGATTATATCCATTTGAGATGATAGGTTGGGGGTTAATCTTGAGAAGGATATCACCCATAAAGGGACCATGAGGGTTGTTTTAATTCATGGTGGTTTGAGGGCTTAACTCGGGGTTTACTTCTGAGGAGAATGCCCAAATTAAGGGAATTATGATTAGGGCTTATTCCTAAGGAGGATGCCCATTGAGATTGAACCCTAAGTGAGTTTCCTACATATCCTGTTTAATAGGAATCATAGTTTGCATAGTTCAGTCCTTTAGGTTGATTTTGTGGGTGTCATGATCATTAAAAACCTATAATCTTACATGAGTCATGCTCAGTGTGAGAAACAATAGGATTTGAAAGATTCACTAAACCACACACTTTCCTTCCTTCGATGATGGAAGAGGCCGAGGCTACGGAGGAAGAGGTCAGGGCTATGAAACTTCACTCTCTTCAATTTACATTGGATGAGAGTCTAAGGTAAGGAAGGAAAGAAGGTGAAGGATGTAGAGAAGAGTAATACTCCAGCCTCCTACATGAAAGGCTAGGGGCTTACACTAGGATGGTTTCCCTATGATTGGTCCTAGGAGAGAAGGGAGACTTTTCCTTTATCAAAGGGAAAATCAATTTTGATCCTTACCCTCCCTACCAGGTACTAGAGGCTTCAGGTCTTAGAGATGAGAATTGGAGGATAGATTCATATCTCGAGAATCCAAAATTAGGAATTCTGAAAAACTATCATTGGGGTAAGGGTCCACATGAGCATAGATAATCAAATCTACAGATGCCTCGAGGATCCTTACCCTCTGGTAGGAAAAGTATGGAAAACCTCTAACTGTAGAAATTTAAAATCCAAATGGGAGACACACTGATGTGCCTATCCCTGAGGTTTTTTAAATCAGGAGGTATTGGTGGAGGTTTTAACATGGTCCCTTTCAGTAAAGTGAGATACTGAAGGAGAATCCTTACCATGAGTGGATTTAAAGGAGGCTTCATGAAAGGTTCACATAGGCTGAATGGGTGAGGTGAACCAAGGAGGACTGCACAAGGGGTGCACTGTTCAAGGGGTCTCCATGCAAGTAGAGTTGGTCGAATTGGTTTCAACTTGGGTGATGAACAACCTGGATGACTACACTTGAGAAAATCTTTGTTCAAGCCTTCAAGGGTCTCTACAGGGATTCCCAGAGGTAAGTCACACAAGTTCCTATTTTAGGAAAGGGTAGCACACTAGTCTTTTAAAATTAGATGGGTTGGGAAAATGATTTACACAAGTATTATTTATTTTTAACACTAAATGGACTTAAGTCTCACTATACCCCTTTTATTCCCTATCTTTAGGTGTTAGGAAACTACCTTGGAGGTTTTTGAGGGACTTGGGCGAAGTACTAGGGTGATCAGATTAGCAATCGACCTTCAGGGAAATTTTCCTCTCCAAATAAAGGCCCTAAGGATCTATTTATAGGTAAATATGAGACCTTGGGTGAAGGTGATTGGTCATGAAAATGAGGTGGTGTGCAAATTCATGAACACCGATGGTGATTGGGGATACCTTGGGAGAACCACATTCTGAGAATTTTCAAATATTGGTTTTCTTCATTTATCTTCTCCTCATTTTTCTAAGGCATTTCCCTTTGTCACTTTTTCATCCATGTAATGAAACAGAGTGTCAACAACAATGTATCCCATAATAGGTAAATTAAAAAATATAATTGTAAAATAAAAAAATGTATGGAATATTGAATACAATACCCCAAATGAAGGTATTGTTTTAATAATAAAATTATGAATTGATAAATAAATTAATAAATATAATATATGAAATCAAAAAAAATTGTGAAATAAGAGATTTAATTATTTCTATGTTACAATATTCATATGTTTAACACACCTAGATGCATGAATACTGAGCATAACAACACATGAAATAATGTTTATATTATAACCTAAAATAGTGGTTTTAAAAATGTGAATTAATAATTAAAACACTTATAATTAAAAAACTAAAGACCTGGTATATGAATAGAAATTAAATTTAACAATTCCTAACACGAATTTCAATCATAGATGATGAATTAGTTTTAAAAATTAATTTATAGGGAGGTAATGTAAATGGGTATGTTTTCTTGTCACTTAGAGAAAATACTAATAAAAATGGATTTCAAAATCAATGGTAAAATTTTTAATAAAAAAAAGGTGTGGTTATGGCTCCAACTCATTGAAGATTGTGAGGTTCGCCTCACCATTGTGCTGTAAGAAATAGTGAATGTTTGGTGTGTCCTATACGAATTCAGAGTGAGAATAATATGATATTACTTGCTTGAATATATGTTGAAACACCTTAGAATAAAAAAATACTAAGGTTTCAGTAAATAAATCCATAAATATATTTACACATGTGCTAACATTAATGAAATAACCCACACCTACAATGAGTCCCAAAACTAGAAAGAAGTATAATCTACTATAACATAGCTTGGAAATCCCTTAATTAATGTTAATAGAAGTAAATAATCAATACTGAATAAAATTCAAAAATTATTTAGCTAAATACATCATCTATGTGTACAATGTTTTTCAGCATTTCACTCGAGCCCTATTAATTCATTCAAATAATCTAGAGAATGAAATGACCATTCCCAAATAAAATTATTTTTTTTATTTTTAGCGAATAAATCATGGATCGTATATTATCTAATAGTTTCATGTAATGAGAAGATATATAGTTCATAATAGTAAATAGTTCATTTAAAAAAAACAATACATAGATCATGTTTTCTGAAATTACATAGTGCATAATGTAATAAGTATAAATCAGACATCATACATAGATTGACATACAATTTAAAATAAAAATAGAGAAAATAAAAAGGATTTCTTACCAGTTTCTCAAATAGTTATGAAAAAAAATCTTCTCGAAGAAGTTAGTAACTGTAGTTGAAATAGGGAGAATATTATAAAAAAACTCTTAGTAACTACAACCAACCACATTTATCCAAAGTCAGATAAAATTGGAATTTTTTCAAAGATCTTCACTACTATAAATGATAATATGTAATTAAAATATACAATGTTAAACTTTTCAAAAAAATAATATAGTTCAATTGTGAAAAATAATACAAAAAACATTGTTTCAAAATGTACATGGTACATGATATAGTCAGTATTGGGAAAACATTTTATTGGGCATGGTATTAATAAGTCACATGGTTTTATAGTTTAGAGGATCACTTTTATAAAAAAAAATAGCAAATTGTAGATTAGAGTAAAATAGATAAATTGGATTATAAGTTATAAAATAAAACATTTATAGTGGTAGTTGGAGAAAAACATAGAAAGTTCATTGAAAATATATAGTAAAAGAGATTCATGAAAACCTTTTTGTGTTAACTCTGGTTATGGAATTTAATATAAACTTTGACTATTATTTCTACTATAATACATTAGAGTTATGTCTTCAAAAATGGATATTTGGTTAATAAAATTTAATGAACTATATCAAATAGATGAACCTATAATATGTGAACTACTTTTAGTATTATAAGTGGCATGACCCAACCCAGTAAGGCATGCCTGACTGACGGTAAGCCAAGTGTGACACCCCAAGATCACCTCCAATATTCTAAGGGCTATCGACAAGTGCTGATTAGGTATATCTCACACATGGGAAGCCTTATCCTAAGTATATATACACATGCACACATCACCAAATACCCATAAAATATTGAAAGGTAAAACAAAACTAATACCATATTTCATGTGTAACATCTATCCCACATTAGAGTATGAAAAAAGTAATGGAAATCATAAAGGGAAAAATACAATCCCACCCAAAAAACTACAAAAAGAGTCCGACTTTCTAGGAGGGGACAATTTTCAAATGAAATGCCAAGTATGAACCATAGTTTACCTAGATCAAAAATGATCTACCTTTTCCTAGCCCTCCTTGGACATCATCAAATGTATTTTTGTCTACATAAGACATGACATGTGTGGGAAGATCCCATGTAGGGGTGAGTATAACAATACCCAACAGGACACCCAAAAATCACCAAACATAAAGCATCAAGAGAGTTGTCAGCTTATCATCATGAATACATGTTAATCAGAATATGATACATAATAATAAGAATGCCCAAATATACTCACAATAGACACAAAATTTCAAAGAGGTCTCAACAATACTACCAGAATCAAGATTCTTCTCAAGGATTCAAGGTAATTCTTAACTAGGATAACTCACTCCATAATCCATTATATCACTAATGGAAATCATCTAAGAGGTCATACTCATTGGGGCTCACCAAACAAGTAATCACTAGAACTCTAAAGATCTCAATACATAGATAAGAGATCTTACCCAGGGCCTCTAGGGTATACCAAATCCTACATGGAATAACCAACTAAGTGGGGTATTGGAAACCCATATAAGTTATCCAAGACGATTCCTCAAACCCTAGCTAGGGAATATAAAGAAATAATAGAGGATCAAACCCCAGGTCACACTGAGGGATTCTTGGACTCTATCTGAGACTAATCCCATAGAGGGGATAACAATCCTATACTCAATATGCAATTCCTCATTGTACCCTCATAGTAATGGACCAAGGGAACACACCTAAATGATACTATTCCACACTAAAGAGACATAAGACCTTAACTTTCCCTAGAGAAAGTACACAACATGCACTGGGAGTACACAGTGTGTCTCTCTAAGCCTAGAATTGCCCGTGAATCACTATCCCACATCGAATTCATTTCTCCAAATACACATTGTGTTGTTTAAGATACATGGCGTGCATAGATTAGTTTGGAACTCATCATATATTATGGCCTAGACTATGTACTATAGACCATGCCCATGTACTCACATCATGCTCGTGTAAACTGGTTGTGTCCGGGTACTTGGTTATTCTCGAGTACATGGTTGTGCCTATGTACTCTAGAAATTCCCATGTGTCTGGCCACGTTCATGTTTGTGTTCTCCTAGGGTATATGCCGAGTCACTAGCACCAGGTAACATTGTGTGTGGTAGGCCCCACACGACATGTGATATTTTATTTCCACTAAAACACTAGATGCTATAGTCAGGGTCCCACACAATTGTGTTCTTCATACTACACTCCATGTAGTCATGTGTTTTTCTTGAACTCACTGGTTCTTTACATGTCTTCTTCTCATGTCGCTGCTACCATCGATCTAGTAACCAATATCACTTTAAAATCATGGGTCTAGGTTGACTAAACCTTTCCATAATTGGTATCAAGGTTTCTACCATCCAATCCTCTTGGGAATAGACTCATGTCACACCATACCACCACCACACACCAAACAACAAACTGGGTTTCCAAATCTGAATGAAATACACCTCTCATCATCCAAATTCAACATTGAACCTTGATTACTCTATAAGTAATGAAACTAAACCCATGGCAATGATCTATTTCATCAAAGAAGGATCTTACACTGATCCTTCTCTGAGTATTATTCAAACCATCAGCCAAAGAGAATACTAATAATGAACGTGCAAGGAATAGGGGAATAAAAGCATAAAACACATCAAGCGGAACAAACCTTGACCGTTATTTGGGTTAGCCTTGATTCATGTCCATTATAACAATGAACAAAGAACCAAATATCAAAAGCAATATCAATTCTTAATATCTGGGAAGATAAAAACATCAACCATAATCAACCATCAATCTGTGAATCATTTTTTTTAGTTAATTTGATTTTAGTTTGACATGGTATAATAAACATGATGAATCCAAATAAATAAATGTCCTACATTAGGTTTAGATTGACCATTAACAAAGAATGGAACCACACTATTGTCATTGGTGAGATCCTCAAGCTTTGATTGGCTCAATGATTTCCAATCCATGATCTATCATTGATCATCCGAGAATCCTCCTCCAATGGACCTCTCTCAATCCCTAGTATTATGCACCTAACCTTATATATTTTCTATAAGTGTGTTTAAAAAGGGGTTTTTTAGTTTTAGGCTTAATTATAACAATTAATTAAATATATTAATTTATTTAATTATTATTCCTCCTTAGACATCACTCAATATGAATAACTAAGGTGCATAAAGATTATGTCACACCTAGGATAAAACCTATGTTCCAAATTCAATGGATATCTCATATTTCCAATCTAAAACCCCATTTAGGATTTATTCTATTATTTTAGAGATGTTGTGTTCTTATGATATAATATATTTAATATTTATATTATATCCATATCGGGCCTCTTTAGGCCCCGTAATCCCATGCTAACTCAGTACCATCTTCAAAAATATTATTTAAAATATTCCAAAAATTTACAAGGAAAAAAATGGATTGTTACAGTATCCAAACCTCAAGGATTTTTATCCCAAAAATAAAAAATCCTATTAAAAAGATGAGGGTGATGAGATAACATCTAGTTCTCCTGCTCTTAGGTGCTCTCCTAAAGATTCTTGTTCTTCCATCGTACATGCACTGAAGGAGTCACTCGCCCATAGATGATCTTATTCTATTGACCCTCGATCTCTATCTGGTACTTTACAAAAGTAGATCTATCCTTGATGTTCATCCTGCCCCAGTCAATAACATGTGACAAGTCATGAAAATACCTCCTCATCTACGAATTGTGGAAGAAATCATGTACCCAATCTAACTCTGGTGGTAGGGATAAGTGGTATGCTACCTCTTCAACCCTAAAGAGTATCTAGAAAGGGATAATGAATATTATAGATAAATTGCTACCCTAGACAAATATCTGCAATCCTCATCAATGTGAGACCTTCAAGAACACATGGTCTCCCTCTCTGAACTCCAAAAGCCTCCTTCATCAGTCCACAAAAGACTTATGGTGGTTCTAGGAAATCCTTAAATTATCCTGGATGACCTAAACATTCTATATCATCGCTCCACCAACTCTTGTCCAACGAGTGCAAACTCACCAAGATCAATTCAACATAACAGTGACCTATAGGGTTTCCCATAAAAGGCCTCATATGGGGCCATACTGATGGTGGAATGGTAGTTTTTGTTGTATGAAAACTCTACCAACGGTAATTTATCTTCCCAACTAAAACTAAAGTCCAACATTAAACCCCACAATATGTCCTCTAGAGACTGAATGGTCTGATCAATCTAGCCATAATTTTGGGGGTGAAACATCATGTTAAAATAAAATTAAGACCCAAAGGCCTCCTGAAATCCTCTCCATAATCATGACATGAAGTGATCATCGTAGTTTGAAATTATTTTTGAAGGAACTCTATGAAGTATGACTATCTACTACACATAAAGACATATCTATCTATCTAATAAACCTTACTCTTAGATAGTTAGTAAGTGGGCCAATATAGTGAGTTAGTCTACGATCACCTAGATGGAATTGGGTCATCTATAAATTCATAGGAGTCCCATCACAAAGTCCATAGATATACCATCCCACTTCTTCTTTGGTTCCCTGAGGGTTTGATCTAAACCCGTCGATACCTAGTGCTCAAACTTCACCTGCTGAAAAGTGAGGCATCGATACACAAACTCTATTATACCCTAATTCATTCTTGAACACTGAAACTAATGAAAAATGTCCTAGAACATATTATCCATGAATATATACACCACTAAAGTGGATGTTTGAAACTCACTCAGAACCACCTCACACAATGTCACTGGTACCATCTTTCATCTTCTAAAAAGGATGACATGCTCCCCACCTTCATAAAATCCATCATGAGAAATTCCAGTGGATATTTTAATATGAAAGGAATCATGGTCAGTATCTTTAAGATTAACCTCCCCAACACGCTATAGCAATGTTGGGAAAAACCCATCAATTTCAAGTAAGTTTCACCATCCTCATCCACCAAGGACAACTACAATGAGGCCAACTGATTTGACAGCTCATTCATCAACTATGAACAAGATCCTATGCTAAGATAATCTACCACCATGTTCCCCTTCCTAGGAGTATAGACTATATAATTTCATGATCTTGGAGTCAATCTATCCATAAACTGTTTTTCTAGTTAATATCCTTCTATGAGAATATATAATTGAAATTCTTGTGTTCAAAATTTTTGATAAACTACTCACCCATAAGGTAGTGTACCCACATCTTCAGGGCAAAGACTACCACTACCAACTCTAGATCATGGGTTGTGTAGTTCTTCTCATGAGGTCTTGGCTATTGAGACTCATAATCTATCATCACCTGCCTCTATATCAGTACAAAACTAAGCCCAATATTGGAGGAATCACAAAACACTATATACTCAACACCCTTATCTAGAAGTATCAAGATGGGGGTGCTCATCATCCTCTTCCACAACTCCTAAAAAAGCTTACTAGAACCTCTCTGTCTATATGAAATTATGCCTATTCCTAGTCAAAATAGTCAAGGGTACTAATATACTAGATAAATTAGGCATGAATCTATTTTAGTATCATTCCAAACTAAGTAAGCTCCACACCTTCACCATGATCTTGGGTGGATCCTAAGCTAACAATGCCCTAAGCTTCATTGGGTTCAATGCCACACCCTATATTGAGATGACATGCCCCTGAAAGTAGACCTCTAAAATAAAAAACTAACACTTCAATATCTTCCCATAAATCTAGTACTCTTAATGTATTTCCAGGACTATCCTTAAGTGTATCGTGTGATCCTCCTCGGACACTAAGTACACTAGGATGTCATAGATGAAGACCACTAAAAGCCAGTCTAAGAAAATATGAAAGATTTGTTTCATGAGTCTCATTAACATAGATGGGGTGTTCATAACACCCAAATTCGTCATCAATTACTCATAATGATCATATAAACATTAGAAATTTTTCTTTGGTATATCCACATCTCATACTCAGAGATGGTGATAACCCGATCTCAGGTTTATCTTTGAGAACTGTCTCTCCCCTCTAAACTATTTGAAGTGGTTGCTAATCCTTGGTAGTGAATACTTATTCTTCACAATCAAATTGTTCAGGAAATGATAATCCACACACAACCTCAATCTCCTTTCTTCCTTCTTGTCGAACAAAATTGGGGTTACCCATGGGGAAACAATGGGTCTGGAAAAACCCTTCATCTATAAGTCCTCCAACTGCACCTTCAACTCATGAAGTTTTGTGGGAGTCATCTGATATGTTTCTTTATATATCAAGGAATTACATAAGTGTAATTATATGTATAAGTATGTCTCTCAGTGGGAAGGTGAGCCTAACACATCCTTAGAAAAGATGTCCTCATAATCCACCACCATTGTAGGAAGCTAAAAGGCCATAGAATCCACTACTAAAAGGGTAATACTAGCCAACTAATGAGTAATTGACTGTATCCTCCTATGTATGATCTCATCTAGCTCTACCTTGGTATCTATCTCACCCATGAAGGAAAACCTAGTTCCATAACCATAGACACACCTCATACTCCACCTAAAATAGTTAATATGGGTATGAACTGTGGATATTCATTACATGCCTAAGATGAATTTTTAAGGAATCATCACTTCTATAAAGAGATATCATAAGAATATCTCTCCTCTAATAGTCAGATCACACTATCAGTAGAAGTGTGATTGCAAAATACCCTCTGGGAGGAGTCTCCAAATGTAAGGGTTAAGCCAAGGGCTCAAACAGAATATCTAAGTATTGAAAAATATAAGTGAAAAGAAAATAGTGGTTAATGCCTATGTTTATTAGTAATGAAGCTAAATTACATAATATGGATATTGTACCTATAATAATTCTTAGAGCCTCTAGGTCATAGGCCTCCATGGACTATAACTCTCTTAATCCCTTTCCACCAGCCCTGAGCCTGACACGGACCACCTAGGGGTGGTAGTGGAAATAGGTAAAATCATATGTCACATTCTGTATCTCTCTCCACTCCTCTTCCATGTTCGTCACACTATGGAACCCCATTCTCCTACCATTATTTCATAATTTGGGGTTCATTGGCCATATATTTTTCAGTTGTACGGTGGGTCAGACAATATCATGCAAGATGTCCCCAACCATCATAAGAGATACACCACCACTCTATTGTCTAACTAGAACCATATTGAGGGAAATAAACTACAAACTCTCTATCCTATGACATTTTTTTGAAGCATATTTCACACATTTATCCTTGTTTCTTCCATCAAATACCAGCTATCAAAATCTCATCTTTTGTGTTCCCACTATTAGCACCAGCAGTCAGTGTCTGCTTGGACAAAAAATATTTCCACTACCAAATACCTCTTAAGTACTCCATCATACATGGTAATTTAAATAGATATCACTCCACACCTGATATATTGGCATAAGATCCACTTGAAGGTATGTGGTTAGAAGAACAGATCATGAACTATATCTATAGAATATCATGAGAGGTTGGTGAACCTTGAATAATACTCTTCCATAATAATGTTTCCCTACCAATGTTGTAGAAAATCTTGGATGTGCACTACTCACAATGTGGTAGTATAGAACTCCTCCCTAGATATATTCTCAATATCTTTAAAAGAGTGGGACACCTCATGATGTGTCTAAGTCACTATACTCCACCATCATCCTATGAATCCTAGAAGAAGACTCACTTTTAGGACCACTATCTAATTTGGATGTGTCCTCGCAAGGAGAAAAACATGGGTAACTGCCTCTAGCCAGTCCTTAGCTACCTGGGGGTTTATCTCACCCAGAAACCTAGGTGGTCACTTCCTCTGAAACACTTGTAGTACGCTCAGCCTATACACATCCTTGGCTGATACTGTTGGTGTAACTTGATTCTCAAAAGGTGGTGGCAAGACTAATAAAACACTCTGAGGTTCCATCTCTTGTACATGCCCATGTACTAAAGCCTTGTTTCTAGGTGGATCATCATCATGATCCTTCTATGAAATCATGGCTAGCTATCATCATAGAGGAATCATGAAATAAAATCAAGATGCACCATGTTCAAATAGTATATCTAGGGCGCTGACTCAAAAAGGACATAGAAAGAATAACCCATTACTATATGATTTATATACCCATGTTCTCCTTAAAACCAATTCCTACATGTATAAATTCAATAATAATGTTATTAAAGTCATAGTGAATGGAAACATTGGCCAATTCACAAACACTGGAGTCCCTAGATTGAGAGCTGAACTCGAAATATTAACATTGTGGCCCTAGTCCCCAAACCAAACTCAAATATATTCAATATCCAAAATATGTTCCAAATATGAAACTAATTTTATTCTAATCTATCACAACCCAAACCATTGCGGCCTTACTATCTAGAGATAAGTTGAATGTGACACCCCAATCCCACCTCCAATAGGTCAGGGCCTGAAAACAAGCACTGAGTAGGCATATCTCACATATAAGAAGCCTTATGCTAAGTACCTATACACACGTACACATCTTCAAATACCCATACAATATTTAAAGGTAAAACACAATTGATACTATAATGAATGTGTAAAATCTATCCCATATTAGAGTTTGATAAAATTACTAGAAATCATAAAGGGCCAAATACAAGCCCACTCCAAAACTGCAAAAAGATTCTAACCTACTAGAAGGATGGGACTACATTCAAGTGTAACAACTTCTATAAACCATGGTTTGTCTAGCTCAAATATTATCCACCTTATCCTGGTCCTCATAAGATTTTTTCAAATGGTATGTAATCTGTATAAGACATGACATGTGTAGGCAAATCCCATGTAAGGGTGAATATAACAATAACCAATAGGACATCTCGAAATCACCAATCATAAATCATCAAGAAGGTAGTCATCTCATCATCATGAAGATATTACAACAATAATATAATAAATAATAATAAAAACACCCATATATACTCATAACAGACACCAAGTCTTAAAGAGGTCTCAACCATACTGTCAGCCACAAGATTCTGCTCTAGGTTTCAAGGTAACACTCGTCTGGGAGAATACATTCCACGATCCATTCTATCACTAATGGATCAAATCCAAGAGGTAATGCTCATCAAGACTCACCTAATAAGTACTTTTTGTAACTTTTAAGATATTGATACACTGATAGGGGATCTCACCCAGGGCCTCTGGTTAATATTATACCCTACCTGGAATAACCTGCTAATTAGGGGATTGTAAACCTATGTAAGTTGTTTATGATGATTCCTCGAACCCCACTTAGGGAAGATAAATAAATGATAAAGGATCACACCTCAAGTCACATGGATGGATTCCTGAACTCTATCTATGGATAATCTTATAGAGGGATCAAAATACTATACTTATGATCCAATGCCTCATTATACCCTCATAGGGATGGGCCAAAGGAACACACCCAAATTATATTAGTCCACAGTGAAGAGAAGGAGGGCCTCAAACTTTCCTATATAAATTAAACAGAATGCACTAAGAGTATGTGGAGATCATCCTGGCACTCTTCATGCCATCTGGTCTAGATCATGAACTATAGCCCATGATCATGTACTCAGGTTGTGCTCGTGTACACTAGTCATGTACAAGTAATTAGTCGTGTCTGAGTACATGGTTGTGCCCAGGTACTATAGTTGTGCAAGTGTGTATAGTCGTTTCTATACCCATATAAACCCTAGGGTATACACCAACCTACCAACACTAGGTTATGTGATGTGCAGTAGTTCCCATATGGTGTTTGATATTTTATTTCCATTAAAACCCTAGCCTCTGCAATCAGAGTTCCGCGAGGTGTGTGTTCTTTGAACTACACATCGCGTAGTCATGATTTTTTATATAACCCACTGGTTCCTCATGCATATTTTTCTCACACCACATCCATCATCAATCTAGACACCAATATTAACTAGAAATAATGGTTCTAGGTTGACTGAATCTTTCTGTCACTAGTGACCGGATTCTAGCTATCCATTCTACTCGGGAATTGACTCTCATCATAACATGCCACCATCGCATGCAAAACCACAAATGGGGTTTCCAAATCCAAACATAGTGACCTATGATCATCAAACATCATCATCACACTTAGATCTATTTGTAGACTGTGAACTTGAACCCATAGTGAAAATCCATTATATTAAAGAATGATCACACAATGATTGTTCACCAGGTATTGGTTCAACCACTAGTCAAATAAAATACTGGTGATGAATGTGAGAAGAACAAAGAAAGAAGCAAATAAAACAAATTAACAGGAGAAAAACTTGAATTTTTCAGGTTTTCCTTGATTTGTTGTCATTATAACAATGAATAAAGAACCAAATATCAAAATAATTATCAAATTCAAATATCTATGAAGAAAAAAACATCAACCGTAATCAACCATCGATCTGTGAATCAATTTTTATTAGGTAAATTGATTCATGTTCGACATGGGATGAAAAAGGGATAAATCTAAAAAAACAATTCCCTATGTTGGGTTTTGATGATTGTGGGTGAAGAACTGCTCCACATCAAAATCATTCATGAGATCCACAAGATCTGATTTTATCACTGATTTCCAATTCATGATCCATCATTGATCATCCAAGAATCCTCCTCTAAAATCCCTCTCTCAGTCCCTAGGATTATGAGGATAACCCTAGGTATATTCCATAATAATTTTTAAAAAGGGAATTTTTAGGTTTAGTCTTAATAATAAAAATTAAATAGATATATTTATTTACTTAATTATTATTCCACCCATGATGATACTCAAGATGAACACCCAACGCGCACAAATATTATGTAACACCAAGGAAAATAATCATTTTCTAGATTTAATGGAGGTCTTATATTTCTGATCCAAGACCCCGTTTGGGATTATTCCATTATTTCATAAAATTTTCACGCACATGATGTGATATATTTAGTATTTATATTATATCTATACCAGGCCTCTCTGGGCCTAAGAATCCTACGCTAACTCAACACCTAACTTTAAAAATATTATTTAAAATATTCCAATGTTTTACAAGGAAAAAATAATTTGTTTTAATAAGGGATACAATGAAATCATGATATTCAAAATTGTTAACATATAATATATTAGGAAAAAAGAAACAAGTATTTGTAATTGAATATAAATATAGAAAAGTATCTCAACATTTTTTTTGATTTTGTAAGAAATAAAAGAGTGGATGATTAGTTTGAATTATAATATGTTCAAAAGATAAAAGATAGATATTTTCAGAGATGAATATGGTATAATAATTTCCTAGATATGCTACATTCATATAAATATTATATAATGTGAATATATAGAGTATACCAAATATTAAAAACCAAAATACACATTATGCATTAGTAACATGCATATAGTTATTCGAGAAATATTTTTTTATAAAAATAAAGAATATATTGTATGTCACACTAATGAAAGTATTTGTAGAGATATTTACCTCATGATTTTGAGAAATGTTTTTTTATCAAAGTAAATTTTTTGTGGAATGAAATAAAAATAAAATAAATAATCTATTTATGAATTGAAGTTGAAACACCATAATAATGAAAGTATATAGTAGATTTCTTATATCTCAATTATTTTAAAACCACTTCTTCACCAAATTGTATAAAATAAAAACAACATAGTTCATGTATTCAATATCTAGAAGCGGGGAGAAAATCAAACTTGAATGGTGAAAATAATGGGAAATTGAAGAAAAAATGATTGAAAATGTGCATTAATGTAATGAATTCTACATATTGTTTCATAAAATGATGGAATAATTAAAATTATACTAATGGTTTATTAAAATTGTGTATAATATTTTTCATTTAAGGGTGTACTAATGATATCAATTAGATTTTTCATATAACAACACACTAACACTATAAAAACAATATGTATAGTTAATTAAAACACATGTGAAATACAATAAGAGTTTTAAAATAATATATATAAGATTTTTCATATGTAATCATACACACACAATTAATGGAAACATGCATACTAATTTTAAAACATTAAGGTATTTCATATATTTTTGTGTGTTGTATCTAGTATATTCTCCTAATAGTATATAACAAATCATATAGATCATAGTATTATAAAATATCATGTTATAAAAACTGGAAATTAGATATAATTATGATGGAATAATATTTAATAGATTATGAATCAACTATTTTTAAGTGAAAATGTTTGTAAGATGGTGTTGTATAATATACTGGTGTAGGTAAAATGAATAATGTTTGTTCAATAGGTAAATTCTTTTCAATTATCAATGTAATGTGTGTAGTATATTACTCAGTGGTCTTCCTATATTATATCTAAAAGTTGTAAAGGTTTAGGTAAATTTGGTGTTGCTTTAATATTTTGAAGTTTTATATATACTATAATTTTATGAATTCATAGAATGTATTCATACTTCATCTATAATGGTAGAGTCATATAGTATAATATGTATAAATAATGTACTTTCATTCTGTATGAATGTAAAAGAGGCCTGGGAAATATGTATGCAACATAATACTTGAATCTATATACTATATATGTATACTTGTATGTAATTTGAATCAATATATGCATATTGTATGTATATAGATTTAATGTAAATACAACCCACCAACAATGAATTAACACATATTATCATGATGTAATAAAAATTATGGGATGTTAAAAGTAAACATTTTTATTAATGTTTTTATTTTTTGTTAGCAATATGATAATAGTGAATATAGCATGCTAACATTGAATATATAATGAAAAAATTGAATGAAAACCCATATACGTAATACTTAATGATATAATCATCTTCATATAATTTTAATTATGAATATAAAATGTTTTAATCAATGGGATAATTATAGTGTATTTGAAATGGTTTCAATTTATCATTAACATATTTTTAATTTTAAGTCTTGAAGTGAATAGGATGAATTAAATAAATAAAAATTGGTAATGGTTTTCAAAATACATAAAGGAAAAAATTATAGGGAAGAATGGGTGGGAAAGGAATAAATCCTTACATAAACCCCTAAACAGTGATAAACATTCATGAAAATGTTTAATAAATCACATAAAATTATAAAGAAAGTACATAGCACAACTTAGTAAATTAAGAACCCAAAGTTTTTATAAAAAATTAAAATTCTAAATAGATTAGAACTCAAAAGTCTGTTAATGTCACAAAAACTAAAAGGGTTTTCTTTCCATGAGTTTCACATGTTTATTTTCTCCCCATAATCCAAAATCTACAATAATTACACATGTTAAATAAAATATAAATTTATAAACATAAATATCCAAAATGAAATCTAATTATTCAACTACTACTATAGGGTGATTGGAGAACCAAAGTAGAGAAGTGAGATGTGACAGAGAACTGATGGAAAACTAATGTCGACATGGGGATATTGGGTATCCTACTGGAGGGTGATTCTGATGCAGGGATTTCCAACATTATTTTAATTTTATCACAGAAAATTAGATTTTATTAGGATAAGGTGTCAATAAATGATATAATATCATGAATTCCAAATATAATAAAGAAAATGATATATTGCCTCTAGTTTTCTAAAAAAATTTACAAAAACACTAATCAATAATGGGATTTGGTTCTTGAAAATGTAAAACTTTATTTAAATAGGTAGAAATAGAAAGAAAGATAGGAATTGAGATACATAATTTAGTGTCAAACATGTTACTAAATTTTACCAACTCCACACAAAAAGAAATTTAGATGAGGTACCAGATCATATAGAATACAAAATACTACTTTATAGGTAATTTAAGGTCCAGTGTAATAACATGAAATTAACTTCACTCTAAATTAAATAACATGATATTTTATTTAATCTCTAATAATAACTCTTTTAAGAATAGATCCATAGTGTCTAAGATTATATATTACATTTATTATATTGATAGAGGGATCCCAAAATTATGGGAACAAAATAGAAACAATTAGAATATTATGAGACATATAATAACAAATATATTGGTATTTATGATATATATTTGTCACATGTTTAATGAAATTATAATAAAAAATCCAATTTTTTCCAATCCATTAATTTTATCTATATGTAATAAATATAGTATAAAATAATCTGTTATAAGATTTAGAAGAATAACTTAATCTTGAACTCCAATATTCTCACAACAATCGACATAAATTTGGGTGTACAGAATATGGAATCAAATCTAGCATGAACCTATAAACATATGGGTTCTAAGAAGGAATGGAAGGAAAGGTGGAAACGTTTGTGATATATTTTTTAATTATAAAATATAATTCATAATTATTTAATAAAGTTGTATAAATGATTTAAATTATGTATATTGAAAATTGATAATGGATAGAATGTAAGAATAAATGAAACTCTATTTGTAGATACAAATTAATGAATAAAGATGACTATTTTTCTTCTTAAAAAATAATGAAGTGTGTGGAAAATATAATTATTTCACTGAAAGTGTTATTTTGTATAACATACCAGTGGGAATGGAAATACATATGATTTATTTCATAATTATGTAATAATGGGCATTGGTTCCTAAAAAAGTTAAACTTTCTTTAAAGTGGGAGATACATGAATTCATACAATAATTGAGATAAATAATGTAGTACCAAACATGTTTCTAAAATTAACCAACTCTATGAGAAAAATAAATGTAATAGATGTACCTATTGATATAGAATATGTAATTCTTCTTTATAGGTAAGTCAATTTCCATTGAAATAACCTACAATCAACTCCACTCTAAATTAAAGAACAAAAAAAATTATTTAAAATCTAACAATAACTCTTTGAAACATAAACCCATGATGTCCAAACTTATATATTTTATTTCTTATATTAGTAAAGGGGTCCTAAAATGATTGAAGGGAATAAAATAGACATAATTAGAAGATTATGAGCATATAATAACAAATATATTAGTATTTCATATTTATATTTGTTGAATTTTTATGAAATTGTAATAAAAAAATACAAATTTTTATCCATTAATATTATATAAATTTAATAAATATATTGTAAAATAATATATTATAAGATTCTGAAGAATAACCTGCTCTTAAACTCCAATATGCTCACAATAGTCAACAAAAATTTGCGTGCACTTGATTTTATTAATTTATTCATAAATTTTTTTACTCCCTTTATCGATTTTCTATGAAAAGTGCATAATTGGTGTGAAAAAATAATGTTTTAATATTAAATATAATTTTTGAGCATTATTTGAATTAATCCAGATTCGAATCATTTTAATATTTCAATCATAACTCTCATCTTATGTATCCAAATTGTGTTCTTATTCTTTTTTTTGGTTCCTTATTCATTTTCCAACATATCATTATAATAAATCATTATCCAATTCTTCCATTTTAATGGTCATATGGTCCAAAAAATAAGGCCTAATAAATCTGTGAAGAAACTGGGCCATCCATGAAGATTAAATTTCTGGGCTCAATCCAGAAGTCCAAAATCATTTATTATCCACCAAAATTCATGGAAAAATAAAATACATCTTGGATAAAAATTTTAAGGCCCAAATCCACCAAAAATGGGCCTAAATGATTCTATGAAGTCTAGTAGACCATTATGTCCTGTAATTAAACCAAACACACAATTATGGAATTTTCTCCTGATATAAACATCAATTCAAGCTGATATTTTACATTTTGAAAGAAAATATATATGTAATATACTTTTTAAAATAAATTATTTGGAGTTGAGGGAATATTACTATTCAAAAACCCATTCATAGTTTGACCTATGAAAAATTATGCATTAAAATGTACATATTAAAATTGTTTAATCAAACTTCCATAACTTTGGCTCCTTAAGTCCAATGGTAGCCAAATTTTGAGGTTATACTTTAAAAATTCATATATAAAAATTTGAAGAATAATATTTCTCCATATACATATTTATGGAATATAAAATTGGCATTCCAATTAGAGAGGAATATTTGGAAAGCAAACAGTCCACCTCCTTGTAGATAGTCTGGTTGAATTCCCTAAGACCTTCAGGTCATGTAATCTCCTAAGCCTACGGTCCATGTAATCTCTAAGCCTACAAGCCTTGTAAGGGTTCCCCCTCATCCCTTGAAAGGGGGGTTATCAAAAATCAATAAAAATGAAGGCCATGTAAGCGTGTTTTTATTTCAATATAATTTTAATGCATGTTTCTTCTTATTCATATATTATTCTCATCAAACATATATTTAATAATTTTAATTGTATTAAAATATTTTAAGTAAATTTAAAACCCATTCCCTTATTTTTCTTCCTCATTCAATTAAAAGTCTGTTTTTTATTTTCTTCACTGCTCTTGTGTGTGTTCAGTGCACAACTCATTTATTATCCCATTCTTTTAGTTCTATTTATAATTAATCAGCATAAAAATATTAAACTAGAGAAATAACCATATTAATGGATGAGTAAATATCCCATTTAGGTTAGTCATAATTTGGGGATGATAAGCGATTGCTAGGTTTTGTTCGATTAATATTCATTAAATTAATATTGTGTATGTTGAACTTAAAATGTCATGGATTAATGACATATTTTGTTAAATGTGTGGATTACATGGATTATCAGAACCATAAATATACTAACATAAACAAGTACTGATTATGATTAGACCCCTAGTTAATTTATGGCTTGGATTAAAGCCTTAACACTTGGTAATTCTGATCAAAGTCATCTTGTGAAGTGGGTGTTAATTTAATGTAATATAAAGTAAAGATCAATGATATCATAACCTTAAATACCCAATAATGAAATCAACCCAAATGTTATAATTTTTTTAAATAAATCAAACATCATCCATTAATCAATTTAATTAAGCTCTGCAAACAACCCCCCCATTAAAAAGAAAAATCCCAAAAACAATAGACTATCAAAAAAGTACCATCTTCTAGGATTCAACCCAAGTGACACTATTCACATTAGCAGAGAACTGGACCCTTGAACGATCAATATGTGAAAATCATCCTCACATCTATACTGAATAAGGAATCAAAGCTACCATGAACCTACTAACATTTGGGGTCCAGGAAGGAATTGAGGGAAAGGTGGATAATCATAAATATATTTTGTAATGAGAAAATAGAATTCATAATTTTGTAATGAAGATACAAAAATGAGTTAAATGATTAATATTTACATTTTTTGATCAACATAAGGCAATAAGAAATGAAACTCTCTTTGTAGATATGCATAAATGAATAAAAATGACTATTTTTCTACTCATAAAAAATAATACAGTGTAGGGAAAATATAATTGTTTAATTTAATGTGTTATTTTGTATAATATACCAGTGGGAATGAAAATGCATAAGATTAATTTCATAATTATGTAGTAATTATAGTTGGTGCTTATAGAGGCCTAATATTTTAATACAAAAATAGTACATCTTTTTGTATGAATATTCAATTCTTAACATTTTGATCCATTCTAGAACTGTAAAGGTTTAGATTCATTGGAGACTAGATATATAATCTTCTTATTTCATGAAATATCTTAATTATCTCCCATAAATATCTTCCCACCTAGTACTATTCATAGACATTACCTACTTAACACTTTATTTATAACCTGGGGGAAGGAAACATAAGAAAGGGTGACCTCATATGATCAGTAAAGGTAAGCATGGGAGATATCAATTGATGGACATATGAACACATATGATAATAATAAGGGTATAATATCATGAGCATCAATTAAAATGTTCATACTCAATCTGAAAAAGATCATAAACATGAGTTATGTCATCAAACTTTATCATTTCAAAATACATGAATCATAAGAATGAAAAATCGTCATAACTCAATCATGAACCACTAGTTTATGTCATAAATTTGTGTGGCACCATCGTTAGTATAAAAACCATTTCATATTTCAATCTTAAATAACAATACCATTGGATCATGCATCAACACTTTTTTCCTATAGTGGATCAATCATATCGACTTGTTTCCCATAACATATCAAGCTCTTCGACTTGTTTCCCATGAAGGATCAAGCACTTAGACTTGTTACCCATAACTATATCATGAGATATAATACTTTACCCAATTAATTGTAGGTATATATAGTTCTCACACATCACATAATGAAAACCATACATATGTGTGCCACAAGATCATAAAATATCTATCATATCATGATATCATAACCCATGTAAAGAAAACGGGTTCCATATTTAATCAAATCATAGCATAAACCATGAAAATGGGTTTCATAAACATCTCATAATCATAAAAATAAATCATCCATAGTAATAATAGTGATGGTATCATTGGATAAAATCCCCAGTAAAACATAATAAACACAAAATTTTTTTCTCATTGATGAATAAAAATACTTTTAAAAGATCATTAAAATTATTCATGATTGAAATACAAATTTCATTTGAAAATCACTTTTTAAAAACTAAAAAATTATAAAATATCATGGAAATTTTTTTATTTTAAAATAGAATTTGAAAATTTTAAAGGAATATTCAAATTATTAAGTGATCGTGATGGTGGAAAATTTTATTTATGTTGTATAATTTTAAAAAAATTCCTTTCATATTTTTTTCAAAAAACACCTTATTCGGAAAACAACAAGAATATTTCTTGTAAAATATTTTGTAAAAATTAATCCAATGGTAAAAATGTATTTAAAAAAATTATATTATAATCTTAAAATCATTCTTGAAAACATTTTTAGAAAATATGGATATGGGAGAAAAAGGATTTTAGACCGAAGAGAGAAATAAAGTCAACTTTCCTTAAAAACACTCTTTTAATCTCTTAAATAATCAATGTTATGAAAATTAAAGGAAAATATATATTCTCAATAAATAACTAAATTATAAGAAAAATAAATAGAATAATCAAATAAGGATCATATAATTTCCTCAATTGAAATTCAAGAATAAAAATTCCTGATTAAAATTGGATTGAAACATAAATCCCTTACCTCAAATCTCGCCTTTCCTCATTCACGTTCAAACCTCATGTATAATAAATATGTATTATTTATACATGTATTATATAAACATATTAATATATATCATTCCATGTATGATTTATTTATGAAACCATATCACCCATTTATTAATAATTTTTTATTAAACTCACTAGTCTGGGTGATAACTGCTTTGTTTTCCAATCATGTTTTAGTTTAGCAGTCCCAGTCCTTATAGTTTGATCATAGTTTAGCAGTCCAAGACTCCATATAGAATGGTTGTTGTTGATCTTGAAGAGCTGAAGAAACAACTACAGGAGAATCTGGATAAAGAGTTTATACGCCCAAGTGCATCACCATGGGGTGCACCAGTCCTCTTCATCAAGAAGAAGGATGGGTCAATGCGGCTTTGCATCGATTATCGTGAACTTAACAAAATCACGATAAAGAACAAGTATCCTCTCCCAATAATTGATGACTTGTTTGATCAGCTGCATGGAGCACAATACTTCTCCAAGGTGGACTTGCGGTCGGGATATTATCAAGTAAGGGTGAAGAAGGAAGATATCCCCAAGACTGCTTTTCGTACAAGGTACGGGCACTATGAATTCATAGTAATGCCTTTCAGACTCACCAATGATCCAACAATATTCATGGACTTGATGAATAGAGTCTTTAGAGATTACCTAGACAAATTTGTGGTAGTCTTTATAGATGATATTCTTATATACTCCAAAACCAAGGAGGACTATGAGGAGCATTTAAGAACTGTACTGGAGACTTTGCGCAAGGAGAAGCTCTATGCCAAGTGTATCAAGTGTGAGTTCTGGTTGAAGGAGGTCTCATTCTTGGGCCATATCATCAAAATCAATGGGATATCTGTGGACCCCTCCAAAACAGATGCAATTGAGGGATGGCTGAGGCCAATATCGGTAACTGATATCTGTAGCTTCTTGGGGTTAGCTGGATATTATCGACGATTTGTGAGAAATTTCTCACGATTTTCCAACCCTCTTACCAAGCTAACTCGAAAGGGAGTAAAGTTTTCTTGGAGTGATGAATGCTAAGAAAGCTTCAAGGAGTTGAAAAGGAGGCTTATCACTGCACCCGTGCTCACTTTACCCACAAGTGGGGAGCTTTTTGTGGTATTCGGTGATGCTTCGAAGAAGGGATTAGGATGTGTGCTGATGCAGAATGATAAAGTGATATCCTATGCCTCAAGGCAGTTGAAAATCCATGAGAAAAACTATCCAACGCATGATCTGGAGTTGGCGGCTGTGATCTTTGTCTTGAAAATCTGGCGGCATTATCTCTATGGAGAGAAATGTGAGATATATACTGACCACAAGAGTCTTAAATATATATTCACATAGAAAGAGCTTAATATGCGCCAGAGAAGCTGGATAGAGCTCATCAAGGATTATGACTGTTCAATACATTACCACCCTGGGAAAGCGAACAAGGTGGCGGATTCCCTAAGTAGAAAAGATCTAGCAATTCTATCAATGATGAGAATTGAAAAGGATCCAATCTTCTTAGACTTGATGAAGATGGACGTGGGAATCATAAAGAAGGGAACATCATCAATCCTTTCACAAATGATTGCTCAACCATCTCTTTTGGAAAGGTTAAAGGATGCTCAAAAGGATGATGCGAGAATCCAAGAAAAAGTGGAAGCTATCAAAAAGGGAAAATACTCAGAGTTTAATGTTAATGAAGAAGGAATTGTGCGGTTTGGGAAAAGACTATGTGTTCCATCAAATTCGGAGCTGAAGAAGGAACTTTTGGATGATGTACATAGTTCAAATTTCTCTATTCACCCAGGGAGCACAAAGATGTATCGAGATCTCCGAGAAAACTTTTGGTGGGATAATATGAAGAAGGAGATCGCTAAATATACATCAAAGTGCCTGGTGTGTTAGCAAGTGAAGGTAGAGAGGCAGAAGTCTAAGAGGATGATGCAACCATTTCCCATACCAGAATGGAAATGGGAGAACATAACCATGGACTTTTTCACTGGACTTCCAAGGACATCCAAAGGCAACAATGCAATCTGGGTTGTTGTGGATTGTCTTACAAAGACCGCACACTTCATTGCTATTAGAGAGGATTTCTCTTTGGATCAAGTGGCACGAATATATATCAGGGATGTGGTACGGTTGCATGGAGTACCACTATCTATTATATATGACCGAGATCCAAGATTCACCTCTAAGTTTTGGAAGAGTCTTCAACATGCTCTGAATACTGAACTGAACTTCAGTACGACCTATCATCCTCAAACTGATGGCCAATCCGAGCGGACTATCCAAACACTTGAGGATATGTTGAGAGCATGCTCAATGAACTTTAAAGGAGGATGGGATCAACATCTTCCTCTAGTTGAGTTCTCTTATAATAATAGTTTCCACTCGAGCATCCAAATGGCACCATATGAAGCCCTGTATGGGAAAAGGTGTAGAACACCGGCATGTTGGGATGAGGTCGGTGAACGTAAGCTGCTTGGACCAGAAATGGTCGAAGAAATGGTGGAGAAGGTGAAAACCATTCAGCAGCATATCAAGGTAGCCCAAAGTCGACAGAAGAGTTATGCATATAATCGTCGACGAGACCTTGAGTTTAATGTCGGAGACATGGTGTTTTTACGCATATCTCCGTGGAAGAAGGTCATGAGGTTTGAAAAGAAAGGGAAGTTAAGTCCAAGGTACATCGGCCCCTTCGATATTCTTGATCGTGTTGGGGCTGTGGCCTATCGACTAGCACTTCCACCTACTATGGCCAAGGCGCATGATGTCTTCCATGTATCCCTCTTAAGGAAGTACATACCAGACCCTTCACATGTACTCTCTTCCGAGGTGGTACAATTAGAAGACGATCTTTCTTATGAGGAGAAACCAGTGAAGATCTTAGATCGTAGAGAAAAAGTTCTACGAAATAAGACAATGCCCCTCGTCAAGGTGTTGTGGAGAAACCACAAGTTTGAAGAAGCAACTTGGGAGTCGGAGGATATAATGAAGCTAAGTTACCCACATTTGTTTTAGTGTGGCAAAAGGAAAATTTCGAGGGTGAAATTTCTTAAGGGGGGAATGTTGTAACGACCCAAAGTTTCATTAATGGAAAATCCCTCTTGATCCAATTAAATGTTTCTTTATGAAAAATGTTTTTATAAGATGTCAACTTCTTTAGTTTTACGTTAAGATTTGTGACCGTTACTTTTTAGCCGTTGAGCAGTGATCATCTGAGTAGTATAAATATAAGGCTTTAACGAACCCATTTCTACTCAGACAAAGGAAGCGATGACCTCATCCAGTAGAATTGCCCCTTACGAAGCCCATTTGTCAGAGCTCGGAAAAGAGGTGGCATCTTTGGTCTTTGCCCTTGACCAAGCCCAAGCTGAGCTTCATCAAGTCAAGCTCGAACGTGATCGTCTACGGGAAAAGTGGAAGTTGATTGAAATTACCACTCGAGCGATGTTATCTGAGCCGCCCCTAGAGTCTGTCACCATCGCGCACCTTACCCTTAGGTCTTATGCGGCTATTTTAAGGGGTTATGTAACAAATAAGTAGCACCATGTTCATGTACATTATTTTTGTATATAATAATGAATATAATTTCCAGTCATTTTTGATACATTGTAATTAGTTTTTAAAGTACAAATGCTGTTTTTAGTTATTATTTAATTAAGAATTATATTTTATTAAATTAAAGGATTTTTGAATTAAATAATATTTTAATAAAATATTATTATTAATAATAAATTAATTTTTTATTAAGTATAAATGATCTTATAATTTTATGAATGCAATTAAATTTTTTATTAAGGTTTGAAAGCCATTTCTGTCAAAACCCGTGAATTTTTTATAAATGTCGGTTTTTATTTTAAAAGTGAAAATTCACATATTTAGAAAATTATTTAGATAAAATAAATATTATTTTTGGAATCAGGACGTCGAAATTATCCAACGGTGAATTTTTCATAATTTTCTGAGACAGTCAAATTTTTGGGTAAAAATTAAATACCATTTAAATATATAATGTGTTTTATGACATCATAATGACCCAATGGTGATGTAATAAAATAACATAATCCTTATGTTCGGACAATATTTGTTTTATCATTAAAATAATGAGGTTTTGGGTTTGTTTGACTTACTTTTCAAAGCATTAATGGAGCTCTCAAGACTTATTCAACACTTTGCCTTTTTAAATTAATTTCCATGGGAGTGTGACTCACCTCCACATAAGCAACCCTAATTTTTTAATAAGTTCGGACCTTGGCCTTGTAAAATATCGTTTTCCTCTTTCATTTTCCAGAAACCATGGGCAAATACCATGGGATGGTTTTTGGTTTGGATTATTTTAATATAAGGGGTCCCAAACCTAAATAATAAAGAATTCTCTCAGCTTTCCTATATAAACCCACCCAAGCTCCCACTTCCTCCTCACTCAAAGCCCTTGGAGTTCATCCAACCTCTGCCCTAATCTCTCTAGAATCCTCTCAAGGTGACCCAAGCTCCCAAGAAGCCTCTCACAAGCCTCTCTCTAGCCTTTGGAATCACACTTCCAAGTAAGGGGTTTTCTTCCTTTCTCATTTATTGTCAATTTTCTTTAAGTTGTATTGCCCTTTTAATTTCAATTATGAATGTTGGGGTATGGTTTCGCACCTCTCCCATACTTCCCTATTATTGTTTGAATGATGGGATACCCCTTTCTCTCTCATTAAAAGCATCCCATGTACACCCGTTACTATGCCGAAATTCCAAAAGAAACATTTTTCTCCTCTTTTATATTCAAGAAATACTTTTGTATCATGAATCTAAATTCCTTTTCAATTGTTGGGACATGTATCTATATGACCTCCTTACTGTCCATTACATGTAAATATGATGAGTAACCCCTTTCTCTCTCATCCACCTTTTTATGAATTCTTATGTCACGCCGTTACGCTACCGAAATCACACCGATTTTCTAAGCCAATATCATTTTGTAGTGAATACCATGCCCATTTCTCCATCAAGGGTATTCACCTTTATGCACATTTACTTATTGATTATAAAGTTTCATGTATTAATTCCACATTCCTTTATCATGGAATAAATGATTATGTTTTATGAATCCATGTTTTATGATCCATGTGGCACACTTATGCATGAAATGAAATGTTTAAGAAGGGTGTGCCCTGATAGTGCTCCAATGCATTGGGTAAAGTATATTATCATGATACGTCATGTGAAATGAGTGTTTACTCATGCTAATTCAAGTGCAACGAGGTTTTACTCGTGCTTCAAGTGCAATTAGGGTTTACTCATGCTCCATGTGCAATGAGCCTTGACTCATGTTAATTCAATGTTAAGTGTTGTTGCCACATTTCCATGTTATGGTTATCATGCTTTATCATGCCTCTATGTTCATGTTACTCTAATGCTCTATTGATATTCCTATTGCCTAACATGTATTGTACTCATCATGTTATTCATTGTGTACTCCCTTACTGGGCTTTATAGCTCACCCTTTTCTTATGCATGTCCTCAGGTTATCCCATGCAATGCTAAGTACGGAGGAATGTAGTGGTCATGTAAAGGAAGTTTTCAATAAAGATGTTGTATTTCAAGTTTAAAGTTTTTATGTAATGATCCTAAGCCCCAAAGACACTAAACCTCTCGATCTTATTTGTTTTATCAAGTGAAGTTTTATGTAATAAAGCATGCTTAAGTTGTAATAAAAAGCAGGGTTTTCATAGTTGGTATCAGAGGATAGGTTTAGTTATTTTTGGGATTAGGAAACCCTAGTAAAGCCTTAGATACAAGAATAAGCATAATAAAAACATCCCTAAGTTTTGGTAAATACTAAGTAAGTGGTTTATCAAATAAATACATCCCTGTCTGGATACGAGCAGGTAGAGGCGGCTCTGGCACAGATGTATCCTAGGGGTAAAATCCGAAAACACCGCTTTGAGCTAGACTCGAACGGGAATTGGTGCATGAAAACGGGCCTTGCTGCACTCTTGGTTACGAAACTCCCAGGGGATATGTTTTGATAAATTCACAATCTTAGTATGAACCCTTATTAAGGGAAAAAATGCCCCTAAGAATATATGTTAGAAGGAAGATCATGAAAATCCTGGATTGAATCCTATAGACTCATGAGTTAAAGAGATTAAAGTTTATTTATAAGTCATCAACTTTTGTCTTTGGATTACCCTTTATGTGTTATCCCTAACTTTCCTTTTATTCCAGCCAATGGCCGGTAATAGGAGAACTCAGGCTAACAACCGTTGTGAAGATCAGTGTGATGATTGTACTAATGTGATGCCCAATCCAATGGGAGCGGGAATAGAGAACTTTGTCACGCTTCCCTCTCAGCTAACTCAAGTTTTGAATAGAAACACGGGTCAAGAGGAACGTTCAACCCCCCCTAAGAAAGAACAAGTCGCTATCAAGAGCTTCATGAGACAAAGGCCTCCTACTTTTAGTGGATCATCTGATCCCACGATCGCTGAGCAATGGATCAACTCCATTGAAAAGATCTTCTCTATCCTTCAATGTTCTGAACAAGAGAAGGTTCTCCTGGCGGCTTATCGTATGGAGGGTTAAGCTGATCAATGGTGGACGTTGATCAAAAATACAAAGCCTGAGGAGGATATCGAGGCTTTGGAATGGAAGGAATTCCAGAAGATGTTTTTCGATAAATATTTTCCGCGCACCCTCCGTCTTAAGATGGAAAGGTACTTCCTTTCCCTCAAGCAGAAAGATGAAGAATCTGTGGGAGCGTACGAGGAAAACTTCACAAGGCTTGCACGATACGCTTCCGGCTTTGTCGTTACCCCCGAATGCAAGGTTGACCGCTTCTTTGGTGGGTTGAAGCCTAGCTTGCGGAAAGCATTAGCGATCCGTGACTTCGACAGCTATGAGGAAATTGTCCGATGTGCCCTCAAGGTTGAAATGGAGATCGGAGAATCACAGGGGTATCATGGGGACAAGAAGCGGAAGGTGGACTTCAATGCTGGTGGTCCGATGGATAAATCCAACGGTGCTAAGAAGTTCCAGCACCCCACTTGCCAAAAGTGCGAAAAGAAGCACCCTGGAAATTGCCTTAGGGGGACGAGAAAATGCTTTAGGTGTGGAAGAGAAGGGCACCTAGCTATTAACTGTCGGAAAGAAGGACCTGCGGCTGCGACAGAGGAGAGGAACGCTCCGTTCGAACCTCAACGCGTTGTTCAATGCTACAAATGAAAAGAAACGGGTCATTTTGTGAATCAGTGCCCTAATCCAAGGGTTATCGGAGGCAACCAACAACCTCCAAGACAGCAAGGAAAAGATTTTGCCATCACTTCTGCCGAAGTGAACCCCGACAACGAAGTGGTGACAGGTACGCTAGTTATTTATTCAATAATAGCAAACGTACTTTTTGATTCAGGTTCTACGCATTCTTTTATATCTCGAATGTTTAGTAGAACAATCCCAGCACCACCACAAATCCTAGAAGTAAAGATGTCGGTGAGTACGGCAAATGGGGAAATCATTACATCCCATGAATATAAGTCCTCCCCTGTTATAATCTGTGGATTGAATTTCCCGGCGAACCTCATCATACTCCCTCTGGTGGAATTTGATGCAATTCTTGGCATGGATTGGCTTTCCTTATATGGAGCCAACATAAATTGTCGGGAGAGGGAAATCACACTCCATATGGAGAATCGACCCCCGATTCTTTACAAGTGTCAGGAGGAAGATGAATCTCCTTTAGCTCCATCATCTCAAGCATGGATATTACTGCCTTATGAGCACGCATATCTGGCTCAGATGATTGAGTCCAAGGAAGAAACCACCCTTGAAGAAACGCCTATTATGAGGGAATTCGTTGAAGTATTTCCCGAGGAACTTCCTGGTCTTCCTCCAAGAAGAGATGTTATGTTCTCAATTGAACTTATACCTGGGGCGCTACCAATATCCAAGACTCCATATAGAATGGTTGTTGTTGATCTTGAAGATCTGAAGAAACAACTACAGGAGAATCTGGATAAAGAGTTTATACGCCCAAGTACATCACCATGGGGTGCACCAGTCCTCTTCATCAAGAAGAAGGATGGGTCAATGCGGATTTGCATCGATTATCGTGAACTTAACAAAACCACGATAAAGAACAAGTATCCTCTCCCAAGAATCGATGACTTGTTTGATCAGCTGCGTGGAGCACAATACTTCTCTAAGGTGGACTTGCGGTCGGGATATTATCAAGTAAGGGTGAAGAAGGAAGATATCCCCAAGACTGCTTTTCGTACAAGGTACGGGCACTATGAATTCATAGTAATGCCTTTCGGACTCACCAATGCTCTAGAAATATTCATGGACTTGATGAATAGAGTCTTTATAGATTACCTAGACAAATTTGTGGTAGTCTTTATAGATGATATTCTTATATACTCCAAAACCAAGGAGGACCATGAGGAGCATTTAAGAACTGTACTGGAGACTTTGCGCAAGGAGAAGCTCTATTCCAAGTGTATCAAGTGTGAGTTCTGGTTGAAGGAGGTCTCATTCTTGGGCCATATCATCACAAGCAATGGGATATCTGTGAACCCCTCCAAAACAGATGCAATTGAGGGATGGCTGAGGCCAACATCGGTAACTGATATCCGTAGCTTCTTGGGGTTAGCTGGATATTATCAACGATTTGTGAGAAATTTCTCACGATTTTCCAACCCTCTTACCAAGATAACTCGAAAGGGAGTAAAGTTTTCTTGGAGTGATGAATTCGAAGAAAGCTTCAAGGATTTGAAAAGGAGGCTTATCACTGCACCCGTGCTCACTTTACCCAGAGGTGGGGAGCTTTTTGTGGTATTCGGTGATGCTTCGAAGAAGGGATTAGGATGTGTGCTGATGTAGAATGATAAAGTGATATCCTATGCCTCAAGGCAGTTGAAAATCCATGAGCAAAACTATCAAATGCATGATCTGGAGTTGGCGGCTGTGATCTTTGCCTTGAAAATCTGGCGGCATTATCTCTATGGAGAGAAATGTGAGATATATACTGACCACAAGAGTCTTAAATATATATTCACACAGAAAGAGCTTAATATGCGCCAGAGAAGATGGATCGAGCTCATCAAGGATTATGACTGTTCAATACATTACCACCCTGGGAAAGTGAACAAGGTGGCGGATTCCCTAAGTAAAAAAGATCCAGCAATTCTATCAATGATGAGAATTGAAAAGGATCCAATCTTATTAGACTTGATGGAGATGGACGTGGGAATCATAAAGAAGGGAACATCATCAATCCTTTCACAAATGATTGCTCAACCATCTCTTTTGGAAAGGTTAAAGGATGCTCAAAAGGATGATGCGAGAATCCAAGAAAAAGTGGAAGCTATCAAAAAGGGAAAATCCTCAGAGTTTAATGTTAATGAAGAAGGAATTGTGTGGTTTGGAAAAAGACTATGTGTTCCATGAAGTTCGGAGCTGAAGAAGGAACTTTTGGATGATGCACATAGTTCAAATTTCTCTATTCACCCAGGGAGCACAAAGATGTATTGAGATCTCCGAGAAAAATTTTGGTGGGATAATATGAAGAAGGAGATCGCTGAATATACATAAAAGTGCCTGGTGTGTTAGCAAGTGAAGGCAGAGAGGCAGAAGTCTAAGGGGATGATGAAACCATTGCCCATACCAGAATGGAAATGGGAGAACATCACCATGGACTTTGTCACTGGACTTCCAAGGACATCCAAAGGCAACAATGAAATCTGGGTTGTTGTGGATCGTCTTACAAAGACCGCACACTTCATTGCTATTAGATAGGATTTCTCTTTGGATCAACTGGCACAAATATATATCAGGGATGTGGTACGGTTGCATGGAGTACCACTATCTATTATGTATGACCGAGATCCAAGATTCACCTCTAAGTTTTGGAAGAGTCTTCAACATGCTCTGAATACTGAACTGAACTTCAGTACGGCCTATCATCCTCAAACTGATGGCTAATCCGAGCGGACTATCCAAACACTTGAGGATATGTTGAGAGCATGCTCAATGGACTTTAAAGGAGGATGAGATCAACATCTTCCTCTAGTTGAGTTCTCTTATAATAATAGTTTCCACTCGAGCATCCAAATGGCACCATATGAAGCCCTGTATGGGAAAAGGTGTAGAACACCGGCATGTTGGGATGAGGTCGGTGAACGTAAGCTGCTTGGACCAGAAATGGTCGAAGAAATGGTGGAGAAGGTGAAAACCATTCAGCAGCATATCAAGGCAGCCCAAAGTTGACAGAAGAGTTATGCAGATAATCGTCGACGAGACCTTGAGTTTAATGTCGGAGACATGGTGTTTTTACGCATATCTCCGTGGAAGAAGGTCATGAGGTTTGGAAAGAAAGGGAAGTTAAGTCCAAGGTACATCGGCCCCTTCGAGATTCTTGATCGTGTTGGGGCTGTGGTCTATCGACTAGCACTTCCACCTACTATGGCCAAGGTGCATGATGTCTTCCATGTATCCCTCTTAAGGAAGTACATACTAGACCCTTCACATGTACTCTCTTCTGAGGTGGTACAATTAGAAGACGATCTTTCTTATGAGGAGAAACCAGTGAAGATCTTAGATCGTAGAGAAAAAGTTCTACGAAATAAGACAATGCCCCTCGTCAAGGTGTTGTGGAGAAACCACAAGTTTGAAGAAGCAACTTGGGAGTCGGAGGATATAATGAAGCTAAGTTACCCACATTTGTTTTAGTGTGGCAAAAGGAAAATTTCGAGGGTGAAATTTCTTAAGGGGGGAATGTTGTAACGACCCAAAGTTTCATTAATGGAAAATCCCTCTTGATCCAGTTAAATGTTTCTTTATGAAAAATGTTTTTATAAGATGTCAACTTCTTTAGTTTTACGTTAAGATTTGTGACCGTTACATTTTAGCCGTTGAGCAGTGATCATCTGAGTAGTATAAATATAAGGCTTTAACGAACCCATTTCTACTCAGACAAAGGAAGCGATGGCCTCATCCAGTAGAATTGCCCCTTATGAAGCCCATTTGTCAGAGCTCGGAAAAGAGGTGGCGTCTTTGGGCTTTGCCCTTGACCAAGCCCAAGCCGAGCTTCATCAAGTCAAGCTCGAACGTGATCGTCTACGGGAAAAGTGGAAGTTGATTGAAATTACCACTCGAGCGATGTTATCTGAGCCACCCCTAGAGTCTGTCACCATCGCGCACCTTACCCTTAGGTCTTATGCGGCTATTTTAAGGGGTTATGTAACAAATAAGTAGCACCATGTTCATGTACATTATTTTTGTATATAATAATGAATATAATTTCCAGTCACTTTTGATACATTGTAATTAGTTTTTAAAGTACAAATGGTGTTTTTAGTTATTATTTAATTAAGAATTATATTTTATTAAATTAAAGGATTTTTGAATTAAATAATATTTTAATAAAATATTATTATTAATATTAAATTAATTTTTTATTAAGTATAAATGCTCTTATAATTTTATGAATGCAATTAAAATTTTTATTAAGGTTTGAAAACCATTTCTGTCAAAACCCGTGAATTTTTTATAAATGTCGGTTTTTATTTTAAAAGTGAAAATTCACATATTTAGAAAATTATTTAGATAAAATAAATATTATTTTTGGAATCAGGACGTCGAAATTATCCAACAGTGAATCTTTCATAATTTTCTGAGACAGTCAAATTTTTGGGTAAAAATTAAATACCATTTAAATATATAATGTGTTTTATGACATCATAATGACCCAATGGTGATGTAATAAAATAACATAATCCTTATGTTAGTCCAATATGTGTTTTATCATTAAAATAATGAGGTTTTGGGTTTGTTTGACTTACTTTTCAAAGCATTAATGGAGCCCTCAAGACTTATTCAACACTTTGCCTTTTTAAATTAATTTCCATGGGAGTGTGACTCACCTCCACATAAGCAACCCTAATTTTTTAATAAGTTCGGACCTTGGCCTTGTAAAATATCATTTTCCTCTTTCATTTTCCAAAAACCATGGGCAAATACCATGGGATGGTTTTTGGTTTGGATTATTTTAATATAAGGGGTCCCAAACCTAAATAATAAAGAATTCTCTCAGCTTACCTATATAAACCCACCCAAGCTCCCACTTCCTCCTCACTCAAAGCCCTTGGAGTTCGTCCAACCTCTGCCCTAATCTCTCTAGAATCCTCTCAAGGTGCCCTAATCTCCCAAGAAGCCTCTCACAAGCCTCTAGCCTTTGGAAGCACACTTCCAAGTAAGGGGTTTTCTTCCTTTCTCATTTATTGTCAATTTTCTTTAAGTTGTATTGCCCTTTTAATTTCAATTATGAATGTTGGGGTATGGTTTCTCACCTCTCTCATACTTCCCTCTTATTGTTTGAATGATGGGATACCCCTTTCTCTCTCATTAAAAGCATCCCATGTACACCCGTTACTATGCCGAAATTCCGAAAGAAACCTTTTTCTCCTCTTTTATATTCAAGCAATACTTTTGTATCATGAATCTAAATTCCTTATCAATTTTTGGGACATGTATCTATATGACCTCCTTACTGTCCATTACATGTAAATATGATGAGGAACCCCTTTCTCTCTCATCAACCTTTTTTATGAATTCTTATGTCACGCCGTTACGCTGCCGAAATCACACCGATTTTCTAAGCCAATATCATTGTGTAGTGAATACCATGCCCATTTCTCCATCAAGGGTATTCACCTTTATGCGCATTTACTTATTGATTATAAAGTTTCATGTATGAATTCCACATTCCTTTATCGTGGAATAAATGATTATGTTTTATGAATCCATGTTTTATGATCCATGTGGCACACTTATGAATGAAATGAAATGTTTAAGAAGGGTGCGCCCTGATAGCGCTCTAATGCATTGGGTAAAGTATAGTATCATGATACGTCATGTGCAATGAGTGTTTACTCATGCTAATTCAAGTGAAACGAGGGTTTACTCGTGCTTCAAGTGCAATGAGGGTTTACTCATGATCCATGTGCAATGAGCCTTGGCTCATGCTAATTCAATGTTAAGTGTTGTTGCCACATTTCCATGTTATGGTTATCATGCTTTATCATGCCTTTATGTTCATGTTACTCTAATGCTCTATTGATGTTCCTATTGCCTAACATGTATTGTACTCCTCATGTTATTCATTGTGTACTCCCTTACTGGGATTTATAGCTCACCCTTTTCTTATGCATGTCCTCAGGTTATCTCATGCAATGCTAAGTACGAAGGAATGTAGTGGTCATGTAAAGGAAGTTTTCAATAAAGATTTTGTATTTCAAGTTTAAAGTTTTTATGTAATGATCCTAAGCCCCAAAGACACTAAACCTCTCGATCTTCTTTGTTTTATCAAGTGAAGTTTTATGTAATAAATCAAGCTTAAGTTGTAATAAAAAGCAGGGTTGTCATAGGGTTACCCTTGTACTCTCTCTTTTTATTATTTTCTAAAACCATGTTATATAGTCGTTATGCTGCAGAAATTTCGTCTCAAAATTTCTATCACTTTCTCTCAAGAAATTATGTTGTTTATTTATGTGAATACCTAGACCTATTTTATTTCTATGAGTGTTCATAAATATATAAAAAGGATATATTTTATTCTAGAATGGACATACATATAACCCTCACTCCCTTTCCATGGGTTATAAATGATATAATGATCTTATTTTTAAGAACTTTTAAAACGTCACGATTTTGAAATGAAACCCATTTCTTTTATTCTCTATGGGTTATTAATGAAATATTTGATTATGATATATGTGGCTCACATGAAAGTAAAGACATATTAAGGGTGCACCCTGATAGCGCTCCAATGCATTGGGTAAAGAATTAATCTCTAGAGATGACATGTTTCATGATACCTTAGTGAATAACCTTGGTAATTTTTATGACACCTCGGGGATAAACCTTAGTGATATGTTCATGAATGTCTAAATGAAATTTTGTAGCAACATATTCAAGTTATGATTCAAGTTATTTTTATTATGACATTCTTATTCTTCCTTTTCTCACGCCTTTATGACTTTTATCATGTTTATATTAATATTTCTCAAGATCACATGTCAACTGTTTCACTTGTTTTCCTTACTGAGCCTTCTTCTCACCCTTTTCTTTGATGTATGTCTCCATGATATGAGATGCGGTAATTGTACATAGGATGAACCTATGATGAAGCCTTACGAGTGGTTTAGAAGAATTTTTTATGTTGTTTTCATGTATTATGTTCCTGATTTCTAAGATACTAGACTTTAAAGATCCTCTGTTTATAAAATGTAATGAAAAGTTATGTAATAAAAAGGCGGGATGCCATAGGTAGACCAGGTAATTCTTCTGGAAAGACATCAAAAAATTCCCATATAATAGGTGTATCCTTAATGTTTCTTTTCTCCCCAACCATATGATATATGCAATCTTCATGAATTTTAATTAATACCCACAAGATGGAAACAATTTCCATTATAAGTTCATATTCATTCTCACATTGATAAATGATCATAGGTTTATTTGGAATATGAAATGTGTCTTCACTTCCTTAGCAATTGACATGGGAACCATATAAATAAATTTAATCCATGCCTATAATCACATCAAAGTCCACTAAAGGGAGAATCATGAAAATTATAGGAAACACTTTTACACAAACTTCAATCAGAGAGGAACTATAGACTTGAGATGTGAGCATCATACCATTAGGAGTTTTCACAGCTAGACCAACATCTAATAATTGAGGTGATACCATGATACCCTTAGAAAATTCCTTAGATATAAAAGAGTGGGTAGATCTATAATCAAATAAGACATTAGTTGTTATAGAGTGGATGATAAGTGTAGATTTCACTATGTCATTCTCATAACCCACTTGGGCAGCCGTGATCACATGAGATTTCCATTTGTCTTTGGGATTAAGAGGTTGTTGATGTTGATCATCAAAACTTTCAGATTCATTCACTAGTTTGCATAATGCCCATATTCCTTGCATTTGCAGCATTATAGTGTGGGTGGTTTATTAGTTGGAATATTATTTTCTTCCATTTCATTAACCAAAATATCCATCCCCTTTTATCATTCACATACTTTATGACCCACCGTTACATATTTAAATCACCTCCCAATTCCATTCCTTTGATGTTTCTTCCCACATTTCTAGTATGTAGATGGCTGTAATTTCTTTCCTGCGTGTGGTTTATTCGAGTTTTCATGGGACTTGATCTTCCTTTTCTTATCGAAACTATGGGAATGGTGGGAATCTTTAATTTCCATTTCTACTTTGAGTATAGATCGAATTATTTCTTTATATCTAATAAAGTCTCTTATATCTAATTCCTTTTGGAGACTTTGTTTAAAGCCGCCAAAGAATCGATCAATTTTACATTCAGGGGTCATAATTAAACTATAGACTTGCCTTATAAGTCTTGTAAAATTTTCCTCACAAGTATCAATGGATTCATCATCCTTTTGCTTCAGCTCGAGGAATTCCTTATCTATCTTTGTATGTAAAATATGAGTAAAGAACTTACTAAAGAATATCCCCTTAAAATCATCTCATTCTATGGAATCAATTTCTTCCTCTTTCCTCGTATTCTTAATAAGATCCCATCATTGGTTTGCTTCACCTTACAAATGATAAAATTTAAAACCCCTATATTTTAATAAATATTTCTCTTTAAATAATTTTAATTATTCAATAGATTACATTGCACGCAATTATGCGTTTAAACAAAACAACGAGACACTATAAAATAACCATTATAGCTTAGTCATTAAATTAGATAAATTATGAAAATATATAGTGTACACAAATATAATATGAATTCATTGGTTACCAATTAATTAGAAACTAAAATATAAACCAATTGAATGTAAATGAAATATTTCTATTTTTCTGCTCCCAAAGGCATTTTGTTTTAATAAATTAAATTAATTACAATTATTGAATGATATTAATAAAATATATATGTTATATATTCAATAATTTTTTTATATTCATCCAATAGATTTTATAGTCATAGGATAAGAACAAACCTAATTTTATGCATAAAAACCTATATTTTTTCAAAAGGGTAATTTTACTGGCTTTTAATGGAGAACCCATTTTAAATAAAACTTTGACACTTTTATAGTTTTTATATGAAAAAATAAACTTCTTCTTTTAAAATTGAATATAAAAATTTACTTTAGTTGAATTTTTGGTATTTTTTTATAAGTTTCATGTTTTGATGAATAATAATAAAATATTGTATTTTAATTAAAAGTAGTTTTTTATCTAAATAATTTAGTGTTAAACTATATTTTTAATTGGTTTTAAATTATAATTAGATTAAATTTTTATCATTTAATCCAATATAGTTCATTGGAATTAATTTCACATTGAATTCTAAGATAAAAACATTTCAATCTTTTTAACGTTTTCACTTTTAAAACCCATTTTCTTATTCTGTCAATGTTATTAATTTTAAATTAATTACTACAAATTCTGTGTTTTGAATTTTGAAAAATGGATTCCATATTTGGAATCAGTGGTTCCAAATTATGTAAATATGTTTCTTTTATTTTTGAGCATTATTAATTGTAACTTTAGTAATCATTATTAACACGGTTGATGGCGATGCAGGATGAGAGGGAAGGCATTGTTCAAGTATGGAAGACCTTGAAAACCCTAGACTTGGTTCCTCAGTGATCAATGATGGAATATTTCGATCCAAATTGGAAATTTTTTGTCGCATATATCAAAGAATTGAATGGATCTTCCTCGGGGTGGAACTGGATCACGCTCCTAGGGTTAAAGGTATTTCTTTTATTGATGCCTTATGAGGTTCTATAAATATTACGAATGTCAATCCAGCACCATCAGCAGCCCCTTTTTGATTGGTGGATGGTATTTTTTCAGTCATTGTAGACCAGGATGCTATTAAGAAATGGTTGGAAACCTGCAAGTTCTCTGTGCTTGGTCGTATTTCTCTTGTCAAGGGAGATAAACCTTGGAACAATAATGAGCCCAAGGTGAGGGTGTACCATTGCTGGAATGTAAATGAGTTCAAGATTATACCTATTGGGATAGGTTTTTTCCATATAGTTTTCAAGTGAAAAGACAATCTTATGGCTACCTGGAACAAAGGTAATATCTCTCTAAAACCAGGGGTTTTTAAATTGTTAGAATGGGATAGAAACTTTAACCCTTTCACTCAGCACCAAACAACAGTACAAGTCTGGATCTGATTGTATGGGCTTAACTGGTTCTATTGGCACCCCAAGATCCTTAGTGATCTCGCTTCTTGTGTGGGGACTCCGTTGAAGTTAGATCAACACACCATTGATGGTGAACTCTGTTTTTATGCTCATGTTCTTGTGCAATTGAACATGGAATTAAAAATGCCTGAAGTGGTGATTTTCTATGATAATGACTGAATGTTCGAAATCAAAATTGAATATGAGTAAAAAACCCCATTCTGTGATTATTGAAAGATCGTGGGTCATTCAGTTTCTAATTTTATAAATATTCAAAAGCAGGTGAAAAATCCCTCCGTTGACAAGGAAAACTCCTGGAAGGAGGTTGGCAGGAAAAACAAGGCTAAGGCCCCCTTACCTGAGAAGGGTGAACCTCGGGTAAGGATATCTAGGAAACAAATTTGAATGGGGGTCAAGTTCCCCTAGGAGAGGTGGTCAATGGAATATCTCAGTTTTTGTCACTGTCTATTTCTAAGCCCATCCCTTTGGGTGAAGCTCCTTTGGATGTAATTATCTCCCCACGATGATGTCCATTCCGGCAATACAGATCCTATCCCTACGGTAGAAGGGGGTGTGGCCCAGTGGCTAAAATTAATCTAGTCTTGGATGTTACTACTGATTCAGGTATTCCTCACTCCGACATGGGTGTTCCTCACGGACAACAGGGTGGCACTGCTATTGTCCCTTTTCCTGTTGTTTTTGGTGCATAGGTTGGGGTAGTAGATCCCCCTATCCCGGGCTCCCAGTCTCCAGATTCCGTGTGGATTCCTTCTTTAGATAAGGTTTTTGGAAAGGATACAGATACTATCTCATTATTTGAAGCCTGCGGTGCTCAGGCTGGGGTAGCGGATTCTCCCATCTTGGACACTCGATCTCCAGCTTCAGCATAGCCTCCTACTGATGATTAGGGTTTTGGTAAGGATGATGTCGCGGTTCCCCCTACTGCATCTCTTTGTGTCTCTGAGTTGCAGCTTTACTCTCCTGCGATTGAAGTTGGTAATTCCCTTAAGAAAAGGTGGTGTGATATGGTTGAAGAATAGGAGGCTTTGGAGGCTCAAAGTTCTCCTCCCTGCCCCTATGGGGCCCCTTCTGTTGATGGTAAGGAAATAACACAGGCTGCTCTAGGTGTTGTTTCTGTCAATAGGATCCAAACCAGAAGCCTCCCCAAGTTAACCAATAGGGTCAAGAATTATTCTAGAAAGAAGAAGGAAAAAAATAAAGGTAACAAGGGCAACTTCAGTTACAAATCAAGTTCCAAATGAATACTCTATTTTGGAATTCTCAAGGTCTTGCTAACTCCACGACTCTCAATGCCTTGCACAGACATATTCAAATTCACAGGCCTAAGTTTCTTGGGATTTCTAAACCCAAAATTTCCTTTTCTTCGGGTTTTTCTGCTCTTAATAAATATGGTTACCAACTTGTTGATTCTAGTGGTACTGGAAAGGTGGACCTCTTATGGGTTTTTGCTCATGCTTCCTTGGGAAAGGTGGATATTATCAGTATTGATGATCAGATGATAACTTGTGCCTTTTAGAATCACTCTGGGCTGATGAATGGATCTTTCATATATGAAATAAATAGATATCAAGATAGAAGAAGTTTATGGAATGATATTGACAAGCTTAGGGTCTGGATTATCTTCCCATGGTTTCTTATTAGACTTAACACGATTCTCTCCTCCAATGAGCAAATAGGTGCCCTTCATTCTCAAATCACTCTTCAGGAACTTAGGGCTCGTGTTGATGATAATGAGATGATTGAGGTCATCTTGGTTGGTGTAAAATACACCTAGTATAAGAGATATATTAATCGTATGGTTTCTAGTAATCTTGATCGTGACTTTGTTAATCTTTTGGCCTTAGACTAGTGGGATTCTATTTCTAGTATTTCGCTGCCAAAATTTTCATCGGATCATCACCCTATTCTTCTTAGCTTCAAGGGCCATGAGAAAAGATTGGCTTTACCCTTTTACTTCAACAATGATTGGGTGCAACAAAGTGACCGTGACAGTCTCATAAACAGCTTCTAGAGCAGCATGAATTGTGATTGGGGGGCTTATGGTTTCCCTATTAAATTGAAGTTGCTCAAGGCCAAGATGAGATTATGGAGAAAATCCACCTATGGTGGGATGGACAATAAAATTTATACCCTTGAATATACACTTTAGAAGCTTCAGGATGAGGCAACTAAAGCTGATTTCAATCTGGACTTTTCTAAGGAATCTAGTCTTGTTTCAGAATTAAATTCCCTCTTACCTAAGAAGGAGAGTGTGCTGAAGGAAACTTTCAGAATTAAATGTCTTCAGGAAGGTGACAGGAACACCAAGTTTTTCAACTCCCTTCAAAGAATTAGAAATCTGAATTGGCCCCTGTACTTTTTGAAAGTTAGAGATCAAATCATTCATAATAAGGAATCTATTGCTGAACATGTTATTGATTATTACACTAACCTATTCAACGGGCCTGGTTTGGAGGGGACTTTGAAGGATGGAATTATCCCCTCATTGGTTACTATGGAGGACAACCTTGATCTCACTAGTATCCCTTCTGAGTTTGAGATAAAAGATGTTGTGTTTGGTCTTAATTCTAGCAGTGCACCTGGTTTGGATCGTTTCAACAAATTCTTCTATCAGAAGTATTGGGATATGCTCAAAGGGGATGTTTGCAAGTTGGTCTCTACTTTCTTCTCTACTAGAGTTATTCCTTAGGGCCTCAAATCTCAATTCATTACCTTGATCCCTAAAGTTGACAATGCTTGCGAAATCCACCTATTCGGGCCTATTTCAATGGTCAATACTATCTACAAGGTTATCAGTAAGATTATTTACAATAGGCTATCACCCATTGCTTATAAAATTGTTTCTTGGAACCAATTTGGGTTCATTGAAGGAAGATCTATTCAAGAATGTATTTGCTCTGCTTTTGAATATTTTAATCTGCTTAGAAAGTCTAGAAGAGGTGGATGAATTTCTCTAAAGTTAGACACCAAGAAGGCCTTTGATACTCTAGATTGGGGATTTATTTACAAGGTGCTGGCATGTTTTGGCTTCAACAGAACCTTCATTAACTGGATTGTTACCCTCTTTGGCTCTGCACATATTTTTGTTCTATTAAGTGGTTCCCCAAAAGGATACTTCACGTGCTCTAGGGGAATTTGACAGGGTGATCATCTCTCACCTTTTCTCTTTTCCATTACTGAGGATTATTTCAGCCGACTTATTACTCATATAGTCTCTCAAGGGAAGATGAAACCTCTCCAAGTGTCCAGGTCTCTCTCTTACCCTACACATCTCTTTTATACTGATGATCTTATTCTCTTCCAACAGGGGAGTAAAAACAACATCCGAGTTCTCAAGAAAATATTGTATCATTATGAGGGAGTTTATGGGAAAAATTTCAGTTGGGACAAATCCTTTATCTTTTTTGGGAAGAAGTTCACAAATGCCAGAAAAAGTTGCATTTTTTCTCAGCTAGGAATTAGAGAGGGGTCCATTCCATTTAATTATCTTGGAATTCCATTATTTTTGGGAAGGCCGAGAGATCCCTATTTTGCTGATATTTTGGATATGGTCACTGGGCAGCTTTCAACTTGGAAGGGGAAGAGTTTATCCATGGCTAGAAGGATTTTCTTGGTGAAGGCTATGATTGTTTCTAAATTAGTGTACTCTTTAATGGTTTACAAGTGGCCAAGGGGTCTCATCAAAAGATTAAAAGGCTACATCAAGAACTTCATTTGGAGTGAGAATACACATGAAAGGAAGCTGGTTACCATTACTTGGAAATCTTGTTGTAAGTCTTTATCCAATGGTGGAATTGATATTAAGAATATTGTGATTTTCAATGACTCTCTTCAAGTTAGACTCACCTAGAGTATCATGCATAATAATTCAGATTCTTTGGGGTTTCTTAAAGCTCACTTCTCTGATAAACTGAAGAAAGGTAGTGAATCTTACCTAGAATCTTCTATTTGACCAGAAATCAGATCTTCTTTTCAGAGTATCATGACATACTCTAGATGGATTGTTAATAAAGATTCCCACCTTAAGTTTTTGGCTCAATAATTGGACAGGTTTGGTTATCATTGATAACTTTCAACCCTCTTCCTCAAATGCTGATGCTCAGATCTCTGTTAAGGAATTTTTTGAAGATACTCGTATCATTATGCATGATGACCTTCGGGCTATTGTGTATAGCTATGACTTTTCTCCTTTCTCAAATTTACTGGTCTGGGAACCGGCCTGAAATGGAATACTTACCAGCAAGCTCTTCTATCAGAATGCCACTAGTGACAATTCTGGGGATTTCAATTGGCTTTCCTGTTTCAACAAGGACTGGATTAGGCCTTTGTTGTTAAATCTCATTTAGAGGATTGCTTATAATAGAGTTCCCACTGATGTTATTATTCAAAAATTCGGGATCCCCCTATGCTCTCGGTGTGCCATGCGCCATCAGTATAGGGAGGATTCAGAGAACCTCTTTCTCAGTTGCGTGATAGCATTTACTATCTGTAATGCGATTCTTAATGTGTTTGGGCTGCGTTATTTTCAGGTTTCAGGTCCGTAGGTTCTCCTATGCTGCAATCCATTTTTGCTGCTCTCTGCCCAGGTTTTCTCTCTCTTTTATGTTGCTGTTACGGAATACCTGCATTCCGTATGGATGAGCCGAAATGCCTCCTTGCATGATGGGAAATCTATCCGCTGGAAGTTGGTTTTCCAGCAGATTATCATGGATGTCAGGGACTCCTACTCTATTCTGATGGGATACTATGACAAAAACATGCATGATTTTATTGTTCTGAGGAAATTAAATGTTCTGGGAAATTTTAAACCGATTATGGGTACTTTTGAGGTGTTCTGGCAGTCGCCCTTCACTAATTGGATTAAAGTTAATACTGATGGTGCCTCCAAAGGGAATCCTGGTCCCTCCGGGTGTGGTGTAGTTTTCTAGGACCATAATGATCACGTTTTGGGGTGCTTTCATGGCTCCTGTGGTGTGTCCACCTCTCTTGAGGCGCAAATGCTTGGAACTATTAATGATATTTTGTTTGCCAAAATGAAAGGTTGGAATAACCTTTGGTTGGAAGGTGACTCTTTCACCTTTTTGCAGGCTATCAGGAATGGTGTATTGTATCTCTCATGGAAACTTACAGCCAAATGGATGGAATGCATGAACATGCTTATGAGTCTCAGCTTCATCATCACACATATATTCCGGGAGGCCAACATGGTTGCAGATGAGCTTGCTGACATGGGTGTTGGTGTGACCCTCACTTGGTCAGACGAGCTCCCCGTTGAAGTGTCCTTTTTTTTTTAATGAAAAATATTGTAAGAAGATCCCATGTTTTAGACTCTTGTAATTTCTTTCTATGAATAAATACCTTGGCCTTTTGGTCGAGGGATCCTATTAAAAAAATATTAACACAGTAAAAGGTAAATCAAGTAATTATTGGTAGAGATAATATTATAAATATTATAAAACTACCCTAACACATGTCCTAATTTTATTGGATGAGTGTGTTTTGACCAAAACCATCCTTAGTTTGAAATTATATCCTTTAGAAGCCACTTCAGTGAGAGTATGACATTTATTATATTTTATTTAAATAAAAGTTAAAGATGTCATACACATATTTTTAATAAATATATCATTTTTAATAAGGTAATATAGAAGACAAACTAGACTATAAATATTCATTTTAAAGATAAAATGTCTTTATTTATCATGTAGATTTATTTTTAATTTTTAGGAAATAAATAATTACCTTAAAAGGCTAATACAATGATGATTTAGTAATTATTTTATTAATGGATATATCAAATAAATGTTAATAAAATTATTAGAATAAATTTAATTAGAGATAATTAATGTTAAAAAAGAATTTTATAAATGAACTTGACCTATTAGTAATATAATAACATTTTTTTGAATTTAATTTATTATATTTATATTTTTAAAAATCCAAGAAATTAATAGTGTCAAAATTGACACTGATATTTTATCAAAACAGTGTTCTATTAAATTATTTAAAAATCATAAAACATCATTAAAAATACAAAATAATTATAATATAGTCTAAAATGTAATAAATTATTCATTTATGATCTAATTGAGATAAAATAAGTAAAATGTACAATCTTATAATACTTAAATTTTTTTTACCTTAGTTAAAATTAAAATTGGTTAACTAAGGGTCAATCAAAATGATACGGTTTAAAACAATACCAAAAATTGTCAAAAAAATATTGGCTAATGGAATTACAATATTATATCAAATTATATTATAATTAATGTCATTTTGTAGGTATTTGGATTGAGATTGAATTTATTATAAATTAATATTTTTAGAAATTTAAAAAGTGACTCTCACCTCAATTATAAAAGGGAACCTCTTCACTCAATTATTCACATCACTGTAAGGGGGTGGAAGGGGTGTAGAAGGTTTGGAGGCCGGATTTTGGTTAATTCTTTGATCTTTCAATTGGGTTGGTCTCAAACCTTTCTAAATAGGTGTCTTCTCTGGAACCAAGAGTGGTAGGGCTGATATGCACAATTGCTTGGTCAGTTTGGACTCGACGGAATGAATGTATTTTCCAGATGAAGGGGACCCCTGATCATCTATGGGTGGATAGAGCTTTGGAGTGGATGAATGGTTGGAAGAAAAGTGATGCGGGGCATTTTTTGAGCCACACTCAACGAGCAGCTCCCGTTTGGTCTCCCCCCGAGGGTTTCTTCAAGATTAATACAAATGCTGCTGTATCTGCTAACTCAAGGGTCGGTATTGGGCTCATTGCTCATAACAGTTTTGGCCAGATTGTGGAAGCTCAGTGTAGGGCAGTGCCTAACTCATGGAGCCCTGTGGTGGCAGAGGCATCAGCCATCATTCAGGGGCTTCTTTTTGCCCATTCAAAATTTTGGCCCAAGATTCTCGTGGAATCTGACTGCCACGAAGTGGTGAACGCTCTCTCAACAAAAGATGAGGATTACCAGCCTTATGGCCTCATCTTGAGGAAGATCTGGTCCCTGACTGATGGATTCGATGTTTGCAAATTTTCTTTCATCAAAAGAGATGGTAATTCGAAAGCCCATCGTTTGGCTCGTTTTGAGAAATTTTGGGGCGATCATTGTTGGGTGAACTCGTTCCCTGATTGGATTTGTAATCCTGGTTTCCTTGATCAATAATTTATCTTTTCCTTCAAAAAAAAATATTGACCATTGTGAAGACCCGGAGATTTCAAGGGAATTTTTTTTCTTAATTTCTTTGAAATTTTACGAGTACGCAGTTTCTGACGGCACCTGATTCCGAGGCCCGGTGTGCCTGGAATCATTTTCCGAAGATTAGCTCGGGTACGTTCAGTGAACGAACGAGCATGTTTTTCTATCTTTTGAACCGGTGCTCGGAATCGAAATCCGAGGGCACCGATGAAACCACAGCGGCGGTATTTTCTTAGGAGCACCTTTTCCGAAGGTGCGTTTACTCGGGAGGAGTTGTTAAAAATGTGAGGAATAAAATATAATTATTTTACAATTTTATTTTATTTCTTTACTAAGTGGTTTAAGTGTTAAGTGAAATAAAGTTGTGTCACAACTTTATTTCTCTCTTCTAAGTGGTTTAACTTCCATGTGAGGGAGTTGGGGTGAGACCCACTAAATCCTAACTTCTCTTGTTAGGTTATTTGTGAGGTGGGGCCCACACGAGCCCCACCCCTTCAAATTCTTAAAACTCCCTCTTAAGTGTGTAACCCTTAAAAAACTCCCCATTGATTAGGGTGACTTTCCCTCTCCCCACTTTAATTCAAAGCCAACACATTAACTTAATTAAGTGAGTTATGTGTTTTGAATTTTGAGTTTTTGAAAAGTGTTGGCATGAGTAATAAAATAAAGCAAAAGCCTTATTTTATTTTTGGTTGTTTCGTTGTGTGAAGTCTTGGGAGAGAATACTCAAAGTCTTGAGGATCGTCATCTTCTTCGTTAGAGAATGCGAATAACGTCAAGACCTCGACGAAGAACGCCGTCATCGCAAGGAGAGATCGACGTGCCGTCTCTTCTCCTCTCCGCAGCCGGTGTGTGACGCCTTTCCCGAAGAACGACGATGCGCCCTCTTTCGATCTTCTTCCCGCGTCAAAGGAAGGGAGATGCCGCTCCTCCTCGGACGTTCTCCGTCAACATATACGGAGCTTCACCTCGCGACGCAGTTTCCCACGACAATCATCGTTCGACAACTTCTTCGAGGTTGGGGTTTGTTTTTACGTTCGGAATTATTTTAGACGTTCATCGTTAAATAAGTAGCCGCTTGCTATCGGTATAACAGGAGGAGGTCGGACCGCACAAACACGGCCGACCCTCCTCCCCATTGTTGTTGTATTTCGTGGCTTGGAACGGAGGCGACGTGGTGTTGTTGCACCGCGCGGAAAAGAAGGAACTGCGGCCAGTGCGGGCCGCGACGAAGGAGCGCGGCGCCGTCGCGCGACGTCGGTGAGATCGAAAGAGGCCGCGGCCAGAGTGGGGCCGCGACGGAAGGGCGCGGCGCCGTCACGCCACGCCGGACGGCGCCGCGCCGGTCGGACAAGGGTCGTGGCCTAAGGCCACGGTGGTGCTGAGGAGGGCGGCTGGAACCGCCGACCGCCGGTGCTACAGGAGGCGGGACCAACAGGTCCCGCACGGCACAACCGGCTGGCCATTACGGCCGGCCGGATTCGGAAAGTCCGGGGGGTCAACCCCCGACGGCTGGCAAAGGGCGGGCCCCTCCACGTGGGGGGCCGCCGTTTCAAAAGCAAGGGGGGCAGCGCCCCCCCCCCTTCCGCGTCCGCTCAGCGCGGACGCCCGCACGAGACCGGACCGGCCGGGCCGTGCCCTAAAGGGCCAGACCCGGACCCGGGTCGGGTCGACCCGGTTCGGGCCGACCTAGGGGGTATTGGGCCGGGTCGGACCGGGCCCAAACCCCCTATTTTCGGACAGATCTGTTCAAACACTGATAACTTGGGCTACGGACCTCCGATCAATCCACCGTTAGTTGAATAGCGATCCTTGGATCGAGACGTTCGTTTCGGTATATTACACTCAGGGTTTCTGAGAACTTTGGGTATGTCCGGGTTGGTTCGAACACGAAACCAACCGGGTCCTCGGAGCGGAAACGCTTATAACTTGAGTTCCGGACGTCTGATTGACGTACCGTCGACTTTGATGGATTCCTCATAGTGAGACGGTTCTTTTGGATTACTCCGCTTGAGGTTTGGACGCAGTTGGAGTACGGTCAGGTTGGTTTTTGCTTAAAAACCAACCGGTCCCCTGAGACGAAAAAGCCAATAACTCTCAGACCGGGCGTCCGATGGACGCGCCGTCAGGCGCGTTGAGTTCCTTTTGACGAGACGGAAATTTGGGATACATAAACTCCGGACTTCGTGTCAGTTGATGTATCAACCCTCTTGGCTCGTGGAGCGGACCCTTCCGGAATCGAGCGTGTTGTGTGCAGGAACCCTAGAGCTGGGTTCGACGAAGATGACTTCCGTACTGGGATCCTCTGTGTGTTCGACGAGGACGACTACCGTACTGGGATCCTCCGTGGGTTCGACGAGGACGACTACTGTACTGGGATCCTCCGTGGGTTCGACGACGACATCTACGATGCTCAGATCCTTCGTGGGTTCGACGACGACGTCTACCGTACTAGGATCCTCCGTGGGTTCGACGACGACGACTACCATACTGGGATCCTCCGTGGGTTCGACGACGATGACTACTATACTTGGATCCTCCGTGGGTTCGACAACGATGACTACTATACTTGGATCCTACGTGGGTTCAGCAGAGGAGATGATTCAGAGGCTACATCTAATCATCTCCACCCCTCTTCGTAAATAGTATACCTGTGTGAGCTGAGTCTTAACTTACAATCATTATCATCGATATTATTGTTGTGCTTTCCTGTGTGGAATGAGTTATGATTTCCTATGTGGATTGGGTTGTGAATTCCTATGTGGAATGAGTTATGTTTTCATGTGTGGACTGGGTTGTACTTGGGCTCGTGTGCTGGAGCCGAGCTGGAATTGATGACTTAGGTATATGTATGGGCATATACCTAAGTAGAGTTGGTTGTTACTTTGTGATTGTAACTTTCCTTTGTGGTTTATCCTTTGTGGATTCTGGGAGACCTTCGGGGGTCTCGGGGTCCCTACTGAGTAGCGTATACTCACCCTTGCACGGGCTATGCCCGCACTACGTTGTGTTGGATGCAGACGACAGACATCGCTGATCGAGGTGGAGGCTTGTGGAGCTGGACGGTACCTGGAGGTAGATCACTGGACGAGATGTACACGGAGCAGACGGAAGGAACCGAGGTGCTGAGGAGACTATCTGTACCCACCCTTCAGGTGGGATTTACAGAGGACGGCTCAGAGTTGCTGCTTTACTTTTCTGCTACTGTACTTTCTTTTTAGTTATACTTTACTTCAGTTGGGTTTGTATTCTGGACCACTTACTTTCCAACACTTACTTTTGTACTCAGTTTACTTAGTGTTTAATCTGTTTTGCGTACTCTGTGGTGTTTGTTTACTTTATAAAGGGAATACCTTCCCTTATTATCAGAATTTACGCCTTTGTTGCTAGTCGCCAGCCCCTGGCCTATGGAAGGCGGGCTTGGGGTAGTCACGACACGGGCCCCGAGGGCGGGTCATGACAAATTGGTATCAGAGGAGTTCGGTTCTACCGCATAACTTAGGACTCTGATCTTTCTTCTATGTAAAGCAATAGTGTTAAGGGTGTTGAGTGGGGTTATCAGTCCAGGGAGTCCAGTGTTGGTGCGGCGACCGACGTATCCATACACCAGGACCCTGACTTCTGATTTCCGACTCAGTGCACAAAAACATTGATTGCATGTGTGTTTCAAAAGTTTTCTTTGTGATTACTTTGTGTCAGCTCACCAGGTATACTGTATTGACCGTGGCGCACCTGTGTCTTTTCATGATGGTCCCACGGCGACAGCCAGCTAGGGTTCCGAGCTTTGTGCGAGACAACAGCCCACCGAGCGGCGAGGCCTCGGTGCAGGGCCCCATTACAGTGGAGGCACCGACTGTACCTCTACCCACCGAGCCACCGATGCCACCAGCCCCAGCCGCTGAGAGTGCACGTCGCCTTAGTGCACTGCACGAGTTTCAGCATCAGAGACCTCCCAGGTTCCGCGGAGAGACGGACCCTCAGGAAGCCGAGGATTGGCTGGAGGCTGTTGTTCGAGTTTTTAGTTTTGTAGGGACACCAGCTGACCTCATGGTGATCCTTGCGGCGAGTCTCCTACACGCAACAACAGGTAGATGGTGGAGCCTGATGCTCCAGGTGCACGATGAGGTATCACTTATTTGGATGGACTTCAAGAGCCTCTTCCGCTCGGATTTCGTTCGAGCCACCCTCTGTGCGGTGCGCATTCAGGAGCTACTACAGCTGCGGCAGGGCAGCATGGCGGTAGCCCAGTACTCGGAGAGGTTTACCGATCTCTCGCGCTACTCCACTGACATGGTACGGGACCCATTCTTCCAGGCCCAGACCTTCGAGCAGGGACTGAGGCATGAGATCAGGGCTTCGATGATCTCCCTCAACATCCCAACACATGCAGAGGTGCTGGAGAGAGCCCTTTTAATGGAGAGTTTTCTCGCCGAGCAGTTACCAGCGGAGAAACCCTCCGCAGGACGACACGTAGCAGAGTCTTCTGCAGCTGGCAGTAGGTAGTTGACGTAGAGGTCCAAGCGGGCCAGACCATCAGATGATCAATCTCAGGAAACATGTTCGTTTGTGCGGGGCACACAAAACAGAGCCAGCCACACGAGGAGCAGATAGTGTTATGCATGCGGCGGGCAGGGTCACATGGCTCGAGACTGCCCGACCCGCCTTGCAGATGAGCAGCAGGCGGTAGAGGGACCTCCCAGGCAGAGGTTCGACCGTGGCGGTCCGCAGGGAGCAGGCGGACGAGGCAGAGGAGCTGATCGGGTAGCGGGTGGTGGGCGACTCTTTGAGGCCCTACCAACACCACCACCACCACCAGGAAGACCACCCCAACCGTAGGGAACATGTGGACAGGGGAGAGCTCAGCTTCAGGCAGCTGAGGCTTACGACCATGGAGCTCCGGGAGCAGATGGACCGGAGCGGAACTAGCTCCAGACATGGAGACTTTTGTTCATGTTGCTTCTAGCTTTGTTGATGTTTTGTGTCTTTGTACCCTGAGCTGCAGTAATAAAAGACACTTTTTCTTGTGACGTTTTGTTCCCTGTCCTTTTTATGTAGTTGATACTGAGAGGTTCCGGTTAAAACCGTTGACTTGACCCTCACTTTCGAGATTCATACTGGAGGAGACCTAGTGACCACACACTGCTGCCGACAGTGTGACTCGACCCTTGGAGGCGAGAGTAAAGATTGGATCTCTTGGTAGTAGCGTCGAGGCCTTACGACGTCATCCATGACATGAAATAATACCGTTCATGTCAGGATTGACTGTATTAGGCAAAGAACGTGGTTCATCCAGGGGATGAGACCGGATTTCTCTTATCGGAAAAGGAGAAATCTTAGCAGCTCTTGTAGTACTAGAGAAGGTTCAGGTCATCCAGGAGCGGATGAGGACAGCTCAGAGCCGACAGAAGTCTTATGCTGACAGGAGGTGGAGATCACTAGAGTTCGAGGATGGTGACCACGTTTTCTTACGGGTCTCACCTCGACGTGGTTTACAGAGATTTGGCCCGAGCAGCAAGTTATCTCCGAGGTTCATAGGACCCTTCTAGGTCCTCAACAGGGTAGGTGAGGTGGTTTACCGCTTAACCCATTCACCTCAGTTACACCAGGTGCATGACGTCTTCTATGTATCTCAGCTGAGGAGATACGTGCATGACCCGACCCATACCATCGACCACGGGGAGTTGGACGTCGAAGAACATGACTACTTTTACGGAGGTCCCAGTGGAGATCGAGGATCGACAGGAACATGTCCTACGTGGGCGGTCGATTCCTCTAGTGCGCATCAGGTGGAAGCACAAGAACCTCCAGGAGAGCACATGGGAGCGGAATGCTCAGATGCGTGCTCAGTACCACTTTGTTTTCCTTAGTGTGTGTTGAAGTTTTACGAGGACGTAAATCCCTGAGGTGGGAGTAATGGGAAGACCTGTAAATTTCAAGGAATTTTCTTTTCTTAATTTCTTTGGGATTTTACGAGTATGCAGTTTCTGACGGCACCTGATTCCGAGGCCCGGTGTGCCCAGAATCATTTTCCGAAGATTAGCTCTGGTACGTTTAGTGAACGAACGAGCATGTTTTTCTATCTTTTGAACCGGTGCTCGAAATCGAAATCCGAGGGCACCGATGAAACCGTAGAGGCGGTATTTGCTTAGGAGCACCTTTTCCGAAGGTGTGTTTACTCGGGAGGAGTTGTTAAAAATGTGAGGAATAAAATATAATTGTTTTACAATTTTATTTTATTTCTTTACTAAGTGGTTTAAGTGTTAAGTGAAATAAAGTTGTGTCACAACTTTATTTATCTCTTCTAAGTGGTTAAACTTCCATGTGAGGGAGTTGGGGTGGGACCCACTAAACCTTAACTTCTCTTGTTGGGTTATTTGTGAGGTGGGGCCCACACGAGCCCCACCCCTTCAAATTATTAAAACTCCCTCTTAAGTGTGTAACCCTTAAAAAACTCCCCATTGATTAGGGTGACTTTCCCTCTCCCCACTTTAATTCAAAGCCAACACATTAACTTAATTAAGTGAGTTATGTGTTTTGAATTTTGAGTTTTTGAAAAGTGTTGGCATGAATAATAAAATAAAGAAAAAGCCTTATTTTATTTTTGGTTGTTTTGTTGTGTGAAGTCTTGGGAGAGAATACTCAAAGTCTTGAGGATCGTCATCTTCTTTGTTGGAGAACGCGAAGAATGTCAAGACCTCGACGAAGAACGCCGTCATCACAAGGAGAGATCGACGTGCCGTCTCTTCTCCTCTCCACAACCGGTGTGTGACGCCTTTCCCGAAGAACGACGATGCGCCCTCTTTCGATCTTCTTCCTGCGTCAAAGGAAGGGAGACGCCGCTCCTCCTCAGACGTTCTCCGTCAACATATACAGAGATACACCTCACGACGCCATTTCCCGCGACGATCATCGTTCGAAAACTTCTTCGAGGTAGGGGTTTGTTTTTACGTTCGAAATTATTTTAGAGGTTCATCGTTAAATAAGTAGCCGCTTGCTATTGGTATAACGGGAGGAGGTCAGACCGCACAAACACGGCCGACCCTCCTCCCCATTGTTGTTGTATTTCGTGGCTTGGAACGGAGGCGATGCGGTGCCGTCGCACCTCACGGAAACGAAAGAACTGCGGCCAGTGTGGGCCGCGGTGAAGGAGCGCGGCGCCGTCGGGCTGCGCCGCTGAGATCGAAAGAGGCTGCGGCCGGAGTCGGGCCACGACGGAAGGGCCGGAGCATCATGGAGGGCCGCGGCCGGGGCGGGCTGCGGTGGAGGGGTGTGGCGCCGTCGCGCCGCGCCGGTCCGAAAAGGGCCGCGACCTAAGGCAGCGGCGGTGCTGAGGAGGGTGGCCGGAACCGCCGGCCGCCGGTGCTGCAAGAGGCGGGACCAACAGGTCCCGCGCGACACAACCGGCTGACCATTACGACCGGTCGGATCCGGAAAGTCCGGGGGGTCAACCCCCGGCGGCTGGAAAAGGGCGGGCCCCTACATGTGGGGGGCCGCCTTTTCAAAAGCAAGGGGCAACACTCCTCCCTTCCACGTCCGCTCAGCGCGGACGCCCGCAAGGGACCGGACCGGCCGCACCGGGCCGGACCGCCCGTTCCGGGCCGGACCGCCCGCGCCGGGCCGCCCGTGCCTGGACGGATCCCCGGGCCGGGCCGGGCCACGACCTAACGGGCCAGACCCGAACCCGAGTTGGGTCGACCCGGTTCGGGCTGACCTAGGGGGTACTAGGCCGGGTCGGACCGGGCCCAAACCCCCTGTTTTCGGACAAATCCGTTCAAATGCCCATAACTTGGGCTAAGGACCTCCGATCGACACACCGTCAGTTGCGTAGAGATCCTTTGATCGAGACGGTCATTTCAGTATATTACACTTAGGGTTTCAGAGAACTTTGGGTATGGCCGGGTTGGTTCGAACACGAAACCAACCGGGCCCTCGGAGCGGAAATGCTTATAACTTGAGTTCCGGATCTCCGATTGACATACCATCGACTTTGATGGATTCCTCATAGTGAGACAGTTCTTTTGGATTACTCCACTGGAGGTTTGGATGCATTTGGTGTACGGTCAGGTTGGTTTTAGCTTAAAAACCAACCGGGCCCCTGGGACGAAAAAGCCAATAACTCTCAGACCGGGCGTCCGATTGACGCGCCGTTAGGCGCATTGAGTTCCTTTTGACAAGACGGAACTTTGGGATACATCAACTCCAGACTTCATGTCAGTTGATGTATCGACCCTCTTGGCTCGTGGAGCGGACCCTCCCGGAATCGAGCGTGCTGTGTGCATGAACCCTAGAGCTGGCTGCGACGAAGATGACTTCCGTACTAGGATCCTCTGTGGGTTCGACGAGGATGACTATGTACTGGGATCCTCCGTGGGTTCGATGAGGATGACTACCGTACTGGGATCCTCCGTGGGTTCCATGAGGATGACTACCGTACTAGGATCCTCCGTGGGTTCGACGACGACGTCTACTGTGCTAGGATCCTCCGTGGGTTCGACGATGACGTCTACCGTACTAGGATCCTCCGTGGGTTCGACGACGACGACTACCGTACTAGGATCCTCCGTGGGTTCGACGATGAAGAAAAATATACTTGGATCCTCTGTGGGTTCGACAACAATGACTACTATACTTGGATCCTACGTGGGTTCAGCAGATGAGATGATTCAAAGGCTACATCTAATCATCTCCACCCCTCTTCGTAAATAGTATACCTATGTGAGCTGAGTCTTAACTTACAATCATTATCATCGATATGATTGTTGTGCTTTCCTGTGTGGAATGGGTTATGATTTCCTGTGTGGATTGGGTTGTGATTTCCTGTGTGGAATGAGTTATGATTTCTTATGTGGATTGGGTTGTGAATTCCTATGTGGAATGGGTTATGTTTTCCTGTGTGGATTGGGTTGTACTTGGGCTCGTGTGCTGGAGCCGAGCTGGAATTGATGACTTAAGTATATGTATGGGCATATACCTATGTAGAGTTGGTTCTTACTTCGTGATTGTAACTTTCCTTTGTGGTTTATCCTTCGTGGATTCTGGGAGACCTTCGGGGGTCTTGGGGTCCCTACTGAGTAGTGTATACTCACCCCTGCACGGGCTATGCCCGCACTACGTTGTGTTGGATGCAGACAACGGACAATGCTGATTGAGGTGGAGGCTCGTGGAGTTGGACGGTACCTAGAGGTAGATCACTGGACGAGACGTACACGGAGCGGACGGCAGGAGCCGAGGTGCTGAGGAGACTATCTGTACCCACCCTTCAGGTGGGATTTCCAGAGGACGACTCAAAGTTGCTGCTTTACTTTTCTACTACTGTACTTTATTTTTAGTTGTACTTTACTTCAGTTGGGTTTGTATTCTGGCCCACTTACTTTCCAGCACTTACTTTTTTACTCAGTTTACATGGTGTTTACTCTGTTTTGTGTACTCTGTGGTGTTTGTTTACTTTATAAAGGCAATGCCTTCCCTTATTATCGAAATTTACGCCTTTGGTGCTAGTCGCCAGCCCCTGGCCTATGGAAGGCGGGCTTGGGGTAGTCACGACATGGGCCCCGAGGACGGGTTGTGACAACCATACCCTATACATTTCCCTTATAAACTTCCCTAGTCACATTATATAGGTTTTAATCTTCTCAAAATACCAACTCTAGTATCCCTAAAAGGATATTTAGAGGGAGCTCGCCGAAGAAGAGGTAATATCCTTCACTGACTCTTTCAAGATTATTTCTTATTCTACTTGATTTTCACGTGTTCTTACCATTATAAAGTAATAATTACAATATCACATAAATTATAAGATATTATTATGATTATGGAACAACCAAATTCCATATTTTATCCATCCTATAAAAAATGGAAGTACCACGTGTGTGTTCATACGACTTACCGTGTCCACACCGTGTTGTAACCTATTTTCATCACCAATTTACTTGGATTGGTATAATGATAAAAATAGTAAATATATATGATAATTATAACATTATATTTATTCTAGAATAAAATATATACCATACACTTCCATATCATTTCACCATTAAGGGAATGATATCATCACTCGTACGTACGTACGACTTACTATCTCCACGATGTGATGTGATTCATTCTACAAGATCACCATTAAAGAATGATTATATAAATGTATATAATGAATAAATATGATATATATATTACCTTAATATCATTCTGGAAATGAAATAACTATATCCTAATCACATGAACTGAAACTTATACGACAAAACATACAAAAAAATAAACCAGTTAACACCTAAAAGAAGAGTAATATAATTAAAAAATGGGTGGTAATATGATCATATATGATATTATAAATATGAATACTGTTCTCAAAAAAGTTAATAAAATTATTTAATCCATTATATGGGAATTTCATATACATATGAAGGAAATCACACCTAAGGTAAGGGTTAATTTATCAATCTCATTATTATCCGAGATTGTTTATACGTAAGTATTTACTAGGGTATATTTATCAACAATGTCTGTGTATATTAGAAATAAATTCCAAAATATTTCTAATATTATTTTAAATTTGTTTAAAGTCTTTTTTACCCATTTGTGAATTTTTACTAAACAGTTTGAAAGGAATCCTTTTTCATTTTCCTATGAGGTATTTTTTGACTTATCCAGCAAAAGTATGAGGATAATATTTTTTTAACTTATACGACATGAATGGATTTTTACACTTCCATGAAACCATAATTCCTTGAAGATTACATTACTATCTTACAAGGTTATTTTCAAAGAAAATGTTTTCTTTTAAAATTGTGTGGAATTTCAAGTAAAGAAAATGTTTTCAAAGTAGAAAGGATATTTTCCTCAAGAATTATTTTTCAAGTGATCTCTCAAAATTATTTTCCATCTACATTAACATTATTTGATGTTACTTATGTTTTAATGGGAATATTTTTCAAGGATACTATCCCTATTATTCCTATGGTTGATTTATATTTATTATGGAATTATATTTATGAAACTAATTTATTTTCTATGGGTTATGTTATGATCAAATTATGTTTATGAAACTTATTTCACTCCATGGGTTCTGATATGATGAATGATTTATGTTATTATGGAAAACATTTATATGGTTTTAATTATGTGATGGTTAGGACCTATATCTCCCTTAAATGCATTTGGTAAAGATTTATATCTCATGAGATAGAAAAGACTAGAACGAGAAATGATCTTGGTTCAGTAATACATGGCTGGAATGGAAAGTAAACTTGGTTCAGTAACACATGGATGGAACAAGGATTGAACTCAGTTCAGTAAATTACTTTTAAAACTATGATGGTCTTAGTAATGAGCCTTTATTAATATGGAAATGGTTTTCTATGAATTTTTTTATGCCAAAAATTCCATGTATTATGTTATTCTCTCTGGGAATATGTTCTTCGATGAACTTTTATGATTTATCCCATGTCATGATATCATTATATTTGATATATAGGATTTAATTTCAAATGTTATGTTTATGTTCTTATGTCTTATGATTATGATATGATTGATATCTCCCTTGTTTACCCATACTGAGCATCTGAGCTCACCCTTTCTTATTTTTATTTTTCCCAGGATATGAAGAATGGTATTAAGTAAGATGTGTCAAAAAGGGTTCTAGATATGAAAGAATAAGTAGGAGATGATGTAGATATTTTATGAACTAGTTTTTTATGTTTCCTAGGTTCTAAATACACTAAACTTATATGGTATTGTCATGGTTTTATTATATTTTTTAATGGATATTCTTCTATTTAGAAGTAATATCTATGTATGAAATGTATGGGATATTATAGTTGATATAAAAGGAAAGGTTTAGTTAAACTTTAGAAACTAGGATGAGAAAACAATAGTAATAACCCTGAGGATAAGTCTAAGTATAGGTTAAAATCCTAGGGTTTTTGTGACAATCATGAGTAACCTAGTATAAAATTGACAGTGTCCTGAATTGAAATTTTATTTCCCATGAATATGTGGTTTCCAATTATGATGACTGTTTCTCACACTATACTTCTTGGTTTTAGTCAGTGGCTGGAACCTGAAGGAACCGTGTTAACACTAAATGCGATGGGCAATGCAAATATTGTCCACCTAAACAAAAAAATGTTATGGGATTTAGAATGAAAAATATTAATTCTATGCTCACACAAATATTTCAATATATGAATCATATAGGACTTCTAAATGATAAAAGGATGGAACAATATTTTTTTGAGTCCTTCATGAGGTAGCATCCACATTCTTTCAGTGGTTCTTCGGATCCACTAGTGGATGGACAATGGATTAGCACCCCTGAAAAGATATTTTCAGTTCTCCAATATTCTAAACATCATAAAGTCATATTGGATGTCTATTATTTCAAAGGTAAAGCTAATCAATTGTGTAATATCATCAAGAATACGAGGCATCAAGATGAAATTTAATCCATGGAATGGGATGAGTTCAAGAACTTACTTTTCAATAAGTACTTTCATCGTATTCTTCAAAAGAAAATGGAGAAGCAGTTCCTTGAGCTTAATAAAAAGGATGATGAATCTGTTGGTACCTATGAAGAAAATTTTACAAGACTTACATGGTACACTTCTAGAATTATTATCCAACCTGAGAGTAAGTTTTATCGATTCTTCAGTGGCTTAAAACCAAGTCTCTAAAGGTCATTATCCATAAGGGACTTCAATAACTATGAGGAAATTGTTTGATATTATCTCAAGTTTGAGATGAATATTAGAGTCACTAATCAATATTACAGATTTCATAAGTAGAGGAAAATAGAATTCAAGTGAAATATAAAAACCATAGTGAAAAGAAGATGAACTTTCCTTTATGCTCGAAGTGTGGAAAGAAACATGGAGGAAACTGTCTTAAAGGGAATATGAAATGTTTTTTAAGTTTAGAAAAGAAGTTCATCATGCATTTGACTTTCGAAGTGATGGTAAAAATATATTTAATGATTCTAATAGAGAAAAGGCTACACATAATGCACCTCCCACACTTTAATACTATAAGTGAAAGGAAATGGGGAATTATATGAACCAATGCCATAATCTAAGGGTTATTGATTATGATTGATGTCATAAACCTATTATGGCCAAAGACAAAGTAAAATCACTTTCAATCACCATTGGCGATGTGGAGTATGAAAATGAAGTGGTGAAAGGTACACTTACTATACAATCTAAAGTAGAAAATGTTTTATTTGATTCTAGATAAACACACACTTTTATTTCTAAAGAATTTTATAAGGGTATTTCTATATTACCTCAAAAATTAGATGTTTAGTTAGCTATGAAAACTCCTAATGGAACAAAAATTTCATCACAAGTTTATAATTCTTCTCTGGTTGAAGTTTGTGGGAAAGTGCTTCCTATAAATCTCGTGATCCTTACTTTAGTGGAATTCGATGTGACTCTTGGCATGGATTGGATTTCTCTATATGAAGTTCATATTAATTTCCAAGGAAGGGAAGTCATATTTCATATTTCAAATGAATCAATGATCATCTATTGATGCAAGGATGAATATGAAATTCCATTGGAAATTTAATTTATCTTATGGGTATTAATTCCTAAAAATGAACGTTATCCATCTCAGATAGTTGGGGAGAAACTAATTATTAAGGATACACCTATTGTATAGGAGTTTGTTGATGTCTTTCTGGAAGAATTTCTAGGTCTTCCACTAAATTGTGAAGTTGATTTTTCAATAGAACTCATACCAGGTGTTATGCTTATTTCAAAGACTCCTTATAGAATGGCCCAATTGAGTTGTAGGAATTTAAGAAGCAACTCCAAGAGAATCTTGACAAGTGATTCATACACCCTATTGCACCACCTTAGGGTGAACCTATTCTGTTTTTTAAAAATAAAGATGGATCAATGAGACTCTATATTGATTATCGAGAACTTAACAAGATCACCATCAATAAAAAATATCCTCTCCCTCATATTGATGACTTATTCAACCAACTACATGTAGCTCAATAATTTTCTAAGATTGATCTTCATTATGTATATCATCAATTAAGGGTTAATAAAGAGGATGTACCCAAGACATAATTTCATATAAGGTGTGGACACTGGTTTTATAGTGATGCATTTTGGTCTTACTAATTCCCCCACTATCTTCATGGATTTAATTAATGGAGTCTTTAGAGACCATCTTGATTAGTTTTTGGTAGTATTTGTAGACAATATTATGATATATTCAAAGAGTAAGGAAGAACATGAATACCACTTGAGGATTATTCTGAAGACCTTGAGAAAGAATAAATTTTATAAAAAAATTACCAAGTGTGAATTTTGGATTAAGAAATTTTCATTTTTTGGTCACATAATCTCAATAGAGGGGATATATGTGGATCCATCAATGATGGGAGTTATTGAACATTGTCCTAGACCAACAAAGGTAACTAAGATATGAGGTTTTCTTAGTTTGGTTGGATATTTTTGACAGTTTTTGAAATATTTTTCACAATTATATAATCCACCCACCAAGTTGACTCGGAAAGGAGTTAAGTTCATATGGATAGAGGAATGTGAAGAAAATTTCAAAGAGCTAAAAAGAAGGTTAGTCAGTGCACTTGTGATCACACTACCCCATAGTGAATAGAGGTTTGCGATCTACAGTGATGCATCCAAGAATAGGAAGGGATGTGTTCTCATGAAAAATGATATGGTGATAGCTTATGCCTCACAACAATTAAAAATGCATGAGAAAAATTACCCAACTCATGATTTGGAGTTAGATGCGGTAATATTTTCATTAAAGATATAGATGCATTATCTTTATGGAGAAAAGTGTGACATATATACTGATCATAAAAGTTTAAAGTATATTTTCACTCTAAAGGAGTAGAATATGCACCAAAGAAGATGGTTAGAATTGATTAAAGATTACAACTACTCAATAAATTACCACCCTGGGAAAGCAAACAAGGTGGAATATTCTTTGAGTTGAAAGGACCATGTTATCCTATCTATGATGAGGATAAAAAAGATCCAATATTTATGTATTTTCAAAGGATGGATCTTGAAATCATAAAGTAAGGGGAGAAATAATATCTTTTTCAACTGAATGTTCAACTATACATGTAAGTTAAGATTAAGGAGGTGCAAAAGGAAGATGCGGAACAACAAAAGATGGTGAGAAATGTTCTTGAGTTAAAATTTTATTATTATGGAATAATAAAGTTTTGAAACTATGTTTGTATTCCTCCCATACTAGAATTAAAGAAGTAGATATTGGATGAGGCTTATAGATCATCATTCTATATTTATCCTAGAAGTAAAAAGATGTATAGAGACCTAAAAGAGTATTTCTAGTGGGATGGAATGAGGAAAGATATTATAAAATATATTTCTTGGTTATTGGTTTGTCAAAAATTTAAGGCTGAGAGAAATAAGTATAAGGGGATGTTACAAACATTACCCATACTAGAATGGAAATGGGAAAACATCACTGTAGACTTTGTCATCGAACTTCCCAAAACATCTAAAGGTCATAATGTTATATGGGTTATATTTTATCACCTTAAAAAGTCGGCACACTTAATTTATATTAGAGAAGATTTATCTCCTGATAAACTTCCCAGGATATATATAAAGGAAGTGGTAAGATTTCATGGTGTACCACTTTCCATTATATCTAATTGGGATCCGAGGTTTACCTTGAAGTTCTGGAGAAGTCTTAAACAGGTAATGGATACAGAGTTAAGCTTTAGCACTGCTTATCATCCTTAGACATATGGTTAGTCTAAGAGGATAATTCAAACTCTAGAAGACATGTTTAGAGCTTTCTCTATGTATTTTAATGGTGGTTTTGGATCAACACTTACCTTTGCTAGAATTTTATTACAATAATAGCTTTCACTCTAGTATTTAGATGGATCCTTATGAAGCCCTCTATGGTAATAAGTGTAAAACTCCAACATGATGGGATGAAGTTGGGTAAAGAAATCTATTATGACCTGATCTTGTTAAAGAAATGGCAGATAAGGTTAGATCTATTCAACAACATATAAGAGCATCTCAGAGTTGACAAAAACGTTATACTGAAAATCGATGAAAAGACCTAGAGTTTGAAGTGGGTAACAAGGTATTTCTATGAATATATCCTTAGAAAAGAGTAATGAGATTTGGAAATAAGGTAAAGGTGATACCTAGGTATATTATTCCTTTTGAAATTTTTGATCGTGTTTAGAAGGTAGCTTATAGATTGGAGATTCCACCAAATATCTCTCAAATTCATGATGTGTTCCATGTATCTCTCTTAAAAAAGTATATACATGATCCTTCACATGTACTAAACTCAGAAGTCATAAAACTGGAGCAAGATCTTTCTTATGAAGAATAAAAAATATATATTCTGGATCATAGTGAAAAATTTATACAAAACAGGACCATTTGTTTGGTTAAAGTTTTGTGGTAGAACCACCAATTTGAGGAAGCTATGTGGGAACTTGGGGACGTGATGAGGGGGAGGTATACTCATCCATCTGTATCTAGGTGAAAAATTTAGAGTTTGAAATTCATTTTAATGGGGGTATAATGTAACACCCTGATATGTTAATAATTATTTCTCTTTAAATAATTTTAATTCTTCAATAACTTGCATTGTACGCAACTGTGAGTTTAAACGATACTGTGAGATGTTTTAAAATGACCATTATAACTCAACCATTAAATTAACTAAATTATGAAAATATATGGGCTATAAAAATATAATATAAATTCATTGGTTACTAATTAATTAGAAACAAAAATGTAAACCAATTGAATGTAAAGGAAATATTTCTATTTTTATGCTCCCAAAGGTGTTTTGTCATAATAAATTAAATTAATTACAATTAGTGAATGATATTAATAATATATATATTTATATATTCAATAAAACATTTTTTATATTCATCCAATATATTTTATAGTCATAGGATAAGAACAAACCTAATTTTATGCATAAAAACCTATATTTTTCAAAAGGGTAATTTTACTGCCTTTTAATGTAGAAACCATTTTAAATAATTTTTTTTTTTCAATTTTATAGTTTTTATATGAAAAAATAAACTTATTCTTTTAAATTAGAATATAAAATTTCACTTTGATTAATTTTTTTTATTTTTCTTATAATTTTCATGTTTTGATAAATAATAATAAAATATTTCATTTTAATTGAAAATAGTTTTTTCATCTAAATAATTTATAGTGTTAAAATATATTTTTAATTGATTTTAAAGTATAATTAGCTCAAATATTTATCATCTAATCAAATTTAGGTTATTGGAATTAATTTCACATTGAATTTTGATATAAAAACATTTTAATCTTTTGAACGTTTTCACTTTTAAAACTCATTTTCTCGTTCCATCAATGCGATTAATTTTAAATTAATTACTGAAAATTCTATATTTTGATTTTTGAAAAATAGATTCTATATTTGGAATCAGTGGGTCCAAATTATGTAAATATATTTCTTTTATTTTTGAGCATTGTGAATAGTAACTTTAGTAATTCTTTTTAAAATAGTAAAAGGTAAATCAGGTAATTAAGGGTAAAAATAATTTTATAAATATTATAAAATTACCCTAAACATGTCATAATTTCAATGGATGAGTGTGTTTTGACCAAATTTATCCTTAGGCTGAAATTATATCCTTTGGAAGCCACTTGGGTGAGATTATGACATTTATTATAATTTATTTAAAGAAAAGTTAAAGATGTCATCACCCCCCACAAACGGTTGGGGTGGCAAGGGGTTGGGGTGTGGGGTATCGGTCATGAGGTCGAGTCCCCAGACAGTTTTCTTTGTAGTGTATGTATAGTTAATGGAACCCACCTTTTAAAATTTAAATATGTCATTCTAATATTTTTAATAAATATATCATTTTTAGTAAGGTTATATAGAAGATAAATTCTACTATAAATAGTCATTTGAAAGGTAAAATGTTTTTATTTATCACGGTGATTGATTTTTAATTTTTATGAAATAAATAATTACCTTAAAGTCTTATAAAATGATGATGTAGTAGTTATTTTGTTAATGGAAATATCAAATAAATGTTACTAACAATATTGAAATAAATTTAATTTGATATTATTAATGTGATCTGTGGATTTTATAGGTTACCTTGACCTATTAGTGATATAATAAAATATTGTTTTAGAAGATAAATTGTTATATTTATATTTTTTAGAAAACAAGAAATTAATAGTTTCAAAATTGACTCTTTTGATATTTTATCAAAATAATGTTTTATTAAATTATTCAAAAATCATAAAACTTATTTAAAAATACCAAATAGTTATAATATAGCCTAAAATTTTCTAAATTTTTCATTTATGGTCAAATTTATTTTAAATAAGTAAAATTTACAATCTTTTAATATTGAAAAATTTGTTACCTTAGTTAAAATTAAATTTGGTTAACTAAGGGTTAATCAAAATGATATGGTTTAAAAAAATACTAAAACTTGTAAAAAATATATTTTTTTATGAGATTAAAATATTATCTCATCTTATATTTGGATACATGGCATTTTGGAGGCATTTTAATTGATATTTAATTTATTATAAATTAATATTTGTAGAAATTCCAAAAGTTCCCCTCACCTCAATTATAAAAGGGATCCTCCTCAATCACATATTAACATAACTTTGAGCCTTCAATATTGACCATACCCTAATAATTTCCCTTATCAACTTTCCTAGTCATATTTTAGAGGTTATGTTATTCTCAAAACACCAAATCTAGTGTCCATGAGAGGAGATCTAGAGGTAGCTTACCGAAGAAGAGGTAATCTCATTCACTGACTCTTTCAAGATTATTTCTTTTTATAAATAATATTCTTGTTTTTTACCATTCTAAAATAATAAATATATTATAATATATATTCTAATATGTTATTATGATTATAGAACAACCAAATTCCATATTTTATCCATCCTATAAAAAATGAAAGTACCACACGTGCGTACGTATGACTTATCATCTCCACGCCGTTGTGTAATCTATTTTTCATCATTAATTTACTTAGATGGGTATAATGATGGAAATAATAAATATATATTATAATTATAACATGATATTTATTCTGTAAATCACCCTTATACCCATGGACCTATCCCAATGGTTTGGCTAAACCGTTGGGATAGGGTATTTTAGTGTAAGCTATCCCAATAGTTTTTAAAAAACTATTGGGATATCTTACCTATGCTAATGGTTTTAAAAAACTATTGGCATAAGTATTACCTAAATTCACACTATGGGAATTACTCCCCTTCTCTCCATCCAGATCAAATCCTAATTTCTCCCTACTCCCATCACGATCTCATCCTGAGTGCTTCCTCTTTCCATCATGATCCCCAGTAGCACTCCCATCCACGAAGCACTCCCATCTCAATCACTAGTAGCACTCTAATATATATCTTCACCCAAATCTAATTCTAAGATCAAATCAACATATGACCCTGCCCTCATATTTATCCCAGTAGTGATCCCTAGGAGTTCTTCCAACTTCTTCCCCAGCCGTGATGACCCATCCTCAAGCATTTTTTTTCATTCATTTTTTCTTCAATATAAAATCAATGAGTTCTAGATCTGTCATTTAGTATTACCCTTCTATTTTCATCCAATTTTCTTCAAACCTTTGAATGATTATCAATGGATCATTCTTTGGTGTTGTTTTGATTTCTGTTTTTAAAGAGATAAGGTATTTGAATTGGATATTTCCTTGGTAACATAATTATTTTATATGTCTATGATATCAATCAAATTGGTTAGTGTTTTTTTTTGATTTTTTTCAATGGTTATTATTATTATTCAAGCATCACGGGATGCTCGAGTACTTTGGACTATTAATGTATTTTCTTTGGGATATTTTAATTTAATTTAAATATAATTGAATATTTATAAAATGATTCTGAAAATTTTATTGACCTTTATATACTTATGTAATACAAGCCTATTTTTAGATATTTTATTTCAAACTATCATAAAAAGGTGATTTTATTTAATGACTTAAACTTGGAATGTTGTTTCCATTGGCATGCTTACTGATCTCATTTTCTCATGCCCATAATTTACAATGTGAACATTTTTTACTCTTCTCAATGTCTCACATAACTATTATGTGGAATTCTTAATGTGGAGTGATCTAATCCACCATCACATTCCAAAACCACACAAATTTATCATGGGAGATTCACTGTAGAAAAACCTTCCTATTCATAGTGAAATATACATCATTGTGGTGTGATACTCAATCAAATACTCTTATATACATTGATTTTATTATTAACAATGAAAGGTTTCAGTGAGGTTCACTCTTACATAGCATTTGTATACTCTTATGCAAGACCAGTTATAGCATTGTCTCGTCCTTCATGGTGTATCAAATCATTAAGAACTTTAGATTATTCTTACATTGAATAGGTTACAGTGTGGCATATAATCTTGTTACGTGGTCTCTCTATAAGTAATATTTTATGGAATGTGATTATTATTATATGATCTTTGTTTATTATTATGCATAAATTAACGTACTGTGACAACAAGTTGTATGCTGAAACGCGCCCTTTATCTCCAAAATTTTATGCTTACATAACAACCAACATGGCATGATAATCAATGTTGAAACAAGTTGTGATCTTTCTTTACCATGATTTCTAACATCCTTTTCCAAATAAGTTGTGAAAGGATATTATATAGTGGTATCACCTTATTAATTATATAAAGATGATATGATATATGGTTTAACTTGAGATAATTTAAATATGGTATTGAATGAATTTATTATCTTAACTTTATGAATGTGATAATGGTTTATTGAATTAAAAATATAGATTATAGTGAGCCTATTATCAAGATATATAATTGAATCAGTTTTTGAATGATAACCTAACCCTAGGGTAGATGTGATATATGTGAATCACTTGTTCTCTTCGGTTCTCTCCTCTAAAACTTAGTGCATCTATTGCACTCAATAGAAATGAGATATTAACCCTCAAGTATACTTATAGTATAAATATATACAAAATTTTAACTAATCATAAACAAATAGAATTGACCAAATTAAATAGGACCATGTTTTACCAAGTTTAACCAAACCATATCAAACAACACCAAACCAAACTAGATAGAATTGATTTGAACTAAAGTAAATAGAACTAATTTGAACCAAACCAACCCACTTTGAATCAAACTATTTCAAATTGAAACAAATGAAATTGAAAAATATATATAAACTTTAACTAAATATACACAACCTCAACTAAATGAAACCAGGTCAAATCAATAAAAACTTTCCTAACCCAACTAAAATTGAATTTAAATGAACCTGATTAAATTTAATTAAACAAAAAAACTAAACTGAATCAATTAAACTTGAACCAAAACAAATTTAAGGGGAGAGTCACTAAGGAATATATCTAAAGGTCCTTTATGCCTCATAAATTTATATTATTTTATTATATATGAAGTTTTTTTGTCTATTATATTATGATTCTCATATAGACTAGTGTGTTAGTTATGGTTTCATATAAATTGAACAACTCTCATTTCCTTAAATATATTTTCGATTAAAAATAAATATAATATAATTTATTTTATGAAATGACATATAATTTTTTTTACATAATGGATAGAATTTGGATGTATGAAACTGATCAGATCTTAAGCGATTTTCAAAACAAGTTGGTGAGTTTTTTAGATTTTAAATTTTACAATGCATTATATAGTGGTCACATAAACTTCCCATGTTATAATTATGTTGGAAGACATTGGTTGTTCCATGAAGAAGTTAGATACCATATTACCAAATATGGTGTTAAAAAAAAACTACTATGTGTGGTATCATAATGGGTAGAAAATGAAATCTCAAACTGATCATGATCTAAATGAGAGGACTAGATTGGAGAATTCGTTAGATGATCAGTTTCCATTTATTCATAATCATTGGAAGGAATGGATGTCGAACCAACAAGACTTTTATATGAGCACACATGATGCATCTTATGAAAATGTTGATGTTGAAAGGATGAAAAAATAGTTTGATACTACCATGAATCCAGTATATCGGCAATGTGGAAAAATAAAGAAGTTGGAATTTTTAATCAGATTGTTTCATGGGAAAACAATGTATGGGATTTATTATACTATAATCGATTACATTCTTACCTTTTTTAAGGAATTTCTTCTAGATGATGAAAATATTACCTCAAACCACTATATGGCATGGAATTTAGTTGAGGAACTTGTATTTAAAAAAAAAGAATCTATGCTTGCTCAAAAGATTATAACTTATTATGGGAGGAAACTGCTGAACGAAATGATTGTATAAAATTTGGGACATCCGGATGGAAAATAAAAGTTGATGGAACACCATATTGTGTTCCATATAAAGTAATGTGGAACTTTCCATTGATACCAGGACTCCATAATATTTTCATTTATGATGAAATAGCAATAAAAATGTGATGTCATGATACCAAGAGAAAGAAGAATAATGATGAGTTATTTCACCCTGCAGATGGATTTTCATGGAAAATATTTGACGCTCGATATCCTTATTTCATAGATAACATGTGTAATGTGAGGTTGGGTCTTTCATGTAACGTTTTTAATCATTTTTTGTAGATGTTACTTCACACAACTCATGGCCAATTTTCATACATATTTATAACCTTCCTCCATGGATGTGTATGAAAAAACATGTCACTTTCATGAGTATACTAATATTTAGACCTTATAATCATTGAAATGATATAGATATATACATGAAACCTTTAATAAAATAGTTTAAACATATTTGGAATATGGGTGTGTACACATATGATGCATGTTTGAAAGACATATTTCATATGCGTGATGCACTTATATGAACGATCAATTATTTTCTTGCTTATGAAATGATGTCTAGATGAATCACAAAGGTCAAACTATCATGTACTATTTGTATAAAGGATACATGATCCAGAAGACTAAAATATCACTATAGTCTTAACTTTATAGGACATCAACGATTCTTGTTAATGGACCATTCATATAGGACTAATCATAGAATATTTGAAAATACCATTGAGACTAAAATTACCCCTCATCATATATTTGGAACTAACATGATTAATGAATTAAAGGATTTTAGTTTTTCATTTGAGAAGGGTCAGATGAAATATAGATGGAGGAAGAATGTTTCTATCGGAACCTGTTACAATTGGAAGAAGATGAGTAATTTCTTTGAGTTTCCTTATTGTTCAACCAATTTGTTACGTAATTTCTTATACATAATGCACATTGAAAAGAATATATGCGAAATGTTGATTTCAATTCTTCTAAATTTCAAGGGAAATACAAAAGACGATTTATAGTCTCGACTTGACATGGTGGAGTGGGTCATCAGAATAAAATTTCATCTTGTTTGTATCAGTGAAAATAAATGGAAAGTTCCAAGTGCTTCATATGTGATGAAAAATTAAAAAAAATCAATTTATAGAATTACTGGAGACTATTAAAGTTCTTGATGTCTATTCAAGAAACATATCAAAATAGTTCAACAGAAGGGAGTTGAAGATGAAATCTTTGAAGAATCATGATTATCACATCCTTCTGCATGAGTTGATTCCAATATAAATCCATAATATTATATCCAATAATTTAAGGGTATTAGTTATTTAGTTGTGTCATTTATTTAGAGATATTTGTGCTAATAAGTTTTTGAAGTATTTCTTGAAAAAAATGTTGGCATAGGAACCATTACTTTTGGCGAGTTAGATAAAATATTTCCACTATCATTTTTCACATGCATGATGCATCTAATTGTCCATCTTCCAACTGAAATACGTCTCATAGGGCCTATTTATTTTCATTGGATGTATCTAGATGAAATAATAATGTTTAAGTAGAATTCTTATGTCTAGAAAATAAATAATCCCAAAGATTCTATCATCAAAGGTTACTTGGCTCAATAATGTATGGTTTTCTGTTCAATTTATTAGTCTAATCTGACTACGACATGGAATAGACCAATGAGAAATGAAGAAGAATAGTATGAGAAAATTGAACCCAGTTTTCATCACTTCCCCAAATAGGGGGAATTCCTAGATCATATATATTGACAACATTAATCCTTAAAGAGTGGGCGATGGCACATCACACAATTTTTTTAAGCATGATTTTCTTTGATGACTACATCAAGTAAGTAAATTGAACATGTATATCTTATTTCAAATCATTTAAATTTATATATATGTTAACTATTTTTATTTTTTAGTAAGTAATATAAAAAAATGATAAATATAAATTATCATTATTTATCATTGATAAGGATAGAGACTTTTCATAGTAAAGAGTTTTCTGCTTGGTTGAAATTGAAGGTAGAAATATTACTATAATAAATTAATAAAATAAATATTTAATTAAGTTTAATATTAATTTATATTTCAGGTTCTTGTTAGCTTTTTCTATGATTAAATGAGATATTTGGATTTTGTTCCTAATTTTGTGGTTCATGAATGCAAATCAAATATGATCAGTGGGTATATATTTATTATCACCGAACGAGAAATGAACATGAGAACACAACATTATGGTGTTATGTTAACTACCAAAATAGATTGTTATATTAGTGAATCAGATAGTAGGCCTCGATTTAAAAATGTATCTTAATATGGATTCATTGATAAAATACTAATATTGGATTATTACTCTCATGGTTGAGTCACTCTAATGAAATGGTAATGGTTTTATTTGACGAAGAGGAATGTCATATTTATTGATTATTATGGATTTCAAGTTATTAACATGACTCTCACTCTTGATAATGATGAACCATATGTACTGGAATCAATTGAGAAATAATTTTTTTATGCCAAATATCATCTTTTACCTGAATTTGGTGTCATTATTAAAGTAATCCTAAGACACATTTTTAATGATATTGATGATGGAATTGACACCATCTCTTCTCCCATTTTCCCAGATCCATTTATTACTTATGATGAATCCAATACTTCAATTTTTAGAGTTTATTGTGAACCTAAAGCTATGTTGGGAAATAAATAGAATCATTCATCTGTGTTCTCATTTCTTTTGGTTTACCTCAACTTGGGTTGCTAAGGTTGGTGTTATAAAAATTGATTTACTATTGATTAAAAATATTTTGTATCCAATTAGACCTTCATGTGCATTTTCAATATTTACTAGTTTCATTTTTCTTAGAGTTTCATTTTCTAATATTGAATTGAACTATATTCAAACCTACCAAACCAAATAAAACTGAAATAGTTAAATTGTAAAAAAAAAACAAGATGAATTGAATTAGAAATATTAAAGTAATTGATATGAAAATCAAAAACTAGTGAAAATAATGACATAACAAAAAAATGGCAGAATGACCTAACCCAAAATATGAACAAACTGGCCTAAGAAAAATAAAAATGGAGAAATTACCTCATTAATTGAAAAACTGAATCAAATGACCTAAGAAAAATAAAAATGAAAAAAATAACCTAATAAATTGACCAGAATGAACCAAATGACCTAACCAAAATTGAATTGGATCAAATTGAAAATAGAAGAAAAATATATCATACCCATACTAAACATGATAATTTGAACATATTGTTTTTTCTATGACATGTCTTATGTTTTGATATTATTCCCACTAGATATAAAATGTTTTTGTTATATCATTGTGTATTCTATATTTGGTTTGATAAGTGGTATTACTTAATTAAGTCATGTTGCATATTCTTTCTTGTTTCGGTTACACATTAGTTATGGATTTGTAATTAATTCCATATTTTCTTTCAAATGAAGAAATGAAAAACACTCAGGAGCAATGAATAAAAAAGAAGGTAGACAAAAAGTCTCCTAATGAGTGAGATGGGAATACCTCCTCTAGTGTCTATTGTGAGTATTTTGTTTCAAATATATATATATATATATATATATATATATCAATAACATATAATGTCATGTGGTTAATTTTTTTTTACTTTTAATCAGGATCCACCACCAAGGTTTTGGTTGTTCACTGACTAGCGTAGTGGTTCCAGTGCTCAGGATGGAGATTCAGGGGGGGGGGGGGTTGGTACTATAGTTAGGTGCTCTAGTTGGCGTGCCTGATCACACATCATCCCTCCCCCTAATGTACCATCTACACCTTTTTATGATCCCATGGTGTCGTTACAGACACCTGATATATTTAACTCACCCATGTTTTCACCTCTATTTTCATTTGATCCTCCCCACCTCTCTTTTTCCATATCCTCCAATGATTCCTACTCATCATCCTTATAATGAATTTTCACAACCATCTATGCCATATTATTTTCCTTTTACTTCCTTCTCCCTAGGCTATTACATTCCTGCTTTTTGACTACCGCTCTGGCACCTTTTGCACCTACGAAGCATACACTTGGACCCACTACATCTATACAGGTAGATGTTCCTTCAGTGCCTGAGGACCAATAACACCCACTGATCAAACTGCCTCAGGTATATTTATAGAACCCTAGTAAATGTTTTTTATCATAATTTATTTTCATTATAATATGTATTGATATAATATATTTTTCTTCTTTAGCATCTAGATCTACCGATAAGTGACGTGGGCACACACACATGCATGTAGTGTGGAACTACTGCGCGCAGCTGATGATGGAGTAAAATGAAGACAAACATATGGTTGAAAAAATAGGATGGGAATGTAGGAGTTTTTTAGAGATGCGTTCCAAATATTCTAACATCATTCTCGTCCGTCCACTCTCCTAGAGACACCTACCAAATGAAATAAAGGATAATTCTTGGGCACAAATATGGGTAAAAAAATTCATTTTATTTAATGTTATATTATTATTTTATTTATATGAATTAATATTTTGGTTCCAGCTATGTTTTAATTTTCTAAACAGTGAGGCTAAAAGGCCAACATGGCTTATTGAATTAGGTGAGCGCTGGAGAGGCTATAAGCATGCATTATAAAGTGGTTGGCATTCTAGAGTTGAAATGGATTTAGAGGCCACACCTATCATGGATGACTAAATGATATAATATTATCGAGAAATGATTACTCATTGTATGAGTATCGAGTTCAAGGTATTAATCAAATTTTAGGTTTTAAAATAAAAATTACCATGATTTTCACCAATACTTAATTTTTTTTTATTTATTTTTTTAGGAATCATCAGGAAAAAATAAAAAAACAAGGATGCTATGACATAACTTCACACTTTTGGGCGGACCATGATACTGGACCGTGAGAGGAAGCAGGTACGACACTCATTTACTTAGATTTTTTCTTTATATGAACACTTTGGTGCCATATTTATATCATTGGTTCATAAAATAATCCATTAATTGATAGGTAAGATTATATTTTTTAGTGATAAACCTATCTATAATTCCACTAAAGCCTAAAGTTTTAATGTATGATATTATAATAGGGAAGAAAAATGACATTACACTCTCAACCAATAAAATACATACCCTACACAACTCGTTGGTGTTCAAGAATAGAATCTACCCCCATTCCCAATGATGGCGAGGGATAGGAACATTGATATGCTACACTAAATTTTGATGGTGGATTTTAAATAGTTTTCAATGAACTCAAGTAGGTGAATTTGTGTGCTGAAGATGATCATGACCCACATTGACAAGTGATGTTATGAATCTTGATGAGAAATAATGGAAATTTACTTCATTCTCTAAATAACACTAAGATTCATATTCTTGAAACTACACATAGGTTCTATGTCTTGAACCACAAGTTATTATCTATCATTTAGGCCTACCAACTAACTAACATGGCTTCAATTAGGTAGTAAGAAAGATATATCCAACCCGTAGTACCCTAGTGGAGAATGAGGTTGAAAATTTCTAAAGGATAATTTCATTCTTGAGGTTAAATACCCTATATGGGTTCAAAATACTATCTTTATTATAAATATGAAAAGAACCATGAGATTCTGTATTGATATAATGGATTTAAACCATAATTCCCTAAAAAGAAAACGTTCCAATACTAACCACAACACTATTTATCAATGTAACTTAAAATTTTCAATATTGATCCTTCATTTATGGGTATTTTGGATATAATTAGATCTAAATAAATCATATAGATGAAATTATAATCTTCAGGGCACCTCAAGGGGTATGCTTTTATATGGTGATTCCCTTCGGTATTAATAATTCTAGAGACACTTATCATAGGGTGACACACCTCAATTTTAATACCCTCCTCAATAAGATTGTGTAATGTTATATAGATGAATTTTTCATCAATTGATGATAATTTTTATAACACTATGTTGGCCTAAAGTATTTTTCTCTAAAAAATATCTTCAAACCATAAAAATGTATTCATTGATACAAGAATTTAAAGTAAAATATTTTAAATTCCTCTATCACTGCAAAAATTAGGCGTACCATGAGAAAAATAGGGATGTATATGAAATTAACCCACCATGGAACCTTCGAGAGTTGAGAGGAATTGAATTATACCTCACTTAAATCAAGTGATTTATTATAAACCTTGTTTAAAAGTATATGTCATTCATAAACTTAATGAGAAAATGAATAACCTTTTAGTGTTATGATGATTTCTATAGAACATTCAATATCCTCAATAAATGTATCTCACACCCTCTAATTTTGATACTACCTATTGAAAGAGATCCTCTCATTCTCTACATGGGTTCACTATAGTGATCTCTTGGTGAGCTCATTTCCCAAAATAATAACATAGGAAAAAATAGTCTCTAATAACATATCCAATCAATGTTGTAAATTGAGACATGCTATTCCACAAGTATTAATGTAACCACAAGGAGATGTGGGTGAATAAGTGTGTTCACTTATCATTAATTGAAACCTTTATTTTTCATCTCAGCCTATTTAAATATTGAGTCTCACTTCCGCTCCTTTCATTTGGTTTTCATTAAAATAATATAAGTAGGAATGTAAAACAATAAGGAATTATATGATTTGATCATGGGGTTCACCTCTAATATGAAAGACTATGACCCATGTATACAATGTTTATTATACAATAGGAAAATAGATTCCCTTTTATTATCATGAAGTGTCGTAGACAAGGGTATATCCTTGAACCTATTATCCTATCACCGAGTAGGTTACATGAAAGCACTAACTTTCTCTCTACTTCAAAACTGGCATCAACCATTCTTACTCCAAATACGAATATTACTTTTACAAGAACATATACTTTTCCATATTTCAAAACTGGTATAGTATTGCATAGTCTTTGTCCTTTGACCAACCTTTACATATCATGTTGAATTTCCAATTAACCCTTATAAATATAATTTACTATGAAATTCACTATTAAGTATAAATATGGATCAAAAATTTTCCAAATTCACTAAAAAAATATTAAATACCTATAGAATATATTATTTATAAATTAAAATATCTTAAAAATTATCTAAAATATATTACATATCAACCAAAATATCATATGTATCACTTGTGAACTATGGAGATTTTCTAATTGTCACTGTGATAGAATATTATATACCATCTTTAACATATTACGTATCAGAGTGTGGTGTTTTCCTTTACTTTATTAAAGTTTTAAATCCTTCATATATCTTTTTTATGCACTGAAATACATTACATAACATAAAAAACCTTATATACCATAGAAAATATCATATTTATCACAGTGTAACCTTTTAGGTAGTTTTCAAATTATTTAAAACATTTTTATAACCATCCTAATAATATTTCATATCTTAGTGAGCATAAACACTTTGGAAATTTTATAACACTAAAAATATATATTATATATGATTTCCAACTTCACTCAAAATTCCTGAACTTCTACAACTCAATATAATACTTATTAAAACCTTCTTAGGGGGTTTTGAACCAATTTAACTTATTATCAAACATTATCCAAGTATATTAATAATCCAACATCAGTATTCATTGTAATATAATACTTAGGATGGATAGACATCTTTCTCAACTACCTAATAGAGATATAAGGTCCATAAATATTAATACCCTATGGAACTCTCATCAACACATAAACTACTTAAAACTCATCAAATATTCTTAAATTTATTCTGTACATTAACATTCAAGTATCTTCCTCAAACTTTTAAAATTATTTTCCAATCATTTATAGATAGGTAGTTTTTATGCAATATTGGGAACAAATCAATCCTTTCACCATATGTGAATATATCTCTAAGAATATATCTATAGGAAGTATCTAAAATCATTTCTACTTTTATATAAAAATCATGGGAACAACTCAGATTCTTTATTTTTCATTTGAATACTGACAACCATTGACTTATATGATTCAAGGTGTTTCTTCAATCCTCATTCACTATTCACAAATTAGTATATAATGACACCATACATGGGTACCTCACTCAATCTTCTCATCTCAACACATATTGAAATCATTCTAACTGAATTTATGGTTGTTGAAAATAAATACTCCACAACACTAAGTGGGGTCAATAATCTCCCCCTTTGGATTTTTTGTCATTATTCACTCAATAAAATTAAACTATTTTATTAAGTCGTAATATCTCTAAGACAAGTTTTAATGCAGTCTAATGTAATATCACTAAGAAAAGTTTTAATTGAACCAAACAAATTAAAATTAATTAAACAAAAATGAAGTGAAGTGATCCAAATTGACATAACTCAAAAAATGATCTAACCCAAAAATGTTCCACATCCATTCATATCTCAATGGTTAAAATAAGAGATCTAAATTTTTTTATCCCCCTTAAAAAAAACTATATTGGATGAGTTTTAGATAGTATTTTAATTTTATCTTGATTCCTCTCATTATACTAATTTACAATGACATTATAGAGGGAGGTTTTAAATATTGAAGGATGAGTGCCTTCAGCAAAACTATTTTGCTTAAGCATAAAGAAAAAAGATGGAATCATGGTAAATGAACAGACATAACAATGAATTGTAAGTTTTAATTTATTGATTTAAATATTTAATATTTATTTTCTAACTTAATAGTCTACTTATATTTTTAATAGTTTACTTTGGAGGCCCTTGATTCTTAGGAACCTGACAACTTTGGCCCAAATGATCACTTACATCAAGTTTTGGGAGATGAGACCCATGACATAGTATGCTACCGACTAGGGAAGAGTATTGTCCCGATAAGCTATTGGCCCACTTTAAGTGCAGGTTCTAATAGCACCAATTCAGAATGGGTAGCACATGCTGAGGCTAAGGTAGAAAAGCCTAAAAAAGGGCCATACAGGTGGAAGAATGGTCTCAAATGGAAAATGCTGAATTTATGAAACTTATGGAAGTATCATGTCCATCACTTACACCAGAGACTGTTATGGCTTGTGATGCATATATGTCAAGTATGCATACATTATATAGTGCATCGGGTGGTAGTCGTAGTGGTAGTATGGATGATGATGTTCCTGACAATGGAAATGGAGAGGATGACCATGAAGAAGAGGGTGGGGATGACTGTAATGAAGAGCACATGGATGATGGCGAAGAAGAGGGTGGGGCCGAGGATGAGGATGAGGATGAGGATGATAATAAGGTCATGGATGATGATGAAGATAGTGATAGTGATGAGGGACATATTGATCCATTATATTTTTTACTAATATTTATGACTTTTTTTATTTGATGATTTGGTGTGAATGAATATATGTGATATTTTGTATGTTTGTTATCATTGGTTAAATGCATTAATTGATTTCCTCTATTATCATTATTTCTATATTGGTTTGTTGATATTTGAGAATGATCTATTGGTTTCACTATAGGTTATGTGTGTTGAGTATGTTCTATTATTTTCATTTCAAGTTTAGGATGTTTTGTTTTCATTACAGGTGTTATATTTTGATTACAGGTGCAGTGGGAAGTTTTCTTTCCACTGGAGTGGTAATCGTAGGTTTTTTAGGTGTTTTGTTCTATTGAGTATGTCCACTGAAATGGGAATTTCAAATTTTTTAGGAGTTCCATTCTATTAAGTATGCTCACTGAAGTGGGAATTGTAGGTTTTGCAGGTAATCTTTTATGTTGAGTATTCCCACTAGAGTGGGAATTGAAGGTTTTATAGGTTTTTAATTATGTTGTTTTTTTTATTGCAGGTTCTCTATGTAGGTGAAGGTGTTCTATTATGTTGAGTATGCCCATTGGAGTGGGCATTATAGGTTTTACTGGTTGTTTTTTTTGCTATTTTTATTATTTTTGATAGTAGGTTTTCTATGCAGATGCAGTTCTTTGTGAAAGTTCATTTTGATTGCAGGTTCTCTATGCAGGTTCAGTTCTCTGTGCAAGTGCCATGGAGTGCTAGGGAGTTGGTGGGATCTATACCAATGGTTCTATAATCTTTGGTATACATCTATTCAAATAGTTTCCTAGAAACAGTTGGTAAAATAAAAGTCCATAAAGCTATACCAATGGTTCACTGTGAACTATTGGTATAGGCCTTTCTCAATGGTTTTAAACCATTAGTATAAATCCATCCTAATGGTTTTAATCATTATTATACCTCTTTTTCAATGGTTTTAAACTGTTGGAATATCTCTATCCCAATAGTTTATAGTAAACTATTGGGAAATCCAAATTTCAAACACCCTATACCAATGATTCATTATAAACCATTAGTATAGGGTTATCCCCATGACTCACATACCAACAGTTGTTGAAACCATTGGGATATGATATCTGAATGGTTTCAGGGCCTATTCTAATGGTTTCAAATTGTTGGGATAGGCTAGATTTTCAATAGTGTTATACGAAAAAACATACATAAAAAAATGAAGCAGTTAACACCTGAAAGAAGAGTAAACATGTGGTAATATGATCATATATGATATCATAAATATGAATTTGGTTTTTGAATAAGTTAATAACATTATTTAATTCATTATATAGGAATTTCATATACGTATAAAGGAAATCATACCTAAGGTAATGGTTAATTTCATAATCTCATTATTACTCAAGATTTTTTATACGTAAGTATTTACTATGGTATATTTATCTTTCATGTACATGTATCTTAAAAATATATTCCAAAATATTCTTACTATTCTTTTACAATTGTTTAATATCATTTTACCCATTGTTAAATTTTTACTAAATGATTTGAAAGGAATCTTTTTTTGTTTTCCTAATGAGGTACTTTTTGACTTATCCAGAAAAAGTACGTGGAGAATGTTTTTTTAACTTATACGACATGAATGGATTTTTATGCTTTCAAAAAACCCTAATGACTTAAAGCTTCCCTTAAAATATTACAGGTTTATTTTCTAAGAAAATGTTTTCTTTTAAAATTGCACAACAATTTAAGTAAAGAAAATATTTTCAAATTAGAAAGGATATTTTCCTCAAGAATTATTTTTCAAGTGATCTCTCAAAATTATTTTCCTTATACGATAACATTATTTGATGTTAATTACGTTTTAATGGGAATATTTTTCATGGATACTATCTCTATTATTCCTATGGTTTGTTTATTTGTATGATCTAATGATATTTATGAAACTCATTTCCCTTCCATGGATTATGTTTTGATCGAATGATGTTTATGAAACTCATTTCATTCCATGGGTTCTGATATGATGAATGATTTATGTTCTTGTGGAACACATATATATGGGTTTTTTATGTGATGGTTGGGACCTATATCTCACTCCAATGCATTGGGTAAAGATTTATATCTCATGATATAGAGAGTACTAGCATGGAAAATGATCTCGATTCAGTAATACAGGGCTGGAATGAGAAGTAAACCCAATTTAGAAACACAGTGCTAGAATAAAGAGTGAAATCGGTTCATTAAATGACTTTTTCCACTATGATGGTCTTGGAAATTATCCTTGGCTAATATGGAAATGATTTTATATGCTTATGTTTATGCCACAATTTCCATGACTTATGATATGCTCTCTGGGAATATGTTCTTTGATGAACTTCAATGATTTATTCCATGACATGATATTATGATATTTGATATGCATGATTTAATTTTCAAATTCTATTTTTATGTCATTAAGTATTATGATTATTATATTATTGATATCTCTATTTTTTACCCTTACTGAGAATCTGAGCTCACCCTTTATTATGTTTATTTTTCCCAGGATATGAAGAAGGGTATTAAGTAAGATGTGTCAAAAAGGGTTTTAGATATAAAGGAATAAACAAGAGATTATATAGATGTTTTATGAACCATTTGTTTATGTTTCCCAGTTTCTAAGGACACCAAACCTATATGGTCCTGGAATGGTTTTGGTATATTATGTAATTAATATTCTTTTATTTAGAATTAATATCAATGTATGAAATGTATGAGTTGTTATATAAATATCTAGGATGAATTTTTCATGTCTTGAGCATTGAAGAACAGAAAATATTTTCTCAATGGTGTTGATCCATCACTCAACCACCAATGGATTAGAGGATCCATTAAAAGGATTTGGGTGTTTCCTCATGAAATATTCAACTGTATGTTGTTCCTTCCTTTGATCATTTGTAAACTCATAATTATTCATAGCTTGAGAAATTTTTGTAAAAATAGTAGCAAGATTCTTTATTTTAAGTCCATAATATTGGGTTTCCTAGGTGTAAAATAATTGAATTTCCCATCACATTTAGCATTAACGTGATTCATTTGGGTTCTATCAATTAACTAAACCCAAAAATCATACTGTGAGAAACAATCATCATAGTGTAAAACCATATAACCATGAAAAATCATTTATAGAATGTCTAAATTGTGAAAACTTATTCTATGAAACCTTAGGTTTAACTTAGGTCATTAATGATCATTACCAAAAATTTAGTATTTTATCTGATACTTATACCTATGCTTAGGGTTTTCATAAAAAAATTAACCCTAATCTCAAAATATTTATTAAACCCAAATTTGATACCAACTATAGTGGCCTAATATTTTCATGTATAAATATTACATATTTTTAGATGATTATTCAATTCATAACATTTTTATCCATGCCATAACTATAAAGGTTTATAGTATTTGGAGAATAGATATAAAATCGTCTTATATCATTAAATATCTTCAACATCTCCCCTAAATATATTCCCCCATAGTAATCTTTATAATAATACCCTTCTTAAAAACATTTTTCATAACCTAGGGAAAGTAAACATAAAAAAATAGTGATCTCAGATGATCAATAAGGGTAAGCATGGGAGAAATAAATGATGATAATATGAAAGAATAATATAATAATAAGGGTATAAGATCATGACTATAAATTAAAAATTTCATACACAATATGAAGAATATCATAAACATGATTTATAGAATAAAACTTTATCATTTCAAAATACATGAATCATAAGAATGATAAATCATCATTACTCAATCATGAATCATAATTTCATGTCATAAATATATGAAGCACCATCATAAGTATATAAAAAATTTTGTATGTCAAGGTTAACCACCAATACCATTGGATCAGGCATCAACACCTATTTCCCATAGTGGATCAAACACATTGACTTGTTTCCCATAATAGATCAATCACTTTGACTTTTTTCCTATAACAGATCATGCACTTCGAATTGTTTCCCATAAATATCTAATGAGATATAATACTTTAACCAATGAATTGGAGGAATATATAGGTCCCACCCATTAAATAATGAAAACCATACATATGTGTTCCATAAGATCAAAAACATCCATCATATCAGCATATCATAACCCATGAAAAGAAAATAGGTTCCATATTTCATCAAATCATAGCATAACCCATGAAAATGGGTTTCATAAACATCGCATCATTATAAACATAAACCTTATTGTGAAAGAATAGTAATGGTATCATTGGATCACATCCTTAGTGAAACATAATCAACACCAAAGGTTGTTGGTATTGATGAATATAAATACTATTAAAATGTCATTAAAAACATTCCTCGAGAAAATACACTTTTCATTTGAAAATAACTTTTCAAAAAATAAAAAATTATAAACTATTATAGAAATAATTTTATTTGAAAATATTCTTATAAACTTTTAAATTAATCTTTAAAGTATTTATATTTCATTATGATGGGAAAATTCGTTCATGTCATATAAGTTAAAAAACAATCCATTCACATTTTTATCAAAAAGTATGTCATTCGAAAAATGACAAGAAGATTCCTGGTAATTTTTTTTAATAAAAAGTAAAAAATGGGTAAAATACCTTTAAAAAATCATATGATAATCTTAAAATCATTCTTAGAAATGTTTTTATAAAATATAAATATGGAATAAAAAGGATTTTAGACCGAAGAGAGAAATAAACTTGATTTTCCTTAAAAACACTCTTTAGATCTATTAAATACTCAAAGTGAGGTAAAAGAAAAGAAAAAATATATTCTAAAGAAATATTAATAGGATAATAAAATTAAAGGGGTTCATTATATAAGTTTCATATAATTTACTCAATGGGAATTCAAGTTTAAACAATCTATATTAACATAAGATTATAACATAAATCCTTTACCTCAAGTTACGTGTTTTTTCATTCATGGTCAAAACTACAATATAATAAAAATGGATCTATTATACATGTATTACATAACCATATTCATATCTACAATAACATTTATGATTTATTTATGACATCTTATCACCCATTTATTAATAATTTGTTATTAATATCACTATTCTGGGTGATAACTGCTTCGTTTTCCAACCATGTTTCGATTCAGGAGTCCCAATCCTTATACTTTAATCATGATTAAATAATTTATAGAATTTCAATAATGGTATAGAAATAATATATATTAATTATATATATTTATAATCATTCATAAAAATTATATATAGAAAATGAATTACATCATTCATGGAAATGGTAGGTTGTACGTATGCATAAATGTTGTTTTCATTTTTTGACAGATGGAATGAAAGAGAGGTAAATAATAATTAAAATTTATAGGATAATTAATATATCATATATATCATATTAATTCATTAAATATATCTTTATGACTATTCAAATATAATGAAAATGAAAAACAAAATCACATCGCTTTATAGAGGTAGTAGACCACACGCACGCACGAGCGACGTTATCATTTTTCAACAGTTTAGAAGGTAAGAATATAGATGTTATATTATGATTACATAGGTATAATAATTTCACTAGTATCATATATAAAATTTTAACCCATCATAATAACCATCCATAAAATATGGCGATGAAAAATGAATTGTATTGTTATGTGGAGACAGTAAATCATACATACGCATGAGCGACACTTTCACTTCCCATTTGATGGGAAAGACAGTGTATAATAGTGAATTCATGAAATTAATAACATTTAAGTGTATTTTTTATAATTAAATTATTATTTTATGATAAATATCATGGATTTATAGTAGGTAAAGAAGAATTAAAAATAAAGTGATCGGTTAAGGCGATTACCTCTTCTTTGAAAGAACGCCTTTAGATCTCCTCTTAAGAATCATAGGTTTGGTCATTAGGGATGACCATAACCTCTAGAATTTGTACAAAGAATTTGTACAAGGAATTTTAAAAGGTATTTTTTAGGGTATTGTTGATCTATAAAGCTCAAAGTTTTGTAAATAAGTGGGGGGGGGGTTCCCTTTTATAATTTAGGTGAGGGGCATTTTTGGAATTTCTTAAAAGATTAAATTATAATAAAGTCATTATTTAGCCCAAACTCTTCTAAAAAGGACAATTATTATAATATAAGATATTATAGGGTTATAATACTATCATACAATAAAATTTATATAGGTTTTTCTATCATTTTGAACCTTATTTTTTTATTAACCACTTGGTTAACTAATTTTAACTTTGGCCGCAGTAACGTCTTTTTCACCCTTAAAGTGTTATTATTTTACATATAAGATGAAAATTGTATCAAAAATGGAAAATGGATTACATTTTAGACCATTTATAATCCTCTTTGTCCTATTTTAAGTTTTTTATGGTTTTTAAATAAATTAATAAAATATTATTAATGTCCATTTTGACACTATTCATTTAATTTGACTTACAAGACATAAATACAAAGTTATAATTAGAATATAATCCTTAAAAAAAACACTATTATTTCATATTCATCTATAAAATTTGTTTAACACATTAACTCATTCAAATTATATCACTTTTAATATTTTTAATATCATTTATTTTAGGATTCCATTAATTGAATAAATAATATTTTGGTTTTGTGTAAGAATTTAAGACAATTATTTAATATCTAAAAGTTATAAATAAATTAAAAATAATTAAAATAATTTTATTATGTTCAAAATAAAAAATTTTATTCGTTCATAACTTTATTTTGTACCTATATAGACACATAATAGATATTTAAAACTAAGAGAGTGACATTTTGTAACTTTCATTGATTTAAATAATAAATTGGTCATTTTCATGAAAAGTGTCCATTAAACAAATAAAATTCAAGCCTAAGTTGATAAGGGTAAAATAAAATTCATCTAATAATAATAAAAATTAATAATTATAGTATTATCACTTATTTTTAACCTAGATTAACCCAATTTACCCTTTACCGAGGTGATAAATTTTATCATGGTTACTATTCATATTGATAAAAAATAAAAGGGTCTTATTTACCAATTTTGAACCTCCTAATTCTAAATATTAAATCCATTTTATCAAATTCAATACCTATAATTTTCATAAATTAATTTTAAAATAGCGTGCAAAATGTGACAAAAACTACTTTTTTGAAAAATACATTTTTTAAGCATATGTGATGACCCGACCCACCGGGGCCCACCTGGCTGATGGAATACTAGGCCGCCACAACCCCAATCCCACCTCCATATTCTAGGGTCTATAAAAAATCAATAATAAGGCATAACTAAAAATGGGTATCCTTTGCCTAATGTATCTGTATGAACACACTCAATCATCTCCATACAGAATCACAGAGGAATAATAATAAAAGATAATAACATTCTAGAGTAAAATCATGCATGTAACAACCTATAGGGAATAAAAAATATTGAGATAGTGTAATAAAAAATTTAAATGAAAAAATACATGCCCAAAAATAAAAGATGTCCCATCCTAATAATAATTGGAATAGAAAATATCTAGGAGAACCCATCTCCAAATCTCCTAGCCCCAAATATTGCACGTGGTCAATATACCTGAGTATCCCTATGCTCCTATGAAATCACTACTAATTTTTCCATCATCTACATAAGACATGTAATGTAAAGTATATTCCTATATAGGGGTGAGTATATACATACCCAATATGAAGCTTCGAAAAATAAAGAGGGAGAAATAGAAGACGTGATAAAAGTAGTAAGATCAACCCAAAGAAAGAGGGAAATGAAACCCAAAAACATAGATAAATATATGTTTCCATATAAGAAACCCATAAGAGAGATAAAGGTTATCTCCATCTCACAACCCATCCTAGGTCGATGGGTATTCCAACAATACCTATAATTCCATATCTGATGCCCAACATTTCATCCTTGTAAAGAAGTAACTATGTAGAGGACCCACATCACACCACTATGCCACATAGTTTAGGGGGAATAATCTTCAAGTAGAGGACCCATTACTTAGTATGATAAGGGTTTCTACTTAGTGTATAGATAGAGGACCCATTCCCTAGTGTGTCAGGGGGTTCCACTCAGTAGTTAGAGGACCCAAACCCTTGTCCGACAAGGGGGTTCCACTCAAAAGATAGAGGAATCATGCTTTAGTGCATCAAGGGGGTTCCAATTAGATGATAGAGGACCCACACCCTAGTGCATCATGTGGTTTCTACTCATAAGATAAAGTACCCACACCCTAGTATGTCAGGTGGTGACACTCAGAAGATAGAGGACCCACTCCCTAGTACTTCAGGGGGTTCCACTCAAACTAGTGTGAGGAGTATAGAGGACCCACACCCTGGTATGAAAGGGGGGTGGCCAAACCCGACCTCTCTCTAATGATCCTTCATGATCAATGCCGTCATCAAGTGTCACCTAAATAAGATCCATTCTTATAAAATACCACATCATATCTCAAAATCCACTATAAAGGGTACCATCATGTTCTATATAGAAAACTGCTCTGGATAAGCTACTCATGGACCAAAATCTGAGTTCAAACGAAGGATATGCGAGAGGTGTAATTTACTAGGAACAATACATGGTGTGTGACCTCACATGGACTCATATTTTTGTCATTACCAATGCATTTCTTGGTAGCCATTTAGTACTACGTGACATGTAAGGGTACTACATGATGTGTCTCGTCTACCTAGGGTTGACTTTTGTACTCTTATCCATGCTCATGTTTTTTAGGTCATGTATGTGTACCTAGATATGTTCCTGACCATATACAGGGTCATGTCCTATCCTAGGTACTAAGGGATCACATGGTGTGTGACCTCACCTATCCTCTTAGACATGTCATATCTAGTTCATGGATTTCTATCCATGTAGTACTACATGTTGTGTAAGGGTACTACATGATATGTATCAACCACCTAGGGCTAACCCATGTGCTCTTGGCCATGCCTGTGTCCTTCGGGTTGTGTTTGTGTACCTGGCCATGTTCCTGACCATGTAAAAGGGTCATATTTACCAATTTTGAACCTCATAGTTCTAAATATGAAATCCATTTTATCATATTCAATACCTATATGTGGTATAAATTGATTTTAAAAAGTGTGAAAAATGTGATGAAAACTTCTTTTTAGAAAAAGACATTTTATAAGAATATGTGACGACCCAACCCACTGGGGCCCACATAGCCAATGGAAGACTGAGTTACCACAACCTTAAGCCCACCTCAATAGTTTAGGGGCTAAAAACAAGCACCAAGAAGTCATAACTAAAAATGAGTGGCCTTTTCCTAATTTACATGTATGCACACACCTAACCATCGCTATGTATAATTACAAAGGAATGATAATAAAATATAGTAACATATAGAGTGAAAACCATTAATGTAACAACCTATAGGGAATAAAAAATAGTGTGATAGTGTAATAGAAAATTTAAAGGGAAAAATAAATTCCCATAAAGAAAAATGTCCCAATCTAGCTGGAATAGAAAATAGTTGAGAGAGCTCAACTCCTGATATCTAAGCCCTGAATACCATACACAGTCAATGTACCTAAGTATTACTATAATTCTCTAAAATAATTGTTGATATTTCCATTGTCTACATAAGACACAACACATACAATAAAATCCCATGCTGGGGTTATTATATACATACCTGGTAGGATGCCCCAAAAAATAAAGAGGGGGAAATAGAAGACGCGATAGAGGTAGTTAGCTCAACCTAAAGTAAGAGAGAAAATAAACCCAACAACATAGATATTTATATGTTCCCATATAGTAAACACATATGATGGAGAAAGGGGATCTCTATATTATAACCCAACCTAGGTCAATGAGTCTACCAATAGCTCCCAAAAGCCCATCTTTAATGCATAGCATCTTGTGTGTCTAAATAAGTAACTGTGTGGATGAACCACATCTCACCACTATGCCACAAAGTAGAGGGGTAATAATACCCAAGTAGAGGACCCATGCCTTAGTACGATATGGGGGTGCCACTCAGTGGATAGATAGAGTAACCATTCCCTAGTGCATTAGGGGGGTGACACTCGGTAATTAGAGGACCCATGCCCTAGTCCAATAGTGGATTCCACTCCAAGGATAGAGGATTCATTTCCTTGTGCATCAAGGGGGTGTCACTCAGAATATAGAGGACCCATACTGTTGTGCGTCAGGGGGGTGCCACTCAGAAGATAGAGGACCCATGACCTAGTGCATCGGGGGGTTCCACTCAGAAGATAGAGGACCCACACCCTATTCCTTCAAGGGGTTCCACTTAAAATAGTGTGAGGAGTATGGGGCACACACCCTATTATTATAGGAGTTTTCCAACCCTAGCCTCTCTCTGATGATCCTACCCAATCACTATCATCATCAAGAATCGCCTAAGCGTCACACTCTTAAAATTAAACATCATATATCAAAATACACTATGCATGATAACATCAAGTTATACATAGAAAACTACTTAGGATAGTATGCTCATAGGCCAAAATATTAGTTAAAATGAATGAGATACAAAAGGTGGAAGTTGATGGAAATAGTATACGACATGCACTAGGGATCACATGGTGTGTTACCTCACCCTACCTCCTAACTATGTCATCTTGAGTGTATGTATTGATATCCAAGTAGTAATAAATAGAGTGTAAGGGTACTAAATGATGTTTTGTATCCATCTAGGGATGACCCATGTGTGCCTGGTCATGCCCGTGTCCTTTAGGCCATGTCTGTGTACCTATCCATGTTCCTCACCATGTGCAGGGTTATGTACCAACCCAAGTACTTGGAAATGTTTGTGTGTCTTTCCGTTTCTTTGACCATGTACTCTCAGAGTAAAAAATGGTCACTAATACTTGGACACATGGCATGTGGGTGTCCCAAATGGTGTGTGATATTTATATCCACCCAGAAACCCTAGTTGTTGCATCCATGGGACTACACTGCATGTGTTCCTCTAGGCTACACGTCGTGTAGTCGAGTTTTTTGCAGAAAGATAATTTCTTCACTATGGATCCCAAATACACAATTTCCCCCCTAATTTATGGCCATTGACCACTATAAATACCCCTAAATAAAAGTTAATGACTCTGGTAATTGATTTCCCAGACTCTGATAGTCAAAAATTGGAATATGGCTACATGTACAAAGCCCATAGCGTTGCCTGACAGGTCTCCTATAACCTACCATCACTGATTTGAATCTTGGATCCACAGAGGCCTCATACGCATCATTAAACCTATCCTAATTCATCCTAAAATCATCATCATGATCATCATTCATCAAACCACCATGAATTTGGGGGTTCGATCACACTCAAATCATGACCCCGTGGGAAAACATCAATGAAAGCGAAGAATGGTGTAGAGAGATGCACATAAATGAACTCAATCCTCTATTTTACAAGATTTCTTGTCCAATTATTACCTAAAAATTATTTTTAGGGGAGGTGTTATAGAATATCAAATAATAAATTGATTCAAACAATTTAAATTATAGAACAGGATCATGTGAAGATCAAAGAATCGTAGATCAAATATTATAAATAAAATCCACGCTTAAAAATTTAATCAAGGGATGAAACCACAATTAATGATACCTACCTCGATTAAGGATCAATTTTTGGTGAAGAACATGTTTTCTAGTGATGATTATGATATGTTGGGTCTGCTACCTATCGATCCACCATGATCTGATCATCAATCATTGCTCGATGTTAATTTTCCAACAAAGGTCGTTAGAGATCCTCTCAATTCTCCTAGATTTTATGTAGCTAACCATAGAGTATTGTTATAATGGATTATTTATAAATGATTTAATTAATTCATTTAATAAAATAAATAAATAATTTATTTATTTATTTAAATTGAATACACTTTCCAATGGATGCCTCGACCAGACTTCTGATGACGACCAACCTTATTTCATGCCTAGGGTATACCCCACACTTTGGATTCAACAGTGTATTAAATTTTCTATATGAGTCTCCATTCAAAATATATTCTATTATTTTAAAAAAACTACTTGTGTGTGGTATAAATATATTTAATATTATTATAAAAATTAATTCTAGGCTCACCAGGCCTCAAAACCTCACATCATCTCAGCACCTGGCTCCAAAAATATTCCTTAATATTTTTCAAAGTCTTATATAGAAAAAAATTCCATAAATTTTTCACTTCTTCAAATATTTTTGTTCCTAAAAATAAAAAACTAAAACAAAAGGTGGGGATATTGAGCTCGCATATGACTCTCCTTCTCCCATGAGCTCTCATGCATTCTCTCATACTGCCACAACACATGAACCAAGGGAGTGGTTTGTCCATGTCAGATCCTCTCCTACCGATCCTCAATCGCCAATAGATACTCCATAAGGATGACCCCATCCTCGATGTCTATCTCACCCCAATCAATAATGTGTGTAGGATCATGAACATATCTTCTCAATTGTGACACATGGAATATTTCATGCTCCAGTTTCAACAATGGGGGTAAGGCTAGGTAGTAAGAAACATCACCAACCCTCTGTAGGTTCTTGAATGGCCTGATAAACCCTGAGGATATCTTTACTCCCTATCTAAATCTCCATAATCCTTATCATGGGGAGAATCTCAAGAAAATATAGTCTCCCTGATCAAACTACGAAGGCCTATAACGTCGGTATACATTAGATTTATAACAGATTTGGGTTGTCCTCATCTACTCACAAATCACTTGGACCTTCTCAGTTTTCTCCCACACCATCTCTATCCCAACAATAGATGTCTCAATAATCTCAGTCCAGTATAAGTATGACCTAAAGGGTCTCTCGTACATGACCTTGAAATGTTTCATACCAATAGTATAGAAATAGTTATTATTATAAAAAAACTCTACTAAAAGTAAGTGATCCTCCCATCTTTGGGTGAAGTATAATATGCAAGCCCTCAATATATTCTCTAACACCTAGACAGTTCACTCAGTATGACCATCCATCTGGGGGTGAAAAGTTGTAATCATCCTCAATTGTGTCCTGAATGCCTCATGTAATAATTTACATGATCATGACCTGAACCACACACCAGGGTTAGAGACAATCATTGAGGTAACCCCATAAAGGAAGATGATATCTCACATTTATAAATTCTCCAAACTCTCCATTGAACTCCACTCCCTGATAGAAAGGAATTGTGCCAACATGTTAAGTTCATCAACTATCACCCATATGTAATTTTGGTCTCTTGTTTTCCACAGAAACCCTATCACAAAGAACATGGATATTCCTTCCTATTTCTAATACAGGATCTCAAGATGATGTAATAGACCTATTAGAACCTAGTGCTTAACCCTCACATGTTGACATGTGAGACACCAAGAGATGAACTCATCAATACTTTGCCTCATGCCATCCCAGCAAAACTACCACTAAAGGTCCTTATACATCTTCCCTATACCGAGATGTACATCCAAAGAAGAAGTATGAAACTACCTCATCACCTCCTCTCACAACATAACTTAAACCATAATCCATACTTGGAAAAGGATAAAATGATTATCTCTTTCATAGAATCCATCTGGTAAATCACCTGAGAATATCTATTCATGTAGGACCTCACTTTCGATGTCTCCTAACTGATCTTCCCTCACACACTAGAGAAAAAAAGGATTCAACACCATCAATTAAAGATAATAATCACCCCTCTTCTCCACTAGGGTTAGCTGCAAAGAATCCAACTACTCAGACACTTCCTCTATCATATGAGAATGTGACTTCCTACTAAGGGAATCTTCCACCATGTTTCCCTTCCCAAGAGTATATACTATCTCAAATTCATAGTCCTTAAGAAATTCCAACTCTTGCCTCTATCTTAGGTTCATATCTCTCTCTATGTAAAGACTTAACTGAGGATCTGATGGTTAGAGTAAACAAAAATACACTCTCCCAGAAGATAGTGCCTCCACATCCTCATACAAAAGACTATCGCTTCCAACTATAGGTCATGGGTCATGTATTTCTACTTGTAGGGCATCAAATACCTTAACTCATATGTGATCAATTTCTACCTCTACATCAACACATAGCGAGACCATCTCCAAATGAATTGAAATACAATATGTACTGCATGATCTCCTTCAGTATTCTCAAAACAATACCATTAGCCAGCATTAGCCTCAACTCCTAAAATTCTCTCTGACACTTCTTAGTCCATGTTGACAGATTCACTTTCCATGTCAGTGTGTTTAAAGGGACTAAAATCCTATATAATTTCTCTATGAACCTCCTATAATACCCTCTCATGAAAAGAAAACTCTAAACCTATGAAGCACTCTTGGGTGGCTCCAAAACAAGCACCACATCAATATTAACTAGTTCCACAACTAATCCATGCTTATAAATGTCATTCCCTAGAAATTAAACCTTGGGGATCCATAACTAACACCCAGATATCTTAACATAAATCTGGTGCTCCTGAATCAAGTCTAAGACCATCCTTAAGTGCTTTTCACCCTCCTCCTATGAAATGTACTATATGAGTATGTCATTAATTAAGAAAACCATAAATCATTCTAAGTATGGCTGGAAGATCTGGTTCATCAGAGACATAAACATGGTAGGGGAACTTTTCACACCGAAATTCATCACTAGGAACTCATAGTATCCATGGTGACATCATAATTCCAGCTTCAGAATATTATCCTTAAGAACCCTCAATTGGTGGTATACGAACCTGATATCAATCTTTGAGAATCATATCATACATCACAAATGATCAAAGAGGCTTTCAATCCTCGACAAGTGGCAATTTTTATTTATCATGGCCTGATTCAGGTGACTATAATCAACATAAGGTCACAAGCTCTCATTTTCCTTTTTTCATGAACAAAACAAGATCTTCCTAGTGGGACCCACTGATTTTGATAAAACCCTTCTCTCGAAGGTTCACTAACTACACTCTCAACTCTTAGATCTTGGTAGGGCCCATATGATATACCAAAGAAGACATCAGAGTGGTCCTGGGGTGAAATTCAATGAAAAAACACATCTCTCTCATCATAGGTAATCCCAAAATGTCCTCAGGGAATATGTTCATATAATCATACATGAATGAAGGAACACAGATACCTAAAGATCCCATTGAACCAAGGTATAAACTCACCAAATGTTGGGTGATGATTTGAAACTTTTTTCTAGAAATACTTACTTGCTCCACCATGATATCTCTCTCACCCATAAAGGAGAATCTCATATCATCTATCCAAAGGCATCTGACTCATCTGTGGTGATAGTCAATCTAGGATAAAATCATGAAAAATCAATCCATACCCAAGATTATGTTATAATGTCTCATTATGATGACCAAGAGGTCCCACAAGAAACTCTATCCACCAATCAATAGCTCGCACTACTAGCAGATAAGTGATATCAATGAATCATTCCCTGTAGGACCCTCAATCCAATTTTTTTGGGCTAAAATCTCAACTTGGAGATCTATATCTCTCACTACTAGTAAGGAGATGAAGTAATGACTCAAAAATATGTCTCCTAGTGCTGAAGCAAGAGTATAATAAACATAGATTTTACCTTGTATCATCTCATGAGCTGTCAGGTTATAAGCCTCTATAGCCTACAGCTTTTTGTGGCCCCGACTGCCAGCTACCTGAGCTTGTCATGGGCCTCTTGGTAGTGGTGGTAAAATTAGCTCATAACATCTTCTAACAAAAATATATCCTATATCTGGATCTATTCCCACTCCTCTAGAAGCACCACCTCCCTGGGGGCTGCCCTAGCCTTGCCTAGGAGATCCCTAGTCATGATGTTGCCTCTTCTGTGATGGTCCATCCATTGTCTACCTACCCTCCTCAGCACATCGGGTTGGGAAATAATGTGTCATGTGACCTCTCCCATCACATTCATATCATCACCCCTGTTTGGGCTTCCCCAGTCCTCTATGCGGTCCCTTTGTTGCATGACCACATGCACAAGTTCATCCATGTGAAGGTATCCTATTCCAAGACCCTATTAACTGGGGCCTACTAGCTATTATAGATGACTCAACACCATGATGCCCAATTATAGATCCAACTGCATGGAATCCCTCATATAGGAATATCTACATCACCAACACTTGCTCTAGCACATCAGCATATGTGGGAATGCACAGGGGTACCACACTGGAACATATGTCTCTATGGAGACCCTAATTGAACTTCCATGCTCAGAAGTAACCATCCTAAATCATGTTGAGGGAGTAGAACATAAGGTTAGTGAACTTAAAAACTTACTTAGCTACTATCATTCTACCCTTTTTCAACTCCAGAATCTCTAGAATTCAAAATGAGTGCAAGAACAAGGGGTAGTACTCCTCATGAAATAGATGCTGGAAGTCAGACCATGAGAGTTCCAACTCATTATGCATTCGTGTGTGTAAACTTCACCAACACCCTGTTGATCCATAGAAATGACTTGTTATTAGAACAACCATATGATTATTTAGGGTCCAGAAAATTCTAAAAAATTATATCACTAGCTCAGTCCAATCCTCCATTTCTTGGGGATTTGGCCCACCATGGAAGCTCAGTGGCCTCTGGTACTAGAAATTTTGGAGTGTACTAAGAATATTCACATAATCATCCTTATTTTCTAATACAATCTGTTACTCGATAGGTGATGGTGTTTCTACCTACCCACCTAGAGGAAATGCCTCGAGAGATAGCCCCTAAACCGAGGAATCATCACTCATCAGATTTTCATCATGATCTTGAATTGGAAACCTAGCTAGTTGTCTTCATGTAGGCATCCAAAAAGAAATAAAGATGTATCATAGTCAAATAATCACATATATATATATATGTGGTGATATGACTCAAGAATGACAATCAAAGAAATAAATCCTATATGATGCATATACCAATGTTCTCTGCAACCAATGTCTCAATATTCTAAGCTGATAAATAGGTAATTAGAGTCCTAGTGAATGGATATGTTGGTTGTCTCACTAACACCGAGTTATATGGCCTAAAATCCACACTTGATACATTTTGACATTATTTCCCTAAGTCCCAACCAAATCCTCATAATGGGAAAACTCCAAACAACACCCTAAGGAATGAACTGCTCTGATACCACTTTATGATGACCTAACCCATAGGGGCCTACCTGGTTAGTGGAAAACTGGGCCACCACAACCCTAAGAATGCCTCTATAGGATAGGGTCTGGAAACAAGCGCCGATAAGGAATAACTAAAAATTGGAGTCCTTTTTCTGAAGTACTTGTACGCACACACCCAACCATCTATATGCATAAGTGAAAAGGGATAATAATAAAATACAATAACATCTAGAGAAAATACCATGCATGTAATAACCTCTAGGGAATAAAAAGGAGTGTGATAGTGTAGTGAAAAATGTAAAGGAAAAAATTCACACCCACCCAAAAAAGATGTCCCAACCTAATAATAACTAGAATAGAAAATAGCTGAGAGAGCCTAGCTTCTGATCTCTAAGACTCAACCACCATACATGGTCAATGCACCTGAGTATCCCTATGATCCTCTGAAATCACCATCAATATTTATTTCATCTACATAAGACATGACACATGCAGGAAAATCCCATGTAGGAGTGATTATATACATACCTATGTTCTCTGCAACCAATGTCACAACCCAACCTAGGTCAATGAGTCTACCAACAGCTCCTAGAAGTCTGTCTCCAATGCTTGGAATCTCATGTTTCTAAAGAATTAACTATGTGGAGGAACCATATCATTCCACTATGTCACACATTATAGGGGGGATAATCTTTATGTGGAGGACCCACACTATAGTAAGATAAGGGGGTTCACTTAGTAGATAGATACATGACCCACTCCCAAGTGTGTCAAGGGGTGAAACTTGGTAAGTAGAGGACCCACGCCCTAATCCGTCATGGGGATGTCACTCATAAGATAGAGGAACCACACCCTAGTGTGTTAGTGGGTTTCACTCAGACGATAGTGGTCCCACTCCCTAGTGCGTTAAGGGATTCCACTCAAAAGATAAAGGACCCACACCCTAGTCTGTTAGGGGGGTGCCACTCAAACTAGTGTGAGAAGTATGGGGGACCCACCTCTTGGTTTGAAAGGGGGTTTTCCAATTTTTAACTCTCTCTGATGATCATTATTGATCACTGACATTGTTAAGCATCACTTAAATAAGAATAATTCTTGGAACATTCTACATCGTATCTCAAAATCCACTATGAAGGGTACCATTGCATTCTATATAGAAATTTACTCAGGATATGCCACTCATGGGATAAAATATGTATGACAACCCTGCTTTTTATTACAACTTAAACATGATTTATTACATAAAACTTCACTTGATACAACAAAGAAGATCGAGAGGTTTAGTGTCTTTGGGGCTTAGGATCATTACATAAAAACTTGAAACATGAAATACAACATCTTTATTGAAAACCTCCTTTACAAGACCACTACATTGCCTCGTACTTAGCATTGCATGGGATAACCTGAGGACATGCATAAGAAAAGGGTGATCTACAAAGCCCAGCAAGGGAATACACATGGAATAACATGAGGAGTAAAATACATGTTAGACATTAGGAATATCAATATAGCACAAGAGAAACATAAATATAAAGGCATGAAAAAACATGATAATCATAACATGAAAATGTGGCAACAACACTTAACATGGAACTCATTGCACATAGAGCATGAGTAAATCCTCATTGCACATGAAGCACGAGTAAACCCTCGTTTAAATTGAATTAGTATGATTCAACACTCATTTCACATGATGTATCATGATACTATACTTTACCCAATGCATTAGAGTGCTATAGGGGCGCACCCTTCTTAAACATTTTATTTCATGCATAAGTGTGGCACATGGATCATAAAACATGGATTCATAAAACATAATCATTTATTCCACGATAAAGGAATGTGGAATTCATACATGAAAATTTATAATCAATAAGTAAATGTGCATAAAGGTGAATAACCTTGATGGAGAAATGGGCATGGTATTCACCACACAATACATTGGCTTAGAAAATCGGTGCGATTTCGGCAGCGTAACGGTGTGACATAAGAATTCATAAAAAATGGTTGATGAGAGATAAAGGGGTTACTCATCATATTTACATGTAATGTATAGTAAGGAGGTCATATAGATACATGTACCAACAATTTTAATGGAATTTAGATTCATGATACAAAAGTATTTCTTGAATGTAAAAGAGGAGAGAGAAGTTCCTTTCCGAATTTCAGCATAGTAACGGGTGTACATGGGAGGCATTTAATGAGAGAGAAAGGGGTCTAACATCATTCAAACATAAAGAGGGAAGTATGAGGGAGGTGGTAAACCATACCCCAACATTCATAATTGAAATTAAAAGGACAAAACAACTTAAAGAAAATTGGACAAAAATGAGAAAGGAGGAAAAAACCCTTACTTGGAAGTGTGCTTCCAAAGGCTAGAGAGAGGCTTGTGAGAGGATTCTTGGGAGCTTGGGGAACCTTGGTAGGATTCTAGAGAGAGTAGGGCAGAGGTTTTATGAACTACAAAGGCTTTGAGTGAGGAGGAAGTGGGAGCTTGGGTGGGTTTATATAGGAAAGGTGAGGGAATTCTTTATTATTTAGGTTTGGGTCCCCTTACATTAAATTAATCCAAACCAAAAACTATCCCATGGTTTTTGCCCATGGTTTTTGGAAAAGGGAAGAGGAAAACAATATTTTATAAGGACAAATTCCGAACTTCTTAAAATAATAGGGTTGCTTATGTGGAGGTGAGGCATACTCCCATAGAAATTATTTTAAAAAGACAAGGTGTTTAATAAGTCTAGGGGGGGGGGGTCCATTAATGCTTTGAAAAGTAAGTCAAACAAACCCAAAATCACATTATTTTAATGTTAAAACATATATTGGTCGAAAATAAATATTATAGTATTTTATTACATCACTATTGGGTCATTATGATGTCATAAAACACATTATATATTTAAACGGTATTTAATTTTTACCCAAAAATTTGACTATCTCAGAAAATTATGAAAAATTCACCGTTGGATAGTTTCGACATATTGATTCCAGAAATAAAATTTATTTTATCTAAATAATTTTCTAAATATGTTAATTTTCACTTTTAAAATAAAAACCGACATTTATCGAAAATTCACGGGTTTTGACAGAAATGGATTTCAAACCTTAATAAAAATTACAATTGTATTAATAAAATTATAAGATCATTTATATTTAATAAAAATTAATTTAATAATAATAATAATATTTTATTAAAATAACATTTAATTCAAAAATCCCTTAATTTAATAAAATAGAATTCTTAATTAAATAATAACTAAAAACATTATTTGTACTTTAAAAACTATTTACAATGTATCAATAATGACAAGAAAGTATATTAATTATTATATACAAAAAATAATGTACATGAACATAGTACTATTTATTTGTTATATAACCCCTTAAAACAGCCGCATAAGACCTAAGGGTAAGGTGTGCGATGGTGACAGACTCTTGGGGTGGCTCGGATAACATCGCTCGAGTGGTAATTTCTATCAACTTCCACTTCTCCCATAGACAGTCCCGTTAGAGCTTGACATGATGAAGCTCGACTTGGGCTTGGTCAAGAGCGAAGCCCAAGGATGCCACCTCTTTTCCGAGCTCTAATAAATGGGCTTCATATGGGGAAATTCTATTGGATGAGGCCATCGCTTCCTTTGTCTGAGTAAATTTATATTTGTTAAAGCCCTATATTTATACTAATCATATGATCACTGTTCAATGACTATATTAGCAACGGTCAAAATTCTTAACATAAAACCAAAGAAGTTGACATTTTATATAAACATACAGAGACATTTAATTAGATCAAGAGGGATTTCAATTAATGAAACTTTGGGTCGATACAATATTTCCCCCTTAAGAAATTTCGCCCGTGAAATTTTCCTTTTCACACACTAAAATAGATGTGGGTAACTCAGCTTCATCATTTCCTCCAATTCCCAAGTCACTTCTTCAAACTTGTGGTTTCTCCACAACACCTTGACAAGGGGCATTGTCTTATTTCGTAGAACTTTTTCTCTACGATCTAAGATCTTCACTGGTTGCTCCTCATAAGAAAGATCATCTTCCAATTGTACCACCTCAGAAGAGAGTACATGTTAAGGGTCCGGTATGTACTTCCTTAATAGGGATACATGAAAGACATCATGTACTTTGGCCATGGTAGGTTGAAGTGCTAGTCGATAGGCCACAGCCCCGACACGATCAAGAATCTCGAAGGGGCCGATGTACCTTGGACTTAACTTCCATTTATTTCCAAACCTCACGACCTTCTTCCATAGAGATATTTGTAGAAAAACCATGTCTCCAACTTTAAAATCAAGGTCTCATCGACAGTTATCTGCATAACTCTTCTGTAGACTCTGGGCTACCTTGATATGCTGCTGAATGGTTTTCACCTTCTCCACCATTTCTTCGACCATTTCTGGTCCAAGCAGCTTACGTTCACCAACCTCATCCCAACATGCTAGTGTTCTGCACCTTTTCCCATATATGGCTTCATATGGTGCCATTTGGATGCTCGAGTGGAAACTGTTATTATAAGAGAACTCAACCAGAGGAAGATGTTGATCCCATCCTCCTTTAAAGTCCATTGGGCACGCTCTCAACATATCCTCAAGTGTTTGGATAGTCCGCTCGGATTGGCCATCGGTTTGAGGATGATAGTCTGTAATGAAGTTCAGTTCAGTATTTAGAGAATGTTGAAGACTCTTCCAAAACTTAGAGGTGAATCTTGGATCTCGATCAGACACAATAGATAGTGGTACTCCATGAAATCTTACCACTTCCCTTATATATATCTGTTCCAGTTGATCCAATGATAAATCCTCCTGAATAGCAATGAAGTGTGCAGTCTTTGTAAGAAAATCCACAACAACCCAGATTGCATTGTTGCCTTTGGATGTCCTTGGAAGTCTGGTGACAAAGTCCATGGTGATGTTCTTCCATTTCCATTATGGTATGGGCAATGGTTGCATCATCCCCTTAGAATTCTGCCTCTCTGCCTTCACTTGCTGGCACACCAGGCACTTTGATGTATATTCAGTGATCTCCTTCTTTATATTATCCCACCAAAAGTTTTCTCGGAGATCTCGATACATCTTTGTGCTCCCTGGGTAAATAGAGAAATTTGAACTATGTGCATCATCCAAAAGTTCCTTCTTCAGCTCCGGACTTGATGGAACACATAGTCTTTTCCCAAACCGCACAATTCCTTCTTCATTAACATTAAACTTCGAGGATTTCCCTTTTTCGATAGCTTCCACTTTTTCTTAAATTCCCACATCATCCTTTTGAGCATACTTTAACCTTTCCAAAAGAGATGGTTGAACAATAATTTGTGAAAGGATTGATGATGTTCCCTTCTCTATGATTCCCATGTCCATCTTCATCAAGTCTAAGAAGATTGGATCCTTCTCAATTCTCATCATTGATAGAATCACTGGATCCTTTCTACTTAGGGCATCTTCCACCTTGTTCACTTTTCCAGGGTGATAATGGATTGAACAGTCATAATCCTTGATGAGATCTATCTATCTTCTCTGGCGCATATTAATCTCTTTCTGTGTGAATATATATTTAAGACTCTTGTGGTCAGTATATATCTCACATTTCTCTCCATAGAGATAATGCCTCCAGATTTTCAAGGCAAAGATCACCGCCGCCAACTCCAAATCATGCGTTGGATAGTTTATCTCATGTATTTTTAACTTCCTTGAGGCATAGGATATAACTTTATCATTCTGCATCATCACACAGACTAAGCCCTTCTTTTAAGAATCACTGAAAACAACAAAAAGTTCCCCACTTGTGGGTAAATTGAGCACGGGCACAGTGATAAGCCTCCTTTTCAACTCCTTGAATATTTCTTCACATTCATCACTCTAAGAAAACTTTACTCCCTTTCGAGTTAGCTTGGTAAGAGAGTTGGACAATCTTGATAAATTTCTCACAAATCGTCGATAATATCCAGATAACCCCAAGAAGCTATGAATATCTGTTATCGATGTTGGGCTCGACCATCCCTCAATTGCATCTGTTTTGGAGGGATCCACAGATATCCCATTGCTTGTGATGATATGGCTCAAGAATGAGACTTCCTTCAACCAGAACTCACACTTGCTATACTTTGCATAGATCTTCTCCTTACACAAAGTCTCTAGTACAGTTCTTAAATGCTCCTCATAATCCTCCTTGGTTTTGGAGTATATTAGAATATCATCTATAAAGACTACCACAAATTTTTCTAGGTAATATCTAAAGACTCTATTAATTAAGTCCATGAAGATTTCTGGAGCATTAGTGAGTCCGAAAGGCATTACTATGAATTCATAGTGCCCGTATCTTGTGTGAAAAGCAGTCTTGGGGAAATCTTCCTTCTTCACCCTTACTTGATAATATCCCGACCACAAATCTACCTTGGAGAAGTATTGTGCTCCACCCAGCTGATCAAACAAGTCATCGATTCGTGGGAGAGGATACTTGTTCTTTATCGTGATTTTGTTGAGCTCACGATAATCGATGCAAAGGTGCATTGAACCATCCTTCTTCTTAACAAAGAGGACTGGTGCACCCCATGGTGAAGCACTTGGGCATATAAATCATTTATCTAGATTCTCCTATAGTTGTTTCTTCATCTCTTCAAGCTCTACAACAACCATTCTACATGGAGTCTTGGATATTGGCAATGCCCCGGGTATAAGTTCAATTGAGAATTCAACATCTCTTCTAGGAGGAAGACCAGGCAGTTCCTCGGGAAACAATTCAGTAAATTCCCTCACAATAGGCATTTCTTCAAGGATGGTTTCTTCCTTGGACTCAATCATCTGAGCCAGATACGCGTGCTCATAGGGCAGTAATATCCATGCTTGATGTCACGAACCGGATCTGGTCACCATCAAACCGGCACCAAACCCGGCCCGTTTCAAGGACTGAAGGGCTTTCCCGATCCCCACGGGTTGTCACAAGTGCCCGGGTATTATAAAATGATGTTTGGGAACTATTTACCCAAGTTTATAAACATTAAACAACAAACAAACTCAATAAAATGAATCTGGATTTTTCAACAAAAACCATCTTTTACAAAATTCAGAAATGAATTACATCTTTTAAAAAAACTCAACAAGACTATAAAAAAGGTACGAAATCACAATTAAACATCCCAAGAACCCTCATGGAAAGGGGCACCACCCTCAATCCATCTCTACAAAACTTCACCACCAAGAACATGCTAGAAACCTGAACCACTGGAAGTAAAAACTGTATCCAAACCTGAAACAAAAAAATAACCAAATCTACTTACACCCAAGGGTGTAAGTAGGGTGTGAGACAATTCCCAGTAGGATACCACCACTAAGATATTCCATGTGATAAACATTCAAAGACAAAAAGCTTGCAAGTTTCCATAAACAGAAAATGCTAGTTACAATCTCTAAAAGATGAAACTAAAAAAAAACAGTTTTCAAGTGGGCTATCATTAAGAATAAACACTTTTAAAAATAATGCCAACACTACTGAATTTTCCAGCCAACTATACCTTATGCCGACAGTAAGTACAAAGTAAATAATGAGCATAAGAAATAGGAAATAACCCCTAGGCACTAGCTCGCTCTGGGTCCCAGGTACCATGTATCTCGGTGAGAGTAACCATCACAATATCCGTTCTCATGCACGAGCCACTAGTAGGGAATATACCCATAACCTAGTGGTCCCCAATCATTATCATGATAGTTTAGTTAGAGTTGTAAGTGTCAATCTTGCTAAGTGAAATTGAGGACAAACCCCACAGATTCACTAGCATACTAGTACACGTCCACCCACCTAGATACCCGGGTTTTCCCTTTGTGCTCAAACATGTTCAACAAGCCAAGAAATATAGTTTTCACATGTAGATATCACTTCCACATCACACATTAACCAAACAACCCCATGTACATCACATAATTCACAAATTACACTTTTCATTCAAATGCATTTTGAAATCAAACTCACACCAAAATAGCCCACAACACTTTTTTCATAACTTTCACAATCCAACACATCCTTTAACAATTTTATGAAGTCCCTAAAAATATGATAAACATCACATAACAGAACTATTCACATTTAAAATGGCTCATTTGAAAGTATAAACAATCCAAAATAGTTTTCCAATATGGTTTCACCTCTTACATAAATCATTAAACCACTCAAAACTTTCATAAAACAATTCTAAATAGTGTACCAAAGCTTTTCAAATAAAACCCATTTCAAAACCATATTTCAAGGACAAAATCACAACAATACAAATCAAAAACAGAATTGGAAGCCCGAAAAACATTTATTAAACAACCCCCATGTGTTATACAAACACCTCAAACAATAACACAAAATATCCACATGAAACACACACGTTTTCAAAATCACTTTCAAGAAGTACAATAAAGTTTTACACCTTAAACCCTTAAAAAAACTCTTTAAGACCTATTGGCACACCAATACCCCATCAAATCAGAATTTTCATCCCAAACAAGATTTATTAAACCAAATTCATATGTTATAAAACAATCCCAAACAATACCCAAAGGGCTACACATGAAAAACACCAAATTTTAAGCTAAAATGAAACCATAAAAATGAATGCTTAACCAAATCCAACATAAACAATTTTTTCACCAAACACAGAATATTATGAAAATTAATAATAAGTAATTCAATCAAACTAACTCATATAGAAATGATTACACACGGAATCACCTACTGGAAGTGTCAAATCCCTCAAAACTTGGTTCGAAACGTCAACCGCACAACCGTCGCACCACAAGGAAGATAAATTCAGACCTAGATCACAATATTTGACCACAAATACACCAAATGAAACCCTAGGATCAAACCCTAAATTCTGGAAATTTTAGAACATAATGAAAGAGAGAGGAAACCCTAAGGGGAAAGGAAGAAACCAAGAAAGAATCATTTACCCAAAACAATCCTGAAGAAAACGACCCAAAATAGACCAGAATCTGAATTTTAAAATAGATAAAAATTTAATGGATATTTGAAAAAGAATAATAAGGTCATGTAGGAATTGGAATAGGGGAAAAAGAGTAAGAATAGAAGGAGTTATGAAAGGATCAATTTACCTCTCCAAATCTGGACGATTTCTGAAATCCAGAGAAGTTTCGACCATTTTTGCGATTCTATCGAGCTCCAAATTGTGGGAGGATAGAATGGAGGCGCGCCTTAGGTAAGTGGGCTCGGGTGAGAGTTGTAATGACCGACAAAACGCAAATAGTGAAGGAGATATTAAAGATTTAAAATTTATTTTTAATGCAGAAAATGAGCATTCGGGCAGGCCCAATTCCTTAAATAAAAACCCATATCCACCATGATTATGGATTTATAAATGGTCCAAATAAATATGGTGGTGTTCATATGTCAGGGGATGACAATTAGAAATTTTAATGGATGAAAAATGTTGAAAAATGAAGAAGTTATAAAGGAATCAAAATTTATTTTTAAATCTGGAATTGGGCTCACGGTTTGGCCCAATTCATAAAAACTCACCCATTCCTCCATAAATGCTTGGGAAACCCTCAAAACAAATCATGAATGGAAATTAAATGGAATTTAACTTTAGAATAAGTCATGTATGTGACAATTCTCCCCACTATGAAAACTTTCCGCCCAATAAAGTCACATCAAGGACAAAGCAACAACCAAACCCAACTAAGAAACCAAGATGTACTCCTTTGCCAGGTTCCACCCCCAAAGGCCAAAACACCTCCAGTGATCAATTAAGGATTACTCTCACAAGCAAAAAATATACCACTTTCCTGAAATGATCAATCACGTTCATACTTTATCCCAAAATAAAACTCCTCAAACACTATCCGAATAAGACTCAAGCAATTCACCCAAACGAACAATAACATTGAACAAGGATACACTTACCTTACTTTAACTAATCCATTGGGCGCTCTCCAGTCCCGAAGTTTACCCAAGAAAGATGTTGGTAGCTAGATAGCTCCGAACAAGACTATCTACACCAAGCCCAGACCATGGATAAATGTAAGTTACTGGTACGGGGGGACACAAATACGCTCCCCACCATAAGAGACAACCAATAATTTTTTTTCCAAGACAAAAACAGGACACTAATAGGGGGAGTCCTGAACGGACTCCCTGGTACATAGGGTATACTTCCATTCAAAATTTCCGAAGGAACATACATGAGAATCATAGTGGTTCTCTCCATCATAAGAACCAACCATATTAACCGACTAGCATGTGCTGACACAAAAAAAAACCCAAAAAAATTCAAGATTTGGGAAGGTCACACGGTTAGTCCCCACAGTTTGTGAAACCGTGAACTAACTATGCAGATCAATATTCCTTCATGACTTCTAGGCACACAGTCTCTCTTAATCATTCACAAACCATGTGCTCAGCTTGTCTAGAAAAATTTCCAACCATTCTATAAATACTCAATGGAAACAAAAGGGGAATGTAATGACATTGGGCGATGTCATGGGTATAAGGCCCTCCACCTATTTCCACCAAATGTGAAAAACAGAAGAAAGATAACGAAACCATAGGTTTAAACACTTCATATCTTTCATATTTAGGATAGTACTTTGTACAAGGGTTTAAATGACCCTGTGATTTCCCTTGACTACGAGCCAGCTTCTCTCCGAGACCTATGGCTGGAGCTCAAATGATTGAAGCATCTTCGGCCTCGCAGTTAGTCTTTGGAATCCCACTGAATGATAATTATTCTTTCGGTGCCACCAAAAACTACACCGCAATCCCAGATAAGTTTTCCAGACATAACACATTCCAAACTCACTTTACCATATCCCGACATTTCACTGAAACGAGGGCTAAGAAGATGCCCACACATCACACCTTGTTTCTTCAGGTGAGAAACAATAGAAGTAAAGTACACCTATACTCACATTCCTCTAAAATGGATGATTTTGAAGTTTTTACAAGGGATAGATTCACCCAACATAACAGATACTCTCAGAGGATTTCACTACTTTCACCAATACGGTCAATCGATCACATGACATCATAAGGCATCACCAAACATGACCATTGCGACTGATATAAACAATGCATAGAGAGGGACCTTATACAACATCCCCAAACAACACATAATTCTAGAAAGTGGCCACACTATCTTCTCGTGACCAGATTTCCCACACTAGTAGTTTATTGTGAACTCTTTCTTCAAAGAGACTACGAAGGACTCAGAGGCCCTCTTAGACACTATCCATACTGACAACCCCAGACAACTTCCACCTTCGACGAATCAGGTAGCTTAAGAAACGAAGGTCTCTTTTAACCATCCACGAGCACTCTTCCACAACAAGAGGATCCAAAAAAAAAAACCAAGGATGTAAATGGTGTAGAATCATTCTACAAAGCTCAAGAAAATATTCCTTACATTGATCAACTGGAGGATTTTCCAACAACGAAACAATCCGAGTTTCACTTCAGTTGTGCACTAACCCTAAATGGGGGCATACCTTATCCAACGGGAGAACCCAAGGACCCAACCAAGATGGTCCATTGGTAAAAAAAACCATAAACCAGATCCAAACACATGAAGGTAACCACCATAAAGGTGTCCCGAAACATATCTCAAAGGAGACTACTAACCGGTCCTACCCAGCTTACCGACCAAACATAAACCCAAAACACAGTTCAAATAGGAGGGGTTATTGGACTAAAAAAAACATCCCACAAAAACAACATTTTAAAAAACCCATAATACCAACCATCCCAAACTATTCATCAAGACATCATGTTTTTCTTTAAAACCATTTCTTTGAAAACAAACGGTTCAGCGGTAAGATTATCGACCAATGGTACCCCATGGGCCTCACACATGCATGTTTTTGTGCCACACCAGACACCCTCCTCATATCCGTCCCGACACTCATCCAGTCATGCCATCAACCATCCATCATCCCATATAACCCAATGCATGTGGTCGCTAATGGAAATACCAAAGGTTAAAACAAAAATTCTTTCCACTTTTCAAAACCAAAACGGTCAACCAACACATCCTTTTTTTCTCATAACCGATAACCACGAGATCAAAATCCCAACTCACATCTTACAAAAATTTTCAGAAAGTCACAACCATTTAGAAAATAAATCACTTTCAAGATATTCACATCAATTTAAAAACATCTCATCCCATTAAAACACACTCTAATTGTTTAGAAAACTCTATTGGAAACACTTTTCAAAACCAACTTCAATATAGTTCCTGCTTTCAAAGAGGTGTAAGCACACTATTTTACATTTCAAAACAATTATAAAAATTCAGTTCCGATATTTCATAAACCAAACCATTCCCTATTTATTTGAAAATCATTTCATAAAAACTTTACGCTTCTTAAAACAAAGTGACCTTAAAACCAAAGTGCTAAGATTTAAAAACTAAAGCACAAAACAATGCGAGAGGAAACTAGTTTCAGTGGGTGACTTAGAAATATGGTTGGCGGCCATATTCCAATCACTTCACTATCACAGAGAGTGTTCTAGGGAATATCCCTGGCTTCACATGGCTTTCCAGGCCCTGCAATCTCATTGAGACCATTAACCCAACTCTCTTTTCATTTCCCCTAATCATCATCAAACCAAGAAAACCAAAGGAATCCGAAAGGTATTGACTTACCCTAGATACTTGAATCCTATCATGAGGTGTGGTGATCAGCCACACTACTCATAACAAAAATTCCAAGTCCCGAAAATCCTAACTCCAGACTATCTCGACTGTTCCCCAAATAACATGACCCAAAGAGAGCAAACCTCCTCTGATACCATTTTGTCACGAACTAGATCTGGTCACCATCAAACCGGCACCAAACCCGACCCGTTCCAAGGCCCGAAGGGCATTCCCAATACCCACGGGCTGGAACAAGTGCCCGGGTATCATAAAATGATGTTTGGGAACGATTTACCCAAGTTTATAAACATTAAACAACAAACAAACTCAATAAAACGAATCTGGATTTTTCAACAAAAACCATCTTTTACAAAATTCAGAACTGAATTACATCTTTTAAAAAAACTCAACAAGACTATAAAAAAGGTATGAAATCACAATTAAACAGCCCAAGAACCCTCATGGAAAGGGGCACCACCCTCAATCCATCTCTACAAAACTTCACCACCAAGGACATGCTAGAAACCCGAACCACTGGAAGTAAAAACTGTATCCAAACCTGAAACAAAAAAATAACCAAATCTACTTACACCCAAGGGTGTAAGTAGGGTGTGAGAAAATTCCCAGTAGGATACCACCACTAAGAGATTCCATGTGATAAACATTCAAAGACAAAAATCTTGCAAGTTTTCATAAACAGAAAATGCTAGTTACAATCTCTAAAAGATGAAACTAAAAAAAAACAGTTTTCAAGTGGGCTATCATTAAGAATCAACACTTTTAAAAATAATGCCAACACTACTGAATTTTCCAGTCAACTATACCGTATGCCGACGGTAAGTACAGATTAAATAATGAGCACAAGAAATAGGAAATAACCCCTAGGCACTAGCTCTCTCTGGGTCCCAGGTACCTCGTATCTCGGTGAGAGTAACCATCACAATATCCGTTCTCGTGCACGAGCCACTAGTAGGGAACATAACCATAACCTAGTGGTCCCCAGTCATCATCATCATAGTTTAGTTAGAGTTGTAAGTGTCAATCTTTCTAAGTGAAACTGAGGCCAAACCCTACGGATTCACTAGCATACAAGTACACGTCCACCCACCTAGATACCCGGGTTTTCCCTTTGTGCTCAAACATGTTCAACAAGCCAAGAAATATAGTTTTCACATGTAGATATCACTTCCACATCACAAATTAACCAAACAGCCCCATGTACATCACATAAGTCACAAATTCCACTTTTCATTCAAATGCATTTTGAAATCAAACTCACACCAAAATAGCCCACAACACTTTTTTCATAACTTTCACAATCCAACACATCCTTTAACAATTTTATGAAGTCCCTAAAAATATGATAAACATCACATAACAGAACTATTAACATTTTAAAATGTCTCATTTGAAAGTATAAACAATCCAAAATAGTTTTCCAATATGGTTTCACCTCTTACATAAATCATTAAACCACTCAAAACTTTCATAAAACAATTCTAAATAGTGTACCAAAGCTTTTCAAATAAAACCCATTTCAAAACCATATTTCAAGGACAAAACCACAACAATACAAATCCAAAAAAGAATTGGAAGCCCCAAAAACATTTATTAAACAACCCCCATGTGTTATACAAACACCTCAAACAATATCACAAAAGATCCACATGAAACGCACATGTTTTCAAAATCACTTTCAAGAAGTACAATAAAGTTTTACACATTAAAGCCTTAAAAAAACTCTTTAAGACATAGTGGCACACCAATACCCCACCAAATCAGAATTTTCGTCCCAAAAAAGATTTATTAAACCAAATTCATATGTTATAAAACAATCCCAAACAATACCCAAAGGGTTACACATGAAAAACACCAAATTTTAAGCTAAAATGAAACTATAAAAATAAATGCTTAACCAAATCCAACATAAACAATTTTTTCACCAAAAAAAGCATATTATAAAAATGAATAATAAGTAATTCAATCAAAATAACTCATCTAGAAATGATTATACACGGAATCACCTACCGGAAGTGTCAAATCCCTCAAAACTTGGTTCGAAACGTCAACCGCACAACCACCGCACCACAAGGAAGATAAATTCAGACCTAGATCACAATATTTGACCACAAATAAACCAAATTAAACCCTAGTATCAAACCCTAACTTCTGGAAATTTTAGAACATAATGAAAGAGAGAGGAAACCCTAAGGGGAAAGGAAGAAACCAAGAAAGAATCACTTACCCAAAACAATCCTGAAGAAAACCACCCAAAATCGACCAGAATATGAATTTTAAAATAGATAAAAATTTAATGGATATTCGAAAAAGAATGAGAAGGTCATGTAGGAATTGGAATGGGGGAAAAAGAGTAAGAATATAAGGAGTTATGAAAGGATCAATTTACCTCTCCAAATCTGGACGATTTCTGAAATCCAGAGAAGTTTCGACCATTTTTGTGATTCTATCGAGCTACAAATTGTGGGAGGAGGGAAGGGGGCGCGCCTTAGGTAAGTGGGATCGGGTGAGATTTGGAATGACCGACAAAACGCAAATAGTGAAGGAGATATTAAAGATTTAAAATTTATTTTTAATGCAGAAAATGGGCATTCGGGCAGGCCCAATTCCTTAAATAAAAACCCATATCCACCATGATTATGGATTTATAAATGGTCCAAATAAATATGGTGGTGTTCATATGTCAGGGGATGACAATTAGGAATTTTAATGGATGAAAAATGTTAAAAAATGAAGAAGTTATAAAGGAATAAAAATTTATTTTTAAATCTGGAATTGGGCTCACGGTTTGGCCCAATTCATAAAAACTCACCCATTCCTCCATAAATGCTTGGAAAACCCTCAAAACAAAGCATGAATGGAAATTAAATGGAATTTAACTTTATAATAAGTCATTTATGTGACACTTGAGATGATGGAGCTAAAGAATATTCATCTTCCTCCTTACACTTGTAAATAATCGGGGGTCGATTCTCCATATGGAGTGTGATTTCGCTCTCCCGACAATTTATGTTGGCTCTATATAAGGAAAGCCAATCCATGCCAAGAATTGCGTCAAATTCCACCAGAGGGAGTATGATGAGGTTATCTGGGAAATTCAATCCAAATATTATAATAGGGGAGGACTTATATTCATGGGATGCAATGATTGCCCCATTTTCCGTACTCCCCAACATCTTCACTTCCATGATTTGTGGTGGTGTTGGGATTGTTCTACTAAACTTTCGAGATATAAAAGAATGTGTATAACCTGAATCAAAAAGTACATTCACTATTCTTGAATTAATAACTAGCATACCTGTCACCACTTCATTGTCGGGGTTCACTTCAGCAGAAGTGATGGAAAAATCTCTTCCTTGCTGCCTTGGAGGTTGTTGGTTGCCTCTGAAAACCCTTGTATTAGGGAACTGGTTTGAAAAATGACCCGGTTCTTTGCATTTGTAGCATTGAACAACGCTTTGAGGTTTTAATGGAGTGTTCCTCTCCTCTATCATAGCCACGGGTCTTTCTTTCCAATAGTTAACAGCTAGGTGCCCTTCTTTTCCAAACCTAAAGCATTTCCTCATCCCCTTAAGGCAATTTCCAGGGTGCTTCTTTCCTCACTTTTGGAAAGTGGGGTGCTGGATCTTCTTAGCACCATTGGATTTATCCATCAGACCACCAGCATTGAATTCCACCTTACGCTTCTTATCCCCATGATACCCCTGTGATTCTCCGATCTCCATTTCGACCTTGAGGGCACATCAGACAATTTCCTCATAGCTGTCGAAGTCACGGATCACCAATGCTTTCCACAGGCTAGGTTTCAGCCCACCAAAGAAGCGGCCAACTTTTCATTCGGGGGTAACGACAAAGCCAGAAGCGTATCATGCAATCCTTGTGAAGTTTTCCTCGTACGCTCCAACAGATTCTTCATCTTTTTTTCTTGAGGGAAAGGAAGTCCCTTTCCATCTTAAGCCGAAGGGTGCATGGAAAATATTTATCGAAAAAAATCTTCCGGAAATCCTTCCATTCCAACGCCTTGATCTCCTCCTCAGGCTTCGTATTTTTGATCAACGTCCACCATTGATTAGATTCACCCTCCATACGATAAGCCACCAGGAGAACCTTCTCTTGTTTAGAACATTGAAGGATGGAGAAGATCTTTTCAATGGAGTTGATCCATTGTTTAGAAATCATGGGATCAGATGATCCACTAAAAGTAGGAGGCCTTTGTCTCATGAAGCTCTCGATAGCAACTTGTTCTTTCTTAGGGGGGGTTTAACGTTCCTCTTGACCCGTTTTTCTATTCAAAACTTGAGATTTAACTGAGAGAGAAGCGTGACAAAGTTCGCGATTCCTGCTCCCATTGGATTGGGCATCTCATTAGTACAGTCATCACACTGATCTTCACAACGGTTGTTAGCTCGAGTCCTCCTATTACCAGCCATTGGATGGAATAAAAGGAAATTTAGGGGTAACACATAAAGGTTAATCCAAAGACAGAAGTTGATGACTTATAAATAAACTTTTATTTCCTTAACTCATGAGTCTATAGGCTTCAATCTAGGATTTTCATGATCTACTTTCTAACATATATTCTTAGGGGCATTTTTTTAATTCCCTTAATAATGGTTCATACTAAGCTTGTGAATTTATCAAAGCATATCCCCTGGGAGTGTCGTAACCAAGAGTGCAACAAGGCCCGTTGTCGTGCACCAGTTCCCGTTCGATTCTTGCTCAAAGCGGTGTTTTTTGGTTTTACCCCTAGGATACATTTGTGCCAGAGCCGCCTCTACCTGCTCGTATCCAGACAAGGATGTATTTTCTTGATAAACCACTTACTAAGTACTTACCAAAACTTAGGGATGTTTTTATTATACTTAGTCTTGTCTCTAAGGCTTTACTAGAGTTTTCTAATCCTAATCCCAAAAATAACTAAACCTATACTCTGATACCAACTATGACAACCCTGCTTTTTATTACAACTTAAATATGATTTATTACATAAAACTTCACTTGATACAACAAAGAATATTGATAGGTTTAGTGCCTTTGGGGCTTTGGATCATTACATAAAAACTTGAAACATGAAATACAAAATCTTTATTGAAAACTTCCTTTACAAGACTACTACATTCCCTCGTACTTAGCATTGCATGGGATAACCTAAGGACATGCATAAGAAAAGGGTAATCTATAAAGCCCAGTAAGGGAATACACATGGAATAACATGAGGAGTACAATACATGTTATACATTAGGCATATCAATATATCACAATAGAAACATGAACATAAAGGCATGAAAAAACATGATAATCATAACATGGAAATGTGGCAACAACACTTAACATGGAATTAGCATGAGCCAAGGCTCATTGCACATAGAGCATGAGTAAATCCTCATTGCACATGAAGCACGAGTAAACCCTCATTTCACTTGAATTAGAATGAGTCAACACTCATTGCACATGACGTATCATGATACTATACTTTACCCAATGCATTGGAGCGCTATAGGGGTGCACCCTTCTTAAACATTTCATTTCATGCATAAGTGTGCCACATGGATCATAAAACATGGATTCATAAAACATAATCATTTATTCCATGATAAAGTAATGTGGAATTCATACATGAAACTTTATAATCAATAAGTAAATGTGAATAAAGGTTAATACCCTTTATGGAGAAATGAGCATGATATTCACTACACAATGACATTGGCTTAGAAAATCAGTGCGATTTCGGCAGCATAATGGCGTGACATAAGAATTCATAAAAAATGGTTGATGAGAGAGAAAGGTGTTCCTCATCATATTTACATGTAATGGAAAGTAAGGAGGTCATATAGATACATGTACCAACAATTGTAATGGAATTTAGATTCATGATACAAAAGTATTTCTTGAATGTAAAAGAGGAGAGAGAAGTTCCTTTCGGAATTTCAGCATAGTAACGGGTGTACATGGGAGACATTTAATGAGAGAGAAAGTGGTATCCCATCATTAAAACATAAAGAGGGCAGTATTAGGGAGGTGTTAAACCATACCCCAACATTCATAATTGAAATTAAAAGGACAAAACAACTTAAAGAAAATTGGACAAAAATGAGAAAGGAGGAAAAAACCCTTACTTGGAAGTGTGCTTCCAAAGGCTAGAGAGAGGATTGTGAGAGGCTTCTTGGGAGCTTGGGGCACCTTGGGAGGATTCTAGAGAGAGTAGGGCAGAGGTTTTATGAACTCCAAAGGCTTTTAGTGAGGAGGAAGTGGTAGATTGGGTGAGTTTATATAAGAAAGGTGAGGGAATTCTTTATTATTTAGGTTTGGGTCCCCTTACATTAAATTAATCCAAACCACAAACCATCCCATGGTTTTTGCCCATGGTTTTTGGAAAAGGGAATAGGAAAGAAATATTTTATAAGGCCAAAGTCCGAACTTCTTAAAATAATAGGGTTGCTTATGTGGAGGTGAGTCATACTCCCATGGAAATTATTTTAAAAAGACAAGGTGTTTAATAAGTCTTGGGGGGTCCATTAATGCTTTAAAAAGTAAGTAAAACAAACCCAAAATCACATTATTTTAATGGTAAAACATATATTGGACGAACATAAAGATTATAGTATTTTATTACATCACTATTGGGTCATTATGATGTCATAAAACACATTATATATTTAAACGGTATTTAATTTTTACCAAAAAATTTGACTGTCTCAGAAAATTATGAAAAATTAACCGCTGGATAATTTCGAAGTCCTGATTCCAGAAATAACATTTATTTAATCTAAATAATTTTCTAAATATGTTAATTTTCACTTTTAAAATAAAAACCGACATTTATAAAAAATTCACGGGTTTTGACAGAAATGGATTTCAAACCTTAATAAAAATTACAATTGTATTAATAAAATTATAAGATCATTTATATATAATAAAAATTAATTTAATAATAAAAATAATATTTTATTAAAATATTATTTAAATCAAAAATACCTTAATTTAATAAAATATAATTCTTAATTAAATAATAACTAAAAACATTATTTGTACTTTAAAAACTATTTACAATGTATCAATAATGACAAGAAAGTATATTCATTATTATATACAAAAAATAATGTACATGAACATAGTACTATTTATTTGTTACATAACCCCTTAAAACAGCCACATAAGATCTAAGGGTAAGGTGTGCGATGGTGACAGACTCTTGGGGTGGCTCAGATAACATCTCTCGAGTGGTAATTTCTATCAACTTACACTTCTCCCGTAGATGGTCTCATTAGAGATTGACATGATGAAGCTCGTCTTGGGCTTGGTCAAGAGCGAAGCCCAAGGATTCCACCTCTTTTCCGAGCTCCGATAAATGGGCTTCGTATGGGGAAATTCTATTGGATGAGGTCATCGGTTCCTTTGTCTGAGTAAATTTGGATTTGTTAAAGCCCTATATTTATACTAATCATTTGATCACTGTTCAACGACTATATTAGCAACGATCAAAATACTTAACATAAAACCAAATAATTTGAAATTTTATATAAACATACAGAGACATTTAATTAGATCAAGAGGGATTTCCATTAATGAAACTTTGGGTCATTACAATATGAGTCTAAACAAAGGATATACGTGAGGTGTAAATTGTTGGGAACATTATATGGAGTGAACTAGGGGCCACACAATGTGTGACCTCACTTGAACTCATGGTTGTGTCATCGCCAACACACAACTTGTTGGCCATGCAGCACTACATGAAATGTAAGTGTACTACATAGTGTGTATCGGCCACTTGGGGTTGAAACATGTACTTCTGGTTGTTCTTGTGTCCTTTGGGCCATGTCTATGTACCTTTTCATGTTTCTGGCCATGTATAGGACCATGTCCCTGTGCCTACCTAGCCTTGTTCGTGTGTATGGACATGTCTATTCCCATGTACTCTTAGAGTACACGTTGGGTTTCCAACACCAAGTCACATGGTGTGTGGGTCTCCCATACAATGTGTGATACATATGTCTACCCAGAAACTCTAGCCACTGAAACCACGAGACTATATGGCGTGTGTTCCTCTGGACCACAAACTGTGTAGTCAGGTTTTTATAGAAAAATAATTTCTTCACCTTGGATCTCATATCCTCTATTTCCTCTATTATTTAGAACCATTAACCATTCAAGATCCATAAAAATTGAATTCATTGATATCGACCATCAATTTTCCATCCTTTGGAGGACGGAAATCAGAATCCATCCACTCGTATGAAGCCTATAACACTACTCGATGAATCTCCAATTTCCTTCCATCACCGTTCTAGATCCCAGATCTATGGACGCCTCATCCTCATTAGGTAACTTGTCCTGATACATTCAAAAATCATCATCCCATTCATCGTTAACCAAACACCATGAATATGGGGGTTCAATCACACTCAAACCCACCCCAACAATGTCGAACTACAACTCATGGACCAACAATGAATAACATGAAATATGATGGGGATAAATGTATTGGAACGAAGTTAATACTTCACTATCCAAGAGTTATTGGATAATAATAACACGACAAGGATGTTTATGGGAGGTATCATGTCATATAAAATAATAATTTGATTAAAACAATTTAAATTATGGAATGGTCTCATGCAGATATCAAATAATCACATATCAAAGATTAGTAGAAAAAAATCCATTCTTAAACTTTTAATCAAGGGAGAAAACTGTAATTGATGAGACCTACCTTGATTATGGATAAATTTTTGGTGAATAAAAAATTTTCTAGTGATTAGGATGATATTTTTTGTCTACTACTTGTTGATATGATCACTGATTATTGCCCGATGTTGATGCGCCAATGAAGGTCATCAGAGATCCTCTTATTGTCCTAGGGTATATGTGGGTAAACTTAGAGAATGGTTATAATGGAATATTTATAGAGTATATAATCATGTAATTTCATAAAAAAGATAAATATTTTATTTATTTATTTTAATTAAACACATCCACCAATGGATACCTCAACCGGACGTCCGACGCTGACCAACTTTAGGGTGAACCTTGGGTAAAACTCACACTCCATATTCAAACATGGTATCATATTTTATATTTGAGACTTTGTTCAAGAGATAATATATTATCTATGAAAAACCATATGCATGTGATGTAAATATAGTTAATATTTTTATAAAAATTATTTTCGGGTTCATCGGACCTTGGAATCTCACGCCACCTCAACATTTGGCTTCAAAAATATTTCTTAACATTTTTCAAAGTATTACAGGGAAAAAATAGTCTTTATAGCATAAAACTTTGTTTATTTTTACCCCATTTATAGAAAAATATTAAATTAATATTAAATTTTTTTATTGAATATATAATATATACATTTTATTAAAATCATTCACTAATAGTGATTAATTTAATTTATTAATATGAAAATACATTATACACATTAAAAATAATTTTTTAGAAAAAACATCACATTTATTTTCAAATAATTTTTATTTTAAAGTATAATCATTTGATAACTAATGAATTAATTTTATAAATGTGTAGACCATATAATTTTCATAATTTATTTAATACTATTCATACTCATCAATCCAATGACTAGAAGATAACCATCACATAATAATATTTTAATAGTATATCACTATTATTTTAAACTCGGTGTTGTGTGTAATATAATCTATCAAGGAAATAAAATTATTTAAATAGATTTTTTTTAAATATTGGGGTGTTACAGTTCTTGAAAATGTTAATCTTTCTTTAAAGTGGGAGATATGGGAAGACATATAGGAATTGAGATAAGCAATATAGTACCAAATGTGCGACTAAAATTAACCAACTCTACACAAAAAGAAATGTAAAGGATGTACTGGATCATATAGAATAAGGAATGTTTCAGTACATGTAAGTCATTATCTAGTGCAATAACCTACAATCATCTCAGATCAAAATTAAACAACATAAAATTTTAATCCATCTCTAATAATCACTCTATGAAGTATAAATCCACAGTGTCCATGCTTATATAATTAATTTATTATATTGATAGAAAGTCCCCAAAATGGTGGAAGGGAAGAAAATAGGAATAATTAGAAGATTATGATTCATATAATAATAAATATATTGATATTTTTTATACATATTTGTTGCATGTTTAATGGAATTCTAATAAAACCCCATTTTTTTGATCCATTAATTTTATCTAAATATTATAAATATATTGTAAAACAATTTTTTATTAGATTTCAAAGAATCAATTACTCTAAAACTCCAATCTACTTAAAAAAGTTGATAGAAATTTATGTGTACTAAATTGGGAATCAATGCTAACATGAACCTACAAACATTTGGGGTCCAAAAAGGAATTAAAGGAATGGTCGGGAAGTTAGCGATATATATTTTAATGAGAAAATAAAATTAAAAATTATGTAACAAAGCTCCATAAATTAATTAAATGATGAATATTAAAAATTGATAATTAACAGAAGTTAATAAGAAATCAAATACTATTTGTAGATATGAAAAAATGAATAAAAATTACTATTTTTCAACTTATAAAAAAATGTTGGTCGGGGAAAATATAATTGTTTCATTGAAAACGTTATTTTTTCTAACATAAAATTAGAATTGAAAATACATATGATTCATTTAATAATGTAATTTTTTGTGTTTAAAAGTGATTGTTGAATGAATCTAGGTATAAGAAATGAAATGTAATAAGAAATTCCACTTTTATTCATATTGTGTGTAACCAAATAAAATTTGTAACCATCTATTTCTTAAAGAAGAATGGGTCAAAAAAATATTGTTATTACTCTTCATTTATTGATATATACAAGTTAAAAAAACATTTAGGTCTGCATATTTACAAAACTATATTTTAAAAAAATTACTATTAGAAAATAAGAAAATATGAAAAAAGAATCAGAATATGAATCTGTACATTTGAGTTAATAAATATGAATAGATACGAATAATCTATTAGAATATGAATCTATTATAGAAAAAATATGAAAAAATATAAACCATCATATATAAGAAATAAATATTGGTTCATTATGTTTACAATATAACAAATAAAGAAAAATGAATATTGATGAACCAATTGGAGTTGCAGTTTCATAACCTCAAGGTTGGCACATTTGATGCGATGAGAGAGAGAGGAAAGGTAGAGGCCACTACAATTGCACTTAAGTAGGCCCCTGTAACTGCTCCTACCTTAAATATTGCATCATAACATAGGCCCCCACCTCATGATCATAAAAAACATTGACCGCCTCATCAGGATGATCAAAGAGATAAAAGGTGGAAACCGTTTGAGGAATTGAAAAACAAGGTCTATTCTTTTTAAAATGACCAATTCCCGGGCTACATCATTTCAGATTTAGAAAAAAACTTAGTTCAGTTTCTAAAGAAAAAGAATCATAACAAAGAAGGTGACAAGGATCTCCAAAACTATTGGATCTTCCATCAAATGTTAGGGAATCCCATCTAGAATATGTTCTTGGGATGATCCTAGTAAACTACAAATCTCGCCTTATTTGGGTCAACTAATACTCATGTATTTGAAATAATGTGACCTAGGAAGTGAATCTGATCCATCCAGAAGTGGAAATTTGTGAGATTAGAATATAAATGACTCTCTCTTAGTGTATCAAATATGATCTCAATATGTTTGGCACAATTATGTTTTCTATGAGAATATACCAAGATATCATCCATGAAAACCACTACAAATGAATCAAGATAAGGATGGAAGAATCAATTCAGAAATTCCATGAAGACCTCTGGATAATTCTTGGGACCGAACAACATAACCAAATACTCATATAGACCATAACTACTATGAAAATATGTGTGAGGTATGTATGATGGTATAACACACACCTGATGATAATCTAATCTCAAATCAATCTTTGAGAAAACTCGAGCTCTTCAGAGCTGGTCAAAGAGATCATATATCCATGGTAGAGGACACCAGTTCTTAACCATTGACTGGTTCAATTTAGGATAATCTACACACAGGATGAGGGTACCATCCTACTTTTTCGCAAAAGGACTAGAGAACCCCACGAAGAAGTATTGGGTCAGATAAACCCCTTTGCCTCTAAATCCTCTAACTGCCTCTTAAGATATTTCATTTCAGTAGTATCCATACTGTAAGGAGGAATGGATATCAATTTAACTCCTTGAACTAGCTCGATATAGAACTCTACCTCTCTCACTGAAGGTAGTCCATAAAATTCATCCAAGAAGATGTCCCTAAAATGATCAACCACTGGAAAGAAATATTCCTAACATGTTCCCTGATCATCAAAATATAAACTCAAAATCATGGATGTTATCCCACCCAACCCATGATTCTCAGGTCCATATTATCTCACCTAGAAATCCCATTCACCCTTGTGAATAAAATTTCCGTCCTTTGGTGATATTAAGGTCACCTTTCAGTGATATAAATCAATGAAATCATGAAAGGGAACCAACCAGGCCATCCCAAGAATGAGGTCAAAACCAGTCATCTCAAGGATTTTTTTTCATATGATGTGACACCATCCAATATCAAGGGGGAACTCCCTACATTTACATACATCCTCTATTATAATCCCCAATGGACTATCAAGTGTCATGAAGCCATCAGAAGTTTGAAAACTGAGCACAAGGCTCTCTACAATGGGCATAGAAATAAATCTATGAAAATCCCCTATATCAAATAGTATAGAAGCTAAAGTAGAGGATAATAAAATAGTACCTATAATAATAGATGCTTTAGGATCCTGCTTCTCAAGGGTCAGTTGCACTGCATATATCTAGATCAAACCACAAACCTATGATACTACCTGGCTACCCTAAGCAGATATACTATGTTATCACTATAAAACTGGGGTCTGAATACCACAACCATGACCACCACCTCATCTTGATTGGACGACTGTACTCTAGATCCCTATCTGATGAGAAGCTGCTGACCCCACTCTTGAATGTGTAGTAAGTATATACCAGATTTCACTGGCTGTTGGTGGAAACGTTTTGCAGAAGCACTATAGATTACCCATCCTGCCATGGGATCAACACTCAACTGGGTCTCTCATACACTGTGGCCTCATATGTCCCAACCTATTGCATTGTAGCACCTCACCTAGCTACCTGAGTATGTTCTCCAAATACTAAGATCACCACATGGAAGCTCCAGATGACGTTTCCTACTACCAGTTGATGTAGTACCAGATCTAGATACCAAACCTCCCTAGATCACACCCCCAGCCTCTCTTAGGTTACACTCTATAATAAGTGCCTGGATAAATATTCCAAAAATGGTAGTCATCCAAAATACACTTACCTATGATTATATTTTACACTTGAGAACACCACCGAATTGCTTAGATTTAGATAGCTTGTCACCCATCAGAATAGATGTGAAGAACCGGAGCTCAGTAAAAAAGGCTGAGTAATCCATAACTGATAGCACACCATACTATAGGTGAAAGAACTCTTAGGCTATATTAGACCTCAACTTATCAAGATATAAGTAGTCATAGAAGGCCATAGGAAAATCCCTCCAAACCATCTCTCGATGACGATCTGTCTTATTAATTACATCCCACCATCTCTTGGAGGAATCACATAGCATATACATAGAGAGCTTGTACCTCCTCTTAGGAGGTGTCTCTAGATACTCAAAGATAGATAGCATGACCTCTATCCATGAATCCACAACCTATGGTCCTCTATCCATCAAAAACCTGGGTGGATGATACTATTGGAACTCATGCGTCAACTTTTCCATAATCGGGGTAGGTCACAGTACTCCCTAAATGGTTTTCATAAATCACAAGAACCCCCTATGGAAGTTTACCCCAAAACCTATGTCTGGTACAACTATAGGTTCCACAATTGAAACTACTTTAGGATCCACTGGTACCCCATTACCCACCACTTCTGGAGTGTGTTCGTCACCACCCTCCTAGTGTACAACTGAAGGTCATGGTGGTGGGATGCGTCTACAATTCCAAAAATACACCTCAGTTCAAGATCATTAACAAGGTTTTCAGATCAAAATAAAAATTACAACAAATAATATAGGTAAAATCCTTCCTAAATTAGAACACACCCCTCTACTTACTCTATGATTTAGGTCTAGATGTTATAAAAATAAGGTATAAGAAAGAGACACTACCAATTTAACAGTATTAAGGCTAGTTCTGGTCGAGTTCCCCACCATAAGAAACTCAAGTTTCCATTTCCCATTTTCATTTTCATTTCCATATTCAGTCTCAATTTATCACAATTTATTTCATATTCATATCAAATTTTGATCCATAAATTTCACATTTATCACAATTCATTTTAGAAGGTTGAACCAATGGTCCACAAAATTTTGATCCATGAGGGCCCATACACCCTAATAACTAAAGTATGTTGTCCAACTGATTCACACCATAACACATTCTAGAATACCTATCATAATAGTAGGTATATAGATCACATAACCTATCACAAAACATCCAACAATTAATGCATCCTAAATGGCATGGAATATTTCATGGAATGTGAAATATAATAAGTTCCTATATGATGCATGAGATGTAATACCCTCATCTCATCGGGTTACAACAAAATATAACTCATAGTCATATCAATAATAACATCACAATACAAGTGTGTCACCCAATGGTGGAATAAAATCAACTATAATATTCAAAATCTAGAAAACAACAATTTAACTCTAGGATATTTGGATTTTCCCTGTATTCAGGGTATCTTCTTCCACACACAACTCATTACCAAATTAAATTTCCTTTTTATCCATGTCTGTTGTTTTCATATAATAAACCAGAAAAGAAAACCCTCTAATACCACTTTTTAATGTCCCGAACCCGAATTTCCCTCAACTGTGCCCCGATCCCAGTTGGCCACATGGCCTCAATAATATCTCCCCAAACTCTAGAGGCTACTAACTAGTAGCGAGGGTTTAGGTGTGTCTATTGGGATACTATTCCATCATCACCAGAGTGCAACACAATAGAATCTCAATAACATACAAGTAGTAGAAGCAGTAGTAACAATCAGGCAATAGATAACCATCAGGATTAGATAAAAAAATTAAAAGACTCTCATATAGAATGATGATGATGATATATATCACATTTCTCTACAAAACATAAAAAATAGGTACAAAATAGTACAATACAATAAATGTATTAAAAATACAAAAATTCCAAAAGTATCCTAGTAGCATCACGAGCCTTAACTCAGTCCCATGCTCCAATGCTCTTATGTAGAAATCAAGAACTTGTAGAAGGGAACTTTCCCTTATCCATACTTGTAATCATATAGTATCTTTGGGTACCCAATGAAATCCCAAAGATGGTGGGTGCCATAATCCTCATAGGCAAACACCCAAGGTCAAGTGCCAATCAGTAAATGAATATATAATGACAACAGTGTACAGGCAAAAATATAATATGTAAAGGAGGTACTGAAGGTAAACATCCTATAAAATTCAGATTCCCATTTATAATAAAATCCAATTAATAAATTTCATTTAAGAATTAAGTATTTGAATTAACAGTTAGGCCTGTTTATTTATAATCAACTTCATTTAACCATTCAATTTCATTTGATTAATAAATATCGAGACCTAGTGTGTAGCTTGGAACCCCCATGATAACATGATCAAAGGATACCTAAGAAGGCCATCCAAAAAGTGCAATACAAGTCTGAATCCATGATCGTTATTTGGTTTGGAAGACACATTATATTAACCATTTCATTTATTAATCAATTTAAAACCCAATCTCATCCTTGGAATTCATAAGTTGTAATCCAAGTGTCACTCTAGGTGTAATATAAACCAACACCCTACAAGCATGTCCATAGCAAACCTCTCAAGAACCCAAGTATATCTCTAGGTGTGGTATAATGTCAGTTCAACTTGATTCCATCCTTGGTGCTCCACTAAGGGAGCCCATGTATCACCCATGGCATAATGATCAAATTACCTTTGATTCCATCCATGACATTCTGATATGAATCCATGTATCACTTGACATTTAAAATTCAAGCCTCTGAGTCTTTCTTCAGTAGTCCTCTAGGGAGTCCATGTATCACTCGATCATAATAAAGGCACAAGACAATTTAGTTCATCCATGCAATTCTTTATTTGAATCCATGTGTCACTTAAGGCATATATGATCAATTAAATCAATTTCATTTAACAATTTCATTATACTTTCCAATGTAATACCAAGAACATTTCAATTAAAACTCACCTCAAAAGGCGTCTCAAGTAATTGATCAAGATTAGAAGGATTGGATCTAAACTAATCACATGGGAAATTCATTTAAACTAGAATCTCATGTTAAACAAGTTATCATATAACCAAGACCAAGGTCATGATCATCCATACCTACCTATTCTTTAACCATTGAATTACCATTGATATTATAATTCAATATACATATCAATTCACAACTCAAATTCATCAAATTGATTTACAACTCAATTCACAATTCACATTCCACGGAAAGGGGTAAAAGGGCACACCCAAGGTATTCATTTCCAAGAGCCTCCCATGGTTTTCTAGTTCAATTAATCAATACACCCATGGGGTGGTTCCATTTCAAGGTTCTTAAATATTTAACACTAATCAATGAGTCTCATTAATTGAATAGGCTATACCTATTAACTCAATTCAAGGATCATATTTCATTTCAAGGCACCTCCCAAGAATTGGGTGTGCAAAACATTGGCATATATAAACAGTTGGACTTTAAAAAAAATCATGATACCACCTACTGTAGGTCTGTAGTTGATAGTTCATCCAATATCATCTTCTGATTTGACTCAGATCAGCATAAAACTGAAGAATGGATGAAGAACCTATTAATAGGGAATAATAGTTTTCATATAAATAGTGTAACCGATATCCAGAAGAATGAAGAATGGATAGAAATGAATTGAAAACTCATCAATGCAGATCCAATGAGAAAAGAAATGCTTGAATCAGAGAATAGACAAAGATTTGAGATCAAATCAAAGAATAGCCACCAAAGGATCTCAAAAATGGGTAGAGCTTACTGTGTGTGAGGGAGAGGGAATATTAGGCTTAAAATAGATTTTAATTAGGGGAACATTTGTAATTTTACCCAAAATATCTATGTATCATGGTTTAGGAACATAGTTTTACTAACCATGTTCCAACTGTGCACGATCTACTATATGGAAAGGGAATATCACATGGTTATCTACATGATTTTACTAGCCATGTGCAAACCATGCAAAACCCCATAGTCAAAATTACAGATAGGGCCACATGATCGTGCACCTAAAATCACATGGTTTAGTTTAACTATGTGGCCTTTCTTTGGTCACTTTCCATCCTCACATGATTTTATCTAACCATGCGGCCTACCCCACATAGTTTGAACTAGTCATGCGTCAGGCTTATTTTTCCCCAAAACTTGGGTTCTAGGCTTCGAACCAGCCCCCAACACCCCCGAAACCTCCATGAACTCAAAGGGAATTCATATTAGGCCATATTTAATCAATTTAAATGATAACTGATAGAAATTAAAGGATATGTACATCAAGGAATAATGGGGTTCTTAAAGTAGATACTTCAGAAGTTCCCCTATATTTTGGTTTGTTTATCAAATAATGATAAAAAAATCCATAAAAAAGTCTCAATATTGAGTCATAGTTATTTAATCATAACTAATTAAAACATGTTAAAAATTTGATGATGTAGTATAAATATATATAACATTTTATTTAATTTTATTTCTAGGAAATCATGTATATGTAAATATACTTAAATGGTGAGGTTATTTATATCAATCAGGGTTTTATCTATATATTTCTACCTATAAGAGTAAAAAATCATCTTGAGTTTTTGAATATAAATATATGTATATATATATAGAAATGTATTAGTTCTTAGATATAATTATAGTTAAAGTTATATTATATTAAACATAATGATTATCCCAAAAAAACATGATAATAGTATTGTATGATGAATGGTTTTGAGATGACTGACCAATGTAAGATTGAAATTGCAAGTTGTTTTTTTGTATGTGATTATTTAATTTGTAATAATTGGATGATCTTGAGATGATCGATCAATGTATGATTGAAATTACATGTTGTATTTTTTTGTACAGGGTTATATAATTTTTAAAAACTACATTTTATTTTCCTCATTGATGACTAGTAGTATCACAAACCAGGCTAGGATTCCATCTAAACTGACATCTGACCCGATCCGAGAAATGGCCTGAAGGGCATTCCCAATCCCCATGGGCTGGAAACTAGTGAAAGGAATCAAATTAATCATAATGGTAATGATTTATCCCAATAAATAATCGGGATCAAATAAATAAACTGTACACACAAATAACCAACAATAGCTGAATATCAATAAAAACAAAAACCGATCTAGAAATAACAACTAATGGAAAAAAGAAAGTGAATTCAAAACAAAAACTGGGCCTTTCCAACAAGATCTCCATGTGACCTCTTGGTCACCTCCATCCACAAAACCAACCTAATCCAAGATAAACCGAACCCAAAACCTAAAACTGAAAAATAGCTTGGATATCCTGATACTGAATGGTACAAGTAGGGTGTGGGATAAAAAATCTCAGTAGGAAACCACCATAGAATCCATAAATTTCCTTTACCAAAATATTCAACAAACACTGGTTTGAAAAAACATTTTGAAAACAAGTTTTTCATCATTTAAAACAACCAAACAGGGATTTCCATAAATCCCCTTTTTCAAAACCATACACACATATTTCCTTTTTCAAAGCATGGTTCCACTCTAAAACATGCTGGCTTCAAAACCAAAAACCCAAATAACCAAAAAGGGGCTATAAAAAAAGGTCATAATAAAGATCATTTAAACTAGTAGTGGTAAAATATAAACAAGAAGCATAAAAAAATAGAATATATAGATAGTGATTTATGACCATTTTCTAAATATACCTAGTGCGATCCCTGTATGTACTCGGTATGAACTCACCTACTGGAGTATGGTGTAGCTCTATAGTCAATAACCAACTGGCCACTCAAAACTAACCAATCCAGTGGCATGTCCCACCTAGCCCTATAAATCCAAGGGGGGTACTGAACCATCTAATTGGGGTCGACAAGAAACCATCACTGAACCCTCTAAAATATTCCCAAGAATCCCATGATAGTAATAACGATACATAATGGAAAGAGAGGCCCTCACACACATGTCTCACCTTACCTTCTTCCACCACACTTGCCTACCCCAACCAATAACACCACCCATGCGATAACCCAAATTGGGGAAATCCTTCATATGTGTTACCATATCACAATAACCCACACACAAGTTCCAATTGGGCTTCCACATCATTTGAGTTTCAAAAATCACTTTCCCAAACATTTTAAAATACCAAACAGCTTTCACATCACACGAATTTTAAAACAAAGCTCCCAATGCATCTAAAGTTCCAAATAGGCCACACATTTCCAAAACCAATTCCATTTACAACACCTTTTATAAACCATGCTGAAATCACAGAACACACATAAGTTTCCAAATGAGCCTTTAGAAATCAACCATGTTCCAAGGTGCCAAACGGGCCACATTTTCACACACCACACAATTACCATGTCATGCCTCAAATTCAAAACATCCAAGTATTTGTAGAAAAAATTTGAAATCACATTTAAGGTCATACAAGGATTTAAGTACACTTTGAATCACATTTTATATTCCTTTCACAATTTAAGAAATTTATTTTAAAACACCACAAGAAGAACACATGTGCAAACCAAAAATTTCCCTGGATATAGCCCCTTTTCGAAATCATTTTCACATAAAAACCACTTATTAACATGATTCACAACACTTTCAGAATTCAAATACACACTTATAAATCACAAAAAAGGGAACGCTTGAAACAAAAACAATCTATTTTATAAACCAACTTCCAACCCATGTGCATTTCAAACCACTTTTGGAAACACATTTTTAAAGAAACATATTTTTATTTTAAATAAATACAAAAATCCACACATAAAATTCACACAATAAAATTAAAAAATTTCTACATACAAGTTCCAACTCACAATATAATAAAAAAAGCACACAATTTCAATTTAAAAGAACAATTAACATTTTAATAAACACCTTGTGTATATAACTATATAACATATTTAAAGAAACCCCTTTAAAACCAGTTCCACCAATTTTTTACAACATAAAAACACTATACCAAGCCAAAAAATTGTACTAAAAACATGAAAAACACATGTATATATTATTTAAAAATCTACAAGCATCAAATGGATTGAACAATAAAGGAAATGGATGGAAACACCTACCTCAATGACATGAGAACACAACTAAGCTTAGGGAGGATGAATAACCAAGAACAAGAGACAATCCTTACACCCAAACATCAAAGGAAATAACCCTAAAATCATCTCTTGCCTCTAGGTCTTGGAAAATAGGGAACCCTCACCAAGAAACACCAATAAACCAAGAGAGCAGGAAGGTAAGAGGGAAAAAAGTTACCAGAAATCAAAAGAACTGACCTTAAGAACCTTCAAGAAGCATCCATGGGGGTTGGGAAGTAAGGGAGAAGGGTCTCCTAGAGCCCTCTATTGTGCCTAGGTTGGAGAAGGGGAGAAAAACTAGAAATAGGGTTAAAATATTAGAGGGGAAAACTTAGAATCTCAAATTTTTAAGAATCTAGGAAGCTCACACAGTTTGGCTGCATAGTTTTCCAAACCGTGTGAAAACCATGCAGTTGCCACTATCTAAATGGAAAGAACATCACACAAGATTTACTAATGGTTTCCCAAACCATGATCAACCCATGCATCTTACCCTTGGACCCCAAAACAATCCACACAATTACCTGGGTGGATCTGTATGGTTTCCCTTAATCGTGCACTAACCATGCACCCCTTATCGCTAAGCACAAAACATCCATTTATCATTATAAACTCAAAAATTGAAATTAGGAATCAATATAAACCTTAAAAAATGATCCAAATACAATATAAGAATACAATAAAAGGATTTCCAAGGTTAGGGTGTGACAATTCAACCGAACAAAAACACTTTCTTCCCCTAGAAAGTCACTCACCCGAAAGGTAAACAAAACTTGGTCCCAAATATAGAAATAACTGAACAAGAACTCAAAACTTGGGGTGATATTTCAATTCAAAAGTCACACCAAACTGATTCTAAAGAAACCATATCATGAGGAAAAATGGGAGAACACAAGAGGGTTCACCACACCACAAAACCAGAATACCACCACCAACATTGGAACCCCCAACATCACCACTTAGGGGTGACCAATGTGGGAATGGGGGAACTCCTAATAAGAACTAGAAACCTTTCACCCAAACCAAACCCCCGACACAAGGGGAAATCCATGGAAGAAACTAGAACCGAACATAAAACCCAAAAACAAGCTACAAAAAAAAATCTCCATGAGCACATATATCCCCAAACAAGCCCAACTAAAAACTAAAACCAATTCATGAGAAGGCTATCCATTTAAAGATTCATGTCCAAGGAATACACACAAGACTAAAAGAAAACAAAATCACCAAGATTATTGAATAGATAAATGAAAATCACAATAAAATGAAATTAAAATAGGAAACTTAAACCATATCTACTCCAACATTGGGGACATAAATTAAGACAAGGTTCCCCGCACCCTCGGTGATATCCTGACTTTGTGCGAGCTTCACTCTGAGGTCTACGGTTAGAGGCTTGATGAATGAAGCATCCACTAACTCCTAGTTAGACACTAACATCCTCTGATAAAGACTACATATTCGAGTAATTATTCTTATAAAAATTCTCTAAATGAACCAAACAACTGTAATGATGTCACATCCTCATAGGATTGTGACACGACAACTTCAAATGCCCAAACTGACCACACTGAAAGAATATGAGTTAGAAGTATGATGAATGATAAGACATGACCAAAAAAGTAGACTCCTCAAAGATAGGTTCCTCCAACATGCACTCTTTTCTAGATGGGGAACCTATACAAGAAATAAGATATGCTAGATTACCAACTTGTGCTCCAAAAACAAACTCAGTTAGAAAGGATTCATCCACAAACTTCTCAAAATGAAGATCCTAGGATGAGAGGGTTCTCTGCTTTATCATTGGATGAAGGCCCCTGATGAAAAGAGAATATTTAAATAGATCCTATGATGCTATTTCCATAGAGAAAGAAACCAGCTCCATGAAATGTTCAACATAGGCCTTCACTACCCACTGGCCTTGTTGAATACTCATGAGATCTTCCACTTTATTCTCCTTTACCTCCTCAAGTATGAACCATAAAAAAATGAACTTAAACACTTCCCACATCATCACAACTTGAATCAATAACAAAACAAACATCTACCACTAATCTAAAGATAGACCCTCAAATAAATCCAGAACATCACACAATCTCACAAATTCAAGAGTTCTCAATGATATGGAAACAAAATCAAATTCCTCAATCCATTCCACTACCTCTAATGGACCTTGATCACCATGGAAAATAGGAAAAAATGGAGAAGAAAAAAAAAGTGGGAAATACCCTCTTGAAACTTTGGGGACCTTTCTGGGTGGTCTATTCTGAATAAAACAAGGAGCACACAACCAAAGTAAACATCAACCTGAAAAATAATTGGAAATAAAAACATGAACCCAAGAAATAGACTCACAAGACAAATAAATACAAGCACAACAAAAAAATCATCTTTTTAAAAATCAACATCTCATTTTAATGTTCAAAATTGCCTTCTTCCAAGGCCACTTTTCAAAAACAAGATCCACTTTTCCAAGAAAAAACAATTTTTCAAAATCATTTTCCATTCAAACCGTTTTGAAAAACCAATACAAACCTTTGTTTTAAAAAACTCACCCATGGAATCCTATGAACCATCACACATGGGTCCATCCACTTATGCTTATTCCATGAAAATTTTCCAACATGCACTTCCCATACACACCAACACATATGTGAACATTCATAAGGAGTACTAAGGGTCACAAATTCCACTCCATCAACAAACCCAAGAACTTACCACACTTTAAATTCAAATTTTCCTCCATATTTTCTCCAAAAATTGAAAATTAAATTCCAACTCAAATATCAATTTCCTCTTTCACAATAAAACCCATGCCAAAAATCATTTTACTTTTTGTAAACATTTTTTTTAAAAACATTTTCCCCTTGTAAACCCCTTTTTCAAAAAACAATTCCCTTTTTGAGAATCTATTTACACCAATAAAAACCAAAGTAAAACAGAACTCACATCAAACCACTAAATTGAGGAACTAGGGTCCATGCCTAACCCAGTGACATGGTTAGTGGGCCATGCACCAAGTAAGAATCATCCTTAAGAGATATTTGGAGAGGTCACCCAGACTCTACCTGGGTCACTACTCCATGTGAGATCACGACATAACTCTAGATTGCCTCCATTTTCATTCCTCATCCACACATATAAAAGCTAGAACAACAAACTCAAATCCCAAAATATCTCTGGAAACTAGAGGATCAGTATGAGAAAAAGTTTATGACGTCCTTCCCATACCTACCTCTCGATCCCTGACAGTCCTAGTCTCCAACTACCTGACATCCCAAATAACAAGGGACTTCTCTGATACTATTTTGTCATGAACCAAGCTGGGATTCCATCCAAACTAACATTCAAACTGGTCCAAGACATGGCCCGAAGGGTGTTCCTGATCCCCACGGGCTGGAAACTAGTTCCAAGTGTCAAAGTAATCACAATGGAAATGATTTATCCCAATAAATAACTAGGATAAAACAAATAAATAGAACACATAGATAACTAAAAATAACTAAATATTAATAAAAAAACAAACTGATCTAAATACAACAAATATTGAACAAAACAAAAAACTAAATACAAAACTAAAACTGGGACATGGCAACAAGATATCCATGTGAACTCTTGGTCACCTACATCCACAAAACCAACTCGCTCTAAGAGGAACTGAACCAGAAACCCGAACCTACAAAACAACTCAAGTCTACCGACACCAAATGGTATAGGTAGGGTGTTAGCTAAAACAACTCAGTGGGAAATCACCATAGAATCCATACATTTACTTTCCCAAAATAGTCTATAAACACCAGTTTGAAAACACATTTTTAAAATAGGTTTTTAATCATTTAAAACAACCAAACATAGATTTCCATAAATCCCCATTTTTAAAACCAAACACACACATTTCCTTTTTCAAAACATGTTTTCAGTCTAAAACATGATAGTTTCACAACTAAAAACCCAAATAACCAAAAACAGACTAAGTATAAAATAAAGGACATAAACAAGACCATTTAAACTTGTAGGGATAAAATAAAAACAAATAAAATATATAGATTTTGATTCTTGATAATTTCCTAAACATCCATATAGTGATCCTTAAATGTAACCAGTTTAGACTCACCTACTGGTGTATGGTGCAAATCTATAGTCAATAATCAAATTTCTAATCTAAACTATCCAATCTAGTGGCATATCCCTACTAGATATATAAATTCAAGGGGTACCAACCTGTCTAATTAGGGTTGACAAGAAACCATCACTTAACCCTTTAAAATATTCCCAATAATTCCATGATAGTAATAGCAATACACACTGGAAAGAGATCCCCTCACACGCGTGGCTCATGTTACCCGCCATCACCACACTTTTCTACCCCAACCATCAAAACCACTTATTTAATAACCCACATCAGGGAAATCCTCCATAGGTGTTCCTATCTCACAATTATCCATACACAAGTTCTAACCGGGCTTATACATCATTTGAGTTTCAAAAACTAGTTTCCCAAACATTTTAAAATACCACACGAATTTCACATCACATGAATTTTAAAACAAATCTCCTAATACATATCAAGTTCCAATCATGCCTCACATTTACAAAACTAATTCCATTCCCAACACCTTCTCAAAACCACACTAAAAGAACACATGACACCTAATTTTCTAAATAGGACTTTAGAAACCAACCATGTTTTAAGGTTCCAAATGAGCCATAGTTTCACACACCACAAAATTAAAATGTCATGCCTCAAATTCCAAATGAACAATTATTTGAAGAAAAAATTTTAAAACACATTTATGGTCACACAAGGAATTAAGTCCTCTTCAAAAAACATTTCACATTACTTGCACAATTTATGACATCTATTTGAAAACACCACAAGAAGAACACATGTGAAAACCAAACATTTACATGTACATAAACCCTTTTCAAATTCATTTTTAAATCAAAAACACTTCTTAACACGCTTCACAACACTTTAAAAATTGAAAGGCACACTTATAAATAAGAACAAGAGAGAAAAATTGAAACATAAACAATATCTTTTAGAAACCAACTTCCAACCCATGCACATTTTAAACCACTTTTGGAAATAACTTTTTAAAGAAACATATATTGCTTTTAAATTAACACAATAATCCAAACATAAAAATCACACCATAAAATTAATAAATTTACATATAAAACATCCAACTCAAAATCCAACAATAATTAACACAATTTCACTTTAAAAGAATAATTGATATTTTAACAAACACCTTGTGTGCATAAATATACAACATGTTTAAAGAAACCCATTTAAAACCAAATCCATCAATTTTTACCAACAAAAAAACACCATACTAAGGAAAAGAATCATACCAAAATCATGCGAAGCACATTTATATATTATTTTAAAATCCACAAGCATCAAATGTAATGATCCAAAAAGGAAATGGACAAAAACACCTACCTAAACGATGTGAAAATGAAACCAAACTTTAATAGGAGGAGTAACAAAGACTTAGAGACAATCCACACACCCAAACATCAAAGGAAACAACCCACACATAATCCCTTGACTATAGGGTTCATTCAAGATGGAACCCTCACTAAAAAACACCAAGAAACCAAGAGAGGAGGAGGCTAAGATGGGAAAATCAACCAAAAATCACAATAACTGACATTAGAAACCTTCAAGAAGAATCCATAGAGGTTGGGGAGCAAAGGATAAGGGTCTCATAGAGTTTCCTAGTGTGTCTGGTTAGAGAAGGTGAGGAAAATATGAAATAGGGTTAAAATATTGGATGAGAAACTTGGAATTTTAAATTTTTTATGAATCTAGGAAGCTCGCATGGTTTAGCCATATGATTTTCCAAAATGTTTGAAAACCATGTAGTTTCCACCATATAAATGGATAGAATGTCACACGTGGTTTCTACATGATTTCCCAAACTGTGCGCAACCTATGTACAACCCGTGCACCTTAACCCTGGACCCTAAAACAAACCTCACAGTTACCTAGGTGAAGCCACATGATTTCCCCTGACCATACACTAATCATTCTCCCTTTGATGCTAAGCCTAAAGCTTCAATTTTTCAACAAAAACTAAAAAATTCAAACCAGGACTCTACCCGAACCTCAACAAAATGATCCAAGCTAAGATACGACTAAAATAAAAGGATTTCAAAGGTCAGTGTGTGACATTAATTTCATATCTCCCACCAAGTATGTAAGGACCTACGTGTCCACATAAAAATTTTATGTATCCCAACCCACTAGACCCCCTCACTTGTATATTAGTAACATTTTAATTAAAGGTCATTCAATAAGAGGCATTGATGTTTGATGCAAGATTTCTACACCATGATTGAATGGAGACTGGTGGTTACTAAAATCTGAGATAATAGAGGCTCCAGAAATCCCCACAAGTTTTGCTTGGTTTATCAAATAATGATAAAACAATCCATATAAAAAGTCTCAAGATCAATTCACAATTATTTAATCATAACTAATTAAAAAACATTAAAAATTTTATGATGTAGTAAATATATATTTAACATTTTATTAAAAAAATTTCTAAGTAATCATGTTTGCATCAATTTGTTACAATGGTGAGGTAATTTATACTGATAAGGGTTTTAGCTATAGTTTTTCCACCTGTAAGAGTGAAAAATATCTATGAATGTGTGAAATTGGATGAATTTCATAGGAAGATTCATAGTCTCTTAAAACCAATGGTTGATTAAGTAATTACTTAAATTACATATCAACATCTTCAATATGATAATCATCTATTTCACAATGATTATACTTTTCTCGATAATGAGGATTGGGTGGAGGCATCATCATTATTCAAGAAACAATATAGTAATTGTTTAATGGAATTATATGTGGCTACTTATATTATTGATAAGGTGTGAACTACTACAAAAGATCCATGTTATAGGAGATCTGTTGAAGTCATTACTTCAAAAAATTAAAATTAATTGTCTTCTCATATGAATATGGTAATAGAAACAAATTATGAATAAGATAATCAAAATATGAAAATAACTACAGGGGACACCCCCATAAATACTCCTAATTTAATGAATGAAACTTTATCTGATGAGGAAATATCTAATGATGAAAAATGAGATGTTGTAGGTGAGGATTATATAGGGAATGAACCTTGTGAGGTTCCTTTGATAGATATGAAATAACAATTTTGTGGTAATCGTCCTATATTATTGAATTCCTTATTAGAAGGAATGTTTAATGCACAAAATTTTTATTAGGGTTTAATTACACCAAATACTTAATTACATGTAATTATAGGTAACACATTGTATTAAATGATAACACTATATATATTGGATAGGAGTTTGAAAGTAGAATTTCATTGAAAAATGTGATAAAAATACCACATAGGGCGACATTATTAATTTGTGGTTGTTTAATATAATAAGAAAAATTACCTCATTTAGTGTGATAAATATGAGTCGTAATGTAAATTTTGAATTTGGTCAATATATGATATTTTTTTTCATGTTGTAAGATAACTAATTTGGAAGACCCACATAATTATGTACATAAAAACTTGTCATATGATCACTATTCACTTGATAAAGATTTTATATTTACTATTATTATGTAGATGATACAAACATGTTAGGATGTTTCTGTTTTCCTTATCTAGGAATGAATATAAGAGATGTTCAAATATAAAAAATCCTTTGAAAAATCTTGGAATGTAAATCAAAAGGCAATTGTGGAAGTCTTTGGTGATTGAGATGAATCATATACAGTGTTGCTACAAATAATGCTATTTTTGACTCTAAAAAAATTATTTATTTATTTTTTAGACACCATTTAGAATGTATCCCATAATCATTGATTTGATCAAACAAATATAAAGTTTCATAGGAAATTTTGGGCATTCAGGCCATGTATCAATATTTTTCCTTGTTACAAACAATTCATTAAATTCAATGCAACTTTTCTTTATTGAAATTATACATGTGTTCTAATTATTTTTCCACACCGGATGATAATCATTCTCTTCTACCACTTGAATTTTTTCATTGATGAAAAGGATAATTTCGAATCATGGAGTTGGTTTTTAGATAGCATATGTAATCATGTTACACAAATTCAAGGAGTATATATGACATATAATCATCATTGAGTGATTATAGAGGCCTTTAATAGTGAAAAAGTTTTATGGTGAGAACTAAATGCCTATCATCAATATTGCATCATATATATTTCCACTAATGTACATAAGAATTTCATAGATTAGGCAATAAAGAAGGCGATCATTAAGTTGGGTATTTTTTCTTAAACTTATATATTTTTAATTTTTTAATATCTTTTTAAATATATTGATATATTATGGTTTCATAATACGATCCCCAAAAAGGAACATTTTATTAGTGACTTAAATAAATTCAAGGGGCTAATCAAAATGTATATGATTATATGATGTAGATTTTAAAGGAGAAAATGTCATTAGTATATGATTATGGCAAGAGATATGGTCATATGACCACTAATACAGTGGAGTTCATTAATGGGATCTTAAAGGGTGTTTTTAATATATAAATCATATGGTAAGTATGAGATACATTTTATATATGTGTGAAGTACTTTGTTGAATGGTCCAAACATGCTTATCAGAGGAGGCACCATGGAATGTGTTTTGGTCAGAATTTCTAAATAGACATTGATAAAATACTCTAAGATGCATCATTATTTCATGTTTAAACATTAAAATGGGTATTTATTCACTTTGAAGTAACATTGTTCCACAACCCAATCATATGAAACAATGGTTGAGTGCTAGTGGTCTTACTAGAAAGTAGGTACTGTGATTGCGATTCATTATGGGCACTGAGATATCCATGTACACATGTCGTTGAAAATTGTGCAACGGTGAAATTATCATGGGAACCTTATGTTGACCCAATGTATCATGTGATAACTCTAGTTGGATATTATAGTGCACCTTGAATGCCTATTTTTTATTTTCATACTTTTACCTTGCCTGATGATCAACCGACTATGGTCCCTGATATTAATAGATTTTGTATTCATTTTTTTCATTTATGGATTCTTTATTTTATATATTATTTTATTTTTGTTTTGAATTATAAATTATTTTTTAAAATTTATAACTTTTTCCTTATGTGCTCATCATCCAACTGTGGTGCCTGATATTACCAGGTTGTGCCCTTAGGGATGACCAAAGTCTACTCATTTTAGAAATGAGATAAACTCACTTTGAGAATGGGGAATGAGAATATGTTGAAAAATTTGTCACATATAAGGGTAAACTCAAAAACAATGTCCCAAAGTGGCATTAATGGGATCTACTTCAAAACATCTTTCATCAAGTTTATGCATCTTATCACTATTGTATATTTTTTTTTTCATATTCATGCCTTTTAATTTATGGATCCTATAATTTATATCTTGTTCCATGTAACACCCCAAGACTTTAAAATATTTTATTTTTCTAATAAATGTAATCTTTTTCTATCATTATTTATACGCAACATCATGTTAAGATTACTCTACACACATCACTGAGTTAGCTTATATTACATGCAAGACCGAGTTTTGCCACCTTTTAATGGTGAACCTATTTTAAATACAAATTTTGACATTTTTATGAAACTTATTTGTAAAAATAAACTTCATTTTTGAAATTTGAACTTAAAAATTATGTTAGAGTTATTTTTTTGTATTTTTATGAAATATTTCATTTTTTGATGAATTGTGAAAAATGATAAATTTTAATTGAAAACCGCATTTTTGCCTAATTTATTTATAAGGTTAAATTCTATTTTTGATTGGTTTAAAAGTTTAATTAGATAAATTGTACATAAATAAATACAATTTAGGTTATTTTAATCAATTTCACATTGAAATTGGATATAAAAACATTACAAACTTTTGAACATTTTTCCTTTAAAAACCTGCTTCATCATCCCGTCTGCGAGATTAATATTAAATTAATTTCTCCCACTTCTATGATTGAAATTTGGAAAGATTAATTAATTATTTTTAATAATAATAATTTATAATTACTAATAAATTTAACTTTGTTTTTTAACAAAAATTTTAGTGAATACAGTTAAAATTAATTACACAGATTAAGGTAAAATTAAGCTTAATAAAGGAAAAAACCATAAACTTAATGGAAAAAATGGCGTAGATACTTTTAAAAAATCCATTGGATGACTATATTTATACAATATTCCCCCTTGGGTTCAAATTTTATGATTTATTAGAAAAAATGATCATGAAAGTGACCCATATAATAAGTTAAGTAAGGAAAAATACAAAAAACATACCTTTCTTATTTTTAAGTCCTATAAAGATTTGGAGTAGGGAAGAAGCTAATTAGTTTCATTTATAAAAATTATTTTTAAATTTAAATTATTTTTTATCATTATAATTTATCCTTATTTTTTAGAGATTACTTAGTTACATAAAATTCTTAATAAATTCCAACACAATGATTATTTAGTTAATAAAAAAATAAAATAACTGATACAAAAAATATTAAAAGTGAATAAAATTGAATGGATTATTGTGTTCACTTAATTTTTTAGATGAATAGGTCATGTTACATAGCTATGAACTTAATTTTTTTGAATTAAATAATTGTATTGATATTTTAAAATTTAAATTAGTTAAATAATTTCAAAATTGACATTAATGTTATTTTATAATAAATGATATTTTACAAAAAAATTAAAATTACTAAAAATCGTATATTATAATAATTGATTGGTAAATATTAAAAAAATATAAAATATGGTCTATTTATAGGAAAATTGATCTTTTATAATGAACATATTGACCCCTAACTAGCGAAAGGATTGTTAGCACAGTTCAGGTTAAAGCAATATTTTTGTACGTTACATGCACTTATGTTAAAATTAATTACCAACACACATGATATTTTTATTTTTAAAATTATATATCACATTCAAAATTAAGTGGGTATTTATTTCCTAATAAACCTCACTTTATTTTTTTTATTGATGGTAAAATTAATTTGGTTATAAAACTAGTTACTTTAATTAAAACCATAATGGTAAAAGTAGGGAAACTTAGATGTTAAGGAAAAAAATTATAAAAATACACTTATTTTTGTGTGGTTGAGGTTTGGATCGACCATAATTCACTTTAATTCATTTTTTTAAATTTTTAGGCACACGAGGTAAGAGAAACCTCCCAATAGTGTTAGCCTTTTTATATTTACAAGAATTCCACTCCTCCTTTACTATAAAAATGCATTCACTCTTCCCCTTACTCACACCTATAAATCCACTTTGGATCATCCAAACTCTACCCAAATAAGCTCCCAAAATCCCTCCCGTAATCCTAGAAGGATCAAATTGGAAATAAAGTAAGCCAAGGAAGGTTTTTGGTATAAACTATAAAAAGTTACCATAAAAAGAGGAGGTTAAAGAGAGTTCCACTAAAAGGAAGTGTAAAGTAAGGGTTTTTCTAATCCCACTATTATTTCTACGAGATACATGACATATTACCAACTTATTTTTTGTGTGTGGGGTATATTCTACCCATTAATGTACTTTATGTTTCTTATCCTTAAATTTTTGGGGATTTACGTATCCATTTGAGGATCACTCTTTCATGGGGTTTACAGTTTCAAAGTTACAAAAGAGGTAATATAATTTTTGTTACAATTTACCTTATTTGAGAGGTTTTGTTATGTTATACACCTATATTATTTTATAATGTTTATATAATACTCATTTGAAATGTTATATCATGAATCTAATTATTATCATGATATTAAAATTTTCATTTAATTTTATTCTTTCATGGGGATTATGATTCAAATGTTTCAAAGTGGTATGAGACACTTTGGAATTATTAATGACTATTTTCCTCAAGAGTGTTTTTAATGATACTTAAATGGTGTTTACATTCATCAATGTCAAAAAACCTTTTTGTTACTTATCATATACTAGGGAATTATTGATGATTTTTTATTATTTATTCAATATGTATATTTGATGATAATGCAAATTTTTTATTAATTAAATCAATTATTCAATATATGAGGAATGATTTAGATAGTAACGACATGTGTGGGGCCCAAATATGGATAGACCCTCAATGCATCGGTAGTCTCATGGGATGAAATTAGTTTTCAAAAAACCCTTCATATTTGTTTCCAAGTAGAATAGACTGGTATGATATGTGTTGGGGACTAGTTAATGCAAGCCCCTCGATGCATCAATAGTCTCATGAGACAAATTAGTTGGACAAATCAGAGTAGTTTAAACTATCTTGAGAATAGATCTTGAAAGTAAAGGTATCGTGTACCTAGGAAATATGGCATTCAATAATTAATCATTTCCTTTACTTATAATTCAGATATTATTATTATCCATGATTTTTTGATTTAAAATTATCTATGGATGAATTTCATTCTTAGTTTATTGATTAAATAGAATGTGTTCAATTATTTACCTTTCTATATTGATTATTCTCATTAATTCACGATTTCTTCTTTTGTATACTTAACCTTACTAAGTATTTGAGCTCACACTTATTTTATTTCCTTTACCTAGGATATGAATATGAATTATTAGAATGAGTTTCAAGGATGAAATTTATTTTTCTTTTTTATTTATTATGTTTTATTTTCTTTTCCCAATGTAAAATGGGTATCATGTATTTAATCTGGTTTTCCAAAACTGCTAAACTTATCGGTCCTTCTGGATTTTATTCCTTGTAATCATTCCAATGTAATAAAGTAAGACACTAACTCTAGGCTTATGGGGTCAGGGAATTATAGTTGGCATTAGAGGAAGTTTAGTAGAAATATTAGAACCTAGATTTATAAAAACATATATTAGAGAAAAAATCCCTATGATATGCTTTTAGGATAAGTATAGAAGAACATACCAATGGAAAAATGTTTACGATTATAAGGTTAGATATGTATAAATTTTCCAATTTATAATTAAGTATTTCACTGGTTTTGGGATTATACATTATTCTCCATAATGATATTATCTAATATAGTATATTTCATCATTTATAAATGGTTCCTAGTAGATGGAATGTGATCCTCACCAATGCACATGATCCAAAGAGTAAGAAAGATAATATCTTTTATGTTCTTGAAAAAATATTTTAAAGGAAAATAGTCTCCCAGTCACTCTCATCATATGAGAACATGGTATCATGTGATAAAAAGATAGGTAAATAATTCTCTATGTTCTATGGATTCGAAGGGAAGTAAGAGAAGAATAGGGAAATAGAAAAAAATATGGATAAAGGGAATAAGGGAAAGAATTATTTTCCCAGATGTCATAATTGTGGAAAGAAACATACAAGTACTTGTTTAAAAGGAATTGGGAGTTTGATAAAAGTTTGGAGATAAAGGACACCATGATTGTGATTGCAAGGATAAGAAAAGGGTTTCCAATGTACAATGATTCAACTTCAAGGAGATTGGACATTGTGAAAATCAATGTCTTAAGTGTCAACAGATTATACCCTAAAAGAGGATAATGGATCATGGTCAAGATTTTTATACTACCATAGATGAAGAGGAATGATTAATATTAATGTGTTTGGATTCAATAATTATGTCATTTGAGTAAGGTACTGGTCATGATAATTATAAAATATATAAGGATTGTACTATAGTACTTTTCATTATGGATTTGAAAGCGTATATCGAATGGTACCAAGAAAAGTTATTCAATAGAAAGGTAAACTTTTTATAAACCACATGGTTGAGGGAAAGATAAACCTTAACATTTTCATGATGTTGAGACAATGATGTTTAGATAAAGAGATGATTTATATGGATAAATAAGATTAGATATTATAGACTACCTTGTAACTGATTAATGATTTGTTGACAACATGGTTTATGCTATCATTGATGGAGTTTACAATATTTTTGGATTTAAGGAGTATATCCAATAATCTATGTTCTATATAAGGAATAAGGAAGAATTCATGTTTTCAATAACTTTTTATGGTAATAAAATTTATTACCATATTCAATGTTTAGTATGTGATGATTAAGAGAAACATCATGTTGTTTAATAAGTTTATTTTAGAAATTTAGTGACATTCTTTCTAATGTGTTGGATCATAATATTTTGAAAAAATTAACCATATATGAAACAGTTTAAGTTGATATTTGGATGAGGTTTTAGAGGTTAACATATTACTTCACTTTATGATGTAACATGGGCTAATAAATGAAGTAGTAATAGTTCAAGGCACAACCAAAGGATAAGATTGTTTTTATAAAATAAAAATGTATATTTACTTATATTATTAAAGAGTGAAATAATTCTTCAACTTTAGGAAAAGTAACTTAAAATAAAAATTTTATCCTATTACGTTCATATCTGATGAATCAAATAGTCATTTATATCATCATAGATTTAGGGTCTTGAGGCCCTTAACTTTCCATTAATCACATAATTTCTTGTGACCAATGACTAAAGTTATTTATGATTTTCTTCCATGTTCATGTTTTCATTTACCACCTAAGTTCTCCTAATTGGTATCCTAGTTATGAGACCTTTTTACTTACCTATCTCTCTTATTAAGAGGATATTTTATTAACCCTTCTACGATGTGGGTTTTTCAAAAATGGAATTTTTAAATATCAATCCCTCAATTACTGAGATAATGTTTAAATTGTGAGGATGTAATTTAATTAATGCAAGGAGAATATAAAACACCAAGGATTTATAATATTTTCATTTTATAATAAATTCAATTTTTTTCTACCTTACTTTATACGCAACACTATGTTAAGCTTACACTACACACAACAATGAGTTAGATTGCATTACTTGCAAGACCAAGTTTTGACACCTCTAAATGGAGAACATATTTTAATAAATTTCTTGACACTTTTATAAGCCTTATTTTTCAAAATAAACTTAATTTTTGAATGTGTAACATCAAAATTATCTAAGGGTAAATTTTTCGTATTTTTTTTAATATTTCATTTTATGATGAATAGTGAAAAAATAAAAAATTTTAATTAAAAAATGTCACACCCCGACTTGTGGACGCTCGACTTGCGCACGGGTTATGGAACTACATGGCAGGGACAAAACTTTCCCTATACGCAGTTAGTGTTGGGTGGCACGGTCTGAGGGCAGTTCGCTCAACCGTGCGCTCAGCGGCACACGAGCCGTCCAATTGACCGTTTTTTTAAAATGAATGAATTTTATTTTTTTATTATTCGTATTATTATTATTATTATTCTTTATTTCTTATTATTTATATTATTTATATTGTAATTTATAGTACTACTGTTGTTATTATCATTTATATTATTATTATTATTATTATTGTATTATTATTAAAATGAAAAAAAATCAAACCCTAATCCACCCAAGCAGTGTGGCTTCCCCCCTTCCCCTTTCCCATTTTTTTCTTTCTTTCTTCCTGCGGCGCCCTCCCCTTTCTCCTCTACCCTCTGGAACTCCGCCTCGCCCAGAAGCCGCCCCCAACGCTCCCTCCGCCTCGCCCAGTCGCCGCCCCCAGCGCTCCCTCTGCCTCGCCCAGCAGCTGCCCCCTGTGCTCCCTCTCCCTCGCCCAACCACCGCCCTCGGCGCTCCCTCCGCCTCGGCCAGCGGCCTCCGGCCCCCTCCAGCGGCCTCTGGCCGAGCTCTGGCGAGCCCCGCCTCCGGCTAACAGCCCTCCGACCCCCTCCAGCGGACTCCAGTCGAGCTCCGGTGAGCCCCGCCTCCGGCCAGCAGCCCTCCGACCCCATCCAGCGGCCTCCAGCCAAGATCTAGTGAGCCCCACCTCTAGCTAGCAGCCCTCCGGCCACCGTTCTGGTATCCCGAGCACTCCCAGCCTTTTTCTCAGTGCTCCGGCGTGCCCTCCGGCTCTCCTTCTGGTGTTCCGGCTTCCTCCGGCATGCATGCGCTGCATTTCTTGACCGCCGCACCTTCGTCTGGTCGCGTTCCAGCCTTCTGCGGTCCGACCAGCCACCGCCGCCTTGCGCCGGCCAGTGGCGCACCTAACGGTTGGCGCCCGAGTCCCGATGGTCTTCGTTCCTGAGCGCGCCACCCCTTCTGACTGGCGCGCGACCCCCTGGGTCGAGCATGTCTCTGCGCTGAGGTAAATTTTGTGACGTGAATATGTGTGAGTTTTTTTATATATCAGTGGTTGGCTATTTTTGTTGTTTTTGTGTTTGTTGTAGTGCGTTGGCAGAATAATTCTACAATGTAGCAGTCTTCGTCTTGCGCATGCATACGCGCCTGCGCAAGGTTTGTTGTGTCATTGAGTTCGGTTTGCGAATCGAGGTAGGTCTGCCACTACACTTTACTTTAAATTTATAATTTATTTATTCCTTTCCTTTTTATTGATTTTCAGTAAATTAAAAGTAGTATTAAATAGTTATTTTAGTGCGGTAACCTGCTGAAAATAGAAGCCGATTATCTCTTGCATTTCACTTTAAGTGTTGTTCTTGGATTCTGATTCTGTGTTTTTCTTGTGATATTTCTGAATGGGTTCTTTATGAAATGTGAAAGTCATGTTGAAGTGTTTTTTGAAATGGTTTTGGTGTGTGTAAAAAAATGACAGGTGTATTGTTTATGGAAAATGGTGTTCTCTTAAAACCTTGAATAGAGAAAATGCCTGTTTGGCCTTTAAACTTGATTTTGGAAACTTTAAGTGTGGTTCTTGTTTGATGAAAAAAATGTTTTCCTTTGGTTCATGAATAAATGTTTGGATTTCATTTGAGAAACAACGTTCCTTAAAAAATTTATAGAAGTCCCGTTTGGCTCTTGATGAAATTGGGTGCGTTTGGATATTGGAAAATGTTTTTACTTGTGACACCAATGTGTTTCAATTTTAAAAAGCTGATTTGAGTTTCTTAAATGAGGTTCTAAGTATGTTTCTAGTTTTCAACGTGATGGCGTGTGTTGCGTCTTTTGGAAATGTTTTGGTATTAAATGGTTGTTGAGGCCCGGTTGGCACTTTGAATAAAAATGGTTTCAACGAAAAACCCTCCTTGGAATGGGTCCTCACCTTGTTGGTTGATGAAAGATGGGGGTTACCTTGTGTTGGGGATTTCCCTTGTGGGATAATGGTTTAAAGGATAGGGTCTTGTTCCTTGGGGTACTCGAGGGTGTTTTTGTTGTGTGCGTGTTGATGGTGTAAGATGGTAATGCATTTGTTGAATTGCTTGACTAGTATTTGTTGACTCACCCCCTTTTTGTTTCTTGTGTTGACGTGGGAACTTGGCATAGTGAGTGAATCTTCTGAGAATGATTGCCGCACTAGTTTAGATTATGCACTAACTAGTGGCCCCATAGTAGGGGAATACTGAGTTATTACTGCTATGGAGATTGGTCCCCTCGGTTAGGACATGTAGGGCTATGCCGAGCGTTAGGGAGTTATGACGTCATCGAGTTAGGGCATGCCTTCAGGATGACTCACATGTATGGTATGTTCTGGATTGTTCACGAGCTCCTAGGTTTAACCCATGTATTTTGGCTTTCTGTTGTTAGTAGTGATCAGTGTAGTGTTTGTTTTTTTACCTGCATTGCCCCTTACTATGTGGTTTCTACTGTTCCTTTTGGTACTTTGTTCTTATTGTGAAAATGGTTTCAAATGAAAATGTTTTATTCTATTTGTTTAAAATCTGGAATGTAACATTACCCTCCATTTGAAAATTCTATTTGAACTAATGAAAGGAATCTAACTTTTGAAAGTGAATAAGGGCAATGATTCGTGTTTTGTTTTCAGGTGAAGTATTTATGAAAGCATACTTTTATACATTGTAGTTCAAACCTGGATTTGTGAATTCTTTATTTATTGGTAGTGCTTTGGGATTTATTGTTGGGATCACCTACTGATTATTTTTTTTGTATTCATGCCTATCTTTTACCATTTCAGTTATAGGTTCCTTTGTTCAGGTTTCTTGGTTTGTTCCGCTCAGTGTTGGAGCGAGGTTGGTCCTTTATTTGGAGAGTGACCCACGGGGTCACGTGGAGTTTTGGTCGTACTCAGGTTAGTAGCGTTGTTGGTTGTTCTTTATTTATTTTCTTTTGTTCTATTTATTTTCCGCTACTTAGTTTATTTTATTTTGGGCAAAATCATTCCCACCTGTTTATTTTTGATGCCCGACACTAGTTTCTAGGCTGTGGGGATTGGGAACGCCCCTCGGGCCATGTTGCGGGCCGGCTTGGGTGACCGGTTTAGGGTCGACCCGGGTTGGTTCGTGACAAAAACTGATTTTTTGTCTAATTTATTTATAAGGTTAAATTATAGATTTGATTGTTTTAAAGTTTAATTAGATCAATTGGACATTAATTAATCCAATTTAGGTAATTTTAATCAATTTTACATTGAAATTGGAAATAAAAACATTACAAACTTTTGAACATTTTTACTTTAAAACCCCACTTCATCGTCCCGTCTGTGGGATTAATATTAAATTAATTTATTCCACTTATGTGATTATAATTTGTAAGAATAGATTCTATATTTTCAATAAAAATAATTTATAATGTATATTAAAGTTAACTTAGTTTTTAACAAAAAATATTAGTGAATGCATTTAAAATCAATTACATTGATTATGGTAAAATTAAGCTTAATAAGGGACTAAAACTTGAAATTAAGGGTAAAAATGACCTATAAAATTATCCAAAAGAACTTTTATTCCCATATATCAACCAAATATCACATTGGGTTTTAATTTTATGAGTTATTAGGACACATGTTCATGAATGTTGTAAAGAAAAAGAAAAACAATGAACATTTCTTACTTTTAATTCCTATAAAGCTTTGGACTATGGAAGAAGCTACATAGTTTCAGTTATAAACATTATTTCTAAAGGTAAATGAGTTTTTTATCATGATAATTTAACTTTAATTTTTATAGATTAATCATTTACTTAAAATTCTTAATAAACGCCAACATAGTGATTATTCAGTTATTAATAAAATAAAATAAATTATACTAAAAATATTAAAAGTGTTGAAAATTTAATTAATTATTGTGTTCACTTAATTTTGTAGATGAATACGTAATTTTAAATATTTGTGAACATAATATATTTAAATTATATCATTTTCTTGATATTTTAAAATTTAAATTGATTAAATAATATCAAAATTGACATTAATGTTATTTTATAATAAATGATATTTTATTAAAAGAATTAAAATTAATAAAAATACTATCTTCTAATAATTGATTTATAAATATTAAAAAATTATAAAATATGGTCTATTTATGGACCAATTTATCTTTTATAATGAACATATTGACCCCTAACCAGTGAAAACCTTATTGGCATGATTTGGGTTAAACTAGTGTTTTTGTGCGTTAAATGCACCACTGTTAAAATTAATTACCAATTTATTTTTTAAATTAGATATAATATTTAGAATTCATTGGTTCTATATTTTTTTGTTAAATATCACTTTAATTTATTGTTTATGGTTAAATTACTTAAGTTAGAAAACTAGTTATTTTAATAAAAACCATAATGGTAAACGCGGGGAAACATAAAAGTTAAGAAACAAAATTATAAAATGCACTTATTTTTGTATGGATGAGGTTTGGATCGAACATACTTTCACTTTAATCCATTTATTTTTAAATTTTAGGTGCATGAGGCAAGGGAAACCTCCCAATAGTTTTTACCTTTTTATATTTACAAGAATGCCACTCCTCCACCACTATAAAAAGGAATTCACTCTTACCCTTCCTCACACCTCTCAAGCCACATTGGATCATCCAAAACCTGACCAAATAAGCTTCCAAAATACCTCCCCTAATACTAGAAGCCTAAATTTGGGTAGAAATCAAAAAATGAAGTATTTTTCTATAAACCAAAAGGAGTTACTCGGAAAAGAGGTGGTTAAAGAGAGTTCCACCAAAAGGAAGTGTAAGGCAAGGGTTTTTCCTATCTCAATTTTATTTCCATGAGATACATGTAATATTCACCACTTATTTTGTTGTGTGGTGTATATAATTCACATGAATGTATTTTAGGTTTCTTATCCTTAAATTTATGGGGATTTACATATCCATTTTTAGATTTCTCGTTCACAGGGTTTACGATTTCAAAGTTACCAAAGCGGTAATGGGATTTTTGTCACAATTTTCCTTATTTGAGACGTTTTGTTATGTTATACACCTATATTATTTTATAATTTGTACATAATACTTCTTTGAAATGTTATATCATGAATCTACTTATTCTCTTAATATTATAAGTTTCATTTAATGTTATTCTTTTATAGGGATTATAATTCAAATGTTTCAAAGTGGTATGAGACACTTTAGAATGTTTAAAGATTATTTTCCTCAAGAGTGTTTTAAATGATATTTCAATGGAATTTACATTCATCAATGCTAATAACCCTTATTGTTACTTATCCTTCACTAGGAAATTATTGATAAATCCGTATTATTTATTTAATACAGATATTTGATGATAAAAACCATTTTTTATTAATTAAATTGATTATTAGATATATGAGGAATGATTTTGATAGGTACGAAATGGGTGGGGAATAGTTATAGATATCCCCTTTATGCTTCAATAGTCTCATGGTATGAAATTAGTTAGTGAAAAACCCTTTTCATTTGTTTACAAGCAGAATAGACTAGTATGATATGGGTTAGGGACTGGTTAATGTAAGCTACTCGATGCATCGATAGTCTCGTGAGACAAATCAGTTGGCCAAATTAGAGTAGTATAAACTGTATTGAGAATATATCTTGATGGTAAAGGTATCATGTACCTAGGAAACATGGCATCTAATAATTAAGCATTTCATTTATTTATAATTCAGTTATTATTATTATCCATGATATTTTTTCTTTGAAAAAATATATGGATGCATTTCATTCTAAGTTTATAGATTAAATTACATGTGTTCAATTATTTACCTTTCCATTTTGATTATGATCATTGATTCATGATTTATTACTCTATTATTACCCTTACTGAGCATTTTATATCACCCTTATTTTGTTTCCTTTCCCCAGGATATGATGATGAATTATTGGAATAAGTTTCAAGGTTGTAGTTTATTAGTATTTGTTATATATTATGTTTTCTTTTCTTTTCACAATATAAAATGGGTATCATGTATGTAATATGTTTTTCCAAAATTGATAAACTAATTGGTATGTGGGGATTTTATTCCTTTTAATCATGCAAATGTAATAAATTAAGTCACCGACTCTATGATTCTAGGGTTAGGGTGTTACATTTCATTTCTGGATTGTTTTATTTATGTATTGTTTTATTTATAGATTGTTTTATTTTTTGTTTGAATCAGAAATAATTTATGATATCTAAATTATTAATAAATTAAACACACAATAGAAATTAATAACAATAGGTTCATCCTTTAAACTATATGTCTTTAAAACTGTTCCTGAAATCACATGAAGTGGCCTCGCCAAGATTTTCTAGAAGGATGCAATTTGTGTGAGAAAACAGAGTATTGTTGATTCTTAGAAACAAAGTTTTTCATAGAGAATAGCCACTTCCCTTATGAAATGACCATTTGAATATATCATATAGTTTCCTATAATATGTATGAATTTCATCACGATCGATATACAAAAAATTATTTAGTAATAAATCAAACATTATTAGAGATTGTTAAAATAAGAACTTGTTGGTCTAAGATAAAAAAATAGTAACATCTATTTGTTTACATAATTTTTCATCATAATGATTAATTATGAATGTTAATTGTCTACCACATTTTTCTTCTTATAGTATTATAAAAAATATTTTACAAATTTAATTAAATTAACTATAGAAAGTAATGATTATATGAAATGTAGAGATGGTGGACCTTCCATTTCTCATATTTTAGGATAGACATGTTTAATTTCTAGTCATAGAGGGATTTGGGGTTTCTAATATGATCGTTTGGAGGCCTCATTATTTCTATCATGTTGCACCACCTCCTTCAATCATCACTTATCTTTATCATAATGGGTTCTATGGTGTAGCAACATGTGACTTAACATTCATCAATCATCAGCTCATTGCTTTAATAATAGAGAAATGGAGGCTTGGGACACATACATTTCATTTTACAGAGGGATATACGACTATTACTATTTCAGATGTATCTATTAAGTTGGACCTCCCAATCAAGGGTGAAACTTTGATAGGTTGAGTTAGTGCAGATTGGTTTGATTTAGTTCACAAAATACTAGTAATTGAGGTCTGAGATGATGGAAGGTTTATTATTGGGAGTCAATTATGCATTCCATGGATAGTTGAGAACTTCACCCATCTATCTGATGATGTTGAAAAGATAACCATGTTGATATTTTCATCTACATACCTTCTAATACTTATTGGTGGAATGATCTTCATCGACCATTCCACTATATTTTTCCACTTGATGTATTTACCATTACTTGAGGACTTGGACTAGACAAGGAGGTATTATTGGGGGTTTACTTATCTTTATTATAAATACATAAAATATAAAACACATGCCTCATAAATAAGATATAGATTATAGAATGTGTTATTCTTATCCAGATGTAGATATGGGGTATCATCCCTCTCTTAGCTCCACATACCCACACACCATTTCTTTCCAATATTTTATGGGAGTCCCTATGTGGAAGGTGGTATGTTTTTCCTTCCTTATTATGTGAAAATAAAATGTTTATTTTTTTTGTTATGAAATATAACTATAAAAATGTTATCTATAGGTGGATTTAGATACATCGATATCCAGACACTACCAGATATGATGTTCACACTTATAGACTTATGTTGGAAAGTCTTCGACCGAATGACATACATAATTATTAATTATATAGTTAAATTATTATTGTGTACTGCACATGAATTCATTTATTAATTACTTATTCATTTTTTTTATATTTCATGTTTCATGGATGCTATATATTCATCCTATCATCAAAAGTCTCTCACTTTACTGTACAACAATGCTTTATTCTAATTCATGAATTGTACCTATGATTCATTTTTATATTTTTAGTGGCATCATATTGATAGAGTTATGAGGTAGTTCAGATTCTATCAGCCCATTATCACACTGTCTAGTTAGTTTTCTTCACTCCATTACCAGAAGATGTTAGGGAAGCGAGAATTCAATTGTAGGTGATATCATACATGGAAAATTAAGACGTGGAACATATGTCATGAGTCTCGATTATAAGGGGAAGGCACAATATGCATGCATTTGTCAGATCAGTTGGATTATGGGCCATGGTGCCACATGTCTACATTGATATATCTTGCACGACATGGACAAAGCTATCATCAATTGATAATAATTCTTCCTTCCTCTTTTAAATAGTTTTTATTAACTTTAGTTTACTATATAATTTGTTTCCATAGGATTCTCATATCGCATAAATCAATCACATCTCTAATCTTGCAGTGTGAGGCACATTTGACTAGACTTATTTTCAAAGAGTAGTGACAGAGATGGTTCTTCCCATGGATGATATTTATCATGGGATTTTTTTAATATGCTAGGTGATTCTTATGAAGATGAGCCTAATATAAATGTGAAATAGGGTGATGAACCTTTTATGGATCCTAAATATGATTATGTGGAATAGGAAGAGGATGTTCATCATGATCAACTAGATGCTTCTCCACTTCTAATTACATATGATCACAACCACATCTATAACTAGAGGCACATGCAAAGACATAGGCATAACCATATCCCAACCATAAGTTATTCACCCAGAGGCCCCCGATGCATCAAATACTGATTCTTCTACACAGTCTATTGGTGTGTAAGATTTTTTGTAGTGATAGAGGATGACTTGTAAATGTTGTAGTCTTTATTTTCCTCCGATCTGCAGATATCCACTACAAAATAGTCATCTTCTTCACTTGTTGGAGATAGTTCCAGTCAGCAACCGCTTTCCTTACAACTAGGATAGGGTATGGGTGAGGATTCAGAAGATCCACCGCCTATCATATAAGATTATTTAGAGGTAGGTACCGATTATACTACATAAGAGGTGCATATTCCAGAGCATATACATTAACAGACATGGCGTGGATGCATTATCTATACACCTGGCTATGGCATCAAGGAGCACCTAAGACAACGATGCAGATTGGATGAATACATGTTATTTTTTTAAATCATTAGTTGTAAATTATTTAAAAACCTGCTAATATATAATATTTTTGTCACATAAAATAAAGAAACTCGTATAATTAGAAATTAATACAAAGGTTTATGAATGATCAGGAAACATTAATATTCATAACCACATTCATAATAATATTAATTACAATTTGTTAATTATATTAATACTTATTATTATTATCTATATTATATATAATAAATCATCATATTAATTTTACTATTAAAAATTAATAATATTATTAATTATAAATTCTATAATAATTATTATAAATTATTTATATTATATTATTTTTTATATAGGTAGTTAATTTATAATACATACCGTAATATATTATAAATTATATAATTGTTAACTAGTAAATATATTATTCAATACAAATTATTTTATTTATATTATCAAATAATAAATATGACTTATTATACTATTAATTATATTAGCAACACAATAATATATTATTAATTATTAAAAAATTATACAATTGATAATTAATAAGTATATTACCTATTAATAAATTACTAATAATTATATCAATAATTTTTTATAAAAAACTATAATATTAGTTATTATACTATTAATTATATTAATAACATAATAATATATTATTAATTATTAATAAATAACTCTATTGATAATTAATAAATATATCACCTATTAATAAATTTAAAATAATTATATCAAAAAAATTTAATTAAAATTTCTAATTATATTAACCACTCTTATTAATTAATAAGTGGTATTATATTATATTATATATAAATTATTACATTTTAATTTATTAAATATATTATTAATAATTATTAAATATTATTTATATTAATTTTTTTCATATTAAATATATTATTTATATATTATTTATTACTTAATAAAATTAATTATTAACTAATATAATAAAAATCAGGAGCTGTGAACGTGGTTCACGCCTCCTCCGACTACTAGAAAGCATGGAAACCGTTCAAACTTCCAGTCTAAAGAGGGAAGTGTAAAGGGAATTCACACTTTTATAAAACCCGTTTTAAAAAATATAAAACCCTATCCCCATTTTATATTTTTTATTTTTTAAAACCCCCCAAAAAATAACTACATTTAAGAATATAATTGAATATTTAGGTGTCCCCTTTTTGGATTTTCATTTTTTTATATTAAAAAAAATATTTTTATAAAAAAATTCATTGTATATTTTTTTTGTAACATAAATATCGATCCAAACACTTACCCTTTTAGATATAATATCTCATCCAAAGTGGGCACCTATATCTTAGATCTCATATGTGTGTTTTAGATTCTATTTTAAAATAATTAAAAATTAAAAAATTAATAATAATAATTTTATAAATTACATAGAAGAGGTAGTTTATTTCATTTAGTTAATTTTAATTCATTTTATTACACCTGTTAATAATTATTTAATCCCATTCTATAAAAACATTCAAACATAAAACTATGATACATTTGGCATCTCCTACAAAATATTTATAGTGAATATCATTTGTAATAAACAATTTGGAAGAAGTTATATTTGTTATTTTTTTAAAATTTTTCTTAACGTTAATTTTTTTGAAAAAAACTTCATTAATCAAAAAATCATTTTTTAAATAAACAATTTGAAAACACAGATATAAAAAACATTTATCACAATAGATAAATTAATTTATTTTTTTCAAATATATGTTTCAGGAAACAGTAATACAAAATAAATTTTTATGAGTGGCATATGAAGGAATACAAAAATGTTCTACACATCCAAGTGTGAAGTGGAAATAATAGGCGGATTCCATAAATCAAGATCGATAGGAATATAAAATTTATAATCTTCAATAGAAAAACTTACATTGTTGGATATGATAATATTCTAACACTGTAATGTTCATCATTCTTCAAATTTTTCCATTGTTCATTTTATGTTTTTGGTGTTCTTAAAGTTCTTGTAAAAGAATAATTTTTGCAGATATGGAGAGATCATAAAAAAACTCTATTCCCTTACAATCATCATCAAACATCAATCCCCTTTTCCCCTATTTATATTGACTCCACAAGTCAATATATTGAGCTATAATAATTACATTGAATTTATTTAACTGTTATATTGTGAAATAATCAAATGAATAACTAGGATAATAAAAGGGAAAAAAATCCTTGATTTATGTGGAAAACCCTAAACAGGGAAAAAACCATGGGCAGAGGAGGATCATAATTTCCTTGAACCCTGATCCATTGAGTTACATCACTAACCTCCATTTTATTATTATTTTTATTTTATCACATTTTAATATTTTTAGGTCTAATCAAACAAGATTCGGGAAACCACACCAACAATCTCCACCTTAATCTTAATCCCTTACATGTAGAAAAATCTCTAATCAACAAAATCAAAACTCTAAATCTTCTGTAAAATCATTTTTGGATGTAAATTAAAATGAAAGACCAAACAAGTCTAAGAAATTCTTAAACTTGGAAATATGAAGTGTCTTGGCCATCACATCTACAAGATTCACAAGTAAAAAAATTTTATATGTTAGAGATTCCACATTAGTTATTTTATAACCAATGTGAAAAATATCTATCCGGATAGTTATAAAATAACCGATGTGAAAAATGATGGAATTATTTTTTTACACATTGGTTTCAATAGACGATGTTAACAATCCATCATTAATGTCAATTTTTTGTATAAATGATGTTAAAAACATTTTATGAAAAGTAAACCCTTCATAAACCAGTTTCCCAACAAACACCATAATCTTATTTATGTAATCCTAAAACCCAATTTTGTCCTCTGATAAACCCTCCCTGACCACTGTCACACCCTACATCGCTTTTAATTCTTAATAATTGTAATGATTTCTGCTCTCCCATCCCACCTATTGTAACTTTCATTCCACCGAACACAAGGAATGGTTTTTTTTCTTCAGATTTGTGTATTTTTTTAAAATTTTATGATATCTTAGTTGTTGTAATTTTGTGTTGAAATATATATCATATTTCCATTGATAAAGCCATCATAATAGTTTTTATTCATATTTTTTTCCTTTTTAATTTTAAATTTTTTGACTTATGTTGTTTAATTATACATAACATTGTCATAAAATTGATGTATACATGTATCATACTATGAATTTTTCTTAGATTAGTTGTTTAAAATAAGTATATGGTATAGTTTATGTATAGTTTTATGCTTGATTTTCAACTCATTTATTTTTTTATATTTTGAATAAATTATTGTTTATTATTTTCAATTTATGTAATAAGTTTATTTATTTCTTATTAAATATATATAAACAATAAAATATTAAAAATGTTATTGATATTAATATTGTTGTTATATTTTTAAAAATTATACTATATCTTTTAAAATTTTAATACATTTTAGTGATATGTATATGCATGCATGCATGTATGTATATGTGTTATTTTATAACATATATTTTGACATAACTACATATGTTTGATATTAGTAAAATATATATATATATATACATATTTAATAAACTAAAAATTTATAAAATAATTAAAATACCTGAAGCTATATATAATGTATAAAATTTATAACAATTCCTCTATATATGACTATTTTTATGAGTATCATCACCATCATTATTATTTTTATTATAGTAAAATAAATCAACTATTATTGAGGTGTCCAAAAAAATACCAGATCTATAAGTATGATATAAAAATAAGGGTCTATCTGGTGTTCAAGTTAATCCCAGAGGGGGATGCTTCTAAACCTAGTTTGGACCCATTAGGTGTGTCATATTGTCTTTGCACATATCCCTTCCTTACCTATTAGTAATTATAATTAATGCTGTAGTTATTTATTTTTTAAAAAGGAATATTTTGTATTGTTTTTTTAAAATTAAATCTGAATTTATAATTACAATATATAATAACTTATATTCTTTATTTGATAGTTGGTAAAGGTGATAATGAATCTTTGTTAGTTTATTTCATGGTGAACAAGTGACGAATATGGTAAATGGGTAGATGGTTTCTTGGAATTTTCTAAACATAATACTATAAAAAACAACCTATTTTACTATCCTTGATTAAAGGGTTTAAATATGAGAAAAATGGGATTCAAAGAAATAAAGGATTATTTAAATTTATATGGTTTAATTCAAGTTATAGTACTTGGATATATCTTGGTGAAATATAACATAAGTTATAATGATGATGAATATTTTAAAATTGATAAATCCGATCAAAGAGCAAGTAATTGAGAAAACATTGATGATTGAACAACTATATGGTGATAATGAAATCCACTATGTCTAGTCTATATCAAATTTATAGTTTTATCCACAATATTGAGATTAGTTAACTTTGAATCTAGGAATGGAGGGAGTGACAAGAGTTTTATAGAATTAATTAATCTATTAAAAGATATACGTAACATCCAAAATCATCTCACTTTATGAACAATAACTGGACCAGTTCTCCACATGACCTTAGGAGTGCCTCATCATAACCTATAGGCTGCTGACTAGTAGTGAGGTTCTAAGATGGTACTGTAGGGAGACTATACCACCCGTATTAGAGTGTAAAATAACAGATAAAATAACCAAGTAATATAAATCACGAGTAAAAAAAAAATAGAAGTAGTAAATATAAAAAAGACTAAAAAAATTATATTTATTAAAGTCCAAAATACCAATCCATATATAAAACTGATCTCCCACTGGGCTGATTACATATACAGACCGTAGAAAAAGAAAAAAAAGACAATGGCTCCATGATATCCCCTAACCAAAACTTATCCCAAGCTCTATGAACCCATCCAAGCTATCTCGGTTGATCAACCCTCGGATTTAGGGAAACCCATGCTTACAACCAAGTGAGAGACTTCTCAGGTACCCAAGTTCCATGACCGCCAAATTAGGATGTGAGTAAAAAAATTAGAAGGGTACCACCAATGTGGCCTTATACACATCAAAAATTATGTGATGTGTTCATGTGACATTATTATCTAAAATATAAAGATAAAAATAGAAAAATAAATAAAAAACAACCACCATAGATCCTTAGGAACATGACCTTGATCGACCATACCTACTTCAAACAGTGCTGGGGTGTCTCCAAGTATGTCACAATGACCATGCATCTTAGGTAACATGTGGGATCCAAATCCATGTCAACCCCCAACCAATCCTCACGAATCTAGGGATCCAATTTTGTTGTAGTCCAAGCATAAAAGATCAAAATCCATCACATCTCAACTATGCATTAAACTCCAAATCATGGAATCCATAACCATATACTCACAACTCCAGGTACCCATCCTATAACAATCCATATGTCTGGCTGAAATCATGGTATCCATAACCATATCCTCACAAGTTCAAGTATCTATCCCATGAAATTCCATGCATTTGACTCCATATAATGGTATCTATAACCATATCCTCATGACTCTAGGGACTCATCCCATTATATTCAAAACATCTGAGCTCTAAATCCATGATTACTCTAATAATGAGCTTCAAATCTGGGAAATTTCCAATCATCAAGCTCCAAATCCATGCTAATCATATTTGAGTCACATTTACCCAAGGGAATAATACATAACCCACCATAAATAAAGAGAACATAAGGGAATACTGAACACCCACGCCCATGACCACTATCCACATCTCCTTAGGATCACATAATGGTATAGGTTATATGGTGACACAATCTACCATCTCATATACACCTACTTAGGGGAGATCAATTAATGAGGAACCCATTGGGGTCCCATAGGTCCTAGTATAGAAGAGTAACCATCACATGAGTCCTCAATATTTGCTAGGTATCAAGTCAACACTTAGGAATCTAAGATCTTCACGGGCCATAACATCATAAATAGGGTAGCATAGTCTTGCTAACTACATAGGGACTCGACACAAGGGTAAATTTCAAGAGATATCCCATGACCTATATTGATCCTCCATGTCACTCTAGGTCAGTACACTCACCTAACCCAATCCTATTTTGGCTAAGGCCTTCCCACCTAGGATAAGCCACCACTAAGGATAAAGGGTATAACCACCCCAAACCAAAACTATGATCCTATTGGATCAGAGGTAGACCAAAGACCCGATAAGTCCTAAATAGGTCACATTATCTAAGTCAAAACTCAACTCTAGCTTAGAGGTGTATCAATCCCCTATGAATGGGTTAATAGGTTTCACTTGGTCCGAACTCACCTCTTAATAGGTATGTAGGCCACTTAATATTGAAATGGGAATTTCCTTATCCACTAATGACTAATGGAAGATGCCAACACAAAAGGGTTGTTCATAACCCCTTGGGCTTGATCATTTCAAAAGGAAAAATTCATTTGATTAGTAAAATTCTCTTAATTATATTAGAAATCCAATTATTTTTTAATTTACCAATCGATGTCCAATCACCCTAAGATGTCCATGCCACATTTCATCATGCATATAATCAAAGTCAAAAAACCATAGGGTGTGTATGTGAGATCACCTAACTTTTAGAATCCTTTTCCATTTAAATTATATCCTAAAAACTCTCACCTAGGATTACCTAAGCTCATCTAGGATCAATTAGTCATCTCCCATGCTCCTCACACCTATGTCACGCCAAGTCACCAAACATAATTATCATTTTAACAAAAATAGAATAACATATAATTTCTCACCGAACACCATTTTCATTACAAAACCAATCCTAATAGAACCATAAGGTCTCATCTCTCATCCCCAAACCGACACCAAGAATAATAACTAACAAACAATTCCAAATCAATAGGCATTTCAATTTATTTTTTGTACCAAAAACCTAAGACAAAACAATGGTGAAACTTACCTCAACCAAAACAATGAGACACTATATGAAGAAGGTGTCCTTTGTCACCCTGTTCCAAATAAGAGAGAAAGTACTATCTCATTTATCCAATTCCTCCATGTTCTAGTGGAATTGAAACCAAATACCTAATTAAATGAAAAGAAATTAGAGCTAATAGAGGGAAGAAACAAGTGGAGATCATTGGAGGGAGAAGTTTACCTCGAATCATCATGAAATTACAAGAATAACATACCCTTAAAGGGGATTTAATAAGATAAGAATAGAGAGGAACCCTCTTGTCCATGTGAGGGAAACAAAAAAAGGGAGGAAGCTACCCCCTCTAAAAACCTGAGGGGGGAAAATGAAAATTTTCCCCAATTTATGTTCACCAAATAGTTGGTACTGGGACACTGGATATTTGGGGGGATAGTGTGGGCCAACCAGTGGATGCTATATTTTTTTTAATAAAGTATCCTGAACACCCCGAGCTGCATTCTATGTCCACTTGATCCTTCATGTAACATCCCACATTTTGAACTGGTTTAAAATTGAAATAGAATTTTAAATTTTCATTTAGTGGATGAGACAAATATTAAATTGGTCCTCAAATTAGAATTTTGAGAGTTGGATTAATTAAAGGTGATGTTTTTAGATACTTTTTAAGGATATAAAGGTTTCTCAGATGTAAAAATATGTTTTGTGAGCATTGAGATTCAAAAACTTTATTTTTGTGAGAGGCATCCTTAGGCGCACAGTTGGCGCACAGTTAGTCTTAACCGTGTGTCACAACCATGCAACCTATTTTGTTAAGGGATACATTTTTTAACCATGTGAGGTGTCCTAGATAACCATGAAATAATATTTAATAAATTATATATGCATTAAATGGTTGGTGAATGATTTGACTAACCTTGTACCTAACCATGCATGGGGGTGGAACACTTAGATAGTAGCCCCATACGGGCTGCGCAAAGTTGGGAAAACTATGCACCAAGCCTGCATGGTTAGTTTGAATCAACCAGTAGTGGTACATGGTTAGGAACACAGTTTAGAAAAACATGAGACCAACCATGAACCACTTTAAAATGGGTGATTTTATGATTTTCACATACCGACATTATCCTCTCCTCCCCTCTTTTCTTCTCCTCTGCGTGTACAGTATCCACTCGTGGGTTTTCCCTTTTAGATCTCCTCCTAGGTATGGATGGATCTCCCACATATGATCTCAGAATCTCTTTCTGTTGGTTTCATTGGACCAAACTTGTTAATACTATGACTCCTTTACCTTATTTTTTCATTTATCTTCCAATATTAGATGTTATATTTATGGGATATAATTCACCCTATTTTCAGGGTGTTTGTCAATTATTCTGATTTCTCTTATTCTAGATCGAATCAAAGCCTGATAATGGGTGAGTGGGGGCATCCAAAGAATAAGTTAGGTGGCCTATTTTCATTTCCCTTTAAGTTTAATTATTTATAAATTATCATACTTATGCCGCCTGCTAGACTTTCTGTGTGTTGCTCTTAAATTATGAAATACTTTGAATTAAATTATTTAGGCCAAAACCTTGATGCCCTTATATCCCATATGCGGTTAGAGGTTTAATATATCAATCCTAAACACATATTAAGGTGTTTTAGATTGAATGTTTTACTCTAATGTCTTTTCCTATGACTAAACCAACCTTTGGGTGTCTTCTTTAAATGTTTTAGAGCTATTATAAATGCATTAAATAGTTAAGTGGGATAGATAATACTCATGGTCCTTGATCATGTGTGGTATTCTTGATAATTATGATGGACCGATCATGCATAATTAATTTAGTTGATTAAAATGGTATGAAAACTATGCCTCTATTTTAGAATTAAAACCACCTTAGAGGTGAACTGTTTTAACTAATGAAAAGAGATGATTAAATAGTCTCAATTGATTGTTGTTATGTCATGAGTACTTCCCATATACTTTTTGTTTATTTATAATTTAATGGTCTAATTTCTTGGGATGAAGTATATTATGTCATAGATGGATTCATGGACTATAATTAAATATTAAATTCTATACATAAATGAAGGTCCACTTTGCCTTGAACAATGCTGGGGTTGACTTTACAGAATGCCTAGGCTAAGGGCTCATAGGGAAAGTGGGATTATCTTATATGGGATTATAATAGAGGGACCTTGGTTAGGGTTGGGGAAATGGTGTTTCAAACCCCCTTGGTCAAGGATATTGGACTTGGTGATTCATGTCACTTGGGTTGCTGGTCATGAAGTTACACACCCCCTCGATTAGGATGTAGGGCATGACCCTTTTTATTATCACTTGTGATACTTGACATGGAATCCTATATTACTTATGATAATTAGGATGAAATTCTATATTACTTATGATAATTGACATAATATCATATATTACTTATGATACTTGGCATGGATTACTATATTATACATGATACTTGGCATGGAGTCCTATGTTATTCATGATTCCCGGGTATGGTGTTCCTTACCACTCTATGAGACTCTTATGACATGGACGTCTGAGCTATGCCTCAAGTCCTGTCTTGTACTATGTATCTATATATGGATATATATGTTACTATATATATAATGAATATATATACATATATACACATATATATACTTATATATATATATACACAGTGACATATATATTCAGAGAAATTATGGCTTAGGTCGAAGTAGGTATAGCCAGCTAGATGTCCTTAAGGGACCTGAGCCCAACTTGTTTACATTTATCATTTACTAAACCAATTTATTTATCATACATTAACACTGCCTTATTTTATATTCATGGGATTAATTTCATTAGACACCATTGGTGGTATCCAACTAAGTATATCTCACACCCTATTTGGAATACTGTTTGGTACTCAAATAGACCTCATGGTCATAGGTTCAAGAACAAAAATCATGGTATGAGATGTTTTCATTTTGGACTAAGACTAGATATAGGAGCTTGGGTGTATAGAATGAGCATGTACTTGGTATTCATTTTGGAGATGGAGTCTTTAATTATTATCTATTTTTATAGTCTAGAAATGTATATTGTTTTTCTTATTGTATGAATATTTCTTGTATATTGTATCATGTTCATGCATGGTTGGTTTATTTGTATTTTTCTTAGTTATATGTTTACATTGATTTTTAGTTATTTTTATCTTCTACTACTTAATATGATTTTATTGATTATTGTTTTTGCTGAACTTATTACTGATCCTAAGGGTATAGTCTCCCTACTGTACCAACTTTAGATCCTCATACTAGTTAGAATCCTCTAGAATATGGGGAGGCATGCTTGAGGCCATGTGACCAACAGGATTGGGGCATTGTTTCAGTGGATCCCAGGCCAGGTGGTTAGAAAGTGGTATCAAATTATTTCTTTTTTCCTTTGTATTACAATTTTGGGATGGAATAAATGAGACTAAAAATGTATTGAAACTTGTTAAATATCTTGTTTTTGGGTTTGAAAAACCCATGCCTGAGGTAAATATCGAGTTTCTAGGGATTGTAATAGTGTTGATTTAATTCTATATTACGGTTGATTATTATTTCATCTTGAGTGATTGATGTAATTTCACCTATTACTGATTTATGTATTTTTACCCTTGGACCAATATAGAATGGATGTATTACTACATACATCATTTTAGGCACATAGAGATTTATATTCCATGCACAAGCCATGCCATATAGAATGAATTTTAGATTTTTCGGATGCATGATGATTTTTATACCATGATTGCATGATTATTTAGCATGTTTATCTATTTACTCTAATTGGGTGATTATTGACATGTTTACTAGTAAAATTTCTCTTTGATAGAAATAATTACTATAATTATGAGATATAATTGGTTCTTAAAGTTTTTACATTAACTTAAATGGAATTTTCCTATATAACTTGATGGTGAAACCTCAATTAACCAATTATGACATGTTTGAGTCATGAAACATTGGTTTCATGGGATGAAACATTTATAGTTATGATTAAATTGATGCTAATAAAAATTTAAAAAGTTTATGAGACTTTATAAACTGGGAAGGGTAACCCATACAATCAAACCATTATATATGGACTTGTTATATTCAGAAATTGAAGGTAAAAATTTAGTTGAAGTTACATGAATTCCAATTATAAATTATTAAGGACAGTACCTTTATAACTTGGGAATTATGATTCATATAACTAAACCATGATATATGTATGAAGGTGAAATTAACGTTCTTATGGAAAATGAGTATTAAAAAATAAGGTGTAAATTGAAAATTTTAAATTATTTTATCTCCATAACTTGGGAATGATAACCCATATGACTGAATTAATAAATATAGAACTAGACCCAAGTATTTCAGTTGAGGAATTTTGTTTGTAATATAATTCCTAAATGCATTAATGGACCTAAGTAGGTCACTTGGGGCATGTTTCTTATGAGATAAACCCACTAAGGGTGTAATTAATCTTGAATAAAATTACAGGACCCTTGTAGGTCACCTTATTCTTTATATGCCTTGGTATTTAACCCCATGGGAGTATGATTATGCTAAATGTGATGGTTATTTAAAGTTTATAAAACCTCTTATATGGGGTTACATATAAAAGTATGGTGGCACATTACTTGACTAGTTCCCATTTTTATTAGTAAAGTACATTTCACCTTATTTTGAGATTTATTATTTTGAGGCATTGGTTATTTAAAATTGCCATTGCAACCTAAAGTGTGTTCATCTATTGTTTGAAATTGAAATTTTCTTTAACCAATCCATTTTTTAAAACAAATGAATTAAATAAATGGTCACAAAGGAATTATAAGATGTTTTTATTAATACTGCATGGTGTAAGCTAAATTAAGTTAATAGTATAGTTTTCCTTGACAACTGGAACTTAACATCCCTTGCATATAAACTTCTTAAAACAGGATAATAAATGAACATCAGTTAAATCCATCAAATGAAACTTTTTATAGGTGTTTATAGTGTGAAACCTCATGAAAAGGGTTAGTTATAGTTTACCATGAGTGTTTCCTTGAACAGGAGTGTGATCATTTCTTGTAAATCTCAAATGGATTCTTTTCTTCTTTTGATTAAATCTAATGGATATGTAGTAGAGCCTAGTGTCTTTTGGTGTGACTCTAGGTTATATGGTCGATACCTTATATTAAAAAAAGACGAGAGGTTAGCCCATTGAGGTAGAATTATTAGAGATTAGAAAACCAGTAGGCTCTTGAGTCGAGCCTTAGAAATGTTATGTGCCATTCCTTAACCAGTTGAGTTAGGTAGGACTATTAGAATATGAATAGAAACCCTATGAAGGTATTTTCTTAGTAAGTTGAACCTTTAGGGAGTATTACCATCTGTGGATACCCAGTGAGTGTCAACTTTTATTCTCTTTACGCTGGTGTTATGATCCTTTTAGGTTAGTGAACATCCTTCCCATTTCAATGTTTTCTCTTTTAAATATAGTTACAGGTGTGTTTGATACTGTCTAATAAAATCCATCAAGTGTAATGTGGTTCTTATGATATAAACCTTAGGGCTAGGTGGATGAAACTAGATTTTCTCACTTTTGGACCAGAAACTAGTAGGTCATTGATCGACTTATTCTATGGAAACCTATAGGAGTGGTTGTCCCAAGGTTTAAATTTTCCTTAAAGGAAATAAACTTGTTTTTTATGCTTGTTTTCATATCGATCCACAAAAGGTGTTCTGTTTTTTCATTATAATCATTTTGATTCCTTGGATTTCAAGGAATAACCTAGGGTGATTGGTTTATGAAAATATCTTATATAGGTAGGAATGTTTGGGTGCCTAACCCAGTTGACCAATGTTTGTGCTGTAAATGCTTTAGTTTTTGAAAATGAAACCTTGAGGTAGGTAGGTTTTTGATAAAACATGGAACAAGAAGGGGCCCGATTTGGAAGAGGGGTTCTAAGGGAGCTCTTAGCATGTTAGGAACTGACATAACATGTAGCACTGTTAGATTAACCTAGTTTATGGATAACCTGTGGGATTATTATTTGGGTCTTGAACTTGGTGGGATGGGATAGTACACCCATTGTGAATGGTAAGTTAGTTTGTACCGATTGCGCATGGTGACTGTTAAAATTGAACATAAACAAATGGATGAGTGTTAGTCGAAGACCAATGGTTTCAAAGAAGTGACACTTGCGATCATGGTGACCCAAAGCATTGTGGTTAATTAAATGAATCACTTAATGAAAAGTGATAATTAAAAAATAAAATAGGTGATGCTAGATGATTGACCTGCAAAATATTTGTGACACACATCATCGAGGGATGTGGTGTCAGATGTTAATAAAGGAAAATATAGCTCTTCTTGAAGTGAGCATGGATAAGAGGGATCTATAAAAGACTATTTATAAATATCTTGGTGTACTCCTGGTCAAAGGTGATCATTACACATATATTGACATCGCCTTGAGTATGCTGGGAGAGGATCAACAATATATTTAGCTATCTAACCCAATAGATTTTATGGGATGAGGGAATAACTCCTTTGGAGTTGCGCTTGAGGAGTATTTTAAAATATAAAATATGGTGTATAGTACACTAGTGGAATTTTAAGGGTTCTTATCCTCATCATAACTTGAAATTGGTGGATGTAATAGAAACTATTCTTAGGGTGCGGGAATGATTGATGAGTGATGTTTATGTTAGCACTCATGATGAGCAGGTTCTTAGCCATGCTAGCTGTTATATCAAGCCATTGGATGTGGTAAGAAGGATATCATTTTTTTGGGGTGGTGATAAGTGTGATCCTAATGGGGGGAGTGAGACATCAATTTCTTGTGGTTTACCCACATGTGAGAAGGGTCATGGTATCTTGAGTTAGGTCATTGGATGATCGTTTTGGCTCTTTTATGCTGTTAAATAAATAGAAACAATGTATAACTGGTTTTCTCAGTAAATTCTAGGTACATATTTGATTATGGATTTGGGTGAAATATAGATGTGGGTACTGAGATGGAATGACTTATGAAGATACATGGGTTATGTATTGGGATAGTGTCAGTGATAGTTTTATATCAAAACAATGTTTTTTTGTTATATGGTTCAGCTAAGAGATGTCATTGGAAGTCGGGTGTAGGCTTCATTGAGTGTTCTCAGAAAATTTTTGGTATACCTTGAGATAAGGATTCATAATCTCATTTTTATAATGTGTCAGCTCCTAAATTGAGTGTTTTTGAGAATAGTCAACTAGAAATGACTTTAATTGTTTTTTTCATGGTTAGTTAAATATAGAAGGAGAGAAACTACATTAAATACATCATAAAAGGAGGATAGTGTAGTGTAAGAGTCAGATGAGGCTTTTCAATGAAAATATAGCATGATTAGTTAAAGAGTGGTTGATGGGGATTCTACCATTTCAATATGATCAATGTCCCAGATTAGAGTCCTCATGTGTGACTGAGTGTTGTGAATTGAGAATCATTCCAGTAGTGTTATTATAATTCTAGGGATGTGTTTCAATAGAAAATTACAATGGAAGGGGTACCATGGATTGGATGATAAAATATAATATTTTGTGATTGTTAATAAGGTCATACGAGCCTTCATTAGTTTTTTATTGATGTTTTAGTTTTGAATATGAGTGTTGGATCGAGTTTTAGTGGTTTATGTACTGTATTTTTTAAGTACCGCTTGCTAACGTGCAGGGCATGAGAAACACAACATGAAAGTTTGAGTGAGAATTCACGATCCAAGCAGGTTGGGTGATGTTTTAATTTTTCTATAAGGATTCTTGGGGATGATAAGTTCTAAGGTGGGGAGATTGTATTGTCCCACATTTTGAACTGGTTGGAAATTCAAAGAGAATTTCAACTTTTCATTTAGTGGAAGAGACAAATATTAAATTGAGCCTTAGATTGGAATTAAAAGAGTTGGATCACTTAAAGATGATTTTTTTGGAAGGTGTTTGTCACCTATAATGTCTCTCATATGTTTGGATATGTTTTGGAATCATCAGGCTTCAAAACCTTATTTTCGAGAGAGATAGCCTGAGGAGCATGGTTGGTACTTGGTTAGTTCTAACCATATGGCACAAGCATAAAAACTTTTTTATTAAGGAACATGTTTTTTTAACCATTCAATGTGGACCATATAACCATGAAATCTTATAAAATAATTTTTAGGTGTATCACATACTTTGATGAACCTTGTGCCTAACCATGTGAGGGGGTGGATCACTTTTCTAGTAGACCCGCATGGGATGCACATGGTTTGGAATACCATGCACCTAGCCTGCATGGTTAGTTACACATAACTAGTAGTGGTGCAATATTAGTAACACAATAACCACCTGTGGGTTTTCCATTTTGGCTCTCCTCTTGGTATGGATTGATCTCCCTCATACGAGCTCAGAATTTCTCACTATCAGATGTGTTGGATCACCCTCATTAAGAATATGAATCATATTCCTTCTTTTATTTGTTTAAATTTCTATATTAGACACTATACTTGTGTGAGCTAATTCACCTTATTTTATAGGCGTTTTTATATTCTTCCTATTTCTCTCATTCTGGCTTGAATCAAAGCCTAATAATGGATGAGTGAAGCATCCTAAGAATAAGGTTGGTGGTTTAGTTTCATTTCCCTTAAAGTTCCAATGTTTATAAATTATTTACACTATGATTCATTCCATTATTTATGTGAATTTCTAATAAATTTTGAAATTATTTTAATTAAATTGTTTAGTCCACACACTTGATTCCCTTGGACCCCGTATGGGGTTAGAGGTTGATGACCCCAACCCAAACCACCTCTTAAGTTGTATTTGATTTAATGTTTTCCTCTACCTTCTTATACTACGAATAACCACCCTTGCAGTGTGTTCTCTAATTTGCTTAAAACTCTTAGAAATTCCTTAAAGACTTAAGTGAGTTAGATATGAATCATGGTTCTTGATCACGTGTGATATGCTTGAAAACTACGAGGGATTGAACTTATAGAATTAATTCTAATGATTAAAATGGCATGAAAACCATGAATATATTTTATAATAAAAACAACCTTTGAGGTGTGTTGTTTTATCTAATTAAGAGATATGATTAAATTGTGTTAATTTATTTGTTTTATGGCATGGGTTATTCCTCTGACCTTTTTATTTATTTATATTGTAATGGTAAAATGGTATGAGATGGATTATATTTTATCATGGATATCCTTAAGGAATATAATTAAATGTTAAATGTTATAAATAAATGAAGGTGCACTGCACCTTGAGAGATTCTGGGTTCCCCTTTAGAGAATGTCTAGGCTAAGGGATCATAGGGTAAGTGGGATTACCTTATTATAGATTAATAAAAAGGAACCATGATTAGGGTTATGGACATGGAATTTCAAATCCCCTTGGTTGAGGACACTGGACATGGTAATTCACATCACTTGGGTTGCTAGTCATGACCTTCCACACCCACTCGATTAGGATGTTAGGAATGAACCTTATCATTATTACTCATGATACTCGGTATAGTGTACTTTATTACTTAAAATAATCATCATAGAGTCTTATATTACTTATGATAATCAGAATGGAATCCTATATTATCTATGATACTTGGAATGAAATCCTATATTACTCATGATACCCAGGCATGAAGTCCCTTATCACTCTATGAGACTCTTATGATTATGCTTGGATTCCTATGCTACGCCTCAGGTCCTAGCTAGTACTATGTATATATATGGGTATATATGTTACTACATATATAGTTCATATATATATATACATAAATATCTATATAATTATATATATATATATATATATATATATATGGTGACATATATATTCAAATACATTCTGGATTAGGCTGAAGTAGGCATAGTCAGATTGGTGTCCTTAAGGGACTTAAGCACAACTTGTTTACATTTATTATTTATTACACTACTTTATTTATCATACCTATACACTACCATATTTTATATTAATGGACTGGATGGAATTAGACACCATTGGTAGTGTCCTACCGAGTATATCTCACACCCTGTTTGGGACACTGGTTAGTACCCGAATAGACCTCATGGTTGTAGGTTTAGGACCATAGATTGTTCTATGTTTTATTTTCATTTCTGACTAGGACTAGATATAGGATCTTAGGAGTAGTGGCTGACTATATACTTGGACTAACATCCAAAAATGGAGCCTTTACTTATTTATTTATTTTATTTGGTCAATCTATCTATGTATATTGTTTTACTTGATGTATGAATGTTTCTTGAACATTATATAATGTTTATGCATGGTTTATTTATTTGGATTTTTTGGGTTATCTGTTTTCAATAATTTCCAGTTATTATCATCTTCTGCTACTTATTATTATCTTTATTGATTATTGATTTCTCTATACTTATGAATGATCTAGAGGGTATAGTCTCCCCACTGTCCAACCTTTAGAACCTCACTGCTAGTTGGAAGCCTATAGTGTACAGGGAGGTGCACTTAAGGCCATGTGACCAACCAGATTAGGGAGTCGTTTTAGTGGTTTCTAGGTCAGTACGTTATGAATACTATTATAAATTAGACATTTTACCCATCCAAAATACATCCTTTTTGGGGTCCCAACCATCATAATTAACATGGGAATATTGGTTCAGAATTTGAAATATTAACTAATTCAAAATTCAAATTCCTCTTGAATTTCGAACACCCATACATGCACCAGGTATTACAAACTCCCCACTATAACACTTAAGAATTACTAGTGGTCACCAAAACATACATATCTAATTACCTCATTCATAAATTCATACTCAATTGGATATGTTCCATTCCTAAATTCCCAAATATCAACTAAGGAACAACCTCCAACTTAAGGTTCCCAAACTGCTAAAACTTGAGCCAACACACATGACCATTATCAAAAATTAGGGAAACACTTACCCGAGCCCATATATCATGAAAAACAATCATTAAATAATAAAAAAATTACCCGGACTATGGTTATTCCCACTATAAAATTAAAATCACTAAGGATAATCCTAAACCACAATGCATCCCACTGATTGAACTTCCCATTGTGACATGATTTGGGCAGTCCACAGACCCGCTAAGATCGGTTCCTAGAACACTATACCCAATATCATATTAAATTCTATCCATACCCTAGAAACAATAATTTCTTCTCCTATATAAGAAAAAAAAGACATGCCTTCACTACCTAATCACAACCTGATCATGTTATATTTTTTCTTTGAAAATCTCTAACCAACTCCTGAAGCATACCCGTCACATCCAATATAATGAACCTGATGCGTTTTATGTATTGAGACACCCAATTGAACAAAAAAATGGTATTTAAACCTCAAATGGATGAATTATCATGAAAATTATCAGCTTCAGTCATATACATTCCATCCATTTTTCTTAATTCTGATTCCCTTGTACATAGGCACACACCGTGATCATCCAAGCACCCACATCAATGTTCGTACTTGACACCCAGTGTGATCTTCTCAATTATATCATCAATCAACTAAAATCATATCATGAATGCAATGAGAACAAAAAAATTCTTGATATGAACACATTTAGTTCATCATAAACCACCATGAACATGTTTCCTATGCTTCGACTTCACCTATTACAGTAATTGAATTTATGTTAGGCACTTTCTTAGTTGTTGACCTCTAATTTCCATCAAAACCACCCAACAAACTGTCTCCAAAAATTATGAACATTCCTTCATGGGGTTAGACCACCCATGATCGACATCATGCTCCCCACTATAGTAACTCCCTTACTCTCACTTCACTTGATCAAAACCTCACATGTCATGGACCGCTCTCTGTACATCCCCACATGTGATGACCAAACAAGGACAAACCCCTTAATAGCTAAGTGATGATACAAAACATAATTTCACACACATTACCACCTTACATGAATATATTCTATGAAATTCACTAAATTTCAACTCATAATGAGAGTCACCACCCTTAATCGACCATTGGTGCACTTCCCACTGCGTAGTCTCACTAAAACTTCTCCTCGAGCACAACCTCAATAGGTTCCCTTAATGAGAAAACTTGTTGATACTCTCAATACACACTCAATTCACCCTAGAAAAAACATTACCTTAAACATTAATAGATCACGTGTGTCACCACACCTGATCCATTCCCAAAAAACCCCCTCATCATAGGGGCACTTCCTTTATTTCTTCACAAGCACCAGTTCACCGCGCTCACAAGAATAAAAAAAATTCCCATCGATTTCATCCTTCTCATGGTATTCACTGATTATTAATTAAATATTAATGTTCTTACCAACATAAACTAGTAGATATAACCTAAAAATGAATGAGCGTACGATACCATACCACCAGATTTCCAAAACTCAATTCATGATCTGGTCAATCGCATGTTATTAAAACTAAGAACACATTCCTAAAACATAAAATTATCATTCTCTGTGTAATGTTAATCTCATAAAAATTCTTAGATTCCACCTAAAACCATTATAGTCATGAGAATCCACCAAAACTTCTAAAATCACATCCAAAACACACAAGGCCAGACATCACCCTGGTCCTGCCCTCAAAACTACACCTTGATACCTAAGGTTGTAGCACTCAATGTTCTCATAACGGAAAAACCTAAGGTAGCACCATGCCTATTTCACATACCTGTTTTCACCTCACATGCACCAATCTCTCCCTGAATCACTTATATACACTTTCCATCATCAATTAAAACACACCCTAGGCCAAAACCTCACTTAGATTACCCTCAAAAGTACTAAACATAGAATCACTATGTTCCCTTGATAAATATAATGGTCACTAGGTCTCCCACCTATCCCTAATAGTTACATGTCACACTGGGTTCACTAGTTAGGACCACTAATCCCAATTCCAAAACTCATAGAAGGTTATAGTTCACGGGGCATCATCAACAATCCTATCTCAATCCCATAGAAATACACCTTCCGAAACACCCACTCATAGGTTACACTACCACATATAACCATTATACATATAATTCAAAACCATTGACTATTGGGAACTGATTCTCACCAAGAATCCACCCAAGGATCTACTCCCTTAAGGATCATAAATTACTAGTTGACTCTTGACATATCCAATGACATCATCCTAGATGATCCATACCAAGGGAAACAAAAATACATTATTCAGTTAAGTATAAATACATTATAATATATATATGAAATAACCACATATTTTCTTATTAAAACTTTAAATAACCAAACCTAAATATAGATGAAACACACATGGTTCATCATTAGGCATCAAATGTCATATCAACCCACCAGCGCCACTGCACCTTATGTGCACATGGAATGTGTCTTCATCATCATTATTGAGAATATCACAATAGATTCACATGAAATACCATAATAAGGAAATAAATATACAATTTAACCTATATGATTAGAATTATACCAATTAATTATATGGGAAAATGATGTATGAGAAGTTACTGACACTTTAAATAACCAAGCTTCAGTAACCAGTGAAATCATAAAATAGCAGGCCTACATGTCATGAAAATATTATGTTCTTAATTTGATACATGAGATGCCTCTTTCCTCTACAGTAAAAGAATAAAATACAATCACTAGACTCTTACTAACAACCTGAATGGCCTAAAGGCCTTCATTTTTATTGATTTTTGATAACCCCCCTTTCAAGGGAAGAGTGGGAACCCTTACAAGGCCCATAGGATCTTACTAACAAGAAAAGAGATAAAAAAATAATATACCAAGAACATAAAACATCCATGTGAGCACTCAAGGTGAAAATCATATACAATTGTAACATCGGAAACCAAAACAACAATCCCATTTCCCTAGTAACTTGGAATTATTACTAGAATAAGTGTTATCGATGTACTAGTATGATATCCATCATAGGATCTAACACACTACTATATCTTCTTTCTACCAAATCTTGAAATAATAATAATAAAAATAAAATCATCTCTGATACCACATTGTAACATCCCGACCTGGCTCACTTTATGAATAGTAACTAGACTAGTTTTCCACATAACCTATGGCTTGCCTCCCTATATGCTAGAGGATTCTAAATAGTAGTGGGGGGTATAAGATGGTATTATGGGGAGATAATACCCTTGTATCATTGTACACTTTAATAGATAAAATAAGAAAGTACTATACATTAAGAGTAAACTAAGTCCATAGGAAAAAAATATAAACAAGATTGAAAGTAAATGAAATTTAGTAAAGGAATAAAAAACCATGCCATATATACAAATGATCTCCCACTTTTTTGGTTATATATACCAAATAAAATAAAATAAAATAATGACACTATCTATATGAAATCCTCAGTCCAAAACTCATCCCAATCTCCATGAACTCATCTGAGACATCCCACTCAATCAACCCGAGGTCTCATCCGAACCCGTGTCGACAACCAAGTGAGAGTCTACTCAGGTATCTAAGTTCCATGACCACCTGAGAAGGGTGTGAGTAGAAAAAAAAATAGGGAGCCACCAAAATAGTCATATACATACAAGATGTGTAGTGATATTTTCATCTGACATTCTCAAAAGAAATAAAAATAAAAATATAGAAAACTAAATAAATAAACAACCACCATCGATCCTTAGGTTCATGAACCTAATTGACCATACCTGCTTCAGCTAGTGCTGGGGTGTCTCTAAGCATGTCACAATGACTATGCCTCTAAAGTAAAATGTGGTTTAAAAATATATGTAATCCCTAACAAATCCTAATGACTTTGATGACCCAATCCTGCAACAATACAAGAATTTGAGCTCCAAATTCATGGAAGCTCAACCATATGTCTAACTCTAATTCATGGAAATCTTAACCATACCATAATGAATCAAAGGACTCATCCCATGATAGTCCATGTGTTTATCTCTAAATCATGTCATTCATAACCATATCCTCATGACTCCAGGGACCTATCCCATGATAGTCTTTGAATCAAACTCCAAATAATTTAATACATAACCATATCCTCATGACCTTGGGGACCCATACCATGATAGTTTGTGCATATGAATCCAAATAATTTTATCCATAACTAAATACTCATGTATTTGGATACTCATACCATGAAAGTACAAATATCTGGGCTCTGAATCCATGGAAGCTCTAATACCAAGCTCCAACCCCATGGAAGCTCCAAACATCAAGCTCCAAATACATGGAAGCTCTCATCTGAGCCACATATTCCTTGAAGGAACAATATATAACCTTATATAAATGAATAAAACATAAGGTATAGACAAACTACCACACCCAACACCATTGTCCATATCCTCTATGGCCCACATGATGGTATAGGTTCTATAGTGACACCTTCAACTATCTCACATACACCTGCTCAGGGATGGTCGATAAATGAGGCACCCACCAGGGACCCCTTGTTCCCAGTATAGTATATGAACCCTCACATAGGTCCTCAGTATTATCTAGGTCTTGAGTTATCACCCATGACTCTAATGGAATCATGTCCCATGACATCATCAACATGGTAGCATGACTTCACCGACTACATGGGGAATTTACACAAAGGTAATGATCAAGAGATGGACCATGAAATATATCTATCCTGTAGGATAGTATAGGTAATTTCAATCACCAAAATTGATCCCAGTCTTCCTAAGGCATTCCCACCTAGGCCAAGTTACCACTAAGGAAAAAGGGTACACCCACTCCCAACCAAAACAATTTATCTTTTGGATTAGAAGCACACCAAAGGCCTAATAAGGCCTAAACATGCCAATGTCTCTAAGTCAAACCTCACATTTAACTTGGAGGTGTCTAAATCATTTAAGAATGGGATAATATGTTTTATTGGGTCTAGCATCACCTCTTAAGTGGTTTAGAGGATACTTGATATCTCAATGGGCACGACCTCAACCAATGACATCTTAGGCAACAAGGCAACACATAAGGGTTGTTCGTGACCCCTAAATATCACTCATTTCAAGGGGTTAGGTCATTTAATTATTTAATTCCCATTAATTATATTAAAAATATAATGAAATATTTATTTTCTAATCAATTTAATTTATAGTCTGATAACCCTTATATGAAAAATCCACATATGATCGTGTATATAATCAAAATCATAAAATATAGGATGTGTACACAACACCAATTACCTTTTTATAATACTTTTACATTTAAATTATAGACCAATAAATATTTATTAGGCTCACCTAAGCTCTTATTGTCTCAACTGGTCACCGCCCACACTCCCTACACTCATGCCAGGGAACCAAACATAATTAATTTTAATATTTTATAATTAATTATATCATTTTAACAAAAAGAAAATAACACCCAATTTAACATTGAACATCTTAATCATGTTTTAACCACACCCAATGGAACCCCAACGTTCCATCTCACATCCCTAGAACTACGCCAATCAAAAACACCAAAAAAAATCAATAGGAATTTCAATTTAATTTTTACCAAAAAACTAAGACAAATCGATGGTAAAACATAACTAAACCAAAATGATGAGCCACCATGTGTATATAACATCATGGGTTACCCTATTACTTGGAAGAGTGAAAAAACAATCACATTCAACTGATTACAACATGCTTTAGTTGAATTGTATCCAAATCCAAAACTGGAGGAAAATAAATTAGATCCAAGATAGGTAGGAGACAAGTGAAGATCACTGAAGGGAAAGGTTTACCTCAAATCAATATTAAATTCTAAGAATAACACACCCTTTAAGGGGCTTTAAGGAGGGAGAGATGGGGCTTAACCCTCCTGGTCATGAGTTGGAAACAAAAAGGAAGGAAGGGGGATTCCCTCTCTAAAAACTGGGGTGGGGGGGGGGATTTCCCCCCATTTAATCCATTATCTCATCAGTACTAGGAAAATAGATATATGGTAGTACCTGTAGTGTCACTTAGGCCACTTCCATCCCCACTGGCTAGCTAGTGGGTGGGTATCGGCCAACAGGTGGCTATTGTAGTTTTGACTACAATAGAAAGACCACCTTAGGATACCTCCAACATCCACCAAATAATTCCAATCACCAATTGGACCTCATTTCCCATCCAAAGTACCAACATTGAGGGATCAAACCTTTATAATTAACTTCTAAATCCATATTTAGAATTTAGCCTACTCAATAATTCAAAATTAAAAATACTATTAAATTAAGAACACCTATATGAACACAAGTCATTACAACATACATCCCTGATACAATAGTCTACCATATTCAAACTATTATACAAAAAAATATGATGACAAATGAGATTAGGGTAAAAGAAGATATATTCATGTCTCAATGACTGTTCTTTGTATATAAATGAATAAAAAGTGCTATAAAAGTTTTTTAACTATGAGATATCATGATATAAGTAAAAATAATGATCTCAGGTTTATTTAACTATTATGGTAAGTACCAAAAATCCTACCAAGTAAATTGGGTATCTTCCTATAATTTATCAGTTGTAGCATTTTTTTTGAAAATATAAATGATGAAAAAATGTTAATATGACATGAAGATAATAGAATATTTTATGGAAAACTACAACATCCAGTAGATTCTCCCCAATAGAATAAAATTGATCAATAATTTTCTATATTCCAAAATGAAGTTTAAAATAATATACATAGAATGTGCATAGATTAAATGAATTGTTATTATTTACTCAATAGTAAACATAGTTCATGAACTATTATGTTCTTAATTTATAAATTGTCCCCATAAATTTATATGATGTGAAAATATTTTAAATTGAGATTAATGATTTTTGGACCAAAAAATCTTGGAAATGATATTTTTTTTATTTTTCACCATTATTTATTGATTTGAAATTATTATAGGAGGAAGGTATCAAGGTATTAAATTATTATAAAAATGATTTTTTTGTTAGGTTTGGTTTAATAATTGATTTCCTGTCATGTGTTGGAAGCTCTATAATTTATGTATCTGAAAGTAATGCTTAGAAAATCTAGATGGAGTTAGTATACCTTCGCCATGTGATGTTTAGATTCAAGCTAGCAGAAACATTCACTGAACAAAGCTTAATGACACATGTTCTATAGAAATAATAGATCCAATTTAATGGATGATGTTCAATAGATGTGACTGAGTGGATGATAGATCAGTGGTACCACTAACATAATGGAGTCCAGGTTCATGAATGTGGATGGTGCATAATTTATATGCATGTAATTAGTGCTTGGTCATGTTCCATAAGAAGAAGTGATGTCGATATAATGGACAAATTTTAAATATAGAATATAGTTATAGAGGTGGTGATGGGATGTGCAGAATTCATGGCTTACAAGAAGTCACTAGTGATGATACATAGAATAATTTACATGAAAGTTAATGGTAAATGAAATGTTTTATAGAGTCATAAGTATGGATCCTAATGGGGATGTGAACAATTCACTGGTTTCTGGTGGTCAAAGCCATGAATTATATAGGTAAATAAAGGTTACTAATTCCAACAAGAGGTCTAACATGAAAGAAATATGGTGGTGGGACTAGGTGAATGGATAAGTCCCTCAATTTTAAGTGGGTTTGGTTAATATATGAATTATATATGATACACATCGTTCATTAGAGGATGGAGTGCTAAGTCAAAAACCCTTAGGCTGAAGGCCTTATCTACAAAGGTTGGCGGTTGTAGTTTGGATGATAGGATGTAGACTGGGGAGGAGCCATAATGGAAGATGGATTAGTTATAGGGACCACATCCCCTCACTCATGGTTCTTCATGATGAGAGTTATAGCGACAAATACTTATCATGGGAATGTGTTAGTGGTTATCATCTATGAATCTAGGTAGGATATTGGATTATCCTTATATATCAGATGAGTGCATATTCTAATGAATGAAATATATAAGTATTCTCCCATAAAATTTAAAACCCATTTTCAAAACCATGTAATCCTTTGTTCCCTTTTGTTTTAATGTTGTATTCATGTCACATGATTGTTTTCTTATCCATTTTATAGTAGTAAGACATTTAATGTAAACTAGGAGAGAGCCAAAACTAGAGGAGGGTGACTCAGTGTGGTGAATGGGGTTCCTAGTTGTCTTAGATTTCAATGTTGAGTATATGTAGGATCATTCGATTGTTAATGTTACCAGAGCTATGTTCCAAAATTTACAGCATCCACTAGTGTTTTTTTGATGGTCTATGGTGCTAGATCCCCAAAAAGTGTTATCAAATCATGGTTAAAGAGTATCCAATTAGTAGTTTATCAAGGACTTGGAAGGATTCACTCATATGACAGTGAATTCATTTGATTTTTTTCTAGGATATCAAAATTATTTATGAATATATTGGGCCTTAAATACTGTTCCTTTATTTAGTCGACATAAAGAGGTTGGTTAGAATATAGATGGATCCCCTTAGTAACATGGTTTCTATTTTTAGAGGTATGTTCACTGGTGTAGATGAAATGGTACTAATGAGTCTAGGTTTTCTAAAATACCACCATGTCAATTATGAGTTTTATAACATGTTCTATTCATCGAGGTGGAATTTATATATTAAAAGATAGATTACTAATGAATCCCAAAAATAATTATAATCCCTACATGTTTTACCCTATGGTCCTGTTGTTTAACCTAATAGGGGGGGGGGGTGAATTATGCAAATCAGATTGATCACACTTAACTTTACAATACCAGTTATTCAATGAACTTTACTTCTGATCCTATGTTTCCAGATCTTCAAGATTCCTCTATTTCTTCTATGTGTGTGAATCTTATCTTCTTCATAAGAATATCCTCTATATATAGATTATGTTTGAATTTTAGATTTGAAATTTTAACAATAACCAACTTACAACTTCATTTACTTCAAATTCACCCATAGGATAATATTTATCTTGATTTCCACTATATAAATTCAAATAGGTAGTTATTGTTTTCCCAAATAACCACCACAACATCATGATATATAAAAATTATCATTTCTATTTGAAATCTCTAGATTAAAATAATTATGGTGTGACACCCCCTTTGTAGCATGACATGTCTTTGTCAACTTAATTAAACCCTCAAATGAGTCGCAACATGACATGAGCCTTGACAGTATAAAATCTGTTCTAGTACCAACCATCCTTAAGCTTCCAAAATCATGTCCTTGTAGCCTTTTCATGATATGTTGTTTAATCATTAACTCTTCAATAATTTTTTTATTGAACTGGTTATGTTATGAAAAAATCTACATGAAACAATCAAATTTGAATAGATCCATTGAAAAAATAACATATCAACCTTTATAGCATGAAAAAACATATCTTGGGGTGAATTATCTTTCTAGTAGAACTAAAAAACACCCAAGAATCCTTCATATTATGATGCCTATATTGTGACGTGTAACTTGAAACTAGAAATTTGAAAAAGGACATAACCATATGAACTTAGTAAAGAACTGTAGCTCAATATTCATTCAAAAAATGAACTATTGTGTCGTGTTGTGAATGAATATTATGAAATACTCCTTCACAATGTGACATAAAAAGTTGAAAATTGAGACATCATTTCCCTACTACTTCAAAAATCTTCTCCAATCATCTCAATTTGAATCTTAATCACTTTCACTACTTCAAAATTCTTTCAAAAATACCATAATTGAAAAAAATACTAAATTATAACTTAATGGTTGAAACATTATCACCCTTTTGGATTTTTTTTTCAATTATCTAAATTTTTAAAGTTTCCTATAATCATGTTCCACCAACATCATATCATCTAGTAATCATTCTCCCCATGTTTCCACCATTTGGAAATAAAATTCAAAGGGTTTAAGTATTCACATATTATTTTAATAATTTATTATAAGTTTATATTGATACAAAAACATAACAAAGAGCCTTTAACTTATCTCTAACCCTAAATGATTCAATGTTCGGTATACAAAACAAGAAAAATAATTAAGTTCCATAGTGATGTTCAATAAGAAACAAAACTAAGAAAACCTCATTTTTTAATTTCCCAGGGATAGTGTCTCCCCTATATTCTTAAAAAAATAATAATAAAACACTAAAAATGAAAACAAAATACAAATATAACAATATACATAATGGGGAGAGGTGTAAATTACACCTCTTCAGTTTGAGTGAATTGGACGAAATCTAATTTACAACCAGTTATCCTCAAATATGTGTGAAATAAATAGTTTTCTGAAGACGATTTCTATATACTATTGTGTTCCAACAATCTATAGTTTCACAATGTTATTATCCACTTTTTTTAATTTAGAAAATGATACCAGATCTCTATATTCTTTGTATGAGAGTGTTAAATTGGATTCTTTTCTAATTTAATAATTTTTTTATAGTATTAAATCAACATTAGTTGGTACACCACTTCAAAAAAATCTTCTAATTGCTACCAAATCTATATAAGTTGTGTATAAGTATTGGTAGTAGAAATGTATTCATATTTTGCGTTACTCAAAGAATCAAAATCTTATTTCTTACTTATACAACCGACATAATTTCTTAAAATATTAAATACTCCACCACTTTTAGATTATCAATCAAAAATGTCACTAGACTAATAAATATCCAAATAATATAAAAAATTAAAATATTTTATATCCTTGAACATTAAAGCATGATTTAGTGTTCCCTAAATACACTTCATTATTATCTTCACCACTAGGAGGTTCTCCTTTTTAGGATAGATCTGGAAGAAAGTTTCCAAGCACATAACATGAAATATATCTGGCCTGGTCATAGTAAGATAGAATAAACTCCTAATGATTCTTTTATATAGTGTTGAGCCTAATAATTTAATATCCTTATTCTTTTCTAGTTTATTTCTAGCCACTATCAAAGTTGAAACTATATTGAAATCTTCCATTCTGAATCTCTTCAATACTTATTTTGAATATTTGAACCATAAGATAAATATAGTACCCTAATTCTAATGTATTTGTAACCACAAAAAATATTTTATCTCTATAATATGATATATCAAATTATGAACTTATTATTTAAGAAATAATATCAACTGAATTTTACTTGTTGCCTCCAAATATGATATTGTCTATATACACTATGACCATGAACTATTAATCTATTGAAATTTTCACAGAGGTCGTGGTCAGCCCCTCCTATCTTGAACTCCAGTTTCTTTGAGAAGGTATCCAATCATTCCTAACAAAAATTAGGTACTTGATTTTGGATATAAAAATCCTTTCAGTGAGGGATTCATTCTATAACACATTTAATATGCCATCTTCTCTAATTTTGGACCGAGTAATTCTCTATTTTGAGTATACAAAACCACTTGCACTGCTTCCTTCCATCATTGACATGAGATGAAACTTTCTATCAACATTTTTTCCATATTGTTTACCATAGAGTTTATTATTTCTAAATTACTTTCTATTAGGGAGTTCTCACGGAATATACAACATGTTTAATACCATGCTTCTCAAAGTAATTTGAAACCTCATAAGATGTATACTATGTTCTATCATTTGATCTCTAAATCTTTATAATTCTTATAGTTTCATTTTCTACTCTTCCTCAAAACCTTTTTAAAAAATTATGCAATTCCCTATTTGATCACATAAACACAACATGTTATATCCTACTACAATCATTAATAAATAAGATTAAGTAATTATCACTGTATGTTCCAACCTAACCAATTAGACCACAAACATAAGCCTGAACCAAATTCAGTAAACCCATAACCCTATTATTCTTTGGATGATAAGAATTTATTACCATATTCCCTCTCATGAAAGGGTTACAAAGTTTATATTTCATTCCCTTCAATAAAATAATATCAACAACAACCTTCAATCTTGATAAATTCTACATGCTCTAATAATGAATATGACCAATTATATGGTTCCATAAATGATTTTATTATTTAAATATTAGAAGATATAAATTCTATTTTATATACATGATACTGATTTCCATTCAACCTCCATACTTTTATAAGATAATTCCCAGACTTGTATTTGATATTGAATCATTTTCAATTGAATGTGACTTCCAAACCAGATAAAAAACACTACAAGAAAAGTACCTCATAGAGGTGGTTTAAACAGTCACTATATGATTCTGTGTCAGTTCCATAAAACTGCTGCTAAATTGGTTGTTGATATCCAACATGCGACAATTTCTTTAATTTACTGTCAGTTTTTGGGAAGTGTTGTAGTAAACATATTTAGCGGTGGCTTCATGTAAAAAAATGGCATATTTTGAAGTTGTTTAAACCACCGCTAATTATTTTTACATTAAAACCGCTGCTCAACCACCATAACCGCCTCTAAAAAATAATGAGCATTTATTTACCAGTGGTTTTAATCACTACCGATAAGAGAATATCAAACTATAGCAGTGGTTTTAACAACCATGAAATATAGTCCATTTCCTTAGCAGAAGTTCAAACCGTCAAAAAATTTAGATTTATAAGTAAAAAAAGGCAACAGATTCTACAACCCCAATACCAGTACGTTGAAAAAAACCATGTGTAGAAAACATATAACAAAATAATCTAAACCATCTAATAGTGTTCAGTAGTTGACAGTCTAACAATGTTTCATAAAAAACCATGTACATAGAACATATAATAGAATAATCTAAACCATAACATCTCAACCATCTAACAATGTTTCATAGATATAAATATAAAAATTTAAACTATATATAACCAACATCTGGGCTATAAGCCTTCAAGCTAGATAGAAAAACTTATAATATGTATCCCTGATCCATCAAAATAAGGATGATTTATCCCAATGCTCAGGATAACATTGTGAAAATAATTGGGTCTGACAACACTACTAATTATTTTTAGTTTGGAATTTATATTTGATATAGATAAAGTGATTAAACATAACTTAGTAAGATCATCACACATACATATACAAGAAAAACTATACTATAACACTTTTAAGAGGAAAGTGTTTTTTCAATTCAGGTTGATGATTAATATAAACTTGTTATCCTAGTTTTGGGACCACATTCTGTAGTGGATGAAGCATGTTCCATGGAATGTTTTTTATTTCAATAAAATTTTCCCCAGGAAATTCCTTAGGTGGGTAGAATGATGAGTATTATGGAAATAATTTCCTTTCATGTAGAGGGACACAACTGTAATGGACCAATTGGAAATTGTCAGAATGACTTCTTGAGGCCGATGAGTTGGTATATTAAATATTTCATATCTCAAACATGAAGATGAATTTTAAAACATAGGTTTGAGTTTAAAATAATTATGTATGATAGATTCATGCTTGAGATAAATAAGCGATCCATGAGTTTTACTAGTCAGTAGTGTGTCCTTGAATTCATGGAGACACAATGGAAAGGTGGTTGGTTGATTACCTAACCATTGATGAATGATGATATTAATTGTTGGAATTTTTTAGTTATGCATGAAATAACATGGTATCATTGGGATATAAGGCTGTGTGATCAATAACTTAATTAAAACACTAGCTATTAAGATAGGAATATCTTAAACAAGTATGTATGGAGTGGATGGATTGATGCTTCAGTGATCGAATTTTGAAGGGAAGCTGAGCCTTCCATATATGCATCATGTTAAATATGATGTGAACTTTTTGGGGGTGTAACCCTTTAAAGATATACCATATAAGTACAATGAGGGTTTTAGTGTGCTTTGAGGTGGTTGAACCATTATTTGACTTAGTCACACATCATTGAGAGATGTGGAATCAAGGGTTGATTCAAGGAAAGTATAACATGTTTTGATGGAGTGTGTATCAAAAGATATAAACAGTCCTATTAATATAATTTTTCAAAAATGTCAGGATGTTTTTATTTGTGGACTAGGAATGGGTAATGTTTTGAAAATTGGTGTACTCCTATTATAGATTCAGTCAATACCAATATATTGACACCATCCTAAGTTTGTTGGGAGAGCATCAATATACCAAGATAAATAATTAAAACCAATGCCTTTTTGTTTGGATGAAAGGAATCCATTGGAGGTTTACATAAGTATTGATTTATAGAAAGCCTTAATATATGGATTAAAAATGTCAAATATTGGAGGGTAACACTCATTTGAGTGTTGGAGCAGTCGTTGGATGATTTTTTTAGTTATTCAATTTCTTGATAATTGGAACTGGGTACTATTGTATTCCATGGTGAATGATAGGTACTAGTTCAAATACATACTTCAGAGAAGCTCGAGTCTAGGAATTAGGCTTGGGATACCTTTTGATTATCTAGGTGTGTTGGATCGGGAATGTACTAGAATGTTTTTTTGGAATGGTGACATAAATGAGTAAGATTTGGTAAGATCAAGAGACATCATCAGAAGTTGGTTACAAGTAGTGGTGAGCATGATCAATGTGATATTGGGGTACCTTGGATAAAAGGTGTCAGAATATGGATTTAGATATTTCAACTATTAAAGTTCATTTTTCTCGAAAAATACTCAACCAAAAGTAGTTCAATATGAGTGATTTCTTAAAGTAGTATGTGGGCAGTGAGGAACCACTTCAAACACATGGTAGGTTGAGACAGGTGCATTTTAATGGTTTTTGAGATCTTTTAAAGGAAAATATAGTGTTAATGGTATGAGCTTAGTCAATTTGATTTCAACCATTTCAAAAAAATAGAGTAATAGTGGTAATATCCTCCTAAGTAACATATTAAATGTTTTGGGAGCACCGTTAGGACATTGAGGTCTTGCATAAATAAGAAATTGTGATAGTGGGAGTACCAAAACTCATAATTGACAATTAAAGATTAAAATTTATTTTGGATATATCTATATTCTAGTTGATAATAGGATAATTACATGATTATGTCTCTTATATATAGGCTCACTTAATGTTCTCAATCACATAGTGGTGTAGCTCCCAATTTGGATCTCTATCATCCTCCAAGTATTATTCTCCCCTATAGTGATGGCGTGTGGCCAAAATAGGATCGCCTACCATCGAGGAAACACAACTCAAATAATATATTGTGAGAAGTGATCATTACCATGTTTTGAATGTGGTCAATGGTCGACCTAATATTTGTGGGCCCCATCCTTTAATGACACGACGATGGGGCTTGTGTATCCAACATGAATACAATGAATAAAATAAACAACAATGTAGTTAGTCTAAAATACTAATATACACATCCTAACCTAACTCAAATGAAACTATTAAAAATCTCTATCTTCTATGTGGAACATAGATTACTTCATACTCCACAAACTTCATACTTCACCAATTCTAGACTCACTACCTTACTAAATCATCAAGACATACCAAATTCCAATTCCTTTATCAAATATGGGGAATCATGAAAATGACAGGTCATGAAAATGTTAGGTGACTACTCTGTGCCACACATGATACATGATACATGATACATGATAAATGATACATGATACATGAACAAAACCTCTATTTACATATTTTTCCAACATATCAATAAGACCAATAATCATTGTCTGATGATGAACATTACTTGTCACCCTCTCCACCTCCATCTCCACTTCCTACTACCAGCACCTGTAAGACAATTATATTGAAAATTAAATAATGTTGTATATTTATATTTAAACTTAAAATGAATAAATGTTTGAAAACTAAATGATTTTGAAGTTGTGTGATTTACCTGCTCACCAGCTTTCATTGATGCAATATCACCAGGGACAAATCCGGTCATCTTCTGATATAAATCGACCAACGATTTTTCAAAAGCAGATATCTGAGTCCCCCGTTCTTGAATTGTGTTTTTTTATAGAAACATAATCTCTCTAAGAATATCTACTACAACCAAAAGTAGATGAATTTTCAATCCCTAATGGACTACAAAAGACCTCAAATGGTAAGGGTCCCAAACCCATCACGCACACTCAATTTGGATGCTTCTTCCCAAGCACTTTTCCAATTGGGTCATCCTAGGAGACTGAGCAGGACTGCATGAGATTGACATCCCATAGTTCTTTAATTTTTACCTATAAATAAGATATCAGTAACATTAGAATCAATATATAATAATATAGTGACAATTGATAATAAGTTATTATAATGAAAAATGAATTCATACCCTAACTTATTTCGTAGGCTCATTAACAAAACTCCCATCAAAGTTTTTTTATAAACATACAACCATAGTTATGTTTGGGATGCTTAGTTCCCTAAACTCTATGACTGCATTAAAAAAAGATAAATAAAAAATTCAATATATTAAATAGATAATGTTGTCTTATAAATATTTAAACTAATGAAAAGATTACCAGAGTCGATCAACTTCTAGAAAAACTCTTTGACCCCACAGTGTGAGGGATGATTTTCTTAGCCCAACTTGATGCATTCTTCCTTAAAAGATCCTGAAATAAATAAAATGTAATTTAATAGTAATGTATGCAATTTCATATCCTTTTCATATACATGTATAAATGTAAAATGAGATTATTATAATAATATATATATAAATACCACGTTCTTCTCATCATGATATCCGTCAATAAAAAATTTCCATTTCTCTATAGGTACCCCATTGGGTACCTTGTCATACATCTATTGATTCTCAATGAAGTATCTTTAACATTGACCCATAATATCCATTTAATATCTTTCCATTTCTTACCTAGATATTTAAGTGTCCACTTTCGTGCTAGCACATCAGTAATCATAAAGTGGAAAAACATTTGTACACAAAAATTCATTTAAAAATATTATAATTTAATAAAATAATGACATTCAATTACACCATAATGTATTAAAATTACCTTTATTTTTGAATCAAAAACTTCATTCTTCCAAGATGAAGGCATATTCCTCTAATCACCATACTTAATCAGAAGGGAAACCAGCTCTACAACCAGCTGACCTAGAATTTGGCCAAGTAATCCTATGTCGTCATCCATAGGGACCCTATAGGAATCAAATGGGACAACTATCTTTAGTTCAGTTAGATTCCATACATCTGAACTTTTCATATTTTTCTCCATAGTTTCATTGTTTCCATCTTTTATGAACAAATAGTTAGTATAAAAAAGTGAAATAAATGTATTAATATTAAAATTTGTACCTATAATAGTAACTCTCTAGTATCCCAATGAAGAACTAGGAGTTTCACCCTGATCCCTCACTGCTAACGCTGCTGAATGGGAAGGCATCAACTGAGCTGCTGATGGGACACTCACGGAGGGTGTAAGAGATTGTGCAGGGGGAAAATAGATGGTGTCTCAGATGTTGTAGGGAGGGAGACAGATGGATCATCATCTATCAGTGTGGTTGATGGAACAATATAGTGCTCCATCCTTGAAATTCCTATCATTTAATCAAATAAAATTAAATTCAAAACATATAATTCAAAAAATTAAACTTTTGAGTGTTTGGATATTGAGATTATATTATTAAATATCATGTTATATGTGGTGGGTTTTCTATATGATTAGAACTGGTAGTTGTGATGACCTTCCCTTAAGATTTTTATTATGGTTATTACTAGATATTTAAATTCCATTCTTTAATGGAATTCTAATTACTTGTGGATAAAATAGATGTATCACTAGAATTAATCGAAACAGGTGAGGTTAAGTATTGGGGTAACTTGTTTAGCACCTGATGAACCAACATGGATTCTAGTATAAAAGTTTCAAGATGAAACCTATAAGATAATTCACAAATGTTTCATATGATATTCATAACAAAATCAAGGTTCTGCATGTGAAATTTAAAATAATGAAAGTTAAGGTAATCATAATGAAATCAATTAATGATAGAGAAACACAAAGTTTTCCACATTTATACACTAAATATTCTCTACATCATAACCAAAGACATGCCTCATATCAAAACAATAAACATTCCTTATATTAAATGATTTTACATGTTTAATATCAAAAAAATATATTATTATAATATATTCATATAAAAAAATAAACATGCTCCATAGGAAAACATAATGAATATTAAACATGCACAATATAATTTATTCTATCATCCATTTATTTCCATCCCTAATAAACTTAATACATGTAAAGTTCATTTAATTTGAGAATGAGACTTTTCAATCAATGTATAACTAGTAGGAAACAACAAATCCAATACAAAACCCCATACATAATTCACATACCAACTCCATGCTCCTGCATCACACATCATCACCACAACCATGATCATCACACAATTATATCACACATCATCCAAAATCACATCTGATTCCAACCAAACATTTTTTCACTGAACAAAACACTCTAAATCAAAACCAATTACCATTACTAATGGTAAAATCCCCACAAGGACCACATGAAGCACAAAAAATGCATCCATCAAATAAACATATAAATGATTTTTCAACATGTAAAATACCACAATTCAAAGGGGTCTCCTATGTGGCTAGATAAGAGTGGGATTAAGGGAGAAAAGGATCAATATTGGGTAACTGACCAAAAAGACTCAAATTATATATATATATATATATATATATATAAAGTTTATCAAGTAGATTTTATAGGGCCATGGGGTCCCTGGTTTCACTCTTAGGATACCCGAGACTCTTACAAGTCCAACGTTAACTATTTAACTCCCACTAGGTACCCAATTTCACCTGTAATTGTAAAATGTATGTGGAAACCCTTTATCGATACCCTAAATACCCAATTCACACACCAAACCACAAAATTCATTAAAAAATAACTTAAAATGTAAACTCAATAACCTAAATCAATTTTGAATCCACTATAAAAAAATAACCCTCAATCAGAATCAAAAATTGAAACTATTGAATGATTTTTCCATTCAAATTTCTAACATTAGACCTTATTAACACCATAATCAAGGTAATAAGGTAAAAACATTATATCCTCAAAAAAATATCACTTTTAAATAAATATACATCTCATAAAACATTTATCTAAATACTCATTGCCTCTATATTGGAAATAAATGAATTTAAGAATCTATTATTTCAATAATAATAATAATATTTGAAACTCACCTCAAGCCCCTAAAACTAACAAGCTCCAAACGACAAGGTGCAGTGAGGGTAGGGCGAGGCTGGTGACTAGTGAGGGTAGGGCGAGGCTCGAGACTGGTGAGGGTAGAGAGAGGCTTGGGATTGAAGGTGAGGCATGGAGATGGTAGGTATTCAAGAAGTTGGGGGATCATGAGGGTCAGAGGAGTGGGGGGTTCGGGGGAGAAGTGTCAGGTTTTTGAAAAAAATAAAAGTTTTAGCAGCATTTTTTAATAAACCGCTGCTAAATTATTTAAAAAATTTTAACGGCGGTTTAGTAAACCGAAGCTAAAAAACTACTTCTAAATGATGATTTTAGTGTAGTGAAAGATCAATAAAATTTAATAATTTGTGATGAATACCATAAAGATAAATTATATTAGTATTATATAATTTTTCACTAGCCAATCAGTTCTTTCCACAACCTTTAATCTTTAATTCTCCATCATTTTTGAAATGGATTATTTCATCAACTTTTCCCTTCATATTATTATATATATTCACATTACTTGTCATATGAGATGAAAACCCACTATCCATAATATAGGTGCTAATATTATTTGATTATTTCAAGGAAATTTTATAAAAATATTATTTCTCAACTTTCTTCCTTTCCTTCTAGGAGATTCCAAAATGAATAGAGAGTTTTATTAATCTCTTCTCATTTTATTTAGCATACTCCATCATATCAAATTATTCTCTTAAATAGGATAAAATCCATTTTTCAATGGAATTAAATTAGATTGTCATGCATTCATTTTACTTTAGTGCATAGAATAAGACTCACCTCTTCTCTTCCTACAGTCTACTTCTTTATATCTAAAATTAGAGTAATTAAAATAGTAACCATTGAGATAATTTCTTCTCTAATAAGAAGAGTGTCAGATTAGTCAAGAAATTCCTTATTTTAATAACCCAAAATCCTGTTTCTTATGTTATTAATTAATTCCATATTGTATGTTAATAAACTATTTTTCTAGAAAAAAATTTGAAAATTGGATAAGTACAGAAGCTACCAAACATTATTTAAGGCTATCACATGAGTAAAGTCAACCTATAGCGATAAGAAACCATGCCAGATAGAATTTTTTTTGGTAAAGTGTTGAAACTACTACATGACAAAGTGAAACGACCATGAAGAAAATTTCAAAAAGTCCTGAATCTAACATAAGAGAAATTAGAGAAATTGTATGATCAAATCAAGAGGTCGGATATCATAGATAATAAACCATAAGAATAGATCAAGAGATCACATTATAAACATGATTTTTTTAAGTATGGATAGACTATAAGTTGATATCAAGTGACTGCACGACCACAACCAACGACCAAAAATAGGATTTCAAATGACTATCTGAATAAGTTTCACACAAATGTTCCCAAATTAAAATGTATATAAGTGTTGAATCTACCCCACTAAGAAAATAATCTACCAAATTTAAGGATGAAGCTATCATAAGGCCCTACATCAAATTTAAGTGAAAAAGCTACTACTACTAAATTTAAAAATATCAATGACTAGTTTTGGTATTTAAGGAGACCTTTCAGAGTTGTTAAGACCTTTTAGTACAAGAATGACCATTCTTCGACAACTACCTTTTGAGAATATATCTGTACAAGTAAGAGGAATCCTCAATCTTACAAAAATAGAAAACACTAGTGATTTTTAATCTCAATATTACATTATTCAGTATTGTGATATTCTATTTTTTAGGGAAAGATTGAAAAAACTTATAATAAAGAAGAACTGACCATATAATTATTTACCGAGCTTTCTATACAATCAGATAAGAAGAAAAAAATTTACAATCATCCAAATTCAACCTGAAATTGAGCAACATCAAAATTACTAATATTTCTTCACTCTATTTATTTATTTTACATATTGATTCATGTTTATGTTTTCTATATACTTATTACAAAAGATGAGTACTCTGATACTCCTTCTTTCTTTCCTTTACATCTGTAATCCCATGTAGAATTGTGGAAGGGGCTAGGTATAACCAAAACTTCCTTGTGTGTAGTTTATGTAAAACTTTATTCAGGTTGTAGATTTCTTATTAAATTTTAATAAACATTCTTGGCAGTGTATTACTATCAAGTGGAGAGGACTATTCTCCAACTTAGAGGTAACCTCTTATTTAAATCCATTGTGTGTTTATTTTTTCTTTTCACTACTAGTTTTTAATTAGATCTAAAATATATGATTTTTAGAAAATATTTTAAAAATGATATTTCAATATATACTCTAATAATTTTCAATTATATGTGATATTTATATTTTTTTTGTGTGTGTAGAATCATCTAAAAATTAAAATAATCTCAAATTATTTTAACTGAGTTTTTATCAAACCTTTGATAAGCCATTTCAAAGTACAAAATAATTTATATCTATTATATTTGTGAACTAGGATATGTTTTTAATTGGGAGATTTTAAATTTATAATTTTCAAATATAAAATTATTTATTGGATTCTCAATCCCCTCCGCTTAGTAACTGCATTGGGACCAACATTTTTTATCCGAGTAAGATTTTTTTCTCTATTTTTATACATTTCCTTGACCCTGATCAAGTGTTTAGAACAAGATCTATTATTTTGGTTTATTTAATAATATAAATTATTGATTTTATCCCTGATGTTAATGTTACCAACTGAATTCCCTTTTTCAATGGAACTAACTATTATCAATGTAAAATCAAAATCAAAATCTATCTAGAAATAATGAGATTTGATATACGAGGAACTATTGAAGATAAATACGAAAAATCCAAAACTACTAGAAAATATTATGATACCTCAACTAAAGATACTTATTATTATAATTGTAAAGGTGTGAATGATTTATTCCTTTCATTAGGTGAATAAGAGTAAAAAATAATATCTTTTTTTACTATTTATGAAATATAGGATACTTTAGTTTTTTCTCACGAAGGAACATTTAATGTTAATAAAATTTTATTAAACACATACCATGAAGTATGAATCTTTTAATATGAAACATGATGATCCTATTTCAAAAAATTATTAAAGATTCAATGAGATAATAAATACTATAAAGTCTTTGGGACAATATATGGATAACACACAATAAGTTTTAAGATTAGAGAGATGCTTACCCGATAGATGGAGACATATTATTATTTCAATTAAATAATCTTCGGACATTATTAAGATGAAATCAATGATACTTATTTTCAATATGATTATGTGTAAAGAATAATTGAAATGTGATAATTAAAATTTTGAACTTAAAAAGAAAACTACAATATTTAGGATATCTAATTCAAAATTGAATGAGGTGATTGGGGATGATTCAAGTGACAGTAAATCTGATTTTTGAGAGTGATGAGGATATGAATCATCTAGATAGAATATTAATAAAATTTTAAAATAAGAATAATTTTTTCTAAAAGTTAATATAAAAAATAAAGTGTAATAATAAATGAAAAAATTATGGATTCACTGGTGACATTACATGATATGAATGTAAAAGTAAAGGAAATATCAAAGCAGTTTGTCATAAGTTATAATAAAAAGATAAGTACGATGATAGAGAAAATAAAACCTAGAAATAAATAAAGGAAACTTGAAGTTAATTTGAGGATAGATTTAGTGACTTTAACTACAATATAAATGATGCCAGTGAATAAACTATATTTTGATTTGTGGCCAATGTAGCTGAGGTAAAAAATAATACCATTACTCCTTTTTTTGGTGATGATGTGTTATATGAATCTTAAATGACTAATGAAGAACTATTTGAATAAAATTCTATGTGGGAAGATACTATGAATGATCATAAAAATAAATACAATAATCTAAAAGATTTTAATGCATTATTTATTCATGATAAAAGTGATCTTACTATTGGAAAAAAGAAAAATAAAAATTTAGTAAAAGAGTATAGTGATTGAAAATTATCCAACGAACAACTTAATAAGGATCTAATTCAATTAACTAATGGAACTAATACCATGAATATGATACCGAGAAGTAAAAAACCTCCCAAATCAAATATAGGTATTGGATACTAATCTGGATAGAAAATGAAGCCGTATAAGAACTACTTTGTTCCTTGATAAAAAACAAGACCTAAATTTGTAATTGTAATGGAACTTCACATTATGGAAATGATTATCATTATATTGGACCCAAGAATAAATTCATTCCAAATCTATTAATATTGTTGTAAGTAAACATGTAAAAAAATGTGGATACCTAATACTCTGATTGCTAAACATTCTGGACCCAATAAAATCTTGGTACACAAATTATTTATTGTTTGACTTTGTATATGTAAAATGATTGAAGGAACACAAAACAATTATATGGTATATGAACAATGAATATTCAGGGAATAATACTAGAGACTATTTAAGTTTAAATAATCTATTAAAAGTGGATAGTGTACATGTTACTTTTGGTGACAATGGAAAAAGAAAATAATTGCACATGGATAGATTTATAACCCTAAAACAATTTTTTATTTATAAAATGTTATTTTTAATGGTTTAAAATATAAATTGCTTAATATATTTCAATTATGTGATGATGGTTATAATTTTAAATTTAAAAACAATGCATGTAAGATTTTTTATTCCAAATATTCTTTAGTGTTTACCACATTAAGGAATGATAATTTTTATGAAGTTAATTTAGATTCTTTATTTTTTCAAAATGTTTCCTATTTAAGTGCCTTTCATATAGAATCTTGTTTGTTGAATCAGAGATTATGCCACTACAATATACACCCACTTATGAAGCAAACTAGGAATGTTTTATTTAAGGATCTACTCAAATTAGAATTCCCAAAATACAATGTGAGTAATCCCTTACAAAATAGAAAGAAACACATAATTTCTTTTAAACCAAAGAAAGAGGTGTCTACCTATAAAACACTAAAATTGGTTCACATGGATTTTTTTGGAACTTCTATAGTTTCTATTATAGGTGGAAAACATTGTATTATATTAGGTACAACTTCCAACGACATATCACACATACTACAAGAAACTTACAGAAAAACCTACTGGCTCAAGGGATCGACCCTGTGACCATGCCCCAAACCCCATCCCACCGTCACCACCCCAACCGAGAATGGGGTCATGGAAAACATTATTCTTATGTGACTTTTAAGGATTATTCAAGATACACATGGTTATATTTCCTATCTCAAAAAATTGAATCTCCTTACTACTTTTCAAAATATGTAAAATCTATATAAAACCTTTGTATACTTACCATAAAACCATGATAAGTGATCATGTTTGTGAATTTTATAATCAAGACTTTGAATCCTTATTTTTACATAATGGATATACTTAAAATTTCTCTACACCAAAAATACCTTAATATATTGGGGTTGTTAAAATAAGAAAAAATCCCTTCATGAAATTGTAAGGAATATTCTTAGTGAATATGAAATACCTATCAACTTTTCGATTGAAGTAGTAAATATATATTATTATATAATAAATATAGTTTTTATTATACCTATCCCAAATAAGACTCCCTATAAACTTTATGATAGTATAAAACCAAGAGTTAATTACCTTAGAGTCTTTGAATGTAAAGTATTTATTCTAAATATAAAGGATAATGTGGATAAATTTTCACCAAAGAGTTATGAAGGGATTTTTAAAGGTTATTATACCTCTAGTAAACCATATATTTTTTAACAAACAAACTAAAGTCATGTAATAATCTATACATTTAAAATTTGATGTGATAGAACCACCTGAAAATAATCCTACTATAGAAAAACATGGGGATGAAATGTCAAATATAAATATCAATAATACCATTAGAAATCTTAACCATGATGTTTATTTATACAATAAATATCCTATTATAGCCTAATAACACCAAATTAACCTTGAATAAGACTTTAAATAACCAAGTACTTTGATTCCCACAACTATTAAGACCCATAGATATTATCCCTTAAATGTAGTTATAAGTGATATAGATAAATGAACTCAAACCCAAGCCTCACTTAGAAATCAGTTTGAACATCAAGACATATTAAATTATCTATAACCTAATCACTTAAATAAACCAATCAGTGATGGAAACAGGGTAATGGATATGGAAGTAGTTATCAATTTGTTTGAAAGAAATAAAGTCTATAAAATTGTTGAGAGACCCAAAGACTATCTAAATATTGAAAACAAATGGATATATATATATATAAGGCCGATGAATCTAGAACTATAATTAGAAAAAAAATCTAAATTGGAAGCACAAGGTTATAGTCAATATGAAGGTATTGATTATGAAAAAACCTTTTCACCAATTGTTAGACTTGAATCCATTAGAATATTGTTTGCTTATACAACACATCTCACTTTCAAAATATATCAAATGGATGTCAAAAGATCATTCCTTAATGGTTATATTGGTGAATATGTTTTTGTTGAGAAATCCCCTAAATTTTCTAGCCCACATTTACCAAAGCATGTTTTTAAACTTTAAAAATAAATCTATGGTTTAAAACAGGCTCTTAGATCCTGGTATGATAAGATTAGCTATTTTTTTCGTTTCAGAATGTATTTTTAAAAGTCATTGATGATCATACTATATTTATTAAAATAATTTTGGGTGATGTTTCAGTATTAAAAATCTATTTTTATTACATTATTTTTGGATTTTATAAAATTTCTTCATATATTGAATTTTAAAAATTAATGTAAAATGAATTTGAAATGAGTTTAATGGTAGAATTAAAATTATTTCTTAATTTTTAGATTTTTCAAAACAAATATGAAATTATTTTTAACCATAGTAAATACACAAAAGATATTTTAAATCATTTTGTCTCGAATAGTACTAAAGGAAGTGATACTCTAATGAGTATGAACTGTAAATTAGATTTGGATGAAAATGGAAAACTAGTTGAAAAAATTACGTATAGAGTTATGATTGGGATTTTAATATACATAATTTATAGAAAACCTAATATCATTTTTAGTGTATGCATGTGTTCATGTTTTCAACTAAACCCCAAATATTCACATTAAAATTTATTCAAAAGAATTTTTAAATACCTCAAATATGCAACCAATTTTGGATTGTTTTACTCTAGAGGAAATTCATTCGAGTTTGATAGTTATTACCATGATGACTTGGGAAGATATAAGTTAGATAGAAAAATAACCTATGGTATATTTTTATTTATGGATAATTCTCTTATTTCATCATGTAGTAAAAAGAAAATTCTTTTGTACTATCCAATTTAGAAGCTAAATAAATTACCATAGGTAGTTTCTATGCACAAATTTGTGGATGAAACACACTTTAATTGACCATGGATATAAATTTATATATGTTCCTATAAATTTTTATAACATAAGTGATATTTAAATTTCTAGGAATCTTTTATGTTATTTCAGGACTAAACATATTGATATTAGGAATCACTTTTTGAGATACCATTTTAAAAAATTTGATACACTCTTGAATTAATAGGCACTGAGCATCAACTTACTGATATTTTCACAAAGCCATTGGATGTATGGATATTAAATTATATCATACATGAATTATGAATGATAAATTACTCCTAGTTATTTACTATTTAAATTATATTTTATTTTTTATGCTGATTTTATCTTTTAAGATAAATTGATTATTCCTATAATTTGTTACTAAACATTTTAATTCCATATTCCATATTTTTTTATTTTATAATTAATGTTTTAAAGATACCGTAATGATTAAGTTTTTATGAAAATTGTTTATGTGGTTATTTAAGATGCTATGATAATATTATGAAAATTAGAACCTGTAACAGATCGACTTACTATAAAATCTCAAGTTACCCTGGAAAGATGTCATGAATATTTGTTCATGCAGTAGGTTAAGATACCGTAGGACCTCAAGTTGCTGTAAAATTTTTTTTATACAGTAGGTTATACTACCATGCTATCACAATCTACTATAAGTCCCATGGTCGGTCATCATAGCTTTCTCTACTATCTTGGCCCACAGTTCTTCCCTCCAGGAGGAGGCCAAGGAGATGCTATTTCATCTATCCTTATGCTGTCCAAAGGGGATCATCTTATCATAGGTTGAAAATGACTCCCAAATTCTCAATAATTCCTTGCAAGGCTATGGAGTTACTCTATATTCTATCCACTACATCACCAGGAAGTGCAGGGGCATGATTGGTAGTAACATCAACATGGTCCATACTTTGAGTGAGGGGAAAAAGGTCACGGACCACCTCACCTCTATAGATGTTCCTAGTCCAGATCCTTTTTTATATTTCTATCACCATGATGTTGGAGTGGGTCAACTTGGTTAGAGGGGATTCCCTCAGCCTCCACTATTTTCAGCCTCCTTAGGCTTCCTGTTTTGGGCGTTTTGGGCCCGTCCTTTCTTGTTGTGCTTGCCCTATTGAAATAAAATTTACATGATAATGATGTTTTATTTTAAATTTCCCATTATTTACTATTTCTAAAGTCTAAAGTGAGTCAAAAAACCCCTAAATCAGAATTCAAACAGACACACATCTCTCTCTCTCTCTCTCTTTTGAAACCCAAAAACAATTCAAATTTTGAATCCCTCTCTCTTGATATTCTATCTAGAAAAAACCTATCCTTATGAAATTTAAATCTCAGTGGAATATGGTTATGATAAAGCATGATCTTAAACTTTCATCTCCCAAAGAATCATATCCTTTGAAGAAAAACAGGGCTTTATCCCACTCACATGTTGAACCTATCAATCCACATATTTGAACTTGAATGGTTATGCCTGAAAAGGAAGTAATTAATAAATGGTTAAGAATGAGTAAGTATTTAGTTTGTATGAATATTGAAAAGTAGGGTTGTGTTGTGTGTTTCAAGTATAAAAATAAAATGTTCTATATGAGGTTAGTAACAGAATTTTATTGGAATATGAAATTGGAATTGGGTGATAAGAAGGATGCCATCATAACATATGTAAAAGGAAAAATATTAGTCTTTTAATCCAATATATGGGAAAAGTGTTTGAAACTAATTCATAAATATTATTATGAGGATTATCATAGTTATTATACTATAGGTTGTGTGAATTTTTAGGATGAAAAAGTTCTACTAGAGCTAAATAGATATGAAAAACTAGAAGAACTACCACTATATAGATTTATGGTGAATATTGGATGTTGTTAATGTTTATTCAAAATTTTATATACCTAAAAAAGTTTATTTTAGTACCCTCAGAAACCAATTTATATTATTTCTATATTTTATTAAGGTTGGGATACAAATTATCCTACTAAGATGCCTGATGTGGCACATAGAAGAGTTGTGAAAAGATTCTTCCAGGTTTAATTCATCTATATAACCCAAGTTTATCTTAACTATATTGAACTACAATAGACTTGTTACTTAGGGGGAGGAAAATTCAATAGATTCTTGTGAATTTTGTTTTAATCAAACCAATTGTAAAATTTTGAGGATAAATTGGTATAAATGGAGAAAAATTTGGGTTTTTGATAATAAAAAATTATATGATAAATTCAATATAGTGGAAAACCCTATGATACCCAAGGATAAATTAGATATAGGGTTTAAACTTGATGAATTTTTATAATATTCTTATATGGAAGAATGTTCTTAATAAATAAATGAGGATGGGAATTTTTCTGATGAAAAAGTGGATGTTCATAATTTTGAATAAAAAAGATTAGTGAATTTGAATGATGAATCTAAAATAGATTATGAATAATAGAGATAATCTAATAAGTCAGTTGATGAATAAATACATTATTTTAATGGTGTCTCCTTTGGCTCTCTAAAATCACCTCTCTCTTTACCTTCTATTTAAGAAGACTTTGATGATGTAGAGACTGAGGAATCTATACCTACATCTGTTAAGTTAGTTTATGAGTCTGATTAAAGTTCATCTGACATGAGTCTAATGATTGTAAATAATCATAGGAATAATCAAGGAGAATAATATCCTTATAGGAATAAATATTATTCTAATGGTGATTACCATGATAGGGGCTATCTGCCTAGACTTGGTGGACCTGCCATCTCTACTTTATCCATAGATCCTAAGGGGTCTCTTAAAGCTTAGATTGATCTTAAAGGGAAAATGGATCTTAGTTATCCTAGTTATTTTTCCAAAGTAGATCCCAATCAAACTCTTCAATAACTATAGGAAAATATGATTGGACCTACTCCTATAATGTAATCTAAGGAATCTAAGCCTAATAGTGAGAAAGAACCTAAATAATTCAGTGGGACAGAATTGATCAAGTTTAGTGGTTTAGAGGAAGTTAATAAAAAATCATTTTTTTGAGACAGAAGAATTGGAATAAGATAGTATATTGTCTATTTTTAGAGATATGAAACCTCTATTGGAAGAATTTACTGAAAGATATTTACCTTCTAATTAAGCTGCTCCTACTTCTTTCTTTATTACCAATGATTATTTAAGTGAATTAAAAATTGATCATATGTTTATTTTAAAGGATTTTTTTTGGGTTTTGGTGATTCAATATAACCATATAGGGAATAATATATTTCTAGTACTATTTATCTTGTTGTTTCTCATTTCCAACCTAATTTTTTTTCTGAAGGTTGATTATATAAATAAAAAAAATTCAGAGTCTTATAGAACATGTTGGCATTATCTAGGAAGATATTTAGGGATTCAATCATGTTCAAAGGGAAATAAAATAGTATAAACAATCTCAAACAAATTTTCTATATTATTCCCATATTATTAATGCCTCTATTGATGAAAATATGATGAGACATATTGTAATATATGAAATAAAGGCTGTCTTGGTTAGATTTTCTAAAACTAGAGAGATGTTGTTTTTTTGGTTTTCAAACCCATGCAACTAAGGCTCTTGAGGTAGATAGAGGTGATTTTCGACAATATGTATGGTACATGGAAGTTATAAAGAGATACATTCACCATTATTTGAGCCAATGTATTACCATGTTTTACTTTAAGTGTCTATTTAGATCTTCAGTTGGTGATCTAAAGATGCCACCAATCACTAGAGCCTTCAAAAGAAAAGTGGATAAGTTAAAGGTTTTGTCACCTATTTTAGAAATTTTTATCATCGAAAAGGATAGATTTTTCTAAATTATAGAGAAATGATATTTATCCCCAAATTATTTCAATCAACTTATAGAGACTTATATATAAAATTCTCACACTTCCATTATAGGACATTCGGTACTACCTACACCTTCAATGAAGCCAGCATCTAACACTACAATCCTTGTTTCACCATCCATTTCTATACCTCCTTTTGGATTTACTCTAGTTTTGGAAGTTTATTATTTCCACCATGTTTCTAGAGAAATTATTATTTTTATACCTCACTCTTCCCACCATAAACTACACCTAATCCATCCACTCACCCTTCTTAGGAGTAAGTCAAAGATCTTGTTGATCCTATAACTATTCAATAGGTTGATTCTTTATATTCTGATTATGGAATCTCATAGGGAACTTTTATTTTGTACTAAACTTCTTCTAGGTAAATTATATTTATTTTTATATTGATTATATTATATTATATTATTTATTAGAATTTATTTACATAACTATTCTATTTTTTTGATAATCCTAAACAGGTGAGAACTCTGATATGGAAGTAGAATCTATTTAAGTTTTGAGAAACTTTGTGTTTTATTTTAAAATTTTATTATGTTATGATTTTTGAACATCAAAAAGGGGATATTGTTAGATTGGTCTAATAATTACTTATTTTAATGATTCGAAATCACATTTATTATATTATTAATGAATTCTTTATTGTATGTTAGTAAACTATTTTTTAAGAAAAAATATTAAAATTTGATAAGAGTAGAAGATACTGAATATTATATAAAGCTACCACATGAAGATAGTCTACCTACCATGAGAATATTCCATTCTAGACAAAAAAATTACTAAATTTTTTAAGTTTCCACTTGACAAAGTGAAGTGACCATGGAGAAATTATCACATTGTCCTAAAACTACTTCAAGAATAATTAGAGTGACCAAATAATCAACTTGAATGAACATACATCATAGTTGATCAACTGAAATAAGAGTTAAAGTGGCCATATAATAGAGCAGTAAATAATTTTCTAAGAATGTAGTGACTGTACGTTGAGATCAAGATAGTGCATGATCATATCAAGTGACCACAAGAAGGATTAGAAGTGAATGTATGAATAAGTTTCAACCAAACTTGAAAAACTTGAGATGTATCTAAGTGCTAAAGATACCACACTAAGAAAATCATCTACTACATTTAAGAGTGAATCTACAACAAGGTGACTCTACATCAACCATAAGTAAAAAAATATACCATGGCTAAAGTTAAAAATCCCAATGATGAGTTTTAGTATTTAATGAAACCTATCAGAGTAGTTAAGAGTTGTTAGTATGAGAATGATCATTATTTAAAAGAAATTTTTTGAGTCCATCTCTCTAAAAGTAAGAGGAAACCCCACTGGTGAAAAAGAGGGAAAAATCATGTTTTTTTATCTCAAGCTTACATTCTTATATATTGTGATACTTTGTTTTTTGGGAAAGACTACAAAATCATAGAAGAAGGCATAATTGCATACATATTTCATTTCTAATCTTACAAGACAATCAAAAAAGGATAAAAACCTTTCTAATCAATTGAATTAAATCAGTGATTGAGAAGCATCAAACTTTCTGATATTTCTTCACTCTCTCAGATTCTTTTACATATTGAGTTATGTGTGTGTTTTCTATTTATTTATTCAGTATTTATATTTTATTATCAAGAGGTGTACTCTGATACCCCTTCTTTCATTCCTTTATATCTATTATAACTCATAGAATTGTGGAAGAGGCTAAGTATAGTCTGGATTGCATTATGTATAGTTGTTTTTTTTAAAACTTGATAAAGGTTTTGGAATGTTTTTAAGTTTTAATAAATATTATTGATAGTGGATTACTATAAATTGGAGAGGAATATTCTCCATCTTGGAGATAACCTATTTTTTAAATCTGTTGTGTGTTTAGTTTTTGTAGAACACTGAGATTTTAAAAGAGGAACATCATATTCGATAGAATATATGACACACAACACTAATATTAGATGAGAATTTAACACCCTAATACATTATTATATATTACTTTTTAAACAAATTCAATATCTTCTATAGCTTGTGATGCATGCAATGTTGGGTTTAAATGAAACATGATACTCTATTAAAATATTATTATTTAGACAAGACCATTATAACCTAACCATTAAGTTGGAGGGTATAGATATGAATAGATAAATTATGAAATTTATATGGTTTAAACATGTATAAAATAAATTAAATGGTTATATACTGATTCGAAATAAAATAAGAATCATTTTAAAGAAAAAACTGTTTCTGAACAAACTGTATTTTTTTTCTAAAAGGAATTTTAGTCCACTTTGCACACATAATTTAAAATTATTTTTTACTATAATTAGAAAATTTATTTGAAAAAATAAACTTAATTTTAAAAATCTACATGTAAAAATTATATTTAGGCGAATTTTTGGTAATTTTCTGAAAAGTATATTTTTTCAATGAATATTGAAAATATAATTTTTATTGAAAAATTCCCTTTAGTTTAAATTATTTACTAATTTAAATTCAAATTTAAATTATATTTAATGTAAAATTAGATCAATTATTATAAAATATAAAAAATTTAGGTTATTGGTATCCATTTTATGTTAAATTTCAATATAAAAACTTTCCATACTTATGAGAACTTTTCTTTAGAAAATCGCCTTTTCATCACATTGACAGGTTTTATTTTAAATTGAATTCATCGACTTCAGTGAATTGAATTTTGAAATATATATTTTATATTTGAAATAATCATAATATATATTATCTAATATTTTCAACTTAATTTTTGACAATTTTAATATTAAAAGTAGTAAAAATTAATTACGACGGTTAATGTACATATGGGTTTATTAGGGGTTAAACTTAGAAGATAAGGGTTAAAATGACCTAAAAAATGAAAGAAAACAATTTTATACACATATTTAAACCTTATAAACTCTAATGGTCTATAATAAACTATTTTTGTGGCTTTTTACATGTGGAAAACGTGGTTACAAATAAATCTTTTCAAAAATTCCAAGCATATCCTCTCCCCGACTTATAAAAGGACACCCCGTATCCTCTTCTATTCACACTTAAAAAACAATTTGGTTCAGCCAATAACTACCAAAATATCTTCCTTACATACCTATCTACTTCCTAGATTCATTTTTTAGATCATAAATAAAATATAGGAAGGCTTTAGGTTAAACCTAAAGAGGTTTCCCGAAGAAAATTTATGGTTTTTAACCATGCATTTTCATTTTACTTATTCTAACTTCTTATAATATTCTTTATATATGATAATATAATAGCACTAGTATATAACATATAATTATTTGTTATTATTTTAGTATAATGAACTATATCCACCTCCTCTTCAGTCAAATGGGAAATGAAGCCGTCGACCATGTGTTTGACGGACTGCCAACTCGCGAACTGATCTAATTAATTTTCCATCATCACCTTTAAAGGATGGTTATAATGAAGAATTTAATATATTTATATGATATTTATGAAATTATTATACTTATTTAATTATTATATCAAAAATACCTTCTTACTTTATATTCCGTGGGTGGATATGACAATGTTACTTGTGTGTACGACGGACTACCGCCTCACGAAGTGATGTGAATCATTTTTCGCTTAAACTTTACATGGAAAGTAGTAAGGATAAATTTAATGAATATATGTGATATTTATAACCTAAAAATACTTATGTAAATATAATATCATATCTAAATTCTTACCTTCTAATATGTTGAAAAATAATAACGTCGCTTGTGCGTACATGTAGACTACCTCCTCCACATAACGACGTGAAATATTTTTCATTTTATATTTAAATGGATGGTAATAAGGATAGGATTAATTAATATCAATGATATATATATAATAATAATTATTCTATAAATTTGAAGTAATATTTATTTTCCTTTCATTCCATCTGTTGAGAAAAATGGAAACAACGTTCATGCGTACGTATGATCTACCATCTCTATGAACGATGTAATCCTTCTTATGTCTATAAATTTTATATATTACTATAAATACTTATATAATGAATATATATGATATTTATATCATTATTAACATTCTATGTATTAAAAAACCATTATCAATGTAAAATAACCAAAATTACTAAACCAAAACATATAAGAAAAATGAAGTAATTATCACCAGAAACATTGATTTTAACAAAGAATTTTTAATAAATAGGTCATAAAATAATAGAGGTAGATAATATATGATATGATATATATGATTATGGTTATTTAATATATGTACAATAAACGTATATTTATTATATATTAGGTTCAAACACATATGAAGGAAATCAAACTTGAGGTAAGGGTTTCTCATCTCACTTTTACTTCTGTGAGACATAGGCCATATTCACCACTTATTTATTTATGTGGTGTATATACTACCAATTTTTATATGTTATATTATTAATCTATTTATATTCATCATATTTAATGTTTCATTTTATGTTATTTCTTTTATGGGGCTAATAATTCAAATGTTACCAAAGTGGTAAGGGTTTATTTCACAATCTCATCATTATTTGGGATTGTCTATGTTTATGCCTCCCTTAGGGTAATTATTTGATATTTATTTCATAAAATAAATATATTTTTTTCTCATCTATTTATTCATCAACTTTTCCAATAATATTACCATTTTCTACTCTTTTTTACTTAAAATGATCTAGAATTATTTTAAGAAAAGACAACATTATTTATCTTTTCAACCGAGAATGATTTTTCTTCCAAATTGATGTTTTATAAAAATGTTTTCCAAATAGTTTATAAAAATCCTCAAAATGATTTATTAAATAATTTTTTACCCATGTTTTACTTTTAAATTTTTTTTAAGGAATATTCAGGTTGTTTTCTAAACAATTCCTGTTTGTATTTTATCGAAAATGTGAATGAAATCACTGTTTTAATGTGTATGGAATGAATGAAATTTTATGATATCATGACCAATAAATGTTTAAAATTTTATTTTACAATTTTCCAAGGTTATTTTAAAAGAATATTATTTTCAAAATTCATTATAATCATTTTGTTTTAAAATGTTATTTTCAAAATTCAAAGGCGATTTTCCTCAAAAATGTTTTTAAGGATATTTTCATGGTATTTATATTAATAAAAAACATCAAAACTTTATTGCACTTATAACACACTAGGGATATGTTGTATTGATTTCATACTTATTTATTTGGATGGTTTATGATTATTTTGAATAAGTATATACAATTTTATTACCATTCACCATATTAATATGGATAGTTTATGATTATGTTTATTTGATTGGGATAAGTATTAACTTTTCATATGTTAGTATTTCAATATAAATGTTTATATTGATTATGTGTACGGCCTGACCCAAACTGAGGCTCGAGCTGTAACTACCCCAAGCCTACCACCATAGGCCAGGGGTTGGAGACCAGTGCTGAAGGCACAACTAATATGGGGAGTCCTTTACATAGTTACCTATATGCACAAATACAACCATATATATATTAAAACGTGAAGAGGAAGTAAATGTAAAAGAATAAAAAATATAAGGGAAAAACCATGCATGAAAAACCTATAGATAGTACAAGAGTAAAATAATATAAATAGAAATGTAAAGGGAAAAAATACACACTCAACTAGAAATATGTATCAACCTAAAAAAACTAGAAAAGTAAACTACTAAGAGAGATCATCTCTTGATATCCAATATGTGACCACCATACGTGGTCCAAAGTACCAAGTATCCCTAAGCTCCTTCAAAGTCACTACTGACATTTCCGTCATCTATATAAGACATGACATGTGATGGAAAATCCTATCCAGGGGTGAGTATATACATACCTAGTAGGATTCATTGAAAGATAAAGCGGGATCAATAATATGCAGAATAAGAAGTAGAAAGATAGTAGAATAGTACATAGGATGCAAGATACAATGATAGATAAAAGCTCAACCCAAACCAATAAGGAAATTAACCTCATCAAAATACAAGATTCTTGACATTGTGTGTAGATAAACTACACATCGAGTATTTTCCACATATAACAGGAGAGTAAACTCATCCAACCATGAGAATATAAACACAAAAAACATGTGGCATACCCCACACATCTTTTCATCTCATGGAAAGAGAGTAATCAAAACCAAAGGTATGGATACAGAAGTATATATATATATATATTCTCAGTCAAAATAATCCCAAATAAGAGAGTAAGGGGCTCTCTATCTCAAAAATCATCCTAAAAAAAGAGTCTCCAACAATTTCAAAAATCCATCAATGATGCCCAACATCTCACGTGTCTGCCCATAAGTAATCGTACAAGTCAAATAATGCCTCATCACTATGACACATAGTCGAGGGGCTACAAAATATAATTAGAGGACCCATGACCTAGTACAATAGAGGGTGGGGGGGGGGGGGGGGGTGGATTCCACTCTGATAGTTGATGGAGGACCCACTTCCCATCTCTACTGGAGGGATATACACAGAAGTCTTCAAGGACCCAATACCCAGCTCTATTGGAGGTTACCACTTTTTAGTCATCTAGGAAACACTAACCAGATCTACTGAAGGATACCACTCAATAGTCATCAGGGACCCACTACCCAGATTTATTGGAGGGTACCACTCGGTAGTTGTTGAGGACCCACTGCCCAACTCTACTGGAGGGTAACACTTGGAATGCCTATGGTGATCTTGCATGATCACTACCATCATCGAGTCCCACCTAACCAAATTTTATGCCTAGAATATTCCACATCATATCTATAAATACACAATAGAGGGAACCATCATGTTCTACATGGAAAAACACTCAGGATATGCTACTTTTGATCCAAAATTTGAGTTCAAATGAAGAAGATACAAAGTCTTGAAGTTTATACAAAAGGAGATAGGGGTACATGGTGTGTGAGAAGACCTAAACAACATGTGATACCCCTCCACCACCTGGATGTGTCTCTAGATAGTTCATGTCTCTCAACCCATGTAGGAGTACATGTTGTGCAGGTGGACTACATGGCGTTTCCATGCTATCCAGAAGCGGTTCATGTCCTTCTAGACATGTCCATGTACACGACCTCATGTCCATGTACATGAACCTGTTCCCATGTACATGAATCTTTGTCCATGTACTTTAGTACACGACCATGTTTCTGATCATGTACTTCCACACATGATCCCACACATGTGATCCACTATATGGATAGGATACACATCGTATAGGAGGGCTATATGATGTGGAATCCTTATAAAGTTCTGAAACTCTATCCACTACTACCAGGGGGCTACACAATGTATGTTCATCACTATACAAAACGTGTAGTATATGTTTTCTCAGAATTCTAGATCCATGATCCCCACATTTAATATGGTATTTGAATTTAATTTTGGCCCTATCTTTGGTCAATATTTGTGGATTTGACTATGGATTGTGGATTATGACCTTTTGTGGGCCAGAAATCCAAATCCCAAAGCCTCATATGCTTCATTATCACCATAGATGAATGGGTTCATTTTTTCCTTGATGATTCATTCATCAGTTGTTGAAATGATCAACCAAAACTTTCAATCATCCTAGATCTATTATCGATTCATCAATTTTTACCTTGTCTGTTGTTTCATTGCAATTCCAAGTGTATGATTAGGCTCAGTACCACCCGAAAATGTCAAACTTAGACTATGGTATCCTACTGATGAAGAACTTGAATCAATTGAGGTGGAACATTATAATAATTTTTTTTAAGAATTGTTGGAAAAGTGTTCTTGTCCAATGATTATGAATGGGGATTTTCGGGTTATAAACAATTGAAATAATAAAATTAATCTGATAAATATGAGAATACTAAAGATGTAATTGGGGAAGATCAATAGAAGATATTGATATTCTCAATTAGTTTAATAAACAATGGCATAAACCCAAAATTAATGAGTCCTACCCAGATATTGGCTCATTCGTTGTCAAATAATGCGCTCTCAAACAATCAAAGGAAGTTGTTGCATTCGCTACATCCCGATATGCTCTGATCTAGAGTTTTGTCATCGTTTAATTTGATCCACAAATATATTGAGTGGAAGAGAATCATTGGTGATTCCAAGATTATGAGTCTAGAAATGAGAGATTCACCATAATGATGTATTTTTAGGAAAATAGTTTAGGTCAAATGAATGAATGAATTAAATTAATAAATTAATTAACCCATTGAATGTACTTCCAATGGGAGAGATGTATGAATTCCCTGCACCAACCTATTTTAGGTTTCTACTAGGGTAAAAAACATATTCTGGTCTCAACCATGCTCTCAAATTTCTGATCTGAGATTCTATTTAAGAATTATCCCATTTTATTTATGAAATGCGTGAACATAATATAAAAATATATTTAATATTTTTATAAAATTAATTCGAGGAACACTGGGCCTCATAATAATACGCTATCTCAGTTCCTAGATCTATAAATATAAATAGAAATATTTTAATGTCTTACAAGAAAAAAACCGGTTCTCTACATCATTCTATCCTTCAAGATTTTCATCTCTAAAAAGAAGAACTAGACAAAAAATTTGGGATACTGAGTCCGTATCTAGCTCTTTTGAAACCAAGATCTCTCTTGTATGTTTCCGTGCTACCACAACACAGGAACCAAGGGTATAGTCCTTCTATGTAGGATCCTCTCCTATTAATCCTTGATCTCCATCGGGTGATCTGAAAAGGTGGAACCATACTTGATGTCCAGATTCTCCCAGTCAATGATGTGTATAGGTTAATGCACATATCTCCTCATCTGAAACACATGGAAGTTTTCGTGCACCCGATCTAGCTTTGGGGGAATGGTGAGGTGGTAAGAAACTTTTACAACCCTCTGTATGATCTTAAAAATCCTAAAGAACCTCAGGGATAACTTGAGTCCCCATATAAACCTCTGCAATCCTCATCGTGGGGAGACTTTTAAGAAAACCTGATCTCCCTACTTGAACTCTGAGGGATTACAACAGTGATTTTCATAAGATTTTTTTATGTTTTGGGACATGATCATCTACTCATAGATGACCTATACCTTCTTCACCACCACCTTCACCATCTATGTTCTCGCAAGAGAGGTCCCACCAATATATGTACAACACAAGGGTGACCTACAAGGTCTCTTTTATATGGCCTCAAAAGGTGTTATGTCGATGGTAGAGTGGTAGATATTATTGTATACAAATGCTACCAAGGTAAAGTGATCCTCCCAGCTCCATCCAAAGTCCAACACACAAGATCTCAACATATCATATAACAATTGGATAATACGCTCAATCTTCCCATCGGTTTGGGGGTGAAAGGATATACTCATAATCGTTTGGGTTTCAAATTACTCTTGAGGGACTCTCTATAACTATGAAATAAACCACGTTTCATGATCAAAGAAATTATTAAGGGAATCCCATGAAGGTTAATGATCTCTTGTATGTACAACTGTGCGAAAATATCCACCAAAATCTACTCCCTGATAGAAACGAAGTGTTCCAACTTCATGATTTGGTCAACTATCACCCAGATGGAGTCACGAACCTTTTCTATCCATGGAGGCCTTGTCCCAAGGTCCATGAATATTCCATCCCACATTCACTTTGGGATCTCGAGGGGATGAAAAACAACCTATCAGAACATGGTTCTCAACCTTCACCTACTGAAAATTGAGGCACTTAGAGATGAACTCAACTAATCTTCATCTAATTCCAGACCACCAAAAATGAAACCAAAGGTCTCTATAAATATTCCATACAATATAATTTATAGTTTAGGGGGAAGTGTAGAACTCCCAAATCAACTCCCCCCTCATCGTGGCTGGAACCACTGTCCATCCCTAAAAAATATGACGTGATTACCTCCTTCAAAATATCCATTGCGTGAGTCACCTATAGATATCTAGTCACATAAGACCTCACAGTTGATGCCTCCCTACTTAGACTCTCTCACATGCATGATAATTATAGCAGCCAACACTATCAACTATAGAAAATCTATACCCTCCTCCTCCACCAGGGTTAACTGTAGGGAGGCCAACTACTCTGAATCCTCCTACACCAAGAGGATATGGGAGTCTTTGATAAGGGAATATTCTACAACATTTCCCTTCCTTAGAGTATAGACTATCTTGAATTCATAGTCCTACAGGAAATCAAACCAGTTCCACTGTCTTAGGTTTAAGTATCTCTGTGTGAAGACATATCTAAGAATTTTATGGTCTGAGTAAACCACAAAGAGATCTCCCAAAAGGTAGTTATTCAACATCATCAAAGTTAAGACTAACCGTACTAACTCTAGGTCTTAAGTCTTATAGTTATTCTCATGGGGTCTAAAATACCTTAACCAGAATGCAATAACTACTTATTGTAGCATCAACACACATCAAAGCCCAGGTACCGAGGCATCACAATACACCATGTAATCTAAACCCTCCTATGATAGTCTCAACATGAGAGAACTCATTATCATTAGCCTCAACTCCTCTAAGTCCTTATGGAACTTCTTATAAAAGGTCAAAGACTACCCTTTCTACATCAGGGCAGTCAAAGGGGATTATATTCTATAGAAGTATACTAAAAATATCATGTAGTAACTCACCAAGCCAAGAAATATCCGCACCTCTGACATGCTCTTGGGTGACTCCCATGACATAACTACATTGATCTTTGTTGGGTCCATAGATAAACCATAATAAAAAACGACATGTCCTAGAAAGTAAACCACATAAATATAGAATTGGAACTTTGAGAGTTTTCTATAAAGATGATTCCCTTAAAGAAAATATATAACTAACCTATGGTTCTTTTCACATTCCTCCTCTGATGTAGAGTATATGAGTATGTTGTTGATGAAGAAAACCAAAAATTGGTCCAAGTACGATTGGAAAACCCGATTCATCAAATCCAAAAACACGACGTGGTAAATTTTCACACAAAAGGGAATCACTAGGATCTCATATTGTTTGTAGTGACTTCAAACTATGAACTTTGGAATATTATCCTTGTGATCCCTCCACTGGTATTAGTCAAACATGAGATCGATCTTTGAGAACCATCACACACCTTGAAACTGGTCAAATAGGTCATCAATCCTTGGTAATGGGTACTTTTTATTTATCTTGGCCCGGTTCTGGTGACGATAATCCATGAAAATCCACAAGCTCCCATCCATCATTTTCAGGAACAACATTGGAGCTACCCAGGAGGACAAACTGGTCCTGATGAAACCCTTCTCTTGAGGATCCTATAACTGGAACCGCAACTTCTAGAGCTCAGTAGGGGCCATACGATATGCCATAAAAGATAGTGGAGTGGTCCTGGGATGCAAGTTGATGAAAAAATACATATCCCACTTTGGAGGTAGTCCTATAATTTCCTTGAGCAAGACATTTATATAATCCTCTATGATTGAAGGAATCTATATTTCTGTAGAACTTACTACACTAGGGCTATACTATCCAACTGATGGGTGATGGGAAGAATCCTCTTTCTCACAGAACCCACTCATATCTCCATTAGATATCTCTTTCCCATAAAGGTGAATATCATCCCATTAGTTTGTAGGCATTTGACTCATATTTGGTGATAGTCAATTTGGTATCAAAACATGGAAAACTAATCCATACCTAAGATGATGTCATAACGTTCCATCGTGATGACCAAAAGGTCCCACGTGAACATCTCTGTACCAAGTGATAACTTTCACTACTAGTAGGTAATATTTACAAAATAAGCGTTCTCTATAGGAACCTCAAGATAAAGTTTCTAGGCTAGCACCTCAACTAAGAGATTCTGCTCTCGCACAAGGAGTATAGAGATGAAGGAATTATTGTAACTTATTTTTACTAATACTAAATAAAGAGTAGAATAAACATTGATTATACCTATAATCATCTTGTGTTCCATGAGTTCATAAGTCTCCAGAGCCTATAGCTATTTTCAACCTTGGACACCAACTCCCTGAGCCGGACATGGGCCACTTAGTGGTAGTGGCAAAGGACCGCATAACATCACCCCCACCCATGGCTCCTCCTTCACCTCTTCTAACTCCACCTCCACAATCTGTCATGACCCTACCTAATCTAAGGCTTTAGATGTAGCTACCCCAAGACCACCTCTAAATTCTAGGTGCTCTTGACCAATTTGAAATTCATAACTAACATGGGGACACATTTTCCTTGGTACCATTATGCACACACACAACCATCTCGACGAAGAAGTGAAGAGGTAGTAAAAGTAAAATAAGAAAAAAGATAAGGGAACAATCATGCATGAAAAGCTTATAGATAGTACAAGAGTATGGTAGGGTAAAATGAAAAGTAAAGGGAAAAAATTAACACCCACCCAGAAATATTTCCCAACCTAAAAAAACTAGAAAATAAACTACCAAGAGATCCTAGATCCTAATACCCAAGATATGACCATCGTAAATGATCCAAATTGTTAGATATCACTAAGCTCCTCTAAAGTCACCACTGAACTATCCTTTGTATTCATAAGATACAACATGTGCAGGAAAATCCCATATAGGGGTGAGTATATACATACCCAGTAGGAAACCTTGAAAGATAATGGGGGAGTAGTAATAGATTCAATAGGAAGTAGACAAACAATAGAATAACACACTAGATGAAAGATATAATGAAATATACCAACTATACCCAATCTAAGAAAGAAAGTAACCTCATTCAAGCATAAGGGTATCAACATAGTTTTTAGATGAACTAAATGTTGAGTCTTTTCCACCTATAGTAGGAGAGTAGACTCATCCAACTATGAGAATCTAAACACAAAAAGAACATGGAATACCTAGTGCATCTTCACATATATTGGAAAGAGAGTAACCAAACCCAAAGTTATGGATATAGAAATATATATATATATATATATATATATGCTCAGTAAAAAGAATCCCAAAATAGAGAGTAAGGGGATCCATATCTCAGAGTTAATCCTAGGAATAAGAGTCTCCAATAGTTTCAAAAGTCTATCAATGTTGCCCAGAAACTCACACGTTTTCCTAGAAGTAACCATCCAAGTCAAACCATGCCTCATCACTATGCTACATAGTTGAGGGGCCACAAAATATCAGTAGAGGAACCATGACCTGGTTCAATGGGGAAGGGAGTTCCACTTTAATAGTCAATATAGGACCCACTGACCAACTCCACTGGAGGGTTCTTCACAAAATATGTCCAGGACCCTCTTCCTAGATCTACTAGAGGGTACCACTCAGTAGTCATCAAGGACCCACTACCAAGATTTATTGGAGGGTATAAATCAGTAGTCATTGTGGACCCACTACCTAGCACTACTGGAGGGCACTACTTGATAGTCATTGAGGACCCACTGCCCAAATCTACTAGAGGGAACCACTTGAAATACCTCTAGTGATCCTGGGTGATCACTGCCTTCATCAAGAGTCATATAACCAAACATCGTGCAAGGAATATTCCAAATAATATCTTGAAATCCACAATGTATGGAACCATCACATTCTATATAGAAAAAATACTTATGATAGGCTACTCACAGGCTAAAATATGAGTTTATGTGAAGGAGATACAAAGCCTTGAAGTTTATTCAAAAGGAGAAAAGGGGTACATGGTTCGTGAGGGGACCCACACGATGTGTTGTTCTACTTCACTACCTAGACATGTCTCTTGATAGTATATGAATCCTAGCCCATATAGGAGTATACAACGTGTAGGTGGGCTATATAGCGTGTCCAAGCTATCTGGTACTAGGCTGTGTTCTTCTAGTCATGTCCATGTACATAACCCCATGTCTTTGTAAATGATCCAGTGTCCGTGTACATGAACCCATGTACATTTACTTTGGTAGAAAACCATGTGCATGGCCATGTACTTCCACACCACCACATGAATTGTCCATCTGGGGAAAAGATACACGATGTGTAGGAGGGCTGTATGTTATTCCATCCTTATAAAATTCCAAAACCCTAGCCACCACATCCAAGGGATACACTTTGTGTGTTCATCGCTGTACATGGTGTGTAGTCAGGTTTTTCTCATAATTCCAGATCCTTGATCCATGCCTTGAATCCAGTCTCAACCTTTGATTTTGGCCCTAAATTCAGCCGAGATTTGTGGATCTAACTCCATCCATTGGATTCCAGCCTTCTGGTGACTGGAAATCCAAACCCTAAAATCTTGTACACATCATTCTCACAACACACACATGAGTTCCTTTTGCCATCGATGATTCATAATTCGGTTGTTGAAGTGATCAACCACAACCCACAATCATCCCATATCTATGCTGTATTCATCGCTTATTCCTTGTTTTCCATTTCATCATGATTTCAGGGGTCTGATCGGGCTTAGTACCACCTGGAAACATTGATCTGGGACCGTGGGGACATACTTGTGAATAGAAATAAGAAATTGAGGGGAAAAAGTACAAGAACAAAGGTTTAATCATCATTGGACAAACATTCTTGGTCGATGATCAAGAATGAGGATTTTCGGGTTAGAAACAATAGAAATAATCAAATTATCCTGGTATATAGGAGCATTCTAAGGCTACAATTGACACAGATCAATAGAAGATATTGATTATCTCAATAAGTTTAATAAAAAAGGGCATAAAACAAAAACTAAAAAATCCTACATGGATATTGGATCATTCTTCATCAAAGAACACACTTTCCAATGATATAAGGAAGTCATTGTGTTCACTACATCTCTATCTTCTCTGATATAGAGTTACATCATGGTTTGATTTAATCCTCCAATATAAGTAGAGGAAGAGTGCCATTGGTGATTCCAGGATTATGAGGCAACCCTAGAAGATTATCCATTATGATTTATTTTTAGAAAAACATTTTAGGTAAAATAAATTAATTAATCCACTGAACTTATTGCTAATGGGAGAGATGTTTGAATGCCTAATACCAACCTATTTTAGGTTGCGCATTGGGTAAAAAAATGCATTCCAAACTCAACTATGGTCTCAGATTTCTAATCCAAGATTCCATTTAAGAGTTATCCCATTATCATTATGAACTTCATGTGTGTAATGTAAAAATATATTTAATATATTTATAAAATTAATTTCGGGCACAACGAGCATTAGAATAGTATATTGTATCAACACCTAGATCTATAAATATATATAGAAATATTTCAAATATTATAAGGAAAAAATCGATCCTCTATATTATGTTTCAGCAATTTCATATGAGGTTTGAATTATACTTCATAAGTGGTTGGTGGGGGATGATTATAGATAGCCCGTTGATGCATCAACATCTCTCATGAGTTAAATTAGTTTTCCAAATTAGACAGGTTTTTATCCACAATTTCAAAACTGTCTTATAAAAGGTCTTGACAGTATGTTTTAGATGTTCAACATTAAGGATTCCCTCATAATGAGATTATTTATTGATGTCCTTGTGATTATATGATTAATTAGATTATCCATAAATAAGGTTTAATATCATGTGGTTATTTATATGGATTTATTTGAAAATCTTTTATTCCTACCATATCATGATCAAGTTATTATTTAAATAACATGTCTTTTAGTTATTTACCTTTCCATATTGATTAATATCATTTATTTATGATAGGTTCCATTGTATGCATAACCTTACTGATCATATGATCTCACCCCTTTATTATGTTTTATTTTCCCCAGGATACCAAGAAGAGATTTATGGTTCATATATAGGGATATTCTAATGAGAATAATTGACTTCTCAAAGAAAATACTTTGTTGTATTTTATGATTTAAAATTTATGTGAAATTCAAGTATGTATCTAGTTTACCAAGACTGCTACACTATTTGGTCCTTCAGGATATGATACCTTGTATCTAGTTCTAATGTAATAAAGTTACCGTCTGCTCTGGGTTATTAGGATCATGGTTTTTATAGTTCATATTAGAGGAAGTTTAATATAATACTTGGGAACTATATTTAGGAATACATATATTATGGAATACAATCCTATGAATTAAATTAAGTATAAGTCTAAGTATAAGATAACATCAATTTTTTTGGTAAGGTATATATTTTTTAGTTTTACTAGAAATACATCCTGATATTGATACTAAAATTGGATGTAGTTCTGGAAAAGATATACCCAGGGGTAATAACTCTAAAAAAGGTGTATTAGGAATGACTCAAGCATTAATTTATACATGATAATGGGACTTACTGTACACATAGTTTGAAACTCTCAGGGGATATGCTTATGATAATTAACATTTTCTTTACAAACCATTATTTAGGATTTGGAAATATTTTTATGTTTTCGAAACTTTCCCAAAGAAACCATGTTTATGATTATGAGATTAACCATGTATAAAATTTTAAATTTATGGTAAGTGTTTCAATAGTTTTAAAATTATACATTATGATATATAATTTTGTGATCAAATCTAGTGTATTCCAATGTTTTGAAATGGAACCTAGTGGAAGGAATGGGAACCGTATCAATATATGCAATCCAAAGAGTATGAATGTTCATTTCTTTGATAGGATTAATCCAATATTTTGATGGGAAATAATATCCTAAACATTATCATAAAATGAAAATATAGTATCATGTGCTATAAAGATAGAGAAATAATTCTCTAAGTCTTATGTATTTTAAGGGAAATAAGATAAGAAGAGTACTAAAGAGTTAAAGATGGAAAAATAGAAGGAGCGAAATAAGGATTTAACCATGTGATAATTGTGGAAAGAAACACTTTGGTACTTACTTGAAGGGAATGGTAGTTTGGTACTAGTGTTTAGAGAGAGGACACCATGATTGTGATTGCCAGGTTAAGAAAGAAACCACTAATGGTAACTATTTTAGCTGTAAGGAGCTGGTTCACTATGCAAATGAATTCCCCAAGAATCAAAAGAATATTCCTTTGAAGAAGATAAGTGATAAAGATCAATCAAATTCTTTTAATATAGTGAAAGTGGAATGATTAAAGTACTTGTTTATTTGGATTCATGAATTATGTTTTGGAAGAATTTTATCAATGATATCCTCATTATAAGAACTATGAAATGTATAAGGATTGTACTGTAGTATTATTTATTTAATTATTTGGAATCATATATTGAATAATACAAAGAAAATTGATACATTGGAAATTAGATCGTTCTATAAAACACATGATTGTGGGAGGAGAATCGTTAATATGTGTATCATGTTGAGATAGTAATTATAAAGAGATGTTTATGGGATAATATTTGTAACCTTGAAATTGTTTAGTGATTTATGTTATATTTTTTAGAGATTACTACATATCTTGATTTATAGAACATATTTGAAAACCTATGATTTTAATTTTAGAAGAACTCATGTTTTCATTAAGATTTTTAGTGATAAAGTCTTTCACATATTTGGCATGTTACATTAAGATCTACTTTATCATAATTGTGGAATATAATGTTATCTTGGTTTTTGAATTTTAGTGAAATCCCTTCTAAATTTTTAGGATTTGAATTTAGTGAGACATATTTTGGATAAGTATTAAAGTTAAATATTTATGGAATGGATTAATCTTAACATTTCATGTTATTGGATAACTCATTCTAACCATTTTGGTCTTGGAAAATATCTAGAGACATGAGGAATGACTGTTCATTATTTTATTAAGCCAATGATTTGTTAAATGTTAATTTTAGTGATTTAGGCATAAAATTACTATTGGATATTCATATTTTTAAGAAAGATATGAAGTAGGAATTGATAAAAGCACAACCAAAAGATGAAATTGTAATTATATTTTCTAGTGTTATCTATCATGATTGTAAAATAATTCCTCAACTTAAGAAAAAAGATATTGAAACAAAAATGTTATCATATTACCTTCAAATAAGATGAATCAATGATCATTTAACTCATCACAAATTTATGGTTTTTAGGACCTTAAGTTTCTATTAATCATTCAATTTATTGTGGTCAATGACCTCTATCACTCTCTATAATTATTTACATTTTTATTCCATGTCCATATCTTCACTTCCCACCAATGTTCTCCTCTTTTGAAACCTAGTTATGTGTTATTTAGATGACCATAATATTTCCATTTCACTCTCACCAAGAGGAAATTTTATTAAAACTATTAGGATGTGAATTTTTTAACAATGGTATTTCCAAATGTAAAACCCTTGATTACCAGGATCAAGTTTAAATTACGAGGATGCAATTTATTGAAGGTGGGGAGAATGTAACACCCTAAGATTTTAAATTAAGAACCTCATGTTTGATAGAATATATAACACAAAAAATTTAGATTAGGAAATAATGCACCAATAAATTATGATATATATATTTTAAATAAATTCAATCTCTTTGATACCTTGTGATGCACAGAATGTTGGGTTTAAACAAAACATGATACTCTACTGAAATTTATTATTTAAACATGACAATTATAACCTAGAAATTAGTTTGGTGGGTTTGAATAATACTAAATAAATTATAAAAATTATATGATTTACACATGTATAAAATAAATTCAATGTTTATATATTGATTATAAATAAAACAAGAATCATTTGAAAGAAACAGAAATTTTTTTCTAAAGAAATGTTTTTTTAAAAGCAGTTTAGTCAAGATTTGAGTACATAATTTAAAATTAATTTAACAAATTTAAAAATTTTATTGGGAAAAATAAATTTTATTTATGAAATATAAATTTTAAAATTATATTTGAGTTATTTTTTAATAATTTTCTGAAAAGATTAATCTTTCAATGAATAGTGAAAAATATTGATTTTTATTGAAAACTTCTATATCATTTTAGTTCTTTAAAAAATTAAATTATATTTTAAATTGTTTATCAAGTAAAATAAAATGAATAATAATAAAATTTAACTAATTTAGTTCATTAGGATTAATTTTATATTCAATTTCAATATAAAAACATTCCATACTTCTGAGAACTTTTCTTTGGAAAGATGCTTTTTTGTCGCGTTAGTAGGTTTTATTTTAAATTGAATAATGGTTTTTTTGAATTTAATTTGGAAAAATTGATTTCATATTTGGAATAAAAATAATTTATATTATTTAATAATTCCTACTTAATTTTTTATCATTATGAATAGTAAAAGAGGTAAAAATTAATTATCACAGTTAAGGTAAAAATGGGTTTACCAGGGGTTAAACTAAAAAGAGTAGGGCTAAAAATGGCCTAAAACTTGTCCAAAACTAATTTTATGGATATATTAGACCTTATTATCTCTAATTTTAGAGAATGACCCATTTGAGGCATTTTTCCTTGTGATAAGCATGGGTACAAATAATTATTTTCAAAAATTCTAAGTGCATCCTCTCCCCACTTATAAAAGGCCACCCCTATCCTCTACTACTAACCCTTAAAAACCATTTGGTTCAGAAAATAACTTCCAAAAACTCTTAATTAATTTCATTATCATATCATAGAGTCCTTGGTTAGATCATAAATCCAATCTAGTAAGGATTTAGGTTAAACCTAAAGATGTTTCCCAAAGAAGAGGTATAGTTTTTAACTATGCATTTTCATATCACTTCTTATTATAACTCATTATAATATTATTCAACCATGATAATATAATATAATCATTATCTCACATATTTTTAGATTTCATTATGTTAAGGTAATGACATGTATCCATCTCCAATGAAACCATCGATCTTGTCTACGACGGACTACCACTTTGCAAACCGATGTAATTCCTTTTCCATAACCACCTTTAAAAGATGGATATAATGATGGATTTAATATATTTATATTATATTTATGAAATTATTATAGTTATTTAATTATTATATCACCTATACGTTGAAACTTTCCATTCAGTGGGTGGATAGGATAATATGGCCTGTGTCTACGGTGTACTACCACCGATCAAAGCGATGTGATTTGTTTTTTGCTTACGCTTTACATGGAAGGTAGTAATGATAAATTTAATGAATATATGTTATATTTATTATCTAAAAATAATTCTTGAAATATAATATCACATATAACTTATTATCCTCTAATCCATTGAAAAATAATAACGTCGCTCATATGTATATGTGGACTACCGCATCTACGTTGTGATGTGATTTTTTTTTCATTTTATATTTACATGGAAGGTAATAATGATATATTTAATTAATATAAATGGTGTAAATAAAATAATATTGGATATTGAAATTTTAATTAATATTTATTTTCATTTTATTCTATCTTTTGAGAAAAATGGAAACAATGTTCATATGTACGTACGACCTAACATTTCCATGAACAGTGTAATCCATCTTTTATCTCTAAATTTTTTAGATTACTATAAATAAATATATAATGAATATATATGATATTTATATCATTTTTAACATTATTTATATTATGGAATCATGATAAAATTAAAAGGACTGAAATTACGAAAACAAAACATATATTAAAAACGAAGCAATTATCACCCAAAATAGTGATTTTAAGAAATAATTGTTAATAAATGTACTATAAAATTTTATATGTACACCATATATGGTATGAAAAAAATAAATATGGTTATTTAAAATATGAATAATAAATATATATTTATTATATAGGAGGTTCATACACATATGGTGGAATTCAGACCCGAGGCAAGGGTTTCTAATCTCACTTCTACTTATGTAGACATATGCCATATTCACCACTAATTCCTTTGTATGGTGTATATAATTCCCCTTTTGATATTTTATATCATGAATATATTTATTTTCATGGTATTTAATGTTTCATTTTATGTTATTTATTTCATGGGGCTTATGATTCAAAGTTACCAGTGGTAAGGTTTTATTTCACAATTTCATAATTATTTGGGATTATTTATATTTAAGTCTTACATGGGGGAATTATTTTATATTTATTTCATAGAATAAATATATTTTTCTATAATATGGTTATTCATGAACTTTTTATGTAGTAGTACCATTTACCACTCTTTTTTACTTCAGATTATTGAAAAACATTTTTAAGAAAAGACTATATTATTTCTATTTTAGGTCAAAAATGGGTTTTATTCCAAATCCATGTTTTCTAAAAATATTTCCAAAAATGTTTTAAAAAATCCTAAAAATGATTTATTAAGGATATTTTTACCCATTTTTTACTTTTTATTAGTTTTTTTGCAAGGAATATTCATGTATTTTTCCAAATAATGCCCATTTGGATTTTACCTAATATGGGAAAAGAATCTTTTTTTTAACATGTAAGAAATTAATGGAATTTTATTCATTAATGACTAATAAATGTTTTAAATATTATTTGAAAATTTTATAAGGTAATTTTAAAAGATTTTTTTAAATAAAAGTTTTTTAACTTTTTTTTAAAAGGTGATTTTAAAAATGCAAATGTTATTTTCCTCAAAATTTTTAAGGACTTTTTAATGGTATTTATATTCATCAAAGAGATCAACCACTTAATATACTTATGATCCATAGTGGATATTTTGTTTTGATATCATCTTTATTATTTATTTGGATATTTTATGACCAGTTTGACCGAGTATGTATAATTTTATTACCATTCACCATATTACTTGGATGGTTTATTATTATATTTATTTGATTAGGGTAAGTATTAACATTTAATATGATATTTTTTAATACCAATGTTTATATTGATTATGTTTCACCCCTTTAATATGAGTAATAAATTGGACTTATTATGTAATGGGTGGAACACAGTTATAGATATCCTATCAATGCATTGACCAGTATCATGAGACAAATCAGTTGGCCAAATTAGAAGGTTTTTTACCCATAGTTTTAAACTATCTTATGAAAGGTCTTGATAGTATGTTTAAAATGTATGGAATTATGCATTCCATTATTATTTGACCAGTTATTGATGTCAATATTATTATTTGATTATTTATAATATTCATGGGTAAGTTTCAAGCTCATGTGATTATTTTTATGACATTATTTGATCATATTTTATTCCTTACATATCATTCTTAAGTTATTATTAAAATCATTTTTTAGTTATTTACCTTTCAATATTGATTAAGATTATTTATTCATGATAAATGTCATTGTAAACATAGCCTTATTAAGAATCCGAGCTATCCCATTTCTTATATTTTATTTTCCTGAGGATACCAAGAAGTGTTTTATGATTGATATGTAAGGATATGATAAGTGGAATAATGGTGTTCTCAAAGAAAATACTTTTTTATATTTTATACTTTCAAATGTGTGTGAAATTAATGTATGTATCTAGTTTAGCATGACTTCTAAACTAATTAGTCCTTAAAGATGTGATACCTTGTATCTAGTTCTGATGTAATAATGTAACCACTAGATTTGGGTTACTGGGGTTGGGGTCTTTACAGTTTTTCTTTTCCCCATATGTTTTTGAGTTAGCTCAAAAATCATTTATTTTTTAGATATTTTTTTAAAACTATGAATGAAAGTTATACTATGATATTTTTCATTTATATTTGATATTTATATTTTTTTTTATGTATTTATAATTATTTTAAAAGTCAAAATAATCTCAAATTGTTTTAACTTAGTTTTGATCAAACATTTGGGAAGCTATTTCAAAGTACCAAATTATTTACATTTATTAAATTTGTAAACCTAGCTATGTTTTTAATTAGGGGATTTTTAATTTACCATTTTTAAATAATTTTTTTATTGGATGTTCAATTAACCCCCCTTTTGGGCACTCCACTAGGATCAACAAAGAGTATGTTTCAACTCTCCCTTGTCAAATTCCAATAGATTATCCTCTTAATAAACTTTATGAAACACCCCAATAGGATATAGTATATCCATGAAAACAAAAAACTGACATTTAATCAATGGAAATATCCTTTTATTATCACCACTTCACATATATATAACTTTTTTTATAACTCCTTGGTTTTTTGATAAGTTCTCTACAATTGTAAATTTTATCCTTTATCCTTCATTCTGTTTTCTCTAGACATTGATTGAGCCTATTTTTGATGCACCATACTCATATACTAGACCATATTTACCCATATCATTGGGTCTTTAGCCCTAATAATTTCCTAAAAAGTTATTTTTCATTGATCTACCCTTTATTTAAAAAATTTATCTGATAATTTCTGAAACTTCAGATTCTTCTTTTAACTATATTTTTGAATTTATTATTCTATATTATTTTTAAAGGATAAAACTTCATTATCAAGTACTTCAATTTTCTTAACTTCATACTTAATATATATATTATTACTATCAATGATATTGGTTAGTTATTTAATATTTAATTTATAGACCACAACTTCTTTAGGTTTCACATGATTTTCTAACATAATTTTACTACATTTAATAACTATCAATTTATACTTCATATTCATCAGCATAAATAAAACATTATTTTAAAAAATCTCCAATTTTTTGTTCTTATTTATCTTAATATTATGATCCTAAATATCTCCTTCAAATTATACTTTGAGTTATAAAACTCCCTCTAATTTATCATTTTATTATTTAATAATAGAATTTTATTTTTCTATTGATGCTATCATAATACCTTCTATTGTTGAGATAAACTTAGTCTCTATGAATTCTAGTGGATATTCCTCAACATCCTTTTCTTCTTTTCTAATAAACCCTTTTATTTGAAAATTTTTACCAATTGAATTTCTAGAAAAAAATTCTTTCTAGAGGAAACTGCTTCTTCTATTTAGGAAAAAACTTGAAATCCCCATCCTCTTCATCAAAATTCTTTTTAAATATAGCAGCGATGTGACCAACCTTTCCATAATGAAATAATTCTAAAGGAAACTTCCCTTTAAATATATCTTTACCACCTTTTAACTTCATTACCATAAATCATAAGAAACCATCACTTACAAATTCTTCAATTTAAACATCCCAAAACTCTTGATTTTCAAAATATTTGAATTCTATATCTTTATATAAACGTTTTAAAGTGATTTTAAGATTTATCCTCACTTTATATGCATCCAACTTACCATGTAGGTCATCAAGATATAAATATCGAAGGTCTATTTCTGCAAGTTCTAAAACCATAGAGTTATATATGGGTGGTAAACGTTCAATTATTTTCTTTAAAATATTATGATCCTTGACCTCATGTTCATGACCTCATACTGCACAAAAAATTCAATGAAACTATTAATTAATCCAACCAAATTTTCACTAGGACTCATCTATATATATTCAAACCTGTTTTAAAAAACCTACAATTTTTATTTGTTTTCTTTTCTATGCCATTAATATATGTTTTAAATTTTATCCAAAATAACTTTTACTTTGGGAAAATCCATCACCATTATACATATTTGATTATATAAATATCTCGATATAGAATTTTGAGACTTAACATCATTATTTAATAACTTCTTATCATCTTCTGTCTGTGATCTTTTGGTATAATCACTAACTAAATTTCAATGATCTTCTACTGAATATACATAAACCCCAAGTGATCATAGACATGATCTTATAATATTTCTAAAAGTCTTATATTGTCACTAATTAAATAAGTGAACTCCCCCATAATTCATAATATTCACCATGATAACATGTTTTACTCAATAGTTTCAAGAGATATGATACCACTTGTTGTACCATGTATTTATACTATTCACCGTAAGAGGGGGGGGGGGTGAATTAAAATTAAATTTTTAATTAGAAAAAATTTGATATTGATCTACATTGGAAAATAAATCTTAAATCTATCTTTTAATCACAACCAAATGAAAAAATAGTAAACAACATGAACACATAATTTTTACTTAGTTCACCCATAAAAGGATTCATCCAAGGAGAACATATCAATTATGTTTTGATATTATAATTATCCACTACTTAACTATTATGCAATTATAAGATTTATGAAGATATCATTACTTATCCAAGGTCGGTGGACTCTTCCTCTCTTCTACTCACTACTTTTAATAGGGATTCAAGAATATAGTTAGCTCATAGTTTGAACCTAAAATATATCAGTCAAAATAATCAACACTAAACAAAAATGGTATCATCTATAATGATTAGATTTCAAATTATATATTTTCAGTGATATGTAAAAGAGATTTTCTTTCTAAGAATAATATTTAACATAACTTATATTGATCACACTTTAATTTTCTTTGCTAATTATTCAGTAAACATTAATTCCAATAATCTATTTTTGGATATTAAAGATACCTATATTTCTTAGCTATGTGTGATACTTATATTATAAAGAAATTATCCTCTATATATATAATATGTTTGAATTTAAAATTTCAAATTCAAACAATAACTAACTTCCAACATCATTTAATTCAAATCCATCCATAGGATAATCCTTACTTTATATTCACTATATAAATTTGAATATATAGTTATTGGTTTCTTAAATGTCCACAACACCATCATGAGATTGACTCATCATAATTTATATTTGAAATATATATATATTTTAGAAATCCTGACACAACATCCCCCTTTATGGTATGATATGTCAATTTCTTTCTAAACTTACTTTAATTTATAGATGAGTTACGACATGGCATGAACCTTCACGATGAAAACCTTTTTCCAGTTCTGACCATCCTAATGATTCTAAAATCAATTACCTATAGATTTCTAATGGTATATTTTAATTTCATCTACTCTTTAGTAGAATTTTTAGATTGAACCAATCATGGCATGATACACTTTACACAATGTGAATTATTTTGAATAGAGCCACTGAAAAAATAACCTACAAATATTCAAAGAGTATCCAATCATATCGCAGTGAAAATTCTCATTCTAGTAGTACTAAAAAATACCCAAGAATCTATTTCATCACATAATCTATGTCACAATATGTAACTTTAAAATCAAAATTTGAAAAAGGATATAACCTTATAAACTTGGGTGAAGAACCTTACACAAAACTCCTTCATAGAGAGGCCTGTTGTACTACAACATGAATGAATATTATGGTAATATAAATGAATCTTATGAAAATTTCCTTCATAGTGGAACACATATGGTAACAAAATGATATGTATTTTTCTTTTTTTACTTCTAGAATCTTTTCTAATCATCTCAATCTGACCCTTGATCAATTCAACTACTTTATAATACTTTCAAAAATCCCCTAATTGAAAAAAAAAATATTAAAATTCAATGGTTACAATATTTCATTATCTATATTTAGTGGGAAATCACTGATTTCTTGATGATTGCATTTCATGGTAAATGTATGCTTTGATGATTCAATAGTAGAAGAAAAAAATATTGGAGTATGTTGGTGTTGATACTCCCAGAGGGTTTTTAAGTTCCATTAGATAATGAGTCTACTATAAGTGATAAGTTTAGCATAATGTAGGCTCTAATAATGAGAATAAGGATCATTTCATAAGTTTTTAGTCAGCTAACTTGATGTATGTTTTTGGAAGGAGGATTTTATGGTAAATTTGAATCTAGGTTTTTATATGATGATATTTTCAGCTAGTTCCTCAAAAGGTAGTCTATAGTATAAATTTTGTGATTGAATAGTTTTCTCTTGGAAAGTACAATTTATGGATGCTCCACAAATCCTATAGTTGATGAGGGGGTAGTGGTCATTTCTACTAAGTGTCTAAATATCCAAATTTGATTTAGGTAATATGAATATAGGGTTTTTATCTATGAACATATGATAGGGATAATGTTTTTGTTTTGAAAGACTCAAGTATGTGATGGTTTCATCCAAATATAGGATTAGAAGGTGTGCGACATAGTCTCGATTCAATCAGAATACGATCAACTAGAAAGAAGGAGGAAGTTTTGGAAGATGAGGGAATCATTTTGGGGGATTAATGGTTATGTATGGGTATGGAAATTTCTTCTAATTATTTAATAAGATGTTTTGATGGAGAGTGTGTTTGATATATGGGTACAATTATCCCTAAAGTTTGTGATATGGGACTAACTTCCCTACTATCTGGTTGTTGAGTGTTTTTGAATAACCAATTAGGATACTCTATGAATATAACACCTGGAGTCCCACATAGGTTGATGGGGAGTTTCATGTAACGAATATAAATATAAGATACCCCCTATCATTATTCATTTTCCAATGATGGGTAGTGAGCCCTAGGGGAGAAAAAACCACGAGTTAGTGAGCCAAAGTGGACAATATCATGATTAGAGGGGTGGTAGGACCTATTAGTTAGTATTATAATGCATGGTAAGGTTATAAACACTTGATTAATTCTGAGGTGGGGATGGTTGGATATAATGGTCCATCACTCCCTAAGGTTTATGATATGGGACTAGCCATACTATTGTCTGGTTTCCATTTTTCATAGCTCGACCAGTCAATTCACAACATGATACTAACACCATGAATGAAGTATTGGGAAAATGGAAGTTTTATGTGTAGAATATAAATCACAAGGAAACTCTCCCCCATCATAGGTACTTTTCCAATGATGGGTATTGATCCATAGAGATACAGAACAATGATATTGTAAGATAAAGATGAAAATATTATGATTTATTTTTTACAAGGTTACGATTGATTGGATTTACTATAAAGTTGGATGTATTTGGAAGTAACTCAAAGAGCATTAAATTATTTATAATGTGACTGAATATATTTTATGAGAATTTTTTAAATTATATTGGTCACACTACAACAATTTATTTCATGCTGAAAATGAGATTGGGGATACAAAAGTTGACGAAGTGATTTTTCATAATAATACTTTTGAAGAATTTATAAGATAGATACATTATATGATTCCATGAATCACATCATTAAAGGTATCCAATAATTTTTTGACACCTATGTTGATTGAAGTTCCACACTATAAAGTTAATGACACAATTAAAAGGTTCTTGAAATATTTTCAGTGATTTTGAAAAGGATATGGACTTTTTGTGACATATAATGTCATACTCTAAAGGAATACAGGAAGATTTGAGTTTTTATAGAGTTGAAGAACTCACATAATAAGAAGGTAATCCACGATATGAAAATTTCTAGGAAAATTTTAGTGATTCTACACAAGAAATCCTTGTATTGTAAAGATATAGATCATGATGTGACCTATCTAATAATTGAGAGAAGTTATAGAGAAACTATCTTGTTTTATTGTGAATGTATATGTCACACCATGAATAAAGGGTTCTACAACATTAAAACTAAAATAATGATGTTTCTTTACTTTGATACTATTTTAGTTATTTTAACGACTAATATCCTCTCTTCCAAATATCAATTATGGAGGTAAATTATGAGTCAATCTAAGAGCTATATTTGAATTGGAAGTTATATTTTGTTTGAATTTTAAATTTTTAATTCAAATAAACTCTATTATTAGAGGATCTTCTATACATAATGAAATTGTAGCACACATAGAAGTAGAATAAGATTTGAATATTATGAAAAACATAGGATCAAAAGTAGAAGGATATTAAATACCTATAATTACAAAGAGAAGTGTGTGTAGGATAAATTACATTTAACACTAGGAATTAAAGATAGTGTGTGATTTGATTTTTTAAATATCTGTAATTGAATAATATAGAATCATGAAAAACACCCTTACTATTTTGTTTTTATTATCTTTTATTGATGTCTTATAAGATTAACCTATGTGTTGACTTTATCATTGTATCCCTCTTGAAATCTATGTGTTGAAGAGAGAAAGAGGTCATGGATATTGGATGATAAGTTATTTCTTACTAAATATTTAATCACATACTAGTATATTTGTGATTTATTGTCATATCAAAACACTGTTGATATATGCTCTTTAGAAGTAAATTTTTATGGATGAACTAAGTAGTATCAGGTGTCCAGGATATTTATTGTTTTCAATTTTATTATACTTACAAAACTAATGCAAGGAATTATTACAAGCATGAAAAAAATATCTTGTTAATCAAAAGAAAATATAAAATATCAAGACACCTAAATTCACCCACTTTCTAGGGTGTACAATGGGACCAAAGGGTAAAAAAGAGGTACTAGAGACATTGGTTCTTTGTTTTATCTATTTAGGGATAGATAAAATCATGGTGAAAATTAGGATTATAAATGGAGTACCCTTATTTTATGGGTTAAACTATTAAATTTGAACGAATAATATGTGATCACATCTGAGATCTTTATACATGGGATTCAAGTTAGTGATTCCACTTGTAGGTCAATGGAAAAAAGTATAAAATAATATGTTGATTGATGATACGAAGCCTTATAATACTTTATCATGAGTTTAATCCAATAATATTTATATAAAAGTGATGGAATATAAAAAACCAATGGTATATGGGATAAAATTTATAATATCCTTAATGGTGAAACAAAAGTGAAAAAGATAAAGATACAGTTTTTACAGATCATATTTAATGATCTAAAGATGTTGTACATAGAAAATATAGATGGTTTATTTAACTATATTAAAACTATTTTAGGTTTAAATCATGTAAAATATTCAGGAAATAAAATATTCATACAAAGATAAGAATATTATCAGAAGATTTCATCCAATGTACAATACAAAAGTACTGTCTCTCAAGGAGATGAATCTTGGTGAGTTTTCTATTAATGTCTTACAAAACATATTGGTTTCATATGAGATACTAGTAAAATTAGATATATCTTTATAACATTCATCTAAGGAGATAATAATCAATCCTATTGGGAATAAATAACTTTAGGAGGATGAAAATAAATATTATGTAAGTGATGGTTTCTTATAACTTATTAAAAGGATGTTTAAAAGAGGCAAAGTAAAATTTAAAGGTAATTTATATTTAACATTTTTTTACTATGGGAAGGTTGGACACATAATTTATAGTTATACAAATAGATATATTGAATAGGGTGGTGTGAATGAATTCTCACTGAAATAGAATGAAAATTTTCCACATGGAAATAAATTCAAATCTATAAATTCAAAATGGTAAGAAGTTTTATAGCAAAGTGTTTGTTAGTAAATAAGAATAAGATCATGAGGAATATATTTTTAATGGTATTAAAATTGAGTTTATCTTAGATATATAGGATATAATTATTTCTTTAATGGATAATTCTAAAATTAAAGATGAATATAATAATCAACCAAAAGGAGTTGTAGATATTTAAGTGGAATTGAAAATGCCTCTTAAAGAGATTAATTTACAAAAAAAAAGGAAAATAAAAATTAGAGGATTGTTAAAGGAGTATTCAATTTATGATGGTAAAATTGAATCTAAATACATTATCCTTGAGAAATTTGTGAAATAATATAAATAAGTTTCAATAAAATTTGAAGAATATATGAATTAAATAATGAAGATTGAATAAAAGACCAAGATCATTGGTGATTTTAAATTATTTTTCAAATAGATAGGTAATAATATTGAAACTATTTAAGAAGAAGTTATTTCATTGAGAAATAAGGTTTAAACAAAAATTAAAATAGTTGTGTCAAATAATATTCTTTAGTTTGGGAAGTTTTCATATGAAATTTTGATAGAGTGATAAAGAAAGAATAATTTTTTTTAAATAATTATCAAGTGATTAAATGAAAAATGTTATAGGTAAAACAATTTTTGGATTTCAAGGTTAAAAATTAATGACAAAGTATTTAATCATAAATATAATAGTGAATAAGATGTTGGAAAAAATTTATCAACAAATGATAACTTATTAATAACTGAGGAATTATACAAATGTTGGATATATTTGGAGAGGTAATAAAAAAAATATATTTCCATTGATGAAATTACTTTTTTTTGTTTTCTTTGAAACAAAATTTCCCACTATGGTGAAGTTGAAATAAATATAATTGGAGAAGTAAATAGAAGTCAACAAAGAATATTTGGAATGAACACTTCATATGATAGTATAAATTTCTTTTATGGTTACTATTTTAATTATTAAAACTTCAGAAATAAAGTGGAAAACTGCAGGAAGAGAAGAGGAATATATTTTTATTTAATACTAAATATTGTTCAAACAAGATAATAAAATTAAATCCCATTTAATAATAGGTTTTATATTCTAAAATATGAATAATTTTACCTCATGACTTATGATAAAAATAATGAGAAGCGACCAAAAAAGTCTCAACTCCTTTAGGATTTTCTTAGAAGGAAAAGAAAAAGATTTAGAAGGAAAATGTGGCCAAATTTTTCTTAAAATCAATAAAAAATAGAGATACCTATATTTTGGATAGCTTGTTTTTGTACCATATAATAGTTAAAATGAATTTATTGAAAAAAATTAAGGGAAGAGTTTTTAAAATAATTTAATTTGGAAATTATAGAGTGTTGAAGATTAAAGGTAGTGTAAAACCACAATTTGATGATGATGAATTGAAGAATACTGATATACTCTATGTTAATGGAATTAATCATAATATTTTCAGTGTTATCCAAATTTGTGACCCAAGTTTGGAATCCATATTTAGTTGGAAGGGTTACAACATTAAAGTAAATTATGGGAATAATATTATGAAAGGTTAGAGTAAAACAAAAATATCTATCAAGTTTATAGTAAAGAGAATACTTGTATTTTAATATTGGAAAAATAAAATAGATTGTATAATCATAGGCTATGATACATTAATTAAAGATGTATAGAGAAATATTTAAAATTTAAATTTATAGTAAATATTCCGAAATTAAATCAAGTTTCATAAAATATTTTTTATTCATGTATGTGAGGAAATATGGTTAAAAATCCACATATTATAAAGAAAAAGAGAGATTCAGGATTGGTAAATTTGGTTTACACGGAAGTGTGTGCTCCAATTGGGTAGATATAAAACAATGGTGAGAGGTATACCATCTTATTTGTTGATAATTATAGTAGGATAGGTTGTTATATGTTAATACATTCTAAAATAGATATGTTATATTACATAAAATGGTTTCAAAGAAGATAATAAAATAAAAATGAAAAAACTATGAAAATTATGTGATCAAATTAGGTAATGAAGCACAAATTTTATAAGGTTTAAAATTACCATAAAAACATGGTATTAACATGAAGTATCTTTAGTAATAAATCCCTAAAAGAATGGGGTTGTGGAAAGAAGAAATAATGTGGTTGAAAATTTGGAAAAGGTATTGTTGACAGTTAGTGACATTTGATGCCACTAATGTAAAGAAGTAGTTCAAGGGGTTGTATATACTGAAAATTTAGTATTATTATTTGAAGGGATGAGAATATGATATATGAATTCTTTCATGGAAGGAACCCCTATTTAAATAATCTCAATTTATTGGAAAGAAAATGTTTCATCTGAAATAAAGAAGGAAATATAGGAATGTATAGTGATGCATTGGATGATGGTGTTTTATTAGGATAAAATAAATATTAAGGCCCAAAAATGTTTCAATAAAATCCTCAAAAAAATTACTAAGAGTAGTGATGCAAACGTTTTTGAGAATAAATCCAATGTAGACTATAGATTTTTTAATGATTTTTTTGAATAAAGTGAATAAAAAAATATATATTTGGGTGAAATGAAAACTATTTAGACTGATGATGATTTTGAAATTGATTCATTATAAGAACACAGTGAATATTAATGTTTTTCTATGATTCATTCAATAAGTAAAAGGGTTTAATTTGATTCAATCAATATCATCAGAGAAAAATATACTCTAGAATAGACTCAAATAATGATAATAATAGAGAAAAATTCTCTATTATCCATGATAGAACCCACTTTGTTTAAATAATAATTAAATAATTAACCCTGGGTGAAAGATATGAATTAATAAATTGAATATATTGATAATTATCAAACTAGGGATATTGTTAATAGACTAAAAAATAATAATGTTATTAGTATAAAGCGGGTCTTCAAAAAACAATATGGATGAAAATGGAAAAGTAATCCAAAATAAATTAAGGATAGTTTATAAGGGATATTCTTAAGTTGAAGTCATTAAAATTTAAGAGACATTTTCACTGATGATAATGATGGATTCTGTTAGAACGTTCTTATCCATGTTTTTCTAAAGAAAGTTCAAAGTATTTAAAACGAATGCATATGAATTTTTTTTAAATAGAGTTTTGAATGAATAGGTATATATCAAACAACCTATCTGATCTCTTATTAGAAATGATGATTCAAAAGTGTGAAGGTTGAGAAAGAATTTGTATTTCCTAATAAAGCAACCTATGTTTAGTAAATATAATTGGATACTTTATTTAGAAATATGGAGTTTAATAGAGGAGGGGTTGATCACAACCTCTATGTAAATATTTCAAAAGGTGAGTAGTTCATGATGTTTATATATGTATATGAGATTATATTCAGTGGAAATAAATATAATTTTATTTCTAAATTAATGAGATATAGGTTTGAAATAATAATGATTCCTATAATTGTAATATTTTCTTGGGCTATAAATTCATCAAAATAAAGGGAATAAATAGATATCATAGGTAAATTATGAAAAGGATGTTTTGAAGAAATTCAAAATCGAAGAGTCTAAGCCTATTTTAGCTTTAATATTCATTAGAACACAACTAAGTAAACATGAGAATAGATAGGGGTAGACTCAACTTTATATAGAAGAATAATCAGGATTTTTCTTTATCTTAATATAACAAAGTAATATATTCTTTATGATATGGGTTTGGAAGAAAATTTCCAAATTTATCTAAATAAGTATCACATAAAAGAAGTGTATAGAATTAGGAGTCATGTTCAGGTAAATTTCAATTATAGTTTAATGTTTAAAGTTGGATAAAACATGTATTTTTCATTTTATTCAGATGATGATTTGGAAGGTGATGTTATGGATTTAAAATCCATGAGTGAAGGAGAATTTTATATTGAAAGAATTTATATAGTATTGGTAATTAAGAAATAAGACTATGTTTCTTTGAGCATAATTAAAGTGGAGTATATCTCAGTAAAAAATAGTTTACACAACTTATATGGATAAAGAGACAATTGGAATATATTTCTAAAGAAGTATAACACCCAACAATGTTTTTTTGTGATAAAAAAAGTGAAATTGAGTTGACTAAAATATTTTTTAGTACTCTCATATGATTTATATTTAGATCCAATACCATTTTATAATATATAATGTGGAGAATAATGTTTTGAGTCTTGAGTTTTTTAGGACTCAAAATAAATTGGAAGATATCTTTATAAAACCCTTGGAGGATCTTGTGTTTGAAAGGCATTAGTTGAACCTTCATGTTTAAGTACTCTCCTCAAAATAAGGTGGTTTGAGTTTCCCCCCCTCTCCATTTAACTTAATGATATATTTTATTATTGTTGGTATTTTTTTGTAAATTATCTTTTCTTATATACAAAAATAAAGGTGGGTACACAATCCATGGGGACTTGGAAGAAGTAAAGTTTATGATTAGATTTATGGGATCACAATGATGAATTTGGTTATTTCTATTGTTTCCCACACTGATATTTAACTCATGTAGGATTAGAAATTAATTTAATGATCCTTTCAAATATTTGGAACTATGGAAGCATCAAATATTTTCATATCATGGTTCAAGTAGAAGTTAAAGAAAACATTGAATTTTATGATCAAAGGGGGAGAAAAGTGTGTAGTGGAATAAGATAATGAAATGAATGTTTAATTGTAGGGGGGTCTTAAATATCAAATTTAGGGTGAGTGTATGTTATATGTTTATTATGTTTGAGCATTTTTTTTCTGATAGGGTGTCATTATATCATATGGGTTAAACAATTTAGATTTTATAATTAAAGATAACATAAAATACTAAAACTACTAATTTTTTGACACACTAATGTTTTTCTAACATATCCCAATATATAATAAAGTTTTAATGCTCAAAATCCCTATTTATTTTACAAATGAGTTTTCTTGAATTGTTTTTCAATCCATCAACTAATGTTTTATTAAGTTTTTTCTTAGTTTAGAGTTATTATTTCAAATTGGTTATATTCAGTTTTGAATAAAATTGGCTAAGTGTTCATCCCTATGGGACCCTTATAGGAAGGATGTCCCTTACAGAAAATCTCACCTTTATGATATTTCATCCATATATTATAGGATGATCCTTATCAAAATTTAATTGTTACAGATTTTCACCCTTTCACATACATGCATATCTTTACAGGAAAGCTAACCCTGATGGGATGCCATCTAAATGTGGGAAAGATAACTCTTAAAATAACTATAAACCTTATGAGATTCTATCCATACAACAAAGTAATTATTAAGGATAAGATCATACTAATATAAATTTTTATGCTTTTAATGAAGCTAATTTTTATATCAAATTTCATACTTTTTGTGACATCAAACCTACATGAAGTTGATCCTTATGAAGAAAAAGAAATAATTATTACATGGAATTTATAAATAGGTGTTTTCTAAGGACTCAAATATTTCTACTATTATGGAATGTCTTGATAGTGATTTGATATTATCATAATCTAAGTGCCTTGGACATATCTTAATCAGGTCATGGATTTAGGGGAAAAAAATCTACACCAAAGTTCAAATCTATATCAATTTTTGAGAAAAAATAAAACTTTTTTTTACCTAACTTGTATTTTATTTGAATATCATATATATGTATTCAGCTTATCATTTATTAAGGAAGAGATAAGATATAATCTATAGATTTATGAAAGTTTGAGTATTCAATATTTTATGATATTCAATCTGATTTCATGTGCTCAAAAGCTCACTCACTCTCATTATCAAATATTCATATTCTTCCTGTATGTTAAAGTGTAACTTTTCTTATCATGAAGAAAAAATATACTAATTTTATTTTATTTTAAATATTTATTTACAATAAACAAAATATCTTTAGTGTAGCTTATTATTTCTTCGCTTTCTTTGAAGTAATGTCGATCATCTGTTGGTTGATGCTACTACAACCGTGTGCCTCAAATGTAAATATTTTATCATACTTTATTATGTATTTTTCTTAATTGGGAACTCATTATAGTGAATGTAAAAAGGCCAGGATTTATCACTAAAAATGGATATTCTAGTAAACTTTATCGTAACATATAGGTAACAATTTACCTCTTATTTAACTCAACCATTGAGGTCCCTAGGAAAAAGAAAAAGCATTGGTGGAGTGGACTAGGAGGTTTTTACAGTCCAAAAACACTATAAAAATTCCTACACCAAGATCTTTTATTTGATTTATTTGATACTTCATATATTATTTAAAATAAGTGTTTGGAGTTCCAAACAAATTCTAACAAGAGTTTTTTATTTAAAAATAATTTTAAGAACTCAATTCACCCCCATCTTGAGTTATTATGAAACACCTCTAGGACAAAAATTGGTATGAAAGAAGTGAATTTTGGGTTCTCAACTCTTACTAGTTTAAGATGTAAGATATTCTATAAGTTGTTACAATGAATGAAATGAGAGTAGGAATTCACATGGTGAGAGATCATTATTTTAATCGAGAGAATCATGGTTATTGTAAGGCTCATATGGTGATGTATATAAAAAATATTAGTCTAAAAGTCTATATGAAGGTTATTAAACATTATAAGGTATATGTTGGAGAACCATAACTATGTATTATTTAATAAGAGGGTAGATACATTCTAAAATATGAAGCTATAAATTCCACTATTTTTGGTTTAGGTCATGATGAGTTTAATATAGTATCAAAATGTGCTAAAAATCATGATATTCAATAGTTGTTTCTTATAGAAGAAAAAATAATGTTAGGAAGTTAAGATAAAATACTTAAAAAATCATATTTGACACCTTCAAGATGATAAATAGTGAAATTATAACCCAAATTAATGTTATACTCACTAAAACTATAAATAATTCTACTGCTATGAAATATTCTATTCCCCAAAAAGATCAAGATCCAAAAGTACTTAGAGTTTTTTCCATAAAAATAGAATGGATATCATTTTACAACATAAATTCCTAACCTATGAAGGATTTAAAAATTAAATATCTCATTAGGAATATAATGATGTATGGGGATGAAATAGAAGCTGAAGCTAAGAATCACACGATAATTAATAAGAAGAATGTTTCTATCAAAGTTTCTTCTTAAAATATCAGAATAAATCCAAGAAATATTATTAACCGATTCATTTTATTGATAAAACTCAAGATTTTCATATTTCAATGATGAACTTTCCCAGTTATAAAGAATGTTTTATAAGTTTTATAAGAAGAGAATATACTTTATAAATCCTTCAATTTATACTATAAGTTTAATGGTGATTAAAAATAAGTAACATGCTATGAGCGTAAAAATATTGGACACATAAAACCTGATTTTCCATAGCTTAAATGGAGGAAGAATTCTCAGTAAAAGTTGAAATTAAAATTAGATTACTATAAAATGGATAAAAGTCTATTAAATCCACCTCGAGTTATTCTGATGACTATATTAGTGATTCTTATTTTGATTTAGAAGTTGAATAATATAATAAGAACTCCAAAATGTTCTTTATGACACATAAATCATATGTAAAATCCTTTTATTCTCATGAATTTTAATTTGAATATAAAAACTTCTCCTCTTATGAACTAAACAAATATAGTTTTATGTTATAAGACAAGTATGAATCATTTAAGAATAATCATAAATCACTCAAAAAATACAATGATACTATGCTAACTGAAAAAGATTATATTTCTAAATAGATTTTGGAACTAAAATCCAATATTGAAAAATATGTTTCAAACTATGTTTTTCATGATAATAAAATTAAATAATTAATGGTTAAAATAGAATCTATGGTGATAGATTCTAGTAAGTTTACTCAGGTGGCGGATTATTTGAATCAAATTTAGCAAAGAATATGCCTAATAAAGGAAAATTTTCCATTATTATAATGGAAAGAAATGTAATTTGTACAAAAATTTATTTTGTGCCCAATTTTCAAGATCAATTCATGTTTAAAGTTACATGCATTCACTATGGAATAAAGGGCCACTATGAAATAAATTTCTATTTAAAAAATCCTGAATTTTGTGGAGTTAAGAAATCATATATTGGAATTAACTTCTTATGAAGGTATGAAACATATGTCATTAAGGTATAGAACCAACTAGGGGATCTAGGTATAACACCCATGACTCCTAGGTTTGATTACTTATGGTATGTAACCAATGTGGGAGATTGAGGTATGACACCGATAACTTTCATATAAATTTATATCTATAGATATAGGTCTCCCTAGTTATTTCCTTGGGACATATACCATGTAGGTACAATACTTCATTCATATATAGAATATGCCGAGCTAGTTTGTACCTTCTATTTACAATTCATTTATTTATATTAATGCTGATCTACTATAGCTAGATTTTCTTACATCCTATGACATGGAATTGTTTATAATTTTAATACATTACAACTTACCTGTTATAATTACACGTGGTTATAGTTTATATGTATAGTCTATATTTTTTATAAACATCATTAGTTATGGACTACAGAGTATATCTCATAACCTACTCGGGCCTCCTATAGTACCTGAAAAGACTTAATGATAGTAGGTAGTGACAAGGGAAAGAACCTGGTTATGGATTATTGATTTATCATATCATGGGAGCATGGGAGCACAAGACCGATCCTTGGATTATGATGCTATTAGAGATATCCATTTTGGTCTTTTTGTTCTTGTAATACATGTATTGTACAAGATTCCACATTATATATACTACCTAATTTTTTTAATAGCTCCATGACATACTCATAATTTCTTATAAGATGCTGCTTGGGATTGATTATTATTAATTCTATCTAGATGATTTAATTTAAGTTTTCTGTTTTCATTATTATGATTCCACTATTTATTATTTTTTATACTTCTATGCTACTCTGACCATGTGGTTATAGTCTCCCCACCATACCACCATGAAACCTCAAATCTAATTGGAAACATCTAGAATATAGGGAGGAACTCTTGAGGCTATGTTATTGACCAAGTTATGTTACTTATGAGTGAACTAGGATCAGGACATTAAAAATTGGTATCATAGGTTTATTTTATTTGCCTTACTATTTTGGGATTCTATAAAGGAAACTATGATGTGAAAATTTTTGGTAATGAGCTTGTTTATGGGTGTAGTTAATCCACTTACAAGGAAAAATTTAAATTACTTAGGATGGGATTTTATGTTCTTGAATATTCCTATTATAGTTGCACTGATTTCAGCATGGGGTGATGTACATGAGGTGTGGTGTTGGTTATTACTATTATTGGTTCTACTTAGTCCTTGGACTGATAAAACAAGGAAGAATTTATCATGTAAATTTTAGGCACCCTATAGGATTAATATGCCATGCAATATGCCATTCCATGTAGGTTGAAATGTTCGATTGAATGATACTTGTTTTATGTTCCTTGAGTGATATATCTATTATGGGAATAATGTTTCTACTGGAAAAAGTAGATTAAATAATTGATTATTAAAGTTTCACCATCAAACTAAATGTAATTTTACCATATATCTTGATGATGGAACCTTAACTAATCAATTATAATTTGTTCGAGTTATATGAATGAGGTAATATAGATAGAAATGTTAGTTGATTTTGTATACATGAAATCTAATTATAATTTAAAGAGCGTGTTTTCCTCTGTAAATTATGTATGGAAATTCATCTATTCAAATCATCTTGTATTACCTATTTCATTATACTATATAATTTAATGGTTTGGATGTAGTCATATGAACTACTAATTTTAGTTTATAAAGAATTTACTTGTATAAATTGGGAACATTATTTCAGATAACTAGTTTATTATGTAATTGCAAGAATGATTAAATCTTAACTTAATTATAGTCTCCATTAAATGGCTATTCCAATTGAAACTTAAAGGGTGTTTTCCTCTATAAATTGATATTGATAGTCCATATATCAGGACCCTTATTATGGAATAGGGAGATTGACCCATCCCAGACCTTAGTAGTGGGAAGTAGGCAGTGTATCTCATGATTCCTTGTAACTGATCTTATCACCCAGACCTGGGTTATGGAGTAAGTAGAGAGATTTTACTTTGGTATAAAAAGGATTTTACCTATCCCATTCCTAGGACTGTAATACATACTATTATCGAATACTATCTAAGGCATGTAATGGAATTTGTATATCTATTCCCCCACAACATCCTTGATTCATACACCCGGAGGGTGGTGGAAACCATACTCTAGAGGTGGGGGTCCTTGATCCACCAGTGTTACCTCTAGTAGTTCCATATGAGGCAAATTCTACTATTCTAAACATGGGAGAAAATTCCCATTTTTGAGGGGAATTTATATGACTACCTTTTCCCCAAGACCTTGAGTAATGATCATGCTAAGGAGTTCATGAACCTGTAATAGGGTTCTGTGTCTGTTATAGACTATTCAGGTTATTTTAAATAGCTTCATCAATTTTTACTTATCTATACCGCTGATGATCCAATGAGAGTGAATTGTTTTGAGGATGGTATTTGGCATCTCATTCAATATTAGGAGAACATTTTCCTATTGACTACCATTTATGATATAGTAAACTAGGCTCTTATTACCAAACGTAACCTGAGGGAATATAGAGGTCAAAATCAGAGTGGACCAGCTTCTCGACCTAGTAGTGTAGTATCTAGTTGTAGTAAGTGTCAATTTGATACCTCTTGAGAGGGAAATACTAGTCAATGTTCATTTATTGGTGGTTTTGTAGTCTTTCACCAATATAGGAAGCAAGGACATATAAAACCTCAATGTGAGAGGGACTCAGTTGAGTTTCGATCCTATGGCAAGATGAGCCATTTATAGAATTTTTAAAAACTCTTCCCTCTAGTGTCTAATGAGAGAGGATAAACACTAACTTCAGGTCTTAGAGTGGGATCAGAAGATCTGAATCGGGCAGGGAGTTGGAGTGCTTCCAGCCAATCATGCTAAAGAGGTGGTCATGGTCGGGGGATCCAGACACCAGTTTCACAACATTAGCAGAGAGAGCTTACTCAAGATAGCCATGTTATATCCCAAGGCCATAAAATGGTCCAGGTTTATATAGCACAACATATTTTAGGGAAGAAGAGTCCCAGAACATCTACAGTTCAAGGTATGATTTTAGTAGCATTTGGTTTGGTATTTTTTTGTTTAACATATGGGATTCAAATTCTTTTGCCTCTATGAAAATCATGAAAATCCTCATGCTTGAAATTCAGTACTTATGTGGTGTAAGGACCCTTGAAATTAATTTTGGAATATGTTCAGAGAGTGTATGCTAGTGTAAGGAGTACCCCCTTGAGATGGGAGACTATTGTTTTCTATATAACCTCTTTGTCCTTGAGATGTCTATTTTCAACATTATACATGAGATGAAATGGTTAGTTCCTTATCATGAATGTGTGTATTACTATCCCCAAAGGGTGTTTTTAACATTACCAGAAGGTGGTACTTATATTCACAAGGGTGAATGGGATGTCCAAGACAGTAGAGCTAAACCAAAACATCGTGGGTTGGGTGAAGTGATATCCTAGATTTATAGCCTTTATATGGATGATTGGTTAATACATTAGGATTATTTCACTCACGTTTTATATCATTTTAGGGATGTATTATTAGTGGATTTTTGATTTAACTCTCTAGTGAGGGGTGGATTTCTCTATTTTTCTGGTTACAAGAGCTGCACTAATGAAAATTCATCCTTACAGGATAACCACTAATGAGTTATAGGAGCTGAAGATACAACTAGAGGACTTATAAGCTAAGGTTTTTATATGACTCAATACTTATCCCCATGGTTCATTGGTCTTTTTTTCTAAGAATGTGGAGAAAACCCTTAGGATTTCTATGGATTAATTGAAGTTAAATTAGATTAATGTAAATAATTGGTATCCATTACCTCATATCAATGAAATATTTGACCAAATATAAGGAATAAGATATTTATAAAATATTTAATTGAGGTCAGGTTATCACCAGGTACATGTTAGAGCTACATAAATACCTCAAACAACATTCCGTATTTGGTATGGTCTTTATGTGTATCTAGTTATGATGATCGATCTCACAAACTTGTTGACCATTTTCATGGCGCCGATGAATTGGGTTTTCCACCCATATCTGGATTCTTTTGTGGTAGTCTTCATAGATGGAATCATTTTGTATTCTCAAACTCAACATGACCATGAAAAAAATCTTCATATCCTTCTAAATACACTTATAGAGCATCATCTATATGATAAACTCACTAAATGACACTTTTGGATCAATACAGTTCACTTATTGGGTCACATTATCTCAGAGGCATGAGTATGAGTTGACCTAGAGAAGGTAAGAGCTATAATTAACTAGGAGTAGTCTAGGATTTTTTTTGGAATACATAGTTTCTTAGAGATATCTGGTTATTATATGTGATTAATAAAGTAATTTTCATGTCTAGAATAACCTCTCATGTATTTGACTAAGAAGGGTGTGAAATGTTTATGGTCAACATCCCGTGAGAGAGACTTTTAGGAGATGAAAGTGAAACTGACTTTAGCATTGATCCTAATTCTTCTAGAGATAGAAAAAAGCTATAAATTTTATTTTGATGCATTAGAAATAAGTCTAGGAGAATTTATGATGCAGGAAGATAAAGTTACAAGTCTCATTATTTGAGGCCACATGAGAGGAATTTATTGATGCTTGATCTTGAGTTGGCTGTTGCAATTCACACTTTATTTTTTTGGAGGCATTATTTTCTTGGAGCGAGTTTTTTTGGTGTTAACATATCACAAAAGCCTCAGGTATATTTTAACAAAACATGACTTGAACCTTAGGAAGAGAAGGTAGGTTGAATACCTATAGTCCTTTGATTTTAATCTTACATATATAGCTGGGAAAGAACATGATTTAGTGGATGCACTAATCCAAAGGAATCACACATATGTAGTTCGAGAGGCCAGTGACGAGTGGCAGTTAATGGGCATGTTATATGAGATTCACATAGAGATCTACAAGAATCATGAGTATCCTACCATTAAAACTTTGGTAGTGACCTATTCACTTTTGGATACAGTGAATATGAGGTAGTTATTGAATCCCAAGTGCCTACTCCCAAGGGAGAGTGTTTCATGATAGGACCCATACCAAGGCTATATCATTAATGTGGATGAGTTCATATGCACCCATACAAACTTCTGGGTTCCTATGGACATCTTGGGGGAATTGATGTGATAGTCTCGTGATTCTACTAAGGTGGAACATCCTGGGATTACAAAGATTTATCATGATCTACATCTCATTATTGGTGGCCTTTTATGAAAATAGAGATAACTAGTTTTGTTACTCGATGTTTCACCTATCAATAGGTGAATGTAGAACACCAACAACCAAAAGAGATTCTATACATGTTCCCCATTCCTGAGTAGAAATGGGTTGATGTCACTATTGATTTTTTGACTGTCATACTGAGATCCCATCTAGGTGGTGATGTATTATGGGTGATTTCCAACATGCTCATGAAGGTCGGTCACTTCTTACCTATTAGTGATACCTTTCAGTGGATGATCTTGGGAGGCTATATGTTTGTGAGATTATATTCCTACACGGGGTCCCTCATACTATCATTTTTGATAGGGATTATTTTTCATGTTGATGTTCTAGTAGGGGTTATATAAATATTTGGGTAAGTAGGTGATTTTGAGCATATCCTTTCACCCTCATACCGATTGTCATTGAAAACGGATGATACAGGTACTAAAGAAAATTCTCTGAGCATGTGTCCTTAATATTGTGGGTTATTGGGAGAAACATATTCCTCTCATTGAGTTCATCTACAATAAAATATTTTAAGAGATGATTAAAATGGATTCTTATGAGTATTTATATGGTAGGATATGTTGTTCACTTTTTTTTATTGCAAGGGGAGGTATCACTATATAGACCTAATCTCATTTAGGAGACTTCAGAGAAGGTTAAAATGATTTAGAAGTGAATAGATACCGCTAAGTCTAGGAATATATATTATGCTGATCACTATAGATGAACACTAGAGTTTGAGTGTAGGGATCAAGTTTTATTGTGTGTCTCAACTAGACAGGGACATAAAAGGTTTAGAAGGAATGGTAAACTTTCACCTCAGTTCATTGGACCTTTTGAGGTTGTGAAGATAGTCAAGTTGGTATCCTATTGGTTGTAGTTACCCCATAGGTACTAGGCTATGCATGAAGTCTTCCTTGTTTTATAGCTTTTATAGTACTATTAAAACATGTCTAATATATTTCAGTCTGATGATTTTGAGTTAGAGGTAGATATGTCCTTTGAGGAGAACCCTATTTGTATTGTGGAATAGAGCACAAAGGCTCTCTAAGGTATGTTGGTTCCTCTGGTATGGGTGATATAGAAGCATGACCACATAGAGGATGAGACATGGGAGAAAAAGTCATACATACATTCTCAGTGGCCAGATTTATTTATTAGATGATTTTTTACTACCATTGAAAGGGAAACTTAGGGACGAGTTACTTTATGAGGGGACGAATGCAAGATATTGAATTTTTCTTTGAGGTATGTATCCTTTAATCGATGGATTGATTTTTTATCCTTATAAATGTGACCTATGATCTAAATAAATAATTATGAGTGTCTAGGGATTATTCAGAGCCCAAAAATCTATGTTTTAGATAAAACAGACCAGGCCCACAATTTTCCTTAACTGTGCATTAGAGGCCACATGGTATGGTCAAACCATGCGATGTGTTGTATAGGGTGTGCATGGGATGCACATGTTTTTTTATCAGTATTCCTAGACCATGTGAGGGGGATGAAACCCGGATAGTTTGTAGTGCACAGGGTGCGCATGGTTTGAAAAACCATGAGAGGGACTGTTGTTGGATAGCTCAAACCGCATAGTTGGTGCATAGTTTGAAAAAACATGTAGCTAAACCATGAGACTCTTAAAAATTTATCGAAATGAAAATTTGGACCCTCATTTTGAATACCTCGCCCCACTTTTTTATTTCTCCTTCAATGTAAAAAAATCCACTCTCCATTGGAATATGTCCTCTTAATCCTAACCTAGGATTTGAATCAACTCCTCCATTCAAACTCTGATTCAAGAACCATCTATTGTGTTAGATAGACAATGATAATCTCTCCATTACTTTAGATACTTTCATCACTATTCTTCTTTTCATTGTAGTTATTTTGGTGTGAGATCATATGCACTATTTCTAAGGAGTTTGTATATTTTTTCATTTTCTTCAGATTTAGGCCAAACCAAAGGCTAATACTAGATGAGTGTTTTACCATAGGCATTGGGTAGGTGACCTATAACTTTTCACTAAGGTTTTGTTGTCTGATAAATTATTTCTGTGGTGCCGTATGCTGGATTTTTTGGATATTTCTCCTAAAATAATTAAATTCTTCAATTAAATTATTGGAACCTTATTGGGTTACCCTCTTTGAACCTATACTTGGTTGGAGGTTTCAAACTCAACCTAATCCAACTATAAAGTGTGTTATTTAATCTACATTGTGTTAAAGAAACCCCTTTGGGTGTGTAAGCTCTCCATCTTCTAGAGGTATCTCATCTTAAATTAAATGAGTTAGCTGGATATGGAAGTGCATCCCTTTATAGGATATGGAATGTTTTAAATTTTTTTAATGGATGAATTAAATGAAAATGTGGAATGAAATGAATATTCACCTGGATAATGCATTTATATATAGTTGATTGTAATTGGGTATGTACACAAACATACCCCGTGTCCTTTTATATTACTTTATTGATGATGGAAATCTTTGTATGACACCGAATTATTATGAATGTATGACACCTATTACATTATGGCATGGCACCGACTTGGGGATCGAAGTAGGATACCTATGACTCCTAATTATGATTACTTATGGTATGTAATTGTTGAGGGAGATCAATGTATGTCAGTTATGACTTATATATACATTTATATATATATTGATATAAGTCACCCAGATTATTACCTAGGGACCTGACCCCTGTAGGTCTGATACTTTATTCATATGTGGAATATGCTGAGCCAATTACTACCTGCTATGGACACTTCATTTATATATAGTAATTCTCATATTTTATAGGCATATTTTCTTACATATTATTCCACAGACTTGTTCATAATTATCATATATTATAGATTACCCATTACACATACACAAGGGTATAGTTTATTTGAATTGGTTGGATTTTTTATAGATGTTTTTGGTGGTGACCTTATGAGTATATCTCTGTCACAACCCGTCCCAGTGGGGCCCGGGCCGCAACTCCCCAAGCCCGCCTCCAATAGGCCAGGGGCTGGTGACTAGCACCGAGTAGTCATGTTACTAACATGGGAGGCATTGCCTATAAACCTGTACACACACACATCTCCAATCCCAAAAATTTTAAAAGTAAAAACTACTAAAGATGGAAAAGCATGCATACACTAAAATCCCAACCAACAGAGTACGACAGGAAAGTAAAGTACAGTAATGTAAAACCCTAGGCCAAAAGTGCAAGCCCACCAAAAGAGAGTCTGCAACAAAGTCCAACCTGTAAAGAAAGGTACTGGGACTGCAATCCGTAGCCGAAGGAACACACCTCGGCCTGCCTAATCTCACTAAGCACCTTCCGGTCCAGGTCAACCTAGAATCCTGTCAAAGGCTCGCTCGTCTGTATAAGACAGGACACATGCAGGCAAAGCCCATGCATGGGTGAGTATAAAAATACCCAGTAGGACACCCCGAAACCACAAAGGAATACAACAAAGGAAAAAATAGCACAAAGGAAATATAGAGTCAGATCTACACAGTATATGTTTACAGAACATATAACAAGAATATCCAGATATACTCATAAACAACCGACTACCGCAAAACCACCACTATGATCCAGCTCAAATATTCCACTAAGCACGTAATAGGGAGAACACACTCCAAGGTATGAATAGAGAGATACAAAGTACTTGCTCCGGGAGAACACACTCCTCAAGTACTTGAGATTACGATGTTTAGATGAGGATCATAACCAATAGCTATGGGGTGATTCCAACAAATCGGTCTGAACTAATCCGCTAAGTAGAGGATCGACACCCGGGTAAAGTTGGTCACATCGATACCAATAACTCTACTTAGGGTTCCGGGAATGAATAGAGGATCTGGCTCTAAGTCTCACAGAGGGGATTCCAAAAAATCTATTTAGGAAGTCCTGCTGATGGGATCATACTCCTGTATGTAGGAAATGATACTAGAAACCTTCAGGAGAAAGACCAAGGGGACAAACCCGAAGGAAACTAGTCTAAGTCATAGAAGGAAACTGGATCAAGCCATGTCAAACAGGTTACACGACATGTAGTATGGTTACACACCATGTTCCTTGACTCCGGTTACTGCCCGTGTAAACAACCCGTGTCATCCGTCCAAGTTGTGTAAAACTCAACTACACGGCGTGTAGAAGGATCACACGTCGTGTTCCCTGACTCCAGGTATTGCCCATGTAAATGGCCCGTGTCATTAGGATTGCCATGTAAAAATTCACTACACGATGTGTACTTGGATTACATGCCATGTCCGAGCATCTGAGGTTCACTCCATGTACGCTGTCCATGTACCCGTATACGGTCTCTGTCCATGTCGCCTTCCCGTGTACCAGTACACGGGGTATCTCGTGTATCTGGCCGGGTCTGGCCGGGGAAGGGTATACACGCCATGTCCTTGGTCGTGTATCCAACCCATGTCCGTGTACTCCTAGAGTACATGCCATGTGGCCCGCTGACGAGCACATGCCGTGTAGCCCATACTACACGCCGTGTAGTCGGGAAATTTCCACAACCGTCTTCTTACTCCGCGCCTCGGCTGATCTTCCAGTTTCCATTTCCATGATTTGTTCACCGTGAAACTCAAGATCGGGGGTTGTCCCAACACCCTTGCACCAAATCCTAGCCTTTCGGGCCTTGAATCGGCTCGAAAAACAACATATGATATTCCGACGAAAATACGCTCGAAGAGAGATTTCTCCCGAATCACTTAGATCCATCCGTTTTTGTCGTCATTGCAGCTCTGTTGGTTCATCCTGGTGTCAGATCTATAATCTCGGATTGTTATGCCGTAGATTGAAGGCACAATCGATCTTTGTTCTTATCCCATGAAGAACGCATAGAACTCACATGAAGAACGTGAGAATTCAGGGAAGAAAATAACACCAAATCGAGAGGGACAAACCTCGATCAATGTTCGTGTCGATCTTGGTTCATCATCGTTAGAAGATTAAATGAAACCAAAATAACTTCACGAATCAAATCCCCAAAAACCCCACAAAACACCCATCTCGCAAACACGATCGATCCACAGGATAATCTATTCGTGGATTAGTCCACGTTCGTCGTAGGAATCAAGAACAGGGAAAAGAAACCAAAATCAAACATCCTACCTGGATCTGGGGCATTCGTTGGTGAATATCTAGTCGTCGCGTCATTGTCTCCGACAAAATTCATCAAGAACGTCGTCACCGTGTTGGGGGTTTCCTCCCGAGCTTTCCAGAGCCCCTAGGGGAAATTCAGGGTTATGAAATCTGTAACCCTGGACCCCTGCACAAATATTTATTTAAAAAGATCAAAGATATTCGCTATAGCAAGGATTTAATAAAATATTTTTATCAAATATTTTATTACGGTTACGTCCAAAAACCAAATTTCACCACCGACCTGCACCAGCCGATGTTACATCTCTCCTAGGGTAAAACCGCTTCCCTGGACTCAATGCTGCCCTTAGATTTCCGATCCGAGCACCCATTAAGGAGTTATTCCACTTTTTCAGGAAAACCATACAAATGCATAATTTAATTATTTAATTAAATTAAAATATTTGTTCCAAGCTCACCAGGCCTCAGAACTGCACACCGTCCCAAAGACTGGTCTCAAAAGAATTCCCACATAATATTAAAATAATAGATGGAAAAATCCGAGACATTACATCACACCCACCTTAGAGATTTTACGTCCCCGAAAAGCCCAAACAAGGGCTACTCAAAAAGATGTGGGTACTGCACACGAATCTGAGCCTCCCGCTCCCACGTGCTCTCCTGGAGATTCCCGTGCAGCAACCGGACACGAACCAAAGGAATAGCTCACCCACGAAGGATCTTCTCCTGCCGATCCTCGATATCCACTGGGTACTCAGATAAGGTCGCTCCATCATCGATGTCCAGCTCACCCCAGTCGATAACTTGTGATGGGTCATGCAAGCACCTCTGCAGCTGTGAAAAATGGAAAACGTTGTGTACCCAGTCCATCTGAGGTGGTAGAGACAAGCAGTATGCCACCTCACCAACTCTACTCAGAATCTTAAAAGGGTCTATGAACCTCAGATATAGCTTTCCACCTCGGCCAAAATCTCCGCAATCCCCATCGAGGTGAGACCCGAAGGAACACATGGTCTACCTCCTCAAACTCCGAGGGCCTCTGTCTCCTATCGGAATAAGACTTTTTCCGAATTTTTTCAGTCTTCATCCACTCCTGGATGACTTGAACCTTATCTGTAGTAGCTCGCACCATCTCCGGGCCCATGAGTGCTGACTCTCTTGGGTCAGTCCAACAAAGTGGAGACCTGCAAGGTCACCCGTACAAAGCCTTGAATGGTGCCATACCAATAGTGGAATGATAACTTTTTTTATAAGAAAATTCCACCTGTGGTAGGTGATCCTCCCATCTATGACCGAAGTCAAGTATGCAAGATCATAGCATATCCTCCAGAACCTGGATGGTCCACTCCGTCTGACCATCAGTCTGAGGATGGAACGCAGTGCTCAAGCGTAACTGAGTCCCAAAAGCTTCCTACAATCCCTTCCACAACCAGGATGTGAAACGAGCATCATGATATGAGATGATCGTGGATGGAACTCTATGAAGTCTAACTATTTCCTGCACATAGAGGCGCCCCATGCTTTCTACTGAACTCTTCTCCCGTATGTCTTGGAAGTGGGTCGACTTGGTGAGTCGGTCAACGATCACCCAGATGGCATCGTGTCCCCAGGACATACGTGGTAAACCCATCACGAAGTCCATGGATATCCCATCCCACTTCCACTCTGGCACCTCAAGTGGCTGAGTCAAACTTGCTGGAACCTGGTGCTCAGCCTTTTCTTGCTGACAAGTAAGGCACCGAAAAACAAACTCTACCACACTCTTCTTCATTCCTGGCCACCAGAACTGACGTCGGAGGTCCTAGTACATCTTTTCCATGCCTGGATGCACCACCAAAGGAGATGTATGGAACTCCCTTAGAACCTCCTCCCGCAACGTCACTGGTACTACTGTGCACCCTCTGAAAAGAACAACGTGCTCCCCACATTTTGAATATCCATCAGCAGCATCGCCTGCGAATATCTGAGCACATAAAGTCTCACAGCTAGCATCCTCGAGCTGTGCTTCCCTAACTTACTGTAAGAGTGTATGGGTAACAACCATCGACTGAAGGTAAGATCCCTCATCTCTATCCATGAAGGATAACTATAAAGAGGCCAACTGCCTCGTCTCCTCATCCAGCAACTACGAACTAGATCTCCTGCTAAGAGCATCTGCCACAACGTTCCCCTTCCTAGGAGTATAAATGATCTCAAAGTCGTAATCCTGAAGAAAATCAAGCCACCGCCTCTATCTCAAATTCAGATCCTTCTGAGAAAAGTTATATATGAGAATCTTGTGATCAGAGTAGACGATAAACCGCTCACCCATCAGGTAGTGCCACCGCATCTTCAATGCGAAGACTACCGCTGCCAACTCAAGATCATGGGTCACGTAGTTCTGCTCATGTGGCCTCAACTGACATGAGCCATAGGCAATCACTACTTGCCTTTGCATCAGGACACAACCAAGCCCGATTATTGATGCATCACAGAACACTACGTACTCGACACCCTCCTCCGGTAATCTCAAGATCAGGGCGCTCTTTAGAATCTATCTCAACTGCTAAAAATCCTGATGGCATCTCTCGGTCCACATGAAAGGCTTCCCCTTTCGGGTCAAAGCTGTCATGGGTGCCAAAATTCTAGAGAAATCAAGAATGAATCTCTGATAGTAGCCTGCCAACCCAAGGAAACTCCGCACCTCCGTAACGCTCAGGGTGGCTCCCATGCTAACACTACCTCTACCTTGGCTGGGTCCACTACTACACCATCTGCTGAGATAATGTGTCCTAGAAAGTGGACCTCCTGTATCCAGAACTGATACTTTGAGAGTTTCCCGTACAACTGGTGCTCTCAGAGTGTGTCCAGAACCATCCTTAGGTTCCTTGCATGCTTTTACTCAGACGCAGAGTACAAAAGGATATCATCGATGAAGACCACTATGAACCGGTCTAGATAGGGCTGAAAGATCCAGTTCATGAGTCCCATAAACACTGTCGGGGTGTTTGTCATGATGAAGGGAATCACCAAGTACTCATAGTGACCATAGAGACATCTGAAAGCTGTCTTCAGTATATCCTCATCCCATACTCGCAACCGGTGATAGCCTGATCATATATCAACATTCGAGAACCATCGTTCCCCTCTTAACTGGTCAAAGAGGTCATCGATCCTCAGTAGTGGATACCTGTTCTTCACGGTCACCTGATTCAAGAGCCGGCAATCCACACACAGCCTAAAGCTCCCATCTGCCTTCTTGGCAAACAAAACTGGGGCCACCCAGGGTGAAACAATGGGTCTCACGGAGCCCTTCCTATACAAGTCTTCCAGCTGCACTCTTAGCTCGCGAAGCTCTGCAGGAGCCATCTGATATACTGATGTTGATATCAGTTTCATCCCGAGTTGCAACTCAATGCAGAAATCTATCTCCTGAAGGGGAGGTAATCTGGGGACATCCTCTGGAAAGACATCCTCGTACTCAGCCACTACTGCTGGAAACCGAAAACTCGTGACATCTGCTGCGCCAAGGGCTAGGCTAGCCAACTGATGTGAAATAGGCTGTACCTTCCTACGCACGAGTCCATCCTGCACTGCCTGGGTCTTATTTTCACCAACAAAGGAGAACCTCATCCCATCACTGCGGACACAATGCACTCTTCACCTAAAATAGTCAATTTGGGCATGAACTATGGATAGCCAATCCATACCAAGAGTGACATCATAAGGCCTCGACGCTACCACCAAGAGGTTCCAACCAAAAATCTCGCCTCCAAGGGTCAGGCCACACTGTCTGCAAAGGTGTTTGATCTCTAAACCTTCTCCAGTCAGTGATTCTAAGCATTATGGTCAAGTCAACGGCTCAACTGGATTCTCAAGGTCTCGAACAAGATAAGCAGCCAGAAAAGAACGACTAGCACCTGTGTCTATCAATACGACATCCAAAGTAGAAAAGACACAGATTGTACCTCTAATCATTCCAGGAGTACCTGGGTCATAAGCCTCCGCTGCCTACAGCTGTCCCTACCTCTGTCCACGAGCTCCCTGAGCCAGGGGTGGACCTACTGGGGGTGGTGTTGGTAAAAGGTCAAAACGCCAACCACCTCCAGCTGCTCTCCCAGCTCCTCTACCACGTCCTCCACCCCATGGATCTGTCTTCTCCACACGCTGCCTCTTCCTCGCTGGTCCATCCACCGTTCCCATATCATTAGTACGACGGGTAGGAAAATCTCGAATGAGATGTCCCCTACCACTGCAAGAGTAGCATCGCCTCTCTCGAGGCTGGCTAGATGCGCCCTACGAACCCTATACAACAGATCCTCTATCCTGGGATCTCCTCTGAAAGCGTCTCCCATGCCTGGGTCCCTGATGTCTGCTCCTTGCTGCCGAGGTCTCTGCTCCAACTCGCTCACTACTGACAACTGTCGGCTGTCTTTGCTCTGCCAAGAAGCTCTCGACCACCAAAGCCTGCTCGAGAACCCTAGAATAAGTAGGAATTCTTATAGGGATGATGATATCTCTGATGTCTCTGCACAAGCCTCGCTCAAAAGTCTGAGATTTGAAGTACTGATCCCTGATCATATCCATCAAGTACCGTGAGAGGTCGGTGAACCTCGATGAATAGTCAGCCACCGACATGGTCCCTTGTTGGAGCTAAAGAATCTCATGTATACGTACCACTCTCAGGGTAACCAGTGAAAACTCATCTCTGAAGAGATGCTCAAACTCTGACCATGCAAGAGTCGCCTCGCCGTGGGTCTGGATAACCAAACACCACCATCGTCCTATTGAGCCCTGCAGAAGGCTCGCTACCAGGATCACCATCTGGTATGCGGGTGTCCCGACCAAACAGAATACTCTGGCCACTGCCTCAAGCCAGTCCTCTATGGCCTGAGGGTCAGGATCACCTCGAAACCTAAGGGGTATCTGTCTCTGAAACTCATGGAGTGTGCTCAGCCTGCGCTCCTCTTCTACTGGTACAGCAGGCACTAAACACTGATCCACAGGTGGTGGAACAACTGGCACACCACCCAGAGGTAAAAATGGGTGATCTGGTCCCTGTATTGAAGCTTCATCACTGAGGGGGTCATCCTCGTGATTGAGCTGCTAGATCCTAGTGGGTGTGTGTTGTGGAGGCATCCTGTAACGAAACAAGATGTATCACAGTCAGTGAGTATATCTGGAGAGTTGACTCAAGAAGGACATGGAAACCACAACCCATTCCTATATGATTCATGTACCGTTATTTTCCCTTGAAACTAGTGTTCTCATGTTCCGAGTTGAAAAACAAGTTATCGGAGTCATGGTGTATGGATACGTCGGCCGCCCGCACCAACACTGGGGTCCCTGGACTAAAATCCGAACTCGAAACACTTAACAATGTTTCCCCAAACCAACTCACAGACTCTCAGTCCTAAGGTAGAACCGACCAAATCTGATACCACTCTTTCATGACCCATCCTAGTGGGGCCCGAGCCGCAACTCCCCAAGACCACCTCCAATAGGCCAGGGGCTGGTGACTAGCACCGAGTAGGCATGTTACTAACATGGGAGGCATTGCCTATAAAACTGTACACACACACACACATCTCTAAGCCCACAAAGCTGAAAAGTAAAAACTACTAAAGATGGAAAAGCATGCATACACTAAAATACCAACCAATAGAGTATGACAGGAAAGTAAAGTATAGTAATGTAAAACCCTGGGCCAAAAGTACAATCCCACCAAAAGAGAGTTTGCAACAAAGTCCAACCTGTAAATAAATGTACTGGGACTGAAATCTGTAGCCGTAGGAACACACCACGACCTACTAATCTCACTGAGCACCGTTTGGTCCTGGTCCACCTAGAATCATGTCAAAGGCTCGCTCGTCGGCACAAGACATGACATGTGCGGGCAAAGCCTGTGCAGGGGTGAGTATAACAATACCCAGTAGGACACCCCGAAACCACAAAGGAATACAACAAGGGAAAAAATACCACAAAGGAAAGATACAGTCAGCTCTACACAGTATATGTTTACAGAACATATAACAAGAATATCCAGATATACTCATACACAATTGACTACCGCGAAACCACCACTAAGATCCAGCTTGAAGATTCCACTAAGCACGTAACTGGGAGAACACACTCCTAGGTCTGAAGAGAGAGATACAAAGTACTTGCTCTGGGAGAACACACTCCACAAGTACTTGAGAATATGATGTTCAGATGAGGATCACAACCAATAGCTATGGGGTGATTCGAAAAACTCAGTCTGAACTAATCCGCTAAGAAGAGGATCGACGCCCAGGTAATATTTGTCACGTCGATACCAAGAACTCTACTTAGGGTTCCAGGAATGAATAGAGGATCCGGCTCTAAGTCTCACTGAGGGGATTCCAAACACTCTATTCAGGAAGTCCTGCTAAAGGGATCATACTTCTGTATTTAGGAAATGATACCTGAAACCTTCAAGAGAAAGACCAAGGGGACGAACCCTAAGGAAACTAGTCCAAGTCATAGAAGGAAACTGGCTCAAGCCATGTAAAACAGGTTACACGACATGTAGTATGGGTGAAATCCGTGTTCCTTGACTCTGGGTACTGCCTATGTAAATAGCCCATGTCATCCATCCAAGCTGTGTAAAACTCAACTACACGGCGTGTAGAAGGATCATATGCCATGTTCCCTGAATCTAGGTACTACCCATGTAAACGGCCCATGTCATTAGTCTTGTTGTTTATAAATTCACTACACGGCGTGTACTTGGATTACACGCCGTGTCTGAGCATCTGGGGTTCGCTCCATGTACGCAGGCCATGTGCCTGTACACGGTCTCTGTTCGTGTCGCCTGCCCGTGTACCAGTACACGGTGTATCCCGTGTATCTGGCTGGGTCTGTTCGGGGAAGGGTATACACGCCGTGTCCTTGTCCATGTACCAAACCCATGTCCGTGTACTCCCGAAGTACATGCCATGTGGCCCGCCGATGAACACACGCCGTGTATCCCATACTACATGCTGTGTAGTTGGGAAATTTCCAGAACCGTCTTCTTCCTCCGCACCTCGACCGATCTTCCGGCTTCCGTTTCCATGATTCGTTTGCCGCGAAACTCAAGATCAGGGGTCATCCCAACACCCTAGCACCAAATCCTAGAATTTCAGGCATTGAATCGGCTCGATGAACAACATATGATCTTCCGATGAAAATATACTCGAAGAGCGATTTCTCCCGAATCGGTTAGATCCATCCGTCGTTGTCATCATTGAAACTCCGTTGGTTCATCCCGGTGTCAGATCTATAATCTTGGATCATTACGCCGTAGATAGAAGGCGCAATCGATCGTTGTTCTTATCCCGTGAAGAACACGTAGAACGCACATGAAGAACGCGAGAATTCGGGGAAGAAAAGCACAAAAAATCGACAGGTATGAACCTCGATCGATGTTCGTGTCGATCTTGGTTCATCATCATTAGAATATTAAAAAAAACCAAAATAACTTCATGAATCAAATCCAGAAAATCCCCGAAAAAAGCCCACCCTGCAAACACGATCGATCCGTGGACTAATCTATTCGTGGATTAGTTTGTGTTAGTCGTAGGAATCAAGAACGGGGGAAAGAAACCAAAATCAAACATCTTACCTGGATCTGCAGTGTTCATTGGCGAAGATCCGGTCACCGTGTCTTTGTCACCGGAGAAATTTTTCAAGAACATCGTCACTGCGTTGGGGGTTTCCTTTAGAGCTTTCCAGAGCCTCCAGGGGAAATTTAGGGTTATGAGATCTGTAATCCTGTACCCTTGCATAAATACCTATTTAAAAAGATCAAATATATTCACTACAGCAAGGATTTAATAAAATATTTTTATCAAATATTTTATTATGGTTACGTCTAAAAACCAAATTTCACCACCGACTTGCGCTTGCTAATGTTAGGTCTCTCCTAGGGTAAACCTGCTGCCATGGACACAATGGTGCCCTCAGATTTCCAATCCGAGCACCTGTTCAGGAGTTATTACACTTTTTCAGGAATACCATACGCGCACATAATTTAATTATTCAATTAAATTCAAACATTTTTTCTGGGCTCACCGGGCCTCGGAACTGCACGCCATCCCAAATCCTGGTCTTGAAAGAATTCCCACATAATATTAAAATAACACATGGAAAAATCTGAGACATTACAATATCACACTCTATTTTGTACACCAGTGGTACTCAAACAGACTTCATGATTTTGGGTAGGTAGAAGGGAAAGCACCCAGTCATGGATTTTTGATTGTTCATAACATGGGAGTGTGGGAGCACATGAATGATTTTTTTCCATGATGCTATTTGTAAAATCATTTTTTTTATTTTTTTTCTTTTGATACATGCATTTAAATGGATTTAGACAACCACATATTTCCTGATTTTTTATATTGATCCATGACATACTCATCATTTTGTATATGAAAACTCTTGGGACTTATTATTATTACTATTTTCTAGATAATTTACTTCCACTGATTTTTTTTTAATTATTATGCTTCTACTATTTATTATTTTGTTTTACCACTATGCTACTCTGACCCTAAGGGTATAATATCCCCACTATACCAACATGAGCCCTCACTACTAGTCAATAATCTCTGGATTACAGGGAGGTGCACTTGAGGAAATGTGATCGACTGAGTTTGGTTACTTATGAGTGAACTTGGTCCATGTCATTACAATAGGTACAAGTTCTTAAGAAATTTGGATATCTCATCAAGGTAATACCAATCATAGAAGTTTAGGTAAAATCCTTGAGAGACTATATAGCAGTATACAGAATGATTGCAGAATACATCAACGTTCATCATCAATCTTTCATTTTAAAAAAGTTGTGTTTTTATGGTTCATCATGATATCATTGTATTCTTTAAATGAATCATGAGGCCTTTAAATATAATCTATAAAGATTAACAAGACAATCTCCATATAGGTAAAAAAATTAAAATTTTAAAGTGATAATTATCTAGGAGAGAGAGAAAAAAAAATTATCATTGAGGATAATGTTAAAAAAACTCATTGAATTCAAAAATTAAAACCGATTCAAACCAATTTGAATTAACTATTAAATTATAATAACAAGTAAAGTGAATCCCATAAAAATAGATAGATATTTGACTATTTAAATTAATTTATTAAATACATTACAATTTAATACGACATGTAATTTAAAAATTAAATATATTACTTTAAATACCATAAAATGTGTTTGAATAAATTCAATGTCATTAAATATTAATTGATAAAAGAATCATTCAATGAAATTAACTCAAAAATATAAAATATAAAATATTCTTAATACAAGATATATATGTTACATGATAATAATAAAGAATTTTCAAATCATATATAAAACTATTTAAAATATTTAGAAACACTTCACAAGACTTATATATAATATATATTAATTACTTAAATTAATAAAATTCTTAAAGAAATTAAAATAAACATTTATTTAATTAAAGTATAAAAAATAATAAAAAATAGAGCATGTGAAAATTTTAGATTTTGGAAAAAATAAACAATGGAAAGAACTAACCACGTGCACCATGTGGTTATGTGGTCGATATCCTTATGGTGTCTTGATCACTTAAAAAATAACTTGCGGTAAGGTGAATTGACATGAAGTCACCATACTATCTATGAAATTTATTATATGTGTTCAGCTAAAATAACACATGATATGTAGATGTAACATGCGGTAGGTATACTAACCGTGAATGGTCTGTTGATTTATCCTATGTGGTAGTCAGAAAGAGAGACACCTTTATAAATTTTATACAATATCTCTTTATAAATTTGGACACACATATTATTTAACCAAAGAAAACCTGATTTCAGTGTATTTTTAAAAGATGATGAAGTAGACTGGTGTATTTTATTTTTTATGGTTAGAGAATACATGAGATTGTTGGAAACTCTAGCATTTCTGTGAGGTAAAGATAAGATCCTACTACTGTACTATGAAACGAAATGCATGGTTGAAGTGGGTGATTCTCCACATAAAGTGGGTTGGTGTATTTTTTCTACATGGACACTAGTTTTTTGTTATATAAGATGAGAATTTTTTTGCCTTAAGCTAATGAGGGATAAGATATGGTGTTATGAAGATGAAAGCGTAATACACTTATACATCCTTAAAGATGTGAGAAATATGATTCATGGTCTTGTAGTCACTATAAAACAATACATGGGGGAAGTAGTATGGATCACTATCGGTTCACTCAGGGAGTCATGGTAGGTTGAAATGGACACATGATAAGGTGATCAAAGATACACAGTAACCTAATAAAGTGGGAATTGAAATCCTTTGCATCTTGGTATCTCAAACTTTAGCTAATTTTTATCCTATCTAAAAATTATAATTAACATTCAATGAAAAATAATTAATTATAGATATTTTAAATATATTTATAATTTATTAAAAAGAGCATCAATACCAAAACCATATTAAGTGATATGATTGAAATACAGAGAAAAAAATATCTAATAATTGAAGAAAAAATGATGAAAAAATTACACTTGCTAGGAATATTTCTTAGGTATATAAACAAAATTTTCATAATTTCATATAGTTTAATTTTTTTGAAAAACTTGTTTTATTTTTAACCTAAAAATATTAGTTCAATTTTTATGTGAATATAAAGAGATATCATTAAAATTTAAAATAAATTGAAATATGAAAATTATAGAATTTCATAACTTTTTCGTTAACTTCATGCATTTTTTCACCACATAAACAACAAATTAAGAATTATTTTTATTCTAATGAAATTTAAAAAAATGTTTTTTTTATTTACAATAAACAAGATGGGTAATAATCTGATCTATATAGCTCAATTTATAATTATATAACAAAAGAAAACTATGAATTAGTTTAAACTGAGAATTCTTCTTAAAATCAAAATCATAATGTAAGTTTGGATCAAAATGAAAAAATTCTTGATATATAATTAGGATTCTTAAAAGATGAATAAAACGAAGATAAAATTCTTATCTTTCATATGAAATTGGATTTATATAAATCAAATCACTATAAATTAATACGTAGTAGAAATACATAAAGTTTTTAAAAACAGTTATCACACAAATTAATAAGAGGATTTGTAACATTAAAAAACATAAAGCGATAATAAATAATAATAAAATCTAAAAAAAACTCCCCCTTTTTGAAAATTATAAAACCGAAACAAGATTTTATAAATTTCTCCACTTTTTTGAAAAATTTCAAAATAGAATATTTAATAAATATAAAAACCAAAAATTTGAAAAACAATTAAATACCCTATTAAAAAATAAATATTAAGGTAAGTTAAAACAAATAATTAAAATTTAAAACTAAATTTATAACATACCAAGTTCAAATTTATAGTTTTTTAATCTTTGTAGAATCCAATGGTTCAATGAAAATATATTCCAATTGATTTTCAGTTAGAATTTATTCAAGAATAATACAACATTTATTAAAAAAATCATGGAGAAAATGAAAACTTATGTCCATATTCACAGTTCTAGAATGGATTAAAGGGTTATTTGAAATACAAATAATAGAAAAATTATCATAATAAATAAGAATATTTTAAAATTTAAAACCATATTCATAAAATTTTTAATCCTTAAATATTAAGAACAATAAGACCCAACATAGATATTCTCACTTTCATTTGTTGAGAAAGTAATAAATTTTTGTTTTTTTAAATTCCAAGAAAATAAATTCTTACCAAGAAAGTGACAAATAACTAATGTTCTCTTTATATCAAGTCAAAATCCTCCAAAATTAGAGTTAGAGTAACTAATAAAATCAAAACAATTTTTTCTAAAATAAAATAATCCATAATTAATAGTTCTTTTAACATATCTATTAATATTATTAACATATTTTATGAAAGATTCCATAGGATCAGATTGTAATATAAGTCATAAACAAACATAAACATTATATCTTGTCTATAAGTTCTTAAATAAAACAAATGACCAATATTTCCTCTAAATAATTTAGATTCCATATATTTTCCAGAAACATCAAAATATAATTTATAAGAAATACTCATAGGGGTTTTATAATATTTACAAGAATCAAGATAAAATTTTTAACTAAATATTTATCATATTTGGATTGATTTAAAAATATTCCATCATTTTTTTGAAAAATTTGAAGTCTTAAAAAGAATTTCAATTATTCCATAAGTCTCATTTCAAATTCACTTATTATTAAATTTGAAAACCATTTTCAAAGAAAATAATTTGAATTTCCAAAAAATATCATCAATGTAAATTTGTACAATTAAAACATCATTATAAATTATTTTAATAAACAAGGTAGGATGTACTTTACCTTTAGAAAAATCACTTTTCAATAAAATTAAAGTAAGTCTATCATACCCAGAATGGTGTGCTTAGTTAAGACCATATAAATATTTTGAAAATTTAAAAACATGATTATTAAATTTTACATTTTAAAATCTAGGGGGTTGAGAAACCTAAACTTATTCAGAAATAAATCCTTTTAAAAGAGATTTTTTTACATCCATTTGAAATAATTTAAATCCTTTAAAAGAAGAAAACAAATAAAATTATAATTGAATCAATTCTAGGAAGAGGTGAAAAACATTGATCTAAATATAAACCTTCTTCTTAATAATATCATTGAGTAACAAGTCTAAATTTATTTTTAACAAATTTTCTAGATTCATCCATTTTATTTATAAAAGTCCATTTAGAACCCATGAAAAGCCTGTCTTTAGGGGGTTTAACAAAATTTCAAACATTATTTTTAAGAAATTTATTAATATTTTTATACATAGATAAAATCTAATTATAATCATTTAAATATTAATCTATATTATTAGGAACAAAATTAGAACTAAAAGAAGAATTGACAAATTTTTTTTTTCTAGTTTTAATACCAGAATCAATAGTACCAATAAAATTTTCAATGAGATGATATATATAAATATTCTATGATCTAGGATTAGGTTGAGAAGGAGTATGGTCCTCCTAAATTGATTCATCATTATCTTGAGTTTTTTTTTCTCTAAAATTAAAAACTCTAAACTCATCAAAAAAATAATTTGAATCAGAAATTAATTTTACATTATTTTCATCAAACAAAAATGAAAAGATTCTTCAATAAATATAGTTATTTTATTATAAAATGTATGTGATTTATTAAAACTAGAATAAATAATAAAAATACCTTGATAAAATTTAGAATCTAATTTATTTAAATTATATTTGAAATTTCAAATATAAGCTTTACATCCAAAAACTCTAAAAAAACCAACTATAGTCTTTTTATTTTTGAACAATTCATAAGAATTTTTATTTAATATTTTTTTTTCGAATAATTATATTTTAAATATAACAAGATTAAAAAAAATTCATCATAAAAATATCTAGGAATATTATATTCAATTAATATAGTTTGGGCCATTTAAACAAGAGTTCTATTTTTCCATTCCACAACACCATTTTTCTATAGTGTTCTAGGAGTAAAGAAATTATAAAAATAACAATTCTTTTTACTTTTTTTCCAAATTATAAATTATGAAATTTACATACTTTATCACTATGAGTATAAAAAATCATTAAACCTTATTCATTTTGAACTAAATTTCAAAAATCAATAAGTCTGGATAAAGTATCATTTTTATGAGAAAGAAAGTAAACCCTTGTTAATCTACTATAATCATAAAAATAAGTAAAGTATATTTATTTCAAATAAGGATATACATTTTGGCAGGACCAAATAGATCAAGATTCACTAATATTAAGGGTATAGTAATACTTATCTGATTGATATGTTTGAAATAGAATTTATATTGTTTCCCTTTCATGCAAGTGTCATAAAAATGGATCTTTTGTTTTTTCATGGTAGGTAATTACAACACATTCTTATGTTTAGAGAGAGTATGTAGCATTATGAAATAAGCATGACATAATCATTGATTTCAAAGAATGATATTAATTTTTATAGTATTCAAACACTTAAAATATGGAATAGTTAGTTCAGAAAAGTCAACAATATACATATTTTCCTTTCAATTAGCATAGAATAATAAGGAGTAATTTTTTAAAACTAAACACTTATAATTTTGAAATTTAACTTCCATTCCATAATAATATAATTGAGATATAATTATTAAATTATTTTTAAACCTTCAATATATAAAACTTTATAAATAAAGCTAGAATTATAAATAGAAACTTTACCAAAACCATTTACACTGGCTTTTGAATTTACTCCAAATGTAACAATGCCTCCATCACATGCATTGTATGTGGTAAAATTTTAAGGGTACCTAATTATATGAATCTAGAATCTATTTTCCATTTACCCTATATTGTTATTAAGAAATTCAAGGAATTTTTCCTACAAAAATAAATTACTTGACACTTTTGGTACCCAAGCTATATTGGGTCCAATTGGATTAGTAATAAAATTTTAGGTACCCATAAAAAATTTTAAAATGTATTTTATGGGACTCTAGATAATAAATATTTAGAAATATAAGTCTTAAATCCCAATGACTTTGTAAATCTAAGAGAAAATTTGTTTTCATAGCAACCATTCATGACACATTTTAAACATGTAACAATAGAAATATAATTAATTTCAATTTTCAAGAAATGTTTTTTATACATTTTAGGTAATATACTATCATATCCAATAACATATTTTATTATTTATTTCATTAAAATACATCATATTATGATATTTTCCATGACCTGAAATTAAATCAGATGAACATTTTTTAAGACTTTTAACTTCCTTTTTCAAATTTTCATTCAAATCTTGAGTAGATTTCAAATTATCATTAACTGTAAAACGAGAAGGAGAAATAATATTTATCAGTTTTTCACTATCTTGTACAATAAATTTATTTTTAGAAATAATTTTATAATTATTTTCTTTAAGATTATTATATAAATCAGTATCTTTGAAAACATCTTTCAACATACTTTAAATTTCTTCATTTAGTTCATAAAGATTTAGATATTTTGAATCCTAGTCATAATCAGAAAATTCGGAATAAAATTTAGAATCAATAACTTCATTCATAAAATCCATGAAGAACAAGTTAGAAGATTCTTTCTCATTTCTATATTCTTTACCAGATTCATATTATTTTGTACAATTCTCACCGGTTGTTAATGTATTTTTGTCCCTCTTTTTATATTTATCTTTATTTTTCAGTTTTGGATTGGAAGGTTTGATATATCCTTTATTCTTACACTTAAAAAAGTAACATCTGAACTATTATAGTTATTTTTTTACTTATCTTATCCCCTATGAATTTATCCTTTTGAGTGTTTCTTATAAATAATATCTTGAAACCTTTCTTTTTCATTCATTTATAAATATGAGTCATAGTATGAGCCATATCTTCTTTTTATTTATCCTTTAGATTCGAATTAGAAGATTTAATAAAAAAATATAGATTTAAACACTAACATTTTCTTTTTGTTGTATCCTCTATAGATATGTTCTTTAGTTCTAGTTCATATTAAAGCTGTGATCCAATCAATTCATTGAGAGAGTACTCTATGAAGTTATTTATTCTATTATTGGAAATATTCTTTGAGTTCCCTTTATTTAGTATCACTCATATGACTTTTTCAATGATTACTAGTTTCTCAAAATCTTATCTAAGGGAATTCATTCCATTTACAGAACTTGTGAATTTGTGGAACATTTGGTTTAAAATTTCTTCTTCACCCATCTTGAAGTCCTGGTACTCAAAACGAAGCATTCCAAGTTGGCTCGAATCAAGTTTTCCGAGACAAGGCGAGTGACTCGTATAATCTTCCAAATCTCATGATATGTATTATAAAAATATACGTAACTAAAAAAACTTCAGTCAATGGAACAGTATAATATATTCACAACTTTGTAATTTAAAATATATCTAGAAGAATCATTTCTTGTAAGAGTTTCCAGGTCAACTTCTAATAGTGCGTACAATTTTCTCATGATCGATTAGTGTTCAATTATTAATTGTGTGAGGCATTCCTCTATTAGGAATCTCTATTAGCCATAATATTTTCCACAAAAGTGTGGTGGATTATGAGGAATAAAAGAATCATTTACTTTAACTCTTTCCACATTAAAGACCTTTGTCCTTATATTACGAGGACTAGGAATTGGTTTGCACAATAAAATATAAACAAAATCTATATAAGGGTTGGATAAATTCCAAAAGGAAAAAGATTTGATACAAATAATTTGGTATTAAGAAAATTAATAATAGATCTAAAATATCCTTAATAAGTTTAACCTTTGATACCAATAGTTAGGTCTGAATGGGTAATGGAAGATGGTATCAAGGGGAATGAATATACCAAATAAAAATTTTTATCAAATAAATTGATTATTCAATTAATTTTTGAATTTAATTATTACAATTAATTAGAAGAGAAAATAAAAGATAGAACCCAATTATTTTTATACTAGTTCAATCCAAAGTGGACCTAGTCTATTCTTATACCTCTCTACTCAGCGAGAGACACGTGTGCACTAAACTGATTTTTGAATGGGAATCATAATCCAATTACAAGATCCTTTTCTAGTAGAGGGATAACCATGAAACAATGAATTTTGTATAAGGAGTCACAACCCAAATAGAAAAATGACTTTTAAATATAGGATTCACAACTTGAATGGTCTTGAATTTAGAATTTGGGAGTTAAAAACTGAGGAAGGACAAGAAGAATAATGTTTTCGTATTTAAAATCATAAATGGAAAATAGAGAGTGTGTGTAAGAGATGAGAATTACTGTTACAGGAAAAAGAAACCAGATGAAATATATGATAAAAAAATTAATAACAAGTACTAGTTATTGAGAAATATAGATGTCTTATCAAGGTAGTAGTAGTCATAGATGTTTAGGTGTAGTCCTTGAGAGATCATATAATAGAAGAAAGAGTGGTCACAAAAGATATCAATGCTCAGTATCGTTCTTTGATTCTCAAATGGATCATTTCTCAAGGTTTATATTGATTTATTTATATCCTTCAAATTCATCCCAATGACTTTATGGATAATATGTAAATACTAAAAACCCAATCTACACTTGGCTAAAACAATTCAAATTCAAAATACATAATTATCTTAGAGAGAGAGAAATCATCATCGAAAAAATAGTAAAACAGTTATTTTGAATTTAAAAATTAAAGACCAATTCAAACCAATTTGAACTACTAATTAAATGAAAAAAATAGGTTAATAAAATTCCATAATAATCATAAGATAATTTGACTATTTAAATTCAAATATTAAATACATTATAATATAATGCAATACGTAATTTAAAAATGAATTATAGTTCTTTAAATACCATAAAATGTATTTGAATAAATTTAATGTCATTAAATATTAATTTAGAAAATAATAATTAAAATAAAATAAATCAAAATATAAAATATAAAATATTCCAAATACATGTTGTATATATTATATAAGAACAAGGAATATGTTTTAAATCATAATTAATACTATCTAAAATACTTATAAAACCTTTTCTTGGATTATATATAATATATATTAATTTTAGAAATTAATAAAACATTTAAAAAATCTAAAATAAAGATGAATTTAATAAAAGAATAAAAAATGATGAAAAATAGAGCATGTGTAAAATTAATATTTTATTAAAAAATAAATAAAGTAATTAAATAACCATGTTCACCATGTGGTCATGTGGCTAATATCCTTAACACACTACGGTCCCTTAAAAAACAACATGTGTTTAAGTGAACTGAAATGCGGTCACCATATGAACTACAGAATTTACAATATGTGGTCGGTTAAAATAACACATGTGGTAAAACAATATAACATATGGTAGGTTTTATGACCATGTGAAGTCAGTTGAGTTGCCCTGTACGATAGCGAGAAAGAGATTTGCCTTTCTCATTTCCATACAACATTATTATCTTCATGTAGTTGGATGTATTGATTATTTAATAAAATAAAACCTAATTCTATTGTATTTGAAGGATATAATGAAGCAAGATGATGTATTTCATACTGGATGAAAATAGAATACATGATCTTTCTAAAAACTCTAGCATTTATGCAAGAATATGATAAGCTCATACTACTACACTATGCAAGGCCTTGTGTGGATGAAGTGGATAGTTCTCCACAAAAATTTGGTTGGTTTGTTTTCAATGCATGGATAATGTAATGTTGTTGTAGAAGATGAGAAAACTGCTACCCTAAGCTAAAGAGGGACTAGATACAGTGTTGTGGAGATAAAGGTTCACTGCACTTCAATATCCTTGCAAGATGCAGCAAAAATGAGTTGTGATATTGTAGTCACTATGAAACAATATATTGGGTATGTAGGATGGATCACATCCAATTCAGTCAAGGGGTTATGGTAGGTTGAAATGGCTTTATAGTAAGGTGATCATATATATAAGGTAACCTAATAAAGTGGGAATTGAAAACCTATAAAGCTTGTTATCTCAAACTTTGGATAATATTTAGAAAATATGAAATTTAGAATTAGCATTTGAAGAAGAATAATTAACTTCAAATACTTTTAAGATACATCCAATTGATCAGAAATAACATCAATCTGATAAGAATATTAAATGATATGATCAAAATACAGAGAAAAACAGGATCTGAAAACTACAGAAAAAATGATGAAAACATACGAGTACTTAGGGATATTTTTGAGGTATGTAAACAACATTATCATAAATGAATATAGTTGCATTAAATTTATAAAAAATTATTATATTTATAACTCAAAAAATAGAATTCAATTTTGATGTGAATCAAAAGATATATCATTTAAATAAAAAAGAAATTGAAATCTGGAAATTCTAAAATTCCAAAACCGTTGCATAAACTTTCATCATTTGTTTAATCACTTAAAAGAAATCAGAATTCAATTTATTATAATGATATTCATTTTTTGTTTTTATTTTAAATGGAACGTGATATGTGAAAATATGATCTATATAGATCAATTTATAATTAAATTACAAAAGAAAACTATGAAGTAGTTTAAACTGAAAATTATTATTGAAACCAAAAGAATGCAGTATGTTTAAATCAAAATGAGAACATGCTTGAGATAGAATTAGTCTTCTTTATAGTTTTATAGAGTGAATATAATTTTTTTATCATTAATATAAAATTTAATTTACATAAATATAATCAATATAACTAAATATATAAAAAAATACACAAAGGTTGTAATTTTTTTTCACAAACAATAATTATAGGGTTTTTTATATTCAAAAACATAAAATAATAATAAATCAAAACAAAATCCCAATATCACCATGTCTAAAAAGGTGTAGTTACTTCATTCTCTTACACTATTTCATTAAGGTGTATAAGGAATGAGTTGGGATAGAATCCCAAACTATTGTAAATAATCAATGGTGTCTTGATTAAGATATTCTCCAGTGTAGTCGAAGTGGGTTTTCTTAATCTTCTTACCATGACAGTTCTCAAATTCATTCTTGTATTCCTCAATTCTATCAAAGGAATCAAACTTATAACTCATTAAGTAGTCATATCTATATATACTAAATCATTAATAAAAGTTACTAAGTATGATTACCCACACATTTCTTCAACTGAAAGTGGTCTATATATATCAATATAAACTAATTAAAGAAGATCCTTGGCCCTTTCACATTCTCCACTAAATGGGTATTTGGTCATTTTTCGTTATAAACATGCATGAAATATAATAATTGATTTTATTTCAAATGAATATAAATATCCATATTGATTTAATTTAGTCAAATGATTTTCATTTACATGACATATTTGGTCATACCAAAGTTGGTTGTGGTATGAGTCATGTGATTTTGTTTCATTATCAATTTCTATTACTGGGTTTTTGTAATCCAACACATAAATATTTTTAATTAAATGTTCTTTACCATAAAAAGTTATATATTTATAAAATAATAAACAATTATTCTCAAGATTTAAAATAAATCCATAAATATCATTCCTAGATACAAAAATAATCTTTTTGGTAACAAATGACAAATAATAACTACCTTTTAAAACCAACATCATTCCCATTAGCAACGTAATGTGGTAGTCCCCAATATCCATGAAAATAAGTCTAGCTGTGTTGGCTACTCATATATCTACCTCCTATTTTTATATCTTCTTAAATATACTTGGTTTCAGTATTTGAATACATATTTGAGAAACACATGTTGTATCTAATACGAAATTTGTGGAAATAGATAAATTTTACTACATAGAAAAAAACATGAAGCTTCCCCACTCTTATTCACTTGGGTACAATTTTTCTTCTAGTATCCTTTCTTACCACATGAAAAATAAACAACATTCGGTTCACTTTCCCATCACTTGATCTTTATCTTATTAGAAGGGATTTTCAAAGAAGTTATGGGCTTAGAGATCTTCACAATACCTTTACTTTTGTTCAACATATGGATCAAAGTATTTTTTCACTTTGTATCCTTATTAATTTGGAAAAGCTGTATAAGAAGATATGGAAGAGACTTCAATTTGTTTTCATATTAAAATTAATAATAAATATCGACAATCTCTAAGGAAGTGAGGTAATAATGATATCATTTCATAATTGTTTAGAAAATTTATACCATATAATCTCTAGGTACTCAATACATCTAACGAGTTTGACTACGTGAGGCCTAGTTCATGAAACTTCCCCATGTTTTCTATGAAATATTTCCTTGGATATCTCAAAAAAGTTCTGTATTTCTTTCTTGGTATAAAAAAAATTCTTAGGCATGCTATAAGAAACCATGTTTTCATGAGACATCATGAGTTCACTGGACATGGATGATATCATTAAACACAGATTGTTGACCATGTCACTCATGTTTTTATAATAGAAAAATAACTCTTCATAACTTCCCTCCTTTATAGGAGGTTTAATTAGTGGGGATTCTAGTATGTAAGATTTCTGTTCATGTTACAACAAAACCCATAGGCATTTGAAATTTTCATAGAAGTTACTACTTGTAAGGACATTATGTTTCTCAAATATTTATCGTATGGATAATGTGTATGAAAAAATTTAAATTATTATAGAATAGAAGAAGATATTATTAGAACTTTAATTGATTGTATTTTTTTCAAAACATAATGAATTTAATTTTATTAAGTATCGCAATACTTTATCAAGTACCAAAATCCCTCACCGTTGGACTCAAAATATCCCATCACTTAAGAAATTATAGTGGAAAATATCCATACACACCTTTTTATAACCCAAGTAAGGGATCAATCAATTACTCGATGGTATTTAGGGAGACAAGACTTTTCCAATTATGGCCTAGAAGATCCTTGATCTATTGAGTGGACTCCCCTCTCCTAAAATCCTAACCAAGATTCTCACAACACTTTCCTCTAATTTATATCAATTCAACAAAGGAATACTCCTCCTAATGTAAAATAGGTAAGTCGATCCAAAACATTCATAAGAACTCCCCTTATAAAATAAAGTTCCTAACAAAGGTTGTTCGAACACATAATTCTATTCGTTTTATTCCTAATTATGTAATGGAAGGCTTAATATGACTTAATTTTAAGCTGCAAGATTTTTATTTATTATATGTAAAGACTTATTGTTTTACACTTTGAATTTATTTTTAATATTAAGTGGATTTTACTTAAGTGATTATCCAAATTTTAATAAAATATTGACATATAATCCATTTATTAATATCGCATCTTTGAATATTAGTTCATTTATTTATGTGATCAAAATCTTGCATGTATAAAATAAATAACGTGAAAGACCAAAATAAATAAAAAAATGAACCATTCATGAGATTATCTAATGATTGGTTTATTGGGAAGAAAATAAATTTATCTATGACCTAGGGAAAAACTCAAATTTTAAGTCATGGCCTTAGTTGTATAATTCCACCTATCCACATGTGAATCACCTGGGTTGGAATCATCTCAGTTCCTTCATAAACTATCTCTATGCTCCTTGGGATACTCATTTTATTACATGTATTTATAAATCACATGAAGGGGAGGGGAAACAAGGATTGGTTAAGGGGAATTACATAAATAACATTGAAGATGCAGGTCCTACATAATAAAGGAGGTTGGGATGACATGCAAGCCATCATATTTAATTTAATAATTAATAATTGTAAAACCATTCGATAAATTAAATTAAATAAAACCAACACATACATAGGTCTTGGCCAAGACCATGATCAGTCATACACATAGAAAAATATAAAAAAGTACACTGGATAACATTCATTTCAATTTATTATTTTTTATTAACATAAATGTGCTTAAATTAATTAATTAATCAATCAATCAATTAATTACATTTTATCTTAATGAAAATACTAATTCACTTAGAGATACCCATCATAAACACATTCACGGAAAATAAATGGAATTACTAATAATTACAAATAATTACATCAATTTAATTGAGTATTTAATAATTCTTTAAAACATTTATTACATAGTCAAACACATCTACTAACAACAATTTAATTGAATTGTAATTCTACAATTAATTTTTTTAATATAATTTAATTCTATCCTTTATTGGGAGACTATATGGTGTGTACTTACCAGCTACACCCTACATTCCTCATTTTCCATATACCTGGGATAAATGCTTAGGGCATCGATATGTATGTTGGCTAGACTACATAGCATACACTAGCTAGCAACACTCCATGTATTATATTTCTCATGTGTTTATATAACCCACCAAAGGAATCAACATTTATTTAGACATGGGACCTTCTAACATGTACTATAACTACAAACCATGTGTTCTGCTAGACTTCTATCTGCATAACCCACCAAATGACTTAGTGTGTATTTCAGATGAGATAATTAATGAATTATAAATTTTTCATGCTAACTACACATTGTTTACTTCATTAATGTTTAGGATATTAGTATCACAAGATTTTTACCTTATATTCGACCACATAGTTGGCATGAATTTTTCTTCTAAACCATCTAGACTACACAACATGTATACTAGCTAAAAAATGTGTAATATAACAAGACACGTTCTAGGTTTTATCGGCCTATATGAAGTGCACATTAAATTTACCATGTGTAGTCACTGCTTGAAGTTTCATGTATCATGCGACATGTTTAGATGTAGTGCACTTGGGTACACAATGTGTACTCTTGCTAAAAGTTGTGTAACCTAGTCTCACTAGCCAGAATCCTTGGCACATCTAGATAGAATCTCTAGTCATTATTTATATGTTCTTAGTTATTTAATAAAATATAGATCTCTAATGAAGTAATTAAAATTTCAAAAGAATTTTAACTAAATATCAGATTAAAGAATGAATAATCTGGAAATGATAAATACAAACACTATTTTTCATATTTGATCAATAATAAAATAAATAATTATAAACTTAAAACATTAACACTATGATACCACTTGAAGGTTCTAGTCATAATAGAAGTTACATAGTGGGAGAAAAAACATAGAGGTTTTAGTCATATATGATGAATCATTCACATATTGTGCAAGACATTAATTTCCTAACCAATGAAAATTTTCCAATTGGATTTTGACATAGGAAATCCTAGAACTCGTAGAGGATATTTGTAGATTAAATTTAAAATCAATTAATTTAGATATAAAGAAATGATAACTTGGTCTTAGGACATTTCTTAAATTATGTTATTGATCTTACAAAACCGTTTTTCAGGTTACATTTGTTGTGTAGGGAGGACCCAAAGTAGAGCCCCTCTTGTAGTGATCCAAATGTGGTCCTTTGATCTCCAAACAACATTGATGGAACACCAAGTGTTAGAGTGATAGGTTTATTGTCTGGTGTTTTTCATCTTGGTCTATTATAATTCCTTCAAGCATGAAGCAATTCTTATCTTTCTTGAGAACATGAGAGGATGAGGAAATGAGATAGAAGTCTGTTTTGTGAAATGATTCTCAATTCTCGATTAACCCTACACAATAGACATAACCATCTATTTATAGAGTTAGGGTTAAAGTTAAAATATTATTTAACTACATAACAATCCCTAAATAATATAATAAACATTATCAAACCCCATGGAATATATTATTAATAATAATAATATTTTATATTGTGTGATAATTTGTGCAATGATAAATATTATTTTACCAGCTTTCAAAATAATATTTATCACCAATCATAATCTTGGTCCTCTCATCTTATTTGGCATTTATTAAATACCTAAATAAATATTTAATTGAATATTTTATCATGAAATAAATATTTTATTCACAATCTTTAAAATAAATATTTATTAAATATTCAATATATAAAATTAACATTATATTAAAAATATGGATAATATATTTTTTTAATATTTATAAGATAAAAAAAACCTAAATAAAATTATTCCTTGATGTTGAGAATAATATTTATTCAAATAATTAAATTCAAATAGAATTTAATCAAGATCAATAGAAACACTTAGTGTGTGACTCTATAGGATTCTTTCTCATTGGCATTAGGAATGCTTTCCTAAAGTCCAAGATTATGATCTAGTAATGGTTCAAGAAACCGAATAGAAATAACTTAATATCATAATGTTGAAAACCATATATAAATTCTTTCCCTGTAATATTATTACTTTTTCATAGTGTCTCTTCTTGTAGGTTGAACATCCATGTCATCAACCTATACACATGATGCATCTTTCTTTGAATATCTAAAATAAAACCATTGTTACACCATGACCTTGTAATTTAATGGGATGGTTCAATTTCAATTAAAGGGACGAGATATCAACTTATATAAACATGGAAGGGACAAAACCTTAATCTAATTGTCAATTAATAACATGTCCTTTGTGACACACCCAACGTACCCTACTTCCCAAAAACAAATGACATCACAATGTTAGTCAGTAAATATAACTTCACGAGTCATGAAATTCATTAAAAATAATTATAAAGTCTAAGGACCATTACACAAGCTCAGAAATGGAAATATCTGATGAAACATAAACATGGAGAATTCCTACTGGTGGGTCTGTTCTCATAATCTCTTGTCTTTGAGATTACCAACTAAAAACTTCATGAGAATAATTATCATATTCTTATGAGTACTCAAGCCTAAAATTAAACATACTATGTTCTACATCATATAATGTTATCTGACCATAAAGATATATTTAGGAATATTTTCATGGAATTTCAAGGTTCTCATCATAGTTGAAAAATGATATAATCTTATCAATGAAAAAAATACTCTATGACAGAATTACATTAAAATCATATATAAAAATGAAAAATATATAATAATATGTTTTATTAATATTAAAATCAATGAATATACTTATAATCCAAAGTAAAAACAATTGTTCATAGAACAAAAACTTCAACAATATTTGGGCATACATGAAAGTGTCATCTCATTAGTTTTATGATACCGGTATCACATGAAGATTTCGGGCCATCCAAGCCTTCAGGTTAGTAGGGATTTTGGGCCACCTTTAAGGCCTTTGGGCCACCTCAAGGCCTTCGGGCCACATGTAGTTACCCTAGACACACTACAGAAAAAAGCAGCCCTAGAAGAGGATTCAGAGCAGGTCCACTCACCAGAGCAGAACCAAATGGATTGTCAGAATTAGAGGGTATGGCTATGCGATCGGTACCATCCTGTGCTTGCACGGGAATCCTATCCATATGGACATGCAAAGGTAGAGAGATACTATCATGACATAGATGCTGGGGAGGGGCAGTTCCTTGTAGATAGTCTGGTTTTATTCCCTAAGACCTTCGGGTCATGTAATATTCTTAGCCTATAGGCCTTGTAATCTCTGAGCCTACGAGCCTTGTAAGGGTTCCCCCTTATCCCTTGAAAGGGTAGTTATCAAAAATCAATAAAAATGAAGGCCTTCGGGCCATTCGGGCATGAGGTTTAAAATAAAGATCCCTAGAAGAACCTTTGGGTAACCCTACTAACTTCATCATCATATCACATCAGGCCCCTAATCCAGGTCCCTATAAGAAGATCTAGGTATCCATAACTACATAAACAAAAACAAGTGAAATCATAGATAAAAGTGCTGGGGTTAGAAAAAATCTTAAACCCATAACCCCTCTCTATATCCCCTCAAGATCACATGTTTAGTATTGGTTCTATGGTGACACTTTCTACCATCTATAACCAAGAAAAAACTCACCTAGTCAGGTCAATTTAACACTGGGGAGCCTACTATGGCTCCCTAGGTCATATCATAGTAGAGGCAACCTACATGGGTTTTTCTAGGGCACCATATAACATGAGCACCCTAATTGGGGTCCATTTGGTCATTATATATTAGAGGCACCCTATAAAACCCCTATATTCTTTAAATGGTTTTTTTAAAAATTAATTTAATCTTTTTGATATTTTTCATTTCACACCACATTAAATACAATTTTTTTTATATAAAAGCACTATGTTTGGATTTCATTATATGAAAACCAATTTAAGATTACAATACATGAAAAAATTTGATCAAATTTTGGTACATGCAACATTATTTTTTTCTTGGGTTACATGCAATTTTGAGTTCCTTCGATTGATTGGGTTATATGCAAGGATGAGTTTTATCGAACTATAATATTTTATTAATACTATTATTAAAATATTATTACAGTTACCACCTAGAAATTTGAATAAAATTTACAAATAATATTAACTAAAGTGTGAAAATATTATTTAAACATGTATATAAGTTTATTTATTTGGTTATCATTTATTTATAAATGAAAGTAAGAAATACTATAAAATAAAAAACTGATTTTCTAAGAAAACTATTTCTATATGTACAAACACCATTTTAACACAATGAATTAGAAAAACCACTTCCAATAAATTTTTTCAATAAAATTTATTACTTATGAAATAAATAATATTTTTTAACACTTGTGCAATAGATTTTATAGGTATAATATAAGAATAAATGCATTTTTATGAATAAAAAAAGTGTATTTTTCTAAAAGATAATTTTACCATCTTTTAATGTCATACCAATTTTAAATATAATTTTTTAGAAATTTTATAAAGTTTACTTGAAAAAATATTTTTAAAAAAAATTGAAATATAAAAATTTACTTTGGGTGAATTTTTGGTATTTTTATGAGAAGTTACATTTTTTGATGAAAAGTTAAAAACACTAAATTTTTGAATTGAAAACTTCTTTTTCATCTAATTTATTTATATAGTAAAATTAGTTTTTAATCTAGTTTTAAATTATAATTAGTTCAATTATAAATTAATTAATCCAATTTAAGTCATTATAAACAATTTCACATTGAAATTGGATATCAAAACATTTCAATATTTTGAACGTTTTTACATTAAAAACCCATCATCCCATCCTGTCTACAAGATTAATTTCAAATTAATTTTTTCCACTTCTATGATTAGAATTTAGAAAAATTGATTCCATATTTGGAATAATAATAATTTATAATATATAAAAATTTTAACTTAGTATTCTACAAAAAATATTAATGAATTTAATTAAAATTAATTGTAATGTTTAAGGTAAAAATTTGCTTAATTAATAACTAAAATTAGAATAAAAGGTGTAAAAATGATCCTACACTTGTATAAAAATTATTGGATGGCCATATTTCGACCATGAAAACTCTAAGGATCATGAATGGTTCATTTTTAACCCTTAATGGACAAGTAAAACGTGGTGTGTACTCAAAATTTTTCAAGAATACCCAATGTGTCCTTTACCCACTTATAAAAGGCCTCCTCACCTAATACTCTCATCACACATCTCAATCCATTTTGGATCATCTAAAACCGGCCCAAAATCAACTCCCAACATCCCTACTCTCATCTTAGAGGCATCATATTTGGTAAAAATACAACAAATTATGACCTTTGGTGAAAACTAAAAGGAGTTACCCAAAGAAGAGGTGGTTTGACCATGTATGAAGAAAGTCAAGACTTAAGGTAAGGGTTTTCTCATCACACTTTTATTTTTGTGTGATATATTATATATTCACCACTTATTATTATTTTATGGTTTATATAATACCCTATGAAATTTTATATTAATAATTTAATTAATTTCATGTTATTAAATGTTTAAATTGATGTTATTATTTCTTGAGGATCAAGATTTAAAAGTTAATAAAGTAGTAAGGGGATTTCTATTCTCACTTTTATTTCTATGAGACTTATGACTTATTCACCACAAGTTTCTTTTTTGTGGTGTATATACTACCCATAAATGTATTATATGATTATTATACTTAATGTAATGTTTATTTACATATCCATTTGATGATCTCTTTTTAATGGGAGTTATGGTTCAAAAGTTACCGAATCGGTAAAGTAATTTCATCTCAATTTTTATTCATTAAGATACATGCCATAGTATGGAACTATATTATTCCATGAGGTGTCTATACCACCCTTTGACATGTTATATCATGAATCTATTTATTTTCATAGTATTTTAAGCTTCATGTAATGTTATTATTTCATGGGGATTAGGATTCAAAGTTACCAAAGTGGTAATAGTTTATTACTACAATATCATTGTTTATCAAGATTGTATATAATTATGCTTTCATTGATGAAATATCATGATCCATATCTCAATAAATATCATGAATTTTCTTCTACTATTGTTATTCATGATATCTTCATGTAATGGTACCATTTTCCCACTCTTTAGTATGTAACATAATTAAGAAATTGTTTTTAATAAAATCCCAATTTATCTATCTCTTTGGTTAGATATATATGTTCTTTCAAAACCATGTTTTCCAAAGAAATGTTTTAAAAAAAGTTCTACTATTATCTCATTATCTTTAAATTAATTTTTACTTTTGTTTTAACTTTTTAACAATTTTTTAAAGAAGGTATCTTCTTATCATTTATTGATTGAGTCACTTTTCTAATCTTTTTATAGTGTAGAAGTAATGTTCGACATGTATGGATTTATCCACCATCATGATAATCATTTATTTAAATATTATTTTATAAATTTTCAATGTCATTTTCAAATAAAAATGTTTCCAAAAACTTTTTCTGTTTAAATTTTTTTTAAATGATTTTTAAAGCTTCCTTTATATGTTTTTAAAAAGTTATTTTTCAAAGAATATGATTTTGAAAATATTTATGCCTTAAAAAGTTATTTTCAAAGAAATGTTATTTTCCTTAATAAATTATGTATATTATATTTCAAAATCCTTCTCCATATAATATGAAATCCTTTGATATAGTTTATGATTTACTTGGGATATGATCTAAGGAGTCTATTCTCATTATTTCTCTGAATGGATTATGTTTAAGATGTCAAGTTGTTTATGAAACCCGTTTCTATTCCACAGTTATACCATGATAAAATAAGTATGAAAACTGCTTCCTTTCGCCAGTTATTATATGATAAAATGATTATGAAACCTGTCTATTTTTCAAAGTTTATTATATGATGAAATTTTCATAATACCCATTTCATTTCATGGGTTATAATATGATGTTTATGAAAACCATATCTTTTTATAGGTCATGATATGATGAATGTTTTGTTATCTTATGGAACATTCATTCATGATTTCATTATGTGACGTGTGGGACCTATATCGACCTCTAATTCATTGGGTAAAGATAAATATTTTATGATCTCAAAGGGTACATCAGAGGTAATCCCATACCTGAAAAAAGAGGGTACATGGGAGGGAATTCCAAGACTAAAACAAGAGGGTACATGGGAGGGAATCCCAAGCTCGAACCAAGAGGGTACATGGGAGGACATCCCAATCCCAAAAAAAGAGGGTACATGGGAGGGAATCAAATTCCCGAAACAAGAGTGTATTTTGGAGGGAATCTTAAGCCTAAAACCATAGGGTACATGGGAGGGAATTCCAATCTCAAAACAAGAGGGTACACAAGGGGACATCCCAATCTCAAAACATGAGGGTACAGAGGAGGGTATCCAAATCCTGAAGTAGGTACATGTGTGATTAGACTAAGTTTAACATGTTATGAAGGTATTGATAGGTAGTCTTGACATATGATTTTTTATTCTTATATGAATTCCACAATTTTGTGTCTTACTCCTTTGTTAAAATATCATGGATTATGCTCTTGATTCCCTTAATATTCATATCTTACGAACGAACAATATTTATTCCATGACTCTTGATTATGATCTATGATATGCAAGACATGATCTTCTAATGTTATGATCGTATTCTCATACCCTTATACTCGTTTTATTCTTACATATCTCCCTTGTTTACCATTACTGATCATTTAAACTCACCACCTTCTTATGTTTCATTTACAAAGTTTATAAAGAACAATTTTAAGTAGGAGAACTAATGGGGAATATATTTAAGGGAGATATTGAAGATCTTTCACCAAGTTATAAGATTTTTTTTACAAATTTACAAAGAAACTAAAATATTATGGTCCTCGAGCATGTATTTTTGTAATGTGTTTAATGATAATATAAAACGATGCAATATCCATGTATGTTATGTCTGGTTCACTGTACACCCTACTTGGGGTCCCATTGGTTTACCTTATAAGTCCTGGGATCAGGACCATCACTCAGGGGTATCACATCCCTCTATGCTTATAGGATCATTAGATGACCTCATTGGGAATGTCATACTAGTATCAGTATAAGGATATGGAGTAGGGCCCATATAACATTTTAGTTTGTCTCAACCAAGCCTAATCCCCTATGGAATCTCAAGGTGTCCATGACTTACTTGGATGACCATTAAAAATTCAACATTCCTAAGGGAGGTATAAGGCACTATCTTAAGGCACCAATAGGGACTACTAGGTCTGAGGACCTAATATAATTATCACCCCCATATATTGGTTTCTATAGGCTCATATATTAGGGATAACATGAATCGGTCTAATGCAGTTAATAAGTACCCCTCAAGGGGGTTCAAACATCAAGATCACTAAATTATTATTGAGGCATCAACTTTCCAAAGCCAAGATGACCAAGCAAGTGGATAATGATCTTAGTGGCCTTATAAAGTTTTTTGATTCATCCTCAAACATTATATTTTCAAGTAAACAATTTAATTGACTAAAACAGGTCATTAAACCAACATGTAAAGGCCACATATCACACATCATATAAAATAACCAAACTACTATAGGGTATGTATGAAAGACCACCTACCTCAACTGATGTTCTGATAAAATATCACAATCTCATAATGACCTCCATATAGTTATCGATCTACCACCTCATTCACTAATATCATTAAATTAATTAATTTATTAATTTAAACCAATTTAAAAAATAAAACAACTGACACCAAACTCACCGAGCAGTTGAAAACACCAAAATTATGAGAAATTATGTGTGTTTTACTTCTTAAGAACCCCTGATCCTAAGAAATAAAAAATCCTCAAAATATAAACATGAATTGATGGCCAATTTTAACCCAAATCACTAAAAAAACTAAATAAATCCATGAAAAAACATACCTTTCATCAAATGAAGAATAATTACTTGTTTATAACCTCTTAGTAAATCCTCTATGAGTCACATATAAAAACCACTTTAGGCATAATAATTTCACCATGCTTCAGTGAAATCGTTCATATGAAACCCTACACATTCTAACTAAAATTAAATGAGATGGAAGGAGGAATAACAACAAGATGAGTGGAGGATATCCTACCTTGATTCAATATTAAGAGACACAAAGAATCAACCCACATCAAAGGGGAATAAAAGTAAGTGGAGTGCTTTTTCCACCCCCTATGCACATGTCCCCTGAGTGTAGAAACCAGAGGGTTTTTTTATTTTAGATATCACTTATCTTATTAAAAAAATAGGATAGTATATATCATATAATGAACCATGTGGTCACACCATGATTCTTCCATCCATCCCATAAGTTCGCCCCCTTTTCTCTGTTCATGGCTTATAATTTACCTAGAAGTCATTCATGAAATAAATGAACCATTTATGCCATGAATGACCTAAATTTTCTATTTTCAATAGACCTACCTCTCCAGTTCTTCCTCATCACCATTACAATCACCAGATATATACACCAAGCCTTAAAACAAGTCCCAAAACACCTTATTTGGAAGGTCCAATGCTCAAAACTTCATTTTGAGTATCGTATATTAAAATGAATTATCCAACAAAACAAAAATTCAAGTCAATCCTTATAAAGCCTCAATATTTTATTATATTTATCTTTTAAAATTTAATATTTAAGATAGTTTATTCTTCATGCAATACTGAGTTTAAAACCATAATATACTATTGAATATGACCATTTGAATATTAATGTGACAATTAGGAATAATAATATGACCAATAGAATAGTAACTTAACCTATGAATGTATAAATAAAATATGGTATCTTATGAATGAAAATATAATATATTTATATCATGGAATAAGTAAATAAATACTTTAAAGATGATAAATTATGTATTGGTATTTTTTTGTGAAACATAAATGTTTATTCAAAATTTTATAATTAAAATAATTATTTCAAAAAAATTATTTTAATGAAATAGATTCATAATTTAATATTTTATTGTCTTATAATTATCAAATAATTTTATGAGACCTTAATTATTTTTTTAAAGTTTCATAAAATCTGTTATAATATTAAAATCAGTATTTTTCAAATAAATGATGATTTTATTTAAAAATTAAATTTATCATATTTATAAAATTATTTTAATAAAATAGATTCTATTTTTGAATTATACACATCAAAAAAAAAAATTTAGGTTTAATTTTTTGGATTTTTATAAAATAGTTGAATTCTTAGTGAATAGTGAAATATAGTAATTTATGGTATTAGCTAAATACCTGAATTATTGAATCATGGATTATGTATGGATGATTTAAACACCATTAGTTTGAACTCACATGCATTATTTACTATATTTATTCATAATAATTGATACTATTCATATTTTTGAACCAAAATAATAAACCAATGATTAAAATAATAAAAAAACACCTCTCCCCTCCACTATAAATAACACCCCTGGCCACCTCTTCTCCTCACACCTCCAAAGTCTTGAATATTTTACAGTTTCAACCTAATAAATCTCTGAAATATCTCCCCCATTTTATAGTATTTTTTGTCTCACCAAAATACCATTTTAAAGTTTCTTAAGGAGGCTTTCAAGGATAAGAATTCTAGAGGTAAAATCCCCTTTCGCTCTTTTAATTTTCATTCAATTTATTTTCTTTTATTATCCTTTCCTTAAATACTTTGAAAAAACATGAATTATAACTAAATTATCTTAAATATAATAAATTTTTATTATGATAATGTGATATCCCCCATAAATTATTTTCTCTTCCCCGTTTTATTCTAAAAATGAAAATATCTTCTATGAGGTGCTGATTTACTGCCTTCATGAACAAAGAGTTTTCTTTTTTCAATTTCACCTTCAAGGATGGTAATAAAATCAGTTTTATGGTAAAAAAATAATTTAATATATGTGATAAACTTATTTAATGTTTTTGATCTAATATATATACATGCTATTAATTCATAAAACAAAACTAGCATGTGATGATCAAAAAAATGTCAAAATAATTGAAACAGTAGTAATTAATGTTTTATTTATTGAATCATCATAATATATGAAAAAATGATATATGAGACCATTAAATATTCATTAAGTTCAAAAATATCATATAATTTCAATTATGTATAACTATTACCATTTTAAATTATCTTTCGTACATGTATACAAGTGAAATAATCTTAAAAACCAAGGAAACAAACACTTTCAAATAACAAAATTGAATTTTATAACGCCTAAAAAATAACACAAAAGAACTTACTAAAATTTTAATAAATAAAATACATGTTTAATAGGTTATGAATTAAATTATTAATGAATCTAATTTCATTATCTAGGAAATTAAGTGCAAGTGTAGAATGCTTTCAGATATAAGGTATGAGATTCTACCCGAATCGCCATTTTTTCCTTCATGTTATTCTTTATCTCTCTATAACCTGATGTGATTGTTATTTATTTTTATATAATTAATATACATTCTATTGATATGTTCCAAAATCATGTATCTAGATCATTTCATCTTTCTTTTATGGGAAATAGATGTTTTTTGAGGTTTCCTTTTTAAATTCCCCTCGATAAGCAAGCCCGATTAAAGGGAATATCCCAATTTATCATCCATTTTAAATTGAACTTCATAAAATGTTTTAATACACCAATATTTATATAAAATAAATATTTTTATCATGAAAAAAATCATATCTATTTTCTACTTTTATGTAAACAATTAATCCCTATTTGCTTTAAATACTCTTTTTATATTTTCTCTTAAACTGCACTGAAGTGACTCAATTATAAAGTTTCTTAAAAAATATTTTTACATGTTTTTAATTCAATTTTACATCATTTATGACATAAATATAATATAATTTTCCTTTCCTTTTCTTTCTGGGATATACATTTTCACAATATGATTTTATGAAAAATATATTTTTTTTCAAAATAACTCTTCTTTCCAAAGTAAAAGGGTACTTCTCTCAAGAGTTTCTCAATGATTCTATTAGAGTTTTAACATATATTTCAACACCATCTATTTAATATTATGATTTATTTAATTTGATCTTTTATATTACCATCTAATATATTTTAGGAATGATTTATAATTATTTATGGGGATGTAGTATCTTGATACCATTCACCACATTACTCCGGATGGTTATGTTTATGGTTTTTATTTAGAGAATGTTATTATCATTTCATATAATAGTTTCAATATGAATGTATGTGTTGATTATGTTTCACCCCTTTCATATGAGGAATGCATTGGACTTAGTAAGTGATGGGTGGGGCCTGCTATAATCTCTCAATGCGTCGGTAAGTCTCAAGAGACAAACTAGATAGGGTTTTTACCCATTTATATAAGGTGTATTGACCAAAAACTTGATGGTATGTTTATGATGTTTGAAATTATGCAATCTCCCATTATGATACTAGTAATTAATAGTCCATGCTATTATTTTACTAGTACAATAACCATGTTTAATTTTCTTTCCATGTGATTATTTATGGAATTATTTAATCAGTTTTTATTCCTTATATATTATGTTGAAGATTATGTTTTAATGGATTGTGTTTTTAGTAATTAACTATGTATCATTGTTTATGTTTATTTATGATAGATTGTACTATATTTTTTCCCCTCACTGAGCATATGAGATCAACCCTTTTATTTATTTTATTTTCCCCTTGATGTGAAGATGTATATTATGAATGACTTTCAGGGATAATCTAGGAGATTATTGATGTTTCAAATAAAGTTTCTATGTTTTTTTCCTTTCAAGTTGTAATGTAGAAATTATGTTTGTATATAGTTTTCCAAAGCTACTAAACTACTCAGTCCTTTGGGATATGACTTCCTTATTTATTATTCCACTGTAATAAATTAATGCACCGACTCTAGGCTACTGGGGACATGGTATTTATAGTTAGTATCAGAGGAATATTAGTATAAAACTTGGAAACTATATTTAGAAATCAATGATTAGGGAAAATAACACTAAGATAGACTTTGAGTATAAGAATAGAAGAACATCCTAGAATTTTGGTAAGTTATAGATTATGTGGGTCTTCCTAGAAATATATCCATGTATAGATTCAACAAGTCGATGTAGTTCTAGAATAGATTTTCCTAGGGGTGACAACTCTGAAAAGGTGCATCGATCCTAACTCAGTGTAACCTGGTGCATGACAACAAGCCTTACTATCAACTTGGTTTGAAACTCCCAGATGATATACTTAGTATAATTCAAATTTTCTTTACAAACCATTATAAAGGATTTAAAAGTAAATATGTCCCCAGATAATCCTTTTTTATGATTATGATATTAACTATGCATAAAATTTTCAATTTATGATAAGTGTTTTTCTTGTTCGAAATTATACATTATGATTCATAACTTAATTTAGTGTATTCCATCATTTAGAAATGGAACTCATCAGAAGGAATGGAAACCATATCAACGCATATATCCCATGTCGAGATTTACCTCCTATGAAAGATAATGATTTTGGAGTATGAGTTGCCACTAGTGTAGAGAAACTAATAACTATACTGGGACAAGTGAACCAGGTTATTAATAATAACCTTACCCAAATAGAGCATCCTGATCCACAATGTGGATAAACAATGTCAGATCGCTTCATGATACCACATACTCCATCATTAAATGGGACTAAAAACCCATTTTTATCTGAGTAGTGGATAAGTTCCTTAGAGAATATATTTCTCAATTTGGGAAGTATTGAAAGGGAGAAGGTTTTCATGGAAATTTATTATCTATTAGGAGATACATAACAATAGTGGTCATTAATTCAACATATAAATTATGAGTATGATATTAAAAATATAGAATGGAAGTATTTTAAGGATTTTTTGGGGAAATATTTCCCTAATGAACAACAAGAAGATATGCAGAGGCAGTTCTTGAGTTTGATATAGAAAGAGGATTAAAACATTTCAATGTATGAAGCTAACTTTACAAGTTGATAAAGTCATGTTGTGGACTACATACATAATCTAAGGAGAAATATTTATCGATTCTTTTATGGGTTAAAACCATTACTCTAAAGGGAATTAGTCTACCAAACATTGTTTTTATATAAAGATATAGTATCATGTGATATTAAGATAGAGAGAAAATTCTATAGATCATATGAATTTAAAGGAAAGAAAGAGAAGGAGAGGGATGATAAACATTCTAGAAAAGGGGAAGAAGGGAAGATTTAACTTTCCATCCTACAATAAACTTTGAAATAAACATCATGGATCATGCCTATTCGGGATTGGAATTTGTTTCAAGTGTGAAAAAAACACCACCAAACCCATTATTTCAATTAAAGAAAGATGCTACCAATGTTAAATGGTATAATTTTAAAGAGATGGGACATTATGTAAATGATTTTCCTAAGATTAAAGGAATATTTCCCAGAAAAGGCCAAGGGAATAATTCCATACTTATACAGTCATAATAACTAAGGTTAAAGTTATTAATTATGTGGTGGAAGGTAATTAAATCACCTCCAAAAATTCAGCTAAATATTTATTTGATTCTAGATCGTCACATTCCCTTATATCTTCCCAGAATTCTTTAAAAATTAGATATTTCAAATTCACCTTAATAAGGGAGTTATCAGTAATGACTCCCATTGAAACCTTACTGAAATAAAGATGTGTTGAGAAGTTTCTATTTGGACACATAAATGTTCTCTAATTAATGATTTTATCATAATACCCATGGTTGATTTTTATATAATTCTTGGTATAGAATGGATTTCAAAATATAATGCAAAACATTATTATAATGAGAAGTAAATTATAATTCGTGACGAATATATGGAATTTATCATCTTTAGAGGGGATAATTCATCATCTCAGTCATATATGGATCCACCTATAGTAGCTCTTTTAAAGGAAATTCTTGGGGGAAGAATATAAAACATCATCTATGGATGGGGAAAGAAATATTCAAATTGAGGATGTACCTATTGTATAGGAATACCTTTATTTATTTCCAAATGACTTACCTGGAGGTACTATAGAGAATAAAGTTGAGTTTTATATTGATTTAATCCTTGATGTAATACCTATACCAAATAATCCATATAGAATCGCCACGATGAAGTTAATAGTGTTAAAGAAACAACTAGAGGAATTGAGTGATAAGGGACTTATACTCCCTAGTGTTTCTCCTTAGGGAGCTCCTATTATTTTTGTTAAGAAGAAATATGGATCTATGATGCAATGCATTGACTATAGGGAGATCAATGCTATTAAGATACAGAACAAGTATTCGCTTCCTCACATTGATGACTTATTTGATCAAATTCAAAAAGCTCAATATTTTTCAAATATTTATCTTTTATCTAGATATAATCAATTGAATTTGAATAAGGAATATATTCCACATACAACATTTCAAACCAAGTATAGACATTATGAGTTTATAGTAATTCCATTTGAACTAACTAATGCATCCTCTATTTTTTATGGATCTAATGAAAAAAGTGTTTAAGGAGTATCTAAATGATTTTTTGGTGGTATTTATTGATGATATATTCCAAAATTTATGAGTACAATGAGAACCACTTGTGGTTTTTTTGTTGACTCTTAGAAGAAAAGAGTTATATGGGAAGTTTAGCATGTGTGAATTTAGGATTCAAATAGTTTCTTTTCATGACCATATTGTCTCTATGGATGGAATCTCAGTTGATCCTAAAAACAAAATGGAATTATAGGAATGGACTAAACCAATGAATAAAACCAACGTACATAGTTTCATTGGTTTAGCAGGTTACTATCGAAATTTCATTTAGAATTTTTCATGATTAACTAACATGTTAACCAAGATTACTCCTAAAGGGGTTAAGTTCATGTAGACAAAATAATGTAAAGAATGTTTTGAATAATTAAGTAGGATATTAGTGAATTATATGATCTTGAATCTACCATCAAGAAATAGAGGATTTTTGATTTATAGTGATGCATCAAAGAAAGTACTTGGTTATGTCTTTATGCAGAATAACAGAGTTATTGTCTATGCATCAAGGTAGTTAAAAAATCATGAATAGAACTATCCAACTCATGATCTTCAGCAAGAAGATATAATATTTGATCAGAATATATGGATACACTATCTCTATGAAAAAACATGAGAGATAAATAAAAAATCACAAGATATTGAAATGTTTATTCTCATAGAAAGAACTCAACATGAGGCAAAGGTGATGGATCAAACTACTAAAGGATTATGATTATTCAACAAACTATCACCTAGGGCCGGAAAATGAGGTAGAAGATGCATTAATATGGAAGGATCATGGAGTTCTTAACAAAATAAGTATTAACAAGGATCATGTGTACATAGATCTAGTAAATATAGGTATGGGAATTATCAAGGATGGTGAAACATCATTAAATTTTCAATTAGTTTCCCAAATATCTTTATTGGAGAGGATTAAAATTTATCAATATGATGATGATAATTTTCAAAATAAAACTAAAGCTGTGAATGATGGTAAATTAGTAGACTTTATATATGAAGATGAAATCTCGAAATTTGGGAAGATGATTTGTGTCCCTGCTATACTGAAGATAAAGATGAAATTATTGGATGTTTATCATGGCTATAATTTCTATATACACTTTGTTAGATCTAATATGTATATATATTTGAAATAACATTTCTAGTGGGATATTATAAAGTACGAAATTGGAGATTATGTATAAAAATGTTTAGTCTTTCAATAGGTGAAGGAAGAAAGACAACATCCTAATGGAGTCATGAAAACTATACCTATTCCTACATGGAAATGAGATGACATTACTATGGATTTTGTCACTGGATTTCCAAAAACTCTAAGAAAGAATGATGCAATATGGATAATTTTTGATCAACTTACCAAGTCTACACATTTCCTCACAATAAGGGAGAATTTTCCATTGGAGTGCCTTACAAGTCTCTATATTAATGAAGTTGTAAGATTTCATGGAGATACTCTTCCAATTGTTTCATATCAGGATCCTTGATTTACATTGAAATTATAGAAAAGTATTCCTAATTTTTTGGATAATGAGCTTCATTTGAGTATAGATTATCACCCTCAAACTGATGTGTAATCTGAAAGGACCATTCAAATATTAGAAGACATATTGGGATCTTTCTCACTTGACTTTCAATGTTTGTGGTATCTTTATTTACCTTTGGTATATTTTTATTATAATAATATTTTCTATTCAAGCATTCAAATGTAAGTATATAAAGAATTGTATGGAAAGAGATGTTATATTAAAATTTGTTGGTATGGGGTTAGTGAAAGGAAGAATGTAATCCCAGAGCTTATGGAGGAAACAACAAAAATTAAATAATATTCAAACCAATATCAAAGTAGCTCAAAGTAAGAAAAAGATTTATACTGATAATATATGGAAGGATTTGAAATTTCAAGTGATAGATCATGTTTTCTTGAAATTATCTCTATGGAAGGATGTTATAATATATGGAAAGAAAGGGAAACTAAACCCAAGGTACATCATACCTTTTGAAATCCTAGAGATAATTGGATCTATGGCTTATCGTTTAGTGCTTCCACATTTCCTTTCTAAAGTACACAATGTGTTCCTTATCTCTCTGTTAAGTAAGTACATGAAAAACCCAACAAATGTCCTCAATTCTAAATTAATAGAATTGGAATAAGATTTATCTTACTATAAAGATCCTATCTAGATTTTGGATACTAGAGAGTAGGTTTTGAGTAATCGGATAACTCTACTAGTAATGGTACATTGGAAAAATCATAAAATTAAATAGGTGATGTGGGAACTTGAGGAATTTATGATGAAGAACTACCCAAATCATTTTATGAGGTGAAATTATAGAAATTTCAAGGATGATTTTTTTGGAGGTGGGGAGAATGTAACACCCCAAGAATTTATGGTATGTCTATTTTAAAATTTAATATCTTCTATAGTTTATACTTGATGCACCACCGAGTTTAAAACCATAATATACTATTAAATATGATCGTTTGAATAGTAATTTAACCATTAAGAATATTAATATGACCAATAGAATAGAAAATTAACATATGAAAGTATAAATAAAATTTGGGTATCTTATGAATGAAAATATAATATATTAATATCATTTAAAAAGTAAATAATTGTTTTCAAAATGATAAATTAAGTATTGGTATTTTTATGAAACATAAATGTTTATTCAAAATTTTATAATTAAAATAATTATTCCAAAGAAAATTTATTTCCAGGAAATAGATTCATAAATTAATTTTTTTTGTCTTATTATTATAAGATAATTTTATGAGACCTTAATTAATCTTTGAAAGTGTCATAAAACCAATTATAATATTAAAATCAATATTTTTCGAATAAATGGTGATTTTGTTTAAAAACTAAATTTATAATATTTAGAATATTATTTTTCTAAAATGGAGTCCAATTTTTAATTATACGTGTCAAAAAATGGTTAGGGTGAATTTTTGATATTTTCTTAACATAGATATTTTTTTTGAATAGTGAAATACGGTAATTTATGGCATTAGATAAATACCTGAATTATCAAGTAATGGATGATGTATGGATGATGTAGGCACATTATTTTAAAATCATATAAAATTGTTACTTTATTTAGTCACAATAATCAGTACTATTTATAGTCTTGAGCCAAAATAATAAACTACAGATTACAATAATAAAAAACACTTCTCTCCTCTAATATAAATAACACCCCTCACAACCTCTTCTCCTCACACCTCAAAAGCCTTTAATCTTGTATAATTTATACTCAATACATATAAAAAACCTATCCACCAAGGTTTTGTATTTTTTGTCTCACCAAAAGTCCATTTCAAAGATCCTTAAGGAGGTTCTCAAGGAGATAAATTCAAGTGGTAAAATCCCCTTTCTCTCTTTTAATTTTCTTTCAATTTATTTTTCTTTTATTATACTTTACTTACCTCCTCTATCCAAACATGCATGATAAATAAATTATCTTATATATAATGTAATTTTATTATGATAATAGTGTATCCATCATCAATTATTTTCTCTTCCCCTTTTTATTCTAAAAATGAAAACATCATTCATGAGGTGCCGATTTACAACCTTTGTGGACGACAAGATTTTTTTTTCAATACCGCCTTCAAAGATGGTCCTAAAAATATTTTTATTTTTAAAATTTACCTTAATATATGTAATAAAACTTATTTAATTTTTTAACCAGAATATATACTTAATATTAATTCACAAAACAAAACTACCGTGTGATGATTGAAAAAATGCCAAAATAATCCAAACGGTTATCATTAGCATTTTATCTAATGAATTACCCTAATTTATTGAAATAAATTGATATATAAGACTATTAAATATCATTGATGTTCATTAATATCATATAATTTCAATTATGTATAACAATTCATATTTCACATGATCTTTCGTACATGTATACAAGTGAACCAATCCTGAAAAGAAGGAAATGAACAGCTTCAAATGATAAAATTGAAACTTATAACCCATCAAAAAGACCATAAATGAACTTAATATAATTATAATAAATAAAATAAATATTAAATAAGTTCTAAATTAAATTATTAATTAATCTAATTTCATTATTCAGGATGTTAATTATATTAGAAAAATGCTTTTGGACATAAGGTAAGGGATTCTACCTGAATATCCATTTTCTCCTTCAGGTTAGGATTTATCTCTCTTTACCCCTGTGTGATTATTATTTATTTTCATATAATTCTTATAACTTCTATTTATATCTTAAAAATCATGTATCTAGATCATTTCAACTTTCTTTTATGGGTAAATATATGTTTTATAATGTTTCCCTTTTAAATTCCGCTCGATAAGAAAGCTCGATTAGAAGGAACTTCCTAATTTCTCATCCATTATCAAGTAAATTATGTAATCTATTTTAACATACCAATATTTCTATAAAATCACTATTTTTATCATGAAAAAATATCTCATCTCTTTTCTGTTTTTATATAATCAATTAATCGTTATCTGCTTTAAAGACTCTTACATTTTCTCTTAAACCACAATGAAGTGGCTCAATTCTAAAGTTTATAAAAAACTATTTTAACTTGTTTTCACTTAATTTGGATGTAATTAATACCTAAAAAATAATTTCATTGTTGTTAATTTTTTTTTGGGATATAAATGTTTACAATCTGATTTTATGACAAATATAAATGATTTTTCCAAAAGTACTATCATTTCTAAAGTAAAAGGGTATTTCTATCAAGAATTTATCAATGATTGTATTAGAGTATTTAAATATATTTAAACTACCTATGTTGAATCTTATTCTTTATTGAAGTTGATCTATTATGTTACCATCTACTATATTTTAGTTAATAGTTTATGATTATTTATTAGGATGTACTATCTTGATACAATTCAACACATTACTATATATTGTTTATGATTATGTTTATTGTTTGGGGAAATTTATTAACATTTAATATGCTAGTTTCAATATGAATTTATATGTTGATTACTTTTCACCAATTTCATATGAGGAATGTGTTAGACTTAGTAAGTGAGAGGTGAGGGCCATTATATCCCCTCAATGCATCAGTAGGTCTCATGAGACAAACTAGATAGAGTATTTACCCATTTCTGTAAGGTGTATTAGCTGAAGCCCTGATGGTATGTTTACGATGTCTGAAATTATTCATTACCTCCTTATGTTACACGTAATTGATATTCCCTGTGATTATTATAATAGTAGAATATCCATGGTTTAGTTTCTTTATCATGTTATTATTTATGTTATTATTTAATCATCTTTTCTTTTTTCTATATTATGATCAGGATTATGTTTTAATGGCATGTGTTTTTAGTTTTTCACCATGAATTATTGTTTATATTTATTTATAATAGCTTCCACTGTATTTTTTTAAGATTTTTGAGCATATGATCTCACCCCATTCTAATGTTTTATTTTTTACCTAGAATGCGAAGATATATATTATGAATGACTTTAAAAGATAATATAGAAGTTTATGGATGTTTCCAATTAAGTTTATATGTTATTTTTTCTTTCAAGTTGTAATGTAATAATTATGTTTTTATCTAGTTTTACAAAGATACTAAACTACTCAGTCCTTCAGGATGTGAATTCCTTGTTTATTATACTAACATAATAAAGTAAGGCATTATGTTTGGGATACTAGGGTTGGGGTCTTTATAATCCTAAATTTCATAGCCTACATTGACATGGGGTATTATAATATCCCAACTAAAAAAATTCTCATCCTAAAGAAGCCTAATTGACTATTCAACCCAAAAACAAAACCAAATAAGGTTTCTAGAGTATACTCAAACCACCATATTCTACTCCCAAACATTGATTATGATTTTGAAACACCACTGAAACCGTAAGGTCCACTATCTATAAAAAACTGATCCAATACTCACTATCACCATAGAAACCTATATATGATGATCCACGATTCCCTTATATCTAAGGAATCCATTTTATTATCAATAATTCATCTCCAAAATTTTGGTGCCTCCGATTATAAGATTCATCTCATAAAATTCAAATTTGTCCCACAATTATCCCCACAATCAAAACTGCCTATCCAAATACATTCTTAGTTTTCCAATGACAAGCTCAGTGTGGATCTCATCTCTACACAACCAAAAAATGTAAAAACACTAGTTAAGAGTTAGTTTTTCCTCTCACCTATGATTCCATAGTAAACAAGACGAGTATCTACCACCCATGTACCATGCCTAAATATGTAGGATTTCCCTAGAAAAGTGTCGACCAAACCTAAAAATACTCTCATCGTACAAAATAATATAAACCTGAACCATGATACTAGCTTAAATTTCATTACAAATCATTTTTATCCCAAAAAAATAGCTTTAATAAATTTCATAACATGATTCAGCCCCTAATTCACATAATGAAATAGACTCACCCCCTTAAACATGTCACAAAACATTACTTACCTCATTAATCACCTTTAGATCACACCGGAATTACCTCAATCCCAATGAAAATACACTGAATCCATGAAATATCTCATCCAAATATAAAATCTAGTATTTACATTAGGACCAGATAAAATCAGATTCACTTAGTCACTTGAATCCCAATAATATATTGACAATCCAATGACTTGTTCAGACATACCCATGACCCTACCAACATGGGTTCATTCAATCATGGATCATTCTCCATCCAATACCACATGTAATTTCTTGACATGACCATCTCACTCATACCAGATCAGTAATATCAAAGATCAATTATCAGTCATTATCAAATTATGATAATTCTATCACCATTATCTATCCAAATTACAATCATAATAAGGGTTATATCCTTAAACATACAATAGTGTAGTCCCTACTTTATGGATAACCTCATACCACTCCTTGAGAACAACCATAATAGGTTATAATACCACACATATTCTATTCCTTCCAAGACATGCTCTTTTCATCTCAAGCATCACCAAACTAAAATCACAGATCAACTATAACACCACACCTGATCCATTTTTGATGTCTCCTCTATCATGGGGAGAAATTTCTCATTATTATCAACTCATAGGAAACTAGTCCCCAAAACATCACATTTCTTCCATCAGTCCCAGACACACACATGAATTCTCACCTATTCCAAACTCAACAGCATATCATGTATCATGCATGAACTACCTATATCTAATCTAAAGTAAATAGGTATACACTCCCATATAACTCTATTAATTAACCCAACTCATGATCCCATGAGTTTTGTCTCATCCATATTAGGCTCAAAAGCCTAATTCACCAGCTGACCATGCCTCTTGCTTGTCAGTTTTACCTGACCAAAAGCATCACCAATAGTCTTATCTAAAAAGGGCCCTGACATCTCTCCCATGTTAGGGCTCACTATCCAAAAATACTAATGATTACCATTCCTCATGTTAGTTCCATCCAACCCAAAGCACCCCAAGAAACCCTCTTAAAAAATTAGGCACTTTACCTATGCCATTATTACTCACCTGATTTCTCACTAACAAATGTCATTACAAAACCATGAGAATCCACCCACACTCTCACCATGGTACTAAAGCACATCTAAATACAACAAGTATAAGAACCTGATTGACTACCCTTTAATATAACCTCGATACTAAGGCACTCCATATGCCTCATATTTATAGCACTAGCACTCAAGGTTATTACTATAAAAAATAATACCAAGGCATCATAATGCCGATACCATATAGTCGATACCCCCTTTCATGAATTAATATTGTTCCCAAGTCATCTACCCATGCCGTTATGAATCATTGGTAATTACCAACAAGATATAACTAGTATAAAATTTACCATCAGGCATACATGTCTTCTAATCACTAAATTCTAAGTTGAAACCTAGTATCTCTATGTAATCCCACATAGCCCAAAGTTCTAGTATCATAGAAGGTCACAACTCATGGGGAATAATTTACACTCCCATATTGAATAACCATGACATCCAACATGCCAAAATACCCACTTTGAGGTATCATATATATATATATAATGAAATCATAAGCTAAAAACATCATCATATCATTTATTCTCAATGAGAATCTACCCACATGACTTATCCCTTGAGAATCACAACTCATCGATCACCACTAACTCAACCAATAACATTTTCTTAGACAATCCATACTAAGGAAACCATTGTAACTAGCTTAGTTAAGTAGAATTCCATTCTAATATATATGAGTAAAATTACATATAGGATGTTACTGGAATTTTATATAACCGAAACTGAATACTAACCACCAACTAGGGGTTTCTTACCAAGGCATCATGTGCCTTACTAACACACTTGGGTCACTAAATTTCCAGTACAAGAGGTATTGTGCTAATTTCATCAAGTAGCATCTCACTATTGATCTATATGACCTTCTATCAAAATCAAATACATATATATTGTGGTCTAGCTAAGTATAATGACACTAAGAACTTGTATGGGAAAATAATGTATAAGATTTTGTTGATAATTTAAATTTTTGGGCCTCTCATCAGTGATTACCACACATAGGAAATCATATATGTCATGTGAATCCAATGTGGCTAAATATGATACATGTTTAGATGCCTCTTGATTTAACGATCCAAGAACCAAATCCAGAATGAAATCATAAATCCAAACACTATGTGTGTCACATGAATTTAAAATCATATAACTATAACATTATATATAGATAACAATAATCTTGATCCACTAGTAACTTGGACTTCCTACTAGAATAGGTGTTTAGGACACACCAACTCTATACCCATTAAAGTCTCTGATGCATTCCAATTTTCCTGGCTACCATATCTCAAATAGTAAGATAAAAAATATTTGATACCACTTTGTAACATCTCATTCTAGAGTCCACTCGACCGATGTCCTGACCAAGTTCACCACATGACCTCAAGCGTGCCTCCCCATACACTAGAGGCTGTCGACTGGCAGTGTGTGTCTAGGGTATTACCATTATAAGACTATACTAACCGCACAAGTGTAAAAAATAATATAAAAAATATCCAAAAATCAACCAATAGAGTAAATAATTATAGTATGTAGAAGAAATAATAATATACATAAAAAATAAATGAATGGAGAAGAAATAACAAATAAAATGGTCAAACTAGAATAAAAAAATGATCACCCACTAGATCAATTGAATATATTAAGTAAATAAATTAAAGAAAACATTATAGATAATAGGTTATTCCCAGAACACTAGGCCTCACCTACAATAAACTTATCCCACGTGAGTTGCTCCAGCTCAAACCCATTATATCAGGTCACATCCCAACCTATGCCTACAACCATGTGAGAGTTTTCTCAGGTACCCAAGTGTAATAATGGACCGAGTAGGGTGTGAGTACATAAATCAGTAGGTAACCACCAAAATATTCCCATAACTAATCAGAAATGCAGTGATATGTGCATGTGACATGCCCATTTTTAAATAATAAATCAAACATAAGAGACAAAATAAATAAATAAATCAACCCCCATTAATTCTCAGGCCTGAGACCTAGATCGACTATAACTACTTCAACCAGTGCTGCTTTGCCTCTAAGTGCATCAAGATATCATTCTAAATATATAGAAACTAGATCATAGGGAATAACCCATGCATCCCTAATGCTCTGGATCAAAAAACCTTCAAATTACCATGAATAGATCAATAAATGGATCCCAACAATCCCGATAATCTCTCTAAACTATAGTCATGATGAGTGGATTGATTCTAATTCCCAAGAATCCGAAGTTATAATAGTATCAGGAACATCCTCCACATTACAATGCCAACTGATCAGATCCCATGAATAATGGGAATCCCAATCAAAAAGCACATAATTTCACCTGGCTCTACTGGTCAGATACTAGCGGAGAACTAGGAATCTCAACATAATAACAATGATAAAAATCCCCAATACCGAATTACTAGATCCTAGAAATTCTAGGAATATGAGGTAACCATGAAATATAGGGTGTCCTATACAGACTCAAGACCAAATCTTGACATCAAAAGAATTATTATGTAGCTCAAAAGATAGATCCCAGGAAGTACATCTAGGAATCAATGATGATTTCATATCATTAGCCATGTTATACAAGTATCACATGAGTCTCAAAATCCAAATCCCAAGAAAAAATATGGGAATCCACAATGTCACAATCACATCACACCAAAACCATATGATTGGACCTAGGAAGTATATCTAGGTATCCATAGTTTCATTGAAAATAAATAAGTGAAATCATATATAAAAAGTATAGGGGTTGAATGAATTCCTAAACCCATCACCACTATCAAAAACCCATCAGGTTCACATATTTTGTAAATTTTATATAGTGACACCTATTTCCATCCCTACCCAAGTACAAATGCACCTAGTCTAGTCAGTCTAACTCTTTGACATCTACTAGGGACCTTCAGGTCCTATCATAGTAGAAGAACCCTACACGGGGATCTCTAGGTCACCACATAACATGAGAACCCTACTTGGGGTCCCTTTGGTCATTACTTAGCAGAGGCACCCTACTTGGGGTCCCCTTAATTATCCTAAAAGAACTCTGGCTCAAGCCCATCACTTAGTGGTATCAAATCCCTTTATTCCACTAGGATCATTATCAAGGATCATGGGGGTAAGAAATACTAGTATTAGTCTAAGGAGATGGAATAGGGCCAATCTTTCATCTTAGGTCTTCTTAATGAAGACTAAGCCTCTATGACATATCAAGGTGGTTAGGATCAACTTGGATGACTATTAAAAATTCAACCTTCCTAAATGAGGTATAAGGAACTAAATCAGGGGCTCTCTAAGGCCTATTAGGGACAAGCCTCTAATAAAATTCACAACACCACATGTAGGTGTCTAGAGGCTCCTTCCCTAAGGATAATAAAATCAAAAGGTTCAATACAGTTAATTTATACCCTCAAGGGGGATAAAACACCTATAACACCTAATTATTATTGAGGCCTCATACATAAATAACTGAGGAAAGAAAGGTAATGTATAAGGACCTTAGTGGCCTTGGAACATTGTTCAGTTAATCCTCTAGAATTTCATTTTCAAGTAAAAAATTTAATTAAATAGAAAAGTTGATCAACCAATGGGGAGATTACACATATTAGAAATCATATAAAATAACCCAAATACCTTGGGGTATGTATTTGAGGCCACCTAACTCAACTAACATTATGTTAAAATAAACCAAGCCTATAAAAATCTCTATTGAGTCCATGAGAACCTATCTCATTCATAAATACCACTAAATTAATTAATATATGAATGTAAACTAATTTACCAAAATTAAATAATGATTTATAAAATCACTAAGTAGTCTAAAAACACTAAAACCTTGGGAAACTGAGTGTTTTATACTCCTAAAACACTCATGATCCAAGGAAATATAAAAGACCCAAATTTTAAACCAAAATTGATCGAAATTTTATACAAAATAATCAGAAAACCAAAATAGACCCACATAAGGACCTACCTCCCATCAAAAGAAGTAGAAAAAATTGTTTATAGCCATTAAAGACATTGTCTATGAGCCATATATGAAATATCCTTTAGGAGAAACATGTTTTCCATGCTTTAGAAAAATAATTCTTCTAAACCTCTACACATTCATATCTAAATCAAAAAATATAGAAAGTGGAAGAAAACAAGAAGTGTGGAGGAGATCCTACCTTTATTAGGCATAAAAAACCACTAAAAATTTATCCATATTAAAGGGGAAGGAAGGAAAGGGTGGATTCTAGGACTCACCTTATAGAAACAACCTCTTAGTGAAGAAACTCATTGGGTTTTGTATTTTAGAAGCCCATGGATTTCTAAAAGAATAAACCAACATGCATCCTGATGTTACGCATGCCGTCACACCATGATTCTTCAGTCCAACCCTCTGGTTCACACCGTTTTACATATACAATCCTGTAACACCCCCTAAAAGTAATTCATGATATGAATAACCCATTAAAACTATTAATTAACTATATCTATTGTTTTTTTCAGCCTGATTACTCTGGTTCTTCCTCAATATCATCCTGAACACCCTAGGTGTGCAAATAACCTTAAAACATGTCCAAAATACCTTTTTAGACATTTTAATGATTGGAACCTAATTTAATGTCATTATTCTCAAAATAAACCATCCAATAGAACAAAAAATCAAGTTCATACCGAATTTTTTTCCCTATCTGGACACGGGGTACTACATATTGAAAAAAAGGATAACATAATCATTTCCTTGTCCACCATCCATTAAAGTTGAATATACTATGATTTTGGATATTATTCAAAAGGAAGCATCTTCCTTTTTACATATTCATATTTATACTATCTATTGATGATACATTTGATGATCAGAGAGCCAAAAAATGTTATGATGACATTATTTTAGTATTAAAGAAGGCTGGTAAAGACACCATTGGTCTTATAGAATCTAATGGGTAAACTTCTCAAGATTTACCCAACCATTTATATTTTTCATTACTTTTCCAAATTTTTATTATAATTTTCATTTTCAAAATACAAAAATAAAAAATATGAATTTTAAAAAATATATTTAATTAAATAATAAAATTTACTAATATTGAGAATAAAAATATGTGAGATATTAATTAATAAAATTACTTATATATTTGTCATTATTTTGTTTAAAATTATAATTTAATTTTGTATTCCCACAAATAATAAAACCAAAATTAATAGAGAAGAAATATTCCATTATATATTAAAATTAATAAATATTATCAATAAAATGTATTCGTGATATTGATCTACCAAAAAACCCTATACTTAAACACTTTACTTCCCTCAATCATGAAATATCCATGTATTCACAAAGGACACATATCTTACCAAGGTTAAAAAATCAAATAATTATAAATAAGTGTTTAAATTTTTTAGTATCACATAAGAGATATCTATTTAACTCCTATATTTTTAAGGAAAATAATCAGTTATGTATTTTAATTTTAACCTTTTTAAATTATGATGTTTCTCCAAACTTTTATTCAAATTTCTCAAATCATCATTACAATGCATTCAATTTTGTGATCTACCTCACAATGGAACATTTTACTCTTATAATTCAACATAAATATTTATTAGAGTTATTCTCATACCTCAATCACATGAATCCTAACAATAGGTCTGTGATGATTCTATAATTTCCACTTCGTAAAAAAAATATCACCATTAATTATGTGGACTTCAATATAAGGTTGAAATATTTATGTGGATATGTGTTAGTAGGAAGTTGATGTGAAAAATTATTAATATTAAGAGGAGGTTAGCTATAAAGTAATTTTTTTGATAAACAATAAAAATCCCAATTAAAACTCTTTCTACAACAGTCAAATCACCCACTTTACCTAACTCAAAACATTGACTCACAAATCATAATAATGAATACAATGAAATAAATAACCTCTATTTAGCACTTATTTTTCAATACTTTTTTTCAATGCTTTTCAAATAATGATTTTTCTTTTTTTTTTATGTAATTAAGGTTTTCTTTTTTAGAGGAAAGATAATGATTCCCAATGAAAAAAATTCATGAACATTGCCCCAATACTCAATGATAATACCACACAACTCACTTCAATACAAAATTTCCCCTTTACACCATAGAAAACCTCTTCCCCCACACTTAATACCTTATATATCCTGCAAAAATACCTAGATTATGGTAGTATAGATATTTTTGTCTTGTTATATAGCTTCTTTATAAATCTCATTCATGGATTGTAAAATCATTAAATAATGATTTAGTGACACAGTTGGTCTAAAAGGATATAAGTTATTAAATAAAAAATAGCCTAATCATATTAATATGACGTTCTTCAATCATATCTTTGATAAGATACATTGTAAGTTATAGTAGGTTTATATTCCATAATTATCTTTAAATAAATAGCTATACAAAAGAATGTGATTATTTGTCTTAGTACCCTATCAGGAATGATAAAATATGAATTCGGAAAATCAATCATGGAATGAATCATAATAACAAACTAATAAATATAAATTTTGAAAAAATAAAATCATGAACCTGAAAAGAGTGATTTTATCTACATAAATCAACTAGCCCTCAAGATCATGATTCATTAAATTAATACCCTCATTCTTATCTCTAATAATTCATATCACATATTATTCATTCAATATTATTAATAATTTCATCTAAAACATGGAATTATTGGATCCCTAAGAAATTATTTAATGATATATTAAAAGTAAAATAAGAAATCTATGTGTGACATAAAAATTACCTTAAGTTTAAAAATGAAATGAAAATAAAGGGAAGTAAAAGATATAAAAAATTAAAAAAGTAATCCCTTTCAAATAAATAACACTCAGTAATTTATACTTCCATTTTTATCCTATTTATCACCTATTTTCCTTCATCATCATGGACCTACCAAATTAAAACAACCAAGTGACAATACAAGGTCCATTATAATTAAAGATCAAATGTAGTAAAGGGATTGAATATAGTTTATAAACAAATAATTATTTTTTTCTAAAGTCCTAAAAAGAAATAAAAACATGGGTTACCACGCAAAAAGTTCTTTATTTTAGGTATTTTAGATAGACGTTACATATTTTTCTAAAATAATAGAAGTATAGTAATAATTAAATCAATCTGGATTTAACCATGTATGAAATTATTGCTCACCCGATGTACCTATTCTTTTAATAATCCTTAAAAATAGATTATTACCATGTTAAGGAGAACAAAAAAATTTACATAGACATATATATTAGAGAAGAAGATCATTTACTATCAAAATCTGATAGTACTCCTTTTTTCTCACATATTCTCACTAATCTCCCTTAAAATATCCAATTTTATTCCTAGTTTCTTTATCCATCACCTCCTATTCATTATTATCTATTTCATTTGAGGACTTTTATTATTTTCCTTCTATTTGGTAGTGGTTGGGGTGTCTTCCATGTAAAATTTATATTTATATTCACACTTTGGAGTTTCCTCAGATTCAACCTCAAATTCAACATCACTCTTAAATTTCTCCTCAATATTTTCCTCAAGGTTTAATTCTAAATTAGTTAACTTATTATATTCCACACCTTATTTCAATCCTCTATAATTATTGAAACTCCTCATTTAAGAAAAAATCTATTCAATATAGGATTACCTCATCATCACTCAAGTATGATTATGAGCCACATTCTTCTTTATTCAATATATTCTCCTTTATTTACTTAATTTTGTGTGAAATATACACTATTAAAATGGAAAATGAGAAGTATTCACTCATTATGTATTCTTTTCTAACCACCACAACACAAAACCCAAGAGCATAAAAAAAACCTAAGCTAATATCCAAATATTAAAAGTAGGAGAGGGATGTGACTTTTTCTAACTATTGAATTAAAGGTTCATATTCCTTGTCCCTGGTAATGGTTCTGAAAACCTAATTCCTCGTAGGGTGTAGGTAATTCTTATAAAAAAAACTATAACTACTAATAATTAGTATATGTATATGAGTACCATGGTCATACCCATAAAGAAAATGTGGAAAACCTTTTAACCAATAGCTTTGTATACAATCTAAATAAGATAGAAAAACAATTTATAAAAGAAATAACAATTAAGATAGTGGTATCAAGAAATTATGAATACACATTCATGAAGTAATGTAACATAAAATAGATAATTGATAACCATGAAGTCGTCAAAATCATGTATAAGTGAATCGCTTGGTCCAAGTGGACACTCTCCAATATCTAAGATGTCCTTTTATGATGGCCAAGTACTTTGTATTAAATAGATATTGTGTAACCTGAAAATATATATATTTAAACATAGAGTATAAATCCCCTAATAGACATGATGGAAGATACAACCTCTTTATTGTACTAAAAATAACTCTCTAAATACAAATACAATGGTCATGATCAATGGAAGGAGGGAGAGATATAATAGAAAAGATGATCAAAATAACATAACATGAAATATTATAAAAATATTAGAACTAAATCAATTTTATCAATTCCCCTTAATTACAAAAACCTGGAACAAGACTTACTCTCCCATGCTATCCATGTTAGGGAGAGAACAAATTAAAATAAAATAAACCCCACGAGACTTTATCTGAATCTAATATGAGGTTGGTAGCTAAAGGCACTCGAGAAATTCAATTATTTTTAGTGCATTGCAGTCCCATAAATTTATATGAAACATTATTCACTTGTATCCCTTTCTTTATTTTTCTATATCTCCCCTATATATTGTTAATATCTTCAACTCATCTATCCTTATTTTACTAAAACTTCAACTCCTTATTTATGAAGTAAAACCCTCATGTTAAATTTATTATATCTCCCCCAAAGATATATCATAAATTATCTGGGAGTGAGGGTGGAATGAACTTGTATCTACTATATATACCCACACCATGACATGGTGTGACTAAAAAAAAGCATTTCCTCTTTATTACTACATTATACTATGTGGAAAATACCACATCACCATGGAATAAAAAAATTGGTTAGTTATGATTCTTTTAAAAACATCACGAGAAATGATCCACGATCATTTTATATAGTCAATTTCTATAGCTTCTCTAACTCTTCACATGAACACAACACTATATTGACCACCATGTAAAACACATAGGCATTATACACTTGGTAAATCCCTATGATTCACAAAATTATTCTATAAGGGTGTAACACTCCCTGTTTCAAACTCTATAAAGATCCCTTGAACTCATGAACACACAAAAATATGGTATAACACCATTTACTAATATGTTTCAGTAATATTTTATTATATATTCCACCATCCTCATCCATATTGAAGGCCACATGAAAACCACCACCATGGTGTGTTAGGAAGATCCCTGTATAACATGAAATTATATTGGCGTTTTCTTTAGAATTTAAATATATTTTTTACTCCTTAATATCCCCATATTCATGCTCACTTTCACACCACCATGGCATTTTTATCCATGTAGTGGGTGGTTCCCATGTGTGTTGGGATTATTTCAATTGGCACTACATGATTTTACCAGTCACAAAATCTATCTATGGAAGAAGATGTCTTAGAAAAACTCATTTAAACCTTATATGCATGTTTTTGTTAAAATATTAATAGAACCTACATTTGGATATATTACACATTAGAAAATAATTCTAGATAACATTGCTTCACATATACGACTACATCAGTCATCTCTCGATTAATATCATGGAGCCTCCCCACTATATAACATCACACCCAATAGTGACTTCCCTCATTCTAGTGATAATCATACCAAACATAAGGTTTTATAAAAAAATTACTTTGTCTCTTAGTCCCAACCTTTGATAATCTCCTCTGTTCTCTATGCCTTCCCTTGATTGAGTGTTATTCCCTATTTTTTCCCACTACAATAGATTTTTTCCATTTGGAAAATTAATCTTTGAAATTTTATGTCTTCCCTTTATTTTAAAAATTCCATTTTATACATCCCGTTCCAAAAAATAAATAAAACCAATATTAAAATGAAAAAAGTATTCAATTAAATAATAAAATAAATAAATATTAAAAATAAAAATCATGCATAATATTGAGATATCAAATCATAGTGCATGGAACTTTGCCTTTTTACCATATAGATGAGTGAAACCACATGCAAGAATCCTCCATGATCCATGATCCATGCTCCATGAATTTCCTTATTTGAGTGTTAGTCCAAGTTTTTATACTTCAATATTTTTCCTTTTGAAAATTATTCTCCCACCTTCTATATTTTTTCTTATTTTTAGAAATTATGATTTAAATATTACTTTCACAAAAATAAATAAAACCAACATTAATTGGGAAAAAATATTGAATTAAATATTAATATTAATAAATATTAAGAACAAAAGGTATGCATGATATTGATATATCAAGCATGTTTTAGCTTGTGTAAATGGTTGATATGATGGAGATCATTGGAAAACAAAATCCAAATGTGTATATTGTTACAACCAAAGGTTATTGTAGGATTTGTCTTCTAGGTGATGATTGATTGGATTTTCTATAAATTTGGAAGTCTTTGGAAGTCACTTAAAGAGATTTGAAGTGTGAATATAATTATTGGATATCTGTTCTGAGAATTATATAAATTATAGAGGTCACCCCAGGATAACTTATGTCACACCATGAATGAGAATATAGATTTGAAAAATGACATAGGGATTCATTGTAAGAATATATTGGAGGAATTTATAAGAGTGATACACACATTGATTTTATGAAAAATGTCGTGATGGGTATCTAAGTATCTTTTGACACCTATGTTGATTGAAGTTCCATGACATGAAGTTAATGACACACCAAAAACGTGTTTGATGTATTTTTTAGTTATTCTAGAAAGGATACAACCACACCATAACATAGAAGGTCATACCATGAAGGAGTATTGGTATATTCTAGTGTTATTTTAGTTGAAGTTCTCATATTGTGAGAAGGTAATATTTTAGTGACTTTGTCCAAGAAAGCCTTATATCTTAAAGACACAAGTCATGATTTGACCTATTTGGTAGTAGAGATAAGTTATAGGGATGCTGACCCACCATACAATAAAGATACATGACACAACATGAATAGGGGATTATTTACCATTTGAACATAAATGATTATGTGGAACCTTAATGGTTTGGTATTTATTTTAACAAATAATAACTTTCCTCTAAAATTTTAATGATAGAGATCCACTAAGAATAAATATAAGTGTTTGATTTCAATGGGATTTTTTTTAATTTAAAATCTAAAGTTAAAACATCCTCTTTTATTATATAATCTTTAATATATAATGATAAATGAAAACATAAATAAGTATAAATAGATCTCAATATTAGAATGATCATAAGACCGTGTGCATATGAATATTGAATACCTATCATTCTAAAGAGAAGTGTATGGGGGATAAATTACATTGAAAAAAGGGCCTTAAAGATATTATGTACTATTATTTTCATTGATGAAATGGAACTGAATAACATATCATCATGAAGAAAAAACATTTTATTTTATCTTTGATTATATTTTATTGATATCTTATAAGATTGACAAGTTTTAAAAAGTTAATATTATATCCCTCTTGAAATAAGTTCATGGAAGAGAGGAAGTGGCTATGGACCTTGGACAAGCAGTGGGATCTTCGTAAAGTTTTATCCACATACTAGTGAAATAAAAATAATCATTATTTTTAAAATGAGTTAATTTAAAATAATGACTTAATACTAAAAAATACATCACATTGGCTAGTGGTAGGTGTTTCACCCTCTCCGACCTTCAGTTGTGGGTTCAACCCCCCTGGCCAGGCCAGTTGTAATGGGTTTTCACCTAGACTTCGATCTTTCTTTTTTCATAATAATTTATCCTTATAAAATTACCATAAATATGATGAAAATACTTAAAAATAACCTTAACCATCAAAGATCATATAAACCCTAAAGGTTATCAATTCCTTTTAAACTTATGTCCAAAAATGTAAAGGCATACTTCATATTAAATTTTTTTTACCACACTTATAACATGTTCTAGACATACCACCATACTTATTAGTTGGTATCTTATCATTTTACTACAACCCGTACTATTTTTTACTCTTATCATATCAGGGAAAATAAGTGTTGAAAAATTCCAACACAACTTTCTCAGCACAAAAAACAACTTAAACATATATTTTATATTCTTATATGGCTAAATATATTCATAAAAATTTATTCAATACTATGTAAAACAAATTAATTTTACTATCTATGTCCCCAATAAAATATGGCACATACTTGTCCAATCTAGTGAAGTTTTCATCATATGTGGAAAATAAATATTTATACTTTTACTTTAATTTTATGAATTATTTCCCTATACTAAGCTAACCAACCTTAGGGAAATATTTATCAAGAAATAGATTATTAAAATATTCCATTTCTATGACATAAATATCATATTTCACTCTGTTATTCTTATCAAAATACCACTATTGATTATATTCACCTTCAAAATTATAAATGGAAAGGGTTACCATTTGATGTTTTGAACATACCATGACTTCAAATATCTTCTCCATGGAATTAACCCATCATTTTGTTACCACTCGGATAGATCATCCATTGAATTATGGGGGATATAACATCAAGAAATTCTCCCCTATATACTTGTTCCTTTGGGGTATATTTGGTTATTCTTTGGCATGGATATCACCACCATTAATAGATTGTTTCAATTAGTCTATGACTGCAAAAAACTATTCTATTCAAATTTCAACCAGCTCATGATGCTAATTTGGAAGGATATTTTCCTCTCGGTTTCTTCACACTACAACTTCCCTATATTCTCTATGTAAAACCAATCTAAATATACATAGTTTAGATGCAGAAAAATGTGAATATTCAAATTCTATATAATTTTAAATTAACCCTAAGGTAGAATCTTTCAAGGGCATGAAAGTATCATTATCCTAAACTATAATGTTATATAAACCAACCTATTATTACAAATATAATGACTTAAACTTAAATATAACATATTCTGGAGTTTTATTTAAGAATTCACTTTTTTCACTTTTAAGATCTTTTAAGTTTTAGTGTTTTATATAATTAGTTCCTAAATCATAGATAAAAAAACCATGTAATACAAAGTGGACAATTCCAATTAGTATCCATTTTTTTCTATAATATTAAAATTTTAAAATAAATTATGATTTATTTTATGAAAAATCTTCATGATTTTCAACATGACTTATTTCTTTCACTTACCCATCCTTAAACCTTGTGAAAAATATTTTAAAATTTGGGATGAGCACAAAAATATTAGTAAGGGAAACAAAAAATAAAGAAAACCATTAGTCCAGTGAAAACATGAAAACTCATGTAACATTTAACATTATCTTCAATGTTATTTGAGTGTATGAAATAAAAAATATTTATATGAGAAAAGCATATAATTTTCTCTCAAATTAAGCCTTTAAAACCCATAACAAGCAATAAAAAACCCTTTTAGGTAACTCATAGAATCATATTCATTACCCATTTAAAAATTAACTGGATACCAATTAAATGCATGGGAAAAACCCTTTTTAAATTCTCCCTTTATTTCCTATTAAGACAAGAAATGTTACCCAATTTAATAGAGAGATATAACGGTGTTCACCCTTCATATAAGTTATATCAGGATCAACCGTGAGCTATAATGGGGAAAAACCCTTCATATAATCTATATTAGGATCACCCTTTTTTTCATAAGCTATAACATGGATTAACCCTTTCTATAATCTATACCGGGCTCACCCATGAGCTATAATGGGTATCAACCCTTTATATAAGCTATATCAAGAAAACATGTGAGCTAAAATGGAGTTAAATCCTTCATATAAGCTATATCAGGCTCACACGTTTCCCATATATAATTCTCAAGAATTATTTCAGAAGTAAAACATTTTATTATTTCAATTTTTCATAATAAAACATTTGATAAACTCTTTTAAACCCATATGAAAATCACATTTGAATATAAAAATACCCTTTTCTTTTAAAAACCCAATTTAAATATAAAAACAACATTTTATTTAAAAAAAATTGATTGAAACACAAAAAAATTATGTATAAAACATTCATGTCCATATAAGTACATTTATAAAATAATTTTAAAATCATCGACATGGAAGACAAAGATAGTTATAAGGAAAACATTAAAAGAGGATTTTTTTAAAAGAAAGTCCCTTACCACTAACAATATTTGAATCACATGACCCATGATATAATAACATTAATTTTTTTAAATATAATTAGAATAAATTAATTTTTTATATAATATGTAGAAGGGGTTTTATATACCCCTTTTAAAAGGATATAGTGGCATAAAATCAAAATATTCCGTAATGAAAGGAAATTGAGAAAATGTCCCTTACCTTAAGTCTGACTTGTCACTTGCATTATTTATATTCACAAATAAGAAACTTAAGTTAATTATTTAATGTATTGATAAATTTTTTTCAAATTTATTACTACTTTTATTTCAATTATTACCATTTTATATACAATTACTTAATCAATTATTTTTATGTCGCATGCGTCAACGATATTTGTCTTATGAGCCAAAAATGACTTTGGTAGGTTGACTATTGGTATAAGAGACAATTTTTTCAAAATATCCAGAATAATGATCATGATATAAATATCATATTTATACATAAATCATACTTTTAAAACCATTCATTAAAGATGGTTATGAAAAATGAATAACATTATGATCTTGTAGACGGTATGTCGTACATACACATGAGTAATGTTTCCATTTTCAAAGATCATTATAGAATAAAGATAAGTAATATTTTATCATTCCACAATTAAAGTAATATAATATATAACATATTATTTATTTAAATTTACTTATATATATCATTATTGTGATGTGGTGATGAAAAAAAGAATCACAATGCTTCATTATAACTACCAGAACTTTTCGAATGATAATTGTTACCTAAAAATGTGTGATATATTATTTTGTAGTGAAAAAAACTATATCCCTCTAATAATAAAGTGAATATAATTGAAATTATCCCTTTTTTTTGACCTTTATATGACTATTAGTAAATTATGAAATTTGTAAATAGTACACTTAAAAAAAATTTAACGTTTTAATTAGTGTTATAAATAAAAACGATAACGGTTAATTAATGCTGAAAGAAGAGTCGATTTCCTCATCCAATATAATCATGCCATACGAAGACCATTTTTATGATCTTGGGAAGGAGTTATAATCATTGGGATTTGCTCCTGACTAAGCATAATATGAACTTTAACATGTTTAGTTGGAGTGAAATCTCCTACTGGAGATGTTCGAGTTAGTGGATATTACCACTTGGGCGATGTTAGCCGAGCCGCCCCACGAGTCCATAAACATTTTACACCTTAACCTTTGGTTGTATGGAGGTGTTATAAGTGGTTTTTTTTCAAGGCCTCAGTTACATAAAATTTAAACCATTTGTATTAATAAAATTGTTGTTCCATCTTTTATGTTTTATGAATAGTTTTGTTTAATAAAATTGAGATAGATTTTGATAAATTTATTTTTCAGAGAGAAATTATACTTTTTAAGAAACATATAATTTTTATAATAAACTAGGGTATTATTAATAACTTTTATTATAATTAAATATTATTATAAAAATACTCTTATTTCATAACAAATGATAAAATAATTTTAATTTTTCAAGTGTGGAAAATTTTACTATGCATTTTCTATTAGCTATTATTGTTAATAAATATGTATTTTGAAAGTTAAAAGTTAAATTTTCATATTTATATAATTATTATTATAAAATAAATTTTAATTTTTAAATTAGAACACTGATTTAAGGTTTGGGAGAATTTATGATAATTTTATAAAATACTTTACTTTTTCATGAATAGAAAAAATATAGTTTGAGTTTTTTGGTAAGTTTAATGACATCATTTATATTTAAAAATGAATTAATGACAAACCTAAAATTATGGTAAAATATTATTTTTTAAATTAACTCTATAGGATTCCCAAGTGGCCAATATAATGGGCAAATACCATGGGCAATCCCATGGTTTTGTAAATACCACCAACGCGGTGTCGAAGGAAATTAATAAAAAAAACTCCCTCACTTTTTATATAAATACCCACACATTAAATAATTTAAATTCATTAAACTATCACCCTAAAAGTATATCTGATAGTATTACCTCCCAAGGAGTCATCCCAAAGTTTCCTCAAGACCCCAAGGTCCAGATCCTTGAGTTTTAGGAGTCACTCTTCAAGGTAAGGAAAATCTTCAATTCACTTTTACATTAAAGTTCTCTTTTTATGTGGTATGTCTTTAAAAATTTCGAAAATATGTTATCATATCCATAAAATTATATCACCTTACATTATTAAGAGTCTTTTATGATTATGATACCCTTTTCCCCCTTCTATTAATGTCTTTTTAAACCATGTTTTATAGTCGTTATGCTGACGATTTTATGTCTCAAAATTTCTCTGTTTTCTCAAGAAATTATTTTATTTTGTTTTTATGAATACACAAAAATATTTCTTCTCCAATGGTATTCATGTAGATTTAAAATTATATATTTAATTCTAGCATTTACATACATGAAACCCTCCTTCCCTTTTCTGCGGGTTTAAAATGACAAGAGGATCTTGGTTTTAAGTACTTTCTAAAATACCATGATTTTGATATGAAACCCATTTCATTTATTATCTACATGATATTTATGAAATGTTTTATTATGAAATATATGGATAAAATTAATTAATAAATATTAATGGTGTTCCCAGATAGTTCTCCAATGTATTGGGTAAAGAATTTAATCTTTAGAGATGACAATTTTTATGATACCTTGGAAAATAACCTTGGTATTATTTATAACACCTTAGTGATAAACCTTGGTTATATGGTTATTAATTACTCAGTTAAATGTTTTATCCACATTTACATGTTATTAATCATGTTATTTTTATTATGATATGCATATTTTTCCATTTCACATTCCTTTACGTAATTCCATAAGATCACTAGTAAACGGTATCCCTTGTTTTTTCTTTTCTTAGCCTTATGCTCACCCTTTCTTTTGATGTATGTCCCCATGTAATAAGAAGTAATAAATTTTCTAAAGATGTATCTTTAATAATACTTTCAATTTTAATAGAGGAATGTTTTAACTTTTCAAGTATTATATACCTTTTTTCCAAGACATTAAACCTTAAAATATCCTCTATTTATAAAATGTAATGAAATTTTATATAATAAAATGGTGGGATTCCATAGTTGGTATAAAAGGATGGTTTAGTTATTTCTAGAAATTAGGATTTCAAAACCTTAAGAATATCCTTCGAGAAAAGTTTAAATATAGGAAAAGATCCTGGTATTATGGTGAAATATTAAGTAAGTGGTTTTCAAATAAATAAATCCCTGTATGGATACAAACATGTGGATGTAGCTCTTGCACATATGTATCTAGGGGTAAATCCCAAAATACCTCTTTGAGATATACTCAAACAGGAACTGGAGCATGATAATGGGCCTTGATTCACTATTGGTTTCATACTCCCAAGGGATATGTTTGGTTAATCAAAATCTTTTTATGAACTAGGATTTATAGAAATATAGTTGTTGTTAATGAATAAAAAATTTAATCATGATGTTTTAAGACATAAAATACTTTTAGTGTTATAAAATTATTAAAAGAATCATGTTTCTCACTATGTTTCTATTATTTTAGAAAATTGAGGGAAATAGGAGGAACCATTTAATTGGTGAGCACAACAGACCATGTTCTAACTACCCTATGATGGAATCCATAATGGAAAAATTGATGAGAATGATGAATAAACTAACAAAACTTTTGGGAAATATCCTGAATCTAGTTGAGATATAAGTTTCACCATGAATTTAATAAATTTACATTGATTCCTTTATGCATCAATGACCACCAAAATTCAGTGGATCTACCAACCCATTTATTGTGGAATATTGGATAAGATCTATTGAAAATATCTTTTATGTACTTCATTGTTAAAAACTAGAAAAAGTCACTCTCGATATATACCATTTAAAGGGATAAGATGATCAGTGGTGGGAAATAATTAAACAAATGAGTCCAATAGGGGAGTTTTAAGCTATAGAGTGGTAAGAGTTCAAGAGAATATTTTTTAATAAGTATTTCCATTGTTCAATAAGAACAAAAATGGAGAAGTAATTCCTCAAAATGAAGTAGAAGGAGAATGAATCTGTTGGAAGCTGTGAGATAAACTTCACAAGACATTCCTGTTATATCTCTATCTTTTTTATGGATCCTAATGGAATTGTTGATAGATTATTCGGTTGACTAAGACCTCATATATGGAAGAATTTTTCCAACTGAGACTATAAAAGTAATGAGGAAATCATATGGAGTGTTATAAAGGTTGAACGGGTGTTCAGTAAGATGCATGGGTCTCAAAAATTGAATGAAAAGAATAGATATTTGGATCCAAACATGGGGATACGCTGTGATAAAGGAAGAGGAGGAAAGAAAGTGAAACTTTCCACATGAAAAAAATGTGGAAAAAAGAATTTAGGTAATTTCCTACTCGGGAGAGAGAAATGTTACAAGTTATGAAGATATGGCCACATTTCATGGAACTCTCATAGTGAGGTAAAGCCTAAACTTCTCAAAAGTAATAAAAAAGGGAAGATGACATAGGTCCTACCTGAAGTACAATGCTTCAAATATGGGAAACTTGGCCACATTTCCAATCACCTTCCAAATCCAAGGCCAGTGTAGGGGAGTCACCATCAACCTCAGTATACGACAAGGGAGTAAGGTCACAATTTTTCTATAATGACAGCTAATGTTGAATCGCCAAATGATGATGGTGGTAGGTACTCTAATTTTTTCTCTCAAAGATAGAAAGTACTTAGTTTTATTCAGGTTATACACATTCCTTTATTTCCTCTATTTTTGAAAAGAATATAGAATCATTCCCTAAACTGCTAGTAGTGAAATTGTTAGTCAAGATTCTTGGATGGATTATCTATGAATCAACACTTTATAGAAACTGTAGTATTTACTTTGGAGAGAATAATATCAATAAAAATCTTGTTTTCATTCCCATGCTATAATTCGACAATATACTATTGATGGAATAGATCTCAAAGTACAATGATAAGATCAAACATATAAGTAAATAAATATCAATTGTATTGAGTGAATATCCTATAGTTATTTTCAAATGAGAGATATCTCGACTTGAGATTTTTCTAGAAGCACCAATCGTAACCATATTTATGGAGTTTATCGGTGAAGATAAAGAAGGGGATGAATGTATAAGAAGAGAAAATGTTATCATCATTCAAGAATGCATTGAATTATTTCTTGAGGAGTTCCCTCGACCTCTAGTAGAAAGAGAGTTGTATTTCCCTATTGAAATCATGTCTAGTTCCAAGCTGATATCAAAGACCCCTTATAGAATGGCTAATGTGGAGCTGGAGGAATTAAATAAGTAGCTCCAAGATCTTTTGGAGAAGGGGTTTATCCATCCAAGTGTTTCTACTTAGGGAACACAAGTTCTCTTTTTAAAGAAGAATGATGGATCAATGCAATTATGCATTGATTTTAGAGAACTTAATAGGATCATAGTGTATAACAAATACCCTCTTTCAAGGATTTATGATTTTTTGACCAGCTTCGAGGGGCTCAATTCTTCCCCAAGATTGATATTCAATCTAGTTATCATTAATTGAGGGTGAAAATAGGATATTCCAAAGACAGACTTCCTATCGAGATATGGGCATTATGAGTTTTTTGTGATGACCTTCATGAGGAGCATGAGGATCATCTAAGGGTGATACTAAAAACTATGAGGAAGGAAAGGTTATTTGGAAATCTCAAAAAATGTGTATTTTGGTTACAATAAGTTACTTTCTTGGGGAACACTGATACCAAAGGAGTCTCAATTGACCCTGCCAAGAAAAGGGTTGTGAAGGAGTGTACTTATCCTAAAATAATAACTAAGATTCGTAGTTTCCATGGTTTAGTTGGATATTATAGGAGGTTTGTAAAAAAATTTCCTGACTTTCTAATCCACTAACCAAGTTAACTCAAAAAGGGGTTAAGTTCATCTGGAAGGAGTGTGAGTAAAGTTTTTAAGAGATGAAGAAGAGATTGGTTACTTCACCCGTGTTAACTCGACCCTCTATCATAGAAGGATTTATTTTTTAGTGATGCATATCTGAAATTGTGTGGGTTCTTCATCATGTAAATTGACAAGGTTTTTGCCTTTGCATCTTGATAGTTTAAGCCTCATGAGAAGAACTATACTACACATGAACTAGAACTGGATGTAGCTGTTTTTGGTTTGAAGATATCGATGCACTATATTTACGAGGAGAAATGTGATATATACAAAGACTATCAAAGTTTGAAGTATATTTTCATTAAAAATGAATTGAACATGAGAAAGAGTAGGTGGTTGTAACTTTTTAAAGAATATTAATGTAGAATCCATTATCGCCCTAGAAGAGAAAACAAAGTTGCTGATGCTTTAAGTAGGAATGACCCTGTTGTTCTATCAATGATAAGGATTCAAGGAGATACTTTGATCCAAGACCTAGTAAAACTGTACATGGTAATTATAAGTGAAGGGACACCATCAACCCTATACCTAATGATTTATCAACTATCAATACTAGAGAATATCAAGAAATAAAAAAGAGATGAGACTTTTTTAAAGAAGAAGTTTGTGGCTATGATGTATGAGAAGTTTCTTGAGTTCAATATTGATCAAGAAGGTGTACTAAAATTTTGTATAGGACTTTGTGTTCCACCTATTCAGGAAATAAAGAAGGATATGATGGATTTAGCTCTTATCTCTATATACTATATACATCATGGAAGCACTAAAATGTATAGGGAATTTCGTGATCATTATTTATGGGATAACATGAAAAGGGATATTTTTCACTATACTATAAGGTGCATGGTGTGTCAAAAAGTGAAGGCAGAGAGACAAATTCCTAAAGGGGTAGTACAAAAAATGCCTATACTAGCATGGAAGTGGGACAATATCACTATATATTTTGTCACAGGTCTCCCAAAAACATCCAAATGAAATAATGTGATATGGGTTATAGTGGACCATCCAACCAAGGAAGCCCATTTTATAACTATTCGAGAAGATTTCTGTCTTTACTAACTCTCCATGATGTACATGGAAGAAGTGGTAAGGCTACATGGAGTTCCAATTTATATCATATTTGATCATGATCTAAGGTTCACATCAAAATTATGGAGAACTTGTCAACATGATCTGAGTACCGAATTGAATTTTAGTATGGCCTATCATCCCCAAACTAATGGTCAATCTAAAAATAATTTTCAGACACTCAAGGATAATATGAGAAGATTCTAAGTGGAATTTAAAGTTATATGGGATCAACACCTCCCATTATTTGTATCCCCATTCAATAAAAGCTTCCATTTGAGTATTCAAATGGATACCTATGTTTCTCTATATGGGTAGTGATGTAGAAATCCAACTTTTTAGGATGAAGCTGGAGATAGAAAGATTCTTGGGCCTGATATTGTGCAAGATATGATAGAAAAGGTTCATGTCATCCAACACCACATAAAGGAAGCTCAGAGTCAGTAGAATAGATATACTGAAAACTGTCAAAGGGACTTGGAGTTTGATGTTGGGAAAAAATTATTCCTTCAATTTTCACCTTTAAATAGAGTCATAAAGTTTGGGAAGAAAGGTAAGCTCGTCCCCATGTACATTGGCATCTAATAAATCCTTGATCAAATTGGAGACAAGGCCTATCATCTTTCATTTCCTCCAAATATATCTCATGTTCATGATTTTTGCCACAAATTTCTCTTGAGGAAGTACATACCTGAACCTTCACATGTACTAAATCCTGAGGTAGTATAACTAAAACATGGCCTCTCTTATGAGGAGAATCCAGTGAATTTATTGGGCCTTAGAGACAAGGTTTTATGAAAGAGAAATACCTACCTCATTAAAGTGGTTTGGAGGAACCAAAAATGTGAAGAATCCATGTGGGAACCAGAGGAGAAAATTAGGAAAAAGTACCCATAAATTTTCTCAACCAAGGGAACAAGTTGAAATTTCAGGGTTGAAATTTCTTAAGTGGGGAAGAATGTAACAGCCCGAACTTTATGAATGATAATTGTTACCTGAAAAAGTTTGTTATATTATTTTGTACTAAAAAACTACATCCCTTTAATAAAGAAGTGAATATTATTGAAATGTGACCATTGATTTTGATGGTTATATGACTATTGTTCAATTCTGACCACTGGTCAATATGACCATTGGAAATAATACTGTAAATAATAATTTTAACTTTATAATTAGTGTTTTAAATAAAAATGATAATGGTTAATTATTACAGAAAGAAGAGTCAATGGCCTCATCCAGTATAATCATGTCATAAAAAGCCCATTTTTCATATCTTTGGAAAGAGGTAGAATCACTGTGCTTCACTCTTGACCAAGCCCAAGTCGAACTTCAACATGTTAAGATTGAATGAAATCACCTATGAGAAAAGTTTAAGTTAGTGGAGATTACCACTCAGGCGATGTTAACAGAGCCACCCCAAAAGTCTATCACCATCACAGAACTTACCCTTAGGTCATAAAAAGTGTTATAAGGGATTATTTTTCAAGAACATAGTTACATAAAGTGTTAAATATTTGTATCAATAAAATTGTTGTTCCATATTTTGTGTTTTAAGAATGGGTTTTCTTAATAAAATTGAGATATATTTTGATAAATTTATATTTTAGAGAGGAATTGTACTTTTGAAGAAATATATAATTATTATAATAAACTAGGGTATTATTAATAATGTTTATGTTAATGAAATAGTATTATCAAAATAGTCTTATTTAATTACAAATGATAAAATCATTTTATTTTTTTCAAGTGTCGAAAATTTTGCAATGAATTTTCTATTTCATGACTCATCCCAGTGGGGCTCATGCTATGACTCCCCAATCCTGACTCTAACAGGATAGGGGATGGTGACTAGAACTAAGTTGGCATATCACTAACATGGGTGGTATCGCCTATGTACTTTTTTTAATGTACACATCTCAAAGCCCACAATATACTGAAATGTAAAAACCACTAAGTATACAATGCATGAAAACTACTATATCCCAAAAAGAAGAGTACATAAGTTAAAGTATTGGAAAGTAAATAGTTCCAAATACAAGCCCATAAAAAAAGTCTGTAACCATAATTCCAACCTGTAAAATAAGAGGTACTATGACTACTGTATGAAGGTCCACAAGAACAAACCTTGGTCTATCTGGTCTCACAAAGCACTACCTAGTCCTGGTATGCTTAGGAATTTATTGAAAGGTCAATCATCTACATAATAAATGATTAGTGTAAGTAAATATCATGCATGGGTGAGTATAACAATACTCAGTAGGACACCCAAAAAACAAAATGGAATATGATAAATAAATCCCACAAAGGAATACCACAATGGAAATTACATTCAACTCTACATAGGTATATTTCTAAAACACATATAAAAATAACACTAGGATATACTCAATCCAAGGTACAAATATTAGAGGTAAGCCACAACCAATTACCCACCACATGTTTTTCTAAAATAATGCTCATTCCATGAGAACTCACTCCTCGAGCCATGATATCATCAAAGACACTCATGAATAGGTCTAGCTCATTTAGTCCCCAACCAAAGTGAAACCATTAGTCAAGGAAGACTATGATACATAGAGAGGGGATCCTTCCCAAATACACTGGGGAATACCATGTACCCAATCTGGATCAACCCACAATATAGAGGATCCTTCCCAAACACAATGAGGAATACCACTGACCCTAATGATGTTGCATGTTAGACGGAGGACCAATTCCTTACTCTCGGTGGTTATGCAGATTCCAAAAACTCCAATAGTGGTGAGAGAGGATCGCACTCCAGTCCCATGGAGGGATACCATACTCTATCTGGGACTCGACCTCTAGAGGGGATTAAAATCTAGTGATGTTGATATAATTCCATACTAAAACCTGAAGTAAAAGACCAAGGGAATGCTCTTAACCTATATGGGACCAAACTAGGAAAACGAAGATCCTTAATCACTCTTGATGGGAGTATATGACATGTCCAAAGGGGAACATAGTGTGTCCATTTATCCCAAGTCTTTCCCATATGGAAGAACATCACATGACATATAGTCTCCATATACATGATGTGTCGAATGGGTACATGGTGTGTAGAGCCACATGTTTCTCTGACCTATATCCTAGAGGTGTCCGTGTACCAAATTCGTGTCTATGTACTGGTCCATGTATGCCATTTCTTGTTCGTGTCTAAGTACATATCGTGCCATCTAGATGTGTACTGCTACCTGTGTCTGTGTACTCTCTAGAGTACACACCGAGTCATCTGGGGTGGGTCACACATCGTGTGATAGGGGTCACATGCCATATGGTCCTTAAACTTGGACAAACCCTAGTGCCATAGCTTCGGGGCCCCACATTCCAATGTAATCATGGATTACATTCCGCGTGGATCATGAATTCCCTGAATCGTTGTTCTTCCTCCATGCATCCCATCTAGTGCTCCACTTTTGATCTGGTGATGGATTCACCATGAAATTGAAGATACAAGGTATTCCTGCCTTTCTATCACCGAACAATACGTCCCATCATCATATATTCTCGAGAAATGGATCAAATCATCTTTATTCATCATGTGTTAAAGAACGATAAATCGGGAATCAACCATTTTTCAATTCATTACATCTATTTCATTAAACCTCTATCATGTTGTGCCGATCCTAGATCTACAATATCAGATTATTTCTCTAGGGAATGGGTGTGCAACGATCGATTAATCGGGAATAGTTGAGTAATGATCCAAATAATGAATTCCCATGATAAAAAATTAATCAGGGGAGAAAATAACATAAAACAATGAGAGTAATGAACCTATATCAATGTTCATGTAGATGTTGATTAATTTCTATAAGATAATCAATGAAAAGATTTAGAATTAATTATCCCACTTTAACTCAAATAAATCCATCCCACAAGGAGATCTATCCAAAAACCAATCCATTCACTATTTGATTTGAGATCATCATATAAATTAAGACTGGGGAATCAAACAATTGAAACACACACCCTACCATGATTCAGATCATTCACTGACAAAGAACGATTGTTGCATCGTCATCATTGGTTTGTTACCTTCAAATCGGTTTCATGCTAATCATTGATCCATGTCTCATCACCATTTTTCAAGATAGTTCTTAAAAGGTTCTCTCTAATGGGTCTCCATAGATCCTAGGGTTATGTTTCTATCCCTAAAATTCTGACATGACGATATTTTTAATTAAAAATCTACTGGGTCAAAAAAATATTTTTTTATTAAATTATTTTATTCTCGTAACATCCCACGAAAACTTTTTCACAAAACACCCACACCGACTAAAGTAAAGTCACGCCTAAGGTAAAGTCGCTATTCTGAGCTCAATAGTGCCCTTAGATTTTTTATTCAGGAAACTGTTTAAGAATTATTCTAATTTTTTTTTGAAAAATTGTGTTCATGTGCTATTAAAAAGATTAATGTTTTTCAAAAAAACATTCTGGCACACTTGGCCTTGGAATCGCACGCCATCTTAGTGATTAATCTTGAAATCAATCTATATAATATCTAAAAATAATACATGGAAAATATGAGATGTTACATTCTCCCCACCTTGGGGATTTACGTCCTTGAAAGCAAAAATAAGGTCTAATCAAACAGATGAGGGTACAAAGCATAAATCTGAGCCTCGTGGTCCAATTTTTTCTTCTATAGATTCATGTTATACCACTAGACATGCAATAAAGGAATCTATTTCCATGAAGGATCCTCTACTCTTGAAACTCAATCTCCACTAGGTACTTAGCAAAAGTCAATCTAACCTCGATGTCTAGCTTTCCCCAATCGATGAAGTTTGATGGGTTATGCACACACCTCCTTAGCTGTGACATGTGGAAGACGTCATGTACCTGCTCTAACTATAGAGGTATGTCCAAGCGGTATGCCACCTCACCAACTCAACATAGTATCTAGAAAGGGCTGATGAACCTCAGATATAGATTTTCACCCCAGCCAAATATTTATAATCCTCGTCATGGTGAAATTGGAAGGAACACATGGTCTCCTTTCTCAAACTCTAAATTCCTCCATCGCATATGAGCATAATAATTATGATGGCTCTGTGTTGTCCTCATCCACTCCAGGATGATTTGAACCTTCTCTATATTAATTTTACCCAATTCCATGCCCATAAGTGATGAATCTCCTAGGTCAGTCCAATAAAGGGGTGACCTATAGGGTCTCCTATATAAGGGCTCGAATGGTGCCATACCAAGGGTGGAATGATAATTGTTGTTGTATGAAAAATAAAGGTCTTATTCATTGTGATAACACAAGTAATATATCTTTTACAATGATCCTAGCACATCATTGATGTGTAAAGCACATAGAAAGAAGACACCACTTCCTTTAGGATCACACAAAAAAAGAAGATATTATTCTCAATTTTATCATAACTGATAATCATCTTGATGGAATTTCAAATATAACCATAAATTATGAGAGATTTGAATATATTAAATAAAAGTAAGGTATGATCAATGAAAAGTGATCATAAGTTATACTTCATGTTATACTATCTCTTAATAATGAAAAATTCATTAATATAGGGGAATTATATTCTTGAAAGAATTTTGATTAACTTTCATGTTGGTATGTTACATTATTAGAAATTTCATAGAAAAAAAATTATTATATGAACATTGAACATTTACTAGAACTAGACATAAAGGAAGTTACACATATAATTGAGTTTTAATGGTAAATAAATTTGGGATAATATTATTTATTTAATGTATTATTATAATATTAAGACCCCCTATTTTATATTTCATCTTTTATGATGCTCCAATTTAATAAATTATATTCTCTGATGCACTTAAGAATTCATTTATATTATTTAATTTTCATGAAAATTATCTTTTCAAAGGTACTTTTAAATATATCACATATGGGAATCAAATCATTTACTGATATTTTTTAATGTTTTTCCTATCATCGGATGATCTATATTTTATTTTATATTTTTTACTGATATATTTTGATAATTGGATATATATATATATATGTGTGTGTGTGTGTGTAGGTAACCATCAAAAGGGAGGTTTGTTTTACATAACATTACATGGATCTATTTTTTTGATAGAAGATAAGATAATTTATTTTGAAAATTATTTAAAGCTATCTTCATCAGATGAAGATCCTATATAAGCATTATAAGATAAATTTTAGAAGGTACAACCCTTCAATTATTGTATTTTGTTGATTTTTATTACTCTCCCAATATTATATTCACTTATTCTAGGGGGAGACTAAATTTGATCGATATAAATAATTTATTTTATTTAATTAATTTTTTATTTAATATTATCAGTTATTGTTTGAAAATAATTCATCATTGTTTTTATTAATTTTAACTATCACAAAGGGGGATAAATTAAAGATTTTTATATGAACAATATGTTTATATTTCTTTAAATTTTTTGAGGGGGGGATTTTTTAATGGATTGATTTTGAAGATTGAATTATTATTTATAACCCCATGTGTTTTATAAAATATTAGAAATCATCCAAGTTGATGGAACCATTACATTACTAAAAACATAGAATCATAACATAAACTGAATTTCAACACATATCATAAAATTTGAATCCACACCGTTTTAATAATATGAAATTCCCCTGTAATATATTGCAAAATCTTTTGTGTGATGAATTACTCATACACAACCACCACAGTATATCACAGAGTCACATTATCAATTATAGAATATGATTTATAAATACTAAATGGTTTTTTCACTGCAAGGCTTATCTATGATAGATTATGATATAGGGTTATCGCAAAATACTATATGGAAGAAAAAATTGATCTTTGTTTTTTCAATTATAAATTGAATTATATAATTTATAAAATGTTTTCAAATAAGGTAAAGTTGTATTTTGGGATATTTATTTTTCTTAAATGTGATTATAAATTAATTAATTATAAATTAATTATATTTAAGAAAATAAATTTTTATAAAACATTTTTTAAATAAATATCCCACAATATTAACTGTTAATATCGAAATATTTTTTTCCAAATTTTATTGCATGACTTATAATTTAGATATAATGTGTTTATATGGAAATTATAATATCAATTTATAAAGTGTTTATAGATAACAAAATAAGGCTTAATATAAATGTGTTTATATTATGAATTATTCACAATTATCAATTTTAATTGTTTAAATCAAGTTTCATTATTTGAGAAATAAATTAAACTATTTCAAAAGGATTTTTAAAAATTTATTTGATCCAGGATTAAATTATATTATATGTGTGATATTTATAATATATAAATTGTTTACATAATATAAATTTAAATATAAATATCTTATGTTTCACTTAATATCATATATTTAAAGTTAATTCTATATAATGAATAATATAAAAGAGTTCACAATAGGAATACATATAAAATATTTATATTTATTTAATTATGGAGTTTCTATAGTTTATGTTAAATTATTAAGTGTTTATAGTCATCTTTATTTATAAACTGTTTATAGATAATTATTCTCATGTTTAAATATATGATTATTAATTTATTCAAAAGTTATTTCCAATTTTATTTATAAATATAATGGTTATATTATGAATTGCGATTCATGATTTATTTTAACAAAGTCAACAAATTTTATTTCCAACAATAGATGGTCTGATATCGATGCCTGATGACTATACATCCATGATCAGAGCCTTAAATGATGATACATTAGTTATTAAAGGAAACATCAATAAATATTATGAGATTTTTGGTGAGGGGTTGAATGTGGTTTAGAATACTAGACTACATGACTTGTATATTATAAGAACAGAAACCATGTATCATGGTTGGTGCAGTGGATAAGGTTTAGTCTAAGCCAAATATCACTCATTGTGTAACTTGACCTATACACCATGTACCCCTAGATGACCAACATGGAGAGTATGGGGAGTACTTTCCTGGGTGTCTATTTTTCATCACACACCATATGATTCAAGACCACATGTTGTGTATCTATCAATCATGACATGAGTAGTTTCAGTACATGCCAAGAACCTCACTTAGCCTGAAACACTATGTAGTCTGTCCTATACGCCATGTTCATGGTCATTTCATTACATTTTTGTATAATACACATGCATGTTACTACATAGGTGATACATGTCATGTACCATATAACACGCACTCTGTACTCCTTCCAAGCATTGTGACTTATTATAACACCTTTCTAAAGACTCATATTCGGCAAATAAATAGCGCATTTTAAGTGTTTTTCCATATATAATATGATGATGTAATTTTATTTGATATCAGATATAATATTCAAGGTAATAAGAGTATATTATTCTTTCTTCATCTTCTGATAACTAATTATGGGATTCATGTTTGATCATTAAAGTGATATTGGTTTTGATACTCCCTTGGTAAAATAGTTATGTCTGGACACATATCATCCACTTCCATTATACAAATATGGTCAATTCTCACCCATACAAACCCAGGGAATGGGTCCTCTATCATAGAGTGAATAATCCCCAGTCCAAGAGCTCAAGTGGGTGTGAATTCTCTACTGGGGTCGGTACTACCACAACCTTTTCATACCCAACAAGATGGCACGGTTCCCCCATTACTATTATAGAGAGGTGATATGAATTTCTATCATATGTAGTTCATGTGTTTGACTGATGATACAATATTTATAGACCAATGGTTGTGGAATTCCTTAGACTAATTAGTATGCTTCATTGATGATAAGGATCCTCTTCATAGATTATAATGAAAATATAGTGGATGGAAATGCTATGTATTGTGGGATTTTTTACGAATTGTGAATCCTTTGGAACCCCTAGGTTTCCTTAGAGATATAATGTATAGATATTTATATAATTGCAATTTTTTTGTAATTTTTATTACTTTGGTCATCCGTAGTTTCTCATGAAGTTTGAACTTCATGGGTTAAATATGGTATGGTTGGGACTTCTATGTATTTCACTGAGACTTCTAGTGATATAGAATATCTGGTTTTATTATTTTTTTATTCATCCAATAACTCTATAAAACTTGAAAATTTGAGTGGAATTAGTTTCATGTTTTCCACTTAATCCTCCTATTGGACACCAATCATTTTAAGAGTATGTATGGTCTATTTCTGTGTGTTTTTATTGGGAGTTTTGGTGTATCCTACTAGGTATTCTTATAATCAACGTTGTATAAGTCTAGGGCCCACAATTTTTGTGATTGTGAAAACAATGCACGGGTTGAAAGATTGTATGGGTAGACCAGGAGCTAGAATGGCTTACCTAGGGATAATTCTTATTGATTATTATTGACACATTATGGAGGATTGTGATTCTTGGTGGTGGAAATGAATACTCTAACGAGAGTGTGATCCAGTAGTACTTATAGCATGGAGGAGCTTCAATGTGTTTGTATTTTATAGATTGTTGGATGTATTGTTTTTATTGTATCTATCATATATGATTTACTAATTTATTTTGTCTCATGAATGAATTTTATTTAGTTAAATTCATTTTATTACATATATATCCTATCGGTATTTGGATTACATTATGTATTAGAGATGTTTTTGTTATAGGTTTTTATAGGATAAGGCCTCCCATGTTATGATATAAACATAATTGGTGCTATTTGGAAGCCCCAAACATATGGGATGCTGTATTAGAGAGGCACTGTCGACATAATTCTGTCCTAGGTGGGGCCCTAGTGGGTCGAGTCATGTCATTTTTTATTGTCACAATCTCCATCCCAATGAACATTAATGTATCCAATGGTTTTAGGTCCACACCTATTTGGTACGTCAACCTATAATTCAAAGTCCCTTTGTTGTGTTTTAGAACTCTCTTGGAATCCATCAATTGTGATTTTTTAGATTACTTTGACACCTGACACACAATTTCATTAGAAAAACAACACCAATATTAGAATCACTGAGGTAAGCTAAAATTCTAATCAACCTCCTAAATTATTTTTGATTCACACTCTTCAAAAATTCATCATTGTTAAGTTTGAATAAAATACTAATGGGTATATTATAAATACCTGGTAATTTAAAAGATTTTTTTTCATAAATTCTTTGAAATTTTACGAGTCCGCAGTTTCTGACGGCGCCTGATTCCGAGGCCCGAAGTGGCCAGAATGATCCGTCAAAGTTTTTTTAAGCTTAAATTAACGCGCGTGAGCAGTTTTCCTGAAAAAGTGGAATAACTCTTAAACGGTTACTCAGATCAGAAATCCGAGGGCACCGTTGCGCTCAGGATGGTGGGTTTACCCTAGGCACGACTTAAGTTTAGTCGGTGCGGGCCTCCTGTGAGAAATACCAAAAATGGATTAACCATAAATAAAATAATAAAATAAATTATTTTATTTTTCAAATGCTTATAACTCACAAACGGTAGATTGAATTACAAATCTGAGACCACCGATAAACTCATGAAGACATTCTTTATTTAAGCAGATACTAACTTTCACCGGCACGAGCCACTGGAAAAAGTTATTTTTTGGCTGCGAATAAAATAATTAAGTGACAATTATTTTATTGTAAATTTCATTACTTCTAAATGGTGTGCCAGATTAAAAATCCGAGAGTACCGTTGGGTTCGTTGGGGCGTGTTTCACCTAGGAAGATCCTAACCTTGATCGACACGAGTCGAGGGTGACTAATAATATTTTTTCAATCTTTTTTTTTCAGGTACGTTCAGTAAATGTACATTCAAGATTTTATAACTTTTGAATCGATGCTCGGAATTGAAATATGAGGGCACTGTTGAACTCGCAACGTTAGTGATTGCTTAGTGATACCTTCACTGTAGTTACGTTTTATCAAGAGTGGAAGATAGTTTTTGGGGTTCTTTAATAAAGTTAAATAAAAATAAGTTTCTGGCTTATTTTTATTTGAGGTGGTTAAAATCTCTAAGGGGAGGTTGGAGGTATGGGCCACCACACCATAACCTACCATGAGAGGTTATGGTGGTGGGACCCACCCACACATAACCTCCCTTGGGAGGATTTTATTTAGGTGGGGCCCACCCGAGCTCATTAACTTCTCTAACCCACTTCAACCCCATGGAACTCCCAATTAATTAGGAAGCATCTTCACCTTCCCTATCTCCATTTATTTTGCCAACTCTCCACCATTAATTCTATGAATTAATTCTTTTAATTCAAATTATTTTGAATGCATGTCAAACCATTAAAATAATAGTTATTCCATTGTTTTATTTTGGGTTGGAACTTTCTTCTTGGTAGAGTTTGGAAGAACTTTGAAAAATATCACTCCAACGAAGAACATGAAGAACGCTGCGATGCTTCTTCCTCGGTCTTCTACCCCAGATGATTTCCGACGCACAAGCATAAGTTGGGAGGATGTGATGAACGCGGCAGACAATGAATCGACGCCCACCTTTTCCCCGTGACTTTGTCTATGAAGGCCAAACGAGATAGGGGTTGTTGCATGATGATGCTTCTCTTTTATTCTTCTCAGCATCGAATGAAGTTTGATACAAAGTGATGTATTTTAATTGTTGAACTTCATTAATGTGAACCGAATGCTACCACTCTAAACACAGAGGGTGCGGTCTAAACCAACATGGCCCGAAGCCTCCGTTGTTTTCTTTTTGTGATGATTCTATGACGGCATGGCACTGAGGTGATGATGACGAAGACGACGAATGAAGACCACGCTATCCACGGCCCCGACGCATCGCCGCGCTACACGCCTGCCTGTGCGCCGTTTCCCGACGCCCTTGCATGCTACCCGACGCCCCCTTGCACGCTCCCCAGCGCCCCGGGCCCTGTCGGCGCGCAGCCCAGCGCCCCTGCCCGTGCAGTCGCCCGGTGCCCCCGTGCCGCGGCCCGGTGCCGCAGCGCCACCCGACGCCCCCGCGCCGCGGCCCGTCGCCGCAGCGCCGCCCGACCCACCCACGCCCCATGCGGCCTGCCCGCTGGCCTCCCGGCCACCGTCCTTCTTAGCCGACCCGTGGCGCCCCCGTGGTGTCGCTGGTCGAACCGGCTCGGTCTATCGGGCCAAGTTACCCAGCCGCCTACGTGGCGAAAATCAGGCCGAACCGCCCTTGCGGTCCGCTGGGCCGAGCCCTACAGACCGGGTCATAACATAGCCGGGTGACCAATCCAATGGGTTGGGTCATACCCAGTGAGTCTGATCGGGTCGGCCCAGACCGGGTCGGCCCAGTCTGGGTTGGGCCGAGTCGGTCCGACCTGGTCCGACCAGACCCAGGCCCATTACTGACCCTTTTCCTTCTTGGGCCATATCTTTGGCATCGGGCGTCCGTTTGATGAACCGTCAGCGGCGCCAGTATTCTTGGATCATAGCCATCCCTTTGAGTATATCCCACTGGAGTTCGGGTATAGTTGAGTCATGGTCAGGTTGGTTCATACACGAATCCAACCGGGCCCCTGGGACTAAAATGCTAATAACTCACAGACCGAGCGTCCGATTGACGTGCTGTCTATTGCGTTGAGACCCCTTTGATGTGGTGGTCCTTTTAGATACTTCCACCAGTGATTTCATGATACTTGGAGTATCAACCAATAGCTCGTGGAGAAAATACTCTTGGAGACGAGCAGACAGAGTGCGAAGACCTAGTAGATATAGACCTGACGACTGCTTGACCGATTCGACTCGAAGTGATTCGACTAGCCCAGTGGACGGAGCGCCCGGTTTGGCGGCAGACCCACGACGGATGGAGCGCCTGGTTTGGAAGCAGACCCGTGGTACTCGACAGGAGGAGTACCTCTGACGACTATTAGTGGGAGCACCCGGTTTGGTAGTAGACCCACAGTAGAGGAGCGCCCGATTTGGTAGCAGACCCGCGATACTTGAAAGGAGAAGTACCTCAGTAGTCTAAGGTTAGTGAGTAGTGCCTCGGAGTCACGATATGGCCACTGTACTCAATAGAGGAGGAGTTCTCCAACAGCTGAGGTTTCAATAATGAAAATCCTGGTTTGATCTGAGTCAATGACCATTGTGTTTTCCTCATGATTGAGATGAGTTACTTGATAACTTAGGTATATATATGGGAATATACCTAAGTAATGGTTATCCGTTGAAATCATAATTTGTGGTTGATACTTGTTGGATTTTGTGAGGCCTTGAGGGTCTCGGGGTCCCTACTGAGTACTGTTATACTCACCCCTACAGGGGCTATACCTGCACCTCGTTGTGTTCAATGCCAACGACAGACAACACTGATGGAGGTCGAGAGCACCAAGACTGGACGGTACTCGGAGGTGGACCTCACGATGAGTCGTTACCCGGAGGAGACGGATAGATGTGGAGCACTGAGGAGGCTATCTGTACCTACCCTTTAGGTAGGATCCGTGGTGGACGATCCTAGAGCTGCTAGACACTTTCCATCTATTTTTCTTTTAGTTGTACCTATTTTTCCTTTCCTTGTACTTTATTGTTGGGCTTGTATTTCCAGCCCATTTACTTTCAGTATGCTTGTTACATAGTTTTTACTTAGTTTTTTCTTCCGCTTGTACTCTGGTTGTGTGTGTTTACGATTTATAAAGGCAACACCTTCCCAGTTTTAGGGAATTATGACTTTGGTGCTAGTCGCCAGCCCCTGGCCAATGGAAGGCGGGCTTGGGGTAGTCACGATGCGGGCCCTGGGGGATGGGTCGTGACATATAGAAATTAAATTATACTATTCTATGTAATATTTATTCAACAATTTTTTATCACCCCAAATATTTATTTTAAAATAATAATAAGTTTGATATCATTCTTAGCACACAACATTGAGCTTTAAGTAAATTGAGTTATGTTATAAAATTATTATTATTTAAATGAGACCTAACCATTGAATTGGTGGGTTTGAATATGTGTAAACACATTATAAAATATATGTATACAGATCCTACTTAATAAATATATTTTTGTTAATTCTTAGTCAATAATCACTCAATTTTTTGTAGTAATTTTATGCTTAAAAAAAATGCATTTTATTCAAAAATGATTTTATCTCAATTTTCATGTGAAAATTATAACTAATTTCTTCTATTTTTTTAAAATTGTTTTTTATAAAATTAAAATATTTTTTGAAATAATAATATCAAAATTTAATTAGGGTGAAGTTTTTTGAATTTTAAAAAATGATTGATTTTTCAGTGAATAGTGTGAAATACTAACTTTCAACTACTCTAATTTATTTTTATTAAATAAAATAATTTTAAAGAGCCAATATATTTGGGATTTGGTCTCAAAATTATATATGGTCTATTTTATTTATAATAATCTAATTAATTCCATTTTAATTAGTAGTATTATAGATTTTGATAGAAGTTAATTTTTATACTTATTAACACATTTTTTCTAAAAACATTTTTTCATTGTGGTTTACACATTTATATTAAAATTGATCTCTTCCACTTATATAGATTTAATATTTAATAATTAATACCTTATTTTAAAACATGAGGATCAAATTTTCTTTATAATCCCCTTAAATGTTTTATTAATAATAGTTATCGTGGTAAATATTTGTCACCTCTTTAATGGTAAAATGGTTAAAACAAGGTTAAAAATGTGAGATATGGTTACAAAATCAACCCAAAAATTTCTTTTATTTCATTTTACGGGATATATTTGACCATATAGATTCTAAATTCTAGCATATGACATTTTTTACCATATTCCTTTCATAATTACATTTATATTACTTTATGTAATAAAAATACAAAAATACAACTCCCTTGTTTCAATTTTTTATATGTTCCTATAGGGATAAAAATATGTTATTAATGAATATACTTTTTTTAAAAATTATTAATTTTTTTATGAATTTAATTTATTTTTCATTTTTATTAATGGTATAATTACCTTAAAATATTACATGACACTTACATAGTGCTTATGTAAGAAATAGAAAAAGCATAGAAAATAATTTCCATAACATGAAAAGTAAACCTATTTTGGTGAATTATGTTATAACTTGAATTATATGGTTAATAAAAAAGTATAATACATTTTTAAACATTCTATATTCTAATTCATTTTTATTTTGATTCCTTTAAATTCAAATTAAATGAATTGTGTCAAAAATGACATTAATGGTATTTTATGAAAAATAATATTTTATTAAATAATTATAAAGTCATAAAAATATTATAAGAGGAAAATTATGATGATAAATGGTCTAAAATTTTATTAATTGGCTATTTGTGGGCCAATATATACATTATATGTAAAATTATAGCCCTTTAAGATTGATGAAGTTGTTACTATGGTTAAGGTAAAAAATGGTTAATAAAGGGGGTAAACTAAAAGATAAAAGTTAAAATGAAATAAAAACATTATTAAACCTATTTTTTGGTTTTATTTCAACTTTATCCTTATCAGCTTTGAATAAGAGTCATTTTTGATCCAATTTTCCAAGAAAATCACTTAATAATATTATAAAACTTTGAAACATTACAAGTGTTCCCCTCACGTCAATTATAGACGGGAGCCTCATCCACTCAATTATCCACACCTCCTAAGCCATTTTTCATAACCAAAATATTCCAAAATCTATCCCAAAAATACTTATCCACGTTTTATAGGTGCTTGTTTTCCCAAAATACTAACCCTAGGGTCCTTAAGAAGAGATCCAAATGAGTTTTATCTAATAGAAAACAACAGTATTCACCAAGATATTTCTTTTTTTACTTCTTATTTTACAACATTAAATTATGTAATAACAATTAAAATATAATAAAACCAATATAAAAAAATATAATGAGATTTTATTATGTTGATTTCAAAATATTTATCCATCTCCTTCTCTATCAAATGAGAAACAAAACTATCGCTCGTGTGTTTGACAAACTACCACCTTACGAATATATGTAATTTTTTTCCTTCAATGCATCACATGGATAGTAATAATTATAGAAATAATAAATATATATTATAATTATGTCATAATTTTGATTCTATAATTATATTATGATATATGTATTCTTACTATCCAATCCATAACAAAATGATAACTTTGCTAATGTGTATATGTGGACTACCACCTCGAGGAAGCAACATGATCTTTTTTTCATTTTCGCTTTACATATGTGGTAATAATGATATATTTAATGAATATGTATGATATAATAATTATTATATAAATTTTATATATTATTATCCTTTCATTCAATCCATACATTAAAAAGTGTAAACAAAATTCATGCAAACATACGACCTACCGTCTCCATGAACGATGCAATTAATTTTTATATCTCTACCTTTCTGAAAGAACATATATATATATATAATATAAGATTTTTATATCATTATTAACATTATGAATATTATGTATTCATAAGAAATGTACAAGTATCAGAACTACTATATAGAAATTATCAAGTAAAATGAAACAATTAACACCCAAAAACAATGATTTTAGTAAGGAATTATTTATAAATGGGTGTTGAAATGTTATAAGTGAATGATATATGATATTATAATTATGTCCATAACTATTTTATAGAATTATAATTAATTAAAATTTATTTTAAAGTATGTAATATTTCTTTCAAATCCGGTCGAACTTAAGGTAAGGGGTTTCTTAACTCAATTTCCATTTATTGGCTTATACTTCTACTTCATTGACTATGTAATTCCATGTTTATGTGTGAAATTAACTATTATTTTATTATGATATATTTAATTTTTTTTGTATTTACATTTTTTAAACATGATGACTTCTTTGATTAATCCCCATGTAATTGATATTATCTTTGTAAGGTATTTAACCATAATTTCCACTCAATTGAGACATAATTGGTATTATGGACCTAATTATTTTTTTGAGGTGTATATACTACAAAATTTATGTTTAAAAAAATATATATTTATTTATGATGAATAAAATTTCAATTACATTTTTTCTTTCAAGGGGTAATAATTTGAATATTACTAAATAGATGAATTTATTTTACAATTGTATTTTCTAGGACTGATCTTCTTTTCCTTAAAGGAATATTATAATCTATACTTTATAAAATAAATATATTTCATATCCTTTATTTATTTGATGATTTTCCACATTTTCTTACCACTTTCCCCCTATTTTACACTTTAATAAAGAAAATTATTATTTAAAATAAAATTAATTTTTTTTTTCACTTTTTGATTGGTTATATTTTCCTTTCATGTCCATATTTTTTCAAATTATTTTAAAAAAGTTCATTTAATTTAATTAAATGGTTTATTAAAGAAATTTTATTTCATAATTTCCTTTTTAAATGTTTTAAATAGATATTTTTAATTTTTTCAATTTTGATATTCTTAACAAAAACCCAAAATATATGTTTCTTTTCTAAAGTATACAACGTAAATAGATTTTCCCACCGCCAAAACCATTTTACTATTTTTTATATTATTCTAAAATTTTTTAATGGTTTTATAAAGAAAAATTATTTATGAAAAATTATTTTAAATGTTTGGATCCCAAATTATACTATTCTTTAATATACTTCATTTAAATACAAAATCTACTTTTCTGATGAATTGATAGTCATCTCTCATCTATTGATTAAATTTTTGGTAATTAGATTTATCTTGAAGAATTCATATTATTATGATAATATTTCATGGGAAATTACATTAATCTTAAATATCCATATTATTAATATCATGGATATTATTATTTCTAAAACCATAAACCATTGTCCATATAATGTTCTACTATAATATTTATTTAATTTATGAGAGAAACCATGATATTACATATCCTTTAAAAAATATACATATATATTAATAAGAAATGTTTTTTATAAACTAAATTGATCATTCAATATATGAGTAATATTGTGAAAATACTGTGATGGGTGGCCCCTAGAATTATGAAGCCCCTGAATGCATTGATAGGTCTCATAAGACAAACTAGTTAGCGAAAATTGTTAAATGGGTTTTTGATGTATACCTACCCATCGAGTAAAATATCTTGGAATAAGGCCTTTATAGTAATGATATCATGATATCTAAAATCATGATGTTTGATGTCAATCATTTCCATCATTGAGAATTTATTCATTATTATCCATGGGATTATTTCATTGATATTATCCTTAGATGTATTTAATTTTCAAGTTATTGATAAAATGGAATTTGTTTTAAGTTATTTACCCTTCCATATTAATTATTCCTTATGTACTCATGATATATTCCATTTTACGTAACCCTTAATGATCATTTTATCTCACCCTTATTTTGTTTTCCTTTCCCCATGATATAATAATAGAATCTTTGAATGAGTTCATAGATACAGAATATTTACTTTCATGATGTTTTTTATTTTACAAATAATGTAAATTGGGAACTATGTTTGTATCTAGTTCTTAATGATTACAAATCTGATTGGTCATTTAAGATAAAATCCATGGTGTCTTATGCTAGTGTGATAAGGTACACAACAAATATGGGTTACTAGAGTAGGGGTTATTATAGTTTGTATTAGAGGAAGTTTAGTAGAAATTGTGATAACTAGATTTAGTAAATCATAGATTTGGGAACATAACCCCCTGAATGACATTGAGGATATGTATAATTATTGGTAAATATCATAAAATTTATGTCAAAATAAATATTATGTGGTTTTTCTAGAAACACGTCCATATCTGGATACTATAAGTGGATTTAATTTCGGTACTTATGTATATATGGGTAATATCTCTGAAAAGAGTTAGTTTAATATATCTTGGCTATCATTTTGGTGAATGTTGAGGGATCCATTAGTTAACAAAAAGTTTGATACTTCTAGGTGAAATTATTGGGATAAATTATATTTTCATTATAAACCATTATAAAGGATTTGAAAAGATGATGACCATGGATGACATAGTTTAAACCTGAGGTGACTTAGATTGAGAAGAAGGTTTCATGATTTAAACATACTATAAATTATTATCTAGATTTTTGGTTTCCCAGTATGATTATTATTTCACATACTATGTGTTTTTGGTTTCATTCAATGGATTGAACTATAAGAAACCATGTTAACACTGAATGTGATGGGTAATGGAATGATTTCCATCATGAGAATCCAAATTAAAGAGATGCTAGAATGTGAAAGCATGTGATTATTATTAATTGTATATCTTATTATATGATTAAAAATATAAACACGGGTGAGTTTCCAGACACACATAATAAGGGGAAAATGGAGTTTTATGAAGACCAAGGGGTAAGAATATTCAATTTCATACTTGTCGAGTACGTGGGAAGAAGCACTCAGGGAAATGTCTAAGAGGAACAAGAAGATGTTTTGTGTATGGAAAAAGAGAAAATATCAATTAATTGTAGGGTAAATGAAGAGTTTAATAGAAGAATATAAGGTTAATACTAAGGTAAAATTTATATTTTAATATCTTATGTGTGGGGTATATGGGTATTATCTGAGTCAATTCCCTAATCCAAGGGTTAAATCCTAGACCAATTAATGACTTATGTTATGAAAATAATTGATGTGAAAGGATTTAATATTTTATGTATTGATATTCTATAAATATTTCATAGATGTTTTATAATAATTATATTTAGGATATAAGAATCATGAAACCTATAAGTATTTTAACACAATAGTTTTTATTTAAGTATTTTAAAACATATGTTTAATGGTGACAATAACCAAGAAAAGTGATTTAATGGTAATGAAATATTTTTGGAGAACAAATAAATAAATGAAAGAAAACCCTTAATATATGGATGATGTGGATCTAATAATATTTATTTTGGATAAATAGTTTATTGAAATTGATTATGTAAATGGGACAGTATTGGTAACCTTGAAATTGGATAGTGATTTTATGATAATGTGATTTAGGTCATTTTTAGGACGTTTATTGTATATTTGGATATATGGAATATATTCAATAGTCTGTGATTTTTGAAGAATAATTATTGTGTTAATTTTTGATGCATATGTGTTTTCATTAAGGTTTTATGGTAATTCAGGTTATTAGTATGTTTTTAGAGAATATATGATCAAGGTATTCACATGTTTGGTATATGAAATTTTAAGATACTTTAAATTGTTTGGGGATAAATGTTTGATAAAATATTTCATATTTTTGGGTTTTGAATTTGATCAGACATATTTTAGTTGAGTTTTAAAGTTAACTATTTATGGAATGGATTAAGATGAACTTTTTAGGGTTATTTTTGAGATTTTAGAAATTAATGTAATATATTTATCCATTTTGGATATCTATTTCTAACCATTTTGGTTTTGTCAAATATGTTTAGAAATAAAGAATAAATTTTAGTATTTTATGGATCTTATGATGTGTTAAAAGTTAATTTTATTGATTTAAGCATGAAAAATTCATCTTGAATATTCATTTCATGGAATAAGAGGTGAAGTATAAATTCATTGAAGGAAAACCAAAAGATAAAATTTTTCTTATAAAATAGAAATAAATTAAGTAAGTAAATTTTCTCATATTCTCTATATAAATAGTAAAATAATCCATTGAATTAGGAAAAGGATATTGAAATAAATTTTTTTATCCCTTTTCCTTTAATTCATATGAATTGATGGTATTTTTTCTCCTCACTGATTTATAGTTATTTAGACATTACATTTATCATGATTATGTTCTATGTCACTTTATATTAGTCATTAGATGGTAGTTTTATCCTCCTTGTCTATAATTAAACTTCCCACAAATGTTATCCTTATCTGTTAAATTGATTATGTGTTATTTCAATAATCATTTATCCTTCCCACATCTTCTTTTTAAAATAAGTTCTATTATACATCTGTAAGATGTGAGTTTTAAAAAACGTATTTTAAAATATTGATCCTTTGATGATTGAGATAAAATTATGTGGCTGTAATTTAATTAGTAGGGGGATAATGTGACACCATGAAAGTTTAGTTTAACAGAATAATAATCTTGATATATTTCTTAATATGAAACCCCACGATCTAAGTGGATTGAGATATATTATAAAACATTATTATGTAAAAGGTGACTTAGTCAATTTATTGGAGGGTGTAAATATAAGTAACCACATTGTGAAATATATATATATATATAATGGTTATACTCAATACAAATATATTGATTAATACTTAGGAAATAAGATCTTAATTTTTCATAAAGTAATTTTTTGGTTCAAAGAATGAATTTACATCAAAAATAATTTTATTACATTTTCTATATAGAAATTATAATTAATTTCAGAAACTATTAGAAATTTTGTTTTATAATTTTTTTTTCAAAACATCATATCAAAATTAATATTGGGAGAAATTTAGGGAATTTTCTAAAATTATTGATTTTAAAGAGAATAGTGAAATTTCTGATTTTTCAAATACTCTCATTTATTTCATTAAATGATGTAATTTAAATTTAACTTTATATTTTTAATTTTTTTTAAAGTGAAATAAGATCCATTTTATTTAAAATAATCTAATTAATTAAATTCTAATAAAAAATATTTATGATTTTTTATAAGTTAATTTTTATTATTAAATTTTTTTTCTTCTAAAAAGTTTTTTTATTGTGTTTTACACATATATATTAAATTATATTTCTTACAATTATAGAGATTTATTATTAAAAAATGGATAACATATTTTGAATTAGGAGGATCTAATTTGGTAAATATCTCCCTTTTATTTTTTATCACTATGAATAATTACTATGATATATAATTATCACCTCTGTAATGGTAAACAGGGTAAAACATGGTGGTGCAAGAATGACATGAAGGTGGTGATGTAGAAATGATGAAATAAGGGCCTATAGGAAATCCAATGTTGGGCCTATGATCCATGTAATGGCCTTCTTTCCCACTATGCCTTCAATCCAAAAAATTATATATTGTAATAATGCGGCCGGTTGGGTGGGTTATACCTTGGGGGGCTATGAAATGCCTTTCATGACCACGTGTGTGCAATGTATGTGTGTGTTTTTGAATGTAAATTTACCCCAAGCACCTAATATATATATATATATATTGATATATTTTTTGGGTCATTTTCCCTTAATAATGTCATTTATATTATTTTAAATAAAGAAATTTTTGAAATGTCACCCTCTTATTCTAAATTTCTATTACTTGTTCACATAGGGATAAGAATATGTAATGAAAGAATATAAAAGTGTTTTTTGAACATTATTAGTTTTTTTTTATAATTTTAATTTATTTTAAATTTTTAGGAATGCTATAATTACATTAAAAACTTACATGATGGTGACACAATGCTTGTTAAAGAAGTAGAAAAATCAAAGTAAATAGTTTTAAAAACATCAAAAGTAATATTTTTTGATAAATAATGGAAAATAAATAATTTTATAGTTAATAATAATTTATAATTTATGGTTAAATAGTCTATATATGAATTAATTTTTTATTATTATTTCTTTAAATTCAAATTAAACAAATAATGTCAAAAATAACATTAAAGATATTTCTTAAAAAATAATATTTTATTAAATAATTTAAATTTTTAAGAATCATTAAAGAGAAAAATTATGATGATAAATGGTTGAATATTTTAATCCTTTATCACTTATAAATGAATGTTACCTTATAATTAAAACTATAACCATTTAATATTGGAAAAGTTGTGACTATGGTTTAGGTAGAAAATGGTTAACGAAGGGGTTTAACTTAAAGATAAGAGTTAGAATGACATAAGTAATTAATTATAAATCATTGGTTTTTTATTTGACCTTAACCATATCAACTTCTAATAATATTCTTTTTTGATCGATTTTTCTAAAAATATGTCATAATAATATTTTAAAATTTTGAAAAATTTGAAGCGTTCCACTTACCTCAATTAGGAAAGGGTACCTCATCCCCTATATTATTCACACCTATTGAGAAATTTATCCCAATAAAAACCTAACAAAATACTTTCATAACCATAATTATCCATGTTATATGAGTTATGGTATTCCCAAAAGACCAATCTAAGGGTCCTTAAGAAGAGATCCAACGCAGGTTTCTCTAAGAGATTTTAATCTTCTCCACAAAGCTCTTTATTTTTTACTTTTTCTTTTACCACATTCAATTACATCATAAAAATTATAACATAATAAAAAAATATAAACCATAAAATTATATTTTATTATGTTTATGGAATAATATTTTTCCATCTCCTTTTTCATAAAATGGGAAATAAAACCATCAGTCATGTGTACGGTGGACTGCAACCTTAGGAACCGATTTAATTTGTTTTCCATCCCTATCTCACATGGATAGCCATAATTATGTAACTAATGATTATATATAATAATTATAAAATAGTTATAATTTTTTAATTATAAAATATTATCTACCTTCTTAACTTCTATTTTTTTGGAAAACCATAATGTCACTCGTGCGTACATATTGACTACCACCTCCAGAAAGCGATGTGATGTATTTTTTGTTTTTGATTTATATGGATTTTTATGATAACCCTTTTATTTATTTCAAATTAATACATGATTTATTACATAATATTACACTTAATACAACCCATAATATTGAGAGGAATTGTGTATTTTGGAATTAGGTACATTACATTACAACAAAAAATAGGGAATACATCATCTTTATTGAAAACTTCCTTAAAATGATCATATTATTCTGTCATACTTAACGCTATTTGGGATAAAATGAGGACATATATAAGAAATAATTCATCTATAAATCATAGTAATGGAATAAATATTTAATAACATGAAAATAGTAATATATGTTAGACAATTGTCATAAAAATGGGACATAGAATGGGTTAGAATCATAAAAATGAATAATAAGGTATGATATAGCCTGATAACATAAAGGAAACATGGTAGATGTGGAAACCACTTAAAACACTGCATCATAAGCATAGGTCATAGATAAATTCTAATACATCATGATGAAAAAAGTACTAAGATAGATTAGGTTCACTCCCTAATCCATTTCATCAAATCTCATGAGACTAAAACATTATTCAATGCATAAGAGAACTATATAATTCTGGGTGCACCCGTCACATTCATTTCATTCTCATGCTTATGTGTTCCACATAGATCATAAACCATTAATTCATTAATCATAATATTCTATTCCATGAAAAGGGGTGTAGAATATATATATATATATATAATTAGATATTCAAGAAGTATAAGTTTATAAATGTGAAAAAACTTGATAGGAAATGGGTATGGGTATTCACTATACAATTTGTTTGGCATGGACAATCATGGTGGAATTTTGGCAGCATAACAGGGGCGTATAAAGGTTTATGGGAGGTCCTGATGTGAGTAAAGGGTTATCTAATCATTTAGAAATAAAATTAAAATTAAGGGGTATATGTTAGAATATAACACAATATTAGAAAATTAATATAAAATATATAAGATAAGGAAGATACTTGAATAAAGTGGAGAAAGGGAGGATCCTTTTCTAAAATTCAGTATGGTAAGGGGTGTTGATAAAGGTTCATGGGAGGGATTAATGAGAGTGAAAGGGAAATTTAATCATTTATAAATAAAATTTACTATAAGGGAGTTTTATGGAAACATACCAAAACAACTAAAAATTAAAACTAAGAAGCATAATATAAAATGGGTTCTTGAATGTAAATGAGAAGAGGGAAGTCCCTTGCCTTGAGAGGGAGATTCCAAATGATTGGGAGGGGATTATTGAGTGTTTTTTGTAACCTTAAGAGGACTATATAGAGTGGAGGTAAGAGTAATAATGTTATCCAAGTATTTTACATAAGAGAAGTGTGATCTAGGGTGGGTTTATATAGGAAATGAGTGGGGAATTCTTTATCATTTCTCCAACGATGTTTTTAGACTCTATATAATAAAATAACCAATACCAAAACCCTTCCCATGGGTTTTCCCATGGTTTCTACCCAATATGGGTTGGTTTCATTATTTTATTTTTCCAAGGGACTAAATTATTAATATATTACTCTTGGTGATGTGGAGGTGAGTCATACTCTTAAATAAATGATTTTCAAACATTAAAATTTATTATAAGTTTGGAGGATTCATAAAGGCTTTATAAAATTAAAATAATAAACATAAAATAACATTATTTTGAAGTTAAACATATATTTGTTCATGTATACCATTTATAGTATTTATTACATCACTTTTAGGTCATTGTGATGTCATAATACACATTGTATATTTATACCATATTTAATTTTTACCCGAAAAACTGACTGCCTCAGAAAATTATGAAAAATTCACCATTGTATAATTTCAATGTTATAATTCCAAAAAAAATATATTTTATCTAAATAATTTTCTAAATATTTTAATTTTCACTTTTAAAATAAGAATCAATATTTATTGAGAAATGCTCTGTTTTTTTATAATAATAGTTTTCAAACCATTATAAAAATTAGATTTGATATTATAAAAACTAAATTACCAATTAAATTTACCCATAATAATTTAATAATAATGTTTTATTAAAATCTAATTTATTTCAAAAATCCATTAATTCATCAAAAGGAATGTCTTAATTGAAATTTCATATTATTAAAAAATACAATTTGTGTTTTATCATATCAGTATATAATTTTTAACAAACTGATTACTTAAGAATTTATAATTTAAAAACAATAAGGAATAAATATAATCAAAATTTAAGTTAAAAAAAATATAAATATTAGGATTACATTGTTTCTATTCTTTTTAAAATTATTTTTACCCTTAATTTACCTATTTTCCTTTTACTATAGTAATTAATAGTTAATACATTTGAAAGTCATATTGTAAAAAATTTAAGTTAACCTTGTTACCTAAAATTATTTATGATGATTCCAAATATGGAATAAATTTTATTAAAATCAATTAATAGGGTTGGTATAATTTAATTTTAAATAAAATCTACAATCATGATGAAAAGGAGTTTTTCGAAAATTACATTTTTCAAAGAACATGTGATTTCATTTATCTCTATAACTAGTCATATTAATTATATAAATTTCAATTCATAAAGATAGATATATAATCTAAAAATTAATTTATATCATTTATCATTAGGTTTTATTTTAATTAATTAAAATGGAGAGACATTATGCATTTTAAAGAAGTTTTCAAAAAAATGATTTTTTAGTTAGAAAAATAAACCTATACTAAAATAAGACATAATGAAAATTAAAATGTAATTAATATAATTAAATATAAACATATAATACCTATGATACCATTTAATCAAATTAAAATAATAATTTTTCTTTTAAGTCAATTAATTTATTAAAAGAAATGATAATTCTGTATAAATAAGATATTTTTCACTATTCTGTAAAAAAATACATATATTTTTGAAAAATTAAAAATTTTTACTCTAAGTTAATTTTGATATCATGATATAAAAAATTGAGTTCATTTAATGAAATTAATTTTATAATTTTTTTGTAAAATAATTATAATAGTTTTTTCATAAAAATAAATAAAAATCATTTTTGAAGAAAACATGTTTTGGAGAACAAAAAGACGTTACCAAAATTTGATTGATTATTTACTAAGTATTTATTGATATATTTAGGATATATATATATATATATATATATATTTCCAAATTTAGTTAATCCTAATGATATTCAAAAATTTAATGGACTGGTTAAAATGTCATATTTAAATAATCATTGTTTTGTTTGGGTTCGATGTTGCGTATCACATATGCTATCGAACATAATTTTATTTTAAAAATATGGGGTGTTATAATAGTAATAAGGATATATTTAATATATATATATATATATATGATATAATAATTATTATATAAGGTGAATTATTATTTACCTTTCTTTCATTTCATCCGTCGAAAAGTGAAAACATCATTCATGCGTACATACGGTCTACCATCTCCATGAATGGTGTAATTAATTTTTATATCTCTTCCTTTTATAGATGAAACTATAAATATAATTATTATATATGATATTTATATTATTATTATCATTATTTATATGTTTTAACCATAATAAAATTACAAGGACAGGAACTACCGAACCAAAATTCTCATGAAAAACAAAACAGTTAACACCCAGATAAGATGATTTTAATAAGGAATTATTAATAAATGGGTGTTGAAATGTTATAATTATATCATATATTATATTAAAATCATTTAAATTAATCTTTTATTGATTCATAATAAATTAAATTTTATTATATAGGAGGATAGATAACTTTCGAAGCAAATTAAACTTGTAGTAAGGGGTTTCATAACTCAATTTCTATTCATTGGGTACTAATTATACATTATTGACTATATTATGGAATGATTTTCTATAATATTAAATCTGATTGCATTATTTTTTATTTCCACTTGGATTTTTTGGATTTAAATTTTTTACACATAATCACTTCATTTATTATTTCTCATATAAATGAGATAATATTTGTATTGGATTTCATGTCAATTTCAACTCTATAAATACATAATATGTATTATAAAGGTATTTATTTTTATGTGGTATATATACTTCCCCATTGATGTATTTAATATAAATATTTAATTATTTATGATAATTAATGTTTTAATTCACGTTTATTCTTTCAATAGATTAAAATTTTAATGTTACGAAAGAGGTAATAATTTATTTTAAAATCTCATTTTTTGGGATTGATATTATTTTCATTGAATGAATATTATAATATATCCATCATAAAATCAGTATATTTTCTTATTATTTGGATATTTAAGGATTTTAAATATATTCATCCAACTTTATATCTTTTTTTTATTTGAAATAAGAAAATTATTTTTTAAAAGAAAAACAGAATTTATCTCTCTCTTTGATCTAGTATATTTTTCATCCCTCTCCAAAATTTTCAAAATAGTTTTAAATAAGTTATTTTTATTTACTCAAATTATTTATTAATAAATTTTTATCTTACCCTTGAATTTTTAAAACTTTTAAAAGAATCATTCTATTATTTTATGAGAGGTTCATTTTTGAATTTATTTATAAAAACTCAAAAGGAATGGATCTTTTTTAACGTTTTTGACATTTACAAAATTTTCAACCTCCATAACCATTTTACTCCCTTTTAGTTTCTTTTATATGTATTTAATGGTTTTAAAAAGAAAAATATTTTCTTAAAACTTATTTTAAATCCTTCGCTACAATTTTATTCTTTTATATAAAAGACTTAATTTTACTTCAAAATTTAATTTTCTAATAAATTTATGACCATCTCTCATCTCTTGATTAATTATATGATCATTAAATTTCTCTCGAATCATTAAATTGTTGTGACAATATTTTATCGAACATTATATTTCTCTTAAATATCAATATTATTTTTATCTTGGATATGATTTTTTTAAAACTATATACCATTTATACATATGAGTTTTTACTATAAAATTAGATTGATTGTCTGATGAAATATTGATATTTTTTATGCTTTACTCAATATAGATATTTTTTGATATGTTATATTTTTTATTAATTAAATTGATCATTAAATATATAATGAATGCATTGGACATGAAATAATGGGTAATACACAAAATTATATAGCCCCTCGATGCATTTAGAGGTCTCATGAGACAACCAAGCTAACCAATCTTATTAAATTGGGTTTTGGTGTATACCTACGTATTGATTACACTTTCTCAGAACAAAGCCTTGATGGAAAAAATATCATGATTTTTGAAATCATGATGTAAAATATTATAAATTTTCTTCACTGAAAATTAAATTCTTATTATACTTGAGATTATTTTATTGATATTATCCATGGATGAATTTTTCGATCAAGTTATTGATTAAATGACATCTTTTTTCAATTATTTACCTTTCCATATTGATTATGCCTTATTTTCTCATAATAGATTACATTGTAAGTAACCCATACTGAGCATTTGATCTCACCCTTATTTTTTCCTCTCCTGGGTATATGAATATGGAATCATTAAATGATTTCAAGGATGCAAAATATTTTCTTTCTCAATGGTTTATATTTTATTTCCATTATAAAATGGGAAACATGTTTCTATCTAGTTATTTGAAGACTAAAAAACTGATTGTTCCTTCAATATAAGATCCCCTATATCTTATTAAAATATAATATTGTAGAAAAAAACTATAGGTTACTTGAGTTGGGTTTATTATAAATTCACTTGTATATTTTTCATGGGATTGAAAAATAATGTCTTATTTTTTCAAAAATTACATTCCCAGAAAAATAAAATTTCTCTATCTATATACATTTCAAATAACTTCTTCATTTTCCTTAAAACTTCTTCACAATCATACCCATTATCTCCTATAAAAATTATATCATCAATATAACCAATTTTAATTAGTGCACCCATGATTAACTCTTTAACATAATTATTATTATCAATATTATATTTAGTGAACATAATCCCTATATAGCATGCATAAAATTTTGATACTAGGATATATGGGATTTTTTTATCCCAAATAAATTATTCTTTAGACAACACACCATATTATATCAGTATTGAGAACAATACCTTCATGTTTTTATATACTTCTTATTCTAGTTATTTATTCAAGAAGGAAGAATTAAAATCTATTTTATAATTTTTTTAATTCCTAAGGGTAGAAGAAGTTATAAACATTCATATGGTTTGATGTATTTCAATAGGATAAAATGTTTCATTATAATCAATTAATTAAATGTGAGAAGAGCCTTTGTAAATTAATTTGGATTTTTTTCTTAAAGATTAACATTTATCATTGATCCCGTTAATTAAGATGGACTTGGTTCCAAATAAATTCGTTACTTCTAGTTTTGAAAAAATATTATCATGAATCGACCCACTGGGGCCGACCTGGCCGGTAATAAGCTGAGTGTGACAACACCAATCCCACTTTTAATAGGCCAAGGGCTGGCGTCATGTGCCAGGTATGAATATCACACAAATGAGTGGACTTATCCTAAGGTACTTGTACACACACAGACACAAATATCTAAATACACACACAATTTTGGAAGGAAAAAGACACCTGATACCAAATTCATACATACATCTAAATCCCATAATAAAATTATGATGATAACAGTGAAAATAATAAGGGCTAAATAAAATCCCACCAAAACTATAAAGTAGTCCAACCTATTAAAATTAGGGGACTATAGTCAAATGTTACTCATGGTACAAACCATGGTTTGTATTGGCCAATCTAAGCTTTGTATGCTTATAATCTACTAAGAACCTTGTCAAATGACTGATCATCTTCCTTAGATATGACACGTGTGGGAATAGCCCATGTAGGGATGAGTATAATAATACCCAGTAGGACACCCCAAAATAGAAAAGCATAAAGCATCAAGATAACAACCAACTCATCACAAGGAAACAATAATCATAATATGAGGTATAAAATAAAACATCTAGATATAATCCTGATAGACACTAATTCTTAATGTAAGTTCAAAAACACATTGTGAAACCAGGATTCCCAGTCAAGGTTCTTAGTAACACTCACTCAGGATAAATAGCTGTGTGAGTATAATAGCACTAATGGTGTCCATCAATATGTCATGCTCATGGGGTCTCAATATAAATAAGTACACAATAGAAGTCCAAAAACTTTTATACATAGACGGGGGATCAAACCAAAGAACACGAGCTTTACTAACAACCTAATAGGGATTAAATTTTTATGAAGGGGATCAAAACTCATGTATATTGGTCATAACGATTACTAGAAACTCACTTAGGGTAGAGGATGATAAAGGATTCCACCCTAGGCCTCATGGAGAGATTATAGTAACTCTATTTGAGACTAATCCATTAGAGGGGATCAAAATCCTATATTCAGGATGTAATTCCACATTATACCCTCCAGGGGTGGATTGAGGGAATGAAACCTATGGAAATTGGTCCACATTGAAGAGAACAAGGGCCTTAGACCTCTCTAGAAAAGGTACAAAATATATACTGGGAATAAGTGGTGTTTCTTATTTTCTATGGGTTTACCTTTGTGCTTCATCCCTTGTCTTTGTACAACAGGCCATACTTATATACTATAGGTTGTGCCTGTGTACTCTAGGAAATTGCAATATACTCTAGGCCATGCCTGTGTACTGGCCCTTTTCTGAGTACTGAGTCATGCCCATATACTCTGGCCAGGTCTATGTACTGGTGATGTCAGTGAATGTGTACTTTAACTATACCTTTGAAGTCACTAGGTTGAGTTATACGACATGTGATACATTCCACACATCTTTTGATACTTTATATCATGCATACCGCTAGGGTGATAGAAGGAGATATATGGCGTGTGTTATTATGAAGTAAACACATTGTATTTAGGTTTTTAATAGAACTGGTAGGTTCTTCATGTGGTCTACCCATGCTATAACAACTTTGTTTTTTAGATCTTGTTTCACCATAAGTAAGGGATCTGAGTCATCGAAGCCTCAAAGTTATTGATGGTCAGATTCTAGCCAACCAAATCTACTCATAAATAATATTCCAATGCACTGAGCTGTCACTATACACTAAAATAGGAAACAAGAAATGCAGATTCAATCCCAGTCTATTATCATAGTTATAATACCTTGTTCACGTCATCAATCTCAAACCTAAACCCATGGTATCAATCCATTATGCTGAAGAACATCTCCATGATGATTTATTATTGGGTATTTTTTGAACCACCAACTAAAATAAATATTGGCGATGAACACATGATGAATGGTGTGAGAAAACCACAAAACAAAAAATAAAGAATGATCCTCATCCAATGTTCATGTTGGCCTTGATTAGTTTCTTTAGGAATAAATTTAAAAAGATAAAAAAATAAAAAATGATAAATTTTATCAATTCCCAATATTCTAGGATGATAAAAATCAATCATAAATCACCTTTTGATCCAAAAATCAAAATGTTAAATGAATTTAATTATATTTTAAGAGATATAATTTAAAATAGGACCAAATACACAAAGTGAAATCCTACATCAATATTAGATCAATCATTCATTAAGAATTATTTTGGGTCATTTTTAATGATGAGATCTATAGGTTCCATTGGCGCATCGATTTCCAAAGCATATTCCATTAATGATCATCCACAAAATCTCCTCCACCAACTCCTCTTTGAATATATAGTGTTATTCATATAACCCTAAAGAGTTGTTATAACTATATATTTTTAGAGGATTCTAGGTTTCTAGGTCAAAACATTATAAAATAATTATTTAATTATTTTTCCCATGAAAAATATTTAATAAATGATCTATGAAAACTAAGATTATATCATTCCTAGGGTAAAACCCATGTTTTGGACTCAATGGTGCTCTCATATTTCCCTTCTAAGTCTCCATTTGGGAGTTATTTTACTATTTTAGGAAAAATACTTACACTTGATATTAATATATATAATATGTTTATAATATCTATTCTAGGATCATCAGACCTTATAATCCCTTAGTGTCTTAGCACCTGGATATGAAAATATAAATACATATATTCCAAAGCTTTATTTGGAAAAAATAATAGTAAAATTCTCCAAACTATTGTAATTTCATCACAAAAAGAAAAAATATTACTAAACAATATGTGGGTACTGAGATTGTATCTAGGTATCCATCTCCCAAGTTCTCTCTTGAATATTCCTGTGCCACCATGGAACACACACAAAAAGAATAAATATCCCATGGAGGATCTTCTCATACTGATACTTGATTTCAAATAGGTACTTTTAAAAGGTATCTCTATCCTTGATGCCCATCTCTCCCCAGTTGATAACATGTGATGGGTCTTGTGTATACTTCCTCAATTGCTACATGTGGAAGATGCCTTGTACCCAGTTTAATTGTGGCAGTATTTCCAAGTAGTATGCCACCTCAAAAAATCATCATAGTATTTTTAAGGGTATAATTAATCTCAGATATAAATTTATACCTTGATCAGTTCTCCAAAATCCATATTAAGGTAAAACCCTTAGGAACACATGGATTATCTCCTCAAATTCCAAGGTCCTTCTTCATTAGTTCACATAATACTTTTGATGGTTCTGTGAAGTCTTCATCCACTACTAGATTATATGACCATTCTTTGTCATGGCTCACATCAACTCTAGGACCGTTAGTGCAGAATCTCTTGGACCAATCCAACATAGTGGTGACCTATAGTGTCTCCCCCACAATGCCTCAAATGGTGCCACAAAAATAGTGAAATGTTATCTAATTTTGTAATCAAACTTCGCCAAGTGTAAGTGATCCACCCAACTAGGAACAAAATCCCACATGAAATCTCACAACATTTCCTCAAAAATCTAAATGGTTTACTAAGTATGGCCATCAGTCTAGGGGTGAAATGCTATGTTCAAGAATAATTGAGTCCCAAGTTCCTTCTAAAATCCTCTATATAATTATGGTATAAAGTGAAAATCACACTTTTAAATGATCATTGATGTAACCCCATGGAACTAGACTACCACCTATATGAAACATTCCCCATTATTACTTTTAAACACAAATAACATATATCTAGGAAGTGGCCCAACCTGGTTAATTGTTCTATGATCATCCTAATTGAATAGTGTCCTATAGATGTCTATGGATGTCCCAGTATGAAGCCTATAAATATTACATTACACTTCTACTATAGAAAATCTAGCTATTAATCTAAACTTGCTAGAACTTAATGCTCAATTTTCACTACAAATAAGCGAGGCATCGAGAGAGAAAATTTCTATACACTTCTTCTTGAATGGCCACCAAAACTGATGTTGAAGGTCCTGGAACATAATTTCCACACTTGGATGCACCACCAAAGGGTATGTATGAAATTTATTCTAAAACTAATATCAAATCATCACTGGTATAATCATTTATCCTCTTAAAAGGATAATGCACTCCACACCTTCATAAAATCCATCAGGAGCATGTCTAGTGGATATTTGAGTGTGCACGGTCTTACAATCAATATCTCCATGATAATCCTCCCTAAACTACTATTTGATTAGAGGGGTAATAATTATTTACTTGAGATAAGTTGAAAAATCTTCATCCACTAAGGACAATAACAATGAAGCAAACTACTCTAAATCTTCAATCATCAACTATGATCAAGATGTCATGTTGGGTGAATCTTCTACCACATTCTCCATCATAAGAGTAAAAATATATACTAAAGTAATAATACTTAAGGAACTCCATCCATCATCTATATCTATAGTTAATATCCTTTTTATAGAAGATTTAATTGAGACTATTGTTATTAGAGTAGATGGTAAACTGCTCACCTATAGGATTGTGTCACCACATGATCAAGGTAAAGACCATCACTTTGATCTCTATATTGTATGTTGCATTATTCTTCTCATGATTCCTAAACTACCTATAACCATAAGCAATAATCACCTACCTATGTATCTGAATAGAACCATTTTCGGTTACTGAGTCATTATAGAACACTATGTACTTGAAACCCTCCTCTCAAAACCTCAAGATGGGGGAACTCATCAATATTTTCCTCAACTCATTAAAATACTACCTAAACTTATCCCTCCACATGAAAGAATTCCCCTTATGGGTAAAATATTCCAATGGTGCTGATTTCCTAGAGAAATTGGTCTTTAATCTTCTGGAATAGCCTTCCAACCCAAGGAACCTTCGAACCTTCATCATGTTCTTGGGTGGATCCCTAGCTAACACTGCATTAACCTTCACTGGGTCCACTAATACACCATTATCCAAGATGAAATGTATTAAAAGGTATACCTTTTAAATCAAGAAATAGCAATTCTAGGGCTTCTAACAATAATGGTTCTCTTGGAGTGTATCTAGGACCATACTCAGGTGTATTTTGTGCTCCACCTTAGGTTCCTAGTATACCTAGATTTTATATATGAAGACTACCACAAACTAGTCTAATAAAGGATGAAATATTCATTTCATGAGTCCTATGAACTCTTTGGGGGGGGGGGGGGGTCATGCCAAATAGAATCACCATGTAATCATAATGACCATAACAACACCTAAATTCCATCTTCAGTATATCCTCACCCCATACTCAAAGCTGGTGATAACCTTATATGAGGTCTATCATTGTGAACCATCAATCCCCTCTCAACTAATAAAATTATCCATAGATCTCTGTAATTTGATAAATATTCTTCATGGACACTTGGTTTAGGAAATGGTAATCCAAAAACAACTTCATGATCCCATCTTCCTTCTTCAAAATTCATAACTGGGGCTGCCTAGTGTGGAACACTAGGTCTGACAAATCCCTTCCTCTTTAAGTCCTCCAACTGCACCTTCAACTCCTGAAGCTTGGCGATATCCATTTGATATACTAGAAAATATATTAGTGATTTACTTAGGTGAAATTCAATACCAAATTATATCTCTTAGTGGGGAGGTAATCCAAGAAGGTCCTCCAGAAAGATGTCTTCATAGTTTTCCACCATTTCAGGAAACATGTACCCTATAGAATTAACTACAATAAGAGTCATGATATATTAATGGTGAGTAGTCTACTTCACTCTCCTATATATGAGTCCATCCTAACCCACTTCAAACTCCCTCTCTCATATGAAGTAAAATAGCATACCATGTCCATGGATACACTCCATCATCCTCTGGACATTGTCAATCTATACATGAACTGTATAAAAGTACATTCCTAATATTACATCATAAGGCCACATCACTACTATAAGGAGACCCCATAATAAACTATATCCTCTAATAATTAGATCACACTATTGTAAGGAGTGTGTGATCACTAATTTATCTATGGTAGGAGTCTCCAAGCATAAAATATGAGCCAAGGGCTCAACCAGAACCTCTAGGTTCCATTCTAGGGATATAGAAATAGAAGAGTGGATTGAGATCATGTGTTGGAAAATTTTAGATAAGGTATAAAAGACATAGATCATACCTATAATTATCACTGGAGCCTTTGTATCATAGGCATCCACTACCTGGAGCTGCCCTCATCCCTGTCCACCAGCTCCTTAAGCCTGGTAGGGATCACCTAGAGATGGTGGTGGGAAGAAGTCAAACTGTATGCCACCTCCAAATATTATCCATGGTACTCCACCACATCTACCACTTTTAGGACTTCCTTTATCATTCCACTACCTCTACCTTGGTGTCATGTACACTGTATCTCAATCAGATGTGTGGTGGGTTAGAAAATCTTGTGGAAGATGTCCATGTCCGTCACAGGAGTAGAATCACCTCTTCCTTGGATGACTAGAACCATCCTAAGTGCCAGGAACCATAGAACCTATTTAATAATATTTCCTCCTAAAATGTATGAGACACCTGGATCCCTATATCTTCCATCATCTACATACTTCCAAAACCTTAACTCCTTCATGACCACTACTGGAACACACTATTATCATCTACCCTGCCACAATGCTATCCACAACCAAAGAATGATTCAACAACCCAAAATAGGTAGAGATGCATATAGTTATAACATTATCCCAGATGTACCTTCACAGGTCTCTCTCCGAGGGTGGTTCCAAGAATCTTGGATCCTAAACCATATCCATCGAGTATCATGAGAGGTTGGTGACCTAGATGAATACTTAGCCACAATCATGCTACCTCACTAAATCTATAAAAGTCACTGGATGTGTACAGATTGTAACATATCTGGAGAAAAATACTCTATTAAAAGTCACTCAATCTGTATCCGTGAAATACTTACCACATTACATGATAAAACCACTAGCCACCACCATCTCCCTACGAAGCCATGTAGAAGGTTCTCTAACAAGACATTCATTTGCTCTTCTTGTGTCACGAAGAGGTAAAAAAAGTCACATAACCCCCTCGATCCAATCCTCAGTATCCTAGGGGTCATGATTTCCTTATAACTGGAGGGGTTGCTGATGTAAAAATTCATGATGTTCAATCATCATACAAACCTCATCCACTATTATTGTTGGTACCATCTACTACTTGATGGGTGGAGGTATGGTTGGAAACCCACCAAGATATACCACCTCCAAAATAGGCCCATATATCAAAGACTCATTAATAAGGGGATCTTCCTTATACTCCTTATTCTGAATCCTAGATGGAAATAATTGGGGAGGTATCCTTGTAATAGAAAATATATACCACGATCAATATTTTTATCTAGGGAGATAACTCTAAAAGGACACAAAAACCATAACTAATTACTATATGATGCATGTACCAATATTTTCCCTTCAACTGGTGCCTACATGTATATAGTCAATAAGATGGTAGTTAGGGTCCTAGTGAATAAATACATCCGCAGATGAACTAACACTGGAGTCCCTTATTTTAATAAAACTGAAACCAACGTCATATCTAGATAAAAACCCCAAGCTCCATTTAGAAGATGCAACCCGACTCTGATACCACTCTATCATGAACCGAACCATATGGGCCCTCCTAGATGATAGAAAGATGAGTTTGAAAACTCTATGTTTTTCTCCAATATGCCAAGGGATGGCATCTAGTGCTGAATAGGTATATAACACACATGAAAGGCCTCATCCTAAGGCACAAATGCACATGCATGAACCTCCAAATACCCACACAATTCTAGAAGGTAATATAAAAATGTTAAAAAATCCATGAGTACATCTAAATCCCACAATAAAAGTATGAAAAAAGTACTGAAAGAAATAAGGGACAAATACAAGCCCACTAAAATTGAAAATAAGCTCGACTTACTAGAATAAGAGGAAAATAGTCAAATGTGACTCCTTATATGAACCATGGTCAATCTAGTTGAATATAAGATTCATTTTCTTCTTGTCCACAAAGAAACCTATCAAATGTTCATTCATCTTCATAAGACATGACATGTGTGAAAAAATCCTATATAGGGGCGATTATAATAATATCTAGTAGGACACCCCAAAATAGCCAAACATAAAGCATCAAGATAGTTGTCAGTTAATCATGTGTAAATTTTACTAATAATATGATGCATAAAATAAAACAACTAGATATAATCATAGTATGAAATAAGTCTCAATTTAAGGTCACAACTGCATTGCCAAACTTAGATTCCTGATCAAGGTTAATAGAAACACTCCCCACCATGTGTCTAATAACACTGATGGCATCCATCTAGACATTTTTCTCATTAGGTCTCTATATAAGGAAGTGAATGCTAGATGTTTGAAGAGATTGATACACATATGGGGGATCACACTTAGGGACATGGGGTATACTGACATCCCAATCAAGATTAACCCACTAAGTAGGGGATCGAAGCCCATGTATGATGGTCACACTGATTCTTGGAAACCCACTTGGGGAAGAAGATGATAGAAGATTCAACCCTGGGCCTCATAGAGGGATTGTTGTATCTTTATCTATGACTAATACCTTAGATGGGATCAAAATACTATACTCAGGATGTAATTCCACATTATTCCATCATGGTATGGATTTAGGGAATGCACCCTAAGGAAACTAGTCCATAATAAAGAGAATAAGGGTCTTAGAACCCTTATGGAAGGTGAACATCATGTACTAGTAGTGAATGTTGTGTCTTATCTTCCCTAGGTATTCCCATGTGCTCCATAACATTCCCTTGTACTCTAGGCCATGCCAATGTATGTCAAGCCATACCCATGCACTTCTATTCGTGGCCATGTACTCTGGGATATGCTTGTGTATTTTGCTATGTATTATTACCAAGATATTATTATGTACTCTATCTATGTTTGTATACATAGTTGTGTTCAGGCCTGTGTACCTAAAGTGTAACCACTAAATCACCAAGTCAAGTCACACAATGTGTAATATTTTATTTCATGTATAAATCCTAGCATCATAGAAGTTGCTATATATTGTGTGTTCATCTGAAGTACAATCCGTGTAGTTTTTTTTTCACAAAACCCATAGGTTCATCACATGGTCCATTCATGCTACCACCACATCAATTTATAGTGAAAATATTGCCACATGTCATGGATATGAGTTTTTCTAGTATCTTCATCACCATTGTATTGATTTTGACCAACTGAATCTACTCATAAATCATCCTCCATCATACAGATCCATCCCTACAAACCAAACTGGGAAACATGAAAAGCTGGACCAATAATGATCCATTATCATAGTTATCATACCTTGATCACATCATCAATTTCAAACTTAAACCCACATTATCAGTCCATTAAACCTAAAAATGGTTGTTATGATTGATTATTTGGTATTTTTTGAACCATCAGTCAAAATAAATGATGACGATGAATGCATGGGGAATGGTGGGAGAAAACCAAAATATAAAAATATGAGGAATGAACCTTATAAAATATTTGAGTTGGATTAAATTTATTATCATAAAAATAAAATAAAAAAGAAGAAAACAAGAAAAAATGATTAATATTATCCATTCCCAGTATTCTAAGATGATAAACATGAACTGCAAATCATCTATCGATCCACATATAATTTTTTTATAAAAATTTATTTGTGTTCAATGAGAGATAATAAATAATGGGAGAAAATCCACAAGGAACCATCCAACCTCTGTATTGGATTGATCATTAACAAATGGTTATGGGCTGTTGTATTTGAGGATATATATAGGTTTCATTGTCTCACTAATAACCAAAGCATGATCCGTCAATGATCGTCCATAAAAGCTCCTCCATCGACACCTCTCTAAATCTATTATGTTATGAAGATAACCCTAGGTAATTTTTATGAATATATATATATATATATATATATATGAGTTTAGCTTTCTACCTCAAATCATAATAATATATTTGATTAAATTTATTATTTTCTTCTTTTCTCTCATGAAAATGTTTTAAAAAAGGCCTGATGCCGAGTAATATTATGTCATGACTAGGGTAATAGCTTTTTTATAGACTCAATAGTGGTATAACATTTCCCATATGAGTCCCCATTTAGTAGTTATTTCATTATTTAGGAAAACTATGTGCATCAGATATTCATATATTTAATATTTTTATAATATGAGTATTTGGCTCCTCTGGCCTCAGAATCTCGTTCTGTCTCGACACATTGATATGAAAATATGACTAAATATTTTACAGATCATTACATTCCATAAATAGATACATTACAAAGATAAAAAATAGCATCACTTTCAATATTATCCAAATACTAAATCATTACAATTATCCATTACATGTACTCTATAGCTTCAATAACTAATTGTAGCTCAACTTGAGATATTATGGTTATTTTGTTGCCAATCCACAAATTTCTTCTAGTACATACTAATGAATTATAATTTATATTAATATTTTTTTTCATACACATGCATCTTCAACATCTTATATTTCAATTTATCATTCTCAGTAGTACCCTCATCACCATTCACCTAATTTGAATCAATATTAGCATTTCTCATTTCAATTCCACCTTAATCTTCACTCAATTTCCTAGAAATTTTCTCACTTTCTTTATCATAGATTTTTAAAATAACTCCCTTTTTCTCAACAAAATTTACTTTATTTCTTATGAAACTTACATAAAAAATATAAAATTTTTAATCCTTGCTTTCTATTCATTTTAATCTCTCACATTAGGTAAATAACCCATGAAAACTCATACCTTATCCTTTTCATGAATTTTTCCGAGTTCAATTTTTCTTGAAATTTATAAAGTTCGGAATTCTAATCAATTTTAAGTAATTTAATATACAATCCTTTTTACAACATTTAATATTAATACATGTTGTATTTAATACTTATCTAGAACCTTTTATGAATGTGTACAACTATACTTACAGCTTCCCTCTTAAAACACATTTAGATCTTGAGTTCTTATAGCATGGTTCTTCCCATCTCAACCATTCTTCTATATTTTCTCCCTATAAATCCATCCTACTAGGGTGTATATAGATAATTATGTTGATTCTTTATCCCATAGTTTAAAATATAGTATTTTAATTGAATTTCTAGTGAACTTACTTCCATTATCAGTTCCTGAATTATTGATATAAACCCCCAACTCTTTGTCAGCTTCTCTTCTGAAAATTTTTAATATCTCCATTTCATATAAATCATGCTTCATGGAAATAAAATTAGCAATCCTTGTAAAATAATAAATAAATATGATGAAGTACATATCAAATCTATTGGGTTCATGTTTCACTATCCTATATACATTCAAATATATTAATTCAAGTTGTCCAGTGGATTGATTTTCCACTCATTTGTGACATTCTTGCACCATTTTTGACATATTTAAAAAACTTAACATCTTTATATATTGAGTTCAGGAAATTATCCTGACATATCTTCCTTTGAATTATTTATCAAAATACTTGATAAATGAGTCTGATTCATCTATCATAATGTTTTTTTATCATCTTTTAAACTTAAATAAAAATATTTACTTTAGATTAAAACGAGGAAAAGATTACCATAGGTAATTTATCCCTATGTAATAATTATTTTATCCCATAGATTTTAATGTTTTATGATTTATTTTGGAAGATTACTTTATTCCCATAACCAATTAGTTTGATAGCATGCAATAGGTTGTGTTTGAGACCACCAACAAATAAGTCATTTTTTGATTTCAATTTTTCATCCTTAATCATAGTTGTATCAACTGATTTAATTTTTAATGGAAATTCCTTCCCAAAAGATACTGAACATCAATAATGATATTTAATGTTATTAAAAAATTTCATTTCCCCATTCATATGTGATGAAAAACCACTACCATGTACCCATATCATACTCATCATTATTTCTTTATGTGCCACCTCAATAAGAAGAAACTTCTCAAATTTTTCTCTTACTTCTCATATCAAAAAATATGAAGAGTATCATGTAGAAGTGTTTTCATAAATTCTATATCATAATGATATTTTTATTTGCACTATCAATAGATTATATATAGTAAATACAATTTATTATGATTATTTAGTCTTGGTAGATTTATGTTCTCAACTTTCTCCTTCTCAGAATGGTTCCTCATTGTCTATAAGTTTCTCCACCTCACATCATTCCTCATTTGAATCTAAAAAAATGAAATATTACACAACAAAACCTTTTATTTATATCTATTTCCTCTAAAACACCGTCAATATCCTTTGAAACATAATCCTTTATAAAAATGATGAATATTTATATGAAATACTCCTTACTATCAAGGTATATTCCAAGATTTTTTTTCCTTTTTCATTGGTAAATTTAACTTCGTGATATGTCTCAAACATTACTTAATATGAATTTGTATTATAATGATTTTTCTCTGTCCAAGATTATCTATATTTTTCTTGTAAACACAACACTATTAGTCAAAATAGATTTAACATTCTTGTGATTTATAGGTTCATATTTTACTTGATATTTTGTTCAATAATTTCCCTATCTTTGTGATGAATCCAATTTTACTTCTAAAACTTTTTTATGGTCATATCTCATTTTAGTAGGTATTTTCAGGTTTTAGAAAACTTTATTTTTAAATTTTTTATTCTTATTCCTTTATTGTATATTTTTTTCAAAATATTTCTTCATTTTTTCTTGTTTACAAATTTTTACTTTGATAAGTTGTATTTTATAAATGTAGTCATCACATTTGTTATAAAAGTTATCTTCACCTTCATTCATATTCTTAGTCTCATTATTTAGTAAAATATTTTCCCTCTTGTGTTTGATGTTTTGGTTAAGGCATGCTACACAATAATCTTTGAACATGTGTTCCATTTAAGTATATTCACCTTATTTATCACTAATTATGGTTTCTTCATGTTTTTTACTTGATCCACGAGGTTTATAAAAATTTAAATGATAAATTGTTTAGATTTACTAACTATAGTTGAGTAGTCACCCTCTTCCATTTTTAACATGCATATTATTTTCCTTCTAGTGAATATTTTCTTTCTTTTAACTAGTTCCTTATCTTTCTTAGTGGTTTCACTCCATTTATTATTTCTAATTTTTTTCCTTTTTAGCATCATCATATTCACCATATTTCTTATTTGGTAATTCAATATAAATATTTCCAATTCCATCACACCCAAATAATTTTATTGGGAGTTTCCTTTTTCACAGACCCTTTACCATTTAGAAGCTTATTAATATAAGTGACATGATCTTTTTATACTCTTAATAATTTTTATATTTACACTCACAAGTTCACTCATCTTTATCTACCTTTATTTTATGATTTCTTTTGTATTTAAATTCCATATCTTTATTATCCTTGACATTTTTCATAAACAAATGATATTTCCCCATTTTATAATTAAAAAGTGTATTGTATAATTCATCAAGAGCTAAATCATCCCTTTCATCCAAAGAATAATGTTTTTTAACTGAACATATCAGGAAATTTTATCAACAATTTCTTGATGATGGGTTTATCTTAAAAAATATTCACATAACCCTTGATTTTACTAAAAATATCATTCAATCTTATAAATAAATCCTCAATATATTCTTTATAAGTCATCCTTAAAACATAAAAAAAATTCTCCAAATTTATAGTTTATACTCCTTAACTTTAAAATTTCCTTAAAATATTTTCTCTGGTTTATCTGAAATCACTTTACTAGTTTGAAGTCCCATAACCTTTTTATACACATAGTTTTATAAGAAAATTTGATAACCATTTATTTCCTCTCCATATAAATCTAAATTATAATTATCAATATTTTCATGGGAGGACCATTCTTAACTTGTGTAAATCCTTAATTATAAGCATAAAAAATATCATGTCCAAAATAATGAAGATAAATAATCATTTTATTCTTCCATCCATGAAATTTCTTAACGTACAATATTAGAGTACCTCTAATTTTTATATAATTATGATTCTCCATATGTTCTTTATCCATGATTTCATCTTTCATATGAAACCTAGATTTTCTCTAATATCACTTAAAGTGCCCTAGTAAGTGGTGATGTATCACTAATAAGGTATTGTATGAATATTTGATACTATTTTCACAATTTCATCTTTAAAATAACCTATACTATTAGTTAAAATATTGATTTACTCTATTTTAAATCTCACTCTCACCTGAATTCTACTAAAATGAAAAAAATATAAGGAATACATTGATTTTTTAAGGTTCTCCCATAATATGAATGAATAATCCTTATTGTGTTTGATTTAAGTCTAATATATTGGTTTAATCTGGAAAAGTTATGTCATTTCAAGAGAACAGAAGAATATATCATTGAATATTATGAATCCATCTAAGATATTACACAATAATGGAAGAATATCTATCTAACTCTTGTGAATCCATCTATCAATAACAATTATCTCATACTAGATCTTTATTTCGGTTTACACCTGTTTAAAATGATGTTCCTCCAATTCTATGACCATGATCATCATTTAAACTACATGATTTCATAACATCACCATATAATATCTTCTTCTAATAATTTTAGGACTTTAAATTACATGATAGGAATATCACTACTGAATGCATGTAGAAATTATTTTTAAACATTCAAAATGATAAGTGTATCAATGGTAATATACAATCATGTAGTGTAATCTTCACTTGAAGTCATATTTCCTATTTATAATGATATTTAATAGTTACAACACCTTAATCATTAATATTCTTCATGAAAATTATGATCAATAGAAGTGTTACAAGTTGGTCTATCTCTCAATATAAATCAATAAATTAACACCATTATTTTTAAAATATTAATAGCGCTAACATGTAAATATCTCCATAATTTTATTATGGAAAACATCCCTCAAATTTGGAAGTATTGTTATCCATTTAAAATTGGCCAAAAGATCTCCTGATAAAGGATCCTGTTTTGATATTCAATAATGATCTCAAATATACTATTTTAAATCCCAGAATTATCATTCTAGGCTCTTCATAGGTTTCCCTAAATTAATTATACTTTTAACTTGGATTAGATCATGAATAAATTATGGTATTTAATCCATAATGAAAAATTCAAAGTAATATAAATTAATCCTCTAAATTTCTTATATTTTTTAAAAAAGTATACCTTTTATAAGAAATATAATATCTTATATATCACCTTAGTGTGCCAAAATATCATACTCATATTCTGGAATATCTTATCTATTAGCCACAATATTTTATATATCATCATAGGTCTAATAATTTTCCAAATTTACCTCTATAATATCTTCTATATCATCTGAAAGATATTACATACCACCTTTGAAATATTGTATATTGAGTTGAAAAACTTCAGTATGATCAAAATATCTTATGTATCATAGTGTGGTTTCCCCTTTGTGACATTTAAATAGGCACTTCAACATATATCTTCCATACACTTCAAATTTCATTCAGATGCACTGGAATATATTTTGTATAATCAATAATATCCAATATACCATCTAAAAATGTTATTCATCACAATATTCTCTAATAATTTTTCCAAATTATCCAAAAGTATTACAATCCAGTATACTTATCTAGGTTATTCAACTAAAATAAAAAAACTCGACCACTAAAATAAATCTAAAATCACTTTAAATCCATGTTTAAAATATCCAAAAAATTATCAATAACTTTCAATTATCTTTACTCATAGTTTTAAAAAAGACAACATGCTATAAAAAATTATGTGTGCTCTTCAAATATTCTACCACCATAAGGGGCATATTATAAATAATTAAATATTCTTTTTAAAAGTACTCCAAAAACATAGAATACTACCCATGAAATAAAAAAATTGTTTGTTTGTTAAATTTTACTACTATGTGGAAATAAGTGTTATTTCCTAACACAAAAGAGTTTTTGTTTCTTATAATACTATTTTGAAGAGAATATAGTGTCTATAAAACTAGTGGGGGTATGTTTAGACTTAGATAAGTAATATTATTTAAAAATAAGTATTATACCAGTAAAAAATAAAGTGAAATATTATTTTTTTGGAAAATATTGTTGAAAAGGGTACCAAGAATGATGATGACAAGCTTAGAGTGAGTTCTGTGTAAAATACAAATGTTATTAACGTCATTATATTTTATGTTGTGGTGTTGAGGAGTTTGAATATGTTTAAGGAGTTAAACATTAGGAATATGTTTCCAAAGTGAAACCATTATTCAAACTAAAAGTATTCATAGATGTTACCCACTAAATAGTATAGTGTTATGATTTTATAATATGGTCACATAGAGATGTGGAATGAATTACATACATATGAATTGAGTTTTAAAAAATCCCTAACAGTGTAAAAACTTATGGCTTGTCTAGAAGTTTATCATAAGTGATATGTCTGACAGGATCTTATATATGGGTTTGAGTTATACCTAATCAATGTTCATCATGGAGTAATATAGGTTATGAAGAACTATTAAGGTTACCATGATTAGGATCATTATACCAAGATATTGTATTTTCTCATGAGGAACAAAATATGTTTTGTTCATTGGATGACCTACTAATTATATAACATATAGAGTGTTATACACTAGTTTTTTGGTACACTAGCGGTGTATAGTTTATATTTGGAGTCCCTGTGACCAAATATTGGTGAGATACCTAACATGATTACCTTTATACATTGATAATTTTTGTATATAATCTCTCCATCTTAGCTAATTATAGGGTGGTTAGGTATATTGTTGATCATGTCCTCAATTAGAGATTAACTAATATGATAATTGTCCTATTGTATAATGATTATTAATTAAGTTGGACTAATGAAATTTATACACTTACCTAAATGGTATACATAATATTTTAATCAATTGGGGTGAGGGCATGAGATGTTCTCATCTATAAAGGTTAATAAAATGTTATTTATTCATCAACATTGTCGGTCTATACTTGGAGAATCAATAACATATGAGTTTGATATATGGGATGGGAATTATCTATGTCCCATGGTCACTCAATGTCTTAGAAAAAGGTATCATATGAAAATTAATGCTTCATATGATTCACCTAGTAGAAAAAAGAAATTAAAATATATGTTTTTGATAGAGTTCATTTATGAACACTTTCTTACTTGAGTAGTATTGATTATTTTATAATGGGTACCCTTTTATTACATTTATGGATTATGAAATTCATGTTTATTTTCAATACTCCAATTGATCATGGCATAACACATTCTAGTTGACTAGATGGGGATTGAGTTAGACTTAGAGACATTCTCCAAATTTTCTAATGCTTATCCCAAATGAGTTTTGAATGGTTTTTGATAAGGTATTTTATGACTTAATACAAGGTGAAGTCGATAATAACTTTATGAAAGTGTTTTTGAATATATAAAAAGGTAGTTTTTGATATGATTTCACATGTTATGATATATGATATAATATTATGTGAAATGTTGCAAAGTATACGAGTCATTAGTTTAAGTGGGAGATTGAAGGAGGTATGCCTTAAAACCTCATGAGAATGATGTATTTTTGCCATAGTATGTGGGGATATTAAATATCATATGGAATGTTTTATATGCATACTATGCTTTTTATTTTGTCTAACCATTGTTTACGATATTTCATTATCATATCCACTTTCATCAACCAACCATAAGGTATGATATAGCTATACTATATTAAAATACCTTGAAATACTATAATTCACTAGTTTGTATAATATAATATTTAAAGAAATCTATTATTGTGTATGGAATTTTAATTTATAGAGTTAACTTTCAAAAATCATCCAAAAACTATCATTGATTATAACATTTCATTTGAATAAACATTGGAACAGTTGATGTATTCACATGATGAATGCACCACTACCGAATTCCATTTACTCATGTATTATAAACATGATAAAATTAATAGAACTCAATGAAATCCCTATAGGTATATATAAAGTGGTCACTTCCTTGAGTTGGTGGGGTTCATCCTTGGTCAATTCTCCCTCTTCCCATAGCTCCCATATTCTTCATCCATTACACTATGAGGAATGAACATGCCATGTTAAGAGGAATAATTCCACTTGAATGTTAAGTTATTTCCTTAACCCAAGGATACACCATTTATTGGTTATTCTATTGATTAAACTTGAGTGATATTAATTAGGCACATATGAATGAAGATAGATGCAACACCTCATCGGTACAAGGTATGTTGTGTTCTTCATTTTACAGTAGAATGGTTTTAGTTATAAATAATGATAAATCCTAATTTATTAGTTTATAATTCCTTTACAATGATAAGTTTAAGTGTTAAAATATACTTTAAAATCCAATAGGAATCACTACTAAATTTTTTCAAAATAAATGAAAAGAAATCTAAATTTATTTTTTCAAAAATAACATTTTTTTACAAATATTTTTGTTTAGTAAATTAGTAGAATGTTTTTTTTCAATCAAAAAAATATTTTTGAATTTAAGTTTCATCATCGATGTGAAAATATTGATAGTGGGAACTCTATGATCATATTTATGAATGAAATAATTTAAAAAATAATAATAATAGATTTTTAATGTGTTAATTTTTATCAAAATTGTTTATTTTATTTATGGTATCATTATATAGAGAATTATTATTGAATAGTTTATTTAAATTTTGTAGCATTTTGATGATTCAGACTCATATAATCCAAATGATCTGAAACAGAGATGAGGAGTATGAGCTGATCATTTTACTAATATACCTAAATTTTTATTTCATTTATATATTATTGGGGACTATTTTTCATTATGCTTTGGATTCGTAATGAGTTTTTACTTGTAACTATATTTTAATAATAATTTGTAATTTGTAATTGTTATTAATTTATTTTACTATGTTTTTTATAGGATCCTGAGCATAGACGAATTATTGATAACTAGTGTTTTAAAATTATTCAAACTAATATATCATGAAATCCAAGGTTTAACTTTTTAGTGTATTGATTTATTAAGAAAATATTAACTCAAATAACCTTGAGTAAGGGGGTGAATTATGGTGCTCTCCAATTGACACATTCTTTTTTTCTTTGATCCCCATACGCCATTCATATCTTGTTCCTTTTTTAGAGGATCTTCATCTTTCACATTCCATATTCACCTAAAATAATAAAAAAATATTTTAAAATTAAATCATACACAACACATAGATTTCACCTGGTCCACCACTAAGGGATAATCTATGGATAATACAAATGATGATGTTCTGGTGTACAAAGAATCAACACTAATCACTATATGTGAATTGTTTTTTTTGGAAAGGTGCACTATTGATATAGTGGAACTTTCTATTTTTCTCAAACCATACAATAATTTAAAACAAAAAATGGGAAATTTATATACTTTCAAATATTATTCAAAAGTTTTACCCATAAAGGTCTCTTATAGTTCAATTTATGTTTCTAGAATACCTTGCATCCCTGTCTCCAAGTAGATAGACTTATATTCTCTATCTTTTCTACCTCATATTATTTAAGCCAAATAAGATCATCTCATTATAGAGAGTTGATTCCTGTATCTTTTTCTTTTAAAACTAGATAAGGAAATCCTCTTTTCTTTTGGATTACACTATTTATTCCCTAGATCATAATAGTAACACTTTATTCTTGATAATGATAATTCAATAATTGGAATAATATTATTTATATTTTATCACCAACCAGGTGTAGTATGAAAATTATTTATCCTCTCTCAATCATAGATATAAAACTATTCTCAATATATCTTATTTTATTCTAAAACAATTGAATATTAAATATGGTTACACTCTTTTTTGAACTTCTATAGTGGTTTTATAGACTCCCAAAAACCAATCCTTAAACTGAAGGTTGCGATCAATCCCACTACTCGGAAGACTTCGTTATTATTCCAGGTGCCCGATATGAATTTAGTGTGACCACTAAGTTTTAATAAATTCAAATTAATCCTTAAAATCTCAATATATTACTCTATATTTTAATTTATAAGAGAATATACAAGGAAATATCGACATTAACTCTTCATGGTTTAACCTCCCTAATTGCGGCGTGGTCTTCTAAAAAACTCCCAAATTGAGGAATAGTTTTCTTCACTGCCATGTTATCGGGGTGAGAAAATATATTCTCCTTTTCTAGTTAACTATCTTCATCTTTTAATTCCCCAAAAATCATGGAACAATCTATAAAATATATTCAACCTTTGAACATACTGTGACATGGTATAATTATACACTAATAAAAGACCTATAAGAATAAAAAATGGTTTCTTATATTCTTATAAAAGAAAAAACTACATAGAATAGACAATACACTAAGTCATGGTACATTATTTTCAATGTGATTATAAATATAGTGATAACAAAAAATCATCCTACATGACATATAGGTCTAAAAATAACCAGTTCTACTAAAATTCAACTCAACCTCATTTGTAGAAAAACCTATTCCTTACAACATGGATGGTGTCAATCATATATTATAACTGATCCCATTATGGTGTTGCACCAATTATATGGTGCAACCATATCTAAATATAAAAAAACATTGAAAACAACCAAACCATATTTTCGATTTGGTCTCCTATGTAATAGTATAAAACCCAAAATTTAGAAATATAGAGAAATAAAAAACATTATATTTTTTCTACTTTCAATTTGTGGTGTGGCAACATTTTTATGGTTTTTTATACTAGTTACTATCAGAATATGATGCATCCTTCTCAGTTCAACACTAAACATTTTTAAATCAAGTAAAACCTTCACAAAACTTTCAATTATTATTCTCATACTTCAAATAAAATTTTCATTCTTCCGTAATTATCAATAAATCCAATGGTTGAAAAAACCCAACCCCAAACACTATCAATTCCAATATTTTACCCCTTTAGATTTTATTTTCAATAAAATCATGAATCACTCATTGATAAAATAATTCCAAGGTTATGGATATATGATTCAGTTAATTCCCCCCACTTTGACATCAAAATTAAAAGGTCATTCCAATATCTTCACTCCCCCTTTGATAAACAGTTGGTAAGGGTCTTCCTAATTAGATTTTTTCTTTTCAATCTTACTCCCCCTTTGTCACATTCCAAATTTAACATCTTATTCACCCCTATATTGTTGAACTTCCATAGGGGTACCTCCATTATCTATTTATTTTTTCTTTTCTAATGTTTTATTAATAATATAAATAGATGGCTTGCTGGAGAAATCTGATTTTTCTCAACTCTATGAAATTCATATAATTAGATATTTTTATCACTTTTTTCATTAACTCTTTCGCAAAAACTTTTCACCACAAGTTAACAAACATAAATATCATGGTTATGTCAATCATTTTAAAACACTACCTTCAAAATACTGGGTTTAATTAATCAAATTTCAAGTCAACATTTGGTTTTATCTACCATCTTTAATCCTTCTGGTCTTAACTACTTATCGATTGATCCTTTGGATTATACCATCACCTGCTATTAATAATAGTTGTAATGAAATTTTAATTTTATAATTTTTTTATCCCAATTGATGATAAAAATTGTTGAATAAGAAAATTTCTATATATTTTTTATTTCAATCATTAAATCACTATTAAGGCCTAGTAATTATATAATCCACATCTTTCCAGCTCCAAATGATTTATCCAAACTTACCTATATTTTCTTAAATGGATTCCAAAAATTAAACTGACCACATGGAATTAGAGTCCCTAAAAATCGTCTAAGACTAATATGTTGAAACTTATTGTAGTAAATAAAAGTTTATGTCAACAACCTCAAATTTTCCATGTAACTAACCTACTTTAATAAATACTTGAAGAATCATGGGTTGTTATCCTTAATATTTTATCCTGTTATATCAATCTTAATAACACAAAACCAATAGATAAGAAGAAAGAAATTACAAGTGTGTAAGGTAAAACACATGTTGAATCAACTTATACCACTTATTTATGAGAAAATTTTGATACTACATGATATCTATGTTCTATAACCTTAATAGGGACTCTCTAGATTATGCCTAATAGACTTTGATTTCTCATCACGAACTGCCAAAAAATTTATTCATATCTTGATACTATATCTTTAAATAATTTTAATCATGGGAACCACTGGTTGATAATTCTATTTTCTTATAGAAACTTATTGGTATCAAGAAATCAATTAGCCGATACCAAAGCATCAAAATAGATAAAAATTTAATACCTAAATGTTAATTATTCTATTCAATATCAGAATTATATTTCATACAATAGTTAAATACTTCTTAAGAAATGTATTTATATAACTTGTTGATCTTAAATATATGCTTGACACTAGTGAAACTCCCAAATATATATTTTACACATATATATCTTTAGATAATTACTTTTATCATCTTCTATCCTTAATTATGAAAAAATAATTCCGGATTTATCTTTAGAGATCGACAGTGGTTATAAGTCACCACTTGTTGATTCAGTTTAGGTATTTGATGAATTGTTCAAGACTGATACCAATTATTAATTGAAATACATCAAACACTTCTTATTACATGTACATTATTTCAACTCATACACATATTCTCACTATAAATCCATCTCCTGGAATACATATAACTCATGGATTATATCTACCCTTCAATCCTATACTACTTCCAAAAGATATTAGAAATAGTAATGTATTTGGGGAGATGTTTACCTCCAACAGCCTTTGGTTGAATATTGTGGTTTGTCTTGATGAACAAACCTAGTTTTACCACTTTCCTCTTTTCATTTCTAGTTTTTATTTTTGAAACTCTAATTATGAATATTTCTTCTTGGATACGCTATCTAGGATTTGTTATATTTCGTGGATGGAATCCATCTATGTAGTGAGATTAATCCCACCTATAAAACTTTCTTATTTTGATGAGACATAAATACATATTTTTTATGTATCATTTACCATAGGATGACTCTTACACGAATCATTATCTTGGTACTAGTGGTTTGATTTGTGAAACCATTATCAAATGCCTCATGTTTATCATCTTATACTATAATAAGAGTCACTTTGGACTTGTATGTCCTTGGTGATTCTCTTTGGACAAGTTCATCCTTCTTCCTCACAAATAGAACAACTTCCTTATTTATATTCCATTTTTTCATTCATTATAAGAGGTATGCTAAGAGTACATAATCATTATTTAATGGTATATCTTCTTTTGAGCACTATTTTTCTCCTTCTAAGTGGAAAAAATATTTTACAACTTATCAAAAATTCTTCCAGTAAAATTCCTCTACTAGTATATAATAGAATTGGAGGAATAAAATTGACTTCTTTTTCTTCTTTCCTAATAAAATTCCATTAAATATATCTATTATTAACAAAAATATAACAAATCTTTAAAGAATCAAACATTGTATTGTGTTGTATTGGTTGATATGTGTTTGCAACAAGTTTTATTATACCATTGAACCCTTAGGTTTCTAGACACACACACCCAGTTTTCCTTATTCATCAATAAAAGTAACATGTCATAGCTACTTTCCATTGATATAAATTACTTTTATTTTTGATAGATACCTTCCTTTTATTCATAGAATCTTGATTAGAACTTTCTTCCCTTCCACTTATTGAGGCTCCCATAAAGGTTATCTTCAAATTTTCTTTTCTCTTTGAGGACCTGATCTTTGATTCAAGATCCTTTATATAATACCCTTTCACTTTTAATTTCACAACCATATCCTTTATCCATTCACCATATTATATCATATATTTTATCCTTTCTACCAAATGTTTTTTAAGATGGAGAGTACTTTTTTTAACTTCTCTATGGCTATAATATTTTCAATTTCTTGAGAAAGTTATTCCAGTAAGTCACTTTGACACTTTATATTTACACCCATTTTCATTAAATCTACATACAAGGATACCTATAATATATTAAATCATATTTTATCTATGTAAATATCTTCAATAAAATCTATATCCATTGGGTTAATGATCTAATATTGATCCACATTTTCATAAAGGTACCCAATCTTATCTTGGTCAAAAAGTTTTTTAGAATTAAATTTAGTAATGGAATTATAATTATTCTCCTTGATTGGAGAGTCCATAGTCTATATATTCTTATTCTAATTATTTATGATTTTATTTCCTTTTAAAAATTTCTATATTTCTCTAGATTTTGAGGATGATTCCTCCAACTCCTTCACCATCACTATTTACCATAAAAAAATTCAGGTGACCTCCACATCTAAAATTAAGTAGCACAATGAGTGGTTGTATTATAAAATTTATTAAATAGAGATCAAATCATAATCTTCTATATAATTAAATTACTAACTCAATCTTGAGGATGAGTTAAATTAAAACATTTTGGAATACACTCTAATAAATCATTTTGAAAATTCTATAGGAACTTGAGAACTTATTTTTTACAACCATAAAAATTAGTTCCATTGAAAAATAGAGGCCCTATCATTTATTCCATGTTTAATAAAAATCAAAAAATATATAAATATTGAACTATAATATAAAAACTTTTGGATATAATACATATTTTTTGAAACATAATGACCAAAATTACCTTTGGGGGGTGAATCAAGGTTCTCACTAATTAAAAATTTTCCTTTTTATTCGATCCTCTTAGGGAATTTAGATTATATTACCTTGTTAAAGGAACTCATTTAATATCTAATTAAATTACTATGTTCATCCAAAATGAAAAAATATATAGATAACAAATCAAACATAATAAAAGGATTTTACTTGGTTCACCAATAAGAGATAATCTAAGGACAATACACTTTGAAATTTTATAGATTAATAGAAATTAGAACTCATGAATATATGTTTTAATTTTTTGAAAGTTATACTTCCAATCTAGAGGAACTCACTCTTATTTTCCAATTATGAACTCCTTTAAGATACAACATTAAAAATTTAATAGTCTTCCAGGTCTTTTTCAATAGTTTTTTAAGAACCTAGTTTTTCACTCATGTATGGATCCTTTAAAACTTGGTGTAATTATTTATTTTAGACCTAATACGGATTCCAAATGAGTTCATGGGTGTCTTATGGGTGTCTGAGGCTAATTTGGAATCAGAAAACCAGGTTTTAGGGAGAAATTGTCTTGCTTCATAGTTAGTAGAAACCAAGTTGGGTAGGCCACACATTTACTTCTAACCATGTGGGGCTGGATAATGGGGTGATACATGGCGCACTATTTTCCCTAACTATGTTCCAGGGACTGTAGAGCCATGAAAAAAAACTATAGACATTTTGCAAATATTTTTTGAATGGTTGGCACATGGTATACCTAATGATGAGATAAAACTATGAAAAATTCCCTACCCAGTAGTAGATAGTTCATGTTCGGTGCACAGTTTGGCCAACTATGTGAAAAAACCACACGATGCCCATTTTTGGGTGATTTAACCATAATGTCCTTAAATAAATGTTTTAAATGAACTTTTACTCTTATTTCATTTCCAATGGACAACCCCTACCCCTTTATTACTCATTTTGGAGACCTCAAAGACCCTTTGATTGTAATTGATATCGTTCATCAGTTTAGAGTGAGATCAAATCATTGTTCGTCCTATTGGATTCGTGCTAGTAAGATCTTAATTAATTTTTAGTCATACATCATTCTTATTTTTATCGATGATGGTGTTTATATGCAGCCTAAAATGCTCTATTTTCAGTGCATTGATCCATTATTTATATATATTCCAATCCAGGAAAAACTAGAGGCTGATACTGGATGAGGAGAGTCATAAAAGTAAGCTGTAGGTGGTCTATAACTCATCTCCCAGGATTTGTTTTTTTATAAATTGTCATGTGTGTAAGTAAATTTCATCGAGTGTAACCTGTTTAATTTATGTGCCTTTCTTATAGTCATTAGAATCATATTCTAAGACTCTTATTCTAAATGTTATCCATCGTTGGGGGTTATGTTCACAATGACGACCACCCCAAGTAGGGTGTTTTCCACAACTATTCTTTTAGTGGCTTGTGAAGCTTATTCGTTCCACTATTCATTGACTTAACCTTGATAATTTTATGTGTTTAACTAGATAAATGGGTTTTAATTTCTAGAACATGTATTCTTACCACTTGACCTACCTAAGGTAAGTTCTTTAACTTAATTAGTGAATGTTTGAATGGTTTATTGGAATGTATTCTATGTATATGACACATACTCATTAAATGTAATTGGGAAAATTGGTTGCATGTCCTTAGAACACCTTTACATGTTTTTAGAAGGAATTGGAGTGAAACCAATGAATTGAATATGAATTATATGAATTAATGGATGGTTTCATGCCCCTTTAGCATTGTGACACTAATGAATGTCACCAACTCAAACCAATAATATATTTAAAATGCATGATTATAATGTGGAATAATTAATTAAATGAATTAAATAAAAGGTTCCTGTTATATACAGACCATGACATTACAATAGGAGTTTTCTGAATCGAGATAGACTTGGATTACCAAGGGAATGCCTTGAGCACTCGTGGATGTCATTTTGATTCAAGGATATCGATTTCGAAGGGTGAGACCCACCTTGGAACCTGATCATCATATATCAATGGATTTCTTGTATAAAACTGTATGATCCCTCCTCTATTATTATTAGAGGATTCCTTAGATACACTCATTAGATCTCACATGACTTATACAGACATGAGGATCCTCAGATACTCCCTTGGGCCTAGTCACTGCTTATCCTATTTTTCCTTGGATGGTTTCCTTAGACTTAGTTAGAAAATCACTATTGTGTAATGCCTTGGACAAAACTCCTTGGAATTACACTCTTACACCTATAGCTTGACTACAGTTACTACCTATGTTGGATCATCCCCTAAGGTTAAGGTTGTCTTGGTTATCACCTTGGAACCTCTTCATTAATAATATCACAAGGATTACTTATTATATCATGGATAGTTCATTACTATCATGTCATGATGTTAGTGCTGATTTTACCTCATGTGAATTAATATATATATATATATATAGATATATGCTGAATCTTAATTAATGAATGAAATGTTACATGTTTAGACTCCAACTAAGGGAGTAAGTAGGTACTAGGGTATTTACATTACAATACTACTTTATTTTTATATGTTCATACTTTCATAGTATTTTAGATTATATTGCATGTACTAGATGTTATAGATGTTGTTGGTGTCCTATTGAGATTTATCTCACACCATATCTGGGCCATTATTGGCACGAGGGAATATTACATATATGTAGGTGTTGATAAAGGGAAGCATAATTATTCATAAAATTGATTCCTTGCCTGAATTAGGATAGATCTTAGTAGCAGATGATTGAGATGGAGCTCAGGATGCTTGGATAGTTTTTATATTCCTTTTTCAACATTTGTCTAGAAAGTTATGCCTTCTACTTTGTATCTATGTTTTCTATATTTGTAGAGACATGACATGTAACATCATATTTTTTTGTATGATTATCAGTTATTTAAATTATATAGAATTCATGTCTTCTTCTGTTGTACCAACTATTTATATATACTACTTATGATATTGACCTTATATTTAATTTATCCACTATGCTACACTATGGTAATGATGGAATAGTCTCCCCAAGGACACACCTTAGGCCCTCAATTCTAGTTAGTACCCTCTATAATTCCAGGATATGTGGTTGAGGCTATGTGGCCAACCGAGATTGGGGAAACTCTGGGTGACATCCGGGTTCATGACATCACCAAGTGTTATAATAGATTTATTTTCTTTATTTACTATTTGGATTCAATAGAGAGGAGATTAAGAACACTTTGGAACTTGGTTATAAGTAGTTCCTTGGCATAAATAACCCATATTTAGGGTAAATGCTGAGTTTCCTAAATTATAATTATTGTTCCTCTTTTTCCAATTACAGTTGATAACATTTCACCATTAGGTGACACAGATGTTATATTATGGTTATTTTTGTTATTCTGAATGAGATATTTATTTCATCTTTGGCCCAATGATATGAGGGAAATGATCATTATTACATGAGAAATCATAGGAACATAGAATTCACATTCCATGCATAATTACATACCATATAGATGAATTTAACTTCTTGTATTATCTTGATATGACTATGATTGTTGAGTGAACCTTGTTTTTATATTATGTTTGTGATGCACTTTAGATGTAATTAAGAAATTTCCCATTTCAATTCATGCGGTGTATAGGACCATGTGTGTTGGAATGACTAGTTCACTGAGTCAATCCATCATATATAACATGTTACTTTCGGAGACCAAATGTAGATTGGGTTAATTATAAATTAAATGGGAATCAATTTCAGTGATAAGGTGTATGAGCCCCAATTCATTAGAAATGGAGATCCATTTTAAATGAAATTTGATATAGGAAAATAATAAAATGAAAATTATAAAAGTGAATCTTGAATTATAAAAATGAAATAGTTTCCAGTAAATGATGAGGCAAGGTACTATTAACCCTTCATCTATTGAAACCCATGTAATTTAAACAACATCACTTACCAATACCAAACCTTCTAAATGGGAAGTTGGGGTCTTATAAATTGGGTTGTGAGCCATTCATTTTACATTCTACTTCCACTTGTGTATCTATCCACTTAAAGCTTCTTTGAGGAGTGTGATTGAAATTTATAGACCAATTTCACTATTAATTCCTTATTTTATGCACTAGGAGGGTAAAAAGAACCATTTTATAGATTTAGTGGGACTTAAGACTCCAGTCTTACCACCATGAGTTTTACTTGAGGTACCACCTGTTATAACTGATCTAGGAAATGAGGTTCAACTTCTTGATAATTTCCTACATCTGATGTTGTCTGTTCATGGTTATCCATGGCCATAAACTATTGTGGATGATACAACCCATGATTTAGAGTAGTAGAATCCTCCTACACTCTCAGGGGATGAAAGTACACAAGATGCTCAGTCTTGGATAGGGTCCACATTATCTATTTTTGAGCATCTGGAGACACCTCTAGAGTAAAGGTTTAATATTTCTATATGTTTCATCTAAGATCTGGTGGGATGTAATTACCCAGGATGGTCACCATTAGGGCATGGTATGGGATATTTTCCCAACTTCCTTCTATGATCAGTTCTTTCCTCATACACTCAGGGATGACCAAGCCCTATATTTCATTCACCATGGGTAAGTTTCTTTGTCAGTCTTGGAGTATTCATCGCATTTTACTGAGTTAAAATTATTTTCACTGCTTCTATCTAGTGATAATATTTCCCATTCTAGACGCTTCTATGATGGTCTTCAGTATTCCATTCGTACCTAGGTAAATGTCTTTCACCTACCCAACTTCTCTAAAATAGTCAATCATGATCTTATCAGTGAGTGTAACCTTATGGATGGAGATAATATCAGGCATAGAGGATCAGTGCTGAGGTAGGACTGTAATTATTTTGGTAGCTGAAAGAGATCCCTCAAGGTTTCTCATCTGGTAAGTGATAGCTAGAGTACATATACTGGTATCTATTTAGTTTTTCACTAGTGTGTATGACAAGGGAATCCAAATCCTTAGTGTGATAAAGACCCTATTGAGTACTGGGCTTGAGGATGTACATGTAACCTTTAAAGATTCTATCAGACCCTTCCATCAACTTCTAATGGAAGATTATTTTCACTAGCTCCACTTTCAGGGGAAGGTTCCTTTACAATTTTTTAGGTGGGGATTTAGAGTAGCATAGGAAGGACTGGATAAAGAGGAGTTCATGGCCATGATAGCTAGAATCCTAATCACCAATAATGATAGTAGAGCGGTCATGATAATTGTACTATAGCTATTGCACATGGCTGTGGATTAGTTCAATTGAATGCATTACAATTGACACTTGAGGACCAAGCTGCATGACCATCTATAGTACAAGGTACTATTCCATTAGCCTCTAACATAGTATCTGCTTTATTTGATACACGTGATTTTCACTCCTTAATATTCTTGTCTATCATTGAAGGTATTAGGATGGAAATGTAATATTACTGTGGTGTGATGATACTAGATACACTGTTGAGAGTATGATCAGAGTGAATATTCCAATGTAGGGACTTTCCCCTTGATGTAGGCAGTTACAAATTCTTGTGGGAACTCTTTGTTCTCAAGATGATAGGATTCAATGTCATTTTTGTGATGGATTGTTTTGGTTTTTATCATGAATTTATAGACAGCTATAACCATAGGGTGTCATTTACATCACCAGAGGGAAGTATTTATCTATACAATGGTGAGTGGGATGTCCATATTAATAGATCTGGAATATATCATCATTTCCCAGATAGAGTGATTTCCCATATTTCCAATCTCTTCATGGAGGGTTATAGTTTACATTATGATGAATTCACTTTGGTAGTAGATCATTTTAAAGATGCTTTTCATTATTGTTTTTAAGCCTTACCTCTATAAAGACAGGTAGGGTTTAAGATTTAGCTCATTCCAGGAGAGATCTTATGTCCATTTCTCCATACAGGATGACACCTATTGAGCTCCAAGAGCTCAAGTGGTAGTTATAGGATTTAGATTACAAATGTTTCAAATGGATTATAACTTCCTCTTAGGGTTTTCGTAAGATTTTCACCAAGAAGGCAGATGCGACCCTTCATCTATGCATGGATTAAAGATAGTTGAACTAACTTATATTCAAGAACTAGTATTCACTTCCTCGTATACATGATCTCTTTGACTAGCTATGAGGATATATGGTGTTTTTTAAGATAGACCTGATATTGGGCTACCATCATGTGAGAGTCAGGAAATCAAACATACCTCATACCACTTTCCATAGTAGTTTTGTTATATATGAGTGCCTTTTTATGTTTCTTGGTCTCATGAACACACCTGTCATTTTCATGGATTTGATGAATATGGTCTTTCATCCCTATTTGGATCCATTTATCATGGTCTTTTTTATAATTCATATTGCTGTATTCTAATACTCAAAGAGACCATGCTAAACCCCTTGATATCATTCTGAATACACTAAGAGGGAATTAGTTTTATGATAAGATTTCTAAGTACAAATTCTGGATTGAAAAAGTTCACTTCTTGGGTCATTTTATCTTGGAATCTGGAGACTTTGTTAACCCATAGAAGGCTAGTGTTATGGTTTCTTGGGAGAATTACAATAATTTGTTTGATATATAGAGTTTCTTAAGGGCTAGCGGGATATTACATGCATTTAATATAGGACTTCTCACACATTTTCTCACCTCTTACTGGTCTTATAAAGACATTTTTTATGTTCTCATTGTCAAAAGAGTTTGATAGATCCTTATAGGATCTCAAATGGAGGCTTATCTCAACACCTATTCTGATTGTTTTGAGTATGGAAAATGCTACACAGTGTTCTGTGATGCATTAAATATCATCCTAGGAGTAGTGATAACTTGGGAGGATAAATTAAATTCATATAGATCTCAGTAGTTGATGCTTCATGGTATAAACTACCCAAACACATGACCTTCATTTAGCAGTAGTTGTCTATGCCTTACATTGCTGGAGACACTATCTATTGGTTGATCTATTTTTGGTGTATACAAACCACAATATCCTAAAATATATCTTTACACAACATAACTTGAACCTCATACAGTGGATGTGGGTTGAATATCTTCATTTCTTTGACTTTGAGCTTGCCTATGTTCTTAGAAAAGGAAATGCGTTAGGGGATTCAATGATTCAGAAAAATTAGAAATATGCCACATGGGAATCCATTGATGAATGTAAATCTATGGCCCTATTTTCTGAGCTATATCTATATTTTCATGACATTCGTGGGTAGTATTACCCATCGACATTGACAGTTACCTCTTCCCTCCTTAAGAAGATGAATTTCTGGAAATATTTTGTTCTTGGAGGCCTAGTTATCCATGAGAGTATTTGATGAGATGACCCACCTCTAAATTGGTTTATAGAATAAGACATCATCTTATGTGTACATAGAAGTGTATGGGTTCTTATAGATATGAGATAGGTGTTGCTGCATGAGTCCTATACTTCTCAGTGGGCATTTTATCTAGGAATATCCAAGATGTATTGAGATATGCTACACCAGTATTGGTTTCCTGGGATGAAATTTTAGATAGAAGACTTTATCACTTGGTGGTCCACCTCTCAGTTGGTGAAGTCAGTTCACTAGAGACCTATAGGCATGTTACATCCTCTTTCAGTCCTAGAATGGAAATGAGAAGTTGTTTCCATGGACTTTATAGTCGGATTACCATAGTCACATTGAGGTAGTGATGTAGTATGGATTTTCATTGATAGGCTGACGAATGTATCCCACTTCATTCCTATCATGGAGACATTCTCAATTGATGAGTTGGGAAGATTTTATTTCTACGAGATCATGTGACTACATGGGGTCCCTCACACTATCATTTCAAATAGGTATTCTCACTTCATGTTATGGTTCTAGTATGGGTCGTAGAGAGATATGGGTACACATGTGATCCTATGCACAACTTTTGACCCTCATATTGATGGATAGTCGAAACATATGATACATATTCTAGAGGACCTACTCCATGCATGTGTTCATGATTTCAATGGTTCTTGGGAGAAGCAAATCCCTCTCACTGAGTTCTCCAATAATAATAGCTTTCATGTGATGATTAAAATGGAACCTTTTAAGGCCATGCATGGTAGGAAATGTCATTCACCCCGTTGTTGGCTAGAGGCCGGAGATGTATAACTACTAGGTCCTCATCTCATGAAGGAGACATTATAGTAGGTTCAGCTGATCAAGAAGGGTATGACTATTACTCAGTTTAGATTGAAATCTTATGAGAATTTCCACACACGAACTCTAGATTTTATGGTCAGAGATCATTTTTTCCTACAAGTATCTCCCATGAAAGGGAATAGATAGATATGAAGGAAAGGGAATTTGTTAACTCATTTTGTAGGGCCATTTGATATTTTGGAGAGAGTTGGGATATTAGCCTATCAGTTTATATTACCTTATAAGAAACCTTTATATGAAGGATATCGTCTATGTTTCATAGATTCTCTAGTATCATGCCAACCAGTTTCATAATTTTGAACCCGAGGAAGTAGAGTTAGATGATCGTGCTTATTTTAAGAAGCATACAATATGCATTTTCAATCAGGGAATGGAGGATCACCAAGGATGGTATGTCCATTTTGTATGGGTCCTATGGCATCACAACCATATTCATGATGAAATTTTGGAGAGGGAGGCCGATGTACATTCGTTGTGGCCAGATTGTTTCTCAGACAGTGTTTCACCACCCATGGAAGGTGAATTTGGGGATGAGTTCCTTTAAGGGGGAAGATTATAAGAACCCAGTTTTTCACTTAGGTATGGATCCTTTATAATTTGGTCTAATTATTTATTTTGGACCTAATGTGGATACATAATGAGTTTATGTGTGACTTGGGGGTGTCTAGGATTTGTTTGGATTCTAGAACCCATCTTTTTGAGAGAAATTGGTTGGATGCATGATTATTAGAAACCATGTGGGGTAGGACACAAGGTTACTTATAACCATACAGGGCTAGACAAAGGGGTGATATTGGGTGTATAATTTTCCCTAAACATGCGCTAGGGGCCACACACCCATTCATAAAATATTAAACAAGTTGTAGAGGTGTTTTTTATGGTTCGCACAAGTTTTCCCTAATAGTGTGGCCCAATCATATGAAATTTCTCTCCTTATAGAAGATGTTGAACGATTGGTGTACGGTTTTTCCAACAGTTTGGCTAAACCGCGTGATGCCCATTATTGGTTGATTTTAAAAATATTTCCTTAAATGAACGTTTTAAACAAACCCTTCCTCCTACTACATATCCAATGAACAACACCCCCTCCATTCCTCATTTTGGATCCCTAAAATTTCCTTTGATACTAATTGATTACGTTCATCCATCTAGAGTTCAATCGAACACTGTTTATCTCATTGGATCCACACTTGTAAGATCTTAATTCCTTTATAGCCATTCGTCCTTCTTCTTTATATCGATGTTTCAATTTAGATATAGGCTCATATTCCCTATTTTTAGGGTATTGATCCATTCTTCAGATATCTTCTAAAAAAAGAAAAACTAGAGGATGATAATATATGGGGAGAGTCATATGAGTATGAGGTAGGTGGTATATAACTTATCCCTTAAGTTTCATTATTTTATAAATTGTTGTGTGTGCATGAAAATTTCATCGGGAATTGGCTATTTAATTTATGTTCCTTTTTTATAGTTGTTAGATCTGTATTCTAAGACTCTTTTTATAAATGATATCTATATTTTGTGGTTACATCCACAACTCTAACCACCCCAAATAGGGTGTTTTCCATAATTATGCTTTTAGTGGATTGTGAAGCTTATTTGTGCCACCATTCGGGTTTTCCTTTACTTGACCTTGATATAGGTAAGTGTTTAATTAAATCAATGGGTTGTTAATTGATAGTACATGTATTATTATCAATTCACCTTCCTAAGGTACATGATTTAACTTAATTAATGAATATTTGAATGGTTAAGTGGCAATTATACTACATATATGACTTGGACTCATTAAATATAACTGGATAACTTAGTTGCACATCCATAGTACATAATTCCATGTTTATGGAAGGAATTTAAGTGAACACAATGAATTCAAAATGAATTGTAAGAATTAATGGATGATTTCATTCCCCTTTAGCCTTATCACACTAATTAAAGGAAATGACTTAAATCAATGACATATTTAAATGGAATGATTATTACATGGTCTAATTAATTAAACAAATTAAATAAAAGGTTCATATTATATATAGACCTTGAAATTATAATAACATTAGTCAAAATTGAGATATAATTGGATTCTCGAGGGAATGCCTTGAGCACTCGTGGAAGCCATACTAATTCAAGGATGCTGACTAAGAAGGGTGATACCCACCTTAGAACCTAATCATAGTTTATTAGGGGATGCCCAGTATGACACCATATGATATCTCCTCCATTATTTTTACAAGATTCCTTGGATACACTCCTTGGATCTAGAATGACTTATTTGGACATGAGGCACCTCATATACTCCCTTGTGACAAGTCACTTCTTATTATATTTTACACTGTATGTTTTCCTTAGACTAGGTTAGAATTACATTATTGTGGAATTACATGGATTATGCTCCTTGGATTACACTCTTACCCCTTTATCCAGGCAACAATTACTACCTAATTTAGATTGAACCCAGAGGTTAAGGTTTCTTTAGTTATCACCTTGGAACCTCTTCATTATTAATATCATTAGGATGCCTTGTTATATATTGGTTCCTTCATTATTATAATGTTATGATGTTAGTGTTGGTTTTACCTCATGTGACATAACATTAATATAAAGTAAAACTTAATTAATTGATGAACTAGTTACATTTCATACACCAGTTGAGGTATGAATCAAGTACTTGGGTATTTACGTTACTATACTAATTTACTTTTATATATGCATGATTTCACTACGTTTTAGTTTATATTTCATTGATTGGATTTTATAGACACCATTGGTGGTGGCCTAGTGAGATTTATCTCACACCCTATCAGTGCCGCCATTGGCACCAGTTGAGATTACATGAATGTAGGTGTTGATAAAGGTAAGTGTATAGATTCACACACTTGATTTCTTGTTTTAATAAGGATAGAAAAGGGTATAAGATGACCGAGTTGGAGGTCAAGATTCTTGGATAGTTTTTGGATTATTTTTTTCTACTTTTTTATAGCATGTTATTTCAGCTTCTTTGTATCCATCTTTTCTATCTTTGTAGAGACATGACATGTAACATCATCTTTTGTGTATGATTATCAGTTATTTCAGTTTTTTAGAATTAATATATTCTTTTATTGTGCGAACTATTTATTTATATGCATTACACTATTTACCAACTATTTCATTTATCTATTATACCATACTCTAGTAATGAGGGAAAAGTCTCCCCATGGACACACCTTAGTCCGTCTCTGCTAGTTGGAGGCCTCTAGAATTTGGGGAGATTACCCTGAGACCATGTGGCCAATTAGGATTGGGGAACCACTAAGTGGAATTCAGGTAGAGATACTACCATTTACTCTTATTAAAACCATCCATGAACCTTTATGTATAGTAGTTATATTATTGAAATTATCTTGTGATTTTCCATACCCAAATTTTGTGCTGTGAATACCTTTCCCCATTTCAGGTCAAGGGTATTCACCTACGTTTAAATATCCTTCCTTGATTGGGGATGTAACGCCCTGAACCCAGTTACCCAGAGTCAGTCCATTATTACATAACATTGGCATGATACAAGGAAATCATGTCCTGAAAGACCGACCAGTTTAGTAGCCTTGGAAATACAAGATACATTCATAAGTTTTACATTACATTATAAAATGAAAAACTACAAAAACATTATTTCCATAGACCACACTCATATACCCTCATACTATCCCTATAGTCTAGTCATAAAATACTACCTCACATCCTGGAAAAAATAAAACATAGAAAGGGGTGAGTTCAGGTGCTCAGTAAGGATAACAATATAGTGGAAACTTTCATAAATAAGCATAAACATTTAAGAAAATGTATAATACAAAAACAAAATCCTTTTAAACTTGAACTTCAACATAATATGGAAAATATAAAATCAAATAATTCTATTTACTTACCCACATGGATATTCTACTAGTCAAATAATCACATGCAATATCAATAGACACTTTCAGAATGATGGAATGCATAATGCCAGACTTCATAACCACATAGTCAAGGCCTTGTGCCAAGACTACAAATAAGATTTTTTCAAGACCTTGTTCCAATACACTAGTATGTCTCATGAGACCTACCGATGCATCGAGGAGCTATAGCGAGCTCCAACCGTCACATACTAAGTCCAATACATTCCTTATATGAAAAGGTTTAAACATAACATAAACATTCGTATTAAAACTAGCATAAAAAATGTCAATACGTTATCCATAAACCATGAATGGTGTAAAAATAACACATCCACATTCAAACATATCACAAAACCTTCAATACAATATAAAAGTTTTGTATCATAATAAATCAACTTCAAATAAGCTTAAAATCAATCAAAGGATTTTGATATAGATGAAATCAAAACCTTTTTTTAGAGAAATATCACTTTCTATTTTGAAATCATTTAAAATTCATATAATTTTAAAAGAAAACATTTATTTTGGAAACATTGTTATAATCTTGTAAGGTAAGCTTTGATGATGTTATAATGGCGGAAAATAGCCGCACCTGCTATATAAGTTAAAAAACATTCTTACCTTAATTTTGTTGAAAAGTTCATAAAGTACCTTGTTTGGAAAATGATAGAAAGATTTTTTTCAGAACATATAAGGTCAAATAAGGGTATAAATGACTTTAACCCATTGTATAGTAAATAGTAATTTTTTTGAAAAACATTTTTATGAAAACACGGATGTGGATGATAAAGAGGTCCTAGTAGATACTTACGTAAAAAAACCTCAGATAATAATGAGATTATGAAATTAACCCTTACCTTGTTCTTTTCCTTGGTTGAGGGTAGTATAACCTCTTGTATAATGAAGAAATAATTGTTATTAAATTATTCAAGAATAATATACATTAATATGATATCATATATGATCTTCTAATATTGCTTTGTTAATGATATTTCAGTAGTATCATCGTTTCCAGTGTAAACTGATTCCTTTTCCTTTATATTATTTTTTACGTAAGTAATGTTTGTTGTGGATATAATGTATCTTATTCATATTCATAATTATATTAAGTATTTGAAAATTATTTTTAATCATCAAATTAAAATTAGTCTTGAATGGATATGATGGGGAATGAATCTCATCGCATTTGTGGAGATGATAATCCGTACGTACGCACGAGCGACAATATCATTCTTTTGATATTAATATAATATATAATTGGATGGTATATCATATATACAGAATCATTATCATGTTATATTTATTATTTATATAAATTATAAATCATTATTATACCCATCCAAATAATAATTTATTGAATAACAACTACACCACGACGTAGAGACGGTAAGCCGTACGTACGCACGTATGATGACATGTCATTCAAAGGATGGATAGAATAATGAATATGGTTGTACCATATTTATAATAACATAATAGTATACAAAATATACTGGAGTTATTATTTTATAATGGAAACAACAAAGAAAGAGGAAGTGGAAGAAGAAAGGAAGTTGAATGAGGTGATGAAATATTTACCTCTTCTTCGAGTTCTTCATTTATATTTGATCAAAATGGATCTTTAGGATGACGTTTTGACTAAAGGAAGGCTTCTAGGATGAAGGCAGGACAATTGAGAGGATATTTGGGCAGGGATTGGCTGAGCCAAATGAATTTTAAGGTGTGAATTTGAAAGAAGTATAAGTTCCCTTTTATAAGAGGGGTGAGGGGCACCTAAGGAAAAAGATTGAAATATTATTTTATAATAAAATACATTTCGGTTTATAATGGCAAAAAAATGATTTATTTTGAGGCTAAGGTGGGGATGGGTCGTAAAATACTCAACCAATATGTTTTAGATAGGTTTGGGTCACTATATTAACCTTTTCTTTTAGATTTAACTCTTAGTTAATTAGTTTTACATTTACCATGTCTCTTTATATTTTTATATTATATAGTTAATAAAATTACTATAAAATTCCAAGAGAACCTAAAGTGGTTCATTAATGATATATATAATATTATTTAAAATATTTGGCCAAACCTAATATTTTTAGGAATAGACTATCAATTAATAATATAATATTTTTTTAAAAACTCTTTTATGTCAATTTGGACACTATTTGATATTTTGTTTTTGTTAAATTCAAAATAGCATTATTACTTCGAAAAAAATTCATTTAATCAACCCTAACAAGTAATATTAAACTATAAAATTAATTTAATTCATAAAAATTCTCAAATTACATTTATTGGAATATTTATAATATTAATTATTTTAATATTTCATTAATAAGCTAATTACTGCATCATCATTGTGTCATAAATAAATTAAATTATTTAATGTCTAAAAAATATAAATAAAATACGATTATGTAGGAAATATTTTTTTCTTTCTAATTAATTTTTATAGTAAAATTTTTCTTATGTGTAACCCTATATTAAAAATGTTTCAGTTATTAAACTTGGAATTTAACACTTTTAACTCTTCTTTGAATTAAATAATAATAAATGTCCTAATCTAAACCAAGTGGACCTAAAGGATCATATTTTATTACTAAGGTTATTTTTGGTCTAATTAAACTTATCCAATAGAATTATAACATGTGTTAGGGTAATAATAATATCATTTTTACCTTTAATGACCTCATTTACTTTTAACCGTGGTAAATAAAAGTCAAAAATTACTACTCACCAAAAATTATTTTCATCTCATTGAACCAAATTTTACTTATTGATATCAACCATTTCTCTCGGATTTTCAAAATTCAACTCAAAGAAGTGGTAAAATTATGTTTTATGTAAATTTGCAAATGCTCCTAGGAGGTGGGTAAAAGACGGTAAAAAGTTCAATTAAATTTTTATATATCTAAAACTATTATAAACTGAATCCGATGAATTAGATTGAACTTATATAGGTATTATATATCTATTTTGACCTAAAATAATTTTAATTAAAATAAATAATTATTTAAATAAAAAGTCGGTTTTAAACAATAACTCAGTGTTTTTCACTATTCATCAAAAATTGAAAGATTTCAGAAAAATACCAAAAATTCACCCTAAGATAATTTCCATATTCCGAATCATAAAATGAAGTCCATTTTGAAAGATAAAATTTATAAAATTTCAAAAAGTGGGTATTACTTTTCATAACGGCTAGTTTGATTGGTTGCAGTGTGTTTGAACTTGAAGTTGCGTACAACACAAGATATTGTATTATTCAAAGGGAAACATACCGTGGAAGCTTGGGGTGTTACATTATCCCCTCCAAATAATTTTTTCCTCGAAATTTCTAAAATATTACTGCATAAAAATATTTGGGTGGTTCTTCATCATAAGATCCTTGGGTTCCCATGTTGCCTCTTCCATCTTATAGATTCTCCATAGAACTTTTACTAGACGAGTCATCCAGTTTCTCAACACTTGTTCTCTTGTATCAAGAACCTTGTCAGGCTCTTCGCAATAAGAAATATTAGGTTCCAGTTCTAATTCCTAATAGGAAAGTACATGTGTTGGGTCATGCATGTATTTTCTCAACAGTGATACATGGAACACATCATGAACTTTGGAGGGACTTGGCGGCATTGCCAAACAGTAAGCTATAACCCCAATTCGTTATAGAATTTCGAAAGTTCTGATGTACCTGAGACTCAATTTACCCTTATTTCTGAAATGTATAACACCCTTTCATGGAGATACCTTCAATAAAACATGACCTCATACCTAAAATTCAAAATCCTTCCTTCGGTTATCGGCATAGCTCTTATTCCTCCTTTGAGATTCTTTGATGTGGGTTTGGATTACATTCACCTTTTCCATCGTTTCCTCAATAAGTTCTGGGCCTACGAGTTTTCTTTCACCAACATCATCCCAATAGGTTGGTGTGCGACATCTCTTTCCGTATAACTCTTCATATGGTGCCATCTGAATACTTGAATGGAAGCTATTGTTATAGGAAAATTATACTATAGGTAAATATTGATCCCACATACCTTGAAAGCCAAGTGATAAAGATATCAACATGTCTTATAAGGTTTGAATAGTCCATTCTGATTGTACATCAGTTTGAGGGTGGTAGGCAGTGCTCAAACGAAGTTCAGTATCCAGGGCTTTCTAAAGACGTTTCTAGAATGTTGATGTAAAACAGGGATCATGATCAGAAACAATCGATAGGTGTACTCCATGAAGTCTTACAACATAATTAATATATAGTCTTACTAAACATTCAAGTGGTAAATCTTCTCTTATTGCAAGAAAATGTGCTCACTAGGTAAGACGATCAACAATGACCCATATTTCAGCATTCCTTCTAGGAGTCATTGGTAGCCCCATGACAAAGTCCATTGTAATATTATCCCATTTCGATTCAGGTATAGGAAGAGGTTTCATGACTCCTCTAGGTTATTTCCCTTTAGCTTTCACTTGTTGAAAAACCATACATCTTGACACAAAAATCAGAAATCTCCCTCTTCTTGTTGTCCCACCAAAAATGTTTTTCAAATCTCTATACATCTTGGTGATCCCAGGGTGTATAGAGAAATTAGAGCTATGAGAATTATCCAACAATTCTCTTTTTATATCAAGTATACCGGGAACACAAAGTCTCTTCCCAAATTTTAAAATATCATCTTCATATATAAATTCACTCAATCTCCCATCATTAAAAGCTTCAGTCTTCTCTAGAAACTCCTCATCATCAGCTTGAGAACTTTTTATCCTTTATAGTAAAGATGGTTTGGCAACCATTTGAAAAAGCATTGATTTTTCACCTTCCATGGTTATTACCAAATCAATCTTTACTAGATCCATGTATATAGGATTATTTTCAACTCTCATCTTGTTCAAAACTCCACGATCCTTTATACTAAAATAATCTACCACCTTATTTTCCTTCCCTGGGTGGTAGTGTATAGTGCAATCATAATCCTTGAGTAGTTCAAGCCATCGCCTTTGCCTCATGTTGAGTTATTTTTGTGAGAAAATATAATTCAAACTCTTGTGATCAGTATAAATCTCACATTTTTCACCATAGAGATAATGTATGCAAATCTTCAAAGCAAAGATTAAAGCTGCTAAATCAAGATCATGAGTAGGATAGTTTTTCTCATGAATTTTTAGCTGTCGTGATGCATGGGAAATAACTCTATCATTCTGTATAAGGACACAACCAAGTATTTTCTTTGAAGCATCACTATAAATAACAAACCCATCATTCCCCGATGGTAGAGTCAATATAGGAACATTGAATAATATTCTATTCATCTCTTCAAAACATTCTTCACACTCTTTTGTCCAAACAAATTTATCCCCTTTACATGCGATATTGGTTAATGGGTTACCCAATCGGGAAAAATTCTAGACGAAACGTCAATAATAACCTTATAAACCAATAAAACTGCGTACCTCAGTTATACTTGTCGGTGCTGGCCATTCTTGGATTTCTTTGGTTTTTGAAGGATCAAAAGATATTCCATCCTTAGAGACAATATGGAAAAGAAAATAAATCTCTTGAAGCCAAAATTCACGCTTTCTAAACATTCCATATAATTCATTTCTTTTAAGAGTCTTCGGTATAATGCGTAAGTGATTTTCATGATCTTCGTATATTTTTGAGTATACAAAGATATCATCAATAAATACCACTACAAAGTCATAAAGATATTCCTTGAAAACCCTATTCATTAGATCCATGAAGATAGAGGGTGCATTAGTCAATCCAAAAGGCATTAATGTAAACTGGTAATGTTCATACCTGGTTTGAAATGCTGTCTTTGGAATGTCTTCATTCTTCATGCACAACTGATGGTATCCAGATCGAAGGTCAATCTTTGAAAAATATTGAGCTCCATGAAGTTCGTCAAATAAATCATTAATGCGAGGTAGGGGATACTTGTTCTTTATTATTATAGCATTGATCTCCCTGTAGTCAATGCACAACCTCATAGATCCATCTTTCTTCCTAAAAAAAGGATAGGGGATCCCCATGGAGAAACACTAGGGTGAATAAATCCCTTGTTACTCAATTAGTCTAGTTGTTTCTTTAGTTCCACTAATTTCACAATGGCCATTCTATAACGGGTCTTTGATATGGGCCTTTAACCAGGAATTAAATCAATGGAAAACTCAATTCCTCATTCTGGAGATGTCTAGGTAAATCTTCTGGAAACACATCAACATATTCTTTCAAATTAGGTACATATTCTATTTGAACATTATTTTCCTCACCCATAATTATTTCATTCTCTTCCTCCCCAATAATTGAATTTAGTTGAGATATTGGGGGTGGATCTAGATAAGAATTAAGTGGTGATGATTCTGCTCTAAAGATAAGGTGTTCTTTATCATTGTTATTAAAATAGTAACCTCCTTCTTCTTACAATAAATTTTTGTATCATGGTATGAAAGACAATCCATATCGAGGATTATATCAAATTGAATAATGGGTATGATGATGAGATCAACAGATAAAGGACATTTATATTCCCTAATGGGGACTGATTCACAAAACTTTGTTGCAATGATACTTCCCTTAGGAGTTTTGACTGACAACTCCCTTATTTAATAAAATTGGAAATATTTTATTTTCTTAGAAAACTGGGATGATATGAAACAATGCGATGATCCATAATCAAATAAAGAATTTTCTAAACCTGAGGAGACCAATAAATTACCTGCCACCATGACTTTCAGAGCTTCAGCCTCAGCAGTAGTGATAGAATAAGCCTGGCCTTGATCCCTTGGCCTTTTCTGAGGTAAGTTTCCTTGTCGCTTAGGACATTTATTTGCATAATTCCCCCTTTCACTACAATTGTAGCATTCAACTTTGACAGCCACTTTTCTCCCCTTGCAATCACGAGCTTGGTAGACTTTTTCACCACACTTGTAATAGACTCCCATTCCCTTCAGGAAAGTATCAGGGTGTTTCTACCCACATTTACTGCAGGATGGATTTTCAACTTTTCCCTTATTCCCATTATTTCCATTTTAAGAGTGTTCAGTAGATCTCTTCTTCTCTTGATTTTATTTAAAGTCATAAGACTTAGAGAATTCCTTTTCTTCCTTGATAGCACATGAGACAATATCTTCATACGACGAGAAGTATTGTGAGACTAATGATTGATAGAGAAATGGTTTTAACCCATAAAATAAATGATCAATATTAATTCTTGGCTTATGTATATAATCTATATCATGCCTCTCTAACCTTGTAAAGTTAGATTCATACTTTGCAACATTCTCATCCTCCTTTTGCCTCAGACTCAGAAATTTTCTTTCCATATCTGCTCGATGGTCATGAGGAAATTATTTTTCGAAGAAAATTTATTCAAACACCCTCCATTACATATTTGAAACTTCACAATCTTCCTTTGTGTTTTGAATCAATGACCACAATTGATCAACATCTCCAATGAGGCGGTAAAATTCCATCACCGTTTTTTCCCTTCCACTACTCCCCAAGGCATGAAATATTTTCTCTAAGGAATTTATCCATTGATAAACTAGTAATGGATTTGTAATCCCATTGAATGGTTGTGTTTGTTGCCTCATGAAGTGATCTAACATTGATCTTCAATGCTGTGGATCAGGGTGCTCAATACGGGTAAGGTTATTATTCATAACCTGAGTGAGTTGTCCCAGTATGGTGATAAGCTGATCAGTGCCAGTGGATTCACTAGCTCCACTATAATTATCTTGAGTAGGAGGGAAATCCCTACATGGATTACGTGCATTGATATAGTTTCCATTGCTTCCACTAGGCGCCATTTCTATATAGTAGTATAAACCAGATTACATTATGAATCGAAATACATAATTCCATACTTGTAAAACACTTAACATAAACTAAACAGTTTATGGATATAATCCATAATCATTAAAATGTTTTCTTTGAGGAATTATATAATCATAAACCCTTCATAATTATTTGTAAAGAAAATGGGAATTATCCTAAGCATATACCCCGGGAGTGTCATAACCAAGAGTGTAGCAAAGCCCGTTGTCGTGCACCAGTTCCCATTCGAGTCTAGATCAAAGCGGTGTTTTCAGGTTTTACCCCTAGGTACATCTGTTCCATGGCCACCACTACCTAATCATATCTAGATAGGGATGTATTTCTTGGAAAACTCATAAATTCTATACAGTACCAAAATTCTAGGATGTTCATTTATACTAATCCTCAAATTCTATCTTAGGGTATTGTGCTCTAATCAGAGTTTATCTAAATCTAGATTCCAACATCTGTACTGAAATTCCTCTGATACCAACTGTAATGCTCTGACCCCAATTACCTAGAGTCATTGCATTATTACATAACATTGGCATGATACAAGGAAATCATGTCCCAAAAGACCGATCAATTTAGTAGCCATGGAAATACTATATACATTCACAAGTTTTACATTACATTATAAAATGAAAAACTACAACAACATAATTTCCATAGACCACACTCATATCCCCTCAGAATATCCCTACAAGTCAGTCATAAAATACTTCTTCACATATTCGGAAAAATAAAACATAAAAAGGGGTGAGCTCAGATGCTCCATAAGGATAACAATATAGTGGAAACTTTCATAAATAAGCATAAACATTTAAGGCAATGTATAAGACTAAAACAAAAGCTTTTTAAACTTGAACTTAAGAATAATATGGAAAATATAAAATCAAATAATTCAATTTACTTATTCACATGGATATTCTACTAGTCGAATAATCACATGCAATATCAATAGCCACATTCATAATGATGGAATGCATAATGCCAGACTTCATAACCACGTAGTCAAGGCCTTGTTCCAATACTACAAATAAGATTTTGTCAAGCCCTTGTGCCAAGACACTAGTTTGTCTCATGAGACCTACCGATGCATCAATGAGCTATAGGGAGCTCCACCCGTCACATACTAAGTCCAATGCATTCCTCACATGAAAAGGTTTAAACACAATATAAACATTCTTATTAAAACCAGAATACGAAATGTCAATACTTTATCCATAAAACATGAATGGTGTAAAAATAACACATCCACAGTCAAACATATCACAAAACCTTCAATAAAATATATAATTTTTGTATCATAATAAATCAACTTCAAATAAGCTTAAAATCCATCAAAAAATGTTGACATAAATGAAATCAAAACCTTTTTTAAAGAAATATATATTTCTATTTTTAAATCATTTAAAATTCATATAATTATAAAAGAAAAAATTAATTTTAGAAATATTATTATAAGCTTGTAAGAGGTCTTAGTAGATAATTACGTAAAAACAACCTCAGATAATAAAGAGAATGTGAAATTAACCCTTAACTTGTTTATTTACTTGGTCGAGGGTAGGTTAAACTCCTATATAATGGTGAAATCATTGTTATTAAATTATTCAAGAACCATATACATTAATATGATATCATATATGATCTTATAATATTGCTTTGTTAATGATATTTCAGTAGTATCATCATTTCGAGAGTTAACTAATTCGTTTTCCTTTATATGATTTGTTACGCAAGTAATGTTTGTTTTGGATATAATGTATCTTATTCATATTAATAATTATATTAAGTCTTTAAACATTATTTTTAATCATAAAATGAAAATTATTCTTGAATGGATACGATGGGGAATGAATCTCATCGTGTTCATGGAGACGGTAATCCGTACATATGCACGAGCGACAATATCATTATTTGGATATTAAAATAAGACATAATTCGATGATATATAATATATAAAGAATAATTATAATTTTATATTTATTATTTACATAAATTATACATCATTATTATACCCATCCAAATAATAATGTATTGAATAACAACTACACCACGACGTGGAGACGGTAAGCCATACGTACGCACGTATGGTGACATGTCATTCAAAGGATGGATAGAATAATGAATATTGTTGTACCAAATTTATAATAACATCACAGTATATAGAAGATAATAGAGTTATTATTTTATAATGGAAACAACAAATTAAGAGGAAGTGGAATAAGAAAGGAACTTGAATGGGGTGATGAAATATTTACCTCTTCTTCAAGTTATTCATTTTGATTCGATAAAAAGGGATCCTTAGGTTGGATTTATGACTAATGGAAGGCACTAGTATGATGGGAGGATAGTTGAAATGATATTTTGGCAGGGTTTGGAAAAGACAAATGGATTTGAAGGGTGAATTGGAGATAAGGTGAAGTGCCCTTTTATAAGAGGGGTGAGGGGCACCTTAGGAAAAAATTAAAATATTATTTTGTAATAAAACCAATTATGGTTTCTAATGGATCAAAAATGATTTATTTCAGGGATAAGGTGGGTATGGGTCAAAAAAACTCAAAAAATAGGTTTTAGACAGGTTTGGGTCACTATATTAACCTTATCTTTTAGATTTAACTCTTAGTTAATTAGTTTGACATTTACCGCGTCTCTTTGTATTTTTATATTATATGGTTAATAAATTTAATATAAACTTCCAAGAGAACCTTAAGTGGTTAATTAATGAAATATATAATATTATTTAAGACCTTTGGCCAAACCATATATTTTTAGGAATATAATATCAATTAATAATATAATATTTGTTTTAAAAACTCTTTTATGTCAATTTTGACACTATTTGCTATTTTGTTTTTGTTAAATACATAATAGCATTATTACTTAGAAAAAAAATCATTTAATCAACCCTAACATTTCATATTAACTTATAAAAGTAGTTTAATTCATAAAAAGTCTCAAATTACATTTATTTGGATATTTATAATATCAATTATTTTAATATTTCACTAATAAGGTAATTACTGCATCATCATTGTGTCATAAATAAATTAAATTATTTAATGTCTAAAAACTATAAATAAAATACTAATATGTATGAAATATTTTTATCTTTATAATTAATATTTATAGTCGAATTTATCTTATGTGTAACCCTATATTAAAAATGGTTTAGTTATTAAACTCTGAATTTAACACTTTTAACTCTTCTTTGAATTAAATAATAATAAATGTCCTAATCTAATACAAGTGGACCCAAAGGATCAAATTTTATTCCTAAGGTTGTTTTTGGTCGAATTAAACTTATCCAATAGAATTAGGACACGTGTTAGGGTAATAATAATATCATTTTTACCGTTAATTACCCTATTACTTTTAACCGGGGTAAATAAAAGTCAAAAGTAACTATTCACCAAAAATTATTCTCATCCCATTGAACCACATTTTACATACTGATATCAACCGTGTCTCTTTGAATTTCAAAATTCAACTCACAGAAGCCGTAAAATTATGTTTTCTGTAAATTTACAAATGCTCCTAGGAGGTGGGTAAAAGACGGTAAAAAGTTCAATTAAATTTTTGTAAATCTAAAATTTTTATAAACTGACTCCAATGAATTACATTTAAATTATATAGGTATTATGTATCTATTTTAACCTAAAATAAATATAAATAAAATAAATAATTATTTAAATAAAAATTCGATTTTAAACAACAACTCAACGTTTTTCACTATTCATCAAAAAATTGAAAGTTTTCAGAAAAATACCAAAAATTCACCCAAATCTAATTTCAATATTCTGAATCCAAAAATGAAGTCCATTTTGAAAGATAAAATTTATAAAATTTCAAAAAATGGGTATTACTATTCATAATAGCTAATTTTATTGGTTATGGTGTGTTTGAACTCGAAGTTGCCTACAATAAAAGCTCTTTTATTATTCAAAGGGAAACGTACCATGAAATCTTGGGGTGTTACAAGGGACTTCCATGTATATAATACAAAATACTTAATCATGTGATTAATTGTGATAAATTATGTTCTTATGTTTTATGATATATGTGGCACGCAAATGATTGTACATAATATGAATGTAATGGGTGGGTCCAAAATTATATATCTCTACAATGCATTAGATAATATTTTTATATCATGAGTTACCATATATGGTGACAAAGTAGTTAGACTAAGAAAAATATGTTATGATGTTTTGTGGTTATTTTTGACTTATTTTCAGGATGTTAGGTTTTATATTGTTTAAACATTCCTATGATTTATTGATGCTATAATCTTATGTGATTCTAAGAAGTTAATGACTATGATTCTCACCTTTTTATATCACCATGGAATGCCTTTAACTCATATTTATTTCATTACTTCATGGTATGCTTTGATTATTCCCTTAATAGGATTTAAAACTCACCCCTTTCTTATGTATGTCCCCAAGATATCCCATCTAGTTTTAGAATATCAATAGAATGGTAATGTTTTGGAGTTTTTAAATAATGTTGTTTTTGCCATTTTCAAGTTATGCAGACATGTATTTAATTATCTAAAGAAACTAGAAATAGTGATCTTTTTGGACAATATTAATTGTATCTTTATGTAATAAATAAAGAAATAAAGTTTATTAAGATTATGGTTTTTTTAATTACTGAATCATCACTTGTTGTATCATAAAGAGGCATAACTACACACCTTGTTTAACACTCCCAATAGATATTCTTTGGTTAATTCATATTTTATTTAATGAACCATTATATAAGATTTGATTATGATGTTAACCAATTACGTTATATTACACAGCTGGAAAATAAAAATAGATAATCAAGGATTGAATTAAGAGAGTTAAAGGAGAAACTAAAAGTGTAATATGTTAAACAAGAATCTTTCATAGGATATGACAACTTCAGATTGATTTTTTCATATTCATATATTGTCATAAACTTTTTCATTTTAGTATTTTTTGAAACATGATCATGAAAATGAAGTTGAGAATGGTTTGTTTATAGAAACAAATATGTCCTATAACTGATTAAGGGAGCATAAATAAATGGTTGAGAATCATAGTATATTCATGTTATGATGGAAATGTATAGTTTTCTAGTCATACCTAAGGTATTGCGGTTGGTATAATAATATAAATTAAACCTTGACACTATAATATATTCAATTTGGTGAGTTATATCAATCAATTATATTCTTTTATTTCATAAAGGTTTTTAGGATTATGTGAAACATCTAAAGATTGTTCTTCATAATTTTAAATTTAATGTTTTGGAAACATATATTAAATTTTATCAAAAACCTAAAAAATTGATTTTATAGAAAGGTTATATTTTAGGGGATAACTATTGGAGAACACATGATTATAGTATGTATAACTATTAGGTTTAATATATTATTGATGCTCAGATAATAAAGGGTTGATTGATTTTGAAAAAGTAAGTTAGACAATATTGGTGATCTTTGCATTGATTATTGATATCTTTTGTGAATTTTATCTCATTTATGGATTATAATATATATTGTCTAGTTTTTAACTTTATAAAAAATTGGTTAATATATTTGAGGATCAATTAATAGAGTCACCTTTTAGAAGAATATATAATGTATTTGTGGTTTAATATCTTAGAGATTCAAATACTCTTGGTAAAGTTATGTTATAAAGAATATATTATTAGGGTATATACAAAGTGAGGTACATGATTATATGAATGATTAATGTTATTTGAGGAAAGATAAGTAACTTGATATATTTTAAGATATTATTGTAGATGTCAAATTATAATTTATATATAGAATGATAAATATACTAAGAATACCCTCACCTATTTTTAAGAGTGAGAAATAATTAAAATTATGAGGACACAATTTATTTTGGGTGGGTAGAATGTAACATCCTAATATTTGAGGCCCTTTAAAATAATATTATATTCAATAGATGGTGTCACACACAACACCAAACTAGCACAACACCTGACTAAAAAAATCTAAGATATATTAAAATTACAAGAAAAATATAATCGTTAGTAGATAAAAAAACAATAATCAATTAAAGTATTAAATTATTATTATTTTTACTTGGATAATGTTTTTAAAAAGGATGACTTTTGATTAAAAATTTTTAGAAAGTATTGTATTTTTATATAATAAATTAAATTCATCATAGTTAAAATTTTATTATAATAAGTAATATATAGATTTACAAACTAATATTCCAACATTATTGAGGTTTAAAAATGTTATTTTTTATTAAATGATGATTTTTTATATACACTATTTTCATTTATCATCTAATTTATAAATATTTGAATTGTAATTTAATAAATTTTACTTCATTAATGGATTCAAAATTTCAAAATTAGCTTATGATGATTTTTTTTATTCTTTTCTAAAATAATAAAATTTATGCGAATTGTTAAAAATATATTGTTTTTTCTAATACTAATATTTTTATGACATAAAAGAATTTAAAACGTTTTTCTAGAATATATATATATTTATAAATTAAAATAAATCATTCAAAAACACTATATTGATTTTATAAATCCCATGTTTAATGTTTTGGAATGTTAAGTAATTTTATTACTCTCAAAACTGGTTTTATTCGTGTATATTAAAAATTAATTTTCATCAATTATAGAAATTAAAAAAATGGGTTTCATATTTTAGATCAACATGCTAATATTATGTAATAAGATTAATTTCCTTTTTAGGAATATAAGTTTTATTTCTGGGATTAAAGTTAATTACTATGATAAGTATAAATTTTTACTTTTAATGAATTCTTTTATTAACACTGTTTAATTTTTATCTAGTAAAATAAATTAATCACTTGTCAATAATGACTATAATATTATTTTTATACCAATATATAAAAACATTATCACACATTTAATTGGTAATGAATACTAAATAATATTAAGGACAATTATTAATAACAACAAACTTTTTCTACAAAACCATTTTTCTATATATTAGATATTTTAATTTAAAAACTAATTTTATTATATTAATTAATTTATTTAGATTATGTGGAGGATAAATTTTCATATAGAACATAAAAATTTGGTTACATTGTTTACCTTATTTTTTTCATATAAAAACTACCAGGGTAAAAACCAGTTACCATGGTAAAAACCAAAAAGGTAAATTATAAAAAAAGTGGTAAAAGGCTTGAAACATGTTTAAAATAAATGAGGAAATTGATGGTGGAATATTTATATACCTTAATTGTAAATACCCTGACCCTAATATCCTAGATTCTATGACTAATTTATTAAATTTTCATAAGATATAAGGAATCATATCCTAAAGGAATTAATGGTTTAATAGTAATGGTAAACTAGATACATATAAGAAATTTACATTACAATTGAAACTGTAAAATAAAAAAACTATTTTATTTTAGAATTAAATATTTACCCTTAGCATATCCATTCATATCAATCATAAAAAAGTTCCTCGTATCCTAGGGAAAATAAAACATTGGAAAGGGATGTGATCTAATGCTCCGTAAGGGTATACATACAAGAGAATCTATCATGAATAAATAAAGAACAATCAATATAGAAAGGTAAATAACTAAAAACCATGAAATTAAATCAATTAGATGAGAATTATATGTAATAAATAAATTATGATAAAAAAATTGCATATAAATAATCACATAAGTTAGAATCTTAGCCATGGATATTCTAACTAATCAAATAATAACACGAACCTTAATAACTGAATTCATAATGATGGAATATTTAATTTGAAACATCTGAATCTTATTATAAAGGATTTTTTCCAATCCCTAAATACTTTCAAGGCCTTGTTCAAAGACATATTACCTAAATGGGCAAGACCTCAGCAAAAAAACCGAGTTAGTTTGTCTCATTACATCTACCAATTCATCGAGGGTCTATAGTGGGACCTACCCATCACATAAAATGTGAAATTCATTCCAAATTTTAAATTGGTGAAACATAATAGTCATAAAAATTCAAATTGAAAAACTAGTATATGGAATGGTAATACTTTCCTCAATATATAAATATAATCATAAATGAGTCAGATTCATATGGTGAATTATACCAAACTGGTACATCCCCAATCAAAATGATCATAAAAAATCCCAAAAAAATAATAACAATGGTATCATTATAACATATCCCAAATTTTTAATAAGTATAATAAGGGTTCTTTTAATTGATGGATATAAATTCTATAAAGAGGTCATTAAAAACATTCTTGAGAAAATAAAATTTCCACTTGAAAATAAAATTTAAAAATTAAAATTTCAATAATTATTTTGAAAATAATTTTATTTAAAAATATCCTTTGAAAATTATAAAGAATAATTTAAAAGATTAAGTGGTCATTATATAGAAAAATTATATACATTCCGTGCACATTGAAATAATTAATTCTCTCACATTTTCAATAAAATACAAATAGGGCCTCTTTAGAAAAAGACATGAACATTCTTTTCAGTGTTTTTATAAAAAGAAAAAAATGTGTAAGTGATCCAACTTGCCTAGAGATAAGCGGGTCTATGTGATCTAGCTAGACTATAGAGGAGAAATTCTAAGTGATTTAGATGTCCTAGAGACGCGTTGGTCTAAGTGATTTAGCTAGCCCTAGAAACGAGCGGGTCTTAGTGCTCCCACTATCCCAAGTGATGAGAGGGCCTAGATCATGAATCCCTCAGCAGTACGAATGTTTATCTTTATAACCGATAATTCTACTTCGTATACATTGAGTTATACCTAGTGTGAGGTGTATTTTCTTTGTTATCTTATTGTTTGGTCTTTCTTTGTGGTCTATCCATTGTGGTTTGGGGTCCCTACTGAGTATTGGGTTACTCACCCCTGCACGGGCTTCGCCTGCTTGTGTCGTGTCCTGTGCAAGTGATCGACACTTTTTTAGAGATCTTGGAGGACCGATCATTGAAACAGGATGGATGAGACACACTTCTATGGTGATAGACTGCTACCCTCCATATAACCTTCAGGTAGGGTTTGAGTAGATGGACTTTGTCAGTTGTACTTTCCTTTGGGGGTTTGGGCATATATTTTGGCCCCTTTTCCTTATCAGTTGATACTATACTTCTAGTAGTTATCTCAGTGAAAGTTTAGGTTTACTTAGTGTTTACCTTTCCATAGTTTGAGCTTCGTAAATGTGTATAGGTTTAATGGAAAATGACTTCCCTTTTTTTATATCCCTATTTGGTTCTAGTCGCCAGCCCCTGGCGTATGGAAGGCAGGCTAGGGGTAGTCACAACACAGGTCTCGGGGGATGGGTCATGAAAAAGTGGTATCAAAGGAGAGGTTGGTTCTACCGGAAGAACTAAAAGTCTATAAATTGTCATGGGGAAATAGTGTTAAGTGTTTTGAGTTCATCTTTCAGACTAGAGAGTACAATGTTGGTGAGACGACCGACATATCCATACATTAGGACCCCAAATTCTGCTTTCTGACTCGGTACATGAAAACTCTAGTTGCATGAATCTTTGAATGTTTTATAGTGATCTATCAGAGTTAGTGTCAGTTCACCAGGTATAATCTATTAATCATGATTCATCTTGATCTCTTTCATGATGCCTGTAGGAAGACATCCATCTAGGATTCCAGTGCGTTATCACAGGGGTGGTCTAAAGTGTAATGAGGCTTTGTTACCGGGACTATTTCCTGAGATGGAACCTTAGAGTTGTGTCCCAGCTTTACCAATGCCTATTGGTCACGAGTAACTACCGAATAAACCTATAGAGTATTCACATAGGATGAGTTCCTTACATGAGTTTCAGTGACAGAGACCCCTCAGGTTCTGAGGCGAGCCCAACTCATAGGTGGATAAAGACTGGTTTGAGGTGGTGGATGAGTTTTCCATCTAGTCAGGGAACCATTAGATCTAATGGTGGTCTGGGTAGTGGGCCTTCTATGTGGCTCAGTAGGAAAATGGTGGGGTTTAGATTACCCGTTCTTTTTATGAGGTGACTTTTCTATGGTCAGAACTTGAGAATATTTCTCAAAGAAGGGGATCATCGCATAAAAGCTAATGGCTATGTGTTCCCAAAAGCTTCTACACTTTTAGAAGGAAAACATGTCAGTAGCTATGTATTCATTGAGGTGTACCGACCATTCGAGGTACTCATTTAATATGATACAACTAGTGATTCAGTTCTTGGACCTCCGAGCGAGATGTGCTTAGGGACATCCGAGCCATCACTATTCCTATGTGCATTATTACTTATTCCAGGGTGCTAGAGAGAACCATTGTGGTTGAATGTACTTTGGATGAGAAGATACAACTAGTAGATGTCAACAGTTGGAAAGTGGGAAGCCGACGTCAGTATCAGAGACTTGGACGTGGGAGACATTCTGAGAAGTGGTCCCAAGACATGGGATCTACAGATCAAGGCTCATAGAGTGATTCCAGTTAGCTTAGAAAGAAGTAATTATTTTCAATTGACGGTAGGGGACATATCGTTAGAGATTTTCCAACTCATCATGATGAAGTAGAAATGGTGTATGGGCCACTAAGGCGGATACAATGATAGGAACATATTAATATGTAGGGCGGTAGATGTGGTAGAGGAGTTAGAAGAACAACATGAGGTGGTATACATTCCAGCATGGTATAACCACCACCCCAATGTGGTCCACACTAGGCTTAGGGAGATGGAGGATAGGGGAAGGGAGTAACTGTATGTGGCCATCCTTAATCACATTAAAATGGATGTTTTGAGTTTTTATTCCTACAGTGGTGCACGAGTATGAGGATGTATTTCTAAAGGATGTTCCAGGACTACCTTCTCACAAAGAGGTAGACTTCTTTATTAATCTATATCCCAGGACAACATCGATATCTATACCTACATATCGGATGGATCCCACAAATCAATGAGAGATAAGGGTAAAGTTATATGAATTTCAGAGGAAGGGGTTAGTAAGGCCCAACATTTCACCGTGGGCATCCCCAGTGTTTTTTTCTAAGAAGACAAATGAAAGCTTGAGGTTATGCATGGAATTGTGGAACCTGAACCAGGTGACCGTGAATAAAAAGTATCATCTACCAAAGATTGATGACCAATTTGATCTGATGAAGATAGTGTGATGGTTCTCAAAGATAGACATAAGATTAGGCTATCACCATCTTTGAGTGCGAGATGAGGACATCTTGAAGACAACTTTCATATTTCTCTATGGCCACTAAGAGTACTTAGTGATCCCATTTGGTGTGATGAGTTACCTAGCTATGTTCATGGGACTCATGAACAAGATCTTCCAGCTATACCTACACTGGTTTATAGTTGTCTTCATTAATGACATCTTAGTGTATTCAGAGTCAATGGAGGATCACATGATACACATGAGGATGGTTCTGGACACACTTTGAGAGAACACGATTTATAGTAAGCTCTTGAAGTGTGAGTTTTTGATACGAAAGGTCCACTTTCTAGGATATGTCATCTTAGAGGCTGGAGTTGAAGTTGATCTAGTGAAGATCAATTTAGTTTCTTCTTGGGAACCACCCAAGAGCATTACCAATGTGTGAAGTTTACTTGGGTTGGCTGGGAACTATCAAAGGTTTGTACCCGACTTCTCTAGGGTGGCAGCACCCAATACGGTGTTGATGAAGAAGGGAACCCCCTTAGTGTAGACATAAAGATTCTAGCAGAGATTTCAGTAACTGAGACAGATCTTGATGAATGATCCTATCTTAAGGCTGCCATAAGAGGGAACCGAATACGTGGTGTACTATAACGCATCAGGAACCGGGCTTGGTTGTGTGTGGATGCAGGGGAAAGTAGTGATTTATTATGGCTCATGACATTTCAGACCGCATGAGCAGAACTATGAAACTCATGACCTTGATTTGACAATGGTAGTCTTTGTATGGAAGATGTGGAGACACTACCTTATGAGTGAACGATTCATCATCTACTCTGACCACTAGAGTCTCAAGTATATATTTTCTCAGAAGGATTTGAATTTGAGACAACGATGTGGTCTAGAGTTCCTCTAGAACTATGACTTCAAGATAGTCTATACTCTTGGGAAGGGGAATGTAGTGGAAGATGCTCTCAGTGGGTGATCAAGTTCATAGTTACTGAATAATTCCTTAGAGAAGTTGGCCTCATTTGAGATATCCTTTATAGATAGAGATGATCCAGCTTATCTTTAGTCAATGGTAGTTTCCCCTCCAATCCTACTACAAGTTAGAGAGGCACAACTGGAAGATGCGAGATGTGAGACTACATGTGTCCAGATGTCCACAAGGAATACCCCTCTTAGATATTTGAAAGTTGGGGAGCACATCATCCTTTTCAGAGGATGAACCATATTACCAGTGATGTTGTGGGAGGAGGTGTTGAGGGAGTTCCATACATCCCATTTCTAGATACATCCAGGTGTGGATAATATGTACCAGGTTATCCAATGTCTGTAATGGTGGACGGGAGTTTCTCTCGAGATTTTTCAATTGTCAGCAAGTGAAGGTTGAGCACCAGGTTCCAATAGGTTTGATACAACCCCTTGATATGGAATATTGATGGACTTCATGAAAGGATTACCACATACGTCCAGGGGGCACAAACTCATTTGGGTGATCATAGACCAACTCACTATCTCGACCCACTTCCTACCCATTTGATAATAGGGTTAAGTAGAGATCTTGGGATGCCTCTACATGAATGAGATAGTCCGACTACATGGAGTCCCATATACTATAGTCTCAGATCATGATGCACGCTTTACATCCCAGTTGTGGAAGGGGTAATATGAGGTGTTTGGGACTCATCTGTGCTTGAGCAAAACATTCCACCAACAGAAAGATGGTCAGATGAACAGACCATATAGACCGTGGAAGACATGATTTGTGCTTGAAATCTTGATTTGGATCACAGTTGGGAGGACCACCTACCACTGGTGGAGTTTCCATAAAAAAAAGCAACCACTCCACCATCAGTATGACACTGTTCGAGGCATTGTATGGATGACCATGCATGTCACCATTATGATGGATAGACCTAGGGGATTCAACACTTAGGGGGTCCAAAGATTGTATAGGGTACCACTAAGATGGTACATGTCATTTGAGAGTGGATGAAGAATCCACAAATATGATATAATTTCTAAAATGATATGTGATAGAGACCCTTGGAGTTCGGAGAGGGGGACCATGTATTTCTATGGGTCTCTCCTCAGTGGGGGGTACAAAGATTTGGCTGAGGTGGAAAGTTATCTCCAAGGTTCATCAGAACTTTCATGATACTATATAGAGTGGGTGTGGTGGTGTACCTCTTGGCTCTACCACAATTGTTAGAGAGGGTGAACGACATCTTTCACATATCCCAGCCGAAGAGGTACGTGCATGACCCTTCTCACATTGTCGACCAAAATGAACTGCAGATTGATGATAGGGAAACATTCGTAGAGTACCCAATGGAGATAGAGTATCGACATGATATGATACTTCATGGATGGTTGATTCCCCTGGTGTGTGTTTTTTGGAAGTAAAGGAATATCAAGGAGAGCGCATGGGAGAGGGAGGCTTAGATTCGTGCTCAGTACCCACATTTGTTTGATTAGCCCTTGTTTCGGATTAAGAGGACGCAAATCCCTAAAGGAGGGAGTAATGTAATACCCCTGAATTTCATGATTTTTTTAAATTAAATGGTATTATTTAGAGTATAGGTGACATGATGGCGTGTGATTCAAAGGCCAAGAGTTCCCCGAATGTTCCATAAAAAAATGTTATGTTTTAAACAGCATGCATGAGCTATTTTCCTGAAAAAGTTGAATCACTCTTAAATGGGTGCCCAGATCAAAAATCTGAGGGCACTTCTACATTTAGGATGGCAGGTTTACCTTATGCATGACTTAAGATTAGTTAGCATGGGCCTTCAGTGAGAAAAACGAATATGGAATAATCGTAAATAAAATATTTAAATTAAATTATTTTATTATTTAAATACTTATAAATCAAAAATGATGACTTGGATTAAAATTCTCATACCACCATTGAGCTCGTGAGGGTATCCTTTCCTTAGGGAGAGCCTAGTATAGGCTAGTGCGAGTCAAAAAATGGAAATTATTTTTTGGCCGTAAATAAAATAATTGAATAAAGTTATTTATTTTCGAATCCTTATAACTCATAAACGGTAACTCAGATTGGAAATCCAAGAGTACCGTTGAGATCGTGAGGGAATATTTACCTTAGGCATATCTTAACCTTGACCAGAGTGGGTCGAGGATGAATGTTAATTTTCAGACTCTTCCGATGAAAAAAAATATAACTTAAAAAGTAATTTTAATTTGTTTTCTTCATCGTTCAGCAGTGGCATGTCAGTGATGTGGTGAAATGATGAGGAGATGATGAATCTCATTAATGAAACTCATTAATGAGTCAACACAATGCCACTGCAATGCAGCGTAACAGAAACAATAATTATTGTTTCTCCATTTAATATCCTAATAAGCAATGAAAGATTGTTGGAACTATATTGGAATTGCTCTGAGGTATTATTGGGTAGCGATTAAGACTGTTTGTGAATTGAATGGTAGATATGACACCCCTGGAGAGAGGATTCAGGATCAAAGATCGACAGATGATGATGAACAATCACCCTTGAGCATTCTCCTTTCCCAAGTAGGGAGTTTAATTCTAAGAAAATTCTCTCTTTTCCCCGTTCTTTCTTTTAAATGATGAATGTGGGTTACCTCACAACCAAGTTGACCTACAGTTTGATCATCCATTCAGGATTGTTAAATATGCTGGATAAATGGGGGATATTAAATCTTAGGGATTTTTAATTTTATATTCTTCATGTTTCCACTAATGGGAACAAATTTGAGATAACACGAGAAAAGGATGGTTTGTTCCATTTGGGAGTTTGTTGTGTTCTTCATCACCAACCCCCCAAATTGACGGAAATTCAACCTCGAGGCTGTAGTAGGGATGGAGGTGATCCAAGAAGCTTAAGGACATAGACAGTTTGAGAATCAGACCACTGATATGGACCCATTGATCAGTGGAAGATACTGTCGGCGCGTCAGATGCAGTGGCCCGTGGTAGTGGCTGCGGGCTGGAGGCAGCGTGCCCCATTGGCATGTTGAGGTGGTGGAGGGCGAGGCCCCTGCTAGAAACGGTGGTATGGAATCATTTGGGCACTGCATCAGAGGAGCAGTCTACTAAGAGGGCCACAAAACGTATGGCATGTGGTCCACATAGAACTACATTTGGAGGACATGGTTGGCCGCGTGATGCTAGCAGGTCGCAACTTGATGCTGTGAAAGAGGGGAGTGATGTGGCTCCATCGAGCCATGTTACTAGAACATAGACATAATGCCCACCGTGTACCGAGTGGCTTGAACCAGCCTACTAGTGGGCCGAGCTAGAGCGGTAGGTCGCACCTGACATCGGGTTGGGAAGTTAGCGTGAACTGGGTTGTTGGGTGGCCCGGGATGGAAGCAAGTCGACCCACTTTTGTGGGGTGGGCCAATGGGGTGGACCAGGCTGCTTGGTGGCTCAGGATATAGGTAAAATAGTCCCTCCTATGTGGGTCAGGCCGAATGAAATCAGGTTGCTGGGCGACTCAATGGGTTGGACCCATGGCCGAACTGGGCCAGGTCCAACAAGACCTAAGGGGCCTAGCCTAGTGGCCAGGTTGGACCGGGCCGGTCTAGACCCCACCGGGTTGGTTCGGGTCAGCTGAAATGGGTTTGGTCGGGTAGGTCGGACCAAGTTGGGTCTGGTTAGCTGAACTGGGTCAAGTCATGTAGGACCCCCATGCCAGGTTGGTGGGGTTTGTCTGACCAGGTTGGACCCGACCCGAACATAACTAACCCCCTAATTTCTAAAACACCAATATCTTTCAGACTGGATGTCTGATTAACATGTATTTTGCATCATTGTGACACTTGTGATGATAATTTCCCTAGGGTATACACTAAGTGAGTTTTCATGGTAGTTTAGATGCAACCGAAGGATTGAGGAGTTGATTCTCCCATAATCAAGTGCACTATGAGCATGAATCCAAGACTAGTTGTGAAGTGATGGATATGACCAGTGGGTATTAGTGATCTAGCTGGCTAAGGGATGAGAAATTCTTAGTGATCTAAGTTTCCAAGAGAAGAATGGGTCTTAGGGATCTAGCTGGCCCAGAGATGATCAGGTCTAAGTTATCCTACTAGCCAAGAGATGAGTGGGTCTTAATGATGTAGTTGGCACAGTGACGATCTGGTCTAAGTGATCCAACTGGCCCCAAGGCTAGTGGGCATAAGTGATCCATCCATCCTATAGACGATATGGTATTAGTTATCCATATGGTCCCAGAGACGAGAAGGTATTAGTGATTCCACTAGACAAGGTGAAGAGAGGGCCTAGATAAGGAATCTCTCAGTAGTACAAATGTTCATCTTTATGACTGATAATTCAACTTCCTATACTTTAACTTATACCTGTTGTGAGCTATATTTTCATTGTGATCTTGCTGTATAGTCTTGATTTTTGGTCTTTTTTTTTTGTGTTTTGGGGTCCCTATTTAGTATTGTGTTACTCACCCTTTTATGGGCTCCACTCACTTGTGTCGTGTCCTGTGCAGGTGATCGATGCTTCGATAGAGATCTTGGTGGATCAGGACCAGGTGGTGCTTAGTGAGACATGACAGACATGACACACTTCTATAGCTACAGACGAATAGCATCCATCTACTATTTAGGTAAATAAGTTTTACAAAGTTAAAAAAATTGAAAATATTTTAAAGAATCATATATTTGGATGAAATAGGATTTTCGACTAAAGAGAGAAATAAAGTCAGATTTGCTTAAAAACATTTTCTCCATAATTTTAAATATAAAGAGAAGGAAAATGTAAATATTACTTGAAAAGTTAATTAATAAATACATGATAAGATAATTAATATGTTTCTTAAGTGATATATCATAATATTTCATTGTCAAAAATTTAATCATACACAATGTTGATAAAATATTAGATTCTAAAATAAACCATCACCACATTGGTAACGTTTAAATCACAATCACTATGAATAAAATAAATTGAAATGAAGTATTAGATACCATGAATATAAAGGTATTCATGATTTAACATATCAAATGTTTTGTATATATTCCACACAAAAGAAATAAGTGGTGAATATGGAATATGTCTCACAGAAGTAAAAACAAGATGAAAAACCTTTACCTGAGTTCTGATTTTCTTTTATATGTTCAAAGGTTTTGTATAAGATGTATAGGTTTATTATAGATCTATTAGATAACCATAATCATATATCTCATACCACATATGATTTACTTATATTATTTTATCACCTGTTTATAAATAATTCTTTGTTAAAATCACTATTTCAGGTGATAATTTCTTATTTTTTTAGGTGAGTTTGGTTCAATAATTTTCGTCCTTTTACTTTGATAATAGTTAAAGTCTCTCCAAAATTTAAAACATGGTATAAATACCATATATTTTCATAATATATTTATTTATATTAATCAATAACATTTATATATATAAAATAGAGTACACTATTCATGGAGTTGGTATGCCATACGTACGTTTGAACAATGTTTCCATTTTCCTGATGGATAGAATGAAATTGAAAATAAATATTAATTCAACTTTATAGAATAATTATATATATATATATCATGTATATTAATCAAATATATCATCCTTGAAGAACAAATATGAAAACCATTTTACATCGCTACGTGGAGGCGGTAGACTACACGTACCTATCAGAGACGTTATTATTTTCCTACAGATTGGAAGTTAATAAGTTAAATGTGATATTATATTTATAGAAGTATTTTAATTTCCTAAATATAAAATATATTCATTAAATTTATCTTTAATACCTAAAATGTAACATGTATGTGTAAAATGAATCACATCGCTTCATGAAGTGGTAGTCTGTTGTACATAAGAGCTGCGATATCGTATCCCACGCAGAATGGAAAGAAATATAGTATATGTGATATAATAATTACAAAATAATAATAATTTCATAAATTTCATATAAATATATTAAATCTATCATTTTATCCATCCTTGAAAGGTGCTTATGAAAAAAAAATTACATCGGTTCATGAAGCGGTATTCCACCTTACACATGATCAAAGGATTTATTTCCCATTTGATGGAAGTAGAGATGGATATGAGTTAAAAAATTAATATAATAACATATAATTATATAATTTCTATTTTTTTTCTATTATATTATCAGATTTAAGATGATTTTAATGAGGTTAAAGAATAAATAAACCAGATATACATGTTTAATAATTTTACCTCTTATTCGGAGAAAATCTTTATATTTATACATAAAATATTGTTAAGAGGTATTTCTAAACAAAATAATTCCCCTTGGATACAGGTATTGAATTAAAGAAGTTATTTGGTTAGGTTTGAGACTAAATAAATGTATTTGTTAGTGTCAAGAGGAGGGGAGAGTGGGTATATTTTTATTAGTGGAGGAGAGGACACACTTGGAATTTTTGAAAAGAATTATTTGTGCCCATGTTTTCCACATGTCACAAGTCTCCAAAGTGGATAATTATCAAACCTTATATGATATAAGATCTATAAATATCCATAAAATTGGTGTTGTAATAGTTCTTAGTTTATTTTAATCCTTGTACTTATAATTTAACCGCCCGGTAAATAATATTTTTCCTTAACCACGATAATTAATTTTTTATTCTTTTAACTATTAGTTATGGTAAAAACTTAATTATACCTTTTTATACAATATTAATTGTTATTATTCAAAATATTTAATCATTTTTCCCAAAATCATTTCACTATAGTGGTATAATTCAATTTAAAATTAAACCCACAATCCCATTGAAAATAACTTTTTCAAAGAAAACCATTCAAAATATTAAAAAGTTATAATATAATAATTAAATATTAAATTAATTAAAATGATATAAATTAGTTAAAATGTAATATAATTGAACTAGTTTTTATTTAAAACTAATCATATATATAATTTTACTTTTTAAATAATTTTAAAAAGTTAGTTTTTAATAAAAATCATTATATTTTATTATTCACCAAACAAATTAGTCTTTTTAGAAAATTATCAAAAATTCAACCAAAGATAATTTTTACAAGTAGATTTCAAAAATTAAGGTTATTTTTAAAAATAAATTTTCTATAACTAGTAACAATTAATTTTCAATTATTTATGAAAGGATAGACTAAACCATCTTTTAGAAAAAATATATTTTTTCAGAAAACATTTCCTTTTCATTCAAATGGTTCTTATTTTATTTATAATAAATAGATAACCATTTAATTTATTGTATACATGTTTAAACCATATAAATTTCATAATTTAGTTATCCCTATTCATACTTTCCAACCAAACATCTAGGTTATAATGGTCATGTTTAAATAATAATATTTTAAGAGAGTATCACATTTTGTTTGAACCCGACATTGTGTGTATTGCAAGCTATCAATGAAATTGATTTTTTAAAATTAAATATATCATAAATTATGATATTTTTACATTATCTTATAATATTTGTGACATATATGCTATCAAACTTTATGTTTCTATTTTTAAATATCATGTTCTTACATTCAACACCCCTTAAATAATTGTTTCCCTCACAATTCTATTTCGGTCATCATAGATGTAATCTTTTTTAAAAAATAACATCATAAAAAAGCATAAATAAAAATTAAACCTAATAAGAGAGAAAGGAAAGTATGAAATTCATCTATAATAAAACATAACTAGGTTTCGAAATATGAGATCATTGGTGAGATGTGAAGACGTGGATATGGATGAAAAACGTAAATAATTAAAGAGAGTGATAGAGATCATTGATCCCAATAAAGTGAATGATCTAAAAATTTTAACAATCACAAAGCCATAAATTTGTGATAAGTCAAAGGAACACTAGTTCATAAGAAATGAAGTTAATAGGATAACTTTTTTATTTCGTGATCTTAAACTTAGAGTTGGGAATTTCTTTACCATCTCGACTATGAACATAATGACATATAATTACTTGAAAATTATAATTTAATTAATTAGTTATACAACAATCAATTTCCATCTCATCACTTAATCTATGAATTGAATTTCTAAAATGAATTCTTATTCCCAAAGTATGAAAATTTTCTTTTAATGGATCATAATATCTATAAAAGAATAACATTTCATTCCCCATATCTCTAGATGTCTTCCATGACCGAAATGATTGGAATAAGTTATCCAATGAAACATTAATTTAAAAATCTCTATAGTAACACCACTAGATCAGAAATTATTATTTATTTATCAATTAATATATGTATAAAAAATTATTTATTAACTGGAAGATCACATAGAATAATGGTAGGCACAACACACTTGTCACCATTCATTTATGGGTTTAATCCCCACAGTATTTCTGGATGTGACACATTATCACCCAAAATATAGGTTTTCCCTTTTCCAAATCATTCTTAAAATGATTCCATTAATGTTTCCAAATTGTAGTAAACTATAATTACCTCAATATAAAAGGTAAGATAACCCTTAAAGGTTATCAATGCATTCATAAGAACCTCTTTATCACTATTATCTCAACATCGGGCACATATTAAGGGTTATACTAACTCAATCATGTGTTTCACAAGAATTTAAACTTTCCACTGAATCTCTTTTCCTAATAATCAATATCATTCAACATATTCTCTATAATACTTAAAGAAAAAATAGTACAGTACAATGGAGATACATTTAATAATTCTTATAACTAGAATATCATTGATAAAATACTTCTTCAACACAATTCTTGAATCCAAATATGCAAGAACATTATTCTAATTCAGTCATAGTAATAACATAATCTTGATCTTGATCTATCTCTTTATTTTAAGGTATATTCCATTGAAACTTGAGGTATTAATTTTCATAGATCCCCATATCCTCATAATTTTAACACTAAACATTAGGGGTTTCATTATTACCCTTTAATTACCACACCTGATGGCCTTTCTCTTAACACTTGAATTAAACTCCCATTCCCTTTAATAATGTATTACTGTTTTTTTCCATAATTATCAAATGTGGTAAAATCATTCTTTCCCATATTCTCCTTATCCATTTTTTCTCTACCATCCTATTTTTATCTTAAATCCATTAGAAGTTATAATACATAGAGAAATAATTATTTTTCTTGATAACACATGATACCATTTCCTCATATAATGAGAATGTTTGGGATATTAGTTCCCCTAGAAGGATTTTCATAAGACAGTCAAATAAATGATCATCCTTTCTCTTTGGATTACATATATACTTCAAAAAATGCCTTGGAAAACTTATTAAGTTGGATTCATACTTAGAAACATTTTACTCTTTCTTTTGTATTAGACTCAAGAATTATCTTTCCATCTCCACTCATTGCATTTGAGAAAAATATTTTTCTAAGAAGTGTACACTGAAATCCTTCTAATCCATGTTTTCATTTTCTTATTCATCCTTAGTGTTTTGAATCCCTGATAACCATTGATCCAAATCTCTTAACAGATGGTAAACAAACATGAAAACCTTCTCCCCATAATTACATCCTAGAGACAGGAATATCTTCTCCAAGTAACTTATCCATTTCTCAAATACAAAGGGATTAGTAGTCCCATTGAATAATAGAAGTTTATATTGCATGAAATAGTCTAATAATGGTAAAATTCATGGTGGATCAGTATCCTACTCCATAAGGGAAAGGTAATTACTCATAAACTGAGTTAATGTCCTCAATATAGTTATAACTTGATCAGTTCCAACTATATTTCCATCTCTAACTTCATTACCTTTCCCAGGAGAAAAATCCTTTCATGGGGTACGTGCATTGATACATTTCTCATTCCTTCCACTATGTTCCATTTCAAAAATTATGACATACATTAGATTACATCATAAAATTATGAAACATATTATATAATCCCAAAAATGGTTAAGAAGTTAACATTAATTGAAAAATTTATGCATGGATAATATCATAGTTATAAACACTGTTTCTTTTGGAAAGTTTTAAAATCATAAAAATATGTTCAAACCCCTCTCAATAGTTTGTAAATAGAAAGTGAATTAACCCAAACATATCCCCCAAGAGTGTCTTACCAGGTTCTTAGTAAGGCCTATTTTCATGTACCAGATTATTATCATGTCAAGCCCGATACACTGTTTTTGGTGTTATAGCCCCTAGGTACATCTATACCAAAACCATGTCAAATTTTAGTATACAGACAAAGATATATTGTTAAGAAAAAACACATAATCACTTCCTTATAAAAAAAGTAATATGTTATTATATACCTAACCTCAAAGTCAATATTAGGCTTATGTTATATAATATATGTATTCTTATGTTTAGTTCCCTTATTTTCTATAGAACTTCATCTGATACCAAATGTAAATACCCCAACCCTAGTAATCCAGATTCAATGGTTACTTTATTAAATTTTTATAATATACAATGAATCTCATCACGGAGGACTGAATAGCTTATTAGTCTTGGTAATCTAGATACATACATGAAATTAACATTACAATTTAAAACATAAAATAAAAAAAGTGTTTTATTTGAGTACTCTATATTTAACATTATTATATCCATGCATATTAGTTATAAAAACATCTAGGCATCTTAGGAAAAATAAAAAAAAAGAAATGGGTGAGTTATAATGCTCATTAAGGGTATACATAAAATAGAAGATAACATTAATATATGATGCACAATAAATATGGAAAGGTAAATAACTAAAAAAAATTCTTTTCAATATGGTAGGAATAAATTGTGTTTAAATAATTACATATAAATAATTAAATGAGCTAGAAACATATCCATGAATATTCTAAATAATTGAATCATTACATGGACATCAAAAATTGGATTCATAATGATGGAATTCATAATTTAAAACACCTAAAACATTCCATCAATGCATTATTCCAGTACATCCCTATCATCAAGGCCTCATTCCAATACATATTACACAAATGGGTAAGGTCTCCACCAAAAACACAGGTCAATTTGTCCCATGAGACCGATCGATTCATCAAGGTGATGTAGTGGGTATCTTCCATCAATTAAAAATTTAAATTATTTACTCATATTAAATGGGTGAAAGGTAATGAACATAAAAATTCATATTGAAAAACTAACATATTAAATGTAAATAATTTCCCCAGTCAATAAACATAATCATAAACCATTCAGAGTAATATCGTGAATTGTACCAAACTGATACATCCCTAGTCAAACTAATCACAAACCATCTAGAAAAATAATAAGGTCAATAAAATAACATCATATCTCTAGTGGGGAATAATTAGAATAATATTTTTTTTCATTTATTAATAGATATTATATAAAGAAATCACTAAAAATTATTAAGGAGAATAAATTTTCACTTTAATAATTAATTTTATAAACAAAAAGTTCACAAAATATTGGAAAAATAATTTTATTTGAAAATAAACTTTGAAACTTATAAAGTGATATTTAAAAAACATAGTGGTTATGATAGTGGGGACTAACTGAAAATTAAAATTTTTATTTCAAAAGCACTTTTGAGGAAAAATTGGGAAACCACAATGACATCAAAACATAAACCACATCATGCCTCCACGAGCCAAGATCATCATGACCAAAAACAAACAAAATTTAAAGCAAGGAAAATACCCACCATTCACTAAGTTCAAAGCAATCAAATGCCGCATCCTCTACCAATAGCCTCAAACCCAGGCCATAGGACAACATCAAACACATAAAACCATCAAAAAATTCAAAACACACCACCGAAACCAAAATCAGTTGGCCCTCCGTGAAATCACACATCAGGAACAAACAATCCAGATCCAAATCACTCAGATAGAAAATGTAAATAGAATCCATCACCACAAAACACCAAATGCCAGTCTGCGCAGGACGAAGAAACACCACAAGTGATGAATGCGACCCATCGCCACCTACACATCTGTTGCAAAGACCATCACGAACCACCCCACGCACTCCCAGCCGACACCCAAGACAACAACCCTTGGATAGTAAGATGGAGCTCGACCGCTAGATCTCACCGTGCCGCCAAAGAAACCCTAGCCAATGAAGGAGGAAGAGGGTGTGGAACGGGCCAACAAATGGTGGAGAATCCGCGACAGTAGAGGTCAAAACGGGAATACTTCCACTAAAGGAGAAACCACCCCAACATCTCCACAAAGAAGCACAGGGAAGGAGCAGAAGTCGACATGAGGTGGGGAAGGAGGCAGAAAAAGGTGGGGAAACCCTAGTGGAGTGATCCCCTTATGGGCTCATCCCGTCATGATAGTGGTGAATTATTTACATTTCATATAGTTTAAAACAAATATTCCTTTCACATTTACAGTAAAATCTAAGAAAACCTTGTTTAGAAAACAACATGAATATTCCTCTTACTTTATTTTTAAAAAGTAATACATGGTTAAAAATGTATTTAATAAATAATGTCGAAAATGTAAAAAACATTTTTGAATTTTTTTTATAAAACATGGATTTGGATGAAAAAAGATTTTCAACCAAAGATAGAAATAAAGTCAAATTTTCTTAAAACCAATTTTTTGATAATTTTAAGTTCCAATAGAGGGAGAACGAAAATATTATTTTGAAAGAAAATTAAGAAATATAAGAAAAAAAAATTTATGATTTTATTAAGTGATAGATTATATTTTTTCATTATCATTAATTAAATCATAAACAATCTCGATAAATGATGATATTTTAAATAAAACCTTTACCACTTTGGTAACTTTTGAATCGTAAACCCATTAAAATTCATTAATTCAATTAAAAAACTAATTAACATTATGATAAAGTTATTAATTATATAACATATCAAATGGGTAGTACATACACTATAAAAAATAATGAAGATGTGAATATGGCATACATCTCAAGGAAGTAAAAGTGAGACGAGAGACCATAAATTCATGTCAGATATCCTTCATACATGTTCAAAACCCCTATATAATAAATATATGTTTATTACAAATATTTTAAATAACCATATGTAAATATATCATAACATATATGATTTAATTATTGTATTTTTTCACCTGTATATAAACTATTTTTTGTTAAAACCACTATTTCATGTGATAATTGACTCATTTTTCATGTGAGTTTTGATTCGGTAATTTCAGTCCTTTTAATTTGACAATGGTTACATAATCTAACATAATTTTAACCATTATATAAATAAAATATATATTCATTATATTTATATTTATAGTAATCTATAAAGTTTATATTTTGAAAATGGATTACACTATTCATGGACATAGTAGGTCATATGTGTGTATGAATGTTGTATCCATTTTCCCAATGGATGGAATGAGAGAAAAAAATGTACATTAATTAAAATTTATAGAATCATTAAAATTATATATATAGAATTTATATTAATCACATTCATCCATATTACCATCCATATAAATATATAATGAAAAATATTTCACATAGTTATGTGGAGGCGGCAATAGACACGTACACACAAACAACATTATTGTTTTCCAAAAGTTTGAAGTTAAGAATATAGATGTGATGTTATATTACCAAATGTATTTTTATGTCATAAATATCATATTTATTAATCAAATTTATCTTAATTTTCTTCCATGTAATGTATAACTAAAAAATTAACCACATTGCTTCGCGAGGCAGTAGTCCACTTTACACACGGGCGGCGTTATTGTATCCCCAACATAATTAAAAATAAGAGGATATATGTGATATAATAATTATATATTTATAATAATTTCATAAAAATAATATAAATATGTTTTATCCATCATTATATATATCCTTTAAATGTGGTGATTGAAAATTAATTACATTAGTTTGTGAAGCGGTAGTCCGCAGTATAAATGGCTGAAGGTTTCATTTCACATTTGACGGAAGTGGAGATGGATATGGGTTATTAAATTAACATAATAAAATCTAATTTTATTGGTTATAATGGTTTTATTATATTATCATAGTTTAGGATGATTTTATGTATGAGGAATATGAAAATAAAACAAATACACACATTTAATAATTTTACCTCTTCTTCGGAGAGTCTCTTTAGGATTATACTAATTCTTTATGAAGAGTGATTCATAGTCAAAATAAGGACTATAGTATATGTGGAAGAAATTAAGGATGATATATATTTAGGTATTTACCGAAAAAAGGGTTTTATACATGCGAAGAGGAGTCAATGACATCTTATATTTGGGTGAGAGGACATACATGAAATTTTTAAAAAGAATTATTTTTACCCACGTTTTTCACATTAAAAAGGTACCAAAATTTATCATTATAAAATATTAAATAATATGGGGTCGAAATTGGTACAAAAAAGGTGTATTTAAATTTTTTTATGTCGTTTTGATCCTTATATTTTTAGTTTAACCCCTTGGAAAATTAGTTTTTACCCTAATTGTGGTAATTAATTTTTTACTATTTTCATTTATCATTGTGGTAAAAAATTAATTCATGTATATTAAATAATAATTATCATTTTTATTAAAAATATTAAATCCATTTTTACAAATTCAATTCACATAATTTTATGAATTTAATTTAAAATTAAACCCAAAATCACATCGAAAAAAATAGTTTTTCAAAGATAAACATTCCAAAGTTTAAAAAGTTCTTAATGAGAATTAAATAGAAAATTTATTCTAATGAACTAAATTAGATAAGTTAAAATATAGTTGAAATAATTTTACTTTAAATCCAATTTAATATATAATTCAAATTTGAATAAAATTAAATGAAAAATGCATTTTGCAACAAAAATCACTATTTTCACTATTCATCAAAAACATTAATCTTTTTAGAAAATTATAAAAAATTTACTGAAAGATTATTTTTAAATTTAGATTTTAAAACATATTTTTACTTTTCTAATGTATTTTATATAATTGGGAAAAATTTATTTTAAATTATGTTTGTAAAGTTTGACTAAACCGCCTTTTAGAAAAAATAATGTTTTTCAGAAAACCCTTTATTTTCTATCAAATAGTTCTTAATTTAATTCTAATCAATACATAACCATTGAATTTATTTTATAAATATCTATGTAATATAAGTTTGATAATTTATTTATTCCTATTTATACACACTAACTTAACAACTAGGTTATAATGGTCATGTTTGAGTAATAATATCTTAATAGTGTGTCATGCATTTTTTAAACTCGATGTTGAATGTATCATAGGCTATTGGAAAAATATAATTTTTATAAAAATAACTATATTATAAATCCTAAGTGTGTTTCATTATCTTCTAATATTGGTTTTTCCTGTCATATATTCTATTGAACATGATGTTCCTATTTTATAATTTTGGGGTGTTATATTATCTCACCCCACACTACATTATTTATCACTTTTGGAACCATTAATCCTTTAATAGCGTTATACCATTAGTTAAAAATAATTGATGTTCACAGAAGTTCACTTTTCTTCACTTAAAATAGAGTATCACCTCCAAACATTCAATACTCTACTTTCTATTCAAAATATCATTGAAAACCTTCCCAATTTTCCCCTCCTAGAAGTCCTTGAAATTTCTCAAATCCCCCATTCACTAAAAGTTATACTAAGTCCTATAATTCTATGGAGTTCATCAAGAGGATGTTCAAGGTCTCAACATAAGTATTACTTACTCTATACATTTTATTCATAATCATTATCTTCCAAACCTAACATAAATTTAAAAAAATAATGAACTTATTATCATTATTATACATAATTGTCACTGTATTAATGAAAAAACCCTTATTTATTCCTTCAGATCCACATATAAAAATAAAATAACACCATTTTGTTATTGTGTAGACTATAAACTCCATAAAGAGACGTCTCCTATTTTTCACACAAACTCTATTAAAATGTTACAAGGTTGGAATTAAATAATAAATTTTAAATATATAGTATAATTATTATTATGAAGCATAAAATTATAATACTAATTCACTCCCTCTCATTCACAAGGAAATTAAAATTTTAACCGTGCATTGTGTGGACTACTGCCTGCATAATGTAACTTTTTTCATTTTAAATCTATCTTTTAATTCATTCAACACACCTCTTTAAATATGATTCAAAACCTTAAAAAATATAAATCTTATCATTATACTTATATTATAATTATATTATCTCAAAATAAACAATTTCATAACCATAATTATCCATCAAATTATAGTATATTCATGTTTGGTTCTGTTTGACCACCTACATGAACGATGCTATAGAACTCTATCATATATTACTATGGGAAAATAAATAATAATAATAATATTATTTAATTAAAAAATAATATGTTTTTATAGTTCTATAATGGTTTTATTATGAATTTAACTTATTATTAAAATATATTCTTCAGTCACTAAAATTAACGAAATAAACTGACACCAATTCAATTTTCATGAAAACATAATAAAAGACTATATAATAAATAGATAGAATATTATAATAATATAACCATATTAAAATAAATATAAAATAATATTTTTCCTAACTAATTATCTAATAAGAAAAGTTAGATTATTCAGGAAGTTTGACACATGAGAAAAATGAATATGGACTATGGTAAGGGTTTCATGTCTTAATTTTCAATGCATTGAGACATATTGTTTTATACACCATGATTTCATTATAATAGTATATCTAACACCTCTTTAGTATATTTTATCACAATAATCTCATTATTTATGGTATTTATTGTTTCATTTTTAATCAAATCCTTTATGGGATTTTGAATTGAATGTTTGTAATATCATACAGGTTTGCGCTAACTTAATTTTATCCTGTTGAGTTACAAACATTATTATTGAATTATATTATTCTAAATTTTATTTATTCTACCTAATGAATATATATTATTTTATTTCCTACTTCTATTAAAGGGTTCTAAAATTATTCATTATAACCTCATTATTAATTGATTTTTACCTTAGTGATTATGTTGCCTGAAAGGGTTTCTTGGTCTCGATTCCTATTTCTTAATGCATACTTCTGATATTGAACCAATATACTTTCATATGGTGTATATACTACCTATATGTAATACTATATCATGAATTATATTTCAATAGTTGGTTTACAGTTCACACACCTAGATAAGATGATTAACACTGTGATCTCATCCCCATCCCCCACACACCCATGCCACCCATCCGAATATGGGTTAGGGGGATCCTGAATTATCTTTTATTCAAGGAATTTGATCTCCATTTTCAATATCTTCATCCTTCAATGGTTTTATTTAAATGTTACTCAATATTTAATGAATTATTCCCAATATAATTTGAAAACTGAGATATCTAAAATGTGATAACCCATTGGGGAAATGTTTACACTCTTTCCTTTATCTTTCCAGGGGTTTGATTTAAATGTTACTCAAGACGTAAGTTTTTTCCCAATATAATTTTAAAAATAAGATATAAAAAATTTGATAACCCATATGGGAAAATTTTATAGTATTTGATCCAATATAATAGTCATTTTATTTCCCTCTGTTTATATGTGGTGATATTTTCCCTCTTTTATTGTTTTTACATGGAAATTCAATATTCATTTTAAGTGATATGGTTTTCAAAAAAGGAATTTTTAATAATATAAAAATAAATTATTTTTCACTCATATTTATCTCCTATTATAAATTTTTTATATCCATGTGTTTACTTTTAAAATTGAAAATGTTAATTTTCTAATACATTAACATTATTTGAAAATGTTTTGAAAGAAAAATCAATTTAACATTTTCTGTATGGGGTTTTTTGATAAAATTATCTTTTTAGAATTTATGAGTGAAAATATATATTTTTGTTTCCTTTTTTGTTTTATATTAAAAATTTCTCTATATTTTCATGGTTTTTTTTCTAAAAAAATTATCCTTGATTTATAAAATATTTCATTTAATTTTTTTTCAAAAAGATAAAGGAAATATCTTATTTCAAAAAGTGATTTTTTCTAAAACTCCTATATATTTTTCATTAAATTAATTGTCCTATAACATATATTATTCTCGATAAAGTATAATATTTAAAACATACTATACACCTTATTTATTGGGATAACTTATGTAATGTTATTTTCCATCAACGATATCATCCACCACTACCTTTTTATTTTCTAACCATCTACTATGAATATATACAATTCTTCTTACAATGTTTTTAATATATGACCAATCTATATTTCAATACTTTTATTGTTGGGTTTTTTCCAATATTACATACATCTATGTTTTGAGGAATTTATTAACTTAACCATATAAACATTATATTCTAGTGTAAATACCATATTATTTATTATCTTAATTGAAGGGTATTTTACTAGAATGTTTCTGAATATTTTTGGATACCTTTTTATTTTATATATATATATATATGTGTGTGTGTGTGTGTGTATATATGATTTTATTATCAGTGATATTAATTATGAATGTTTTCATTATGTGTTTCCACTTGAAAAGGATAAGAAACCCATTATCTTCCATGATTTATTTTCTGATATAGTGAATGACTGATTTTAATTGGATGTCATGTGTATTTATGATTTATAGGTGGGGTTTAAAAAATATAAATTATAAAAAATAATACTTTATTCTATAGTGTATGATATACATAACACCAAGCTTAAAAAACCCATGAAATATATTTCTTTAAATTGAATCTCCTTGATAGCTTGCAGAACATGTAACCCCAAGTCTAAATGAATGATAATATAGTATACTCTTATAACCTAGAGGATTAATTAGGGGGTATTAATTTTAATAAATAAATTATTAAAATTATGGTTATATTTTGATTAGAAATAAAATAAAAATAATTTAAAATAAAAATAAATGTTTGCTGGAAAACATTATTATGCTTAAAGAAAATTTAGTCGTTCATTGAGTATATAATTTAAAATTAAGATTTACCACCTTTAGAAAATTTATTTTATAAAATAAAATTAAATTTTTAAATAATCATTTAAAATTTAGCTGAGGGTGTTTTTTTGGGATTTTTCTAAAATGTTTAATTTCTCAATGAATAGTGGAAAATACTGATTTTTATTGAAAAATTTTGTTTCTCTTAAATAATTAACAAGGTTAAATTACATTTTAAATTGGTTTAAAAGTAAAATTATTTCAATTTTTTAATATTTAACTAATTTAGTTCGTTAGAATCAATTTCAAATTGAATTCTTATATTAAAACGTTATGTACGTATTAGAATATTCTCATTGAAAACTCACCTTTTATTCGCATCTATGAGTATAATTTTAAATTGGATTCTACCACTTTAGTGAATTTTATTTTTAAAAATATATTAAATATGTGATTTTATAATAATTTATGTTATATAATAATTTCAACTTAATATTTTACCATTATGAATAGTAAAATAAGTAAAAAATTAATTATCGTGGTTATGGTAAAAACTGATTTATTAGTGGGTTAAACTGAGATGATAAGGGTTAAAATGACCTAAATAATTATCCAAAACACATTTTATAGACATATTTATAACTTAAAATTTATAAGTACCTTTAATACTCTATTTTATAACCTTGTTTTATGTGAAAAAACATGGTACACCTTTTCCTTTTAAAAAATTACAATTGTGCAACTAGCCTCACCTATAAAGGCCACCCCTATTATATCTTATTCGCACTTTCAAAACCATTTATTAGGAGATGAAATGAACAAATAGAATAAAAAATTATATAACATAATTCTATAATCCTTGGTTTGGTTATAAATCCATTCTATGAATACTTTAGTTATAATCCTAAAAAGGTGGTCTGAGAAGAGGTAAAGTTTCTTACAATGCATGTTAATTTTATTTCTTCTTAAACCACATTAAAATATTATTAATTTATGATTATATAATAACACCAGTATATAAAATATATTTATATGTTATTATTTTAAGGTAATTACCTATATCAGTATCATATTCCCTCAAATTGGAAAAGATTCTGTGCTCGTCTATACAGCGGACTACTGCCTCACGAACCGATTTGACATGTTTTCCATTAACACCTCTCATGGTTGGGTATGCTGATGTATATAAAGTATATATATATATATATATTATTTATAAAATTATTATTCATCTGGATTAATTATATCATATATACCATTTTAATTTCAATTTTGCAGGGGTTATGATAAAGTCGCTCGTGTCTACAATGGACTACCATCTTGAAAAGCGATGTAATTCATTTTTCACTAACTCTTTTACATGGACAAGAATATGGATAAAGTTAATAAATATATGTGATATAAATTAAATAATTATTATATTGATGACATGTTTATCGTTCTAAAAATATAATATATCATTTTATTTTGTATCTTTTCAATCACTAGAAGATGATAACATTGTTTTTGTACGTGTGGACTACCACATTCATGAATTGATGTGACTCTCTTTACGTCACCAAACCACATGGATAATATATATAAGTATATTTAAATAAATAATATTGTATTTATTATATTATTATCAATCAATAAAGATAAAATATTTCTTAAAAACATTCCATAAAGATCGTTGAAAAATGGAAATGTTACTCATGTGTATGTATGACCGACCTTCTATATTATCGTAATGTACTTAATTTATCAAAACCATATTTTATGATGGGTATTAAAAGTATAATTTATGTATAAATATGGGAATTGTGTCATGATTATTATTATTATGGATATAATGGAACCATATGATATGCAAAATAACAGGAACTTTCATGAAAATATATGAATAAGAAAATAAGAAAATTAACACCTAAAACAATGAAAATAATGGAATATTATTAGAAAAAAATGAAAAGATGTTATAAAAGGATTATATAACCAAAATATTAGGATTTGGTTAGTGTAGGTCCTATGAAAATATATTAAAAAGGATTAAAAAAAGACAGTAGTTATAAGTGATTATTAAAAAGATGGGTGTGTGTTACACTAAACATACCCACATTCACTAGTGGAACACAATAATATAGATTCATAAAGGACTGCGTCATGTTCATCTCCATGACATCCTTCTAAGATAGGGAATAGAATACATGATTTTCCTCTCTATATGCATGTGATATAATCAGGTTGAGTCAAGTGACATTCTTTAGGATATTAACCCAATGAGGAAGGATTTTCCATGGCATATTCCCTGTTCTTGTTTGCAAAGTATTCACCACAATTTCCAAGACAAACTCAACCTATAAACAAATACATTTTTATTGGATGGAATACTATATTTAATAAAATATTTCCCATAAATCTAATGCATATGACACTCCAATTCCCTTTTAATGGTTGAAACATCCCTTGACAGAATCTGGATATGTTCAGAACACACCTCCACATAAAAGAATCGTATATTATATTATAAATTTTAATATAATTCTGTTATAAGTTAATAAAAAATTTAAAATCACTATATAGGAGGTTATATCATGTTCTTCGAAAATTAACTGTAAGGTAAGGGACTTTAACTCAATTTCCCTTTATTGAGGCATATTATAATGTTATAAACTTAATTTCTTTCATATTGTTTATATACTTCCCATTTGACATGTAATATCATGAATAAATGATTATTCATGGTATTTTATGTTTTAATTTGAATAATTTCATCCAATTGGATTTGAAATGAAAATTAACAAGTGGTAATGAATTTCATAACTCAATTAATTTTCATTGGGTTATATTACTTCTTCTCAATATTTTATATTCTATGATTATATGTGTATAAAATGTTTACTAGATTATGTTATATATCCACTTATTTTATATGGATTTAAATTTTATATACATAATATATTAATTGGTTAATTCTCACTTCAATGTTATGATCGTTCCAAGGGTTTATTTAATAATATCATTTTAATCAGGATTATTTATACTTGAAATTACATTAAAGGAAATTATTTGATCAATTCTTAATAATTTTTTTAATATTATTCTCCATGTGAAATTTATGAAATTTATCAAGTTATAGTAACATTTCCCACTATTTGGTACTTAAAATGATTTATAAAATGTTTTTAATAAAATTCGACATAATTTCACTCTTCGGTTGAAAATCCTTTTTCATCAAAAACAATTTGTTTCTAATTTTTTTTAAAATGTTTTTAACCATTTTACAAATTATTTATTAAATTAATTTTGACCCATTTTGTCTTTTTACAAATTTTTTTAAAAGGAATCATCATATAATTTTCAAAACAAGGTTGGTTTGTCTTTTAACAAAAAATAAAAGGAATCTTTATTTAAACATGGACGAAATGAATATAATATCCAGATGTCATGACTACTCAATATTTTATAGATTATTTTATACGTTTCAAAATTTATTTTCAAATAAAATTATTTTCAAAATATTATTTCAACATTAAGTTTAATTTTTTTTCAAAGTGAAAAGGATATTTTCCTCAAGAATGTTATTAAATATATTTTTATGGTATTTCTATTCATAAACATCAAAAAATCCTTTTTTTACATATACTCCATTAGGGATATGTTTTATTGATAACATCCTTATTATTTATATGGGTGTTTTATTATAATATTTCCCAAGAAAAGTATTGATATTCACTTTCTTGATTCATTTATATATTTAATATCTTTTCCTTGAAATATTCACTTTCTCATGATCATTAGAAATTCATTTTCCCTTAAATATCAACATTACTTATCATGGATATATTTATTTTATTAAACCATTTTTATATATGGTGTTTTACATTGAATTATATTTTATTATTTGAGGAAATATTTATAAATCCATAAACTACAATCAATACTGATATTTGATTATAATGCACATTGTTCGTGAGTTAAATCGATAATTTTATATATGAATAATGATTCAAACATAAAGTGATTGGAAGCTCCCAAAATTATATATCACCTTGATTTATATATAGTATCGTAGGATGAATCAGTAAGCATGAATTATAGGGGTTTCTACCTATAGTTTTAAATAATCCTGTGAAAGGTCTTGATGATAGAGGTATCATGTTCCTGATAAGATGACATCCAATGATTAAGAATTTCCTTCATTAATAATTCAGTAATTATTATCCAAGAGATTCTCAAAATGATATTATATCTCGATTCATTTCATTTTAAGTTTACTGATTAAATTTAATGTGTTTTTAGTTATTTACCTTTCCAAATTTATTATGCCATATCTAGTTATAATTTTAATGTTATTGATTAAATTGATTGTGTTTCTAGTTATTAACCATGACATATTGATTATTTTAGTAAAATTATTTAAATAGAATATGTGTTCTGTTATTTAACTTTATATTTCATTTATTATAATTGATTCATGATAGGTTCTGATTTACTTAATCCTTACTGAGAATTTGAGTTCAACATTATTTTATTTCCTTTTCCAAGAATCAATGAAGTTTATAATAATTTATATGCAATGATATGATAGAGGGAATAATGTTATTCTATAAAAAAATATGTTATAATTTCTATTTTAAATTTTAATATGGGAATGATACGTGTATCTATTTTAAAAAGATTACTAATTTATGTGGTCATTAAAGATGTGATTCTTTGTATCTTATGCTAATGTAATAAAATAAGATACCAGCTCTGGGTTACTGTGGTTGGGATCACTAGTGTTGGTATTAGAGTAATTTTAGTAGAAACATTGCGAACCAGATTTAGGATAACATAGATTAGAGATCATAACTCTATAATAGACTTTGAGGATATGTATACAAGAATATCCGAATGTTTTAGTAAGGAAGAGATTATGCAGTTTTTTTCAAAGAAATACATCCATATCTAGATATAACAAGTTGATGTGGTTATTTAAAATTTGAACCATGGGAAAATAAAAAAATTGTGTATTAGGATTGACCTAATCAGTACCTAGTTTAAGAAAATAGACGTTACTATACTTCTAGTGTGAAACACCTAGGGGATATTCTTAAGATAATTCGCATTTTCTTTGTAAACTGTTAGGATTAATTTGAATAGATGAAGACAATGAAGAATCTAGGTTAAACATAAGGTGTCTTAGATTAAAAAAATCTGTCAAGATTTAAGGATCAAATAAATGATTTTATGGTTTTCCCATTACAATTATTATTGCTCACATGATGATTTTTGGTTTTATTCAATGGATGTAACCTAAATGAATCATGTTAACATTGAACATGAAGGAAAATGTGTTGAATATGAGAAACTGAATGGGGGGATGATTGGAGTGAAAGATATTGGGATCATTCCTAATAAATTATCCCAAAATATAATTAACAACAAATACCTTAACCAACTCTCAGACTCACCAAAGAAGAGAAAGACTGCGTTTAAGAATAGCTCAAGTAGTGGAAACCATAATGGAAAGAAGGTTCTATATCCATCATTTTAGAAATGTGGAATGAGAAACCCAATAATTTTTCTCAAAGGCATGGTAAAATGATTTATGTGCGTAAAATATGGGCATAAATCAAATAATTTACATGGAAAAAAGAAGAGTGTGATGAAAGAAAATAAATCCCATATTAGGGATCCATTTATACTTTGTTGTATTAAATGTGGGGAACCTTAAAATTATCCATTTCAATTACCTCTTCTAATGGTTAAACCCTAGGCTAAGGATTTATTTTGAAATAAAATTGATAAATAACTTATGTATTGGGATTCAAGAATTAAATTGTATAATTATTTTTACCAATGATATTTTGGTTATAATAATCATGAAACATCTAAATATTATGTCAAATTTTAGAAGAATTTTTGTCTTAATTAAAATAAGAGTTATGTATTCCATAATGGGTTTATGAGTTTAAGGTTGATCATAACTTCAGAGTCATAAACACCCCTTTTCATATTTGTGTGGTAGGAAATCTTGGGAGACATTTATGGAAATACAACCCACTAAATTATTACATGTTTTGGTGAAATTTTTATTCAAGGAAGAATCCATTACATGTTGTGGGAATAAGTTAAATGTTATTTTTAAACTTTTATTTTATCTTATCTTGATATTTACGTAATTACATTTTATTATAGTTTGTGAAAATTAAAGGAATTAGGTTCATATTGTATTGGAAAAAGGACATCTTATTGCATTTATAGAAGGCCGTGGGGATTGAACCCATAAAAAAATAAATATAAGTGTTTATCACTAACCAATGGCCTATAGAAATTTCTTGATTAATATTTCATTGTTTTTAGTTAAACAATTTGATGAGTAAATATTATTTATGAACTAGTGGTGTTACTATTGAGGTTTAGAGATTAATGTATTATGTTGGATAACTTATTCTAACCATATTGGGTTTTAGAAAATAGTTTGAGATATATAGAATGGATTTTCACTCTTTAACAGATCATACAATCCGTTAAAATCAATTTTAGTGATTTAAGAATAAAAAATTAAATTTTGGATATTCATTTCTTGGAGTAAGAAATGAATTGGAAATTGATTGAAGAAAAACCAACAGTTGAAGTTGTTCTTATTAAATAAAAATGTATCAAGTAAGTATATTTACTTATATTATTAGGCATTAAAATAATACTCAACTTTAGGAAAATGGTCTAGAATTGTTTTTATTCTGTTATCATTATATCTTAATAATCAAATATAATTTTATATCATCATAGATTTAATATTTTTAGGTCTTTAACATTCTATTGATCATTCAATTTTGTGTGATAAATGACCCATAACATTATCTATAATTATTTATGCTTTTATTCTATGTCCATATCTTTGATTACAACATATTTTTTCCTAATTAGAAAACTAGTTATGTGTTATTACATATGACTGTTTGGCTTCCCTTTTCTTCTAATTAAGATGATTTTTTATTAATACTTTTTACATTGTGGGTTTTAAACCATAGAATTTTCAAATATCAAACCACTGATTTATGAGTGCAAAATCAAAATGCATGGATGAAAATTTTTATGTTGGGGAGAACATAACACCTCTAAATTCTAAAATAACATTTTATTTTATATTATATTCTTAATGCAACATGGAGCTTAAAAATCCACGAAATATATTTCTTTATATTTAATCACCTAAATAGTTTGCTAAAAATGAAAACCTTAGTCTAAATGAATCGTAACATAGTATACATTTATAAACTAGCCATTAAATTATTCCGTATGAACTATCCTGACTAAATTATGAAAATTATGGTTATATTTTATCATAAATAAAATAAGAATCAGTTATAAGAAAAATAAATGCTTTCTGAAAAACTATATATTTCAAAAAGACAGTTTAGTCTCACTTTTCACACATAATTAAAAATTAAGATTTTCCAATTAAAAAAATGTAAAAAAAATTTATTTTTGAAGTCATCAAATCAAAATTTTATTAGGGTGAATTTTTGGTATTTTTCTGAAATGTTTCATTTTTTGATAAATAGTGAAAAATAATGATTTTTATTGAAACTTCCCTTTTCATTTTAATAATTAACAAAGTTAAATTAAATTTTTATTTGTTTTTAGAGTAAAATTATTTAAATTATATAATAATTTAACGTTTTTAGTCCATTGTAATCAACTTCATATTGAATATTTATATTAAAACCTTCTTTACTTGTGAGAATTTTCTATTTGAAAACCCATTTTCTGTCTCGTTTGTGGGTATAATTTCAATAGGAATCTCAAAATTATATGAATTTAATTTTTAAAAATAGATTCAATATTTTTGAACATCCAAATTTATATTATCTAAAAAGTCCAACTTAAATTTTTACCATTATTAATAGTAAACATAGTAAAAATTAATTACTACAGTTAAGGTAAAAAATGTTTTACTGGGGATTAAACTAGGAATATATGGGTTAAAACTACCTATAATCTTTTACAAAAACCATTTTATGGATATTTTATACCTTATCATGTCTAAGGAAAAATAATAATCCATTTAGACCCGATTTGCATTTGAAAAATATGGGTACACCTTTTTTTTAACAATTACAAGTGTGCCACTCACCTCACCTATAAAAGGCCACCCCCTAACATATATTATTCACACCATACAGTAATTTAGGTTCATAAAATACCTAAAAAATTAGTTACCAAATTCCACAACCACATACTAGAATAATTATTTGGGTTATAATGACATTTTAGGTAAAATTTAGGTATAATCAAAAAGAGGTGGTTAGAGAAGGGGTAAAATTCATAAATGTGCATGTTTGTCTAATTTCTTCTTCCACATCCTTTAAATCATCTTAATTTATGATTATATAATAAAAAAATGTGACCCATATGCTGATATTTTATTATGTATAGGGAATGAACTCTATCCATCTTATCTTCTCTTAAATGGGAAATGATAAAGTCACTTGTATGTACAGTGGACTTCTGTTGTGTGAATTGATGTGACACATTTTCCATCAACACCTATCACTATTGGGTATGATGATGGATGTAAAGTATATATATGATAATTATAATACAATTATACCTATAGATTCATTATATCATATATAACTTTTTTTTTAGTTTTCATTTCATATGTGATACAATAACTCAATTCATGTGTACGGTAGACTACCACCTAACGAAGTGATGTGATTCATTTTTTACTAATTATTTACATAGAAGTTAATAAGGATAAAGTTAATGAACATTTCAGATATAAATAAAATAAATATTATATTAATGAAAAATTTATAATTCTAAAAATATTAAATATCATTTTATTTCTGACCTTTTCACTCACTAAATGATGATAATGTCGTTTGTGAATGTGTGGACTACCGCCTTCACAAAGCAATGTGACTCCCTTTTAATCAAAATACCTCATGTATGGTATATATAATTATATTTAAATAATTAATATAGTATTTATTATATTATTATCATTATGGAATGATAAAATATTACTTACCTCCTTTCCATAAGGATAACTGACAATTGGAAATGTCACTGAGGTGTATGTATGTCATTTCGTACGACCTAACGTCTCCTTGATCATAAATTACTTCATTTATAAAAGAATTTTTTTTAACTTGTATTAAATGTATAATTTATTTAAAAATATGATAATTATTTCATTATTATTATTCTAAAAATGATGGAATTATATAATACTCATAAGAATCATAACATTCATGACCAAACATGAATAAAAAAAGGAAATTAAAACCCAAAACAATGAAAACAATGAAATATTATAACAAAATGAGTGATAATATGATATAAAAGGAGAATATATGATATTAAAAATATTAATATTTTTTTTATATGTCAATAACATGGTTTAAACAAATTTATATATGGTTAAATCACGTTTAATCAAAACAAAGCATGAGGTAAGGGACTTCATCCCAATTTTTCTTCATTGAGGTATATTGTAATGTTATACACATAATTTCTTATATATAGTGTATATACTAAAAATTTTACATGTAATATATCTAATAATTAATTATTCATGGTATTCCATGTCTCAAGTTTAATTACTTCATCCAAGGGGATTTTACTTGAAAATTAACAAGTGGTAATGAATTTCAAAATGTAAATTTATTTTCATTAGTTTATATTACTTCTTCATTGTCATTGATAATATATAATTATGAGTTTATTGAATTTTGAAAAAATTATTTTTTTATATCCAATTATTTTATGTGTATTTATATTTGATAAACATAATCGATTCATTTGTTAATTTTGATTTTCAATATTATGATCTTTGCAAGGGTTTATTCAACAATCTCATTTTAATCGAGATTGATTATACATGAATTTTCATTGAAGAAAAATATTTAATTTTTTAATAAATAATTTAATTTTATTATCCATTTGTTAGCAATTAACTTTCTCAAGTAATATTAACATTTTTTAATATTTTGTACTTAGAATTATTGAGAATTTTTTTTATAAAATCAAACTTTATTTCTCTCTTCAGTCAAAAATCCTTTTTCATTAATTTTATTTATAATTTTTTTAAAAAATATTTTAAACCATTTAGAGTTGATTTATAAAAAAAATATTTTTTTACAATTTACTATTTTTTTCCAGGAATATTCATGTCGTTTTCCAAATAAGTCCTGAATTTGTTTTACCAAAAAAGAGAATGTAATCTTTGTTTTAATAGGTACGATATGAATGGAATTTTTAGGCATCATTACCAAACAATGTTTTAAATATTAATTTATAATTATCAAAGTTTATTTTAAAATAAAATTATTTTTAAAACATTTTTTGAACTTCTTTTTTAAAAAATAAATTCTCAATGTGGAAAGAATATTTTCCTCAAGAATTATTTTAAAGATATTTTTATGGAATCTCTATTCATAAATGAAAAAAACCCTTTATTTTACTTATACTCTAATGGGAATATATTGTATTCATACGATACTTATTCATTCAATGGATGGTTTATGATAATTTTTCCCTAGTAAAGTGATGAAATTCACTTTCTTGATTGATTTTTGTAGTCTTTAAATTTACATTGAAATATTCACTTTACTATGATCATTCGTCATTAAATTTACCGTAAATATCATTATTTTTTATCATGGATATGTTTATTGCATAAACCATATATATGTTTTACACATCATTCTCTATATTGAAAGTTATTTGATTATTTGGGGAAATATTTATAAATACATATTCTTTACTCAATAGAGATATTTGATGATAAGGAACATTGTTCATGAATTAAATCTATTATTAAATATATGAGGAATTATTTGGACTTACTGTGGTGGGGTGGGGGATTTGAAATAATATAAACCCTTAATGCATCAGTAGTCACATGAGGTGAATCGGTAAGATAACATTAAATTGGTTTCTACATATAGTTTTAAACCATGCTGTAAAAGGATTTAATGGTAGATGTATCATGTTCCTAAGAATATGGAATACAATGATTAAGAATTCCCTTCATTAAGAATTTATTCATTATTATCCATGGTATTATTGTAATCATATTATCTCTTTATATATTTCATTCTTATTTTATTGATTAAATGGAAAGTGTTTTTAGTTATTGACCCATCCATATTGATTACAAATTATCCCATAATGATATTCATGTTATTGATTAAATGGTACGTGTTTCTAGTTATTTACATTTTCATATTGATTATTCTAGTAAAATTATTTAAATGGAATTGGTGTTTAGTTATTTACCTTTCCATGTTGTTTATGATTATTGATTCCTGATAACTTCTACTATACTTAACAATTAATGAGAATTTATTCTCAACCTTATTTCATTTCTTTTCTCAAGAACCCATGAAGTTCATTATTATTTATTTTCAATTATATTATATAAGAAATAATGTTATTCTAGGAAAAAAATTATTTTGTAATTTTTATTCTCAAATTCAATATGGGAATCAAGTATTTATCTAGTTTACCAAGACTACTAAGCTATTCTGTCCTTTGGAATGTGATTCCTTGTATTTTATACTTATGTAATAAAGTAAGACACCGGATCTATGTTATTTGGGACAAGGTCTCTACACGGGGTCCTATATCACCCTATAATGCGTTAATTAAAACTTTAAATCTCATGAGATATGTATACATGGGCACAATTTAGTTTTTCATAAGAATAGGTACAAGGGTGTGACATATAAAGGTGATGTGTAAATAGGTATAATTACATAGTCTCATAAGCATGGGAAAATGTGTGTGACTCACGAATGTGATTTTTCCCTATGCTTATAGTAGTACCACAAATCTATAAGTATTCCATGTTTCTACGACATAACATTTTTTCATAATGTATTCCTATGTTATGTTATACCTTATGCTAGGTTTTTTATCTATCAATTTTCTTTTTAAAACATTTTTATGTATCTTAATTGTTGGACACCTCATATATTAATCATGTTTTAATGATCAAAAATCTCATTAATGTTCACAAATCTTATTCAACCTTGTTAACTCCTATAAATTATATCCAGTCATGTGTATTTATGTTTCAATTTCTCTCATACTTTATAATGGTTAAGCTCAATCCATTTTATGCATATCACTGTTTAAGTCTGAATATAGTTGTTTTCCTAAGTACAAGACACCGTAAGCCAGACACCGTGAATCCAGAAACTATAAGCTAGACACCGTAAGCCAGACATCGTGAATCCAGACACCATAAGTTAGACACTGTAAGCCAGACACCGTAATCCAGACACCGTAAGACAGACACCGTAAGCCAAAAACCATAATCTATACACCGTGAAGCCAGAAAACATGAATCAAGACACCGTGAAGCAAGACACCGTGTACAAGACACCGTGACACTCATACACCATAAGCCAAACACCATAAGCTAGACACCGTGAAGCCATACACCATTAATAAAGACAACGTGAAGCAAGACACCGTGAACAAGATGCCGTGACACTCAGACACCATGACACTCAGACACCATGTAAAGGAGACACCATTTTCATAACATACTATGACACCATTTCTTAAACTATGTTGTATTCTTTCATTTTAATTTTTAACAGTCATATTTGATGCCTTTAATGCACTGACATAATTAATGTTTCTTTGTAGACATAGTACAAGGTATGAGGTATGAAGAACATGGAACCTGTCAGCTAAAACTCATGCATTAGAAGATAAAGAGTGAAGTGTTTTCAAGAGCAATACAACGTGATACTGAATGAAAAACAAGCCTACGAGCATGACTGCGAAGAACATATTGCAAGATTTTCAAAGAAAGCATTATCTCATGCATGCAATCTGACTCTGCTGAAGAACAAAAAAAGTACACTAGAATACATAGAACATCTTCGCATTATCAAAACTCATGAAGAACACAATTTGAATTGTGACACTTTGTTTTTCAAGACAAAAGCCAGAGAAAGACTTAGAAGTATTTCAGTTTAATCAAAGGAGTCCATAGCTGCACTTCAAATCACTAGAGAATTCTAAACCCATATCTACTCTCTCTCAGTGATTATTTTACTTACTTTTTGAGTAGTGTGTGTACTCTGTATATTAAATACACACATTTACTCCTGTGCTAAAATGGAGGATTTCTAAATCCTTACACAAAACTCTTTATAATTATGTTTACCCACAAAAACTGTGGAAGAGGTCCCTATGTGGCCTGGTTGTTATTTTTGTTTACCCACGAAAACTGTGGAAAAGGTCCCTGTGTGACCTAGACAGTCTATGTACTATTGTTAACCCTGATACAGGGTGTGGATCAAAGTTTATTTATATAAATTTCTTGGTGGAAGGTGATCACCAAGTGGAGTGTATTAGGTCTCGACTTTAGACTGAACCACTTGTTTCATATCGACTGTGCTGTTTAAATTTAGTCTTCCCTATTTTATTGCATAATCCAGAAAACACTAATTTCACTTTGATAGTTAGTCTTGGAAAGAAGTTATAACTGATTTTTCTTAGTAGGATAACTTCAAAAGTTATATTAATAATACAAATTAAGATTACTGAGAATTAAGCAATCTTCTAAGAAGTTGTTTAAAAAGTCAAACTCTTATAATAGTATAAACTTGATTAACTAGGCTGTATCTATTTTTGGGGAAACCATTTCTTTTGAAAATAATATTCTTTTAACATAAATATTTATGGTTACTCAATTCACCCTCCCCTCTTGAGTAAACTACTCCGACCAACATTTGGTATGAGGGGTTGCTTTATTAGGACTCTGTGTAATCTTACTCAACTGTGATTGTAGTTGTACTTTAAAGATCAGTAAATTTATTTTAATTCTAAATTTATAGCTCTTTTAAAGTAATTAGTTAGTATGTACAATAGATGGGAAGGTTCAAAAACCAAGAGACCACCATTCTTTAATGGAACCAATTATACTCAATGGAAAATTAAAATAAAAATGCATCCAGAGGGTATGATCTTTGAAATTTGGTCATCCATTATAGATGAATACAAACTTCTTGTGATTGATAGAACTACATGGGATGAACCTACCAAACTTTCTTATAATAATAATTGCAAATCCATGAATGCTTTGTACTGTTCCTTAGGAGATGAAGAATTTAATAGGATTTCTGCTTGTAAAACTGTCCATGAAATTTGGGATACCTTGTCTGTATCACATGAAGGCACATATAGTGTAAAAGAAATGAGACTTAATAATTAAATTATAAAATATTATAATTTTAAAATGAAACCCGATGAGCCTATTTCTGACATGTATCTCAGGTTCAATGAGATTTTTAACACAATGATTTCTCTAGGAAGAGAAGTCACTTCCAAAGAACAGATCATGAGAATCCTTAGATGTCTACCTGACAGATGGATGGGATCCTCTATCTCAATTAGAGAATCGTTTGACATCAGAATGATACCTATAATAGAACTCATTTGAAAATTGATGATGTATAAGGAAGATTTGAAATCAACAAAAAAATGAGGATGAACCAAAGAGGAAATCTGTAGCATTCGAGACCACCTTCTCGAAGCAAAAAGACAAAGGGAAACTGGAAGCTTCTGTATAAGGTTACACCACTGGATAATCATCACCTGAAAGTGATGAGGAGATGGCTCAACTGGCCAAAAGATTCACACGATTTTACAAAAAGAATAATTTTTTAGAAAGCCTAACTTCATGGGAAAGTATGATCTAAAAGGAAACTGGAAAAAGGACTGGAAAAGAAGTTACAAAACTGATGAAATTGTATGCTATGAATATAAGTGCAAAGACATATAAAGATTGACTGTCCAAAGATCAAGTATAAGAAGAGATATTAGGACAAGGATAATATGTACAAAAAGGAAATGAAAGCAACCTGGAGTGCCTCTGAGGATAGTTCAAGCGACTCAAAGACATCACATGATGAACAGGCTAACAAATCCAATATATGTTTTATGACAAACACATCTGAGGTAACAATGAACTCTTCTGTACATAATTCATACTATTCTGAAGAGGAAAGTGACTATGAAAATATGACTAATGAAGAAATGTTTTAATATTATAACATGATTGAAGAGACATGCAATTAATTAAATAATAAATATAAATCATTGAAGAAACATCATGCTCTCACTATAAATGTTAAATTTGAACTTACTACTGAAATGGAGAAGACTGCTCAACTACTCAAAGAAAACAATGGATCAAAAATTTCTAATGAGCAATTAAAAAGTGACTTAGAAAAGTTTACTAATGGGAAAAATAGCCTTACCCAAATTCTAGGAAAAACAATTTCCCCCAAATACAATAATGACATTGGTTATCAACCTGGTAAAAGAAACCCTGGTAGAAAAAATTTTGTTTCAAAGTCTAGAACATATAGTTTTGTTCCTAGTTCTGGACACAACTCAACTAGCTCAAGTCATGTTACATATTCTGCTGTTTCAAGTTTTTTTGGACCAAATACAGTTTATTTTTCAAATACTTTACATAATTATTATAGGAAACCTATGAGAAAAATATGGGTTCCTAAAGCACTTATTACTAATGTTACTGGACCAAAACGAGCATGGGTACCAAAATCTGTCTTTGCTTGATCATGATATAGGAAAGATTCTTAAAGAGATCCTGAAAAAATCTATGGTACTTGGACTGTGGATGTTTAAGGCACATGATAGGAGACTACTCATGCTTCAAGAACCTGATAAAAGTAAATGGAGAACAAGTCACATTTGGTAACAATGCCAAAGGGAAAATCATTGTCTTAGGCCAGATTGGTAACTATGATTCGATTTTAATTTCTAAAGGACTGTTTGTTAATGGATTAAAATATAATCTGCTTAGTATCTCACAATCTTTTGATGATGGATATCATGTTAAATTTGAAAATGACGCCTGTAATGTCTTTAATTCTAAAGATGAATTAGTATTTTTTGCATTAAGGAATGAGAAAGTTTATTCTGTTAATTTAGATTCCTTAGCTTCTCAAAATGTTTCATAATTAAGTGTATTTCATAAAGAATCTTGGCTCTGGCATAGGAGACTAGGACACTGCAATGTTCACTCCCTTAGAAAGCTAACTAGAAAAGTCATCGTTAAAGACTTACCCAAACTTGAGTTTCCACATGAAAAATTATGTAATCCTTGTAAAAAGGGAAAACAATACAAAATCTCTTTCAAAACAAAGAAAGAAGTTTCTATTTATCAACCTCTTGAATCAATTCACATGGATTTGTTTGGACTATCTAGAGTTTCTCAATTAAATGGGATGCACTATGTTTATGTTATGGTAGATGATTTTTCTAGATATACCTGGACCTTATTCATGGCTCACAAAAGTGAAGCCTGCTCTTATTTTACAAAGTATTCCATGTATTTAGAAAATCTTAGTGGCCTTAAAATTAAATCTTTAAGAAGTGATCATGGCCTTGAGTTTAAAAATCAAGAGTTTGAATCCTTTTGCTCACAAAATGGTTATAGTCACAATTTCTCTTCCCCTAGAACACCTCAGCAGAATGGTGTTGTAGAAAGAAGAAATATAACCCTGCAAGAAATTGCGAGAATAATGATTAGTGAACATGACTAACCTATTTACTTTTGGGCTGAATCTATTAATACAACATGCTACATAATCAATAGAATATTGATTAGACCAATTCTCAAAAATACCCCATATGAACTATGGAACAATAGGAATCCTAAGGTTAATTACGTTAGAGTTTTTGGTTGCAAAGTATTTATTCTCAACACTAAGGATAATATTGGAAAATTTTCATCCAAAAGCGACGAAGGAATTTTCCTAGGTCACTCAATATTAAGTAAAGATTATAGAGTATTCAATAAGATAACTAATTGTGTGGAAGAATCTTTTCATATTAAGTTTGACGAAACAGATCCACATGAGCTTAAAACCATCCAAAAAAATCTGGAGGATGATGTACCAATTCTGAACATCAACTCAAAATCCTCAAAATCCTCTGTGAAAGAATTTGTGAAAAATTACAATTCTAGAAATTATCCACAATTGAGTCATAATGAACTTGAATCTGTTGATGAACTTGAAATCACTAGTCCCTCTTTTTCGAGAAAGGTTAGAACCCTTAAAAACCATCCCTTAGATGCTATTGTAGGAGACTTAGAGAAAGGAACACAAACTAGAGGTTCTCTTAGAAATCTGGTCTAACATCAAGCATTCTTGTCATAACTTGAACCTAAAAACATTGATGATGCCATAAACGATGAATTTTGGATAATGGATATACAAGAAGAACTTAATCAGTTTGAAATAAATTTTTTTTTGAAACTTATTGAAAGACCCAAGGAAAAATTCATCATTAGAACTAAATGGGTGTTTAGAAATAAGGTAGATGAAGCTGGAAATATAGTTAGGAACAATGCTAGATTAGTTGCACAGGGCTATAGTCAAGAATAAGGAATGGACTATGAGGAGACCTTTTCTCCAGTAGCCAGACTTGAAGCTATCAGAATCCTACTTGCTTATGCTGCACATCTGAATTTCAAACTATATCAAATGGATGTTAAGAGTGAATTCTTAAATGTGTATATAGCTGAGGATGTCTTTGTTGAAAAACCCCCTGGATTTACAAATCCTCATTTTCCCAATCATATTTTCAAACTATTAAAAGATTTATATGGTTTAAAGCAAGCTCTAAGAGCTTGGTATGATAGATTGATTACTTTTCTCATTTCCAAAGGTTTTACAAAAGGAATATATGATCCTACCCTCTTTATAAAATGAATTTCTAATGATGTTTTAGTTGTTCAAATCTATGTAGATGATATTATTTTTGGATCATCAAAAAATTCATTATGTATTGATTTTAATAAAATGAAGAAAAACGAATTTGAAATGAGTTTAATAGGAGAATTAAAATTATTTCTTGGAATTAAAATCTTTCAAAATAATGATGGAATTGTTTTAGCTCTAAGTAAATACACTAGAGGTCTTCTAAAACGTTTTGGATTGGATAACACTAAAATTAGTGACACTCCCATGAGCACCGCATGTAAGTTGGATCTTGATGAAGATGTAAAATCTGTTGATCAAACCAATTATAGAAGAATTATTGGAAGTTTACTCTAATAACTGCTAGCCATTCAGACATTATGTTTAGTGTGTGTATGTATGCTCGTTTTAAAGAAAATCCTAAAGAATCACATTTAAATGTTATAAAAGGAATTTTCAAATACCTCAAGCATACACCCATTCTAGGGCTGTTCTATCATAAAAGAAAATCATTTGAACTAGTTAGTTATTCTAATGCTGACTTTGGTGGCTGTAAGTTTGATAGAAAGAGAACCTCTAGAACATTTCACCTTTTAGGCAAGTCACTAGTATCATGGTGTAGTAAGAAACAAAATTCTGTTGCATTATCTACTACAGAAGCTGAATACATAGCTGCTGGCAGTTGTTGTGCACAAATTTTTTGGATGAAACACACATTACTAGATTATGGATATCAATTTAGACATGTACCAGTAAATTGTGACAACACAAGTGCTATTAACATCTCAAAAAATCCAGTTTCACATTCTAGGACAAAAAATATTTATGTAAGACATCACTTTTTGAGAGATAATTATAAAAAAGATGATATCACCTTGGAATTCATTGGTACTGCATATCAACTTGCTGATATATTCACTAAATGATTAAATTATGAGAGAATAGACTAAATCACAGATGATCTTGGCATGATAAATCTCAAATATATATCTTACTTGTCTTATTGTTCAAAATTTTACTATGTTTTACTTTACTGTTTTAGGATTATAGTTTCTCAGTTACTGTCTCTCATGTTTATGGTCTCACTGTTAGCACTTTGTACATACGGTCTGACATTTAATATCTCACCGAAACACGAACTGAAAAGTTCACTTACTGTGTCACCATGACAACCATTCACTGTCTCACCATGACGAACACTCACTGTCTCACCATGTTGACCACTTACTATCTCACCGTAATGACCATTCATGGTCTCACAGTGAAAATTATTTATGATTTTCTTTGAACCCGTATCGCGGCAATTTTTTTAACCTATTTTACTTTCCCGCGTTTTTATTTTTGTGATGATTGGCATTCCTAAATGATAAAACAAAAATTTTCACTCAGTTATTCACTCGGACTTTCTCTGATTTCGAACCCTTTCAACCTTGCAACCCATTCTCTCTCTCTCTCTCAAACCTTTAGTGGATGTCAAGAATGAAATGTCCGTCATCATCCACACCTTAGAAACATATCCTGAAGAAGAAGATTTCACCTAAGCTGAAATTTGAAGGACCTTTAAATCCAAATCTGGTAAATCGAAGTGTTATACCTGAGAAAGAAATTTGCCCCAAATGGCTTCTTTCTAAAAAATCTCTTGTCTTGAAAGTGTTAAAAGAACAAGGCTGGTTAGAGTGGTTCTCAAGGGAGAATAGACCCATCTATCCTAGGTTAGTAGATTAGTTCTACCAGTACATACAATTCTCTTTTGATTCTCATGAAAGTTATGTTTTGAGGAGATGGATTAATGGCCAAAGATGCTCCTTCTCTTCGAGGTTATGGGCTGCATGCCTTAGGATAACTCATGAAGGTATATGTGAGGATTATCAGAGAGGACCTCCTCTTTCAACTTATTTCTTTGATCTTGAAGATGATCTAAAAACCCTAACTGGAAATGGAACCAAGAGAAGGGCCATCACTGCTGAACTAGATGGAGAAACAAGACTTCTGTTTAAGTTTGTTCAAAATCTGGTTAGTCCAAGAAAAGGTGATTTTTCTGTGTTAAAGTATCAAGATGTGTTTTTGATTCATCTTATGAACAATAGACACAAGATCAACCTGTGCAAGTACACCATTCACCATATGTGTGAGTTGATCAAGGTTACATCCAAGTCTACTTCTCTGTTCTACTCTTGGTTGATATCAACCATGCTTGTTACAAAATGAGTGGTTGGACCTAATGAATAAGTGATTATATACTGTGAATACTGTCTCTCTAATGACACCATCAAGAGAATGAAGATAAACTGGAATCCTTGAAAAAAGGAATGGGTGGAAGACATTGATAAGATTTATGAGAAGTTTAATCCTTTGGATTATCCATTAAGGCCGAAAGAAATTTCTGATCCTATTTTGGAACCAGATGAACTTGTTGAGTATTCAGAAGAAGAGGAAGAAGAGGCTGAAGTACCACATAAGGAAGCAGTTATTGTTGAAGAAGAAAGGTCTATTGTTCCTCATGTTTTCCTTGAAGATGAAGCTCTTGCCCCTGGAAATGATGTCAATATAGAAATCCAACCCGAAGCTGAAAAAGAATCAGTTGTCACAGAATCTGAGCAGCAAGCCATGGAAGAGCATATAGTAGAAGAACTCCTTGTTGTACAAGAAGAGAATCTAGAAGAACTCCCTATTTTTCAAGAAGTGAATCTAGAAGAAATCCCTGTGGAATAATCTGTTCCTGAAATAATACCCTCTGCTGAAGAGAGGATGGAGATGGCCTTTCAGATGGCTAGAAAGGAAATGAATGATGAACTTAGAGATGAAACTATGGATTTAGACCAAGCTCATGAGCCTCTCAGTCCTGAGCAGGAGGCACCTGTTGAGGGGGAGGAAACCCAAAATCTTGAGCCTGATGAAGCCTCACATCCAACTGAGATGAGTCCTGTGGACACTCAGTACAAATTTCCTAGATTCTATGATGTGAATGAGTCTCAATAGGTTATTGCAACCGGGCTTGATTTCTCTTTCCTATTTCCGTTGAAATCAATCACAAACTTTGCACCTGAGAAGGAACCTGAACCTGAACCTATCCCCGTACCAATTCCTACACGTAAACCTTTATATGAACAACTACCCTTTGTCAGTAAGGATGATCTGAAGGATTTTGGAGATACTCTCTTATCTAGAATTGAGAAACTTATGAACTCCCAACCTCATCCCGTGAAAAATCTGAGTGAGAGATATTCCTCACTATTATTGGAAAAGATCATTTGGAAAATACAACCTAAGATGAAACATGATATTCAACAAGTACGAGTTGAAAATAAGTTTCTCAGTAATGAAGTCACCACCCTGAGAAGCATGGATGAAGACATGCAGAAAGATCTACATTCGAGATCAGAGCATGCTACTGCTCCTCCAACACCAACTGTTTCTCAAATTTCTCGAGATTTTGGGTCTCAGATTCACCCTTATCTGGCATCATTTGATGAAAAAATTGCGGAAAGGCATAAACAGATGTTGAAGGAAATGAGAGAGCTTGTGTTGAACCTTAATAAACTCACTGATGAGTACACTGGTTTTCTTCAAAAGGCACTAAATCAGCTCAAATCTCTGACCACAACCGTCAAAGATTCTAATACCTCTGGTCAATCCTCTACACCTTCTTTGGATAGTAATTTTCTCAGTTTTATAGTCAAAGAAGTGCTTTAGAATGCTTTTAGTGGCTTTAATGTGGCTTCTTTCTCTAAAGTTGTCAAGAACAGTGATAGAGTTCTTGATCTTTTAAAAATTCACTCCATGATTGCAAATGATGCCCAATAAGAGATTTATAAGAAATTTGATTTCTATTTAAACTGAATTTTCTCCAAGATTGACATGACCAACCACTTCAAATACCTTCTTGAGAATCTGAGAATTCCTCCTGTGAATCAAGCCTTCAAAACCCAAGTCCAGTTGCTAACCGAGTTTACCCGATTGTTGGACAAGTTTATGGAAAACAAAGATGACTTTGAAAAAGACATGCAGTATGGTGGAGATATTATTGCAGACTTCATCAAACTCATGAGACCCTATCTTCATGTCCAGAGTACAACAATTGTTTCTCCAGAAACTGCACCTCTCAGACCTGGGATGCCTACCTTCACCTTTGCCTTAGCCTCAACTACCATGTCTGTTGGCCAAGCTCTCAGTCAGATCCGGCCTGTGTTTCTTGATGAGAAACTGCCTAGATATTCTACTGCTCCTACCTTGACTCCCTACGTCTTTAAAGGTCTCCCTTTACCCTCTCTATATACCACGTATCTTCCTTCTTCTACATCAACCACTACCCCTATGGGTTCCTCTTCTACTACTGATAAAGGCAAAGAGAAGGACAGTCCCTAAAGAAGACCAGTGCTTACTGATTTCTGTTAGGGATACCATTTTTTTTTGCTATTTCTCCTTTATTTTGTACTAAACTCTGTTTAATCTTAATGGAATGTGCACTGTTTACCCTCTCTTCTTTAAACCTTTTGATAATCACAAAAGGGGGAGAAGTTTCTATATGTTATTTTATCTATTGTTCCATATAATTTACACTTTAACTATACATGATTTTTTATCATCAAAAATGGGGATATTGTTGGAATAATCATGTATTAATCATGTTTTAATGATCACAAATATCATTAATGTCCACAAATCTTATTCAACCTAGTTAACTCCTATAAATTATATCCAATAATGTGTATTTATGATTCGAGTTCTCTAAAGTTTTATAATGGTTAAGATCAATCCATTTCATGAATATCACTGTTTAAGTATGAATACAGTTGTTTTCCTAAGTACAGGACACCGTAATCCAGACACAGTGAAGCTAGACACTGTAAGCCAGACACCGTAAGCTAGACACCGTAAAGCTATACACCGTAAGCCAAACACCGTAAGCCATACACCGTAATCCAGACATCGTAAGACAGAAACTGTACGACAGACACCATAAGCCAAACACCGTGAAGCCAGACACCATGAATCAAGACACCGTTAAGAAAGACACCATGAACAAGACACCGTGACACTCAGACACCATGGCACTCAGACACCGTGTGAAGGATACACCATTTTCATAACATACTGTGACACCATTTCTTAAACTATTTTGTCGTATTTCAATTTAATTTTTAACGGTCATATTTGATTCCTTTAATACCCTAACATAATTAATGTTTCTTTTTAGACATAGTACGAGGTACGAGGTACGAAGCACATTGAACCTGTTGGCTAAAACTCATGCATTCGAAGAGAAAGAGTAAAGTGTTCCCAAGAGCAATACATCACGATACTGAATAAAAAACAAGCCTATGAGCACCGCCGTGAAGAACATATAGTAATATTTTCAAAGAAAGCATTGTCTCATGCATGCAATCTAACTCTACTGAAGAACATACGAAGTACACTGGAATCCAGAGAACATATTCACATTATCAAAACTCATGAAGAACACAAGATGAATCACAACACTCCATTTTTGAAGACAAAAACTAGAGAAGGACTCAGAAGCATTTCAATTTAATCAAAGGAGTCCAGAGCTACACTTAAAATCACTAGAGAATTCTAAACTCATATCTACTCTCTCCCAATGATTATTTTGCTTAATTTTTGAACAGTGTGTGTACTCTATATATTCTATACACACACTGACTCCTGTGCTAAACTGGAGGATTTCTAAATCCTTACACCGAACTCTTTATACTTTTGTTTACCCAAGAAAACTGTGGAAGAGGTCCCTGTGTGGCCTGGTTATTATATTTTTTTACCCACAAAACCTATGGAAGAGGTCCCTGTGTGACCTGTGTAGTCTATGTACTTCTGTTGACCCCGATCCATGGTGTGGATCAAATTTTATTTATATAAACTTCTTGGTGGCAAATGATCACCATGTGGAGTGTATTAGGTCTCCACTTGAGACCGAACCACTTTTTTCATATCCACAGTGCTGTTTAAATTTAGTCTTCTCTGTTTTACTACTTTATTGCATAATCCAGAAAACACTAATTTCACATTGATAGTTAGTCTTGGAAAGAAGTTATAACTGATTTGTCTTAGTAGGATAACATCAAAAGTAATATTAATAATACAAATTAATATTTATGAGAATTAATCAATCTTCTAAGAAGTTGTTTAAAAAGAAAAACTCTTATAATAATAGAACATTGATTAACTGGTCTGTATCTATTTTTAGGGACACCATTTCTTTTGAAAATAATATTCTTTTAACAGAAATTTTTATAGTTACTCAATTCACCCCTACCCTCCTGAGTAAAATACACCGACCAACATTAATTATTACCAAATAATTATATTATACTCACTTATGATATTTGATTGTTGTCACTTATCTATACCCTTTCTTTTCATTTGAGATCACCACTAATTATGTTTCCATTTCACTATGTTATTAAGAAAAATAATTTGTATGATATGTCTAAAAGTGTATCTCATGTGGAGAATTCGATTGAGATGTTGAATACTTATTATGGAATAATTAGTTTCTTATATTGTTGTATAAATTTCCATTAGTTGAAAAAGAAATATTTTTTTAGGTAAAATTTTTCCCTATTTCATAAAATCTCCAAAGGAAAAAGGTCTTTGGAATGTATTATAATTAAATGTTTCCTTTAAGTCGTGCAATTAATAAAGTAAAATCTATGGGGGTATCATAACAACATTGAATATTAAACTATTAAAATGGAAAAAACACTAGAGAAAAATCTAAACATGTTTACACATAATATAAGGAAAACTTTTTATTATAAAATCAAAAGATATTAAATTTTCTTACATGATTAATTTAATGAGCTTATCATTTTTCCTAAGGATAAATTTTAATAGACTTCATCCCTAATATATTTTTGACAAGTCATGAGAACCATTTTTTATAAAAAAGAATCATTTATACATTGAAACACCATATGAACATTGCACACTGAGAAAGTAAAATTTAAAACACATTTAAAATATAACACATAATTAAGAAAAATAAAATATCACCCAGTTATCCCTTACACATTAATCCATTTTAGAAATTAATCATTAAGATTACTTTTTATGAAACCATCTTGTAACCTTTTCTAATTCACATTATAATAATTTAAGAATAGTGATAAACAACTTTAAATTAAATTATAAACCTAAAATTTAATTTAAATAATAATTCGAAAATAATAATAAAATTTGATGCTAAATGAAATAAAAAAACAACTGGAATATCCTTACACACTAAAATCTATTTAAATTCATGTAATTAATTACATTTTGAATTATTATATTTTATAAATATTAAAAGAAATCATTTCAATACATTAGAGATAAAAACATAAAAATGCATACATTCCTAATTGTGTGTATCTTATGTGTACATTTTTAAACAAATGCACACTACCCAAGGATTGTTTTGGATACCCATTCCATATTTTTCCAAATCTAGAATTATACTAAAATGGAATTCTAAATAAACCTTGAAAAAACAACATTTACCCAATAACTGCTAGTAATACATTGAATTAAATAGAAAGTGTTGTCCAAAGACTTCATTGTACCTACTTATTTAGTTATAAAAATCTTATCTTTGATTTAACTTTACATCACAAATAAAAATAGGGATCTGATACTATTTGTTAATGAACCAATATGGGTCAACCTACCACATCACCCAAGTTATCCCACCAAATGGCCCAAAGCACATTATTGATTTCTATAGATCAGTGAAATTTTCCAAGGTTTTCATACTAATACATTGGGAGTTATTATACCCTAAAATTTGAATAAATGAAACATAGACATTTACCGATAATAAGACATTAAATATTTGTACATTGGATTATCATTCTCATTAAATAAGAAGTTTTGAAACATAAATGAAGAAAAAAACATAACAATACCCTACCAAAAAATATTAGTCTCAAGCTAGGTAAATATTTTGATAGATGGGGGTGGGGTGAATCAGGGAATATTGGTATTCTCCAAAAAACCATTTCCAATAATATTATTATACTATTAGTAGGTAAACTCTCTCCATAAAAGAATATAAACTGATAAATATATAAAAGGGGGGATAACCTAAATTTTATATGGTTTACCCAATTTGTAATAATCTAATGAGAAGGAAATGACAATGTGGCTATGCACTTGAAACACTAATCACACTACCTATCCTTTATAATTTTGGGTAACCACACTGACCCTCCTATCTTTCTAACCTCAGTAAAATATAAAACTCAATAATCTCATGTAAATAGAAATATGAAGGATTATAAAAGAAAAAACCATCTCATTATCGATTATAAAAGAATAAAACTACATGATAAAAATGTATCTGTCAACTCCAACATCCCTAAAGTGAGGAATCTATCAAACCTCCAACAAGTTAGCCACATGGATCTCCATTCAGAATTTCCAATTTAATATTATAATTCCACAACTACACTCTTTGATGGTCAAATAATCTTATTTAATTATTCTATTTTTTTATTCACCTTGATTTTTGATCCTACCATTATTATTTTATAAGTTACATTGAAAAATAAGTATGTACAATATCCATGCCAAACTATTAATGGATTGGATCACACATTGTTCCAATAAGTTCCATGATTATTCCAAGTGTCCTATACCATTTTAGTGTGTCCAATAACACATATTAAACTTGAATAAATGATTTAAATTTCACTCAAATATCCCCATTTTTTAATTCTATATGTATCCTTTATTTTCACTAGGTTCCAGTCTACCACAAGGTGGCATCATCCGAAATTTCCATATTGGGCCACAACTCACTAACAAGATCCGGAATCCATCGAATTATATCCATATATGTGAGTATTATGGTCATTTTAAAACTTTAATTTATTCTTATCCAGACAAAAACAATATGGTGTAGTATAACCGTGACATAATACATCTCCAGGTAAGGAAACATTCAATGTTACTCATTTGATTCTAACATTCCAGTTTCTCCTTCAAATCTAGAAACCAAATACTCAAAACACCATGGTCTATGGTGTATTGTATCTATGAAATTATATTTCCCTATTATTAGATGATTCCTTCATTATAAACAAAAAATATTTAAAGAGCCACCCCAATTCTTACAGAGTTTTTTTAAATACCATTATGATTTCTTCCATGATGTGACCCTCTTCATATACCAATTTAAACATCTCTAGGTCTTTATGAATATAGTCTAACAACCAAAATAAAAATAATGAGCCTCCTAATTTCTTATAGTTATTTCAAAATTCCATTGGAACATGTGATAAAATGTGTTCTTCATTATATTTCCTTTACATCATTATGTGAAATGGATTGTATGGAATTTCATCACCTCTAGTTTTACTTGATCTCCAAAAAACTCAAAATCACTTCAAAACTCATATAAATTTCATGTAAAACCTAAAGAATGACTTTATAATATTCCTTGAAGGTTCCTATAACTTTAATTTTTAAAAAAACACATGAAAACAATAATATAAGTGTATTTTTTCTAATAATCACCCCCTTTGGGTTATTTGAAAACTTCTCCAACCCTTATTCAACATACTTTCACTTAGAAAATGGATCTAAATTGAAACATAGTCAATTTTTTTACCATAATATAGTGTAAGAATGATTCACTAGTGACAAAATATATTCCCACATGAGTCAAGTTCATTGTAAGAAACAATAATTAAATAAAACTTTACTTATGAAAACACTTCATAGATCGTTATTCCCTTTAAAAATACATCACAAAGCTATTACCACTGAATAAAAATTGAAAGACTCCCCATACTTATAAAATATTTGAAAGAGATAAACCCCCTATATGAACATGAAATAAAAATATCAGTCTTGTTCATCTTTAAATTCGAAGAAACTCAGGGATTACTTCCCCCTTTTCAAAAAAAAACCAAATATCACTTCTCTCTGAATGTTCACAAACAAGGGTTAATAGTATAAAAAGTTAATTGAAATGATTTAACATACCAATATACAAATAGAAAATACAATAGGGGAGTTTAATTTTATTCTCATATCCACATAGTTGAATGGATATAATTAGAATCATAAGGGAAACCAATGCATTTCAAAAATATCCTTAGGTAATTACTTTATCATGATTTCAGCACTATAAATTTTTTCAACAATTTTTTCAACTTCACCAGCCCTTCTTCAACCCAATACTTGACAAAATGATACTTTATCTATATTTTCTTTTTCCCTTTAATGATGAAAATGTTTTTCTACTATTATAAGAACTTGTGTTATCAAATTTGATTAAAATTGTATATTTCACCTCAACTACTACATTCTCGAGTAGTTTCTTCATCCATTATAATTGATTATATGATTGAGTAGCTAAAAAATATTTATCTTCCATAGTGGTATTTGAAATATAATATATATTCATTATTAATGAAGAAATAAATGAACCTCTAATATAGGAATCACAACTTGATGCCTACTTTTAATCACCCACTAAACAAGGACAATCCACATCAGTGCATCACAACAACTCATGAAATGATGTTATATGATAAATAAACCAAAATAAGCCATGTTATTGATATAAAAAATAATTATTTTCATTAATTGAATGTTTATATTCTTGGAAAAAAATTTATACCGTTCATCTTGACAAGTGGAAACCAAAATTTAAGGTCATTTTACTCTGAGTTACAATACACTTTGAATGATTTTCCTATATTCCATTACATTGACCTCATTTACCTCACTATATATTGTAAAATTCACATGGGTGGCCAATAATGTTTTCATAATCCTATAAACCTATATTCTAAACCCCTTTAGAATTTATTTGGTATATATTGACTAAAAAATAAATGTATCATGCCTTCCATGAGTAATCTATGAACCAAGGAAAAATATTAAATCCCTAATCCTGGACATAATGAATTTTCACTCATGTATTCTATAAACATATTGAATATTTATTCATACGATCCTCCAAAAATTATGTCATCCATATCAATGATCACCAACACCCCTTGATCGTTATATTTATTAATATTAATATCGTGATCAACTCTACCTCACTAAAATTCATGTTTTCTCAAGTATTGATAAAGACTAGAATACCCAAATCATAATGGTTCATACATCTCATAAAAATAATTTCTCAAATGAAAAAATAGTCACTCATATTCATATATAATAAATTCATTATGGAATATTGATCCGATGTGCATTTTCTACACACAAAAATTCCTTGCACAGATATTTTGAAGAAATTGATAATTTTTTCTTGCTAGGATATGAGGGATAATATCACATTAATGAAAATCCATTTGATTTTGGAATATCCATTTCACACCATCCATGGTTTATTATATATTACCTTCAATATTTCTTGAGTGTTTTTGTCTGAACACTGACTTGGTTCTGAAGAAATTTTTATATATCTACCTTGGAACAAATTTTAATGTTTTATTCTTTTCAATTTGGTTTTTCTATTCATGCATCACTTACAAACAATTTGATTATTTTACAATGTCATCAAAAAACATATGCTCTTCTTGAGATAAGAAATATATTTATTGTAGAGTCATCATCCTTTGTGTTTGGACCGAATCTAAATGGTCACCATGCATATTCCATTCATAGATTTCATCCTTGATTTTTTCATTCTTCGTAGATGCTTAACCTACTAAATTTCCTCATAATTTGTGTTTATTATGATTATTAAACATCCCTATGTTCCTCCCAATGATTATTTCTATAATATCACATTTATATGACATTTCATCAGTACTTTTCTATGGAAATTTCACATTGGGTTGTAATATATTATCATTTAACAAAACTGTTACATATTTAATTTCAATAATTATCCCAATATATTAATTATAGAATTTATATATATTACTCTTGTGTTATTATCCATGAAAAATACCTTCATCCCCATGATCTTTTAACCTACAATTCTTCTCTATGTCAAGAATAATGAATTTACTTATGAGAATTCAAAAGTACTTTACTGTTATCATCTCCCCGCACCACATCTCATATGGGGTATTATCTTTATTTATACATAAAAGACCTTTTTGATAGATAAACTAATATAATAACCACTTATTTTTAATATAATAATGGTGTATATTTATCCAAGAGTATTTTTGAAGTCATTTTGTTGATGATCTAATTACCCCCCTCAATAACCTCATTTTATGAGAAGTCTTATCTTCAGAAAGAGGGTGTCTTATTTAAAGATTCTAAATGTATTTTACCCATTGTTTGTTTGTGCATTTTGTACCATTTTTAGATGACAATTCTAAAGTTTTATCCCTATAATCTTCTCATCCAACCTTAAAAATCATATAATACCCTCTAACGCTGTTGACTTTTGGCTGATTTCCACCATCCATTCCATAATATTGTATTCATCAATAAATAGAGAAAAAAAATTTACATCGATGTAATTAGGTGATATTTGGACCATAGACATAAATTTACACCATCTCAATCCATCTCATATACTTGTTTTCATCTTTATTGTAATTATTCTGAATGATTTCCTCTTTTTGATAAGTAGCATGCATGCGAGTTTGATCACATGAGATTTTATAGATATATTAATCTTGTTAATTTTTAAAACAAGTATCCCTAGGTATTTTAGCCCAATTGGGAAAGTTTATTATGAAATTTATTGTTCTATTACTCTTTAGATAAAAACACATGAAATTATTTTCTCTAAAACGAGGTAAAGATCCCCCTTTATATGCTTACCATTCATAAAAATTGTACCTTATCTATGTTTGATGATGAATGTCTTCTTGATAAAATTAAGCACATGACCCGAGTCACATAATTAGATTACACTTACACTAAGGACTTGGACCAAAAATACATCCATGTACCTCAAGTCTTCACTTGTATTTTTTGATTTCTCAAAGCCAATAATATTTAAACCATCACCATTTCCAATGAGTACTGCACCAACTTTATCATATTTGATCCCCATGAAATGATTTTTATTTTATTCATATGTGAAGTGAAGTAACTATCAAGGATCCACACTTTATCCAAATATATTTATTCTAAATAAATTTCTGAAACATTTCCCTTCTTAGTTTTTCATTTATTGATCCATGTTTACTATTTTCCTTCTTTTGATGGTGAATGAAATGGTTCAATATCAACCACCATTGAATCATCACCATATTAAAAGGATACAAACTGATTATGAATTTTTATAATTCTTGATGATGTATCTAGTTACTATGATCACCTTTTATTCATCTAATTTGGCATATTTTCTTATGGAATTAATTAATAAGTCTCTAATTTGTGTTTATAACCTTCATAATAAGGAAAATGGAAATGAAAAACATTCTGAGTATATGAAATTATGCTATTTTTTTTATTTCTCTTTATTCTTGAATTATATTTATTTTAATGGAACACACATATTATGAATATCCCATATTCCCATAATAATAATAATGGATTCATTGAGTATTATTAAATTACCTTTCTAATACATTTGTAAACATTCAGGTGTCTTGTGACTCATGTAAATATAATTTCCTTTTAGGTGTTGGTACTTGTGATTTTACATCAATCCCCTTTGACATTTCCTTGTTACCAACCCCTCAATATATTTAAATTTATTTTTAAAACTCCATAATAATAGAGAATAGAAATTTTTTTTCATTATCTTAACATGTTCCTCAAATTTTATGGAAGCTCATACAATTCAACTTTTCAATTCCATTCCAGGAGTTTGAATCCTCCATTGATCATCAAGATTTTATTACATCTTTATGACCTCATTATCAATATACTCACTTATTTTGTCATTATCTTTCACTAAATTGATCAAGATATTAATAATAAAAGCTTTATTTTTAATATTGATCCTGATATCATTTTCCCGTATTTACGTTTCCGAATTTTCCAGTTTTTTATTTCAATTTCATCTTTTAACTTATATTTTTTGTTTACTTGTTGCTGCATATAAAATGTACCAATGAATTGGATTTCATTAATTTGGCCATCTAAATATGAATTTATTCAGGATAAGATTTTAGTTAATCAATGTTGTCTAATATTACAATAATTTTAGTATATTCATCATCGATAAACTTTGATTGTGGTTTATCTATGGAAACCACTAGAACTTACTCATTGAGGTCCTTAGAGTCCTCAATTTCCTCTTATTTTTTTTGAGATAAAATCTCTACAGGAATGAGTATCTTAATTTTTTTAGAATATCTTTTATAAACCAATCATTCTTTTACACCCTTAGATGACTTTTTTCATGGGTTATACTTCTTCTTCATCACCCCATAACATCTTTTGACATATTGTAGTGAGATGCACAACATTTATATACTAAAAGTAATCAAGTAGAATATTTTCTTTTTTTAATACTCTATAAAAATAATTAGGTCACCTCATCATCTTCCATATACTTGAGATAATTCATGAATGATTTTTTTAAATTCATTGGACACAATAAATTGATAATTATTATTTTCCAAAGACTCATCTTCATTGTTAATCATCTCGTATACAATGAGAGTTCTATGGAAACTATCAAGTGTCACCTCTTTTAGGTCTATATCTTTTAGCACTGAGGCCTTATTGTGGTGTTCATAGCCATAGGACCCTCCTTATGATTTTGATATCATCAATGTTTTCTATGATTGAGCACATGTACTCTATAATAATGTTCACCCAATCAAAGAATGGATCAATGGACTCATTCAAGTGTATCCTCATGTATTTATACTTATTCCATAACACACACTATTTATCTTTAATACTACATAACCACCTTCATAAATGATCACACGTTTTTCCCATATGGAATGTTACAACTTACATTAAATCACCTTTATTTAAATTTAATTAAATAATACTCGTCCCAACATATTAACTCATTTAGAATCTATATCAATCTCAATTTAATATTTTTCTGATAATTATTTGTTCTCCATACAGACCCACATCCCATGTATATAAGTCTTTTAGGCATCTACTGCATAATATCATAAATAGTGTTACATAAGATTCAACCATAATTGAAAATTATCACTGTCCACGATCTGAATTACCTTATCATTGATGTCAACTATAGATTATTTAGAGATAAAAATCTTTAACAAGAGCCTTTTTATTTGATACCACTTATTGGTAATAAGAATGGAAAATACCTTGGGGTGTGAGTGAACTAGGGTATGTCAATATTCCATGAATGACCCATTCCTATGATATTTTCCCATTTTTAGTAGAAAATATCTACCCCTCATAGAAAATATGAATCAATAATTCAATCAAAAGATTGAAACATGAATTTTTACTCAATACACTAAAATTTGGCTAACCCAAAGAGAATTTAATGGAAATGTGTTGATACTCAAGAAATACTAACCACACTGCTTATTTTTTTATAACATGGAGTGGTGACATTGACCCTATAGATTTACAACCCACATAAAAAAATATAACTTAATTCCCTCACTTTACTTGAAAGGTTGTTGTATCTTTAAGAAAAATTGGAATAAATATCCATAAATAAAGAATGAAAATACACCATCAATTGTGTATCAATATTCGATTCCTTTTATCCTACAATAAGGTATCCCCTAGATCTACTTTTAGACATTCTAGTTCAATCAAGAAATTCTTGTACTGTAATATATAACTATCCAATACTATTATGGAATTATTATTTTGTTCTATATAACTTATTTCATTATACTATTATTTTTAGAACTTCCATAGTTAGATAAATTTGTCTAACATTTATTCCCTAATATTAATGGGTTGGATCTCACCTCATTCCTCAAAGGTTTTTGATTAAACCAAGTCTCCCACACCATTTTCGTATGGTCAAAATCACATATTAATCTTGAATAAATGATTGAAATATCACTTTGCTATATATATATATTAATATTAAATAAATTTCTTTTATTTTCTCCTATTTATAGCCAAATATGACATGGAATCATCTGGAAAACCCATTTTTTGGATATATATCACCAATGCGCACCAAACTCCATAATATGATCTCTACATATCTATGTTGTAATAGACAAAACATGAACTCCCTGAATTTGGTTCTTAAAATAGAGTCATTTAATTTATAGATTTTGATACAAATAAATGAGACCTAATTTCAAAAATCTAAAACATATAACATCAAATAAAAATATTGGATCACTTATAAACCTAATTAACTTGTATGATTATAGATTTATATAATTAGGATAAACTCTTACATAAAAATTCCCATTTTTTCGAATGAAAATTAATCCCACTATACCCATATTCTCAGATTCCACATTAAGTCTTAAATATGTCCCATAAAATTATTCACACATAAACCTTTCTAGAAATAATTTAAATAACATCATTATTCATAACCTAGGGAAATAAAAAATATAAGAAGGGTGATCTCAAACACTCATTAAGTGTAGATATAAGCATAAACAATTGAAATTTATCAGTGATAATAAGATGAGAATAAGGGTATTATGACCTAAAAAAATTACATTATCATAACATAATATAAATCATACCCATAAAACATGTATCGTAAATCACCAGACATGACAATAATACTTAACATAACATAAGAGTCATATAAGTTAACAGTCATATGTCATGTCAAAATAATCTTTAATGAAAAGATCTATTAGAAATCATAACAAACATAGAGAAAAAATTATTTTATCATGTAACATATTTTTCATATCACTCTTCAAATTAATATTAAAAAATGAATATCTTACCAAGTAAATTTCAATAATCATTTATGAAAAACCTATTACTGGTTAATTTCGTATCTTCTCAAATGAATTGGTGGGATATAACAAACCCAACCATTCTTATTTTATAACTGAACCAGAGATACTTGGATTATAATGGAACAACCCACCCATCAATCATCCATAAATATTTTTATGTACTATATAATGAATAAAAAAATTAGATGATTCCACTTTCCAACATAATAATAACCATCTATCTTTCATAACTGGATTTACATGTGTAAAATAAATGTGTTCCTCAAATAACTCTTTGAAATAATCATATAACATTTAGATAATGAATAAGGATGGTATCATAACAACATATACATAGTCGATCATAAGTAACATCAAGGGTTTTTATTGTTGATGAATAGAATTACCATTAAAATATGATTAATTTTTTTTATGAAAAAATCCTTTCTACATTGTAAATAACTTTTAAAAAAAATAACCTTGAATATTTGGAAAAAGTATTATTTTGAAATAAACTTGTAAAAAAAATTAAACATCAAAGAAAAAGTATTTATGGTGGTAAAAAAAGGTGGCTAAGAAATATATGTTAAAATAAAACATTCCTTTCACACTTTGGTAATGAAAGAAAAAATATTTCATATGAACAATGTTCAAAAGATTCCTTTCTAAAACCATTTTAAATAAAATAAAAGTTACTTGAAAAGGGGATTAATAAATAATTTAAGTGTAAATAAGAGCATTCTACTTTTTAGAAAAAATGGATATGGAAAAGAAAGAGTTATGGTCTAAAAGAATATACAAAACTAGTATCACTTATAAACCACATTATTTATGTTTCCTTAATCAATAATATAGGTGATGTGGCCTTTAATTTAAATTAACTTCATTATATTTTTATCTAATTTTTTGATATTTGTACTAATTATTACGCCTTTTATGTAAAATTATCAGACTTTAATAATTTAATAGTTTCAATAATTAATTAATAATTTCCCTTCTTTAATTGAGTATTATTTCCACTAAATTATTTTTTTTATTATTTATATTTTCGTTATATTTTATATCAAATTATCTTTTAATATAAATTTTATGTTTTTAATTTAAATGTTGTAGTTTTCTAATTAAATAATCTTTTAATTTATTTTTATTTAATTAATGAATAATTAATTTAATTTATGTTATGTATTAAAATACTTATTTCTCTAAATGTCATTTTTATTTATTAATTTTTTATTTTAATTTTAACCTTTTCAAATTTAATTTTATAATTCATCATTTATTTAATTATTTACATAATTAATTAATTTACTTTTAAATTTTAGTATTTTAATTTAATATTAGATTTGAATATAAAGTCTCATATTTGATTTTTAAATATTTTTTATTATTTTTAACTATTTAATTAATTCCAGATAATAATTTATGTTTTAATTAAATAATTAATTTTTTTTTTCAAATTTTAACATATTTTTTTATTGTAATATTTTAAAAATTATTTTATTTTGTAACTATTCTATAGATTGACCTGTAGTAGTTGAACTACCAGTCTCTGTTTTTCTACCCAAGGCACCTAGTGGTAGAAAAACAATGAAGAACCCTCCATTCATCAACCCACTTTTAGAGAACCCACCTCTAGAACAAATCAGCATAAAAAAATAATCCACCGCGAGCAGCACGCCAATAGTGACTCTGCTTAGCCTTCACCCACCATTGAAAACCCAACAATGACTCTTTATTGGTAACCCAACAGAGGCTAATGATTTTTTGTGGAATCCCTTCAACCGACCACCATGATTAACCTTCTGCCACTATCAACAAATCAAGCCACCATCAGTATCTCTCACTTCCAAAAAATCATCTGAGCCTCTACTGTGTATATCTACAACAAGAACCCACTTACAACATGAGCCACCTTCTTCCATGACCACCTGGAAAATATAACCACAACACAACCTACAACACCAGATCTAGAAATCAAAACCCCTCGATGGATAATGAATCTCGAGTTCACCACCTTCGTTGTAGATCTAAAACCCATATATTGAGCTACCACCACTACTAATATGAAAACTGAAGCTGTAATCCCTGCTAGAAGTGGATATCACCTCCAAATCCCCTCTGATATTCATCCCTTTATACCTCAAGAACTAGAGTCTTCACCACAGATTTGAGGGGGCGATGTTAATGCCTTGATATGTCAAAGCTCGATCCATCCATACCCAATGTCGCCGTCATTTGAAAAAGTGAGGCCAAACTGAACCTTTTGGAGCTGCCGACTAGTACAAGGAGATCCCATAACTCTTTCTTTCCCCATAAAAAGATGAAAACCCCCTCATCAGTATGGTTAAAATAAAAAAAATAAAAAAAATAAAAAAATATAATAATAAATTGATAATAATAATTATTTTAATAAAATATTTAAAAAAAATAAACATAATATTTTTTTAATCTAATAATAATAATAAATTTAATACACATATTTTTATAAAAATATAATTATTTTAAAAATAATTAAAATAAATATTTATGTAAATATATTCAGTGATATAAATTCACTAATAATAATTTATTATTAATACTAATCTTATATATAATTAATATAAATTATTATAAAAGTGATATTTTCATAATGACAATTTTTAAATTAAATAATTAATTTTTTGTTTATGATATGCATAACCAACCCAGAAACGGGTCTAGTTTCTTCTTAAATAGAGCATTCTAGTTTAGTTTGTTTGAAGGGCACTGATAACATCGCGTGCAATTGAATTAAATTTTAGGATTGCAACATTTACTGGGGAACATGGAGGAGACCAAGATAAGTCAACATAAACCATAAATAATGAATCATAACATGATAATTATTAAAACCTAGAGGATAGAGAGAAGACATTAAGGATATTTTCATTCCTGGAGATGAGTAGGAGAGATATGATGGAGACTGAGACAAACCTAGAGACCGAGATATTAAGAGAAGAAAATATGCATTGATTTATCTATTTATTGAGTGGAAATTATTCTCCCATGTTATTATTTGTTTATTTTGTAATTAAAATATATTTTATGTGAATTTTAAATATAATACTTGGGTAAACTCTTAATCTCATGGGTTTTCAATATTTGTGGTTTAACATTATAACATTTTCACATTATATATTCTTGAAATCAGAATCGGTTAGGGATATTGATTCGTATTGCAATATAAATTGTTTTGCACCTCTTGTTATTTAACTCAAACTTCAAGATCAATCGGTGAGATTGATTTTGAATTCATTTCATCATATTTCAATTTTAAAAATTTGAAATATTATTATGAGTCTTATTCCATTAAATTAATTTTATAATCCATTGATTATTGATGTATATTGAAGTGGTTAGCTCCAAGATTTATTAGTTTACATGACAAATCTAATGGTGTGAGAGATTAACCAATCAATTTATGAGGATGTGATTTCAATTAAAATTTACATGAAGAATATATTAATTTCAAACCAATAGTTTTAACATTCCCTGAGCATTGTCTTAGAATTGTTTTTCTCAATCTATGCATTCACTGGTTGAAATTTATTTCTCTAATATGAACTAGGAATTTAAAAAAATATCTCATCATCATTTATCAACTATTAAAAATAAAATCTTAAACAAATCAGCCACTATTTAAAGTTATTTTCTTAAAAAAATTTAGACAAAACCCTTCCCCATTGTTTGACACCCTACGAACCAATTTTCTATATTTATAATAGGGTTTATAAATAATTATACTTAGTCACGTTTCAATGATGAACATTTAATATTTTTGGTTCCATTTTCTATGAAGGATTCACGCTACCAATTTTTGAAAACATAATTTTTTTAAATAAATTCATATGAAAATTTGATAATTATTGTCCAAAAAAATTGTTCAAATAATTTTTTCTAGTGCTTTATTCAAATTTTCATGTCTCCATGTGTGTGTTTAATCATTTATTCTGTATTGTATCTTGATATGTTTTACTATTGGTCATTATGAAATGTTTTGTGATGATTGAAAATTGAAAATCAAAGAAGCTGGTATCATTCCAATGAAACCTATTGTTTTTTTGTAGCTAGTATGGTCATAATGCCTAACAATGAGTTCATAATCAACCATGGAAGACAAATTAATTTGAAGAAACTCAAGAATTCTATGAACCTGAACCCAAGGATTATTCAAAACTAGAACAAATTATGCATCAGATGTTTTATAAATTTGATCAAAGAGGAGAAGAAAATAAAATGGAAAAATTTCAGAAAGAAAATTTGGAAATTCAAGTAATGATAAGTGAACATAAAAAATTAATTGAATTTAGCGATGAGGAAAATGATTTTGGATAACTTCAAAATTAAATTTTCAAGGAGAATAAGTTAGGAAATAATTAACAAATAAATAATTTAGATGAACATGATTCTAAAGAAGCGAAAAATATGGAAATAACAAACCTTATGAATAAACAATACAATATTGGGTTTTCCATCAAGAACGTAAAGAGAATTTAGTTAGTTGATTTTGAGAAACAACTAGAAGGGATTAAAGTGGAATTCCCTATTATGTTCATTGATCCTACCTATCAAAAAGGATCACTATTATGGGGGATTTGAAAAAGTGATTGCTCATGCTGAGGATAAATTATAAAATTAGAATTTGAATGTTAAAAATTATTCACCCAATATTCCTAAAATTTTGATTGATGAACTAGAACATGAAATTGAGAATAGGTTGTAAGAAATATTGATCAGTTATTTTTCATTTATTTTACCTTTCACTAAATATTATTTAATTTATTTTCCTATTGAGATTGAAAACACTTTTGAACAACTTGGGGAAATTTTTTTAAATTAAATAAATATGGAATCTGAATTTATTGAAGATGAACTAAACATTTCTCCCCCTAAAATTAGACTAGAATAGTCGATAGAAATATATTTAGAGATTGAACTTTTTGAATTTTAACTTCAAGGAGATATTAAACACACATTGGATGATTTAAGCAGAGTTGATTTTCTAGAAGCAAGTATTGATTACTTATTGATTTCAGATGATGAACTTTTGGAAGAGATTTATAATACGGTAAAACCTAAATATGTGAATAGACAAATTAAATCAGTTCCTTAATTTTCAAACCCTTCCTCAATAGAGTTATGTTCTTAATACCTTCTAGATACTGATAGTAGTTTATAAGGGTAGTTCCACTTGATCTCTAATTTTTCTAATTATGCTTAGTATACAAATTCTACCCTTCATGAAATAGATTATCATATATCTGTCACAAGAACCCTTGGATTTGATTTTATTATGGTTTAATTTGAGATATATGGTTGTGTGTAAATTCCACACCCTTAGAAGCACCTAGTTCGTATCTTTCCCTTTATAAAAATGTATATTTTCCAAAATCATAACCTAATGAAGAAGTGGAAAACTGTACTACCAAGTGTGACTTTGATGATCTTTTTTCGTTTTATGATATTAAAAGTTTCTTGGTAGAGCTAGATAGAGTTACTTCTTTTTCACATGAACCTAACTTTCTTAAAAACACTAAATAATGGATTTTGGTGATGATGTTGTTACTCATCATGGAGACTCCATTGAGAATTTCTATAAATTTAAAGGGTGTTTCTTAAGTATTTTTAAAGATGATGAAATTTTACTTTCTATTTTTATAAGTCTTGGTGCCCATAAATATCAATTATTTATTAAAATAAATGTGAAAAGCATATATAGTGGTTTTTACATTGGGAAAAAACCAACATCTAGTGATCAAAAATAGATTTTTAGGAGAGTCAACCTAGGTCCTTTAAAAGTACCTCTGCATTAGAGGAAAAAATATTTTTTCACTCAATTAAATAATTTATGTTTCTTTAATAAAATTGTACTTATTTTGATTTGAGAAACTCAAAATAAAGGTATCTTACCGATTTTTAACTATTTGGAATCTTTAAGATTTTTTTCCATGGTAAAGTCTCACCGAAGACTTTAAATTTAGCACTTCATTGAAGACAACCCATACCATATAATGAATAATGTTTTTTCATTTTTTTTAATTATGGTTTTGAATAAATTTATCATTTTCTTCTATCATTTTTTTCTCTTTTTATATTAGATGTATGTTTTTGGTAATTCTGGACTATGTTTTTAATGAAATATGTTATTGAGGTTTTAATTGAAGAGCATAATTCATATCCTTATATTGAATTGTCTAGGAGAAGCTTCATTCTGGATCCTCACCCAATTAAGAAGGGTTCGTTTAACCAGGGAGTTTTTATTTTTTCCTTACTATTCTTCTCTTCTTTATTGCTTCTTTGATGTCATACTACTTCTTGTAAATTTACTTCTTCTTTCTTGAAAATTTCCTTCAATGATTATAAAGTTACTCATTGTGTGAACTTAAATGTGCATGGTGTGTGTTAGAGAGGGGGTAATACCCACAAAGATGGTTTTTTGTTTTTAGTGAATGTTCGTTTCTTAGTTGGGTGTTAAGAATATTAATTTCTTTGATTTTCAGAATTTTGATTAAATAAAATCAATAAAAATACTAAGTCCCATTTCACTATGCACTCAATTTATACACATGGTTCAGTTTTAACTTTAATAATGAAAAATTATGTCTTTGCATAAATGTTAATTCTTGAAATTTTCTTGTAAAATATTTATAGTGGAAAACATATTGTTTTAACTTCATTATGACCATTGAACATTTTTTAAACTTAAAAATTTCAAACTTGTTTTTGAACTTTAAAATTTAAATTCTTTTTTCCCGCATTTGAATTCAAATTTGAGGACAAAATTGGGTTTTAAGTGTAGGGGAGAGGGTTTTATTAATCTGATCTAATATGTTCTTTGAAGTAAGATAAAAAAATCATTTAAATATTTTTAAAATTGTGAGATTTTCAGGTTTTTAGATTCACTTTTAATGGGTCCAAATTTTTCTTAATTTTGAAAGTCATGAAGCCGCTTTGAAAATGTTATCTTTTTTTAACCCCATTAGTTTAATTGAGAAAATAATTTCTTTCCCTATTGAAATTATATCTTCATGGTAATATTTTTGAGATAAGGTTATACAACTATAATTGAATTTGAAATTTCTTAATTGAATCAAACTTATAAGACTGGCATTTACACGAGCTATGAAATGAAAATACTAATCCAGGTTGAGATTATTTCCTTCATTATTTACACCTTTTATATTTAAGCTAAAACTATTAGATGATTTAATTATTCATATAAGTATTTTTTGAACCCAATCATCCATTTAGTTGTTTCTAATTTATTAAATTGATAATAATATGTGTCTGGTCAGCCGGTGGTAAATAGAATTTTGGAAGTCTCTTTTAAATGTATGTTTATATTAGTTTAATTCAATTCAAATTTCTTCAAAAATAATTGTTTTAGAATAACCATAATTAATATTGTACTAAAACAAATTTATTTTAATAGTGAATTATTAAATTCTATTCAAAAGGATTCTTGGGGGAAAATCATTTTGCATTAATCAATTATTTGTGGCATTATAGTTTTTCATTTTTGAGATCTATTATTTACAAATGAATTTGATTATTAATTTCCCGAGGATAAGAAATAATTAAGTATAAGGGAATTTGAGATGACCTTTAATTGAAATGGTTTTAGATATCTTTTTATTAATGTTTCGATGTTTTAATTAATTATTTATTTTTTTATTTTAATATTTATACTTTAAAAATTTAATACATTTAATAATTAATTTATCATTTTTATTATTTAATTCTAAATTATTTCATCAAAATTATTGTTTCTTCTTATTTATATTTTATTTATATTTTATTTTAAAATGAGATTTTAATATATCTTTTATGTTTCTAATTTAATTTTTTTCATTTTATTATATAATAGTTTTTCAATTTAATTTTATATAATTAATGAAATGGTATTTAAATTTAAGTAATAATTTGCAATATTTAATAATATAAATTTAATTTATATTAATTAATCAATTTTTAATTTTAATTACATCCTTTTAAAATTTAATTTTTTATTTCAACTTTTTTTGATCATTTATTTAATAAATAAATTTTAGTTTAAATTTTAGTATTTCAATTTAAGTTTTTTTTAATTTAAAGTGGTAGATTTTATTTTTAATTAATTTTTAAGTTTTTTTAACTACTTAATTTATTCTAATTTTTAATTTAAGTTTTATTTAAATAAATAATTTTTTAAATTATAATAAATTAATATTTTAATGTTATTATATATTAAGATTAATTTTAATTTATAACTATGATGCATATTGTTCAATAGAAATTGATCTACCAGTCTCTATTTTGGTACTGTTATCGAACTGTGGCTCATAACATTCCGGAAACACCCCTTCAACCCACTACTAGGCTCGACCTTCCACCGCCCTAAAAATATCGATCCTCCCTTAATATCTCTCACTGCCACAAAATCAACCGAGCCTCCATTGGACAGATATGGAACTAGAACCCACCTGCAGCAAGCACTACATTCTTCCATGACCACATGAAAAATTTAACCGCAACACACCCTTCAACACCATATCTTGAAATCAAAACCCCTTTCTGAATAATGGAGCTCAATATTTCCTCCTCCATTGCGGATCTAGAACCCATCCACTATGTTTCTGCAGCTTGTAAGGAAACTGAAGTCGGGATCACTATCAGAATCTGATATTACCATAGAATTCCCTCTGCTCTACATCCCTTGCCACCTACATATTCAGAGTCACTGCCACAGATATAAGGTGGCGATTACTACGCCTTGATATGTTGAAGCTTGAGCTATCCATACCCAAAGCCACCAGCTTTTTCTGATGTGAGGCCAAACCAAACCTCTCTGAGCTGCCGACCACTACAAAGATATCCCGCAGCTCCAGTTTCCCCTTGCCAATAAGAAACCCCCTCATGAAAAGGGTTAAAAGGTAATAATAATAATAATAATAAATGAATAATAATAATAAATGAATAATAATAATAATAATAAATATAAAAACTGTATATATAACTAAATAAAATTAATATTTATTTGAATATAATAAAAATAATAATGTTAATACATATTTTTTATAAAAATATAATTATATTAATAACAATTAAAATAAATATTATTGTAAACCTATTTAGAAATATAAAATTAATATTAATAATTTATTATCAATACTAACTTTATATATAATTATTATATGTAATTATAAAATTTATATTTTTTTAATTACTATAATTGAATTAAAAAATTTAATGTTTTTTTCTAATGTGTAAAACCAACCCAGAAACAGGTCTAGGTTCTTCTTGAATTGGGCATGTTGGATTAGTTTGTTAGAAGGGTGTTTATAACGTCATATAGAGTTTAATGAAATGCGAGCATCACGACATGTGTTGGGTGACTTGAAGGAGACATATATGAGTATGCGCACACTGTTAGTGATGAACTAGAACATGAAATCTATTAAAACCCGGAGGAGAGAGAGAGGACATGGATGATTTTTTCATTACTGGAGATGAGCAAGAGAGAGATGAGGGATACTGAGACAAACCTAGAGAAAAGACATCAGGGGGAGAAAATCATAACTTTTAAACCATTTCTTGGGGGACAATTCTTCTCCCCATGTATTCATTTGTTATTTTGTAATTGAATTTACTTGTACTTGAATTCTCAATATGATTATTGGGTAAAACATTTAGCATGTTGGTTTTAAATTTTAATGGTTTAATATTTTATCTTCTTTGAATTATTTCCTCTTGAAATCGAAATATATTAGAGAGATTGATTCTAATTTCAATTAAATTTGTTTCACACCTATTTTTCCTTAACTCAAACTTCCTGATCAATCTCTGAGGTTGATTTCAAAATCATTTCTATATCTTTAAATTTCAAAACTTTGAAATATTATGATGATTTTTATTCCATTGAATAATTTTCAAAATCTATTTCTTATTGATGTATCTTGAAGTGGTGAGATTTAAGATTTATTGGTTTTCATGATTAATCTCTTAGCATGGGTGATTAACCAATCAATTTTTGAGGATGTATTTTCTATTAAAATTTATATGAATAATATATTAATTTCAAACCAGTAGTTTAGAAATTTCCCGAGCATATTCCTAGAATTTTCTCCCTCAATATATGTCTAAACTACTTGATCATCATTTTTTTATATCAATTAGTTATTTAGAAAACACTTTATCATCATCATTTTTCATCAATTTAAATGAAAATATTAAAAACTATTTCACCCACTATTTACAGTGGGTTTGATTTTTAAAAAATTGGTAAAGAAACCTTCTCTGTGGTTTGATAGCCTACAAACCACTTTACTATAATTCTAATTGGGTTTATAAATAATTAACCTTTAGCACGTTTTAATGAAAAAATGTGTCAGTAGGAAACAAAAAATATAAATGAAAACCACATTTATAACTAGAGGAAAATAAAAGAGAAGTGGTTCAAGAAAATAACAGCATATAATCCCAACGAAAAGAACATTAAACATAGCTAATCCCAAAATAAGATGATATTATTCATATAATTCCTTATCATTTTAGTAACTATTGAATATTAATCCCATGGTATAAATGAATTATAAAAAGACCCAATGTTTTATAAATGAAGTTACCTTTTCATGTGAATAAATGGCTTATCATGTAATGATGTTATAGAAATCCCATGCACTACTTTGGTTATTTTGGACTATTATAAGTTATATCTTATTATATTTAAGAGACTATTAATCATCATAACCATTTTATAGTGTCTGTTAGGATTATTATAGATTACAAGTTATGATAAATCCAATTTACATTGAACAAATAAGTGATGACCATGACTAGTAATATCATACACTATGAAGCCTATTTTTTCAAAGATTCTAAGATAGATAGAATAAATTCTCTTTTACTTTGAATAAGACCTATCCAAGATTCAGAAACTAAAGAATGTACCAAATTATTCATTGGAGGAGTCTAATCTTATCAATATCACAACTCAAACCACCATTACTGAACCACCCTAAAAACATGTCACCATCGCACACCTTAAAATTTGAGAATCCATTTTTCTAATAAGGGGTTATATATCTAGACCCTAACAGTATGGTTTTTTATATTTTTATTTCTTAAAAATATTTATTATATTTATCCTTTTTATTATTACATTAAATAATGAGATTGATAAAAATTAGATTTCTATATGATGAAACAATAATTATATATTTTTTAGAAATATATAGCTATAATGAAGACAATCTTTTTTGGTGAATTCAATACTTTTTGAAAAAAAATGTTATTATAAAAAAATATTCATATTAAATAAATTTATTTAAATATAAATGATAATATAATTTTATAAAGTCAGATGTAATTTCAACAAGGGTCAGTAACTGTTATCGTCATAAAAGCCTTTATTTTTCAATAAATGGGGAGTTTTGATTTAAAATAGAAAATTTTCATATGTAAAGGATTACCATGAAATCATAAATATTATTTTTTAAATAAGAACATTAATATTAGCCAATGTTGAATTTTTAATATTTTTTTTGAGATAGTGTATTTTTTTTGTAAAAAATCAATACAGTGTAAATATACAGCATACATTATGACATCATAAAATCCAAAAAGTGTTATGTTAAATACTATAAAGAGTATTCACCACCAAATTTATGTTTCCACTTTTAAAATAATAGGTTTTTTATTTTATTTGACTTATTTTAGAAACCCTCAATGCATCCTCCAAAAATTATATTATATTTTAAGGTTTTAAAAGCAATTCTTTATGAACATGAACCACATCAACATCACCAATGGTATTAATTTATGGATTTAGGTTCTTAGACTTATAAAATATTTAAAAACTCTTTTCTTTGGTTGAAACCATGGGAAAAAACTATGGGAATGTTTTTGTCTTTGATTATTTTATTATATAGAGTCTAAAACCTAAATTTAGAAATTAATAATTAATTCCACCCTGTTTTGGTATAAAAACCCACCCAACTTCACATTACTCTTCACTCATAACCATAATATAATGAGGTTACTCTTAATTTAACTCTCTAGAGTCCCCCAAGGTTTCCCTAATCTCTTAATAATATCCTCACAAGCTTTTATAGGCACCCTCTCTAGGAAAGTGATCCTCTCCATGTCCTCTTCATTCCAGAATGTTCTTTATATTATGAAATTTTATTTGTAATTTATCTACTTAAAATATGTTTTACACATTACACTTACTATCCATATAATGGAAAAGTTATGAAAGATCCATTTCACTCTCATTATCCCCTTCTATGAATATCTAAGTAACCCCATTATGTTGCGGTAATTATCCTATGATTTTCCTTTCCAAACATTTATAGAGTGAATAACCTTACCCATTTACACTCAAGGGTATTCAAATAGATATACATATCCTTCATTTATTGAAGAAATCCATGTATGTAATCCCACACTTATTAATTATGGGTTTAAAAGTGATGAAATCCATCCTTAAGTTGTATAATCCTTGTGACACACTTATTCATGTACATGATATGAATGTAGTGGGTGGGACCAAATTTATATATCCCTTAAATGAAATAGGTAATGTTTTTATCTCATGAGATACGATGTATGGTGTATGAAAGGTTATTGTACAAACATTATGTTATGATCAATTTACAGTTATCCTTGACTTATTCTTTTGATGTCATGTTTAATGTTTTTTCACATTCCAATGTTGCCTTTATGTTATCATATCATATAATGATTTGATGTTCAAGTTTATGATTCTCCCCCTTCTATTTTTACCTTGATATTCCTCTTTAATCACATATATTTCTTTACCTTTTGTTATGATTTTATTATTCCCTTACAGGGATTTATAGGTCACCCCTTTATTATGCACATCCCCAGGTTATCCCATATAGTTTTAAAAGAACAATGAATTTTTTAGGGAATATTATGGAGTTTTTAAATAATGTTGTTTATCCATGTTTCATGTTCTTATTCTATGTAACTAATTTTCTAAAGACACCCTACCTCAAGATCTTATAGATTTTATTATGTGTAACTTTTTGTAATAAATCATTAATTAAGGTGTATTAGAAAAATGGGTTTTCATAGTTGCTATCAGAGGAATGACTAAATACTTTTAGAGACTAAGATTATAAAACCCCAATGAAATCCTTATAGATAAGAAAAAACATAGAAAAAACAACCCTACATTTTTTTAGATTTTTAAAGTAAGTGGTTTCCAAGAAGATACCTTCCTTTCTAGATAGTACAAGTGGATGTGGATTTGGTACAGTTGTACATAGGGGTAATAACCCCTAAAAATGGGCATTGGCCTTGAATAAATCCTCAACTGGGGCATAAAAAGGGACATGATACACTACTCCTCTATATTTATTATTGGAGTAGGGTTTTAATAGTTATTGACCCCCCAAAGAGGCCTTTCTACACACCTGGTTTGAAACTCCCGAGGGATATACTTTAGTAAATTCACAAGTTCATTATGAACCATTATTAAGAGAATAAAAATTCCCATAAGATTCAATGTCTAGAAATATATCATGGATAAAATTAATTGAATCCTAGAAATTCTAGGTTGAGTAATATAATTCATTTACTAGACATCCATTTAATGTTCATGTTTTCCCATTTATTTGTTAAATGATCAAAAATTTTCATCCCTGATTTCCCCTTTATTCTTGTCAATGGATGGAAATTTGAGAAACTGAGTAAACAACCAATGTGAGGGGAAATTTCATGGCTTACCAAATGATATTCCTAACCTAATAGGATCATGATTCATAAAATTCATGAAAATAATTTCTCAATTAACTCTCATTTTGAATAGAAAATTGACTTAGTAGGAACAGCCACATACCCCAAAGAAGGATAATGTTTCAATTGAGGCCTTTATGTGATAAAGGCCTCCTAATTTCAGTGGATGTTTTGATCCACTAATCATAGAAAAATGGATCAAATCCATAAAATAGATATTATATATCCATTAATTATCTAAAAAGGATAAGGTTATGATTTTTGATTATCATATGGAGGGAGTATCTGATCAATGATGGATGTTAATAAAAAATATGAAGCTCAAGGAGGTGATTAAACCAATGGAGTAGATAAAATTATGGATAATTGTTTTTGTAAATAATTTCCTCACACTCTCTAACATAAAATAGAGTTTCATTTCCTTAGACTCATGAAAAAGGATTCTGAATCCATCATGGAATATGTGGTGAACTTAACAAGACTTAAATGATACACCTCTAGATTTTTCATCAACCTAAAAATTATAGTTGATATATTATTTAGTGGGCTATAGTAGTATCTTTGAAAATCATTGGTGATTTAATACATTGGAAGCTATAAAGAAATTTTCTAATGTTCACTCAAAGTAGAAGTGAAAATTAGATAATTTCAAGGGTCTCGCGGGTTTGGAGTTAGGAAGTGGAGGATGGATTTTAATTCATGGTGTGTAATAGAGAATACACATGGTGAAAATTAAATCCAATATACCACATGTCAAAAGTTAAGGGAGAATCATCCTGAAAATTTCCTAAAGGGGATAAAGAATTTATTTAGGTGTTGGAAGGAAGGGAACCTAGATAGAAATTGCGGATTTGAAAAACCCACCAATGTGATGGAAGAAAGGATTTCCTAAATCAAACCTCTATTTGTTTTCAAATGTTTCAGCTTCATGGAATACATAAAATTTGTGAATCACTGCACTATGATAAGGGTTTCAGATAAATATTTATGATAACAACCTATAAGGCCTATAGATAAAGGGTGAGCTTATATTATCACAAATACTAAGGTGGATCCTAATAATTAAGTTGTGCAATTTACACAAGTTAATCATTCTAGGATAGTGAATATAGTATTTGATTATTATTAAATGTATTTATTCATATCATGCAACTTTAGTTGAACTATTCAAAACCCCTCAAAACATGGAAGTTGAGTTATCAGTGAAGATGGTAAATGTTTCAATGGTTTCCTACCAAGAATATAAATTGTCTATTGTCAAAATTTGGGGGCTTCATTTCTTAGAAAACCTTGTGATTATACCTTTAGTGGAATTCGATTCTATTTTAGGAATGTATTGAATTTAATTTTATAGAGCCTAAATAAAACATTGAAGGGAATTAAATCACCCTCTATATCACAAATCACCCTTGGATTCAATATAATAAAAAGTATGTAGATGAATATCCTTTGGTATTATCATTTGAAGTGTGGGAATTTTTTCCTTTTGGATTGGAATATCATTCTAAAATGACTCATATTAAGTAAAAGACCATCCTTGAGGACTTTACCATTATAAGGGAGTTCAGTGATGTGTTTCCCAAAGAATTGTCTTGTCTTCCCCCTAGCTGAGAGGTTTATATTTTATTAGAACATATACTTGGAGATTTTATAAGGTACATGACTCCTTATAGAATGGCCATTATTGAACATCAAGAGCTAAAGGAACAACTGTAGGAGAATCTGGATAACATGTTTATACCCCCAAGTGCTTCACCATGGAGTGCACCAATCCTTTTCATTAAGAAGGATGTGTCAATGTGCCTATTCAATGATTATCGTGAGCTCAACAATATCACGAAAAAGAAAATTACCATCTTCTATGGATTGATGGACTATTAAATTTTCTATGGGGATCCTAATACTTATCAAGGGTGGATCTTTAGTCGATACCTTATCATGTAATGGTGAATAAGGGGGATATCCCTAAGGAAACTTTTTGTACAAGGTACAGACACTATGCATTCACTATTATTCCATTTAGAATAACTAATTATCTAACTACCTTAATGGAATCAATGAATACATTCTTTAGGGATTACCTAGACAAATTTGTGGTTGTATTTATATATGACATTCTTATCTACTCCAAAAGAAACAAGGAATATGAGGATAATTTTAATGATGTACTAAAGTCCTTATAGAAAGAAAATATTTATGAAAGGTATAATAAATTTGAGTTTTTGATGGAGTGGGTAACAATCCCAGGACACATTATTACTAGAAAATGGATATTTGTAGATCCTTAAAAAACATAGTCAATTGAAGGATGGATCAGACTAACACATGTGATGGAAACAATTTCCTCAGATTAAGTGGTTACTATAATTAAATTTTGAGAACATTATCATGTTTGTCAATCCCAATAACCAGGATAACTTGGAAGGGAGTCATGTTTTTCTTAACTGATGAGTTTAAAGAGAGATTTGATGAGTTAAATAAGAGGCTAATCATAGAACCTATGATAAAATTACCCACTAAAATGGAAGGATTTTTGATCAAAAATGATGAATCTAAAAAGGAATTAGGCTATGTAATGATGTAAGTTGAAAAGGTATAACCGATGCCTCCCTCCAATTAAAGATTTCTAATCAGAACTACCTAAAATGTCATCAAGAATTAGTTACATCGATATTTTCATTAAATATTTTGTGTCATTATATCTACGAGGAGTATATGGATAGATATATGGATCATAAAAACCTAAAGTATATATCAAAGGGGATAAATATAGACCAATGAAGGTGGTTAGAGATGATTAAATATTATGATTTTTCAATTGATTACCATCATGGGAAGGTGAACAATGTGGAAGATTTTTCAAGTATAAAGGATCTCACAACACAATCTATGATGACTATTAATAGGGATCCAATATTATTGGACATGAAAAGGATGAACATGGAAATAATATAAGGAACATAATTATACCTTTAAAAAATAACTAGTAAACCATATACTCTTAATAAGATTAATGAGGCTGAAAAGGATGATGAGGGGTTACAGAAGATAATAGAAAATATTTGAGAGTTCAAATTTGTTGAAGATAACATTATAAGGTTTGGAACCTAAATATATTTTCCATAAAAAAACAGACCTGATAAATTAAATTCTAGATAATTTTCATAAATCATCCATATATATTCATCTAGAAATCACTAAGATGTATAGGGACCTAAAGAAAAAATTCTGGGGGATAATATGAAGAGGGATATTGTAAATATTATATCTCAGTTCTCAGTATACCAACAAGTTAAGGATGAATAATAGAGGTGCATGGGGATAATGAAAACATTTCCAAAAGTAGTATAGATATGGTTAAAAATAAACATGCATTTAATCATAAAACTCCCTAATACATATAAATAGAATAACACTATATGTGAAGTATTCAACCACCTTACAAAGTTGGTGCATTTTATTGATATCAAGGAATTTTCATATTTAGATAAACTCTCTAAGATATACATAAAGGAATTGGTAATAATTCATGTAGTTCAAATTTCCACTATATCTAATCAAAATTTGAGGTATACCTTGTGGTTTTAGAGAAACCTTCAACAATAGTTGGATACAACGATGAGTTTCAGTACTACTTATCACCATCACATGGATGGTTAGTCTAAAAGTACCATTCACACTCTATAGGATATACTGGGATATTGTGTAATGAATTTAAAAGTTTGTTCGTATCAAAAAGTTACCATAGTTGAGTTATAATATAACAATAGCTGATATTATAGCATTAAAAGGGAACATTATGAGGCTCTTTAGGGGAAGATGTGTTAGACTCCAAATTTCAGGTTGAAGTTGGAGAGTGGAAGCTTATGGGACTCGATATTTTACAAGAGATGATAGATAAGGGACAAACCATTAAATATCATATTAAATTCCCATAAGGTTTACATTAAATCTAAATAGATATTACTCAATGATACCAAGAGTTTGAGGTTGGAGATAAGGTGTTACTTCATATATCACTATGATAGAATGTTATGTGTTTTTGGAAGAGGAGAAATCTTAGTCTTAGAAACATTGGGCCCTATGAGATCCAGGATCACATAAGAGTTGTGTCTTATTGACTAGTATTACCACCCAATCTATATCAAGTATAAGATATGTTTCATGTATCCATCTTGAGGAGGTACATGCCAGACCCCTCACTAGTATTGGATCTAGGGGTGTTACCCTTAAAAAATGATATATCATATGAGGATTTTCTAGTGAAGATACTAGATCATATAGAAAATATTATATGAAATATGAAAAATCACATGGTCAAAGTGTTGTGGTATAACCACAAGTTTGAGGATTCAAATTTGTAACTAGAAGAGTATTTGAGATAGAAGAACCCTCATCTATTTTAGTGTTTAAAAAAATGTAGGGTGAAATTTCTGAAGGGGGAAGAATATGATGACCTGAAGTTTTATAAATGAATATATATTTTCAAATGAATAAATACCTTATTATGAAATGAAGATATTGAAAACAAATGCACTAATTTGGTTATTTTAGACTATTATACGTTATATCATATAATATTTAAAACACCGTTAAGCATAATAACCATTGGTAGTATAGTAATTTTACATTTATTTTTATGACTATTATATATTAAGGGTTATAATAAATCCAATTGATACAGATGAAACAAGAGATTACCTTGACTAGTAGGATCATACCCTATGAAACTCATTTATGGGAGATTATGATTGAGATGGAATCAATCAGTTTTATTCACTTATGAATCTCAATCCTAGATTCAATAAATAAAGCATGTGTGAAACCATTTATGAGATAAGTTTAAGGTTATCAAAATCACAACCCAAACCATGTTCTATGAACCAACATAAGAAAGTGTCACCATCACAAACCTTAACATTATATAATATTATGGTGTAATAAGGGGTTATGTATCTTGGCCATCCTAGTATGAATATATATATTTTTTATATTTAATAAAAAATTTATTATATTTATCCCTTTTTTATTATTATATTAAAAAACAAGTTTGATAAAAATTTTATTTTTATATGATGAAGCGTAAATTTCATTTTTGGGAAATATATAATTTAGATCAAAAGACTCTTTTTGATGAATTCTATAATTTTTGAATTTTTTTTATTTCAATAAGTTATTAATATTATATAATATTTACCTAAATATAATTGATAATATAATTTGGTGAAGTCAGATATAAATTTTTAAGGGTTAGAAACCATTATTATCTTAAAAAAATAGTTTTCAATAAATTGGGGTTTCTCATTAAAAGTGTAAATTTTCATATTTATAAATTTAATTTTGAAATCATCATATCGAAATTAGGCAATGTTTATTTTTTTTATAATTTTCTATTAAAGATGATTTTTTAACAATTTTATACGATACAAATATATAGTTTGAATTAAAACATTATAAAAGCCCAAAAGGGATTTAATAAATACTATAAAAATTATCCACAACCAAAATTCATGCTTCCCCAATAAAATAGTGTGTTTTTAAGTTAATTAATAAATTTTATAAACCCTTAATGAATCCTCCAAACCTATATTACATTTAAAGGTTTAAAAATAAATTCTTTATGAAAATGTATCACTTACACTTAATGAATGTGATTAATTTAAGTATATCAGATCCTACCTTTACAAAATTTTGAAAAACACTCCTATTTGGTCAAAACAATGCGACAAAACATGAGATGGCTTGTGGTTGTGGTTATTTTATTATATGGAGTCCAAAGCCTATGTTTAAAAAATAATAAATAAGTCTCATATCTTTTACTATAAATACCCACCCAAACTCCCATTTATGTGCACTAAAAATCCATAGATCATGAAGTTACTCTAAATTTACCACTTTTTATATCTCCTAAGGGGCCCAAAATCTCTTATAATTTCCTCCCAATCGTTTATAAGTGCCCTCTCATGATAAGGGATCCCCTCCTTATCCTCTTTATTCAAGAACCTTCTTTATATTATGAAATATTATTTCCAATTTATCCTAGTGGAAGATGTTTTACACATTCCTCTTACCATCCTTATGATTTACTTTTGAAAAGATACGTATTTCAATGTCATTAAACCCTTTTATGAATCTTTATGTACCCCCAAAATGCTGGAAAAATTGTCTTATAATTTTCCATTCCAAAAATTTGTGTAGTGAAAATACATCCCCATTTCTACTCTAGGTTATTCAACTAGATATAGAAATAATTAATTTACTAAAGGATTCCATGTATATAATCCCACACACTATAATAATGGGATTAAAATCGATGAAATGCATCCTTATGTTGTAGGATCTATGTGGAACACTTATGCTTGTACACAGTATAAATCTGATGGGAGGGCATAGAATATATAGTCGCCCAATGACTTGGGTAATGTTTTTATCTCATGAGATACCATGAATGGTTCATAAAAGGTTATCCTAAGAACACTATTATTTGATGTATTAGTAGTTATCATTTACTTATGCTTATTATGTCTTCTTTTTTGTTGTTTCCACATTCCCATGTTTCCCATATGTTATTATCTCCGATCTTCATTCGATAATACAGTTTATAATTTCAAACCGATTATATTACATTGATATTCCTATTAACTAAAATGTATTACTTTACCTTATGTTATTATTTGATTATTCCATCACTGGGCTTTATAGCTTACCCCTTTCTTATGCACATCCCCATGTTATCTAAAATTGGTTTTTGAAAATACCAAAAAAATGTATTTGGAGGAAATAATGTTGTTGTACACATGTTTCATGTTATTGTGATATTGTAATATCCTTAACTTTTTCAGATATTTATCAATCTCATTTTCAGGTGTTCTTCTTCCATGTTTTGGTTTTACTTTTATTGAGGTTTGTCTTGGGTGCGTTCAGTTGAATTTTGGATGATTTTAGAGGATGTTTGGGAAGTTCATGGTAGATGCATTGTTTTCCAAAACCATGTACCCAGCCTAATAAATAGTGAAAACCCAAACAAAGGGGATTTTCATGGTTGGTACATAGTTGTTCAAATAGTGCACCATCTTAGTAGGAACCATGCACCCTTAAAAATAGGTGCACGATTTGGGAAACTATTCTTCGCATCCTAGGAAACCATTCATGTAGGATTAATTTCTACAAAAAAATATTTTAAAATTTCTTAACCCCTGTTATTAACCCTGATTCACCCTGGATAGGCCCTAACATTTTACCTCATTTATGTGAGCTTTCATATGGATTCCAAGGCTCCTCAAACTCTATTCTTGATTAATTGATGATCTGGTTGAAGGATCTAAACCTTTTATGGCATATAATCTCTTCCCATGTGGTTTTATATCTCTATCTTATCTCTTTCTGAATGAAGATTAATTTTTTATTATTTATTGGCATTATTTTAGACCTTGGTTTTGATTATTATGTTCTTTTGGATGTTGATATCAGGTTTTGGGTTATATATCTTCCATGATATTGTGATTTAAGTTGTTCTGCTTCAAATCAGGGTTTTCCATTTGATGAATGTCCATCAAAAACCTTGAGGTATGTGGTATATATATAAAATCCCATAGTCTTGATTTTGATTGTGTTTATTTAATTGTGAAATTTCTCTTTCCATATTTGTAAATCACATCGTAAATATGACTAATTAATTGGTTAATTATTTAATAGAACTAAGGAATTGATGGAATGAGGTGATTATGAAATTAGTTGAAACTTTGATTATGAAATTAGTGAATAATGGGATGTTTAATTGATTTATGAATAGTGAATGGGGTATGGTTGGATTAACCTTAAAGGGTTACTGTTTTATATGATTAAATGTTGAAAAATGTTTAAATGGTGAATTATTCATATTATTCCATGTGATTAAAGTGATGAACCATGATTGTTTTGATCAGTGGGTTAATAATGATTGAACTTGATAAATGTGATTTATGAGAATGTTTTATAATAATGTTTATGATTCCTAACCTTTATGTATAGGAAATATGTTATATATATATATGATATTATGATGTATTTGACAGTGATTATGGGAGAAGGAATGATGCTTCCAAATACCATAAGTGATAACAACGAGTGTGGGATCAGGACTAACACTTCAAAAGAACACATGTGATAACAATGAGGTGTGAGACAAAGAATGATGCTCCAAATTCCCATGGGGTTCTAGACATGACACTCTAGGCCCATGATATTGGCATTAGACTATAGTTCCATGAATTTGTGATATGAATTTGAAATAAAATGGATAATAAAAGCCCATTTTATAATGAATTTTGATTTCCCTATGTGATATGGTTCAGACTATAGCATGGGCTAAATCAGGTAGTGATTGTTTGGGTGTCATCAGGAACCCTGATTATTGTGTGGTTAACTAAAGAATAGGGAATTGTGAAAACTATTTTATTTTTTATTTTTACATTTTTCTTTATAAAAACGAATACACTATTATAAGTTGTATATATTTTTAGAATATGTTGATGGTGGCCAAATGAGTTGTACTCATGCCCTACTTGAGTTTCCTGATCTGTACCTGAATAGACTTCATGGCTGTAGGATAAGGTAAGGGAAAAATACCTATGTTATATGAATGAGTTGGGATGGATTATTGATGAGGGAACCAAATATGATATCGGGACCCAATTGGGATTTATCAATGTGACATTATTTTGGGATTTTCATATTAACAATTCAAAAATTTATGAAATGAAATATCAATTGATTTAGTTTTGATTTTTTTTCCTATTTTGGTTTATTATGTGAAACTGGTCTGTATTGGTTATGTTATTATTCTGGTTATTATTTTTTTCATTTGGTTATTGTTGATTTATTTATGTTTTTTTTACATTGATATAGATTGTATAGTATATCCATGTTATATTTTAGACCATATTTTCTATCCAGCTTCTTCTAGTGCATGGAGTGGTGCACCTGATGTCACATAGATAACTTCCTTGTGGAACCATTATGTGAAACATGGGTTAGGATGTTACAAAGTGGTATAAAAGGAGGTTTTTTTCGTCTATTTTTTCTTACTACTTGAGAAAATTAGACAAGAGAATGGGATGAGTATAGACTTGGTCAAGAGCTCATGCATGGGGGTAGCTAAACCATATACGAGGGTAAAATCCATGTACCTAGGTTGGGGTTGTAGTTATTGGTGTTTTTTTGTTAAATATGGATGTTATTTCACCTTGGGTAATGAACTTGTTGTGTGATGTTATTATTTTTTTGACATTTTTGCATCATAGCCCAAAATGGAACAAGAGTTGTGTAAGAATGCATCATTTTAGGCACTCAAATTTTTTTGAGACATGAATCATTATGGGATTATAAATGAATATCCAAGATCTAATTATCACTAGGAGTGAAACAATGATAAATTTTGTTTGTTATGTTTCCTTTATTTTGAAAAAACATTGACCTCCTATTAATTAGTTATTAGTTTTATAAAAAAATAATGACACATCCAAATGAACACCCTAATTTACATGGTTTACTACCCAAAAAGGGTAGCTATGTCATTAGTATGATTTGGAAAATATCCAATAACACACAATTTAATAGCAAAAAATACTTTTGAGTGGAAACAACGATCAAGATATTCCCTTACACTAATGAAGAACTATGATCAATGAAACAGTGATTGTGATTCATGTAGCACAAAAAGATGTAATACAATTTGTGTAAAAATTTATGAAACATTCACCAGTTTCTTCAAAACAAGTTAATGTGATACCTTTAAACCTTTAAAAAATATGAACTTTAAAAAAATTCTTTAATTATTGACCTAATAGCAGGTATGGACTTCTTGGAATTTATAATGATACTTAATCTGATTTCTAATTCTGATTTTCCATGTTCGATTGATCAGTATGATAATATAATTCTATTAGAAAAACTTCTATACCATATTGAACTACATTTTCCTCAGTCCCAAAATACCAATATCATTCCTAGTGCGATGATATAACCCGATCTAATGATCAGCTAAATATGATCATATATCTTCTCTTGTTTGGAAAGACTTCCTCAAGAATCCTCAATCCGAAAACTTCTTTTTGTTTGAACTCCATAGCTTCTCTCTATTCTTTTCTAACTGTACAAGTGTTATATAAGTAAAAAGGACTTCCTCTATTTATAGGAAAACTTAAAATGGTTTAGATAATATTCAAAATGTTTTCCCCCTCGAACAAATTCCCTGAAATCTTGAAATTCCAATAAATCGCATCTTCATCTTTAAATTATTCAATGATTCTAAACTCTTGTCAAATATTTAAAACTTCAACTCACTTCATAATTTCTTTACCTACATTAGTCTGATTCTGATTAGCATTATAATTCTCCCATTATGATGAAGACAACAGATTCTTTATTACGTTTCTCCACACCATATGAAAGATATGAAGGATGATTGTCTTCTCATTATGATTATCAGAACCATTGGACAATAAAATTCCCATTTTAATGCCCCGTACCAACTTGATAGACATCATACTTTGAAAAAATTATTCCACTAACAAAGTAAAAACTTCTAATGATTCCAACACTTCTCATAATTCATCAGCACTGGCTTTATACTTCTTTGAAAATCATTTTCACTAAACTCTTCAAAATTAAAGCTCCCCTTGAAAAAATATTTTAAGTATTTTATAATACTATCCAATTCTTATTTTCTTAATACCAATGATCCTGTATCTGATGATGTTATCAGTGTTAGCTCCAAGACGATATTTTTCCCCCAATTGAAAACAACCAGAAGTTCATCAAGATAAAAATCGTTGACTACATTATTGATTGATATTTAAATTTCTTCACGCTCATCGGATCCAACACCTTCCCAATGAAAGAAATTATTCCTTTGGTGATTGGTGTCACACCATGTCTGATGTACTAGTGTCATCATCTTTTAACTTCAGATATTTATCTTCTTTTATAAATATGATTCACTTCAACTTATTTAATTGATTATTTAAATCTTCAAGATTATTGTTCTGACTAAAAACCAGTGTCATTGTCTTTTTCTATTTCCAAAAACCTCCACAACCTTTAAATATTTATATATCTAGTGAACTCACATAGATGATATGAGATAAAAAAATATTTGGATCAAAAAAACCTATGCTTGTATTATTACTTCCTCATGGCTTTGAATAAGTTGATGATCAATATAACATAATCTGGCTTACATTAGGAAGTATTATAACTCCCTATTTTCTAGTAACATTATTTCATTCTAAACAGCCACAGTATGATTGGTAACATATTTCCCTCCATTATTTTTTCAATATTTCATAAAAAATATTATAGAATACTTATGATTTTTGAGAACTACAAGATCAGAAAAGCGTCATTGGGTTTTCATGAGATTCAATAAGACTCTATAGAAGATTCTCAATTTAATCATAACTTCTTGTTTATGGACCCAGGGTGAGTCTGATGATCATTTTCACCCAGAAAACTTCTTCAAAACCTGATTAGCTTCCTTAAAATTTTTGATTTTTATTTTCATGCTGATGGTTTGGATCCTATTTTGAACTTTTCAAAAAAAACTTTCCATATCCTTCTCAGAATTCTTAATTTCTTCATTATAATAAAAACTTATTGATCTTATGAACAAGAATTAAAATAAGTAAAACATGAACCTAAAAATCCCCCCTTTGTGTTTTTTCAATACCCACTTCATTATATCACTACAATGTCACTTGTTGTTTTATTTTCTCACATCCTTTTCATCTGCCCTATATGTATTCTTTTCTTTCACTCATATTCCTTATCTCTCCACCTCATTGAAAATCAAATTCAAAGGGGCCACAAAAGATATTTTTCTTAATATAAAAAATTTTAATTTTTTTTTCAGGAGAATATATGTATCGAATGAGTTTCATAATAAAGATTGATTAATTAAATAACTCTAATTCTAAATGGGAAAAACTACTATAGAAATAAGAGTGTGTAATCAAGACAATAATTTTTTCCATAACAAAACTTTCATATAATACATTTTCATGTTTCTTTAAAAATTCACTTATCTGGAGAAATACAAGTAAACTTGTTTAAGATCAAAGTAACTTATGACCATCTCAAAATAACATCATAAAAGTTCATTTTTAAAGAAAAAAATTTCTAAAGAACTTTTTTTATAATCTCATTACATTGTTTTTTGGAGAAATAACAGAATAATACAACAACATTATTATTTTAACTCCTTCAATTCTCTGTAGTTTAGTACAAGTAAAAAAAGTAAATTTGGCATAAGAAGGAACCTTAGTTATTTATTAAAAGAAACAATCAGACTAGAAGTCCTCTCTCAATCTTGAAATTTTCTTCCTTTTCTTGGATTTTATATTAGATGCGTTTTCTTCCTTCTAATCATCCTTCTAATATTTTGTAACAAATTTCTTCTCATTAGTAGAATATTTTGATTAGTTTGTAAACTTCTTATCATATTTAGTCGCATATTTGTTACAATTATTTTATAACATCTTATTCATGTCTTCTTCTTGTGTTAGAAATAAATTATAAAAATATTAGTACCATTTACATCTTTCCCACATATCTTTCATTTTTTGATTCTTCGTTTCACAAAAATATTGACATATTTTTATCAAAATTGTTCTCAATTTCAAAAAACTTTTTCTTCCTATTTTCTTAAGTTTATTTATGTTCTTATTCCAACTTTCAATCCATTGTTACTTTATAAGGAAAAAGCTAATCACTATTTCAATTTAACCTCAGCATGATTGCTTTTCCCAACATTCACAACACCCTTATCAGAGTTATCCCTTTTCGGGGATTGATTCCCCATCAAACATTTCCTTCTATAACTTGTGAAATAGTTGTAATATTGTTGTTTTAACAAAAAAATATTAGTTATATGACAAAATATACCACAATTTTAATATTACCCATAAAAATAATACTTTCTTATGTAACTACCACACATTCTAGAATTATTGACATATTTATTTATAGCTTTATTAATTTTCATATCATAACTTTGTTGACCACCAACCTTTTTTATATCACCCAGTATATTCTTCTTCAATTTGGGTTTCTTACAACCCTTATAAAAACTAGGAGTAGTAGATTTTTTTCTAGATTTAGAATGTTTAGAAACTTATGTTTTCTCCCCTTTTTTGGTCTTGTACACATACATAACATTCCCATGTTTCCTCATCTTAGAATAAATTAAATAATTATTCTTAACCTTTGAAGTAAAATTTTTATCTTTATGAGGTTCGTACATTCCAAAACTTTCACCGTCCTCAAAGATAGAATTATTGAAAAATTTAACCCTCTTCTTGGCTTCAGAATGTTTTTATGGACAAGTTACAAGTCTTATTCTTTTTTTCCTTCAGCATAACTTCAAAATGTTCACTTTTACTCTTTTATTTATAAATATATTTCTTCAAGTCATCAATAAATTATAGTATCTTGGAATTCTTATCAGGAAACTTTCTTGATTGTTTGATAAGGAAATTTAATTTTTAAATGTACTGATTTATTTATCTTCCATTATAATCCTTCCCATAAATTCTTTCAATTATTATTTTAGATGAAATTCTAACTATTTCTCTTCTTCTTCTGAACAAATTCTTCAACTACTAGAAAAAAATTGTTCTTTAATTGTTGTAACTAAGGTGTTTTCATTAGAAAAATTGTTAAACTATTCACTATCATTTTTGTTAGATAAAACATTTCTCCATTTGAATTTGGAGAAATTCTTATCATTATCATTGGAATATAACTTTTCCTTATCACCTTATTTATTCTAATAAATTCTTGGCCTACTTTATTTTTAAACACTTTATTCTTCATCACATCTTTGAAGAAAATTGGAAAGAAAGTTCTCAATAGTTCTCTATCAAAAAAAACTTAATGGATGATTCCCATCATACTTTCCAATACCTATTTTCAAATTATTATATAATAAGTATAAAATTTAATCAAGACATTTATATACCTTATTTTAGGAATCATCGTCTTCCTCAATAACCATATTGTGATACTTCAACATCAAACTTTTTAAGAAGAATTATAAAAATATTTTCAACAATAGTAGAATATTCTAACCAAGACATATAAATGTGGTGAATATGTCATTCAACCTGATATAGAAGTCCCCAATAGATTTATTCTCACCCTTTTTTAGATATTTATACTTTACCCTCTAGATTTTTAATTTTTCCGTCTTCACTTTTGTATTGCCTGTGTAAATATTTTTTAACTACAAGGACCCTACCATATTACCTTACATAACCTTGAATTTATTTAAGAAATAAATTCCTTTCACATTGATGATATTTTCACGTTTATATATTTAGATAATTTTGATACAATACATTCATAAAATTACACAATATTATAGCATGGATACCATTAAAACAATATCCATTTTTTTTCAAAATATAAAACATTTCACATAAAACTTGATTTCTTTGACAAATCTTCCAAAATTTAACATGGATTCCTTATTTGGATTACACATCCTTATAACCTATAGAAATAATTTAAAACATGGTATGATCATGAACATATTAGTAAGGGATATAAAAATAATGAAAAGAACACATTAGTCCATGAACACTTGTAACGTATGAAATCATTTTCAAAAGACATACGTGTCACCCATATATACTTACATTGTGAAAAGAGATATTTACATAAGATACAAAAAAATATAGGAACATAAATATAACCATAAAGGTATCTTGGGACAATACATACATAATATTGTAACCCTCTCAGCTACCTTATCATTTATAACCCTCACGACTACATTACAATTTGTGTAACCATCACAATTACACTTGGAGTAACCATATGACCAACCTCAAACATACACATACCCAATGAATTGGAGGGATATATAAATCCCACCCTTCATCATAAACAATTCACAATCACCAGAACATAATTATACAACATGAATAATTTCATAAAAACATTTCTTTTGAATTTCATAAAACAAAATTTTAAAAGAGGTTTTAAAAAGAAAAGTATCTTATAAATATCATACAATTGAAGAGTGACATAATATAGTGGATGGAATATGTATATAAACTATAAATAAACATAATATAAACATAATATAAACCTAACCCATCACACAAAAAATCTTAATACCACCTAAATAATGAAGTAGAAGGTTAACCAAAAGAATGGAAATCGGGTTATGAATTCCCTTACCTTAGGTTTTCCTTACTTCCAACTCATTTAAAACTCTTGTATAATGGTTAAAATAGTGTTATTGATATCTATTAGAAACATATAAATCTTTATAATACCCTATATGATCATTTCATTACATAATTTAACTCTTTAATTGTTAGTATTTTGTTCCCTGCACTGTTTTCGGGTGAGTTCTTTACATGATTTCCATGATTGGTTCATGAGGATTGTTCTTGTAAATTGGAAGTGAAACTATAGAATTGGAATGGAGTGGTATTTATATATTTCCAATACCATAAATTATACCATTTATCATTTTTAATTCTTACATAAGGATGATTCATAAGTTAAAACAATAATGATCTTCGTTTAGATCATTTTAGTGATTCTTTGATAATAACGACATCATTTTGTTTTATAAATGTAAACCATGTGTACAAAAGAATTCCAGAACCATGTATAAGACATAATAAAAATATTATAACATGGTTCAACCATAAATTTATTTTCATGACCAGTCTTTAAGGAAGTAAAATAAATTGAAATCACATCGTCCATGATGTCGGTAAATCGACACATCACAGACGGTGTTTTAATTCCTTGAATAAGTGGGAGAGGAAAAAAATATTGATGAGGAATTTTTTCATGAACATGAGAACATCCAAAATACACAAGATTATAGAGCATTAATTCCTCTTAAAAAATAGGAGGTGAGGAATGAATAATAAAAGAAAGGAATCTTGAAATAAAAGAAAACTTGAGAAATACATTACAAAAATTCGGCAGCCTAACAACTATGCAACATGGTTTTAGAAAACATTAAAAAGAGAGGGGAAAAGGGTCACCCATACAGAAATTAATCATAATACATAATAATTGAACAATAATTTGAAAATAATAACATGGTATGGATTCTTAAATTCTATACCACAAAATGAGAACTTGAATGGAAAAAGAAAGGAGATGAGAATTTTCTTACCTTGTAGAGTAACTACTAGAACAAGAAGGTTGAGACCTTGAGGGTTTGAGGAAACCTTGGGAGGAATAATAGGGAGGTAAGGAGTCCATATCTTCGTTGATGAAGAATTTGGAATTATTTTAATGATGTAATGGGTTGGTATTTATAGAAAAAGTGAGGGAATATTTTAATAATTTCCAAGTGACACCTCATTAGTGGTATTTGCCAAACCATGGGCTTGCCCGTGGTATTTTCCCTTGGTATTAGACACTTGGGACACCTCATAACTTATTTTACTGTATATAAGTCAAACATATTTATTACATAATTATTACATCATTAATGATGTCATTAAACAAACCAAAACTCAAAATTGTATTTTTACTATTCACCGAAAAATCAAATGTTTCAGAAAAATCCCAAAACATTACCCGGACCAATTTTCAACATATAGGATTCAAAAATGAAATCCATTTTTTTGAAACTGATTTTATAAATATTATTAAATAAATTTTTAAATAAAATCATACTTAATTCAAAAATTAACAATATTAATTCTATAACTGCTTTTAAATCAAATTGAAAAATTAATCAAGATGTCATTATCATAGAGCCTTAAGAAAATAAAATAAAAATACAATTTACTATTCATTGGGGTCAAATTACTATTCATATTACTATTCAAAATGTTATGTTACTATTCACTTAGAAAATAATTTAGTTTCATTAGGCTCCAAACAATTTTCTGAACACAATTATAGATAACCATTTTTTGAAATTCAAAACCTAAAAGTTGAAAAATTATTTTTAAATGTTAGTTATAAATATATACTTAAAAAAATGTTTCTTGAATTTCAATTTTTTTTAAAACCTTTGGGTGCTACACTATCCCCACCTTCTGGAAATTGCGTCCTCACAATTTTATTTACTTATTAAACAAGTGAGGGTACCTTTATCTCATAGCATTTTCAGACTCCCATGTTGCTTCTTCTAACATGTGGTTTCTCCAAAAAACCTTTAAATAGTGGATTACCTTATTCCGCAGTACCTGTTTCCTTCGATCAAGAATCTAAACTGGTTTCTCTTCATAAGAAACTTTCTCTTCTAGATGAAATACTTTTGAGATCAATATATATGATGAATCTTGCACATACTTACTCAATATCGAAACATGAAAAACATTGTATACCTGGGAGAAACTCGGAGACAAAGCTACTCGGTATGAAACTTGTCTAACTTTCTATAGGATATCAAATGAAATGATGAACTGTAGACTTAGATTACCTTTCTTACCGAAACACATCACACTTTTCCAAGGATAGATTTTAAGGAAAACATGGTCACCTACCTCGGGAGAGAAGTCTTTCCTTCTGTTATATTCATAATGTTTTTGTCTGCTCTAAGATGTCCTCATGTGTTGTTGGATCATCATCACTTTATCTACCACATCCTCTACAAATTATACCCACATTAACTTCCTTTCACCAACTTCATCCTAAAATGATGGAGTCCAACATTTCTTTCTATACAAACCCTCAAAAGGTTCATCTGTATTCTGAAATAAAAACTGTTATTATAAGTGAACTCAACTAAAGAATGATGTTGATCCCTAATTCCCTGGTAGCAAATTGAACAAGCTCAAATCATATCCTCCAAAAACCTAATTGTTCATTCTGACTGCCCATCCGATTAAGGATGAAAATCTGTACTAAAATTTAACTCTATGCCCAAAAACTTCTGAAGTCCCTTCCAAAAGTTAGAAGTGAACCTCAGATCCCGGTCAGATATAATAGAAAGAGGAAATCCATGTATATGGCATCCCACCTTTTTATAACATAACTTTTCATTACATTTTACAAAACTGAGGATCTTTAAGGTTTAGTGTCTTGGAAACCAGGAACTTAAAACATGAAAACATAAAACATTCTTCTTAAACACTTGAAAGGATTCTCCTTATGTTCATCTTAGGTTCGTTACTTCATCTCATAACCTGGGGACATACATCAAAAGAAAGGGTGAGAAGAAGGCCCAATAAGGGAAACAAGGAGAAACATTTAACATGTGAACTTGAGATACATCAACAATGTCATGAAAAAGAACTTTAAGGCATGAGAAAGAATTCATGAGTCATATAATAATAAAAATAACGTATTTTATAAATTGAATATGTGGCTAAAACATTTAATATTGACAATCATTTTCGTTTCACCAAGGTCCACCCCCAAGGTGTCATTAAAAATTACCAAGGTTATTCACCAAGGCGTCGTTAACAATGGTCATCTCTAGAGATTAAGTCTTTACCCAATGCATTGGAGCGCTATCAGGGAACACCCTTAATTTGTATTTATTATCATTTGATACAAATATATCATCATCAATAATTTCATTAAAAACCCATATAGCATAAAATAAATGAGTTTCATTTCATAATCATAACGTTTTAAAAACTGCTTTAAAGACATGATCTTTATGTCACTTTAAACCCACAGAAAAGGAAAGTGGGTCTCATGTATGTAAATCCCAGAATTTAAAATAGAACATTTTGGTATATATGTGAATACCCCTTTAGAAGAAAGATATTTGAGTATTCACTTAATAAAATAAATGAATTTGAGAATAAGAGAGAGACATTTTGAGACGGAAATTCTGCAGCATAACGACTATGTTACGAGGTTTTAGAAAACATTGAAAAGAGAGGGGACATGGGTCACCAACTCATAAATGATCCGTAAAACAGTAGGGGGAAAATATAAGTTATTTAATAACATGGTAATGAAATTTTAATGATATACCATATGAAATGAAGAACATGAAAGGAAGACAAAAATAAGATTTCTCGTATGAAAATTCAGAAGCCTAACAACATCACTTAAACTTAAAAAAAATGAATTGACGAGATCAAACCGGGTCTCTCATCATATAAAAATAAAAGATAAGTATTATAGATATAGATATCATACCCCAACGTAATAAAAATGAACTTGAAATACTTTACATGAAAGTAGAACTTTGAAAAATGAGAAAGGTGAACGAATCCCTTAAAAATTCGGCAGCCTAACGGCGTCACCTAAACTTCAACAAAAATGAATTGAAGAGATCAAATAGGGTCTCTCATCATATGAACATAAAATATAACTATTATAGATATAGAGATCATACCCCAACATAATAAAAAAGTAACTTTAAAGACTTGACATGAAAGTAGAAATTCGAAAAATGAGAAACGTGAACAAATCCCTTACAAATTCGGCGGCCTAACGGTGCCACTTAAAAATTCTTAAAATGAATTGATGAGAGAAAGAGGGGGTCTCTCATAATATGAACATGAATAGGGTAGTGAGAGGAATATAAAATAACATCCTCCAACATAAGAGCATGGAGCATAAAAGAAATGACATAAAAGAGATTACTTGAAAAGAAAGAGAGAGGTAAGATCCCTTACCTTAAACGTAACTCTTAAAACTAAAAGGTTGGGACCTTGAGGGCTTGGGGGCACCTTTGGAGGACTACTTGGGAGGAAAGGAGAGCAGAACTTAGTTGAGGATGATTTTGGAGTCGAATGGTTGAGAGGATGGCTTGGTATTTATAGGGAAAGTGAGGGGACAAGGCATTAATGGCCAAGGGACACCTCATTGGTGGTTTTGGCAAAACCCTGGGATTGACCATGGTAATTTTCCCATGGTATTGGAAACTGGGGAGACATCATACCATATATTACTATTAATAAGTCGACCATATTTATTACAAACTTAATACATCATTTTATGATGTCATTAAACACCCGTAACTTAAAAACTGTATTTTTACTATTCATTGAAAATTCAACATTCTTAGAAAAATCTCAAAATTTCACCTTAACCAAATATGGATGCTCTGATTTCAAAAATGAACTCCATTTTATTAAAATAATTTTCTAAATATTTTTAATTCAATTTTCAAATAAATACAATATTCACTGAAAATTAAATTTTTTCAGAAAAAACCCCAAAAATTACCTTAGCATAATATCGATGTTCTGAATTCAAAAATAAATTCCATTTTATAAAAATAATTTTCTATATATTTTTAATTTAATTTTTAATTAAAAAACACTATTCACCCGATAAAACTAATACTTGACTAATAATATATGAAACCGTTATTTAACCATTTTATTGAATCACATTACTTAATCAAGGTGCCTAGATTATATTAATAATTTATTTAAGTGAGATTACTAATCCATTTGGTCACATTACTAATACTAAGCATAAAATCACTATTCATAATTTAATAATCATCAAAAATTAAGTTGATCTTATTAGACTCTAAATTTCATACTGAACATAATTGTAGAACACCATTTTTTGAAAATCATTACACATTTTTAATTATTTAAGGTTTACTTAAACATTTTTAAAATAACCTTTCTCTAAAATTCATCAAAAATATCCATACTATATTTATCCGGACATTTGAAAATTCATAAACTTCATCATAAGAAGAAATCAAAATTTTTATTTAAAACAAAGGATTACACAAGGAAGTTACGATCTCCTTACATAACCCCTTATAACCCCAGCATAGGACCTAAGTGTAAGGTGTGCTAAGGTGAGAGAATCTGAGGGCAGCTCATCCAACATTGCATGAGTAGTAATTTATATCAGTTTGAACTTCTCGCAAAGACGATTCTTTTCTAGATTCACACGATGAAGTTCGGCTTGGGTTTGGTCTAGAGTAAAGCCCAGTGGTGCTACCTCCTTCCCAAGTTCCGTTAGATGGGCTTCGATGGGCCCGAGACTACTGGATGAGGCCATAAAATCTTCTTTCTATATTAATTAACCAAGATCACTTCTATTTAGAGACGATAATTGAAACGTTTAGTTTCCAGCGGTCATATTGACCAATGGTCATATAACAGTCAAAACCCAACGATCTCATTTTAATTATACTCATGTTATCAAATGAAACAGTTTTGTTGAGTATAAAAATAAAATAACACACAAAATTAGGAAACAATATTTATTCAAAATTTCGGGTTGTTACAATGTAACTTGACAATATCCTTGAGATATAGTTGAGAAAGATGATCCAAAGACATTTTATCTCGAATAGAATGAAAATGTGATGATTTTTTCAGTTGATCAACAACAACCCAAATCACATTTTTACCTCAATATGTCTTAGGTAGTCCCACCACAAAGTCCATGGATACATTATTCCGCTTCCACTATGGCACTGGAAATGGATGAAGCATCCCCTTCAACAACTTTCACTCAACTTTAACCTATTTACATGTCACACAGTTTATGGTAAAATCAACAATATCCCTTTTCATTCCATCCCACCAGTAATAATACTGAAGGTCTATTTACATCATGATATTTCTAGGATGAAATGAAAATGGATAACTATGATCTTCACACAAAAAATCCTTCTTGAACTGAGAATCAAAAGCTACACAAAACCTTTTACAAATCATAAAACACAATATTTATCAAGGATAAATTATGGAAACTTACCAATTTTAACCAATTATACATTTTTCTATAACTCATGGTCTTCCTTATGCACTTTCTTAATTCTATCTGATAATGATGACTGGACTGAAACCCAACACAAAACAGAGGTATTTCCTGCACCAACAACTTCTAAGACAAATTTCATCAAATAATTAGTCAAGGGATCATGTTCCAAATGTAACATGGTTAATGATGAATGATGTTTTCAACTCAAGGCATATACCGAATTGTTTTCTTTTCGGGGATGGTAATTTATCGTTCAATCATAATACTTTATCAGTTTAAGCCATCTTCTCTGCCTCATGTTCAATTCCTTTTGAGTGAATATATACTTCAAACTTTTATGGTCAGTATATAATTGACATTTGGATCCGTATAAATGATGCCTCCAAATTTTCAATGAAAAAACCAGAGCTTCCAATTCCATATTATGTGTGGGATAATTTAGCTCACCAGGTTTTAGTTGTCTTGAAGCATAAGCAATTACCTAATCATTATGCATCAAAAAACAACCATGTCCCTTCAACGAAGCATCACTATAGATGAAAAACTCATCATTTTGGGAAGGCAAGGAAAAAAATTGAGCATTAAAAAGTCTCTTCTTTAATTCCTAAAAACAAACATCACATTATTCTGTCCAAATAAATTTAACCCCTTTTCATGTTAACTTAGTTATTGGGCTAGATAACCATGCAAAATTCTTAAAAAACTATCGGTAATAACCTGCTAATCCAAGAAAACTATGAATCTATGTAACATTTTTAGGTCCTGTAAATTCATAAAACACATTTGTTTTGGTAGGATCATTTGTTATTCCATAATTACATACAATGTGGGAAAGAAAAGAAATCTATTGAAACCAAAAATCACACTTCCTGAATTTTCTATACAGTTTATTTTATTTTAATGTTTGTATAACAACCCTTAGATGTTTTTCATACTCCTATTTATTTTTAGAAAATACAAGAATTTCATCAATAAACACAACCAAAAACTTATCCAAGAACTTATGAAATATTCTATTCATAAGATTCATGAATGCAGTAGGTGCATTAGTTAACCCAAACGACATAACAACAAATTAATAATGCACATATATAGTATGAAAGGTTGTTTTCGGGATGTCAACCTTCTTCACCTTCAGATGATGGTATCCGAATCTCATGTTAATATTGGAAAAGTACCGAGCTCCATGGAGCTGATCAAACAAGTCATAGATATGGGAAAAATGATACTTGTTTTTAACAATGATGTTATTAAAATCTCTATAATCAATGAAAAGACTCATGGAACCATCTATATTTTTAACAAAAAAAACAGGGGCACCCCATGGTGATGTTCTAGGATGAATGAAGCCTTTATCAAGAAAATCCTATAATTGATTTCTCAATTCAAGAAGTTCTATTTGAGCTATATGATATGGGGGTTTTTAAATTGGATTACCATCAGGAACTAAGTCAATTGTGAATTCGACTTATAGATCAGGTATGACACTGGGTAACTCATCAGGAAAAACATCAAGGTATTCATTTACCACTAGAACATCATTAATCTGAACAGTTCCCTTGTTTTCAAAAATATGAGTAAGATAACTTTCATTTCCATCTTTCAAAAGTTTCTTAGTTTCCTGATATGTTATCAATTGTGTGGGTTCATTATTATATACAAATAGAAGCTCTTTCTAAAAAACAACTTCTTTATCTATACAGTCAATCTTAGCGTGATAAACAGAAAGCCAATCCCTTCCTAGAATAACATCAAACTCGACTAAGGGCAGAACAACAAGGTTTATAGGTAATGCCTTTCCACAGACCACAATAGAAAGCGTCTTATAATTTCTCTTTGCTATAATATTCTCCCTGGTGTTTTAACAACCAATTCCGATCTCATTTTTTGAGGTGATATTTCCAATTTACCATAAAATTTCATAGAGATGAAGGAATGTGTAGACCCCATATCAAACAAAACATTAGAAAAATATTAGTAAACAAACAATGTACCTGATACAAATTTATTGGATGGACTAACATCTAATGACATAGTCACAAAGGATCTCACTACACCTTTCTACTTATAGTCTGGCTTCTTTGCGTCATTCAGATCTCTATTTGGGCCAGAATTTTTAAAATGACCCATCTCACCACATTTAAAACACTTTATAGTTTTCTTATCAGGATTAGTCATAAGATCATCTTTATTAAAATCTCAGGCCATATGTCCAAACTTACCATATTTAAGACACTTCCCAATTTTGGTAATACATTCCCCAGGGTGATTCTTTCCACACATTTCCCAAACTAGAAACTGGATTTTATTACCATCAGATTTATTTTGTTGATTCTTACCCATCACTTTCCATCTAGACATATTTTTCTCTATGTTTCCAAATTGCATGCGGTCATCATAAAACTTCATCTCTACCCTCTTAAAAAATCATACAAGTTTCTCATAACTTTTGAATTCACAGGAGGCCAACGTCCTTCGATACCTTAGCTTCAATATTAAGTAAAAGCGGTTGATTTTGATATCATGATCTAGAATAAGATTTAGAGCATACCTTTCTAGTCATGTGAAGTTTTCTTCATACATAGCCACTAAATCCTCCTATTTTTTCTTCAATTCAAGGAATTTCTTCTCCATCCTAAGTCGCACCACCTTAGGAAAATATTTTTCAAGGAAAATACATTTAAATTCATCCTACTCTAAGGCATCAAAATCCTATCTATCCCTGATATTCATTACCATTGACCACCCCTGATCAACTTAAACTTTAAAATGATAAATGGAAAGACTTACCTTTGTATTTTCTAAACATCCCATAACATCGAATATCTTTTCAAGGGCTTTGATCCATCATTTATCTACTACTGGGTCAGAAGATCCATGGAAAGTAGGAGGGTGTTTTCTCATAAAATATTCCACTACTTTCATGTTCTGTTTTGATACATCTAGTTTTTGTCTTTCATGTATGCAACCACTATTTATTTCCTACATTATCTGATCCATTACTATCACAAATTTCCCGGTTCCAATCCCTACCTTTCCGGGCTGCAGATTTAGAAGGATGCTGTTTTGTCAGTGCCTCTCCTCTTCAGCTTCCCTGTTACTTTTGTAGAGAACCATTCTGAACAAACATATCATAGTCTAATAAATATGATAATCTTTAAATTATATAAAATTTCAAATTAAACCTATTATAAAAACATTTATGTTATTATATTTACATCATCCTATCCTCTAAAGTTATCTAAACCATCATCTGATACCAACTATAAGGACCTGACCTTGTTACATTACATAACATTGAATTTAGTTTAAAAATAACTTCCTTTCACATTGAGGATATTTTCAAGTATAGAGATTTAGAGAATTGGGACATAATACATTCATAAAATAACTCATTATTACAGAGTGGATACCATAAAAATAATATTCATTTTTTTTTCAAAATATAAAATATTTCACAAAAAACATGATTTCTATTAAAAATATTAAAAAATTTAACACGAATTAATTATTTGGATTAGACATCCTTATAACCTGTGGAAATAATTTAAAAACTTGGGATGAGCACAAAAGTCTCAGTAAGGGATATAAAAAGAAGGAAAGAACACGTTAGTCCATGAACACTTGTAATGTATGAAATCATTTTCAAAAGACATACTTGCCACCCATAAACATAAATATAACCATAAAGGTATCTTGGGAAATTACATACATAATCTTGTAAACCTCTCAGCTACCTTATCATTTCTAACCCTCAAGGATACCTTACAATTTGTGTAACCATCGCAGTTACACTTGGAGTAACCATATGGTTGACATTTAATGTACACATACCCAATGAATTTTAGTGAGATATAGTTACCACCCTTAATCATAAATAATTCCCAAGAACTAAAACATAATCATAAAACCTGAATAATTCCATAAAAACATTGCTTTCGAATTTCAAAAAACGGAATTTTAAAAGAGGGTTTTAAAAGAAAAGTCCCTTATAAATATCATAAAATTGAAGAGAGAGATAATAGAGTGGATATAATATGTATATAAACTACAAATACACATAATAAAACATAATATAAACATAAAACATCACACAAACAATTATAATACCACATAAATAACGAAGTAGATGGTTAACACAAAGAATGGAGATCGGGTTAAGAATTCTCTTACCTCGGGTTTTCATTACTTACAACTAATTTAAACCTCATGTATAATGGTTAAAATAGTCTTATTAATATCTTTTAGTAACATATATATCTTTATAATAACTTATATTATCATTTCATTACATCATTTCACTCTTTAATTGTTAGTATTTTGTTCCTTGCACTGTTTTTGGGTGAGTTCTTTAGATGATTTCCATGATTGGTTCATGAGGGATTCTCATGACAATTGGAAGTGAAAATCCAGAATTATAATGGAGTGGTATTTAAATATTTCTAGTACCATAAATTATAAAATTTATCATTTTCAAATTCCTTCATGAGGATGATTCATAAGTTATAACATTAATGATGTTTATTTAGACCATTTTAGTGGTTCTTTGATAATAACGACCTCATTTTCTTTTTAAATTAAAACCATGTGTAAAAAAGAATTCTAGAACCATGGATGAGAGATAATACATATATTATAACCTGGTTATACCATAAAAATGGTTTCATGGACAGTCTTGAAGGAAGTAAAAGAAATTGAAATCACATCGTCCATGATGTTAATAAATCGACACATCATGGACGGTGTTTTAGTTCCTTGAATAAATGGGAGAGGAAAATAAGATTGATGAGGAATTTTACATGAACATGATAAAATAAATAATATAAAAGATTCAATATATTTTATTACTCTTGGATTAGAGGAGGTGGGGAAAGAAGAATAAAATAAAGGAATCATGAAATAAAAGAAAACATAAGAAATCCCTTACAAAAATTCAGCAGCCTAACGGCTATGAAAAATGGGTTTAGAAAACATTAAAAAGAGAGTGGAAAAGGGTCACCCATACATAAATGAATCATAACACATAATAACACAATAATAATATGAAAATAAGAATATTGTATGGATTCTTGAATTCGGTACCACAAAAAAGAGAACTTGAATGGAAAAAAGAAAAGAGATTATAATTTTGTTACCTTGTAGAGTAACTCCTAGAATAAGAAGTTTGGGACCTTGGGGGTTTGAGGAAACCTTGGGAGGAATATTACGGAGTTAAGAAGGATAGATCTTAGTTTATGAGGAATTTTTAATGAATTTAATGAAGGAATGGGTCTGTATTTATTGCCAAAGTGAGGGGTTATTTTAATAATTTCCAAGGGACACCTCATTAGCGGTATTTGAAAAACCATGGGCTTGCCCATGGTATTATCCAATTAGGACAACTCATAACTTATGTTAATTTAAATAAGTCTACTAGATTTATTACATCACTATTACATCATTAATGATGTCATTAAACACACCGAAACTCAATACTGTATTTTTACTATTCATTGTAAAATCAACCGTTTCAGAAAAATCCCAAAAATTTACCCTTATCATTTTTCGACATGTAGAATTCAAAAATTAACTCCATTTTTTGAAAATTATTTTCTAAATATTATTAATTTAATTTTTAAATAAAATCCAACTTAATTAAAAAATAAACATTTTTAATTCTATAACTGCTTTTATATCACATTGAAAAATTAATCAAGATGTCATTATCATAAGGCCTGAAGAAAATTAAATAATAATACAATTAAATATTAATCAGGGTATTATTACTATTCATATTACTATTCATAAGGTTATGTTATTATTCACAAAAAAAAACAAGTTGGTTCTATTAGACTCCATATAACTTACTGAACACAATTGGAGATGACTATTTTTCAAAATTGAAAACATAGAAGTGGAAAAATTATTTTTAAACACTAGTTATAAATATCTACTTAAAATAATGTTTCATGAATTTCAAATTATTTTTAAAACCATGGGGTGTTACATTAACTTACCCTAGATACCTTTGGAAGGGGAAACACATTTTACTCTAATAAAATCACTTTAAGATAATGATGAGAGTAACATATTTTTCACTTCCATCATTCTCAAGATTCTCCTTATCAACAGCTGTAAGAGGAGATTTATCAACATGGGGTATGAACACCATTTCTAACATCTTGCAAAACATCATACCTAAGAGACATAAGATAAAGACACATTCTATCTTTCTAGATTAGATAATTCCTATAATTTAATATTGGAATCCCATTACTATTCACACAACTCATATATTTCATAATAACTTCTCCTGTAAACTTCATCAAAGAGTGAATAAAGTGAACATCCCCTTTGATACCTCCTATAAATGCCTATCCAATATCTATATATCACTGATAGGTGGGGGTGAATCAGTGATAACATTTTCATTTAAGTTTCCTTACTATTGAAACAACTTTCTCCTCCTAATAATTTTTTTTTCACTTTCCTAAAAACAAAACAATCATAATTAACAGGAACATAATAATTTATCAGGCTCAATTCTATAAGAGAGTAGGTACGTCCTTGTTATGGTTTGGAAACAATCAAATACCACACAATTAACAAGAAAATAATTCTTTTTTTTATGTGGAAATAATGAGTTTGATATGACCTTAAAATCTTGAAGCACCATGATCAATAGAAAAAAGTTTTTGACTCAAGTAGTAAGGAATAATGTAAAACAATTTTTATAACAAGTTAATAAAAATTCACCTGTTTCTTCATAACAAGTTACTTTACTGCTATTAAAATTTATCGAATATCAACGTTAGAACAATTAATTACTTTTCTACCCTGTAGTAGGTAATAAATTCTTGGACTTCGTAATGATACTCAGTCTAATGTATTTTTTGGATTTCCAATGTCCGATTACTCAGTATGATAATATAATTTTGTAAACAAATAATGAAACAAATATTAACTAATTCTACCTTTGTCTAGAAATCCCAATATAATCCCCTGTTCGAGGATCTAGCCTGATACAATAGTCAACTGAATATGATCTTTTCTCTTCTCCTTTCTGTCCAGAAAAACTTCCTCAAGAATGCTTAAAATGAAATATTATTCTCCTAATAACATTGCAGCTTTTCTCTCTTTTTGTGTAATAGAATAAGTGTCAATTAAGTAAAAATTACTTCCTATATTTATAGGTGAAAAAATGGTTTAAGAGGGATTCCAAAATGTTTTCCTACTCAACCAAATTTCCTAAAATCATAAAATTCCATTAACTCCTGGATTTATATTTAACTTCTTCAATGATTCTAAACTCTTCTAAAACCCTCTCAAATCCACACAAATTCACCTCACTTCAGATTTTATTTACAATTTTTTTTTTCTAATTTCAATTTCAATTTTTATTTTCCCATTACAATAAAGAAAGAAGATTCTACATTACATTGCTCCACACTAAATGAATGGAATAAAAAAATTGTCTTCTCATTAATATTCTCAGAACCATATTAAAATACATTACCCATTTCAATTTTCTATACCAACTTTATAAAAATAATATTTTGAAAAGATTCTACCATTAACATAGTGGCATCTTCTAAATAATCCAACACTTCTTGGATATTCTTCCATATAAGATTCAATCTAATTTGAAAACTATTTTCTCTAAACTATTTAAACATCAATCATCACTTGAAAACACTTTTGTAAATATTATATACAATTATCCTTTTATTAATTTCTTCATATTGATGATTTGGTATTGGATGATGTTATTAGTGTCAACTCCAGTCCAATAGTTTTCTTCCAATTGAAAAAACCAGTAATTTATATTGATAAAAATCTTTGACTACATTTTACATCGGTCTCTACCTTTCTTCACCCTCATCAGTTCCAAATAAATTCCCAATGAAATCCATTCTACCTCTGGTTATTAGTGGAATAATACATCTGATGGACTGGTGTCAGTAGCTTTTAACTTCATCATCTTCTCTTCTTTTCTGAATATAATTCACAACAAATTCTTCCTTCAAATATTTAAATCCTTTGGCTTATTAGTTTGACTAAAAACTAGCATCTTCATCATGTTACATTTATAATAAATTCCACATCCTTAAAACAATTCCATGTCATCTGATCTATCACTGATGAGTTGAGACCATAACCCTTCGACTTCATAATCATCTTCTTATATCATAACTTACTCATTATATTGAATATGTTGTAGATCATAATAACATCATCTAAATTACAATATGAATCATTATAACTTCCTATTCTTCCAAAAACATTCTTTTTTCCCACCATCCTAAATATGATTAGAAATATAATTTCTCCACTTTCTTTTATCAAGCTTTAAACACATTTTTTACAGAATACATATGATTTGGGAGAACTGCAAGATCAGAAAAGCATCATCATTTTTTCATCAAAGAAAAGAAGAATCCAAAATTGCTTATAAATTCGATCAAAAGTTCCTTTTTTCTTGACCCAAGGTGAGTGTGATGATCCTTTACACATATATAACTTCTCTAAACTTGATGGTCTTCCTTAAAAATATTTCATCTTATTCCCATGTCGATGGTCAGGATTCGATTTAAAACCTTTCACAAAACCTTACAATAAAATTCTCATCATAAATAATTCTTTAATCAAAATCATCACTTACTAAGCTAATTAATAATAAATAAAACCAAATAAAACATGGTACAAACAAGGAAAACATATAAAATATGGTTTTCGGGAGATTTATTTAAATGAAAATTCCTTTATTGTTTGTGTAATTTAAATAAAAAAGGTACCTAATATGAAATATAAAATTTTGAAATATGATAATTGTAAAAATTGAAGTGGATAAAATGGGTTTTTAATGGGATATCCTCAAAATATGAACGTGTTTACCCTTTTTCATCCATGAAATAGATGAGGTATGGTTGAGGGTAGTGATAACACCTTGGTTTCGACTATGTGTTGGGGTTTGGGTAATGACTTGATATAGTTTTATATGAATCCCTATTACATAAATGTGTTAAACAATGTGTTATGTGTCCAAATATGTGTGTCTTTAATTGTATAGATATACATATATGATGATTATTATTAACAAGAATATAGGAGGACATGGTTGGAAATTTACCACTTATAGTGGAACCTGATGCTCTGATAGTTCCAAGTGAATGAAAGGGAGAGCAGTTCCATGAGAACTTTTCTCGTTTTACGATGTTTATGGAAAGAGACCTAGAGTGGGTTTTAAAGTGTATTTCAGAACTAAAATAGGGGTTCTCATTGAAAAATACCCTAACATTAAATGGGGAGAGTGGACATGAAGAATTTTATATCTATATTGAGTCTATCAAGATGATCCTTGACCACTTAGAGACTTAAGTTGAGAAGAGATTCAAACTGGATGCTTATATGTTATGTGGTTAAGAGAATCGTTGGGGGTATATTTATTATCATGATGGAAATATGGAGAATATTGAGGGGGATGAATTTCAAGAGAATTTTTAGGAGTTATCGTACCTTGAGATTATGGCATCCCACCTTTTTATTACATTAATTTTCAATACATTTTAAAAACATAAGATCTTTAAAAGTTTAGTGTCTTGAAAAAATGGTACATAATACATAAAAACAAAAATAACTATTCTATTCCACTTGAAATGATTCATCAAGGTTCAACCTAGTTAAATTTATTATTTCTAATAACCTGGGGGCATACATCAAAGGAAAGGGTGGGCATAAGGCACAGTAAGGGAAAACAAGGGAAACCATTTACTTGGGATCTTGAGGAATATGAATAAGAACTTGAAGAATTACCTAAAAGAATGAGTAATAAAATAAGAGGTATATCATAATAAAAATAACTAGATTAATAACATTTAAATGTGGATAAAAAATTTAATTGAGTCATTAATAAGAATATCACCAAGATTTATCAATGAGGTGTCATAAAGATTACTATGGTTATTAACCAAGGTATCGTAAAAGTTGTCATCTTTAGAGATTAAATTCATTACCCAATGCATTGGAGATATATCAAGGAACACCATTAATATGTATTAATTAATTTTATAAGCATATTAAAAAATAAGACGTTTCATAAATAACCCATGTAGATTAAATGAAATAGATTTCATATCAAAATAATGGTGTTTTAGAAGGTACATAAAAACAAGATTCTTTTGTCATTTTACACCCATAGAAAAGGGGAGGTGGGTTTCATGTATGTAAATACCAAAATTAAACATATAATTTTGACATCTATTTGAATACCCCTAGATAATAAATAGGTTTGGCTATTCAAAAAATAATAGAAAATAATTTCTTGAGAAAAGAGAGAAATTTTGAGACGTAAAATCGGCATTAAAACTGCTATAAAAAACGGTTTATGAAAAAATTAAAAAGAGAGGGTAAAAGTGTCTCCCACTCATAAAAGACTCTTAATATAGTAAAGGGATATAATAAAATGGATATAAGACCATATTATGAAATTTTTTGAAATACATTAAACATAAAAAAAAGAACATTAAAGGAAAAGAGAAGTTGGATTTCCCTTACCTTGAAGACTGACTCCTAAAACTCAAAGATCAGTACCTTGGGGGATGGGGGAAACCTTGGGAGGTAATAATATCATAGATTCATTTAGGGTTATTTTGGAATAAAAGGAAATTAAGTAATGAGTGGGAATTTATAGAAAAAGTGTTGGAATTTTTTATTAATTTTCTAGTGGGTATTTATAGAAAAAGTGAGGGAGTTTTTTTATTAATTTCCTTTGACACCTTATTAGTGGTATTTCTAAATCCATAGGCTTTCCCATGGTATATTCCCATGGTATAGGAAAATTGAGACACATATTATGTTACTTTAACACATAATATTTTACTATAATTTTAAATTAATCATTACATCATTATGACATAACTATGATGTCATTGAACTTAACGAAAAACTAAAATTAAATTTTTACTATTCATAAAAATAAAGTATTTTATAAAATTCTCATAAATTCACCCAAACCTAGTATCAAACATCTAATTTTTAAAATGAAATCTATTTTATCATAATAATTATCCAAATATAATAACTTTAACTTTTTTTATAATCCAAATAATTATTTATTAATAGTAATTGTAGATAGAAAATACATAATAAAATGCAATGTAAAATTTTCAACAGTAAAAAAATAAATTTATTTTACCATTTGTAATTAAATAAGAGTATTTTTACAATAATATTTCACTATAATAAACATTATTAATAATACCCTACTTTATTATAATAATTATATGTTTCCGGAAAAGTACAATTTCTATCCAAAAAAATAAATTTATCAAAATCCAGCTCAATTTTATTAAGAAAAACTATTCTTAAAAAAGAAAATAATGAACAAAAATTTTATTAATACAAATTGTTTACAATTTATGTATCTAAGGCATTGGATCATAACACCTTATACTACCCGCATACGACCTAAGGGTATGATGTGTGAAGAGGATAGACTCGTGGGGTATCTTGGATAACATTACCCGAGTGGTAATCTTCATTAACTTGAACTTATACTCTAGTTGACTTCGTTCAAGATAAAAATGTTACAATTCAGCTTGAGATTGGTTAAAAATGAATCCCAATAATGCTACCTCCTTCCCAATCTCCATCAAATGGGATTTGTGAAACATAGTTCTATAATATGAGGCCATCAAATCATCTTTCTATATTAACCGACCATTATCATTTCTATTTATAACACTAATTATAATGTTAAAATTATTATTAAGAGTTCTTTTTCAAACATTCATATTGGCCAATGGTCATAATTGACCATTGGTCATATAACGGTCGAACCCAATGGTCACATTTCAATTATATTTAATTCATTATTAAAGGGATATGGTTTTTTGAGTACAAAATAATATAACCAACAAATTCAGGTAACAATTATCATTCATAATGTTCGGGTTGTTACATTCTTCCCCACTTAAGAAATTTCATCAGTGAAATTTCATCTTGTTCCCCTAGTTTAGAAAAGGTGTGGATACATTTTCCTCATTGTCTCCTCTAGTTCCCATGTGGCTTCTTCATATTTTTGGTTCCTCTACAACAATTTGATGAGGTGGGTAGTATTATTGCATAGGACCTTGTGTATATGGTCCAAGATCTGCACTGGATGCTTCTTATAAGAGGGATAATGTTCTAGTTTTACTACCTTAGGATTAAATAAAGGTGAAGTGTTAGGTGTGAAATTTTTCAAGAGAGATACATGGAAACATAATGAACTTGATCTATATTTGGGGGAAGTTCAAGTTGATAAGACACTACTCCTATGCGATCAAGGATTTAATAGGGTCCAATGTACCATGGTCTAAGCTTCCCATTATTCCAAAAACTCATGACTCTCTTCCAAGGTGAAATTCAATGGAATAATTTATCACCAACATCACACTCTAAGTCCCTTCGACGGTTGTTAGTATAACTCTTCTACCAACTCTGAGCAGCCTTTATGTGTTGTTGGAATACATGAACCTTTTATATCATCTATTGAACAATATCAATCCGAAGAAGCTTTCAATCACTAGAATCATCCCAACAAGTAGGATTTCAAAATATAATACCACTACTGGAAAAATACCCTATACCAACGGTTTGGAACCGTTGGTATAGGCCCTCAAACCGTTGGTATAGGCTATACCAATGGTTTGGAGGACCGTTGGCAAGTAAGCCGTGACAATAGGTCTATACCAACAGTTTTGGGAAAACCGTTGGTATAAGTATTATGAAAACCTATACCAACGCTTCTCAAAACCATTGGTATATGTATTTCAAAAAAAAATTCAGTGGGATTTGATCCCACGACCTCTAGTTTATAATTGAATGACTTAACCACTAACCTAACATGACTTTTGTGAACATAATTTCATAAATATATATATGTATTGTTATAATAATTTTAAATTTTTATTTATATAATGTTCTTGGTAATAATATTCGATCAAAAATCTAAGGACCTATACCAATGGTTTTGGACAAACCGTTGGTATAGGGGGGACCTATACCAACGGTTTGGCCAAAACCGTTGGTATAGGTCCTATAGGTCCCCCACTATACCAACGGTTTGTCTAAAACCGTTGGTATAGGTCCATATAAGTGACCTATACCAACAGTTTTGGCCAAACCGTTGGTATAGGTCCAAATTAATGAACTATACCAACGGTTTGGCCAAAACCGTTGGTAAAAGTCATATTTCCAGTAGTGTACCATATAGAGCGTCATAGAGAATCATTTGAATAATTTAATGGAATCTATTATAGTATGAGAACTCAACTAATGGGAGGTTTTGATCCCATCCACCTTTAAATTTCATTGAACATGTTCCTAGCATGTCCTCGAGTGTCTGAATAGTCTTTTTAGATTGACCATTAGTTTATAGATGATAGTACAAACATAAATTCAATCCAGTACTCAGGTCATGTTGAATAATTCTCCATAATTTTGATGTTATCCTTGGATCATTATCTGATATGATAGAAAGTGGAACTCCATGAAGCATGACCACTTCCATCATGTATATCTTGGCCTGTTTTTCAAGTGAGAAGTCTTCCAAAATAGCAATAAAATGGGATGTATTGGTTAAATGGTTCTCTATAACCCATATCACATTATTTTCATTGGATTATTTTGGGAGACCAGTGAAAAAACCCATAGCGATATTGTCCCACTTCTATGATAGTATGAATAGTGGTTTTAATACCCATTTAGAATGTTGTCAATCTTCTTTCCTTTATTGACACACCAAGAACCTTATAGTGTAGTCATCAATCATGCCTTTTCATGTAATCCCACCAATAATGACCATGAAGGCCCCTATAAATTTTAGTGATTACATGATGAATATGGAATATAGAGCTATTATCATCATCCATAAACTCCTTCTTTATTTAGGAAATAGTTGAAACACATAGTCTGGTATGAAATTTCAGTACACCTTCTTGATCAATATAGAACATAGGAAAATTCCCATCCATCATAGCCTCAAACTTCTTTTGAAAAAAAGGATCATCTCTTTGAGATTTTTAGTTCTCATATAGTATTTAAGGTTGAGAAATAATGTGGGATAGGGTTGATGATTTCCCTTCCCTTACAATTCCCATGTTCAATTTTTTAAGGTCATTGATCAAATGATCTCTTTGAATTGTCATCATTGAATAAAAAATAGCTTCATTCCAATTTAATGCATCATAAACATTGTTTTCTATTTTTTGGAGATAATGAATTGAATAATCATTATCTTTATGAACTTACAACCACCTCCTCTATCTCATTTTAATTGTTTTTGTGAGAAAATATACTTGAAACTTTGGTGGTCTCAATATTTATCATATTTCTACCCATAAAGATAGTACCTCCATATTGTCTGAGGAAAATCAACCATTGCTATATCTAGGATATGCGTAGGATAGTTCTTCTCATGATTATTTAACTATTGAGATGCATAAGAAATCACTTTTTTCATTTTTAATGAGGATGCACATAATCCCTTTTAGAGATGAATTATTAAAAAAAATGAATCCTTCCTCGATAGAGGGAAGAGTTAACACAAGTTTAGTAAAAAATATCTTATTAATCTATTAGAAACTTTCTTCACACTCCTTTTTCTAGATGAACTTAACCCCTTTTCAATTTAACTTGGTCATTTGATTAGATATTGGTGAAAATAATTTCACAAACCTTCTATAATATCCTGCTAAATCAAGGAAACTATGAATCTCAGTTATTATTTTAGGTGAGTCCACTCCTCTACAACCCTTGTCTTGGAAGGTTCAACTAATATTCCATCATTAGTTACAATGTTCCCAAAAAAGCAACTTTTTGTGACAAAAATTGACATTTTTATACATTCCAAACAAACTCTCCTTAGATTTTTTTGTATCACGCTTAGATGATCCCCATTCTCCTTGTAGATTTGGGAATATATTATAATATCATAAAAAACTACCCCAAAGTAATCAAGGTAGTCCTTAAAGACACTATTCACCAAATCCATAAAAATATTAGTAGAAAGAGTTAAGCCTAATGGAATACCAACATACTCATAATTCCCATATCTTGATCAGAAGGCGGTCTTTGGGATATCTACTTTCATAACCCTCAATTAATGATAATAAGGGTAGTTGAATCACTAACTGCCAAAGTAGTGAGTTCAGAATCTATTAGGATAGAAAAGAACTAGTTTTTGGAAATCCTGAAAGTGAAGAACCATGTGAGAAAACCATGAATAGTGTACTAAGATAAAGGGTAGTTTTTGGAGTGCATTCTCAATTTTAAAGAATATATAAATGAAAAAGTCATTCGGGTCAATTCCCCAAAAGAGGAGGTCAATAGAAACTATGAAATAAGTTTGTGAGTTGATACTAAGGAGGAGAAAGAGGAGTGGGTAAATAAGATAGACCGAATACTGGAATGGGGTTTCAACGAACATAAAATTTGCATGGGGGAATTTATACGGACAATAAATAGAATGGCTAATCACTTTCAAGAATTCATCAGCGAGGAACTATAACTTTAGGTTAGTACACTTAATTGCAAATTATATATAGTGTCTAACTAAAATAATATCATTCTAGTTTTCAACTATTTTGTGAGTTCCTTTCATACATAGTGTTTCTTGTTAAGATGGCTATGGGTTCCCACTTATCGTTAAAGTGACTTGGAAATAAAAATTTATATTTGGTGGTGGTGGAGAATAATTGAGGCCCTAAAATATTTTTCAAAAAATAATTAATCATTGGAAGAGGGTATTTGTTCTTTACTATGACCCCATTAAGTTTTATATAATCAATGCATAACCACATTGATCAATCAATCTTCCTCATAAAGAGAACATGTTCTCTCCAAGGAGACACACTGGTCTAGATAAACCCATTCTCAAATAGATCTTGGAGCCTCTTATTTAATTCCACCATTTCAAAATTAGCCATTCTATAAGGGGTATTTGATATCATCTTGGAATTAGGCAATTTGTTCAATAGATAACTCCAACTCTGGTTCTATGGGAGGTCCATGCAACTCCTTATAAAATACGTCAATGTAACAGCCCGAGATTTTATGAAAAATATTCTTTTTAATTTTATTAATGTCTTGTGTTATACGCTACACCAAAAGGAGCTTTCACAATACACATCTCTGACCTGGCTTGAATTATATGCAATCACGACCTTCCACGATAGCATGTGTTGTACGCAACACCGAGTTTCGCTAAACAACGATATGCTATTAAGATATTATTAAAACTAGCCGTTATGAATAGTAATAACCACTTTTTGAAATTTTGTAAATTTTATTTTTCAAAATGGAATTCATTTTTAGATTCGGAGTATCGAATTTAGCCTAAGGTGAAATTTTGGTACTTTTCGGATAACTTCCATATTCTGATGAATAGTGAAAATTTCTAAATTATAATTAAAAACAACTTTTTTAATCGAAATAATTAATAGTGATAAATTATTAATTTGAGTGGTTTTAAAGTATATTTAGAATATATTTTTACAATTTAATACAATGTTGGTCATTGGTTGTAATTTCACATTTGAACCAGACATAATCAAGTGTCAATCTTTTGATATATATTGTTTCTTAAAAACACGCTATTTGTTTTAACAGCGGGATTTAATTATAAAATTAATTAATTCAACTTCTATATTATGAATTTGGTAAAATAGACTTCATTTTTGAATTCAGAATATGAAATATAGCTTAGGATGAAATTTTGGCATTTTTCTGAAAAACATCAATTTTTGATGAATAGTGAAACTACTAAGTGATAGTTAAAAACTGAATTTTTCATAAAACATAATTTTACCGCTTCTGTGAATGGAATTTCAGAAATCCGAGAGACACGGTTGATGTCAGTAAGTAAAATTTGGTTCAATGAGATGAAAATAATTTTTGGTGAATAATAACTTTTTACTTTTATTTACCACGGTTAAAAGTAAATAGGGTAATTAAGGGTAAGAATGATATTGATATTACCCTAACACATGTCCTAATTCTATTGGACAAGTGTATCTCGACCAAAAACAACCTTAAGTGTAAAATATTATCATTTAGACCCACTTGGATTAGATTAGGACATTTATTATTATTTAATTCAAAGAATAGTTAAAAGAGTTAAAATCAAAGTTTATTTACTAAAACATTTTTAATATAGGGTTATAAATAAGATAAATTCTATTGTAAATATTCATTAGAAAGATAAAAAGATTTCCTACATTATGGTATTTTATTTATAATTTTTAGACATTAAATAATTTAATTTATTTATGACACAATTATGATTCAGTAATTATCTTATTTATGAAATATTGACATGATTGATGTTATAAACCCCAAAATAAATGTAATTTGAGACTTTTTATGAATTACAATAATTTCCGAGGTTACTATGATATATTAGTGTTGATTTAATAAACTTTTTTCGAACATATAATTCTGTTATGACTTTCACAAAAATCATATATCAAATAGTGTCAAAATTGACACAAAATAGTTTTTAAATAAAATAAAATATTATTAATTGTTATTTTATTCCTAAAAATCTAAGGTTCGGCCAAATGACTTAGATAAGGATATATTGATTAGTAATAAACAATTTGGGGTTCGTTTGGCATGTTATAGTAAGTTTATTAACCATATAGTGAAAGAAAACAAAAAGACACGGTAAAAGTTAAATTATTTAACTTAGAGTTAAATCTAATTGATAAGGTTAAAATAATATCCTAAACTTGTCTAAATCTTATTGGTTGATATTATTTCGACCCATCCCCACTTTAGCTTCGAAATAAGACCCTTTGGAACCATTATAAACCGATTTTGACTTTAATATAAAATAATATTTTGAGATATTCCTAAGGTGCCCCTCTCCTCCCTTATAAAAGGGTACCTCCTCCCCCTCCTCCTCACACCAAATTGAGCACTCAAGCTCGGCCAACCCCTGCCATGTTCTCCTCTCCACTTCCCTAGAATAATCCTAGAGGTCCTGGTCTTCTTCAAAGACCAATATTAGTTCCCTAAGTGGAGGATTCAAAGAAGCGTTCCAAAGAAGAGGTAATATCCATTACCGATCTTTTCAATTTGTTTCTTCTTCAACTTATTCTTCTTTAGTTGTTTCATGATAAAGTAATAACATCAGTATTACTTACATACTGATATGTTATTATAAATATGAAACAACCCTAATTCACCTTCTATCCATCCTACGGAAAAATGAAATCACCGCGCGTGCGTACGTACGAAATACCGTCTCCACGCCGTGGTGTAATCTATTTTCCACCACCACCTTACATGGATGGGTATAATGGTGTAAAGAATAACTATACATAGTTATTAAAACATCATATTGATTTTGATATATTGTATAATCCACTCCAATTCAATTCAATAATTATGGAAATGATATCATCACTCGTGCGTACGTACGGACTACCGTGTCCACGACGCGATGAGATTCATTCTTAATAATTAACCATTCATGAATGATTATAAAGTATATATAATAAGTACTAATGAAATATATGACCTAATAATGATACTGTAATTATTTATATTTATATGTATTTCATCTACTTAATTCCATTCAATTCAATAAGGAAACGAAAACATCGTTCATGCGTATGTATGGACTACCGTCTCCATGAACGGTGTATTTCTTTCCATTTACTAATTTATTATATATGTATATTCTGAATATATATATATAAATCATGTTTTATATTCTGGAATTAAGTAATCATGATCTAAGTAATCATATGAATAATTACAAGTTAAAAACACGAACGACAAATGCGACGATTTTACCCAAAACGCTACATTAACATGAATTTACAAAAGAACGGGTAATATAAAGTCATAAGTGGACCATATATGATATAATAACAATGAATATGATTCTGGAATAAGTCAATAACATGATTTAAATCATTATACAGGAGGTTCGGACACTTACAAAGCAAGTCGGACATAAGGTAAGGGAAATATCACAATCTCATTTTTATTCGAGATTGTTTATACATTAGTATTTACTGGGGTGTATTTTATCATCCACATCCATGTTTACTCAATATGTAATATTATTTCCATCCACCTACAATTGTTTAAATAAAATTTTACCCTTCGGTGAGTTTTTAGTAAAGGATATGAAATGAATCTTTTTTCGTTTTTTTCGTACGAGGTAATTTTTGACTTTTCCGACAAAAGTACGAAGAATGTTTTTTTAACTTATACGGAAAGAATGGATTTTTAAAACATTATTTCCAAGAATCTTCCTTTATTAGTTTTCAAGTTTATTTTTAATCAACTTCTTTTATTTTAAAGTCGTATGACATGTTATTAAAGGAAAAATGTTTTTGAAGTAGAAATGATATTTTCCTCAAGAATGGAGTTCAAGTGTTTTATCAAAATTATTTTCCATCTAAGATAATATAGGGTTCTATTTTTATCCCTATTATTACATTGATTTGATTATGTTTTGAGGGAATTATTTTTATGAAGTCATTTACCTTATATTATTTGTTTTATGATGTCATGATGTTTCAAGAATCCCATTTTTGTTACATGTGTTATGCGATGATGTATGATTTATGATTATGTGGCACACATAATAAAGGATTCATTATAATATGGGTGGGACCTATATCTCCCTCCAATGCATTGGGTAAAGATTTTATATCTCATGAGATATACATGGCTGGAATGGTAGGTTATACCGGTTCAGTGAAACAGGACTGAAACGAGGGTTACTCGATTCAGAAAGGGACTTTGTCCACTAAGATAGTCTTGGCAACGAGTCTTGACTAACAAGAAATGATTCTCTATGATTATGTGTGTATGCCAAAATGTTTCATGTTTTAAGTTATGATTATTGGGATTTCATTTCACTACTATGATTTATCCCATGTTATGAAATTATGCTCTCTTTTGCAGGTTAAGATTTCCAAAAGTTATGAATATGATGTGATTGATTTTTCTTTTGTATACCCTTTCTGAGCATTTGAGCTCACCCTTTTATGTTTTATTTTCCCCAGGATATAAAGAAAGGTTTTAGGTAAAAAAAAGGGAAGATCTTTATGGGAGATATTGAAGATCGTTCACCTCGATTAGAAGATTACGTTCCGAGTTTCCAAAGACACTAAACTATTTCGATCCTTGTGTGTGTGTTTTTGTTATGTACTAAGTATTCCGCAAATGTAATGTAATATCCATGTACGTCAGGCTTCGGGTCTCTACAGTTGGTATCAGAGGAAAGGTTTAGTCAACCTTTGGAAACTAGGATGCGAAAACGTTAGTGAGATCCCTAGAGATATTTCTACGGTATGTCTAGGGATGTCCCTAAGGTTAAGTATACGTATAGGTTATAGTACTAGAATTAAGCTAACGATCATAGAATTAAACCTAAGATGTTAGATATTGAAGGTACTCCCCCTTTATTATGTTGTTTTCCCTAGCATGATTTTTGCCTCTCACACTATTCTTTTTGGGTTTTAGACGATGGCTGGAACCCGAAGGAACCGTGTTGATCAATACAATGGACAATGCAATGATTTCCCTCCTGAACAAACAAATGTTATGGGAGATGGAGTGAAAAATCTTATTGCTATACTTACACAAGCTATGAATCATTCTGGACTTCCAAATGAGCAGAGGAGGGAACAATATTCTATTGAGTCCTTCATGAGGCAACATCCACCTTCTTTCAGTGGGTCTTCTGATTCACTTGTTGCTGAACAATAGATCAGTACCACTGAAAAGATATTTTCAGTTCTTCAATGTTCTGAGCATGATAAATTCATCTTAGCAGTGTATCATTTGGAAGGTGAAGCTGATCAATGGTGGAATCTTATCAAGAATACGAGGACAAGAGATGAAATTGAGTCCGTGGAATGGGACGAGTTCCTGAACTTATTTTTCAATAAGTACTTCCCTCGTATTCTTCGAACAAAGATGGAGAAGGAGTTTCTTGAACTAAAGAAAAAGGATGATGAATCTGTTGGTATATACGAAGCGAATTTTACAAGACTTGCAAGGTATGCATCTGGCATTATCATCCAACCTGAAAGTAAAGTTGATCGATTTTTCAGTGGCTTAAAACCAAATCTTCGAAGGGAATTATCTATAAGAGACTTCATTAGCTATGAAGAAATTGTGCTTTGTGATATCAAGGTAGAAATGGAAGTTGGTATTACATATCCATCTCATGGTTTTGATAAGAAACGAAAGATGGAGTTCAAGGAGAAATCTCAGAATAATGGTGAAAAGAAGATGAATGTTTCCCTATGCACAAAGTGTGGAAAGAAGCATGGTGGAGATTGTATTAAAGGGACTAGAAAATGTTTTAAGTGTGGAAAAGAAGGTCATCGAGCAGCTGAGTGTCAAAGTAATGGAAAAAGGGTTTCTAATGATGTGAATAAAGCAAACACTGCAGAGAACGCACCACCAACACTTCAATGCTTCAAGTGCAAGGAAATGGGACATTATGCTAATAAATGCCCTAATCCAAGGGTTAGTGATGATCAACATGAGCAACCACTGAAGGCAAAGGACAAAGGGAAGTCACATGCGATCACTATTGGCAATGTTGAATATGACAACGATGTGGTGGAATGATTAAGTGTTTATGTAATGGGATTCCAAAATAATGTTGTATCATTGAGTATTGCAATATTTATTGATGTGGTATTCAAAGTGATTGAGATATTTTTTGGAAATAAGATGATATGCGCATAATGAAGGGAAAACGAGAAAATGAAATGTTTAACAGTATTCATGAGCTCATGATTGATATAATGACTAAGTGATATCATTGTTTGAGAATTTTGAGGATTTTGGTATGTGGAAAGTGTTAAATTTTAACTGCATTCATGTTTTCACTAAGGTATTCAAGAGAATACATGATTAAGGCCTTTGAATGTTTGGAATGTGACCAACAAGACATATATATGGGGATTAACGATAGTATTAAATCTCTGGTAATCGTTTTCACTATATTATGAGAGTGGACTGCAGTATTATGGATAAGCCTAAAGATTAGAATGGATTATGTTCGACATAAGTTAGTATTGTTTAAGGATAGAAGATTTTCGATATTATTAATGGGATGTTATAGTATTATAGTTTTAGAAAAAGGACAACCTGCAGGACGGGCGACAACCCATCGCTTCGGACAAGGCTGTGGGAATCGAACCCACAACCGAAGTACGACTGGCCTTTATCGCCTACCACTAGCCTACAGGAAGTCCCTGTTTAGTAGAAACTAGTTTTATTATATTAAGCAGTATGATATATGAAGTATAAGTCCATTTTAGGAACCATATGTGATTAATCTCACTATAGATCGACTAATGTATATAATTTTTGCTAACCTTTTGTTTGAGACAGATGGAATGACCCGTCATTCTATCACATGATCTGCTAACACTTCACGAATAAAAAATTCAACTTCATTTATTTAAGAGATGAAGTGGAAATTGTTCAAGGCATGAACAACAGTGAGATTGTACCAAAATAAAGAAAGTATTTATTCTAATTCAAAATTTCAACTTTAGGGAAATGATCTTGAAAACCAAAAATGTTGTCCTAGTGATCTTATACCTGATGAATCAGATGGTACCTTAGATCGTCACAAATTTATGGATTTGTGATTACTGGATTTTCCATAGCCATGTTCTCTACCACTCTCCATCAGAACATGATGGTTAGATTTCTCTTCCATATCCATATTTTCACCTATGTGGAAACCCAGTGATTAGTTTATTTGGGTAACCGTTACGTTTCATACTTTCGTTTTTAAAGATTGGTTTTTGTATTCCTTTTTACGATGTGGGTTTCTATTAAATAAACTTTCAATTAGTAAACCATTTATAACCCCGACGAATTTCGAGGGCGAAATTCATTTTAAGGGGGGTAGAATGTAACAGCCCGAGATTTTATGAAAAATATTCTTTTTAATTTTATTAATGTCTTGTGTTATACGCTACACCAAAAGGAGCTTTCACAATACACATCTCTGACCTGGCTTGAATTATATGCAATCGCGACCTTCCACGATAGTGTGTGTTGTACGCAACACCGAGTTTCGCTAAACAACGATATGCTATTAAGATATTATTAAAACTACCCGTTATGAATAGTAATAACAACTTTTTGAAATTTTGTAAATTTTATTTTTCAAAATGGAATTCATTTTTAGATTCGGAGTATCGAATTTAGCCTAAGTTGAAATTTTGGTACTTTTCGGATAACTTTCATATTCTGATGAATAGTGAAAATTTCTAAATTATAATTAAAAACAACTTTTTTAATCGAAATAATTAATAGTGATAAATTATTAATTTGAGTGGTTTTAAAGTATATTTAGAATATATTTTTACAATTTAATACAATGTTGGTCATTGGTTGTAATTTCACATTTAAACCAGACATAATCAAGTGTCAATCTTTTGATAGATATTGTTTCTTAAAAACACGCTATTTGTTTTAACAGCGGGATTTAATTATAAAATTAATTAATGCAACTTCTATGTTATGAATTTGGTAAAATAGACTTCATTTATGAATTCAGAATATGAAATATAGCTTAGGATGAAATTTTGGCATTTTTCTGAAAAACATCAATTTTTGATGAATAGTGAAACTACTAAGTGGTAGTTAAAAACTGAATTTTTCATAAAACATAATTTTACCGCTTCTGTGAATGGAATTTCAAAAATCCGAGAGACACGGTTGATGTCAGTAAGTAAAATGTGGTTCAATGAGATGAAAATAATTTTTGGTGAATAGTAACTTTTTACTTTTATTTACCACGGTTAAAAGTAAATAGGGTAATTAAGGGTAAGAATGATATTGATATTACCCTAACACATGTCCTAATTCTATTGGAAAAGTTTATCTCGACCAAAAACAACCTTAAGTGTAAAATATTATCATTTAGACCCACTTGGATTAGATTAGGACATTTATTATTATTTAATTCAAAGAATAGTTAAAAGAGTTAAAATCAAAGTTTATTTACTAAAACCTTTTTAATATAGGGTTATACAAAAGATAAATTCGATTGTAAATATTCATTAGAAAGCTAAAAAGATTTCCTACATGATGGTATTTTATTTATAATTTTTAGACATTAAATAATTTAATTTAGTTATGACACAATTATGATTCAGTAATTATCTTATTTATGAAATATTGACATGATTGATGTTATAAACACCAAAATAAATGTAATTTGAGACTTTTTATGCATTACAATAATTTTATAGGTTACTATGATATATTAGTATTGATTTAATAAACTTTGTTCGAACATATAATTCTGTTATGACTTTCACAAAAATCATATATCAAATAGTGTCAAAATTGACACAAAATAGTTTTTAAATCAAATATTATATTATTAATTGTTATTTTATTCCTAAAAATCTAAGGTTCGGCCAAATGACTTAGATAAGGATATATGTATTAGTAATAAACAATTTGGGGTTCGTTTGACATGTTATAGTAAGTGTATTAACCATATAGTGAAAGAAAACAAAAAGACACGGTAAAAGTTAAATTATTTAACTTAGAGTTAAATCTAATTGATAAGGTTAAAATAATATCCTAAACTTGTCTAAATCTTATTGGTTGATAGGATTTCGACCCATACCCACTTTAGATTCGAAATAAGACCCTTTGGAACCATTATAAACCGATTTTGACTTTAATATAAAATAATATTTTGAGATATTCCTAAGGTGCCCCTCTCCTCCCTTATAAAAGGGTACCTCCTCCCCCTCCTCCTCACACCAAATTGAGCACTCAAGCTCGGCCAACCCCTGAAATTTTCTCCTCTCCACTTCCCTAGAATAATCCTAGAGGTCCTGGTCTTCTTAAAAGACCAATATTAGTTCCCTAAGTGGAGGATTCAAAGAAGCGTTCCAAAGAAGAGGTAATATTCATTACCGATCTTTTCAATTTCTTTCTTCTTCAACTTCTTCTTCTTTAGTTGTTTCATGATAAAGTAATAACATCAGTATTAATTACATACTGATATGTTATTATAAATATGAAACAACCCTAATTCACCTTCTATCCATCCTACGGAAAAATGAAATCACCGCGCGTGCGTACGTACGGAATACCGTCTCCACGCTGTGGTGTAATCTATTTTCCACCACCACCTTACATGGATGGGTATAATGGTGTAAAGAATAACTATACATAGTTATTACAACATAATACTGATTCTGATATATTGTATAATCCACTCCAATTCAATTCAATAATTATGGAAATGATATCATCGCTCGTGCGTACGTACGGACTACCGTGTCCACGACGCGATGAGATTCATTCTTAATAATTAACCATTCATGAATGATTATAAAGTATATATAATAAGTACTAATGAAATATATGACCTAATAATGATACTGGAATTATTTATATTTATATGTATGTCATCTACTTAATTCCATTCAATTCAATAAGGAAACGAAAACAGCGTTCATGCGTACGTACGGACTACCGTCTCCATGAACGGTGTATTTCCTTCCATTTACTGATTTATTATATATGTATATTCTGAATATATATATATATAAATCATGTTTTATATTCGGGAATTAAGTAATCATGATCTAAGTAATCATACGAATAATTACAAGTTAAAAACACGAACGACAAATGAGACGATTTTACCCAAAACGCTACATTAACATGAATTTACAAAAGAACGGGTAATATAAAGTCATAAGTGGACCATATATGATATAATAACAATGAATATGATTCTGGAATAATTCAATAACATGATTTAAATCATTATACAGGAGGTTCGGACACTTACAAAGCAAGTCGGACATAAGGTAAGGGAAATATCACAATCTCATTTTTATCCGAGATTGTTTATACATTAGTATTTACTGGAGTGTATTTTATCATCCACATCCATGTTTACTCAATATGTAATATTATTTCCATCCACCTAAAATTGTTTAAATACAATTTTACCCTTCGGTGAGTTTTTAGTAAAGGATATGAAAGGAATCTTTTTTCGTTTTTTTCGTACGAGGTACTTTTTGACATTTCCGACAAAAGTACAAAGAATGTTTTTTTAACTTATACGGCAAGAATGGATTTTTAAAACATTATTTCCAAGAATATTCCTTTATAAGTTTTCATGTTTATTTTTAATCAACTTCTTTTATTTTAAAGTCGTATGACATGTTATTAAAGGAAAAATGTTTTTGAAGTAGAAATGATATTTTCCTCAAGAATGGAGTTCAAGTGTTTTATCAAAATTATTTTCCATCTAAGATAATATAGGGTTCTATTTTTATCCCTATTATTACATTGATTTGATTATGTTTTGAGGGAATTATTTTTATGAATTCATTTACCTTATATGATTTTTTTATGATGTCATGATGTTTCAAGAATGCCATTTTTGTTACATGTGTTATGCGATGATGTATGATTTATGATTATGTGGCACACATAAGAAAGGATTCATTATAATATGGGTGGGACCTATATCTCCCTCAAATGCATTGGGTAAAGATTTTATATCTCATGAGATAGACATGGCTGGAATGGTAGGTTATACCGGTTCAGTGAAACAGGACTGAAACGAGGGTTACTCGATTCAGAAAGGGACTTTGTCCACTAAGATAGTCTTGGCAATGAGTCTTGACTAACAAGAAATGATTCTCTATGATTATGTGTGTATGCCACAATTTTTCATGTTTTAAGTTATGATTATTGGGATTTCATTTCACTACTATGATTTATCCCATGTTATGAAATTATGCTCTCTTTTGCAGGTTAAGATTTCCAAAAGTTATGAATATGATGTGATTGATTTTTCTTTTGTATACCCTTACTGAGCATTTGAGCTCACCCTTTTATGTTTTATTTTCCCCAGGATATAAAGAAAGGTTTTAGGTAAAAAAAGGGAAGATCTTTATGGGAGATATTGAATATCTTTCACCTCGATTAGAAGATTACGTTCCGAGTTTCCAAAGACACTAAACTATTACGATCCTTGTGTGTGTGTTTTTGTTATGTACTAAGTATTCCTCAAATGTAATGTAATATCCATGTACGTCAGGCTTCGGGTCTCTACAGTCAATGTATTTTTGAATGATGGGAACATTTTCTATTCATATAAATTCATCCCCTTCTTCATCTTAACCAATCAAATCCATAAATAAGGTTTTGGGTGGTGCTTCTAGACAAAGATCATGTCATGATATCTCTCCTTCGAAGATAACTATATGTTTTCCTCTGAAGAATAATAAGATTTAATTTCTTATGCATTTGATCTTAGCATTATACTTTGAGAGCCAGACCATCCTTAGTATAATGTCAAATTCTAGCATGGGAATGACTATATGATATGGGATGATATTATGCTTACAAAGGTAAATAATAGAGTTTTTATACAGTGTTGATGATGGGATAATCCCTCAAAGAGTCTTGACTGATAGTTCTACTTAATGTAGTTCAAGGATTGATTCTATATTATTTGTAAACATGGATGAAATAAAGTAATACATAAAACCAAAATCAAACAAAGTATATGCCATCTTTTAGAGAACAAAGAGAGTACCTACAACCACAACATTTGGATCTTCAAAATTTTCTGTTGTGATAGAAAATGAAAAACCTTTCTCCCTTGGCCTATAATGAGGTTTATGGTGATTCCCCTATACTACCATCAGATTTGGATAGTGATTGATAAAGTTACCAATCTGTCCAGACTTCAGGCATTGGACTTCAAGTAGGCCCTGAACCATATTCCCTTTGTGATTACTATTGAGAAGTTGAGGCTTCGCCACAATATGATTATTCCAAGAAATAAGGTTATCTCTTCCACACTTGTAACATTTTCTACTTCAAAGAATGCAATTCCCTGAATGATTCTTCCCATATTTGTAGCATGTGGAATGTTTCACTTTCATTACTCATCTTCCTTGATCAAAGATCCTCCCCATTTTGGCTACAAATATCTCTTATTTTCATTCAATTTGTGTGACCCCTATGTCCCACCAAAGTCCAGTTTGACCTTCGTAGCACTCTGTACAATATCCTAAAATATGTCATAGTATCAGTTGGCTAAACTCTTTCGTATATGAGGTCTTTAACCATAGAAAAATCTATCAAACTTCCCATTAGGATCCTTGACATAGGTATAAGTATAATAGTAATGTCTTTTGAAGTTCATCTCAAAGCTTCCAATATATTCATTATCCTTCTTCTTCAATTTGAGGAATTCCTTCTCAATTTTTGTTCTCATCAAATGAGGGAAATATTTTTTAAAGAAGATTACCCTAAACTTTACCCACACTATAGATTCAATATCCCCTATTAGACTAAGGTTTTTAATTAGTGACCATAACTGATGAGATTATACCTCTAAATGGTACATATCTAGAGTGGAATTCTCTTATTCTGAACAATTAAGTACAAAAAAGAGCATTCCTATAGATATTTTACATTGTTCTGTAATCAATGGGTTGATAAATCCACAAAATGTTGGTGGTCATCGATTCATAAAGGACTCAATGTAAATTTTTCCCATTCATGGTGAAATTGGTCTCTTATCTTGATTCAATTTATTCCCTATAACATGAGTTAGTTGATTCATCATTCTCATGAGGGTTTCCATTCTGGATTCCATCAGAGGGTTGTTAGTGCATGGTCCATCGTACTCATAATTTAAAGTGTTCCTCTTATTTCCTACCATTTTCTAAAAGAAGAGAGACATAGTGATAAATGTGTTTCTTTTAATAGTCTTATAACTCTAAAATAATTTTATGTAATAACATATCATGCTTAAAATTTTTATTTATCGACAACAATTTCATTTTATATAAATACTTTATAATAGTTCATAAAATGCTTGTGATTAGCAAAACATATCCCACCGAGAGTGTCAGACCAGGAGTGAAGAAATGTTTTTTTGTGCACTAGTTTCAATTTGAGTATAGATCAAAGATGTTTTTCGGGTTTTATCCCTAGAAACATCTGTTCTAGTGCCATATCTATTTGTTCATATCTAGACATGGATTTCTTTTTTCAGATACCACTTACTTAATATTTCACCAAAATACCATGATGTTTTCCTATATTTAAACTTTTCTCTATGTCTCTTCTTAAAATTTTCAAATCCTAATTTATAGAAATAACTAAACATTCCTTCGATACAAACTATGGTATCCTATTTTTTATTAAATAATGTTTCATTACATTTTACAAAGAGAGGATCTTTCAAAGTTTAGTGTCTTGGAAAAAGGGTACATAATACATGAAAACTTAATATATTCTTATATTACACTTGAGAGGTTTCATAAAGTTTCATCTTAATTACATTTATTCCATCTGATAACTTGGGGATATAAATCAAAGTAAAGGGTGAGTATAAGGTATAGTAAAGGAAAATAAGGGAAACATTTTACATGTGATCTTGAGGAATATCAATAATAAATTAAAGAATAACATAATGTCATGAGAAATTTACAAGGAGGAATATAATTATAAAAATAACTTGATTCAAGACATCTAAATGTGGCTAAAACATTTAATTGAGTCATTCATAATCATATCACTAATTTTTATCACTGAGGTGTTATACAAATTGCCAAGGTTATTCACCAAGGTATCGTAAAACATATCAACTATAGAGATTAAATTCTTTACCCAATGCATCTATGTTATATCATGGAAGACCCATTATATGTATTAATTAATGTGATCCACATATATCATAATAAATTTTTTTATAAATAACCCATGGAGAATAAATGAAACATGTTTCATATCAAAATCATTATGTTTTAGAATATTCTTAAAAAAGATACTTTTTTTCATTTTAAACCCACAGAAAAGGGAAGTAGTGTTTACTGTATTTAAATACCATAATTAAAATGATAGTTTTTACATATATTCAAAAACCCCTAGATAATAAAGAGTTTTGGATATTCATAAAAATAATAAAAAATAATTTCTTGACAAAAGAGAGAAATTTTGAGACGTAAAATCAGCAACATAAAGACTATAAAACAAGGTTTAAGAAAACATTGAAAAGAGAGGGAGAAAGTGTATCCCACTAATAAAATACTATAAATATATTAATATGATATAATTAAATGTAGATAATAAAATAGAATGTTAAATTTGAAAGACATTCCAGATAAAAAGATAATTTGAATGGAAAATAGAAGTGGAGATTTCCCTCACCCTGAAGAGTGACTCCTAAAACATGATGATCAAGACCTTAGAGGATTGAGGACACCTTGGGAGGTCTAATTTTGAGGCAATAATATCATAGATTATTTTAGGGTTATTTTGGAATGAAATTAAACGAAATAATGGTTGGGTATTTATAGTAAAAGTGAGGGAGTTATTTATTAATTTCCTTAAACATCTTGTTTGTGGTATTTGAAAAACCATGGTCTTAACCTTTGTATTCTCTCACGGTATTGTCCAATTAGGAAACCTATTGAGTTAAATTAACACATTTTATTTTACCATAATTTTAAATTAATCATTACATCCTTATTATATAGCTATGATTTCATTAAAATTACTAAAAAAATCAAATTGTAGTTTTTCAATTCACGAAAATCTAATTTATTTTGTAAAATTATCATAAATTCAACATTACCTAATATAAAAATTCTAATATCAATAATAACATTTATTTTATCATAATAAAACTCTAAATGTGAGAAATTTAACTTTCAACTATTAAAACAATTATTTATTAAAAGTAATATCAGACAAAAACTTCATAGTAAAATGCATAATAGTTTATTCAACACTTGATAAAAATAAAATTATTTTATGATTTTTAATTAAATAAGTGTGTTTTGATAATACTATTTCATTATAATAAACATTATTAATAATACCCTAGTTTATTATAACAATTTTATGTTTCTTCAAAAGTAAATTTTCTTCTGAAAAGATAAATTTATCATAATCCATCTAAATTTTTGTAAGAAAAACTATTATTAAAACAAAAAACTTGGAATAGAAATTTTTTTAATACAAAGGGTTTACACTTTACGTAATTAAGGCCTTGAAATTTAACCACTTATAACACTAACATATGACCTAAGTGTAAGTTGTGAGATGGTGATAGACTCGTGGGGTGGCTTGACTAACATCACTTAAGTGGTAATATCCACTAACATGAATATATCCCAAATGAGATTTAATTCAAGATTAACATGTTGAATTTCAACTTGGGATTGGTTAAGAGTGAAGACAAGTGATGCTTCCTCCTTATCGGGCTCTAAAAAATGGGCTTCATATGACATGATTATACTGGATGATTCCATCAACTCTTCTTTCTGCATTAATTAACCATTTTAATTTCTATTTATAAAACTAATTAAAATGTTAAAATTATTATTAAGAGTATTGTTTCTAATGGTCATATTGACCAAAAATCATAGTTGAACAACTTCTATATAACAGTCAAACCCAATGGTCTTATATCAATTATATTCACATCATTATTAAAGGGATATATTTTTTGAGTACAAAATAATATAACATGCATTTTTAGGTAACAACTATCATTAAGAATCTTTGGGTTATTATATAGATTCTCAGGTGGGAGTGGGAAGCTGAGTTCATGAGGTTGACCAAGGAGAAAATGTACGTGATGGACTACACATGAAACTTCACTAATTTTCAATGCATTGTTCCAGTGTTTGAAGGAGACGAGGTTAATACAAAAAAGTGTTTTCAAGATGGACTTAATTGTGAGATTATATGTGAGGTTAACATCTTTAGGTTGAATACTTTTTTAAGGTGGAAAATTAGGCTCTTATATCTTAGGGGAAAATGAAGGAGGATTATAGTGGAGGACAAGTGTATTATGATGAATGATAAGAAGTTACATATTATGAGACAAGGAAGCATCATTATGAAGATGATAACCAAATTAGTGGAAATAAATGTGTCCTTGGGGATGGATTAGTTACTCATAACCTTTTTTAAGTGATATTTAACTAGTGTGGTAGGCTGGGTCACCTTTATAGACACATCCCTTGACCATCGGTAGAGTGTTGATCTTGCATAAGGATGAGACACCTATAATGGTTCTGTAGGAATCCACGATAGGTGGGTAATGATAGAGGATCTAGACAGAATCAGAGTGCTGGAATGTTGTCTTCTACCCCATATCAGTATGAATGATGGAGTTATACTAGCCATTGTAGTTAAGGGAGTGGACAAGGTAATTTTGGAAAATATCTCCCATATCATATATGTGGTGCAGATCAGGGGACTCAAACATCATCATAGGGAAGAGGAGCTTGACAGTTGCATGCTGTCCAACCTACACTTTTGGATAACGAGGTTGGACCATCAATAGTCAGAGGTACTATTCTTATATATTCTTCACTTTCTAGTGAATTATTTAATACAATAGATACTCATTCCATTATATCTACACAACTAGTTAATGGGTTGAGTCTGAAAATGAAGTCTTTGAGTAGGGATATTAAAATCAATACACCTTTGGGAGTACGGTTGAAAGATAACTTCTTATTCATGAGGTGTTCTCTCATGGTGGGGGAGTATTGTTTTCTTTGGGATATCTACATAATTGAAATTTTATGATTTGAATTTATTTTGGGTATATAATGGTTAATAGAATAATGAGTGGAAATTGATTTTTACCATAGTAGATTTATTTTTATTCCTCCTAAGGGTATTAGTTATCTGCATCGTGGATAGTGGGATATCTAGGAGGTCCTTGTATGGCCAATTAATTAGAAACTGGTGGAGCTCACTGAATAAGTTGAAGGTCTAATTCTTGATGATGGGGGTGTGAAGTAGGATTTCTTTCCACCCATATTAGACAAGTTCAAAGGCTTCTTCCTAGAAGACTTCTCAGGGCATCCACCAGAGAGAGATTTTGAATTTATAATTGAGATCATACCAAGGGATAAACTAGTTTCAATTACACATTTTAGAATGGAACTAATATAAATTCAAGAGATTATGAATCAGTTATAATAATTGATGGATAAGGGATTTATCAATCCTAGTATGATGCCTTGGGGTTCTCCAATCTGGTTCTTTGGGAAGGAAGATGTAACCTTGTGTTTATGTGATGAGTATTGAAAGTTGAACTGGATGATAGTGAATAACTGCTATCCTCTTCACCGTATCAACAATATATTTGACTTTTTGAGAAGATCTTGTGTTTTCTAAAAAATTGACTTGAGATTAGGGTAACATCAGATAAGTGTTCTTCCATATGATATACCACAAACTACTTTCAGAATCATATATGGATTATATGAGTTCTTCATGATACCTTTTGGGCTGGTGAATTCTCTGTTAGTGTTTATGGACATGATGAATTGAATCTTCAAACCTTAATTGGATTACTTTGGAGACCTAACATTAGGGAAATCCTATTCAGGCATGGGAATGCCTAGCCAAAAAGCATGCGAAGGTGGAGAGCTGATTTAACGATGAAGATACTGGGGAGGAGCAGTTCCAAGTAGTTAGATTGGGTTGCATGTAATGTTTGAAGCCTACGGGAAATGAATTACCCTAAGGACCATGGTCCATGTAATTATTATGCCTACGAGCCTTGTAAGGGTTCCACGTCACACCTTGAAAGGTGTATTTTCAAAATAAATATAAAAATGAAGGCCTTAGGGCCATTAGAGATTACTTTGGGGATGTTTTTTTGGATGAAAGACTCATGATGATGTTTTAAAACATCTTGAAATCAACCTAGGAATACTGAGAGAGAATCAGATATATGATAAGCTATCTAAATTTCAATTGTGGATAAAACATGTACATTTCTTGGTCACATCATCTTAGATGAAGGTTTTTAGTAGACCCAGATAAGGTTCATGCCGTTATTTCATTGGACCATCCCAATAATGTTTTTTATATCAATAGCATTATGGGGATAATGGGATACTATTAGAGGAACATTCAAGACTTTCCCTTATTATAAGAACCACTTTTGGGATTGAACTAGATGGGAGTTAAGTTTGAATTGTATGAAGTATGTGAGATTGTGTTTCTGGAGTTGAAGAAGAATTTGAAAACTATAACAATTTTGATCATAAAATAGCCATGTGAGGAGTAAACAATGTTTTGTGATGAAAATAGGCTAATAAATCGAGAAGTGTTGATGCAGGGGGATCAAATTATGGTGTATGGTTTATGGTAGGTGAGGCCATATGAACAGAATTACCCTATGTATGACCTCGAGTTAGCTATAGTGGTTTTTCCTTGAAGTGTAGGTAACATTATCTATTGGGTGAAAATTTTATTTTATATATAGACCATATAATATTAAAGTATATATTTTCATAGTTGGACTTGAATATCTAGTAGCAATGATGGATTGAGTATATGTAGTTTTTTGAATTTTATCTAGGATATATGCCTAAAAGGGGAAATAATGTTACAGACACATTGAGTAGGAACACGCAGACTCATGCAGTTCAGGAGTCTAGTTCTGAGTGGAAGATGATGAGGATGATGTAATAGATTTATGGTGTGGTTTAAGAGATCCAGGAACATATGAGCCTCATCTTAGTATCAATTGAATCCCCACTTTTGATCTAGATTAGGGAGAGATAGTATGATGATCCAATGTGTTTATCCTTGAGGTAAATCCTTGAAGGTGGGGTGTCACCTTCTAATTAGACCATATATAAGGGTGAGATCACCTATGTCAGTAACCATGTTATTATTCCTACATGTATAAAAGTGGAGCTTATGCGTGAATTTTATGCCTCAAATTGGGTGGTGAATTTAGTTTTGACCAAAATGTACCATGAACTATGTCAACAGTATTGGTGGCCAGACATGAAAAAGTAGACTGCATGTTTTTTATCATGATGCCACACCTATCATAAAGATAATGCCAAGAGTTAATGGCTTGGCATGTAACTACAACTATTTCCCATTCTGTAATGGATGTGCGATGATGTTACCATGATTTTTGTGGTAGGTCTCTGGAGGAATCTTTGAAATAATGAAAATATATGGGGTTAGTGGACAGATTGATGAAAGTAGCACATTTATTGCCTATTTGGGAAACTTTATCAGTGGAGTAGTTCAGATACTTTTACATTTAGTAGATATCCATCTACATACAACTACGTGGAGTATATTTTTAGACCATGAGTAATGTTTCACTTCATGATTTTTTAAAAGTATTACAAAAAGGTTCTTGGTACATAGGTATTACTGATTATGACTTACCACCCATAGATAGATGTGTATTCAGAACATATCATACTAGTTTTAGAGGATATTTTATGTGCGTGTGTTCTAGACCTTGGTGGGTCTTGGGAGAAATATTTAGAACTTGTTGATTTATCCAATAAAATTAGTCAACAAGTGAATATTCATATAAAAATGTATGAGTATATTTATAGTTGTACATGCATATCACCATTATGTTGGATAATGGTATGTGAGTCAGAGTTGTTGGGACTAAGTCTCATGTATGAGATATTAGAGTAGGTTCAGCTTATTCAGAAACATATGGATATGGAGGAGTGTAGGAAGAAGGCATATGCAGATCGATTTCGATGACCCCTAGTGATTGTATAGGGTTATAATGTATTCCTTCGGGTGTCACCCAAATTAGGTCACTATAGGATACATAGGTAGGACATGTTGGAACTCAGGTTTTTTAGAACTTTTGAGATGGTGGAGAGGATCGATCTTGTGGCATATAGATTGGTTCTTTCATAAGGTATAGTGCAATTAATGATGTCTTTCATGTGTCAAAGCATTGAATGTATCACCCTAAACCTTCTCATGTGATCGATGTTGATTATGTTGATCTTGAAATTAATGTTTCTTTTAAGGAGCATCATAAAGATGTTATCAATCACAATGAAAAAGTGTTTTAGGGAAATGTCATGCTAATAGTTCATGATGTATGGAAACATCGTTGTTTTCAGGAGGAAAATGAGAGAGAGAAGTAGATATTCTATCTTAGTGACCCAATCTATTTATCTCAAAATCTTAGAGATATATAGGAGTATATCTTGAGGATCTGTAGTTTTGAAGCGGGGAGATCTTAAGAGGCTGAAATTTTCTAGAGATGTCTTGAGCTCATTTTGTGGTACTCTTATTCTTTTTTTAATATTTTTTAGAGTCTTGTATTTGGTGAATTCAGGTGAATTTTATAAAATTTTTGAGGGTATAAAGTAGTGCACGGTTGATGCATGGTTTTCCAAAACTACGAACGAAGCCCAAAAAATAGTGAAAAACCCAAAAACAGGGGATGTTCAAAGTTGGCTTGAAATTTTTCAAACCATTATCCCTCTTATTAGAAACCATTAACCCTTAAGAAGAGGATCATGGTTAAGGATCATTTTTTGGAAAACCATGAGTTGTTTCCCAGGAAACTGCGCACGAGCGATTAATTTCTACGAGAAATTATTTTAAATTTATGAACCCCCAGGTATTAGCCTCAATTCACCCCATCTTTTCCCATACATTTCTTTTATTTTTAAGTGCTCTTGACTGGATTCTAAGGATCTAAAAACTCTATTCTTGAGTAATAAAATATCTGATTGAAGGATCTGCACCACCTCTAGTATGTAATCTCTTCCCATGTGGTTTTATCTATCTCTCGTCTCTCTTTCCAGATAAATAATAATGTTTTATTCCCTATTGGTGTTGTTTTATATCTATGTTTTGATAATTATGTTTTATTGGATTTTGATTTTAGGTTTTGGGTTCTAGATCAATTATGCCATTGTGATTTAGGTTGTTCTACTTCAAATTGGGAGTTTCCATTTCAGGAAAATCCATAAAAAACGTTGATTTAGGTGGTATAAATTTAGATTCCCATGGTATGGATTTTAATTGTCTGTATTTAATTGTTAAATTTATATTCCCATATTTTTAAATCACATTTTAAATCGAATTTACTAATTAAACAATTAATTAATAGATCCAGGGAATGGATGGATGGGGGTGGTTATGAAATTGGTTAAAATTATGATTATGCAATTGGTGAATAATATAATTTTGAATTGATTCATTAATAGGTATTGGGGGATGGTTGGATTAACCATAAAGAATAAATGGTTTTTATGATCAAATTTTCATAAATAGTTAAATGGTGAATTATTCATATTATTTTATGTGTTTAATGTGAAGAACCATTATTGTTTTGATAAGATGTTAGTAATTATTAACCTTGATAAATGGGATATATGAGAATGTTTTATAAGAAGGTTAATGATTATTAACCATGATACATATTAAATATATTATTGTTTTGAAATTGTGATGTATGTGATAATGAGTGTGGGATAAAGACCGATTCTTCAAAATCCTATATGTGGTAACAATGAGTGTGGGTTAAGGACTAATGCTCCAAAATACCATATAAAATAAAAATAAGGTGTGGGACATGGAAAGATGCTCTAAATAACAAAATGGTTCAAGAAATGATTCTTTAGGCCCATGATATTTGAATTGGAATATGGTTCCAAGTAGCATTGATATGAATTTTAAATTAAATGGATAATGGAAGCCCTTGTCATAATGAATTTTAATTTCCCTATATTATATAGCTCAGACTCTCTGTAGAGACCCGAAGCTTACCGTATATGGACATTACATTACTTTTGTGGAATACTTAGTATATAACAAAAACACACACACAAGGACCGTAATAGTTTAGTGTCTTTGAAAAATCGGAATATAATCTTCTAATCGTGGTGAAAGATCTTCAACATCTCCCGTAAAGATCTTCCCTTTTTTTACCTAAAAACTTTATTTATATCCTGGGGAAAAGAAAACATAAAAGGGTGAGCTCAAATTCTCATTAAGGGTAAACAAAAGAAATATCAATCACATCATATTCATAAGAACATATCATTTTGGAAATCTTAACTTGCAAAAGAGATCATAATATCATAACATGGGATAAATCATAGTAGTGAAATGTTATCCCAATAATCATAACTTAAAGCATTAAAATTTGTGGCATACACACATAATCATATAGAATCATTTCTTATTATTCAAGACTCATTTCCAAGACTATCTTAGTGGACACAATCCATTTCTGAACTGAGTTCACTCCTCGTTTCAGTCCTGTTTCACTGAACTGGTTTAACCTGACGTTCCAGCCATGTCTATCTCATGAGATATAAAATATTTACCCAATGCATTGGAGGGATATATAGGTCCCACCCATCTCATAATGATACCATTCATATGTGTGCCACAAAATCATAAATCATACATCATTGCATAACCCATGTAATAAAAATGGGATTCTTAAACAACATGACATCATAAAACAATTCATATAAGATAAAGGAATTCATAAAAATAATTCCATCACAACATAATCAAAATCAATGTAATAATAGGGATAGAAACAGAACCCTATATTATCTTAGATGGAAAATAATTTTGATAAAACACTTGAACTCCATTCTTGAGGAAAATATCCTTTCTACTTCAAAAACATTTTCCTCTCTTAACATGTCATAAAATTTTAAACTAAAATAAGTTTATTAAAAATAAACATGAAAAATTGTAAAGTAAGCTTCTTGGAAATAATGTTTTAAAAATACATTCATGCCGTATAAGTTAAAAAAAACATTCTTCTCGTACTTTTGTCGGAAAAGTCAAAAAGTACCTCGTACGAAAAACGACAAATGATTCCTTTCATATCTTTTACTATGAACTCAAAAAAGGGTAAAAATGGATTTAAAAAATTTTGGGTGGATTGAAATAATATTACATATTTAGGAAACATGGATGTGGATGATAAAATACACCCCAGTAAATACCAAAGTATAAACAATCTCGGATAAAAATGAGATTGTGATATTTCCCTTACCTTAGGTCCGATTTTCTTCATAAGTGTCCGAACCTCCTGTATAATGATTTAAATAATGTCATTGACTTATTCCTGAATCATAATCATTGTTATGATATCATATATGGTTCACTTATGACTTTATATTACCTGTTCTTTTGTAAATTCCATGTTAAAGAGTGTTTTGGATAAAATCGTTTCATTTGTCATCCGTGTTTTGACTTGCAATTATTCATATGATTACTTAGATAATGATTACTTAATTACAGAATATAAAACATGATTTATATATAATATATATTCAGAATATACATATATATAATAAATCAGTAAATGGAAAGAAATACACCGTTCATGGAGACAGTAGGTCGTACGTACGCATGAACGCTGTTTTCGTTTCCCTTTTGAATTGAATGGAATTATGTAAATGAAATACATATACATATATATAAAAATAAATCCAGTATCGTTATTATGTCATATATTTCATTATTATTCATTATATATACATTATAATCATTCATGAATGGTTAACATGGAGAGTGAATCTCATCGCATCGTGGAGACGGTAGTCCGTACGTACGCACGAGCGATGATATCATTCCCAAGATTGTGGAATTGTATTGGAGTGTATGTATACTATTTAAGAATCAATATCACTTTACAATAATCATATATAGTTATTTATTTGAACCATTATACCCATCCAAGTAAGGTGGTGGTGGAAAATAGATTACACCACGGCGTGGAGACGGTATTCCGTACGTACGCACGCACGGTGATTTTGTTTTCCGTAGGATGGATCGATGGTGAAATAGGGTTGTTTCATACTTATAATAACATATAAGTATATTAGTGATACTGATGTTATTACTTCATAATTAAACAACCCAAGAAAAAGAAGTGGAAGAAGAAATAAAGTTGAAAGAATCGGTAACGGACATTACCTCTTCTTTGAAGTGCCTCTTTGAGTCCTCCTCTCAGGGCACTACAATTGGTCTTTGAAGAAGACCCGGACCACTAGGACGATTCTAGGGAAATGGAGAAGATAATTTGGTAGGGTTTGGCCGAGATTGGAGGCTCAATGTGGTGTGAGGAAGAGAGGGAGGATGTGCCCTTTTATAAGGGAGGAGAGGAGCTCCTTTTGAAAAAATAAAAATATTATTTTATTATAAATCCAAATTTGGTTTTAAATAGCTCCAAATTGTTTTATTTCGAAACTAACGTGGGGATGGGTCTATGTCCTCTCATACAATAGAATTTAGACAAGTTTAGGTTCGTATTTTAACCTTATCATTTAGATTTAACATTAAGTTAGATAATTTTACTTTTACCGTGTCTTTTTGTGCTCTTACACTATAAGGTTAATAAACTTACTATAACAAGGAAAACGAACCCCAAGTTGTTTATTATTAATATATATAACTGTATCTAAGTCATTTGGACGAACCTTATATTTTTAGGAATAAAATAACAATTAATAATATAATATTTGTTTTAAAAACTATTTTATGTCAATTTTGACACTATTTAGTAATTGATTTTTGTGAAAATCATAACAGAATGATTAGATCGAAAAAAGTAACTTAAATCAATACTAACATGTCATATTAACCTATAAAATTAGTTTAATTCATCAAAAGTCTCAAATTACATTTATTTGGGTATTTATAACATCAATTATGTCAATATTTCATTAATAAGATAATTACTGCATCATATTTGTGTCATAAATAAATAAACTTATTTAAAGACTAAAAATTACAAATAAAATATCATTATGTAGGAAATCGTTTTAGATTTCTAATTAATATTTATAGTCGAATTTATCTTATGTATAACCCTATATTAAAAATGCTTTAGTTATTAAACTTTGATTTCAACTATTTTAACACTTCTTTAAAGAAATTGATGATAAATGTCCTAATCTAATCCAAGTGGGCCTAAATGGTCATATTTTATTCCTAAGGTTATTTTTTATCGAATTAAATTTATCCAATAGAATTAGTACATGTGTTAGGGTTATAATAATAACACTTTTACCCTTAATTACCCTATTTACTTTTAATCGAGGTAAAAAAAGTAAAAAGTTACTATTCACCAAAAATTATTTTCATCTCATTGAACCACATTTTAGTCCTTGATATTAACCATGTCTCTCGGATTTTCGAAATTCCACTCACAGAAGCGGTAAAATTATGTTTTATGAAAAATTCAGTTTTTTTAACTACCACTTAGTGGTTTCACTATTCATCAAAAAATGAAAGTTTCCAGAAAAATACCAAAAATTAGACCTAAGATATATTTGATATTATGAACTCAAAAATGAGGTCTATTTTACCAAATTTAAAACATATCAGTTGCATTAATTAATTTAAAAATTAATTCCCGTCGTCAAAACAAATAGTGTGTTCTTAAGAGATAATAACTATCCAAAGGTTGACACTTGTTTATGTCTGGTTTAAATGTGAAATTACATCCAATGACCAACATTGTATTAAATTGTAAAAATATATTCTAAATATACTTTAAAACCACTCAAATTAATAATTTATCACTATTAATTATTTTGATTAAAAAATTTGTTTTTAATTAAAATTTAGTAAATTTCACTATTCATCAGAATATGAAAGTTATCCGAAAAGTACCAAAATTTCACCCTAATATAATTTCAATATTCCGAATCCAAAAATGAAGTCCATTTTGAAAAATAAAATTTAAAAAATTTCAAAAAGTGGTTTTTACTATTCATAACGGCTAGTTTTAATAATATTTTAATAGCATAGCATTGTTTAGTGAAACTCGGTATTGCGTACTACACACGCTATCGAGGAAGGTCGCGATTGCGTTTAATGCAAGGCAAGTCAAGGATGCGTGTTGTGAAAGCTCCTTTTGGTGTAGCATACAACACAAGACATTAATGAAATTAAACGAATATTTTTCATAAAATCTCGGGGTGTTATATTCTACCCCGCTTAAAATGAATTTCGCCCTCGAAATTCGTTAGGGTTATAAATGGTTTACTACTTGAAAGTTTCTTTAATAGAAACCCACATCGTAAAAAGGAATACCAATACTTGGCTTTAAAAACTAAAGTCTGAAATGTAACGGTTACCCAAATTAACTCATCACAAGGTTTCCACGTAGGAGAACATAGGTGAAAATATGGATATGGAAGAAAAATCTAACCATCAAGTTCTGATGGAGTGTGGTAGAGAACATGGCTATGAAAAAGCCATCAATCACAAAGCCATAAATTTGTGATGATCTAAGGTACCATATGATTCATCGGATATAAGAGCACTAGGAAAACATTTTTGGTTTTCAATATCATTTCGCTAAAGTTGATGAAATTGGAATTAGAAGAAATACTTTCGTGATTTTGGTACAGTGTCACTGTTGGTCGTTCTTGGGAAAATTTCCACTTCATCTTTTAAAGAAATGAAGTTGAATTTGTCATTCGTGATGTGTTAGCAGATCATGTGATAGAATGATGGGTCATTCCATCTATCTCAAACAAAAGGTTAGAAAAGTTATCAAAAAAATACATAAGTCCATCTATAGTGAGATTAATCTTATACGATTCCAAAAATGAACTTATACTTCATATATCATACCGCGTAATAAAATAAAACTAGTTTCTACTAACCAGGGACTTCCTGTAGGCCAGTGGTAGGCGATAAAGGCCAGTCACACTTTGGTTGTGGGTTCGATTCCCACAACCTTGTCTGACGCGATGGGCTGTCGCCCATCCTGCAGGTTGTCCTTTTTTTAAAACTACATTACTATAACATCCCATAAATAATATCGAAAAAAACTTCTATCCTTAAACAATAATAGCTTATGTCCAACATAATCCATTCCAATCATTAGGTTTATCCAAAATACTACTGTCCATTCTCATACTATAGTGAAAACGATTACCAAAGAGTTCATACAACTAGAATGTTAATACCATCATTGATCCCCATATATCATGAGATATGTATTGTTGGTCACATTCAAAACATTCTAAGGCCTTAATCATGTATTATCTTGAAAAAAATGAATACCCATTGAATCTTTGTGGAAACATGATTGCTGTCAAAAGTTAACTCTTTTCACATACCAAAACCTCGAACCATGATATAAATATTTCCTTATATCAGTCATGAGCTCATGAATACTGTAAAACATTTAATTTTCTCCTTTTCCCTTCATCATGCGCATATAATCTTTTTTACCAAAAAATATCTCAATCACTTTCCATGGTTACCAGTACCATAAAATTATTGAAAACCACAATAGAACAATGCATAAATATTCCAATATTCCACGATACTATGTAAAACATTATTTTGGAATCCCATTGCATAAACACTTAATCCTTCCACCACATCGTTGTCATATTCAACATCGCCAATAGTGATCTCATGTGACTTCCCTTTGTCCTTTGCATTAAGTGGTTGCTTATGTCGATAATCACTAACCCTTGGATTAGGGAATTTATTAGCTCAATTCCCCATTTCCTTGCACTTGAAGCATTGAAGTGTTGGTGGTGCGTTCTCTACAGTATTTTATTTATTCACATCATTAGAAACCCTTTTTCCATTACTTCGACACTCAGCTACTCGATGACCTTCTTTTCCACACTTAAAACATTTTCAAGTCCCTTTAAGACAATCTCCACCATGCTTATTTCCACACTTTGAACATAAGGAAACATTCATCTTCTTTTCACCATTATTCTGAGATTTCTCCTTGAACTCCATCTTTTGTTTCTTGTCAAAACCATGATATGGATATGTAACACCAACTTCCATTTCTACCTTAATAGCACAGTGAAAAATTTCTTCATAGCTAATGAAGTCTCTTATAGATAATGCCCTTCGAAGATTTGGTTTTAAGCCACTGAAGAATCGATCAACTTTACTTCCAGGTTGGATGATAAAGCCAGATGCATACCTTTCAAGCCTTGTAAAATTCACTTCGTATATACCAACAGATTCATCATCCTTTTTCTTTAGTTCATGAAACTCCTTCTCCATCTTTGTTCGAAGAATATGAGGGAAGTACTTATTGAAAAATAAGTTCAGGAACTCGTCCCATTCCACAGACTCAATTTCATCTATTGTCCTCGTATTCTTGATAAGATTCCACCATTGATCAGCATCACCTTCCAAATGATACACTGCTAAGATGAATTTTTCATGTTCAGAACATTGAAGAACTGAAAATATCTTTTCTGTGGTACTGATCCATTGTTCAGCAACAATTGGATCAGAAGACCCACTGAAAGAAGGTGGACGTTGCCTCATGAAGGACTCAATAGAATATTGTTCCCTTCTCTGCTCATTTGGAAGTCCAGAATGATTCATAGCTTGTGTAAGTATAGTAATAAGATTTTTCACTCCATCTCCCATAACATTTGTTTGTTCATGAGGACAATCATTGCATTGATCAACACAGTTCTTTCGGGTTCCAGCCATCGTCTAAAACCCAAAAAGAATAGTGCGAGAGGCAAAAATAATGCTAGGGAAAACAACATAGTAAAGGGGGAGTACCTTCAATATCTAACATCTTAGGTTTAATTCTAAGACCATTACCTTAATTCTCAGACTATAACCTATACTTATACTTAACCTTAGGGACATCCCTAGACATACCTTAGAAATATCTCTAGGTATCTCACTAAAGTTCTCGTATCCTAGTTTCCAAAGGTTGACTAAACCTTTCCTCTGATACCAACTGTAGAGACCCGAAGTTTAACGTACATGGACATTACATCACTTTTTCGAAATACTTAGTATATAACAAAAACACACACATAAGGACCGTAATATTTTAGTGTCTTTGGAAACTCGGAATATAATATTCTAATCGTGGTGAAAGATCTTCAACATCTCCCATAAAGATCTTCCATTTTTTTTACCTAAAACCTTTCTTTATATCCTGTGGAAAAGAAAACATAAAAGGGTGAGCTCAAATGCTCAGTAAGGGTAAACAAAAGAAATATCAATCACATCATATTCATAAGAACATAACATTTTGGAAATCTTAACCTTCAAAAGAGATCATAATATCATAACATGGGATAAATCATAGTAGTGAAATGTTATCCCAATAATAATAACTTAAAACATTAAACATTGTGGCATACACACATAATCATAGAGAATCATTTCTTATTAGTCAAGACTCATTGCCAAGACTATCTTAGTGGACAAAGTCCATTTCTGAACTGAGTTCACCCCTCGTTTCAGTCCTGTTTCACTGAACCAGTTTAACCTGCCGTTCCAGCCATGTCTATCTCATGAGATATAAAATCTTTACCCAATTAATTGGAGGGAGATATAGGCCCCACCCATCTCATAATGATACCATTCATATGTGTGCCACATAATCATAAATCATACATCATTGCATAACCCATGTAAAAAAAATGGGATTCTTAAAATACATGACATCACAAAACAATTCATATAAGATAAAGGAATTCATAAAAATAATTCCATCACAACACAATCAAAATCAATGTAATAATAGGGATAGAAACAGAACCCTATATTATCTTAGATAGAAAATAATTTTGATAAAACACTTGAACTCCATTCTTGAGGAAAATATCCTTTCTACTTTAAAAACATTTTCCTTTCTTAACATGTCATACAATTTTAAACTAAAATAAGTTTATTAAAAATAAACTTGAAAACTTGTAAAGTAATCTTCTTGGAATTAATGTTTTAAAAATCCATTCATGCCGTATAAGTTAAAAGAAACATTCTTCCCGTACTTTTGTCGAAAAAGTCAAAAAGTACCTCGTACGAAAAACGACAAAAGATTCTTTTCATATCTTTTACTATAAACTCACCAAAGGGTAAAAATGGATTTAAACAATTGTGGGTGTATTGAAATAATATTACATATTGAGGAAACATGGATGTGGATTATAAAATACACCCCAGTAAATACCAAAGTATAAACAATCTCGGATAAAAATGAGATTGTGATATTTCCCTTACCATAGGTACGATATGCTTCGTAAGTGTCCGAACCTCCTGTATAATGATTTAAATAATGTCATTGACTTATTCCAGAATCATACTCATTGTTATGATATCATAAATGGTTCACGTATGACTTCATATTACCCGTTCTTTTGTAAATTCCATGTTAAAGAGCATTTTGGGTAAAATCGTTTCATTTGTCGTCCGTGTTTTGACTTGTAATTATTCATATGATTACTTAGATCATGATTACTTAATTACAGAATATAAAAAATGATTTATATATAATATATATTCAGAATATACATATATAAAATAAATCAGTAAATGGAAAGAAATACACCGTTCATGGAGACGGTAGGCCGTACGTACGCATGAACGTTGTTTTCGTTTCCCTTTTGAATTGAATGGAATTAAGTAAATGAAATAAATATAAATATATATATAAATAAATCCAGTATAATTATTATGTCATATATTTAATTATTATTCATTATATATACTTTATAATCATTCATGAATGGTTAACATGGAGAGTGAATCTCATTGCGTCGTGGAGATGGTAGTCCGTACGTACGCACGAGCGATGATATCATTCCCAAGATCGTGGAATTGTATTGGAGTGTATGTATACTATTTCAGAATCAATATAACTTTAAAATAATAATATATAGTTATTTATTTGAACCATTATACCCATCCAAGTAAGGTGGTGGTGGAAAATAGATTATACCACGGCGTGGAGGCGGTGTTCCGTACGTACGCACGCACGGTGATTTTGTTTTCCATAGGACGGGTAGATGGTGAAATAGGGTTGTTTCATACTTATAATAACATATCCGTATATCAGTGATATTTATGCTATTACTTCATAATGAAAAAACCTAAGAAGAATAAGTGGAAGAAGAAATAAAGTTGAAAGAATCGGTAACAGACATTACCTCTTCTTTGAAGCGCCTCTTTGAGTCCTCCTCTCAGGGCACTAAAATTGGTCTTTGAAGAAGACCAGGACCTCTAGGATGTTTCTAGGGAATTGGAGAAGAGAATTTGGAAGGGGTTTTCCGAGCTTGAAGGCTCAATGTGGTGTGAGGAAGAGAGGGAGGAGGTGCCCTTTTATAAGGGAGGAGAGGGGCTCCATTAGAAAAACTAAAAATATTATTTTATTATGAAACCAAATTCGGTTTTAAATAGCTCCAAATTGATTTATTTAGAAACTAAGGTGGGGATGGGCCGCAATACTCTCATCCAATAGAATTTAGACAAGTTTAGGTTCCTATTTTAGCCTTATCATTTAGATTTAGCATTAAGTTAGATAATTTTACTTTTACCGTGTCTTTTTGTGTTCTTACACTATAAGGTTAATAAACTTACAATAACAAGCCAAACGAACCCCACATTGTTTATTATTAATATATAACCTTATATAAGTCATTTGTCCGAACCTTAGATTTTTAGAAATAAAATAACAATTAATAATATAATATTTGTTTTAAAAACTATTTTATGTCAATTTTGACACTATTTAGTAATTGATTTTTGTGAAAATTATAACAGAATGATTAGTTCTAAAATAGTTACTTAAATCAATACTAACATTACATATTAACCTATAAATTTTTTTTAATTTATAAATAGTTTCAAATTACATTTATTTGGGTATTTATAACATCAATTATGTCAATATTTCATTAATAAGATAATTACAACATCATCTTTGTGTCATAAATAAATTAACTTATTTAAAGTATAAAAATTACAAATAAAATATCATTATGTAGGAAAGATTTTTAGCTATCTAATGAATATTTATAGTCTAATTTATCTTATGTATAACCCTACATTAAAAATGATTTAGTTATTAAACATCGATTTTAACTATTTTAACCCTTCTTTAAATAAATTGATAATAAATGTCCTAATCTAATCCAAGTGGGCCTAAATGGTCATATTTTATTCCTAAGGTTTTTTTTAGTCGAATTAAACTTATCCAATAGAATTAGTACATGTTTTAGGGTAATAATAATAACACTTTTACCCTTAATTACCCTATTTACTTTTAATCGAGGTAAAAAAAGTAAAAAGTTACTATTCACCAAAAATTATTTTCATCTCATTGAACCACATTTTAGTCCTTGATATTATCCATTTCTCTCGCATTTTCGAAATTCCACTCACAGAAGCGGTAAAATTATGTTTTATGAAAAATTCAGTTTTTCTAACTACCACTTAGTGGTTTCACTATTCATCAAAAAATGAAAGTTTCCAGAAAAATACCAAAAATTAGGCCTAAGCTATATTTGATATTATGAACTCAAAAATGATGTCTATTTTACCAAATTTAAAACATATCAGTTGCATTAATTAATTTAAAAATTAATTTCCATCGTCAAAACAAATAGTGTGTTCTTAAGAAATAATAACTATCAAAAGATTGACACTTGTTTATGTCTGGTTTAAATGTGAAATTACATCCAATGACCAACATTGTATTAAATTGTAAAAATACATTCTAAATATAATTTAAAACCACTCAAATTAATAATTTATCACTATTAATTATTTCGATTAAAAAAGTTGTTTTTAATTAAAATTTAGTAATTTTCACTATTCATCAGAATATGAATGTTATCCGAAAAGTACCAAAATTTCACCCTAATCTAATTTCGATATTAAGAATCCAAAAATGAAGTCCATTTTGAAAAATAAAATTTACCAAATTTCAAAAAGTGTTTATTACTATTCATAACGGATAGTTTTAATAATATTTTAACAGCATATCGTTGTTTAGTGAAACTCGGTATTGTGTACTACACACGCTATCGAGGAAGGTCGCGATTTCATGTAATGCAAGGCAAGTCAAGGATGCGTGTTGTGAAAGCTCCTTTTGGTGTAGCATACAACACAAGACATTAATGAAATTAAAAGAATATTTTTCATAAAATCTCGGGGTGTTACACTCTCGAATGGGTTGAAGTATGAAGTGATTGTTTGGGTTTCATCGTGATCATAGGAAATTATGTTAATTAAATTTTAATGAATTTTGAAAACTATTTTATTGTTTATTTGTAATTTATTATTTAACCTACTGTATAAACTATTATAGATTGGATATTGTTTTATATTCCATTGGTGGTGTCCTATTAAATTGTAATCACACCCTACTCAGGCTACCTGATCAGTACCTAAATAGACATCATGTTTACAGGACAAGATAAGGGAAATATCCCTATATTAGATGGATGAGTTGGGATGGAGCATGGATGAGGGAACCAAATATGATATCAAGACCCGATTGGGAGTTGTTAATATGTCTTTATTTTGGGTTTTTCATATTGAAACACAAAACATATATGCCATGAAATATCTACTGTTGTAGTTTTGATATTGTTTTCCTATTTTGGTTTATCATGTGAAATTGGTCTTTATTGGTTATTGTATTATTCTAGTTATTGGGTTTTCATTTGGTTATTTTTTCCCACTATTGTGTTTGTTTTATAAAGAGGGTATAGTCTCCCACTATTATATATCATACCATTTCTACTAGTCCACAAGCTCTCTCATACGGGTAGGTGCGCTTGAGGTGAAATTGTAAAGCAACTCTGAGAACTAGTATAAAACACTCAGATCGAGACATTACAGATATTTATCTAATTTCCCCAATATACTGGACCTCAAGATCTTTTGGGATTTTATTATATGTACCTTTATGTAATAAATTAAGAATTAAGGTGTATTAAAAAAATGCGTTGTCATATATTAAAATGATTATTTAAATACCATAAATATATGGAGATCAATGATATAACATGTTAATGGGAAGTATATACATACCATAAAACAATATACATTCGTAACGTAAACATATGTCCCAAAGGATGGAAATTTGATATGAATAACCCTTATAAAGATCATATCATTTAATTGGGAATTAGTCGATGGTGAAATTATCTATGAAAAATGTAAATCCACATAAAAAGTATAAATACAACATAAGTAAAATAAATATAATTTCACAAATAATCTTTGAATAACATAATCAATGAAGAAGTAATAGAACCCAATGAAATTAAATTGAGATAAGAAACCCTTTATAAAGATTGTAACATTTAAGATAGAATTAATCAATGAATATATTATGTGTAAAAAAAATTTAGAAATGAAAATTGAGTTTAAATAAAACAGAAAATAATCAATATTCATTACACACATATTCTTAGCATGGTATAGAAAATGAATAAGTAATATAACCCAATGAAAAGAAATTAGTTTATTAAATATCTTCCCTCACACCATGACATGACACATAAATTATTTATCATCATAAAATATAAAATTATGATAATAATTTAGATTATTAAAAAAAATAAATTTTATGATTCATTTTATTTCAATTACATAAATTTTATAACTAAACACTTAATCAATTATGTACACATTAGGTGTTTTGAAGATGTTTAGTTCAAAAGTTAAAAAAACATTAATAGGGTGGTCATGGTTAAATAGATCACTGTTACATCAGATTTAGAAAAATAATCATGAAATATTTAACATTTCATAGAGTAATTATATGTTTATAACAAAATATTTACGGTTTTTATGAGAAATTTGTTACATTAAAACAAGGAGACGATATTCTGTCCATATACATGAGTAATGTTTCCAATTTTCAAAAAACAATAAGGGAAAGAAGGTAAGTATCATTTTATTTTTATCGAATGATTGTTATTTAATAAATATAATATTATTTATTAAAATAAAATCATAAATACTAACCATGTGAGGTGGCAAAGAAAAATGAATCACGTCGCTTTGTGGAGGTATCAATCGACACCTACACAAGAACAATGTTATAATTTTCAATAGATGCAGAGGTAATAAAATAGATGACATATTATTTTCAAAAAATTGAATTTATTTCATTAATGTTATATATATTCATTAAATACATCATTATAAACACCTGTGAGAGGAAGTAATGGAAAAACATTACGTTGTTTCGTGAGGATGTAGTTCCCCATATAAACGAACAATGGGTTTGTCTTCCATTAGACGAAGAAGTAGATAGATTAATATTAATAAATTAACATAATAACATCATTTAATATTTTAAATTATGATTTTATTATATCATAATGGTTGTAAGAGTTTTTAAGGATGTAGAGAAAGAAATTAAACTAAAACACGTGGTGATAAGATAAACCTCTACTTCAAACAACCTCATTTTTAATACACTTTAATCCATCTAAACATGATATTATGACAAAAATAAGACCTATAAGACATGGGGAGGGATTTTATGAGGATATTTTGGAAGGAGTTTTCTGAGATTAATGGCTCTTGATGTGTGTATAAGTGAGGATAGGGGGTGTCCTTTTATAAGTGGGGGAGAAGAAACACTTAGAATTTTTCAACATATTAAAATATATTAATGTATTACTCATGAAAAATGGATCCCAAATAAAGCATTTAAAAATATTAGATGACATAGATTCTAAATATGTCCATAAAATATTATTTATAAATGGTTTTAGGTCACTTAAACACTTACTAATTTAGTTTGACCCCTCGGTAAACCTCTTATAAGATTAATCATGGTTATATATTTATACTATTTTTAATTAGTTATGAAATAAAATTTATTTAACCTTATTAATTAATAATAATTTTTTTATTCCAAATCTTAATCAATTTTATCAAATTTAGTTCACATTTAATTTAATGTTAAACCCATACAAAGTGATGATACCCAGTTTTATTGAACAAATGTCTTCTTAGTATAATTTTTTTACCATAAAATAATGCATAAAATTGATTATAATGGCCTTAAATTGTTTTAATAATAATATAAACTAATCAATTTTACTTTTAAACAATTTTAAATAAAACTTTAACTATTAAAATGCTTGAACAAAAGATAATTTGTTGATGAAAATAGATTTTTTTCATTATTCATCAAAAAATTAAAAATTTTAGAAAATTATCGAAAATTAAATATCAGATAATTTATAGATTTTAAATAAATATATAAATTTTATTTTTCAAAAATAAATTCATAAAAGTTTCATAAATTAAAAATAATATTTTCTCAAAAATAAATAAAAAACGTTTTTGTGGGAAAATGTATTTTTGATGCGTTAAATTACTTTACTAAAAATTGATTACATATTTTTTAGAATTAATTAATTAATTTGTATTGATTAGGACATTTATAAATATATTTTATAATATGTATTTCCATATTAATACCCATTAATTTAAAGATTTTGTTAAAATGGTAATATTTAAATAATAATATTTTATGGTTTCTTGAAACTGGTATTGCATGTCAAATATGCAATTGAATATAATTGTATTATTTTTCCAAATATTGAGTTAATAAATTTTCCCCCCATTAAGAAAATTTAATACTCAAAATTTTAGCATTGTCTTTATAATCAATGGTTTAAAATTTTAAAAAACATTTGTTGAAAACCCACATCATAAAAAGGGTTAGTTAAATATCCTTTTGAAAATAGGGAACAAAGAAATATAAATGTCATCTGGAATAACACATAAGTTGGTTTTAAAATGAAAGAACATTATTCGGAAGTGAAAATATGGAGATAGAAGAAATTTAATGTTCAATTAATGATATATAATGATAGATAACATTGATCACATTTAATTTAATGATCATCATAATGTTGATGACCACAAAACGATAAACTAATGTTGTGTAAAATACACCATCAATTCCTTAGAAATAAATGGGATATGATAATTTTTTTATTTTTACATTTTTTTACTAGAGTTTGGGAATTATTTTAAAATATATACTATGAACATAATGAAATATAATTACTTTAAAAGTATAATTTCATCAATTAATCAATTTCCATCGTAATCTCTTCTTTTTCTTCAAATTATGAGTATTCAAGATGAATTCCTCATTCCTGAAGAACTAAAATAAACTTCTAATTAGGTCCAAAAAAATCTTTACAAGTTATTAATCCTATATCTAGTAAATTTATAAAACCAAAAATGGTTAGCATATGGTCGTATAATACAAAAAATGAATAAACTTTCATATGATTATATAATTCATTTATCTCCAAAATTCCCATAATAACAACCATCGTGGAACATAAATCATTCCATAAATCAGTAAAAATATATTCTAATTAAACATAATATCCTTAAATTTAAATAAATTATTATCCTCCAAGGTGATCTTATACCTTTCATATTAAATCCCCAAAACATTAATAGCATGTTTTCAATCACATGTTAATCTTAAGGGTTATATATACCTCAACCTACTGAAAATCTCAAAAAACATCATTAATATCCATAATAAATCACAGTATAATATTATAATGTAGTGAACTTGAAAAAAACATCATAAATAAAATTTAGGTAATAACCTCAAAGGAAATCCTTATTTTGAACACAAATATCTCAAAAAATATCATATTGTCAACATATCACTTTTCAACTATCACAATTATATATATCCAATTTTCCAATAAACCAAAATTATCTTAACATGAAATCAAATACTAAATTAAAGGTTTATGTGAAGCTCAATGGAGTATTCTTCCTAAAACCTAGTAAAAGTTTCAAAACATATAAATTTACAACCTAAAAATATAATTCCCACCATTAAATGTGTGATCAAACATAAATATGATAATACATGATAGTATCCATAAATCATAAGTATCCTCACATTATAACATCATAACTTCCAAATTTATGTAATGCCTGATCTGATTCAAATTATGATAGAAAAAACCCATACTCTTAGAATCTAGTTCTTAAAATATAATTGTTAAATTTAAATATTTGATACCTATAAATGTTCAATAATTTCAATAATATAAAACATAAAACATCAAATGGAAATTCTTTATCAATTACATATCAAAGGAACTTTAAGGTTTAGAGTTTTATAAAACTAAAAAAAACTCTTACATAACAACACCCATGTGATTAAGAAATAATTTTCCTACTATACCCATATTTTCTTGTTCCACATTCAGAAAAAATGAAACATTTGTAAAAATTATTAAAATAAAATCATTCTTCATAACCTTGGGATGTGGAAAACACAAGAAGGGAGAGTTAAAATTCTCAGTAAGGGTGAACATAAACACTAACAATTTAATATAATCACATGAAATAAGATGTGAAAAAGGGAATAATGACATAATCAATGCACATGAGCATAACATAAGATAATTCACACTCATTAAATGTGGTTGAAAAATCATGAGACCTAGAATAAGTTTTAGCACAATATAAGAGTCATATAAGTCAACGCTCATACATCGGGTGAAAAGAATCATGGTGAAAAGGATATATTTGAACTCATATCAAACATAGAGAAAACATGATGGAATATTGTAAAACCATTATCGTATCACTCTTATAATCACTCTTATAGATGGAATAACCTATCTGGTAAATACCAGAAATCACTTAGGAGAAACTTATAACCAGTTAATTTCATCTCATTACCCCTTTAATTGGAGGGCTATAACAGACCCACCCATCCTTGGTTTATAAAAAACCACCCATAAATAATCTATACATATATCCAAGTACCATAGATTGAGAAAAAAAATTAGAAGTTTTCAATTTTTAATATAACAATATCTATTTTTATTTTATATCTTGATTTTCGCATGGAAAATAAACATGTTCCATGAAAATAAGTTTGAAACAATAATAAAAAATTTTAATAAATATTAAGGATGGTATAATTATAACATATCCCTCATGAAGAATAACTAAATTTAAGGGTTATTGTTATTGATGAATAAAAATACAATTCAAATAAAATTAGAAATAATTTTTAGGAAAATACAATTTCCTCTTTCAAAATCACATTAAAAACCAAAAAACGTATAGAATATTTAAAAAAAAAATATTTATAAATAAACGTTGAAACATTTAATGTAAAATCTAGAAAATAAATTCATGTTGGAACAAAAATAACGTTAAGACTCAGATTTTATAATAAAACATTCATTTCACACTTTGGTAAATAAAGTAAAAATTCATTGTATGAACAATGTTAAAAGGATTAATTTTAAGAATCATTGTAAATTAATTCAAAGATACTTGAAAATAACTGAGAAAAAATATTAAAGTACAAATAAAAACTTTATTTTTTTTAGAAAACATGTATACGGATGAGAAAGGTTCCTGATATAAAATAATATAAAAAATCGTTATCACTTACAAAAAATTCTTGATATTTATTTAATCAATATTGAGGGAAATGGGAAATATACATGTAATATACATTAATAACTAGTGGGGAATAATATTGATTTGGTTCAAGAAAATATGAGAATGTAATCCTTCATAATGGAACATTGGACATAGACAATCCTGAAATACGATAAGATTATATCATAAAAATCCTTAAAATTTTGGTATCATTTTAATCATAATCATGTGAATAAAACTAATAAAAATGATTATTTAAATACCATTAAAATAAAGATATCCAGGACATATTATGTAAAGGGGTATTATATACACCTCAGAGAAGAATATTGGTGTATAACAAAAATACATTTCCTAAAGAATAAAAAATTGAGATGAATAACCAATAAAAATATCATACCATTGAGTTGAGATTTAGTCAATGGTGATATTATGTGTAAAAAATGTAAATCCATAGAAAATTATTAAATAAAACATAAAAAATGGTCATTTAATGCATTATCTTAGAATAATATAATCAAAGAAGAAGTGATGTAAAAAATGAAAGGAAATTGAGTTAAGAAACTTTTAATAAGATATAAACATCAAAGAGAGAACTAATCAATGAAGTCATTGTGTGTAAAAAATTTAAATTAAAATAAAATAATTATAAATAAAACATAACATAATCATATATGATCACCCACATAATCTTGAAAAAAATATAGACACTGAATAAGTAATATAACCCACTCGAAATAAATTGTGATATGAAATCCCATACCTCAAGTACTGACATGAAACATATATTCTTTAAATTCAAGAATAATAAACATATGATACTTATTTAATTGACTAATAAACTTTTTAAAATTTATTATTCATTTCATTTAAATTAACTCTATGTTATAATTAATTACTTAATCAATTGTGTTCACCCTAAGAATTTTGCATATGTTTAGTTAATACATCAAAAACAACAATGGTAGGATGAGCACAGTTTAAGAGTTAATTGTTAGATCATCTAAAATAATAATAATAATTAAATAATTATAATTTTTAAACATTAATTATACTTTTAGAAAAAACATTTTTTAAGGTGGTTATGTAAAATGAATCATGTTACAACAAGGAGATGGTAGTATGCATGTTCTCATGATTAACGTATCCATTTTATAAAAAATATGATGAAAATAAATTTATTATAATTTTATATTAATAGAAATATTATTATACCATAAATATCATATTATTTATTTTAATACACTTATATACACCATACATGTGAGGTAGTGACAAAAAATGATTCACATAACTTTGCGGAGGTGGTAATCCACACATACACATGAACAACACTATCATTTATCAATAGATATAATGGTTAAAAATAGATTCTATATTTTCTTTATATATTTTTAATTATTTAATTAATATCATATATCCATTGGAAATACATCATTATAACCATCCATGATCAGTAATGATGGAAAATGAATTACATCGATTCGTGATGCGGTAGTCCACTGTACACATGAATAATGGTTTAATTTCTCATTAGATTATGAAGGGGGTGTATTAATGATAATAAATTAACATAATAAAATCTAAATAAATTTTATAAAACTATTTTCTTATATCAAAAAACCTTAAATAGTTTTTAAAGAGTTAGAAGAAAAAATTATGCTAAAACATTTAGTTGAAAGTTATGTATTTTTTTCAGATAACCTCATTTACTTTATAACTTAATCCATATATGTTAGGTATTATTCCCAAAATAATACATATAGGACATTTATAGGGATATTAATAAGTATTTTATTTATTTTTATAGATAAATAGATTCAAATGTGTTAAGGGGAAAGGATAGGGTGTTTCGTTTTATAAGTGGGTGAGAGGACACACTTTGAATTTTTCTGAAGATTAAAATTTGTTAATATATTACTTAAGAATCATGAAAAAAAAGATTCATTGTAGAATATTAGATAATATAGGGTGTACATATTTCTATAAAATAGTATTTAGATAAGTTTTTATGCCATTTAATCCCTTATCACTTTGAATTAACCCCTCAGCTACCCTATTTTAACCTTAACCCTGGTAACATGTTTATATTGTTTTTACTATTTTTTATGAAAAAAATATATTGAAATTAGAAAATAATAATAATAAATCTAATTAAAATTTTTGAATCCATTTTATCAAATTAAATTCACATAATTGGAAGAATTTAATTAAAAAATTAACCTCTAAAATGAGATTAAATGCAATTTTCGAAAAAAAGGTTCTCTTAAGTATAAAAGTTTTTGTTCAAAGATCAATATTAAATTAATTAAAATGACCTTAATTTTATTATTAATAATATATATTAAATAATTTTACTTTTAAACCATTAAAAAAATTAACTTTGAAAATTATTGAAATAAAAAGATAGTTTTCAAGAAACATTAGTAATTTTCACTATTCATTATAAAAATACAAGTTCTCAAAAAATTCTGAGAAATTAAATCTAAGATAATTTTAATATGATTATTTCAAAAATGAATTTATTTTTTTCAAATAATGTTTTTATATGTTGAATAAATTAATTATAATATTTTATAAAAAAATAATAAAAACCATTTGTGAAGAAAAAACTATTTTTAAAGCATCAAATAACTTTACTAAAAGTTTAATACTTATTTCTTAATAATTAATCAATAAATTTGTATTAAAGAGAAAATTTTACCATGTATTTAATAATATGGTTATTCCTATTCATACCCACACATTTAATTACTAGATTATAACAGTCAAATTTAAATAGTACTATTTCATGGTTTTTTAAGCCTAATATTGTATGTCATGTATACTATCAAACATGTTATTATTATTTAAAATAATAGTATATTATAAGAGTGTTATTGTTATTTTAAAACTTTAATTTTACCATATCAATACTTACCATTTAATTATTTAGTGACCACCATGGCGTAATATGTCTTCCGAAAAAATACTCTACAAGATGGTTAACTACACACTCATATACCTATTTCCCCGTCATTTATAGAAACCCAATACCTTACATGGATTAGTACACTACATAATCAAAGATTAAATTTAAATTATTTTTATGTGATTACATCACCATAATAAAAATTACCACATTGAGCCTACTAATATATTATAAGGATTTTGAAATCCCATTGTGACTTCTTCCATGATATGAACCTCATCATCTCACTATTTCATCTTCTCAAGGTCTCCATGACATTACATTAGATACCAAAACAACCATAACAAGACTACCTATTTATTTCAAGGATTTTGAAATCTTATTATGGAATCTTCTATGATACATTCTTCATCATCTCCCCATTCCAACTAAACTTTAGTCTTCATGTTATCGAGTGAAATGACTTTCATGCCATTTCATAACCTCAGTATATTCTGGACATCCAAAGTGTATTCAGATCACAAAAAATATCCTCTATAATTCATATTATACATACCATATGAATTTTTATTCTTCCTTGGAGGTTCCACAAACATTACTTGTAAACAAGAACAACCTGAAAATACCCCAAAGTGATTTTATATAATAAAAAAGTGTCTATAAAACATTAAAGAAGATAAATATGACACAATACATAACATTTTATATAAAAGAAAACTAAATCATTCCATTGGGGTTGATACAAGAGACATATTAAAATATCTATATGACCTAAAAACCATAAAACATCTCCATGGGACCATATGTCTCTTCTATATAAAAAATCATCCTTTAAGAAACCAAATAAATTAAATTACCAAAAGTAGGTCCCATTATATCATTACCTGAAATAAAAAAATAAGGATACTTATACACTATGTTGTGTATATAGGTAATGATCAAAAAAATCCCGTTGGATTCCACCAAAGAGTTTAAACAATTCTTTTTTATGATAACTTTTAAGAGCTCTAGTCTGAAATACAATTTATAGAAATATACATTTATTATTTATGGAAAAAAATAACATCATCATACCTCATTGTTTCCCTTTTAAGGAGAGAAAAATATTTTTGGATTAAAACAAGTGTAACATTAAATCCCCATTTAAATATTTTATTTTAAGAGGTAAGGAGTTTTCTCAACATATTTATATACTAAATAAGGGGAATCACATTATTTACACTTTTTTAAAATATTTTAATAATATATTAAAACAATTCTAAGTAGAAAATATGTTCTAAAGCCAAAATAATTATAAATATAAGAATAAATATAGATTAGTATGATATATGGTAAGATATTCAAGTAATGAAAAACATTATAATTATGATGTAAACAAAGAAACCTATATCTAATGTTTAAAAAATAGTTTGATAAACAAAAACCATAGAAAAGAATGATGGATAACAGGAGGAAAAACTTTTCGGCAGTCAATTATAAAAAATCCATAAAAAAGGTACATAATAAAGAATCACCAATATAGAGATCTTAGTCAAATTGTATTATTCATTAGAAACAAGTTATGCTAACATGAGATAAACCTAGACATAATCAGGTGAAACAATCTTCTAGTATATTGATACATTTCTAATAGAAAATCCTTAACATTACCTCATCTATACTTATTGGGAGAAACTCCCTATAGAATATTTCTAATCATGAACTAAGGGATACTAGCCACTGTGTGAACCTAATTAGCTTAATAACCATCTCCCAAAACCTAGTTACCAAGAGTTACTAGGAGTATATATAATAGTGGGGAGGTAATATGTCACATATCTCATCATAATTTGAATAAAATATAGTCAACTAAACTCCTAACCTCACCTCCAAATACCCATAAAAGTTATATAATATTCACATTTATATCAAAAAATAACAATTCATGTGATTTAATATTCATTTTAATATAATAATCACATTGTCAGACTATAATATAAAGGTTGTAAAGTGTTCCACAAAAATAAATTTAATTTTTTCCAAGCAGATATTTAAACCACATAAAAATATTTATGTCATGAATATACCTTTATAAAGAATTATTGAACCAAAAAATAAATTATTACTTCAAATAGTTAAATATGAGGCCAGAAAACATATAAATATCACTAAAATAATTTAAATGAATAACTAAAACCATTAGAAAAATTAATATATACCAAACACACCCTTAATTTATAAGGAATTCATTACTAGTATGAAATACCATTTTTATTAAATATTTTAAAAACATAAACAACACTTATAATATTATTTTTATTTAAAAATGTTATACTATAAATTTTAAAAAACACATTTATGATATCTTCAATCATATCACATATAGGCATTATCTATTGGGATATGATGCCTTATTCAGATCCACAAATGTTTATAGCATCAAATGTTTGAGCATTTGAATTATGTTCAATAGAATTTTGGTTAGAATTAGGTTGTTGGACTTGATGTAAGGACCTTATGAGTTCATCTATTTAGTGATAGTATATTTTCCCCAATTGTAGTAGGTCTATCAAAAATTTTCATCTACCAAAGGTTCTACATTGATTCTCTAAGTGATCCTCATGTTCAACAATGTTGATGGGTCACTGATTTAGTTACAATTATTAGGTGGTCATACATTTTGACATGGTTTTAAGGAGAGTATGATTAAATTTTTTGACTCCATTTTCATAGTATTTAAATATCAGGGATATTAAGTGCAATTTTTTTAAAAAATTAGAGTGAAACAATGTAAGATATTGTGCTTCAACTAAGATTTAATTGGAGAGATGAGAATATGGTGAGTATTACTTGTCTTTGAAATAAGTTTTCATATATAATATTCCTATTATAATGAAATAAATAAACACAATGGTTTCGCTTGTGAACATGTGAAATTAGTTCAAATAACATTAAAACCATATTTTATTTCTCTAATTTCCAGTATTTCTGATGTCATGTTTTACCATTGGATTTTTATGGAACTTTGTTTATAATGGGGTCTGTGTGAGAAGATGAATTTGTGTGGTGAGTAGGATGCAGTGTCTCACAACATCTAAAACACTCATATGAGGGGGCTGCGAACAACCAAATATATAGTGTTATATTATAATACTTGTATGTATAATTTTATATTGAATCAATTGATCATACATCAGGTGATCTATTTGTAGTACAACTAATCAATTACTTTCGACTCCATTTACTAAGTTCCAGTGTATCCCAAGAAGCAGTATTCAATGGGAGAGGTTGGTTATGAGTTCATGGTTTTTAAATCAGTATTAGTTCAAGCATTGCTTCAAATGAGGGACAGATCTGAATGGATAATCCATATGGATTACATTTTAGATTTTAAAAAATGTATATTTTAGTCTATTTGATTTTAAAATATGTGAAGGTTCGCTTTTCCAGATTGAATCCACCATTTATGGAGAAAGTTGAATGGATGAACCTTGATAGGAAGGCTCTAACATTAGTAAGTATTTACCTTGTAAGGAAATTTTCATAAAATATCCAGGAGTATAAGACTATAGTGAATTTTATGAAGGCCTTGGAAAATATGTATGAAAAACCATTGAACTGTAAAAAAGTCATCATGTTGAAAAGGTTGTTTAGTCCAAGGATGAAATAAATAATACCATCTGAATATCATATGAATGAATTCAACATTATTTTTTGGATTCTTAAATCGGTAATGGTAACATTTACAGATGATATATTGGTCTTAACACTATTATATTCTCTTCTATAGATGTAGGTTTCAATGGTTACTACAGTTAGTAACTGTAGTGAAAAAAGTCATATGGTACTTGATTATATTATGAATATGATACTCAATGAAGTCCGTCATATAAGGGAAGTTTATTCACCAAATCGTAGTGTTCTTAATACTTATTGAAGGGATTAGTCACCCCATCAGAAGCTGGTTTATTGGAATAATTCATCGGTAGATAAATCTAAATAATGGAAACTAGAGAAGAGTTTATGAAATTTGGATAGTCCATGTCCATGATTATAAATGTGTGTGAAGAAATAAAATATCAAGAATGATTTAAAAATTTATTATGAGAACACCATAAATACATAAACCTAAAGTATTTCACACTTTTTTGATACAACTAATGTTCATAATGTTTGTTTTATAAGTGGGAACACACTAGTAGAAGCTTGGATGAGTGACTCCAGAGTATCTTTTCATTGTGTTAGTGATCAATGATTTGTGTCAAACTATGTATCTAGTAAGTTTGTAAAATTCCATTTGGTGGATGGGGAATCCCTAGAATTTTTTGGAAAAGTAGATATCAACATATGAATATATAATGGAGGATTCTTGAAACTGTAGAATGTTCACCACATCTCTAACCTTATGAGGAATATTATTTCTATTGGGAAATTGGATGATTCTAGCTATGGAACTAGATTTTCAATTTGGGTATCGAAGGATATGTAGGATCCATTATAATTTCAAAATTTATAAAGTATGAGAAACGTTACATGGCCAAAAAATTTAGATTATAGTGAAGTTATTAGAATTTAAACTTCTAATGATCAAGATCTATGGCACTGCATGTTCAGTAACCACAGCAAGTTGAATATAAAAGTTCTAAAGTCCAAGGGAATAATTAATTAAGATCACATGAAAATTGGAATGTGGGAACTTTATGTACTGGGAAAAAAGAATATGGTGTCTTTGAACTTAGACTTTCAAAGGCTTAAGGATCAGAATTTGGATATAGTACACTTAGATGTGTGTGGACCATCACTTGATCAATCCTATTATGGTTTCCATTACATTATAAATATTATTTATGTTACTAGAAAGAATTTATGGATTTACTTATCGAATACTATGTCCGATATATTTTTTTGTTTTCATTCAATGGAAAGAATTGGATGAAATAAAATATAGCTGAAATTAGAAGTTAATCTGAGTAAAAAGATAGTGGTGAGTACAATAGATGAAACCTTTTGAACTTCAGTAAGGATAAAGGGATAAAAAACGAGAAGATAGTTCCCAAAACTCCATTAAATAATGGGGTAGTAGAAATAATGAAGATTACTTTTATTGAGAAACCCAAAAGTATGAGGTTACAATCAGAAATGCCTATGGAGATTTGGGTAGAGACACTCTATGGTATGGCTTATCTAAATAATATAAGTCCATCAAAAATGTCTGGGAAGGAAATTTCAGAGGAGTTGTATAATGAAAAATGATTGAAATTTAATTATATTAGAGTCTTTGATAGCATATATTATGTACTTGTAAATGTTAAGGACCATGATACACTTGAATTAGAGTCCAAAATATTTTTTTCCCTTGGATATAGAGATAAAAAATTTGGGTATTTATTGTGGGATGGTGAAAGATAGTAGATCATCAGCAGAATGGATATTGTTTTATATGAAATAGAATTTTCAATGGACTAAAACATGAATTATTAATAATTCATTAGAAAATATACTCTCAAAATTGAGGTGTATTATAATACTATAGTTTTTAAAAACCGATGAACACAGATGTTAGTGCTGAAGGAATGAAAAATCCCTATGTAAAATTGTCATAAGGACTACAAAGTTAAAGAGAAGATGATTCTTAAGTGGGAGCACCAAAAGTTCATACCCTATAATTAAGAGTTCCATATGTTAAGGTATCGGTATAAATAGAAGAGCTAAGTAGCTGAGTTTATCTTTTTTGGTTGAAGATATCAACTAGAATTTGTAGTGAATTTGTTTAGGTATGTAGATGATAATAATTTTATACTCCTAATGAATTTAGGAGAACCCAGAAATTAGGATAAGGAATCTTCACATAGTGAATCTAATAAGTGGTATTTATTTATGAAATAGGAGATGAAATTAATGAAGTTCAAAAGAACTTCTAAAATTATTGAACTACTAGATGACTTAAAAGAAATTATGAAATAGTTGGTTTACCAAATTAAGGAAGTGGATGATGAAAATAATAGATATAATGAATTAATTGTAGTTAAGATTTTTCAATAGATTTAAGGATATGATAACTAAGAAATATTCTCACTGATAGATAATCATTCTACCATTATAACAACTCTAAGAATTATTTCATCAGAAGATCTATATTTAGAGAAGATAAATGTTAAGATAGGTTTATTTAATAGTTATTTGGAGGATGAGATATACATTGATCAAAAAATAGGTGTTCTAAAAGTTTGTATTATGAAATTATAGTATAAATTGAAGATATACCTCTATGGTAAGACAAATAACATTAAAATTAGAAATTAAATTCATTCAGGTCATAGGGAGGGTTTAATAGGTATAATAAAGATCATTGCAATTATCTAAATAAATATGAATATGGTAATTTCATTATATTTCTTTTTATATGGTTGAAATACTTATTAAGGGATCATATGTTATGAAAATACAAAAGATAATGTGTTAATTGTCCAAAAATATTCAAACTAGAATATTTAGGACAACCAAAGAAGATTTTAGAGATGAAGATCAAGAGAGAATAGAAAAACACGAATTTGGATCTATCTCAGAAGTATTGTATCTAAAATATTGTGGAATGGATTAAGATTACAAAAATTAATATAGTTTCAAACCCTCATACATATCAATTCAATATTTCCAAGTCATATGTTCTTATAAGTAATGTTCACTCCAAGTCTACATAGAAAGAACCATAAGCATTATGGGTTAGAAGTTTTATGAATGTAATGATTTCACTCTGCCTGACATTTCCCTTGAAGTGGGAGTTATAATCCAGTAAATGGTGAATCTATAGAATGTTCATAGGAATGATATGAAGTGTATCATTCAGTATTTTCAAGGATCAAATTATCAATATATTTTATTTTTAGTGGAAGATCTATTAAAATTATTTTCATATTATGAGTTTTCTAGAGACTCGTATTCTCAAAAAAGTATAATTGGCTTCTTGTTTCTATAAGAAGGATCTATAATTAGATGGATGTCATGAATTCTGAATATTGTAACATTGAGTAAAACTGATGATTAATATATAGCTACAATATAAGCTGAGAAAGAAATGGTATGGTTGAATAGATTGCTATAGAATAATGGATGGAGTCAGTAAGGGACATTTCTTTATTATGAAAACCAATGTTCTATTCACCTGGATAAAAATATGATGTTCCTTTCTTGTATATAGAATTCATATATAAATTATAATTTTAATAGAAAACTACTATTTGAAAAATATTTGGAGCTAAGAAAGATTGTAGGAATCCAAAATTCGACAGACATATTCCCTAAGAAAATAATTAATGAAATCATGAGGTAGCATTGATACTTAGCGGGACTTGGGTGAATAAATGAAAGAAAGTAAGGATAAAACTTAGAAATTATTTCATTGGAGGGTTATAAATGTTTTCCAAATATAAATTCTTTATGTGTGAAATTTATTGGAAGTAAATTCTTCTTTAGATCATCAGATGATTAGAGTACTGGTAGTTCAAGAATCAAAATTACAATCACTAGGAATTCGGTCAGTGGTAAGTGGCTAGGCCGGATGTAATGGTATCATGAGTTTATATCTTCACCCATAATATTTTTTCAACAATTTTATTTGGTTTACTATAAATTATGATTTTCAAATGGTTCTACAATGTTGTGTTCATAAGTCTGTAAGTTCAACAATGATGATCAGTCACTGGGTTGGTAAGCCTGATAAAATGGTCATTATTTTTTACCCAAGTTTCTAGGATAGTAGGTTTGTGTTTTTGACTGGTTTCACTTAGTATTTAAGCACATTATACCTTCATATAAAAGTGTGGGGAAAATAAGAGTGAAATTTTGCAAGAATATATAATAAATCTTATATTTTTTGGTGAGAAAAAAATATGGGGAGGATTACTTTTATTTATAATATGTTTTTCAAAAATAACATTCTTTTATAATAAACATAAGAATTAATGTGGTTTCCCCCATGAATGTCAGAAATAGTTCAATTAACCTTAAATTGTTTTGTTCTTTCTAAATTTTCACGTATTTCCAATTTTAAGTTTGACCTTGGATTGTGTTTAAGGAACATTTTTATAATGAGATGAATGGGGGGAATAATTTATGATGTTATTAGGGTTGAGTGCCTACCTAATTCTAGAACTCCTATCCAAGGGGTTATTTAACTTCAAGATAATTTTATTTCCACTACACTACTACCACATATGATTTTTCAGTGGAATTTTCGATTTTACTTTCAATGGTCTATTAGTAGTACATGAAATTGGTCCATTGTGCTACCACTCATTGGATTACTTCTTGTCCCAACAAAATATTTATGAAAAATATTTATAAAAATATTAATCATAAAATTAAATTTCAAATATAATGGGTTAAATTTGTTTTTCCATAAAATGATGATTCAAACAAAAAATATAGTTTTTCCATTTAGAGAGGATAGATTGATCCCTTAGAAGTTCATAATAATCCTTGACCACAAAATCCCCAATATATTCTATGAAAATAAAAATATTATGCTACCATTGGTATTGGGTTTAGGGGAAATGGAAGAAGAAGAATAAAAACGATTAGAGGAAGAAGAGTGGAGTCATGTCAATGAAGAATCTAAGAGTGTTTTATGTAGAAAAACCAATTATGAATAAAATAGGATGCAATAAGAGGGATTTGATAAATTATAATGCTCTTGGAAATCCTTAGAAAAAATTGGTTGAAAAAAAATTTCTTCCCCATTAATTGGTTTTTAAAAATTTAAATTGTTAGGATTTTAAAATCTATATATAAATATTGTAATGTTTGGGATCCCATTCATATTTCTCATGAAACCCACTACCATAAACGTAAAAACAACCTTGTTTACTATTAAAATTCATGAGATCATGCATGGTTGTGAACCATACTAGTGTATGATGGAGAACCCTCCAAAACATAAACTTTTAACCCAAAACTCTATGTAAATTCCATAAACAATAAGTATCAAATTAAATACATGAAATAAACTTCATTTATCTCACATAATTAAACTTTTATGGTGAGAAAAACTAATTCATAACTCTCTATATACATGATATGGTAATCAAAATGTACTACTAGATTTGGGTCTATAGAACCCAAACTAAAAACATACCCACTTTCACTAAATCCAAATTGACTAACATAAACTCTATTATCTATCACTTGAAAAATCATGCTCACAGCGAGTTTTATATTTACTCATTGAGCCTATAAATATTTATTATATAACTACTCAGTTAACCATGTCAACACCACTTTGGGGAAAACCCCCTTAAGATATGATATATCCCATGTAGATATATTTTTCTTTTTGAAACAAATTGAAATCATGGATCATAAATTATCTATAATATTATCTTAATATACATTTTGATTATAATTTACTTTTTTAGTATAATTCCAAGAACATGAAAACTTTTGACATTATTAACACTTCTTTAGCTGCATCAAAAGTTTAAATACACATACTATTTTTTATATATTCTGGATTGAATTCAATGATATTATCAGGATTATTTTTTTATCTTAACTGATATACCAGATCAAATTGATATATAGGAAGGATAATTTTTTATCCCTTAGATTACTATTATTCATTCTTCTCCATGTACCAAAACATATCCCTTGTACTTTCTCAAGTACTATTAGATTATTTTGACTACTTAAAAATGTAGTTATGCATGATTTATTTTATTTTTACTCTCTATAATGAATGTATCATAAATATTGAATATATTGAGTAATAAGAAATATGTTATTGAACCCATTTCTAAATCATATGGAGTTATATTCATCATTTAATTATCCTCCTATGTCCTAAATACATTATTTTGGAGTAATTTATGACATGTGAGATAGGAAAAAAATCCCCTTTGAATTTTTACTATCCATATTTTTTAATACTTTGTAAATGTATTCATAATGGATTAGTCTACAAAATATCATAGATAATTCTTATTAGATCATTTTCCCTAGAACATCAGTTACTACTTTATGTAACTCATTGGATAAATATTTTCACTAAGTCTTAACTGACCATAAAACTAGTATCCATTTTCTTAATGTTATCAAAAAAAATTTCTTGGAAAAAATGGAACTCCCATTATTTTCTATTTAAATAATAAAAAAATAAACATATAATGGTTTAATACATACTTTGAGTTATAAATTGATCATTGTAATATATATATATATATATTAATCATGATAACTACAATGGATGTTCAGATTGAAATGGATTTTAGTATTCCTTATAGGTTAAAATGTTTCCATACAGTCAATACATTGACTAATTTTGACCTATTAACAACAAATATTTATTTATAGGTACTCAATGGACCACACAAATACACCTATTTATTGAGTACCCAAAATGACCCGATGTTGTTTACATCATCTAAAGATACTACCAAAATACATGCTTTATTTTTTCACTTGGAATCCATTTTTTAAATTCAAATATACCTTCCAATTTTCAGATTATTTTCTTTTAATAATTCCTTGTATGATAAGTATTTATTATTTTGGATTAATAATATATATATATATATAATGAATTGGTTATTATAAAAACCATATCCCTTTGGTTTTAAATATTTTGAATGATGTATATGTTTCTCTAGATCTTTAATTTCAATGACTCCTTTTAGAAATTGATTTTATTCCAAAAAAATTTGTATCACAATCCTTGAATTTATCAAATTATATCTCTTTCCAACTATCTCAAATAAATATAGGCACCCTTTTATAGAAATATAGTATTTCTTTCAAGAATTATATTTTTATTTTAAGGATTTATAATATCATTTTTGACTTAATGATGATTCATAGAAGAACCCTATATTTCTTGATGCAAGTTTGTTGTCAGACATAGTGATACAAAAATCTTTACATGTAAACTTGTTAATTATGACATAATAGGTTTATTTTATATTATAACTTATATTATATCCATTTTCTGATATTTTTAATATGGTTAAGTGTAAATTCTTCCAGTTTCAATGAATATCTCAAAATGGATAATGGATGACTTGCGAGACTCTTCATCAATCCCAAAAAAGGTGTAATTCCTCTTTTAATTACATTATAAATCTAATGTGTATAAGTAATTGTGGGTTTTGAAAGAAATAAAATCAATATTTTAGTTTTAAATAATTTCTTGATTAAGATATTCTCTAGCTTACCCGTTGTAAGAATATTATATCTACTAACCATGATCATTTTTCACTTCACATTTCATTCTATAGACCACTTAATGGAATCCCATGAAGTATATGAATTTATCTCTTATATCCACTTGAAATTGTTCAATTATATTGTTAAATTAATTCTATACTCCTTGAATATTTATCAAATTTAATTCTATAAGGTTTCTTCTCAATTATAACTTATAAGAAATAATGTCAAATACCTTATAAGGTTTAACTCAAATGTTTAATCAAACTATAATAGGTATATTTTTGACGTTTTCTTCTAGTTTTACATGAACAAATAGTATCTTTACACAACTTGGTATTATTTGAGTATTTTATTTTATATCCATCATTAATTACCAATATAGTATTATGTTAAGTAAGTATAATTAAAATATTAATTTTTTATGGTATACCAGGAAAACATTGTTTCAAACCTGAAATAAAATCACATTTTCTCTATATATAACACCAATACATTTTTTTAGGCCACACATAATAAATAATAATTACTTTTTAAAAAAAATCATTTCACTTTTCAATGGGATTCTAAGATCTTCTCCAAGAGATGTAGGAGTTATGCACAATCAGTAACTTGAAGATGCACTTCAGTCTTGTAATCATTAAGAATATCAGTGGTTCTTATATTCAGATAAAAATGTGTGTGTAGAAAATTTTATCTAATACCCAAGAAGTGAAATGAAAATATTATACATATTTATGAAGATACCTTAAGTATACTATTTTGATTTATACTTCTTTAATTCATTATAACTTCTCTTTTAGTGACGTTTATCACTATATTTAGAAAAACAATATCCTCCCATTTGATGCTCTACATCATTATTTATGGTTTTTTAGAAGGATGTTGGGAAGGTGCTTTTGGTTTTGTACTTTTTATTGTCCTATTCAACTTGTATTTATTCTTTTTAACCCTATGAAATGATGATCTATCATTCTTAATGTTCTTATAAATAGGAAAAAGATTATACACTGGATATTTAGGTTATTTTTCCATAATATTTATTTTATTGTTCTTATAAATATTGTAGTAACTAGGTGATAAATACAAGAGAATGATATATATTTAAATATAATGTTTCAAATTGAATCACAAACATGAAAATATATTCATTTAATTTACCAACTAGATCCCAAGAGGATAATCATGGATTCCATCTTTTAATTAATATGTAACTAGTGAAATGATAATATCACTTTCTTCTCGCTTCTCTTTCTATTCATAAACATAATAGAATATAACAATATAATGATATAAGAATAACATGAAAGTTAATAAATTTTTTTTTCTAAACCAAATATTTATTAAATGAGTAATAGAATGAATATAAGAATATAGTGTTTAACTTAAATAATATATTCATAACATTTTCGAAATTCATGCAATGTTTTCGTTCATATAAAAAATATTTTTAGTCTAATTAATAAATTATTTTTAGGGAACATTTTTTGTTTTGGTTTAGCTTAAAAGAAAAATATGTCTCCTTTTATTTAACATAATATAATTAATTCTATTTGAACCAACATTATAATATATATTTGACATAAAATCATTTTTATTCTCAAAATAAACATTTATATAATAATAATTTTCCATATAACTAGTATAATGTTGGATCAAATGGAATTAATTAGATTATTTTAAATAAAAGTAGAATTATGTTTATTTTAAACAAAACAAAAACCAAAAGGTTCCTTTAAAATTCTTGATTAATAAAACTATAAACAATTTTAACTATTCGCATGATGTATTCTATGAGTATATCATCATTGGTTCTTTTTAAAAAAAATTTTGATATCAATTTTTCTACTCTAAATTGGAATTTTTTTCTAACATAATTTTTTTTATTTTTATGTAAACTCTTTAATGTTTGGAAATAAGAGTGGTTTAATTAATATTGACTTATTTTTTATCCTTAATATAAAAATTCTTTAAAATATAACCCTAATTAATATAAATATAACATCTCTTGAAAAAATCGTATATATTATTTCACTTTCACGGTTGATATGTTATCACAATAGTTTTTCTTCTACTATAGAACCCTTAGGATTCTTAAAACACACTCATGGTGTTCCTTATTATTCATCCAAATTATAATGTTATAACTAAATTCCTTTTAGAGATTTTACTTTTAGATTTGATTGATATCATCTTCTTATTAACATATTCTCGATCAGAACATTATTTCCTCACACTTGTTGAGGATCCCATAGAGGTGATCATCAAATTTTCTTCTCCCTTTATGGACTAGATATTTGATACAATATTGTTTATATTTTTCCAATTATATTTTAATCTCACATATATCTTATTTTTTCTATTAACCATATTCTATAGATATTTTATTCTATCTTCATATTATGTTTTGAGAGGGAGAATAACTTTTTTTTCAACTAATATTTTACTATTTGAATTTCTATTATTTGAGAAAGTTATTCCAGTATGTCACTTTAAAGCTTCATGTTTAAAAAAATTTAAATTATATACACATTAATGACCACATCCACTTCCTTAAACCTTTTTTTCTCTATATATAGATCTTGAATGAAATCCATATCCACTTGGAAAATGATCCCATTTTGATCCTGCTTTTCATATTGTAATTGGATTTAATTATTATTACTATATTTACATTCACTTGTCTGATGAATTAATACCATTTCTATGTCTTCACTGGAGCCCATACTTTTGTCAATCTCCATCCTTGATAATGGGTTTTCATATTTTTATGCATCTTTTAGAATATTTTTTGAATTAAATTTAATAATGGAATTATAATTATTCAACTTGATTAGGGAGTATATCTTCTAAAGTTTCTTCTTCCTCTTTTTATACATTTTAACATATGGTAGTGTTCTCTATATTTTAATTATTATTCCTCTTACTCCACCCCTTTACTATTTTCCCATAAATAATTTTGATTATCCCCCACATCTGTAATGAAGTATAATATTGGGTGGTATTATTATATTCATAATTATATAGTTATATAATCAGGATATTGTCTATATTGGAATAAAAAATTATATCAATGGTCTTAGTTAAATAATAATATCAAATAATACAATCTAATACCTCTTTTCCACAAGACTATAAGAACATCATCATTTATTTTTTCCAACCATAAAAGTTAGTTCCTCTAAAAATAGAGGCCTTATCATTGATTCCATATGCACACAAAATCTAAAAAAGTATAAATATTGAACTTTAAAAAAGAACCTCTAGATCCAGAACCATTTTTTTGAACCACATTGACCCAAAAAACCAGAGAGAGATGGTGAATCAAGGTTCTCCCAGACAAAAAAATTAATTTTTATTTGTTCCTCCAAGGCCATTTATATATTTAACTTTTTATAGGAACTCTCAATCTCTAGTTTAATCAATCAATTAACCTCAAATGTTAAAATAGATGCATAATGTAAATCGTAAAAACAATATGTGTATTTTACATAGTTAACCCCAATGGGATAATCCAAGGAGTATACATATAGAAATTTACTAGTGTACCATAAATTAAAACTACTCAATTTCTATGTTAATTGTTTTTCAGAAATGTATATTTTTGATCTAGAGAAACTACCAATTATTATCTAAATGATAAAAAATTTAAGACAAGGCATGTATAATTTGTTTAATAATAGGTATTCTTCAATTGTTTATATATATAATTGAATCTTTTAGTTTAACACTGGTCACCGAAAAAACATACATCCTCTTCACTATGTAGATGCACTGATAAGCTCCTTGTTTTTTCACTCATCTTACTCAAGTAGGATAAGATCAATTATTTGTAGAGAGTGGAATATTGTGTATTATTATTTAAAACACAAATGATAAAATAATATTTCTATATGGATTTCTATTTATCTTACCTAGATAAAAACAATAAAAAATTCTTCCAGATGAAGACTACTTCTGAACTTGAATTATCTTGTTGCCTTATTTCTTCATAAACCTGATATAGTAATGTAAATATTCCTATTCACTCAATCAAAAATGTATAAATATACTATGTAAATAATCTTCTCTTATCACAAAATTTAATATTAAATATTGTTACACTATTTTTTTGACTAAAATAATATTTTTATAAACTCCTTGTAATGAATAATCAAACCAAGTGTTAAGAGAAAATCTTATTACCAAATGTCTTCATGATTATTAATGGTGTGCCAAATGAACATAGTGTGGAAATTATGTGAAAATAAATACCAATTAATCCTTAAAATCCAAATCAATTACTTTATCTTTTAATTTCTAACTTAATCTTATAGGTAATATTGAAATTACGTATTCACGGTGCAACTTCCATCTTTCCAGCATGGTCTTCTCAAAACCTCCAAGATTCCAACAATATTTTCTTCACTATAGTGTGGTATGATTCAACAACAAGATACAAATTTCCTATTCAACTACCTTACTCTTTTAATTCCATAAACATTATAGTGAAATTAAAAAAATATTCTTAGCCTTCAAACTAATTGTGGTGTGGTCTAATGATCCCTGATGCAAATACATATATTCATAAACAATTATTTCTTTAATTTTTCTAAAAAAATTCTAAACTATTTAGAAAATATTCTATGTCATGGTCCTACAGTTTTAATGTGATTCTATTTCTAGTTGAGGCATAAATCTTCCTCCATAGCATGGAAAACCCCAAACAACCAGTGCCACTGAAATTCATCTCAACCTAATTTGTGGTGAAACCATTTTCTTTTGGTGTAGTTAATGTTAATATTATTTTATTATTGATCCAATTGTGTCATGAATTGTATTTAACAACATAAACACCTCAAATTATCCAGAATTTTTAAAAACTGATCAACACTTTTGTGACATGGCCTCCAATGTTACGTTGTGAAACCTATGGAATCCTGCCTTTTTATTGCACAACTTTTCATTACATGGTACAAACAGAGGATATTTTAAAGTTTATTTTCTTGGATATAAGGTACACAATATTTGAAAATATAAAAAATTCTTTTAATTCCACTTTTAGACTCATTTATGGGTTGAAAAGAAGTTAGTTTTATTGTATCTCATATCCTTGGTACATAAATCAAAGGGAGGTTGTGAGAATGAGTCCAAGTAAGAGAATAAGAATGGGATACATATAGCATGTGATCATGGGAAATATCAAAAGGAATATGAGGCACAAAAACAAAGTGTTAATAATAGATATATCATAATAATGTTAGCAGGAGTCATAACATGGAAATACGGATAAAACATTTAATTGAGAAACTCATAAGCATATCACAAATGTTTATCACCATGGCGTCATTAATGAAAATTATCGAGGTTATTCACCATGGTATCGAAAAACTTGTCATATATAGAGATTAAATTATTTACCTAGTGTATTAGAGCGCTATCAAGGAACACACTATATATGTATAAATTTCATGTGATCCACATAGATCAAATTAAATCATTTTATTAATAACCCATGGGGTTATATAGAATGAGTTTCTTATCAAAATTATGGTATACAAGAGAGATTAAAGACATGATCATTACTTCATTTTTATCCAAAGAAAATGGAATATGGGTTTCTTATGTTTAAATCAAAAAAAATCATTTTTATATCTTGGTTAATACCCATAGGAAAGAAAGTTGTTTGGGTATTCAAAAAAGTAAAATCAAAGAGAATTTCTTATGTAGAGAGATAAATTTGAAAAGTAAATTTGGCAGTATGAAGAGTATAAAATGTGGTTTTAGGAAAGGGTAAATGAAGAGGGGAAAAAGATACCCCATTCATAAAATAAATTGTTTCGGTAAGGGTATGATAAAAAGGGTAATAAAATAAAGTAACCCCACAATTTAGAAGAAATATATAAAAATAGGTTCTTGATTAAAGAGAATGGAAGGATAATTCCCTTAACTTAAAGATTTACTCCAAGATCTTGAGGAACGAAACCTTGGGGGATTGAGTAAACCTTAGGGGAAACTCCTTGAGAGGAAAAAACACCATAAATTTAATGATTATGGATTATAAGTGAATGGAAATGGATAAATGGGTGGTTATTTATAGCAAAAGTGGATGAATTTTTTAATAATTTACAAATATAGGTCTGGGAAAACTATGTTGTAGAAAATGAAAACCCATTATTTTACCCATTGAATTTTCACATGGTTTTCTATTTTTTTGTTAAATTTTAATTTATTTTCATCCAGCATAAAGGAACACCATTTTGTTCTATTTATTTTGACATAGAAGAGTAAAGATTCCACAATGTAATATTTTTAAAAATAAAATTTTCCTTTACATGCTTTGGAATGTCACTTAATGTCTTCAGAATTGATTAAAATATATTAAAATACTTCATATTCCTAAAATAAAATATTTTAGATCTATTATTGTGTATAATTAATTATTAAATCATTTTTACAAAATTATTAAGTCCTTAAACATACCGAAAACCCAAAACAATATTTGTTTTTTCTATTCATGAGAAAATAAATATTTTATAAATTTATCATAAATTTACCCTATCCTACTTTTTTGTGATAATTACAAATAATAAATTTATTTTATCAAAATAATTTTATAAATATTGTAATTGTATATTTTAAATATAAAAATACATATTTATTTAAAAACAATAGTTTTGATAGGACATTAAAATTTCAGACACTTATAAAAATATCCTAGGACATTATAAAATTATTTCATCTTCTATATTTAAATAATAGTGTGTAAAAACAACATTTAATTAATAAATATTATTTATAATAACATTGATTAAAATAAAAAATGTAATATTTAAAAAAACAATTATGTATTCTTTGTGTCTAGAAATCAATTTATCAAATTTTTCTCAATTAAACATATATTTTATTAAGAAAAACTATTCTAAAATAGAATTGATGGAATATAAGTTTTTCTCATAAAAAGTAAATTTATCCTTAAGTAACTAAGTCCTATAAACATAACCTCTTATTACACCTGCATACACCTAAAGAGTATGGTGTGTGATGGTCGTAGTTTCGTGGGGTGGCTTGACTAACATCAAAAAAGTGATAATATACAATAATTTGAACTTTTCCCATTGTCTATTTCATTAAATATTCACTTGCTAAATCATGGATTGAGTTTGGACAAGGGAAAACCCCAATGACAGTACCTCCTTCCCATGTTCCAAAAAAAGGTCTTCAAATGACACAAATTTACTGGTTGAGGCTATCAATTCTTCATTCTGTATCAATTATCCTTTATCAGTACTACTTATAAAAACTAATTACCAATGATCATATTGACCAATAAGCCTATCAAAAAATGATATTATAATAATATAATCCCAGTCATGACATATCTCTTTATACCCAACAAGTACCACTTTATTCTTTCACTAAAAAATCAATACAATTCCCTTTAAGGTTATATTTTCATATTTATAAGATATTGAATGGTTTGATAATATTTTATTTTAATTATATAGTGTTTGTTTTGGGAGCGATGATTCCTGAAGATTGGGAAGATTATTATTTTCCCATTTCATATTTTCTATTTAATATTTTATATCCATTTGTAATGTTTGGAATTTAAATTGGCTTAATAACTAAATAATGTAGTGATATTTATTAATGATATTAAAATTTTGTTGGCTTATCTTTATTGTTTATGTGTATTATATCATATAATTTGTAACAAAATTTTATTCAAGAAATAGATATCATTTAAAAAATCTCGGGTTGTTACATTCTTCCATCTTTAAAAAATTTCATCCCTAAAATTTCAACTCATTATCTTGATTGAGAAGAGGTAAGGGTACTTATGTCTCATCGCATCCTCTAGTTCCCATGTTGCTTTATTATATTTATGGTTCCTTAACAACAATTTTATGATATGTGTTTTCCTATTGCATAGAACCTTGTCTCTACGGTCCAAGATCTCCACTAGATACTACTCATATGAGAGTTCATGTTCCAATTATACCATATATAGATTCAGTACATGTGAGGGATCAGGTATGTACTTTCTCAAAAGAGATACATGGAATTCATCATGAACTTGAGCCAAATTTGGTGACAGTTCTAGAAAATAAGCCACTTATCCAATGCGATCAAGGATCTTAAAGAGGCCAATGTGCCTAGGCCTAAGCTTCCCATTCTTTCACAAACAAATGAATCTCTTCCATGGTGACAACTAAAAGAAAACATTGTCCCCATTAACAAACTCTATGACCTTCAACGATTGTTATCAAAGCTCTTATACTGACTCAGAGAAAACATTATATTTTGATTGATGGCTTGATCATTTTATATTATCTATTGAACAATATCATACCTAAGTGTATTTATCTCAACACCTTCATCCCAACATATAGTAGTTATACTTTGCTCCACAAATTGATCATTACATGGTTCCATTTGAATACTCTTGTGGAATCTATTTTTTTGATAACCCAACTAATGGGATGTGTTTATCCCATCCACATTTAAATTCCACTAAACATGTTCTTAGTATGTCCTCAAGTTTATGAATACTCCTTTTATATTGGATAATCACTTTGGGTTTAAGAGGCTTTACTAAAATTTAATTCATTACTCAGAGGTTGTTGAATAATTCTCCAGAATTTTGATGTAAACCATGGATCACGATAAAAAATGATAAAAAGTGTCCCCCCATGAAACCTCACCACCTCCTTTACATAAATCATTTCAATTTGTTCAAGAGAGAATTATTCATGATTGTGATTATATATACTGTCTTGGTGAGTTGATACACTATAATCCATATCACATTGTTTCCTTTGGATGTTCTTGGGAGACCTGTGATAAAGTCCATAGTGACATTATCCCACTTATATATTGGTATGGGTAGTGGTTGTAATACCCCTTTAGGATGTTACCACTCCACCTTCACTTATTGACATACAAAGAACCTTAAAGTGTAGTAAATAATCTCACTTTTCACATTATCCCACCAATAATGATCACGATGGTCCCAATACATTTTAGTGCTTCCAGGATGTACAAAGAATGTAGAGCTATGAGCTTCATCTATTAGACCATTCTTTATATATGGAATAATGGAACAAATAACCTTTTATAATATTTTAGTACACCTTCTTGATAAATATTTAACTCAGAAAACATCCCATTCTTCACTCCTCTATCTTATTTTGAAACAAAGGATCATCTCTTTGAGATTTATACATATTTTGTCATAATGATGGTTGATACTTTATTTGGGATTGGGTTGATAATGTCCCTTCCCTTACGATTCCTATGCCTAATGTTTTTAGGTCCTTGATCAAAGGATATCCTTGAATCCTAATCATTCTTTGCACAATAGGGGTTTTCTAACTTTATACTTCAGTGACTTTGTTTTCTCTGTCAGGGTGATAATTAATTGAACAATCATAGTCTTCAATAAGTTCCAACTATATCCATTGTCTCATGTTCAATTCATTTTATATGAAAATATACTTCAAACATTGGTGTTCTGTGTAAATATCACATTTATCCCCATAAATATAGAACCACCATATTTTTAGAGAAAACATAACTACAGTTAACTCTATCTCAGGTATGGAATTATTCTACTCATGTGGATTTAATGGTAGAAATGTATAAGTAATGACCTTTTAATTTTTCAAGAAGACACACCCAAGATATTTTAGAGATTAATCACTATAAATAATGAATACTTATTAACTAGAGGGTAGTGCTTACATAGGTTCAATAACTAATCTATTAATCGGTTCATGGAAACTATCTTCACACTCTTTTGTCCAAATGATATTATCCCATTTTTGTGATAACTTGGTTAGTGGAATAAAAAATCCTAATTTTTTTCAAAAGCCTCTTATAATACCCTTCTAAACCAAGGAAACTATGAATCTATATTAACATTATAGGATTACGCCACTTCACTATAGCCTTTTTATTCACAAGGTCAACAAATATTCTATAATTGGTTACAATGTTCCCCAAGAATGCCACGTTTTGTAACCAGAATTCACATTTTCTAAATTTTTCAAATAGCTCATATTTAATTAGAGTTCCCAATATAACCCTTAGATGATCATTATGTTCTTTGAAACTTTTGTAATATAAAATAATACCATCAATTTAAACTACCACAAATTTAACAAGGTAGTAGTTAAATACTGTATTCATAAAATCCATAAATATAACAGGAGCATTGGTCCAAATGAATGGCATAACCCCAAACATGTAATGACTATATCTTTCATATAAGGATGTCTTTGTAATATCTTCTTTCTTCAACCTCAAATAATAATACCCTAATCAGAGGTCAATCTTGGAGAATAATTGATCCCCATAAATCTAGTTAAATAAATCATCAATCCTTGAAAGATGCTATTTATTCTTCACTCTGATCCCATTATGTTATCTATAATAAATTCATAGCCGCAATGATCCATCCTTCATCTTCCTAAATATAACATATTCTCCTTAAGGAGGCACACTTGGACATATAAATTCATTCTCCAAAACATCATGAAGTTGTTTCTATAATTCCCATAACTCAATATTTTACATTCTATACGAGGTCTTTGATATCAGATTGGATCCAGGTATGAGTTCAATAGATTTATATACCAGTCTTTTTAGGGGAGGTTTAAGTAATAATTCAAGAAACACATTAATTTAATTTTTAATGATGGGGACATTACCTATCTTTATAATTTTATTTCATTCTCCCTCTTCATTGATCATATCCATAAATAATGCTCTGAGATGTTCTTCTTGACAAAGATAGGGATGATATATATCTCCGTTGAAAATGAATGTAGGTTTTCTAATCAAGAATACATAAATTTCCATGATTTGTAATTTGATCTTATAATTATACATTGATATCCAGTACATATCGATTATAGTTTCGAATTCCACCTTGGGAATTAAAAATAGACTTTCGACAAGGTTATACTCACAAAAGTTAATATTAGAGTTTCTATACACTTTTCATGATAAGATAATTCCTAAAAGAGTATTGAGGGATAAATATAATTATAGAAGTTAAGTGTTTGATTATTTATTCTTTTTAAACTTGAATGAAATAAAGGAATGTGTTGAATGAGGATCTAACAATGTACTTTCCAATTTTAGGAGCATAACAGGAGTACTTTCCACCACATCATTTGGAGACTTTACTTCGGCTGTCCTAGTAAAAAATTCTGAACTATTATAACTTGGACTTACTATGGATGATGTTTTTTTACCTATATTGACTTATGAATTAGAAATTGATTGGACAATATCCCAATCTATCCCCAATTTAAGCATTGAACTTTTAATGGGTCCTGCACCATCTCCCCTTTGTTGTTAGTGTTTAGAATTTTAGGATTTACCTAACCATGATATTTTTGAGCTATATTTCCATATGTTGAAATTTTTTACCACAATCCACTCCCATGAAATATATTTCCGAAATGTTCCATCGCACATTTTTTGAACATGGGAAGTTTCACTTTCTTTCCTCCTCTTCCATGATTGATGTTGTTCCCTTAGTTTGGATTCATCAATCTCTTCTTTTTTCATTTGATCTATGTTACTATTCATTCTCTACAAACTAAAATTAAACCATCATAACACTCCTCACTATCTCCTCATAGATTTAATTTTTCCTATTTTATAGACTCCTCTATAGATAGGGTCTCATTCTACCAAATGATTTATCAACATTCCCCCTAAGATTGATAACAAAGTTCGAGGTGTAGTGAGATTGTCTTGGGAATTTCATCTCATAGATTCCCACTAATTAATATTCTTTTTAACGTAAGCTCTAATAATTACTTTTCTATTTATTCTCATTAAATGTGGTAAATATTTAATGGAAATGATTCCACTAAACTCTTTCCACTCTATAGAATTGATTATCCCTCTGGGATTCATGTTTTGGATCAGTTTTCACCACTAATAAACTTCGTCTTCTAAGAAGTATACTACTAGGGTAAAATTCTCTTTCTTAAAAAAAGGAGTATAGTAAAGATATTTTCTATGGATCTTATCCATTATTTGGAAATAAATGGGTTAGTAGATCCACTAAAATAATGTTTTTTTGAAACACAAAGACTCAACGGAATGTTTTCCCTTAGAGATGAATCTAGTCTCTCAACATGATTCAATTTATTTTTCATAACACGAGTTAGTTGCTTCATCATAATCATGAAGTTTCCCATTACAATATCCACTAGAATTTTGTCAGTATATCATATGTTTCACTCATAATTTACAAGGTTCCTCCTACTACCATCTGTTTTTCTAAAATTAGAAAGCCGTAGTGAGATATGTGTTACTTTTACGAATCTTGTAATCATAAATGGATTTCATTTCTTAAAAAATCATGATTAAATAAATTTTTTATATCCTCTAATTAAAATTACATTTTCTATATATACTTCCTAAAGGTTAATAAAAATATTGTGATTAACCAAACATATCACCCAGTAGTGTCAAAACAGGTGTGCAAGAAGGCCCTTTTTCATCCACTAGTTCCCAATAGAGTCAATATCAAAGCATTGTTTTTGGTTTTTACCCCTAGATACATTTGTTCTAGAGCCACACCACTTTTAGTATCCATACAAGGAAGTAATATTTTAGAAATCACTTACTTAATACTTACCAAAATTCAAGGATGTTTTCCTATATATAGAATTGTCCCAAGGGTTCATAGTAATGTTTTCATGTATTAATTTCCACAAATAAATAGACATTTATTTGATAAAAACTATGGAATCCCACATTTTTATTACACAAATTTTCAATATAAGTTACAAACAGATGATCTTTTAAAGTTTAATTTCTTTTAAATAAGGCACATAATACATGCAAAAATAATACATTCTTATAAGTACACATGTATACACCTTTATGGGTTCACCCAAAGTTACATTTAATGCATCTCATATCTTGGGGACATATATTAAAGGAAAAGGGGTGAGTATAAAACTCATTAAGGGAATAAGAAAGAGGGACATATAACATGTGATCATGGTATATAAAAAACATGAGACATAACAATAATAAATGAAAATAGGTATTTAATAATAATAATAATATGAATCATAGAATGTAAATGTAGACACCAAATTTAAATGATACATTCATAACAATATCACCATGGTTTTTCATGAAGGTGTAAGAAATGATAATTCCCAAGGTTATTCACCCAAGGTATCATAAAACATGTAATCTATAGAGATTAAATAATATAATTAATGCTTGGGATCACTATAATGGGTACCCTTAAAATGTAATAATTTCATATAAACCACATATATCATATTAAATCATTTTGTTAATAAACCATTGAGAAATAAATAATTGGATTCTTACAAAAATCTTGGCATACAAAAGAGTTTAAATATAGGATCATTATATCATTTTAGAGCATGAAAATAGAATATGGGTATATTATGTGTAAATAAATGAATAAAATAAATTAATTTTACATCTTGGTGAATACCACTAGAAAAAAACTGAGGTTTGGGTTTTCACAAAAGTAAAATAAAAGATAATTTATTAAGTAGAGAGAGAAATTTGAGAATTAAATTCGGTAGCATGACGAGTATAAAAGTTGGTTTTAGAAAATGGTAAATTGATAGGGGAAAAGGGTCAGCCATTAATAAAACATGATTTGGTAGTAGGTGTATGATAAAATGTTTAATAAAAGATAGTAACCCAAACATTTATAATACTTAAACAAAAAGAGGTTCTTGAATTGAAGATAAAGGAAGGATAATTCACTTACCTTAAAGAGTTACTCCTACATCATGAAGATTGAGATCTTGGGGACTTGAGGACACCTTGGGGAGTATCCTTGGGAGGAAAACCACAAGACATTCATGGAGGCTGGATTTAAAGTGAATGTATGTTGAGAAATGGGTTGGTAATTATAGAAAGAGTGGAAGAATTGTATAATAATATTCAAATATAGGTCTTGGAAAACCATAATGTGGAAAAATGAAAAACCATGTATTCATCTATGGTTTTTCTCATGGTTTTAGAAACATGGGACATATTTTATGTTATTTTAATCCACTAGAATTGAAAAACATTTTCTAATATTTCTTTTGGCATAGAAGATTAAATATTCCCCAAGGTAATATTTTTAAATGTCAAATTTTCAATTTAGATTTTGGAAAGTCACCTATAGTTTTTTAGAAATTGATGAAAATATATTAAAATAATTAATATTCATAAAATAAAATATTTTAGGCAATTTATGGTGTTTAATAAATTGTTACCCAGCTATGAAATAAGTATGAGGTCATTAAACATATGAAAACCCAAAACTACATTTTTTCCTATTTATAAAAAATAATGTAGTTTATAAAATTATCATAAATTCAACATAAAATAATTTAGAAGTGATGATTTAATAAATAATATTTATTTTATCATAATATTTTTCTATATATTTGAATTTTAGCTTTTAAATATAAAAATTCTTATTTAATGAAAAATAACAGTTTTTTACTACAAATTCAATTTTCTGAAGCTTATATAAATATCACATGACATTATAATTTTTTTTATCATTTATATTTAAATAATAGTGTTTTAAAATAAAATTTAATTAAAAAATATTATTTATAATCCTTTTTTATTATAAAAATTGTATATCTTAAAAAAATATGCATTATTTGTGTCCAAAAATAAAATTTTCAAATTAATCTCAATTAGAAATATATTTTATTAAGAAAAACTATTCTTAAAATTAATAGATGGAATTAAAATTTTATTTATAAAATTTATATTATACATTAGGTAACTAGGCCCTAGACATTCAACCACTTATTACACCCAGATACACCCTAAGAGTAAGGTGTGTGATGGTCGTAGTTTCATGGGGAGGCACAACGAACCTCAACCGAGTGGTAATATAAACTAATATGAAATTTTCTCATAGTCAATTTCATTCAATATTCACTTACCGAAACTCATCTTGGGATTGGTCAAGAGAGGACCCTTGTGGTGATACCCCCTCCAATGTTGTGACTAATGGGCTTCAAATGACATGATGCTTCTGGTTAAGTCCATAAATTATTTATTATGTATCAATTATCATTCATCATTACTAATTATAAACACGAATTTTGTAGGAAAAATTATCAATGAGGGGTATAGTTTCTAACAGTCATATCGACCAGTGGTCTTATTGAAAAAATAGTTATATTGACTAACAGTCGTATAATGGTCAAATCCCTATGGTCACATATCACTTTATAACTTATAAATACCACTTATTTTTGTCACTAAAAATAAACTATGATTCCACATAAGGTTATATTTTCATTTTAATAGTGTTTTGATTAGTTTACTATTTTCTTCTCTATCATTTTTTGTGGGAGTGATAATTCAAAAATATTAGGGAAATCCTTATTTTCCCATTTTAGTTTTTATATTTTATATATTTTTTAGTTGTAATTTTTGGAATTTTAATTGGTTTTAGAACTAACTAATGAAATGATCTTTATTAGTTATATTAAAAAAAATCAGTCCTTCTATATTTTGTACATGTATAATACCATATAATATATAACAAATAATTATCCATGAAACAAATATCATTTAAAAAAGTATGGTTCATTTCAGAACCCAAAAATTAATAAAATGGAAAGGTAATACCTTCAATAAAACTTCACAATAGGGCCATGTTCTTTTGTAATGGTCTTTTTCTACTATTTTAGAATATGAACCATCCATCTCATTTAAACTATATCCTTGTTCGAATCACGACCCACCATTTTTCAATATTTAATTAACATTTTCACACATGAAAGAAAAGTTTCATTCTTCTATACTAGATAAACAATCCATTGATTGAAAAACAATATAAAACCAAATTCCTTTTAATAAAATTAGATTCATAATAATGATCTCATGAAAATAATTTTAAGTATTATAACATAAAAAATGGTCCCCTGATAGAATATTGAGATCCCAATGTACATACTCAATTATGGAATTACATAGATTAAAATTACCAAGTGAGGAAACCTCTATATTTTACACACATGAACCATATCCCTTTAGGGATAAAATGAGATAATCGTGAGATTTACGATGCACCTTTAATAGGTGGATGATCATGTGATAAATACATGAGCATGGATCAATATATTCTTGATAGTCTATTTGGTTTTCCCTCTATAACTTAATATAATGTTAGTGAAGATAGGGAATTATTATATGTGTTCATACTCACTTGTTTTTGGTGTAAATTTGTTTTTATATATAATTTTAAAATCTTTAAATTTTACTCTAGTACTTAAGAGATTTACACTGTAAAAACCATCCCTTTATGTCATGGTTGAATTAATATTTTTTTAAACATTCCAAAAAACATCATCTCCTTCTAATGACACTATTAAATCTCATGTGATGAAATGAAAACCAGTATGTTGGTTCACTTATCCTGAATAAATTTAGTGAACCCTGAATAAATAATATTCATTTGGAAAACTATTTTTCTCATATTAACATTGAATACATAAATAATTTTTTAATACCATGAGATATACATTTAATTATCTTTATTCTAAACATGAATAATATATAATTAAATTTATTAGTTCTTTTACTTGCGATTTTTCACATTCAATCATTCACTGACCACACATGTGGGGCCCCCTTCATCTTAAATTCAAATTTATTTTAATGGGTAGAAATTATAGATACTATTTTTGTAAATACCTTTAAAAACATATATTTATAGTACTGTGTCATAATTATAGACTATGAGAAGTATCTAGTAACACATCATTTCCAATAATGAGATAGGTATAAGTCATAGCTATAAAAACTTCTTAAGAACACTGAATTTGAAATATAATCTATCTACATAAAGGTATATTATAAAATATGGTTCCACTACTTCAAAAAACACCTTTAATAGCAATATTATCATCATTTATCAATGATAGAAAAGTGTTGACTACCTTAGAACGGTTAAAAGTCCATGGATATTATCAGCGCTAAAAAAGCACTGATAAAGAGTAGATTTATCAGCGCAAATAAAATCAATGATAAATAATACTTTTATCATCACTTTTGAAAGTGCTGATAAGAGACACCATATATCAGCACTTTCATTAACACTGATAAATATACCCTTTATCCACGCTTTAAAAATCACATACAAATGGTATTTTTTTTAGTTATTTTATTTTCTTTGATAAAAGTTTGATTTATCAGCTCCTATATAAGATTTAATAAAGGGTAGCTGTATAAGTGCATTTAAAATCACTGATAAATCATATTGTTATCAAATCATTTATTAGAACTAATAAAGATGAAAACTACAGTGCGATGCGGCAACACACTGCATCACAAGAAACTGGTACAACGTGCTGCATAAATACACTAAATCAGTATAAATAGCAAAAAAAAAACCAAAATAAGATAAAAATATGGAATTTAAATGAAATGAAATTTATAATAAAAATAGAATAAAAACAAAACACTACTATAGAGTACATAATTTGTTTTTACTAAAATTAATGTAAATTTGGAATAAAAAGGCGCACTTGGAGTCATATCGAACACACCATGAGTCGAATTATGGTTTCAAAAATTCTTACATAAAAAAATGACTTATGGTTAATTTTCCTAAAGTATCAAAATAATTGAAATGTGTTTGCTCAGTTTGAGTATGTTAGTTGTTTTTTTAATTAATGTCAGTTTTGAATAAAAAACGCACTTCGAGTCATACCAATAATACTGTGTGTCAGATTTAGGTGAAAATGATCCATACACATTAAAAGTGACGTATGGATTGTTTTCCTAAATTACTAAAACAATCCGAATGCTTTTTTCTTGGTTTTGAGTATACCAGTTACTTTTTCACTAAATTTAATGTCAATTTTGAATAAAAAGATGCACTTGGAGTCATACCAGTCACAATGTGCATCGGATTGTGGAATGGATGAATGATACACATCCAAAATGTATCATGTACCATTTTAATAAAGTATCAAAACAATCCGAATGTGTTTTCTCAGTTTTTAGTTTTCCATGTGTGTTTTTTACTAAAATGTCATTTAAAACTAGAAATACATACTTTGAGCCATATTGGTCGCATAACCTGTGGGTTTGAATTGAGACTAACTAATACACATAAAAAATGAATTATTAATAATTTTACCACATTATCATGACAATATGAGGATTTTTCTTGGTTTTTATTAAGTGACACTTTTTGGAATTAAAATGTCAATTTTAAACTGATAACATACACTTGGAATCATACCATTCACACTACATGTAAGATTGATCTGAGGTTGATCCATGCATATTAAAAATAATTTATGGATCATTTTACTAAAGTACCAAAATAATACTAATGTGTTTTCTCAGTTTTATATATGTCATTTGTTTTGTTCACTAAAATTAATTTAAATTTTGAATAAAAATATGCACTTAGAGTCATACCAGTGACACCATGAATTAGATTGAGGCATGGATTAATGATACACATCCCAAATAACTCATGGATCATTTTTATATAGTATCAAAACAATTAGAGTGTGTTTCCTTGGTTTTGCATATGCGAAGTGTGTTTCTTACTAAAATGTAATTTTAAAATAGAAACATGAACTTTAATACATATAGGTGGAATATTGTGTGGTTTTGACATGAAATTGAATCCTACAAGTCAAAAATGATTTATAAATTATTTTAAAAAATTATCAGGACAATTCAAGGGAATTTTATTGGTTTTCAGTGAGTGAGACTTTTTTTGTATTAAAATGTAAATTTTAAAATGATAAATGAAACTTGGAGTCATACCGATCACACCATGCATCATATTGAGGTTCATATGATCCCTAAACATCAAAAATTATTTATGGATTATTTTACTAAAGCACCACAACAATATGAAATAATTTTTTTGGTTTGAGTATATTAGTTGTTTTTTCCACTAAAACTAATATGAATTTTGAATTAAAAGATGCACATGGAGTCATACTGGTCACACCATATAGCATCCCGTCTTTTTATAACGTAACCTTTCATTCCATTACACGGAACTGAGGATCTTTAAGGTTTAGTGTCTTGGAAACAAGGAACATAAAACATGAAACAAAAAAAAACATTCTTCTTAAACACTTGAAAGGCTTCTCCTCATGTTCACCCTAGGCTCATTACTGCATCTCATAACCTGGGGACATACATCAAAAGGAAGGGTGAGCAGAAGGCCCAGTAAGGGAAACAAGTGAAACATTTTACATATGAACTTGAGATACATCAATAAAGTCATGAAAAGAACTTTAATGCATGAAAATGAAATCATGAGGCATATCATAATAAAAATAAAACTTTTTCATAACTTGAATATGTGGCTACAACATTTAATATTGAAAATCGTTTCGTTTCACCAAGGTCCATCCCCAAGGTGTCGTTAAAAATTACCAAGGTTATTCACCAAGGCGTCGTTAAAATGGTCATCTCTAGAGATTAAGTCTTTACCCAATGCATTGGAGTGCTATCAGGGCGCACCCTTAAATTTGCCTTTATTATAATGTGATCCACATATATCATAATCAAACATTTCATAAATAACCCATATAGCATAAAATAAATGGGTTTCATTTCATAATCATAACATTTTAAAAACTGCTTTAAAGACATGATCTTTACGTCACTTTAAACCCACGGAAAGGGAAAGCGGGTCTCATGTATGTAAATCGTAGAATTTAAAATGGAACATTTTGATATATATGTGAATACCCTTGTAGAAATAATAGCTTTGAGTATTCACTTTATAACATAAAATAATTTTTGAGAAAAGAGAGAGGCATTTTGAGGGGAAAATTCTGCAGCATAACGGCTAAGTTTCAGGGTTTTAAAAAAACATTGAAATGAGAGGGGACATGGGTCACCCTCTCATAAATGATCCATACAACAGTAGGGTGAAAGAATAAGAAGGAAATATGAACATGGTAATGAAATTTTAGGGACATACCATTTGAAATGAAAAACATGGAAGGAAAAAAAAATTAGATTTCTCTTATGAAAATTTGGCAGCCTTACGGCGTCACTTAACTTCAAAAGAAAATGATTTGACAAGGTCAAATAGGGTCCCTCATCATACGACCATAAGAGATCAGTATGATAGATATAGAGATAATTCCCCAACATAAAAAAAGGAACTTGAAAGAATTGACATGAAAGTAGAACTTCAAAACGAGAAGGGTGAAGAACCACTTAAAAATTCGGCAGCCTAACGGCGCCACTTAAAACATCAAAATACTGAATTGAAGAGATCAAATGGGGTCTCTCATCATGTGAAAATAAGAGTCCAGTATGATATATATAGAGATCATACCCAAATATAACAAAAAGGAACTTGAAATAATTGACATGAAAGTAGAACTTCAAAACGAGAAGGGTGAAGAACCACTTAAAAATTCGGCAGCCTAACGGCGCCACTTAAAACATCAAAATACTGAATTGAAGCGATCAAATGGGGTCTCTCATAATATGATCATAAAATATCAGTATGATAATTTAGAGATCATACCCCAACATAATAAAAAGGAACTTGAAATAATTTACATGAAAGTAGAACTTCAAAACGAGAAGGGTGAAGAACCACTTAAAAATTCGGTAGCCTAACGACGCCACTTAAAACATCAAAATACTGAATTGAAGCGATCAAATGGGGTCTCTCATCATATGATCATAAAAGATCAGTATGATAATTTAGAGATCATACCCCAACATAATAAAAAGGAACATGAAAGACTTGAATGAAAATAGAACTTGAAAACGAGGATGGTGAAAGAATCCCTTAAAAATTCGGCAGCCCAACGGCGCCACTTAAACATTCTTAAAACGAATTGATGAGAGCAAGGGGGGGGGGGGGTCTCTCATCATATGAACATGAAATAGGCAGTAAGATGAATATAAAAGAACATCCTCCAACATAAGAACATGGAGTATAAAAGAAAAGACATAAAAGAGATTACTTGAAAAGAAAGAGAGAGGTTGGATCCCTTACCTTAAAATGTAACTCTTAAACCTCAACGGTTGGGACCTTGAGGGCTTGGGGGCACCTTGGGAGGACTCCTTGGGAGGTAATGAGACCAGAAATTCGTTGGGAATGAGTGGGGAGTCGAATGGATGAGAGGGGGGCTTGGTATTTATAGGGAAAGTGAGGGGACAAGGCATTAATGGCCAAGGGACACCTCACATGTGCTTTTCTCAAACCCATGTGCTCTCCCTTGTCATTTATCATGGAGTTAGGCCACATGGGGCCCCCAAAACAATAATTCATCACCCTTGGCCGGCCAACCCTCAAAAGATCTCATGACATCATCATGACACCGTTATGATGTCATTAAACATACCGAAACCCTAAAACGGTATTTTTACTATTCACTGAAAATTCAACTTTCTCAGAAAAATCCCAAAATTTCACATTAACCAAATATCAATGCTCTGATTTCAAAAATGAAATCCATTTTAGAAAAATAATTTTCTAAATATTTTTAATTTAATTTTTAAATAAAAACACTATTCATCAAAAATTCATTTTTTTCAGAAAAAACCCCAAAAATTACCATAAAATAATATCGATACACTGAGTTCAAACATAAAGACATTTTTATAAAAATAATTTTCTAATTATTTTTAATTAAATTTTTAATTAAAAAACACTATTCACTCGAAAAAACTAATACTTGAATAATAATTAATGAAACCGTTATTTAACTATTTTATTGAATCACATTACTTAATCAAGGTGCCTAGATTATTTTAAAACTTTCTTTAAGTGAGATTACTAATCCATTTGGTCATATTACTAATCCTAATCATAAAATCACTATTCATAATTTACTATTCATCAAAAATCAAGTTGATCTCATTAGACTCTAAATTTAGTACTGAACATAATTGCAGAAGACCATTTTTTGAAAATCATTACACATTTTTAATTATTTAGTGTTTACATAAACATATTTAAAATATCCTTTTTCTAAAATTCATCAAAAATATGCATACTATATTTATCCGGTCATTTTAAAATTCATAAACTTCATCATAAGAAGAAATCCCAATTTTTATTTAAAACAAGGATTACACAAGGTAGTTACGGTCTCGTTACATAACCCCTTATAATACCAGCATAGGACCTAAGAGTAAGGTGTGCTTGGGTGATAGAAGCTTGGGGAGGCTCAGTCAACATTGCCCGAGTAGTAATTTCTATCAGTTTGAACTTCTCACGAAGGAGATTCCTTTCCAGCTTCACATGATGAAGTTCGGCTTGGATTTGATCCAGAGCAAAGCCTAGTGGTGCTACCTCCTTCCCAAGCTCTGTTAGATGGGCTTCGATCGGTCCAAGACTACTAGGTGAGGCCATCGAATCTTCTTTCTATAATAATTAACCAAGATTACTTATATTTAGAGACAATAATCAAAACATTTTGTTCACAGCGGTCATATTGACCGATGGTTATATAATAGTCAAAACCCACTGATCTCATTTTAATTATAATCATGTTTATCAAATAAAACATTTTTGTTGAGTATAACAATAACACATAAAATTAGGAAACAAAATTTATTTAAAAATTTTAGGTCGTTACAATCTTCCCCCCTTAAGAAATTGCGTCCTCGCAATTTTAAAATTGGGTTTTGAAATTTCATTGAAAGTCCCACATCGGAAAAGGAGTCAGTAAAACTATTACTTTAAAATAAAGAAAGAGAAGTACAAAGGTCACCCGAGTTAACCCACACTAGGGTTCCATGTAGGAAAACATGGACATGGAGGAGAAAACAAAGGGTCAAGTTCTGAGGGAGAGTGATAGAGAACATGATTAGGAGAAAGTTAACCATGAGAAAATCCCAAACTTATGATGTGTGTAAACGGTCTTTGATTACCTAGTAGGAAACGTAAACCAACAACATTTTTGTTTTACGTTTCTTTTCATAATTTTGAGGATTTCATTTACTACATAGAACAAAAACATAAGAAAATATACCTACCTTCAAGTAGAGTTTCATCCTTTAACAAGTCCCTACCAACACTAATCTTTTCTCCAAATGATGAGAATTCAAAAACACTTGGTCTCATAAAATCACAAGAATCATCTTCTATAGAATCACATAATCTACAAAAGATTAACTATCTATTTCTTCTATCTTTAAACATTATCCCAAAAACAGAAAGGTTAAGGTAAAACAACTCTTCAAAAAGAAAGAATCCCATAGTAATGGAAACTACTTTTAAATCATCAAAGTTCCATGGTACTACCCAAAGTTCATCATAGACCGTTCCATAAATAACGGTCCTTAAAATTCCTCAAAACAAACCAAACTAAGATTGAAACCCAAATACAATAAGGATTTGATAACATAGTCTTCCAAAACAACTTCATTGTTCATCTCCAGACAACATCAACCACTCCTAACATCTTATAAAAAAAATTAGCTAACCTAAACATATTTTACCCAAGATAGGTTAGTCATTCCCATAAGTAACCTAAATTACTATAAGTTCACCTTAAATTCCTCGATTCTTCAAAATATAAGTCAACCTTACCCCTCAATGAAAATACCGTAGTAATCTATTTACCTCGATCAAATATGGTTCCCAAAATAATGAACGTCTTCCAAAATAATAATCATATTTTAATCCCCTAATCATCCCTGTCATATTAATACGAAAATCGTCGCATTTCCTATCACATTGGTTGTCGAAACATGTTCTTCCATTTCCCACCATTAACTAAGAAGAGAAAGCATAATTAGGGGCTTAAGTACTTAGCTAATAATCATGAAAAGGAACTGAAAGCATATAAGGATAACTTGTATATGAAAGGTATACCCTAACTTGTGATCTCCTAGGTTCCCATCTAGGTTATGAATGATCATATATTCTTATGTGAACCTTTATTTTATTTTATCTTTGTTCCTTTAACAATGCTTCATACCAAGCTTATGAATTTACCAAAGCATACCCCCCGGGAGTGTCGTAACCAAGAGTGCAGCAAGGCCCGTTGTCGTCTACCAGATCCCGTTCGAGTCTAGCTCAAAGCGGTGTTTTCGGGTTTTACCCCTATGTACATCTGTGCCAGAGCCACCTCTACCTGCTCGTATCCAGACAGGGATGTATTTGCTTGGCAACCCCTTACTCAATACTCACCAAAATACCAGGAAGATTTCCTATATTAAACTTTTCTATAGTGTTCCTCCTAGAGTTTTCATATCCTAATTTCCACAAATAACTAAACCATCCTTTGATACCAACTATAGCATCCCGTCTTTTTATAACATAACTTTTCATTCCATTACACGGAACTGAGGATCTTTAAGGTTTAGTGTCTTGGAAACAAGGAACATAAAACATGAAACAAAAAAAAAACATTCTTCTTAAACACTTGAAAGGCTTCTCCTCAAGTTCACCCTAGGCTCATTACTGCATCTCATAACATGGGGACATACATCAAAAGGAAGGGTGAGCAGAAGGCCCAGCAAGGGAAACAAGTGAAACATTTTACATATGAACTTGAGATACATCAATAAAGTCATGAAAAGAACTTTAATGCATGAAAATGAAATCATGAGGAATATCATAATAAAAATAAAACTTTTTCATAACTTGAAGATGTGGCTGCAACATTTAATATTGACAATCGTTTCGTTTCACCAAGGTCCATCCCCAAGGTGTCGTTAAAAATTACCAAGGTTATTCACCAAGGCGTCGTTAAAATGGTCATCTCTAGAGATTAAGTCTTTACCCAATGCATTAGAGCGCTATCAGGGCGCACCCTTAAATTTGACTTTATTATAATGTGAGCCACATATATCATCATCAAACATTTCATAAATAACCCATATAGCATAAAATAAATGGGTTTCATTTCATAATCATAACATTTTAAAAACTGCTTTAAAGACATGATCTTTACGTCACTTTAAACCCACGGAAAGGGAAAGCGGGTCTCATGTATGTAAATCCCAGAATTTAAAATGGAACATTTTGATATATATGTGAATACCCTTGTAGAAATAAGAGCTTTGAGTATTCACTTTATAACATAAAATAATTTTTGAGAAAAGAGAGAGGCATTTTGAGGGGAAAATTCTGCAGCATAACGGCTAAGTTTCAGGGTTTTAAAAAAACATTGAAATGAGAGGGGACATGGGTCACCCTCTCATAAATGATCCATAAAACAGTAGGGTGAAAGAATAAGAAGGACATATGGACATGGTAATGAAATTTTAGGGACATACCATTTGAAATGAAAAACATGGAAGGAAAAAAAATTAGATTTCTCTTATGAAAATTTGGCAGCCTTACGGCGTCACTTAACTTCAAAAGAAAATGATTTGAGAAGATCAAATAGGGTCCCTAATCATATGACCAAAAGAGATCAGTATGATAGATATAGAGATAATTCCCCAACATAAAAAAAGGAACTTGAAAGAATTTACATGAAAGTAGAACTTCAAAACGAGAAGGGTGAAGAACCACTTAAATATTCGGCAGCCTAACGGCGCCACTTAAAACATCAAAATACTGAATTGAAGAGATCAAATGGGGTCTCTCATCATGTGAACATAAGAGTCCAGTATGATATATATAGAGATCATACCCTAATATAACAAAAAGAAACTTGAAATAATTGACATGAAAGTAGAACTTCAAAACGAGAAGGGTGAAGAACCACTTAAAAATTCGGCAGCCTAACGGCACCACTTAAAACATCAAAATACTGAATTGAAGCGATCAAATGGGGTCTCTCATCATATGATCATAAAAGATCAGTATGATAATTTAGAGATCATACCCCAACATAATAAAAAGGAACTTGAAATAATTGACATGAAAGTAGAACTTCAAAACAAGAAGGGTGAAGAACCACTTAAAAATTCGGCAGCCTAACGGCGCCACTTAAAACATCAAAATACTGAATTGAAGCGATCAAATGGGGTCTCTCATCATATGATCATAAAAGATCAGTATGATAACTTAGAGATCATACCCCAACATAATAAAAAGTAAAATGAAAGACTTGAATGAAAATAGAACTTGAAAACGAGGATGGTGAAAGAATCCCTTAAAAATTCGGCAGCCTAACGGCGCCACTTAAACATTCTGAAAACGAATTGATGAGAGCAAGGGGGGGGGGGGGTCTCTCATCATATGAACATGAAATAGGCAGTAGGATGAATATAAAAGAACATCCTCCAACATAAGAACATGGAGTATAAAAGAAAATACATAAAAGAGATTACTTGAAAAGAAAGAGAGAGGTCGGATCCCTCACCTTAAAATGTAACTCTTAAACCTCAAAGGTTGGGACCTTGAGGGCTTGGGGGCACCTTGGGAGGACTCCTTGGGAGGTAATGAGACCATAAATTCGTTGGGAATGAGTGGGGAGTCGAATGGATGAGAGGAGGGCTTGGTATTTATAGGGAAAGTGAGGGGACAAGGCATTAATGGCCAAGGGACACCTCACATGTGCTTTTCTCAAACCCATGTGCTCTCCCTTGTCATTTATCATGGAGTTAGGCCACATTGGGCCCCCAAAACAATAATTCATCACCCTTGGGCGGCCAACCCTCAAAAGATCTCATGACATCATCATGACACCGTTATGATGTCATTAAACATACCGAAACCCTAAAACGGTATTTTTACTATTCACTGAAAATTCAACTTTCTCAGAAAAATCCCAAAATTTCACATTAACCAAATATCAATGCTCTGACTTCAAAAATGAAATCCATTTTAGAAAAATAATTTTCTAAATAATTTTAATTTAATTTTTAAATAAAAACACTATTCATCGAAAATTCATTTTTTTTCAGAAAAAACCCCAAAAATTACCATAAAATAATATCGATGCACTGAGTTCAAACATAAAGTCATTTTTATAAAAATAATTTTCTAATTATTTTTAATTAAATTTTTAATTAAAAAACACTATTCACCCGAAAAAACTAATACTTGAATAATAATTAATGAAACCGTTATTTAACTATTTTATTGAATCACATTACTTAATCAAGGTGCCTAGATTATTTTAAAACTTTCTTTAAGTGAGATTACTAATCCATTTGGTCATATTACTAATCCTAATCATAAAATCACTATTCATAATTTACTATTCATCAAAAATCAAGTTGATCTCATTAGACTCTAAATTTAGTACTGAACATAATTGCAGAAGACCATTTTTTGAAAATCATTACACATTTTTAATTATTTAGGGTTTACATAAACATATTTAAAATATCCTTTTTCTAAAATTCATCAAAAATATGCATACTATATTTATCCGGTCATTTTAAAATTCATAAACTTCATCATAAGAAGAAATCCCAATTTTTATTTAAAACAAGGATTACACAAGGTAGTTACGGTCTCGTTACATAACACCTTATAATACCAGCATATGACCTAAGAGTAAGGTGTGATAGGGTGATAGAAGCTTGGGGCGGCTCAGTCAACATTGCCCGAGTAGTAATTTCTATCAGTTTGAACTTCTCACGAAGGCGATTCCGTTCCAGCTTCACATGATGAAGTTCGGCTTGGATTTGATCCAGAGCAAAGCCCAGTGGTGCTACCTCCTTCCCAAGCTCTGTTAGATGGGCTTCGATCGGTCCAAGACTACTAGGTGAGGCCATCGAATCTTCTTTCTATAATAATTAACCAAGATTACTTATATTTAGAGACAATAATCAAAACATTTTGTTCACAGCGGTCATATTGACCGATGGTTATATAATAGTCAAAACCCACTGATCTCATTTTAATTATAATCATGTTTATCAAATAAAACATTTTTGTTGAGTATAACAATAACACATAAAATTAGGAAACAAAATTTATTTAAAAATTTCGGGTCGTTACACACCATGTATAAGATTGAGATTAAACTGAATGATAAACATCACATATGACTCATGGTTAATTTTCTAAAAGTATCAAATCAATAAGAATGTGTTTCCTTATTTTTGAGTGTGCCAAGTGAGTTTTTTCTAAAATGTTATTTTAAACGTGAAAATACACACTTGAAGATGTACATGTGGAATTTCATATAGGTTTTACATTATAAAGACTCATACATATCAAAAATTAAATATGAATCATTTTCCAAAATTATCATTGCAATATGAGCGTGTTTTCTCAGTTTTCTATGTGTGACACTTTTTTGTATTAAAATGTCAATTTTAAACTGATAATGAAATCTTGGAGTCTTACCAGTCACATATTGTGGTATATTGAGGTGAGGCTGAAACCTACACAATAAAAATGACGTATGGATAGTTGTACTAAATTACCAATACAATCCGAATACATTTTCTTGTTTTTGAGTACGCCACATCATTTTTATTAAAATGTCATTTTAAAATGGAAATATGAACAATAGATCTTATCTTATGTGAGAAGTTTTGTGTGCACTTTTAAACAATTTTTTCTCAAATACAATAATTCAATTATCCTTATTCAATTTAATTTCTCAATAATTTTATTATTTCCAAGACAGTGCTTCTTATCCCCCTCCTCCTCGGTCACCACCTCAGTCTTCGCCACTTCCTCCTCCTCCATGTTGATCTCCAAATCTATCTCTACCTACATCTTCACCTCCACCCCTACCTCTGCCATCACCTCTGCCTCCACATCCACCTCTGTTATTTCCGAAAAATTTTATTGTTTTCTAGTTAGTGCTTCTAAACAAACTAATTTCCTCCAATATTCTTCTGCTAGAGAAAGAAATCAATAATAATATATAAGAATTCTAAAACTAATGCTTCACACCCCAAATATCTTTCAATATCCACAACTCATACTAGATCACAAACATAGTAGTTAATCACCTAAATTTGTTTTTAGCATACATTCTAAAAAATGTACGCTTCCCAGTCATCTATAAACATATTGATTTCTTATTTTGAATAACTATATTGTTAGTAATATTGATAGTACAGAGAAAATATAGACAAAAAAATAATTATGAAAAATAATTAATGAAATTGTAATTAACATCGGAAACTACCTATTAGGGGATTATTTTCTTTTTATGCTTTATAATTTCTCACATAAATTTATAAACATAATATCTACAATCGATTGCATTATGTTGTTTCACACAATATGTAAACATTGACCGAAATAAATAATTTTTTTTGATAATTAAATATTTCTATATAAACCTTAATTTTTTTTCCATTTGTAGTAATCCACATGCTTTATCTTTTCAGACAACGACTTCATGCCATTATCTAGCCTATATTGAGAGAGCACCCTATCATAACAAAATTTTCACTAAAATGTAGACCAACCATATAATTTAAGGTTTATCTATAAAATATTGATTATTGTGTATTAAATATTCCCAATATACATCATGTGTGATCATTTGGATGGAAATATATACATTGAATCCAAAAAATAAATATTTTGGGTATCTAGGTTGATTTCTATCATCATCCAGTGCTTCCTAAAGAAAATTACGTAATAAAAAAATAAACAATATATTTTATGTGATTAGATAATATAGTTTTACACTTGAATTTCAGGCATCAAAACTAGTCTATCATTTAATTCTTTTTATTAAATTATTGGAGTAACGTTTCTTATTTCTTCACTATTTCTTTCTTATTAAAATTAATTTCTAGTGTAGAAATGATACAAGGATTAATGAATCCAAATCGTGCTTTACACAATCGTCCCTTTATATAGTTTTAATATAAATTCCTGTACAAAATATAAAGAGTTACTAACTTTAATAAACATATCTAGATCATAATTTGGATAGACATATTATAAAAATACACCTTATGCATGTATTCACAATTGATATGCCCATCCATTCGTTCTTGAGAATCCCATTTAGAGTTTCAAGACCAATTCTGTCTATCAAGGAATCTTCATATATTTATTCTTCATATTCAATATAATACATAGTTTTAATATTTAAATGTGGACTCTATATGATTATTTAATGATAATAAATGTTTCTATGAAACTAGTGGGGAGATGGTACTCTCAGATGTTCATTTTGATTTCTTGGTTGATTCAATATATTTTCATTATTAGACCTCTTGTTTCTCCACTGATGTATCCATATTCAATATAATACCTCACTTTATATGTAAGGACCCATACTTAAACATTACATAATCTTGAATTAAATGGATAATTCACATTGAGGATCTTTTCAGGTTAAGAGTTTTTGAGAATTAGGTCATAACATTCAAATAACAACATGAATATTACAGGTATAAAATTCTACTTAGTATCCATTTTTTCCATAAAATAAAAAACTCTTAAAAAAAGTGTCATGCCTAGTTCCATGTTTTAGATAGCATGAATTTTACTTGATCCCATCCTTGTCCCTTATTCAACTTTATGTCCCGTGGAAAATATTTTAAAAAAAAAGGATGAGCATAAAAATCTATGTAAGGGATATAAAATAAGTAATGAAAACATTATCCCATCAATAAATACAAAACAATGAAACCATACTTTTCAATAACAACATATCTCATAAAATCATAAGATTTATGAATAACACATAGAAATCATAAATCATAAAGGTAACTTGTGGAATCGATATCAAAATTACATTGTAGATATCACAGCTACATAGGGATTCACATTTGGAATACCCATCACAATATATTCTATAAATCTCTTAGGAGAAACATTCACGTTTACCTCCATCACGTTACCCAATGCATTGGAGAGCTATCTCGGGCTCACCCACCATATGTTTATCTTGGAACCACTCATATAAGTAAACAATACCCAATAGCCATAACATATTCTTAACCCATAAATCAAACATAATGGAAAGATAACATATACACATTGCAATCACAATATATCATTTCAAAATATTGAAAAAGTAAAAGGCTTTATCAAACCATTTTCAAAATCATTTAAAATATTAAATAAAATGATTTTTATTTGAATCAAAGTGTCCCATAACAATTTGAAGCTTTTGAAAGAAATTTAAATTTCAAAACATTCATGTCCATATGAATAAATCCTTAAAATAATATTTGAAACATGGACATTAATGTGAATGATTTAGAAGAATAAACCTTTAAAATGTTTAAAATGATATTTTAGTTAAAGAATTTAAAAAAAAATGAGAGACCCTAGAATACAATTAATTGAGGAATAAAATTTAATTAGAACTTAATAATATCATGAGAATAAAGGTATTCATGATATAATATGCCAAAGGATAGTATATACACCATATAAGAGTGAATTGGTGCATATCAACAATGAAGTCTCAATGGAAATGTAAATTGAGACGAAATCCCTTATAAAGATGGTATCCTTAGATTAAGGATAAATCAATTACATAATTATGTGAGAAAAATATAAATACACCCAATATAAGTGGATATTAAGTGTAAAACAATCAAATGTTATATTCATAGCATGACGTAACCAAGAAGTAGATGTTTAACCCAAAAATTGAAATTGGGTTAAGAAGTTTTCTTACAGAAATTCGACAGCCTAACGACGTCACATTAAAATTCAGAAAACAATTAGATGAGATAGAAAAGGATATATCATCACATATACATAAAATTTACATCAATAAGTATATATAAGAACATATCCTGACATAATAAGATGTAAATTAAAAGGCATAACAAAGAATTCTTTTAAAAAGAGGAGGGTGAAAGGTTTCCTTACCGATTTGGTAACTTACGAAACATACACCCCATGAAAGAAAGATCACACAATGAATATTTAAATTTCCATAAATTAATGTATATTACACAAACAATACAATTAGGGGCAGTACATCCAACATGCAAAAGAAAATAGTGGCTAATATACCAAGAATCTCACGTGAATAAAAAGTGAGATGAAAAACCCTTACCACATTGTAATCAATCGAGTCGTATGAGATAATGTTAATAACCACAAAATTAATCACATAATAACATGAATATAAATATAATTATGATAATATATATCAAATGGTAGTACAAAATACACCACATGCAACAAATAAGTGGTGAACAATGGAAATCTCACAGAATTAAAAGTGAGATAAGAAATCCCTTACCTCGTGTCCAACTTGACTCGTATGTTCCTTGTTCTTCCTAAATATTAAACATAAGTCAATTTATACTTACTTCATAACATTTTTAATTTTTATTATTACTTTTATATCACTTATTACCTTGCAATAAGAGTTATTTAAATATTTGAGTTCATATCAGACATTTTGTTGATGTTTGGAATTTGAGTTAAAAATAAACTTGTCATAATTACAATTTGTCCATGTGGTCAAAACAACATTTTCTAGAAAATGATATTAATTATTTATATATCACATATATCATATATATACAGTATAAATATATATATATATATATATATATATATATATATATATATTGATAATAGTACATAACATTTTGGAGATAATAAATGAAATACACCGTTCATGGAGACGGTAAGCCGTACGTACGCATGAACGCTACTTTCATTTCTACTTAATATTTAATGGAATGAAAACTTAATGATACATAGGTATATTATAATTCCAGTATAATATCATATGAAACATATGTTACGTAATTTCAGTAACTCCATCTTTATACGTTTCATGTATTTCATGAACGAATCATATCACCTTGAGGGGGTAGTAGTCCGCACTTCTGCAAATGAAATTATCATGTTCACACATATTGGAAGGCATAAAGGTATGTTTGTAAAAACAATTACAGAATTAATAGAAACCAAAAAAATAATATATATCATATATAAATACAGTTCCATATTAATGGCCACCATAAGAGGCGATGGGAGATAATTGAACAATCATCGCTTCGTGAGGCGTTAATTTTCTATTCACAGAAACAGTATGTTTTCACCCATTTGATGGAGGTGTGTGTAATTGTAGTTCGAATAATTATCAAAAAACATCCTAGTATATTGAGTATACTGGTGTTGTTATAAAATAAAGGAATAAAAAGATTTTAGGGGTCGGAGAAGTAAAATAAAAAAAATAACTAAAGAGAAGACATTACATTTAAATCGGGTAACTCCCTTTGGTTTGAACCAAAAGGGTTTATTGAAGTGCTTTTTGTGTAAGGTAAGGATTCTATGAGAAGGAGAGATATATTGAGAGATTTTTGGGTTAGGGGTTGGACGAGCCAAGCGGATTTAGAGGTGTGAGTAAATAATTAGAAGTGAGAGATTTTTATAAGGGAGAGGCGAGGCTCTTTAGGAAAGTTTAAAACAATTATTTTATTATAAACTCATATTCAGTTTCAAAAGGTCAAATAATCATTAAAGTCAAATTTAAAAGGACTCATGGTCAAAATAAAATCATCCAATAATAATTGGATAGGTTTTGGATATTTTTTTAATATTTATAATCTTATTTATTTAAATCATTTATTAATGAGGTAAACATTTCATCATTATTGTGTCATAAATAATTTAATTAATTTGATTTCCAAAAATTATTAAAAAAACAACATGATTTAGGAAATTGTTTTATCTTTCCAAATAATATTTATAGTTTAAAATATAACTTATATAACCCAATGTAAGAATTTATTTACTAAAAGATATTTGTTTATGTCATTTTTGTCTTTACTTTAAATTAATTAATATAAAGTGTCCTTATTACTCCCATGTGGCTCCATGGGGTCCCAAATTCGACCCAAGGATTCCCATGGTCAGACATGTATCAGTCTATAGGATTAGGACACATGTTAGGATAATTTAATATTATTAAAATATTATATTTTACCCTTATTTATTATATTTACCCTTTAATCATGGTAAATAAAATATTTACTGAAGTAAATATTTAAAATGACTAAAAATAAAAGTTACCTATTTAAACAAGTTAGACCTACTGATTCCAAATATGGAATCCATTTTTCCAAATTCAAAACACAGAAGTGGAAGAAATTAATTTAAAATTAATTCCCGCTCTCAAATCAAAAAGTGTGTTTTTAAGAAATAATAATTATACGAAGATTGACCTTTGTTTATGTCCAATTTCAAAGTGAAATTAATTCCAATGTCAAAAATTGGATTAAATGGTAAAAATATATTATAATTAAACTTTATAAACAATTTAAATTTTTATCTAACCATATAAATAAATTATATTAAAAGACACTTTTGAATTAAAATACAATATTTTTCACTATACATTAAAAAATGAACAGTATCAGAAAAATATAAAAATTTCATCCGAAGTAAATTTGGGACTCCCTATTCTAAAGAAGAATTTTATTTTTTCAAATATAACATATAAAAGTGACAAAAACTTAATTTAAATAGGTTTCTCCATTAAAAGGCGGTAAATCGTCCTTTTAAAGAATATTATAGTATTTATACTTTGATTCATTCACATTTTAATCCTTGAAATTTTATTGAATAAATGTAAAAACATTTAACCTAAATGTATAATCATATTTTAGTTAGTTATATTTATTCCAACCATTATAACGACTAGGTGTTATCTACCATTTAAAATAAAATTATTATATTATTAGTGTGAAATGTAAGATTTCAAAGAAACCTATTGTTGCATATCGGGTACGCAATCAAACATAGCGTCCCTTTTAAAGTAAAATTAATAGTTAATTAAAAAATATTAATAAATATGAAAAATTTCATGTTCATTATTTACCTGGGATGTTACATCTATCCCCCCTTTTGGGAATTTCATCCTCACAATTTTAAAATTGGGCTCAGAAACATCATTTAATGTCCCACATTGGAAAAAGAGTCTATAAAAATATCACTTTAATAGAAATAAAAAGAAACACAAATGTTACATGAGATAAACAATACTTGGATTCCATGTAGAAAAACATGGATATGGAAGAGAAAACAGACCATCATGTTCTTACCTTTAATTATAGTTTCATCCTTTAATAAGTTTCTACCAAAAACTAATCTTTTCTCCAAACAAAGATTATTCCAAAAGACATGGTCACATCAAAATCATAAGAATCATATTCTAGAGAATCACATAATCCACAAAAAAGGAATTATAAATTTCCCTTGTCTTTAGACATCAACTAAAACCAAAATGTTTAGTACGAGATCATATAATCCCCAAAAAGGGTAATCCTTTATAACAAAAAGAACCCAAAGTTCAAGAAAGACCATTCAATACACAATTTTATTTAAAATTATTCAAAATAATCCAAACTAAGATTGAAACAAAAAAATGAGAAGGATTTAATCACATAGTCTTACCTAGTAAATCTTAACATTTAACTCCAAAAACATAGACTACTCTTAAGGTCTCATACTGAAGAATAATTAACCAAATCACATATTCTCTATGATATGTTAATCATTTCCATAAATAACTCAAATATCTATATTCACATAATAAAAACATATATTCTTCCAAAAAAATATTTCAATCTTTAATCCACAAAATGAAATCCCATAGTATTCTATTTTTCTTAAGCGTATAATGTTCCCAAAAATAGAGAATGTCTTCCTAAATAACATTTATCACATAATCACTAAATCATTTTATTATACTAAGGATATCCATTTGATAAAACATAAGATCCAAAATCAACTTATTATTGATCAATAAAATCATTTAACTAAAATGAATAAGTCATACAAACCAGGGACTTCACGTAGTCTAGTGGTAGGTGATAAATCCCAATCTCACTTTAGCTGTGGGTTCTATTCCCATAACTTTGTCTGATGTGATAGTTTTTCACATGGTCTACATGTTTTCCTTTTTATAAAACTCAAAAATAACACAAACATGTTTTAACCTTAATGGTTTCCTTATACCTCTCATTTTAATTTCAAATCATTATGATCTCCTCATCTTAATTCTTGATGTCTTATATATACTATCATTTTTTTAATTTCCCTACTATATGATAAAATGAAACGATCCCCAGAATAAAGATCATCATACCTTGATCATGGTGTCCACTTGGTTTCATCGTAATCTTGTTCAAGTAGGTAGAAGGTCTATGCATTGCAACAATTATTTAGAGATCCTTCAAAATCATTTGCTTCTTTCATCCAAACACACCTTGTAGAACTTGGGTCATAAGTGTGTTCGCTGAAAAATAGTTTCGGAAAATAATAATGTGTAACATATAATTTTAAAACATCTGATAAAACAAGATTTTTATAAAATACCCAGACCGAGATTGTGTTGAAACTTTTAATCAGTTATCCTTTTAAAATACCATAAGTATGTTCTGAGATACTATATTGTAAATGAAAATATTAATAGGTTTTGCAAGGGTCTCCTACTTAAACACCTTTTTCAAAATCATAATATGATTCAAAATCTTGTGATCAGGTAAAATATATGAAAATTCCCCAATAATATTTACCTTTCATGAAAATATGAGAATATTGTGAAAATAAGATTTTTTAAATACAACCCTTGCTCCACGATGATAACGAGGTATAGTGGAGGTATTTTATATCTTAAAAAAATATATGTAATTGATTTTTATGCTAGAAAAAGTTTCACAATCATCCTAACAATACTTTTCCATAATTATTGCAAAAAAGCCACCAAGAAGAGATTGGAATGTCATTTGAGATCCTCCTCCTTCCATTTGTTACTGACTTTATATGATATAAAAAAGTTATAAAACAAATATTTAACTGAAATAATAGACATAGGGACTAACCATGTGTCTAATGAAAACTCCTAATCCCTAAAGTTGTCTAAACCTGGCTCTGATACCAACTGTAAGGACCCATCCTTAAAAATTACATAATATTGAATTAAATGGATAATTCACATTGAGGATCCTTTCAGCTTTATAGTTTTAGATAATTAGGTCATAACATTTACATAACAATATGAATATTACATGTAGAAAATTCTACTCAGTATCTATTTTTTTCATAAAATAAAAAACTCTTAAAAAAAGAGTCATGTCTAGTTCCATGTTTTAGACATCATGACATTTCCTTGATCCCATACTTGACCCTTATTCATCTTTAAGTCATGTGGAAAACATTTCAAAAAATAGGGATGAGCATAAAAATCTCAATAAGGGATATAAAATAAGGAATGAAAACGTTAGCCCATAAATAATTACAAAAAATGAAACCATACTTTTCAATCATAAAATACCTAATAAAATCATAAGATTTATGAATAACACAAATAAATCATAAATCATAATGGTAACTTGTGGAATCCATATCAAACATACATTGTAGCTATCAAAGCAACATAGGGAGTTGCATTTGGAATACCCATCATAGTATATTCCCTAAATCTCTTAGGATAAACATTCATGTTTACCTCTGTCATGTTACCCAATTCATTGGAGAGCTATATCGGGCTCACCACCCTAGGTTAATCACGGAACCACCCGTATACGTAAACAATGCCCAATATCCATAACATATTCATAACCCATACAATAAACATAATGGAAAGATAACATTTTCACATTGCAATCACAATATATCATTTCAAAATATTTTCAAAATCAAAAATTTTATCAAACCATTTTCAAAACCACTTAAAATATTAAATAAAGTGATTTTTTGAATAAAAGTGTCCCATACCACTTTGAATATTTTGAAAGAAATTTAAATTTCAAAACATTCATGTCCATATGAATAAATCCTTAAAACCACTATTAAAACATGAATATTAATGTGAATGATTTAGAAGAATAAACCTTTAAAACATGTAAAATGATATTTTAGTTAAAGAGTTTTTAATAAAATGAGAGACCCTGGAATAAAAATAATTGAGGAATTACATTTAATCATAACCTAATAATATCATTAGAATAAAGGTATTCATGATATAATATTCCAAAGTATAGTATATACACCATATAAGAGTGAATTTGTGCATATCAACAATATAGTCTCAATGGAAATGGAAATTGAGATGAAATCCTTTATAAAGATGATATCTTTAGATTATGAATAAATCAATTACATATTTATGTGTGAAAAATATGAATACCCCCAATATATTTGTATATTCAGTGTAAAACAATCCTAGGTTATATTCATAGCATGACATAATCAAGAAGTAGATGTTTAACCCAAAAATTAAAATTGGGTGAAGAATTTTTCTTACAGAAATTCGACAGCCTAACGACATCACTTTAAAATTAATAAGATAATTTGATGAGAGAGAAAAGAATATCACATCACTTAGACATAAAATTTACATCAATAAGGATATATAAAAACAAATCCCAACCTAATAAGATGTAAATTAAAATACATAACAAAGAAGTCTTTTAAAAAGAGGAGGGTGAAAGGTTCCCTTACCGATTTGGTAACTTATGAAACATACACCCCATGAAAGAAAGATCACACAATGAATATATAAATATCCAAGAATTAAATTATATTACACAAAGAATTCTATCATGGGTAGTACATCCACCACACAAAAGGAAATAGTGGATAATATAACATGAATCACGGGAATAAAAAGTGAGATGAAAAAACATTACTACGTTGTAATCAATCGAGTCGTATGAGAGAAATTTAATAACCACCAAATGAATCCCTGAATACCATGAATATAAATAGAATCATGATAATATATATCAAATTTTAGTACAAAATACACCACATGAAATAAATAAGTGGGGAACAATGGAAATCTCACAGAATTAAAAGTGAGATAAGAAATCCCTTACCTTATGTCCAACTTGACTCATATGTTCCTTGTTCTTCCTGAATAATTAAAATAAGTTAATTTATACTTTATTAATAACCTTTTTAATGTTTATTATTACTTTTATATCACTTATTACCTTTTAATAACAATTAGTTAATTATTTGAGTTAATATCAGACATTTTGTTGATGTTCGGAATTTGAGTTAAAAATGAACATGTTATTATTACGATTTGTCCATGTGGTCAAAAATACATTATATCTAGAATTATATTAATGATTAGATATCATATATACCATATATATCCAGTTTATATATATATATTGATAATAGTACATAACATTTTGGATATAATAAATGAAATGCACCGTTCTTGGAGACGGTACGCCGTACGTACGCATGATCACTACTTTCATTTCTATTTAATTTTTAATGTAATAAAAACATAATGAAACATAGGTATATTATAATTCTAGTATAATATCATATGATATATATGTTATATAATTTCATTAACTCCATATTTATATGTTCCATTTATGTCATGAACAAATCATATCACCTTGAGGGGCCAGTAGTTCGCACTTCCGCAAATGAAATTATCGTGTTGACACATATTGGAAGGCATAAAGGTATGTTTGTAAATAAAAATTAAAGAAGAATATAGAAAAATAATATATAATATATAAATAAAGTTCCATCTTAATGGCCACCATAAGAGGCGGTAGGATATAATTGAACGATCATCGCTTCATGAGGCGTTAGTTTTCCATTCACAGAAACAGTATGTTTTTCTCCCATTAGATGGATGTGTGTGTAAGTGTAGTTTGAATAATTCTCGAAAAAAATCCTAGTATATTGAGGATACTGGTGTTGTTATTAAATAAAGGAATAAAAATAGTTTAGTAGTTGGAGAAGTAAAACAAAAAAAAGAACTTAAGAGAAGACATTACCTTTAAATCGGATAACTCCCTTTAGTTTGAACCAAAAAGGTTTATTGAAGTGCTTTATGCCTAAGGTAAGGATTCTATGAGGAGGATAATTATCTTGAGAGATTGTTTGGGTAGGGTTTGGATGATCCAAGTGGCTTTAGAGGTGTGAGTAAAGAATTATAAGTGAGGGATTTTTATAAGGGAAATGAGGGGCTCTTTAGGAAAGTTTGAAACAATTATTTTATTATAAATTCATATTCAGTTTCAAAAGGACAAATAGTCATTAAACTCGAATTTAAGATGACTCATGGTCGAAATAAAATCATCCATTATTAATTTTATAGGTTTTGGATATTGTTTTATTATTTATAATCTTATTTATTTAAATCATATATTAATGAGGTAAATATTTCATCATTATTGTTTCATAAATAATTTAAATTATTTGATTTCAAAAAATTATAAAAAAACAAAATGATTAAGAAATATTTTTATCTTTACAAATAATCTTTATAGTTGAAAATATAAGTTACATAATCTCAATTAAAAATTTATTTACTAAAACATCTTTTTTATGTCATTCTTGTCTTTACTTTAAATTAATTAATATAAAGTGTCATTATTACTCCCATGTGGCTCCATGGAATCCCAAATTAGACCCAAGGATACCCATATTCGGATATGTATCAATAAATAGGATTATCATACATGTTACGGTAATTTAATGTTTTTATATTATTATATTTTACCCTTATTTATTATATTTACCCTTTAATCATGGTAAATAAAATATTTACTAAATTAAATATTTAAAATGTATAAACATAAAAGTTACCTATATAAAAAATTTGGACCTACTGATTACAAATATGGAATCCATTTTTTCAAAATCAAAACACAGAAGTGGCAGAAATTAATTTAAAATTAATTCCCGCTGTCAAAACAAAAACCGTGTTTTTAAGAAATAATAACTATCAAAATATTGACAATTATTTTTGTCCAATTTCAAAGTGAAATTAATTCCAATTTCCATAATTGGATTTAATGGTCAAAATATATTCTAATTACACTTCATAACCAATTAAAAATATAATCTATCCATATAAAAAAATTATATTAAAAGGAACTTTTGAATTAAAATACCGTATTTTCACTATTCATTAAAAAATTAACATTATCAGACAAATACAAAAATTTCATCCAAAGTAAATTTTGGTGTCCCGATTCTAAATAAGAATATTATTTTGTCAAATAGAACATATAAAAGTGGCCAAAACTAGATTTAAATAGGGTTATCCATTAAAAGGCGGTAAATCGGCCTTTTAAAGAATATTATAGTATTTATGCTTAGATTCATTCACATTTTAAGCCTATAAATTTTATTGGATAAATATAAAAAAATTTAACAATCATGTATAATCATATTTTAGTTATTTATATTTTTTACGACCATTATAACGGCTAGAAATTATCTACCATTTAAAATAATAATATTATATTATTAGTGTGCAACGTAAGATTTCAATGAAACCTATTGTTGCATATCAGGTACGCCATCGAACATAGAATCTCCTTTAAAGTAAAAATAATATTTAATTCACAAATATTAATAATTATTAAAAATTTCACGTTCTTTATTTACTTGGGATGTTACATCATACCTTTTATCATCAACTGTTACATGTTTTTCAAATGAAATAATTTTTTCAAAGATGTACCCCGTTTATCTTTCCAAGAATAATTGGATATTCTATGAAATCTATAATAGTAGCTTCGACCATTATAATATCTAGAACATATAAAAAATATGAAAATATTTATTTTTATGTAATATTGTTATAAATATTAACGAATTACAATTATTTCATACTTACAAATGATTATGATACTTATTTTATGTTTTCATCAACAAATACACACTCTATATTTACATGAGCCTCCATCTATAACACATGACATGGGATGGATGTGGATTCAGATTTTGATTCATCAATATGCATATAAAAAAGAAATTTTTGTTTTAGTATTACATACTTAAAAATTTATTTTTCATTTATAATAGATACCAATTTCTTCTATAATTTAGTGTACCCCATCCTTCCATTATGAAATGGGTACATTGGTTTTGATGTACATCTTTATTTTCAACACTCTTTTTCTATTTCACCAATTAATAATATTGAATCAAGTTGGATAAAATAAATAATGTAAAATAATATAATATCCACCTCAATGCACCTAAAATGATTTCTCACTGAAATGATTACCAATGGAATTATATGTTTCCAATTTAATAATGTGTTCATAACTAAGTGGTTGGGGGGGATTTATTTTCCTCTCCGCATCCGTAAGATGTAACTTCCTTGGAAAAGTCTGGAAGTCTCTATAGGCATTTATAGTGGCCCTTAAGACAAATTTATTATAAAAATATACTAAAATAAAAGAATTCTCCAAGAGATAATGAAAACTAAATCAATGTTTCATTATATATATTTTTTCAAAATATATAATGTATATTGTAACATTATCGTTATATATTTCCAAAGGATTTTCTTCGTTAAAGGTTGGATATGGTGCCATGAGTCAATATAAATCAACACATTCACTCTCACTGTGACCCCAAGATAACTAATGAATTTTGTCTTGTTGGGGGTCAATAGGTTGTCCAGGTTGATTCTAATAAACCTCAAATTTTATACCATGACTACTTACATTGATAATTTTATTCAAAATTGTGATGTTGCATCGTTGTTGTTGTTTTTCATCAACATGTTGTTAATACCCTAATAATACTATAGTTTTGTTATAAAAAATTTGTTCATCCTTAGGATTGGTAACATCATCATGTTTAGAAGACATTGTCTACATGAGACGTCCAACATTTAATTTGTCATGAATAACAAAAATAATATACACTCCATGCATACAAGTCCATAATTTCATGCATCTGTGATGAAAATTGTTACTGTAAGGAACATAGATATAATAATTCAATACTATAGTACAACTAAACTTCCCTATCTTTATTAAATCCATCATAAAATGATTGATTACCTGTCATCTCTTGATGATGGATTTGAGGATACTCGTTCCCTCTTTCAGACTAACCTTTCTTCTATAACTATTTGAGAGGTGTGTCATCAAGGAACATTAGATCCACAATGACTGGAGGACGTCTATATTAAAATATGGAGTCCAATCCATCATCAAGAGATGGAATATAATCAAGAGTCTAAGGATTGATGTTTCCTAGGAACCTACAGTAATTGAATCACTCAAAAAGTTTCCTTAATTAAAGAGGAATTATAATACGTCCACTCTAATGGTCTTTAAAAAATTAATCTCACCCCACCTAAAATGGATACCACTTCTGGCTACTTAAGGATTGCCCACCATACAATTTTGGATATTTTTTTAATCCAACATAAGATCCCTCTAATAACATACATCCCTTTAAAGGGTGAATTTTCAACATATGCTCTGTATTGATCTAGATTGTTTTACTCTTATAAGTGTAATGAATATAATCAATAAAATCCTAAATTTATTATTATGATATTTTACCATGAAATATTATTGGAACCAAAAATAATTCCCATCATTGAAAATCATACCACATAGATAGAGTCATATTTTATGATATCATAAATTGTCTGATAAAATAGTTTAAATCCTTTGATTTTCTATATGTCATACCATATGATATATAATATCCATATACTTTGTCTGAATAATTAAATCCTTCCTAACATAATATATTATATTGACATAATACAATATAAAATTTATTTATTCTAAAAACTAATAGATTATTACATTATGTCAGTGAATAACAAGTCTCTGATACCACTTATGAGTTTTAGGGTATCATCCATTGATCATTAGAGGGATAAAAAACCTAAAAAAGGGTTGATTTATCTCAAGGATAAATATGAATGAAAAAAACCAAGTAAATACTGGTAATAGAGTATCAGTGGAATCCATCTTTAAGTATTAATGGCATATATTTTATTTATGACATTGAAGCAACAAAAAAAGCATTCTAGCCTTTAAGAACATTACACTAGCCTTAAATCCTAGAAATATTCTTGTGGAACCTCAATCACATAAGGAGTGATAATGCCTTAAACTAGTGATAAAAAGTGATAAAATAAGAAGAGAGGTTTGGATATGGATTGATACAAAGGCTTAGTTAGACTAGGGGGATCATATCCCTTTATAGGGATTCTACATTTAATAAAGAGTGCCTTGAGCATTGATTTCCATCTCCTTGAAAATGATAATTTTACCGTGCCAGAGTACTTATTTCATTGAGTGTTTCAATAAATTTTTTAATCCACATATGATACTCCTTATGATTTATAATTGGTGAGAAATCATTTGGGATAAGTAGGTAAATTAATTCATAAAATATCATGTATTTAATGCCCTACCAAAATCTATGTTGGTCATATGTCATAGCCTATGATAAAATTCTATATAAGCTTAAATTTCCATTTATGATTCAAGTATATCATCAATTATGATATCTCTATTTTGGTAATTTTGGACATGGATAACAAATTACATGACTTATATGTCATAAATATCCAAATCATCAATAATATATTTTAATCAATTTCGGTTTTATCTATGGGTTTTCACTATGTTAGATGACTTTTCAAATTATGTTTTATCAAATAAATTAATTATATCTCTATTATGATTAGTAAATCTATTAATAAATCACTTCTCATAGTTTTCTCGATCAACTATCAAACCATGGATAATTCACTTACTTTTGGGAAATACATTCTTTATATGTTGTTGAGTATTTCTAAGTCCATTTACCCAATGATTTCTCAACTCTATCCAATCTTGGAGATTTTTTTAAAAACATTTGAGCATACTTTTCTCACCAAATAAATTATCCATCACTCTTTGTATCCCATGATTATGGTTTAATAATAATCTTGAATTAATTAAAAAAACTACCAAAACATGCAACACTAAAATATTTTTTTTGATAATTACTAATTTATTCAATATTTTTTTGAATTTAATAAAAATTATTCAAAAAAATCCTAAATATAAATAACATATTTCAGGGTTTAATAATTTACAGGAATTACCAAAATCCACAAAACAGGTTTTCATGATTTTTACACTTTCATTGGTCTCTTTATGTTCATCACCCATAAATGAGGGCCACAACATGGTATCCCCTAATCATTAAAAAACCTCACAATTAATCCTATATAATCTATAATATAATATATAATATAAATTAAATTTGAGAAAATACCTAAATTTTAGAACCCTATATTATTCATATGAAGAGAAAATCAAGGGGGGATTATAGGTCTCCTTATCAATGTCAAGAGGAGAGAAAACCATCTATGTATGTCTCTAGAAAAAAATGGGTTGGACACTCAATTACATATGAAAGGATAAGAATAATAATAAATTAGGGAGATGAGAGGGTGTGGGAGGTGAGGATCTGTAGAGAAGGTAGATCAAAAATCTATTTTATTTATCCATACAGGCCCATACTCCTATGTTGACTGACCTTTCCATATGAAAACATCCTTCTATTTCTTCAAAACCATTGTCTATGGAGGAAAATGATGAAATAGAATGAGACTAATTTTATTTAAATATAAATGAGAATATATGTAGGGTTCGTGATGTTTAAGAACAACATAAAAACACAAAATGAGGAACACAAAACATCAAAAAAATATTGAGGAAGAGTAGAAAATAACGAAAAATTTGATTATAACCTTGATTAATCTGAGGGAATGTAGAGGAGTCCCACTAGTAGTAGAGGAATTCCCTAAGATCTTGAGAATCCCGAGTGACTGAGTTATTCTTTGGGATTTTTTAAACAGATCGAGGACACTTTTAATAGTGATTTCAGAAAATCGTAGATAAAGATCACTTTTATCAGCTCTAAATTTATAAGTGATGATAAAATGAATATTTATCACTACTAAAGAAGTGATGTAAAAAGTTTTATAATTATAATTATTTAAATAAATTTGTTATAAATTTATTATTATTTAAATACATTTATTATAATTTATAATTATTTAAATATAAATAATTATTTAATTATAATTATATAGACACTTATTTAAAAATAATAATTATTTATTTATAATAATGATAAATATAGTAAATATACATATATACATATATATTTATTTATGAATATTTATTTAAAAATATATTTTTAACATTATTAATTGTTATATAATTCTAAATACATGCATTTTAAAAATGAGTGAAATTAAATAATTCAAAATCAGTATACTTTAAAAATATTGAAAAAATGGATAAGTTTTGTTAATTGAATATGAGTTATTAAATATATATATATATTGAAGTGGATGATTACGTATTGAAAATACTAAATAATAGTAAATAAATAAATATTAGAAAATGATAAAATTCAAAAATAAAATAAAAAATAAAAAACATGAAAAATAAATACCCTTAACATAGTATGAAAACAAATAAATAAAATTTACTGACTAAAAACATAATATATGTTATATATACATGTTATAATGGAATTCTAAAATATTCTAAAATTTGAATAAATTTAAAAAATCATTGGTCTATGTGTTTAAATATATTGTGTAAATATATTTGTGTGTGCGTTTGTTTATACAAATTCAATAATATATATATATTTATATATATACATACATATATGTGAAATAAATGCAAAACATGACATTTTATCTTTGTTAAATTGAAAAATCGAACAACATTAAAAATAAATAAGACAATTACATGTTTTTAATTAACATTATATATATATTATACTTGTTCATTTTATATATCTATATTTAATATATACTATTTATTAATATTTCTAATCTATATATATGTATATTAAATTTAATCACTTTTATCAATAATTATTTAATTAATAAATTTTTTCATATATTTCTTAATTTACTGATTTTATTTTATTTGTTTAATTTTCCATTTTATTCTAGACCTTTATTAGTGCTAAAAAGCCTTGATAAGGGGAAAATTTTAGCAGTGTTCAAAACGTGTGGATAAAGGGAACCTTTTATTAGTGCTAATAATTAGTGCTAAAAAAGTGCTGATAATGTTTTCCCTTTATCAGTGCTTTTTTGTAGTGCTCATAAACGACCTACTTTATCAGTGATTATTTTAGCACTGCTAAAGATGGTATTTATTAGTGATTTTTTCTAGGGTTGATAAATGTCATCATTGTTAAAGGCATGTTTTTTAGTAGTGTTCAAACATTGTGTTATAATACATTAATGTTTTATTTATCTTTTATTTACTATATTGGATGAAAATATTCCTTCATCTACCATGTACATGGATTTATCCAAGGTACTTCCATCCTAATCAAGTAGAAATATATTTTTTGTTTCCTATAATCATAAGTAACAAATAATGTCTTGATAATTCTATCAATTTCATATCACCAACACTGAACACAATGAGAGACACCTGAAAAAAAACATAAACTATTATGATATTTATCATGCATCAAATTACATGATCAAATGGTATACGTTGATAATACTATCAATTAGAGAGACCAATACACATTCTCATGGATAGGTACATCAAATGCCCCCCCCCAAATGTGGTGTTCCTATTAGTGGGTTAGTCCTCATAGCCTTTTGTACTCAAGGTCACTTATTAAAAACATCATAGAAATGACTCTCAATTATTATGATTACCCAAAACCTAATTTTTAGAAATATTATGCACCCCATTAGTATGATGTATTTGGACTATATGACATATGTTTAAGATTAATTTCATAGTATGATAATATTCCCATTATAGTTAGGAACTTTTCTAAACATTTGATAAAAAAATAATCCAAGGACATTACCATGAAAATAGTGCATTCAAAAGTAATATATAAAGAACCAACCATGGTGAACCTACCACATCATTTTAGCTAGACTATCATAAAGAATAAAACATGTTACTAATAGAAATAGGTTATCAATGAGCAATGGGGGTGTAAAACTCAATACTTTATAATGTTATTACCTTTAAATCCCAAATAATAAACTAGATAATCTTTTTGAGAATAAAAAATGATGTGCACATATGTTGGTTGCTCATACTTATTAAATATGTAGTTTTAAAAAACACATGAACCTAAAGAAACATAGTCATACTGACCAAATAAAAATACATAAAATATTACCAATATTATAGATGATATGGTATATAATATAAAAATATACGAAATATACTAAATAATTTCATTATGGTCGATACATGATACATTCCACGGTATCTATATGAACCAAAAGCACCACATGTTCATATCCATTATACTTTATGTCACATAAATATCTGAAAATAATCCATAAATTAAAGGAATAATTTATTCTACCATAAAAAGTGGCCATTCAATGAAAACATGAAATAAAAAACAAAGGTTACATACACACAAACTTGTTTAAGTGGGATTTGATCTAAACTAGCCTTATAGTATTTCACCAAAGTGATTAAGAAATAACTATCACACACCACCATTTCATTTCTCATTATTTTATTTATTTATTGGTTATGGGATTTTTTATGTTTTTTTTCTTTCTTAGGGTTTTTATATTTTTTTTGACATGTTGCAATTCTAGACTACAACAAGTTATTCAATGAACATAGTAGGCCATACCATAACCATGACCAATGAAACACCTCAAATCCAATAAAGTAGACCTAGTGGCTATTTTGTTAAATTGGCGCAAGGTACAAGAGATCTTATCCCAAAATATAGAACAGTTTAGTATTTTTGGGAGACTAGAAACATACATGATTGTCATATTAAATTTTAAAATAGGAAAAAACATTAAATTATAGTGATAAATTTATTATTTCTTAAATTTTATCATTGAAATCATTCATTGGTCCCTTATCGGTATACTAGGGAATAAAAAAATTATAATTGGTGAGATCATATTCTTAGTATGGCCAAGTGTATGAAAAAATATATCATAGAATAAATAAATCATAAATAATATAGAAAAGACAAAAAATAATAAACTATTCCATTTAAATAATATCATAAATGGTGAATATATCCATGTATGAAATAACAATATAAATAATAATAGGGATAATAATAACATTTTTCATAAATATAGAATGCATAACACCGTACATTATAATCTTACTATCAATGTCTCATTCCAAGAAATCTTATTTAAATAGGTAAGTCACACACCAAATACCCAAGCTATTTTGTCAAATGAGACCTAAAAATGTTTTACGGGGTTATATTCGGGCCCTCCTATTACTTAATATGTTAAATTCATTCATTATATAAATGAAATTAATAAAAATTGATTTATAAAACTAGCATTAAAAATGTTAATATTTTTCAAATTAAATAAATAAAAATACAGGATCATTAGACGTTAAAAGGAATAAAGTCGATAGTATCATTATATTGTCTCCATTTTAAATATTAATAATCATCAAGTGGTATTTCCATAGATGAAAATATATTTAAAAGAACATCCAAGGGTTTATTTGAAATCAAGGGAAAAATAACTTTTTTTTATAACATTTTGAGAAAATAATTTTACATAAAAGTAGACATGGAAAATAGAATGAATTACTCAAATAAATAATATTTTTTATGGTTAAAAAACCATTCTTTCATTACACATTAAAACAAATATTCCTTTCACGCTTTTGGTAAAAAGTAAAAAGTACCACATTTTCAAAACAAAAAGAATATTCCTTTTAAGAATTTATTTTTTTTGAAAATGACATTAAATTAGCATTTGATCATAGAAAATGTCATTATTAAACATATTTTATGAAATGGGAACATGAAGTTGATTGATTCCCTATAGAAAGGTCAAATAAGGATTGTTTTACTCAAAAAAAATTTCTCACTCATTTTAAGTACTGAGGAGAAGAAAAGAAAAGGAAAACGTGTAAACTAAATATATAATCATATGATGATAAAATATATGTTATTTTAAATATTAAGGGATTATAATTTCATTTAATTTACAATTAAACATAGATAATCTCACATAAAAAGCAGATTATAGAGTAGACCCTTACATCAGAATTCTTCTTGGTCAGATGCATTATATCCTCTTTAATAATCAATTTGAAATTATTAATTGCATTATTAATATTTATTTTCTTATATATTTCGTTTTAAGTTCCTTTCATAATCATTTGTAACTTATTCATTGAATATTTCTTGATTATATTGACCATTTAAGGGTTTTAGGTCAATTTCTATAAAATTACATCTATATATTGACCATGGGTAAAGGTGTTATGAAATTGTATTATCATATAAAAGATGTAAATAATTTCATGAATATAATTTTAAATAATTTTAGAATCACACATGAAATGTGTTTATATAAAATCAAATCACATCACTTTATAGAGGTGATAATTGACATTTATGCACAAATGATGTTATAATTCTCCAATGAATTTATGGGTAAGATAATAGATGATATATTATATTCACATAATCATAAAAATTTCTTAAATGTAATATATTCATTAGTTCCATATTTATAACCATCCAAATAATGTGTTTATGAAAAATGAACGACACCTCTATGTGGAGACGATAGGTTGTACATACAAACGAGTGATGTTTTCATTTCCCGTATAATGGAATGTAGATATTAAATTATAATACCATTAAAATATAAAAATATAATTATTATGAATATATTAGTTTAATTATTTTATTATGGATATTTAATATTTTTAAAAGGTTTAATAAGAAAAGAACTTGAAAAATATTGGTATGAACATATACCTATTCATTTAGTAATCTCTTTTGGATTACACTTTAACCTTCTTGAAGTGGAATTTTGTTTTTTAATAGGTTCTTTAGTAAATGTGTAGGGACGTTTATATTGTATTATTATAGGGGTTAGTCAAGTTAAGTTTCTAAAAATGTGTATTTAAGAGAGGATAGTCGGTTCCCATTTATAAGTGAGGTGGGTGAAAACTTATAAAAGCTTGAAAAGTTATTATATAATATATGTATTACACAAGTAAAGTGTCTCCAAATATTCCTAAAATAGAATATGAAAATGTTGAAGTTGAAATTTAACTAACCAATGAGGTTTAATCTAGTGTTTATTATTATCTTTAATCCTTGTACCATTATTTAAACCCTTTCAACTCATTTTATCATTAACCAAAGAGATGGATATTTACCATGACTACGATTCATTGTGAAAATAACATAAGTGAAACATATTTACTATTATTAATTATTAGGATTTAAAATATATAATCTATTTAAAATATTCATTTTATATAACCGGTAAAAATAACATTAAATATATGTTTGAAAAATGAAATGAAGACCATTTTTTGAAAAATGATTATTTTAAGCATAAATATGATTTTATTGGAAAATCAAGAATAATTTTGATTAAAATGGAATTAATTATATTATTTTAAATCAAATGGTATTTATTTTTCATTAAAACAATATAAAACAAAAAGGAACCATGTGAATATTGGAATAAAAACATAAAAACTAAGAACCATTTTTATTTGAACAAATGAATTACTTAGATTTAAAAAATGTTAATCATATATTTCTATGTCAAATATTATTTTTTATATAAATTATATTCCTAATTAATAAATTTATATAATAAAAGGATTCATAAAAATTCAATTAATTATTATATCATGATAATTTCATGTAAGGGAATGATTTGGTAAAATCAATATTTTTCACTAGTCACCTAAAGCATCAACTATTTCTAAAAAATATAAAAAATTAGCCTAAATATTATTTAGACATGATTCTTTCAAAAATTTAATTCATTTAATAAAATTAAATAGATTAAGTCTTAATTTTTTAATCATATTGGTGAATAAATCTATATTCATTTTGTTGTTGTTTCTTTAAAAATAAACACATATATACTATAATTGAATTATAGGTGTTATACCCTGATAGTGGGGGTGTTTTCAAGGAGGTGATTCATAATGCAATGGAGTGGGGTTACAAAAAAATGAAACCTATGTATTTATGCCTATATTTATTGGTTTTAGGGGTTTTGAGTAACACCATAACTAGGGGAGATAATGTCATGATTCTTGTTTAAGGGAAGTGGATCATTCTACGATAGGAAGGTTGCACCATGTCCCACTGCCTAGTTTTTATAAAAGGTTAGTTTAACCGTATAAATATTTTTATTTTATATTATTTGTTGATTATTTTATCCCCATATTATACTCAAACACTACAGGTGCACCACATCATGATTACCCCTCTTTTAAGGGTCTTCTCATATGAATTTGTTCAATTTTTTACTCGCAATTTATTGAGCCTAGATCATATATATATCTTCCTCTATTAATTTTATTCCTTATTATTATCAATATTTTCATAATATCATTTCCATTAACTAATATTTTTCTTGGTTCAATTTTTATTTGTTGAATTATTATTTTAAGGTTTTCTCTTGGACTGCTAAGGATTATTTACCCTCTTGGAGAAAGAATACCACCACTTATTATAAAATAGATAGATTGAGGTAGGTTATTGAATTCCTGAAAGATTAAATTTAAAACTACTTATTTCATTAATATTTTAGTTCTATGTTTTCATTTTTTATAGGATAAAAAATGGTTAGTTATATAATTGTGGAAAAAGAAGATGGTTCCATATTGGTTACTATTTGGAATGAGGGGTATTATCCATGATTTTATACTGAATAAATCATTTTTATATAATGTGAAAAAAACTAGTGCATGTTTTAACACTAAAGATGTTTTATTCTAAAAAAATATGATTATTAAAGATGGATTTTAATTTTTTTGATTTACATAAAAAATATTAAAATTTTAAGGGTTTTGTTTTAATATGGTGGGGGTGATTAGTCCCTTCAATAGTGTTTTGTCTTTATTTTATTATTTGAGGTACTTGATTGTCATCTTGTAATTCGTATTTCAAAGATTTTATGAAATATTACATTTTAAAGCGATGTTAGAAAGGCCTGATTGGACCTAATAATTTTATTTTCATAAAAATATATAATCCTTGAAGTATGCCCCTCATTTTTTTGAGAATTTATTAATGTATCGGTGGATAATTTACCAATTGGGGGACTTATATTTTATTTTTTTTTCATTCAAGATAAAAGGTGTTTTTCTAGGAAGGGTGATCAGAGGTTAGTGTGTGTCACATTTACCATTTAGTATACATTTATTTTATTCTTTTGAGGGATTAGATCTATTTTTATATATCATGGGGAACCAAGAGTAGATATATGGTATATCTAGGTTCACATGATGCATAAGTTTATGATAATTGTATGGTAGTGTCCCAGAGTATGGTGTTCACCCTTATTTGAGGATCTTCCCCTTGATTAGACTAGGTAGGTTAATATTGATTGATATGGTTATTGAATCACATTAGACACATATATTATATTGATTATATTTTAGTTTTTATAATGATTGTCCCTTGGGAATCTAGGTGTTCCCCTAATAAATAGTTCTTGATTATGCTGTGATGAATGTGATGGTACTGTTTCGATGATAATGGGATAATGATTATTTCATGTCTCACTTTATTAATACTATTATTAATTTTATAATTGATATATACATTCACTGGTACTTATTATTAATTTTATTATTGATATATACATCCACTGGTACTTTGGTTTTCATGGAATAGAGGTGTATCATTGATTTAAAATAAATAAGGGTTTATAAAGTCTTGAGTATTTCAGAGTAGGGTTTCCTTAATTGATTTTCTATATCAAATGCCTCCTTTATCTTTAAATGTTTAAAGGAACATTTTTTTAAATTGTATACCCTATATTTTAAATTGAATTGTTTCAATGGTGTTAACATGTTTTTAATTCATAATAAAATGTAAAAATATAACTTTTTTACCTTTTAAAAAATCTAGAGTGAAATTGATTTATTTTTAAATTTTATGCATTTGTTTTTTGGGAGGATACCTACAGGGTATTTTTTTATCATGGTTATCATAATAGGTTTATTATAATCTACTTGAATATAGTAGATGATCTTTCCGTTTCATTTTGGGTATATAACAACCCAATAATAATCATCCCATAAATTACAAACATTATTGAATATATTTCATCAAATAAATCCCAAATACCATTTTACATTTATAGTATCAATGAATTAGAAAATAGGAAGCATTAAAAAGTTAAAAATTCATCATAATTTCCACTTTCCCCATAAAATATTTTATTTATAAAGATTCATTTTTTGTATATAAGGTAACTCCCATAATTGGATATATAAATTTATTAACATTACTTTTTATCCATATGACCTTTGAAAAATCTGTTATAATAATGGTATGAGAAAAAAATCTCAACAAGCGATATTCAAGAAAAAATCTATTCCATTTCAATGTTCATGAAAACCCATATCAAAATTTTCATTTTTCATAATAAATCATGAGCTACACTATTCATTTAGTTCTTAATAAAAAAACATAATCATTTAATAGTTTATATAAAACATTTCACTATAAATCATAAAGGTAAAATAATAATATGATGGTTTCTTGGAAGACGTGAAAATTCCTGAATATATTTCAATGAAAAAAAATCCTTTCACCTTTTAAAAAGGTTATAAACTTACCTTAAAACATAATATCCTATAATTAACTTTTTAAATTAAATATTTCCTTTAAAAACAAGGAATTTATATCATGTAGGTATCTTAAGACATTATCCTTACATTCACCCTTAAGAAACGATGACTATATAATCACCTAGATAGATAATAGACACATCTCAAAGAAGTATCCTATCACTAATAAACTATGTCAATTTACCCCATGCATTGTGAAGATATAATGGAATCACACATAATTAGTGATATATCAAGATCAACCACCATTCATATGAAATTTCCATGAACCCTACAAGGAATAAAAAACATATTTATTAAATTTTAACTATAAATCACATTTGAAATTTCATTTAATCCCATAAGAAATAATAGATTTTGTTACCTCCTAAAAAGGAGATGAAATATTTTGTTTTATTAGATTTTTTTAAAAAATAATAAAATCTATGAAAAGTGGGAATATAATTTTATTTAAAAAACCTTTTTATCTTATTAATGGAGATTTATAAAAATACTATGATGGTAGTAATGGGAGGTCTTGGCTTTTACATTAAAAAATTATCATTTTTAAACTTTTGTAAAAAGTCAAAAATAACCCATATAGAAAATGATGAAATGATTAAATTTGAAAAACTTATTAAAAATTCAAGGAGATTTGAAATTGAACTTTAATATTATTTTATATATTAATAATAAAATTATTCAAATATTTTAGAGGACATCGATATGGAAGAGAATGAATTGAAATATTTATAAACAATATTTTAAAGTAAAACTCCATTACCCAGTATTCCAACTCATCATGTAAATCCATTATCATCATGAATAATAATGTTTTTTAATTTTATACTGACTTAATAAACTGTTTAAAAATTATTTCCTCATTTATATTACTTTTATTTCATTAATTACCATATTTTATTTAGTTTTTAAATTAGTTATGTTTACTTCATATTTTTAGAGGTAGTTTGGTTCATAATTTCTTAAATAACTTTGATTCATTGACCATGGTTAATGGGTCATGTTTCCATAACCTACATATTCATAAAAAATTTATAATAATCATGATTATAAATTTAATATAATTTTATAACCATTTATGTAAGGTGGTTATGAAAAAAGAATTGGATTACTTCATGGAGATGGTATTCCATACATATGCATGAACAAAATTTTCATATTTATAATGGGTGGAATAGAAATAAAGTAGAAAATATTATAGTTTTATATAATTATAAATACTTTATACATGTCATATTTTTTCATTAGTTATATCATTATGACCAACTATGAGCTGCTTGTAATGTCTCGGGTTTTTGATTGGGATGTGTTTTCAAAAAGAATTTAAAAATTTCCATCAGTGGATGCGATGTTTCAGGTAATAAAAGTGAGTTTTTGAGGGATTAAACATATGTAAATAGTGTTTTTGGACATAGTTTATGTTTTGGTGGATGTCCTAGGGGTTTTAAAAAAAACTAAAGGAAGAACATATGACCAAGATGTTTAAAACAACCACTCTGAGTTTTACACATCGTGTCAAACATTTAAACATTATTTAATTATTTCATGGGGTGTGTCATAGTGTGTTAATGATGTTAAAGATCAAGGGTCTTCCATGAGTATTACATGAAATTTATCTATTACACTTATTAATGCTGTTGAATGACGTGTAACAATTACACTCTATGTAATATGCGGGAAACCCTTTCAAAAAAGGGGATACAAGGGATCATCCCCTCATTTTAATCTGTCCTAGAAGAGGGAACCCAGGGTATCGAGTGGCTCCTATCCCTCACTTATATATACATAGATCCCCTCATTCTCATGTATGATTCAAGTTTTTTCCATCACAATGGAAGCCTGTTAGCCATTATTTTACTCCTCTTTATTCTTTTTTCTTCTTGTCTCTACATCTTCTGCGTTATTTTGGTGTGAGCTAATTCACCCTATTTTCAGGACTCTAGAAAATATTCAAATTTCTCTCAAACTGGATCAATTTAAGGATTGATATTAGATTATTGAGGTTTCATAAGTATAACGTGGATGGTCTATAGATTTTCCCTTATGTTTCATTGATTAATAAATAATTTCATTGTGACCTGTACTGAAATTTCTGGGAGTTTCCTCATAAAAAAATTAAAGTACATAGAACCTAATGTGATTACTAATTAAAAGTTTTGCTTCAAAATAGAACCATTTTAGGTTGTTTAACTCATCTTTAATTATCCCCATTGTATGTTTCTCTTTTATTATTTGACATTTTGTTTCTAGATGATCAAATCCCCCTCCTAGGGTGTTATTCTAATTCTAATGATTATAAATCCTCTCATGGTCATCTCAATCACCTTTGAGGTGTTTGAAAAATTATAGAAGAAGATATGTTTTATATAAAAAATATATTATGTCACAACTTGATAAACTTTTCCCCCTTCAAATAAAACCATCTTATGAGGTTTTTGGTCTTCTTAAATAAAAAAGGTCAATTAAATAATGATGTTTGAAATGATGAATGGAATGCCTAAGTACATTTTATTTTCTTTAATAATTGAATTGGTGAATGGGAATATCCATATTTATTTATACATAAATCATGATGTGGGATGATTATGAACATGACCTTATTTATTGATTACATTTCAATAATAACTTCAATTTTATTATGACTTAAGTGACACTTGAGTTCCTACTTTCGAAACTCCTTAAACGGTCTCACATGCTTCTAGATTTTATTTGTACCTTGGGAAATACTTGGGTTACCACTTTACAAAACACCAGAGATGAGATCATAGGATTCCTGGTATATATCATGCTGGGATCCACTACTGGATTCTTTATAAGATTCTTTAGATGGGATCACTAGGAGGATGACATACCTTCCCATGAGAGATAACAGTTTCTTAGGGAAGTAACCTTATTGGGTCTCGATGGAATGATTGCTATACCTTGACACAAGATTTACTGATCCCCTATAGGAGATACCTTGTAAGGTCTTAGAGGGTCGTTATTACACCGAGCTGATAGTGATACTTTGAATTCATTTTATGGATCACCTTGGATGTACTCTTATATTGATAGGTGTTTATAGGGCTTCAAGTTAGACACTTGGGATTACTTTTAACAGATCACCTTGGATGGGATCTAGATTTTCTATAATAAATTAAAATAATTATTTTTATTAATAACTTGAATGCTAGCTTATGAAATCTAAAGATGTGTATTCCAATGCAAAGAATATGCTTGGGTTTGGTCTATATTGAAGTTGAATTTTATGGCAGCCTTGTTAGGATTTACTGAGTGTGTTCCAACAGAATAATATTTTATATATGTAGATATAAATAATAATTTTATATCTTCCCATGGTGAATTATGTTCATGGATGCTTTGGTTTAGGCGAAAGTAGGGATGGTCGACTAGGTGTGTCTAAGGATCCTAATCCAACTTGTTTGATGTTATCTATTTATTTCTTTACCTTTCATAGCTAAAAACTTCTTTATTTCATATTCATGGACTCGATCATGCTTTAGATGTAGTTGGTGGTGGCCTACTAATTATATATCACACCCTCCTTTGGTAGCCATTACACCAGGGGTACCCAAATAGACCACATTGGTTATATAAATAAGATCATTGGATTGTGTTGTCATACTTATACATAGAATTTAAGAGCACATGAATGTTCCAAAGAATAGAATGTTCATGGAGATGTCCCTTGGGAGATTTTATATTTTCTTATTTCATTTATTATATTATCTCTCTTTATGTATGTTTATTTCTTAGATTATATAGCCTCTGCTGAACAAGCATACATCGTTGTATATTTGGAATAAGTTTTTTTATCAGTTATTATATTTATCTTACACTACACTATATTTTATTTATAATGATTCTATTGTTGATTTATTTATTTATTTATTATCTCTTATACCATTATGTTACTCAAATCGTGATGTTATAGTCTCCCCATCATACCATTATTATATCATTTCTTCTAGTGTAAAACCTATGGAATATGGGGAGGCACACTTGAGGCCATGTGATTGACCAGATCATGGTGTATTTTCAGTGGATTTAGGGTTGGGATGTTACAAAGTGGTATCAGATCATTTTATTTTTCCTTTGTATTACTATTTTGTTATGGTAGATAGGAGAATAGTAATGTTTCGGGGCTTGGTAAATAGATGTTTCTAAGAGTAATCAACCAAGACATGGGGAAAAGACCAAGTGGCATGGGATGTGATTGTTGTTTCTGTTTGTTGTTATGGTCAACTATGGTTTCACCTAGATTGATTGGTTTACTTTTGTTGCTTATTAATTTATGATATTCACAATATTTACCCTTAGAACATTATGGAATTGTTGTATCAGTACATGAATCATTCTAAGTACATAGATATTCACATGCCATGAATATTCCATGCAATATAGTTTCAATAATAGATATTACATGTGTGATTATTTATCACTGTTTTTTGTATGACATGAAGAGTAGTTTTATAAGGCCCCAGCCTTAAACCTTACTTAATCTTGAGTTATTACAAGATTACACGTTGAGGATCTTTTCGGGTTTAGAGTTTTAGAGAATTAGATCATAAGACTTGCATTACATTCCACATATAAACAAAGTGGTTACATAAAGATAGTATTCTTCATTCCCATCAATGGAACACACATTTAAAATAAAACATGGATTAATTCTTGACACATCCTTGACTCTATCATCTTATCATGTACCTTTCCCTTGACCTGTGAAAAACATTTCAAAAACTTGGGATGAGCATAAAAACTCAGTATGGGTTATAAAAAAAACATGGAAAGGAAACATGAGTTCATATATACATAAGAATGAAATCATACTTTACCCATAAAACATAGGCACTTTAACATGCCTCATAAAATCATGAATAAATCATAGAAACCATAAGACATAAAGGTAACTTGAGGCATTCATAACATTCTTACATAGGGAGTAACCCTCTTGGTTACGTTTGGAATACCCATCACAGTATATTCCCTAAAATCTCTTCGGAGAAACCTTAACGTTTCACTCCTTCGCGTTACCCAATGCATTGGAGAGCTATAACGGGCTCACCCGCCCTTAGTTTATCACGGAACCACCCGTCTTCATAATAATGCCCAAGAACCATAACATAATCATATCACATAAAACATACATAAAGGAAACATAAAATTTCCACCATTCAATCACAAGATATCAATACCACACATTGATATAAAAAATATTATGAAAACCATTTTCAATACCAAAATAAAAGAAAAGTAAAACATGGTATTTATTTTTCTTTTAAAAAGAAGGAATGGCTTGTAGAAGAAGCCGAAACTCAAATAACGGTTACGACGGCGGAGAAGTCGTTGTCGCCGCATACGTACGACAAAAACATTCCCTTTTGTCGTTTGGTAAACGCTTCGTATAAAAAGATTCCTTTTGAATAAACGTAAAAGTCAAAGGGGTATATACACCGTATAAAAGAAGGTTGTGTATAAAACAAAATATGCCTCAACGAAAGGAGATTGAGACGAAATCCCATACAAAGATAATTTTTAAAATAAAATAGATACATTATGTGTATTTACTATAAGTACACATAAATAAAGTACCAATACAAGATACGACATAATAACATAATGACATAATTTGAAAGTAGGAGATTAACCCAAAGAATGGAAATTGGGTTAAGAAGTTCCCATACCTCGTATCTGACTTGACCCGACCGTTCTTTAAACTCCTGAATAATAAACTTTAGTTAATCTCTACTTGATTATGAATCTTTTCCAAGTTCATTATTTCTTTTATACCATGTTATGAACATCATGAAATCATTTAAGTTAATAATGTTCATTTTGTCGGTATTTGGTTCTTAAGTCAAAAATAGACTTCTTACACTTACATGTTGTTAATTTGGTCAATGTTTCATTATATCCAGAATGGTATTCATGATGTAGATATCATATATTTCATATATATCCAGTACATACATGTATTTAAAATATTACATAATCATTTAGAGGTAAGAAATGAAATGCACCGTTCATGGAGACGGTAAGCCGTACGTACGCATGAACGCTACTTTCATTTCTTTGTCATATTAACGGAATTAAAACTAAATGAGACCTATGTATATTTTAATTCCAGAATTATATTCATCATTTAGATATATCATTAATTTTATATATCCATTATATACATGTACTTTTAATAGTACATTACATTTGGGGATAAGAAATGAAATGCACCGTTCGTGGAGACGGTAGTCCGTACGTACGCATGAACGCTACTTTCATTTCTATCTCATACTTTAATGGAAATAAATGATAATGATATATATAGGTATATTATAATTCCAGTATAACATCATATATAATAACTTTAAATCCATCCTTTACACGTCCCACATATGGCATTAACGAATCACATCACTTTGAGGGGGCGGTAGTCCGCACTTCCTTAAGTGAAGATATCGCGTATACCCATAATGGAAGCCATAAAGGTAAGACACAAATGAAAAATACAGAAGCATAAGTAAAACATAAACATATTACATATCATATATAAAAATAGTGACATCATAATGGCCACCTTTGAAGGTGTTAAATGAGTATTGAACAATCATCGTTTCGGGAGGCAGAATTTCGCCATCCACGGAAACCGTATGTTCTTTAACCATTTGATGTAGTTGTGTGAGAGTGTAGCTCAAATAAATCTTATAACAACATCCTAGTATATTGAAGATACTGGTGTTGTTACAAAAGAAGTAAATAAAAAGAGTTTAGGGGGTTGGAGAAGCAAAATAAAACAAATGAACATGAGAGAATGAATTACCTTAAAAAGTGTAACTCCTTTTGAGTTGAGCCTAAAGGCTTCTTTTGAAAGGATTCTGCCCAAAGGGAATCCTCTAGGATGAGGAGAGGAATGTGGAGAGAGCAAATGGGCAGGGGTTGGCCGAGCCAAAGGCTTGAAGAGTGTGTGAAATGGGGTAGAGGTGGGGGCCTTTTATAAGAGGAGAGGAGGGGCACTTTTGGAAAGTAAAGAAATATAACTTTGTTTGAAAATGTGTTTCGGTTTTAAAAGGTCCCACATTGATAGAATTCGTGGATAAGGTGATAAGGATTCGAAATCCACTCATCCAATTGGTTTTGGCCATGTGTAGGTTTTAGATTTTACATTATCTTTCCATTTTATTTTAATCGTTAAATAATGATGTCATCACTGCATCATTATTATGTCGTAAATAATTTAATTTATTTAATGTCTAAAAATTATAAAAAAAATACTATGATATAGGAAATCTTTTTAGCTTTCCAATGACTATTTATAATCAAAATTTGGGCTTGTATAACCCCACTTAAAAATTGTTTTCGCAAAACATATTATGTTTGTGTCACTTTCACTTTAACATTAAATAAAAATATATTATTGTCATTTTCCAACTAAAGTGGATACATGGGGTCCCCAAGTTAGGCCATGGCTTGTCTTGGTCGGCCATGACACAACCAATGAGGTTGGGACATGTGTCTAGGTCATTTTATATTATTAAAGTATTATTTATACCATAAACTACACTAATTACCACTAATCGCGATTAAAAACTTAATAAGTTACTATTCACCAAAAAATTATTATAATCTCATTGAACCACATTTTACTTCTTAATGACAACCATGTATGTCAGATTTTCAAAATTCAATACACATTAGTGGTAAACTTTCATTTAACTGAAAAATCAGTTTGCTTGATTACCACTTAGTGGTTTCACTATTCATCAAAAATTGAAGTTTTTCAGAAAATTACCAAAAATTCACCCTAAGCTATATTTGATATTCCGAATTCAAAAATGAAGTCTATTTTACAAAATTCAAATCATATAAGTCACATTAATTAATTTAATAATTAATTCCCGCTGCCAGAGCAAATAGCGTGTTTTTACAAAACAATAAGTATCAAAAGATTGACACCAGTTTAAGTCTAATTTCAAATCGAAATTGATTCCAATGACCACCATTGGATAAAATTGTAAAAATATATTCTAATTTCACTTTAAAACCAATTCAAAAGATAATCTAATCATATAAATAAATTAGATCAAAAAGAGGTTTTGAATTAAAATGCAACATTTTACACTATTCATAAAAAAAATGAACTTTATCAGAAAGGTACCAAAAATTACACAAAGTAAAATTTGATATCCCGATTCTTAATAAAAGTTTTATTTGGTCCAAAAGAATGTATAAGAGTGATCAAAACTATATTTAATGACGGTTCACCATTAAAAGGTGATAAGTGAACCTTTAGTGAAAATTAGAGTATAAAAGCCTAAAATTGAACTCTTTCCGTATTTTAAGCCTTTGTCTTTTATTGGGTAAATGTAAAAACATCTAAAAACATATCTATTCATATTTTAGTTATTTCTATTCATTCCCGCCAGTACAACGGCTACTTGTTAACTAACATTTAAAATAATATTATTATATTACTAGTGTGCTACGTAAGTTTCAAAGAAACTCATCGTTGTGTATCGGGTACGCTATCGAACATAGCAACCCCTTTTAATTAAAATTCATATTTAATTCTCAAATATTAATAAATATGAAAATTATTTATTCTTTAATTACCTGGGATGTTACATCCTTCCCCCCTTTTGGGAATTGCGTCCTCGCAATTTTATTCACTTATCAAAATAAGTGGGGGTATTTATCCCTCATAGCATTTTCAGATTCCCATGTTGCCTCTTCAATCATGTGGTTTTTCCACAAAACCTTTACCTGGTGAATCACCTTATTCCGTAACACTTGCTCCCTGTGGTCAAGAATCTGGACCGGTTGTTCCTCATAAGATAGGTTCTCTTCCAGCTGAACTACCTCTGGACTCAAAACATGAGATGGATCTGGCATATTCTTTCTCAACATCGAAACGTGAAAAACATTGTGTACCTCGAAAGATAGATCCTTCCTCTGGTTATCTGCATAACTCTTCTGCCTACTCTGAGCTATTCTCATGTGTTTCTGAATCAACTGAACTTTTTCTGCCATCTCTTCTACCAATTCTGGTCCCATCAACTTTCTTTCACCCACTTCATCCCAGAAAGCTGGAGTTCGACACCGCTTCCCATATAATTCCTGAAATGGTGCCATCTGTATACTCGAATGGAAACTATTATTATATGAAAACTCAACCAAAGAAAGATGTTGGTCCCAACTTCCCTGATAATCCATAGAACAAGCTCGTAGCATATCCTCCAATGTCTGAATTGTTCGTTCTGACTGCCCATCTGATTGAGGATGAAAAGCTGTACTAAAATTTAATTCAGTACCCAACGACTTCTGAAGGCCTTTCCAAAAGTTAGAGGTAAACCTGGGATCACGATCTGATACAATGGAGAGAGGAACTCCATGTAACCTGACTATCTCCTTAAGATACAAACGGGAAATTTGATCTAGATAGAAAGTATCTCGTATAGAAAGGAAATGAGCAGATTTAGTCAAGCGATCAACAATAACCCAAATTGCATTATTACCTCGAGATGTCTTTGGTAATCCAACAACAAAGTCCATGGATATATTCTCCCATTACCACTCTGGCACTGGTAAAGGCTGAAGCATCCCTTTCGGTAACTGCCGCTCTGCTTTAACCCGCTGACAAGTCAAACACTTCACAGTAAAATCAGCAATATCTCTTTTCATTCCATCCCACCAGTAATACTCCCGCAGATCTCTATACATCTTAGTACTGCCCGGATGAACTGAAAACGGAGAACTATGAGCTTCACATAACAACTCTCTCTTCAACTGTGAATCACAAGGCACACATAACCTCTTCACAAACCTCAAAACACAAACACAAACTTATCCAAGAACTCATGGAAAATTTTATTCATAAGGTCCATGAATACAGTAGGTGCATTTGTTAACCCCAAAGGCATAACTACAAATTCATAATGGCCATATCTCGTACGGAATGCGGTCTTCGGAACATCTGCTTCTTTTACTTTCAACTGATGGTACCCCGACCTCAAGTCAATCTTCGAAAAATACTGAGCTCCCTGGAGCTGACACCACTTCATTCGATGGCCCAACATCTGCTGAAGTTGTTGCAAATGATTTTACCACCCCTTTCTGCTTGTAGTCTAGCTGCTTCCCATCACTCAAGCTCCTTGTCGGACACTCGTTTGCATAGTGACCCATCTCATTGCACTTATAACATTTCACTAACTGTAAATCAAATTTATTCTTACCTTCACCTTGATCCTTTTCAGTGCAATCACGAGCCTTATGTCCCATCTTACCACATCGGTAGCACTTCCCAGAATTCAAAAGACATTCCCCAGCATGCCTTTTGCCACATTTATCACAAATTGGAAACTTAGTTATCTTACCATCAGACCTTTTTGAAGAATTCTTACCATTCTCCTGCAACCTCGGTCTCTTCTTCTGCTGGTTGTTATAGGACACTTGGTCATCGGCAAACTCCATTTCCACCTTCTCAGCACATCGAACAAGCTTTTCATAACTTTTAAACTCACGAGAAGCCAATGCCCTTCGATACTTTGGCTTTAATCCTGAGTAAAAACGATTGATTTTACTATCAAGGTCCCGGATAAAATTTGGAGCATACCTTGCCAATCGAGTGAACCTTTCTTCATAGGCAGCCACTGAGTCTTCCTCTTGCCTCAATTCCAAGAATTGCTTTTCCATCCTAAGTCGAACAGCCTTAGGAAAATACTTCTCAAGAAACATACCTTTGAATTCATCCCAGTCAAGAGCATCAATCTCATCGGCATCCCTGATATTTTTAACCATAGACCACCACTGATCTGCTTCACCCTCCAGACGATAAATAGAAAGACTAACCTTTTGATTGTCTGAACACCCCATGACATCAAAAATCTTCTCCAGTGCTTTAATCCACCCTTCAGCTTGCACAGGGTCAGATGATCCTCTGAATGATGGGGGATGTTGCCTCATGAAATGTTCCACCATTGACATGTTCCTATGCGGTTGATCTGGCTGATCTCGTGCATGGATACCACCACCATTTATAGCCTGAGTCAACTGTGCCATCACTGCAACAAACTGTTCAGTTCCGATTCCAACCATCTCAGGTTGCTGATTTGGAAGGTTGTCTTCCTCCTGATGTCGTCCCAACATAGCTGCTTTGTTTCCCCTACGGAAAACCATTCTGAACATGGAAATATCTTAGGCGAAGCAACATGGTAATCCGTAAATGCTATATCATTTCAATCATATTATAATTTAACACTTTTCTAACTCCTAAAGTTGTCTAAACCGACCTTTGATACCAACTATAAGGCCCCAGCCTTAAACCTTACTTAATCTTGAGTTATTACAAGATTACACGTTGAGGATCTTTTCGGGTTTAGAGTTTTAGAGAATTAGATCATAAGACTTGCATTACATTCCACATATAAACAAAGTGGTTACATAAAGATAGTATTCTTCATTCCCATCAATGGAACACACATTTAAAATAAAACATGGATTAATTCTTGACACATCCTTGACTCTATCATCTTATCATGTACCTTTCCCTTGACCTGTGAAAAACATTTCAAAAACTTGGGATGAGCATAAAAACTCAGTATGGGTTATAAAAAAAACATGGAAAGGAAACATGAGTTCATATATACATAAGAATGAAATCGTACTTTACCCATAAAACATAGGCACTTTAACATGCCTCATAAAATCATGAATAAATCATAGAAACCATAAGACATAAAGGTAACTTGAGGCATTCATAACATTCTTACATAGGGAGTAACCCTCTTGGTTACGTTTGGAATACCCATCACAGTATATTCCCTAAAATCTCTTCGGAGAAACCTTAACGTTTCACTCCTTCGCGTTACCCAATGCATTGGAGAGCTATAACGGGCTCACCCGCCCTTAGTTTATCACGGAACCACCCGTCTTCATAATAATGCCCAAGAACCATAACATAATCATATCACATAAAACATACATAAAGGAAACATAAAATTTCCACCATTCAATCACAAGATATCAATACCACACATTGATATAAAAAATATTATGAAAACCATTTTCAATACCAAAATAAAAGAAAAGTAAAACATGGTATTTATTTTTCTTTTAAAAAGAAGGAATGGCTTGTAGAAGAAGCCGAAACTCAAATAACGGTTACGACGGCGGAGAAGTCGTTGTCGCCGCATACGTACGACAAAAACATTCCCTTTTGTCGTTTGGTAAACGCTTCGTATAAAAAGATTCCTTTTGAATAAACGTAAAAGTCAAAGGGGTTTATACACCGTATAAAAGAAGGTTGTGTATAAAACAAAATATGCCTCAACGAAAGGAGATTGAGACGAAATCCCATACAAAGATAATTTTTAAAATAAAATAGATACATTATGTGTATTTACTATAAGTACACATAAATAAAGTACCAATACAAGATACGACATAATAACATAATGACATAATTTGAAAGTAGGAGATTAACCCAAAGAATGGAAATTGGGTTAAGAAGTTCCCATACCTCGTATCTGACTTGACCCGACCGTTCTTTAAACTCCTGAATAATAAACTTTAGTTAATCTCTACTTGATTATGAATCTTTTCCAAGTTCATTATTTCTTTTATACCATGTTATGAACATCATGAAATCATTTAAGTTAATAATGTTCATTTTGTCGGTATTTGGTTCTTAAGTCAAAAATAGACTTCTTACACTTACATGTTGTTAATTTGGTCAATGTTTCATTATATCCAGAATGGTATTCATGATGTAGATATCATATATTTCATATATATCCAGTACATACATGTATTTAAAATATTACATAATCATTTAGAGGTAAGAAATGAAATGCACCGTTCATGGAGACGGTAAGCCGTACGTACGCATGAACGCTACTTTCATTTCTTTGTCATATTAACGGAATTAAAACTAAATGAGACCTATGTATATTTTAATTCCAGAATTATATTCATCATTTAGATATATCATTAATTTTATATATCCATTATATACATGTACTTTTAATAGTACATTACATTTGGGGATAAGAAATGAAATGCACCGTTCATGGAGACGGTAGTCCGTACGTACGCATGAACGCTACTTTCATTTCTATCTCATACTTTAATGGAAATAAATGATAATGATATATATAGGTATATTATAATTCCAGTATAACATCATATATAATAACTTTAAATCCATCCTTTACACGTCCCACATATGGCATTAACGAATCACATCACTTTGAGGGGGCGGTAGTCCGCACTTCCTTAAGTGAAGATATCGCGTATACCCATAATGGAAGCCATAAAGGTAAGACACAAATGAAAAATACAGAAGCATAAGTAAAACATAAACATATTACATATCATATATAAAAATAGTGACATCATAATGGCCACCTTTGAAGGTGTTAAATGAGTATTGAACAATCATCGTTTCGGGAGGCAGAATTTCGCCATCCACGGAAACCGTATGTTCTTTAACCATTTGATGTAGTTGTGTGAGAGTGTAGCTCAAATAAATCTTATAACAACATCCTAGTATATTGAAGATACTGGTGTTGTTACAAAAGAAGTAAATAAAAAGAGTTTAGGGGGTTGGAGAAGCAAAATAAAACAAATGAACATGAGAGAATGAATTACCTTAAAAAGTGTAACTCCTTTTGAGTTGAGCCTAAAGGCTTCTTTTGAAAGGATTCTGCCCAAAGGGAATCCTCTAGGATGAGGAGAGGAATGTGGAGAGAGCAAATGGGCAGGGGTTGGCCGAGCCAAAGGCTTGAAGAGTGTGTGAAATGGGGTAGAGGTGGGGGCCTTTTATAAGAGGAGAGGAGGGGCACTTTTGGAAAGTAAAGAAATATAACTTTGTTTGAAAATGTGTTTCGGTTTTAAAAGGTCCCACATTGATAGAATTAGTGGATAAGGTGATAAGGATTCGAAATCCACTCATCCAATTGGTTTTGGCCATGTGTAGGTTTTAGATTTTACATTATCTTTCCATTTTATTTTAATCGTTAAATAATGATGTCATCACTGCATCATTATTATGTCGTAAATAATTTAATTTATTTAATGTCTAAAAATTATAAACAAAATACTATGATATAGGAAATCTTTTTATCTTTCCAATGACTATTTATAATCAAAATTTGGGCTTGTATAACCCCACTTAAAAATTGTTTTCGCAAAACATATTATGTTTGTGTCACTTTCACTTTAACATTAAATAAAAATATATTATTGTCATTTTCCAACTAAAGTGGATACATGGGGTCCCCAAGTTAGGCCATGGCTTGTCTTGGTCGGCCATGACACAACCAATGAGGTTGGGACATGTGTCTAGGTCATTTTATATTATTAAAGTATTATTTATACCATAAACTACACTAATTACCACTAATCGCGATTAAAAACTTAATAAGTTACTATTCACCAAAAAATTATTATAATCTCATTGAACCACATTTTACTTCTTAATGACAACCATGTATGTCGGATTTTCAAAATTCAATACACATTAGTGGTAAACTTTCATTTAACTGAAAAATCAGTTTGCTTGATTACCACTTAGTGGTTTCACTATTCATCAAAAATTGAAGTTTTTCAGAAAATTACCAAAAATTCACCCTAAGCTATATTTGATATTCCGAATTCAAAAATGAAGTCTATTTTACAAAATTCAAATCATATAAGTCACATTAATTAATTTAATAATTAATTCCCGCTGCCAGAGCAAATAGCGTGTTTTTACAAAACAATAAGTATCAAAAGATTGACACCAGTTTAAGTCTAATTTCAAATCGAAATTGATTCCAATGACCACCATTGGATAAAATTGTAAAAATATATTCTAATTTCACTTTAAAACCAATTCAAAAGATAATCTAATCATATAAATAAATTAGATCAAAAAGAGGTTTTGAATTAAAATGCAACATTTTACACTATTCATAAAAAAAAATGAACTTTATCAGAAAGGTACCAAAAATTACACAAAGTAAAATTTGATATCCCGATTCTTAATAAAAGTTTTATTTGGTCCAAAAGAATGTATAAGAGTGATCAAAACTATATTTAATGACGGTTCACCATTAAAAGGTGATAAGTGAACCTTTAGTGAAAATTAGAGTATAAAAGCCTAAAATTGAACTCTTTCCGTATTTTAAGCCTTTGTCTTTTATTGGGTAAATGTAAAAACATCTAAAAACATATCTATTCATATTTTAGTTATTTCTATTCATTCCCGCCAGTACAACGGCTACTTGTTAACTAACATTTAAAATAATATTATTATATTACTAGTGTGCTACGTAAGTTTCAAAGAAACTCATCGTTGTGTATCGGGTACGCTATCGAACATAGAAACCCCTTTTAATTAAAATTCATATTTAATTCTCAAATATTAATAAATATGAAAATTATTTATTCTTTAATTACCTGGGATGTTACAAGTTTGTTTTAATGTTTTCTTATAAAACACTTTTATGTGATTAGAGTTCCATGTTTAACATGTTTATTGGTGTACCCTTCTTGAGTATTACTCTATGTTATATGATTTATCAATAATGAATGCCTGTATAGCTTGTTTCTATGATTATTGAGCCATTTTTCATGATTATTTAGTCTTTTTATCTTCTTACCATGATTAGGTAATTATTTACTATGGTTTATGGTATTCACTGCATGTGAAAAAATGCATAGGTATAGTTTGAATGTACAATTGTTAATTAAATTTCCAGGAACAACTTAAATAGTTCTTTACAACATATTTTTATAGTGACACCTTAACTAAACAATCATGGCATTTCAGAGAAATATACCATTATTTTCATGGGATGAAACATATTGGTTGGAATAATGTGGGAGTCAATTTGTAGTCTATATAGTGCATGATCACATTATAAATAGGAAAATGGTAACCTATATAATCGAACCATCATATATGATCTTGATATTTCTTAAGACTATTTTATAAAAATAGACGCTGTTAAATATTGATTTTATTTGAAATTGTATCCTTTCTAAGGGATTTTACCTCTCAGACTTGGGCATGGAGACCCATATGAAAAAATTCCAAAATCCAAAAATGGTCCCAAGTAGGTAAGTTGAGGAATGATTCTTATGATATAAAATTGACCCAACATAAGCAGGTCAGTCATGGAGCTTGTCCTTTTGATATAAACCCGTTAATGTTTTTAAAAAAATTATAATTTTTTAAATGAAAAGGGGTGGAATTTAGATGAACCTAGAATAGTTAAATGGGGCCCTCTTAGGTCACCTTAATCTTTTTATGCCTTAGTACATGACCCCATGGGGTATGAATATGTTATATATTAATGGTTATTTAAAGTGTCTACATCCATTTATGTGGTTTTAGATATAAACACATGAAGGAATCTTACTTGACTAGTCCCCTATTTAATTAATAATGGAACTAATATTTTCTTTTGAGTTGTACTTATATGGGGTGTTTATTAATTAAAATTTCAATTAAAACCTAAATGGTGTTTTTTACTTATATATTACAACTTATATTTTATTTAACTAGGATCTTTATTTTGAGAGCCTCTTGGATAAATAAATGATGCTTAAAAGGGGTTTCATAATGTGAAATTACAAAATAAATATCCAAGTATAGTTTTCCTTATAACTATAACATAATGATTTTAATTGAGTTTAAAATGTTTATAGAAAATATGAATCAATTAAATGTTTTAAATTAAGACCTTGAGTTGGGGTGTTTGTTTTAACCCTCTTGTAAGGGTAGTTTCAATTTTTTTGAGATTTTCTTAGAATGAGAATTTGACCATTTCCCTTTAGATTATTTTAACCTATATGATAGGTTGAAGGGCCTAGTGTATTTTTTAGGAATTACCACTTGTTAGGATTAATTCCTTTTTCATTAGTAAGTGGATAACCCAAGATATGTTGCAACAATATAATTTTAATTCATTGTCAATTTTTATGATAATTTTTCTAAAATATTTCACTATTTGGGTTCCATTTATTCCATGTAAGAGTTATAGTTCCTAAAATGACACATTTTAAATGATAGTTAGATGTTAGAAAAGTTGGAATATGTAATGGGAATGAGTATTTGGGAATACTCAGTTTTGATGGATTAGAAATTACTTGGGAATGGTCAGACACCTAGTGGATTGTGTGACCCCTCCCCATATTATGCATTTTTGGATGAATCGAGATATCATCATCATATTTTTTAGTAATCTGGGACAATAAGACTCTGGCATAGTTCCTTTGTACAAGAAATCAAATATTGGGTTGAAAAGGGTCAAAAAACCATGGATAATATCAGGTACGTGTTGTTGTGTTGGTAAAACCTTGGGGTAGTATGCATCGATACACATGGTACATGCCTAGTTTCTAAAATGGTTCAATTAATCGTGAGAGTTCGATGGTGCTTGTTTAAGACTTGATTAGTTATTTTGTGAATGTCGATCATCTATCAGGTAGAGGGAACTAGGCGTTAAACTAAATGAGACTCACCACATACTCAGGATTATTTTGTAAAAATGATCATGCATTCTGACCAACTAGTCGGCTAGTTTTGGCTTTTACACCTAATGCTTTGGTACATGTGGATGTTACTAGGGTAGAGTCTAACATGTACATCTAATGTAAATCTAATCTAGTGAGCCTTATAGTGGATAATTAGCATCTCTTTTGTTTAAATTCTTTCTTGACAATGTTGAAAACCACCACCACCCACAACTAGTGGTCGGTAGAGCATGTGTTGTGAGATAATTTACTTTTTTCAACAAATAAAATGATAAGGATACTCACATAGTGGGGGGAATATCCTTGATCACCTAAAAAATGTTTTCTTGTATGTATATGGAACAGAACTGACAAGGATCATTTGAAAATGGTCAATATAATTTTTGGACGATCTTTGAGCCAGAATGTTTATAAGTATATCAGTTCTTGTGAGGTAACATGATAATGATATGGTTGGATATGTATGAAAAAAAAGAATCACCCATGGATGGAATCTAATGGTTCTTCTTTAGAAGTTATATAATTCATCTTTAGTGAGGGAATTGTCACCATTTAATGATGACACATCAATAGGAGTGGCTAAGATCTTCTAAATAATTGACTAGGGGTTGTTGAAATATCTCTTCAATTGTGTAGTCTATTATGGTTTGTTTGGAACCATATCAATAACTTTGTTTTTATGTAGGAGAAGTGTATCAGTTCTTCCTAGAAATTCTTGAGATATTCTTTATGTACCCTTGTTTTAGTGATGATTATGTCCCCTATCTTGAAATATCTCTAGGTACACTAAGTGAGAATCAATTATACGTTGAGAAAAAGATAGAAATTAATGGCCGTTGGGCCCGATAAATAAACTCCATGGGAGTTTCACTTATTTGGATTGTTAAGATATAGGTATGGTTCATCCTAAGTGATACCTAGGTTCCTAAGTACAAACACCTTGGATGGAATCATGGAAACCATCTGGCTTTTCTTTGACTTGGCTACCATTAAGTCGAGTTAGTGTTCTTAATATATGGATATTTCATCAATGTAACAACATCTCTCTTGTAAACTCCAGATTATGTACTACCTTTTATAATCTCCCTAGACTCTAGTGATAATTCCGAGGTCACCCATGTTTTCAGATAGGCTTAGATGAAATTATTAAAGGGTGATGATTTATGTTTGATGGATTGGGTATACAACCTTATTCGTGATGAGGCATGATAACTTTATAGAACATGTGATGTTTTAACTCGAGGACTTCATTAGAATTATGATACTATCTTTAGTGGATATGATGGCGGTAAACCCATGGTGCCTTGGGATAAGTTGACTTATTTTGGGTTTTTATATGCCGTCCATATAAGACGATTGTTTTTTCGGCCAGTTGGATGGATGTAGATTGACCTTTTCTCATCCTATTTAGTTAAAGGAGGTCAGTGAGTAACCATTAATAGAACATTTAATGGATTAAGAAACTATAGTACATATCGGTTGAGTGTTTTATGAAAAACCAAATCTACTAGGCTAGTTGTGGTTGATTCGGAGTCCACCATTTGAGGAAGGTAATGATGATATATTAGTGTTGTTAGAATTATACATGCACATTTAATTAAGAAATTATGATGTTTGAGAGTATTGTGTCTTGGAATATCCCATTAAATAGAAGAAACCATGGTTATAAGTGGCATGAGATTATTGATGAATGTGACTATGAGGTGATCATGTCTTGGGTTAGACTTGATTCAGTAATCTCCATCTTGATGTTTCAATTTTTAATATAGATGTTGGATAGGTTTTAATAGATTATATACTATATTATTAAGGTTGTTTCCTATTGGTGTATTGGATTTAAAAAATGAGATGTGGAAATTTCAGAAAAATATGCATGACCTAGGTAGGTCATGATATTTTTATCTATTTCACTCAAAGGATTTTTAGGGATGATAATTTAAAAGGTGTATAGGTTGTAACATCCCTTGTTTTGGACCGGGTTGATTTTTTTAAAGAATTTAAACTTTTCTATTGTTGGAATAGATGTTTTGATTTATAGGAATAAAAGTGACTTTATGTGGGTTTTAACTTGTATAAATAGTGTTTTTTTAATGGAGTGTATATTTTGTTGGATGTCCAAGGGGCTTGGAAAAACACATAAGGAAGAATGGATGGCTAGGCTATTGGAAGTAGTTGGTGTGAATTTTACACACTATGTAAAACATTTACATGATGTTTAATGGTAACATAGGGTGCATCCTAGAAGGTTCACTACATGAAAGCATGGGGGCCTTCCCCAATTAATATATGATGTGTATCTGTTAAATTTCGGGAAACTATTACATGACGTGTAATAGTTACATGCAATGTAATATATTGGAAATCCTATTAAAAAATGGTAAATAGAATCTTGGCCCGTCATTTTCCTTATGCACATTAAAGGGAACCCAGGGTCTCAACTAACTCCTCTACCTCACCTATAGATCCATGGATCTCCCTTACATGGTGTCTGATTCGTGTTTCTTCTCTTGTAGAGGAAGCCTTTCAGTATGTTTTTTACTCTACTTTCTTCTTTTCTATTTTTGTCTCACTATCTTCGACATTATTTTGGTGAGCGATAATTCATAATATTTTCATAAATCTTGTCAAATCTTCTAATTTACCTCAAACTAGATCGATTCCAGGCCTTAAAATGTATTATTGAGTCATCCTTCGATGAGGTATCTAGTCTATAACATTTCCTTTAAGTTTCATTGATTTTTGAATTTCATAATTTTGTCATGGATGGGTATTTTAGTAAAATGTATTATAAAAAATTGTATGTATGTGGAACAAAATTTAATAACAAGTTAATTGTTTTTATTTAATGTGGAAATGTTTGAGGTTGTCTTTCTCATCTTAAATCTTCTTGGTGGGATGTTTCCCTTTTATGCTAAGACTATGTTTTGTCAAGATCATCAGATCACCCTCCGTAGGGTGTTGTTATAATAATCAGGATTATAATTCCTTTCCTAGGCCTCTCAATCACATTTTAGGTATTTAATAAATTCTAAAAAAATAAATGTTTTCAATAAACAAAATCGATTATTCCACAACATGATTTCCATGTGCACGTTCAAATAAAACCACATTAAGAGGGGTACAATCTTCTCAATTAAAAATGGAAATTATATAGTGATGTTTAAAATGATAAAAGGAATAGCTAAGTACATGTCAATTTCTTCAATAATTGAAATGGTAAATGGGTGTGGCCCTCACTAGTTATGATGTACTCATGATGTGGCATGCTTGTGAACATGAAATTCCATATTGTTTAAATATTAATGATGACTTAAATTGTATATAACCTTTAGTGATACTTGGGTTCCTCCTTATAGAATGCCTTGGATGGGATCATAGGATACTAGAGATTTTATATACCTTGGGAGACACATGGGTTACCTCTTAATGAAATTCCAAGGATGGGCTCATAGGTTTCATGACCTATATCACATAGGGAGTGATACTTTTATTCATTATATGATTCCTTATAAGGTCTCATAAGATGGAATGCTTACCATCCCAAGAGCGATACTAGTTCCATAAATGGTCACCTTGGATATGATCAATGGAATAATTGTTATACCATTCCATGAGATAAACTTAGTCCCCTATATGAGATACCTAGGAAGATAGAAGAGGGTCATTCTTACACCACACCTAGAGTGATACTTGGAATTCCATTTATAGATCTCCTTGGATGGATCATTATGGTGATGGGTGTTTATAAGGAACCAGGATAAATACGTGGGATTCCCCTTTACAGATCACCTTGTTCTAGATCAAGATAGAAATTATTAAATTCCAGGAATTCCTTGTATTAAAATATTAAATGTTAGATTTTAAAATATAAAGATATATATTCCATGTCAAAGAACATGGATGCGATCAGTCTATATTACACTTTATTTTTATGAAGGTCTATTTTGGTATCCCTGTGTGTATTCTAGGATAATATTATTATACATATATCTTCATTTTATATTTTTATTGGATGAGTTCTATTTATAGATGTTCTGGAACCGGCCAAAGTAGGCATGGTAATCTAGGTGCCCCAGAGGAACCTGATCTAACTTTTTTATCATTATCTATTTAACTATTTACCTATCATACCTACACACTGATGTATTTTATATTCCCAGACTATATTATTCTGTAAACATTGTTCGTGGTGGACTAATGAGTTTATATCACACCCTATTTTGGCCCCCATTTCACTAGGGAACCCAAATCGACCTCATTGGTTGTATGACTATAATCCTTGGATTGTGATATCAAACTTTTACCTAGGAGTTAGGAGAAGAAGACTGAGCCATATCTTTGGTTGCTCAAGTACATGGACTTTGGGGTATTTTTTATTTTCTAATTTCATGTACTGTATTGTATCACCTATTGTATGTTTATTTATTAGATTATATAGCCTCATTTGAACATTCATGCATCATTTTGTATCTGGAATGTCCCATTTTATTAGTTATTATATTTATATTTTGTTGTTATTTATTTTATACATATTACTTCCGATGTTATTTGATTTATTTAATATCACTTATACCACGGTGTTACTTTTATCACGATGGTATGGTCTCCCCACTGTACCATCGTTGGACCCTCACTGCTAGTCAAAAACCTCTAGTATATGAGGAGGCATGATTAAGGCCATGTGACTAACCAAATCAAGACACCATTTTAGTGGCTCCTTGTTTGGTATGTTACAATGTGGAAATGAATAAGGAATCACATCACTTCATGGAGGCTATAGACCACATATATGACAGTGTGACACTAATATTTTTCAATGGAAATTAAGGGTAAGAAGGTAATTATAATCTTATCTCTAAAAATCATAATAATATAATAAAAATCATAGAAATAACTATATTAATTAATTTCATATTTAAAATCATCCATGTGGGGTAGTAATGGAAAAGAAATACATTACTTCATGGTGGTGGTAGTCCATAAGTATTCATGGGCGATGTTTTTATTTCCCATGAGATAGAAAAGACCTAGAAAATAGTAATTACATCAATATAATAACATTTAGTCATAGATAAGATATTGATGTTATTATTTCACTATGGCTAAAACAAGTTTTAATGAGGTAGAATAATAAATAAACATAAAATGTGTTGATTAGGACTTATACTTATTCCTCTGATATCTCAATTTCACTTACATCTTACTCCTAATAGTATTAATATTTTAGAAGAAAAATAACTCTTTTATGTGGTATGTATAGTTGGAATAGTATTTGGGATGATATTTTCTAGGTATAGTGCCAAAAAATATTTAACAAGATGAGGATAAGAGGTTCCCTTTTATAAGTGAGGGGAGTAACACACTTGAAAAGGTTTAACACTTTTAAATATATCATGTGTATTAATCAATGTAATATGGGAAACAATTAACATATTTAGATTATATTTTAATTATGATTAAAAATAAACTCATACAATCAAATTTAGATAAGTTTTTAATGATATTTTTGACCTTATCTTCTAGTTTTAAGACATTCATTAGCTCATTTAACCATTACCACAGTGAACAAGTTATTCCTTGGTAATTATTCATTATAAAAAAATTGAAATATAAAACATTAAAAGTTTGAACCTACTAATAAAAAATTGGGAATCCATTTTTTAAGATTCATCGTATTGAATTGTAAGAAATTAATTTTAATATATGTGTGAAAAAATAGAAAGAAAAATGTGTTAAAAATTTCAATTTTTTAGAAAGAACATTTTTTTACTAAAATATAACATAATATTGATTAGTATGGAATTATTTATATTATTTTAAATGAAATGGAAATTATTACACTTTAAAATAAATAGAAATAAAAATGATACTTTTTAATTACATGAAAAGAAATGACAATTTTTATATAAATCGATATTTTCAATTATTCATTTAAAAATCTATCTTTTCAAAAAAATAAAAATAATTAATCCTATTTTAATTCACATGTAATTAATCCAAAAATGAATTTAGTTTTATAAATTTAACCTTTAAAATTTTGAATTAATTTTTAAATATAACTATAAATTTCCTAAAAAAAATTCAGTTAGAATAATGCCATTTCATTAGTGACTCGAAAATCGTATACAATTGTAATATTATATATAAATCCAAAAAATATATTTCTGAATGTTAATAATAAATTAAAATGATTTATTTTTCGCATTATATAGTTTTTTACATTGTTATATTTTGTTATAAATTTCATCCTTTTAATTTTATTCGTTAATAAACATGTGAGGTTATTTTTACCTTAGAGCCTCTTTATATTCTCATGTTGTTTTTCAATAATTTGGTTTCTATAAAACCTATTACATAGGATAATTGAGTTCTTCAAAAAACCCACCTATTTATGATCATTAATCATAACTATTATTTTAATATAAGAGCTATTCTCCACTAAATGTACCACTTTAGGGATAAAGACAAGGGATTCTTCAAGTATGTACTTACTTTACAATGAAACATGAAATGAATCATATACTATAGATAAAATTTAAGTTAAGGCCATACAATAATAAAATGGTCCCAATTTCTCTAGAAATTCATGGGTCCAATAAACCATGTGCTCAAATTTCACTTTTTTATATAAAAAATACACCTTTCCTAGGATATAATTTAATAAATACATGATAAACTACCTCAAATAAAAGGTCATTCCTATAGTTATCTTCATAACTATTTTTCACACTCTTTTCTTTGCTCTTATGGAGTTGAGTTATGTTTACCATATCAACTATATCTTCTACATATTCTTATCCCAATAATTTCCTCTAAATTAATTCATCCCAACATGATAGAATCTGATACCACTTTCCATATAATTCATTAAAAGGTTTCCTCTAAATACTGGATTGAAATTTTTTATTACAATAAAAATAAAATAATTATAGATTCTTATCCCAAAATCTCTGATAATCTAAGGAGACATTTCAAATAATATTTTATAATTTATAAATTAACCACTCAGACTCTCAAACTTATTGGAGGTGAAAGTATGTATTGTGATTTGACTCAGTACCCAATAACTTTTTATGTTTATTCCACAAGTTAGATGTAAATATTATATCAAGATCAGATAAATTAGAGAGGGTATTCCAATGTAACATTAATATCTCATTAAGTTAAAGTATAGAAATATGATATGAATACATAATATATAAAATTAAGGGGCAATGAATAGATTTGGTCAAATGATCAATAATAACACAAATTGCATTATTACCTTGAGATGTGTTTATTAATCACATCATGAAATCCATGGATATCTTTTACATTTCCATCATTACACTAGAAATGGATGAATAATCCCATTCATTTGTTATCATTTAGTTTTAACCTACTAACATGTCAAAAAATATCATTTTAAAATAAACAATATCACTTTTCATACATTCTAACCATTAATATTCCTGAAGGTCTTTATATATTTTAGTGCTTTGAAGATGAATAGAAAATAAAGAGCTGTGAGATTCACTCAAAATATTTTTCTACAACTTAGAATGAATCAGAACACCTAAACTCATTATGAATATGATAACACCTTCTTTTTCAACATTAAACATTTGAAACATATTCTTATTGACTAATTATAATATTTCTTACAAAACAAAATCTTCCTTATGGTCTTCCATAATTATTTTTAACAAATAAAATTACACTTATATCTAATCCAAAATAGAATAGGTTCATACACATACAATTTCCAAGAAAACATTTATTAAATAATTAAATAAAGAATCATATTCCAAACATAACATAGATAATGAATCATTATCATTATAACTCTAGGCATCGACTACCCTATTTTCTTTACCATGATTGTAGTGAATTGTAAAATTGCAATCCTTTATAAATTCTATCCATATTATTTTCCAAATGTTCAAATTTGTTTGCATGAATATATACCTTAATATTTTATGGTTAGTATATATATCAAATTTTACCCCATATAATTTATTTCTACAATTTTTTAAAGAAAAAACCCCCACTAAAAGACCACAATGTTGGGTAATGTAATTATTATTATAGAGTTTCAACTAACATGAAACATATATAATTACCCGATCAAAATTCATCAAGAAAAAACCAAGTCCTTTCAACGAAACATCATCATAAATAAAAAACTAACCATATCTCGATGGGAAGGCTAGAAATGGAGTTGTAAAAAATCTTATTTTTAGTCCCTAAAAAATAATAGTCTTCCCTTTATCCTGATTAATTTAACTCTTTTTCATGTTATCATGGTTAGTGGGATAGGTAATCGTGAAATGTTTTCAAAAAATAGTCAATAATATCCAACTAATAAAAGAAAACATTGAATATTAATGAAATTTATGGGTCTCAAAAACTTTTATACAACTTTGGTTTTATTAGGATCAATAGTTATTATTACTTTATAAAAAATATACCTATGGAAAGAAATATTCTTTTAACAAAATTCCCATTTTCTAAATTTTCTATACAATGTATATTTTTTTATGTTTAAAAAATACTCCTTTACGTTTTATCATTGACTTAATAGATTTTAAAGTATAATAAAATATCATCAATACAAAAAATGAAAAATTTAGTAAAATAATTAGTGAAATCCTTATTTATTTGGTCTATAAATATAATGCGTTTGTTTTTAAACTTGAAATGAATTAAAAAAAACTCATATTTTTTATTCCTAGTACTAATTTTCATCCTTGGAATATACTATTCCATACCCTTACTTAGACCTGAAACCAATATTTGGGAAACAATTTTCTCCTTGAAGCTAATAAAAATAAGAATTAATATGAGGAAAAATATACTATTTCATAATGGAAATGTTATTGAGTTCTTTATTATCAATGTAAAGTCTCATTGAACCATCCTTGTTTTTAGTAAAAAGCAGGATCCCCCAATTTGATCTACTAGGGTTGATAAAACCCTTATAAAACAACTCTTGTATCTAGTTTTTTCTGTTCTAACAACTCAACTGAATTTATTTGATAAATTGGTTTTGAAATTGGATTAGCATCAAAAACTAAGTTAATAGTAAATTAAACTTCTTGATCAGTAATAAATCTTGTAAAATCATCAATAAATATTTCTATATATTCATTTTGAACATATACATCTCTAATTTATAATATTTCCTTCTTAAAATAACATGTTCAAGATAAATTTAACTCCCATATTTAATAAATTACATAGATTATTTATATATTATCAATGGAATGAAATAATTATTATATAAAAATTGAAACTCACTATGAGGATTTAATATGATTTTTTTTGCTAAAATCAATATTATCAAGATAAACTGAAATCCAATATTATCATGAACTAGCCTAGATACCTTGATAATCGAGCCATCTCAGACATAGACCAAAGGTCATTCTTAGTCCCCAAGGGTTGGAAATTAGAACCTGACATCATACTAGATCAGGAGGGAAATGTTTTGACATGAAACAGTGGAAGATAAAAGAGTTATAATTCATTATTCTCAACACTCCAAAGAGATAAAGTACAAAAACTAAATAGGTATAATAAAAACCAAATAAGTATATCCTCAAATTACTCAAAAACTGGAAAGATAAAACTCAAACATACCATGAAACAAGTGGATAACATCTCCACTGGTCAGCTCTATCACTCCAAGACTAAAAGAATCAAGAACATATACCTCATCTAAGATGCAATTTAACTTTTATCAGACCTATTACAAGAAAATATACAAATTTTAGAAGGAAAAGGTTGGGTGTGATCTATAAACACCAGTAGAGTCTCACCAAGCATTCCATAATCATTACCAAACAAATAAACTAGTTATGGGATAAATTTAATTAAAACTATGCATGGAATTTCATTTTCATATTTATGAAAAAACATTATTTCATTCAAATAGATATAATATATATCAAAAAACTTTCACACATGATTAAATGACCATTTTTTAAAAAAGATTTTATAAAAATATACTATCAGGAATTAAAAATTTCCACAAATCAATGACATTTATATAAAATCAAACACTATATAGAAAAATGATCAAACACCTCACGATACATTAGTCACGGGTTATAGGGTCCTCACTCATCTCATTTGTGGTCACATTTCAATATGTACTCCCACTTAAGGGAACATTATTGTCATCCACTCCCACTTAAGGTAATATTACACCGACTTTCACTTATAGTAAAATTAAATCCACTCCCACCTAAGGGAAAATATTATTCTATGGGATCATGATCTTAGTGTGCTTATCCAAATAACCTAATAACTACACAAGATTCCTTGTGATTAAATAAATTAATCAATCAAATTAGCAATCAAATAATTTTAAAAAATTTTGAAATAATTTTGTTCAGATTTAGTTTTAAGAATGCATTCCCATTTCAAAACTAATAGGTAGGTTTTATTCCTTTAATTCCTTTTAAAAAAATATTTAAATTCAAGACTTTTTCTCAAGATTAATATAAAATCGTTTTCATCAAAATCATTTCAAAACATAATCCATCATTTTTCAAAGATCCATTATATAATTTTTATTCTACTGAAGTATTGGATTTTATCAATTTCCACATAAATTTCAAATCAAGGAAGAGTTCATCAAAATTTAATGTTTTTAAATCTATTAAAAACTCATTTACTTCAATAAATCAATTAAATATTTCAATTTTATGAAAAAAACAATAGAACCACTAGCCTTTTGAAAGGAATAACAACACAAGGCACCCATAATAGGGAATGGTAACCAATAATGAAATCGAAAGAGATCTAGGAACTCAACCTAGAATCAAGATATTCCAAAACTAACTTTAGAGACATCAATCACATGATTATCTATTAAAACCTAAAGATTAGATAAATAGAGACCAAAGTAAAATAGAAAATAGGAGATCAACATACTCATAGGTGATCAAATAAGGTTTACATCATTTCTACCCATCACAAAAGGGTTAGAGGAGCCAAAATTTCAAAGGGAAGGATATGGGTTTGGAGAGATAAGGATGCATGTCAAATAGAATAAAAATTATCCATAAACACTTCTTTAAAAATTAGTCCTCATAAATTACAAGGCTTGTAACCTATGTTCATGTCGTTTAATTCATGAATGCCTCATTTGCTAAAAAACGCGTCATCTTTTAAAAAAATATAATTTTTTACCATTTTACTTCATGTAAACTATGCACGGTGTTTAATCTCCCACTTTATGCCCTAGTTTCATGACATCTACCTAGTTAACATTACATGACATGTAATACCATTAAGTGGTGTGTAATTTTCCATTACACAAAAAATATCCAAATTTCTTCTGAAATCCCAAAAACCAAAAACCAAAGGAAATGTAATACCTTATTAAAGGTAACAAGATGTTATAACCTCCACACCAATAAAGATATATATCCCAAAATATTTTATCATGATTTTTCCATATCAAATAGAAGAGGCCACTGATCTCTCATGAGTGACTCTCACTCCCACATATAATGGGAATTAGAACCATGATTCTATCACATATAGAATGTAGGTATCATCCTCCGATGAAGCGCTTTATATCAGAGACAATTATCTTGACTTTATGCTCAATTATAAATAAATTAGGCTCAATATTAATATCCTCCTAGCCCAATACATGATTTTTTTTAGAAATATAATGATAAATCTACAATATATGGGACCCATTATGTATTTATATTAATTGTGGTGGAATTGGTAAATGGTAAGCTACCTTCACCACTTCCTCAATAACCTCAAACGTTCCTAAAAACCATAGTACAATATTACCATGTTTCCTAATCCTTGGATGTCCCAACTATGGTAAAACTATCAAGAATCTGTGGTCACCAACAAAAAACTCCAACATTCTATGATAATGATAATCCAAAGATTTATTATGTCTTGATACTATCAACATTCTATGAAAAATAAAATTAATCTTTTATTTCATCTCTTGGACCGAACTCGGTCCATCCAAGGATGTTTAAAAAATCTCTAACAAATAGAATAATAAAATTACATGGCCTTTAATATAAGGCCTCAAAAGGATCCATTCTGATCCTGGAATAGTAAAAAATATTATAAGAAAACTCAACCAGCTCAAAGTTGTCACCCCTAGCTCCACTAAAGTCAATAACAAATACACATAGCAAATCCTCAAGAATTTTTATATATGTCTTCTTTTTTCCATCTGTATGTGGATTGTTTTTTATAATAAAAAAAATATGTGATCCCAACATTTCCTAAAGTCCTTACCAAAAACAAGAGAAAAAGGGGAAATCTATCAGAGACTATAGCTGATTGAACTCTATTCAAATTTACAATCTATTTCACAAAAATATTTCCTAACTCCTCAACTTTGGTTATGTCACGAATGGGTATAAAGTGATCCAAATTTCTTAAACGATCAATAAAAACCCATATCGAATTATTCATTCAATGTGTATGTGGAAAACCAATAACATAGTCCATAATAATATTTTCCCACCTCTAGGTCGTTACTGGAAGTGAATGAACCCATCTATAATTTGTCTAGCACTCAACATTGACCTAGTGACAAGTATAAACATATGAAAAAAATTCATTAATGTCTCATATCATATTTTGACACAATAATTTCCTCCACATGTCATATAACATCTTTTTGGAACCTAGGTGCCCCACCCACAAGGAATTATAGAAATACCCCATCATTGATTTTATCCCTAGTAAATGTACAATGTACCAGTTACAAAAACATAGGATACCCTCCTAAGAAGACAACCATTCACTAATGGCCCCCCATCAATAAATTGAGTCCATAATAATTCATAATTCGTTATCATGATCCTATTACTGAAGAATAATCTTGATAATAGAATAGGTCAACTAAACACTATCCATGACAACCTTTGATTCTAATTCTTATAATCTTATATGAAACTACAAAAATAGATCCATCAAATTCAACTCATACGATTATTCTTTCATGACCTAGGTTAGAAGTTTTATTCTCAAAGCATCAGCAATGAATTTTTATTCCTCAAGGGATATACAATGTTTAAATCACAATAATGGATATAAGGCACCCAATGCCTCTGACCAAGATTCATATCTTTTTGAGAGAAGATATAACTCAAAATGTTTTTGTTAGAATAAATGGGAAAAATTTATTTGGAAAGTTAATGCCCCAACACCTAAGTGTATGAATCAAAATAGTGAGTTCAAGGCCATGGGTTAGATAATTATTCTCATGTGGAATAATATATAAGTAAACACATTGTACCTAATGATCACCTTGCATAAGAACACATCCCAAACCCGAACCAGATGCATCACAAAATGCCACATTGCCTTGACCATCTAATGGGAGAGTTAGTAACGGTGGAGAAGCTGATATATTTTTTAACTAGTGAAAATAACTATGCATTTTTTCTCTCATAATGAATATTACTACATTCCAAGTGATAGGGATCATCACAGAATCCAAATTTGAGAAATAATTTATAAACCGATAATAATACCATCATAGATCCAAGAATATTTGAATATCAAAAACATTACACAGTTTTTCCATGCCATAATAGCCTTAAAATTCTTTAGATCAACTAAAATACCTTATTATGAAACCACATGTCCCATGAATACCAGTTACCAAGTCCAGAAATCACAATTTCATATCTTGTTATAGTGTCATTGATTTCTTAGAATTTCCAGAACTACTCTCAAATGGCATACATGATACACCTTGTACTTTGAGTAAACACGAATGTAATCCTTAGTGACTACCAAGAACCTAACAAGATAATAATGGAAGATATAGTTTATAAATTACATAAATACTACATGAGAATTATTTAGACCAAAGGGAATAACAAGATACTCAAAATGGACATACGTTCTCTGGAATGCGGTCTTATAAATTCTAGATTCTTTTCTTCTCAACTGGGGATAACTAGATCATCGATAAATCATTGAGAACAACATTTCCCCTTTGAACTAGTCAAACATATCATCAATATCTTACAAGATATACTTTTTCATTTACATAACTCAATTTAGTTTTTGATAATAAACATAAAGGAGAAGTGTTCCATCGACTTTCTTAGAAATGAGAACAGGCTCCACCCATGGTGACACACTAACACATATAAAAATTTTATCAATAAGATCATCAAACTGAGTCTTCAACTCTTTAAAATATGATAGTTCTATATGATAAGAAGTAATAGATACTAGGTAAGTCCTAGGAACTAAATGAATAGAAAAATCTACCTCTCTTACCAGTGTAAAACTAGAGAAATGTGAAGGAACCACATCAATAAACTCAGTGAAAATTAGAGGTAGATCATCACTCAGAGATTCTTGCTCTAGGTGAAAAGAAAACACTAATATCACTTTCCCTAATTTTAGATAAAAAGGTTTAGTTCTACTTAACCTTAGTTTCTATTCTCCATGATAGATATGGAACACTCCATAAGGTGTAGTAAAGGATCCCCACTGAAGATAACATTTAATTTGGGAATTATTAGAAATGAGCTAATCCATCATGAAAATGACATCAAGAGGTTTCATATTGAGAACTAGAAAATCCAAAACAAGATCAATCAATGATAACGATAATAAAAAAGTTGTACTATTGAGACCATGTTCTCTCTTCATTTTGAGGAGTGTAGTAAACTCCATCACATAAGATAAAATCTCCCTAGGATGATTTAAAAGGCTGACAATATTTGTTTATATAAACGAGTGATATGCACTTCTATAAAATAAATTGGTCACTAAATATGAATCTATAGTGATGGAACCCCTTATAGTCTATAGCATTGTATCATATTCCTCTAGAGAATATTCCACTACATAAAGAAGCTTCATTCTGGAATATTATGGCTGTAACGCCTTTGTTAGTGAAGCATCTGATTGAACTACAATACATTTAGAATTAACGAGTCCATTCCACATAACAGAGAAGAAAATAAATAACAAAATTTTTGTAGTCTTTTTAAAAATCCACAAGAATTCCTACTATTTGGCACCTCAATAAAATCACGTCTTGAATTCACAACCTATCCACACTAAAAGAAAGTTAAAGGGACTCTACAAGGAACTATAGGAGGTCTAGAGGATTCATTTTATGAATTAAAACCATAAGACTATTCAATATTCATATTTCCTTTAATGGAAGTTATTAAACTAAAACTAGGAGAAAAATGAAATCCCGTCAACCCTGAATTTTCATCCCGATTAAGTGTAACCATCAACTTCCATCTCAAACATGAAAATACGAAGTGTTATTTAGTATGGAAACATGAGAATTAATATCAAGTTGTATACCCATATTAAAAATTCATGTTTTAATATTATCATTCTATACAATATCAGGTGAAAATTATATGATCTCTGAAAAATGGTTCGTATAATATGTCACAGTCTTGTCAGCCTACTGGAGGCTGAAAAACTCCATAGCTTTTTAGAGTGCCATATATTATGGATAGAACTGATTAGTAAAGGTAATACATAATCCCATCCACTCTAAAAATTCATGATTATTCATTATTACTATCAAATACCACTATCTCTTGGTATATCCCTATTGCTTGAGGGTGGAATAGTTTACACTGGTCTAATATGGAGTTTTCATGAAATCAAATGGGAGATCTCTCTTTCTCAACCAATCCTCAGCCTCTTGAAGAAAATTAGACCCTGGAAAATGTTGGTAGATTTTGAAGAATGAACTATTAAGCATTATTCTAAGATTCTTCACACTATTGTTCCACAATTGGATCCTAAATTAAAAGATGTGTAGGTGTATGTCCTATGGTTTTGACAACACGTGTGAAAATATCAACAAGATTCTAATCCATAGGAGGATCAAATCGCTAGGATTCACTAACTGGTTCCTCTTAAATATTATTTAATCATATTATTGGTGGTATGGTTCTAAAAAACACGAGAAAGCAACATTGAAGACATAAAAATTGATACATAGATCAACAACTCAAATAAGATAAAATAGAATATTTTTCCCATTACATAAGATAAGTTTCGAATTTCAACCTGTCCAAAAAAAAGATATTGGAATATACTATAATCAAATCAAATTATTCCTTAAGACAATGTTCCCATACCACAAATAGTGACTTAAGGATCTTTTCAATGAGATCAGGCTAGACACTCACTCGTAACTTCCTCCAAATTCCCAATAAGAAATCCCAAACCATATAATGACATCAAGGAAGGATTCTTAACCGGTACCTTTGATTCCACTTTTTCATGCACCCACCCAAATACCCTGGTACCCAGATAACCAAGCCGATTCTAACATAGACCAAAGGGAATTACCGGTCCCCATGGTTTGGAGACTAGCACCTAGAATCATAAAAGATCAAAATGGAATCAATTTATTCAAAACAATGTAATTTAAAAGAGTTAACAGTCTCTATGATCGACACTCTAAAGGGAGAAAGTAACAAAAAAACATGTATAAAAAACCCAAAGTATTACATCATCAATGTACAAAAGAAATATAAATATAAAACTAAAACATCCCATCCAACAATTGGATAACATTTCCTCTAATCACCTCTATCACTGTAATCCCAATGTATCAAGAACATCTACCCCCTTTAAGAGGATTTTTCCCATTCCACAAACATGGGATGACAATCCATGTAAACACCCGAAGGAAAATATAGTGTGTTAGATATAAATCCCAATAGCGCCTGACCAAGTTTTCCATAATTATTTGCAAAACAATAAACGAGTCATGCTATAGATTTAAATAAAACTAGGCATGAATTTTTTGTTCATATTTAAAAAACATGATTTCATTCAAATAAATGTAAGGTATATCAAAAAAATTTCAAATAGTCTTAAATGATAATTTTATATATAAAAATTTTAATAAATCATTCAGAGTGAATAAAACATTTCCATAAATCAATAGTATATATATAAAATTAATCACCTCAAAGAACCAGGGTCAAATGATTTGTGGTACATTAGTAAATGGATATAGTATAAGGACCCGACCTTAAACATTACATAATCTTGAATTAAATGAATAATTTACATTGAGGATATTTTTTGGTTTAGAGTTTTAGATAATTAAGCCATAACTATTACATTACATATCAAAAATTACAAGGTAGACACTTATACTATGTTTCCAATTTTTTCATAAAATAAAAAATCTTGAAAAAAGAGTCTTGTCTAGTCCCATGTTTTGGACAACATGACTTTTCCTTGATCCCATCCTTGACCCTATTCATCATTAAGTCATGTGAAAAACATTTCAAAACTTGGGATGAGCATAAAAAGCTCAGTAAGTGTTATAAAACAAAGAATGAAAACATTAGTTCATCATGGAATACATAGCATAATCTCTTTAACATACCTCAGGAAATCATAATATTTATGAATAACACATAGAAAACATAAATCATAAAGGTAAATTGTGTATTTAATATCATACTTACATTATAACTATCACAGCTACGTTGGGAGTTACATTTGGAATACCCATAAAATTATATTCCCTAAATCTCATAGAAAAAACATTCACGTTTACTTCCATCACGTTACCCAATGCATTTGAGAGCTATCTCGGGCTCACCCGCCCTAGGTTTATCATGGCACCACCGGTATATGTAACAATGACCGAGAACTATATCATATTCGTAACACATAAAACAAACACAAAGGAAAGATAACATTTCCACATTTCAATAACAACATATCATTGATATAACAAGTACATTATCAAAACCATTTTCAATACCAAAATTCGTAAAACATTATATGGTATTTATTTTCCTTTTAAAAACATTACGGCTTGTTAAGGAAGGCAAAGATCTAATAATACTCGCAGTAGCAGAAAGGTTGTTGTCACCGCGTACATTAAAAGAAACATTCTTTTTTTATTTAGTAAAATTATTCATAGAAAAATATCCCCTTTTAATGAAATGAAAATTAAAAGGTGTATATAAAGCATATAAAATAAAACCGTGTATTAAAACAAAATATGCCTCAATGAAAGGAGATTGAGACGAAGTCCATTACCTCATGTCTGACTTGACTTGTTCATTCCTTAATCTCTTGAATGATAAACTAAAGTTAATTTATACTTCCTTAATAACCTCTTTAATTTTTATTATTCCTTTTATATCACTTATTACCATGTTATAAAAATTATGTAATAATTTATGTTAATAACGCCTGTTTTGTCGATATTTGGTACATGAATAAAAAATGGACTTCTTATAATTATAAGTTGTTCAGATGGTCAAAAAATCATTATATCCAGAATGATATTTATGATTTAGATATCATATATTTCATATATATCCAGTATATACATGTACTTATAATACTACATAACATTTGGAGGTAAGAAATGAAATGTACCGTTCGTGGAGACGGTAAGTCGTACGTACGCATGAACGCTATATTCATTTATATTTCTTATTTTAATGGAATTAAAACATAATTATACATAGGTATATTATAATTACAGTATAATATAATATATTATATCCTTAAATACATCCTTTATACATCCCAAAAATGGCATTAACGAGTCATATCACTTTGAGGGGGTGGTAGTCCGCACTTCCTCAAATGAAATTATCGCGTTTACCCATAATGGAACCATAAAGGAATGATATAAAAGAAAAATACATAAGAATAAAGGAAACATAAACATAATATATATCATGTATAAATATAATTTCATCTTAATGGCCACCATGAGAGGAGGTAGGAGATAATCAAACAATCATCGTTTCGTGAGGTGTTAGTTTTCCATTCACAGAAACAGAATGTTCTTCACCCATTAGATGGAGGTGTGTGTAAGTGTAGTTCTAATAATTATCATAAAAACATACTAGTATATTTAGGTTACTGGTGTTGTTTTAAAAGAAAATAATAAAAAGATTTTAGGGGTTGTATAAGTAAAATAAAAGAAAAGAAGTTAAGAGAAATCGTTACCTTTAATTTGGGTAACTCTCTTTGGTTTGAATCAAAAGGACTTCTTGAAGTGCCTTCTACCTAAGTTAAGGATTCTAGGATAAGGAGAGGTATCTTGAGATATTATTTGGGAAGGGTTTGGATGAGCCATGTTTCTTGATAGGTGAGAGTAATGTGTTAGCAGTGATGAATTTTTATAAGGGGTAGGAGGGGCTCTTTAAGAATGTTTGAAAATATTATTTTATTATAAACTTATATTCAGTTTCTTAAGATCCAAAACTCAATAAAGTCATAAATAAGATGGAAAATGGTTGAAATAAAATCATCCAATAATAATTGGACAAGTTTTGGTTATTTTTTTAATATCTATAATCTTATTTATTTAGATTATTTATTAATAAGGTAAATACTACATCATTATTGTGTCAGAAATAATTTAATTTATTTGATGTCTAAAAATTATAAAATAAATACCATAATGTAAGAAATAATTTTATATTTCCAATGAATATTTATAGTCTAAAATATAACTTATATATCCCCTTGTAAAAATTAATTTACTAAAAGATATTTGTTTACGTCATTTTTGACTTTAAGTTAATTAAAATAAAGTGTCATTATCACTCCGAAGTGGCTCTATGGGGTCCCAAAATCGACCCAAAGATTCCTATGGTCATACATGACTCAACCAATAAGGTTAGGAAAAGTGTTAAGGTAATTTTTTATTATTATAATATTCTTTTTACCTTGAATTACCCTATTTACCTTTAACTGTGGTAAAGAAAAGTCAAACGTTACTATTCACAAAAAAATTTCATCTTATTTAACCACATTTTACTTACTAAGAACAACCATTTATGTCGGATTTTAGAAATTAAATCCACAATAGTGGTAAAATTTCATTTAAATAAAAATGTCAGTTTTTAACTACTACTTAGTGGTTTCACTATTCATCAAAAATTGAAGTTTTTCAAAAAACAAAAAAAAATCAGCCTATGCTATATTTGATATTTCAAATTCAAAAATTATGTCTATTTTATGAAATTAAAAACACAGAAGTTACATTAATTAATTTAAAATTAATTCCCATTATCAAAACAAATAGCGTGTTTTTTAGAAACAATAACTATCAAAATATTGATACTTTTTTATGTCCAATTTCGAAGTAAAATTAATTACAATAACCAATATTGGATTAAATGGTAAAAACAAAATGTAATTATTCTTTAAAACCAATTTAATGGATAATATAACCATATAAATAAATTATATTAAAAGGAACTTTTAAATTAAAATACAATATTTTTCACAATTCATTAAAAAAAGAATTTTTTTAGAAAAATACCAAAATTTTAACCAAAGTAGAATTTTATGTCTCGATTCTAAAGAAGAATTTTATTTTGTCAAATAGAACATATTAAAGTGGCCAGAACAAGATTTAAAGAGGGTTTTCCATCAAAAGGTGTTAAATCAACCTTTTAAGGTAAATTATGCTTAAAATTAGATTCATTCACATTTTAAGCCTCTAACAAACATGTATAATGATATTCTAGTTAGTTATGTTCATTCCCACCAATATAAAAGCTAGGAATTAACTACCATTTAAATTAATAATATTATATTATTATTGTGCAACATTATATTTCAAAGAAGCCCATTGTTGTGTATTGGGTATTCCATCAAACATAGCATCCCCTTTAAAGTAAAATTAATATTTAATTCACAAATATTAATAAATATGGTAAATTTATTATTATTTATTTACCTGGTGTGTTACATCCTTACCCACTTTTGGGAATTGTTTCCTTGTAATTTTATTCACTTATTAAATAAATGGGGGGTATTTATCCCTCATAGCATTTTCAGATTCCCACATTTCCTCTTCAACCATATGGTTTTTCCACAGAACTTTAACCTGGTGAATTACCTTATTCAGCAACACTTGCTCTCTACAGTCAATAATCTGGACTAGTTGTTCCTCATAAGAGATATTCTCTTCCAACTGAACTACCACTGGACTTAAAACATGAGATGGATCTGGCATATAATTTCTCAACATTGAAACATGAAAAACATTGTGTACCTTGGACAAACATGGAGGTAAAGCCACTATGTACGCAACTGATCCAACTTTCTCCAAGATTTCATAAGGTCCAATGAACCTTAGACTCAACTTTCCCTTCTTACCAAAACGAATCACACATTTCCATGGATAAACATTGAGAAAGACATGATCACCTACCTCAAAAGAAAGATCCTTCCTCCGATTATCCGCATAACTTTTCTACCTGCTCTAAGCTGTTCTCATGTGATTCTAAATCAACTGAACCCTTTCTTCCATCTCTTCTACTAATTCTAGTCCCATCAGCTTCCTTTCACCTAATTTATCTCAAGAAGTTGGTGTTACAAAATGCTTTCCATATAATACCTCAAATGGAGCCATCTGTACACTGGAATGAAAACTGTTATTGTATGAAAATTCAACCAAAGAAAGATGTTTGTCCCAAAAACCCTGGTAATATAGTGAAAAAGCACATATCATATCCTACAAGGTCTGAATTGTTTATTCTAACTGCCAATATGATTGCGGATGAAATGTTGTACTAAAATTTAATTCAGTACCCAATGACTTTTGAAGGCCTTTACAAAAGATAGAAGTAAACTTGGGATCACGATCAGATACAATGGAGAGGGGAACACCTTGTAACCTGAATATCTCTTTAACATACAACCTCAAATGTTGATCTAGAGACAAAGTATCTCAAATAGTAAGGAAATTATCATATTTAGTCAACCGAACAATAATAACCATGATTGCATTATTACCTCTAGATGTCTTTGGTAATCCCACAACAAAGTCCAGGGATATATTTTCCCATTTCCACTCTGGCACTGTTAAAGACTGAATCATCCCTTTCAGTAACTGCCCCTCTACTTTAACCAGCTGATATTTCAAACACATCACAATAAAATCAACAACATCTCTTTTCATTCCATCTCACCAGTAATACTTCTGATGATCATTGTACATCTTAGTACTGCCAGGAAGAACTGAAAATGGAGAACTATGAGTTTCACATAACAAATGACTATTCAACTGTAAATCACAAGTCACACATAATCTATTCCCAAACCACAAAACACCATCATTATCAACATTATAATTAGGAAAATTACTCTTCTGAACAAAATCTACCATTTTCTATAACTCACTGTCATCCTTATGCACTAGCTTAATTCTATCTGATAGAGATTATTTCACTGACCCCTGAAACAAAACAGAAGAATTTCTTGCACCAAAAACTTCTATGCCAATGTTCATCAAATCAAAAACCAAAGGATCTCGTTCCAAACATAATATGGTTATTATAACATTACTTTTCTGACTCAAAGAATCAGCCACTTCATTTGATTTTCCCAAATGGTATAGGATCATGCAATTATAATCCTTGATTAATTCCAACCATCTCCTCTGTCTCATGTTCAATTCTTTCTGAGTGAATATATACTTCAAAATTTTGTGGTCAGTATATATTTCACATTTTACTCCATAAAAATGATGCCACCAAATTTTTAACACAAAAACAACAGAAGCTAATTCCAAATCATGTGTTGGGTAATTTAACTCACGTGGTTTCAACTGATGTGAAACATAAGCAATTATCTATTCATTTTGAAGAAGTACACAACCAAGTCCTTTCAATGAAGCATCACTATAAATAACAAACTCACCATTTCTGGAAGGTAGTTCCAAAACTATAGCATTCACCAATATTCTCTTCAATTCCAGAAAAAATCATCACATTCTTTTGTCCAAACAAACATAACACCTTTTCAAGTTAACTTAGTCAGTGGACTAGATAACCTTGAAAATTTTTCAACAAACCTCTGTTAATAACATGCCAAACCAAGAACACTATGGATCTCAGTTATATTTGTGGGTCTTGGACATTCTTCAAAAACTTTTGTTTTAAAAGGATCAATAGTTATGCCATTTTTTGAAACAATGTGACCAATGAAAGAAATTTTCAATAACCAAAATTCACACTTGCTGAACGTTACAAATAGTTTCTTTTCTTTTGAGGTTTGCAAGACAACTCTCAAATTACTTTCATGATCCTATTTAAATTTAGAATAAACCAAAATATCATCAATGAACACAACTACAAACTTATCAAAGAACTCATAAAAATTATATTCATAAGATCCATGAATACAGAAGGTGCATTAGTTAAACCAAAAGGCATAACTACAAATTCATAATTACCATATCTAATATGAAACATGGGCTTCTTAATGTATGCTTCTTTTACTTTCAACCGATGGTACCCTGACCTCAAATCAATCTTCGAAAAATATTGTGCTCCCTGGAGCTGATCAAACAAATCATCGATATGAATAAAAGGTTACTTGTTCTTAAAAGTGATGTTATTAAATGCTCTATAATCAATTAAAAGTCTCATTGAATCATTTTTCTTTTTAACAAACATGACAGGAGCACCCCAGGGTGATGTGCTAGGTCGAATGAAACCTTTATCTAATAACTCATGTAATTGCTTCTTTAACTCTAAAAGTTCAATTTGAGCCATTCGATAAGGGGGTTTTGGAATTGAATTGGCATTAGGAACTAATTCAACAGTAAACTCAACTTCCCGATCAGGTATAATACTAGGAAATTCATCAAGAAAAACATCAAGGTACTCAATTACCACTGGCATAAAATTAATCTGAATAGTTCCTCTGTTATCAAAAATATGTGCAAGGTAACATTCATTTCCATCTTTTACTAGTTTCTCAACTTCCTGATATGTTATCAAAATAAAGGGTTCATTCTTGTATACAAACTAAAAATCATCTTGAAAAGAAACCTCTTTAACTCTTTAATCAATATTAGCATGATAAACAGAAATCCAATCCATACCCAAAATAACATCAAACTCTACTAGAGGCAAAACAATAAGGTTTTCATGTAGATTCATTATGGACACAAGGAAATAAAGGCTCTTATAATTTATTTTAATGACAACATTTCCTCTAGGTGCTTTTACCATAAGTTCTATAGTCATATCTTGAGATGGAATTTACAATTTAATAGAAATATTCTCATAAATGAAAGAGTGTGTAGTCCATGAATCAAACAACACATTGGAATAATCTGAACAAACAAACAGTTTACCTGATACTACTTAATTTGATGGCCCAACATCTGCTGAAGTAGTTGAAAAGGAATTCACCACCCCTTTATGCTTGTAGTCCGGATGCTTTCCCTCAGTTGAGTTCTTCATTGGACAATCATTTGCATAATGACCCATTTCAATGCACTTAAAAAAATTTACTGACTGTAAATCATAATTTGTGTTACCATTACCTTGATCTCTTTTAGTGCAATTAAAGCCTTATATACCATTTTACCACATTGGTAGCACTTACTAGAATTCAAAAGAGATTCCCCATCATGCTTTTTACCACAATTTTCACAAACTGAAAACTTATGTTTCTTACCATCAGACTTTTTTGAAGAGTTATTCTCCTTCGTCTTCCACCTTGACCTGTTATTCCGTTGTTTATCAAAGAACACCTGATCATTGGAAAACTCCATTTCCAGCTTCTCCACTCAATGAACAAGCTTTTTATAACTTTTGAACTCATGATAACCTAAATCCCATTGATACTTTGGATTTAATCCTTAGTAAAAATGATTGATTTTACTATCAAGATCTCTTATCAAATTTGGAGCATACCTTGCTAGTTGAGTGAATTTTTCTTCTTAAACATCCACTGAGTCATCCTCCTGCGTCAATTATAGGAATTTTTTTCCATCCTAAGATGAACCACTTTAAGAAAATATTTATCAAGAAACATACCTTTGAATTCATCCCAGTCAAGAGTATCAATGTCCTCAATATCCCTAATATTTTTCACCATTGACCACCACTGATCTGCTTCACCTTCAAAATAGTAATCAATGAGACTAAAATTTTGATGTTCTGAACACCCCATAACATTGAAAATTTTCTCTAGTGCTTTAATCCACCCTTCTGAAAGCACAAGGTCAGATGATCCTCTGAATGATGGGGGATGTTGCCTAATGAAATGATCTACTAATGACATGTTTCTCTATGGTTGATTTGGCTAATCTTGTGCATAGATACCACCACCATTCATAGCCTGATTCAATTGTTCCATCACTGCAAAAAACTATTCAGTTCTGATTCCGACCATCTTAGGTTGCTGATTTTGAAGGTTGTCTTCATCTTGAGGTCATCCCAGCATAGCTGCCCTGTTTCCTCTACGGAAAACCATTCTGAACAAAGAAATATCTTAGGAGAAGCTATATAGTAATATGTAAATTATATATCATTTTAATATTATCATAATGTAATTTATTGATATTAAATTAATAATACCCTAACTCCTAAAGTTATCTAAACCGACCTTTGATACCAACTATAAGGACCCATCCTTAAACATTACATAATCTTGAATTAAATGAATAATTCACATTAAGGATCTTTTTAGGTTTAGTGTTTTAGATAATTTGGCAATAACTATTACATTACATCTCAAAAATAACAAGGTAGACACTTCTACTCAGTTTCCATTATTTTCATTAAATAAAAAATATTGAAAAACATAGTCATGTATAGTCCCATGTTTTAGACAACATGACTTTTCCTTGATCCCATCCTTGACCCGATTCATCTTTAGGTCCTACGAAAAACATTTCAAAACTTGGGATGAGCATAAAAAGCATAGTAATGGTTATAAAAAAAATTAAAGAAAACATTAGTTCATCATTGCATTCATAACATAATCTCTTTAACATACCTCATGAAATTATAAGATTTAATAAAAACACATAGAAAACATAAACCATAATGGTAACTTGTAGCATTCATATCATACTTACATTGTAGCTGACACAGATATGTAGGGAGTTACATTTGGAAAACCCATCATAGTATATTCCCTAAATCTCTTAGGAAAAACATTCACGTTTACCTCTGTCACATTACCCAATGCATTAGAGAGCTATCTCGGGCTCACCCTCCCTAGGTTTATCATAGAACCACCCATATACGTAACAATTTCCAAGAACCATAACATATTCATAACACATAAAACAAACATAAAAGGAAGATAACATTTCCACATTTCAATCACAACATATTATTAACATAAAAAATCCATTATCAAAACTATTTTCAATACCAAAATACGTAAAAGAGTATATGGTATTTATTTTCCTTTTAAAAACATTACAGCCTGTTAAGGATGCCAATGATCAAATAATACTCACGGTAGTGGAAAGGTTGTTGTGACCGTGTACTTTAAAAGAAACATTCTTTTTTGTTGTTTATTAAAACGCTTCATAGAATAATATTCTCTTTGAATGAAATGAAAAGTCAAAAGGGTTTATACAGCTTATAAAAGAAAATCAGATATTAAAAAAAAATATGCCTCAATGAAAGGAGAGTGAGACAAAGTCCCTTACCTCATGTTCGACTTGACTTGTTAGTTCTTTAATATCATGAATAAAAAATTAAAGTTAATTTCTACTTGATTAATAAACTTTTTCTAGTTTATTATCCCTTTTATATCACTTATTACCAAGTTATAAACATTGTGTAATGGTTTATGTTAATAATGTTCATTTTGTCGATATTTGGTACTTGAGTAAAAAATAGACTTCTTATAATTACAAGTTGTTGAAATGGTCAAAATTTCATTATATCCGGAATGATATTCATGATTTAGATATCATATATATCATATATATCCAATATATACATGTATTTATAAAAGTACATAACATTTGGAGGTAAGAAATGAAATGCACTGTTCATGGAGACGGTAAGCCGTACGTAAGCATGAAGGAAACTTTCATTTATATTTCATATTTTAATGGAATTAAAACATGTTGATACATATTTATATTATAATTATAGTATAATATCATATATAATATCATTAATTCCATCCATATCACTTTAAGGGGGTGGTAGTCCACACTTCCTCAAATGAAATTATCGTATTTACCCATAATGGAAACCATAAAGGTAGGATATAAAAGAAAAATATAGAAGAATAAAGAAAACATAACCATGATATATATCATATATAAATACAGTGTCATCTTAATGGCCACCATGAGAGGCGGTAGGAGATAATCGAATAATCATCGTTTCGTGAGGCGTTAGCTTGTCATTCACAGAGATAATATGTTCTTCACCCATTAGATGGAGGTGTGTATAAGTGTAGTTATAATCCATCTCATAAAAACATCCTAGTATATTGAGGATATTGGAGTTGTTATTAAAGAATGTAATAAAAAGATTTTATGGGTTGTAGAAGTAAAATAAAAGAAAATATGTTAAGAGAAACTGTTACCTTTAATTTGGGAAACTCCCTTTGGTTTGAACCAAAAGGACTTCTTGAAGTGCCTTCTACCTAGGTTAAGGATTCTAGGAGGAGGAGAGGGATATTTAGAGATTATTTGGTCAGGTTATGGATGATCCATGGGTCTTGATAGGTGAGGAATGAGTTAGAAGTGAGGGATTTTTATAAGGGGGAGGAGGGGCTCTTTAAGAAAGTTTGCAAATATTATTTTATTAGATACTTATCTTCAGTTTATAAATATCATAAACTCATTAAAGTAAAAGATAAGATGAGAAATGGTAGAAATAAAATCATCCAATAATAATTGGACAAGTTCTGGATATTGTTTTAAAATTTATAATATTATTTATTTAAATAATTTATTAATGAGGTAAATACTGATTCATTATTGTGTCATAAATAATTTAATTTATTTGATGTCTAAAAATTATAAAATAAATACCATAATGTTGGAAATCGTTTTATATTTCCATGAAATATTTATTTTTGAATGGATAACTTAAATAACCCCTTGTAGAAATTAATTTACTAAAGGATATTTATTTATGTCATTTTTGTATTTACTTTAAGCTAATTAAAATAAAGTGTTATTATCACACACAAGTGGTTCCATGGGGTCCCAAAATTGACCCAAAGATGCCCATGGTTATACATGAGTCAAAAAATAAGGTTAAGACACGTGTTAAGGTATTTTTTTATTATTATAATATTCTTTGTACCTTGAATTATCCTATTTACCTCTAACCGTGGTAAATAAAAGTCAAAAGTTACTATTCGCAAAAAATTATTTTCATCTTATTGAAACACATTTTAGTTACTAATAACAACCATGTATGTTGGAGTTTCTAAATTCAATCCATGGAAATGGTAAAATTTTGTTTAAATGAAAATGTCAGTTTTAACTACTACTTTGTTGTTTCACTATTCATCAAAAATTGATGTTTCTTAGAAAACTACCAAAAACTCATCCTAATCTATATTTTATATTAATAATTCAAAAATGACGTATATTTTACCAAATTAAAAACATAAAAGTTGAATTAATTAATTTAAAATTAATTCCCGTTATCAAAAAAATAGCATGTTTTAAGAAACAATACCTATCAAAAGATTGATACTTATTTATGTCCAATTTCAATGTGAAATTAATTATAATGAAAAACATTATATTAAATGGTAAAACCATAATATAATTACAATTTAAAACCAATTATAAAGATAATCTAACCATATTAATAAATTAGATTAAAAGGCACTTTTGAATTAAAATACAGTATTTTCACTATTCATTAAAAAAAAGAATTTTATCAGAAAAATACCAAAAATTTACACAAAGTAAAATTTGATGTCACGATTCTAAAGAATAATTTTATTTTTTCAAATAAAAAATATAAAAGTGACCAAAACATGATTTAAAGATGGTTCTCCATCAAAAGGAGGTAAATTAACCTTTTAAGGTAAATTATGCTTAAAATTAGATTCATTTCCAATTTTAAGCCTCTAACAAACATGTATAATGATATTATCGTTTTTTCTGTTCATTACCACCAATATAACGGTTAGGATTTAACTACCATTTAAAATAATAATATTATATTATTATTGTTCAATGTACGATTTTGAAGAAACGCATTGTTGCGTATTGAGTACGACATCAAACATAGCATCCTCTTTAAAGTAAAATTAATAATTAATTCACAAATATTAATAAATATGGAAAATTTATTATTCATTGTTTATCTAGGATATTACATATAGTATCCTCACACATCTAATCAATTGTCATGACTCAATATGTAATCCATATTAAGGGAAAATTACTATCAACCACTCCAATTTAAGAGAAAATGAAATCCACTCTCACTTAAGGGAAAATTACATCCACTCCCACTTCAGGGAAAATTACATCCACTCCAACATAGAGGAAAATATAGTTCTAGGTGATAAAAATACTAGGGTTATATTCCAACAAGTAACTAATTACCTAGGCTTCTATTTTATTCAATCAATAAATGAATAAAATTTTCAACTAATTATTATAAAATATTTTAAAATATAATTTCTAAATTTTAGTTTTCATCATTCCTTGTCATTCAGAACCAATATATAGGTTTTGTTTATTTCATGTAAAGTAATAACATATTTTAATTTAATAATTTTTATCAAGATAAACATAAAATCATTCTCATTAAAACAATTTACAAAATCAAGCCATTATTTTCCACAAATCCATCCCACAATTTCGATTCCATTAAAATCAAGTTTTTTCACATTTTCCATACCCATTTAAAATCAAGGATCAAATCATCATAATTTCATTTTTTTCAATCAATTAAAAAATCATTTCATTTCATTCAAGAAATACAAGGTTTCAATCATGGGTAAAATAACTATGTAACAACCAATACATTGAAAGGAATCACAATGAAGAACATCCACAATAGGGAATGACAACCAAGAATGAAGGTGCAATTGATATAGGAAGACTTCTTAGAATCTAGATCCAAAAAATAAAAGATTATATCGCTAAATAACATGATGATATATAAAAACCCATGGAGAAGAAAAGGATTGAATATATGAAAACAAAGAATAATATTTCCACGTACCCGGAAGAGATATGTTGAGTCTTATTCAACTTTTATTTGACAAGGAAAAGGGTTTGGTGGAGCCAAAATTTCCTAGGGAAGGATCTAGGTCATGAGAGGGAGGGATATAGGTTGAATAGAATGAAAATAAGATGTGATCCGTACTAAAAACCACCTTCCATGTAAATTACATGACATGTAACCTTGGTTCAAGTAGTGTACTTCATAAAGGCTGCATAAAATAAAAAATGTTTCATCTATTTTAAAAATATGATTTTTGATCATTTTAAACTATTTAAACTATATAGAAAGTAATGATTTAACATCGTGAACTAGTTTCATGACATATACTCAGATAATATTACATGGCACTTAATACCTTTTCACGATGTGTAATCTCCTAATAGACAGAAAAAACCCATTTTTTTATGAAAACCCCAAAACTAAAAACCAAAGGATTTGTTGTACCTTATGAAAGGTAACAAGATGTTACAAATCCACACCTAAAATGACAGAAAAGTACTATAATAGTAGTAAAACAATGTTTTTAGTAAAAACCATTACATATATGGTGATATTAAGGTCACATTAAATCTATGTTTCTTTTATACTTCCACTGAGATTTTCTACAAAATTTTTTTCATCACATAATGAGGTAATATTCCCATTTTTCAAGATAATTATTAAAAATAAATGAATGTGTAGACCCTAAATCAAACAATACATTAAATACATTGAGTAAAAATGTAATAATCTCATCACAACTGGATTTTATGGACTAAAATGACAAATGACATTGAAACACCTTTCTTATTATGGTCATGGTATTCAATATACTCCATACTATTCCTCAGACATGTGTTCATATAATGACCCATGTTATTAAAATTAAAACATTTCACTACCTTCTTTTCATTACCAGTCTAACCATTGCGATTTCTATTTTAATTGTTGTCATGACATGAGTGTACCCGCTTTCAATATTGGTAACACTTTCTATATCTGATAATACATTCCTCATAATTATTCTTTCTATAATTATCATGATAGGATAATTGTATTTTCATACCTTCTGGTTTATTTGATGAATGCTCCCACATTTCCTGCCACATGGGTCACTTATTATTCTTCTTTTTTTAAAAGTACACAAACCCCATCTTGAATTTCTTAGTACACCATAAAAATTATTTATAACATCTAAACTCATGAGTAACTAGATTCCTTTTTAAACTTGGCTTCAATATAGAGTAAAATTGAATAGCATTAATATTATTGTTCAAATTGATATTCATTGCATAACTAGCCAATCTAGTAAAATTTTCATCATATATATAAAAAAATTCATCCTCATCATGTTTAAAATATTGGAATTTCCATTACATTCTATGTTTAATTACATTAATAACATATTTTAAAGTAATTGATCTTCAAATAACATGAATTTTGTTTCACAATTTTGTTTAATTTTTCATGATGTTATTAATCAATGAACACTATTGGCCGACATCACCTTCAAAATAATAAATTAAAAAAATACATTCTAATGAGTTAAACATAGTAAAACTCATAAATCATTAATATATCCTTTGACTATCACTAGGCGTGAGAATCCACTAAAATCCCTATGGTGATATTTCATGAAATGATATTCTATTAACATGTTATTTTTTGGTCACTCCCTTGAATTGGTACCTACATTAATAGCCCTATTCAACTAATTAAAAAAATTATAAACTACTTTAATATAATTATAACAATTCTAGGTTTCTAGTTTTAAAGGATGTTATCCTCTTTATTCCTTTTTATCATAGATTCCCTGTTTCATATGTGGAAAAAAATTCTAAATAAACATAGATTAGATGAAGAAACATGTAAATAATCATAATCTATCTCATGATAATATAACAAAAAATTATAATATATTAATAGTATCTATTGACATCAAGTAATCCTCTAAAGTTATCTAAACCCTTTCTATAATACCAACCACCACAACTATTACATAATAATCCAAAAAATTAAATGATTTATTATCTATATGTAATCACTATCACTAGAAATACATTTTTTAGGTTTAGAGTCTTAAATAAGTAGAACATCCATTATATTAAATAAAGGACACTTCCATATAATATATATTTTCCCAAAAAACATGTTCTTTCTAACAAAAAACTTTCTATATTCAATACAACACTCATAATTGGATCTATGACTATATTAACATTCCCACCCATCCTTAATACTGATAACAAATATTGGAAAATGTTTGATGAGAAACATAAAACATCAATAAGGGTTATAAAATAATAGTAACCCTTAGAACATTTTAATGTTTTTGAAAACCAATAATAAAATCATTCTTTTTCTTAATGAATATTCAGATCACTTATTCATTTACTTATCCATGAAAACAAATTAATTTCACAATATATTTCATAAAACATTCCATAATAAATCATAAAGTAAATGTAATTATTAGTATGGGTTCTTGTAATACATGAATTATCATGAATAAATTTCCTTAAAAAGAAATCCTTTCACCTTTTAAAAAGGTTATAAATACACCTTAAACATATAAGGTCCCTTGAATAATTGTTTAAATCATAGATTTCATTTAAATAACACTACATGTATATAATGTGCATACCTTGAGAAATTTTCCACACATTCAACCATACAGGTACCCTTATAATGGAGTCACCTAATTAGATAATTCCCAAAAATCTTATTAATAACCTTAACCAGTAGACTATATTAGTTTACCCAATCCATTGGAGAGCTATTATAGGATCATCTATTATTAGAGATATATTAGGCTCATGAATTACTCATATAAAATATCAACTAAACATAAAATTATTAAAACAAATATATATAGAACATAAACCATAAAACTCATTTGATCAGCCATTCATACCCATTACCAACAATTACTTTGATTATCTAATAAAAATGAGAAAATATTTTAATATCCATAAAAAATAAATTAAATAAAGAATTCATAAAAGTGTAGGAATATTATATTATTTTCAAAACCATTTTTAGGGTAATATTTATAATGAATAAATAATATAATGGTAGGAAAGGGTGGTCGAGCCGTATATGTCAAAAAACATTATTTTTTTACCTTTGTAAAATGTAAAAAATAACCCATATAGAAAAATGGAAATTATTCCATCTTAAAAACTTTTTAAAAGGTCAAGGATAGTTGAAAATAAACCTTAACAATATTTTACATATATATAAGAACATTTTTGAAATATTTTAGAGATAATGGATTTGGAGGAGAAAGAGTTTAATACATTTTAGACAAATTTATAAGGGAACAATCCCTTACTCATCTACTAACTCATCACATACAACTTTTAATTCCATGAATAATAAAATTATAATAATTTTATAATTTATTAAGAAAAATTTTATACTTTATTGCTATATTATTATTTTTTATTTATTAATTTATACTCTATTTTATTTATTCATTAAATTAGTTAAGTTTACGTCACATGTGTTGAGGTCATTTGGTTCACAATAACCAAAATAAATTCAGTGTATGGACCATAGTCAATGGGACATGGTTACACCATCAATATGATATTAAAATTTTTATAATTATTATTTTTATAAATTTAATATACCTCTAGAATGATCCTTGCAAGGTGGGCCTGAAAAATGAATTACATCATTTCTTAGAGATGGTAGTCTATACATACAAATGAACGTCATTTTCATTTTTATAATAGTTGGAAAGGAAATAAATTAGATAATATTTTAGTTTTATAATATAATAATTATGTTATAAATTTCTTATTTACTCATTAGATAAATCCTTATTACCATCTATGTGTGGTGGACTTGGAAAATGAATCACATCAATTTTTGTAGGTGGTAGTCCACACATACACACACAAAACACTATCATTTTCCAATATAATGAAAGGGTAAGAATGTAATAAATATATTATCATTATAGAATAATAATAATTTCAGAAAAATTATATATATTCATTATTTATATCTTTATAACTATCAATGTGAGGTGGTGATAGAAAATGATATAGGTTACATCGTGTAGGTGGTAGTCCACATATATGCATGAGTGATGTTTTGAATTCCCTTGGGGTTGAAAATAGATAGAAAATGGATGTTATATAAAAGAAATAAAATTTCTTTATAGATAACATAATATTTAATTATGTTATATTTTATTGAATTTTTTATAAATAGGTGGAAGTAGAAATGACCTTGAAATGGGTTGGTTAAGACTTATACCTCATCCTCAAATATATATTGTTAGCTTACACCTTAATAAATATTGGGTTGGTGTTTTGAGACGAACATGAGGTCTAGGATGTGGGAGGAATAATTGATAAGGTATTTGGTATGGTATTGTCCTAGATAAATGGCTCAAAAGTTTTGATGAAGTGGAGAGAGGAGGTTCCCTTTTATTAGTGAGAGGAGTGATGAACTTATAAATTCTTAAAACATTTAAATATATTTTATTCATTTATCATAGAAAATTTGAACTAATTTGACTTATTCAGTATATGGGATGTTGAAGAGTCTAAGTACACCCATAAAATCATATTTATTCATGTTATTAAGTTGTTTTAAAACATATATCCTAGTTTGAACTCCCTTATTTTCTAATTTAACCATTACCGCAATGAAATTGTTCACCAATGTAACAATTCATAAAAAATATATATATATATAACAAATTTAAAAATTTGAGTCTACTAATTCCAAATAAGAAATCATTTTTTCAATAATAATTTTTTAATTAACAAAAATTAATTTTAATACATTTTTGGAGAACATAATGAAAAAAGTTTCAATAAAAATATTATTTTTGAAGAAAAATGATTTTATAAAAATAAATATATAATACTAGTTCCTATTAAATTATTTGGAATATTTAAAAAAAAAATCGGACTTATTTATCTTGAAAATAAATTCAATAAAAAATTGTAATTTTCCATTATATGAAATGAAATAATTTTTTTTATAAACATCGATATTTTCCACTATTCAGTCCAAAGTAAATAATTTCATAAAAATAAAAAAACAACCCCTTGTTAATTAGATATTATAAATCAAAAAACGAATTTAATTTTTTCCATTCAAAATTATAGAATATTAAATTTAATTTTTTAAATATAACCATATATTTCAAGGAAAAAAATTCTTTAAAATAAAATGATATCTTTTTGAACTAAAAAATCCTATAAAATTATCATATTATATATGAATCCATAAAATTTATTTATGAAGATTAATAATACATGAAATTGATTTATTATTAAGATTACATGGGATTTAAAAATGAATGTTGATGGAAATAATTTAGGATGATTTACTTGGTGCATGGTGATAGGTAGAGGTGGATTCTTCATTTATTTTGTTGTTTGGTTTGTCTGATGTATTATGCCATGGTGACATTTATATTATGACATTACTTTTTTGGTATATTTTTTATTTGAATGATTGTTTTATTTGTTTATATTGGAATGTATAATATTTGGTTATTGGATTTATTTATTATTAATGAGTTTTAAATATTTTTTTACGCCCTGTTTGGTTATGAGTATTATTTTTATATGTGTGATTATCAGACATATGAAATTGTCATGAAGGACTCTTAGGTAGAAGTTATATCTTATTTATTTCTTATTTGGTGAATTGTTTCCTAATTGTATGTTTTTAATGTTTTGAAACATTTTTTATCCCATGGGGATCAAGAACGCCCTTTGGGTGTAGTGGTGGGTTTGGTCGGATAATGTGTCAGGTCAGCCAAAGTCATTTTGTTAGAAATGGTATTATAAAATGGTGGTTATATGGTGGTTCTAGTTGTATATTGATAGTATTATTGGAATTCACAATGAATTTAATGAGTATGAGTCTGATGAAATCATTTTGGTATGACACTTAAGTTTCCAAGGATTTTTGAGATGTGTGTGTCTTAATTTTGATTATTTTCCTCGTGTTGTTCGAGTCGTTTTACAAGTTCTATGAGTATTTTTTTAATGAATATTTTTATTTATTTTATAGAAATACGTATTTTAAAGGCAAATTGGGAATAAACTAGGAGTTTCATTGTTATTTTTCATGGTTTTGAAATCCATTACTAGACATTGTAACTTAATTGTAGGACATTTTCTGTGCTTTTCATTGTCAACATATTATTTTCCTAGCTATGTAGCTGAACCATGTGTAGATGTGATTTTTTCAATTTTTTCAATTTTTATTTTTTGACATTAAAATTTTTTATATTATTTTCCAAAACTAATTTAAGATAAATTGGAGTGTTTTTATGGAATATAAGTATTGTTTGGGATGATCTAATTTGTATTTTTGAAACAAAAATCCTTGGTTTAGTTTTTTGGGAAGGAATGAGTGATTTTTATTATTTTTAAGGGATATATTCAAATGGTTTAATTTTTAGTAAAGGTTTAGTTTTTAAGCTATTGTGGAAAAATATTCAAGAGATTTTATATAGGATCTTATAAAATCACTTAAGTCTCCTTAAAAGTTTTTTATGAATTTTTACCAAACTAATTTTAGTTATTTTGAATTTAAAAATATATATGGGTTTATTAGGGATTTGTTTTTATAATAATGGGAATGTCTAAAATGTTTCAATGGATTAAATATGATGTTTATAAAACCCTTTTATTTTTGTTGAGTTTTTCAATTTTTTGATGTTTTTAGAAACTCATATGGAATGTTTCTGGTAACAAAAAATCCTTAAAAAATGAAATATAAAATTTGGTTTTCAAAAGGGAACAATTTTATAAATATATTTGGGTTGAATTTTGAGATTAAATTTTTTTAGATATAATCTAAGCTCCTTATCATGTAAGTGGGTGTTTAAATTTTAACAGAATTATGAATCAAATTTTATAATTTTTCTTAATTTAGATAAAATGTTTTCATGTATTGGTTTATTGGTAAAAAAGTGTGGATTTATTTAAACGTGTTCTTGTTTTTCAGAAGTGAGTTTTAAACATTCAATCTGATATTCAGTATTTTAAAATAAAAATGAGTTTTTATAGATTTTTTTATGATTTTAATTATTTAAATTTTCCCTCGGTTTTTTTGTGGTCATTTTATTAAAATTTTAAAAATATGAATCGGTTAGGTTCATTTTTCATGTTATTTAGAGAATAACTCCTAAAAAATCTTAATTAAAGGTATAATTCTATCTATAGGGATGATACTATGGATGATTCCTCCCATTTTAATGGTATAACTCAGTTATTGGATGTTTATGGTTATATATTTTTATATTTATGATTTTTGGGTTTAGATTAATTAAAGATTTTGAGGAAATTATTCTTGATGTATTTATTTGGGTATACACTTGATAATTACTTGTGAATTGTTGACTATTTTAGTAATTATTATTCCTCACTAGCTCATTGTGTCTTTTTACTTTGATGTGATGGTATCATTTTAATGAGGTTTTTCTTTTCATGGGTTGTATATGGGATGTCTTCAGTGTGTTCTTGGAAAATTGGGATGAGTGATTCCGTAATTTTGATTGTTCATTATCAATTTTCTTGATTATTGTATCAGGTTCACCCTAATTCGGGGTTCTACGAGAGAGGTCCCAAGTTTCTCCATGGTTATGCACTAACTCATGGCTAGATCCCATTTTTTTAATTGTGGGTTTTTTAATAAGTTATTTTATATTCATATTTCATTTTATTATGCAGGACATCATGGTTTTTTATTTAGGTAATATACCTTCCTATTTTTTTATTTTTATGTAATGTTTAAAATATATTTTAAATCATATCCTATTGTGGTATTTTTTAATTATTAAGGAATCCAATTTTAATAGATTTTCTTTTTAAATGCATTATTTTCTATGGAGATTTTTTATTTTTCTGGTGTTTGGTAGTTATTAGTTCTCCTTGGAGAATTAATGTATTATTCGAGTCCTTATATGTTGGGGAGACCACTATAAATGTTTTATTTAGTTCAATTTTTACCAGTCTTCTTATAGAGTAAATATCTTTAGACTACTGGGTGAAGTGTTAATTTTTCCTAACTACCTACCATTTTTATTTTATAATCTTTATTTTCATTTGAATATTTTTAGTGACCTATTTTTGAGTCTTATATATTTAAACTTATTCGATGAATTTAGGATCTTGTAAAAAAGTCACAATTTGTGATTGTAGTGAAATAAATTTTTTATGGTTATAATTTTTGAGGCTATTCAATAAATTAAATTGAGTTTGATTTTATGATTTGAATTGGTTAGTGTCATATTATTTTTCTTATTGTGTCCTGGTGTTACATAGATTTTAGAAATGAAATATTTTTGAGAAGGATTTACCGTACCCTTTCTTTCATTGAATTTTTTTTACTAAGAATTTATGGGAGAAGAATGTATTATGGATGGGAGAATATTCAAATATATAAAATTCATTTTTAATTATATTATTTATTTATTTTTTCTTTTTAAATTTTTTATATTTCATATTTCCATTTTGTTTCTAGTGTTTTGTTCATGTTGTAGTTCTTCGACTACAACAGGTCATGCTATGACCAAGGGAGGTTTTATCATGATCCTGCCCTACTCATGTAGGTATTTTTTCGGGTAGGTGAATCAGTAAAAAAAAGAGAATCACTGGTTTATATAACAAAATTGGATCACTAATTTCTATTTTTTTATTTGGGAGGAAATTATCACCACAGATAGGGGTGATCATGTCGTGATTCTTGTTCAGTGAAGTTGAGTGCATTGCGACAAGGAGGTCTCACCAAAACTTGTCTAACATGTTTTAAAAAATTATGAATTTACCCTTTTTGAGTTCATACCTTTTTTAGATTATTTCTCATCCTATTAAAATACCTCACTCCCGGTGTGCCTCCTATTGATTCTTCTTCATTTTAGGGTCTTCCACCATGTTTTTCTTCCATTTCTATAAAGATTTCTTGAGGTAAGATCCTAATAATCTATTCATCCCTTCATTTTATTTAATATCCTTCTTGTTCTTTCCTGGATATGATCTTGGTGACCCTGGGTTTTTCTTTGATTGATTTTAATTTGGGTATTTCGTGGCTTTAGGGTTCTTTTTGGTCTCTTAGGGATTCTTTACGATTTTTTATTTGTAATAACATGATAGGTTTTTAATTAGGGGGGTTGAGGTTAGTTTCTCCATGAATGAACATTTAATTTTAATCCATTGAATTATTAACTATTTCCTTACCAAGTGTTCCATGTTTTGAGTGATATATTAGGGTTATTAGTTTAATTATTCTGAATGAACTTGGTTCTATCTTTATTAATATTTGGACTGAGGGGTATTCCCAAAATTTCTATGCTCAATTTTTTAATATAAAGTATTCAAAACTAGTGTATTTTTAGATTATTTTGTGGATCATTCCAAAAATATTTTTTTATTAAAGGGGTGTTTTGGGTTTTCATTAATTTCAAAATAAATTGAGTCGCAATTTAAGGATTTTTTTCTACAAAACAAATCGTGGGGATTGGTCCCTTGAAAAGTGTTGTGCGTTTCATTGATTATATGAGTTTCTTTATGATGGTTATATAATTTTGTTTTCAAATAGGTTCTTAAATAATTTTTTTATAAAGTTAGGTTCCAAAGGAACAATTTTCTATTTTGGTCTTTTTGAAAATGAAAAACCAGTGAAACCTGAACCTATTATGTTATAAGAAAATTTTAACGTGTTAACAGTGGTTTCCCAATTCAAGGACTTGTGTATTATTATATCATTCTTGAGAAAAGAGTTTTTTCTATGAAGGGTGTTTATAGGTGAGGGTGTAGTATGTTTCTTTATTATTATACTTTTCTATTATACATTGGACAAATCTCCACCATTTTTATATATTATTAAGAACCAAGAGTAACTAGATGGGTTATCTGGGTTGACATGCAACACTAGTTTAGGATCACAATTTAACTAGTGGGACCAAGTATGGTGTGCTGTATTATTGGGGGATTTTTCCTATTTATTAATATATGTAGGGTAATATCATGTGTTAAGGATATTTAATTACAAAAAAATGAAATTGGATGGATTATGATTTCATATTTTCCCATATTTTATTATAAGGTCCTTGGTGTTCCCATGATCAGTGGTTCTTAATTATGTTTAAATGGATTTATTTTTCCTATTTATATGAAAGGGGAATTCAAAATATTAAAATTTTCCCTTTATTATTTATGTTATTATTATTATTATTATTATTGTTGATCTATATTTCCATATGTATTTTCATTTTATAGAAAAAAGGTGTTTCCTTTATTTATAATGAAAATATGTTTACAATGGGTACGATATTTCAATATAAAGTTTTGTAAAATAAATTACTATATCAAGTTAATACTTTTCCTTTATAATTTTTAAGTAACATTTCATGAAAAGTGTGTCAATAATGTTATAAATCAGATGGTTTTAATGAGGGTATCATGTTTTTGGTTTATAATAAATTGTGAAATGATATCATTTATTCATTTATTTAAAACTAGCATGAAATGGATTTATTTTTGAAGCTTATGAATGTTGTTTGGGGAGGATAAAAGTTAGGTAATCCCGATGATTCCAATAATATTTTAGTTTAGTAGGATCTAATTGGATATAGTGGATAATACTTACATTTCATTTTGGGTATGTTGGAGGTGAAAAATTAGGATGATTCACTTAGAATTTGAAGATGGGTAGTAGTTGTTCCATAATTTATTTTTCCTTTTCTTTTATCTAATGTATTATTCCATGTCACTCCACTCCATCATTAATATTTTTATTGAAAGGATAAATGTGGTCTAAAGCCAGAAATATGTCAAGGAGGTCTAAAGTAATTCACACCCAAAGTATCATCCCTCACAAAGGAAACGTACTTCAGGGAAGAGAGTCTGTGCTAGTAGAAATAGAAAAAGGGTTTTCATATAAGGCCGAGGACGCCATAAAGTTTCAAACCATGTCTCATTCTCTCTAAGAGAGTGTAAGACTAAGGAAATTTAGGTCAATTCTCTTGTAGGTTTGAAAAAATAGGTAAAAACCCAAGGAGTCGAGCATGTACCTTGACTTGAGTGGTAAAGAATCATAGAATCTGTTTCCACCAAGTAGACCAAGATTCCCTAGGAGAGACACAATTAAAAACACTTGAACATGGTGGTTTCTACCGCCATGAGAGAGTCCCCATTTCCCAGCCACAAAGTGAATGAATGGACAACAAAACCCTTATACTCATGGAAAATTCCCCAGACCCTCCTGAAACCATTAATACCAGAGTCATCGACATTTAATTTGAAGCTGGACACATGGGGGATATAGTAAAAAAAATTCCTTGTGGTGTTGTGGTATGAGTCTGAATTAAGGTGACCATGTATGCCAAGAACCTTCATAAAGAAGGAGACCACTCTCCTTGCTTGAGCAATGCAGACAGATCCAACCCCAGGGACCTCACCCTCACTTTCAACACTGACTAGGAGCTGGGAGTTCTGTTATGCAAGACCTTATTACATGCAACCAAAGTGTCCAACATCCTGATTCTAGGAGTAAAGACCTCAACTCACACTCTTGAAAAATTCACACTGATCTGTGGAACCAATAATGAAGGAAATTATCCCTAGATAAACCCTATAACTCTCGCTCCGTGAAACACTGTAGTTAGATCACATATGGGAATCCCATTAACTTATGAAGAATAGGTACAAAACCAACTATTATCTGGGCATGGAAAAACAATAACATCTATAAGAAAACAAAACTACTTTATTGTGCACCCCATCATCAGTGGGAAGAATAGAATTAGTCAAATTCCACAAAAGGAAATTAAATTTTTTTGGGATATAGCTACACCAAAGAACCCCTCCTTATCCATCATGGATTTTTCACCTAAAAAGCACCATGACGATCCTTTAATGAAAATTACCTAGATAGAGATCCCATGAACAAAATACTATTCAATTTATCAAAAATAAAAATATTCGATAGAAATGAATGTTGCATAGGGTTCTAAACAGTACGATTGAAGGTGGGAAAGGAGGTGTCCTACCGAAAAGAAACGTCTAGAACTTGGCATCCTAGAAAACCAAGAATGATTCAAGACCAATTTTCACTCCATGAAATAATATTTACCTCTGTGAAAATCCATATTGTGTGCTTCTTTAAGGTAATGATGTGATGGTGGGTAACTTTCTTGAGATTGGAATAACCCCCACTATCCACATCGAACTAGTCACATATTTCTTAAGGAAAAATCTAGCTCAAAGGGAATTTCCTTCCAAAACATTCCATGCTAACATAGCCTGTAAGTAGGAAATAGAGTCTGAGACACTACTTAGATTGATTCCATATCTTCAACACAATGTTCAATTCTTTCCATGAGTCCAAGTGACATTTACCCTCTTCTGGGAATCTAAAATATAACCAACCATATTTTTTTAAATATTATTAAGGATCTTCTTGGGAAAACTATAGATGATATAATGTACATTGAGATAGAAGTTATAACACTTTTAATAAAGGTAATTATCTCCACAAAATAAAGGAAATGGTTTTTATAGTTGAGGATACAAGCTATGAAGTCTTCTACAATGCAATAAAATTGCTTAATACGGACCTTGTTTAGGGAAATTGGGGCTCCTAGATACTCCATTGGAAAAGTAATCATGGTGATACCTAGTTTATATTCAATATTTCAATACCTTCCACATGAACACTACAAAAATATGTAGAAACCTCTTTTCCATGATTAATGATCTGATCACTCTATTTATAATAAACATCTAGAATATTGTTAATCACTTGTATGTTCCTGCTACTTCCATTGATAAAAATAATATGTTCATCTGAAAAGAATCGATAAGTAATTCTAGAGAAGTTTTGATTTTCCCAGAAAGTCTAAATCTGAACTACAACAGTACAATTATTCAGATATACACTAATGGGATATTACATCATATTAAATATACTAAGGGGGAGGGGGTCTCTGTTTCTTATGCCCCGAATAGATTTAAGGAAACCATAAATTTTCCCCATAAAAGTAACTGAAAACCATAGAGACCGAATACATCTGAAGAAGATATCAACCAAAATTTTAGAGACCCCCATCTACCTCATGATGTTGATAATAAAAATCAACTCAACCTGATCATAGACTTTATCCATATCAAGATTAATGACAATGTTTGAACTCGGTAATTTCTTATTAATGTCACCAAAAATTTCTTGAGACATTGAAATGGTGGTTTGAGTGGAGCGATCTTAAAGGAACCCCTATTTCTCATTTTAGACCCACTTATACAGGTGAAGTGAAAGCTGACGATTAATAATTATAGACAAAACATTGTGGGAAACGTAAAACATAATAATCATCCTGAATTTATTTAAGGATGAGGGGAACTTAACTTTTGGGATGAGGATAAGAGTGGTGGAACATGCCACCTAAGGCACCCCCATAAAAATATTCTCAAATGAATTCCACCAGCTCATGTTTTATGTGGTCCCATGATGTGATATTGAAGGATCATGAAAATCCATCTAGTTGAGGAGTGCTTTAAGATTTGAGGGAAGAAACTTCCTTCTAGGAATCCTTCTCATAGGAAGCCTCTTAAATTACCCATTGATATCATGAGATACCATATGAAGGATAGAGTCAATGGTGTCAGCCAAACATATAGGGGTTCTATCCTGTATGTGAGGGTTAACATCTGTAACTAAATAGTAAATATGAGTATTATCCGTAACTCCAAACACCTATAGGGCATTGGTATAAGATCCTTCTTTGAGAATAATGTTAGGATACTGGCATCTATTCTTTTCCTTGATACATGAATGAAAGAATGCAGTATTTGTATCACCTTTGTTATGCTAGGTCACCCCAGACCATTCTCAAGCAATACTTTCTATGTCATATTTTTTGTTTTAGCTTTCTATTCAGGTTTATTATTTATATTTATGAATGGTTAGTTTTTTGATGTTGGTATTACTTGAATGTTTTCATTGAACTTTTTTATTTCCTATGATTCATGGTTTTTTGTTTATCCCCTATTTGGTTATGTTCATTATTTTTCCACTTTCTATTTTGTGCATAGTAATTTGACTTACTAAATGGTCATGTGAGACTTATGGGTGGATATTCCTAATTTATTATTTCTTAAGGGTAAATAATTCTCTCTTGTGTATTATTTGATTCCCTAGAATTATTATCTATAATATGGGTTTCAGAAATGTACTTCAGTCCTAGTGGTAGGATAGTTTAAGTGGAATGTCTAGTCATCTCAGTCAAGGTCATTACAATTACATTTATAATACATTTGATAAATACTATTTTGAAATAAAATTTATGAAATCATTATTTAATCATTTAAGGTAAAAATAACATCATTATACATCATCGTATCCCATTTAAGATGACCAAATGCTTTTTGGAGGAAATTGTTATTATCATTAAGACTGGGCTTGAAAATTTTCATCTAATAAGTCAATAGTGTTCTCTACCCATATATATAAAAAATAAACTAAATATCATTATTTCCTTTTAGCATCTCAGAAATATCTGAATAATAAATTAAAACAATTAAAATTTTGAGGTATGATATAAAAATAAGAGTTTCATAATAATATATATATATATTAGAATGTTTAAAGTGAAAAAACTCATGGAATAAAAATCATTATCATTTAAATGTAAATAATGAAAAATTCAAAAGATTTTAGAAAAATAGTTCTATAACCAAAATCTAAAAAAATGAAATACAGATATGCTATAGTAAAAAAATATTAATGTTAAATTTCAAATAATGTATAAACACTAAGCACAATCATGACTAATAAATATAGAAATGTAGTTCAAATAGTAATTTTCATTAAAAACTCTATTCTATGTTAGAAAATCCTAGTCGTAATTTTCTAGAACAATCTCTCAGCATATCAATGCATTCCAAAAAATAATGACCCTTGACACAATATCATGTATCCTCATTGGACATAACTGCATATAGACAGAGTCTCATCATTCACTAAGGAATAATAAATAGTATATGAACATAACTATCATAGTGACTATCTCTCGATTTCGAACATAGTCACCCATTGTTCCCATGATTCTATCAAATGGAGGTGAGTAAATATGTTACATTTTAAATTGTAATATCAATAAAAAATATCCAAGTGAATTATTACACTCACCTATAAGCAACCCTAAAATAAATGAAAACTCCACATTTATATCTAATGATAACAATTAAATTCACATAATATTCATTTCCATATAAAAAATCACAAAGAAGGGTTTCAATATTAAGGGTTTCATTTGTTCTCAAAATATTGAATTAATGTTTTTCCAAATATGAGTTTAAATCACATATGGAAATCTATATCCTAAAAATATCATTTTTAAATCATTTTGCACCAAAATATAAATCTCAATGTCAAATAGAAAAATTATAGTTGAGGGTAATATATAAACATCAATAAAAAAATTATAGAACAAATCACCAAAAAATTTAATTCACACAAAAAAATTTAATTTAAAAGGAAAACATTAGAATTATGGAACACTTTTTTTATAAGATCCCTTGGAAAACCAAACATAACATAAAAATCAATTTTATTTGAATAAGGATATGTAGAAATTTGTAGAAATACATGGTGTGTATAAACATAGTTCTCTAAGGTATACATATTGAAAACCTTGAAATAATCTTTTTAATGATATAAAATAGAATCATGAGAGAATAAAATAATGATTGATTAAATAATTTCAAATATAGAAATAATATTAGTGAAAAAGAATTAAGAAAACATGAAGTTCAAAATGAAATTCTAAATATAAGGGTTTAAATAAATACACTAACCATATTTTTTATTGCATCATTAACCAAATTTATTCCACTAGATTTGTAAAAGCCCCCTAATACATTACATGAAAAAATGGTAGGTTTCCTTAAATGTTTTTCTAATGATAAATAGAAGGAAAAGAAAGAATAAGTTCAGAGGAAGAAGAATGGATCCACATATATAATCAATCAAAGAGTATTGATGGATAAACACCAATGATAATGAAAATATCCAATAGAGAATAGGGAGATAAAGTTCGGTAAATCTCCTAGAATTCCTAGGATAAATTAGGATATAATAGTGGTATATTAACATTAAATCATATTTTAAGTAATTTAAAAATTTAACATTTTAAAATTTAGGATTGAATTGTGAATATTTTGGGAAGATGTTTAAGTTTCCCATAAAAGTCACTACCCTAAATAGGGAAAACCCTTTTCACTATTTAACTAAAAAACATTTTCATGGGAATGAACCCTCCACATATATGTTAGAAATTCCATCCAACAACATAACATTTTGACCCAAAACTCAATGTAAATTCTATCAAAGAACATAAAAATTTGAACCAAAACTAAATGTAAATCACATTTCCAACAAGTATCCAACTAAATACTCTCAATCTAAACCATGGGTGCTCAAATTCTCCCTACTATAAAATTTTTTACCCATATAATGTTATTAAATAATCTTAGGAATAATAAAGATAAATGACCACAAAACTATTGAGGAAAATACTTAAAGGAAATAAACCAGAAAGATAATTTAGATGAAATACCATCCTTCTAATCGATTACTAAATTTTAGACATTAACATATAATTACAAGATGATGTCTCTAGGAAAATTACATAGATTAATGAATCAAATTTTATTTATAGACACTTTATTAATCAATATGTATACATTTCTTTGGCACCATATTTAACCCTCTCCTCATTCAACTTATCCAAAAGGAAACTGATATAAGAACCCAATTTTTTTAAGAACATCCTGAAGGAAGAAAAATACCTTATTTAGCTGTCACCGCAATTTAGAATTTTCCTTATGAGAATGAAAATATCAAATGACATAACCACAAAAATCTTATTACAATCCTATTAATGTTCACTTGTAGAGAAACAAAATAAGTGGTTAACACCACACCAACACTGAACATCATAATATAGGATTTGAAAAGGGATTTTCCTATAGACAAAAAAATCTATATTGTAAGATAATAATTGAAAGTCATCACATCAAAATATTTAAGGATATTTAGAAAATATTTACTTGTATTTATACAAGGAATACCTAAAACAATACAACGAAGGAAGTTCGTAAAATTACCTCCCAATAAACCAATGATTTATTGGACATAATCCTTATCATATACTTATAAGCATATTTGGCTTCCATCTATTACTTTCATTATTGGATTCATTAATTATCTCTCATTTACTAAAAGAATTAACCATATTATTACTAGAAGGAAATGAACCTTAGCTTAAAATAGATTTACACCTTAAATTCACCTTTACCCTTGTGTTCTTATTGACTACCTTTATATATGACATTATTAAAAATTAAAATAATAAAAAAATAACGTTTTAAAAATGAAAACATTCAATGAAAAGGTCCATTGATGGCTTATTAATGAATAGATTAGAGGAGAAAGGAACCAATTTATCAAAATGGTATACATACTCCTTCATTAATGAATCATATTTTTAGTGACTCATAAATTCCATTACCCATCACACTATTACATTCTCAGGTTATTTCCATAAAAATCATAGTCCTAAAATATTCTAAAGACATGTCTTTAATTGAATGTTCTTAAGAAATGTTATCCCAATATTCCCAACCTATTACCCCAAAAATAAATTATTTTATTTCCACATTGAATTTTATAGTAGTATATAAATATTTTAATACTACCTCAACCTTCTCTAGCCACTCAATCGCCTCTTGTATACTATGATCACTATGGAAATATTACTACTTATACTTGCTTAACTCTTGAACACGGTTACCATATTGTGGTAAATTAGATCTTTCCACTATATTTAGAGATTTGTTAGAATAAAGAACTTGAATTTATCTTATTCTGATTATTATAATGTCTAAACCACATTTCATACCCTGGAAAATACTTCCATCAATTTTCTGACACTTTTCTGGGCGACAGAATCTAAAATAACATGTAATATATATCCAAATAAAATTATATTTCAAAATAAGAACACAAAAATCATAGAAACTCAATTATATTATACTAATTATATATAAAAACTCACATAGTACCAAAATACTATAACAAATTGAGACTTTAAACTCCTTAAATTAATGAAAATTTTAATAGATTGTGTCACAAGAAACATCGAACTAACATAACACATGAACGAAATGAATTGGTAGATATTAATTTATCATGATTAAAAAAATAATTATATTCGAACAAGATAATTTTTAATTAAAATAGTTACATATTATTATTTTCTCTTTTGATAATATTTTAGAAAAAATTCTTTTCAAAGAACTAATAAAACAAGTATTTTATTTTTTTATTAATAAATTAAATTGTTAACTCTTTAAAATTTATTATAATAGGTAAAAATTATATATATAAACTAATATACCAACATTAAATTATTTATAATTATTTATGAAATATGATTAAAAACACTTGATGTCTAAAAAAGATACTTTTTAATAAATATAGTTTTTATTTATATATTTTATTTTCATTTAAATTATAACATAAAAATTTTCGAATTTCCATTTGTAAAAACTAGATTCATTTTTTAATTAAAAATTTCAATATTAGCTTAAAAATATTTTTTTTTAAATAATTGATTTTTATGAGAATTGTGAAAATATATTAATTTTGCTAATATCATCATTTTTATGAATTAAGGGTGTTGAAAACAAATTTTTCTATGAAAAATATCAACTATTAAATTAAATAATTTATTCCCAAAAACTATATTGTATTTATATAAACTATGTTTAGTATTTTGGAAACTTATGTATAATGTTTATCCTAAAAACTATTTTCAATTGCTTATATTAAAAATTAAATTTCATCACTTATAGACATTAAATATAATTTTTTTTCTATATCAATATGTTATTATTATTTAATAAGGTAAATTTAATTTCTAGTCATTAATGTATGGTTTCTAGGATTAAATTTAATTACCACAATAATAATAAAACAATTATATTAAATTAATTTTTTTTAACATTGTGTAATTTTTATATAATCAAATAAATTAATATATTCTAAAAAAGTATCTAATATAACATTTAAGACTATTATAAAAACATTAACACTCATTATATAGTTAAGTAATACTTAATATGATTTAGAACATTTAATGTTAAAAATAACAATTTTCAAAAAAAATATATAAATTAAATGTTTGAATTTAAAAGTTAATTTTAATTTTTATTTATATTTATATTTAATTATAACATATAAGGCCTAAATTTAGGATTATAACATAAAACATTTTCTGTTATTGTTACCATATATTTTAAATAAAAACAACCGGGGTAAAAATGATTTGCAAAGGTAAAAACCAAAATGGAAAATTTACAACACAAGTGATAAACAGCTCAAAACATGTTTAATACGTGTGGTAAAATGGGTGGTGGAGGCATTCTGGACCTTATCTCAATTTATTTACCAGTTTTTTGATTATTTAACCTTGAATATTATTATCACATTATTGAAAAATAATGGTTGTTGACAAAAATTCCCTTTTATTCACTTATAAGAGGGGATCACCCACACCCTTTAAATACTCAACTTTACCTTAAAAATACCCTTGTTATACTACCCAATTTTAATTTAATATAACTAAATTTCATTTTAATAATATCTTTGTCACTACCAGTTATCCTAATTCATTTAATTCTATGAATTTCATCAAGAGGATGTTCCAGGTGTCAATATAGCCTGAATAGTCTGAAGGCCTTAATTTTTATTGAATTTTGATAACCCCCCTTTCAAGGGATGAGGGGGAACACTTACAAGTCTCATAGGCTCAGAGATTACATGGCCGGTAGGGTTAGGAGATTACATGACCCGAAGGTCTTAGGGAATTCAACCATACTATCTTCAAGGAAATTCCCTCCCCAACATCTACATCCTAATAGTATCTCTCCACCTTTGCAAGACCGTATGGATAGGCTTCCCATGCAAGCACAGGATGGTACTGATGGAATAGCCATACCCTAGCATTCTGACAATCCATTTGTCTCTGCTCTGGTGAGTTCACCTTCTATGAATCCTCTTTTGGGGCTGCCTTTTTTTTGTAGTGTGTCTGGGGCCTACATTGATGTGGCCCGAAGGCTTTGGGGTGTCCCTAATGCCTTAAGGTGGCTCGAAGGCCTTGAAAATCAACTGGCCTGAAGGCCTTGGGTGGCCCGAAATCCTTGCAGGACCCGAGGACTAAACCGGTGGCCCGAAGGCCCAAATGGATGAATAGTTCCAACTACTACAGTACCGTACAATGCCTTCTATAGTACTGCTACAATACCGGAAATATGCCTCCACCCGGATTTCATCTCGGGTCTCTTGGATGCACATAGAGAGTCCTCACCAATTGGGTTGAGGCTTATGTGCCCAGGTGTCGATATAAGTATTACTTATTCAATGCATTTTATTCTTATTATTTATCTTCTAAACCTACCCTAACCATAGTAATATAATGAATATAGTATAATTATTGTATTTAATAGTTATTATATTATTATAAAAATTCTTATTCATTTCTTCCCATCCGTGTTAAAAACAAAAGAATATGGATCATGTTTGTGTAGGGTACCGCCTCCATGAAGCATCATCTTCCTTTTTTCATCAATCCCTCTATTCAAAGTTTATATTAATGAAAATTAAGAAAAATTGTGAAATATATAATATAATTATGATTCAAATTATAATATTCCTTTATTATTTATTACTCATTGGGGAATGAAAATTTTAACTATGAGTTCTGTGGACTACCACCTCCATAAAGTGACACTTTTTTCATTTTTCATCTTTATTTTAATTATTTACTCAAACCTATTAAAATATATGTAAAAAAATTAATTAAATTTAAATAAAATAATTATACTTACATTATAATTATATTATATAAATGTAACCAATTTCATAACTATACTCACCCATCGAATTATTGTATGTTCATGTTTGGATCGAGCTAACCACCAACTTGAACGATGCTATAAAAATATATCATATATGGCTATAGGAACGTAAATAATATTATTATTATGGTTTAATAATAAAATAATAATTTTTTATAGTTATATAAATTTTAATTTATTTATTTTACTTATTAATAATATATAATCCTCGATCGCAAAAATTAATTAAATAAGATGACATAGATTCATTTTTCACAGAAACATAAGAAAAAATGATATAATAAATAAATATAATATGATAATATATGGTATATATTAAAATAAATATATAATGATAAGGTTTATAAGAAGTTATATAATATAATTAAATTGATTATTCAGGAACGTAGGCAAATGCACAGAGAAAATTAGGACCATGATAAGGGTTTCTTGTCTCAATTTTCAATCCCCTTAGACACACTTCTTATTATACATAATGATTTATTTGGAATGGTGTATCTACTCTATATTTAATTTTTTATATCATGATCATCCCAATATTAATATAATTTATTGTTTCATTTGAAACTACATCCTTCAATGGGTTTTTATTTTAATGTTTCTAATATCGTAAGGGTTTTTGCTAACTTAATTCTATTCCATTGATTTATGATCTTTATTATTAATCGCAATTATTCCAATTTTAATTTATTCTACACAGTGAAAAATTTATATTTTATTTCCTCTATATTTTATTTAGTTAAAAAAATCTTCCATATAACTGTATTATAAAATTACACATAAATCAAAGATTATGTTATTTGGAAGGTTTTCTTGGTCTCAATTCATATTTCTTGAGACATACAAATTGTATGAAATAATCCAATTTTATATTATGTATATAATTTATTGTATATAGTATATCATTAATAGTATTTTTTTAATAGTATTTAATGTTTAGTTTCATTCTCTTTCAACTTCAAGTGTATTTAATTAAATGTTAATCAAGTGGTAAAGTATCTTTTCACAACATCATTTTAAAATCAAGATCTCTCGAATGTGATAACCCATATGGGGGATTTTTTAGTCTTTATAACAATATGACAATAATTTTATTCCCCTATGGTTATCCTTGAAAATAAATTGTCCCCCATTATGTTGTTATAAATTGGAAGATCTATACTATTTTTAAAAGATGTGGTTTTCAAAAATGGTATTTTGAATATAATAAAAAAATATTTTTCACTTGTATTTATATTAAAATCCATGTTTTTAAAATATACCTATATTTTTAAATAATAAATTAAAAATTTTATATTTAATTACATTAAATTTCATTGAGTATGTTTTAAAATAAAAAAAATACTATTTTCCATATGGGTTGTTTTTGACATAAGAATCTGTTTTAGTTTTTCTGAGTGAATGTATCTTTTTAAAGCCTTTATCACTTTTTATGAAACTTTCTCCCTACATTATAATGGATCCGAAAAGAAAATATTTTTATCATATATTTATAAATTATTTAATTTAAAAAGATATAAAATGAATAAAAGATATTTTATATCTCCAAAAATTATTGCTCTAAAACTCCAAAAAATTATTTTTCATCCATGTCATTTTGAAATATATTATTCTTGATTGCTGGAATTATTAAAATGTCACCATCCATTTTTTTTATAGATTATGTAATTTTATTTTATGTTAAATATATGATCGATCACATCCTTTATCTTTCCAAAATACCCACTCTAAATATGAATTATTCTTCTTCCACTACCTTTCCTCTTTAAAAATTATATATTTTCATCATTTGACTGATGTGTGTTTATGCAGATGTCATGCATCGATTGATTGGGGAAATTATTGACCTAAATTTATCCCATTTATCTATATGGTATAATTATAATATGATTTATTATCTTGATTTAAGGGTATTTAACTAGAATGTTTTAAAATATTTTTTAGATAAATGATTATTTTCCATGGGTATACCATGTTATGATTATTGATTAGAGTTATTAATGTTATCCTTATATGATTTTATTTTAAAATGATTTGAACCCCATTTTATTTTCAGGGGTTATTTTATGTTATTATGAATGATTTATTTCAACTTCCACTCATATATATGGATTATTGGAGGGTGGGGTCCTATATTATACTCTAATTCCTTTGATAAATGTTTAAGTCTCAGGAAATAAGAATATATTGGAATAATTTAGTTATTAATAAGCATGGGTACTTGTGTTTGAATAAAAAATGTGATATATACATAGATAAGATTAATTTTCCTCACAATCATGGGTGAAAGCATGTAACTCAAAAAGGTGATGTTTACCAAAGACTATGGTTGTTCCACTTTTCCCTAAGAATTATTTATTTCTATTTTATGCGGAATTTTCATGATGTACTATTATGTTATAAAAACATTATACAATTATTTTTAATATATTATTTGTCAAGACTTGATTTCTTATGTATCTGGATTATACCCATATTCTCATCCTATGACCACTTTTGACCAAGATTTTTATCATTTATGTTTTACCTTACTGAGAATATGATCTCATGCCTTTCTTATGTTTCTATTTTTTTATGATTTAAAGAAAAGTAATACATATGATGTATAAATAAGGGTATATAGTGTTGATAATTTATAAGAGATTTTGGAATATTTTTTTAGATTCATAATTAATTTTTATAGTTGAAAATGTATACTTAATTTAAAATACCTGATTTTAGTAAGTTAATTTTTGGTCCTAACTGAATAAAATTCTTAACCTAAAATGAATTAAAAAATAATTGTAATGGAATATTTTCTTTAAGTAATGGAATTAATATAGTCATGTACTTAAGGGAATCATAGCTGGTATCAGATTAGGGTTTAGATAACTTTTGATATTTAGATATCATCAATTTATGATAATTTAAGAGAAAGAAATGTCATTAAAGGTTGATAAGTTATGGATGATCATAATTTAAATGGAATAGATAACCATTTAGGTTAGTTTAGGTAATTTTGAATATTATAGGTATTAGGATAAGATAAATTAAAAATATCTAAGGGACAAGTCCATGTGAACGTTAACATCCTTAAATTTTTGTGAGGTTATGAGTTTGTGGTTTTCCTAGAAATGAAATCATTGTATTGTTACTACAAGTGGATATAGGATCTGAAATAGATGTACCAAATTATAATTACCCTAAAAATTTCATGTTGGGAATATTCTAAATCATCACCTGGTTAATGAAAAATAGTGCTAAATACACACCTAGTTTGACTCTACTAAGGGATATAATATAGTAAATTCATATTCTACTTAATGAACCATAATGAAATATGTGATTATAATATTATAAAATTATGTTAGAGAACATAATAGGATAATGATCATGGGTAATCAAGGACTAAATAGACTTAAAGGGTGAACTAAATGATTCATATGTTTAATATGAAGGTGTCATGGGGGCCTATTTCTTCGGATTGATGTATTCATATCCATATAACATCCTAAATGTTTTAGTTTTATTATCTTTTTGAAAAAAGATCATGAAATAGAATCTGAAAATCATATGTATCTTGAAACAACTAAGACTAAAAAAAATAAGGGAGCATGCATAATTTTTTGGGAATATTAGTATATTTCTATTATATAAATGTTGAGTTTTCTAGTATTACTTATGGAATTGTGGTTGGTATCATAATAGAAAATAAAACATGATACACTTAGCTATTCTCATTAGTTAGTGATATTTATCATGATATTTTTAAATTTTGGAAATGTTGTGAGGATTATGTGAGAGATCTATGGATTTTTCTTATCTATATTTTCTTTAATGGTTTGGAAACATATATTAAATAATATGGATAACATTGAAAATTTGTTTGATGGAATGTTTATATTTTTTAGTATAACTAATAGAGAACTCATAATTTTGGTATCTGTAACACTTTGGTTTAATATAAACTTGATGTTGAGATGATAAATGGTTGATTGAATTTGGAAATGTGAGTCGGATGCTTCTGGAAGCTGTGATACTGCTAATTGATATGTTTAATAAATGTTTTCTCATTTTTTGGATAATAATATATATTTTCTAGATTAAAACTTCCCAAACTAATGGTTAGTAGATATACAATTTAATGATAGATTTTTTTTCTTGAAGAATATATAAGCTCACTATGGTTTAATGTCTTGGGTATTCAAATATTCTTGGTAAAGTTATGTTAAGTAGAATAAATGAAGGGGGCATATACCTACCAGGGTATATGATTGTATTAATGATTAATATGGTTTGAGAAAATATAAATGAAAAGATATAGATTTAGTGAGTATGATAAATTTCATATTAGATGTTATATCCAAAATTATTTTTTTATGAATTCCCTCACATATTTACATCATATATTAAAAATTAAAAATGTAAGAAAAAATATATTTAAGGGGGTATAATATAATGATATTAGATTTTGGACCCTTTAAATTAATATTATCTTCAAAATATTATGTCCCACAATACACCTAACTGAAAAAAGCCAAAGAAAAAAAAACTAATATTTATAAAAATTAAATGAAGAATATAAATATTAGTGTATAAAAATATAATAATCAATTAAAATGTTTACATTTTTTTTCTTTGGTTGATATTGTAAAATGGGTGTCTTTCGAAGAACCAGTTAAAATGGTATTGTATTTTACCTCAATATAATAAATTAATCATGGATAAAAGTTTGTCAAAATAGTTAATATTTATATTCATAAACATATATGTCAACATAAATTATTTAGCAATTAGAAAATATTAAAAATAGTTGATGTTCAAAAAATGTCATTTTTTTAATAAATGCAATTTTTCTTTATATATTGAATTTTCATTAATTTATAATTTACATCTCTTAGAATATTAATTTTAAAAAATTAACTACAATATTAGATTAAAAAGGTAAACATTATATTAGGATGAGTTTTTTAGTTTTTTTTCTAAAATAATCAATTTTAGTTAAACAGTGAAAAATACAATCATTTTGCTATTATAACAATTTATATGACTTAGATGTTTTTAGAAACCTTTTATATATAAAAAATATATATTTATAAATTAAAATAAGATATTAAAAAAAATACTATATTAAATTTATAAAAACCATGGTTAATGTTTTGAAATCTTAAGTAATTTGGTTACTCCCAAAACTATTCGCATTCACATATATTTAAAAAAAGTTTTCATCAATTATAGAAATTAAATATAATAAAATGGTTTTAATATATTATTTCAAAAATATCATATTATTTAATAATTTAAACTTCATTTTTTGGAATAGAAGTATGGTTACTAGGATTAAAGTTATTTACTATGTTAAAGATAAAACTGTTATTTTCGATGGTTTCATTTATTATCATTTTATATTTTTTATCTAATAAAATAAATAAATATCTTCTAAATAATGAATATGATATAATGGTTAAAAATATATATAAAAACAATAACACAAACTCAATTGGTAAGCAATACAAAATAATATTAAGAACACTTAATGGTAAAAACAATTTCAAGAAAACAAGTTTTCTATATATGAAATGTTTTAATTTTAAAAAAAATTCTCTTTTATAAATTAATTTAATTAGACTATATGATTCCAAAATTTCGGTTTAGAACATAATAATTTTGTTATAAGAGTTACCACAATTTTTTAATAAAAATTAGTAGGGAAAAAAATCTAACCAAGGTAAAAAACAAAATGGTAAAATATAAAAATCAAGTTGTAAATAACATTTAAAATGTTTAAATAAAGTTGTAAAATGAATAGTGAAGGATTTATCAAAATTATCTCAACCCAAAATCCATTATTTCTCACCTTTTTAATCATTTAACCATTCATGGTATTATCCCATTATTTAAAACTAATGGGTACTCAAAAAAGTGCATTTTTCTCCACTTAAAAGACGGGATCACTTCCACCCTTTAAAATCTAAACTTTTCAATAAAATATACTTGAACACCTACCCATATTTACTATCCTATAATTATACTTAATTTTATGAAGACCCTGGTCACTAAAAGTTCTCCTAAGTCCTTATATTTTAAGAATTTAATCATGAGGAAGTTCAAGGTCTCAACCTAAGAATTAATTACCCCTTACCATTTGTTATTATTATTTTTCTTCCAAAATTAACCCATCCATAGTATAATGACATAAGTATAATTATTATACAAAATTATTACTATATTAATTTAATAGTCCTTATTTATTCCTTCCCATACACTTATAAATACAAAAACAATATGATGATCGTCTGCTGTGTAGACTACCACCTCCATGAAGGGACATCTTTCTTTTTTCACTATCGCATCTCCTTAGTTGTTATAAGGATCGAATTGAAGAATAATTGTGAAATATATTATATAACTATTATTATTAGGAGAGTAATTATTATAATCATACTTTCCATCTAATTTTTTTGAAAACTTAAATATTAACCACGCATTATAAAAATCACCACCTCCATGAAGTCATGCTATTTCATTTTTTCATATAGTTTTTAAATATTTTACCATAACACTTAAAAATATGAATAAAAACATTAAAAACATCTAAATAATATAATTATTCATCTAATATAATTATATTATCTTAAAATAAATACTTTATTTATCTAACTCATCGATTAAATTGTGGAATTTTCTTGTTGGGGTTAGTCAAACCACATATTTGAACAATGTTATTAAACACTATCATGGATGCCCATTAGAAATTAAAAATTAATATTACGATGATTTAATAAGAAAATAATGATATTTTTTAATTTTATATAACGGTTGAATTATGAATATAAATTAATATTATAATATAATCTTCGATCACTAAAATTATCAAAATAAGCCGACATAGATTCAATCTTCATGAAAAATAAGATGAAAACAACAAAATAAATTAATATAATATGATAATAAGTGGTAAATATTTTAAAAAATATAGAATAATAAGGTTCCTAAGAAGGAACATAAAAAACTTGTTTTTATTATTGGGGAATTTAGGTGCATCCATATAGAAAATCAAGATCGTATTAAGGGTTTATTGACTCAATTTTCAACCCCTTAAGACATACATATTATTGTACAATATGTTTTATTTTTAATTGTGTCTCTACTTCCACATAAAAATTTTATATCATGATCCAATAATTATTAAATTTATTTACTGTTTGATTTTAAATCATATACTTCAAGGGGTTTTGATTTGAATGTTTCTAATATTATAAGGGTTAACACTAATTCAATTTTCTTTCTTTGTGTTACAAACTTTATTAGTGAAATATATTTTTACAAGTATGATTTATTCTACTTGATAAATAATATTTATTTTATTTCCTCCTTGTTTTATGGGTTTCTATAATTCTTCCCTATGAAATCATTATCAAATGAATCTTTCTTAAATTATTATCCTACATGGAAGAGTTTCTTGGTCTTAACTAAAATTTCGAGAGACATACTTCTTATTAGGAAAGAATATAATTTTATATGGTGTTTATATTAAATATTTGTTTTATTATATCCTTTATTATATATTTTAAATGATATTTGAAGTTTATTTTCAATCTCTTTATCCTTTAACAATTTTGATTCAAATGTTACTCAAGCCATAAGGTTTCTTTTCACAAACTCATTTTCAAATTGATATCTTTCAATTATGGTATCCCATATGGGGAATTTATATAGTATTTATTTTAAAATAATAATCATTTTATTCTAAAATTTTTATCATTGGTGATATTTTTTGTCCCATTTCTCTTTTTTAAATTGTTTTCTCTATATTTTATTTAGGTGATGTGGTTTTTAACAACGGTATTTTTAATACTATAAAAAGTAAAATATTTCTCAGTCATATTTATCTCTAACTCAAAATTTTATAACTGTCAATACAATTTTTCATAGAATTTAAAAAGTTAATTTTAAACTATCTTGAATTTATTTAAAAATTTTATAAATGCAAAATCAATTTATCATTTTCTATATGGGTTATTTTGACAAGAGAATATCTTTTAGCATTTCTGAGTGAGCATATTATTTTGACGATATTATCAATTAATATTAATATTTCTCCCTACGTGTTCTTGGTTTCACAAAGAAAATATTTTCCCCCAATATTTATAAAATATTTCTTCAAAATTATTTTAAAAGGATCAAGGATATTTTTTATTTCCAAATGTTATTTTTCTAAAACACATAAAGTTTTTTCTCCATCTATGTAATTGAATATTGATATATATTAATCTTGATTGAGAATATTCTTCAAAATTTACAATCCAGCTTCTTCATTAGGATAATTTATGTGATTTTATTTTATATCGAGGATATGATTTGTCACAGAAATTTTCAATCCTAACCATCTAATATGAAGAAGCATAATTCTTCCTCCAATGAATTTCCATCACAAACACTATATTTTATTCCATTGATCAAAGGATATTCACTAAGATTCCATACATAGATTGATGGGGGAAATTATTAACTTAAACAGATTAACATTATCTATATAGTGTGAATATCATATTCTTTATTAAGTTGATTTAATGGTACTTATCTAGAATGTTTATAAATATTTTTGGATACCTGTTTACCTTCTTCAAATATAAAATGTCAGGGTTATTGATTTTAATTATTAATGATTTTCATATGTGTTTCCATTTGAAAAGAATATGTAACTAGTAAGGACATGACCTTAAACAGAACTTATTCTTGTGACTTTTTACTATAATTTATTTTCATTCATTACAAAATAAGTTATAGGTCTAGTGTTTTATATAATTAAAACAAAATCACACATTTTAAACCCATAAATTAAAAGTGTATACTTATAAACAATATCCATTTTTTCCACCAACTGGATATCATTTAAAATAAAACATAGTTTATTTTCTTATCACATCCTCAATACATTCATCATGGCACCTTCGTTGTCCTTACCAAAATTTAAGCCCTATGAAAAAATAATTTAAACATGGGATGAGAAAAAAATATTAGTAAGGGGTATAATTAAAGAAAACAATTATTCTAGCGAAAATCCATAAAAAATTCCCAAAATTAAAACATAACTTTTTACCCTAAAAAAGAGATCATCATTTTAAAAAGATAATTGTCTTACCCTTTGAAAATAAATGATTTTCATACAAACTCAAAAGAAAACAAATAGTATATAAGTAGGTAACTTGGGACATAATAATGCTAAAATTGAATAACCATACAGTCGACTTCCATACATGTCAATCTTACAAATTGAATAGCCTTACAACCTATATCCGTATGTGTCACTCATAAAAACTGAATAACCATACAGTCGACTTCCATACCCTATTCATTAGAGGTTATAACGTAACCACCCATCCTTGGTTTATCACATAACCACCTATGAAATGTAAAAGAATCAATATATAATCCTATCACATAAAAGATTATAATATTCAGAATTTCACTTATAAAAGTTCTTATGTAATCATAAGAAATTATTTCCAGATATTGAAATAATTAATCCATTATAAAAAAGATTTTGATCACAAAAATTCATATAAAATGGAATATTGGGTTTATTTTTCTTTTAAAAAACAATATTTATTTTAGTCGAATTCAGATATCGAATAATGATCATGGTGGTGGAATCATTTCCATCATTGCATATGTAAAAAAAAGAATTCTTTTTGTCATTTGTCAAAACATTTAGTATAAAACACATAAAAATATTATTTTTTTCAAAACACATAAATGAAATTAACAATAGAACTAAAATTTCATTTATATTGATTTTGTATCCATATAAATAAATATGTAATATAATATCAAGAATATTAACATGGAGAAAAGGATTTCATAATTAAATATTTTATCATTCAATCTATTCTGTACCACTTTGAACATTTGAATCTTAAACCCCATGAAATATTATAATTAAAAAATATTAAGGAAAATGTTTACAGATAAAATATGGATATGAAATTTCGTATTATCCATATATACCCCTTAAAAAAAATAAATGTGCATATCATCATGAAATGCCTCAATTAATGGAGATTGAGATTAAATCCCTTACATTGAGTCCAACACTTCGAGTACAATATTTATCTTCTGGAATAATAATCATTGGTTAGTTATTTAATAACTCATTAAAATTTTTAATGTTTATTATTCCTTTTATGTGACTTATTATAATGTTATAACCGTGGCATAATTATTTATGTTCACGTCAGACATTTTGATGATATTCAATACATGATTCCAAAATGATTTCGATAAGTCGAATACGGTCAAAGTGTTCATTCTTAAATCATATAAATAATAATATTAATGAAATAAAAATAACATTTATTAATAAATTACACTTTTAAATCCATACATTATATAATTATTTAAAAATGTACTATGTTATAATCAATGAGATGGTAAGTCGAACAAACACATTAGTTTCGTTCCCATTTTTCATTGATCATTATGGAAAGAATTTAATTATTATTTTATACTTTTATAATGATAATAATATCATAAATAACATCTTTATAAATTAAATATACTTATATATATATATATCATGTTTTGGATGTGGTGAATAAAAATGAATCACATTGCTTTGTGGAGGTAATAGTTCACACGTACACATGAACGATATTATTATTTTTTTGTACATGGAAGGTAAAAATTTAATTGATATATTATTTTTTTATAATGATAAATATATGATGAATATAATTTATAATCATTAATATAATCATTATAACTAGTCTTGAGAGATGAAATTGAAAAATGAATTATATCAGTTCATGGAGGTGATAGTTCACACATACGTACGAATGATTAATTCCTTTCCCATTTGATGGTACTGGATTTGGATTTGGTTGATCATATTAACATAATAACATACACACTACGAGAAAACCGTCGCGAAATGCGTTTCGGGATGGCATTTCGCGGCGGTTTTAAAAACCGCCGCGAAAAAACCGCCGCTAAACGGCAAAAAAATTATTTTTTTTAAAATTATTTTTTTTATTTTTTTTAAATTTTATTCAAGGATTAGCGGCGGTTTTTTAAAAAACCGCCGCGAAATAGCGGCGGTTTCGGTAAAACCGCCGTGAAATAAAATGAAAAAAATAAAAAAACGTGAGAAACCCCGAAAACACTAAAACGATCATAACTTTTGATCTGGGCGTCCGTTGAAGCGCCACGACCAGTCAAATCGAAGCTCATGAAGAGATATAGAGGCACATATAATCAAAACCGTGAGACGTTCTAAGGTGTGGACGATATTAGAGTTATAAAAAAGTTGAAAAAAGTTCTCCAACTTCAAATGGCCATAACTTTCGCTCCGGGTGTCCGTTTGGGCTCTACCACATATCAAATCGAAGCCAGTGAAGAGAGCTACGCATTAGTTTGACACAAGAATGCATCTCTCGGGGTTTTCGACCCCAAAAACCCCTCTGAAGGCCTCCAAAACCCTGTTTCCGTCACCGGTGTCCCGTCGAACTTGTCTTCAAACAGACCTAACTTTCGATCCGCGTGTCAATTCGGCCTCCTCCACCTGCCAGATCATAGATCGTTCCGTGAGCTTCAGTTTGACTAGTTGCGGCGCCCACATGCACTCATAGATCATATGTTATGGCCTTTTTAGTCGGTATCGGGTTTGTTATGTTTTTCAATGCCTCATTTCTAGCACCCATTCCCCGTCAGCTTTTTTTTAAATGGTCATAACTTCCGATCTGCCTGTCCATTCGGACTCTTTCACCTTTCAGGTTGAAGATCGTTTCGGGATCTTTGATTTGACAGGTCGCGGATCTAAAACGGACTCTCGGATCTTAAGTTATCTCCGTTAATGTGAGTCCAATGTTTTTGTCTCTTTATGACCGTTTTGACGAGTTTTAACGGTAGCTCCATTTATTACTGTTTATTTGGGTTTCCATGACTTATTATCTTTATCAATGGTTTTTTGTGAGTTATTATGATGATTATGTTGAATTATTAAGGAGTTTTCCAGAGTTGTCACGAGTTTTCATGCGTTCTCATTCTTTCTAATACCTCGTTCTTCATATGCTTTTCCATCCTTTTTCATGCATTTTCATGATTTTTCATCCCTTATCACGTCTTTTCATACTTTTTCATGTGTTTCCTTTATTATTTATTATTTATTATTTATAATATACTTTAACTTATTTATTATATATTATTTGTAACTGGTTATTTATTATTTATTATTTATTATTTATTATTTATTATTTATTATTTATTTTTTATTATTTATTACTTATATTTATTTATCATTTATATTTATTTATTTATTATTTATTATTTATTATTTATTATTTATATTTATTTATCATTTATATTTATTTATTATTTATTATTTATTATTTATATTTATTTATCATTTATATTTATTTATTATTTATTATTTATTAGTTATTATTTATTATTTATATTTATTTTTTATTTTTTATTTATATTTATTTATTATTTATTATTTATATTTATTTATTATTTTTTATTTATATTTATTTATTATTTTTTATTTATATTTATTTATTATTTCTTATTTATTATTTCTTATTTATTATTTATTATTTATTATTTATTATTTATTATTTATTATTTATTATTTATATTTATGTATTATTTATATTTATTTATTATTTCTTATTTATTATTTCTATTTATTTATTATTTATTTATTATTATTATTTATTATTTATTATTTATTATTTGTTATTTATTATTTGTTATTTATTATTTATTATTTATTATTTTTTTTTTATTTTTTATTATTTATTATTTATTATTTATTATTTATTATTTATTATTTGTTATTTATTATTTGTTATTTATTATTTTTTATTTATTATTTGTTATTTATTATTTATTATTTATTATTTATTATTTATTATTTATTTATTATTAATTATTATTTCTTATTTATTATTTATTATTTATTATTTATTATTTATTATTTATTATTTATTATTTATTATTTATTAGTTATTAGTTATTATTTATTATTTATTATTTATTATTTATCTTTATTTATTATTTATGATTTATGATTTATTAATTTTTATTTATTATTTATATTTATTTATTATATATTCTTTATTATTTATTATTTATAGTTTATTATTTAAATTTATTTATTATTTATTATTTATTATTTATTATTTATTATTTATTATTTATTATTTATTATTTATTATTATTTATTTATTATTTATTATTTATTATTTATTATTTATTATTTATTATTTATTATTTATTGTTTATTGTTTATTATTTATTGTTTATTGTTTATTGTTTATTATTTATTATTTATTCTTTATTATTTATTATTTATTCTTTATTCTTTATTATTTATTATTTATTATTTATTATTTATCTTTATTTATTTTTTATTTTTTATATTTATTTATTATTTATTATTTATATTTATTTATTATTTATTATTTATTATTTATTATTTATTATTTATTATTTATTATTTATATTTATATTTATTTATTATTTATATTTAATTATTATTTCTTATTTATTATTTCTATTTATTTATTATTTATAATTATTTATTATTTATTATTTATTATTTATTATTTATCTTTATTTATTATTTATTATTTATTATTTATTATTTATTATTTATTATTTACTATTTATTATTTATTATTTATTATTTATTATTTACTATTTATTATTTATTATTTATTATTTATTATTTATCTTTATTTATTATTTATTATTTATTAATTTTTATTTATTATTTATATTTATTTATTATTTATTATTTATATTTATTTATTATTTATTCTTTATTATTTATTATTTATTATTTATTGTTTAAATTTATTTATTATTTATTATTTATTTTTTATTATTTATTTATTTATTATTTATTATTTATATTTATTTATTATTTATTATTTATTATTTATTATTTATTATTTATTGTTTAAATTTATTTATTATTTATTATTTATTATTTATTATTTATTATTTATTATTTATTATTTATTATTTATTATTTATTATTTATTATTTATTATTTACTATTTATTATTTATTATTTATTATTTACTATTTATTATTTATTATTTATTATTTATTATTTATCTTTATTTATTATTTATTATTTATTATTTATTAATTTTTATTTATTATTTATATTTATTTATTATTTATTATTTATATTTATTTATTATTTATTATTTATTATTTATTATTTATTGTTTATTGTTTAAATTTATTTATTATTTATTATTTATTATTTATTATTTATTATTTATTATTTATTATTATCGAGTTTATATCTATTATTTATGTATTATTTGTTTTTTCAATTAATATATATAAGTATATTAATTTCTGTTTATTAACCACATGGCGAGCTTGCTGGAGTGGTAAAGTCTTTGGAAAATATGCAAGAGGTTAGGGGTTCAAATCTCACCAGACGCAGGATTTATTTATATTGCATGGGCATGCATGTGCATGGGCATGGGAGATGCATGCATGGATAAATAAATAAATAAATAAATAAATAAATAAATAAATAAATAAATAAATACGAAATAAATAAAGAAATAAATAAATACGAAATAAATAAATAAAATAAATAAAATAAATAAAATAAATAAATTAAATAAAATAAATAAAATAAATAAAATAAATAAATACGAAATAAAATAAATAAATAAATAAATAAATAAAGAAAAATTAAAAAAAATAACCCCCCCCCCCGCTGAATCATTTAGCGGCGGTTTAAACTGCCGCTAAAAAACCGCCGCGAAACGTTCCGACGGTTTTGAAAACCGCCGCGAATAGTTTCCCGACGCACGACTTAGCGGCGGTTTTTGAAAACCGCCGCCAATCGATTTAGCTGCGGTTTAAACCGCCGCAAAATGAAAACAAAACCGCCGCTAAATGCCTTCTTTGCCATAGTGACACTTATATTGAGGATACTTGAGTTGTTATATCATCAAGGATGAAGAATATTTTAAGGATCTGGAAGAATAAATAATATAGAAATACTTAATTAAAAATGACACCTCTTCTTCAGATGATATCCTTTGATTAAAACCTCAAAACCTATAAGGAGGGAGTTATAATTAAAATAAGGCCTCAATAAAGTGGGTAGGGATTCCATTATAAGATTTTAGTAGGATCGTGGTTGAACAAAAAAAATGTTTAAGGCCAGAATAAATGATAGGAAATAATGCCCTTTTATAAGAGAGGAGAGGGGTAGACTATGGATTCTTCAAAGTATTAAATTTACATAAATTAATTTTTTTTAAATGGCTCCAAAGTGATTTATTTAAAATATAGGATGTGTATGGGTAGAAATAAATTCATCCAATGAAAATTATAAATGTTTTTTAATATTTTTTTAATCCTTATCTTTTTGTTTTAACCCTATTAACACTTACAGTTTTATTAAGTAATTTATAATTTAACTGTTAATATAATTACCATAAGAATCCAAAAAACCAATAAAATAGTAACTTAGGACGTTTTAGGACATTTCAAAACTAGTTATCTGAATCAAGGATTTTTTTATAAATTTTATAACATTTAATAAGATATTTTAAATTTTAAAATACTATTAGTGTCAATTTTGACACTATTCATTTCTTGACTTTTTAAAAATATCATAAATTAAATATATAGTCAAAAAAATATATTAAAACATAAATAAAATTTAAATTTAATCCATAAATTCTTTTACCTGATATAAATTATATCAAATTAAATTTATCATAAATTGTTTAATTTCATTTATTTTATTCTTCGATTAATGAAGTAATTACTCTATCAACATTTTTTCACCATTTAATTAATTAATTTATTTCCTAAAAATGATAAATATACAAACATAATGTAGGTAATAATTTTATATTTTGAAATAAAATTTATTATCAAAGATATCGCCAATATAAACCCATATTAAAAATACTTTACTTGTTAAAAACAAAAATTTAACAAAAATGAGTTTTCAATGAATATAATATTATAAATGCATTAATATCATCAAAGTGACTCAAAGTGGTCCTAAAATATACCCAAGGATTCTCATGGTTTTAAAACACTCATAAAATTAAATTTTGACATGTTTTAGTGTAATTTTATAATTTTAGAATATTAATTTATTTTTAATTACCCAATTTACACATAACTATGATTTTATATATTATTAATAGTTACTATTCATAATTTCCAAAAATAAAATGAAAATATTTAAATAATTTGGAGCATATAATTCAAAATATGGGATCCATTTTTCTACATTCAAAACACATAATTTGAATAAATTAATAAAAAATTAATTACAATGACATAATAAGAAAAATGGTCTTTTAAGTAAAAGCTTTCAAATGTTCGCCATGTTTTTATATCCAATATGAATTTGAAATTGATTATAACGTCCTAAATTGGATTAAATGATAAAAAAATTATCTAATATAATTTTAAACTAATCAAAAATATTATTTAATACGATAAATAAATATTATGAAAAAATAGTTTTCAATTTATATGCAATATTTTTTTCTCTATTCATCAAAAAATGAATCTTATCAGAAAAATAAAAAAAGGTAACCAAAGTAAATTTTTTTTTCCAATTAAAATTAAGAATTTTATTTTTTAAAATATAATTTATAAAATGGACGAAGGTGGATTTTAAATAGGTGTGCCATCAAAAAGAGGAAAAATAATTTTTTTTGAAATACATAGTTTATGTGTAAAATTGGATTTGTTCATATATAATGTCTAGAAAACACATTAAATGAATTGTAAAAATCATAATTAATATATTATATATATTTCATTAATAAAATAACAAGAGTAATTTGATTACTTATTGCTATAAAACACACTTGTGTACATTTAAATTGTATTTCCAAAAACATTTCCCTTTATTTTAAAAAGATTTTAAATTAATTTTTAATTAATTGTTCACTAAATAATTAAGTATATATACATGTGTATAAAATATTTAGTTAATAGTGTTCATTATTACCAGTCAAACATATAGGTTTTAAGGTTTACATTTTAATATTAATTAGTTGCTTGCTTATTACTGAAGTGTTGTATCATGTACTCTATCGAACATTGTGTTTCCTTACAAAAACTTGAGATTTTACATTCTACCTCCTTTGGTTATTGTGTCCTCATAATTTTAGTTTTGGATCAGTAACTAATGTATGAATTTTCAAAATACCTTCATTTTAACCCCATATAAAAAATAGGATTAATAAAACTACTACATTAAAAGAAAGAAAGGGAAGTATGAAGATCACATAACATAAAAAAATACTAGGTTCCATGTAGGAAAACATGGATATGGAAGATAAAACTAACCATTAATTTATGATGGATAGGGATATAAAACACAATCATGGGATAATTAACAATCACAAAACCATAAATTTTTTATGGTTTAGATAGTCATTGATTTTGTATTAGGAAAATTAAATGGGTAATGTTTATTTTTCAAGATCCTTTTCATTAATCTGTGCAATTAATTTACTTCATATACTATGAACATAAAGAAACATACTTACATGAAAAGTATAGTTTCATCCTTTAGTATATTTCAACCATAAACTCATATTTTTATCCAAATAATGAGTATTCAAAATGATTTTTTGACAGCTGAATCACTATAATAAACTTCTAGATAATCACATAATCCAAAAAATATTAACTATATATTTATCCTTTCATTAGACATTAACTAATACCAAAATGTTTAGTAATGGATGAGAAAATTTCACTAAAATAATAAAGCTTATATGATTAAAAACCACTTAAAATCTAAGATTGAAACCCAAAATTTAGATGAATTATAAAATAGCCTTCCAAGATAAATTTTAAAATTTATCTCTAGATAAAAAAATTACTCTTTAAGTCTTATATCGAAAATTAATTACCCTAATCCAAAATTATCCAAGCTAGGTTAATAATTTTCCTAAAAAACACATGTCACCCTAAGTCCATAATAAAATAAAATTTTCTTCAAAAATATAATTGAACCTTTAATTTTTAAATAAAATACCATAATATTATATTTACCATAATCATATAGGATTCCTAAAAAACAAACATCTTTCGAAATAATCAAAAAAAGATCCAACCACAAGGTTATCTATTTGATAAAACATATGGTACCAAAATAAAATAATTCCTCATACATGAAATGTTTTAATTATAAATAAAATTTCTTACTGATATATTATTTTATGTAGGCTAGTGGTAGGCGATGAACCCTTGTCATCATTCGATTGTGGGTTTGATTCCTACAGCCTTTCTAGACGGGACAACTTGTCACCCATTCTGTGGGTTGTAGTTTTTCTAAAACTATATAATTTTTATAACATTCCTAAAATATGACAAGTTCCTAAAAATAAAAATAAAATGTTGTAATGTCTATGTTTATCTCATACCTTTCATTTTTCATCCCAAAAAGCAATAACCCATAAATACCTCAAAAATAAATGTTACCAAATATACCATTAGTCACCTAAAAATTTCCTAATTTAAATTATCAAAAGTGTTTCTAAGGAATTAATAATTTAAACCCATTATTATATCCAAATATATTAAGATGACATCCTAATCTCCAATTTTGTCTAAAACCTTCTATAATACCAACTTTAAAAACCTAGATTTAAAAATAAATCATTCTCATGACTTCTAATTATATTTTACTTTCTTTAATTCCCAATGTTAATTTAGGTCTAATGTTTTAGATAATTAGGATAAATTCGTAAAAAATAGACCCATAAATTATAAGTGGATACTTATACACAATACCTATTTTCTCTACCAAATGAATCCCTTCTAAAATAAAACATGGTTTCTTTTCTTATCACATCTTTTATAGATTCATCATGACACCTTCATTTCCCTTAAAAAACATTAAGCCCTGTGAAAAACATTTTAAAATATGGTATAAACATAAAGGATCAGTAAGGGACCTAAATAATTAAAACCATTAGTTTATTTAAAACCCATAAAATATTTCCTTAATATAAAACATATCTTTTTACCCTAAAAATTGATCATCATTTCAAATAGATAATTATCTTACCTTTTGAAAATCAACTATTTTCATGAAAACTCATAGGAAAACATATGATATATAAGTAGGTAACTTTGCACATAATTATACTAAAATTTAATAAACTTATGGTCGACTTCCATACATGTCACTCTTATAAATGGAATAGTCATACGTACGACATCCATACATGTCACTCTTACAAATGGAATAACCATACAATTGACTTCCATACCCAATGCATTGGAAGTTATAATGTAACCATCCATACGTGGTTTATCACATCACTACCCATAAAAATTATAAGTATAATTATATAATCATAACACATAAAACATCTCAATTTTATGTATTTCACCTATAAAATATTATTTTCAATCACAAGAAATAATTTCAAGATATCAAAATAATTAATCCATTTTAAAAACCAGATTAAACAAAAAAGTACCTAGAAAAGGGAATAAGGGGATTATTTTTCTTTTTGAAAACATTAATTCATTTATAGTAATCCAAATTTCCAATAATGGTCATGGTAGGGGATACGTTTTTGTCATCATATATGATAAAAAAAGCATTCTTGTTGTATTTTTTTAAAATGTTTGGTAGAAAACATGTAAAAAGATTATTTTTTGAAAAAATTTGAATGAAAATAAAAATACAAAAATATTTTTTTATAATCCTTATATATATATATATATATATGTAAAATAATATCAAAAATATTCACATGGAGAAAAATATTTTATAATTAAATCTTTAAACATTCAATGTGACTCATCACACTGGTAATAATTAAATCCTAAAATCTATGAATGAATGCTATTAAGAAAAGTTTAAATAAAATTTTTATAGGTAAAATATGTATATTAAATTTCATAGTATCCATATATAAACCATATAAAATAATAAAGGTGCATATCATCAAAAAATTCTTCAATGAATAGAGATTGAGATGAAATCCCTTGCCTTGAGTCTGACACGTCATGTACACTCTTTATCTTCCTGGAAAATAATTTTTTTTTAATTATTTACATCATATATAAATTTTTTAAAGTTTATTATTCCTTTTATACGTTTTATTATCATGTTATAACAATTACATTATTATTTAAGATCATGTTGGAAATTTTGATTATATTTGGTACATGAGTCCAAAATGACTTTGGTAAGTCGAATACGGTCAAAGAGGTCATTTTTCCATCATATGAAAAATTATAATCATGAAATAGTAAAATATTTTATACATATATTATAATTTTAAATCCATCCATTGAATATGTATATAAAAATGAACAACATTTAAATCATGGAAATGTTAAGTTGTACGTATGCATGAGTAACGTTCCTATTTTTCACTGATCAGTACGGAAAGAAGGTAATTAATGTCTCATATTTCCATAATTATAACAATATAATAAATATCATATAAATAATTTAAATTTACTTATATATATCATACCTGTGACCCGGTGAAGAAAAATGAATCGCATCGCTTTGTGGAGGTGATAGTTCACACGTACGCACGAACGACTTAATCATTTTTATATACATGGAAGGGAAGAACATAATTGATATATTATTTTTATATAATTATATATATGTATTTAATATAATATATAAACATTAATTCCATAAATATAATCATTATTGGGAGATGGAAAAGGAAAATGAATTATATGGATTCGTGGAATTTATAGTTCACATGTACGCACGAACCATTAATTATTGTCCCATTTGATGGAAGTAGAGATAGATTTATGTGATGATATAGAAATAATAGCATATAATTATATTTATTATACTATATTTATTATATCATCATGGTTGAATAATATTTTGAAGAAGCGGAAGAATAAATAAAAGGGAAACACATAATTAAAGACGATACCTCTTCTTCGGATGATATCCGTTGATTAACACATTAAATCCTACAAGAAGGGTGTTCTTCCTAAAATAAAGCCTCAATAAATTGAGGATGGATTCTAGGAATGGATTTTATAGGATTATAGCTGAATAAAAATGGTTTTTAATTCTGAATAAAGGATAGGAAGTAGTCCCATTTTATAAGAGAGGAGAGGGGTACTCTTGGAATTTCTCAAAATATTAAGTTAATATAAATTACTTTTATATTCAAAATGGGTAAAAAGTGATTTATTTAAAATCTATGATGAGTATGGGTTGTAAAATAATCATTAAGAAAATTTTATAAAAGTTTTTAATTTTATTTAATCCTTATCCTTTTGTTTTAAACCATTAACTCTTACCGTTTTATTAAATAATTTATAATTTGAGGGTTAATATAAATACCATGACATCCCAAACGACCAATAAAAGAGTCATTTATGTAATTTTAGGAATCATACCAACTATTTGGACAAATATTGGATATTTATAAAGTTTATAAAATTTAATAAGATATTTTATATTTTAAAATACCATTATTGTCAATTTTGTCACTATTTATTTTTAGACTTCTTAAAAAAATCATAACTTGAGGATATATATGAAAAAAATATTTGAATGCATCAATAACATATAAAAGACATACAAAAATATTATTTTATTACATAAATTATATCAAATTATAATAATATAATATTTTTAATATCATTTATTTGATTCTTCCATTAATGAATCAATTATTGCATCATCATTGTATCACCGTTTAATTTAATTATTTATTTCATAAAAATTACAAATAAATTATCATATATAGGTAATAATTTATTATTTATAAATAATATTTATAAATAATAGATACCTGGTATAACCCTATATTAAAAATACATTACTTGTTAAAAACAAAAGTGCAACAAAAATGACTTTTCATTGAATATAATATTATAAATGCATTAAAGTCATCCATGTGGTCCTTAAATCTACAAAAATATTAATTGGGATATAAAACACTCATAAAATTAAATTAGTACTTGTTTTAGGGTAATTTTATATTTTTATATTATATTTTTCATATTTAATTACCTGATTTACCCTTAACCATGGTAATAAAAATTATTACTAAAGTTACTATTCATAATATCCAAAATAAAAGATACCTATTTACATGATTAATAAAATTGGATTTAAAATATGGAATACATTTGTCTAAATTAAAAACACATAATTCAGCTAAATTAATTAAAAATTTACCCCATTGACGGTATAAGAAAATGAGTTTTTAAAGTAAAAACATTCAAAAGTTTGCCAACTTTTTATATCAAATATCATTGTGAAATTGATAACTATGACCTAAATTGGATTAAATGATAAAAATTTTACCTAATTATACACTAATACCATTCAAAAATATTATTTAGTAATATAAATAAATTTGATGAAAAATTAGTTTTCAATTACAATGCATTGTTTTTTTACCATTCATCAAAACATGAATATTATCATAAAAATAAAAAATATTTATGCTGATAAAATTTGATGTCTAGTTTTAAATAAAAAATTTATTTTGTCTAATAGAACATATAAAAGTGAAAAAAACTAGATTTAAAATCAACATGCCATCAAATGGAAGCAAAACTATAATTTTTGAGAAATAGTTCTTTTATGTGTAAAATTAGATTCTTTTTCTTATATAATATCTATAAAACACATAAAATAAATGTTAAAAGTAATAATTTATATATTGTATATATATTTCATTAATAATTAAACAATAGTGATTTTGTTAATTTTTTTGGAAAAAAACAGTATTGCACATTTAAATATTTTTTTAGAGAATCTTTTCCTTTGATTTTATAAATATTTTCCATTCATTTATAATTAATTGTCCAAAAATAATTAATTATATGTACATGTGTAAACTATATTTAATTAATATTTTCCATTCCTTCTAGAATAATATCTTGGTTTTAATGGTAAAATTTATATATTAATTAGTTGTTCTCTTAAGATTGATGTGGTGTACTATGTATGCTATTAAACATTGTGTTTCATTTTGAAAAACTCCAGATGGTAAAAGCAATATTTTATTTAAATGGGTTATTTTTTTATATGATGAATGATTTAATTCACTTGTAACTTATTTTTACTATTAGTGGAAAAGTGAGGTCCTATACCTCCCTCTAACTCATTGGTTAAAAGTTTAAATATTATGAGATATGTATGCATGGGAATAATTTACTTTTTATAAGAAATGACGAAATTGTGTAAATAATGAACATAAAATTGACATGGGTTAAATTATGTTTTCTCAAAATTTTGGGTGTAATTGTGAAACTCTTGAAGGCAGCATTTCCCTATACTTATGATTATGACATAATCCTCTATATATGCCTTGTTTCTATGATACATGGAATTTTCATGATGTAATCTTATATTATTGAATTCCTTGTGCGATAATTTTTTAATATGTTTTTGGGTATAAATCTCTTATATATCCTAATTATACCCATATGCAAATCTTATGCGCACTTTTGATATTTGACTATTATCACTTGTTTTAACCATTACTGAGCATTTGATATGACCTTTTTCTTATGTTTTTCCTAGGTAATAAAGAAAAGTAATACATATGATGTGTTTGTAAGGGTATATTATGTGGATAATTTTTGTGAGATTTTGAATATATATTATAGATTATGATTTTACCCATATAGTGAGTACAATATCCATTAGTTGAAAAATACATGAGTTTTTTAGGTAATGTTTTGTCTTAATTATCTAAAACTACAAGCATTAAAGTTCATTGGAATGAATTATAATGAAATATTTCATTTATATCATGTAATTGAAAATTTACGATCTATTGGGAATCATAATAACATCCAATATTTACCTACTAATAAGAGAAAAACATTCGGGAACTCTAATTTTTTTTTATACATATTATAATGAAGTATTTTTCTAATAAAACCAAAATCACTTAACAAAATTTTACAATATTGATTATATTAGATTATCATTTATATTAAAGTAAACTTATAATAGTCCCAAATACATTAAAATATTATTAAAAATTCATTATATTTTTTTTATAAAATTCATTATTTTTACGTTGAAGCACCATATGAAAAGTATACACTACCAAAATAAAATTTAGAAAACATTTAAAAAATAAACCAATATTAAGAAATAAAAAATGTCACATAGTTATCTCTTATAAATTAATCCATTTTCTAAATAGAAAATTAATATTATTTTTTTTATAAAACCATCTTTTATCATTTGGAAAATCTCATTATAATAATTTAAGAATACTGAAAATTAACATTAAATAACAAACATAAACCTAAATTTTACTTTTAAAGAATAATCCTAAAATCATAAAATATGATTCTAGATAGATTAAAAAACTAAATTAATATTCTTACGTAATGAAATACATTAAGAATCATGTAAGTAGTACCATTTTAAATATTAAATATTGTATAAATATTAAATGAAATCATTTCAAAGCAACAGAGAGAAAAACATAATAAAAATACCTTCCCCAAGATGTGTTGCATGTGTGAAAATTTTGAATCCCATGCACACTACACATGAATATTTCAAGACAACCATTCTAGATTCTTCCCAAGATATAATTATGATAAAATTGAATTCTAGATATACCCAAAAAACACAAATACCCAACAAACCCTAGTAACTCATTGTTTGACACTAAAATCATAGCACATAAACATCATTGTACCTACCTCTTATATTTTGAAAATACTATATCTGATATACCATTAATTCAAAAATAATAAGATGGATTTGATTCCATTTTTTAGTAAAAAGAATTAGTGAAACATATAACATCACCTGAGATGGCCCACTACTTAGTTTGAAGCATATCTTTGATCACCACAAGCTAGCAATGAGTTCGGTGGGTTTTAAACCTAAACCATGGGAATGATTTCACCCATGGATCTGAATAAATAAAATATATACAATTACCTAGAGTAATACTTGTAATATCCACATTTTGGATTCTTATTCTCATTGAATAAGTTGTTTTGAAATGTAAATAAACCAAATAAAACATAATCATTTACAACCCAAAAAAATGTTCCATATAATGGAAAATACCATGAGTGGTGGGGGTGGATTAAGGCATGTTGATCTTATCTAAATGATTCTTTCCAAAAATATATTTACACTATTAGTAGGGAAAATATTTCGACTAAAGATAATATAATGTTATCAATAAAAAATAATAGGGATATAACAAATATAACTTGGTTTACCCAATTTGGAATAATCCAATTGTTAGTCAGAGTACATATTAAAGAGGGGGGGGGGTGAATTGAGTTCCTACTTAAAATTTATGTTAAAAAAATTTATTTTAAAGATCCCCCAAATTCTGAAAACGGCCCAGCTAATTGAGGTAGTAGAGATATAGATGTCTAATTGGTCAACATTTTTCTCAAAGGATCATTTTTCCTCAGTCGAATTAGTGAGAAACACTTCTCCAACTTTGGAAACAAGTTTACTAAATTAAAAAAAATACAAAAACTAACCAAAACTAACTATCAAAGTGAAAGAAAAACATATTTATGTTTTAGCTAATGTAAGCAGCAGAAAAGAGATAAAATAGAGTATAATAAAAATATAGCGCACAGTGAATTAAAATAGGAGGTTCAGTCTCAAGCTAAGACTTAGTCCTCTACACTTAGTGATCACCTTCCACCAAGAAACTTATATAGATAAACTAGATACACAACCTGAATCAAAGTTTACAATAGTTTTTACAAAATTTCTAGGTTCAACAACCTCTACCACAATTCTACAAGTGAAAACAAACAACCAATCCACACCAGGATTCTTCTACAGTTATGCATGGGAAAACAAGGGAGAGGGAGTTTTGAGTGAGGATTTTCAGTATCCTCTAGTTAAAGAACAAGAGATAGTGTGTGGGTAACCAACACACATTGCTCAGAAATGTAAAATAATGAACACAGTAGAGCCGGAGAAATTGGGATAGAGTTTAGAATGCTCCATGGGTTATAAGATCAGCTCTGGACTTCTTGGAGTTGAGGAAATGGAGGTTTTGTTATTCTCTGCAAGTTGTCTCAAAAAACAGAGTATCATTACTTCCAGGTACTAGCTTCTAGGTACTGAGATGTTCAACTTCTTGGTATAAGGTAGTTGATGAAGCATAACCGGAAAACCATGATTATGTTCTTCAAAAAGATCTTCGTGAAGCTTTTAGATTTCAGTATATGCACTGGAGTGTTCTTCTTCTTATTCTTCAGTAGTTTCTTCCTTATGAATTCGACTTGTGAACTTCACTTTATTTTGATTTTCTCTATGCATCTATGTATATATTCTTTTTCTTTGGTCTTTTTTCTTTAGTATTTTGAGGTCTGGAAATAGGAGTATGTACATCACATGCAATCTTTCTCATACCTCATACTGTCAAGATATTTTCTCCAGATATGTCTACAATAAGTAATAATTAAGTCACCAACATTGAAGTTAGAAAAATATGACCATTAAAAGAATATCAAGAATTTGACAAAGTAAGGGTATTAGTGGAATGCTAATGGTAGCCTTTGAATCGGTAGGCTTTAACATTATGTGCACATCCACAACCTACAACTGTAACCTTCCATCGGTACTCTTTAGCAGTGACCTTCAATAGTAGGCTTGCATTAGTGACCTTGTAATGGTGACCTTTGTATTGGTGACCTATGTAACAGTGACCTTGTATCGGTGACCTTTGTATCAGGGACCTTGTATCGGTGACCTTTGTATCGGTGACCTTTGTATCAGTGACCTTTTTATCGGTGACCTTTGTATCAGTGACCTTTGTACTTAGATAAAATTTTCACTGTAAGCTTAACCAATCAAGCAATGAGATTTAGAGTATATGAATATTACTCTATAGAAACATGAAACATTAAAGAAATATAATTATCATAGAATAAAAACATGGTTCTCAATTAAATGAAAACAAGATTTGGGATTATCAAAATATGATTTGGGATTATGAAAACACAATTTGGAATTATCAAAACATGATTTGGGATTATCAAAACAGGTGAGTCCAAAAATATCCTCCTTTTTTATAATCACAAATTATGTCATTGAATATTTAGATCTAAGAGTTTTGAATCAAGGTAAAACAAATTTTCTAATGTCATCCGTGATGTGAGCATACACAAATATTATGGAGAATACTACATTGAGGTCAGAACATATAAAAACACATATAAACACTTCTCCCTTTTTGGGTAACTGAGATTGTTCAAGTTTTGAATATTTTCTTCCCCTTGAATATCTTCCCCCCCTTTGTTATTAACAAAAAGAATTGAGAACAAAAATAATGAAAAGATATTTTGAATTAATATCATAGTAGTACAATATAAAAAAGAAATACACCAATCCCAATCAGCTAAGATAGTCCACACTCAATCCACATCAGAGATGTCCATTGGAGCTTTTGACTTGGAAGCTGAGGAAGAAGGTTCTGAAGGTGGAGGGATAGGCCGAGGGATGGCAGTAAGTAGTGTAGGAGGAGTAGCACCAGAAGCATCATTAGACCTTTTGTGAGTAGATCTATGAGGAATGGTAGGGGTCAAGCTTTTGATGGCTTGAGCAGGAGACATCATATAAGCATTATTGGCAGATCCTGAGGCACCAGAGGTAGAGGGCAAGGCTAGAGGGACAATGATGGGAGTGCAGTCCAAATGGAGGAAAGGTAAGAGAAGATTCCTGAAGTCCATAATAATTCTTCCCCTTATTTCCATAGTAGAAATAAAATCATCCTTATTCTCCATGAACTTCTCCAAAGTAGAAGTCAGCTTCCGAAGCTTTCTCACTTGATCATTAAATTCCTAAGTGACAGGTGGAATCCTCAAGTTCTCCAACAACAACTTGAAGTGGCAATCCATCCGATGCTTAGTGTAAACACGTTTGTAATAGAAGTCAACTTTATTCTTTATGGCCTTCTAATCTTGATTAGCTTCCATTAAATAATCTCCCACAAGATTATGAATTTCTATGGTGGTGTAAATGACCTAAGAGTCTAAGGTATTAGCACTAGATATCTTTTCCACTTCTTCTCTAACAACAGATCTAAAAGCTTCAATGTCAACTGAAGGAGAGGCTGAAGTGGGAGAAGATGCACCTAGAGGTGCCATAGAGAAAGCCTCAGTCTCCTTAAATGATTTGGTTAGCCCACTGATCAACCATTTTATATCATCATCTTGACCATTCACATGTGTTTCCATGGACTTCTTAAAGTCCTCAAACATTGTGACCATTTGCTAAACCACACTTTTAACATATCTAAGGACTCTATTCACCTGAGCTCTTAACGAAATATATGCATCTAGGCTGGAAATAGATTGTTTTATTAATTTCATATACTCTCCCAAATCTATTACTGGATTATAACATTCCTTGACCTCATGTAACATAGATGAGTGAGTGGTAGATACTATCCTTTCCACTGCATATGTCACGAGTTCTTGATTGTGAGTTATTTTTCTCGATATCTCAATGTTTTTCTCATAACTATAACTCTTTAGTTCTGATTTCAAAGAATCCAATTCATCCTTCTATACAAAGTATCAAGGTTACAAAACCACTGGCTGCACAATTGTAGTTTCTGAGATAGTAGGAATTGGAGGACTTCTTATAGGCTGGTCGTCTTCAGAATCTCCATAATCTAGGCCTAAAACCACAAATCCAGAAGCTTCTGTCCAGTCCTCTATCTCATAAGCAATATAAAATTATCTTGTAGCAAGAGGTTCCTCCCCCTCACTTGGATTATTCTCCTAAACAACCACATCTATCTACATCTGACCTTGATCAACATCATCAACATGTAGGTTCACTGCCACTTCCTCCATTGAATCTTCAACAACTTCCAGAACTAGTCCAACTTCGACTAAATCAGAAACTTCTTCATCTCTAATTTCTACTCTTTCTGTATGTCATATTAAAGGACTAAGACATAAACATTCCTCTTCATTTTCAACAGCAGCTATCCCAAAGTTAGCATGACTTGATTCAGAGTCCTCATCCTCATTTGAGGTATCTCTAACTTATCTTAAGACATTTTCAGCACCTTCTTCTTCACTGGTTTCCTTATCACTGTCCCTTAGAATAGTCTCCCTTCTAGGAAATCCCTTTGGTGGGATCGAATCACCAAAGGATACATTATTAGCACGAGGATTGGAGGGAAGGTCAGGGTCACTCCTGTCATCTATAGGATAATCCTCTCTTTCTTCCACATTAGAAACTTCTTCTCCTTCTTCATCTGAATAATCAGGCTCTACTTCATCAGGCATAAGACCGGGGTCTCTCTTATTATTTGTCCTAGTATGATGATTCAAAGTATTAAACTCATCATCTACCTTAGCCTCATCATTCACCCATCTCTTCATCCATGGATTCCACTTAATCTTTATCAAATTTCAAATCACTTTGGTGATGCAATGGTTATCTTGCACAACAACAGTTTCCTCCTTATATCCAGCAACTCATTTCAATTTCAACATAAGGGATATCAACATAGCATGGAATATGAAATTGGATTTGGAACTAGGATTGGTCATATCTTGAAGTTGAATCATCAACAGCCTGCATAATTTGATCTTCTGTTCATGCTTTAACAAATACAAGAGAAATACATCCTGATACATTAAAGTTGCAAAGTACCCTCTTCTGGGACGTAACACATGTTGAATAAACTTGGAAAGCAACTTATCTTATCATAACATTTCAGTAGCAATGAATTTTCTTGAAATTTAATTTCTGGTTAGTTTAGCTAATGATTCTTTATAGCAGAAGAACTAACTAGTGGGAGGCACAAATTTTAAGTAAAAATCAAAAATCCCTTCATGTGGAACCCTCAAGCATTCAGCACATTCGGCAGAGGAGAATCTCACACTTACTCCATTTACTCTGGAAATCATTCGGTGCTCATCCTCGGACTACTCGAACTTGACATACTCATAAAATTCCTTCACTAACATTGGGTAATTGGGTCAATTATTGTTTGCAAAAAATTCAACCCAGCCCTGATCTTCATGTGCCTTAAGTACCAATGAACAGCTCGATTGTAGCCACTCTGAACATAACTCCTTCTCAACTACTATTTCCATATTAGATAAATGTAGGTTCCGGACCTTTTCCACTGTTTGGCATCTGCTACTCGAATCAGCTCTTGGTCTCTTAGGATCAACCACATCGCCTTCATCAGCAACCGATGACGTTTTGACTCTTACCATCGATCTGGAGAGGTTCAAGGATTCTGTAGAAGTTTAGGTTCTGAGATTGTGGAGAAAAAGGTTCGGGAGAGTGTTTTATGTGGATTGATAAGTGATCCATGTTTTAATTTTATCATTTAGGGATCGAAAAATAAAACAGATAAAATGAATAAGTAATATACAAAAAATATTTCGGATTCCGGCTGAGAGCACAAAAACGTAATGTCCCAGATTCAAGTCGTCTATTGGTAAGGAGGTATCAGTAAGGTCTAACTATGAGGTCCTATCAGTAATGTATAATGGTGAGGTCCTATCGGTATGGTCTAACGATGAGGTTCTATCGGTAAGGTCTAGCAGTGAGGTTCTATCGGTAAGGTCTAACGGTAAGGTTCTATCGGTAATTTCTGATAGTAAGGTTCTACCGGTAAGGTCTAACTGTGAGGTTCTATCTGTAAGGTCTAATGGTGATGTTCAACAGTGATGTCTTAATAGTGAGGTTCAACGGTGAGGTTCCCTATACTGAAATTAATCATTCCTAATTCATTTTAGATGTAGTTTAACCTCTCTGAATTCAAAGGCTTTGTGAATATATCTGTCAATTGGTGTTCACTTCCAATGAATTCAAGAGTGATATCTCCTCTTTGATAAAGATATCTCAAGAAGTGATGTCTTACATCAATATGATTTGTCCTATAATGATATACTGGATTTTTAGAAATGATAATACCACTTGTGTTGTCACAATTTATAGAGACATGTTTCAATTGATATCCATAGTCAAGTAAAGTGTGTTTCATCCACAGAATTTGAGCACAATAGCTACCAACAACTATAAATTCAACTTCGACAGTAGTAAATGAAACTGAATTATGTGTCTTACAAAACTATGATACTAGTGACTTTCCTAACATGTGACATGTTCCAGCGGTTCTTTTTCTATGTAACATACAACCAAAAAAATCCGCATCTGAATAACTTAATAAATCAAATGGTTGTCCTCTTGGATAAAATAATCCTAAGTTGGGAGTATATTTGAGATATTTTAAAATCTGTTTAACAGATGTTAGATGATATTCTTTGGGATTAACATGAAAATGAGCACACATGCATACACTGAACATAATGTTTGGTTTTCTAGTAGTAAGGTATAGTAGACACCCAATCAAACATTAGTAATTGGTTTGATCCACTGGTTTACACGTTTCATCAGCATCCAACTTACAATTGGTACTCATAGGTGTATCACTACCTTTATTACTATCCAAACCGAAACATTTCAAAATATCTTTAGTATATTTACTTTGATTACGAATATTACCATTTTTATTTCGGAAAATTTGAAATCCAAGAAAAAATTTAAGTTCCCCCATTAAACTCATTTCAAATTCAACTTGCATCATTTTTGAAAAATCAGTACATAATGAATTTTTTGAAGATCCAAAAATTATATCTTCTACATAAATTTTTAATAAAAAAACATATTTGGAAATCCTTTTAATAAACAAAGTAGGATCTACTATTCCTTTAGTAAAACCTTTTGAAATAGAAAGGAACTAAGTCTATCATACCAAGCTCTTGGAGATTGCTTTAAACCGTATAAATATTTTGAAAGTTTAAAAACATGGTTTGAGAAATGGGAATTTTTAAAACTAGGGGGTTGTTTAAAAAACACATCCTCTACTATATACCCATTTAGAAAAGAAAATTTAATATCCATTTGATAAAGTTTGAAATTCAGATGAGCTGCATAAACTTGTAGTATCCTAATGGACTCTAACCTAGCTATAGGGGAAAAGGTCTCCTCCTAGTCTATTCCTTCCTCTTGACTATATCCTTGTGAAACTAACCTAGATTTTTTTCTAACAATATTTCTAAACTCATCTACTTTGTTCCTAAATACCCATTTTGTGCCTATTTTCAAAGTGTCCTTAGGTGTTTCAATTAGTTCATATACTTTTTTTCTATGAAATTTATTTAATTCTTCTTGAATAGCCATCACCCAAAATTCATCATTGATAGAATCATTAATATTTTTGGGTTCATGCTGTGAAGGAAAATCTTGATGTTCAACTTGGTTTCTCCGAGAAGCTCTAGCTTGTGTTCCTCTATTTGAATCACCTACTACAACATCTAAAGGCTGATTCTTGGGAGTTCTAATACCTCTAGAAAGAGTTGAACTAGACTCCTCATGGTTTTTTATAGGTTTAGACTCAACAAATACATATTCTAGAGGATTCCCAGAACTGGTTACTTTTACCAGAGTTTCACTATCATTATCATTAAGGTCTAGAATTGACATATCGTCCTCAAGGTGTTCAAGAGATGTTTCGGGTTAATGTGGATTAGTCCCAAAAAAATTGAAATGAAAATATTCTTCCACACATTTGGTTCTCTTATTAAATACTCTATAGGATTTACTCGAGATTGAGTAACCTAGGAAAATTCCTTCATCACTTTTGGAGGAAAAGTTGTCAAGATTATACTTAGTGTTATGGATAAAGACTTTACAACCAAAAACTCTAAAGTAATAACCCTTAGGAATCCTGTTGTTCAAAAACTCATAAAGGTTCTTCTTAAGAACAAGTCTAATTAAGACTCTATTGACGGTATAATAAGCTGTATTTATAGCTTCATCCCAAAAATAAATAGGTTGATCATATTCACTAAGCATAGTTCGGGAAATCTCTTGAAGGGTCCTATTTCATCTTTCTATGACTCCATTTTGTTGAGGTGTTATAGGAGAAGAGAAATTGTGACTATAGACATTGTGTGAGGAGTAATATTCAAACTCTTGATTTTCCAACTCACATCCATGATCACATCTCAAGGGATTAATTCTAAGTCCACTATGATTTTCTACAGACTTAGAGAATTTGATAAAATAAGAACAATCTTTAATTTTATGAGCTAGAAAGTATACCCAAGTGTACCTAGAAATATAATCTACAAGAACATAAACATATTTCTTCCCATTTAAACTTGAAATTCATGATGGTCCAAACAAGTCCATGTGAACCAACTCAACCGGCTGAGAAGTACAAACTTCTTTATTTGGTTGGAAAGAAACTTTGTGTTATTGTAACTTTTGATTGGGATTACACACTTTGTTTAGAGGGTATTCAAATTTAGGTAAGTCTCTAACTAAACCTTTTCTAGTCATTTTCCTAAGTGAGTGCACATTGTAGTGTCCCCATATTTTGTGCCACAACCAGGATTCCTTATGAAAAGAATTTAAGTAAGAAACATTTTGCATGGATAAGGAATTTAAATCAACAACATACACATTTAAATTTCTAAGAACAGTGAATACTAAATCAATTTTGGAATTAAAAACATTACATGAATTATTTTCAAACATGAAATTAAAACCATCATCACATAACTGAGAGATGCTAAGTAAATTTTACTTTAATCCATCAACAAAAAGTACTTTGGCAATTAATATTGTATTAGGGTTACCAATCTGGCCTAAGCCAATGATTTTCTCGTTGCATTATCACCAAAAGTTACATGTCCACCATCAATGTTGATTAGGATATTAAAGTAAGAATAATCACATGTCACATGTCTTGACCATCCACTATCCAAGTACAAAGAGGTCTTATAGGATCTCTTTTGGAAACTTCACTGCAAAACAGATTAGGCATGTGGTAACTTTGGTACCCATATTTTCTTGGGTCCAGAGAGGTTAGCAAGTAAAAATTTGGGAACCCATATTTTCATTATTTGTTTACTAACTTCAACATACATATTTAGAGGCATAAATACTTTTTTAGGTACTTTTGAAAATTTTGTCTCCAAAGATAGTCCAGAATAGGAACTAGGAGTGAACTATCCAGATTTTAGAACAAATTTGGTTTTGCTAATTTTTCTTTGTCCCGGTTGATATCCTAGACCAGTTGTATATTTTGGGGTAATCTTTTTTCCTAGCAACTGAGTCAAGGTATCTCTACCTACAGTAAAATTCTCAAGATCTCTCTTTAATTGTTCATTTGAAAATTTATGTTCTGTGTTTTCTTTTAACATCTGGGAACATTTTTATTTTTCAATATCCAGATTTGACTTATAATTTGTATTTTAAGCATGTTGTCTCTTTAATGATTTATATTTGTCCTTGAGATCATTAAAGGTATCCTCAAGCATTTTACAGTATTCAAATAGTTCATCATTAGTCAAATCTTCATCATTATGTGACTCACTCTTATTCCTAGAAATATAGGCATTATGTATAGGAGAATTAAGTGTTACCTCAGATGTTTCTGTCATGAAACATAAGTTAGCATGATTGTTCTATTCACTATCAGAAGCATCAGATCCACTGGAGATATCTTCTGAAGCACTCCAAGTAGCTTTCATAGCCTTTTTATAACCCTTTCCCTTATCTTCATATTTCTTCTTAATTTTTTGCTTTGGGCAGTCTGCCTTCCCATGACCTTTGCATTTACACTCATATCAGATTATTTCATTTGAGGTGTCATTCCATTTTATTTATTTCTTCCATTTTTATTTACTGTCATACTTTACCTTGTAGTTTGACTTCCTGAAGAATTCCTTCTTTCTGTAGAAATTTTTGAACCTTCTAGATAGATGAGTCATCTCATCATCACTGTCTGAATCTGACTCTTCACTAGTGGATCTGTCTACTGGACTTGAACCTTTTCTTTGTCTTTTCCCTTTGAGGTTAAAGTCTTGAATGATACTGACTTCTTCCTTAGTTCCTCATCTACTTCTTGATTCACCGTAATCTCTTCTTCATACATCATAAGTTTTCTAATTAGATCTTTCACTAGAAGTTTGCCTATGTCACAAGATTCTCGAATAGAAACAAAAGTTCCTCTCCATCTGTCCGGTAGGCATCAAAGTAGTCTCATGATTTGGTCTTTGTTGTCCACTGGTTTCCCAAGTAGACTCATGGTGTTCACTATTTCATTGAAGCTGAGATACATTTCCGAGATAGGTTCATCAGGATTCATTTTTAAATTATCATAATTAATAGTGTATGTTTTTAATCTCATTTCATTAACATTAGTTGTTCCCTAATGATATATAGCTAAAGTATCACAAATTTCATATGGAGTTTTTCAAGTAGATATTCTATTGAATTCCTCATCACCTAGAGAACAATACAAGAATTCATTGCTTTACAGTTATTATTATATGTGGCATTAGTCAACTATGACCATGTGTCCCTAGCATTAGCAGACAATACATGTTGTTCTTCAATTGTGTCTCAGATTTCATGTCCCATGATCTCTAGATAAATTTTCATATTTAATATCCATTGAGAATAGTTATTACCATTTTCATAATGTTTTCCTATTAGTAGTATCACCCTTAACTCTAGTTTTCATAGTTACTTAGAATTTGAAGAACTAAACATTTAGATATGATAGAAATTTTAAGATAATTATGATACAACTAAAATCATAGTTGAAAAGAATTTGAACACTTGAAAATAAAAATACATCTGATACCAAATGTTGGTTAGAGTTGATAATCAAGAGGGAGGGGGTAAATTGAGTTCCTACATAAAATTTCCGTTAAAAAAAATTATTATAAAGATCCCCCAAATTTTGAAAACAGCCCCGTTAATTGAGGTAGTAGAGATATAGATGTATAATTGGTTAAGAAGTTTCTCTAAGGGTGATTAGTCCTTAGTTTAATTAGTGATAAACACTTCTATAAATTTTGAAACAAGTTTACTGAATTAAAAAAATACAAACACTAAAAAAAACTAACCATCAAAGTGAAAGCAAAATAGTTGTATATTTTAAAAAATATAAGTATCATAAAAGAGATAAAATAGAGTATAATAAAAATGTAGTGCACAATGAAGTAAAAAAAGAGGATCAGTCTCAAGCCATGACTTAGTCCTCTCTAAATGGTGATCACCTACCACCATGTAGTTTATATAGATAAACATGATACACAACCTATATCAAAGTTTACAACATTTTTTACAAACTGTCTAGGTTCTACAACCTCTGACACAGTTCTACATTGGAAAACAAGAAACCAAGACACACAAGGCTTATTCTATAGTTATGCATGGGAAAACAAGGTTGAGAGAGTTTTGAGTGAGGATTTTTAGTATCCTCCAATTAAAGAACAAGAGATAGTGTGTGTAACAAACACACACTGCTCAGAAATGTAAAATAAGGAACACAGTAGAGCCTGAGAAATTAAGATGGAGTTTAGAATTCTCTATGTGTTTAAAGATCAGTTCTGGACTTCTTGGAGTTGAGGAAATGACGGTTTTGTTCTTCTCTGCAAGTTTTCTCCAAAAAAGAGTGTCACAACTTCAAGGTACTAGATTCCATGTACTGAGATGTTCAACTTCTTGGTATAAGGGAGTTGATGAAGCACTGTAGAAAAACCTTGAGTATGTTCTTCAAAAAGATCTTCATGGTGCTTCTGGATTTTCAGTATATACACTGGAGTGTTCTTCTTGTTCTTCAATAGTTTCTTCCTTATGAATTCGACTTGTGAACTTCCCTCTATTTTTTTTCTCTGTGCCCTTATGTTTATATTATTTTTCATTGGTCATTTTTCTTTCGCATTGGAGGTCCGACAATAGGAGTTCTTACATCATGTGCAATCTTTCTCGTACCTCGTACTGTCAAGATTCAGTCTCCATATATGTCTACAATAAGAATTAATTATGTTACAACCATTAAAGTTAGAAAAATACGACTATTAAAAGAATATCAAGAACTTGAAAAATTAAGGGTATCATTAGACTGGTAATGGTAGCCTTCACATTGGCAGGCTTCAATAGCAGGTACACATCGGCAACCTACAACTATAACCTTCCATCGGTAACTTTTAGCGGTGACCTTCAACAGTAGGCTTGCATCAGTGACCTTGTAACGGTGACCTTTGTATCGATGACCTTTGTAATGGTGACCTTGTATCGGTGACCATTGTATCGGTGACCTTGTATCAGTGACCTTTGTATCGGTGACATTTGTATCAGTGACCTTTGTATCAGTGACCTTTTTATCGATGACCTTTGTACTTAGATAAATTCTTCACTGTAAGCTTAACCAATCAAGCAATAAGATTGAGTTTATATTAATATTACTCTATAGAAACATGAAAAATTAATGAAACATAATTATCATAGAATGAAAACATGGTTCTCACTTAAATGAAAACAAGATTTTGGATTATCAAAATAAGATTTGGGATTTTAAAAACATGATTTGGGATTATCAAAACATGATTTGGGATTATCAAAACATGATTTGGGATTATCAAAACAGGTGAGTCCAACACTAAGGATCATGCAATGGTAATGGGTCAATGAACCTGAAACCCTAAGCACACTACCTATACATTATAATTTGTATCATTCACACTAACCATCCAAGTATCAACAAAGTGGATCAAACCACATTCCAATATGATCCATGATTATTATAATTATCCCATACCATTTTATTATGGTCAAACACTGTTATTTAATTTGAACTATTTCATTGAATGCCACTCTAAGGTCCCAAAATTCAAATTGTATATGGTTCTTATATTTCCCCGTGGGTTTAGTGAACCATTTTACAATTTCATAAAAAATTCCCTTTTTGTACCATATCTCACTAAATGTGCTCTAAACTCCATGAAATTATCTCCTCATATATTAGTATTATAATCATTTTAATAATTGAAATTGACCATATCAAGACCGACCAAGACATGTTATAGTGATAACCATGACATGATATGCCTTCTGATTGTACTATGATTCACTATTTCAATTTCACCATTACACCCCAATGTTAAACTAGTTTTGTATTAAAAATTATAAAAATGATAACAAATTTCACTTTATTTTTCATTCAATTATTTGGTGTTTTTCAATATTAAAAATCGAAAAGTTACTTTTTTTTGATAATTACTAAACTGTGCATCCAAATGGGATGAATTTTTTTATATGGTCTAAAATGTGCTATGATACATTTAATATCATATAATATATGACAAATCAGGCCATTAAGTTTCCCAAAATACCTGATTTGTCCAGCACACTGAATCTGCATGAAGTCAAAAGCGGTGTGCTATGATCTGTCCATATCTCGAGATGTATGTGTCCAGATGAAGAAAAAATATCTTTGGAGATATTCACTATTTGGTAGAAAAAACTTTTATTTTTGACAAAAGAAATATAATTCTTTCTATCCACTGAAAACAATGAGGCAAGTTTTATTAAGAAATCTTTGTGCCCAAAACCACCTTCCACTTTTCCTATAAAATAGAACCTTGGTCTCCTAAGTTTAAAATTAAAACTAGAATCAATGATTAGACATTTTTTAGTCCTAGAGGAGTCCCCTCCTCATTCTATAATTTCTGGAGTCCCCTATCCTCATAGTGGGAATAATAACGAAAAAGGGGTTCCACCTAGGCTTCCTCATACTATCAATGTCAGGCTAAAAAGTGGGTATTCATTGTGAGGGAGATACACACACGTCAAGGGAGTTATAGTGCATATATTATCTAATAGATTGATGTAATTTGGGTGTTAAAACATTTAATTCCATGTATTTCCCATGATTTCATTTTTTAAATCTTTTTTACGCATGTGAATGTTATGCTCTTAATTCCTAACCGATCAATGTGAGGTTTTGAGTGCATGAATTGTGTTGTTCCGATTGAAAAACATAAAAAACAATTTCTTACCTACTTTATTGAGATTTAAATCTAATTTGGAAGATATTATTCCATGCATAAGTTCATGACCTTTTAAATAATATTTTTATGTCCAGGTTAGGTTCTTCAAGAAATGAAATAAAGGTCTAAAAATTAAATATGATTCCAATAAATTTCAACCCAAGAATTACTCCAATAATAAATTAATCTCTATGAACAATGAATTAGAAATGTGTGTAGTGAAATAAAAATGACTGCTTCATCTCGTATTTTTTCAAATCAAATTGTATTTTCAACTATTAAACTCTTTAACATAAGTTATTTTCTTAAAACTATTTTCAAAGTCACCCGCTTTTTAGTACTTTTTATTAAAAATGCATACTCTAAACCTATAAAATCTCTTTGTGAGATGACCTAGTGTATACACTAAACATTAAATCAACCTTAAAATCATAATAATTTTGACATGTCATCACAATTCATTCAAATTTTAACTATTTTTCTAGGGAGAACTTTGGTTTTAGTGCGTGTTTGCTTTAGAATATTTGTAAATTTTGTGAATATTTATTTGTTTTATCTTATAACATTTCATTTTATTTTGTATGTTGATTTATTTCTTTTATAGTTTCTATGAATGATGTTTTCTACTTCAGGAGATTTACCCCTTATTTAACCCAAACCGGAGAGGATCCTACGTCAATGACACAAAGACACACAAGAGAACCCTTTGGAAGATTACACACCACAACTTGATACTTTTATAAACCCCTCTTTTTCTGAAACCAAATTAGGAAATTAAATTAACGTGAATAAAATGGATGAAAACAATCGAACACTAAATGATGTAACATTGCCTAATGTTGATATCCAACCCACTTAAATTCAAATACAAGGTGAGGCACCCAATTTGGAACTAAAATACGGTTTAATTCACTTGTTACCAAGATTCCAAGGACTCATTGGAGAAGATACACATAAGTACTTAAATGAATTTTATATGGTATTTTCTACATTAAAACCATCAAATGTTTATGAAGAACAAGTAAATCTAAGGGAATTTAATTTTTCATTAGATGATACTACAAAATATTGGATTTACTGTGTTAATTCACCTATTAGATGATGGGGAGACATGAAATGCCTTTTTATTGAAAAATATTTTCCAGCCTCTCAAACTATAACAATAAGAAAAGAAATATGTTGTATAATAAAATCATAAGGGGAAATTCTTAATGAAAACTAGGAATAATTTAAAAGTATTTTTTCATGTTTCCCACCACACCAATTAAGTGATCAACTTTTAATTCAGTATTTTTATGAATTTTTAATTATTATTGATCGAAATATGATTGATGTTTCTACATTTGGTTCAATTGTTAATAAGACCCCTATTAATATAACAACCCTAACTGTGAACATGGAACAAAACACTCAACAGTTTGGTTGAAGATCCATTGTACCCACTGGAGGTGTCCATGAAGTACAGTCAACCAAATTTGAGAAGAAGGTGTACACAATGTTCAAATAGGAAAGTATTCTTTGAGAAAATTCTCTTTCCCTAAGGAAATATCAATCTCTTCCTCCCATCCACTATGGAATATGTTCTTCTAACAACCAATATTCTGACCAATTCCCCCAACTAAGAGAAACTTTTGAGATTTTTCAGGAAATCTTTCTTGGCCACCCCTATAACCAACCCTTTAGAAAAGAACCTTACTATCAATAAAAACATGGGTAGAATGAAACCAATATTATAGGAAAGGGGTTATTAAAACCAACCTTGACAATAATGGAACCAACCAGGGCAGATTAGTCATCCACCACCACCACCAAGAATTATCCAACCACCACAAAGGCCTTTCCAACCACCCTATAAGATTCAATATTTTCTTAAGGTATGTTTTGTTTATGTTATGGTTTGGGTTTCTATTTTTGGATAAATAATTGTTTTCCAAAGTTCATGTGAAGGCTTGGGGTGCCCTAGGGGCTCGAGGTGTGAAGACATGGGCAATCATTCCAAGCAAATTAAGGCGCACGGTCTGCACATAGTTAGGGGAATCCATGAGGGTAAACCATGAAAAACAGCCATCCTCGAGTAGTAGCCTTCACATGTTCTGAGAATGGTTAGGGAAAACCATGTAGGATCCTAGGAAACCTTGTGAAATGGGTGTTTTAGGATAGTGGATCATGCACTGTTTGCAAACAGTTTGGAAAACTATGCAGGTAAACCGTGCGAACTCGAAAAGTTGGAAAAATTTACAAAACTTCCAACTCGAGATTTAAAACCCCAACTCAATATTTTCTTGCATTCATCCCCTCTAAAACCTAATGAATAACTTGGATGACCCAAGCATCCAAGTGGTGTTTCTCCTTCGATTCATGGCCATTTTCGATTTTTTTGGTTGTGGATCGAAGCTCCAAGTAAGTCTAATCCTCTTCACCCCTCTCTTCTTCAGATTAGGGCTTGTGGTTTCTCTCATCTTCTACTAAAGCTCCAAACCCATTTTTTTACTGGTGGATCCTAGTTTGGGGTTTCAAGGGATGCCTGAATCCAGATCTAAGGCCATGGTTAGGGGTGCGTTCAGCATTGGATTCAAGGTATGTGGTCTACAAGCTATATCCATTGAGTTGTATAGAGATTTATGCATGAAGTGTTTTATTCTTACCCTATTGTGAAAAGTTCATTGTGCCATTATTGGGATGTGATGTCTAGGGAGTCTAAAGAACCTAATGGAACCCTCATGATCCCCGAAGGATTCATATAGGACGATGTGAAACATGTTAGGTCCACAAATGGGGTGTTCCCTCATTCTTGGACTTAGAGTTTAGCTAAGTAAATGAAGGACTGTTGTGTGAGAACATAGATCCCAGGGTGAACATGATGTTATGATTGAAGGATGTGAATGGGAGTCCAGGTAACACATTGGTTGGGTTGTGACCTATGAGGGGGTTTGATTGGATTAAAAAGGGGTTAAGTGAGATAATGGGGATATTATAATGGATTAGATTTCAACATGATTATGCCTGGTGAGATAAACATGGGAAATGGTAATTGGGGATGAATTGTGGAATGTTTTAATACTTTATAATTAGGTGGTTCACCTAATTGTTTTAATGTAATGAATGGATTATGTTATGTAATATGAGAATTGTGTTTGAAATGCATTAGTGGTTAAATGTTCATGAAATGATAAATGGGATAAATGGGTTAATGAATGGTCAATGATGAATTTGGATAAGGCAAGGGGATTGTTGAATTCACATAATGGGTTAAGGCACAGAAATTAGAATTTGGATAAATAGATACAAATTGTATTTGGAAATTGATTGAATGGGTTATTAAGTGGGAATGGCTTGATACCATAATGGAATGGATTATGAGTCTGGTAATGGATCATACTGATTTAGGCCTAATGAAAAATACCTAGTGAGATAGGCACAATGAATGAATATTTAGTGAGATAAGCATTATAAAAAGGGAATTGGGATAAATGGATAAAATATTTAAAATGGGGAAAATATGTTCTTGGGTTTGGGAATAGTATTAACTCCCATGTTGATTGTTATGCATTGTGAATGTTGATTCCCAATGGCATTGGTTATGTTATGTTGTGTTATTTATTATGATATCCAATGGAATTGAAAATACTTGTTTGTGTTTTGGTATGGTTGTGGTGATTTGATAAAAAATCATGTTCACATGGCTTGGTATTGTGGGGTATTGACTGAGGTTCTACGCCCATGGGTCGTGTTGGGCTGATGATCTAAAATCCACCCCTAATGCATAGGTTAGGGACGAGGACTGAGCCTCTATTCCCCTAACAGGTGCATTTCACACGGACTGAGGCTTCAAGGTGCAGTTATTGTATTGATATAATTCCACCTAGACTAAGGCTTAGATGTGAGGTTATTGTATTTATATCATTCCACCTGGACTGAGGAATCATGGTTAGAATATGAGTTTATGTGATATTTTTATCCCTAGTAAGATATGTACTTGTTTTATTTCTCAAATATATTGTTTGATTACCTTATATCCTTGTGTAAAAGAAAATTATGCCAAACCCATGAAAGATGTGAACAAAATGGATTATGTAATGAAGATGGTTTATGAAATGGAACTGGAACAAATGCTAGTTATGAAACATATAAACCTTGTAAACTAATGGAACCCGAACTGTTCCTTGTTTACTTACCATTTCCTTTGTACTTTCATGCACTATCTATTAGACTGTATATTTTATAGACACCGTTGGTGGTGGCGTGCTAAGTTTAGTACTCACACTCTACATGGGTCATCATTGGGTACTCACACAGATATCTTGGTTGCAGGTCGGGGTAAGGTAAAATACCCTACTATGAGATGTTCAATTAGGCTTGGGATGTATGTGGAGAAGGACCCCGACTTGGAGTCGGGACCCATGTGGAGTTTAGGCCTTTTTTTTAATTTTGGGATTCTTCAACCTTGCACTACTAGTATGAAATGGCATGGTTGTATTTGATTTGTGTTTTTTACCCTATTTGGGAAACACTTAGTTATTATCATTTAAATATTAGTTCATATCATTTCGGTTAATTATATTGTGTTCTTATTTCGCTTAATATGGTAAATAGGGTATAGTCTCCCCACATGACTCATTATACCCTCTTGGCTAGTTGGAAACCTCTAGCGTACGAGGAGGTGCGCTTGATGTCATGTGATGACCCGACTCAGAGCATTAGTTTATTGGATTCCGGGTCAGGTATGTTACAAAGATGAATAAGAGGAGTTCTTCTCTCTTTATTACTATTTAAGGATGCTAGATAAGAGATTAGGACAGATTCAGTCCTTAGTAATGATCTTGTTCTTGGGAGTAACTAACCCATGTAGGTAAAACCCAAGTCACCCTGGGTGGGAATTGTCGTTCTTGATATATTTTGTTACAGTTGGATGATATTTCACCATTGGGTGATACAGCTGTTGTGTGATTTGACTGATTTATGATATTTCTCTCATTGTTGGAATGGCATCGGGATGTGCATTCAGGAATCATTTTAGGAACCTAACAATATAGGTGGCATGCATCTGTATAGGAACACACACAGTATGGGTGTGCACGACATAAAGAGTGGAACACATTTTACTTCCTTGATAAATATGAAGAAAATGATGCCTAATAATTGTAATGGAAGTGGGTGAATGAAATTAATACAAATGAGAAATTTTGTCACCGAGTTAGAGTTTTGGGTTGTGAAAAATAGTTAGGGTTGGTTCAGTGTCCAAATGAAAAAGGGTTGCATAATGACGGTAAAATTGTTAATTAATTTTTTCCTAATGAAAGGTATAAATGTGTTAAAATGATGATCTTAACATGTGGTGAAATGGGAAATGTGCCTAAGAGGAAATGATCGTGTTGTGAAAGAAGAAACAGTTTGAAGATTGTTGATGAAAGACTTGTGATTGAGTAAGTTGGTTACCCCATGATTGACCATGACCACAATAGGTATGGTAGGGGGTAGTGTTCTAAATGTGATGATGACTGTTGGGGTAATGAATGAATAATGGTTTCTCTATAGCTGACCATGTGGGATCTTTTAATCTATGGTTAAATTCTAATTTTAATTCTTTGAAGTGTCGAGTGAATGAAAAGTTTGGAATGAGAATGTTTTGGTGAAAAGGTGGGTATCCTTGGTGTTGTCGATCATACCCTTGTATGCATGTGTTAGGGAAGAAAGTGTTCCCTAGTGAAGATTTTGGGCTTGGATTGTGATGCCTTCCCAGTCATGCTATGGTCAAGGTGGTGTGTTTATGGAACTCTTGTTAGGTTTGTGGCCTTTGGGTAACGAGTCATTGTTTGTTAACGTGAATGAGGAAACTTTCATGGTTTGTGACTATTCGGAGTGTATGATGGACCCTAAAGATGGTTCCTGGGTCTTGGTGACCTTGTGAGTAGAGCCCTTGCGAGTAGTGACTCAAATTCCAGGGGGGGATGTTTTTCCGCAGTGCCGATGAGTTTGTACATCTTTGGTGTGGAACCTAGAGAAGATTGTTTTTGGTATGCAGAGCATAGTGTGTATTGGGATGGGAGTAATAGTTCCATTCATTCTCTTTTCCTTGATTGTGTCATGATAAATGTGGTCTGGAGAGAGGGCCAATGGATTTTCCTAGTTTTCACTCCAATAAAGAGAGTTGGATTTGTTCAACCTTCAAGGTGACCTATGAGAGAGGTCAGATAGGGATTCTAGTTCTCTTGGGCGTGTGTAAGACATGTGGATGTTTTGGACTTTGAAAGTGGGATATAGAGTGCTGCATGGTGCAGTTTTGTGACATAAGGATAAGTGGGAAGGTTGATGGTTTGTTGTGCCTCTCAATTTGTGGTTATGCGATGTGGGTTTTTGAAATATCTAGGGTGACCTTGTGGGAGGTTATGCTAGCGGTGCAAGTACCTTAGAATATGAATCATGGGAGATTCTTTAGAGGTGGTGTTAATGCATACTAATTTCCTAGTTTTAGTGAATAGTCTATTTGTGCTTGGTTCGTTCATAATAGAACCACAATTATTGTGATAAGAGGTCTGGAAGATGTTTTGGTGGAGAAAAGATACTAGTGGTGAGAGTGTGGTTATATGCTTTTACTCGATGGTAACCTGAGGTAAGGGTGGTCATGTAGCTGAACATGTGTGTATGAATAGTTTGGTTGTGGGGTGATGGTTGAACCTAGTTGGAAATCACACCTGAATAGTGAAGGCTAAGTGTTGATGTGACACATTCAGTAGGGAAGCCTGAAATTCCTGGCAGGTTCTAGTGTCCCATAGCTTGACATCATAAATGGATAATTTGGTGGTGGTTTTCTTCAATGACTTCTTAGCATACCTCATCTAGTGACGAGTATGCCCAACATCTTGACATTGTCCAATGTATGTTGAGAATATATTTCTCTCTCCATGATACATGAAGGTGTTTAGTTGGTTGAAAGACATCATGTAGTTTACGCGCAAGGAGACAGTATGTGTGGAGTTTGATGACGGGATGTACACCCTTGATGACTTACGGTGAGGACCTCAGGATGGCCTGAATGTTGACAAACATCATGAGTTCCATTCATGGAAGCTGAGAATGGCTACTAGGTTACGTTTGTTTTCTTATGTTGGAAAAAAGGATGGAGATCCATATATTTTGTTGGGGTTTAGTTTGTGATTGGTTTTAAGATGTGGTGGTTGGAATCCCTCATGGTGAGAAATGGTAATGACACTCTTAATGTGGGGAGTGATATGTTAGTCTTGGATGTGGAGAAGAGAACATCGATTCAATGTGGTGGTGTTGAAAATCCAATGAGGAACTTGTAAGTTGTATGTGATGCCCCTCTTGGAGGGAATGTGGGACTTGGATTTGATGATGGTTGAGCCAATTGTTGGCTTTGAGCTCAGGGTGGTTCCAAGTGAATCCTATGAGATCTGTGCTGAGTCATATTAGGGTGCGTTTAGATATCACAACAGGTTGTTTCAAGATAATTTGGGGCCTCATAACTCCAAAACATTTTGGGGTTTTACCTGGGTCAATCTTTCTTGTGTGTTTTTAGGATGTTGTGGGGTTGGGTGAACAAAAAATGATTCCAAATGATTTGGATCAAGAGTTTTGAAGAGCATCGGGCTGATGAGGTGCTGAGTGGTTCCTCCATAAAAATGTGATGTTGTCTGTTATGTTTCATGTGTTGTGAGTTGTGTGTTGTCACCTAATATTTCCCTATGATTTTCACATGGTGAGAATGATTGAAGTTGATGAATCCTTGATGGGTTCTCAGCTCATGTTGTAGTGGTAGTGATGAAGGCTTGTGGGGAAAGCCTTTTCCCTTGATTCATGTTCGGTAGGAATTATGATGTAAAACCATAAATTTGGAAAGTGGGAATGGATAGGTAGACCTTGTGGCATGATCCATTGTTATGGATGTTAGTGATTCCCAGAAGATCGGCTCTAGGACGAGCTATTATAAGGTGGGTAGGTTGTAAGATCCAAGATTTTGTTAAGGAATGTTTTTTTTATGTTATGGTCTAGGTCTTGCTTTTTTGATAAATAAGTGTTTCTTGAATCTCATGTGAAGGCTCAGGGGTACCCCGGGGTATTGATGTTGGAATATAAGGGAAATATGGCCATGTAGTGTTAGGCGTACGATCTACACACATTTAGGGGAAGTCATGTGGGTAAACCGTGTGGACCAGCCATCCTCGGGTAGTAGCCTTTGCACGGTCTGAGCACAGTTAGGGAAAACCATGCAGGATCCTAGGAAACCGTGTGAAATGGGTGTTTTTAGAAAGTGGCTCATGCATGGTTTGCGCATGATTTGGAAAACCGTGTAGGTAAATGGTGAAGGCCAGAAAAGTTGGAAAAATTTACAAAATTATCATCCCTAGATTTGAAACACCAATAAGATTTTTTCCTCCAATCCTCCCCTCTCAGTCCTAATGATGAACATGGATGACCCAAGCTTCCAAGAGGTGTATCTCCTTCGATTCTTGTCCATTTTGGATGCTTTTGGTTACAAATTGAAGCTCCCTATATGCCTAATCCTCTCCACCCCTCATTTCTTCAAATTAGGGCTTGTGGTTTCTCCCATCTTCATCCGAAGATCTAAACCCTTTTTTTCTAATGTAACCTAGGTTGAGGCTTCATCGGATTCTTGAATGCAGATCTAAGGCCAGGGTTAGGGGTTTGTTCATCATTAGATTCGAGTAATGTGGTCTACAGGTTATATCCCTTGAGTTTTATAGAGATTTGTGCATGAAGTGTTTGATTCTTACCCTCTAGTGAAGATTTATTTATGGCATTATTGTGATGTGATGTTTAGGGAGTCTAAAAAACCTAATGTAACCCTCATGATCCCCGCAGGATTCATAGAGGATGATGTGACCCATGTTAGGGCCACCCATGAGGTGTTCCCTCGTTCCCAGACATAAAGTTTTTCTAAGTAAATGTACAGCTATTGTGTGAGAACATAGAGCCCAGGGTGGACATGATGTTAAGCTTGCAGGATGTGAATGGGAGACCTAGTAACACATTGGTTTGGATGTGACCTATTAGGGGGTTTGGTTGGATTAAAATGGGGTTAAGTGAGATAATGGGGAATCACTAAGGGATTCACTTTCTACATGATTATACCTAGTGAGATAAGCATGGGAAATGGTAATTGGGGATGAATTGTGGAATGGGTTAATATATGAGAATTAGGTGGTGCACCTAATTGATTGAATGTAATAAAGGGATTGTTTTATTTGATATGAGAATTGTGTTTGAAATGCATAAGTGGGTAAATGATTGTGAAATAATAAATGGGATAAATGGGTTAATGAATGGTCAATGATGAATTTGGATAAGGCAAGGGGGTTTCTGAATACACCTAATGGGTTAAGGCACAGATATGAGAATCTGGCTAAATGGATATGAATTGAATTTAGAAATTGTGTGAATGGGTTATTAAGCGGGAATGGATAGATACCATAATGGAATAGATTATGAACGTGGTAATGGATCCTACTGATTTAGGCCTAATGAACAATGTTAAGGGAGATAGCCACAATTATTGAATTCTTACTGAGATAAGAGTGATAAAAAGGGAATTGGGATAAATGACTAAAAATATGAATTGTGGAAAATGTGTTAATGGGTTAGGAAATAGTACTAATTCCCATCATGATTGTTATGCATTGTGAATGTTGATCCAAAATGGAATTGGTTTTGTTATGTTGTGTTATGTATTGTGATATCCAACGGAATTGAATATACCTGGTCATATTAGGGTATGGTTGTGGTGATTTGATAAATAATAATGTGCTCATGGCATGTAAGTGTGGGGTATTGACTGAGGTTCTATGCCCATAGGTTGAGTTGGACTGATGATCTAAAATCCACCCCTAATGCATGGGTTAGGGATGAGGACTGATGCTCTATTCCCCTAATATTTTCATTATACCCGAGATGAGGCTTTAAGGAGAGGTTATTGTATTGATATAATTCCACCCAGATTGAGGCTCTGAGGTGATGTTATTGTATTGATATCATTCCACCCGGACTGAGGCTTCGAGGTGAGAATATGTGTTGATGTGAAATGTGGATCCCTAGTGAGATAGGGACCTATTTTGATTCCCCTATGCACTTTTTTGATTTCATTATACCCTTTTGTAGGAGACAATTATGCCTAACCCATGGAACATGTTATCAAAATGGCTTATATAATGAAGATGGTTTATGAAATGGAACTAGAAAAAATGATAGTTATGAAACATATGAACCTTATTATCTAATGGAACCTAAATGGTCCCTTGTTTACATACCATTTCATTTGTACTTGAATGCACAATCTATTAGACTAGATTTTTTGTAGACACCATTGGTGGTGCCCTACTCAGTTTAGTACTCACACCCTACTTGGGTGATTGTTGGGTACCCGAGCAGTTCCCTTGGTTGTAGGACGAGACAAGGGAAAAGGCCATACTCTGAGATGTTGGGTTGGGCTCAGGATGTACGTGGAGAAGGACATGGACTTGGAGTTGGGACCTGTGTGGAGTTTTTGCCTATTTGTTTATTTTATGATTATTTCACCTTGCACTACTAGTATGGCATGGCATGGTAGTATTTGATTTGTGGTTTGTAAGCTATTTGGGAAACACTTGGTTATGCTTGTTTAATTGGTAGTTTATATTGTTTCTATTATTTATATTGTCTTATACTATTTATTACTCTGGTAAAGAGGGTATAGTATCCCCACATGACTCATTAGACCATCACTGCTAGTCAGCAACCTCTAGAAAATGGGGAGGTCTGCTTGAGGTCATGTGAAAACCTGGCTCGGAGCACTGGTTTAGTGGCTTCCTGGTCAGGGACATTACACACCACCTAAAAAACCTAATCCTATCCTGGAATATATGATGAAAAATATGGCTTTCAACAATCTCTGATTCCAACAAACCACCCATGAATCAATACAAGACCAAAAAACCCAATTAGGTTAACTCACTAACTCTTTGGGGGAAATTCAAAGTCATTGGTCATGTAAAATACCCTCTTAACATGTAGATAACCCTAGGGATAAGGAAAATGTTAGTGAAATCACACATAGGAGTGGGAAACAACTTAAAACCAAAATTAACATTCCATTAGATTCATTACATCATGAGGAAACCACCATCCCAACTACTAAAAATGGTCCAATTGAAGAAAATACTTGTCTTGAGAGAAGCCCTTCCAAAGGAAAGAGTGTGTCTATTTATGAGTCTCCTATCCCAACCATTACTCTTCCACATCTTCAAAGGGCCACCCAACCATGAAAAAAAAGAAACTGAACTAGATAAATAAAAATTGGAAACATTAAAAAAAGTACAGGTTATCATCCCCTTGATTGATGTCGTGAAGAAAATTCCAAGATTTACCGAGTTTCTAAAGGAGATGTGTACACACCGAGGGTGAATTCACGGTGATGATAAGGTAATATTGGGGTGTAACATCTCATCATTGATAGATCTATAACTTCCTGCCAAATGCAATGATCCAAAAACATTATCGATTCTAGGCACTGTAGGGGAGTATTCATTTTCTAATTTTATGCTTCATTTAGGGGCCTCTATAAATGTGATGCCTCACTCTATTTACTCTTAATTTATATTTGGTGAATTGAAGCCCAAAATAATTACTGTTCAACAATAAAATTAGAGTACTATTCACCCCTATGATGTGTTAGAAGATGTTCTTGATAGGGTGCAAAAATTAATATTTCATGATTATTTTTATGTGGTAAAAATAGAAGAGGATAGGATGAATGGTCCTGGCCTGATTATATTGGGGAGACCTTTCTTAAAAACTACCAAAACCATAATTAATGTCTACAATGGTACATTATCTATGGTGTTTAGTGGATACATTTTCCACTTCAACATCCATGATTCCATGAATCACCCCTCTAAAGAACACTCCTTTATCTCTAAGTTAACTCTCTAGATGTACTCCCTTCCCCTAAAACAATTCTTTTCATTCCACTGACCCCCTTTCGAAATTTTCTTCATTAATTGAAATTATATTAAATAAATCATGGATAGGATGTTGTACCAGTTTTGAAAAATTTCATGCATGTTTATTAACTATTGATTTCTTAAATGGCAAGGATTAAATGACCATCGATGATACTACTAAGCTTGTAAAATCTCTTTCCTCATCTGAGGATGACTCCATTGAGTGGTTAGATGAGATTAGTGACCTGTCACTTTTACACACACTCCCATCAATCTAAAATCCAACTGAATTGGAACACAAAAACTACCTCATAATTTTAAATATTCATATATTGAGAATAGAAGCAAGATGCATGTCATCATTACTAGTTCACTCCCTCCAGAGAATGAATTGAGACTACCAGAACTTTTGAGGGATCATAAAAAGATTTGGGATAGAAATTTTTTGATATTCCTATAATTGTCCCATAAATTTTTACACATCATATATTATTAAATGATGAGGTTAAACTAGTGAAGCAGGCATAACGATGATTGAACCCAATCCTCGTAGATGTGGTTAAAAAGTAGGTAAAAAAATTATTGTCTTCTAGAATTATTTACCCCATATCTAATAGCCAATGGGTTGTTCCAATACAATTGGTTTCTAAAAAAACTCATCTAACGGTAATTAAAAATGAAAATAATGAATTGGTTCCAACTCAAGTGCAAAATAGTTGGTGGGTTTGTATAGACTACCACTAAAAAAATCAACAAAATAGAAAGGACCATTTCCCATTACCATTCATTGACAAAATGCAAGAGAGGCTTGTAGGGAGGTCCCATTACTATTTTCTTGATGGGTATTTTAGATACTTTTAGATCCATATTTCCCCCAAGGATTAGGAGAAGAAAAATTTTACATGCCACTTTGGTACATTTACATATATGAGGATTCTATTTGGTCTGTGAAATGCTCTAGGTACATTCCAAAAATGCATGGTTAGTATTTTTTCAGATCACCTGGAGAATATCATGGAATTATTTATTGATGATTTCAATGTTTATGGCTCCTATTTTGATGAATGTTGAAGTAGTCTTGGTTCAGTCCTACTTCAATGTATTGAAAAGAATATCAAATTAAATTATGAGAAATTCCATTTCATATTGTGATAAGGTATAGTATTGTGAAATTTAATTTTTATGTATGGTATCCAAGTTAATAAATCAAGAGTGGATGTAATTTCTTCCGTATAATTCCCCCAAAATGTATAGGATGTGTGGTCCTTCCAAGGTCTTGCAGGATTTTACCATAATTTCATTTGTGACTTCAGAAAGATTTATCACCCCCTCACCATATTTCTCCAAAAAGAAAAATAATTTGTTTTTTATGATGATAGTGAGGATTATTTTAATAAATTAAAATGGAGTCTCACATCACCCCTTGTAATCCAACCACCTTGGTGGGATTTACCATTAGATCTCATGTGTGATGCCTCCAACTATAGAGTCAGGATGGTCTTATCACAAAGGGTCGGTCATGATCTATATATTATAGCCTATGTCTCACGTACACCAGACCCTACCCATGAATACTACCCCACTACTGAAAAATAATTTATTTCCATTGTGATTTCCATGAATAAATTCAGGTCCTACCTTTTAGGGTCAAAATTCAGTATATTCTTAGAACATGTATCACTTAAGTATCTCCTTATGAAACTAGAAGTCAAACCACACATCATTCATTGGATTATACCCCTTCAATAATTCAATTTAGAAATTAGGGATAAAAAGTAGCATAAAAATTGGTGGCTGACCATATCAATAGGATACGCCCATCCTCAAACATTAACTCATCCCCCCATATTACCATAAATGATTTGTCTCCATATGAGAAATTGTATCGAGTTCAAGATTCTATTCCTTGGTATGCTGAAATTATAAATTATTTGGTAGCACCTTGCATTATTATTGATCTTAGAAAACTAGGCTGACCGTCTGAAACAAGAGTCTTGATGGTACATTTGGGATGACCCATACCTTTGGAACACATGTAGTGATGAAGTACTCAGGTTTTTTGTTCTTGATAGTGAGTTCTATTCTGTCCTTCGTTTCTGCCACACTCTTCATTATGGGGGGAACATTGGTCCCCAACAGACTGCTTGTAAGGTCCTTGATTCTAGTCTCTTTTGGCCAACCTTATTTTGGGATGCCCATGATTTTTTAAAATATTTTCCTTTATATAAAATAATGAGTAATGTCTCCAAAAGAAATAAAATCCCAAAGAAACCCTTTCTCTTTCATGAAATTTTTTATGTTTGGGGAATTGATATTATGGGACCATTCCCCAATTTGTTTGGGACATTTTACATTCTTCTAGAAGTAGATTATGTGTCAAAATGGGTAGAAGAAGACTGATTATTCTAGGACTATAGTGGAGTTTTTCTAATCCAATTTTTTTATAGTTTGGATCACCTAGGTTGATCATCAGTGACCAGGGTTCTCATTTATGTAATCGAAAAATGAATTCTCTTTTGTGTTGATATGAGGTCGCGCATCGAGTTTCTACTACTTATCACCCACATACCAATGGTCAAGCCGAGGTATCAAATAGAGAGGTAAAATAATTCTTCAAAAAATATTTCAACCAAATAGAAAATATCAGATTCTTAGACATGATTATTCCTTATGGTCTTATCATACTGCCTTTATAATTCCCATTTGAATTTCACCATATCAGTTAGTGTTTGGAAAGAGTTGTCATCTCTCTATTGAGATAGAGAACCATGCCTAATGGACCATTAAACAATGAAATTCTAGTATTTCTGGTGGAGGTTCTCAAATGAAGTTACAGATTCGAGAGATAGAGGAAATTAGAAGAGATTCATATGAGATCTTCTAAATTTATAATGAATAAAAAAGGCTTCCCACGACCGCCTCATCCTTCATCGTTAGTTCCATATTACGCAGAAGGTCCTCATTTAAAAAACAAGGTTGAAGACACATCCAATTAATTTTTCCTCCCACTAGTTTGGCCCATACACGGTAACTAATACTTATCCATTTGGGGTCGTTCATGTTCAAAATGAAGAAACCAAGAAAACCTTCACTATCAATTGGCAGCGGCCGAAGCACTTCTAGAAATCTATTCTGGAGTCCCTGATAGAGGAATTCCAAGTTCAAGAAGCTGTCTATGAGTGAAAACCAGTAGGTTTTATGCTTAATTTCCATGTTATATTTTATTACTGTGAGGACACTACACACTTTAGTTGTGCGGGAATGGGTATATTCCAAGGTTAGTTAGGAATTTTCATCATCTTTCTTATTTTTCTCTTTTTAGATTACTGAATAGTTTTATTACTTGCCTTGTTTACCTTACTCTATCTATTGTCCCAGAATATTACTTTTTTATTCCCAAATTATCATAGAAAATGATACATTATTAATAACAGAAGTTATTGAAAATGAATATATAATTTCCATATTTCATGTTGTTTTGACATTCAAAAATTATTACGATGAAGTGTGCATTTCAGTCATAATTCAATAATGTGGTGAGAATTTCTCTTGAAACATGGTTTTTTATGATATAAATTGTTTTATAATTTTGAAACCATTGAGAAGAATGATACCCTCTATGTGAGCTGTTTAAGGGAAGAAACTTCCACTTAATTTCACCACACACTTTTGCACTCAACAATGATGTTTGAAAATTTTGTACATAATATAAGGTGAATATAAGTTAAGTTAATTTTTCTATACATTCCAAATGATTTTCCTATATGTTCATTCCTTATTAGATCTATTTCATTACTGTTCTAGATTGACCTCTATATGGTTACCTTCTATCCAACTTTTGTATGTCCTAAAAAACACTAATGAATTAAAAAAAACAAAATAAAAAACAAATAAACATTTAAGGGAGTGATTAAATGTAAAAATTATTGGGATATATAGGTCAGGATATTATGGTTTCAACTTTTGGAATTCTTTTGTGAGTGCGTATTAAAATTTTATTGCAATGGATATAGGGAATGTTCAGTAGAAAATATAAGGTAAGTAGAAATTTTTTAAAATAAATTATAATTACATAATAGGAAGTGAGAAGAATGGAATGAAATGGTTTTCACACACACATATGGAGAATTAATGACAAAATTAACTTTGAATTATTTTCTTCTATTAGTATCATGAATCTCTTGGAATTTCATTCTGATACAATTTTTGAGAAATCTTTTTCCACTATCACTGACAATAACTACTCATTGTGATTTTTTCATTGATCAGAGTTCTATCAGGAATTAAATTTTCAATGAATGTTAAATCTTTATGAAGTTAGAAATATATACATGAATAACTTTTGGAAATATGAATTTTCCTACGAGTGAAAATGTATAGGTGAGGGGGTGTGATTACATCGTGATTCACTATTTCATTTTCACCCTTACACCATTGTGCTAAAAAAATTTTCTATTTAAAATTATAAAAATAACAACACATTTAACTTCATATTTTATTTAATTATTTTTTTCACTGTTAAAATGAAGATTTTCCTTGTTTGGATAATTACATTGTAGGTGGAGGTGATTTGAAGGGCCCATAATGATGTCTAAGAAAAATGGGCAAACTAGCGTAGGACTCAAGCATACCAGTGGACTAAACCACAGACTTCTACTAAATCATGCATCAAAATGGGATAATATTTTTTTCTATTGTCTTAAATTTACTTATATATATTTAATATTAAGGTATGTAATCCCAATTCCACTACTAATTGGCATAACCGGCCTTATCTTTCCAACACACCTAATCTGTATGAAGTCAAAGGTTGTGTGGACAAATCTGTTCATATTGTGATCTATATTTGTCCAAATGAAGCCAAAATTTCAGTGGAGAAATTAATGATTTCTGTAAAAAACTTTTCCTTTTACCCAAAGATTGATAAGTATCTATATACACTAAAAACAATGGTCTAAATGGTTTTAAAAAATCTGTGTTCCCAAAACTACCTTCCACTTTTCCAATAAAATTGAACCATATGCTCCTCATTTGTAAGTTCAAAACAGAATAAAATCTCTACCATTTTTTGATTCCAAGAGGATTCACCTCTTCATCCTAGAAGTTTGGGATTCCCCTATCCTCATAGGGGGGGGGGTCAAGAATGAAGACGTAGTTCCTCCCAAGCTTCCTCCTCCTCTAAATGTTGGGCTAAATGGTGGGAATTTCTTGTGAGGGAGATACAACCATGTAAAGGTAGTTACAATGAATTTATTATATACTGGTTTCTATTAATTTGGGTATTAAAACATTTAATTCGATTTATATTACATGATTTCATTTTTTAAATTTTTTTTATGCATGTGAATGTTATGCTCTTAATTTCTAACTAAGTAGTGTGAGGTTTTGTGTGCATGACTTTTGTAGTTCTTATTTAAAAACAAAAGAATCATTTTCATACCCAATTTCTTGAGATTTCATTCTTATTTAGAAGCAATTATTCCATCCAAATGTGCTGGACCTTGAAAATATGATTGTTATGTCATAGTCTGGTTCTTCAAGCAATGAAATCAAGGATTAAAACTTAAGTAGGATTCCAATTAATTTCAATGAAATAATTACTCCAAAAATAAATTAATATCTAAGAAAAATGAACATAAAATGTGTGTAGTTAAATAACAATGACTCTTTCATCTTATCGTTTTCAAAATCCACTTGGTTTGTTAACTATTAAACACTTTATGTTAGGTTATTTTCTTAAAACTATTTTCAAAATCGCACCCTTTTTTAGTAATTTATATTAAAACCAAATAATATAAACTTATCAATTCACCTTGACCGAAGACCTAGGGTCATTCTTATACTATAAATCAACCTTAAAATCATAATCAATTTGACTTGTCACAATAAATCATTCATCCCTAGGATAGAGGTCTTTTGAAATGACTGATTCTACATGAATCTGAAAATATACCCTTCATCTAAAGAAACCCAATAATAAACACACATTGGGCTATGGTTCATAGTATATCTATAATTCCTTTGGATATATTCATATAAAATTACTTTATAATAAAATAAATATTTAGTGATCCCAACCATTTAATATTGGGTTTTTTAATCCCATTATGATGTATTCCACAATACAACCAAAATCATCTTTCGATTTCAACATCACTAGGGATCCATAACTTTACCCCAATAACCAAAATTCTAAAAATGAGCCTCCTCATTTCTTATAGGGATTTAGAATTACATTTCAACAACTTCTACACCATGGTCTTAATTATTTTACCTTTTCAACCCATCCATAGTCTTCATAGAACTGATTGAAATGAAATAGATGTCATTTCATCATATCCAATTCTACTTGGCCTCCAAGAAAACTGTATATCAACTCAAAACAATTCTAAACATCATGTTAAACATCCCTAATGAATTTATAATATTGTTTCAAGGATACTCAGACTTTAATTTCCAACAAACACATACCAAAAATAACACAAGAGAAATCTTTCTAAAAATCACCCCCTTTGGGTTTGTTGAAAACTCCTCTGACACATACTCACCATAATTTTACATTAAAACCATAGAACAAAAAAACATAGAATAAATTATTTTACTTTCATATAGTGAAACAAGTATTCACTAACCAAAAAATATATTCCAAAAAAGTTAACCTCATTATGAGAAATAATAATTAAATTAAAATTTCATAATTAAAATAATTCACTGACCTTCATTCTTTTAAAAAATACATCCAAAATATAAATCCCATGAATAAAATTCAAATAATCTCTCCTTTTCAAAAAAATCTGCTTAGTATATGTCCCCCTATATGAATATAGAAGAAAACTCTCAGCATTAATCATCTTTAAATCCCAAGAAACTCATGGATAACATCTCCACCATTATCAAAAAACCCAAATATCACTTTTATCATTGTTAAAAAATAATGGTTAGAAGTCTAAAAAATTAATTTATAAGAGTCAATAATCTATGATAAAAATAGATAATTTAATAGTATAGTGGGTTTACCTTTTCTATATCTCCTAATAGGATAGAACAATTAGCCTCTAAGATCCATCTAGTGCATTTCAAAAATAGATTTGGTTAGTTACTTCATGATAACGTCTAGAACCTTATTTTTTTTCAAAAAATAATCCAACCTCACAATACCTTGTAAAAACATGTCCTTCATTAAATAATACTTTATCATGATGTGATTTATATTTTAACGATGGAATTTTTTTTTTCTATGACTGAAAACACTTGAGTTATCACTTTAAATCACAGTAGGAGATTTTATATCAACTCTTACATCCTTAAGCTATTTGTCCATCTATAGTTACTGAGTATATGATTGTGTAGCTAAAATATATTCATATTCCACACTAATATATGAAACAAAATATTTCTTCATTCCCAGTCAATAAATACATGAACCCCCAAGATAAAAAAAATTGTCCGATATCAACTTTCTGTTGGGTCGGAGGTGATGGCAAGAGGGGGGGTGAATTGCCTTTTTAAAATTAATTAACAATTTAAAACAAATTTAAATGCAGCGGAAAGTAAAAAGGCAAGACACAATTGATAACGGAGTTCGGCTTTAAACTCAAGCCTACGTCTTCGCTCCCAACTCAACCGTTGGGAGATTTATACGACCGCTTGCTTTTTAATGGTTATAGCAAGAAACCCACTAGCCGTTTTAAGGTAGGCTAGATCACCTTCTTACAGCTTGCTTTTTTATTATGGTTGTAGCAAGAAACCCAAATTGAAAGAAGGAAGAAAAAGGGTGGTTTGTTTTAATACAAACCCAATTAAGAACTAAACAATTGAAGTAAATAAGTTAGAACAAACTAGAGGAAGCCTTGAGCGCCAAGAGGTGAGTGTAGTTGATGTAGAGGCAGCCCAAGCTTCAAGGATGGCAATTGGATCTCAAGTGGCCTTTGAGAATTGTCGTAGGAGCCTCAAATGATCAAAATAGCTTTGGTATGCTTCGGTATATGATCGGTGGTCTTCCCGGCATCCATGGATGTCTATTTATAGGAGAAATACTCCCAAATACTTCAATATGGCCATTGGAGGGCTTTCGGAGCCGTTGGGGATCAAGTAGACAAGTCTGGTCAAGCTCCAACGGCTAGTTTGACATTGCTTACCGGCTGACCGGTGCTTGTCCACCGGCTGGCCGGTGCCTTGGAAGGTGGAGAGTGCTTCTGCCCAGAAGCCACTGGCTGGCCGGTGAGAAGGCCACCGGCTGGCCGGTGGTGAGACAGTAGGTCTCACTATTTGAAGGAGTTCCACCGGCTGGCCGGTGAGGAGGCCACCGGCTGGCCGGTGGTCTGGACAGAAGGCATGCCATTCTGTCTGGACCCACCGGTTGGCCGGTGGCCAGACACCGGCTGACCGGTGGCACCTGGCAGAGGGCAAGGCCTTCTTCCTGGTCCACCGGCTGGCCGATGGGCTGGATCCGGCTGGCCGGTGCCCTTACCGGCTGGCCGGTGGTCTCACACCGGCTGGCCGGTGGACTTAAAGAGTCCATTTTGAATTCTTCTTGGGCCAGCTTCTAGGCACCCTATTTCCTATCATCAAAAACACTTGAAACAATATTAGATCACGATGAGAGTGATTGTGATCATTAAAATCCAAGAGAGGGGGGTACAACAATCTCCCCCTATTTTGATGATCACAATCACAAAAAAAATCTTAAAAAAAGGTATGAAAGCTTTAAAAAAGGGTAAACAATTTGAACTTGGAAAACGTAGAGACGTGCCAAATATAATGATCTTGAAAGCATTGAAATACTGAGAAATGGTCATTTTTTTTGAAATTGCAACCAAATGCCATTTTTTAAAGAAATCAATTGAAAAAAATAACTTAACCATATAAAACAGATTTGGATGACATCAATAACTTAAAATGGAACTTTTAAAAAGAGCATTTTAATAGATAACTATGTAAAAAGAGCATTTTAATAAATAACTATGTAATAGAGAGTAAAAAGAGCATTTTAATAAATAACTATGTAATAGAGAGTAAAAAGAGCATTTTAATAAATAACTATGTAATAGAGAGGTTTTCTCCCCCTTTGGGATTATCAAAATAGGAGGAAAACTATGAAAGAAAAATAAGAAAAACCAGCAAAGAGGTAAACAATGATAAAAAGGAATGGATAGACAAGACAACGTGAAATTTAAATAAGATGAAATGGTACAAGGAGAATCCAAAATACAAATACAAAAACAAATCAAAAAAAAGAACGGCTCTATTCACTCCTAGAGGGCCGAGAGTGACGGCGACGCCTGAAGGTCGGAGGAGACGGAGGAGCCTGGACCACCTCAAAGCGACGATCTAGAGAATCAATCCGTGAGTGGAGCTGATCAAACTGAGAGCTGATGTAGGAAAACTGCAAGTCCAGCCAGGTCTCAATCTGATCCTGGAAGCGTAGGAACTGATCAGCCGTCACCGGCAAGCCACCAGCATCAGCAGGAGGGGGCACAGCCTCAGCAGGCTCAGGTGCATCATCACCCTCTCCAGCCTCCTCATCAGCAGCAGCATCAGCCTCACCTTCGCTGTCACCACTTCCTTCCTCTTCATCATCATCACTATCCTCACTGTCTGAAAGAGGGTAGGCAGCGGCAATAGCAGGAGGCATGGCATTGGCAGGAGGATGGGAATGAGTCTGAGGAGAGTAGGCCTTGAGAAGACCGTCCTTGTCCACAATCCATTCCTGACGCCAAGGGTGCCAACGGATGTTCATTCGTTGCACCATCATAAAATTCACTATACTATCCTTCGTTGGCTGCTCGAAGGAAGTAGCATGAAGAGGCACATCAAGAAAGGAAAAGATTTTAGTCAAGAGGCGTCCGTAGGGTAGAGTTTTGGACCGGCGCGGGTGCTCAGCCACATAAGTCATGGCCCGGAACAGAAACCGGACCAAATTGAAATGTATGCCTCGGGTGATAAAAGAGAGAAGATAAATATCAATGAATTTGACATTATCATGATCCCCGATACGGGGCGCAAGGGAAGTTTGAATGAGGCGCTCAATAATACGATGGTTAGGAGAGAGCTGGGAGAGCTTGACAATAGGATTTGTGGGTTGCCCTGTGAGATGCTCAAGGGCTACGGCTATATCAAACTCACGGTCCCGTGGAAACTCCCCCTGAGCAAAAGCATGGGGTCCAACATGAGGAACCCCCAGCATCCTGGCAATCTCCAAAGAGGTGATAGTGATGGGTTTCCCAAGAGCAGTGGAGGAGATGGTATCAATGTCATCAGAAACGGACCATGTCAAATGAGCATAGAACTCTTTGACAAGAAGAGGATAAATGACATCCTTTTCGGGTGGCTCAAAAAAAGAATGCCAATGTTGATACTCAATAATCGAGAAAAGCTCAAGACGAGCAGTAGATAGCCAAGAATAATCAATTACTCTACCCGGAAAAATGACTTTGTCATGCCAAATGTCCGGGAGTTGAGGGATTGAAGGAGGAGGAGGAGCTTCTTGAGCGACTCCCTTGCCTTTGCGTGTAGAGCGAGGTCCCATGATGGAAAAAGGGAGAAAATGAAGAAAGAGATTAAGAGAAGAAGGATTTTGAGAGATCAAGGAGGAGGAAGAAGGCTAGGGCAAGGAGGGGCTGCGGTTTTAGGAGGAGCCGCCCGAGAGAGAAGAGAGAAATGAGGGAGGAAGGGTTTTAAAATTGTTTTTAACCCTTCCTTGGGTCGGCCCAAAAAGCAAAACCCGACACCACCGGTTAACCGGTGATGTACCACCGGTTGACCGGTGGTATTGAAATTCACAAAAAAAAATAAAATAAAATAAAAAGAGTTTAAATAACTAAAAAAGAGATAAAAGCAAGCCAAAAAGAGTCAAATATTTAGTAGTGCTCATTGACGAATCATTCCTAACTCCCCCTTAATAAAATCAAAACGTTCAACTGGGAGCGGTTTGGTAAAGATATCAGCTAATTGGAAATCAGTGGAAATGAAGTCCAAAGTGATATCCCCTTTTTGAAAATGGTCACGAAGGAAATGATGTCTTAAGTCTATGTGCTTTGTCCTAGAATGTTGTATTGGATTCTTAGAGATACTAATGGCACTAGTGTTGTCACACCGAATAGGGACATGATCATAGGAAAGACCATAATCCAAGAGAGTGTGTTGCATCCAAATAATTTGGGCACAACAATTGCCAGCGGCTACATACTCGGCCTCGGCAGTAGAAAGAGAAACACAATTTTGCTTCTTGCTACTCCACGAAACAAGGGACTTGCCTAGCAGATGACAGGTTCCACTAGTACTCTTACGATCTAATTGACATCCGCCAAAATCAGCATCCGAATAAGAAGATAGTTCAAAAGAAGTATTTGAGGGATAAAATAAACCCAGATTTTTTGATCCTTTTAAATACTTAAAAATTCTTTTGACCGATTTAAGATGGGATTCTTTAGGATTGGCTTGAAAACGAGCACAAATACAAACACTAAACATGATGTCAGGACGGGTCGCAGTTAGGTAAAGTAGAATCCCGATCATACTCCTATAAAGCTTGTTATCCACCGGTTTCCCGAATTCGTCTAACGTAAGCTTACATGAAGTACTCATGGGTGTACTAATTTCCTTTACTTGATCCATACCAAAACGACTTAGAAGCTCGTTTGTGTATTTTCTTTGGCTTAGAGAAATACCTTTTGAATTTTGAAAGATTTGAAAACCAAGAAAAAATTTCAATTCTCCCATAAAACTCATTTCAAATTCTTTTCTCATTAAATCTGAAAAATCAGTACAAAGAGATTCTTTGGTAGAACCAAAGATAACATCATCAACATAAATTTGGACTATTAAAAGATCTTTTGAAGTGTGTTTTAAAAAGAGGGTACAATCGGCTTGACCCATTTTAAAATCATTTTCTAAAAGAAATTTTGTTAAACGCTCATACCAAGCCCGAGGGGCTTGCTTTAAGCCATAAAGAGCCTTGGTTAACTTAAAAACATGATTTGGAAATTTTGGATCTTCAAAACCGGGAGGTTGTTCAACAAAGATTTTTTCAGAAATAAAACCATTTAAAAAAGCACTTTTAACATCCATATGAAAAAGCTTAAAATTTAAGTGGGCGGCGAATGCCAACAAGATCCTAATGGATTCTAACCTAGCAACGGGGGCAAAGGTTTCACCATAATCGATTCCTTCTTCTTGATTATAGCCCTTAGCTACTAGGTGAGCCTTGTTCCGGGTTATGTTTCCTTGATCATCAAGTTTGTTCCTAAAAACCCATTTAGTGCCAATAATTGGATGATCATTGGGGCTTTCAACAAGAGTCCAAACATCATTTCTAGAGAATTGATTTAGTTCCTCTTGCATTGCAAGAACCCAATTCTCATCATTAATGGCATCATTAACGGTTTGAGGTTCTAGGTGAGAAATGAAGGCTTGATGTTCAACTTCATTGAGGATAGATCTTCTAGTTCGAGTACCGGCTTGAAGGTCACCTATGACATTTTCTAAAGGATGGTATCTAGAAGGTTTCCAAACCTTAGGCAAGGTGGAAGGCGAAGAAGGTGAAGAGGGTTCTTGATGGTCATCCTCCTTGGGAGGAGAAGAGGAATCATCCAAATGAAGCTTATCAAGCTTATCTTCAACATCCTCAATGACCGGGTGAGGTTTTGGAAGAGTTTCATCAAATTTGACATGAGATGATTCTTCGATGGTTTTTGAACGTTTATTGAAGACACGATAGGCTTTGCTTGAGTTGGAGTACCAAAGAAAAATACCTTCATCGGATTTGGCATCAAATTTCCCTAGGTTATTTTTTGTGTTAAGGATAAAGAATTTACACCCAAACACTTTAAAATAACCAACTTTGGGCAATTTTCCTTTCCAAAGTTCATAGGGGATTTTCTTAAGTAGGGGTCTTACAAGGACTCTATTAATAGTATAACAAGCAGTGTTTACCGCCTCGGCCCAAAAATATTGAGGGAGGTCGAATTCACTAAGGAGGGTTCGAGCGATTTCTTGGAGAGTTAGGTTTCTCCTTTCAACCACTCCATTTTGTTGAGGAGTCCTAGGGGCACAGAAGGTGTGATTGTATCCTTGAGAGGAACACAATTCATCGAATTCTTTGTTCTCGAATTCACCACCATGATCACTACGAAGAGATATGATTTTATATCCTTTTTCGTTTTCTACTTTCCTAGAGAATTTCAAAAAGGTTTTACAAGCATCATTCTTATGGGCTAAAAAGAAAACCCAAGTAAAACGAGAAAAGTCATCAACAATAACTAAGGTATAGGATTTTCCACCTAAGCTTGCTACGGGAGTAGGACAAAAAAGATCAAGATGAAGGAGTTCAAGAGATTTTGAGGTGGACACTTCCTTCTTAGATTTGAAAGAAGACTTGTGTTGCTTACCAAGTTGGCATGGCTCACAAATCAAATGTTTCTTAAATTTAAGTTTAGGAAGGTCACGAATGAGCTTGTTCTTATTAAGCTTTAGAAGTGAATGAGAGCTACAATGCCCCAATATTCTATGCCAAAGCCAAGACTCATTGTCAAGAGCACTTAAACATTTAACATTTTGGCTAGCTAGAGATTTTAAATCAATAATGTAAACATTTTGAAAACGGGAAGCAGAAAATATCAACTTGTTTTGAAAATCTAACACATTGCATAAATCATTTTGAAAATTGACTGAAAAACCACTATAACAAAGTTGACTAATGCTAATTAAATTATGCTTTAAACCTTTAACTAATAAAACATCTTTAATAAAAAGAGGAGCTACCAAAACCAATGGTACCTATTCCGACGATCTTGCTTTTTGAGTTATCACCAAAGGTGACATATCCTCCATCGAATTCTTCAAGTGAGTTGAACTCGGAGGGATCGCCACACATGTGCCTTGAGAAACCACTGTCAAGATACCACGACCCTTTAGAGGTCCTACTCTTTTGGCGTTTATCCTACAAAATCAAGAAAGAAGAGATTTTGGTACCCATATAAGTTTGGGTCCGGAAAGATTAGCAAAAAGAGACTTTTGAACCCATAATGTTCTAGAGGGATTCCTTCTATGATACTCATCCGAGTAGGTAATGGATTTGGGTCTTCCATACCTAGCATTTTTACAATCACATTCATAAATCATGTGACCGGTCTTTTTACAATAATTACAAAATTTGTATTGAGAGCTCCCCCTTACAAAAGTAGTGGGTGCCCTAGTAAAAGTGGATTGCTTGTTATAGCCAAGTCCATGTGTGGTTCTAGCCGAACGCTGAGAACCTAGTAATTTAGTTAAGTTTTGTTCACCTTGGGTGAACTTGGCAAGAGATTCCTTCAAATCCTTAATGGTAGAATTTAAAGAATCTACATTTGGAATATTTTTGACTTTAAGGGAAAGCTCCTCATTCTCTTTGAGAAGTTTGTCTTTTTCGGAAATAAGAGTTTTGTTTTTCTTTTTCAAGGTCAAAAATTTAGAGGTAAGTTCGTGAAAACCTTCCTCTAATTGATCTCTTGCATTTTGGAGTTCTTCATAAGACATATTATTATCAAAAGAAGAAGATGAGGAAGAAGAGTGAGAAGAAGAGTGAGAAGAGGATACCTCATCAAATGCCATTAGGCATTTTCCATCTTCATCGCTTGAGTCTCTTGAAGACATGGAGTCATCACTTGCACTCCATGTTGATGCTTTGAAGGCCTTCTTGTTTTTCTTTTCTTTTAACCTTTTCTTGAAAATAGAGCACTCCGGTTTGATGTGGCCTTTCTTTCCACATTCAAAGCAAGTGATTTCTTTCTCCGCCTTTGGCTCTTCCTTTCGTGCCTTTTGAAATTTCTTCTTTTTCTTCATGAACTTGCTCATTTTCCTTGCTAGTTGAGCCATCTCGGATTCACTATCATCGGAGGAGCTTTTTTCCTTTGCCTTGAAAGCAATGTTCTTTTTCACCTTGAAGATCTTTCCTTCTTTATCGGCTTGCCTCTTCATGGTAATCTCATAAGTCATGAGTGACCCTATGAGTTCTTCAACCGGCATCTTCTTGACATCTTTCGCTTCTTGGATTGCCGTCACCTTTGGTGCCCAAGAGCTTGGTAGGACCCAAAGAATTTTCTTCACCATTGTTTCTGCTGAAACATCATCACCAAGGGACTTTCTCCCATTGCAAACATCAGTAAAACGAGTAAACATTTCAGTGATTGACTCGTGTGGGTGCATTGTGAAACTCTCAAAGTCTTGATGATACATATCTAACCTAGTGTCTTTGACTTTGTTAGTGCCCTCATGGGTCACTTCCAAAAGTTTCCAAATTTCGTGTGAGGTGGTGCAAGTAGAAATACGATTAAACTCATTACGGTCTAACCCACAATGAAGAGCATTCATGGTTTTTCCATCAAGCTCAAAATTGGCAATGTCTTCGGGGGTCCATTTAGATTCATCCTTACTAGAAAGAGTGTAGCCTTGCATAACAATTCTATATATAGGATAGCCAATACTTCTAAGAAAAGTAATCATTCGTGTTTTCCAATATGTGTAATCGGTTCCATCGAAGTATGGAGCCCGAGTCATGGAATACCCTTCGGGTGCTTGTGAGAAAGAAGCCATCACTATGGATTTTTCGTTTGTAACCGGCTAAGGTATTACACAAACGCTCCCTTTGATACCAAATGTTGGGTCGGAGGTGATGGCAAGAGGGGGGTGAATTGCCTTTTTAAAATTAATTAACAATTTAAAACAAATTTAAATGCAGCGGAAAGTAAAAAGGCAAGACACAATTGATAACGGAGTTCGGCTTTAAACTCAAGCCTACGTCTCCGCTCCCAACTCAACCGTTGGGAGATTTATACGACCGCTTGCTTTTTAATGGTTATAGAAAGAAACCCACTAGCCGTTTTAAGGTAGGCTAGATCACCTTCTTACAGCTTGCTTTTTTATTATGGTTGTAGCAAGAAACCCAAATTGAAAGAAGGAAGAAAAAGGGTGGTTTGTTTTAATACAAACCCAATTAAGAACTAAACAATTGAAGTAAATAAGTTAGAACAAACTAGAGGAATCCTTGAGCGCCAAGAGGTGAGTGTAGTTGATGTAGAGGCAGCCCAAGCTTCAAGGATGGCAATTGGATCTCAAGTGGCCTTTGAGAATTGTCGTAGGAGCCTCAAATGATCAAAATAGCTTTGGTATGCTTCGGTATATGATCGGTGGTCTTCCCGGCATCCATGGATGTCTATTTATAGGAGAAATACTCCCAAATACTTCAATATGGCCGTTGGAGGGCTTTCGGAGCCGTTGGGGATCAAGTAGACAAGTCTGGTCAAGCTCCAACGGCTAGTTTGACTTTGCTTACCGGCTGACCGGTGCTTGTCCACCGGCTGGCCGGTGCCTTGGAAGGTGGAGAGTGCTTCTGCCTAGAAGCCACTGGCTGGCCGGTGAGAAGGCCACCGGCTGGCCGGTGGTGAGACAGTAGGTCTCACTATTTGAAGGAGTTCCACCGGCTGGCCGGTGAGGAGGCCACCGGCTGGCCGGTGGTCTGGACAGAAGGCATGTCATTCTGTCTGGACCCACCGGTTGGCCGGTGGCCAGACACCGGCTGACCGGTGGCACCTGGCAGAGGGCAAGGCCTTCTGCCTGGTCCACCGGCTGGCCGATGGGCTGGATCCGGCTGGCCGGTGCCCTTACCGGCTGGCCGGTGGTCTCACACCGGCTGGCCGGTGGTCTCACACCGGCTGGCCGGTGGACTTAAACAGTCCATTTTGAATTCTTCTTGGGCCAACTTCTAGGCACCCTATTTCCTATCATCAAAAACACTTGAAACAATATTAGATCACGATAAGAGTGATTGTGATCATTAAAATCCAAAAGAGTGGGGTACAACACTTTCAATCACCAACTAAACCGTTCCAATCCACATTAGTGCATCAAAAATACTCATAATTTATTGTTATATGATAAAATAGACCAAAATAAACTATTATATTGATTTAATAAAAAAAATATTTTAATTTATAGCAAGTGTATTTCTTGGAAATAAATTTTTACCTTGCTTATTAACACGTGTAAAAAAAAATTTAGGTCATGCTGTTGTTAGGTGCAATTTAATACCAATGATTTTCTTATATTCCAATACATTGAACTTTATACCATCATAATCTATTGAAAAAATTATTTCTATATCCCACAGTGTTTTCCTTATTCTAGAATCCTAAATTTTAAACATCTTGAGAATTTATATGGTATATTTTGATTTTGAAATAATTTTTTTGTGCCTTCCTTGAGTAATCTATAAAACAATGTAAAATAGAAACCTCATAATCATAAATATATTTAATTTACGCTCATGTACTATAAAAAATTATTTCATTATTCTTTATTTGATACTCCAAAAATTATTTCATCCACATAAATAACCACTAATATTCATTGATCATTCTCTTTATTAATGATGATATTGTGATCAACTCCACCTCACTAAAATCCATGCTTTGTAATGTATTGATCAAGCTTAAAATATGAAGATCATAGAATGATATTAAAATTTTAAAACTCATTCTTAACATAAAAAATATTCAATCATATCCATATATAATAAATTCATCTTTTTTATTGATACAAACTCCCTCATAAAGGAATTCGTTAAGGATTTCTAATATGATGTCCATTTTCTACACATTGAACATCCATTGAATTGATATTTCTAAGAAAGGTAAAATTTATTCTAAAAAATGTATAATGTAAAATATCTCATCAACATAAATCCCATAAATTTAAGAATATCCCTTTCACAACACATATTTGAAATATGTTAACTTTTTATCTGGATTGAGTTTTTTTAGAACACTCACTTTGGTCTAATGATTTCTTTTCAATCACCCTTGTATTTTTTTCATATTTCATTAATTTCCATTTATTAATTCTCTTCATGTATCTTTTAGAACCAATTATAATATTTGGTATCCTATTAAAAAACTCAGTCTCTATTTGATATGAGAAATAAGTTTGTTATATATTATTCAGCCTATACGCTCTCACTAGATCTACCCAGTCACCAACAAATATTACTTTTATTTATTTTATCCTTTCTTCTTTCCCAATTTATAGCTACTAAACCTACTAATGTTTCCTCATAATTAATGCCTTATTATGAATCTTCTACATCCCCATGTTCCTCCTTATGATACTTTCTTCAACATTACTTTACTTTTTAATTTCATCACTATTTTTTCTATGGAAACTTCTTAAAAGATTATGAAATCCTCTGATATTAAAAAGTATTACATCTGAAATTTCAATAATTTTCCCAATATTTTTTTATATAATTTGAATTAATTTCACTTTGAAGAGTAGCCATATAAAATTCCATCACCCCCTTGAGTTTAAAACATGTGTTTTTTCACTTTTTTTGGAATGAAGCATTTACTTTTAAGAATTAAAAGTTACTTTAGTGTTAACATTTTCCCTCTCCACAACTCATATAGTGCATTCCTTTTATTCAGACATATAAAATACTTGTTGGAAATATACAATATTATAATAAGTACTTCCCTCCAATATTTCTCTTGTATATATTTCTCAATGAGTATTTGTTAATCCATGATATTACTGATTGAGTTCCTCATCTCAATCACTTAGTTTTATCAATAATTACTCATCTTTAAAACTTGTTTCCTTATTCCATTCTTCCCATGATGAATTCCCACATGATTATTCACGAATTCTATACCATTTTCAGTTCCACCTCTTGATGTTTTAGCCCAATTATATTATCTACCAATCTAATATATCATATAATACACTTAAATACTTCATAATTGTTAGATATTAATGTCATTGATTCCATAACAAAGAATTCATTAATTAATAGAGGAAAATACATTTTTACAATACACATAATTTGGTGGTACTGGACCACACACATCAATATGAACCAACCCAAGAATTATCATTGACTTCTTATCCTTTAGATTCTAAGTCTTCCAAATGATTTTACCTTTTTGAAAAGTATACAATGTATGAGTGTGATCACTTAAGATTTTAGGGATATTGTGTTCTCCTACATTCTGCACCAAGTCATCCAAGGACTTTTATCCCAAGTAAGTTAGTCTGTTATTACATATCTAGTTCTCTTCCTCCTTTTATAGAAAACACCTATAATATTCTTACCAACAAATGAGGGAGTGATTCACCTTCATTACCTTTCCTTACTTCACAATTTAACCCACTCTTCCATTTATTATCCAAGACATTATGCTGAAATTGAACAAATGTCCCATGTCCCAGAATATTCGTACAAATAGAATAAAGACTTCATCCATCACAACATCAAATTTACTCATGTATTTGCCTCTAATTTCTGATATTTAAAATCCAATAATCTTACATTATTCACCATTTCCAAAGTAAAAAACCTTCATTTTCATATTTTATCCTGATGATAATTTTTTTATCTTCATTTGTGAAATGCAACCACTATTATGGATCTACATCTGAACCTAATCTATCGTTTCCAAATCAATTTCTAAAATATTTTAATTCTAAATGTTTATATTCCTTTTCTAGTTTCACCACTATCATTTAATGGAGAATGAAGCTTATCGACCTCAAACACAATTTAATTATCCCTGTATTTGAAGTCTATTAATTTATTATGAGTTTTTAGCCTCCTTGATGGTGTTTCTATCTATTATTATTTCCTTTTATATATATAATTTGGAACATTTATTTATAACCTTAATGATAAATTCACATATTTATGTTTAGAACCTTCACCCAAAAAACAATAGTCATTAAGAACATACTTAGTGTTGTAAATTTGGGTCATTATTTTTTATTTCTATTGAAACATGAAATTACTTTTATTCTTTGGAAGAGGCATATTATTCATACCCCATATTCCTATAACAATAATAATGGATTCAAGTAATATTATTATATTTATTTTTGATCCATTTGTAACCTTTTAGGTCACTACAAGTGATGTCAATCAACCTTATTTTTATGTGTTGGTGATTCTGATTTTACATTAATCTCCACTAATTTTTTTCTTGTGTTTAAATCCCTCAATAAATTTAACTTTTTTTTGAAATTTTACACTTTTAGGAAAGTGAATAATTTTCTTGTTATCTCACTCTAATGTTCCTTAGATTCTATGGAATCATTTACACGTGAACTTCTCAATATAATTCTAAGAGTTAGAAGTATCCCTTACTCATCAAGAATTTATCGTATCTTTGTGAATTTAGCTTTAAGAATATTATTAATTTTGACACAATCTTCCACTAAATTGATCATGATATTAATAATACAATCATAATTTGACACATTGATCTGGAGGTGAACTGTCTTTTTTGATTTTTCTATATTTCTAGACTCGAGTCATTTAATTTCATATTTAAAATCATTTTTTCTTGTTATTTCTGAATATAAAAAATGAAATCATGTACCAATCAATTTGATTTATTTATTTTGTCCATCCAAACAACAATATATTTAAGAAAAACATCTATTTTAAACTTGAGTAATATTATTCCCTAAAACTTTGTATATTCATTATTATTTTCCTTTGATTTTTATTGATTTATTAGTTTCACAATAGCATCATCATTTAATTCCTTAAAGTTCACAATTTTCTCCACTTATGTTTCTTTTAAGATGAAATATTCTCATAAAATAATGTTTTTTTAAAAAAATCTTTTATAAACTCATCTTCCCATTCACACATTTAAATTATCATTCAATGGGTTATTCTTCGTCATCCTCATCCTAGTACTTCTCTAAAAATCATGCAACAATATTCCCAAATTTTCCATATTCAAAGAAATATAGTGGAATATTTCCTTTGAATTTTTATTTTTCTCAATTTTTATATTCTATAAAAATATGGGCATCACCTTATTATCATCACTATCATTGAGATCATCAACTAAAGAATGTTTCTTCAATTCCTTGACCACCACATCTTGGAAAATCTTTTTTTCCAAGGAATCAATTTCATTTTTACTCATATCAATTGACTCAAGAGTGTTGTAGAGACAATCCATTATCACATCCTTTGTGTATTTTTCTTTTAGCATTGAGAACATAATTTGGTGGTGATATTCTTATGATTCTCTTCATGATTTTGATATCATCAAGGTGTTTTTTGAGTCCACACTTTTTATCTATAATAATGTTGGGCTTATCAATGAATGAATATATGGAATCATTTGGGTGCATCCTTAAGTCCTTGAACATACTCTATAAAACATAAAATTTATCTTTTTTACCTTGGAAGAACCTTTATAAATGTTGACATGTTTTTACCATATTAAATATAAAAATTTACATGACATCACCCTTTTGTAAATTTTATTCTATAATTATCCACCAAACATGTAAACCCTTTTGGATTATACATCAATTTAACATTTATATTTTTAAGACGATTCTTTGATCTCCATGTTTACTGAGACTTTAATGACTTTTGTTTTTCTCATTTTTTCATTTTAATGTATAAATATGTAACTTTGGATTTTTCTTCTTGGAGTTAGCACTATGTTTGGGTGCCACATGACCCCAGAATTAATATATTAAAAATATTTATATATTGTAAAATATGTTCATGATTATTTTTAGAAAAAAAATTATTTCCTTTTTTTGGGAATTAGATGTGAAATATAAGACCCTAGTTGATTTTGGCATATAGGGTTTACCCTAAAAGTACGTTATGTTTTGTTGGAATCGTGCATTTGGGGGAAGGTGACCATCAGTAGATGTGATAGTTAATAAAATGTATAATTAATCAATTAAAAGGAGTAAAATACTCTCCCCCTTAGGATTCCTAATCATGGTAGGATGAAGATATAGGTTTTATAAATTATGAAAAAACCAAGCCAAGGAAGGGAGAAGTGGTGCTACCAAACTTTATAGTTGATAATGATCAAGAACAGTTCAAGGTGTGATAGCTTCTAGGCATGGATCTGGACCTGGCACTTTGGAATTATTTCCATAAAGGTATAATGATTTTGAATTTTGATCCATGATCCCCATAGATGTTTTTACTAATGGTTTTAAATCCCTTTTTATAACTGATAAGGACCCTCAAGGGTCTATCATTGCGTAATCTTGAAAAAATGAGTGTTTCAGGATGTTTGTAGGGATTTCACATTGGGGGATATTCATTACACGATGTGTAGTTCAGGACAACATGTTGTGTGTTCCTCTTATTTGGGAAGAAGGATTTTATGGGACAATACACTATTCCTCAAGGTGCACAGTGTGTTATAGAAAATGGATGTGTGGATGAAAAAATGAGTAGACACTTCATGTAAGGGGAACAGGGTTGTTCAGTAGCACACAACTAGACCCCAGGTTTAGATAGGCATGAGCCTAGAAAATGATCATGAACATAGACAAATACACAGTCACTATCCAAGTACACATGTATTTTCTTGGTGAGACAAGACACGGTGTGTACCTCTAGATGGCTAGTGTAACATCTAGTTTATTTGAATGGGTTTGTTCCTAATAATCTTTATATTTCGAGTTTATAAAGTTGGACAAAATTTCTTTTGGTATTGAGAACCCCATTCTGAGAGTTTTTTGACCAAAGGACTTGTTTTTAGGCATGGTCTATGGTTTGGTGGAAGTCTCAGGTGTTTGGGTAATCATCATCTGAAGATCAGGGGCCTATGATATTGAAATCATCTCCAATGATATGTTCACCTCATGTCACGCTAACACAACATGCAATAGGATATTAAGGATCAGGGGTCCACCCCAATGAATTCATGACCTCTAACTGGGTTACACATCATGGACCCAAAAAATGATGTTTATAATTTACATTCCATGTATGTTGTAGAAAGAATTTTTTTTAAAGACACACAGGGGCTCTACCCCCTCATTTCACTATGAAAATAGGAGGCACCCAAGGGTCTCACATACTTCTCCATTTCATCACTTGGATTCCTTATTTCTCCATTGTCTGAGATTCGATCATCGATCTGTTGGTAGCTACATATTAACCTCTTTAAGCCCTTCAATCCACTAACCTATTTTATTCTTTTCTCTCTCCATATAGTGCACTAAATCTGTGTGATCCATTCTATCATGTTTTTAAGGTGTTCATCAAAAACACTGATTTCTTTCAATTTGGATCATTTTAGAGGATGATGTCAGACTAGATATCACTTAATAGTATATGGTAGTTGGTTCTTATATTTATCCTTTGTTTTTTGGTTTCTTATAGGGTTTATTAATATACTTCATGTGGGAATACTAAGGAGGGCCATAATAAATTATTTTTTTGTCTTTAAAATATCAAATATATCATATGAGATGCATATGGAAAAGATCTTTCTCCCATATAAGTGGTAACGCCCGGTAAGGGGCTTAGACTATCCTAGATAGTTTAGGTTGCTGGCCTTATTTAAATTGAATGGTTTAATTTAAATTGTTTAAATTGAAATGATTGGTTCGGCGGAAACATGGAAGGAATATCCCAATGATTGAGGTGGTGTTGACCACCTAGACTGAGGTGATGTGATTCATCTATATGGGAGTGGCTCATATTACATTGTGTGATGTTGATCATCATATATTACAACATGTTCTTTAGATTTAGGTGATTTGATCATCAGGTTGAGTTCTTGGCTCTCAGTACTCGAGGTGGTACTATCTATTGAGATTGAGAGACATGGTCATAGGAGAATGAGGTGTTGTATGATGTGCGTTAGGATATTTGGGTAATTTACTCTCATAATTTGATTGTTTATGTGACATTGGAGTCATGTGAACACAAATAAGTCTCAATTTGAGGTTGTGTTGACCACCAGTGTGGGTGGAGTCCTTGTATTCTTTGCGTCTTAGGTGATCGTGTTGACCATTCATTATGATTGTAGGTGTTAACCATAGAAATCCATATAGAAGGTGATAGACCATCAGTTGAGGGTGATGAAATAGTCAGTTGGGGGTTGAGGCTCACTCAGATACATGATTCCTTTTTCCCCTTATATTGGGTGGGAAAAATAATTTTTCGAAATTACATTGGGCTTCGAGCGAAAGAATATTATTATTATTTAAGGGAAGATATCGTTGTTCCTCAGAAGTCATGATTCTTAGTTGATGAGGTATATTTTGAGTTGAGATCTGAGGGACTAGGAATGTATTGTTTGGAAGTTCTGTATGGACACTGGGAGATATGATTGATGAAATGCACTGTTGGTGACATAAGTTAGAGGTGGAACATAAGGGTTCACCTGGTATGATACTTGTTAGGGGATGTCTTGGGATTTATTCCATGGATCCATGTCACTACAGTAGTATATATATATATATATATAGACATGTTGTTTTTAATATATATAAGTAGATGAATGTTTTCTAACTTACTAGAAATGGCTGAAGCATGTGACTACATATTTGTGGTTGTTTAGAAAAAGAGAATTATGTATTTTATTATATGTCATGTACTACCTTTTTATTTCTTTTCAGAACACTTGAATTATCAATGATTTAATTCAGAGACACATTGGTAGTGGCCTACTGATATTAATGCTCACACCCTAAATGGGGTGCTCATGATGCATCTAGACTTTATGTATTTGCGATCAGGCAACATACTTATCCAAAGAGCTAGACCTTAGTAATCCATGTATTACTATTTTCATGGGATAGATGGAAATATACTATGGAGGTTCTTTCATAGGATAGAGTTACTTTTGAGTTTCCCTTTGTATCAAAATTCATATTATATATGCACATACTGATGGTGTACATGAGAAAATCATCTATTTATCTATTATTATGGATGTCCTTTTATAGAATGTTGTGTTTTGGTTTGTACAAGTGGTATTATTTCTTTTGGGATTGTTTATATATTATTCCATTTCTACTATATTATTCTTATACTATTTCATGACATTACATCAACAGTTTTATAGTATTTTTGATGAAGTTATATATAAAATTACCATTATTATATTCTATATGAGGGTATATTTTCTATAGTATTGTCTTTTTATACTGTCACTACTAGTTTTTAGCCTTTTTTTCATGGGGGGAATTTATAAGTCCCTATGGTACACCAGACCAAAGCATGTTTTTTAAGTAGATCATGGTCCATGGCACTACAAGTGGTATGAGAGTAGTTCATGAATTGGAATCTATAGTAGTTTTCTGTTGGATAAAAATGATATAAAATGTTTTTTCCTTTTTGGATCTTACTATTTAGTATATGGTATACTAGAGAGTAAGAGGTTTCTAGAACTGGGTATGGAGATCATTTTGGGGGGCTTACACTCCCATGCATGGGGGAAATATCATGTTTTTAGGGGGTGGGAAATTTATTTTCTACTTTTACCTTTACAGTTGATTTGATTTTCATTTCAGGTTGTGCACTTGGGTGTGATGTGAATTTATTATAATGATTTTAACCCTTATCCTGGTATGGAATGAGGGATTTTATCATGCATCATGATAGAAAATTATGTTCATATAATGTATTCTTCTTTCGATTATTATTAGGAACCTAAATTGTTCTAAGAGGGGGTTTTTTAACTAACGTTTTAATAAAGAAAACTAAATAGTTTTTTCTACATAACCTCTCTTTGGTATCATTCTACTCATCTAGCCCAGACATGTGGTTCCAAGGAGATCTATAAGTGATTGGATGTTCATGTGATATATGCTCTTGACCCTGATGATATGAGTCTAGTTGTTTAATGTTTCAACAAAGAATCTAAACATTGTTTTTCTACATATCCTCTTTGGTGGCACTCTACTTAGCTAACATGTATTGATATATATATATATATATATATTATATGATGTCTAAAACTTTTATGAGAGGGAGAGGGTCCATGAGGTTGGACTATACATGATGTCTGACTCTGATATGGGTAGGAAGGGGACCATGATTCTAGATTACATGTGATACCAAACTTTGATATGAGAAATTAAGGGACCTTGAGGGTCGATGTCTTATGGCAGGTTGTGGTAGGGGAGTATAAGGGATGTGAGTTGTTCTTCCTGTTACAACTTGACCAATTTACGATATATATACTGTTATGGTTTTATGAAAATGGTATTGGTATTCAGTAGGATTCCACATAGGTGGGCACTGGTGGAGCATTAGTAGTGTCATGATATGGTGCCACATGAGAACACATAGGATGAGGCCCTTAAGGGTTGAGATGAGGCCCCAAAGGGTTCGAATAATCATGATCTGTAGGTACATGCACATGTAAAATTAGTAAATATTCAAGACGTGGAATCTTTTGGGCCATGGCAAGATGAGTAGCTCTCAAGAAAAGTCTTTTTTGGTTTATAAAAGGAATTGGTAGGGGATCTCAGGATGCTGATCCATCTATGGCATACATGAAACGATATTTCTAGTCATAGAACCCTATACTATTCCACATTGATGGTGGACCACAGAAATTAGAGAACAAGATTGATGTTGGTCAGATGATCTTAATCCATCTTACGAAAACCCATGAATGGTGGGTGAAGATGGAGATGTTCATTTTAAAATGACCATAAATGTGATAGTGGGATATACATGTAAAGGAAATAAAACACAAGGGACATTCCTGGAAGGGCTTCTAGGTCATTTTCATCAGTCACTTATTTCCAGAGATGCTGAATGTGGATAGATCTGGCATGTTCTTAAATCTCTAGTAGTGGGATACTTTAGTCATGGACTATGCAGAAACCTTTACATACTTGTTGATATTTTCACCTACTATGGTTGGTAAAAAAATCATATGGATACAAATATTTGAGGATTATAGGTGGCATTCCATCAAGGATCCTGTAAATATTTTTAGGATGACATCATTTATAGAGTCAATCAACCAGGAGCTGATAACATAGGGAATTATGAAAACTGCTCATATCCAAGACAAGTGATGACATTATGTGAATTCAATGGTGATACTTCATGTAGAATAAATTGGTATCATGATGAGTCTTAGAAGGGTATCCATACCAGAGCTTTTGTCAAACCACTGAGGAGTTGGTCATCAGAATTATGCTTCCAGTGTGGGAAACAAAGACATGTCTAGACTCAATGTGAGCGGCCTGCAATGAAGTACTAAGGATGTGTCTAGATTGGGTATCTTTATAGGTTCTGTAGGAATCATTATTTTATACTTTAGATAAAGGTAATGGTGTATACTTAGGCATATAAGGTAATACCAAGAGAAATATTAGGAGATGGTAGCTAGTATTGAGATGCACATGGTGGTCATTAAATAGATAGTGGGAACCATCATTGGATTAATGGCAGGTAGATAGTGAATCTCCACAGCGAGACAATTCCTATGGTAGCCTGACTTCAGTCCAGGTGCACGAATTGGACCTTCCAAGTGTAGAGATGTTGGTGATTCGACTGCTGATATAGATACTGTAGGACCCCGGGACACCCTGAGAGGGGGGGGGTGAATCAAGGTGTCATCTTTTTCTTTTAAACTAACGGATCTTGTTCCCATGTTGGCAGGAACTAGTTAAACCTATATGACGGATATGATCAGTAATGAAACATTCACATGCAAAGATATGACACAAAATTTTTTACTTGGTTCACCACTAAGGGCTACATCCAAGGAGCATACACTGACAAGCTGTCGGTCGTACCAAATTCCACTAAACTTCACAAGTTGTGGATTACAATGGTTCATGAATAGTCACTCTGTTCTAGGCTCACTGCCTTTAAAAAAATTCAGGGATAGCTCACTGCGTACCTTGGGTCACTCCCGTTGACTCCCCTAGCTCACTGCCTTTGGTGAAGTCCCACTCAGTTTATAGATGTGAAGGTCTCCTCAATAGATTTGTATTGAAGTATTTGCCTCTACTTAGCACGAGACTCTACTTGCATCGAAGACCGGTAATGATGCACTTGAATGCACTGAACCACTGAACCAGATAATCAAAAAGTGAAAACAGGATACACAGATGATTTTACACAGCAACAACCCTTTGCACGCAAGTTCTCACTTTGCACCGAAGGTATCGGGCAATCATCCAGCTTTCGTGCAGCTCAAAAAAGACCGGTGGGATTTAGCAATACCTGGAATGCTTCTCAAATACCAGCGCACAAGTCTCAATATTGCACGTAGGTCTCGGCACGCAAGTCCAAAATAGTGTGCAAGTTCACCTCAAACACTTGCGCGACACTCACTCCTTCAACTTCAAACTTGCGTGACCCAATCCCTTTCTCACCCTAACCACCTTGGGCATGCAACTATCACCTGGAACACAAATACCACTTGCGCGACCACAAACCACTTGATCAACCACCACACTTGCATGAAGGGAGATCTAATTTTCTCTAAGTGTTGAGCTCGTGTAGAATGAGGAGGGGTCGACCTATATTTATAGGCATTTGGACACCCTACGCGACGGCGCACAAGTCTCCCCTTGGCGCACAAGTTCCGGCACACAACTCCAACCTCATAAGCCTTTGTCGCTCAACTCACTTGCACTACCAAACCAATACTTGTGTGACCCTCTTTCCTTTGTCATATTTCGATGTTCTATTCTAGAAAAACAACAGGCGCGCAAGTTCCCAATCCCCCAAGTAATCGGCGCACAATTCCCTTTTGTCGCGCAATTCACTTGTGCGACCAAACCCAAAACATGCATGACCCTTATCCCTTTTCAATTTTTTGATGTTATGATATTGAAAAAAATATGGTGCGAAAGTTTCCTCCCCTTCAAGTCAACGACACACAAGTACCTTTTCCAAAAACCACTATTCTTCATTTGTCAATTTTCAGGCCCAAAAATTTGGAAAAAATGGAAAACAGTGACACTTTGTATCTGCTCTTTTTGTACCGCCTCCATATCATCCATTCCTTTGTCATAATTCTGAAATCAAACATGGATTGTTAGCCACATCCCTTGAAATCAAAATTCCATCATGAAATCCTCTTTGTCAACAAATTTGTGTGTCATTGTTTTCTTTGTCAACAAGCACAATCACCTAAAAAAATTCTTTTTTGTGATTGGCCTTCTTCAGTAACTATTCTTCTTTAATCACAAACTCCACTATCATGATATGTATCCTTTTATAGATCAGCTTTATCATCATCACATTTTGATACAATGTGAAGTGTATGTCCATCTCAGAATTCCAATCCCTTGCACTTTGGCTTCTTCTTCATCCGTCATTCTATACTTCATGCAAATCATATGATTCTATTCTTCAAGAAGTCTCTTGCATGGTTCTAATGAAATCATGAAGAATTGAATGGTCTTCATAAAATCCCTATTCTTCTTAAATCATCCTCAGATGGATTATACCTCACCATTCTTCACTGTTGTAAATAATGTTTCAACTTTGACACATGTTCTCTGAACTTATGATCAGTACAACAATCATCTATATTTACATTCCTATATTTCATTGGAGTACTTATTGATCTACTGCATTTTGATCTTCATTGACAACTATTGACAAAAAATATAACCTTATACACAAAGTGGTCCCAATAGTTAATCCATGGGCATGACCAAGTAACTTTAATTTCATTGGATGATTTTTGTGCAAGAGGTGCACGTATATGGATTTTTGACTAACTAGGTTCTAGTTAGTAGGTTCAAATAAATTATGTTGTGTGATATATATATATATATTATGTGAATGGAACCATCATTGTTAATGGGCATCTATGTGGTAAAAGATTTACTTGAGGTGTGTGTGCATCTTGGTATCAATGTGATGTGGTTTATGTATGTGGTGTGTGGAACCAGGACTTCTTATGAACACCTGTAGAGGTGTGGGTAATTTAGAGAATCTTATGAGATGTGATACCACATGGTTATTATGTGTGACAAGGGTAAGAGGTTGGAATATAATGAGAATTAAGACTTGATGTATTTATGGTATTACATGAGCATGACATGGTCACTTGATGAGGTGAAAGAGTGATAGAGCATCACTGGAGGAGTTTTTGTCCTAGAATGGTTGATGGACCATCATATGTTTTTCTGGTGTTGGGAAGTGGATGGGTAGGCAATTACTAAGGTGGGAAGTGGCTTGAGGTAAATTATAATGTGAATTATTGGCATTGACCAACTTCATTTTGATGATTTGAGATATTGATTTGGGCATCAATGCGACCTAGTTGATTTTGACCAAGTAATACATGATACTCAAGGATGAGATATTTTAAGGTGGGGATATTGTAACATCCCAGATTTTTGAATATGTATTTTTTTGTGTAATTATGAACTTTTTAGTATGGTGAGAAGGAAATTTTTTATTTTGGGCTTCAAACCCTCATTCTGGGAGTTTTAACCACTGATTTGTTGTCATGCTATATAGTTCAGTGGAAGTCTCGGGTGTATGATCTAGCACTGGTAAAAGATTGGGGGGGGGGGTCTGGGTTTCTGAAAATAGCTCCATCCAGATGTACATGTCATGTAACACTTACATGATGTGCAGCAGGGCATGATGTCTTGGGGGTCCAACCCAAGGAATTGACGATGTGTAACTAGGTTACATGTTGTGAACCCAAAACCCGACATGTATAATTTACATACCATAACTAGGTTACATGTCGTGAGCACAATATTTGTCATATATAATTTATACACGATGTAAGTTATGAGCATATGTTTTTTTAAACAACCATTAAAGATCTAGCCCCTCTTTTCTCTATGATGAGAGGAGGCTCTCCGAGATCTCACAAGCCACTCCATTTCTTCCCTAGGTTTCCTTGTTTCTCTGCCATCAGATCTCATATCTTCAATCTGTTGGCGGCTAAAAATTTATCTTGGGTTTTCCTTCAAAATGCTAGCCTCTTTTCTTATTTTATCTCTCCATATGGTGCAATAAATATATGTGATCTGTTTTACCCTATTTTTGGGTGTTAATCTAAAACACATATGTCTTCCAATTCAGATTGAGTTAGAGGCTGATATTAGGCAAGTGGGGGTCTACTTGTATACTGTAGGTGATTCTTATCTTTCCCATTAATTTTATAGTTTTATCGGGGTTATGTTCATACACTCCATGTGGGTAGTCTGAGGAAGGCCCTAATTAAATAATTTTTTATATTTAAAATATTAAATTGATCATATGAGATTGGTATGAAAATTCTCTTACTCCAATATAAGTGGTCAATATGGGTGACTGGATTGGAAAACCCTCGGAAGTTTAAGTTCAGTGACTTATTTAAATTTAATGGTTTAAATTAAATTATTTAGACTAAAATGCTTGGTTGCATCGGAATGTGATGGCAAAGACATGGTGATAAAGGAAATGTTTCCCACCTTGACTGAGGTAATGTGATTCATCTGGATGGTCATAGCCTAGGTTACTAGGGATGATGTTGATCACTAGGTTTGGTGACATGGTCTTAAAATTGAGGTGATGTGATATTCAGGTTGAGGGATTGGTTCTCATTACCCGAGGTGGCATTGTACATCTAGAATGAGAGACATGGTCACAGGGGTACGTGGTGCAGAATAATATGGCCTAGGTTATTTGGATGACTTATGCTTTCCGATCATTAACAAATGTACTATTGTAGTAATGTGCACACACATAGAACTCATATATAGGGGGTGTTGAAACTCATGTGGGTGGAGGCCCCATATAATTTGTGTCTTAAGTGATGGTGTTGACCATCAGTTATTTTTGGGGGTTCTCACTATAGAAATCCATGTCTATGGTGTTGGAAAATCTGTTGATGGTGATGAGAAAATTAGTTAGTGGTTGGAGATCAGTAAGATACTTGAGGATATTGGGATAAAATATTGGGAAGGAGGAAATCATTGTTCCTCAGGATGTTGGGCTTCAATCCAATGGTGATTATCATTACTGAAGGACATATATTATTGTGCCTCTGATGTCAGTCTTTTAATATGCTGATGAATCTTCTAAGATGAGGTATGAGGGACTGGGTACATATTTTTTGGGCATGATTTATATACATTGGGTGATATAATTGATGGAATATAGTTCTAGTCACATATTAGAGGTGGAACCTAAGGTTTCACCTAGTATGATACTCATTAGGGTATCCCTTGGGATTTATTCCATGGATCCCCACCACTAGAGTTATATATATGTATAAACATGTCGTATTCCATTTATATAACATGGGTTATGTGTTCAAAATTATTGGCGATGGCTAAATAAGGTGATTTATTCTTTGTGGATATTGAGAAAAAGGGAAGAGTGTATTGTATTATATGAGCATGTGCTTCATTTTTATATATTTTTAGAGCAACTGCATTATCATGGATATAAGATAGGAAAACATTGGTGGTGGAATAATGAGATTTACTATAACACCCTACATGAGCCCCTCAGGACTTTTGTTGTAACAGCCCAAGATTTTATAAAAAAATATTCTTTTTAATTTTATTAATGTCTTGTGTTGTACGCTACACCAAAAGGAGCTTGCACAACACACATCCTTGACTTGACTTGCATTACACGCAATCGCGACCTTCCTCGATAGCGTGTGTAGTACGCAATACCGAGTTTCACTAAACAACGATATGCTATAAAAATATTATTAAAACTAGCCGTTATGAATAGTAATAACCACTTTTTGAAATCCAGTAAATCTTATTTTTCAAAATGAACTTTATTTTTGGATTCTGAGTATCGAATTTAGCCTAAGGTGAAATTTTGGTACTTGTCGGATAACTTTCATATTCTGATTAATAGTGAAAATTACTAAATTATAATTAAAAACAACTTTTTTTAATCGAAATAATTAATAGTGATAAATCATTAATTTGAGTGGTTTTAAAGTATATTTAGAATATATTTTTACAATTTAATACAATGTTGGTCATTGGATGTAGTTTCACATTTAAACTAGACATAAACAAGTGTCAATCTTTTGATAGATATTGTTTCTTAAAAACACGCTATTTGTTTTAACAGCGGGATTTAATTATAAAATTAATTAATGCAACTTTTATGTTATGAATTTGGTAAAATAGACTTCATTTTTGAATTCGGAATATGAAATATAGCTTGGGATGAAGTTTTGGCATTGTTCTGAAAAACATCAATTTTTGATGAATAGTGAAACTACTAAGTGGTAGGTTAAAAACTGAATTTTGCATAAAACTTAATTTTACCGCTTCTGTGAATGGAATTTCGAAAATCCGAGAGACACGGTTAATATCAAGGACTAAAATGTGGTTCAATGAGATGAAAATAATTTTTTGGTGAATAGTAACTTTTTACTTTTTTTACCACGGTTAATAGTAAATAAGGTAACTAAGGGTAAATATGATATTAATATTACCCCAACACATGTCCTAATTCTATTGGACAAGTGTAATTCGACCAAAAACAAACTTAGGAATAAAATATTACCATTTAGGCCCACTTGGATTAGATTAGGACATTTATTATTAATTTATTTAAAGAAGGGTTAAAATAGTTAAAATCAAAGTTTAATAAGTAAATCATTTTTAATATGGGGTTATACATAAGATAAATTCGACTATAAATATTCATTAGAAAGCTAAAGAGATTTCCTACATGATGGTAGTTTATTTGTAATTTTTAAACATCAAATAATATAATTTATTTATGAGACAAAGATGATGCAGTAATTATCTTATTAATGAAATATTGACATAATTGATAATATAAATACCAAAATAAATTTAATTTAAGACTTTTTATGAATTCCACTAATTTTCTAGGTTACTATGATATATTAGTGTTGATTTAATCAACTTGGTTCGAACATATAATTCTGTTATGACTTTCACAAAAATCATATATCAAATAGTGTCAAAATTGACACAAAATAGTTTTTAAATCAAATATTATATTATTAATTGTTATTTTATTCCTAAAAATCTAAGGTTCTGCCACATGACTTAGATAAGGATATATGTATTAATAATATACAATTTGGGGTTCGTTTGGCATGTTATAGTAAGTTTATTAACCATATAGTGAAAGAAAACAAAAAGACACGGTAAACGTTAAATTATTTAACTTAGAGTTAAATCTAATTGATAAGGTTAAAATAATACCCTAAACTTGTCTAAATCTTATTGGTTGATAGGATTTCGACCCATCCCCACTTTATCTTCGAAATAAGACCCTTTGGAACCATTATAAACCGATTTTTACTTTAATATAAAATAATATTTTGAGATATTCCTAAGGTGCCCCTCTCCTCCCTTATAAAAGGGCACCTCCTCCCCCTCCTCCTCACACCAATTTGAGCACTCAAGCTCGGCCAACCCCTGCCATTTTCTCCTATCCACTTCCCTAGAATAATCCTAGAGGTCCTGGTCTTCTCCAAAGACCAATCTTAGTTCCTTAAGTGGAGGATTCAAAGAGGCGTTCCAAAGAAGAGGTAATATCCATTACCGATCTTTTCAATTTCTTTCTTCTTCAACTTCTTCTTCTTTAGTTGTTTCATGATAAAGTAATAACATCAGTATTACTTACATACTGATATGTTATTATAAATATGAAAAAACCCTAATTCACCTTCTATCCATCCTACGGGAAAATGAAATCACCGCGCGTGCGTACGTACGGAATACCGTCTCCACGCCGTGGTGTAATCTATTTTCCACCATCACCTTACAAGGATGGGTATAATGGTGTAATGAGTAACTATATATGATTATTATGAAGTAATATTGATACTGAAATAATATATATATACTCCAATACAATTCCACAATCATAGGAACGATATCATCACTCGTGCGTACGTACGGAATACCGTCTCCACGATGTGATGCGACTCGTTCTACATGATCTTCATTTCATAATGATTATATAAATGAATTTAATGAATGAATATGGTATATACTACACTAATACCATTATGGAAATGAATTATCTATAACCTAAAGATATGAATAAGAATTTATTCGACAAAACACGCATAAGAACAAAAAGTTATAAAGACCCGAGTAACAAGTAACAATGAAATATTACTAACAAGAAGCTAATAATATGACCATATATGATCTCATATCAATATGTATGATTCTGGAATAAGTCAATAACATTATTTAAACCATTATACAGGAGCTTCGGACACGAACAAAGCAAATCGGACCTAAGGTAAGGGAAATATCACAATCTCATTTTTATCCGAGATTGTTTATTCGTAAGTATTTACTGGGGTGTATTTTATCATCCACATCCATGTTCCCTCAATATGAAATATTGTTTCCATCCACTTGCAATAGTTTAAATCCAATTTTACCCTTAGGTGAGTTTTTAGTAAAGAATATGAAAGGAATCTTTTGTCGTTTTTCCGTACGAGGTACTTTTTGACTTTTCCGACAAAAGTACGAAGAATGTTTTTTTTAACTTATACGACAAGAATGGATTTTTAAAACATTATTTCCAAGAAGATTCCTTTAAAAGTTTTCAAGTTTATTTTTAATCAACTTCTTTTAGTTTAAAGTTGTATGACATGTTAAGAAATGTAAAATGTTTTTGAAAAAGAAAGGATATTTTCCTCAAGAATGAAGTTCAAGTGTTTTATCAAAATTATTTTCCATCTAAGATAATAAAGGGTTCTGTTTCTATCCCTATTATTACATGGATTTGATTATGTTGTGATGGAAATATTTTTATGAATTCCTTTATCTTATATGAATTGTTTTATGATGTCATGTTGTTTAAGAATCCCGTTTTTATTACATGGGTTACGCTATGATGTATGGTTTATGATTATGTGGCACACATAAGAAAGGATTCATTATAAGATGGGTGGGACCTATATCTACCTCCAATGCATTGGGTAAAGATTTTATATCTCATGAGATAGACATGGCTGGAACGGTAGGTTATACCGGTTCAGTGAAACAGGACTGAAACGAGGGTTACTCGATTCAGAAAGGGACTTTGTCCACTAAGATAGTCTTGGCAATGAGTCATGACTAACAAGAAATGATTTTCCATGATTATGTGTGCATGCCACAAAGTTTCAAGTTTCATGTTATGATTATGGTGATCTTATTTTCACTTCTATGATTTGTTCCATGTTAAGATATTATGATCTCTTTTGCAGGTTTTGATTTTCAAAAAGATATGATATGATTTTTATTTCCTTTATTTGCCCTTGCTGAGCATTTGAGCTCACCCTTTTATGTTTTCTTTTCCCCAGGATATAAAGAAAGGTTTTAGGTAAAAAAAAGATCTTTATGGGAGATGTTGAAGATCTTTCACCACGTTTAGAAGATTACGTTCCGAGTTTCCAAAGACACTAAACTATTACGATCCTTGTGTGAGTGTTTTTGTTATGTACTAAGTATTCCGCAAAAGTAATGTAATGTCCATGTACGATAAGCTTCGGGTCTCTACAGTTGGTATCAGAGGAAAGGTTTAGTCAACCTTTGGAAACTAGGATGCGAGAACTTTAGTGAGATCCCTGGAGATATTTCTATGGTATGTCTAGGGATGTCCCTAAGGTTAAGTATACGTATAGGTTATAGTACTAGAATTACGCTAACGGTCATAGAATTAAACCTAAGATGTTAGATATTGAAGGTACTCCCCCTTTATTATGTTGTTTTCCCTAGCATTATTTTTGCCTCTCACACTATTCTTTTTGGGTTTTAGACGATGGCTGGAACCCGAAGGAACCATGTTGATCAATGCAATGGACAATGCAATGATTGCCCTCCTGAACAAACAAATGTTATGGAAGATGGAGTGAAAAATCTTATTGCTATACTTACACAAGCTATGAATCATTCTGGACTTCCAAATGAGCAGAGAAGGGAACAATATTCTATTGAGTCCTTCATGAGGCAACGTACACCTTCTTTCAGTGGGTCTTCTGATCCACTTGTGGCTAAAAAATGGATTAGTACTACTGAAAAGATATTTTCAGTTCTTCAATGTTCTGAACATGATAAAGTCATCTTAGCAGTATATCGTTTGGAAGGTGAAGCTGATCAATGGTGGAATCTTATCAAGAATACGAGGCCAAGAGATGAAATTGAGTCCATGGAATGGGACGAGTTCAAGAACTTGTTTTTCAGTAAGTACTTCCCTCGTATTCTTCGAACAAAGATGGAGAAAGAATTTCTTGAACTGAAGCAAAGGGACGATGAATCTGTTGGTACCTATGAAGAAAATTTCACAAGACTTGCAAGGTATGCTTCTGGAATTATCATCCAACCTGAAAGTAAAGTTGATCGATTTTTCTGTGGCTTAAAACCAAGTCTTCGAAGGGCATTAGCTATAAGAGACTTCAGTAGCTATGAAGAAATTGTGCGTTGTGCTATCAAGGTAGAAATGGAAGTTGGTGTTACATATCCATCTCATGGTTTTGACAGGAAACGAAAGATGGAGTTCAAGGAGAAATCTCAGAATAATGGTGAAAAGAAGATGAATGTTTCCTTATGAACAAAGTGTGGAAAGAAGCATGGTGGAGATTGTCTAAAAGGGACTAGAAAATGTTTTAAGTGTGGAAAAGAAGGTCATCGAGCAGCTGAGTGTCGAAGTAATGGAAAAAGGGTTTCTAATGATGTGAATAAAGCAAACACTGCAGAGAACGCACCGCCAACACTTCAATGCTTCAAGTGCAAGGAAATGGGGCATTATGCTTATAATTGCCCTAATCCAAGGGTTAGTGATGATCAACATGAGCAACCACTGAAGGGAAAGGACAAAGGGAAATGACATGCGATCACTATTGGCAATGTTGAATATGACAACGATGTGGTGGAATGATTAAGTGTTTATGTAATGGGATTCCAAAATAATGTTGTATCATTGAGTATTGCAATATTTATTGATGTGGTATTCAAAGTGATTGAGATATTTTTTGGAAATAAGATGATATGCGCATAATGAAGACGAGAAAATGAAATGTTTAATAGTATTCATGAGCTCATGATTGATATAAGGACTAAGTGATATCATGGTTTGAGTATATAGAATTTTGAGGATTTTGGTATGTGGAAAGTGTTAACTTTTAACTGCACTCATGTTTTCACTAAGGTATTCAAGAGAATACATGATTAAGGACTTTGAATGTTTGGAATGTGACCAACAAGACATATCTTGTGATATGTGGGGATCAACGACAGTATTAAATCTCTGGTAATCGTTGTCACTATATTATGAGAGTGGACTGCAGTATTATGTATAAGCCTAAAGATTAGACTGGATTATGTTGGACATAAGTTAGTATTGTTTAAGGATAGAATATTTTCGATATTATTGATGGGATTTTATAGTAACATAGTTTTAGAAAAAGGGACAACCTGCAGGACGGGCGACAACCCATCGCTTCGGACAAGGCTGTAGGAATCGAACCCACAACCGAAGTGCGACTGGCCTTTATCGCCTACCACTGACCTACAGGAAGTCCCTGTTTAGTAGAAACTAGTTTTATTATATTAAGCAGTATGATATATGAAGTATAAGTCCATTTTAGGAACTATATATGATTAATCTCACTATAGAATGACTTATGTATATTTAATAACTTTTGCTTACCTTTTGTTTGAGACAAATGGAATGACCCGTCATTCTATCACATGATCTGCTAACACTTCACGAATAACAAATTCAACTTCATTTATTTAAGAGATGAAGTGGAAATTGTTCAAGGCACGAACAACAGTGATATTGTATCAAAATAAAGTAAGTATTTATTCTAATTCAAATTTTCAACTTTAGGGAAATGATCTTGAAAACCAAAAATGTTGTCCTAGTGATCTTATACCTGATGAATCAGATGGTACCTTAGATCGTCACAAATTTATGGATTTGTGATTACTGGATTTTCCATAGCTATGTTCTCTACCACTCTCCATCAGAACATGATGGTTAGATTTCTCTTCCATATCCATATTTTCACCTATGTGGAAACCCAGTGATTAGTTTATTTGGGTAATCGTTACATTTCATACTTTAGTTTTTAAAGCCAAGTTTTGGTATTCCCTTTTACGATGTGGGTTTCTATTAAAGAAACTTTCAAATAGTAAACCATTTATAACCCCGACGAATTTCGAGGGCGAAATTCATTTTAAGGGGGGTAGAATGTAACAGCCCAAGATTTTATAAAAAAATATTCTTTTTAATTTTATTAATGTCTTGTGTTGTACGCTACACCAAAAGGAGCTTGCACAACACACATCCTTGACTTGACTTGCATTACACGCAATCGCGACCTTCCTCGATAGCGTGTGTAGTACGCAATACCGAGTTTCACTAAACAATGATATGCTATAAAAATATTATTAAAACTAGCCGTTATGAATAGTAATAACCACTTTTTGAAATCCAGTAAATCTTATTTTTCAAAATGAACTTTATTTTTGGATTCTGGGTATCGAATTTAGCCTAAGGTGAAATTTTGGTACTTGTCGGATAACTTTCATATTCTGATGAATAGTGAAAATTACTAAATTATAATTAAAAACAACTTTTTTTAATCGAAATAATTAATAGTGATAAATCATTAATTTGAGTGGTTTTAAAGTATATTTAGAATATATTTTTACAATTTAATACAATGTTGGTCATTGGATGTAGTTTCACATTTAAACTAGACATAAACAAGTGTCAATCTTTTGATAGATATTGTTTCTTAAAAACACGCTATTTGTTTTAACAGCGGGATTTAATTATAAAATTAATTAATGCAACTTTTATGTTATGAATTTGGTAAAATAGACTTCATTTTTGAATTCGGAATATGAAATATAGCTTGGGATGAAGTTTTGGCATTGTTCTGAAAAACATCAATTTTTGATGAATAGTGAAACTACTAAGTGGTAGGTTAAAAACTGAATTTTGCATAAAACTTAATTTTACCGCTTCTGTGAATGGAATTTCGAAAATCCAAGAGACACGGTTAATATCAAGGACTAAAATGTGGTTCAATGAGATGAAAATAATTTTTTGGTGAATAGTAACTTTTTACTTTTTTTACCACGGTTAATAGTAAATAAGGTAACTAAGGGTAAATATGATATTAATATTACCCTAACACATGTCCTAATTCTATTGGACAAGTGTAATTCGACCAAAAACAAACTTAGGAATAAAATATTACTATTTAGGCCCACTTGGATTAGATTAGGACATTTATTATTAATTTATTTAAAGAAGGTTTAAAATAGTTAAAATCAACGTTTAATAAGTAAATCATTTTTAATATGGGGTTATACATAAGATAAATTCGACTATAAATATTCATTAGAAATCTAAAAAGATTTCCTACATGATGGTATTTTATTTGTAATTTTTAGACATCAAATAATATAATTTATTTATGAGACAAAGATGATGCAGTAATTATCTTATTAATGAAATATTGACATAATTGATAATATAAATAACAAAATAAATTTAATTTAAGACTTTTTATGAATTCCACTAATTTTCTAGGTTACTATGATATATTAGTGTTGATTTAATCAACTTGGTTCGAACATATAATTCTGTTATGACTTTCACAAAAATCATATATCAAATAGTGTCAAAATTGACACAAAATAGTTTTTAAATCAAATATTATATTATTAATTGTTATTTTATTCCTAAAAATCTAAGGTTCGGCCAAATGACTTAGATAAGGATATATGTATTAATAATATACAATTTGGGGTTCGTTTGGCATGTTATAGTAAGTTTATTAACCATATAGTGAAAGAAAACAAAAAGACACGGTAAAAGTTAAATTATTTAACTTAGAGTTAAATCTAATTGATAAGGTTAAAATAATACCCTAAACTTGTCTAAATCTTATTGGTTGATAGGATTTCGACCCATCCCCACTTTATCTTCGAAATAAGACCCTTTGGAACCATTATAAACCGATTTTGACTTTAATATAAAATAATATTTTGAGATATTCCTAAGGTGCCCCTCTCCTCCCTTATAAAAGGGCACCTCCTCCCCCTCCTCCTCACACCAATTTGAGCACTCAAGCTCGGCCAACCCCTGCCATTTTCTCCTCTCCACTTCCCTAGAATAATCCTAGAGGTCCTGGTCTTCTCCAAAGACCAATCTTAGTTCCTTAAGTGGAGGATTCAAAGAGGCGTTCCAAAGAAGAGGTAATATCCATTACCGATCTTTTCAATTTCTTTCTTCTTCAACTTCTTCTTCTTTAGTTGTTTCATGATAAAGTAATAACATCAGTATTACTTACATACTGATATGTTATTATAAATATGAAACAACCCTAATTCACCTTCTATCCATCCTACGGGAAAATGAAATCACCGCGCGTGCGTACGTACGGAATACCGTCTCCACGCCGTGGTGTAATCTATTTTCCACCATCACCTTACAAGGATGGGTATAATGGTGTAATGAGTAACTATATATGATTATTATGAAGTAATATTGATACTGAAATAATATATATATACTCCAATACAATTCCACAATCATAGGAACGATATCATCACTCGTGCGTACGTACGGAATACCGTCTCCACGATGTGATGCGACTCGTTCTACATGATCTTCATTTCATAATGATTATATAAATGAATTTAATGAATGAATATGGTATATAATACACTAATACCATTCTGGAAATGAATTATCTATAACCTAAAGATAAGAATAAGAATTTATTCGACAAAACACGCATAAGAACAAAAAGTTATAAAGACCCGAGTAACAAGTAACAATGAAATATTACTAACAAGAAGCTAATAATATGACCATATATGATCTCATATCAATATGTATGATTCTGGAATAAGTCAATAACATTATTTAAACCATTATACAGGAGCTTCGGACACGAACAAAGCAAATCGGACCTAAGGTAAGGGAAATATCACAATCTCATTTTTATCCGAGATTGTTTATTCGTAAGTATTTACTGGGGTGTATTTTATCATCCACATCCATGTTCCCTCAATATGAAATATTGTTTCCATCCACTTGCAATAGTTTAAATCCAATTTTACCCTTAGGTGAGTTTTTAGTAAAGAATATGAAAGTAATCTTTTGTCGTTTTTCCGTACGAGGTACTTTTTGACTTTTCCGACAAAAGTACGAAGAATGTTTTTTTTAACTTATACGACAAGAATGGATTTTTAAAACATTATTTCCAAGAAGCTTCCTTTAAAAGTTTTCTAGTTTATTTTTAATCAACTTCTTTTAGTTTAAAGTTGTATGACATGTTAAGAAATGTAAAATGTTTTTGAAAAAGAAAGGATATTTTCCTCAAGAATGAAGTTCAAGTGTTTTATCAAAATTATTTTCCATCTAAGATAATAAAGGGTTCTGTTTCTATCCCTATTATTACATGGATTTGATTATGTTGTGATGGAAATATTTTTATGAATTCCTTTATCTTATATGAATTGTTTTATGATGTCATGTTGTTTAAGAATCCCATTTTTATTACATGGGTTACACTATGATTGTAACACCCCAATCTTCCTCGGTATGTTTCCTTTCGAATAATGCAATGACGTGCATTGTACGCATCTTCGAGATTTTAACACACCACAACCAATCAAACTAGCCATTATGAATAGTAATACCTACTTTATATATATTTTATATTTCAAAATGGACTTCATTTTTGGATTCGGAATATCGAATTTAGCCTAAGGTGAAATTTTGGTACTTTTTGGATAACTTTCATATTTTGATGAATAGTGAAAATTACTAAATTTTAATTAAAAACAACTTTTTTAATCAAAATAATTAATAGTGATAAATTGTGAATTTGAGTGGTTTTAAAGTATATTTAGAATATATTTTTACCATTTAATATAATGTTGGTCATTGGACATAATTTTACAATTAAACCGAACATAAACAAGTGTCAATCTTTTGATAGTTATTATCTCTTAAAAACACGCTTTTTGTTTTGATAGCGGGAATTAATTTTAAATTAATTTCTGCCACTTATGTGTTTTGAATTTAGAAAAATGGATTCCATATTTGGAATCAGGATGTTCAAATTGTGTAAATAGGTAACTTTTATTTTTATACATTTTGAATAGTTACTGGGGTAAATATTTTATTTACCATGGTTAAAGGGTAAATCCGGTAAATAAGGGTTAAAAAAATAATATTATAATAATACTAAATTACCCTAAAACGTGTCTTAACCCTATTGGTTGATACATGGTCGACCATGGGAATCTTTGGGTCTATTTTGGGACCCCATGGATCCACTTGTAAGTGATAATGACACATTATATTAATAAAGTTAAAATAAAAATTAAAATGGCATAAGCTTATATCTTTTAGAAGAACAATTTTTACATAGGGTTATACATGTTGGATTTTCGATTATAAATATTCATTAGAAAGATAAAAAGATTTCCTACATAATTATATTTTATTTATAATTTTCCGACATTAAATAATTTATTTAAGTTATGACACAATGATGATGCAGTAATTACTATAATAGTGAAAAATTAAAATAATTGATATTATAAATACCCAAATAAATATAATATGAAACTTTTAATGAATTAAACTAATTTTCTAGGATAATATGATATATTAGGATTGATTTATTTGACTTTGTTTGAAGTAATCAATCTGTTATGAGTTTCACAAAAATCAACTAGTGAATAGTGTCAAAATTGACATAAAAGAGTTCTTAAAACAAATATTATATTATTAATTGATATTAAATTCCTAAAAATCTAAGGTTCGGCCAAGAGACTTATATTATGATAGGTTAATCATTAATGGACCACTTGGGGGTCTTTTGGATGTATATAGTAAGTTTATTAACCATATTATATAAAAATACAAAGAGACATTGTAAAAGTGAAACTAATTAACTTAGAGTTAATACTTAAAGATAAGGTTAATATAAGTACCCAAACCTGTATAAATTCTATTGGATGAGTTTTTTTCGACCTATCCCCACCTCAACCTTTGAATAGTCAACTTTGGAGCCATTGGAAACCGAATAGGAATTTATTATAAATTAATATTTCTAGCTTTTCCAAAGGTTCCCCTCACCCCTCTTATATAAGGGCACTCCGCCTTCTCATTTCCTCACACCTCTCAAGCCACTAGGCTCGTCCAAACTCTGCCCAACTAAGCTCCCCACATCCCTATCCTCCTCCTTGAAGCTTCCCCTTAGGCAGAAAGCATTTCAACAAGTCCTTTGGTTCCAACCAAAGTGAGTTACCTAAATTAAAGGTAACGATTTCTCTTAAATTATTTTCATTTATTTTGCTTCTTCAACCCCCAAACTCTTTTTATTTCCCTTATTTTGTAACAACACCAGTATACTCAATATACTAGGATGTTGTTATAAGAAGTATTCAAACTACACATACACACAACTCCATCTAATGGATGATGAACATAATGTTTCTGTGGATGGAAAACTAACGCCTCACGAAACGATGATTGTTCAAAAACATCTTACCGCTTCTCATGGTGGCCATTATGATGGCACTGTAATTAAATATGATATTAATGATATATATTTTATATATAAGCTTCTGTAATTCCATTTTATTTCATACCATTATTCGTTTCATGTCGTATATACATACGATAATTTCATTTGAGGAAGTGCGGACTACCGCCCCCTTAAAATGATATGACTCGTTCATACCACACATGGAACGTATAAAGGATGGTGTTAATGAACTTAAGTAACATATATAAAATATTATATTATACTGGAATAGTAATATACCTATGTATCATTTGGATTCGATTCTTTTAAAATAAAAAATTAAATGGAAGTAGCGTTCGTGCGTACGTATGGACTACCGTCTCCACGAACGCGATGAGATTCATTATCCATCGTATCCATTCAAGTATAATTATCATTTAATGATTTAAAAATTATTTTTAAGGACTTGATATCATTATGGATATGAATAAGATACAAAAAATATGACTTATGTAACAAAACATATAAAAGAAAATGAGTAAGTTAACACCCGAAACAGCGTTAATACTAAGATATTATTAACAAATCAATGTTAAAAGATCATATATGATATCATATTAAAGTAAATGATTCTTGTATTATTCAATAACAATTATTTCACCACTATACAGGAGGTAAACCAACCATCGTCCAAGGAAAAAGTACAAAGTAAGGGATTTTCTTATCTCACTTTTAATTCCGTGAGAATTCCATTGATCACCACTTAATTATTGCATGTGGTGTATGTGTACTGCCCATGATTGTATTCATTGTGTTATATACTTTTATTTATGGGTATTTACATCATCATGGTAGGATACTTCTTTCATGGGTGTATGTTTCTTAAGTTACCTAATCAATAAGGGAATTTGAGATTTCAATTTCCACTCATTTGGCTTTACGCATATTTCATTGATTATATTACCCCAAGATTATGTGTGGAATCACTATTCATTTGATTATGTCATAATTTCCACTCCCCTTCCTGTGGATATAAGTTTGATACACATAATCACTCCATTGATAATTCTCAAGTCATTGATATGAATTTGATAAGAGTAATTTTAACTCATTCTCCATTTGTTGAGTTAAACATCCAATTCGTTGGTATTGTTTTTACAAGAATATGTGTGAATATCCTTTGATTGATTTACACTGAATATCCAATCATATTTAGTGTATTTATATTTGTCACACATAATTATGTCGTTGATTTATCCTTAACCTAACGATACAACCTTTATGAGAGATTTCATCTCAATTTACATTCCATTGAGACTTCTTTGATGATATACACCAAATCACTTTTATGTGGTGTATATAATCTACTTTGACATAGTATATCATGAATTCCTTTATTCTCATGATATTACAATGTTTTGATTACCTCAATTATTTGTATTCAAGTGTCTCTTTTTTGGTTAGAAACTCTAACCAAAATACCATTTTAAAATGTTTTAAAGAATTATTCTTCTAAATCATGCTCATTAATGTCCATATTTTAAAAATGGTTTTAAGGATTTATTTTTATGGACATTAAAGTTTTAAATTTAAAAATCCTTTTAAAAAGTTTCAAAGTGGTATGGGACACTTTGATTCAAAAATCTATTTTTAAATGGCTTCTTGACAAATAGTGTGACTTTTAAATGTTTTCAAGAAAAAGGGGGATATTTCTCTCAAATAGTTTTGATGATTATTTTCATCTATGTCAAAATCCTTCATTATTATTGATTGAGGTTAATGTGATACAATACAATATTCCATATTGTATCAAATGAGTTATATTTGACTATGGATGTGCTATTTTTATACCATTCATGGTTTGTGGTAGAAGTATTGACATTTCGTATGCTAGTTTTAATACGAATGTTTATGTTATGTTTAAACCTGTTCATATGAGGAATGCATTGGACTTAATAAGTGACGGGTGGAGCCCGCTATAGCTCCTCGATGCATCGGTAGGACTCATGAGACAAACTAGTGTCTTGGCACAAGGCCTTGGCAAAATATTAATTGTAGTCTTGGCACGAGGCCTTGGCTATGTGGTTATGATAGTCTGGCATTATGCATTCCATCATTATGAAAGTGGTTATTGATATTGCATGTGATCATTCGACTAGTAGAATATCCATGTGAGTAAGTAAATGGAATTATTTCATTTTACCTTCGCCATTTTATGCTGAAGTTTAAATTTAAAAGGCTTTTGTTTTAGTTATAAATCGCCTTAAGTGTTTATGCTTATTTATGAAAGCTTCTGATATAATGTTATCCTTACTGAGCATCCGAGCTCACCCCTTTCAATGTTTTATTTTTCCCAGGATTATGAAGAAGTAATTTATGAATGACCTGCAGGGATAGTATGAGGGGATATGAAGACAAGATGTTTTTTTTATGATGTAATGTAAAAAAATTTATGGATGTATCTAGTTATTCCAAGGCTACTAAACTAATCGGTCTTTCGAGACTTGATCTTTCTCATGATCATGCCAATGTTATGTAATAATGCACCGACTCTGGGTAACTAGGGTTGGGGCGTTACAGTTGGTATCAGAGGAAGTTTAGTACAAACCTTGGAAGCTAGATTTAGATAAACTCTGATTAGAGCACGTAGACCTAAGATGAACTTTGAGGATTAGTATAAAAGAACTTCCTAGAATTTTGGTATTGTAGAGATTTTGTGAGTTTTCCGAGCAATACATCCCTGTCTGGATACGAGCAGGTAGAGGCGGCTCTGGCACAGATGTACCTAGGGGTAAAACCCGAAAACACCGCTTTGAGCTAGACTCGAACGGGAACTGGTGCACGACAACGGGCCTTGCTGCACTCTTGGTTACGACACTCCCGGGGGATATGCTTAGGATAATTTACATTTTCTTTACAAACCAATTTAAGTAATATATATATAAGATGAGAGTAAATGACCTTGGTTAATCCTAATATGTTTCAAATTGAGAATATGGTGACATTTTAATCTCTAAATGATTTTACGACTACTATTACTCACACAATGCTTTATGGTTTTAGTCAATGGCTGGATTCCAAGGAAGTCATAGTGACTTTGAGAATGATGTACAAGATGGGAACGGTGGTGGCAATGAGCAACAAAATGGAATGTTGATAGGCGTAAAAGATATCGTCTTTATGCCAAATCATTTTTCCAAAAATATGATCAACAACATATATATTAACCAACTCCCAGACTCAACAAGGAAGAGAAAGGTGATAAATGATAAGAGCTCCAGCAATGGAGACCATGGAGAAAAGAACCCTCAATTTTCATCATGCAGGAAATGTGGAAAGAGACACCCAGGAAAGTGTCTTAATGGGACAACGAAATGTTTTACGTGCGGGAAGGAAGGACATAAAGTAAAGAATTGCCGAAGAAAAATGAAGAGTACTATGGAAGAAGATAAAAATGGTCCCAAGAGTCCATTTACAGTCATTTGCCGTAAATGTAGGGGACCTGGCCATTACCCGAGTGAATGTCCTATTCTATAGGATATTTTCTTGGTCAAAGAAGAAGCTATATGGGAATAAATGGTTGGAGAAATGTTTAAAAAGTATTAGCACTCCTTGTTTACTATGGAATAATTTTCTCTTGTATTTGTAACCCCACAGTTTTCCATGTGAGAATGATATTTGAGGAAGAATTGTCTCTTCTCTTGTGGATATAGGTATAAATAACCATTTGGATTTATATGATCATTGGGGTTTGAGAGAATTATATGTTATTCTAATTTGGGATGAAGATTCAAGGTATGATATAACATTTGTGGTTAAATTTATGATATAGTATTTTGAGGAATTTATCTCATTTTGGAAATATTATAAAATATAGTTTTTGAAAAAGGACAACACGTAGACCGTGTGACAACCCGTCGCGTCGGACAAAGCTATGGGAATCGAACCCACAACCAAAGTGCGATTGGGATTTATCGCCTACCACTGGACTACGTGAAGTCCCTGGTTAGTGTGACTTTTTTTTAGTTAAATGATTTTATTGATCAATAATAAGTTGATTTGGGTTCTTATTTCATATCAAAAGAATACCCTTGGTATAGGAAAATGATTTGGTGATTAAGTGATAAATGTTATTTTGGAAGATGTTCGCTTTGTTGGGAACACTATATGCCCAAGGAAAATAGAATACTATGGGGTTTCATTTGTGGAGTAATGATAGATTTTTATCTACGTTTTTATTGTGGATTTATAGTGATTTGGGTTATTTATGGAAATGATTAACCTATAATAGAGAATATGTGATTAGGTTAATTACTTTTGAGTATGTGACTTTAAGAGTATCTGATGTCATTTGGAGATACAATTTAACATGGGAGACTACATAATCAAATTCTTCTATGTTTTGGGTTTCAATATTAGTTTGGATTATATTAAAGGATTTTAAGGAAAATTGGTTATTGAATGGTATCTATTTAACTTTGGGGTATTGTTGGTTTAATTTTAGAAATTAAGATTAGTGCATATTTATCTCAATGAATATCCTTTTGGGGGATCATTAGATCATTCACTGACCATTTTGGTTTTTATTAATCTTCAAAGACAATGTAAATATATTGTTTATCCTTTATGGATCATGTGATTCTATAGAAGTTTATTCTATCTCTTCCAGTGTGACCAAGTCTTCTTGAATACTCATCGTTTAAAAAAAAATGTGTTAGTGGTGGAAATTTATTAAAGAATGAAAATCTACTTAAAATGTAAGTATATCTCATAATATTCTTAGTCAATATCATAAATGAATTCCTCTTCCTTATGTAATGTAACTTAAAAAAAAAATGTTGTCCGTTTACTTTCCTACTAGGAGACTAATGGTTATTTGTCCCAACACAAGTTTGTGGTTTTCTCATTTTTAACTTTCTCCTGATCATGATTTCTATCCCTCTCCATCAGAACTTGACACTTAGTTTATCATCCATATCCATGTTTTCTTACATGGAATCCTAGTATGGGTTATCTTGGATGACCCTTATACCTCTCTTTCTTTCTTTTAAAGTGATAGTTTTATTGACTCTTTTTCTGATGTGGGACTTTCCATTATATTCCCAAGAAAAATTTTAAAAATTGCGAGGACGCAATTTATTGAAGGAGGGGAGAATGTAACACCCCAATCTTCCTCGGTATGTTTCCTTTCGAATAATGCAATGACGTGCATTGTACGCAACTTCGAGATTTTAACACACCACAACCAATCAAACTAGCCGTTATGAATAGTAATACCTACTTTATATATATTTTATATTTCAAAATGGACTTCATTTTTGGATTCGGAATATCGAATTTAGCCTAAGGTGAAATTTTGGTACTTTTTGGATAACTTTCATATTTTGATGAGTAGTGAAAATTACTAAATTTTAATTAAAAACAACTATTTTAATCAAAATAATTAATAGTGATAAATTGTGAATTTGAGTGGTTTTAAAGTATATTTAGAATATATTTTTACCATTTAATATAATGTTGGTCATTGGACATAATTTTACAATTAAACCGAACATAAACAAGTGTCAATCTTTTGATAGTTATTATCTCTTAAAAAACACGCTTTTTGTTTTGACAGCGGGAATTAATTTTAAATTAATTTCTGCCACTTATGTGTTTTGAATTTAGAAAAATGGATTCCATATTTGGAATCAGGATGTTAAAATTGTGTAAATAGGTAACTTTTATTTTTAGACATTTTGAATAGTTACTGTGGTAAATATTTTATTTACCATGGTTAAAGGGTAAATCCGGTAAATAAGGGTTAAAAAAATAATATTATAATAATACTAAATTACCCTAAAACGTGTCTTAACCCTATTGGTTGATACATGGTCGACCATGGGAATCTTTGGGTCTATTTTGGGACCCCATGGATCCACTTGTAAGTGATAATGACACATTATATTAATAAAGTTAAAATAAAAATTAAAATGGCATAAGCTTATATCTTTTAGAAGAACAATTTTTACATAGGGTTATACATGTTGGATTTTCGATTATAAATATTCATTAGAAAGATAAAAAGATTTCCTACATAATTATATTTTATTTATAATTTTTAGACATTAAAGAATTTATTTAATTTATGACACAATGATGATGCAGTAATTACTATAATAGTGAAAAATTAAAATAATTGATATTATAAATACCCAAATAAATATAATTTGAAACTTTTAATGAATTAAACTAATTTTCTAGGATAATATGATATATTATGATTGATTTATTTTACTTTGTTCGAAGTAATCAATCTGTTATGAGTTTCAAAAAAAACAACTAGTGAATAGTGTCAAAATTGACATAAAAGAGTTCTTAAAACAAATATTATATTATTAATTGATATTAAATTTCTAAAAATCTAAGGTTCGGCCAAGAGACTTATATTATTATAGGTTAATCATTAATGGACCACTTGGGGGTCTTTTGGATGTATATAGTAAGTTTATTAACCATATTATATAAACATACAAAGAGACATTGTAAAAGTGAAACTAATTAACTTAGAGTTAATACTTAAAGATAAGGTTAATATAAGTACCCAAACCTGTCTAAATTCTATTGGATGAGTTGTTTTCGACCTATCCCCACCTCAACCTTTTAATAGTAATCTTTGGAGCCATTGGAAACCGAATATGAATTTATTATAAATTAATATTTCTAGCTTTTCCAAAGGTGCCCCTCACCCCTCTTATAAAAGGGAACTCCTCCTTCTCATTTCCTCACACCTCTCAAGCCACTTGGCTCGTCCAAACTCTGCCCAAATAAGCTCCCCACATCCCTCTCCTCCTCCTTGAAGCTTCCCCTTAGGCAGAAAGCATTTCAACAAGTCCTTTGGTTCCAACCAAAGTGAGTTACCTAAATTAAAGGTAACGATTTCTCTTAAATTATTTTCATTTATTTTGCTTCTTCAACCCCCAAACTCTTTTTATTTCCCTTCTTTTGTAACAACACCAGTATCCTCAATATACTAGGATGTTGTTATAATAAGTATTCAAACTACACATACACACAACTCAATCTAATGGATGATGAACATAATGTTTCTGTGGATGGAAAACTAACGCCTCACGAAACGATGATTGTTCAAAAACATCTTACCGCCTCTCATGGTGGCCATTATGATGGCACTGTAATTAAATATGATATTAATGATATATATTTTATATATAAGCTTCTGTAATTCCATTTTATTTCATACCATTATTCGTTTCATGTCGTATATACATACGATAATTTCATTTGAGGAAGTGCGGACTACCGCCCCCTTAAAATGATATGACTCGTTCATACCACACATGGAACGTATAAAGGATGGTGTTAATGAACTTAAGTAACATATATAAAATATTATATTATACTGGAATAGTAATATACCTATGTATCATTTGGATTCGATTCTTTTAAAATAAAAAATTAAATGGAAGTAGCGTTCGTGCGTACGTACGGACTACCGTCTCCACGAACGCGATGAGATTCATTATCCATCGTATCCATTCAAGTATAATTATCATTTAATGATTTAAAAATGATGTTTAAGGACTTGATATCATTCTGGATATGAATAAGATACAACAAACATGACTTATGTAACAAAACATATAAAAGAAAATGAGTAAGTTAACACCCGAAACGGCGTTAATACTAAGATATTATTAACAAATCAATGTTAAAAGATCATATATGATATCATATTAAAGTAAATGATTCTTGTATTATTCAATAACAATTATTTCACCACTATACAGGAGGTAAACCAACCATCGACCAAGGAAAAAGTACAAAGTAAGGGATTTTCTTATCTCACTTTTAATTCCGTGAGAATTCCATTGATCACCACTTAATTATTGCATGTGGTGTATGTGTACTGCCCATGATTGTATTCATTGTGTTATATACTTTTATTTATGGGTATTTACATCATCATGGTAGGATACTTATTTCATGGGTGTATGTTTCTTAAGTTACCTAATCAATAAGGGAATTTGAGATTTCAATTTCCACTCATTTGGCTTTACGCATATTTCATTGATTATATTACCCCAAGATTATGTGTGGAATCACTATTAATTTGATTATGTCATAATTTCCACTCCCCTTCATGTGGATATAAGTTTGATACACATAATCACTCCATTGATAATTCTCAAGTCATTGATATGAATTTGATAAGAGTAATTTTAACTCATTCTCCATTTGTTGAGTTAAACATCCAATTCGTTGGTATTGTTTTTACAAGAATATGTGTGAATATCCTTTGATTGATTTACACTGAATATCCAATCATATTTAGTGTATTTATATTTTTCACACATAATTATGTAGTTGATTTATCATTAACCTAAGGATACAACCTTTATGAGAGATTTCATCTCAATTTACATTCCATTGAGACTTCTTTGATGATATACACCAAATCACTTTTATGTGGTGTATATAATCTACTTTGACATAGTATATCATGAATTCCTTTATTCTCATGATATTACAATGTTTTGATTACCTCAATTATTTGTATTCAAGTGTCTCTTTTTTGGTTAGAAACTCTAACCAAAATACCATTTTAAAATGTTTTAAAGAATTATTCTTCTAAATCATGCTCATTAATGTCCATATTTTAAAAATGGTTTTAAGGATTTATTTTTATGGAAATTAAAGTTTTAAATTTAAAAATCCTTTTAAAAAGTTTCAAAGTGGTATGGGACACTTTGATTCAAAAATCTATTTTTAAATGGCTTCTTGACAAATAGTGTGACTTTTAAATGTTTTCAAGAAAAAGGGGGATATTTCTCTCAAATAGTTTTGATGATTATTTTCATCTATGTCAAAATCCTTCATTATTATTGATTGAGGTTAATGTGATACAATACAATCTTCCATATTGTATCAAATGAGTTATATTTGACTATGGATGTGCTATTTTTATACCATTCATGGTTTGTGGTAGAAGTATTGACATTTCGTATGCTAGTTTTAATACGAATGTTTATGTTATGTTTAAACCTGTTCATATGAGGAATGCATTGGACTTAATAAGTGACGGGTGGAGCCCGCTATAGCTCCTCGATGCATCGGTAGGTCTCATGAGACAAACTAGTGTCTTGGCACAAGGCCTTGGCAAAATATTAATTGTAGTCTTGGCACGAGGCCTTGGCTATGTGGTTATGATAGTCTGGCATTATGCATTCCATCATTATGAAAGTGGTTATTGATATTGCATGTGATCATTCGACTAGTAGAATATCCATGTGAGTAAGTAAATGGCATTATTTCATTTTACCTTCGCCATTTTATGCTGAAGTTTAAATTTAAAAGGCTTTTGTTTTAGTTCTAAATCGCCTTAAGTGTTTATGCTTATTTATGAAAGCTTCTGCTATAATGTTATCCTTACTGAGCATCCGAGATCACCCCTTTCAATGTTTTATTTTTCCCAGGATTATGAAGATGTAATTTATGAATGACCTGCAGGGATAGTATGAGGGGATATGAAGACAAGATGTTTTTTTTATGATGTAATGTAAAAAAATTTATGGATGTATCTAGTTATTCCAAGGCTACTAAACTAATCGGTCTTTCGAGACTTGATCTTTCTCATGATCATGCCAATGTTATGTAATAATGCACCGACTCTGGGTAACTAGGGTCGGGGCGTTACAATGATGTATGGTTTATGATTATGTGGCACACATAAGAAAGGATTCATTATAAGATGGGTGGGACCTATATCTCCCTCCAATGCATTGGGTAAAGATTTTATATCTCATGAGATAGACATGGCTGGAACGGTAGGTTATACCGGTTCAGTGAAACAGGACTGAAACGAGGGTTACTCGATTCAGAAAGGGACTTTGTCCACTAAGATAGTCTTGGAAATGAGTCATGACTAACAAGAAATGATTTTCCATGATTATGTGTGCATGCCACAAAGTTTCAAGTTTCATGTTATGATTATGGTGATCTTATTTTCACTTCTATGATTTGTTCCATGTTAAGATATTATGATCTCTTTTGCAGGTTTTGATTTTCAAAAAGATATGATATGATTTTTATTTCCTTTATTTGCCCTTGCTGAGCATTTGAGCTCACCCTTTTATGTTTTCTTTTCCCCAGGATATAAAGAAAGGTTTTAGGTAAAAAAAAGATCTTTATGGGAGATGTTGAAGATCTTTCACCACGTTTAGAAGATTACGTTCCGAGTTTCCAAAGACACTAAACTATTACGATCCTTGTGTGTGTGTTTTTGTTATGTACTAAGTATTCCGCAAAAGTAATGTAATGTCCATGTACGATAAGATTCGGGTCTCTACATTTGTAGACTTTATGTCTCCATGATTAGGTTAGGAACCAAGCTTAGGAGTTGTAACTTAAATACCAGTGTGGTACCTTTTACATGGGATGGATGGAATGGGACTTTGGAGGTTCTTTCATTATCTAGAGTTACTATTGAGTTTCAAATTTTATTAGTATTCTTATTATATATGTACAAAATGATTTTTAGACATGATTGACCCTACAGTTTAGTTGTTTTTATGTATGAACCGGTATGGCATGTAGTGATTTTGTGTCTACAAGTGTTATTATTTCATTTGGGGTTGTTAATATATTATTCTTAGGCTCTTGTATTATGATTATGAAATTTCTTAAAATTGGTTCTACTATGTTATGGTCTTTATTCCAATATTGAATATACATGGACCATTATTATTATCAACATTAGGTTATATTATCCCTACAGTTACCTATTTACACTTTTACTTCTAGTCGATAGCCTTTACCATACGGGAGGTACACTTAAGGCCCAGTGTAAATCTATCCCATAGAATGGTTTTTATGTTGCTCTACGATCAGGGTGCTATGTATTTCCAAGACGTGTGTAGGAAGAGGACATGCCTAGGTATTCTAGCATGCTCACACACCCTATGAATCATGTACACCCCCTATGAACCATGTACACACCATGTAAGTTTCATTTGAGAATTCCACCATTGTAACTCCTTTCTTAGAACTCAGTTTTGGGATCATGAGTAGCATATCATTGAGTGTTTTCTCATGTAGGAAAATATGGTATCCCTTTTCTGGATTTATAGATATTACATGAGGTTATATAATCATGAATCTTCTTTTACCTATTCTTGTATGATGGATGTGATCAGGTTGGATCACCCGAGAGATGCTAGGACCGGTACTCCTTATTTCACAATGGAACATGTCACACATACGATTACATACATATATTTGATACCCACCATACTATAGAGTGTGTTGGTCCAATATCTCTGGAGTGTTACTCAATCATTATTGAGATCTGGTGATGAGTGGATCCACCATGGGAGTTGGTCCTCCATCATTTGTGGAGCACATTATCAAATTGAAGGCCCCTCTAAATAGATTATAATGAGATTTCCTTTTCTACTGGGCATCATAGATGGACCATTGGAGCTATAAGAAGACTCATAATTCTTAGATAGGATGTGGAGATGGAGATCCCATTTCTCTCTCATTTTGTTTTCATTATAAGAATATCTTTTGGGTTTATCTTCACTATCTTGCTTTAGGGATTGATTTGACTATTTATTTTCTTCTACCCCATTCTCAGAATTTGAGGTTCCTACTGGGTCTTTATATACTCACCACTACATGGGATATTCCCTCACATGTTATTTCTTATGTATGAAATAGAAATATTGATGGTGATATCAGTGGTCCAAGATTATTGGATCTTAGGGTCTCGTGGTGCTTACCGTATTTGATGATCATACTTAAAGATTGTAATCCTAGATCATTAAGTTTCATTTCTCATACTATTTTCTACATGAAACTTCATTTTTTGTTTGGGATTATATTTTTTTCATTTATACTTCTCTACAATGATACTTTACAACGATACATTACTAGATATTGTTTCATTAATTCGTACACTATAGATTTTCAGCCTTTTTACTACGTCGCTACACTATTTCTTGTATATGGATGTCTGTGTCTGAGTATTGGTACTTATGATAAGGTATCCCATGTTCATTATTGTATACTAGACACTTTTATCTAGAACCTAAACTATTATAGGCAGGCTTGGGGTGTCTCACTCTTCATTCTACCATATAGGTGGGCCTTGGTGATTCGGGTCGTGAAAGAGTTATATCAGAGGTGGTATTTCTACATATAGGTATGTGGTATTGGACCTATGTGGGGTTTGGATCATGAACATAGGGAAATGTTGTCATAATGTCTCAAGTTTGGATATCATTATAGGGAGCATTGTGTTGGTGTAGAGACCGATGTATCCATACACTAAAAATCTGAATACATGATTACCGACTTGATATATCAAGAAATTTGCTGCAAGGGATCATATGGTACATGGGTGATATAGTATTAGGGAATTTAAATTTCTTGTCCTTGTTGACTCAACTCCTCTAATATTCTCATCTAAATATGGTACAACTTGTAACATACATTATTCCTCCATGATGACAAACATCATGGATTCTTCTATAGGATATTGATGATGATTAGTTGTGGGATGATGGATCAGTTCAAGGACCCACTCATGAGGTGTTTCCTCAAGGGAGGCACAAAAATGTTTCATAACCTGTTAAGTAATATATAGATCCACCATTTGTGGTTCAAGGGGATGATCGACTATCCAACAGAAAACTGATATCTCCTATTTGATAATATTATGATGCACGCGGGTGAATATCATTATATGAGTTTTGGCATTAGAGACTACTAGGGTTCCATATAATGGTATACCCTTAGGCAGTAGAAGATTGGCCTGTATAAGTAGTCTAAATATGTAGGCTTGTTCATACCCTAATAAATCAAGTGGTTTAACATGCATCCAATCGTGTTTATTGAGTAGCAGAGGGATGGGGGAGTCAGATCACATAGATCATTGATCGGGTGAAGATATTTTTCATAGAATTCCTATAACAATTCTGTGATGATTATTTCCCAGAGAGCTTGTGCCCTTGGCATATTCAAGTGTTTATCATGTTTTATTATGGTAATATGTCTATTTCTGACTATGTTTCTATGTTCACCAACCACATCTATGACTCCCTCTCTATTGTTTGTGATGGTTTCTTTTAGTCATTAAAGTTTGTGTAGGGCCATCACAGAGACATCCATGCTAGTGTGGTATTCTAACTTTTAACCACATTTGTTGGAGTTCTAGAGTGATATTTGGTTATAGAGATATTTCTAGGATAGGTACTTCAAGCAGTTAGAGTTAGAAATAGACATCGTGAGGTTGAATCATCAACAACATCTCAAATGTTTCAATCATCAGGGTCCCAATGGAGGATGAATACTCAAGATAGGAATCAGATGCATGGATATATAACGTAGGGGTCACATAGAAGATATAGCAATCCTTTATAGGGGAAATTATATTATTGTGATGGTTTAGGGAACATGGATCATGATTACCTAATATTATATGCTGAGTAGAGTCAGTAGGCGATGGATGGACCATTGTGGCAGTGGAAGCGTCATGAAGAGGGATCTACCAGACATGGTTAGGGAGCCACCCTAGGAGATGGTGCTAATATAGGAGTAGGAGGAGATTTTAATGGAAAATTTTCTGGGGGAGGATGATGCTAATATATACCCCCACAACCAAAAATAGGGGTCCAATGCCATGATTTGAGAGAAAATATTTGGGGCTGCTGGAAGGTGCAGGCTATGGAGGGTTATGATCCGACCCCCCATGAGATTATTTGAGGTATGATTTAAGTATATCAGAATCATAGTCTAGTACTAGTATAAATAGTCACAATTCATTCTTTTATCTCTATATCCAGCATACGAGAGATAGAGAATCACATGGATACATTATCCTAATATATATTGCTAGAGGTTCCTTCTAAGAGAGATTTTATTTTATCGGACATCTGAAAAGAGTATGAGTTGGAATTTAATGACGAGTGTTTCAAATGGGACCTTTTAGTAATCACGATGAATTATTATTAAATCATATTGGGTTTTAAATGTTTTTCCATGGTTCGTTCTAAGATACACTATCATTGTAGGAGGGTTAGATTACTTCATACCGATGGGTTAAGATTATACTTCTAGGGAGATCTTATAGTTGAGTTGGTAGGGTTTATGAGAAATAATTTCTCACCTATTACCCATCAGTTGATGAAAATAACCATTGGTGTAGAAATATCTTTTGGTATCTAGATTCCAGTGGTAGTGTAGGATTATATGGAGGTCTTTATAAAAGATGTTTCAGGACAACCTACAAGGTAGTAGATTAACTTATACATTAACTTTCCCCATGATATTGCAATGATATATTATGTGGTATGTTATATGTATAGTATCAAGACTTGAGAGATATGGGTGTAGTTGGAGGAACTTTGGGATAATGGTTTTATTATTCCAGTTTCTCCTTCCTAGATAGATTCAATTTTTTTCATGAAAAAGGTTGATGGGTGCTTGAGGAATTGTATTTACTTTTATCACCTTAATCTATTAATGATAATGAAAAATTACCACTTTCCTTGATGGATTATATTTTTGATCATTTTAAAGGTGTGAGATGGTTCTCAATGATCTATCTCTTGTCCTTTCACCACCATTTTTTGGTTCTCGTGAATGATATTCAGAAGATATCATTCTAGTGTCACTATAAACACTATGATTTCTTAGTGATGATGTTTGGTGTGACTAATTTCCCAATTTTTTTCATGGATCCTATGATCTAAATATTAAATCTATACTTGGATAGATTCATAATTGTCTTCATTGAAAAATTCTCATATACTCCATGTGAGGAGAGTATGCATAGTACTTAAGGATGGTCCTAGACTTGACCCTGGTGAACCAGTTTTATGGTAATGTCTACAAGAATCCTTTTTGGATATCTGAAATTAATTTATTTAATAATTTATTCTTTGTTCATGGAATATATTTGGAATTGATGAAAAATGATTTTATGAATTCTTGAGAATTTACAATGATCATGTTATAGTTTGTTTATTTTCCTTGTTTTTGTGGGGTATCATAAGAGGTACATGGAATAATTTTGTAGGATAACAACGCATTTGAACATCTTAAAATGGAAAGGGGTATTTTTATATATAATGATCAATTTCATAGATCCTTCAAAAAATTAGGGCCGAGGTTAACTAGGGATACTATGTTGAGACTACCGGAGGAGTATGTTTAGTTCATAGTTTTTTTCGATGTCTCAGGTGCTGGGCTCAATTTCTTGTTGATGTAGATTTAGAAAGTGATCAGTTAAAGGTTGAGGGATGTGAGACAAAATTAGTTGAACAAAATGACTCATAAACTAGAGTTGAATGTATTAGTCTTCACAATGGTCATGTGTAGGCACAATATTATGGGAAATAATTATTTTTGTTTACTCAGATCATCAGTCTCAGATACATAATCTCTAAGATAGACACTAGCATGAGACAAATAAATTGGTTGGAGTTTCTTCAGGAATATGTCTTGAAGATATTCTATACACCTCATATGGTAAATGTTGTGGTATATTACCCAAGTAGGAAGTCTCATTCTATCATATTGGTGGAGACAGATGAGTAATTAGCATCATTAAAGCTAACCCTGGTGGATGAGAGGGGTGAAGTTTTTCCTCTGAAAATATTAGTGACCTCACATCTTCTTCAACATGGTAGAGAGGATTATTTGGGAGATATCGATTGTGAGGTAATACTTTACCATATATCCCCAAGAGATGAACATAGAATATTTCTTAAAGGAGGTAAGGATGTGATCATTTTTCATGGATAGATAGTGGCTTCAATCCCCTTGCATGATGAGGTATTGAGAGAGTTTCATACATCTACCTGGTATGTAAATACTGATGTGTAAAATATGTTCAAGTAACTTTAATTATAGTTTAGGTTCTCTTTCCTAAGGTGGAGAGTTTCTGATTTTTTTCTCTTTTTCAAACATGTTAGTAGTTAATGGCCAAATACAAGGTTCCACCAGGTTTGAACAAACCTCTAGAAATCCCAGAATATAGGTGTGGTGGAATATTGATGGATCTTATTATAGTACTTCTATAGAAAAAAGACTCCATGATGTTATTTGAGAGATTATGGATCTACTTACAAATTCATCACACTTTCAAGCCATACAGGATAAGAGTTCGGTTGATTGTTTGGGGATGTTGTTCATGTGGTAGACCGTCCATTTTCATAGGGTACCCATGATGATTATCTCTTACTATGATGCTCATGGTTGTTTATGGGATTGAAGGAGGATTTTGGGATGTAGTTATAGATTAGCTCATTTCATCACCCCTAGATGGATTGGAAGACCAAGAATAATATCCAGGTGTTAGAGAATACTAAAATTTAATGTGTGTTAAACATCAAACAAATATATTAGGATCAAATTACACTTTTATAGTTCATTTATAATAACATTTATAACTATAATATTTTTATTTCACATTTAGAGGCCCTGTATGGGAGACCCTATAGGTCACCCTTGTGTCATAATGACATTGGAGACACATCTATTGTTGGTCTAGAGCTAGTGAAGGCGACGATAGAGAAGTTTCAGATGATTCATGACCATATGAGGAAATCTCATAGAATAAATATATATTATATAAATTTACATCATAGAAACTTGTAGTTTGAAAAGGGATAATATGTTTTACTAATATCACCCCTAAGATGAGTGTTGTTTATATTTGTATAGGTAGGAATGTTTTCTCTAAGGTTTATCAGGTCATTTGAAATCCTACAGAGGGTTGGAAGGGTTTCTTATTACTTGTTATTTCCTCCACTTTTGGAACAAGTGCATGAAGTTTTGCATGTTCTGTAGATGATGAGATACATGAATAAAAAATAAAATGTTATGAAATATGGTCAGATCGACATAGAAGGCCGATCCACCCTTATAGAGTATAGAGTTTTTACTGAGGAATAGTAGGAGATGATTTGGCATAGATAGACAATCCATTTATTTAAAGTGATATTGTTGCATGTGATTGTGAATGAATGATCATGGGGGCATGAGAGTTAGACATGGGAACATTCCCCAACCTTTTTATGTATCTTGTTATTTTTTGTACAAAAAATAAATAATGGATGGGAGAGCTTAATGACTTTGGTTTTTCTGTTTTTTTCTTTTGATGTTTATATATATAAATCTGGATTTTTCGATGGATTTGACTCTATGTTTTGGTGTCACAGATTTCAAGAATTAAAATATTAATAATTTTAATTTGTTTTAAAACAATCTTGTAAATATTATTAGAATAAAAGGTTTTACCATTTTTTGGGAATTCGAATGGGAAATCATATACATTTGTTGTATCCAAGACATGAATTTTACCCTATTCAAAACATAAGGTTGGTCGACATTGGGTGTTCAGTGAAAGATGATCATTGGTGGAAAAAATAATTAATAAAATGTTCATTTAATTATTTAAGAGGACTAGAATAATTTTTTTCCTCCCATATATGTTTTAAACACTATAGGAATAAGGGAAAGTGTTTCACCCATATGAAACAAATAAAATGAGTAAGGGAGAAGAGGTTCCACTTGACTTCATCCTTTATTCTAACCAAGACAAGATTGAGGAGTAGTGGCTTCTGGGTGTGTATATGGACACGAAGCATTGGCCTTTCCACCCCGAGGTAGGTATATTTGGAGTTTTGATCCTAGATCCCCATAGATTTTTTGTTTAAAGGTTTTAAATCAATTTTTATGACTACTATGGACCCCATTGGTGGTGTATCTGTGCTTAATATGGGAAAAACTAGTGTTTGAAGAGGTTTGCAGTGATTTCTCATTCATGATTATAGATAACACAATGTGTAGATCAGGATAACACATTGTGCGTTCTTCCAATTACGGGATAATGAGTTTATGGGACCTTATACAACGTACTCAGAGTACAGGTTGTGTAGTGGGACATGTCTATATGGACGAGAACATGGGAATACAACCCATGAAAGGAGGAAACGAATGTGTTGTAGTTAAAAACTAGTCACAAGGGGTATAAGGTCTTGGGCCAGGTACATTAGCATGGGATTACTCATAGAATACATGTTTTTAACTTCACATATATGTTGTGAAATTCCATTTTTAAATCCTTATCCTGTATAAGAGAGGACACACCCAGACATCCAGGCATCATCACACATTGGGTGAACCATGTAAATGTTGTGTGATTTTTGAATCAGACTGATACCTTGTGTATATCCTACCTTAGAAATAGGTTTTGGGTCCACAAGCATCTAATCCTATATGGTTTTCCATATTTGATGTAATGATAGACTTTTATTGTATTTATATATATAAAAAGTGGTGTAATAGGAATTTCTCTTCCCTAAGTGATGCTTGTATGATTGAAGTGATCAGGTTGGATCACAAGAGGAATGCTGAGGTTTGTACTCCCTTATCTCACTAAGGAACAAGTCCCCCGTAATCATTACAGAGGCTGATTCAGTACCCCATACTAAAAAGGTTGTATGTCCTTTATCTATAATGTGGTACTCTATAGTTATCAAGCTCTAACATGGAGTATGTCCTCTATTGGAGTTAGTTCTATACTAATTTTATTGTGTAGTATAGAGTAGTACTCTTTTAACTATGAATTTGTTTAGGTTTCATTAGGTGATGGACATTGGAGATGGACCTTTAGAGCTGTAGGTAGGCTCACCATTCTTAAATGGGATGTGTAGATGGAACTACCCTTTATATATTGCTTGGGTTTCTTTATGAGAATATATATTGGGTTTCTCTATACACTCATACTTTGGGGCATGATATGACTGTTTGTTTTATTTAAATTTTTAGATTTTTGGGTGCCTAATTAGTATGAATTTACTCACCCATACATTGTAATTTCCCACACATGTTTTTTCTTAGGAAGATGATTGGCTAATCAAATATGATATCAGGGGTCTCAGTTTCAGTGGAGATTAGTGATTCATTATGATGATCATGCTTGGTGGTTGGCCTTAAGGATTGTGAGGCTATCACTCTTTAGTCTCACTTCTAAGGAAATTTTCAGTATGGGACTTAACTTTCTGATTGGGTAGGTATTTTACCCCTTTAAGCATTTTCACTAAACTATTGTACTGTGATGATTTCCTGGATGATTTTACATTTGTGGTTACAATCTAGATGTTCATCCTTATTATTATATCCATACACGTTTTCATGGACATGGATATGTGTGAATATGTATAGGTATTGGGTCTAAGGCCTCCCGTATTCATTATTTCCAACTCGATAATTATCTCTCACCCCAAGCTAATCAGAGACGGGCATAGAGTGTCCCCCTCAGCTTTCCACTAACCAGGTGACCCTAGTGGGACTGGTCATGATAGAGATCCCATTTATATAATCCATATAGACATCTATTCTCAATGGTATCAAATAATATTGCTTTCTATGCACCCATAATTGATATTTGTCTCTATATAAGATCATAATTGCCTTATGGTTGACATGCACTACCAATGATTTAGAGAGAAAAAAATTTATCAAGATCCTTTATCATTAATACCACTTGTTGCTCCTATTAATGTTAAATAACCTACGATTGGGGGGTGAATCATAGCATGTTGATCTTATATAAATGACCCATTCCATTGATCCCATTCAATTTTTAGATGGAACTGTATCTCCCTCATAGAAAATATTAAATAAAAAAATAAATACCGGGAGACAAGTAATTTTAAATAGTTTACCCAAATTAGGATAATATGTGGAGCATGCTATGAAAATGTATTGATACACATGAAATACTATGAACAATACGTGTTTTTTATAACTTGGACCAGCCACATTGACCCTCTAGTTTAACAAACCTCTTAAAAATATAGAACATACTACTCTCACTAACCATAAAACGTCATTATGTATCTAAGAGAAATCAGTATCCATCTTCATAAAACAATAATAAAAATAAAATATCAATGGAGTATAAATCTTTTAGACCTTCAAACCTCCAATAATATATCCTCCTAGTTCCTATTTCAAACTATCCAAAATAAATATGGAGTTCCTCTACTTTACTCTAAGACTATCCATTAATCATTTCGAATTATTCTCTTATTATATCTACCCTAATTCTAGATTCTTTTTTCCATCATAACAGAGGTATATAATTATGTCTAAATTTCATTACATACTATCAATGGTTTGGATCACACCTCATTCCTCAAAGATCCTTGATTATGAGAAGTGTACCATGCCATTTTAGTGTAGTCAAGCTCCCCTCTTGAGCTCAAATTTTTTTTCAAAATACTATTCCAAAATCTATGTATTCAAACTAAATACATTTCTTTTATGTTCTCCTGGTTTTAGTCCACTGTGACATGGAATCATCCGAAATTCCCATTTTAGGAGGTAGCTCAACTAGGTTCTCAAAACTTTATAAAATTATCTGGTAATATTTGAGAATTTTAGTCCTAATGAAATAATAATTTGACCATATCAATACTCAACACATCATGGTGTAGTGAAATCCATGGCGTTGTATATCATAATAAAAACAGCTTTCCAAATGGTTAACTCTGCATACACCTATATATTTCCCCTTCGTCACTTGAAACTCGATACCTGATATGCCTTATCCCATGATATTGGGAATCTAAAACATTCGATTTCAGCTATTATTTCTTTAGAAATCCATATAAATAAAATTTTCTATTGGGAGCCTCCTTATTTCTAACATGGATTTTGAAATACCATTACAATATCATCCATTATATGAACCTCATCATATCCCCATTTCAACAACTCATGGTCTCTATAACTTTACCATTGAAACTAAAACACCCATAATGATTCTCCAAATTTCTTATAATGATTTTAAAATACCATTATGAAATCCTACATGACATGGTATTAATCATCTATACACTTCAACCCCACTATGATCTTTAAAATATTGATTTAAATGACTATCATTCCTTTTATGACATCTATATCTACAGGATCTCAAAATTATATTCAGATTACATAAAAATTCCTCCATCCTTCATGTTCTAAATCCCTCATGGATTTTTATTCTTCCTAGAATGATCCACCAATATTCCATATCAACAAACTCATTATAAAAATATTCAAATGGGGTATTTATAGGAAAAACTTATCTATAATACATTAAAAAAATACATAACATATTATTAAATAAAATATACTAAGTAATACCAATGTATTTGACACAAGAATCAGGATCCAATATCCATATGACACAAAACACCACACAAAAATATCCATGTGAGAAGAGGTCACCTCAATAACCCAAATTCATCCATCAACCCAAAAAATAAATTATGTTACCAAAACTAGATGTCATTCCTTGAATACCTAAAATAAAAAATTAATTATACATAAACATTAAAGTGTGCATTTAGTGTATTATATTATCTATCCCACTAAGAATACACAAAATAGTTTACAAAACTACTTTTATAATAAATTTTTGTAATTATAAATTTAAATAAAATTTAAGATAAAATCCTTTTATTATTTGTGGAGAAAGATATCATTGTAACTCATCGCCTTCCTTTAATAGATTGAAAAATAATTTTTCAATATATCTTATGTATATTTAAAGCACCATTTATAAAATTTATTTTAGTAGGTAAGAAATTTTCTCAACCTATGAATATAATAAAGAAGATATATATCACTGTTTAATTTACACCCATAAAAAAGATTGAAAAATAGCATAAAATAATTACAAGTATGAAATAATTTCTAAAATTAAGATCTTGAAAAGCATAATAATACAAATAGAATAGTATGATAAAAAATAAAATACTAATGGAAGTAATAACATTGTAATTTCAATTTAAAAAAAATTGAAAATATACTTAATGTTTAAAAAATAGCTTGATTAAATTCAACCCTCAAAAATAAAATATGTGTAACATAAGGTAAACAGTTGACAATATTAAATTAAAAATTCATAAACAAGGAGAACAATCAAGACTCATCAATATTGATATCTATGTCAAATATTACTAGTCATGAGACACTACTTAGGTCATAGTGATACTACCCTAGACATACACTAGTGGAAAAATCTTCCATTATATAAATGAATTTATAATAGAATAACACTTGATGTAATATCATATAGAATTACTTGGAGATACACCCTTTTTGAAGAGTCTAATCAGGAGATAATGGGTACTATCTAATGCATGAATATAATTATCTAAACAAAAATCACTTATACTCTATTCACCGGGAGTTCATCCAAGTAAACTCCTCATCACATATCAAAACATCGAGAAAACTTATAGCCCCTTAAGATTAATATCATATAATAACAAATAATATAACATAATTTACATTCCATACAATCACATAATTGGTCTAAAACATCAATGGTTTCATGTTTTCCATTCAAATCCATTTAATGTTTTTCCAAATGGACCTTTAAATCCCATATGGAGATTTATGTCAAGAATTTACAATTTTAAATAATTTATGATCCAAAAATAGAAATCATAACATAAAATAGTTAAATCTGAAATAAAAAAAAACATATAAATAAAACTAAATAGTTTTAATAAATAATGAAACCCAATACAAAATTAATTCATACCAAACACACCCATAATTTATAAGGAAATCATTATATTTATAAAATACCCTTTTATAATGTCCTTTGGAAATCCAAACATCACCTAAAATATAAATTTTATTTAAAAAAATTATTTTATAAATTTTAACAATCAAATTTATAATTTCCTCAAACATATCACACATATGAATAATATATTATGATGAAAATCCTTTTTTAGATCATTTATAGTTCATATCATCTAATGTTCGATCATTAGAATTATGTTCACCATAATGTTTTTTAGAAGAAGGTTTCTAAGACTATTTTAATGGAATTAAGAGTCAATCTATTAAGTGAAAATATTTTTTCTCTAATAATCATGCGTCCATTAGTAGTTTTAATATATTTATGGTCTTATAATGTTATTCTAAGTGGTTCGAAAGCACACCAAAGTTTATGTGTTGTCGGGTTTGTAAAATTTCATGGGAGGTCATTCCTTTTGACTCATGATTTTAGGAGAGAAGGTTTAACATGATTGAAAATTTTTACTTAGTATTTATGCATGTGAACCCTTCAGTAAAAAGTTTGAGAGAAAATATGAGTGAAATAGTGTAATAAATTATAGTTCAAATGATATTTTATTAGAAAGTTGATAATTTTGTGAGGATTACTTATCTTTGTAATATATCTTTCACCAATAATATTTTTCTTATAATAAATGTTAGAAACTATGTTTCCCCCCATGTATTTAGGATATAGTCTGAATCATGTTAAATAATTATGTTCTTTCTATAATTTCATTGATTATTGATTGAATGTTTTATCATTGAATGTTTTTTGGGTACATTTTTTATTTGATGTGAGGTTTATGTGTGGGGAGCACTTTGTTCTATGATGAGGGTGTAGTGTCTACCGAATTCAAGAACATTAATCCAAGGTGAAGGTGAACTTTAAAATATTTGGGTTTCCTCTATAATTTTACAATGGAATATTTTTATATTGATCTATCGATCATAATTTTGGTTTTTTATCTGTATTACATGAAATTAATTATTTATGCAGTCATACATCGTGTTTCACTATCTCCTACTGGTGGAATTAGAGGCTCTTCTTGATTATTAGATAACTTTTCACACACCAGTAGTATTTTAATCATGGATTCAGATGAGGTAGTAATATAGTTTGGTAAATTCGATAGATTATATCATTGATTTTGGAGACTTCAGATTGAAGACTATCTGATTCAGAAAAACATGGAGTTTCCCCTTTTAAGAGTGAATCCAATGTTGATAGGTAAAGTTGAATGTGAGTTCTTCGATTGGAATGTTATTGTACGTGTAATAATATCCCTTATAAAGAATATTGAGATAAACATCTAATATTTGATGACTATAGAGGATGTTATGAAAGTGTTAAGTGGACAAATAAAAAAAATTAAAGGGCCTTAAAAAAGTATTCATGTTGTGATGATTGTTTGGTTTATGTTTCATACTATGTTGTCTAGTGATAGATCATGTGAATTAATTCAACATGATTCGTGGGTGGATCCAATTGATAAAGGTATCTTTTAATAATATTTTATGCTAATGTCTACACTTATCTTCTATTGAAAAGAGTTCCGATGTAATGGTTACTGCAATTAGTAATTCAAGTGTAAAATCTAATATGGTTTTCGATGATATCAAGAATCTGATACTCATTGAATAAAATTGGTTAATGTAAGTTATGATACCATCTTGATGTGTTTTTAAAGTCATTATATGGGGTAGGTCACTGCATTGGAAATAGTTTTTTTCGAAAAATCCATCAACATATAAATATAATGAAATGTAATGGGAGAAGTGATGAGGTAAGTTGGATGATCCTGGTCCGACCTACTAAAAGTTTCAAAGAAAAGGATAAATCAATAAGGATAAAAAATCACAACGAAAAAACCAAAGATACATCAGAGTCTAGGAGTTCAAACTCTATCAATACAAATGAGGTTCATAATGGATGGTTGTTAAGTGATAACACACCAGTATTAGCTTGGGTGGTTGACATTGGACAATCATTGAATTTATGAAGTGATCAATGGTGGATTTCAGAAAATGTATCTTTTATGTTTGGGAAATTCCATCTAGAAGATAGCTAATCCCAAGATGTTTTAGAAAAAGGATATCTCTAAAACAAAATTTATAAAAGAGGATTCATGAATCTATTTGAAGTTCCCCAAATCAATGGCCATATGAGGATTATTATTACCATTAAGAAATATGATGATGTTGTTTATGGAACAAGATTTTCAAATGGGGTATAGAAGGTTACCTGAGGATCTAGGGTGATTTTAAAAGGAGTAAAGGATGTGACTAATTACCTGATCAAAAATTCAGATGAGATTGGAGTTATCATAAATTCAAATGATGATGAATCATATGTATAGAACATCAGGTTCGGTCACCTCTATGATAAGAACAAAAATGTTTTGAAGACAAAGAGCATACTGAATCTTGATTATATAGAAATTGGATAGTGTGAATGTTTCCAAATGAGAAAGAAGGATATAGTGTCATTCAATATAGATTATTTGAATCTTATGGACAATAAGTTGGATATTTTGCATAGACATTTGGCGACCTACCGGAATTCCATCCGACAATAGTTGTCTTTATCATATAACTTTAATTCATGAAGATACATGGAAAGAATGGATTTAATTTCAAATATTTTAGATGTTAATTCAGTCAACTGAATTGGAAGAAAGAGAATAAAAACAAAAGCTGAAGTGCATATGAATAGATAATGATGATGAGTAAACCATATAGAAATTTTTAAACCTATTAAAGGATGAATCGATTTGAAATTTGAAGAGGTTTCCTAGAAATCCGCAACATAATAGAGTAGAAGAAATAATGAATCAGAATTTAATAGAGAAATACATATGTACGAGGTTGTATTCTTGTATTCTAAAGGTCATTTTGGAATAGGAACTCCATAGGATAGCTTATATCACCTACATATGTCTATTATAAATAGTTTGTTAGGAACATCTAGATGATATGTGGTCCAGAAAACAATATTATGTTCATCATCTTAGAGTCTTCAATAGATTAGTATATGTATATATAAATGCTAATGAATGTGGTAAACTTGAATAAAAATATAAAATATGATTTTTCAATCTCTATAGAGTTGAGGTTCTTATATATCATTTGAGTAATGGTGACAGATAACAAGTCATCATAAGTAATAATTGTTTTGATGAAAAGGTCATGTGGAAGGACTGCAACATGGTGGATCAGGATGTTTTAATAGAATTAACTCTTGAAATACTATTTTATCAGATTAATTATAGTTTTAAAAAACAAGGGAACTCTGATGTATAAGATAACGAACTTATAATCCCATATGTAAGACAATTAAAAAGACTAAATTTTCAATAGAAGATGTAGCTCATGTGGTTTCACCAGAAGTCTGTGTTCTAGAAGTACAAGGACCAAAATTTTAGGTGCTAATATAAAGAGGAGAGTTGAGTAGTTTAGTTCAGATGATTCATTTTAGGATATCAAATAGAATTAGAAGAACTACTTATTTGTATGAGGATGAAATGAACAATAAACTCTTAATGGATATAAGAGAACCTAAAAATCCAAAGTAGGTTTCTTTTCTCAATGACTCTGATGAATGGGAGTTAGCCATAAATGAGGAGATGAACTCATTAGAGTTCAATAGAACATGGGAGATGGTTGGAAAACTAGAGGGTAAAATAGAACATGATAGAATGTGGGTTTATCGGATTATGTAAGAGGATTATGGTGGGAAGATATAAAAATATCGGATGGTAGTGGAGGGGCTTCAATAGAAGGAAGGAGCTGATTTCTCATAAATGATATCACCAATAGTTAAAAATTTATCCATCAAAATAGTGCTATGTATGGTTTCATGGGATGATCTGTATCTATATATAACACTATATTACCTTATATCAGTTGTGATATGTCTCTTGATTTAGTTCGTCTCATTTTTTGGGGAATTATGGTCTTTTTAGGGATGTAGAGCATTTTTTGGGGAAAATGACCTAACATCTGAGGATTTATGTCTTCTTTTCTTTAGTATATTATGGATATAAATGTGAAAAAGTACATAGAGGGTGGTCAGGATGTTCTTGGGACTTTATATGGGGGTTAATTTGTTTTACTACATGATAGATACATTTACACCCTAAATGTCTTCATAACTATATATGTCTAACACAAGTCATAAGTTGTGAATTAGTTTACAACACGAGAATCTTGCAAAAATTAAAATACAATATTACACTATAATTTCAAATTATTCCACAAGATCATGTTTTATACAGTGATATAATCAATCAAGAAAAACATAACCTAAGGTGATGTGATTTTTTGTGTATATTAGTTGTGGTATTTTTGCACTGTAAGGATAGTGTTTAAACCACATATTCTATTGATCAAACAGGTTATATATCACAACATAACAGACCTCTATAATTCATTATGATGGTTTCTTTGTCAATTCCTAGTCTTCTCCCAACACATTTTGGGTGAATATTCCTCCGACAGGTTGTTTCTTTCGGCATCTAATCCTTGTGATGATTTCATCCCTTCTCCCTTGAAATAATTATTCCTATTTATTCTCTACCTTAGTAGCGGTAGTATATTTTGATATGTATTGGTATTTAGTTGTGATAGGTTTGTGTTTTATTTCAATACATTGATGTTTTCTATCTTACCTTATCATTCAGAGACATATCATCTTTATTACAATCTCTATTGTTGAATACAATTAGGTTTCCTCTTTTCTTGAGGAATATGTATCTATACCAGTGGTTCCAATTTAGGAATTTCTTTATGTTGTTCTCAATTACTTTCGGTATTTCATTGAAATTGATTTTTTTTAAATTAATAGGGCCTTTTAGGAAATGATACACAGGTTTAAGGGATTCACATTAAATATCATTTTCTACTCACTAAATATTTTATTAAATGCTTTAAATGGTGGGTTTGGTTTGGAAATGTATTTTGAAAAACATAGAACATTGGGTAACATTGGGTGCATTGGGTATCGTCTTTTCACTCATTATGTGTGTAATTCCACAAGAGGTTTTATGTCACATTAGTGTGTATAATTACACTAGATGTTATATTAGGTGGATCCAACTTATGCTTGGTTTTGGGATTTTAAATAATGTATAACACATATACCCATAGGTTAGATCCCAAATGCTATGGTTTTTCATTTATGAATTTTATATCACATGATGGAATACTTCCTGGTTATTTTACATATTCTTATCTTATGGTGTAAATTTGGTTTCTTGTACACCTTCTTGACATATTCCTAAATTTAGCAAATATAGTATTTTTTTTCTAAAAAATCAATGGAAATATTGTCAAAATTGTTAATTTTATGAAAATTCTTTATATAATAGAATTTTTTTAAAGCTATAACTTTTAAATTCTTGATGTTAGGTCATGTGTAGATGCCTTTTTGGTATCATAATGGGATTTATGCTCACACATTACTTTTTTTCCATTGTGTGGTCATATATTTTCTTTTACAGGTTTTAGGTAAAAAGTAGGGCATTGGATATCATATCATTTCTTCTTATTGGAAATCCTCATAGTTGGATGGTTTGACAGTGACTATTGGCCACATATGGGATTGTTTAGTCTTGTGTTTTTGTATCATTATATTTTGGATTCTTTGGATTGGATTTGTTAGTCTCATTGATATTTACATTTCTTATGTTTGTTTACTATAGTTGTATACCTCGTTTTGTTTCACATGAGATTAGTTTTAGTTTCCTTATTTTTTACTTAACCATGTGGTGGACTAATTTGTGATGATTTTTCTAGTTGACCTAGGTTGATTTGTTACAATTAGGAGTCAAAGTTAATACCCAACATGAAATGTTGTTGACACTTCCTAGGTGTGGTTTAGTGTTTTGGTATATTGGAGTTAGGACCATACAGTTATAGGTAGTACATTTATAAAAGGGGCTTTTCAATCTCACTTTCATTTCTGAATCCAAGTTACCATGGCTGGTCATCAATTTTTTCTGAGAGTAAGACTTTTTGGTTTAGGTTAAATGAATGTACCAAATATATGGTTTATTTAAATGGACATTTTCCCTCCTTAATTTTTGTCCTTTTTCTCAGGATGCCCTTAATTTCTTTAAATTCACGTTGTTTCAAAAGTATTGATATAGATACATGAATGGTGTCATATGATTCTATAATCTGCCCAAGACTGATTGTTTTTCTATATTATGATTATTATAAAAATCCTCCATGAAGATATCTTAAAAATATGAGTGAGGAAGATATGAGATAGGTTTTATAGGATAATACTCTTATGTTTCCCTATTTAGTAGAATCTATAATCTACACTATTCAGAAACTAGGTTAAATAGGTGTCAGGAACCTAGGATAAGTAGTGGATCCTCAGTTGGAATTTACTAAGAATCGTCATCCTATCATCTGTGGTGATAATGAACTATTTTAATCGAATTAATCGATTGAGTGGATTAAGAGTATTTTCATCTTTCTGAAGACACATGGGGATTGTAAGGTGGGTTTCCATGTATTTTCTTGAGGGACTGTGAAGGAGATGGTAGAACTATATTGCCCAATCTAAGTTTCATGAGGATTTCACCTATGTATATTTTAAGAAAATCATCAACCATTGGTCTTATCCATATACATTATGAGTGGAAAACCCAATGGAGTTTTTAACTGTGGGGAAAGGAGAGATTACCATTCTAGAGTATTCCATCCATTTTTTTAAGTTGGTGCACTTTTCACTAGAGCTATTTTCCAATGACTACCTAATAGCTCAGAGGGTTGAGTTGGGGTAGACATATGATACTTATTCGATGTTGATTCTCATGTGACATCTAAATTTTTTGGATGTAGTTAATAAGTTATATTTTGAAGCAGTGGAAATAGATGTAAAAAAGGTTTGGGCGGAGCTCTAATTGGTGTTGTCATTAGCTGGGTGTGTCTTCTATCTAAAAAAGAAAACACAATGGTAGAATATTTTCTTTAGGACTAGTTTTGGGATCTTTTTTAGGAATGTGGAAGGTTTTCTTTTAATAGCATGGAAGGAATTTTCATACCAACCCCAGTTCTGTAGATGCTCCTAAAAATTATCATCATTACAGAAAATTTGGTCATCTGAGGAAATTTTGTGAAAGTATTTCCTGTGGTAGTAAGAATGGATCCACTCTCATTAAGGGTTGATAGCTTCATACAAATTCATCCAAAAGTGGTGTGTCTTATCCTTGGTCTAAGGGGTACATTCACATTTCTAGTAAATCATAGGGAGGATCTTATAAAATACACCTATATATGGTAAATTTTTCACCAGAGGAATATGAATTGGGAATGTATATTGTTAAAGGTGTAGTTTTTATTTCTTTTTTTAAAGTGATATCTTTGTTTGATATATGTTCTACTCATTATTTTATATTTTCAATGATAGTTTACAAATTTTGATTGCATTTAGAACTTATGTCATTCTTCTTGGATCTTTCTATGCATTTGGGAAAGAGGTCTAAACTATGTTCAAAATTTATTGCATGTCAAATGATCGTAGCAGACCATGAGGTGGGTTGAGACTTCATGGTGATTGATCTAAATATTTTCAACCTAATTATTTTCTTGGTTTGGATGTTCATAATTTTGTAAAATATTGATTGTTATCACCATTGATTTCACTTTTTATCACCAGATGGAATCTCTCATGTATTTCAAGGTGAGTGGGATTCTATGTTTGGGAAAGAAGGGCATGTTTTTAGTTATGCTAGGGTAATCTCATTTTAGTTGTTAGAAATGTTCCTAGATTTTGTTGACCCTTTTTTAGTATTCTACTTCTTCTAGTTGTGTGTATTTAGCCTAAGGTATTTCTTGAGGATTTGTTCGGTTTAACACCATAGAGAGAGGTCAAGTTTACCATAGATATTCCACCTAGTACAATGCCCATTTTTAGTTCTTCTAATAATATGGAACCTTCTAATATGGTAGAAAAAAAGATATATATTTTATATCTTGAGGGTAACATATTTATTCATCCTATAATTTCATTATGGGCTTCATCTATCCTATTTTCTAAGAGGTCACATAGGAGCCCCAAACATTATATTGATTATCTAAAGATAAATCAGCTGACCATCAAGAACAAAAATACCTTGCCTGATATTTATGAACTCTTTTATCACCATAGAGGGGATCATTCGTTTCCAATGATTTACCATTAGTCCTTGTTCCACTAGTTTATATTTTGTGAAGAGGATATACCAAAGACGATATTTTTGATCTGGTATGGGTATTTTAGGTTTCTTCTTAAGTCATTCGGTCTAAATAATGCTCCAATAGTGTTTATGGAATTGATAAACCATATATTTCATCAATTCATGGACTCATTTGTTTTTGTGTACGTGGATGATATTTTGTTTTACTCTAATTCATATGAGGATTACACAGACCATTAAGATATCATTATTATAACATTGAGGGGATGTCAACTTTATGGTAATCATTCCAAATGTGAGTTTTGGATTCAAGAAGTAATTTTTCTGGGGAATGTAATATTTTATTGGGGCTTTATAGTGGATCCTAAAAAAGGTAGATGCAGTTATATGATATGGGATTCAATAAGTAACTTGTTTGATATCTACAGATTCTCACAGAGGGCTGGTTATTATAGTCGGTTTTTTCAGATCTTCTCCAAGATTTCATATCCAATGACATCTTTAACCCATAAGGGCGTAACATTTTTTTATAATAGTAGACGAAAAAATATATTTTAGGAACTAATGTAGATATTGACATCAGAACTAGTTTTTACTCTTCCATAACCTGGTTTGGGTTATGTTGTTTTCGACGATGCTTCAAGCTTGGGAGTGGGCTCTATATTAATGTAGGGGAGATATGTGGTAGCATACATTTCACTCTAGTTTCACTCTCTTGAGAAGAACTACCCTACCCACAATCATGATTTGGTAGTGGTTATTAATGCACTCAAAATATAGAATCACTATTACTTTTGGGAGTGTTTTACTATATATTCTGGTCATACGAGCTAAAGGAATATTTTTACTAAAAGATACATGAAAATGAGATAGATATTTTGGGTGGTGTATCTATATAATTTTTATTTTTTGACAGTTCTTAAACTCCTGAAATATGAAATGTGGTTGCCAATGAAATAATAAATAAATTACTAACAAAAGTAGTGAAGGATTCAATGTAAGAGAAGTCTCTGATCATTATGATTTCTAAGATAAAGTTGGGAGTAAAATGGGATTATGGGTAGGTTTTTTTAGCTTCGATTAAAATTAAATCATCACTTTATAAGCATGTTTAGTTTTTGTAGGTATCTAACACTGAGTTCCAACACTTTATTGGAAACCCTTATTGTGGGGCAACCTCAGGTGAGTGGTGTATATCTCCCATTGGAGCATTATTTTATAAAACTATGATGATTATTAATTTTTCTCAGATGAAGGAGTTAATGGATAGTTGGATCCATTCTTGTTGGTCTGTGCACCTAGGTACATCCATGATGTTTCATGATTTTAGAGGTTGGTATTGGTAGATGACGATGAAACTGTCAATCGAAAATTTTGTTTCATGTTGCATCACTTGATAGAAAATTAAGTTGGAGAACCATAGATATGTATGATTATTCCATCCCTTTCACATTCTGGTAAGAAAATGGTATGAAATTTCAATGGACTTTATTATTAGTTTAACATAAAATCATTTTCAAAATGATGTGATTTGGGTTGATCTTTTATTATACCACAAAATTGGTGCATTTTTTTCCATACTACGGAGATGAATAAAGTGGAGAATCTTGAAGAATTATACATCAAAGAGACTATGAGAGTTCACTGGGTTCCCTATATAGTATTTTTTATAGGTACATGTGGTTCATATAATTGTTTTGGAAAGTTCTGTAGGAGGCGATGAGTTCCCAGTTATAATTGATAATGGAATATAATTTATAGACAGATGAATAGATATAGAGGGATATCCATGTTTCGGAGGATATAATCTGGCCTTGTGTACTTTATTTTAGTGGTTCTTGGAAAAACATTTACCTTTAGTATCTTTTACCAATGACAATAGTTATCAGGACTCAATTATATGGATCCCTTAGAGGTTTTGAACGATGGTTAATATATATCTCTCATGTGTTGGGCTGATTTGGGAGAGCGGTCCTTCGTTTGATTGATTATGGTTTAGGAAATGAAGGAAAATGTGTAGTTGATCTAGATGATATTGATCATAACACATATACATTAGAAATATTTTGTGGACCATTATCATTGATCGTTGGAATTTTAGGTTTTTGATCTGTTTTTTTAGAGTTTCAAGTACATTGGGACACCATCATTTGGGTAAGTATGGTAAGTTTTTGTGGAGGGTTTTGGGCCCTGTAGAGATCATTAGAGAACATTATAGGGTTCCATGTTGGTTGGAATTACAATAAATTTTTAATTTGATCCATGAATTTTTTTCAGGTTTCCTAGCCGAGGAGTTATTATCTAGATCCTTACTATGTGATATAATGGGAGGATTTTGATATTGAACCCAACAACACTATGGTTGAGAAACCAATTTAGATTATGGATCACCTAGAGAAAGTATTTCATGGAACTTTGATTCCTCAGGTTTTTCTACTATCATAGTATGGCTTGGATATCTATGATATGTGGTAGTGGAAATTTTTAATAAGGTTTCATTGACCTTATCTTTTTGTAAGGCCTGGATCTTGAGGACTTTCTCTGGATATAAATTATTTTTAGTGGGAGATTGTAACACCATGTTACCTTAAATTAGGTATTCATTAGATATTGTTTTTGTTACCCTTTTTTCTATATTTTAGGGTTATTAGGGATAGGGATATTTGGGGGGGGGGTATGATAGAAATTCTAGTGATTATTGTTTTTTTCTTTAGTGGAGTCCAAGTCAAAATGTTGAAAATAACTTGGAAGATGTCAGGATATAACATAGATTTATATATAGGAGTTTTTTTAGTAATTCCTTTAGTATACATTTATTACATAAATTTATATATTATTATGTAATCCTAGGACTGATCATAAGCTATGAATCAGTTTATAACACAGGAATATTGCAAGATGTAAAATCCTATCTTACACCATAAATTACCTTTACATAGTTAGATATTTTTTATGCCATAATTTCATTGATAAAGATAAATATAACATGAGCTGATGTTTTTATTATCTTATATATGTTATAAAATTTTCACACCATAAGAAAATGGTTTACACCGTAAATTTATTTATCCCCATTAGTTATGTTATACAACATGTCTGATCTCTCTTGTTCAATTCACATGATTCTCCATTGAGCGAGATCCTTCCTGTAATGAATTGCGGGTGACTCTTCCTCTTATAGATAATCACATTCAATGTTTGATCCATGTGAGTTTCGTATGGATTCTCCTTAGTAAATAATCTTCTTGCTTATTTTATACTATGGTAGCAGTAATGAATTTGGCTATGTTTAGAGATCAGGTTGTGATCAGTTTGGGTTTTCTATCAACACATCATAGATTTACATTGTTCCTTGTATTTCTGAGGCTAATCTACCGAATTCCAATCTCTTTTTGGGAATCGAATTATGTTTCTTCCATTCATGAGGTATGTGTATCTATACAAGTGGTTCTAATTCATGAATTTTCTTATCTCATTTTTAATTCCATTGGTGTTTTCATTGAAATTGGTTTATTTGAAATTTGAATGGCCTTTTTGGGAATGATACACATTTTTTAATGGATTTTATTTAAAAATGTTTTTCGGCACACCAAGTATTTGATCAAATTCTTTAAATGTTGGTTTGGGTTTTGAAATGGATTTTGAAAGCTTAGAACATTTGGTAGCCTTGGGTGCATCAAGAATTAACTTTTCACTCTCTATGTGTGTGTAATTACACAAGATTTTTTATGTCACATTGGTGTGTGTAATTTCACTAGCTATTATATTGGTTTGATCAACCTTAGGCTTATTTCAGGGCTTTTCATTCATGTCTAGCATGTATACCCATAGGTTTGTGCCTAAATGCTATGAGTTTTTATTTATTGATTGTTTATCAAATCATGGTATATATTCAAGGTTATTGTGCACATGCTAGTCTTTTTGTGTAATAATGGTTTCTTAACTACGTTCTAGAAATATTCTTGGATTTGGTGAATATTGAATATTTTATGAAAAATAAATTGGATGTTTTAAAAAATGGTTTATTTTATGAAAATCCTTTCTAAACGATTTTATTAAAACTAGAACTACTAAATTTTTTATATAGAACTTGAATATATTCTTTGGTGGTATCCTACTAGGATTTTTGATCACACCCTACTTTTTCCTTATGGAAGTAGTACATTTTGGTTTTAGGATTCAATTAATGGGATTGGTATTTTATAGCATGTCGGTTCATCTTGGTGGTTGACTTTGTAACTGGATGGTTTGACGGTGATAGATGGTCAGACAAGGGCTTGTTTAGTATTTCCTTCTTTTATTATTCAGGTTTGGCCTATTTGTCTTGAATTTTTTAGTCTCATTAATTATTATCTTTCTTTCTTATTTTACACTAGTCATATACCTTGTTATATTTCACATGATATTGGTTTCATGTTCTATTGTTTGTACATCCCCATGTAGAAAACTGATTTTTTGTGGCTTATCTAGTTGAATCATGTTTGTTCATTAAAAATTTGAAACAAAGGGAATACCCATCCTGACGTTTTGTTTCCACTTCATGGGTTTGGTTTAGTGTTTTGGTATACTAGTGTTAGGAATCTTAGAATTTGTTTAGTGAGTTTGGAAAAGGGTCCTGGATATGTCACTTTTGTATTTCAATCCTGGTTACCATAAGTAGTTATGAATTTTTAGAAATTTTTAGACTTGGTGGTTATGGTTATTTGAATGAAAAAGATATGGTATTTATTAAAATAGACTCATTCCCTCATTTTTTTCTTTATTTTTTTCATAAAATCCCTAATTTATCTAAATTAATGTAATTTTAATTCATTGATATGGATAATTGGCGTTGTTTCTATGAATTTGGAATCTGCACATGATTGATTGGGTTTTTATCTTGTGATTATTATAAAATTCCTCATAGAAGAGCTATTCTAAACATGATTAAAGAATCAATGATATATATTCCATAGCCAAATCCTCTAGTGGAATCTCTAATACAAACTACTCAGACTCTAGATCAATCCAATGTCAGGAACCCGGGACGACTAGTGGATCATGACTTAAAATTTACTATGTAGAGTACAACTGTCTTCTATAGTTATAAAATAACCCAATAATTTAACAAATGGATTGAGAGGATTGATATGATCTTCTTCTTTAAAAATATTACTTAGGAATATAAGGTGAGTTTTCCACATATATTGTTGGGGGACTAGGAAGTAGATGGCGGGACTCTATTGTGAATGATAAGTTTCACGAGAATCAAACTCAGGCATCATTCATTAAAATAATCAACCAAAATTTTTATCCTGAGAAACCATGAGGGGAAAAAACCAAGGAGTTTACAACCTTAGAGAAAGGAGACAATAATTTTTCTAAGAATTCCACTTCTTTTGCTGAGTTGGTGCACATTTCATCAGAGTTAGTCACCAATGAACACCTAAGGGATCAAAGTTTTAACCTGAGTTTGAGAGAGAATATTTGGTCAATTTTTATTCACATGTTCCTTCTGACCATTTTTTAAGGTAGTCAATAAATCAAATTTTTCAGAGGTGGACATAACTAAAACAGTAGGTCTGAGTGGAGCTTTATTTGGTACTATTGTAATCTAGGGTGTATCTTCTGGCCAAAAAACGAAAATGAAAAGATAGCCAATTTTCTTCATGAACAATTTTGGGAGCTTCATTCGGACATAAGTAGGTTGTTTTCTATCAATGTGGACGTCTTGGTTATTCCAGGAATATTGTATAGAGGCTCCCAAGACCTTGCATCATTGTGGAAAATTTGTCTATCTAAGGAGTTCTTGTGAAAGGATTTCACAAGGTAATAAGGATAGATCACCTCTTACTAAGGGTTCTCAGGTTTATACTGATTCTTTTAATGGTAGTTGGTCTTATCATAATTATAAGGGGGATGTTCATGTGGATATGAATGATCATGGTGGATTTGAGACCAGACGTCTTTTTGAAACTGAGTATTAAATAATGGAATCTGATGCTAGACAAATAATATTATAATTAGGTGTTTATTTCATCTTCTATGGTGATATATTTATTTCATAGAGTCGATACTCATTATATTATATCACCAAGGTTAGTTGAAATGTTGATATTTCATTTGGAGATAATTCCATTATTTTTTTATCTTTCCATGGCTTTGGGAAATAGGTCTGAAAAATATTTCAAGTGAACAGCATGTCAAGTGATGATAGAAGACCATGAGGTGTAGTGGTTCTACATGCTATATGATCATGATATCTTCAACCAGATTATTTCCATAATTCACATGATTATAATTAAGGACCAGAATGATTGTTATCACTATCGAGTTCATTTTTTATTTCTAGATGGAATCATTCTTGTATTTAAGTGTTAGTGGGATTCTTGGACCAGGAGAGTGGATCCGATTGTTCCTCAAGTTTGGGTAATCACATTTCAATTTTTTTAAATTGGTCTTTGGTGTCACTGAACCTGGTTTGAGTAGTTCACTTCATATGGTGGTGTGTCCAAAGCCCAATGTCTTTCAAACAGATTTTTCTATTATGCCTCACCAGATAGAGTTCATGTTTACTATAGACCTTCTACATGGTATGATTCCCATTTCTATTTAATCTTATCAAATGTCACCTGTCGGGTTGGTATAAATTATGGTTTTTCATATAGATCTCAATTATAAGGGTTTTATTCATCTTGGCATGTTACCATTGCCTTAGAATTCTTATTTTCTTATAAGGTGGATGGGAGCTTCAAACATTGTATTGATTATCAAATGTTAAATTAGGTGAACATCAATAATAAATATCACTTTTCTAGGATATATGATCTTATTGATCATCTTAGAGGGGCTCATTGGTTTTAAAATATCGACCTTTGGTCACAGTACTACTAGTTGAGATTCCTAGAAGAGGATATACCAGAGAGGTTGTATAGGAGTCAGTATGTGCATTTTGAGTTTCTGGTAACGCCATTCGGTCCCACTAATTCTCCTATGATTTTTATAGTGTTGATAAACCAACTATTTTTTCAATTATTAGACTCTCTTATTATTTTATTCTTGGATGATATTTTTTTTAGTCTATGTTAGAGGAGGATCACATGGAAAATTCTTATATAATTCTCAGAACATTAATGTAATATAATCTATATGGTATGATTTCAAAATGTGAGTTTTGGATTCATGATGTAGATCTCTTGGGGTAAGTTATATCTAATAATAGAATCTTAGTGGATCCTAAAAAGTTACATGTAGTTACATATTGGATCATCTTAGAAATTTTTTTAAGATCCGAAGATTTTTGGGGTTGTTTTGTTATTACCAACAATTATTTCAGAATGTATTCAAGATTTCTACATTGATGAAAATTTTGACCAATAAGGGTTTAAAGTTTTAGTGGAAAGAAAAATTTTAGACTAATTTTTTGGAACTAAATGTGAGATTGATATTATCTCGAGTTTTGATTCTTCCAAAACTATGTATGGGTAATGATGTTTTCAAGGATGCTTCTGGAATGGGTGTGGGGTGCTTCTTGATGTATAGATGATAGGTTCTCGTCTATGACCCTTTAGAATTATGCCATCATGAGACAAAATACCCTACTAATGATCCTGAGTTAGAAATGGTTATGCATGCAATCAAAATGTGGAATCACTACCTCTATTGTGAGCATATTACTATATATTATGATCATAATATCCTAAATTATGTTTTCACTTAGAGGGATTTAAAATCTTGAGAGTTACATTGGGTTGATTATCTATATATTTTCTTATTTTTTTATTTTTTTATTTTATACGTTCCTAAAAATGGAATGTGGTTGCTGATTCACTAAAAAGGAAATTACAAACACAAGCATTAAAGGAATTATTGGAGGGGTGTTATCTGATGATTTGGTTTTCTAAAATGATCTTCAGAGTGGAAGAGGCTAGTGGGAATGTATTTATGGATTTGATGTAGGTAGATTCATTAATTGATTAGTTAGTTTATTTTGAGAAGGTATCTGATACTGAGTTCCACTACTTTAGTGGAAACCCTTATGATGGGGAGACCTCAGGTGAGTGGTATATGTCTCCCATTGTAGTATAATTTTTATAAAAATTTATTATTTTTTCTTTTTATCTGATTTAGGAGTTAATGGATATTGGGAACCATTATTGTTGGTTAATGCACCCAGGTGCTAAAAAGATGTATCATGATTTGAAATGTTGGTATTGGCGGCAGGTATGAGATGGTCAATTGAGAATTTTTTATCATGGTGTATTCCTTGTCATGGAATTATGGTGGAGCACCATAGACCAACTAGTTTTTTTATAGAACATATTTATTCCGATATGGAAATGGGAAGACATTTCAGGGACTTCATAATTAGTTTAACATAGACTCATAGTGGGAAAGATTCAATTTGGGTGATCATTAAACGACTCATATAATTGAAGCATTTAATCTCTATCAAGGAGATGACTAATGTAGAGAAGCTTGGGGATATCTGTATCTTTGTAATTATGTGAATTAAGGGGTATCCCCCTACAGTTTATTATATGATAGGTACACAAGGTTCACAACTAGGTCTTGGAATGGTTTGTAGGAGGAGATGGGTTCCTCATTGAAATTGAGAAAAGAATATCATATATAGATGAATAAATAGAAAAAATATGGATATCAATGTTCATGAAGATATACTCATGGATTGTGTTACTGATTTTAGTGGTTCTTGGGACAAACACTTTCATTTAGTTGAGTTTTCCAATAAACATATTTATCCGGACTTTTTCAGAATGACCCTTTTGAGGATTTGAGAGGGTGACCAAATAGATATCCATTGTGTTGGGAAGATTTGGGGGACAAATCTATGGTTGTACTCAGTTTGGTTAAATAAACCAGATAAATATTGCATTTGATCTAGATTATATTGACCACGATATTGATTCGTAAGAAATATTATGCAGACCTTTGTTGTCTATCACTAGATATTGAGGTTGGTGATTAGTTTTTTCTTAGATTTTCACATTTATTGGGACCCCATTAGTTGGGAAAGTTGGCACTGAGGTTTTTGGGCCCCATTTCTATTGATAGACAACATATAAGGGAGGTTTATTACTTGAAAAAACCATCTCATTTGACTTTGATCCATGATTTGTTTCATGTTTTACTGTCGAGGATGTGTCAACTAGATCCATACCATTTGATATAATTAGATGATGTTGATATAGAACCCATGAATACCATGGTATAACAACCACTTCAGATTATAGATCTTCAAGGGAAAGTGTTGTGTGCTAAAATGATTCATTTGTTTAATATACTATGGTAGTGTAGATAGGATAACCATGAGACATGATAGAATTAATTATTATTATGAAAAAAATGGCCATCCCTTTTTTGAATATCCAAAATCTTAAGGACTTTCTCAGGAAGGAAATAATTTATGGTGGGGAAATTATGACAGAATATTACCTTCTTTTAGTTATGATTTTGATCTTATCTCAGTTCACATTTTTTGGGTACATAGCTAGATTTTTAGAGATGGAGATAATTTGATGGGGAAAATGACATATAGTATGGGGGTGTATGATTTTTTTAGTGGTGTCTAGGTAAAAATGTGAAAACAAACTTAGAGGGGGTTTAGGATGTTCATAGGAATTTTATGTAGAGGTTTTTTTTGGTTCTTCCTATAGGAGACATTTATATTGTAAATTTCTACATTACAATGTACATCTAGAGTTGATTATAATCCAAGACTTTGTTTTTGGAATGAGAATCTTAAAATATATAAAATACAATGTCTGATCAAAAATTACCTTTACACCACAAGATATTGTTTTACATCATAATATCATCAATTAGAATAATATTCACCCATGGTGATGTGTTTTTAGATGAATATGAGAAATGGTTTTTTATGCCATAAGGAAAGGTTTTGGAAAATAATTCCATTATCATAGAAGGTTATATCAGATAGAATGTATGATCTCTCTAATTCATTATGATGGTTTCTCTATATATCCCTAGTCTTATCCTAATGTGCTTTAGGTGACTCTTCATCCTCAATATCATTTTGTTTGGTGTCTGATCCATATTACAATTATGTTACTTCTAATTGGTAAGCGATCTTCCCAATTCTTCACTACCATAGTAGCAGTATCATAGTTAGTTATGTTTAGTAGTAAGGTTGTAATTGATTTTAGTTTTCTATTGATGATTTGTAGTTTCCATCATGCACTGTCATACAAAGTCCAATCTTCTGTATTCCAATCTCTATTATCGAAGGAAATTAGGTTTCATCCATTACTGAGGTAGGGTTATTTATATAAGTGCTTCAAACTAATTAATTTCAATTATTTTATTTTATTCATTGAAATTGAATGATTTTACATTGGAATGGCCTTTTTTTAAGTGATACATGTTATTTTGAGGGATTTTCATTAAAACCTATTTTACACACACCAAGTATTTGAATTAAAACATTAAAGTGTAGTTTGAGTTTAGCAATTTATTTTAACAAACATAACACTTTGAGTTACCATAGGTGTGTTAGGAATATAATTTTTACTCTTCCTGTGTGTAAAACCACCAAAGGTTTTATATCACGTAATTGTGTGTAATTTCACTTGAGGATATATTGGTTAGACCTAATGATGTCCTAGTTTGGGGATTTTCTTTCATTTCTAGAATGTATATCGAAAGGTTAGAGATCAAATGGAGTTATTTTTCTAGTATATATATTTCTTATCAAAAGATGATATTTTTATAGTCATTACCCAAATGATAATATTATGTTGTAATAATGGTTTCTTACCTACACTCATGATATATTCCTAGATATTTTGAATACAATTCTCTTTATAAAAAATCAATGGAATGTTTTAAAAAATAATTTATTATATGAAAATACCTTTTAAATAGAAATTTTATAGATTTTGAACAAATTAATTGTGATATTAGGACTTTTATCGATTCATTGGAGGTATAGTAATGGGATTTGTGATCACACCATAATTTTTCCTTTAGGTGGTTATAAATTTTTTTTAGGATTTGGGTACATAAAGGGTCATTTTTTAGCATTGTAGTTCATACTATTGGTTGCCTTCATAGCTAGATTGTTTGGCAGGGACAGATGGTCACATAGTGGCGTGGTTTCTTGTAATGTTTTATAATTCTAGTTTGCATGTTTGAATAGAATTTGATTGTCTCATGGATGTTTATATTTATTCCACACTATACTCTGGTTGTATACCCTGTTTTTTTATATGAGTGGTTTCATGTTCCTTAGTTTCTACTTCACTAAGTGGAAGAATGATTTTTGGAAACTTGTCAAGATGACCTGGGTCAGTTTGTTACAATGGTTAACATGGATATCCAAACAAATTTCCTTCATGGTGATTTGTAGGAGGAGATATACATGGAATATAAAATATGTATTCTGGAATTTGGGCATTAGAATTTGGTATGTAAATAAAAGAAAAACCTCTATGGGATGAAGCCATCAACATGACACTCGAATCATAAATTCTATATGTTCAAGTCATCGGAATTCCTTACTAGGTGCAATGAAGATTAATAATGTTAGAGAAATAAATGGGAATATGGGACATTATCATCTTACTTTAGTATGTTGATGACATACTAATTTCTGTATTATATTATCAGAAAATCCAAAAGTTGAGGTGTGATTAGACCAAAATATTTGAATTAAAAGATATCAGATAATATAGTATGATTTTTGGGATAGAAATTGAGAGAGAAAAAAAATTTGGTCCTTTGTTGAAACTCAAAAATATTATATCTAAAAGATCATGGAATTTTTTTCAATGGCTGGAAGTAAGCCAATCTCAACCCCTCTTGTGGATCACATAATTTGTTTATATGTTATTGGAAAAAACAACTAAATTTGAGTTGATGTACATATATAAATAGAAACATGGATCAGTGGTCAAAATATTGATTTATACATTGGTTTTCACTCATTTAGAAGTTTTCTATGAATTGGGAGTTGTGAGTTGGTACATGAAGAATTAAGTAGAAGTTAACTATGAGGTTATGAATTTGATCCTTTGGTATTTTAATGGGTCAAGTTAAAAATCTCTATTATTTGGAGAGGAAGATCTATTAGAAGGTTTTATGGAAACAAAATTCACTATAGTCTCAAACACTCGAAAGAGTACAAAAAGTTTCATTTTTATATATGGGGAACTATAGTTTGTTGGATATATTGACTTCAAAATATTGTTACATTGAGTACATATATGGTTGAGTATTTATAAAAAAGAGATACATAAAAATAAATGACATGGATACAGATATTTCTATAGGATCTTGGAAGGAGTTCAAAAGGGGAACTACTTTTCTGTGACAACCATTGTGCTATTCCCTTGGCTAAAATATAGTGTTCCATTATCAGAGAATGAATATTGATGTAATGTATCATTTACTTAGAAAAATACTAGAGTAAAATTAATTGTATTTAGAGAGGATATAAGGAATAAAAAATATAGATTATGTATTCACTAATGTGGTATTTCATAAAATCCGGAGGCAACATCGATCCCCAATGGGACTTGGGTAAATAGAGAAAATAAAAAAGGTAGAAAACTATTGAATGATTATGTTGGAGAGTTATCTCAGATTTACCAAGAAAAATTCATTAATTCTTAGGTCCTTGGGATGTGAATTGTTGTTTGGATCATCATAAGTTCAGAAAACACGATGTTCTAACATCCAAATTTCGTTCAACAAAATATCAGTCAACATGAGGCAATTGTGCTTGATGTAAGGTAAATTGGATTTTATCTCTTGAGTGACAGTATGTTTTCTTTAATGGTATATAAACCATATTAATTCAACATATACTGATGGTTCTAAAGTGTTATGCTAATAGAACTATAATTTTAGAAAAGCTGATGCATCACTGAGATGGTAACCTTGCTCACGTGATCATGCCTTTTGACCTGAGTTTTCAAGACCATAGGTTTAATTTGTCTGACTAGTTTTTCATGGTATTTATGTACACGGGACCTTAATTTCAATGCGTATGGAAACATTAAAGTGAAATAGTGATATAAATTGTTGCTTAAATGATATTTTGTTGGAGTGGAAGGAAATAAGGGATTATTACTTGTCTTTATAATCTATTTTTATCGGTAATCTACCAATTATAATAAGATAAATAAGTTGGACCATTTAACCTATGTATGCTGGAAATTGTCTAAATTATGTCAAAAAAATGTTTTATTTATCTTATTTTTGGTATTTCAAATTACATGTTTCACCATTAATTTTTTTTTCAGTACTTGTTTTGTTTGTACTATGCTATGTTTTTTAGGATGAATTTGGGATGTGAGTAGAGTGCAGTGTCTAACTACCTATGTAACCATAATTTTATAGGCAAGTGAACTTATAGGGATTATTATTTCTATGAAACTAATACTATATATGATTTTATAGTGGATATAATGATCTTAGTTTCAATTTTATATTAGTAGTATAGGTGGTCATTTTTTTTACTATCGTTTTCTAGGTTTGATCTTCTTGCAAAATAATTTTGATGAAAATGATATATAAAAATATTAAAAACTACATGAAATGTCAAATATAATGGCTTAAACCCAACAATATTAAAAAAAATGAAGATTTCACTACTAAACAATGTTATTCCACTTGAAGAAGAGAGGTTGATCGCTTGGAAGATACGAGTAAACCTTAATGTCAAAAATCCAAAAAAAAATCCATTAGAAACAATGAAAGGCTATACCACCATAGATGTTTTGTTTAATAATAATGGAATAATAAGAATAAATATGTAAAGATAAAGAATAGTGGAGTCACATACATAAATAATTAAAAACATTTATGAAGAAACACCAAAGATGAAGAAATTAGAAAGTTTGATGATGGATTTGATATAGAAGAATGCTTTTGGAAACTTTTGAGAAAAATTGGGAGAAAGTACGGTTACATCCCCTTAATTGATTTTTTAAAATTTAAAATTTATATTTTTTAAACTCCACACTGGTACTTTTCATGGTCTGGGATCCCATTCACGTTTCTCATGAAACTCACTACCCTTAATGGAGAAACACCCATGTTCACCATTCAATCATATAAGCTTATGCATGGTTGGGAACCCTACTCATGTATGATAGAATAACCCTCCAAGGCATAAAATGTTAACCCAAATGTCAATGTAAATATCATAAACAAGAAGTAAAAATTAAATACATGAATGGAACATCATGGATCTCACATAAGAAGACTTTTATAGTAAGAAAAAATGATGCCAACTCTCTATATACATGATATAGTAATCATAAGTAATTCTTAGTGTGGGTCTAGGGAACCCAAAGTCAACGAAGACCCACTTACACTAGAGTGAACTTAACTAACATCAACATGGTAGCTATCACATGAAAAATCATGCTTATAGTGAGTTATTTCATTATTAACTAGGTCTGTAATTTATTTTCCATAGCTACTATGTTATCCATTACTTCACCTCTTTGATTATAAATCCCTTAAGAGATTATATATCCCTTGTATATATCATTTTACATTTTCAAAAACCATTAAATCATTGATAGAAAATTATATATAATATTATCATGATAGAAATATTGATTCTAATATACTTTCTTAGTACAATTCCATGAACATGATAAATGTTTTACATTAATACTTCTTTTTATCTACATCGTATGTTTTAATACACTCGATATTTGTTGATTGAGTAACCACAAAATTCAATGATATTCTATTGATTATTTCCTTATACTTATTGAGATTATAGATAAAATTTATATGTAGTAATACTAGTTTTGTATCCATTTATTACTAGTGTTACTTATTATCTAAGTACCATAAAATCTCCCATGTAATTTCTCAGGTACTATTAGATTATATTTACTACATACTTGTTATGTTATCTAAGATTTTTATTATTTTTACCGACTATAATTTAGGTATTGGAAATATCAAATCTAGGAAATAACATGACATATGTGATAGACCCCATCTCTAAAACATATGTTGGTATACTCATCATGTTAATCTCCTACAATGAATTAAATATATTAACTTGTAGTTATTTATTCTATATGACATTGGAAAAAATCAACCCTTGAAATTTCAAAACATTTATTTTTTCACCTTGTCAATTTATATATTATAACTTGGTCTACATATCCCCATAGATCAATCGTAGTATATTATGTTCCCTAGAAAATGTATTACTACTTTAAGTCATTAATTAGAGACATATTTTCACAATGTATTAACTAACTATAAAACAAGTATACATTTTACATAATTTATCAACACAATTTTTATAGAAAACTATGGAACCCTCAATAAACTCTTGTAGAAACATGGATAAAATAATCATCCTCTGATTTAATGATTACATTTATCCATAAATAGGTCATTGAAACATATATATATTAATCATGATAAATACTATATAAAATTGAATTCAAATTGATATCTATGATCTCTATTGGAGAAAAGGTTTAAACATAGTTAACAAGTTAACCAATATAGATCCACTAACAACCAGTCTTTCATTATAGATATTCATTTCATCCCAAAATATATATCTCTCATGAATACCCATTTTGACCTAATGGGTTAAATAATAATTGAATATAGAAATAAGATTCATTATTTTTTTTGGTATAAGAAACCTATTTTATGAATTCATATACACATACCAATTTGTATATTATTTACATTTACTACTTTATTGTAGGATAAGTACTTATTTAAAGGTGGATTATAAAAAAATAAATAAAAAATGAAGGCCTTCAGGCCATTATATGGATGTTGTATAAGTACTTATTATTCTCAATTAATAATATATATCGCCAATATTTCTAATTATAAAAACCACCACCCTTTTCTTTAATATATTTTCAATGAATTATATGTATTTCTATAAAATTCTTTTCTACGATACCTATTGAAATGTGTTTGCTGACTAATTTTGTATCTCTATCCTTAACTTTATCAATGTATGTCATTCTTCAAATATCTCAAATAGAGTATACACACTATTGTTGAAATATAGTATCTCTATTAAATATTATATGTCTATTTTGTAGATTAATAATATCATTTTCAACTTTAAGAAAAATTAATTGAAGTAATATATATATATATATATATATATATTTCTTGATGCATGATTCATTTTGAACATATCCATGAAAAATACTTGGAAGAAATATAAGACTTATTATTAATATATCTATGACAAAAAATGTGTGTTTCATCCTTTTACATACATCATGACTCTAATGTGTATAAGGAAATATGAGTTTAAAAATAACTCTACCCTATATTTCAGTTATTGATGAAATATTAGTTAAGATAAACTATGGATTATCCACTTTAATCATATTATTTCTACTTACTATGATCATTTTTTATTTCTCACTATATTCCATAGACACTTATAGTAATCTCATTAAGTGAATGATTTTACATCTAACTTTTACCTGAGGTAGTTCATATATTTTATTTAACTAATTATAATATAATTTTATATTTATCTCCTTAAATTATAAAAGGATACTTAGCCATTTTACATTACAAGAAAACATGTCAAATACCTTATTAGTTTTAACTAAAAAGAGCATAAATATCCTACTTGGTATTTTTTCTTAATTTTACCAGTAGTTTTACTTCACTATGTATTATATTTCCACAACTTGGGGTTATTTTATTCTTATAATTTATATTCATCATTAATTTCAGACATATAATATATATGAATAGTTCCATATTAAAATACTAATTATGTATGGTATATCATAACACTGTTTATTTAAATAATGAAACAATATCTCATTGTATCTAAACATTATACTAATAAAATTTTTATTAAAATAAATAATTCGTAATAATAGTTTTAAAATAATAAAATCATTCCACTTTGTGATGTGATACAAAAATATTACATAGATTATGTTGGATTCAATCACTATCAATATCTTACATATCCACTTCACTCATGAAATTGTTTAGAAAACCCCTTTTTTTTATTTGGATACAAATGTGTGACTCAATAATTGTTTCTAATACCCATGAAGTGTTTCCATATTATTATACATATTGATGAAGATACATAAAGTATAATATTTTTCTATATGCTTCTTAAATTAATCATAATTTCTCCTCCAATGACCTTTATTTCCATATGGAAATCAAATAACATCTTATGTGATGCTCTCCCTTATTATCATTGGTTTCTAAGAAGGTTGTTGTGAAATTTAATTTGGATTTGTACTTTCCATTTTCCTTTTCAACTTGTATTTATTCTTGATAACTATATGACCTAATTATTTATCATTCTTCAAGTTATTATCTACTTGGTAATCCTTTCCCAAAAGATAGTGATCTTAATTACATGTTATTTATTTTGTAGTTCCTAAGGAAACTAGAGTTACCAAGTAATAAATTTGAGATAATGAGATTTATTAAAATATCATGTTTTGACTTGAAGTGAAACTTTTATAATCCATTAATGAACTTTATCAACTATATAATAGGAGGACCATCCTAGATTCCATCTTTAAATTTACATGTATCCAATGAAATAATAATATAAGTTGTGTATTGATTCACATTCTCCTCATAAATAACATTGAAATTATAAAACATACCAAAACATCAATGTCCTGTTGTTTATTTAACAAATTAATAGACATTGATGATATCATTACGATGTGACCATCATATTCATCATCCATGTGTCTCATGTAATATTCCTCATCACCGTCACTTGATTCTTTTCATGGATCATAAAGTGGTAGTGAATCTAACATACAAAACATCCTTTTATGTCATAATAAAATTTGGAAGTTCCTTTTCCACTCATAAAAACTTGTGATGTTGAGGAAATGTTAAATATATATGTACTATATGATATTCAGTTGTAGTAGTTTATTCTTTCTAAAGAAACAATAAGATAATGCACATAAATTTATTCAATAAGTTGATTAAGACATAAATTTTGATTTTTTATAAATTTAATTTGGAAAATTTATTTTTTTAATTCATGAAATAAATTATACCATAGGATTAATAATTTATATTTCTCATAAATAGTTAATTTTTGGGCGAATAATACCAATTTTTTAAATCTATCACATTTTTGACATCACAATGATTTAATAATAAAATAATGGTTTATAATACATTTTTTTCTAGAAAAATTATATATTATATAATTAATCTAATGCATACAAAAATAAAATATTGAACACAGAAGTATATGCTGAGCATTTTGGAAATCTATGTAATGGTTTTTATTGAAATAAAAAATGTTTTCATTCTTTTAGTCAATTATTTTCAAGATAACATTCAGTTTTCATTTGGTTTTAAGTAAAAATATGTCTCATTTTATTAAAAATAATAAAATTAATTCCATTAGAATAAATATTATGCTTTATTTTTTTATAATATCATTTTCATTCTTAAAAAAAAATTTAAAAAATATTCGTTACATTTTTTGAATTTAAATTGAAATTAATTTCTACCAATTTTAGGATTTTAATCTTGTAAAATAGATTCCATATTTGTAAGAATAATAATTATTATTTTGTAATAATTCCAACTATATTTTTTTCATAATGAATTGTAATTGTGGTAAATATTTATCAACATGGTTAAGGGTAAAAAGGGTTAAAATTGTTAAAAATAATGGGATTAGGCTTCATGTTAACACAGAAAAGTTACATAAGCCTCATTGGTTGGTTTTATGTCAATAATAACCATATAAAATATGAATAAGAGTCATTTTGGAAGAAATATTATTTAGTAATACATTAATACATTAATAAATTTTAATATTTTGAACATTTCTAAGTGTGTCCTTTCCAACTTATAAAAGGACATCACATATACCCTCTTATCCACACTTAAAGAGCCTCTTATATTATCAAACTCCTACCCAAATAGTTTCCAAAAATATCTCCCCATTTATTTGAGTGTCTATATTTTTCTTTTTACCAACCTTATAAGGCATAAGGTTTAAACCAAAGATGTTATCCGAATAATAGGTATAACTCTTAACCATGTATTGTAATGTTATTTGTTATTATAATAGCCTCTATTATATATTAAAATTGATGATATAATAACATAATTATCTCCCATAAATTTATATTTTATAATTCTTGTGTTTTAAGTTTCATTCATCTCCTTCAACATAAAATGGGAAATGAAATCATCATTCATGTGTACGTGAACACTTTCCCCTCACGAAGCAATGTTTTTTATGTCATCTACACCATTTATATATGGTTATTATGATAAATATAATGTTTTTATATGATATTTTTTACAAAATTGTGATTACTGATTTATAATATAACATTTAACTTCTTTCCCTTCCACCTATTAAAAATGATAATGTTACTCATACGTACATCATGACAACCAGCTCCATGAAACGATGTGATTCATTTTTGATTTCCTCATTTCTGGAATGATTATAAATATATATATATAATGATTAAATTATATATATATATAATTATTAAAATTATTTAGATAATGTAAACATGATCATGATTTAGGCACAAAAAATATCAAACCGAAACATACTTGAAAAACGAAATATGTAACACTTCAAAAAGATTATTTTTGTAAGGAATTATTAATAAATGGTTGTTGGAATATTATAAGTGGAAAAATTATGGTATTATATGTATGAATATATATATATATATTATTTAATTATAAAAAATACAAATTTTTTATAAAGGATTTTAAAATCACTTTTGAGGTAAGTCGAACTTTAGGAAAAAGATTTCTGCTACAATCTCATATTATTTTGAGATTATTTGTATTGAAATTTACTTGGGAAAATTATATGATTATAATATCTTATAAAAAATATATTTTATTCTCCTCTACTTATATTTTGGATTTACATTTTAATTTCTATTTTTTCTCTTATTGGATAAAGAATTATTAAGTAATTTACATGTAAATGAATTTCTTTTAAAAATGTTTTTTTGAAGTTTTCCTTCCAACATATTTTCTTCCATGTCCTTAGTTTATTTAAAAAAAGTATAATAATGTTTTTAAAATTCAATTTTTTTTATAAATTTCATTTTTACCCGTGTTTACCATTCTGTAAAAAGGTTTATAAGGGGGTCTTCTTGTCATTTTTTGAAGGAGGAATGTTTTAAATAAATGTCGAAACAAAATATTTATTTTAAAAAACACTACATCAAAGAAACTTTCCACAATCATGACTAATATTTTATTTCAATTTTCCTTTACAATTTTCCATTTTTATTTTTAATAAACAAATTTTATTAATATTAAAAAAATATTAACATTTTAAATAAAGGATTTAAAAATAAAAATCGGTATTTACCTTGAGAAATGTTCCATTAGTCTTTTAAAATTATTCTCATATATGAAAGAACGCAGTGATGTGACTAGAGATATGATCCAGTAATACCATATTTCTTCTTTCTTAGTGTGGTTTATAATAATGATGATGAAATATTTATGGTCTATAATATTTATTCAATATGGGAAATTGTTGACTTAATATGAATTTTTTGAATGAATTGTATTTATCATTAACAATTTAAGTAATAAATAGGACATGAAAGTGATAGGTAGGACCTATTATAGATATCCCCAAGATGCATCAAAAAGTATCATGAGAAAAAATAGTAATTATTCCATATTATATGGTTATTTGGTTTACACCCACACATTTATTAGGAATATTTTCATGGTTGAGGATTATTAATGGTATTATTAATTATATCTTAGTTATGATGACATGATCATGAATGTAAAAAAATATAAATTTACATTATTTATATTTTAGATTCTATTATCCATGTGATTTTTTGGATGATATTATCCATTTAAATTCATTGAAACCAATTTTTTGGTTGAATTTAATGTGTTTTGATTATCCAAATTTACATATTGATGATTCCATTTTTACTCATAATAGCTTCCACTGTACGTAACACATAATGAGAATATAATCTCACCCTTAATTTGTTTTCCTTTCCCAAATATATGAAGAAGGATATTATAAAAGATATAAAGGCTGGAAAAAAAATCATATTCTATGTTTTTATATTTCAATTGTAATTTGGGAATCATGTATATATCATGTTTTCCCAGAATGTTAAACTGGTCGATCTTAGATGGTGCGATCCCTTGTGTCTCATACAAATTTATTACAGTAAAAATGGCTCTATGTTTCTATATTTAGGTTGTTAAAATTGGAATTATAGGCATGTTTTATAGGAATATAGGGAGATAGTTTTTAAATGAACACAACTTACATGAAAATTATAATAATTCATTAAGATATTTGGGGCCTTTTTTAATTATAGGGTTTTTATTTTATAGATCAACATTCATGATAACTATGAGGTCACTTATTTTGGGACATTTTTTAGAGATTGGGCCTAATTGAAGAAGGGGAATAAAAAACTGTTGTCAATATAGGGATTTTCCTATTGATAAAGACAATACATTGGGTGTTGGAATTGAGTATATCAAGGCTAAATTAGGAAACATGACTCATGTTATATCGAATAACCTTTCCTGTATTAAGAAATTATTTTTTATACAATGTGATTTACCTGTGTTAGATTAGTTAATGTGACATAAGACTCCATTTTTAATGGAACTAATAATAAATTTGAAGTTTAACAATGAATCATGTCCCATGAAAATATATTCATTGATTTTGAAAGTAATGAAAGGGAAAAGTTAATTCTGAAGTCATACTATCTAAAGGGATATTCTAATCAATGGTGTTCATTGGTCCAAAACACTAAATAGGTTGATGAAATATAAAGTATGGAATTTAAACGTTTTAAATTTATATTCTTCATGGAAAAAATTCCTCATGAACATGGAGCTAAAAAATAGATGAAGTTCCTCACTTTAAATAAAAAATGAGAAGAAGGTGTAAAAGTGTATGAGGAAAAAAATATAATATTGAACAAAAATTTTCAGACTACATACGTAATCTGGAATGAAAAATTGATCGTTTCTTTGACAGGAATAAGATAAGTCTCTGAAGAAAAAATGTTTCCAAAAAAAATTCATTATATAATAATATATTATCACATTCAACTAATAAATAGAATGTATTTTCCAGATACTATTTATCTATTGGAAATAATGAACTGAAGAGGTTGACTAAGAATAATGAAAATGGAAATGTTTCAAAGAAGAAACAAGGGAGGTTGTGATTTCAAAAATTCAATGTGTATGGAATTATGATAATTGGAATATGAGATTGATTAAATTTAATAGAATAGGATCATAAGGATAATAATGGAACAAAAAGAATTAAACCACTTCTATCTAGTACATTAATAATAAAGAGATGGGTAACTATTCAAACCAATGTCCCAAACATCAAGACAACCCCCATGTAAGTGAACAATGGGAGATATCCATATTTATTAGATTACTACTATTTATTTTTATGTTCCCAAAGATGTGGTGGTAGGTACTTTGATCATAACATGAATTTTAGATAATGTTTTATTTGTTTATAAATCTTCAAATACTTTTATATTTTTCATGTTTTCCATTAAAATAAGATATTTCTTTAGAAACATAATATAAGAGTTTTCAATAAAGACTCATAGTGGAAATATTATTACAAGAAGGAAATTTCAGTATATTCCTATTATGACACATGGGCATAACCTATTGGAAAAAATTATTATTATTTTTATGGGTGGAATTGATATAATCCCCATTTTGGATTGTATTTCAAATTACAATTTTTAAATTTATTGTTAAGAGAAACGTATTATGATTTGAGATGGAGATATAGAATCCCTTACCTTCACATGGGAGGTTACATCATCTAAATCAAGTCTGGATCTATCTTTATTAGTTATATTCAATTAAATTCATAGAGATGAAGAGAAGTCACAACATATGAACGGGAAATTTATCCTTGAAATATAGAATGTGCATATGTTTCAAGAATTCAATGATGTGTTTCATGAAGAACTGCTCATATACCATCTTGACTAGGATGCGTGTTTTCTATTGATCTTATCCAGAATGAAATTACAATAACTTAGACTCCCTATAGGATGTACATAGTGGAATTATTGGTAACAAATTAAAAAATTTAAGAGTTTTGTGCTAAGGTATTTATACTCTATAGTGATTCACTATGGTGAGCCCCTATTCATTTTGTTAAGAATGCAGATGTTTCTATAAGGTTGTGCATCGTCTATAGGGAAATCAATGAAATTACTATAAATAAAAATTATTATCCACCATGTACTGATGGATTGTTTGATCAAATACAATGAGCACAATATTTTTCAAAGATTTATCTTTGTTTTAGGTATCCCCAATCACGATTAAAGAAGGAGGATATTCCAAATATTACATTTTTAATGAGTTATGGACATTACACATATATAGTAATCCCCACTGGATTTCTTAATTCATCCATTGTTTTGTGAATCTGATGAATATATTATTCAAGTATTATCAGTATAATTTCATTTTGGTTTGTATTGATTATATCTTGATATACTCTAAAATAAATGATCAATATATGACCCAATTGGGAATCATTCTTAGGACTCTTACAGAAATGAAGTTATATAGAAAATTTAGAGAATGATAATTTGAGACTCATGAAGTTTAGTTTCATAACTATATTTCCTTTATGGATGGATTGTTGGTTAACCATTCAATAAAAAATAACCTATGGAATTTCCAACACCATCAAATATAATCGAGGTACATATTTTCCATGGATTATAAGGATACCATTTATGATTTGTTTAAAAGTTTTCTCAATTAGCTAACACATTAATCAAATTTACATAAAATGTGGGTATGTTAATATCATATGAATAATGTAAATATTTTTTTAAGAATTATATAAGATATTACTCAATGAATGAATATTATACTTTATAATGGTAATTGATAGAATTGTGATATATATTGATGATTCAATGAATGTGTAACAACCTGAAATTTCATTAATGAAAATTAATATTGATCTAATTAAATGTATTATTATGTTAAATGGCTAAATGAAATATGTACTTCTTCGGTTTTATGAGCATTGTTAGCATTACTAATATAGCAGTTAAACCGTGATCACGTGATTTGTATAAAATATGGGGCTTTATCAATTTCATTTTACTCAGAAAAAGGAAGAGATGTTCTCATCTAGTAGAATTTACCCATACGAAGCCCATTTTTCAGATCTTAGAAAGGAGGTGGTGTCATTGGGATTTTCTCTTAACCAAGCCCAAACCAAGCCTGAACATGTTAAGAATGAGCGGAACCAACTATGGGAGCAATGAAAGTTAATAGGGATTACCACTTAAGAGATTTTATCCGAGCCACCCCAAGAGTCTATCACCATATCACACCTTACCATTAAGTCTTATGTGGGTGTAATAAGGGGTTATGTAACAAGACCCTAAAACAATGATTATGTACATTATATTGGTATATAATAAATAATATACATTAATTTTATTATTATTACTTTGTAAATAGTTTTTAAATAACAAATAGTATTTTTAGTTAATATTAAATTAAGAATTCTATTTTGATGAATTTTATAATTAAATAATATTTTAATAAAATATTATTAGTAAATTACTTTTTATTAAATATAAATGATCGTTTAATTTTTAGGAATACAATTGTAATTTTTATTAAGGTTTGAAATCTATTTTTTTCAAAACCCATGAATTTTTTATAAAGGTCAGTTTTTATTTTAAAATAAAAAAATTCACATATTTAAAAAAAATTAGATAAAATGAATATTATTTTTAGAATCAGGATGTCGAAATTATCCATTGGTGAATGTTTCATAATTTTCTGAGAGAGTTGAATTTTTTGAGTAAAAATTGAATACCATTTAAATATATAATGTGTTTTATGACATAATAATGACCCAAAGGTGTTGTAAAAAAATACTAAAAAAATTATTTTCGACCAATATATGTTTTACCCATAATATAATGTGACTTTATCTGGGTTTGATTTATTTTACAATGCCTTAGTGGACCCTCCAAGACTTATAAAACTTTTTAGAATTCAAAATTGATTTCATTGAGAGTGTGACTCACCTACACATAATAAACACTATTCTTTTAAGAATTTAGTACATTAGCCTTATGAAATATTGTCTTCCACTCTACTTTGGAAAAAACCATGGTAGAAACCATGGGCTGGATTGTGGGTTTGATTAGTTTAATGTGTGGTGTCCCAAACCTAAATAACAAAGAATTCCCTATTCTTTCCTACATAAAACCACCCAAGATCCCACTACGTCTTCACTAAATCCTTTTTAGGTAGTCCAAACTGTTCCCTCCTCTCTCTATAATCTTACCAAGGTGCAACAAACTCCCATGAACCCTCTCTCAAGCCTCTCCCAAGCCTTTGGTATCACACTTCCAAGTAAGGGATTCCTTCCTTTCTCATTTTATCCATGTTTGTAATATTTTTATGTCCTTTTATTTTCAATTAAAAATGACGGGGTATGATTTAAAACCTCCCCCATACATCCCTCTTAATGATTGAATGATGAGATACCCCCTTTACCTCTCATTAATGACTCCCATGTACATCCATTACTACGCCTAAATTCTGTAAGGAATTTCTCTCTCCACATTTACATTCAAGAAATTCTTTTGAATTATGTATCTAAATTCCATTAAATTTGTAGATACATGTCTCTATACCATCAACATAATTTAAATTTCACGTAAATATGATGATACATCCCTTTCTCTTTCATCAACCATTTTTATGAATTTTTATTTCACGCTGTTATGCTGCCAAAATTGAACCACGTTTTTCCAAGACAAAGTCACTGGGTAGTGAATACCATGCCCATTTATCTGTCAAGGGTATTCACCTTTATGCATATTTACATTTTTATTATATATTTTCATGTATGAATTCCCCATTCCTTTATCATGAAATAAATGATGATGTGTAATGAATCCATGTTTTATGATCCATGTGGCACACTTATACATGAAGTGAAATGTTTAAGAAGGGTCCACCCTGATAGCACCCCAATGCATTGGGTAAAAATTATTATCGTGATATATCAAGTGAAATGAGGGTTTACTCATGATAATTAAAGTGAAATGAGGGTTTACTCATTCTCTATGTGCAATGATCCTTGGATCATGCTAATACCATGTTAAGTGTTGGTGCCACATTTCTATCTTATGATAATCATCATATATCTTGCATTTATGTTCATGTTTCTTTTTCCCCCATTGATATTCCAATTTCCTAAAATTTACTTTATTCTTCATGTTATGCCTTGTTTACTCCCTTACTGGGATTTATAGCTCTCCCTTTTCTTATACATGTCCTGATGGTATCCCATCCAATTCTATGTATGAGGGAATGTAATGGTCATGTAAAGGAAGTTTTCAATAATGATGTTTTTTTGTTTTTAGTTGTTATATAATAATCCTAATCCTAGAAGACATTAGACCTCTTGATCTTCCATGTCGTTTGAAGTAATGGTTTTTTTTTAATAAATCTTGTTTAAGTGTGTAATAAAATGCAGGGTTGTCATATTTGGTATCTGAGGATAGGTTTAGTAATTTTTTGGATTAGGATTAGAAAACCCTAGTGAAGCCTTGTAGACAAGTCTAAGTATAATAAAAACATACCTAATTTTTTTGAGTATTTAGTAAGTGTTTTATCAAGAAAATTCATCCCTTTCTGGATAAGAGTAGGCAGAGCCGACTCTAGCACAGATATACCTAGGAGTGAAAACTTCAACAAGGAGTTTCGGGCTTGACCCGGGGTATCCATGTACACATAAATGAGCCTTGCTGCACTCTTGTTTATGACACTCTCAAGGGATATGCTTTGTAAAATTCATAAGCCTAGTATAAACCATTATTAACGGTATAAGAAAAAATTCCCCTAAGAATATATGTTCTGAAATAGATCTTGGATAACTTAGATTAAAACATAGGGCCTCACATGTTAGGATAATCTATTCATATACAAGTTTATCCTTCTATGTCAAATTTTTTTTACATTATTTTAGGAAATTATTCAAAACACCTAATTGTATTTTATTTTTCTTAGTTAATACCTAGAAGGAGGAAGATCACGAACAACTATTTTCTCTCTCCCTGAAGAACTAATTAGAATGATTATCCAGAAGTCATGTGTAGATGAATTTGATACTTTTTCAAAATTATGATGCACTAAATTATTTTCTAGATGTTGTAGAAGAGGGATACCTCCAAGAAGCCTATATATATATATATATATATCAAATTATAGATTTCTATCTTTTAGGATATATAAAAATTGATTTACCAAAACCCAATTTTCAAATATTTGAAGATGAATCAGTAAGAATTTTTTATAATAAACTTGTTTAAGATGATGTCTCAAAATTATAGATAGGAAATTCCTTTTTTATGAAACATCGACGCTTTAATCGATATAATCCAAGATAGATGATAATTTTTTTCGAAAAGGAAGTAGATGATTTGGAAAAAACCCCGAGATACCATTGTAACGTATGAACACTTTCTATCTAAAGGCAATGATAATAAGAATGACTAAAGAACTCATTGAAGAGATTTATGAGAAGTACCATCACCTATTTTTGTCTTACTTTGTAAAAGGAAATTTAGAGGGAAAATTTTATTAAGGGGGGAAGATTGTAACAACCCAAACATTCATTAATGAAAATTCCCCATGATCTAATTAAATGTCTTATTCTGTAAAATGGCGATATAACATATGCACTTCATTGGTTTTATTTTTTGGATTTTAAAATACCTTTAATAATTTTGATCATTTCTTATATATCCGTTAAACAATGATCACATGATTAGTATAAATATAGGTCTTTAACAAATACAATTTACTCAGAAAAATGAAGCAATGACCTCATCCGGTAGAATTTCCCCTTACAAAGCCCATTTTTCGGATCTCAGAAAGGAGATGATGTCATTGGGATTTTCTCTTGACCAATCCCAATATGAGATTGAATAGGTTAAGCTTGAGAGGAACTGTCTACAGCATAAGTGGATGTTAATAAAGAATACCACATGAGCGATGTTATCCGAGCCACCCCAAGAGTCTGTCACCATAGTAATCCTCAACCTTCAGTATTATGAAAGTGTTATAAAGGGTTCTGTAACAATACCATAACATTATGATTATGTATATTATTTTTGTATATAATAATGAATATACATTCATTTTATTATTGTTACTTTGTAAATAGTTTTTAAAGCACAAATAGTATTTTTAAGTTAATATTCAATTAATAATTATAGATTGATAAATATTTTAATTAAATAATATATTAATAAAATATTATTACTAAATTAATTTCTAGTAATTATAAATTATCATATACTTTTTATGAATATATTTGTAATTTTTATTAAGGGTTGAAATCTATTTTTTTCAAAACCCATGATTTTTCGATAAATTTCTATTTTTATTTTAAAAGTGAAAATTCATATAATTAAAAAATTATTTAGATAAAATTTATATTTTTTGTAGAATTAGGATGTCAAAATTATCCAACAATGAATTTTCCATAATTTTCTTATAGAGTCGAATTTTTGAGTAAACATTAAATACTGTTTAAATTTCTAATGTGTTTTATAACATAATAATGACCCAATAGCGATGTGACAAAATACTATAAACATTATTTTTGGAAAATATAAGTTTTACCATTAAAAATGTGATTTTAGGTTTGTTTGATTTATTTTACAAAGCCTTAGTGGACCCTCCAAGACATATTAATCATTTTAGCCTTTTAAATTGATTTCCTTGAGAGTGTGACTCACCTCCACATAAGCAAACCTCTTGTTTTAATAAGTTCGGTCATTGGACTTATAACATATTTTTTCCAACTATACTTTGCAAAAAAATCCTTTGGATAAAACCATGTTATGGTTTGTGGTTTTCATTAGTTTATTGTGTGGTATCCCAATCCTAAAAAATAATGAATTCCCTCTCATTTCCTATATTAACCCACCCAAGATCCCACTTCCTCTTCACTCAAAGACTTTGGAGTTCATCCAAACTCTACCCTAATCTCTCTATAATTCTAATAATGTGCCCCATTCTCCCAAAAAACCCCTCTGAAGCCTCTCCCAATCCTTTGGGATCACACTTCCAAGTAAGGGATTCCTTCCTTTCTCATTTTGTCCAACTTTATTAATGTTGTTATGTCCTTTTATTTTCAAATAAAATGCTAGGTTATGATTTATCACCTACCCCATACTTCCCTATTCATGTTTTAATGATGATATACCCCCTTTATCTCTCATTAATGCCTCCCATGTACAACCGTTACCATGCCAAAATTTCATAAGGAATTTCTCTCTCCTCATTTACATTCAAGAAATTATTTTGTATTATGTATCTAAATTCCATTAAATTTTTTGGGAAATGTACATATATGATCCCCTTACAATCAATTTCATGTAAATATTATGATACACCCATTTATCTCCCATCAACCATTTTTATGATTTTTTATGTCACACCGTTATGCTGTTGAAATTGAACCACATTTTTCGAATCCATAGTCATTGTGTAGTGAATATCATGCCCATTTATCTATCAAGGATATTCACCTTTATGAAAATTTACTTATTTATTATAGAGTTACATGTATGAATTCCACATTCATTTATCATGGAATAAATGCTGATTTTTAATGAATCCATGTGGCACACTTATTCATGAAATGAAATGTTTAAGAATGGTGTGCCCTAATAGCGCTCCAATGAATTGGGTAAATATTAGTATCACGATACATCAAGTAAAATTAGGGTTTACTCATGATTATTCAAGTTCAATGAAGGTTTACTCATTATCCATGTGCAATGAGCCTTGGCTCATGCTAATACCATATTAAGTGTTGTTTCTACATTTCCTTGTTATAATAATCATGCTATATCTTTCCTTTATGTTCATGTTTCTTTTCTGTTCCATTTATGTTCTAATTGCCTAGAATGTACTTTATTCTTCATGTTATTCCTTGTTTAATCCCTTACTGGGCTTTATAGCTCACCCTTTTCTTATGCGTGTCTTCAGGTTATCCCATACAATGCTAAGTATGAGGGATTGTAGTGGTCATGCAAAGAAAGTTTTCAATAAAGATGTGTGTTTTATGTTTTAAGATGTTATATAATTTTCCTAAGCCCCAAATACACTAGACACCACAATCTTCCATTTTGTATCAAGTGATGGTTTTATGTAATAAATCTTATTTAAGGTTGTAATTAATAGCGAGTTTGTTATATAAATGAACCTGGATGCATCCTTATATAAAACGATAGAGTTATTTCCTATGATACTAGGTTGTTAATGATCTATGAAAAGAATTATCTATCCCATGATATAGGGTTGTATGTTGTAATATTTTTACTAAATATATATAGTCATTAAATAAATGATGATAGATGTGAAATAAATATTGATAAAACAATTGGAATATATATTTTCACAGAAAGATATCATTATGAGGAAATGATTAATTCTATAATTACTCAATGATTATTATTTAACAAAACACTATGACCATGGAAAGTAAAACAATGTTGTTGATTCATTGACAAAGAAATATCCTATATTTTATTTCTAAAATGGGGATTGGGAAAGTCTTATCTCAATGGACTTAGTAAAGTTATATGTGTAAATAATTAAGGAAGGGGGGACATCATATCAATAAAAATGATTTATAAACAATAAATTTAGTGAAAATAAATCTTTTCTGTGATGATGATCCAAATTTTCAAAAGAAAATTAAATCTATGAATGATGGTATATTGGTATACTTTATATATGAATATGGTCTTTGAAATTTTGAATGAGTCCATGTGTCCCTCTATGCATGAGATGAAAAGAGAGTTATTAGATAAATCTCATAGATTAAATTTATCTACATTTCCTAGATATAACGACCCATACTTTACATACATTGTTATTACTTTATAATTTAAGTATACTTATTGCAGCATATAAAAACCCATGGTAGGACCGTATAGGTATAATGTCTTTAGAAATTGGGAAACATAAACAACTGGTTCATAAATCATCTACATTGTCTCCGATTTATTTCATCATATCTAGATTCCCTTTTGGAATATCCTACTTAATAACCTTCTTCCTGGCCTAGGGAAAGCAAATATTCAAAAGGGTGAGCTCAAATGCTCAGTAAGGGAAAAAAATAAATATCAATCACATCATATTCATAAGAACATAACATTTTGGAAATCTTAACCTAAAAAAGAGATCATAATTTCATAACATGGGATAAATCATAGTAGTGAAATGTAAAGAAAATAATCAAAACAAAAAACATGAAACTTTGTGGAATACACAAATAATCATATAGAATCATTTCTTATTAGTCAAGACTCATTTCCATGACTATCTTAGCAGAAAAAGTCCATTTCTGAAACGAGTTCACTCCTCGTTTCAGTCCTATTTCATTGAACCAGATTAACCTGCCATTCCAGCCATGTCTATCTCATGAGATATAAATCTTTACCCAATGCATTGGAGGGAGATATATGTCCCACCCATCTCATAATGAAACCATTCTTATGTGTGCCACAAAATCATAAATCATACATCAAATCATAACCCGTGTAATAAAAATGGGATTCTAAATCATCATGCCATCATAGCAAAATCCCTATAAGAAAAAAGGACATCATAAAAATAATTCCATCATAACATAATCAAAACAATGTAAAACAGGGATAGAAAAAGAACCCTATATTTTATTAGATGGAAAATAATTTTGATAAAACAGTTGAACTCCATTTTTGGGGAAAATATACTTTCAACTTCAAAAACATTTTCCTTTATTAACATGTCATATAATTTTAAACTAAAAGATGTTGATTAAAAATAAAATTGAAAACTTGTGAAGGAAGCTTCATGGAAATAATGTTCTAAAAATCCATAAATTCCGTATAAGTTAAAAAACATTCTTCTCGTACTTTGGCCAGAAAACTCAAAAGGTACCTCGTACAAAAAATGACAAAAGATTCCTTTCATATCATTTACTAAAAAATCTCCGAAGTGTAAAATTGGATTTAAAAAATTTTAGGAGGATATAAATAATATTACATATTTAGGAAACATGGATGTGGATGATAAATATTCCCTAGTAAATTCTGAAGTATAAACAATCTCGGATAAAAATTGAGATTGTGAGATTTTCCCTAACCTTCTGTCCGATTTTCTTCATAAGTGTCTGAAACTCCTGTATAATGATTTAAATAATTTAATTGACTTATTCCAGAATCATAATCATTTTTATGATATCATATATGGTCATATTCTTAGATAATTATTAGTAATATTTCATTGCTACATGTTATTCGGGTGTTTATTTCTTTTTGTTCTTATGCGTGTTTTGTCAAATAAATTCTTATTCTTCTTTTTAGGTTATAGATAACTCATTTACACAATGGTATTGGTGTAATATATATCATATTTATTCATTAAATTCATTTATATAATCATTATTCAATGAAGATCATGTAGAATGAGTCGCATCACATCGTGGAGACGGTATTCCGTACGTACGCACAAGCGATGATATCGTTCCCATGATCGTGGAATTGTATTGGAGTGTATGTATGCTATTTCAGAATCAATATTACATTAAAATAATCATATATAGTTATTATTTACACCATTATACCCATCCAAGTAAGGTGGTGGTGGAAAATAGATTACACCATGGCATCTAGACGGTATTCCGTACGTACGCACGCGCAGTGATTTCATTTTCCATAGGATCGATAGAAGGTGAAATAAGGTCGTTTCATTTTTAATATAACCTATCAGTATATGAGTGATACTGATTTTATTACTTCATAATGAAATAACTAATGAAAAATAAGTAGAAGAATAAATAAAGTTGAAAGAATCGGTTACAGACATTACCTCTTCTTTGAAGCGCCTCTTCTTAACCTCCTCTTAGGGAACTAAATATGGTATTAGAAGAAGACCAGAACCTCTATAATGTTTCTAGGGAATTGGAGAGGTGAAATTTTCAGGGTATGGCCGATCTTGAAGGCTCAAAGTGGTGTGAGGAAGAGAGGGAGGTGGTGCACTTTTATAAGGGAGGAGAGGGGCACCTTTGGAAAAACAAAAAATATTATTTTATTATAAAGTCATATTCGGTTTTTAATAGCTCCAAATTGATTTATTTAGAAGAAAAGGTTGGTATGGGTCTAAATCCTCTCATACAATATAATTTATAAAAGTTTATGTTTCTATTTTAACCTTATCATTTAGATTTAACTTTAAGTTAGGTAATTTAACTTTTACCGTGTCTTCTTGTTTTCTTACACTATAAAGTTAATAAACTTACTATAACAAGCCAAAATAACCCCCAGTTGTTTATTATTAACATATATAACCTTATATAAGTCATTTGACCGAACCTTAGATTTTTAGGAATAAAATAACAATTAATAATATAATATTTGTTGTAAAAACTATTTTATGTCAATTTTGACACTATTTGGTAATTGATTTTTGTAAAAATCATAACAGAAATATTAGTTCGAAAAAAGTTAATTAAATCAATACTAACATGTCATATTAATCTATAAAAATATTGGAATTCATAAAAACTCTCAAATTACATTTATTTGGGTATTTGTAACATCAATTATGTCAATATTTCATTAATAAGATAATTACTGCATCTTCATTGTGTCATGAATAAATTAAATTATTTAATGTATAAAAATAATAAATAAAATACAATTATTTATGAAATACTTTTATCTTTCTAATTAATATTTATAGTCTATTTTTTCTCATGTATAACCCTATATTAAAAATGTTTTATTTATTAAACATTGATTTTAACTATTTTAACTATTCATTAAATAAAATAATATTAAATGTCCTAATCTAATCCAAGTTGGCCTAAATGGTCATATTATATTCCTAAGGTTATTTTTGGTCGAATTAAACTTGTCCAATAGAATTATTACATGTGTTAGGTTAATAATAATATCATTTTTACCCTTAATTACCTTATTTACTTTTAACTGTGGTAAAAAAAGTAAAAAGGTACTATTCACTAAAAATTATTTTTATCTGATTGAACCACATTTTAGTCCTTGATATTAACCGTGTATCTTGGATTTTTGAAATTCCACTCACAGAAGTGGTAAAATTATGTTTTATGTGAATTTATAAATTTTCCTAGGAGGTGGGTAAAAGACATTGAAAAGTGCAATAAAATTTTTATATATCTAAAATTATTATAAAATGACTCCAATGAATTACATTGAACTTATATAGGTGTTATGTAAATTTTTTTACCTAAAATAAATTTAAATAAAATAAATAATTAATTAAATAAAAAGTTTGTTTTTAAATAGTAACCCTGTGTTTTCACTATTCATCAAAAATTGAAAGTTTTCAGAAAAATACAAAAATTTCACCCTAGGCTAATCTCGATATTCCGAATCCAAAAATGAAGTCCATTTTGAAAGATGAAATTTTCAAAATTTCAAAAAGTGGTTATTACTATTCATAACGGCTAGTTTTGATAATATTTTAATAGCATATCGTTGTTTAGTGAAACTCGATATTGTGTACGATGCAAGCTATCAAGAAAGGTCGCGATTGCATGTAAAGCAAGACAAGATAGTGTTGTGTGTAGTGAAATATTCCTTTGATGATTTATATAACATAAAAACAAAACATTTCTCATAAAAATCTCGGGTGTTACATTCTACCCCCCTTAAAATGAATTTCTCCCTCAAAATTCGTCACTTTGTAACAAGCAGATGAGGATACCTCTCCCTCATCATATCCTTAGGCTCCCATGTAGCTTCTTTAAATTTTTGGTTCCTCCATAAAACCTTCACCAAGAGAGTGGTCCTATTCCGTTGGACTTTTTTTCTACGATCCAGAATCTCTATCGGTTGTTCTTCATAAGAAAGATCTTACTCCAGCGGTACAACTTCTGAGCCGACTACATGTGAAGGATCGGGTATGTACTTTATCAGGAGAGATACATGGAACACATCGTGAACATGAGAGAGATTAGGTGGAAGCGCCAATTGGTAATCTACCTTCCAAACATGATCCAATATTTTGAAAGGACCTATATACCTAGGGCTCGGCTTTCCCTTCTTCCCAAATCTCATTACTCTCTTCCAAGGAGATATTCGTAAGAACACTTTATCATGCACTTCAAACTCTAGGTCTTTTCTTCGATTATCGGCATAACTTTTTTGTCGACTCTGAGCTTCTCTAATGTATTGTTGAATTGATCTGACCTTTTCTACCATCTCATCAACAAGATCAGGTCCTAATAGATTTCTTTCCCCAACTTAATCCTAGAAAGTTGGAGTTCGTAATTTCTTTCCATAGAGAGATTCATAAGGAGCCATCTGAATACTGGAGTGAAAGCTATTATTATAACAAATTTACACCAAAGGTAGGTTTTGATCCCAACCACCTTTTAAATCCATAGAGAAAGCTCTTAACATATCTTCTAGAGTTTGAATTTTCCTCTCAAACTGACCATCTGTCTGAGGATGATAAGCAGTGATGAAACTCAACTCTGTATCCAGAGTATGCTGAAGACTTTTCCAGAACATTGAGGTAAACCTCTCATCCCGATCAGATATAATGTAAAGTGGTACTCCATGCAATCTTACCACTTCTTTTACATATATCCTGGCAAACTGATCCAGAGAGAAATCTTCTCTAATAGCAATGAATTGTGCTGACTTTGTAAGACGATCAACTATGACCTAGATTGAATTATTGCCTTTGGATATTTTAGGAATCCTAGTGACAAAGTACATAATTATGTTTTCCCATTTCCATTCGGGTATGGGTAATGGTTGTAACATCCCCTTAGACTTCTATCTCTCAGCTTTAACTTTATGACAAACCAAGCATCGAGGGACATATTCAGAAACATCTCTTTTCATGCCATCCCACTAGAAGTACTCTTTCAGGTTCCTATACATCTTCATGCTTCCAGGATGAATAGAGAATGAAGAACTATGAGCCTCATCCAGCAGCTCCTTCTTTAATTCTGGGATGGGAGGAACACAAACCCGATTCATGAACTTTATTATCCCATCCCAATCAAGGTTGAATTCAGGAACATTTCTCACCTTCTTTTGTAACTCTACATCTTCTTTCTGTGCCTCTTTAATCTTCACGTGTATAGATGGTTGAACATTAATTTGAGGAAGATAAGATTTCTCCCCTTACATTATAATTCCAATATCCATCCTTTGTAAATCCATAAATATTTGATCTTTTGTGATCCTCATCATGGATAAGCTAGCATGGTCTTGTCGACTTAATGCGTCTGCCACCTTGTTTTCATTCCCTGGGTGGTAATGAATTGAGCAGTCATAATCCTTAATCAAATCCAACGATCTAGGGGCATATTCATCTCCTTTTCTATGAAAATATAATTTAAAATTTTATGATCAATATAAATATCACACCTTTCACCATAAAGATAATGCCTCCAAATCTTTAATGAAAAGATTACCGCAGCTAACTCCAAATCATGAGTTGGGTAATTTTTCTCATGTATTTTCAACTATCATCAGGCATAAGCTATCACCATATCATTTTTCATAAGAACACACCCTAGCCCCTTCTTGGATGCATCACTATATATCACAAACCTTTCTCCACTATAAGGAAGTGTGAGTACAGGTGCACTGGATAACCTTCTTTTCAACTCCTTGAAATTCTCTTCACATTCCTCCGTCCACACGAACTTAACTCCTTTTCATGTCAACCTGATGAGTGGATTAGATAATCGTGAAAAATATTTCACAAAACATCAGTAATATCTAGCCAAACCAAGAAAACATCGGATCTCAGTTACTATTGTTGGTCTCGACCATCTTTCGATAAACTCTGTTTTTGAGGGATCCATAGATATCCCCTCTTTTGAGATTATGTGACCCAAAAATGAATCTTTTTGAAGGCAAAATTGACACTTGGTAAATTTGGCATAAATCTTCTCCTTTTGCAGGGTCTTAAATAAAATTCTCAAGTGATCTTCATGTTCTTCCTTTCTATTTGAATAGACAAGAATACCGTCTATAAAGACTACCATAAACTGATCAAGATAGCCTTTAAAGACTCTATTCATCAGATCCATGAAGATATCAGGGGCATTAGTAAGACCAAATGTCATCACTATAAATTCATAGTGTCCATACCTTGTACAGAAAGCCGTTTTTGATATATCCTCCCTTTTGACCCTTAATTGATGATACCCTGAATGAAGATCAATGTTGGAAAAGTATTGAGCTCCGCGTTGTTGGTCAAATAAGTCATCAATGTGTGGGAGAGGATATTTTTTCTTGATAGTGATCTTGTTAAGTTCTCGATAATCAATGTAGAGTCTCATTGATCCATCTTTCTTCTTAACAAATAGAATAGGTGCTCCCCAAGGTGACCCACTAGGGCGTATGAATCCCTTATCAAGATTCTGTTGGAGTTCCTTCTTCAATTCCTTCAACTCAATTGGGGCCATTCTATAAGGTGTCTTTGAAATAGGAAAAGCACCCGGTACGAGTTCTATTGAAAACTCAACTTCACGATTTGGTGGAAGACCTGACAATTCCTCCGGAAAGACATCATCAAACTCCCGTACAATGGGAATATTCTTAATCATGAGTTTCTCACTAACCATTTGAGATAAATAACCTTCATTTAGTGGAATAAATACCCATAAGATGGAAGAAATTTCCACTGGAAGGTTATGTTCATCCTTGCATCGACAGACGATCATAGATTGATCTGGAATATGAAATGTGAATTCCATTCATTGAAAATTGATATGATCTCCATATAAAGAATGTCAATCCATGCCAAGAATCACATGAAATTCCACTATAGGAAGGATCACAAGATTTTCAAGGAAGCACTTTCCCACAAACATCAATCGTAGAAGAATTATAAACTTTTGATGCGACTGTTGTGCCATTAGGGGTTGTCAGAGCTAACTAAACATCTAATTGTTGAGGTAATATGGAGATATCCTTAGAAAATTCTTCAGAAATAAAAGAGTGTGTGGATCCAAAATCAAATAAAACATTTGCTACTTTAGAGTGGATGGTAAGTGTATCTTTCACCACTTCGTTCTCATACTCCACATCGTTGATAGAAATTGCATGTGACTTTCCTTTTTCTTTAGCCTTAAGAGTTTGTTGACATCGATCATCATCAAAAAAACCTTGGATTAAGGCATTGATTGGAATAATGCCCCATTTACTTGCACTTGTAACATTAAAGTGTAGGAGGTGCACTCTGTGTAGCCTTTTCTTTGTTCAAACCACTAGACATCTTCTTCCCATCATTGCGGCATTCAAATGGCCGATGACCTTCTTTTGAAAATTTGTAACATTTACTTGTCCCTTTAAGGCAACTCCATCTATGTTTCATTCCACACATTGAGAATAAGGGAAAACTCATATTCTTTTCAGTATGGTATTTAGATTTTTCTTTGAATTCAATTTTCCTCTTCTTATCAAACCCATATGACTGATGGGTTACTCCAATATCTATCTCAACCTTGAGAGAACATCGAACGATTTCCTCGTAGATAATGAAGTCCCTTATGGCTAACACCCTTCGAAGACTTTGTTTTAAGCCACTAAAGAATTGATCTATCTTATTCTCAGGTTGGATAATAATCCCAGAAGCGTACCTTGCAAGTATTGTAAAATTTTCTTCGTAGGTACCAACAAATTCATCATCCTTTTGCTTTAGTTCAAGAAACTCCTTCTCTATATTTGTTTGAAGAATACGAGGGAAGTACTTATTGAAAAATAAGTTCTTGAACTTGTCCCATTCCATGGACTCAATTTCATATCTTGGCCTCATATTCTTGATAAGATTGCACCATTGATCAGATTCACCTTCCAAACCAATATTTTGCTAAGATGACTTTATCATGTATAGAACATTGATGAACTGAAAATATCTTTTCAGTGGTACTGATCCATTGTTCAGCCACTAATGGATCAGTAGACCCGCTGAATGAGGGTGGACGTTTCCTCATGAAGGATTCAACAGAATGTTGCTCCTTCCTTTTCTCGTTTGGAAGTCCTTCATGATTCATAGCTTGAGAAAGTTGTGTGAGCATTGCTACAAGATTTTTCATTCCAGATCCCATAACATTTGGTTGCTCAGGGGGACAATCATTGCATTGCCCATCGCATTTCACGTTAACAATGTTCCTTCGGGTTCTAGAAATTGACTAAAACCAAGAAGAATATTGTGAGAAAAACTAATTATAATTGGAAAACCACATAATCAAGAATAAAATTTCACACTTAAGGTCTTATCATAGGTTACTCATGGCCATTTCTAAAACACTAAGATTGTGTTCTATGCTTAGACATATCCTTAGGGTTCTTACTAAGTCTTTCACATCCTAGTTTCCAAAGGTTGACTATACCTTTCCTCTGATACCAAATATAATGACCCATACTTTACATACATTGTTATTACTTCATAATTGAATAATACTTATTACAACATATAACAAAACCATGGAAGGACCATATAGGTATAGTGTCTTTAGAAACTAGGAAACATAAACAACAGGTTCATAATGCATCTACATTGTCTCCAATTTATTTCATCATATCTAGAGTCCCTTTTGGAATATCCTACTTAATAACCTTCTTCCTGACCTGGGGAAAGAAAACATACAAAAGGGTGAGCTCAAATTCTAAGTATGGGTAAACAAAATAAATATCAATCACATCATATTCATAAGAACACAACATTTTGGGAATCTTATCCTGCAAAAGAGATCATAATTTCATAACATTGGATAAATCATAGTAGTGGAATGTAATCACAATAATCATAACTTAAAACATGAAACTTTGTGGCATACACACATAATCATAGAGAATCATTTCTTAGTAGCCAAGACTCATTTCCAAGACTATCTTAGAGAACAAAGTCCATTTCTGAAATGAGTTCACTCCTCGTTTCAGTCTTGTTTCACTTAACCTGATTAACCTGCCATTCCAGCCATGTCTATGTCATGAGATATAAATATTTACCCAATGCATTAGAGGTAGATATTGGTCCCACCAATCTCATAATGAAACCATTCTTATGTGTTCCACAAAATCATAAATCATACATCATAGAATAACCCATGTGATAAAAATGAGTTTTTTAATCATCATGCCATCATAACACAATCCATATAAGATAAAAGGACATCATAAAAATAATTACATCATAACATAATCAAAATAGTGTAAAAATAGCGATAGAAAAAGAACCCTATATTATCTTAGATGGAAAATAATTTTTATAAAACACTTGAACTCCATTCTTGAGGAAAATATCCCTTCTACTTCAAAAAAAATTTCCTTTCTTAACATGTCATATAATTTTAAACTAAAATAAGTTTATTAAAAATAAACTTGAAAACTTGTGAAGGAAGATTCATGGAAATAATGTTCTAAAATTCCATTCATTCCATATAAGTTAAAAAAATATTCTTCTCGTACTTTGGCTGGAAAAGTCAAAAAGTACCTCGTACGAAAAACGACAAAAGATTCCATTCATATCTTTTACTAAAAACTCACCTAAGGGTAAAATTGGATTTAAAAAATTGTTGGGGGATATAAATAATATTACATATTGAGGAAACATGGATTTGGATGATAAATATTCCCCAGTAAATTCTGAAGTATAAACAATCTCAGATAAAAATTGAGATTGCGAGATTTTCCCTTACCATAGGTCCGATTTTCTTCGTAAGTGTCCAAACCTCCTGTATAATGATTTAAATAATGTCATTGACTTATTCCAGAATCATACTCATTGTTATGATATCATATATGGTCATATTCATAGCTTCTTATTAGTAATATTTCATTTATACTTGTTATTTGGGTGTTCATTACTTTTTTTTCTTATGCGTGTTTTGTCGAATAAATTTTTATTCTTATTTTTAGGTTATAGATACCTCATTTAAAGAATGGTATTGGTGTAATATATATCTTATTTATTCATTAAATTCATTTATATAATCATTGTGCAATGAATATCATGTAGAACGAGTCGCATCACATCGTGGAGACGGTATTCCGTACGTACGCACGAGCGATGATATCGTTCCCATGATCGTGGAATTGAATTGGAGTGTATGTATGCTATTTAAGAATCAATATCACTTTAAAATAATCATATATATATTTATTTACACTATTATACCCATCCAAGTAAGGTGGTGTTGGAAAATAGATTAAACCGTGGTGTGGAGACAGTATTCTATACGTACGCACGCGCGGTGATTTCATTTTCCATAGGATGGATAGAAGGTGAAAAAGGGATGTTTCATATTTATAATAACATATTATTATATGAGTGATACTGATGTTATTACTTCATAATGAAATAACTAAAGAATAAGAAGTAGACGAAGAAATAATTTTGAAAGAATCGGTAACGGACATTACCACTTCTTTGAAGCGCCTCTTCATAACCTCCTCTTAGGGAAGTAAAGATGGTCTTTAAAGAAGACCAGAACCTCTAGGATGTTTCTAGGGAAGTCGAGAGAAAAAATTGGCAGGGTTTGGAAGAGCTTAAAGGCTCAAAGTTGTGTGAGGAAGAGAGGGAGGAGGTGTCCTTTTATAAGGAAGGAGAGAGGCACCTTTAGAAAAACTAAAAATATTATTTTATTATAAAGTCATATTCTGTTTTTAATAGCTCAAAATTTATTTATTTCGAATGTAAGGTGAGGATGGGTTGAAATAATATCATATAATATAATTTAGACAAGTTTATATTTCTATTTTAACCTTATCATTTTGATTTAACTTTATGTTAGAGAATTTAACTTTTACCGTGTTTTCTTGTTTTCTTACACTATAAGGTTAATAAACTTACTATAACAAGCCAAACGAACCCCAAGTTTTTTATTATTAATATATATAACCTTATCTAAGTCATTTGGCCGAACCTTAGATTTTTAGAAATAAAATAACAATTAATAATATAATATTTGTTTTTAAAACTATTTTATGTCAATTTTGACACTATTTGGTAATTGATTTCTGTAAAAATCATAACAGAATTATTAGTTCTGAAAAATCTAATTAAATAAATAATAACAAGTCATATTAACGTAGAAAATTAGTGGAATTTATAAAATGTCTCAAATTACATTTATTTGGGTATTTATAACATCAATTATGTCAATATTTCATTAATAATATAATTACTGCATCATCATTGTGTCATAAATAAATTAAATTATTTAATGTAAAAAAATTATAAATAAAATACCATTATATAGGAAATATTTTTATATTTCTAATTAATATTTATAGTTGAATGTATCTTATGTATAACCCAATATTAAAAATGTTTTAGTTATTAAACTTTTATTTTAACTATTTTAACTATTCTTTAAATAAAATAATATTAAATGTCCTAATCTAATCTAAGTGGGCCTAAATTGTCATATTTTATTACTAAGGTTGTTTTTGGTCGAATTAAACTTATTCAATAGAATTAGGACATGTGTTAGGATAATAATAATATCATTTTTACCGTTAATTACCCTATTCACTTTTAATCGTGATAAAAAAAAGTAAAATGTTACTATTCACCAAAAATTATTTTCATCTCATTGAACCACATTTTAGTCCTTGATATTAACCATGTTTCTCGGATTTTCAAAATTCTACTCACAGAAGCGGTAAAAAAATGTTTTATGTGAATTTTTAAATTCTCCTAGGAGGTGGGTAAAAGACGGTGAAAAGTTAAATAAACTTTTTATATATCCCAAATTATTATAAAATGACTCCAATGAATTACATTGAACCTATATAGGTGTTATGTATCAATTTTTACCTAAAATAAATTTAAATAAAATAAATAAATAATTAAATAAAAAGTTGGTTTTTAAATAGTAACCCAGTGTTTTCACTATTCCTCAAAAATTGAAAGTTTTCAGAAAAATACCAAAATTTCACCCTAGGCTAATTTAGATATTCCGAATCAGAAAATGAAGTCCATTTTGAAATATGAAATTTAAAAAATCTCAAAAGTGGTTATTACTATTCATAATGGCTAGTTTTAATAATATTTTAATAGCATATCGTTTTTTAGTGAAACTCGGTATTGCGTACGACGCAAGCTATCGAGAAAGGTCACGATTGTGTGTAATGTAAGACAAGCAAGTGTTGTGTGTAGTGAAATATTCCTTTGATGATGTATATAACATAAAAAGAAAACATTTCTCATAAAAATCTCGGGTGTTACACTAGAAGCACCAAAAGTTTTCAGGATTTGAATGGACATTTTTGGTGGGATAATACGAAATAGGAAATTGAAGTTTATGTATCATGATTCTTTGTTTTTAAACAGGTAAATTCCGAGATATAACATCCAAATGGAGTCATTAAACCTATACTTATTCTAATGTGGAAATGGGATGATATAACTATGAAAATTTTCACCATTTTAAATAATACATTAAGAAAGAATGATTTTATATGGGTTCTTATTGATCACTTTACCAAGTTTTCACATTTATTCACTATAATGGGAGATCTACCACTTGAGAACCTCAACTGACCCTATATTAAATAAATTGTTAGACATTATGGTGTACCTATTTTTATTTTATCTTATCTTGGCCCTCTGTTTACATCAAAATCCAAGAATATTATTTAGAAGGCTATCCACACTAAGAAATATTTGAGAACATATTTTCATCCTCGGGAAGATAGATAGTCTAAAACGAAAATCCAAACATTAAAATACATGTTCAGGTCTTTCTCCCAAGACTTAAATGGTATATAGGATCAATATTATCAATTGGTGGAATATTCAAATAATAATAGCTTCCATTCAAGATTTAAAATGGAACCATATGAATAATTGTATAGGAAAATATATTTTACATGAATTTATTATGATAATGTTGTTGAAAAAGAAACTTTTAGGCCCATAACATGTTGATGAGATAACAAGAAAAAGTGATAACTATTCATAGTCATATCAATGAAGATAATTTCATGTAAAATAGTTTAGTAAATAACCAAAAACGCATTTAAAATTTATTGTGGGAGATCATTCATTAATAAAGGTGCCTTCAGGGTATAGTGTTATAAATTTTGAAAAGAAATGAAGACTATTTAGAGGGTACGTCATGCCTTTTAAAATTATAGAATGAATGGGAGTTGTATCTTACCTTTTTGAAATTCCATATGGCCTCTATAAAATTCATGAGGTGTTCCATATCTCTTTATTATTATTTTACATGAAGGATCCAAAAAACGTACTCACCTACGAGTAATTAGAATTAGAACTTGATTTATCATACTGTGAAGAGCCTATCATGATTTTTGATACCGGAGAATAAGTTTTGCAGAATTAGACAACTTTGTTGGGGAAGGTACTTTGGAGAAATCATAAAATATAAGAGGCAATGTGGGATCCCAAAGAAGTAATGATGAATAAATAAACACATATTTTAATGATGTGAATTTCTAGATATTATATTGATGAATTTTTTGGAGGGGGAGAATGTAATGTTTGAGGATCAATTATAGTAAGAATTTTTTACTAAAGAAATAATAACATAATTAACATATATTTATTCAACAATATTATTAAAAAATATATTAAAAAAATTATAAATTTTGTTTTTAGAAATTAATTTTGTTTTTTGAATTCAGAATATCAAAATTACATTATGATGAATTTAAGATGTTTTTTCTGAAATAGTTCATTTTTATGTGAATATTGAAAAATAATGATTTTATAAAAAGGGATATTTTATGAAATCCAAATTATATAAGAATAAATTTCAATTTGATAAAAAATTCATAGACCAAATATATATTAAATATGTAATATAATTTATATAGAAATGTAGTGTTGAAATTAGAAATATGTGCATAATATTATGGACATCAAAGTAATTTTTTCCTTCCAATAAAAACTCATTTTAGTTATTTTAATAAAATATATACATGGTCTTGGTTTTGTTTTGAAGAAAAATAGTTATCCTTTTATTTAAAATAATTCAATTAATTCCATTTCAGATAGCATTATACTTCATTTTTCTTTTAAATCATTTCTTATTCTTAAAATAAAAATTTTTCTAAAATGATTTTCATTACATTTTATAAAATTATTTTAAAAGTTTTTTTGAACAATATAACAGATGAATATTTCATAATGGATTAGATTCTGAGAATAAGATAAATTAATTTTAGTTCCTAAGGCCAAATTAATTTTTGGTCACAATAAATTGTGACAATGGTAAATATTTTTCAACTCATTTAAGGGTAAAATGGATTAAAATTATCATTATTATATAAATGGCCTTTGATAGTGCACAAAAAGGATTTACGAGTGATAAAAAGAGTTTTCAATCTCAACACTATTAAAGGGGTGGTCCCCTTTCTATGCTAGTTTAGCACAGATAAAGGCCACCCTTTATCAGCACCATTTATAGTGCTGGTAAAGGCTTTGAATACTGCAGTGTAGAATTTATATAATAGCACACTGAGCATTAAAAAACCTGTAACCTATAAAAAATAAGCTACAATAACTACATATAAAACATTGATAAAAAATCACATTAATGTTGTTGAAATTAACATCATGCAATGCTAGAATTCTTAAAGTCATTACATATTTCAGTTCCAACTTCATTCCAAAAGGTAGACCATGTTTACGAGGTCAAAATGGTACTGATTGGTTGTATATAAATATATTTTTTCTGTATAAATATTCCCAATATATAATGTTTTTCCATTTTCAATATATAGAAATCATCTTCCTGTGTTGTTTCACCACCAAAAAATATATAACCACTGCCTTCGTATAGCCATTATCCCCTATAACTGGGAAATGAAGTAAAAATAATTTAATTTAAATAACGTTTACCTCATGAATACAAAAAAACACTACAATATATATTTCAAACAATATTTTATATAATTACATTTTCAATTATAATTTTTTGGGTTTTCACTTGTTTTTTTACTAAAATTAATGTCAATTTTAAATAAATACACTCACTTTTAGTTATACTGGTCATGATGTGCAACATATTGAGGTTTGTTTGATTCCTAAACATCACAAATGACTTATAGATCATTTTTAAAAGGAATACGAATAATCTAATTTTGATTTCTTGGTTTTCAATTTGTCACTTGTTCTATTCACTAAAATTAATGTCATTTTGAAATAAAAAGACACATTTGGAATTAATCTTGTCACACTGTGAATCATATTGAGGTGGGGTTTAATCATACAAGTTGTAAATTACTTACAGATCATTGTACTAATTTATCAAAAAAACTATAAAAGCATTTTCTCAATATTTAGTATTTCACTTATTCATTTTAGTAAAATTAATGTCAATTTTAAATAAAATGACACACTTATAGTTATAGAGGTTTTACCTTGTTTTGGGATGAGGTGGGGTTGATTCCTAAATGTTATAAATGAATTTGGAATTGTTTTTCCAATGTATCGAAATAATCCCAATGAGTTTTCTTGGATTTAGTATACCACATGTTAGTTTTACTAAAATTAATGTCAATTTTAAATACAAATATAGAGTAAGAGTTGTAGTAGTCACACTATACATCATATTAATGTGAGTTTGATTCATACACATTATAAATGACTTATGAATCATTTTCCTAAATTATAAAAACAATCTAAATGAATTTACTTGGTTTTCAGTACATCACTTGTTCTTTTATATAAAATTAAGTTCACTATTAAATAAAGAGAAACACTTTTAGTCATACTGGTAATAATGTGAATCATATTGAGGTGTGGTAGATTCCTACACATCAAATATTACTTATGGATTGTTTTTTTAAAGTATTAAACCCATACGAAAGTGTTTTTTCGGTTTTTAGTATGTCACTTATTCTTTTTACTACAAATAATTTAAATTTTAAATAAATTGACACACATAGAATTATAGTGATCATACCATGTGTCGGATTGAGGTGTGGTTAATTCCTACACATTAAAAATGAATTATGGATAATTTTACTAAAGTATCAAAAAAAATCCAAATTTGTTTGGTCGATTTTCAGATTTTCACTTGTACTTTTTTCTAATTTTTTTCATTTTTAAGTAAATAGACTTACTGTTAGTTATACTGGTCACACAATGCATCATAGCGACGTGATATTGAATAATACACATCAAAAATGACATATCTATCATGGTTCTAAAGTATCAAAATAATTTGAATGCATTTGCTCAGTTTTTAGAATGTCTCTTTTTATTTTAACTAAAATTAATCACAATTTTTCATAAATACACAGACTATGAATTATACCAATCACACAATGCATCATATCTAGGTGGGGATGATTTATACATGTTTTAAATTACTTATGGATATTTTTTAAAAATATTAAAACAATCTGAATGCATTTTCTCAGTTTTTGGTATGTCGCTTGTTCTTTTTACAGAAATTAATGTCAATTAGAAATAAATAGACACAATTATTGTTATAGTGGCCACATCATGTGTCAAATTATGGTGAGGTTAATTATTACAGATCAATAATGACTTATATATCATTTTCCTAAAGTATCAAAACAATATGAACGTGTTTACTTAGTTTTTAGTACGTCAATTATTCTTTTTACTAAAATTAATGCCAATTATAAATAAATAGATGCACCTTTAGTCATATTGGTCACACCATACAATATATGCAAGTTATATTGATTTCAACACTTCCCAAATTTCTTATAGACTATTTTTATAAAGTATCAAAACAATCCTAATGTGTTTTCTCTGTTTTTAGTATGTTGGTTGTTTTTTTACAAAAAATAATGTCCATTTTAAATAAGAAGAAAAAATTGAAATTATACCAGTCATAATGTGCATCATATTAAGATGGGGTTGATCCTTACATATTATAAATGACTTATAGATCATTTTTATAATGTATCAAAACAATCTGAATTCATTTAATTAGTTTTCAGTATGTCACATGTTCTTTTTAAAAAAATTAATATAAATTTTAAATAAATAGATCCACTTAGAGTTATATCGATCTCACCGGGCATCATATTGAGGTGAAGTTGATTCCTACACATCAAAAATTTCTTATAGATTATTTTCCTAAAGTATAAAAAAATCTGAATTTTTTTCTCAGTTTTTAGTATGTCACTTATTATTTTTTACTAAAATTACTTTCAGTTTTAAATAAATAAACACACTTAGAGTTATAGAGGTCGCTCCATGTATCATATTGAGGTGAGGTCAATTAATACACATAAAAATTGACATATAGATCATTTTCTTAATGTATCAAAATAATAAGAATATGTTTTATTAGTTTTTAGAATGTTACCTATTCTTTTAACTAAAATTAAGGTCAATTTTAAATAAATAGACACACTTTTAGTAATACTAGTAACATTTTTCATCATGTTGATGTTCGTTTGATTATTATAGGTTAAAAATGACTTATGGATCGTTTTTATAAAGTATCAGAACAATATAAAGAAGTTTTATTATTTTTATATGTGTCACTTGTTCTTTTTATTAATGTTGATCTTAATTTTAAATAAATACACAGAATTTTAGTCAAAACGATCACATTGTTCATCATATTGAGTTGCAGTTAATTACTACACACCATAAATTACTTATGGATTTTCTTTCTAAAGTATCAAAACAATACTAATGGGTTTTCTTTGTTTTCAATAACCCACTTGTTCTTTTTTAATACAAATAATGTTAATTTTAAAAAAAAATACACTCACTTTTTTTATTCTATATAGGTGGTGTGAGGACTAATGAGTCCATATTTTTTACATGGGGAAATCCCATTAATTGTATTTGATATATACACCTTCCAAGAATATGAAATGTATTTAGTCATATTAACATAGTATATCAACTATTTTAAAATCAAATGATGAATGTTATCTCATTTCTACATTTACAACTGAGGCTCCAATCCATTAATAGTTGATTATTTCATTTAATAATCAATCTAAATGTGTTTACCGAGATTTAGGTATTTCACATGTTATTTTTACTAAATTTAACATCAATTTTAAATAAATTCACAAAATATTAGTCATACCGGTCACACTGTGCGTCATATTAAGGTTTGGTTGATTCATACATGTCACAAAAAATTTAACAACCATTTTCATAAAGTATCAAAACAATCTAAATAGGTTTCCTCGGTTTTGAGTATGTCAGTTGTCTTTTTTACTAAAATTTATGTCAATTTTAAATTGAAAGAAGCACTATGAGTCTTACTAGTCACACTATGGGTCAGATTGAGGTGTGGCCAAATACTATACATACTAAAGTCTCAAAAAATCCTTAACTACCAATGCTATAATGATTTATGTTTCCTTTTTTTGAACTATCAACACTACATATTGACTCGATTTTATTATCTGAAAAACCTTTCACTTTGTTGATATCTAGGAATGTATATAAAGATCATGTTCCAATCATATCATGAGATGTCACCCCAATGATAACATGATATTCCTATACTCTTTTGTATTTTGTCGAGAAAGGTTCATCTTCCAAGAACATCGACTCTATGGAGTTTTGGAATCTTGATATTAAAAAATTAAACGAGTAAAGATATGTGAAAAAAACTAAAAACGTTTTGGGTAAAAATGGTATGGAAATTAACTTACAAATATTAAATAAAATTATGAGAATGTTTATTAAATAAGAAGTAGGAATCCACATTCCATGGTGGTTTTATACATTGTTGAACCGTTTCCCTATCATCATTATCTCAGTTTTAGCCTCGAAGTCCAATCTCTCACAAGCATGAGAATCTTGAAACAAACTAGCCCAACCTGAAAACCAGGATTCCACATATATAAGAGAACAATTATTATGTAAATAATAATAAAAAAGTCAATTAAACATAAATATGAAAACAATACACTACTTCTATGGAAGTCACATCTTTATTCTATTTGTGTACATTCTGCCATCACGTATTCTGCCTATTCATTCCTAATAAAATCTATATCATCTTATGAATATGAGTCTTTTTTATAGTCATAGTATTAAAGAAAAAATATAAATACACAATGGATTAATATAAATTTTAATTGAAATTGTAATTATCTTTGAAAATACATCTTTAGGGATGCTATTTTTTAATGGAATATGATCCCTCTCATAAATTTACAAACATAATAACCAAAATATATTCCATTTTTTTTCAAAAACTATAGAAAAACTGAAGAAAATAAGTAATTTATTTTGATATGAGTTTGGATAGTGAAATCTTATTATATATACCCTGATACTTTACCTATTGTTGAACTTATTTTGATCATTGTGCTTAGCCGCTTTCCTCATTACTTATTTCTCACGATATTGAGATGTCACCCTATCATAACACAATCCTCATTAAAACATAATCTAAATTATATAACATTATGTTTACTTCTAAAATGTTGGATTCATGGTATTACTTATTCAGAACTTCCATCATGTGTGGTCAGTTTATTGGGTATCCAAGAAATGAATCCAAGAAATAGGTCTTTGGAGTATCCAAATTGACTACAATGAACATCTAATGTTTCCTAAAAGAAAAAATGGAATAAGTAATGAATTAAATGAAAATATATTTGATATGATTAAACTGTAGAGTTTTACACCTGCATAATTGATATTTAGTAGAATCTACCATCATTGTGTTTTTTATCTAATGTTCTGTCCAGGTCTACCACTATTTCATCCATTTTTTTCGATCCTATTTTTTCTTGTTCTATAGAGGTGGTTTGAGGACTAAAGACTCCAAAATCAATCATAGGGAAATCCCTTTAGTTGGTTTTTATATATATGCATGCCAAAAAATATTAAATGTAATTCGTCATAATTATCATATTGTATCAGCTTTTAGAAAATAATATGATGAAAAAATTCCTCACATATACATATAAAATTGAGGCTCCAAGACAATAAAATTTGATGAATTAATTTACATTCTCATCATTAATTTATTTTTTCCATCCCCTCCATACATATTTACATCAAAATAAATTATGTGACTATAACCATTTTGTAACTTTGTGTCTGCATGTACCATCAATGTTATTAAATGTGGGTATTTAACAGGTGGGGTAAAGTTGCTTTTAGAAGATATGTTTTGATCAGTTGGTCGATTCTTTATACGGTTTTGAGATGAACTTTCATTTCACCCCTTCCTTTCCTCTGTGTGAAATAACATTCATCGATTTAGACAATTTTCATTAATTTTTAAATGTTTAACTTGCAAAATATTTTTGAAATTAATATCTCCTTGTCAACATGTTCTTTATATGATGTCAATTCCATGAAACAAATGTTCCAACAGCTTGGTTGAAATTATGAATATCATCTTCATCAATTAGAACAGGTAGATCAGTGCTCAGCTCATGAGCTACACTAATCTACACTCTCACATGACCTATAGGAAGTGGTTTATTGTGTAGACTATCAGCATCGATATTAAACACTATATCCCTTACTATAAGGTGATGGGTTGGGGTTGAAAGATATAAATCACAATCATTTTCACCATATAGAATATCAGTATAGGAATGGTATTTGGGTCTATCTGATTCACATTTGACAAAAACAATTATTATAAAATTGATTAACTCAACTAAGACAACACTTTGAGGGTAATTTCTCACCTCAAAGTTGGTGGGGTTGGGGGAATATTCACATAATGGTTGTTCTTGAAATAATTCTTCTCTTTGCTTCCTCCCCATAAAATTATCTAGAAACTATGTTTTCCATTGAAATTGTTTTTCAAGGGAAGATAATATTTCATTATTCACTTTCATTTCTTCACATTTATTCTCTTGTTTTTTTCTCAAAATATGATTGTGGTGTAACCCCGTAATCTGCATTTCTGAGATGGCCATATTGTTCAAGCTACTTCAAGGCCACCGATATTAGGTTTTCATCCATTACAGATTTTGATGATTACTATTACTATTTCTAATGGAAAATATAGGAAAATAATTAATCATTTTTATATAATAGTGATTTAAATCAATTTTTATATTATGTAATACTTACACATGATTCCCACACTTTTTGTTTGTTTTCATCTATTAGTATCCCATTTTTATTTACATGTGCCTCCTTCCATAGAAAATGGAATGGGATAGAAGTGGCTTTGGATTTGGATTCATAAATCTGCATATAAATAGAGGAACATAATTATGTTATTATTCCATGTAATATAATAATATTACCATATATTTAAAATATGAATCAATATTTTTTCAAGAGAAGTGTACATCATCCATTAATTACAGTAGGTGTACATTGTATTTTCTACCCATTCATTTTTTTCATCACTCAGTTGTCATTTCATAGATTAATAATTCTCAGTCAAATTGATGAATAAATGTATTTTCAAACAATGTATTATCATCCATATTGTATCTAAGAAGATACATTCGCAAAACGTCTAGTAAACTCATCACATGCTTAGTTGGATATCAGGTGTGCATACATAAGAGGTCGGTGTAGCTTTATTTTTTCCATCAACATCATTAAGATTCTATCCTGTTAAAATTGTGTGAAAGCCTCGGTGAATACATCTACCATGAAATGATATGTATTTCTTATGGTATTAATCTATTATAAATGCACTCTATAAGGGATGATTAAGTGTAATTAAATGTTTCATTAGTGTATTTTCTAGTAAAATAATGAAATCATATCATAATGTTATTATAATCTCTTCCCACATCAATCATGTGAACAACATGGTTCCAAGAATCTACATCTATCAGCATGGTTTGTCATGTGATGATTCCACTGTAACTACTTATCACGACCTTTTTAGGGTTCACATGATGGTTATGTGCATTCCATCTGACCTTGTATTTGCTTCCTTCTCTTTTCAGCTTAATTATTTTTTCTAACACTATCAAACTACAACACTCATTTTTATCTTCGTCATCGATAATTATTTTCCTACTATTTCCCCATATTCAACATCATCATGTTGTTCCTCTAGATCATTAAAATCATAATTTGAATATGGTCATTGTACCTCTTCTCTAGGAGCATCAAATGTTTTCAAAACTATTGTTCCTTAGGATTCTGAGCACAAGCATGTGAATATGGTTGGTGTTCCTCTATACTGCAAGTAGTAGCAGGTTGAAAGACCTATTGTTCCTCAATATTGAGATCTACAGCACATAAAGAAGTAATTATCTACAAATTTGGTTTAAGATTTAATTTTGATTAAACAAATATAGTGGAAAATAGATAATAATATGAGGTAATACAATTTATATTACAAAAAATAACTTGATTATTGAACTCTTTTTTAAAGGTTAAATTAATTTGACCGCTCTATATAATATCCAAATCCCTTTATTTTGGTCTCCTCTAACATAAAAAATTTCATATACATTGGGACTACTACGAAATGATTTCTATTTCCCAATAAAAGGGTCATCCTCAACTGAATTTTCATTTGACCCTTCAGTGGTTTTGGTTGATAACAGGACAATCGAACACTTTCATTGAATGAGATTTGGAATAAACAATTATTTCACTACCTATGATTCCATTATAAATGGTTCATGTTGGTACCCTTACTTACTAAAATCAACTTTTACAAATCCTAATTCATATATTCTAACAAAACTCCTATAATAAACCCACTATCATTGAAAAATCGGCACTTGGAATGTTGTATAATAAAACTCCAATATTTCATTCATGATTCCAATGTATGAAAAATTCAAACAAATTAGGTTTCTATCCTTAGTACAATAAACAAGCATCACTTCATCAACAAGTGTAACTTTTATATTTTTTATGGTACTCTCTTCATCAACTTCATTTGAATAGAACATATAACCATTAATTACATAACTATTGTAAGAAAATACATATAAACTTGGTCCTCCAGATAGTTGTCGAAGTTTTTCTGAAATTAAATCAAAATTTTTATCTGAATCCTTAAAAATATGGTCTTGAAACCATTCTATAAACTATTTATTATGTGTATTTGATATCCATATTTCGGACCTTGATGCATTCAAATTCCAAATAACATCATTGTGGGTTTCAATATATGGGGAAACATCAAAACTATTTTGAAAAATGTAAAGTTGGGCCTTATCTTGATCTATAATATTGATTGTGACAACATATATTTCAGAAATTCCTTCACTTGTAAGCTGTCCAGTGTGATGATATTTTGATAGACCAATGATTTCCACACCGGACAAGTATTTGGTATAAAAATCAATGTCTTCCTTTTCATTATATCTCTCCACAATACAAACCTCTGTCCAACTTCAATTTTTGGAATACCCATTAAAAATCCTAATATACCATTCAACAGGGTACATCCATCAATAGTGAATTGCACTAGATAGTCAAATCTATCTCAGTACGTGAACCATCAGGTTTACGATCATATCAAATAATTCTATAAGGAAGAACATTTCTAATTCACATAATATGGTTTCAATTATTCTTTCTATAGTCAACAATTTCACCGGGTCTATAAATTTTCTGTATATATCTTTGATGAATAAATGCAGTTTGGTTAATGTATGATGTCCATTATTGGGAAAAAATGAAATGTAATGTTATAGGAATTAGATCTTGCATCAAATCAAGTTAGTCATGTGATTTATTACACTTTAAATTTTAATCGTTAATTGACACAATAATATTGGTATTTCATGGATACCCCTCTTAAAAATTTACTTCATTTAAGAATTAAAAAACTGATATCTCTCATACCTAGAAAGAGTGTAAGAATATGGAGGAAGAAAAGTTCATTTTTCACAAATCATTGGAACCAAACTGTCTCATTTTCTCATGTCAACCATGTCTAACCTAGCCTTAATTGTATCCTTTTTTGGGTGAATTTAGTAATGTTCCAACTACACTATCACATACATTTTTTCAACATGCATAACCTCAAGAAAATGTACGTTGTACAGGAAATTCCAATATGGTAATTCAAAAAAAGATCTCTTTTTCAATCCTTTTTTCAAATTGTTTTTCAAAAATGGTTTACCAAATGAATTGTCTGCATATTTTAATTTCTCAAAAATTGGATCACCTTTTAGTATACCTGGTGATATAATTTTTTATGAACATCCACCGAATGATGTCGTCTAATATGAGTACTTATGTCATTGTTGTATAAATCTGTGATGTCTTAGAAACAGATTGTTCCATGACTATTTCAACATAATTGAATGTATACCTTGTTCGTAAATGGAACACCCTTTAGTTACTTTAGCATTATATCCTGAAAAACTTTTATAAGTAGGAAATTCATTTATCAACCCATAAAACATGGTTCTAAATGTGATATCTTTATTTTTTTTATCATCGTACAATCTAACACTTGAATCCCATAATAATTTCAAATCCACGATCAATGGATAAAAATAAATATCAATATCATTACCTAGTTGTTTTTGTCCTGATATAAACATAGATAACATGATATATTTTTGATTCATGCATAACCTTGGTGGGAAGTTATAATTTACCAACATAAATGACCATGTACTGCTTGTGCTCCTTTGAAAAACCAATGGATTCACTCTATCAATAGATAATAGAAGATAAAGGTTTCTTGGCTTATTTCAAAATTTAGGATACTCAGGATCAATTATCTTTTACTAAGGGGTGTTTTTTTGGGTGACATATTTTTCCATCATAATTTCATGTATCTGCATTCCACATCAACTACTATGTTGTCTACTCACATCAATATGGCGCATAAGACATTGAATGATTGGAAAGTAACATAAAAAATTCATAAGAATGGATTAATCTTTCTTGTATCATGAAGCACCACAATTTGGGAATTCTGTAAGTCATTTTTGGTCCTTGAGTAATAGTACAAAATCATTTGGGTAGGAAGGTATTCTTTTAGAGATCATACCCATCGAGTTTAAAATTCATTTGGAATAATATGATTGGATTCAGAGACCATTATCCTCTAAGAGAAAGTCATTCAGGAGAGAAACTTGTTTCTAAAAACATGGAATCACTACATCTGTTTCCTACTTTCAAATTATACAGCTTTATTATGGCACAAAATGCTACATATTTAGTGAAACTAGTATACAAACTTTGAAAAACTCTTTAACTGCTAAAAAATTATTGACAGTCATGAAGTTCATATTCAAATATCCTGGTCATTTTATCAATGTGATCTTTATCATCATTCACATATGTAATAACATCCTCAATACGGTCTTTTTCATTGTCCACACTTGTAATCATATTATATGATCCATAAAACACTGTGTTATCCCAACCACTAGCTAAAATTCTATTTTCTCTTGAATGTATTCCAACATTTATAACCTCGATCTTTTCTATGGAAGATCAATTGTTCTTCCAACTCATCTGAACTAAATTTTCATGAAAAACACCAATGTAAACACAAACAAAGGATTCGAGAAGGTCCATTTGCATGAAATTTTCAATCTTGAGGAACTCTTTCACTCCATCTTCATACAATTTTTCCATAAGATTGCAATCCATCCATTCTTTACGCATATCCATCCTATTTGATTCTATAATATTAATATTTAGCAAAATAAATACACAAATAATTTTCAACTAGGGTCACCTTCCCAACATATATCCCTCTCAGAAGATCCAATGAATCTGAAACAATCCCGAACAAACCTGAAACTATAAAATATAGGCAAGATAAAAAATTCCAATAGGTCACTACAACCAACCAACTCTAAGAAATGATTTTCATATTACATCCAAAATAATCTTTTTTTTAATACATTTTAAAAATATACATTTTCTATAATGATTTACCAAATAAGTAATATCACATAAAAGTGTGTTAAAACTTTTTTTTAGAGATTTTCATGAATTTAAAATAATCACTTAGAAGACACTTTTCCTCAGCCAATGAATACCCCTCTATCTTTTTGAGTTTCATAACACTTTTCAATGTCATTAATAAAATTGATTGAAAACACTTCCAAATCACATATTACTTTATTCCTTCTTAATAAAACATTCGAAATACCTTTCTAACAAAATGAAAATCAAAAAATAAAAATAATAAGGAAAGAAAATAGTCAAGAACCACTAAGTCAAGTCAAACAACATAGGGAAAACAACAAAAAATATGTGTCAAAAAATAATATAAATTGAAGGGGATACAAAATAATCAGAGAGATAAATCACATAAATGATCCTAAAAAGCATTCTAGTGTCATGACCATCATCACTAGGCTCTATTAATAAATGGACTTGAACAAGAGATAAGGAGACTAGGTCGTTGCTACTAAACCTATCCACTCCACCATAAGTCCCATCAAGTTACCCCAATATAGTCTCCCTAGATTGTATTCCTTCATGGTATCAAAGATGTTGTTATCCTTGTAACTACTTCATCCATATCATCCATAAAGATAATTTCCCTAGGATTCCATCACCCATGGGATCATATAAAAAGAGTGTACTAACATAAGGGACTCATATTATGTTGATTATAAGCATCTCAGAGTATCTGGGAAATTCTTCCCAAGACATACCATGATCACACTAGGGATTCCAACATAGATCTCGCACAGTATCTATCAAACACTCCCATTATGATTAAAATGGAGGTGAAAATAGTCAACAAACTATGTGCATCATGTGAAAAGAATTTAAAATATCTTAGGCCTCATACAAGAATAAAAGGGGATTAATACGGAATCAAACCTTATATGAAAACACATTTTTCCTAAAATATAAAATGGGACGTCTCTTTTCAAAACATGCTTTGAATTCCAAGTAATTTTTTCTTTTATAAAATACATCTCAATCTACTCATGGTAAAAATATTATCAAAGCACCTTTGAAACAGAAATAGAAATTCACACTACCCTTTAAACGACCATTGAAAAACATTCAAAGACACAATAAGTATCAAAATCCAATCCACATGGGAAAACACACCCTTATGAAGCAACCCATTTCATTTAAAAATCATAAAAGCTTTAAACACCCCAACACATTGTATAAAAATTAACTAAGTAAAAAGGGTTTTTAAATATAGATCAGAATGTTTAACTCACTGCTTTAAAAATAAAACAAAATTTTCAGACATTTATAACACATTCAAATAACCCAAAATCTTAGTTTGATATCCAATTAACACAAGAATACTTTTTAAAATATCATATCGGTGGCTACCACTAATTTTAAAATCAAAAGCATTATTTAAACCTCAAATGTTATTTTAATGAAATCATTAAATATTTTATCAATTATTTGAATTCCATGTATTTCAGGAAATTGAAAGTAAAAATATTATGCCTATTGATAATTCTCTTTGATAACCAAAACACCTTACAAACTCCTAGAATTTATTTATAAAGATAATTCATACAATTTCTCAAACCCATGGGGTGAATGCTTTATTAATAAATATTTTTAACAAGTTTCAAAATGGATAAGTCCTTTGAAATGAAATCAAAATCATATAAAATTTGATTTTACATCCCAGTAACACAAAATGAAATTTAATGTTATTACATGATATACAAATCATAGAGTTAAACATGGAAAAAATCATGTTTCTCAAATTCAACGGAAAACAAATGGGTTAACCAATCAAAAATAAATTGAAAATGGTCTGTAAATCCAAATATAGGGTGAATAGCCAATTTTTTTTAGTAAATTCCATAGACACAATGAAATCTAAAGAAAAAGGGTCAACCCTTACCTTTGGTTTCATCCATGAAAGAGTAACGATTGAAGGGCAGTGAGGGTGTGCTCGGTAGCGATGGTGGTGAGAGTAGTGCTAGCAAGAGCACCAACGAGATAGGCTGTAGTTAGAGGGGTGGTGGTGAGAGAGATAGGTATTAATAGGTGGGTAGAGTGGTATCGGTGAGAAGATAAGGGTAGATTGACAGTGGTAAGAAGGACAACTAGAGAAGCAGAGGTGAGTAGGGCAGTGAGAGCAGTGGCATGACAGATGAATGCTCCCGTAAAATCTTGATGGTGTGCGAGAGAGAATTCAGCTGTTAGAGTTCATTTATAAAATCGAGTAAAGATTTTATCAGTACTACTAAAAAAGTGCTAAAAAAGGTTGGTTTTAACAATGTTAAAATAGAAAGTGCTGAAAAAATAAGCTTTATCAGTGTTTATTTAAAGCTGATAAAGATACAATGTTAATAATTTATTTATATTATTACATATATAATATATATATATATATATATCTATAATTATAACTATAAATAAATATATATTTATCTATATTTTTATATATAATAAATATATTTATTTAAATATAGTTTTTTATTTAATTAAAAGTACTATATAAAAATAAATGTTTATTTATATTTATAATATTATAATATATATATTTACTATATTAATAGTTATATATAATTAATATATGCAATAAAGATATATAATAAATATATATAATAAATATATTTATTATATAAAATTATAAATATATAATATAGATATATATTATAATTTTATAATTATTTAAATAAATATTTATTTATTTCTATTTATAACTTTAAATTTATATATATTTATTTAAATAATTACAAAATTGTAATAATTGTGTTTTTATATTCATAATTTTATAAATATATATATTTAATATATTAATTATTTATATTTATAAAATTATAAATATTATAAATAAAAATATTTATATGTAAATTATAAAATTATAATAAATTTGTTTAAAAAATTTATTATTAAATATAATAAATAATTATAATTAATATATCTATTATATATAATTATAATTACATAATATAGATATTTATTTAAAATTTTATAGTTATTTAAATAAATAAAAATTTATTTATATTTATAACTATTTACTTATATAAATTTATTTAAATAATTATAAAATTATAAAAACTATATTTCTTATATTTGTAATTTTATAAATATATATAATTAATATATTTCTTATATGTATTTATTAAATTATAAATATAATAAATATATTTATTATAATTTTATTAATATTTAAATAATATTTTATTTTTTTTATAATTATAACTATAATTAAATATTTATTTATTATAATTAAAAAATTATAATATATATATATTTATCGTTATAATTATAAATAAAATTATTTATTTATTTAAATCATTTTAAAATTATAGTAAATATATTTATTATATTTATAAATTTATAAATATATATATATAATTTATTTATTTATAATAATTTTATAAGTATTTAAGTATATTTATATTTATTTATAATTATAATTATAAATATTTGAATATATTTATAAATATATTTATTAAATTATATATATTTATAAAATTATAGTTATAATAAATATAATTATTATAATTTTATTATATATATATATTTATAATTATTGGTATAAATAAACATATTTATAAATATTTTCATATAATTATAAATATATATATATATATATAATTTTAATAGATGATTCTAATTTTATAATTATTTAAATATATATATATTGTTATAATTATAAATATAAATAAATATATTTAAAAACTGTTGTTATATAATTTAAAATTTATTATTATAAATATAATAAATATATTTATTAATTAAATATATATATTGTAATTTTATATTTATTTATGAGAGCATAATAGATTCATGGGTTAAACATGAATGAATCATATACTTAGTAAATTATATATCGTAGTCAACACATATATGGACAACATGAATAATAATAAGGGTCTAATGTACAAATGAACATTCATAATGAAGACATAACATTTGCATGCATCCATTATACATAATCATAAATATATTTATTGACCAAATTCATTTGATACATATATTTATTTAAATATTTATTTTTTAATTTATAATAATAATTATAAATATATATATTTAAAAAAGTATTTCTATATATATATAAATATATAGTAATAAATATAAAATTATAAGTATATAATTATAAATATAATAAATATATTTATTAGTTGATAAAATTTATTATAATTTTTTAATTATTTAAATATATATTTATTTAATTGTAACTTTATAAATACTTTTTAAAAAATGTTATATATATATTTGAATTATTAGAAAATATATATTAATTATAAACATGATTTCTTATTTAATTTATATAGATAAACATTATTTTTAAAAATAAATATAATATTTTTCTATGAGTTAATAATATTTTTTATTAAAAACTTTTATCACTCCTAAGAATAACATAGATAAATTTGTCCTTTATAAATGCTAAAAAATGACGATAAAGGTACATATTTATTGTAAGAACTCGGTTCTTGTTTCTAAGGTACGAGTTTCTTCTTTTCTCTTTTCCTTAAGTGTTTTTGATAAAATATGGAAAATGGGGAAAAATCCCAAATTTTGGAAGTACACGCCGTGTACTTTTGGCCGTGTGGGATGAGTACACGGGTCCTGTGGCCATGTTGGCCGCGAATGGTGTAAAGACCGACTACACGCCATGTAGTGGTCCCTTACACGTCGTGTAGTTAGTCAGCAGGAGAATAGTAAGGCGGTGGCTATCTGTGCGACTTAACACGTCATGTATTGAAGAAGACACGCCGTGTAGTCTTGTCGGTAGATGAACTGTGCCACACTAGCGGGAAGCCACCAGCGGAACAGTTTAAAAAATGGGAAGTACATGTCGTGTACTCGGAAGTACACACCGTGTACTTTGTTTTTTTCACTTAAAATGGGCAGTAGCCTCCCCTGTTCATAGGGAAGGCTCAGAACGGGAAGAGGGAGCTTGGGAGAGGAGGTTGAAGCTTTGGAGATCCTCCGAACATTCATCGGGAATCCGTTTCCGCCTCGGACGATCTCGTTGGAACCGCACGGGTAAGCCCTCCACTCTTCTTTCACCGTTCTTTCCAATTCTTCCCCTAATGGGAGTTATTTATGTTTAAGTAAGAATTCGTTTACCTCATATCTACGATGTTCATGGACGTTTCAGAAGGCATCGTTCACGTATATCGTTTGTGGGTGTTTAAGGTAGGTGGCTTGGTGTTTATTTTCCAACTGTTGTGCGTTTTGTGCGATTTTGTGCCACGAACCCATGTTGGGGTGTCGTGTGGCTGAGGCCATAGCTATTTAAATACCTAGAATTGAATAGGTAATTAATTGTGATAACAAAATGCTGTTTGGGATCGTGCTTGGATCCAGGACCACCCCAGGGGTGTGTTCCTCTATTTAGCCGTTTGACCAGGATACCCGAGGGTATGACTTTAATGTAATGATTGTAGAATTTCCGTGAGAGGAATTGCTTGTGAATGTTTATTTACATGTTGGGCAAGGCCCGGTTACTTGCGCCTGAGGGCAGCATTTTACTTAGCTCGTGGGTGTTGTTTTGCTCAGCCCGAGGGTAGTGTTAATCCTAGCCTGAGGGAAACTTCTTATGTGCCTGTGGGCAGTTGATTCTATGCCTGTGGGTGACACTTACTACGCCCAAGGGAAATATCCATGTGCCTGTGGGTAGATTATTATGTTGGATACTCTTTACCTGAGGGTAGGGGTTTACGTGTCTGAGGACATTAGCAGTTTACTTAGAATATCCAATGTGGTGATATTTTAAATTAAATGAGTAAATGGATATTAAAATGGAAATATAATTGGTTATGTTAGTTGATTTTTAGTACAACTTACTTTATTGCATTTTACAACTGCACACTATTGGTGCATGTTTTACACACAGTTGAGCACGGGGCTTTAGCGGGTGCCTACTGGGATTTATTTCTCCCACCCTGTTTGGGTCATGCCTTTCGGCCCAAACAGATTACGTTGCTGGAGGTGTATATAAGGGCAAGGGTCCTTATACAGGTACTTGATTGCTACTGGGGTGTAGGAGATCATGGGATCGAGCATTGGCTCATGATGCCACGAGCTGTTCTATTTTTCTTTTCTGTACTTGTAATTCAGTTGTATTGTATAGTTTGGGTAACATGTTCTGGATGTTTTCATAGAATAGTGACATGATACATCTTCATATGTATATATATAACTGCTGGTTTCCCTTTTTGTTATCGGTTATCCATTTTAGTTATATATACTATTGTTGCTTCCGCTGTTACTGTATGTTTATTAATATTCTGTTACGCTACACTTTGAAAAAAGAGGGCATAGTTTCCCCACTATCATACTTGGGCCCTCGCTGCTAGTCGGCAGCCTCTGGCGTTTAGGTAAATGCGCTTGAGGTCACATGGCGAACCGGGTTCTGGGCACCCGTTGAGTGGCACCCGGAACCGGGACGTTACAAAGTGGTATCAGAGCCAAGTTCTTTTCTTTGACTTACTATTTGGTGGATCATTGACTTTTTATTTGTTATAACACATAAAAGATGTCAAACTTTGATTCGGGGTGAGTATGGTCCCTCACGGATCGGAATTTGGCACTTAGGTGTTGTTTTTCAGTGTTTTCTGGGTTCCGGGAAAGTTTCTGAGGCATACTCTCTAGAATTTCCAGTATACAGACCATGTAGTGCCTTCAACACACCATGTATGGTCTTCTATTTGGGAAGAAAAATAAATTTTTTTTAATGTACACGCCGTGTACCCTGAGGTACACACCTTGTAGTCGCTTCCCATGTCACAAACTGTGTGGGCGGTGACACGGGGAAGGGAAATGCTTGGGGAGAACATGTCGTGTACCAGATGTACATGCCATGTAGTGTTGACCCGGAGTCCACCGTGTGGCTAACAAACATGGAAGGAGGAGACTTTAATACATACACGTCGTGTCCACTATGGAACACGTTGTGTAGTCTGAACTGGGGACCCGGCCATGTAACTAACAACACGGGTCGGGGTTATCCTCTTGAATACACGCCGTGTCAATGATGAACACGTCGTGTGGTGAAACCTGGGGACTCAGCTGTGTAACTAACAACATGAGTCAGTGAAATCCTTCTTGTACATGCTGTGTGTATATTAAACATGCTATGTAGTGTGAGCCATGTGTCCAGCCGTGTAACTAACAACACGGGTTGGCAGAGCTCGTCTAGTATACGCCGGGTACCTGTGGTACATGCCGTGTAGTCTTGTCCGAGGACAGACCGTGTGGACTTCGCCATGTGATGGGGAAACAGGGTGGTGTATACACCGTGTGTGGGTGTAACACGCTATGTAGTGTCAAGCTGAGTAGTCAGCTGTGTCACAAGCGACACGGGCAGTTGGAAATAACACCATACACGTTGTGTAGATGATATACATGTCGTGTAGTTTTTTTTCAAACAGGAGCCGTGTGGCTCAGCCATGTAGAAGGACTCGGGCAGGAAAGGGAAGTCAAGTACACGCCGTGTAGTAAGTATACACGCCGTGTAGTCTTGTTTTGAACTTTTTTAAGGCTTTCTTCCTCCAATTCCCCTTTGGGATTCTACGTTTTCGGTCTTGTTAATCTTGTTCTAAGGCGTGAATTTGACCTTGTACTGTTATGCCGCCGAGACGACCACACGTTGTTCTCCAAGAGAGCGGCGATGACTATACTCTAGAGATGGTGGGCCATGGGCTACCAGTTGATCCTTTAGCAGAGCCAGATGCTGCGCCAGCCGTTATACCGGACACAGGTGCAGATGCGCAGTTCCGTGAAGGCATTATGCGGTTCATGCAGACCATGTAGGGAGCACCACAGGCTACCACATCTATGGCCGAGCTGACACATATCTTCCAACAACATCATCTGCCTACTTTTTAAGGGGATGGAGGACCACAGGCTGTGGATTCTTGGCTGGGGTCGATGTAGACTATTTTCGAGCATCTTGAGATGCCTCCGTGGTGGAGGGTCAAGCTCATGACGTACATGCTGCGTGATTCTGCCAAGAGGTGGTGGGATATTACCACCCAGTCAGAGCATCACAGAGACATGGAATGGGGAGATTTCCAGGAAGTCTTCTATGAATTATTCTTCCCAGAGACACTGAGGGCAGTTAGAGCTCGAGAGTTCATGAATCTGCAGCAGGGCGCTATGTCAGTGATGGACTATTATGCTCATTTCACCAAGATTCAGCATTTGGCACCTGTTCTGGTGGGTGATGAGACGCTGAGAGCCAGATTCTTTGAGGATGGTCTTCATTATGAAATCCGAGTGCTGGTGAATGTTTTTAGGTTTCCTTCAGTACATGCTTTTGTGACCCAAGAGCTGATCACAGAGACGAACCTGTGGGAATCTACTGGTGTGGGCCAGGGCAGTTCAGCACCAGTTTCTAGTACTATTTCTACTGGTAATAGGAAGAGACAGATGGCCTTCTCTCAGGGTGGCAGTACCAGACAGACAGTTTCATTAGGTGGCCAGGTCATGTGCTACCAATGTGGTAGAGAGGGTCACAAGAGGCCACAGTGTCCACGAGAACCAGTGGAGTGCAAAGATTGCGGCAAGATGGGTCATCTGCAGCACTTTTGCAGGGTGTTTCCACTGATGTCTAGTGAGAGGGGTTCTGTGTAGACTCTGTGTGCGGGAGCCAGACCAGTGACTTCTTACCAGTCAGGGAACTAGAATATATCAGGGTGTGCAGGAAGAGAGGGTGTTTGTGGCTGTGGTAGCCAGACACCAGGATCTCAGAGGCATCAAGGCCGGACAACTCAGGGTAGTCAGGCTGTGTCGCAGGGCTGTGGCACTGGGCATACATATGTGGTGCAACAGACCCAACATGAGTAGGATCCCAGACCTTCTACTATCAGAGGTACAATTCCAGTAGCTCCTATTTTATCTTCAGTACTTTTTGATATGGGTTCTACACATAGTTTTATATCTATTCCTGTTGTGGAGAGACTTAGGCTCTATGTTTCTAGTTCTTCTGATATCATGATGCTAGAAACTCCTTTGGGGACTAGAACGGCTGGTGTGCATCAGTGCAAGGAGTTCCCCCTTGAGGTTGGTGGGTGTAACTTCCATTTGGACCTCTATATATTGGAAAAGACGAGATATGATGCCATTCTTGGGATGGACTGGTTGGTTCCCTTTCGAGCCTTCTTAGATTGCTATAATCGTAGGGTGAGTATCACGTCACCAGAGGGCAGAGAGTTTCTATAGAAGGGTGAATGGGATGTTCAGGACAGTTGAGCTGGGCCAGAGCATCATGGGCGAGGTGGAGTCACAGCCCAGATTGTGAGTTTATATCTGGACGACCAGGGGGCTTGTCAGAAGGATTTTCCTCCAGTGGTTGATTGTTTCAGGGATGTCTTCCCAGACAACTTTTCAGGTCTTCCTCCAGAGCGAGTGGTGGATTTCTCTATTGATCTTATTCCAGGGGCAGCACTGGTGTCCATTCCTCCTTATAGGATGGCTACACCTGAGTTGCAAGAGCTCAAGAGGCAGTTAGAGGAGTTACAGGCAAAGGGTTTCCTCCAAATCAGTACTTCTCCACAGGGTTCTGTAGTCCTCTTTGCGAAGAAGGCGGATGGTACCCTTAGACTCTGTGTGGATTATCGGAAGCTGAACCAGTTGACGGTTAAGAAATGATATCCCTTACCGAGGATTGATGATCTTTTTGATCAAATTCATGGAGCAGGAGTGTTCTCGAAGATTGAATTGAGATAAGGATATCATCAGCTGCGCGTTAGACCATCTGATATACCTCTCACAGCTTTCAGGAGAATGTATGGTCTATATGAGTATAAGGTTATGCCGTTCGGACTCACGAATGCACCAGCAGTTTTCATGGCTTTGATGAATCGTGTGTTCCATCCTTATTTGGATTCTTTTGTGGTAGTATTCATGGACGATATCTTGGTGTACTCTCACAATCGACACGACCATGGAACCCATCTTGAGATCGTATTGAGTACACTGAGAGAGTATTGACTATATGTTAAGCTCTCAAAGTTCCACTTTTGGATGGACCAGATTCACTTCCTGGATCACATCATTTCAAAGGAAGGAGTTTCAGTAGACCCAGAGAAGGTGAGAGCAGTAGTTTCCTAAGAGCAGCCTAAGAATGTGTTTGAGATATGGAGTTTCTTAGGGCTGGCTGGTTACTACAGATGCTTCATACCGAACTTCTCCCTCTTAGCAGCACCGTTGACGGGTTTGACTAAGAAGGGTGTGATGTTCGTTTGGTCAGAAGCTTGCGAGAGAGCCTTTCAGGACCTGAAAGGAAGGTTGACATCAACATCGATCTTGATACTCTTAGATTAGGGGAAGATCTATACCGTTTACTATGATGCATCAGGTATTGGGCTGGGAGCAGTGTTGATGCAGGGTGATCGGGTTGTCGTGTGCGGGTCTCGACAGTAGAGGCCACATGAGAGGAATTACCCAACACATGATATCGAGTTGGCTGCAGTTGTTCATGTGTTGCGTTGATGGAGACATTATCTATTGGGAGAGCATTTTTTGGTTTTCACTAACCACAAAAGTCTTATGTATATCATTACTCAGCGTGACTTGAATCTAAGGCAGAGAGCGTGGGTTGAGTACATAGAGTCCTTCGATTTTTAGCTTGCCTATACACATCGTAAAGGTAATGCAGTAGCTGATGCACTGAGTTGGAAGACTCAGATACAGGCTTTGCAGGAGGCTAGTGGTGAATGGCAGCTTATGGATTTGTTCTCTGAGATGCATATAGAGGAGCACGATAGTTAGGGGAAAACCTATCATTCTTCTTTAGCTGTGACTTCTACCCTCCTGGATAGATCAAGGATGAGATAGCTATCTAAGTCAGAAGGCCTAGTTCTACGGGAGTCGGTGGAATGTGAGGACCCTCCTCCTGGTTTGACGATGGCAGATGATGAAGTATTTCTTTTCCATGGATGAGTATGGGTTCCAGGAGATATACGCGAGGAGATGATGCAGGAGTTTCATGCTTCAGCTTGGGAAATTCATCCCGGGGTTACCAAGATTTACCGAGACTTGAGACGTTAGTACTGGTGGCCGGGTATGAAGAGAGATGTATCTGGTTTTGTTACGAGGTGTTCTACTTATCAGTAGGTGAAAGAGGAGAATCAAAGGCCAGCCGGACTATTACAGCAGTTACCCATCCCAGAGTGGAAATGGGATGATGTAGCGATGGACTTCGTGACGGGGTTGCCGAGGTCACCTCGAGGCAATGATTCCATGTGGGTTGTTGTGGACAAAATCATGAAGGTATCTCCCTTCTTGCCGATCAAGGAGACCTTCGGTGTTCACAAGCTCAGAAAGTTGTATATCCGAGAGATCGAACATCTTCATGGGGTTCCTCGTTCTATCATTTCGGATTGGGATGCCCTTTTTATATCTCGTTTCTGGAAGAGTTTTCAGAGGGCACTGGGTACACAGGTGCTTCTGAGCACAGTGTACCACCCTCAGAGTGATGGCCAGTCAGAGCGTATGATACAAGTGCTTGAGAATATGATGCGTGCATGTGTCCAAGACTTTGGGGTCTCTTTGGATAAGCATATACCCCTAGTAGTGTTTTCCTATAACAATAGTTTTTAGGAAAATATGGAGATGGCACCATACGAGGCTTTATATGGTAGGCCATGCTGATCACTCTTGTTCTTGTTAGAGGCAGTTGAGGTAGCTTTACTGGGACCACGTCTCATTAAGGAGACTTATGAGCAGGTCCAGTTGATTCAGAAGTAGATGGATACCGCCCAGTCTCGTCAGAAGTCTTATGCTGATCGTTGCAGATGACCTTTGGAGTTCGTGGTCGGGGATCAGGTTTTCTTGCGTGTTTCGCCAAGGTTGGGACACAAGCGGATTAGAAGATAGGGTAAACATTCACCGAGGTATGTGGGGCCATTTGAGATTCTGGAGAGAGTCAGACTGGTTGCCTATCGGTTGCAGTTACCTCAGAGGCACCGAGCCATGCACGATGTCTTCCATGTATCTCAGTTGTGTCGTTATCATTCAGACCCATCTCACGTCTTTCAACCCAAGGAGGTTGAGGTCGAGGCAGATGCATCCTTTGAGGAACATCGGATTAGTATCGTTGATAGGAGAATGAAGGTTCTCCAAGGCCGGTCAGTTTCTCTCGTACGAGTTCTATGACATTATGGCTGAGTGCAGGACGAAACCTAGGAGAGAGAGACTGACATACATGCTCAGTGGCTGGAGTTGTTCACAACCATAACTTCAATACCCTTGGATGGGAAATTCGGGGACGAATTGCTTTAAGGGGGGAAGTTTGTAAGAACCTGGTTCTTTTTTCTAAGGTACAAGTTTCTTCTTTTCTCTTTTCCTTAAGAGTTTTTGAGAAAATATGGAAAATGGGGAAAAATACCAAATTCTGGAAGTACACGCCGTGTACTTTTCCACATGCCATGTACTTTTGGCCGTGTGGGATGAGTACACGGGTCATGTGGCCATGTCGGCGGGGAAGGGTGTAAAGACCGACTACACTCCATGTAGTCAGTCGGCAAGAGAATAATAAGGCGGTGGCTAACTGTGTGACTGAATACGCCCTATAATCATGGAGACACGCCATATAGTCATGTCGGCAGATGAATAGTGCCATGCTGGCGGGAAGCCACCAGGGAAACTATTTAGAAAATAGGAAGTACACGCCGTGTACTCGGAAGTACATACCGTGTACTTTTTTCTGCTTAAAATGGGTAGTAGCATGTCCTGTTTATAGGGAAGGCATAGAATGGGAAGATGGAGCTCGGGAGAGGAGGTCGAAGCTTTGGAGATCCACCAAGCGTTCGTCAGAAATCCATTTCCGCCTCGGACGATTTCGTTGGAACCGCACTGCTAAGCCCGCCACTCTCCTTTCACCGTTTTTTCCAATTATTCCACTAACGGGGGTTATTTACGTTTAAGAAAAAATTATTTTACCTCATATCTATGGAGTTGTTTGACGTTTCAGAAGGCGTCGTTCGCGTATATCGTTCTTGGGTGTTTAAGGTAGGTGGCTTGCTGTTTATTTTCCAACTATTGTGCGTTTTGTGCATTTTTGTGCCACGAACCCATGTTGGCGTGTCGTGTGGCTGAGGCCATAGCTATTTAAATACCTAGAATTGAATAGGTAATTAATTTTGATAACAAAATGCTGTCTAGGATCATGCTTGGATTCAGGAGCACCCCAGGGGTGCGTTCCTTTATTTAGCCGTTTGGCCAGGATAACCAAGGGTATGCCTTTAAAGTAATGATTGTAGAATTTCCTTGAGAGGAATTGCTTGTTAATGTTTATTTACATGTTGGGAAAGGCTCGGTTACTTGCGCCTGAGGGCAGTGTTTTACTTAGCCTGTGGGCGTTGTTTTTCTTAGCCCGAGGGTAGCGGTTATCTTAGCCTGAGGGAAACTTCTTCCGTGCATGTGGTCAGTTGATTTTGTGCTTGTGGGAGACACTTACTATGACCGAGGGCAATAGCCGTGTTCCTGTGGGCATATTCCTGTGCTGGATACTCTTTACCAGAGGGTAGGGGTTTACGTGTCTGAGGACCTTAGCTTTTTACATAGAATATCCACTATGGTGATATTTTAAATTAAATGATTAAATGGATATTAAAATGGAAATATAATTGGTTAAGTTAGTTACTTTTTAGTACTTATTACTTTATTACATTTTACTACTGTACAATATTGTTGCATGTTTTACACATAGTTGAGCACAGGCCTTTGGTGGGTGCCTAATGGGATTTATTTCTCACACCCTATTTGGGTCATGCCTTTCGGCCCAAACAGATTACGTTGCTGCAGCTGTAGATAAGGGAAAGGGTCCTTATACAGGTACCTGATTGTTGTTGGGGTGTAGGAGAGCATGGGACCGAGCATTGGCTCGCGATGCCGCGAGCTGTTCTATTTTTCTTTTTTGTACTTGTACTTCAGTTTTATTGTATTGTTTGGGTAACATGTTATGGCTGTTTTCATAGAATAGTGGCATTATACATCTTCATATATATATATGACTGTTGGTTTCCATTTTTGTTATCAATTATCCATTTCAGTTATATATACTGTTTCTATTTTCGTTGTTACTGTATATTATTTATATTCCGCTGCGCTACACTTTGACAAATGAGGGCATAGTTTCCCCAATATCAGACCTAGGCCCTTGCTGCTAGTCGGTAGCCTCTGGCATTTGGGGAAATGCGCTTGAGGTCACATGGTGAACCAGGTTCGGGGAACCCATTGAGTGGCACCAATAACTGGGACGTTATATTTATCAATGTTTTTTCGGACAGATAAAAGTTACCTTTATTAGTGCCTTTATCTATTACTGATTATAGTGGGTCTTTTATCAGTGTTTTATTAAGCGCTCATAAATGTCAGCTTTTCCCTTGCACTGATTTGTGGTAGTGGATTAAAAATAAATGTATAAGGATTCGATATAACACAAAATTATTCTAAAATCCCATTTGTTGGATCCATTTATTCCATACCATTATCACATTTTAATATGAGTTAATTTGGATCCATTTTTCTTGTGTAACACATTAATGTATTGTAATATTTTGAAAAATTTCAAATATGTTCTCTCCCCCACTTATAAAAGGATAGAACATTTATTATCTTCTCTACACTTTAAGAGACAATTATCTCAGAAAATACCTACAAAAATATTTTCAAATAATCCATTCCCATTACAAATATGTTTTATTTGGATCCAAATATCATCCAAAGAAGGAATAAGGTCTAAGAAAAAGGTGGTTGTTTGAAGAAACGGTATAAACCGTTATCCAGTGGTTTCATATTATTATTTCTTATACCAAATTAAATTTTGTTCCAACAAAGATGATATAAAAATATAATTATCTCCTACCAACATAAATTTTATTATTTTAATGGTTCAAGTTTTATAACTTTATTTCCTGATAAAATAGGAAATGAAATCATCATTTTTTCAAACGTGCGGACAACTTCATAACGAAGGGATGCATTTCTTTTGTCATATTCAACATTAATGGATAGTTATTTTAATGGATATAAAGTTAATTTATTATATTAATGAATTTATTATGATTTTGGAAATATAATATATCATTTAACTTCTTATCCTTTCACCAGTTAAAAAATGGTAACATCGCTTGTGTGTACTTGTAGAATACCACCTCCATGAAGTGATATGATTCATTTTTCTTATCATCCATTAATGAATGATTACTAATTTTTATATAATTAATATAATTGATATTTTCTATCACTATAAAAAATTACTAAGATAATGGTGCCATGGTAAAGAAGCAATGACTGAAACAATCGAACCAAAACTTATATGAAAAATGAAACAGTTGACTCTCAAGAACAAAACTTTTCGAAAAGAATTATTAATAAATAGGTGTTAGGATGTTCTAATTAGATCACATAATCTAAGATAAATATTTATATGGTTATTCTATATAATTTTAATAAATATAAAATTATTATACATGAGTTTAAAATCACTTATGAGTCAAGTTGTACTTTTGATATTGGATTTTTGTTAAAATATCAAAAAAAATTAATATTGTTTATGTTTATATTTAAATGGAAAAATTATATGATCCTAATCTCTAACACTAAAATATATTTTATTTTACCTCTTCTATTTTTTTGGTTCGCATTTTTATTTTCTATATATTCTTTTTTGGATAAAAAATCAATGAGTAAGATACATGTAAGGGACTTTTTTTATAAATCTTATTTCAAATTTCTTTTCAATTCATTTTCTTCCATGTCCATATTTTTTTTAAAATGATTTTAGGATTTTTTTAATATTATCTAAATATTTATTAAATAAATTATTATCCATATTTTACATTCAATAAAAAGGTTTAAAAGGAATCTTATGGTCATTTTATGAACGTGATACTTTTTAACAGTGTAGTCCGTAGAATCTTTGTTATTTCATACATCGTAAGAACGAATTTTCCATCTATGATGAAAACTATTTTGTTGGAATATTAGTTTATTTGTTTAAATTTTTATATTCAATGGATTTTTTTCTGAATATTCAGGAAAGTTGAATACTTTAAATAAAATATTATAATAATGGAATGTGTATTTTCCTCAATAAATTTTCTGGTGATCTTTTAAAGGTATTCACATCTATAAAAACACCCATTAAAGATTGTAGATGTGTGATTAAATGAAAAAATATTTATTATTTATTTGTATGTATTATGATTATGATGATAAAATATGTATGCTCTGTATTATTTATTCAATACATAAAATTTTTAAATTAAAAGGAATTGTGAGAATTAATTTTATTGGTCATTTTAAATTTGTGTTAATCAGAGGACTTAAAATGATAGGTGGGAATCAATTATATATATCCCTTAGATGAATTGATAGTTCCCATGGGATTAAAATATATGAATTCTATATTATATGTGTATTTTTTTATCAACAAAACATTTTTTATGAATAATTTCTTCATTGAGAGGCTTTGATGGTAAGATTCATGATATCTTGGTTGAGAGGCCATGAGAATAAATGTACAAAATTAAACATTTCCTTTATTAAGAATTTTGTTTAACTTATTAATTTAATTTATATGTTTATATTAATAATGAATTTTTATTGAACTCAACTTGTTTATTTAATAGAATGAGTTTAAATTTTAAACATTGTCATATTTATTATACCTTATTTACTCATGAAAAATTCTACTATATGTAACCCTTACTGATCATCTGAGCTCTTACATTATTTTTTCCCTTCTCCTTAGACATGAATAAGGATATTATGTATGATATCTTGGATTAAATAATGTCTCTTATAATATTTTTTTCATTCCCAATGTAATATAGTAATCATGTTTACATCTAGTTTACCAAGACTATTGAACTTATTGATCATGTGTGGTATGATCCCTAATATATTGTACCAACATATTATAGTAAATAACAAATCATTGTTAATGGATTCAATTTGTGACAATTTAATATATATCATATTGTTTATATGGTATTACTTTATATTTTCCATAAGATAAAAATTTATCATATTATAAATCTTATTTTTACTTTTGATTTCTTTAAAAGAAATTAATTATTAATATTAAATTCCACCCACTATTTTGTTTAAATACTTATATCCCTGAACTATTTGACTCAAAATAATCATATGCATGATAATTTTAGTGGGAAAGGATCCTTAAATCTATCTTAACTTCTTAAGTAATGGAATCAAAAACACCATAAGAGTTTTAGGTGGGATTTTTCCAATGAAACCACATTAACAAAAAAAAACTCCTTGATCTTATGAGAATATTCACTTATCCTATAAGTCATTTTATTGTAATTTCATAACACTTTCTAGTAAAATCACACCAATCAAGAAATAGTTATTTAATTAATTCCAATTTTGGTTAAGTCTAACTACCACTATTGTTATAACTTCCTTATAGGAGGAAGAAACCCGAACTGTGAAAGATCAACACCCCAAATATGTTTTCATTCTAATATAAGTTACGGAAGGTTTTTATGGATAAATATTTAGGTTAATTGATTTTTATTTTTTATTTTTTTCTCTATTACTAAAATTTGATTCTATTTATCATTATTATTAATATATGATCATGTACACAATATTAACCATTCATAAACAAAAAAAATCATCTCATGTTTGTGTATCTTATCTATTCATCATTTTTAACTATTTTAAGTGATCATGTATTAACCATATATTTAAAAAATAATTCATATTGAATGATAAATTAAATAAAACAACTTGTTCATGAGATTTTATATAGTGGTTGATACATTTATGGGGTGATGGATTAAAAATTACCCTAGATTATTTTGTGGAGGTGTATATTGAATCAAAATTCAATTACCAATTATCATTCAGGTATCTATTATAATTTGGATTCAAGATATACCTCATCTTGAACTATCTCGTTATAAAGAAATCAATTTTTATAATATATTCAAATATAGGTAAGGGGAACTCAGAATTTAAGATTTCCTTTTATCACTCAAATATAGATACACATGATCTTATATAATCTAATAAGGATGAATGATTCATTGACTATAAAATAATAAATTTAAAATTGAGATATCTTAAGACCAATAAACTTAGATCTAATGCTAAAAACATTTTATTTACATACTATAATTGATACCAACTAATAAGACCAATTTTTTACCATCTATAATTACACTATTAATATCCAATATTGTGTCACTTACATATCTAAAACCTTTCTTGGTTTATAGTTTTAGATAATTAGGAAAACCCCATCATGTAATAAAAACCATGTATTTCTCATGAAATGGGAAAACATTTATCATTATACCTATATTTTACTATTCTATAGGAAAAATTAAGTATATTACATAAAATATTATATACATGGAAACCTTAAAGACAAATCTAACATCATATCAATCTTATTAACTTGTGGAAATGAAAACATAAGAAAATATGAGATCAGATGATCAGTAAGGGTAAACATGGGAGATATAAATTTATGATCATATGTAATCATAAGATTAGAATAATTGTATAATATAATCATCATAACATAAAAAATTTATAACCACTCATTCATATATCTTAAATCATGTTCCATGACATAAATATTTCTCATAACAACATTTGTAAGTAATAAGGGTGAGGAATAATCAATAATAAATCATTATAAATGATGTTATATAATAATAATATGACTTAGCATTGTCTGGAAAAATTATAAACATATAATATAATTTTATTTATTGAGTATCACTACAAATAACATAATTAAATAGTGGAAAAAAGTCCCATAGTGGATTGGGTTCATTCCCAATCCTATATTATCATTATTGGAATGTGACCTCTCCTAATAAACTCTCTTATTGTCCCATTAGATATAAATCTTTACTACATAAATTATATGTCTATATAATTTCTACCCCACACGTCACAAAATTAAAACCATACATACGTGTTCCATAATATCATAAAATATTTATCATTCCCTCAAAGCATTACCCATTGAAATGAAATAGGTTTTATAAATATTATATTATCACAAAATTATAATTCATATGTAGAAATAAAATGGATTTTATCATAAGAAAATCCCTTGTGGAGGATAAGAAACATAAAAGGATGATGAAACAAATGAAAAATACATTTAAAATAGAGTTTTATCATTTCTTTGAAAAATGGGAAAAATCAGTTTTCATTGAGTATCAATAAAAGCTAAAAATTACCAGAACATTGAATAAAAAATTTTATTTGCAAATATTAATTGAAAATTGTGAAATAATATTTAAATAAAAAATTTTTCATAATGATGAAAAAATTTATTTTTTGGTAAATGTTAAAATAATGAATCTTACAACACTTTTTTTAAAAGGCCTTAATATCCTGTTTAGAAAACATTATAAAAATTACATTTTAAACCATTGAAAATATTTTAAAATATATCTGAAAATGATTTTAAATTATCATTGGAATATATAAAATACTATTCTTGAAAATATTTTTAAGAACATGGGCATGGAAGAGAATGTTTTCCGATCAAAGGGGAAATAAGATTAGCTTTTCATAAAAATATTTTCTCGATCATTTAGGATCCAAAGAGTGGAAAATGAAAGGAAAACAAAAAAATGAAATAATTATATAAGAATAAAATATAAGGTTTTTAATATATAAATATTGTTTAATTTCCCTAGTGGATATTCAAGCACAAACAATCCCAATCAAAAATTAGATTGCAACATAAGCCTCACCACATTGGATAGTTTTAAATCATGAACTATTGAATAAAATCAGAATATTTCTAACTAAAAATATTAAAAATTAAAAATGAGTGATTATATAAAATGTCAATAGGGAAGTATAGACACCTCAAAATACAAATATATTCATAACATGATACATTTCTTAATGAATCAATATTGAACCAGGGAACCCATATGTCAAGTCATGAATTTCATTATTTTTTCTCTAAAATTCATGTATAATAAATTTATTTTTTATCAATATTTAAAAAAATACATTCATAAATTTATAAGAGTATATTTTTCCCTTTTAATTTTTAAATTCTCATTTATTATTAATTATTCAATAAAAATTATATTTAGATGTTAAATGATCTATTTACCATGCATGTTTTGGTTTGACGATTCTGGTATATACACTTTGGTCCAAGTTTAATGATATATAGAATCATAATTATTTTTTTATGTATCCTATTTATTCATTATATAGACTTTTATAACCATACATATATTGCTTCGATGAAATATTAATTACAACATTTCCTGGAGTCAATAATTTGAACATATCCATGAGGGATATTTCCATTTTCTAATGAATGGAAATATGGAAAGGTAAATAACAACCTATATTTATAAAATCTTATTAATATTATAAATATAATATAAAATTAAATAAATATATACTTATTACTAACCATGTTTTAGTAAAGGAAAAATAAATAACATTACTTTTTAGAGGTTGTAGTCTATACATACGCATGAGGGATGTTATCATTTTAAAAAGGATGGGAGGGAAAGAATATAGATAATATTTTATTTTTAAAAATCAAAATAATGTTATAAATATTAATTTTATTAGTTTTGTCTATAATTTTAACCATCCATATGAGCTGATGATGAGTAATTAAACTCATAACTTAGTGGAGGTGGTAGTCTACACTTACGCTTGAGGAAAGTGTTCGTCTTCCATTAGATGGAAAAGTTAATGGAATTTTTTTTACTATTAACATAATAACATTTTAGTATAGCTCATATCCCAATGTTATTGTGTCTTTGTGGTTATGATGTATTTTTAGGATGAAAAAGAATAAATAAACTTAAAATAAATTAGTTAAGACTTATATCTCCTCATTTTATATCCTTCCTTAAATTGAGATTATGGATTTTGAAGGAGTTCATTATGGTCAATCAATGTGATTAGTGATATGTTAAGTAAAATTTTGGACATTAACTTGGGGAAATTTTTTGGAATAAATAAAACTCATTTGAGGATCGGTAAATCATAGATTGAGTCTATTTTTATAGTCAAAATGCCTTTTCACAATTTATAAATTTTTAAGGGATATGAAATAAATTTTATAAATTCAATGTGGAACATACATTAAAATTAATAATGGGTTCTAAAATTTCCCATAAATGTGAGTAAATATTGGATTTTTATTATTTTATAATGGCTTAAAAATAATTTTTAAACATTAAATACTATTGATGTTTAATTTATAGATAAAAAAATTATTTCTTAACATGTCAAGAAAGAAATGGAAATAGAATTAAAAAAACATTAATTAAATTTAATAATTTTCTATAAAATTTCGGGAATACCCAAAATAATATAAATATTTTCAATTTTAATATCTTTAAAATCATTAAATTTACTTTTATCTTGTTTTTATTTACATTTCATTAATGTTTCATACGTGTTTTATAGAATCATCTTATTTCTAAAAATTAAAAATAAATTATAAACATGAATATAATTTATTAAACCTAATTATATAACTCTATGTTAAATGATGATATATAATTACTCTTGTCATATTTAATTTAACATATTTAATATATTAACTGAGAGAAAGTGATATGTTTGTAAATATAATTTTATTAATATACAAAGTGAATTCTTAATAGTGTATAGCGTATCTAAAATGTATCAAAATTGATCAGGGAAATGGATTTTCTTGATAAATATTAATCCAAACATCTAGAGATAACATTTTGGGATCATATTCCATAGTTTCAAACATAATTAACACTTCCAGCCCTTTATCATAGAGATAAATAATTACCACAGTTTCTGTTCATTATATCCATAAATAATAGGGGAATATTTAAAAAATTTAGACATTATGATGTGAAATATGGAATTCATTTTACAATATTAAATTTGTATTATTTTTTAAATTTAATTTTAACTTATGTATGGAAAATAAAATAGAAAACCGTTTAAAAATTATAGTTTGAAATTATAAAACTATTTTACACCAAAATTAATTATAAAATTAAATTTCATGAAATAAATTGGATAACATTTTAATAAATGAAACTTATTTTAATGTCATAAAAATCCAAGAGAAAATGGAACATTGAAATTATCTTTTTTAAAATAATAAAAACAACTGTTTTTGTAAAATCGGTATATTTCACTATTCACACAAAAATCAATGTTTTAAAAAAGAAAAAAATTAATCCTAATATAATTTGGACTTTATGTTTTATTAAATTTAATTTATATAATTGTTATAAATTCATTTTAATACCCATATAAAAATCAATAATTATTTTATGAAAATGTATTTTTGATGCACAAAATGATTTATTCTCATTCATTTCATAGTAACCATAATTAAATGATCAGTAATTACTTTTATTTTATATATAATATATTTTTTAAAATCGTTAATAAATAGGGATTAATTTAATATATTATGATAAAAATAAATTAGAAGCATGAAAAATATCCATTTTTCATTAAAATGCTTTTATTTTCATTTTTAACCAATGAAATCATTTTTCTACATCTATAAATAAAAATTTTAAATATTTTTAGTACATTGAATTAAGTTTTAAATATATATATAAAAATCATTCTCATAAAAAATTCATATTAGTTTTCAATGATCAACAATATTTCCTAAATGAAGTTGATAATTATTTTTTGATTAAATGCCATATAATGTAATTCATTTTATAATGAAAGTGAAGTATTCTCATGATTTTAGTGTTATATTCTTCCCAATATATCAAAAAAATTATATTTATTAAAATAAAATATATTCTAAAATCATGGGTTGTTACGTTCTAGCCCCTTAACAAAATTATGAGCTCATAATTTTATCTGGTGTATGATAGAGAGGGATTAAAAAGATTTAAAATCAATTATTAGTATTAGATGATAACTATACATAAGTGGTATGAAATACGTTTTAATCCATATTGATTACATTTAATTTTGAAAGGAATATTTATTTCTATGTTTATACTAGGAAACTTATGATTTCCTAATTAATTCTTAATTAAAGAAATTACCATTGTGAGGAAAAAACATATGAATGAATTTCATAGAGCACATCTTCATAGATAAGAAGTATTTTTCACATTGTACTGAATATTTTTACATTACTATTTCTTTAATTTGATGATTTATTTTACCATCATTATAAATAATGAGACAGAATATACTTACTTGATATCTTCCCACAATTACATCATTTACCTATGTTTTGAGCAGTTTTCATCATTTGTTTCATGTCATATGATAACCACAATGATGTATTCATGGTTGAAACACTAAAATTATCTTTTAATGGATCATAAGATCCTTAAATATATAAAAAATTATTCCTTTGGTTTCTAACCATTAACCAAAATTTAAATTTATATAACATGTTAATATAACATCCAATATGATTTATGTTTTATATAAAGAAATCCAAAACATCAAAAATAACACTCAAAGTTCAAATTACACCATTTTATAAATAATTAACCTTAAATATCCATCAACATTTCTTTACTAAATTTGAATCCCAAAATAGGAAAGATTTGATTCACATATTATTCCATGATAAAGATAATATTTATCCTAAAATAAAATTAATCACTCATAAAGTTAAATAAAAAATATATGTACTCTAATATTATACCCTATAATATATACAAATATTTTCTAAAAATGACCTAAACCACAATGACATAAAACCTTAGTTTAATTTAGTAAACATCCCCAAGAATAACATGAATCACCTTACCATAAGGATCATATATACCTCAATCAATCATTCTTCAATAATTATCTCAAAAAAGAGATTCCACCTTGTCACAAAATCACTTTTAAGTGATACCATTTAACATATGATTTGATGGTTTAATAAATTTTGAATTTTAAAATAATATCAACCAATTCGACATAAAATACTTATTAGTGAATAATTTTTCATTTTACCTAATCCTATTACATGAGAGCATTGTTTTTTAATAAACCATAATTATATAGCTTCAATGAATACATTAACCTCGATGGTCATGCATTCCTTTATATTTATTTCCCAAATAAATTTCTTCCCAAATATCTTCAAACTAAATCAAACTTCAATACAATGGATTTCATATAACTACATGATCCATTAAAACCCAACAAATATTTACTAAAATTTCATTAGTCACCTAAAAATCCCATAAAATAAAACCTCAAAATGAGTGCTTATGCTTTTAAACTTCTGATCATCCTTAAACATATCAATACATGATGGTATACTTACCTCATAAATTATTCTCTTATGATAAATTCATAATCTATAAACTTTACTAAACCCATCTTTAATACTAGTTGATATACCCTGATACCCAAACACCTAGATTGTGGTGCTAAAAACATATTCTCTAGATAGTTAATTGGATACGAACTGAAGTGATCCTTTTTTATCCATCGAAAATTACAATATAAATATCCAATATTGATAAAAATTCATACCAAACTCATTTAATATTTAGTGTTCTAGAGAATTATGAAAAATGAAAAACATAATAAAACCCATCTAGTTTTCGTCAAATGGAAACTTTCCCCATTTTTCCTATATTTTCTTATTCTCTATGAATACTTCAAAAATGATAAAACATTATCCACTCATTAAAACCTTCTATAAATATCATACATAATATCACTCTTCAAAACATGGGGAAATATAAGTGTAAAAAAGGTGGTCTCATATAATCAATGAGGGTAAATATGGTAGATATTAATCGATGATCAAATATATGTGTATAATAAATTCAAGGGTATGAAAGAATGATAATAACTTATTAAATTAACAAAAATTCAGTCACATATCATAAATAATGAGTCATTATATAAAACATTATCATAACAATAGATGTGATTCATAAAAGTAATCTTGATCTGTGAAAAAATATCATAAGAACATGTAATAAGAGTGTGTAGAATAACCATAATCATATAAATTAATATCATTTGTTGCGGCTCACTACTAAGTCCATCATCACATAATGTACAAAGTCTCTAAACAAATTCGGGTCACTCCCGAAACTCTTTTATTTATTGGAATGGGCTCATTTTCCACCATATTTCATATTATCCTATTAGATATCAATTGTTACATAATAAATTGGAGGGATATATAATTTTAGGCCCACCCATAACATAAGGAAATCCATAAAAATGTGTGACATAAGAAGATAAAAACCCTCATTATTTTATTATAAAAGAACTCATGGAAAAAATGGGTTTCATAAATATTACATCATCACATAATCATAATCCATCCTTAGAAAAAATAAATATTTTATCATAAAAAAATATCCCAAGTGGAGCTTAACAAGAATCCAATGATGTCAAAAAACATGATAAATACCTTTAAAAGGGAATTTGAAGATTTCATCAAAAACAGTGAATATATCATTTTCTTTTGGTATCATTAAAAACGTAAAATTTCTAGAATATTGAAAACAAATATTTTCTTTTATAATAACCATGAAAACTACTAAAGGAATTTTCAAATTAAAAAATGGTCAGGACGGCTACAAAATTATTTTTTGTGTTAAACTTTAAATCAATGATTCCTCTCACACATTTGGTAAAGTCATAAATAACATACTTTAAACAATTTTTAAAAAATATTTTAAAATTTTGAAAATAAAGTAAAATATTTTTGGAAATTACTTTAAATAAACATTAGACCTTATAAAATTACATTTTTAAGAATATTTTAAAGAATATTCACATGGAAGAAAAATGTTTCCTATCAAAGTGGAAATAAGGCTGTATATTATAAAAACATTTACTGAATCATTTTATGTACCAGACATTTGAGAATAAAGGTATAATATGAAATCCCTATAAATAATTATAAGGGAATAAAATACAATTTTTTAAGGTATAAATGACATATAATTCCCACAAAGTAGATTAAATCATTGTAACGCCCCGACCCTAGTTACCCAGAGTCGGTGCATTATTACATAACATTGGCATGATCATGAGAAAGATCAAGTCTCGAAAGACCGATTAGTTTAGTAGCCTTGGAATAACTAGATACATCCATAAATTTTTTTACATTACATCATAAAAAAAACATCTTGTCTTCATATCCCCTCATACTATCCCTGCAGGTCATTCATAAATTACTTCTTCATAATCCTGGGAAAAATAAAACATTGAAAGGGGTGAGCTCGGATGCTCAGTAAGGATAACATTATAGCAGAAGCTTTCATAAATAAGCATAAACACTTAAGGCGATTTATAACTAAAACAAAAGCCTTTTAAATTTAAACTTCAACATAAAATGGCGAAGGTAAAATGAAATAATGCCATTTACTTACTCACATGGATATTCTACTAGTCGAATGATCACATGCAATATCAATAACCACTTTCATAATGATGGAATGCATAATGCCAGACTATCATAACCACATAGCCAAGGCCTCGTGCCAAGACTACAATTAATATTTTGCCAAGGCCTTGTGCCAAGACACTAGTTTGTCTCATGAGACCTACCGATGCATCGAGGAGCTATAGCGGGCTCCACCCGTCACTTATTAAGTCCAATGCATTCCTCATATGAACAGGTTTAAACATAACATAAACATTCGTATTAAAACTAGCATACGAAATGTCAATACTTCTACCACAAACCATGAATGGTATAAAAATAGCACATCCATAGTCAAATATAACTCATTTGATACAATATGGAAGATTGTATTGTATCACATTAACCTCAATCAATAATAATGAAGGATGTTGACATAGATGAAAATAATCATCAAAACTATTTGAGAGAAATATCCCCCTTTTTCTTGAAAACATTTAAAAGTCACACTATTTGTCAAGAATCCATTTAAAAATAGATTTTTGAATCAAAGTGTCCCATACCACTTTGAAACTTTTTAAAAGGATTTTTAAATTTAAAACTTTAATGTCCATAAAAATAAATCCTTAAAACCATTTTTAAAATATGGACATTAATGAGCATGATTTAGAAGAATAATTCTTTAAAACATTTTAAAATGGTATTTTGGTTAGAGTTTCTAACCAAAAAAGAGACACTTGAATACAAATAATTGAGGTAATCAAAACATTGTAATATCATGAGAATAAATGAATTCATGATATACTATGTCAAAGTAGATTATATACACCACATAAAAGTGATTTGGTGTATATCATCAAAGAAGTCTCAATGGAATGTAAATTGAGATGAAATCTCTCATAAAGGTTGTATCCTTAGGTTAAGGATAAATCAACGACATAATTATGTGTGACAAATATAAATACACTAAATATGATTGGATATTCAGTGTAAATCAATCAAAGGATATTCACACATATTCTTGTAAAAACAATACCAACGAATTGGATGTTTAACTCAACAAATGGAGAATGAGTTAAAATTACTCTTATCAAATTCATATCAATGACTTGAGAATTATCAATGGAGTGATTATGTGTATCAAACTTATATCCACAGGAAGGGGAGTGGAAATTATGACATAATCAAATGAATAGTGATTCCACACATAATCTTGGGGTAATATAATCAATGAAATATGCGTAAAGCCAAATGAGTGGAAATTGAAATCTCAAATTCCCTTATTGATTAGGTAACTTAAGAAACATACACCCATGAAAGAAGTATCCTACCATGATGATGTAAATACCCATAAATAAAAGTATATAACACAATGAATACAATCATGGGCAGTACACATACACCACATGCAATAATTAAGTGGTGATCAATGGAATTCTCACGGAATTAAAAGTGAGATAAGAAAATCCCTTACTTTGTACTTTTTCCTTGGTCGATGGTTGGTTTACCTCCTGTATAATGGTGAAATAATTGTTATTGAATAATACAAGAATCATTTACTTTAATATGATATCATATATGATCTTTTAACATTGATTTGTTAATAATATCTTAGTATTAACGCCGTTTCGGGTGTTAACTTACTCATTTTCTTTTATATGTTTTGTTACATAAGTCATGTTTGTTGTATCTTATTCATATCCAGAATGATATCAAGTCCTTAAACGTCATTTTTAAATCATTAAATGATAATTATACTTGAATGGATACGATGGATAATGAATCTCATCGCGTTCGTGGAGACGGTAGTCCGTACGTACGCACGAACGCTACTTCCATTTAATTTTTTATTTTAAAAGAATCGAATCCAAATGATACATAGGTATATTACTATTCCAGTATAATATAATATTTTATATATGTTACTTAAGTTCATTAACACCATCCTTTATACGTTCCACGTGTGGTATGAACGAGTCATATCATTTTAAGGGGGCGGTAGTCCGCACTTCCTCAAATGAAATTATCGTATGTATATACGACATGAAACGAATAATGGTATGAAATAAAATGGAATTACATAAGATTATATATAAAATATATATCATTAATATCATATTTAATTACAGTGCCATTATAATGGCCACCATGAGAGGCGGTAAGATGTTTTTGAACAATCATCGTTTCGTGAGGCGTTAGTTTTCCATCCACAGAAACATTATGTTCATCATCCATTAGATGGAGTTGTGTGTATGTGTAGTTTGAATACTTCTTACAAAAACATCCTAGTATATTGAGGATACTGGTGTTGTTACAAAAGAAGGGAAATAAAAAGAGTTTGGGGGTTTAAGAAGCAAAATAAATGAAAATAATTTAAGAGAAATCGTTACCTTTAATTTAGGTAACTCACTTTGGTTGGAACCAAAGGACTTGTTGAAATGCTTTCTGCCTAAGGGGAAGCTTCAAGGAGGAGGAGAGGGATGTGGGGAGCTTAGTTGGGCAGAGTTTGGACGAGCCAAGTGGCTTGAGAGGTGTGAGTAAATGAGAAGGAGGAGTGCCCTTTTATAAGAGGGGTGAGGGGCACCTTTGGAAAAGCTAGAAATATTAATTTATAATAAATTCATATTCGGTTTCCAATGGCTCCAAAGTTTACTATTCAAAGGTTGAGGTGGGGATAGGTCGAAAACAACTCATCCAATAGAATTTAGACAGGTTTGGGTACTTATATTAACCTTATCTTTAAGTATTAACTCTAAGTTAATTAGTTTCACTTTTACAATGTCTCTTTGTATTTTTATATAATATGGTTAATAAACTTACTATATACATCCAAAAGACCCCCAAGTGGTCCATTAATGATTAACCTATCATAATATAAGTCTCTTGGCCGAACCTTAGATTTTTAGGAATTTAATATCAATTAATAATATAATATTTGTTTTAAGAACCCTTTTATGTCAATTTTGACACTATTCACTAGTTGATTTTTGTGAAACTCATAACAGATTGATTACTTCGAACAAAGTCAAATAAATAAATCCTAATATATCCTATTATCCTAGAAAATTAGTTTAATTCATTAAAAGTTTCATATTATATTTATTTGGGTATTTATAATATCAATTATTTTAATTTTTCACTATTATAGTAATTACTGCATCATCATTGTGTCATAAATTAAATAAATTATTTAATGTCTAAAAATTATAAATAAAATCTAATTATGTAGGAAATCTTTTTATCTTTCTAATGAATATTTATAATCGAAAATCTAACATGTATAACCCTATGTACAAATTGTTCTTCTAAAAGATATAAGCTTATGCCATTTTAATTTTTATTTTAACTTTATTAATATAATGTGTCATTATCACTTACAAGTGGATCCATGGGGTCCCAAAATAGACCCAAAGATTCCCATGGTCGACTATGTATCAACCAATAGGGTTAAGACACGTTTTAGGGTAATTTAGTATTATTATAATATTATTTTTTTTAACCCTTATTTACCGGATTTACCCTTTAACCATGGTAAATAAAATATTTACCACAGTAACTATTCAAAATGTCTAAAAATAAAAGTTACCTATTTACACAATTTGAACATCCTGATTCCAAATATGGAATCCATTTTTCTAAATTCAAAACACATAAGTGGCAGAAATTAATTTAAAATTAATTCCCGCTGTCAAAACAAAAAGCGTGTTTTTTAAGAGATAATAACTATCAAAAGATTGACACTTGTTTATGTTCGGTTTAATTGTAAAATTATGTCCAATGACCAACATTATATTAAATGGTAAAAATATATTCTAAATATACTTTAAAACCACTCAAATTCACAATTTATCACTATTAATTATTTTGATTAAAAAAGTTGTTTTTAATTAAAATTTAGTAATTTTCACTATTCATCAAAATATGAAAGTTATCCAAAAAGTACCAAAATTTCACCTTAGGCTAAATTCGATATTCCGAATCCAAAAATGAAGTCCATTTTGAAATATAAAATATATATAAAGTAGGTATTACTATTCATAACGACTAGTTTGATTGGTTGTGGTGTGTTAAAATCTCGAAGTTGCGTACAATGCACGTCATTGCATTATTCGAAAGGAAACATACCGAGGAAGATTGGGGTGTTACATTCTCCCCTCCTTCAATAAATTGCGTCCTCGCAATTTTTAAAATTTTTCTTGGGAATATAATGGAAAGTCCCACATCGGAAAAAGAGTCAATAAAACTATCACTTTAAAAGAAAGAAAGAGAGGTATAAGGGTCATCCAAGATAACTCATACTAGGATTCCATGTAAGAAAACATGGATATGGATGATAAACTAAGTGTCAAGTTCTGATGGAGAGGGATAGAAATCATGATCAGGAGAAAGTTAACAATGAGAAAACCACAAACTTGTGTTGGGACAAACGACCATTAGTCTCCTAGTAGGAAAGTAAACGGACAACATTTTTTTTAAGTTACATTACATAAGGAAGAGGAATTCATTTATGATATTGACTAAGAACATTATGAGATATACTTACATTTTAAGTAGATTTTCATTCTTTAATAAATTTCCACCACTAACTCATTTTTTTTTAAACGATGAGTATTCAAGAAGACTTGGTCACACTGGAAGAGATAGAATAAACTTCTATAGAATCACATGATCCATAAAGGATAAACCATATATTTACATTGTCTTTGAAGATTAATAAAAACCAAAATGGTCAGTGAATGATCTAATGATCCCCCAAAAGGATATTCATTGAGATAAATATGCACTAATCTTAATTTCTAAAATTAAACCAACAATACCCCAAAGTTAAATAGATACCATTCAATAACCAATTTTCCTTAAAATCCTTTAATATAATCCAAACTAATATTGAAACCCAAAACATAGAAGAATTTGATTATGTAGTCTCCCATGTTAAATTGTATCTCCAAATGACATCAGATACTCTTAAAGTCACATACTCAAAAGTAATTAACCTAATCACATATTCTCTATTATAGGTTAATCATTTCCATAAATAACCCAAATCACTATAAATCCACAATAAAAACGTAGATAAAAATCTATCATTACTCCACAAATGAAACCCCATAGTATTCTATTTTCCTTGGGCATATAGTGTTCCCAACAAAGCGAACATCTTCCAAAATAACATTTATCACTTAATCACCAAATCATTTTCCTATACCAAGGGTATTCTTTTGATATGAAATAAGAACCCAAATCAACTTATTATTGATCAATAAAATCATTTAACTAAAAAAAAGTCACACTAACCAGGGACTTCACGTAGTCCAGTGGTAGGCGATAAATCCCAATCGCACTTTGGTTGTGGGTTCGATTCACATAGCTTTGTCCGACGCGACGGGTTGTCACACGGTCTACGTGTTGTCCTTTTTCAAAAACTATATTTTATAATATTTCCAAAATGAGATAAATTCCTCAAAATACTATATCATAAATTTAACCACAAATGTTATATCATACCTTGAATCTTCATCCCAAATTAGAATAACATATAATTCTCTCAAACCCCAATGATCATATAAATCCAAATGGTTATTTATACCTATATCCACAAGTGAAGAGACAATTCTTCCTCAAATATCATTCTCACATGGAAAACTGTGGGGTTACAAATACAAGAGAAAATTATTCCATAGTAAACAAGGAGTGCTAATACTTTTTAAACATTTCTCGAACCATTTATTCCCACATAGCTTCTTCTTTGACCAAGAAAATATCCTATAGAGTAGGACATTCACTCGGGTAATGGCCAGGTCCCCTACATTTACGGCAAATGACTGTAAATGGACTCTTGGGACCATTTTTATCTTCTTCCATAGTACTCTTCATTTTTCTTCGGCAATTCTTTACTTTATGTCCTTCCTTCCCCGCACGTAAAACATTTCGTTGTCCCATTAAGACACTTTCCTGGGTGTCTCTTTCCACATTTCCTGCATGATGAAAATTGAGGGTTCTTTTCTCCATGGTCTCCATTGCTGGAGCTCTTATCATTTATCACCTTTCTCTTCCTTGTTGAGTCTGGGAGTTGGTTAATATATATGTTGTTGATCATATTTTTGGAAAACTGATTTGGCATAAAGACGATATCTTTTACGCCTATCAACATTCAATTTTGTTGCTCATTGCCACCACCGTTCCCATCTTGTACATCATTCTCAAAGTCACTATGACTTCCTTGGAATCCAGCCATTGACTAAAAACATAAAGCATTGTGTGAGTAATAGTAGTCGTAAAATCATTTAGAGATTAAAATGTCACCATATTCTCAATTTGAAACATATTAGGATTAACCAAGGTCATTTACTCTCATCTTATATATATATTACTTAAATTGGTTTGTAAAGAAAATGTAAATTATCCTAAGCATATCCCCCGGGAGTGTCGTAACCAAGAGTGCAGCAAGGCCCGTTGTCGTGCACCAGTTCCCGTTCGAGTCTAGCTCAAAGCGGTGTTTTCGGGTTTTACCCCTAGGTACATCTGTGCCAGAGCCGCCTCTACCTACTCGTATCCAGACAGGGATGTATTTCTCGGAAAACTTACAAAATCTCTACAATACCAAAATTCTAGGAAGTTCTTTTATACTAATCCTCAAAGTTCATCTTAGGTCTACGTGCTCTAATCAGAGTTTATCTAAATCTAGCTTCCAAGGTTTGTACTAAACTTCCTCTGATACCAACTGTAACGCCCCGACCCTAGTTACCCAGAGTCGATGCATTATTACATAACATTGGCATGATCATGAGAAAGATCATGTCTCGAAAGACCGATTAGTTTAGTAGCCTTGGAATAACTAGATACATCCATAAATTTTTTTACATTACATCATAAAAAAAACATCTTGTCTTCATATCCCCTCATACTATCCCTGCAGGTCATTCATAAATTACTTCTTCATAATCCTGGGAAAAATAAAACATTGAAAGGGGTGATCTCGGATGCTCAGTAAGGATAACATTATAGCAGAAGCTTTCATAAATAAGCATAAACACTTAAGGCGATTTATAACTAAAACAAAAGCCTTTTAAATTTAAACTTCAACATATAATGGCGAAGGTAAAATGAAATAATGCCATTTACTTACTCACATGGATATTCTACTAGTCGAATGATCACATGCAATATCAATAACCACTTTCATAATGATGGAATGCATAATGCGAGACTATCATAACCACATAGCCAAGGCCTCGTGCCAAGACTACAATTAATATTTTGACAAGGCCTTGTGCCAAGACACTAGTTTGTCTCATGAGACCTACCGATGCATCGAGGAGCTATAGCGGGCTCCACCCGTCACTTATTAAGTCCAATGCATTCCTCATATGAACAGGTTTAAACATAACATAAACATTCGTATTAAAACTAGCATACGAAATGTCAATACTTCTACCACAAACCATGAATGGTATAAAAATAGCACATCCATTGTCAAATATAACTCATTTGATACAATATGGAAGATTGTATTGTATCACATTAACCTCAATCAATAATAATGAAGGATGTTTACATAGATGAAAATAATCATCAAAACTATTTGAGAGAAATATCCCCCTTTTTCTTGAAAACATTTAAAAGTCACACTATTTGTCAAGAAGCCATTTAAAAATAGATTTTTGAATCAAAGTGTCCCATACCACTTTGAAACTTTTTAAAAGGATTTTTAAATTTAAAACTTTAATTTCCATAAAAATAAATCCTTAAAACCATTTTTAAAATATGGACATTAATGAGCATGATTTAGAAGAATAATTCTTTAAAACATTTTAAAATGGTATTATGGTTAGAGTTTCTAACCAAAAAAGAGACACTTGAATACAAATAATTGAGGTAATCAAAACATTGTAATATCATGAGAATAAAGGAATTCATGATATACTATGTCAAAGTAGATTATATACACCACATAAAAGTGATTTGGTGTATATCATCAAAGAAGTCTCAATGGAATGTAAATTGAGATGAAATCTCTCATAAAGGTTGTATCCTTAGGTTAAGGATAAATCAACGACATAATTATGTGTGACAAATATAAATACACTAAATATGATTGGATATTCAGTGTAAATCAATCAAAGGATATTCACACATATTCTTGTAAAAACAATACCAACGAATTGGATGTTTAACTCAACAAATGGAGAATGAGTTAAAATTACTCTTATCAAATTCATATCAATGACTTGAGAATTATCAATGGAGTGATTATGTGTATCAAACTTATATCCACAGGAAGGGGAGTGGAAATTATGACATAATCAAATGAATAGTTATTCCACACATAATCTTGGGGTAATATAATCAATGAAATATGCGTAAAGCCAAATGAGTGGAAATTGAAATCTCAAATTCCCTTATTGATTAGGTAACTTAAGAAACATACACCCATGAAAGAAGTATCCTACCATGATGATGTAAATACCCATAAATAAAAGTATATAACACAATGAATACAATCATGGGCAGTACACATACACCACATGCAATAATTAAGTGGTGATCAATGGAATTCTCACGGAATTAAAAGTGAGATAAGAAAATCCCTTACTTTGTACTTTTTCCTTGGTCGATGGTTGGTTTACCTCCTGTATAATGGTGAAATAATTGTTATTGAATAATACAAGAATCATTTACTTTAATATGATATCATATATGATCTTTTAACATTGATTTGTTAATAATATCTTAGTATTAACGCCGTTTCGGGTGTTAACTTACTCATTTTCTTTTATATGTTTTGTTACATAAGTCATGTTTTTTGTATCTTATTCATATCCAGAATTATATAAAGTCCTTAAACATAATTTTTAAATCATTAAATGATAATTATACTTGAATGGATACGATGGATAATGAATCTCATCGCGTTCGTGGAGACGGTAGTCCGTACGTACGCACGAACGCTACTTCCATTTAATTTTTTATTTTAAAAGAATCGAATCCAAATGATACATAGGTATATTACTATTCCAGTATAATATAATATTTTATATATGTTACTTAAGTTCATTAACACCATCCTTTATACGTTCCATGTGTGGTATGAACGAGTCATATCATTTTAAGGGGGCGGTAGTCCGCACTTCCTCAAATGAAATTATCGTATGTATATACGACATGAAACGAATAATGGTATGAAATAAAATGGAATTACAGAAGATTATATATAAAATATATATCATTAATATCATATTTAATTACAGTGCCATCATTATGGCCACCATGAGAGGCGATAAGATGTTTTTGAACAATCATCGTTTCGTGAGGCGTTAGTTTTCCATCCACAGAAACATTATGTTCATCATCCATTAGATGGAGTTGTGTGTATGTGTAGTTTGAATAATTCTTATACCAACATCCTAGTATATTTAGGATACTGGTGTTGTTACAAAAGAAGGGAAATAAAAAGAGTTTGGGGGTTGAAGAAGCAAAATAAATGAAAATAATTTAAGAGAAATCGTTACCTTTAATTTAGGTAACTCACTTTGGTTGGAACCAAAGGACTTGTTGAAATGCTTTCTGCCTAAGGGGAAGCTTCAAGGAGGAGGAGAGGGATGTGGGGAGCTTATTTGGGCAGATTTTGGACGAGCCAAGTGGCTTGAGAGGTGTGAGGAAATGATAAGGAGGAGTTCCCTTTTATAAGAGGGGTGAGGGGCACCTTTGGAAAAGCTAGAAATATTAATTTATAATAAATTCATATTCGGTTTCCAATGGCTCCAAAGTTGACTATTCAAAGGTTGAGGTGGGTATAGGTCGAAAAAAACTCATCCAATAGAATTTATACAGGTTTGGGTACTTATATTAACCTTATCTTTAAGTATTAACTCTAAGTTAATTAGTTTCACTTTTACAATGTCTCTTTGTATTTTTATATAATATGGTTAATAAACATACTATATACATCCAAAAGACCCCCAAGTGGTCCATTAATGATTAACCTATCATAATATAAGTCTCTTGGCCGAACCTTAGATTTTTAGGAATTTAATATCAATTAATAATATAATATTTGTTTTAAGAACTCTTTTATGTCAATTTTGACACTATTCACTAGTTGATTTTTTTGAAACTCATAACAGATTGATTACTTCGAAAAAAGTCCAATAAATCAATCCTAATATATCATATTATCCTAGAAAATTAGTTTAATTCATTAAAAGTTTCATATTATATTTATTTGGGTATTTATAATATCAATTATTTTAATTTTTCACTATTATAGTAATTACTGCATCATCATTGTGTCATAAATTAATTATATTATTTAATGTCTAAAAATTATAAATAAAATATAATTATGTAGGAAATCTTTTTAGATTTCTAATGAATATTTATAATCTAAAATCCAACATGTATAACCCTATGTAAAAATTGTTCTTCTAAAAGATATAAGCTTATGCCATTTTAATTTTTATTTTAACTTTATTAATATAATGTGTCATTATCACTTACAAGTGGATCCATGGGGTCCCCAAATGGACCCAAAGATTCCCATGGTCGACCATGTATCAACCAATAGGGTTAAGACACGTTTTAGGGTAATTTAGTATTATTATAATATTATTTTTTTAAACCTTATTTACCGGATTTACCCTTTAACCATGGTAAATAAAATATTTACCACAGTAACTATTCAAAATGTCTAAAAATAAAAGTTACCTATTTACACAATTTGAACATCCTGATTCCAAATATGGAATCCATTTTTCTAAATTCAAAACACATAAGTGGCAGAAATTAATTTAAAATTAATTCCCGCTGTCAAAACAAAAAGCGTGTTTTTTAAGAGATAATAACTATCAAAAGATTGACACTTGTTTATGTTCGGTTTAATTGTAAAATTATGTCCAATGACCAAAATTATATTAAATGGTAAAAATATATTCTAAATATACTTTAAAACCACTCAAATTCACAATTTATCACTATTAATTATTTTGATTAAAAAAGTTGTTTTTAATTAAAATTTAGTAATTTTCACTATTCATCAAAATATGAAAGTTATCCAAAAAGTACCAAAATTTCACCTTAGGCTAAATTCGATATTCCGAATCCAAAAATGAAGTCCATTTTGAAATATAAAATATATATAAAGTAGGTATTACTATTCATAACGGCTAGTTTGATTGGTTGTGGTGTGTTAAAATCTCGAAGTTGCGTACAATGCACGTCATTGCATTATTCGAAAGGAAACATACCGAGGAAGATTGGGGTGTTACAATCATAATCAATACCGATTTAAAATGGGATTATAACATAAACCCTTAACACTTTGATAACTATTGAATCATGATCCATTAAATAAAAAACATGGTTTGAAAAATTATATACCATTATATGAGAATTATTCATGATATAACTTGTAAAAGGGTTAGTAAATACACCTAAAAACAAAAATAGGTGCATAACAAGAAAAATGTCTCAACGAACCAATATTGATACAAAATACCCTTAACTAAAGTCAAAAATTTCATCATACGATGTATTAATTTCTATTAAAATAAGTTTATATTTTTTAATAAATCTTTATACAAACCATATTCATACTTTCATTACAATATATTATTCCATTATAATTTAAAGTTACACATATATTGATAATTATCCATTAAATTCAATATTTGGGTGCTAATTATTACATTTCACATGCATGTTTTGGTTTGATAGTTCCAATACATGCAACTTGGTAACAATTTCAACTTATAAATAATCATAATAATATAATAAGTGTGATATTTATTCATTATTTACACTTTTATAACCATTTATATAATATGGTGATGAAAAATGGATTATATCACTTTATCAATATGATAGTCTGTATGTACGGTTGAGTGATGTTTTCATTTTTTAATGAATGAAAGAAAATAAAGGTAAATAAAATTATATATTTATAGAATAATAATGAAAAAATAAATATCATAAAAATAATATATATTCATTAAATTTATCCTTATTACTATCCTTACTAATTGGAATGAAAAAAATGAAATACATCTCTTCATGGAGGTGACAGTCCACACATGCACATGACCGATGTTTTCATTTTCCAACTGATGGGAGGGTAAGAAGGTAAATAATAATTTATATTTAATGAATCATAATAATGTTCTAAATATCATATATTTTAATTTTCTCCATTATTCTAACTAACCATATATGAGTTTGTGATGAAAAAAAGACATCACTTCATAGAGGTGGTAGTCTACATGTATGCATGAGCGAAATGTTAATTTTCCATTAGATGAAAATATTGATAGAAATGGGGTTTTACTAATAAGACAATAAAATTTTAGTATATTGGAGATACTTATGTTATTATATTATCATGGTTAGGGTAGATTTTGTTATCCTAAAAGGTATCTGAAAGACTCAAGAGGGGGTGAATTGAGTTCTTGAAAATTAATTCTTTCTGAAAACCTCCATATTTTGTATATAAATAAACTATAAAATTTTCTAAAACTCTAGAAGAAGTGGAAAAAATATAATATAAAATAAACTAATCTGACAGACTCATTTATAGAGTTTTTAGGAATAAAATTCCCATATTCCACCCCCAACCCTCTTCTCCATGAGTTTAGTGATTTTCAATAGATCATTCCTTTGGTCGAGGACTTACAATACTTTTTCTAGGGACTACACAATAGAGTGATTGTAGTAAAAAATTGGTAAGATAGAGCAGAAACCTTAAAATGGATCTAATAAGGCTTTACAAACAACAACGTTCGATCTCATTTATTAGGAACCTCTTACAATGAGATATGATAAAAAAGAGTTTACTGGTTCAACACAAAGTTTCAAGATAAAAATGAAAGAATGAAAAAATCCTCAGGAGAGATGATAAGAAAAGGAATACAGCTTGAGGTGAGTCTTCAAAAATGAAAATAATGATATTTGATATGGTACTACTTTAGATCATGAATCAACTTTTTTATTTTGAGTAAAATTGAGTAGCGTACAAGATTTTCCAGAAAAGATGAATTCTTGTATATAACCAAAAACATCACCTTTTCTCTATATATTTATTTTCAACTTCATAGATCGTGTTTTCTTAAAATATTCATGAAAAAATCATCACTTAAATTAATATCGTGTGATCCATAAATTTGGGGATCAGAAACATGTCATCTTCTCAAAAATACTACAAAATAGTAAATACAAATAAATTATCCTTATACTTGTTTCCATTATCAATATATGTCTCTAAGTATACATTTTTTTACCATGAAGAGGAAATCCATCATTTAATGGTCAAATGATAGACTTATAATCTCACTCAAGTGGTTCAATGGTAATAAAAACTGATTGTATCATGACGTAGCTGATTATAGATCATCACATATCCTAATTTCATATTCGAATTCATGTAGTTAAATTATTTATGTAGACTAATTCATGTAGACCATATTCACATAGTTGGATTACATTATATAACAAATATTTTCATATAGATATATTCATGTATCCAAATTGATTCACGTAATATTTTCACTCACAAATACTAATTTGAGGTATCTCATAAGAAACATGTATCTAATTCATGTAGATGATTACTCCATACAACCGATTCATGTAACCAATTAATCTATATAGTCAATTTCTCATGTAGTTTTTTGAATGACCTGGGAAAATTTCATGTAGTAAATTATGTGATGTAGATAATTTACATAGGTTATTCCTTCAAATAGTTGATTTATATATCCAAATGCTCAGGTAGCTAATTTTTCTGGGCTTTGGAAAATTTTATAGACTTGAGGATTTTAATAGCCAAAGAACGAAAAATAAAAGTAAACCATAATATACATAATTAAGAATAAAGTCATCTGAGAAGAATGAAGGCTATTTAAGATCATCAAAACCTAAAGTACATGGGATATGATAAAAAAAATTAATAGTCCAACAAACACCCCATATTTATGATCACAAAAATCATAAGATATTTAATATGAAATTTTGAAAGTTCTAATTAGATTTTTTCACTCAACTATATAATAATTTTTTAAAAAAAATGCGGTGATTTTAAACCTTAGTTAGACACTTATCCCCATTTAATTTTTTTTAATTATCATCCTTTAATTAACCACAGGGAAAATGTCTTAAACTTATCCCACTATAGAGAAATCATCTACCCTTTTCGTGAAACGTTAAAAATTATCTCCCTTTTGAGTCATGGAAATTAATAGAAAAGGGGAGGAAAAAAACTTTTAATGTCACAATTTTAGAGTAATGAAAATTTATGTATAATTCTAACACTGATTGTTGGAGTACGAGAATAATGGAATTCAAGAAAAGAAATAAATTAATTAAGAGAATTAAATGAAATAAATTTATAATAAAGTTGTATGAAATTTATAACATTAAATGAAAACAATCACTATGAGAAATAATAGAGAATAATAAATATTTTTACATTTATGGTAAAAGGTATCCAAAAGTACATCCACTCACGATCGAAAAATATAAAAAATACAATATACCTGTCAGAATAACCATGATTATGAATGGGTTTGAACTGAGAATGTGGTTTATGTGGATGTTTTTTTAGGGTTGGTTTGGTTATAGAGAATGTTGGAGTCTCCATTGCTGATGGAATCACTTTCTTTCCTAGCATTTAATTATCTCAACTTTCTACTATAATAGAAGACTTGACATGGGGATGTTGGGTAGGACCATTGAAAATATTTTCAAGATAACCTTGATCCATATCAAAGTGATCTATTTTAGAAGACAAAAGTTACTTTATTCATATTTCCAGATGGAGAGTGTCGTTCCATAAAATGTTCCACACCTAAGGCAGCATATACCCCGATTTTCTCTATATAGTGTACTATTTATGGATTATAAACAACATTGATTTTATTTCATGTACCTATGAAAGTATTAGAGGCATTAGGTCCATGAAGTATTCTTCTTCACATATTAAAAAATACTTCATCAAACATTTCAAAGTTGGGGATAATGTTTGAAATGAATAATTCATAGAGAATAAAAGAACCCTATTTATGAATTTTAGAAACTAAAGAAAAACCACTTTTGAGAATTTCATTAAAGGATTTAAGCTGCCAATATGAAAAACATGATGTAGTGTAGACAACAAGAGGAATTACTATAGGATAAATCTTAGTAGCAGTTCGAGATGAAATTATTTACACTAAGAGATTCTTCAAAATTCTGTCCACTAAACTCTACATGATAATAACTCTACCATTCATAGAATATCGCTTTCTATTAAATATTTCCACTTTATCTATAATATTTTTGACAACATCCTTAACAATATTAATAAATGATTCTAGAATTTGGTCACTCACAACATCACGATCATGTTCAATATGAACAGATATAATATGAGTAGGAGAAATTGGTAACATTGGAGAAATAACCCTTGGAGGTCTATAGACAACAGACTCTTTACAAGTAGAAGAAACTAGATCTCCTAAAACATAAGTAGATTCTGAGCTCAAATTCTTATTCAAAGACCTTTTTTTCGTCCTTCAACACTCCTTTAGACATTATACAAAAAAGAAAACAAACTCTAATAGTTTTTCGAAAATGGAATGAGTGACCTAAAAATATACCTTCAGTATCTTTTGATATAACAATAATCTATTCAACTGTATTAGAATATTTATAAAAGGAAGCCAATATTTAATTTATAGAACAATAAGTACCCTTACCAAACATGGAAATAGCTTCAAAGGAATCACAAAACACACCCATAAGATCATTTTTTAACAATTCCATCATAGCTATAGAAATCATGTCACACTAAAGACACTAGATTTGAGAAAAAATAGAATGCAACTCTAATAACAAATGAGCAAATATATTTGGAGAAATAGGATTAACTGAAGGTTAAATGGGAGCACCAATATTGGGATGAAACTTCATGATGGATTTGAATTGGACTAACTCAAATCTTCATAATGTTTGTATTTTTTCCATCATCTCTTTCTTAAAAGGAATTGTCTCTTCAATATCTTCTTACGATATGCAATATTTAAACATTGTAAAGTTCTATATATAGTCTATTTGAGATGAAATAATAAATCCTAATTCATTAAATTCAGGCAGGGTTGGGAAATCATATGTGAATCCTCTTATAATAGATTTCATTTCTTTAATTTTCTTAGATCGTTAATCTAAAGTAGATTTATGACCTGAAGGGAATGACTGAAATATATTTATTAATAATGTGTGGGTATATAACAACCCAATAAACTTTTAAAAATTAGTATTATAGAAGGGGATCCTTGAGTTATATGATCTTGTTTTTACAAGAAACAAGATCCGACTACATTTCATAGTAATATTCTCTAATAATATCAAGCACCGTCATTATAAGTGAAGAAAATGATTTCCTTTCTATTCCATCTATGATTTTATTGAACGAGGGTGATTTTTCATGGACATCAAGTTGTGGTGATGGCCTAGGTGGTGTATGAGAGTTCTCAACAACCTCTATATCCACATCCCTAACTCTAGATCAATCAATATGTGATACAATAGTAGTTGGATTAACTGACTGATGATGTAAGTCAACATTAGATTGGGCTCCAACAACAAAAATACTAGGTGAAATATAAACTAGACTCTCCTTAGGAATATAATTAGTTGTATCAAAAACTAGTTCCTCAATATATTGAACTACTTCAGAATAATGAGCAACTTAGAACTGAGTATCCTCTTTAACTTCATGTCTTACTACATGAAACTTATATTCAGATCTGGTAGCCATTGTCTCCTCCACTTCCCTAGCCAACACCATCTCACAATGTGTTTCAACCATAGGTAGTGTGGTTTTTTTGGATCCCCCAAGAGACACATTCTTGACCATTATGTTATAAGGAATTTGATGCAGATTCCCATATGTATCTAATTGTTTTCGTCAAAATATAAGGCATGGGATTAATTTTGTGATACTTCACTATATCACCCTCATTAATATCCACTTATTTTATTTTTAGAACAAATGAGATTGACATACCATAAAGATAGTATTTAATATTATGATTTATTTTATAAAAATGATTCATAAAATGAATCATGTACCTTAGAAAGTTCAATTTTATTTTATTTACTAGAATATACAACAACCACATCTCTTGAAATAAAAATTTCCCCATTTCACTAGATTTATGAGCTATCCCAATTTCCACATACATGAAAAAAATAGTCCACTCTTCTAGTAAATCCTTTATAAGTTTCCTCTCAAAGAAATATGTACTAAATAAGAACATTAATACCTCTATTAGACCTATAAAATACGTTTCCACAAGATTCTAATTGAAATTGAGGTCCCCCTAATGGGAAAAATTAGAAAACTCAGCCAACATAGAATATAAAAACTACACAACCATACCATTGAAACTTGAAGATATAACATCAAGTGTTTGATTTAAATGGATCATGGTGTTTCACATAAACAAATTAACATTTTCAAAAAATAAAAAACTAGATTTATTTTCCCCAAAAATGAAATTCCAACCTAATGAATCAATTTCTTTATAAATATATCAGTACTCTTCTGCCATGAAAAATTGATTGCATTTCTAGTGAGCACCCTTCATAGTGCACTACCTTTAGATTTCTTGGTTGAACCAAAACATCCCTCGTCACTGTGACTTAACTTTACCAGGGAAAACACAGTCTATTGGATGTTGAGAAAGGATCAAAAGTATCTGGGAAATTTTTTTTCCTTCAAGTAGATGATAAAAATACGAATAGAAAAAGGTCAGTATGCAATATAATTACAAATCACATAACCAGATCCCATAATTCTTACATACCCGAATAATTTTTGGTTCAATTCAGACTAATAAACAATAAAATAATATCAAAATAATGGAATATTATTTTCTAAACTTGTAAAATTTAAACTGTGAGATAAAAAGACAGATTTAATCTCTCTGAATTAATAATAAAAAACTAGTAATTAAAAAAATACTAAAATAAATTAATTTGTATAATGTATTGAACAGAAAACATAAATGAAAACATTTAATTTAAAAATTATTAAATTAAGATAAATTAAATTCATTTAAAAAAATAAACATAGTTTTGTTTTGATAAAATAAATATGCTTATACATAAGGGGTTTTGTAAAAAATACCTTCTTACTAATTCTTAATAGAGAAAAATTGATGAGTAATATCACACTATTAATCCTGACCACTCAAGATATGATTCCTTAAATCTATAGTATTATCACACTTAATTGATACTTGATTATAATTGAATCCAAAATCTATAAAATAATGCATAAACCATAATACTTTTGGAAAAAACTACCGATAAAAATATATTATGCTTCCCTAATAGATAATGTATTGTAATTTTGTATCATAATAGACTAGGATATTATGGATTTATCAAGAAATGGAAGGTTCATGAATATTATTCTTATAAATTCTATGACCACCAAAATTCAGATTCTGAGTTTGAATTTAAATTAAAATAAAATGTTTTGGAAAATGTAAGGAAAGAAAAATTGTTCCTTTGAAATACCTTAAAATTCATTTGCGAACTTTTAAATGATATTCTGTATGTTTTTTTTGAAATATTGCATGAAATCATAAAATAAACATAATGTATGTTCTATTAGCATTTTAATACAATTGGCTTCTAATTTTTCCTCTGTGATTCTTATTTTCAACTAGTTTTCCAGATTCATCTAAGTCAACCTTTTTATTATAACTGATATGATTTTTATATATTTTACCAATTTTATGTCCAATTCAATTATGTAAGTTAGGTATGGATTTTATTTGATTTCGAACATTCATAGTGTATTTTTGATAAGGCTTAAAACCAAGAAAATAAATTAACTCACCCCACATGTCTGTTTCAAATTCTTTTTACATGTGTTTTGATAATTCATTACATGATTTTTTATTTGTTCAACCATAAATCACATCATCATCATATATCTGAACTAAAAAATGTATGAATATGAATTTTTCCTCAAAATAATGACCTTCATTAACTACAAAAAACCCCAATTAACAAATGAAATGAACTTTATCACTCATACCAAGCTTTATAATCTTGTTTCAATCTATAAAGATATTTTGTATGTTTAGAAATTGAATTTAGAAAATTAAGATCTTCAAAATCAGGTGGTCATTCCACATAAAATTTCTCTATAAGAAAACCATTAAAATGTATATTTTAAATACATATGATATTTTTTAAAATTCACATTTTAAACATTGTCTAATAGAAACCTAATGGATTATAATATTTCTATAGGTGAAATTTTATCATCATAGTTGATACCTTATATGAGATTGTAACATTTAGTTACTAGTATATCCTTATTACTATTGATCACACCATGATAATCCTACTTATTACTAATAATCCATTTTTCACCTATAATATAATAGTCAAAGGTTCTATAAACTAACTCCAAAACATATAACCTTGAATTGGTTTCATTAGTCTTGAATTATTATAACCCAAATCTCATTTTCTAAGTCATATTCTATATACATATGTTGAATTTTAGATAGGAAGGAAAAAAACTATAAGTATTCCTATACACCATTTCGTACTAATCCATTCATCTAAGCGTCATATACTATTTCCAAGGGATGGATATTACGGGTTCTATGCTATCTAGGTAATACACCTTCGAGTCCTCTGGTATCCATCCTTTCAGGGTTTTCTTCTAGAAAGTAATGTTTTAAATTTTTACCCTTTTTTAAAATAATGTTCCAGGTCTAATGTCTTAAAAAATCCATCAATTCATCAATTTGAATCATTTTTTGATCCAAAGGAAAACATTCCTCAAATTTCACAAGGGTTGATTCTTAAAAAATCATTGACATTTTAAATAAAACTCTAAATTACTTGTTAGTATTAGAATAGAAAAAGAATAATGTTTCATCATATTTTCGATCCAATTTTTCAAGATTATCCTTGGTATTTAATATATAATCCTTATATCCAAAAAAACATAGAATATCAATTTTTTTCATTCTATTATTCCATATTTCATAGGTTTTTTTCTTCAAAATAGTTCTAATTATAATTATTTTTATTATATAACATGTTGTATTCAATACATCAGCTAGAAAATGAGTAAGAAGGTTATATTCACATAATATTTTTTGAGTAATTACACACAAATTCCTATTAATCCTTTCAAGAACCCCATTATCATGAGATTACTAGATTTTAGAAAAAGGATGTTTGATACCATGTTTTGAACAGTAGGAATTGAACTCATGGTTTTCAAATTCTTCTCCATGGTAACTTATTAATGAAATAATTTTTTGAAACTTTATTTTATTGAATCAGATTTCAAAATATTTTAAAAATGTAATATGATTCACTCTTAACATGTAAAAATAAACCCCCAGTAAATCTAGACAAAAAATCAATAAAAACATAAAGAAATATTCTCCTCTAAGGATTAAAACACAAGATGTCCCAAAAAAATCCCTATGAATTAAATCTAAAGGTATAGAATTAGAAAACACTTTAATTGGTTTAAAATATGACTTGAGTTTCTTCCGCATTTATCATGCATCACATATATTGTTTTCTATTCAGTTTAAGTAGAGTTATATCTAAAATGAAACTTATTTTAGAAAAATTTCACAAATAATAGACATTATACTGTATTAATACTCTATTCCATAATCAATATTCATTTGTTTTAGAATTTAAAAAGTTCTATTTTTTCTACTCAATTAATTAAGATCTTGAGTGTATATATTCTCTATCCCAGGTGCCTTAAATTTAGGAATTTTGTCTTTGAAGATATAACATGAATTGTTTGAAAAATCAAAAAAAATAACCTTTATATAAAAGTTGAGGAATACTTATCAGGTTATTCTTTAATCCTTCCACATAAAGAACATTATTTATAATGAATGATGTTGGATAACCAACTCATCTAACTCCCATAAATTTTCAAGCATCATTGTTACCAAAATTGACATAGCCTCCATCATATTTTGATAAGGATTGAAAATTGGATAAATCCCCACTCAAATACTAAGATCCTAAATTTTCCGTGTACCATTTACGATTTATTCGGTTGGACTTTTTTCCCTACATAGAGAAATATAACAAAAAATTATTTTGGTACTCATACGTTCTTGGGTACTGCAATGTTAGAAACTATATAATTTGGAACCAAAATCTATTTGTGTTGTCAGAATATTCCAGCACTGACTTTTTAAAAATATTTTGAAAGAGATGAATTTTTAATTCCACAAAATTGAGGGGTTCTTAAATGAAATTATTGAAATAATTCCATGAATATCAAAGTGAAAAAAATTAATTTTCAAAATAGTTATGTTTTTAGAACTACGAATAAAATGTTTTTAGTAATTTTTTGACCTTGACTTCCTATTCCAATCTTATTTTCATGAGTAATTTGTTTTCATGTATTTGATTTAAATAATTTTAATCTTTTCTAAAAACACATTAAATATCTTTAACATCTTGAAAATATTATTTTTAATTTTTCAATCTTATTTTCATGTTCAATTTATTATGTAAGGGAATTTTCTATCTTGGTTTTTAGTAATGAATTGTTTTGTTTAAATCCTATTTTTCAATTACAATATCATTAATATAAATTTTATTATATTTTTTCCCTTTTCAAATATTCATTTATTGTTTCTACCGTTTTACAATATTCATTTAATTCGTTATATAAATAATTTTTATTTACATATTCAATGTCATTTATAAAAGAGTAATAGGAATGCACCTCATTAGATTATTCCATAAAAACATGTAGTCCCTCTAATTAGAATGTTCATATTAAGATTAAAAAGATGTTACATTACTAGAACACTCTAAAGGGATCAATGTTTACTTCATAGATTTCATGTCTCTATTTTTGAATCCTACTTTCTTGATTTACTCTTTCTATAACTTTTTTTTGAATTTTAGTTTTGGGAAATCTAGTTTGATATGTCTATGATTTTCACACCAGTAGCACCTCACTTCTTTTAAATTTCCATCAAATTTATTACACATGTTTACTGATTTCATAAAAACAATTATACTATTAGAGAACAGTCTAATTTTTCTAGAAATGTGAGAAATCTCACTATATAGAGAAACACTAGTTGATTTTTATTCATCCAATGACTCACCTATTTGAATTTCATTACACTTCTTATCATCTATTGAATTTGATACATTTAAAGAAACATATTTCTTCTTAAATAAACTATTCTCTAAATATTCATATTCTATCTCTACCTCATACATCATAATAGTACCTAAAAGATATTTTATTTTATTGTTCCTAACCTTTGTAGATTTTATGATAGTTGTAAAAATTCAATTCCATCAAAGTGGAAATATTATAAGAACTTTTTGGGCATGATATGGATCAATAATTACTGATCTCGTTGAATAAGGATTGTTTACAATCTTTGTAATCATTCAATTTAATTGGATGGTTCTCTCTCCTTCAATCATTCTAATCATATCAAACTTTATCAAGGAAGTATTATATCTATGGGATTTAACACTATATATATTTTCATAAGAAAATTAAATCGTATTGTATGTTTTGTTTGTTGTTGGGTATAATACTCTATTGGAATCAACTAGAACTAATACAAAAATTATAGCATTCACCTATTTAGAAGTTAAATCAAAAATGGATTCAGTATCAATATCCAAGATTTTTTGTCGTGTTTTTGGAATTTCATAAGGCTTCACATCTTGGAGATAAACCTTCATAACAATTTTATTTAGATAAATGATCGTTTATGCCTTCCAGCATCCACAATATCACCATTAAATTAGAGAGATATTACCATTTACATACCATATCTATTATCATTCAATGTAGTCATTTTTTGAAATATTATTTTACCCCATCCTTTTATAGAAGAGAACTCAAGAGTCATGAGCTATGATACCGATTGTTATCCCAAAAGGTCCGAAAAGTACTCAAGAGGGGGGTGAATTGATTTCATGAAATATTATGATCTTGGAAACCCACCCTCTAATTATCCATTCTGAAATACATGTAGTAGTGGAAATAAAGGAACTAAAAATAAATGATTTTGATGTAGTTATTTTTTTTGAGGAATAGAAGTCCCTTAGTCTACTCCAACAACCCTCTTCTCCACAAGTTTGGATATTTTCACTAGATCTGTTATTTTGGAAGAGATATCCTATAAATTTTTATGGAATTAATTATTGAGTGAAAGTATTTGACACATAGTACAAAAGGAGAATAAATTCCAACCAGGCTCTAATAAGGAATTTCAAATAACATCCTTTAGGTTCTTTTACCAGGAACCTTTTATAATGAGAGGGGAGAAAAAGAAAGTTTATAGGTTGAATACATATTTTCTAGATACAACTAACATAAGGAATAAATCTCAATGATAAATGATAAAAATGAATTTATATTGAGTATAATCTTTAAAATAATAGTAAATATGATCGATATTTCACAAATGTAGATTACAAATCCACTTCTTATTTTTTGATAAAAACAAATTAGTGTGTGGTAGCTTCACGAAAGGAAAAATTATTCTATATAATAATATGATTATATTTTTCTCTGTATATATCTTTTTTATGCTTGATATCTTTTTTTATTTGAAAATTCATTCAATACTCCTTAGTTAAACACACATCACACAATGTGTAAAATCTAGGATCAGAGACACATCGTTTTCCCTAAATTACCTCAGAAATAGTGTTAAAAAATAAATTACCCTTGTAAATATTTCTATTATCAATACATGCCTCTTATTAAAATAATTCTTACCATAAATGGGTAATCACTTATTTAATGATAGAACAACATCATTAAAAGTTCACTCAAGTTGTTCAATAGTAATAAATAGAGAATGCATCACAAAATAGATTATATTAGATCATCACATACCTGAATTTTATATTTTAATTCTTTTAGAAGAATTATCTACATATCTAAATTCACTTAGGCCTCATTCACATAGTATATTTCCTTTATTTATCCGAATTTTCCACATATCAAAATTACTATAGCCAAATTAAATCACATAGGCCTGTCACTAATGTAGTAAAATCTAACATAGATTATTAGAACCATATTTTCAAGAACTATCATAAATACCTTGGTACCATTATACACAAGCTAGCATAGTCATATCTTGAATGGAATTTCCATTCCATATGGGTTAGTCACTAGCACCAGGAATCGTACATCATTATAGAGGGAAGTATTTTTACACAAAACTAAAAAAATTAAAGGTAAAAGTTAGTATGCTCAAAACTCAAAAAAGAGAAGGTACTAAAAACAAACAGGTGTAATAGTACCCAATAAGATGATAAACCTAAAAAATTAAACAAAAAAATAAAACAAAAAAAGAGTCTCAAAATCACTACACATTAAATGGACAATGGATCTAGTGGCCACCATCACCACTCCATAGTCCAAAAGATCAAGAACATCCACCGCCACCAAGTGGTTCTATCCCTTTTCTCATACATGGAAAAAGATAATCTATAAACACCCAAATGAAAAGGTAGGGTGTGAGTTATTAATCCTATAAGGGTCTCACCAAGTGTTCCATCATCAATAAAATAAAAAGTAGCATTTCATCTATCAATTTAAATAAATAAAATTCATGGTATTATATTTTCATATTTTAAACCAAAAAATGGTTTCATAATAAAAGGAAGGAAGATATATCAAAACATCTTTCAAACTGTCTTAAATGAACATTTTATATACAATGATTTATATAAATCAGTTGGCATGAATAAAAAAACTTATATAAATAATATACATGTATAATAAAGTCACAAATCATTGAAAATCAGCATGTACGAATTCCCCAAAGTAGTTCATTTTATCACATTATAATATTATCATACATCTCATAAAAACATCGTCTCTTTTCATGTGTGTACACACATATACACCCCAATATGGGAACCCATCATGGGAAGTCAGGCCATAGTTCTTTTTGTAATAATTTTCATCATCAATACATTTATAGGGATTCAAGGACCTAGAATTCTAGTCCTAGTTCCCACTAAATACCCATGATAACATTTGATTCAAACAGTCAATCATTTCATAAAATTTCAAAATATAATTAGAAAATTTTAGTTTTCAACATACCGTATAATTTTAAAACTAAATCATAGGTTTTCATAATATCAGTCCATTTAAAATATTTTTCCAAACTACGAAATTTTCTCATTATAAAAATAAAATATTTTCTTTTAAACAATTTCCATATCAATCCATAGTTTTTCTTAAATCCATGACACAATTCCAACTCCAGTAGAATTGGGGGGGTTTTCAATGCTCAGGCCCATCTTAAATCAATGATAAAATCATCAAAATTCCATGTTTTGAAGTCCTTTAAAGTCTCCTACAAAAACAATAAGGAAATATTGGTTTTCAATTTAATGTAAAATACTTATGGATCCATGAAATCGTAAATCAAAGGATCACAATGCACAACACCCACATATGGGGAACACCAATGATGAACAAGGATGCAGAAGATATATGAACACAAACTAGAATCATGATTTAACGAAATATAATTTATTTTCATCAAATAAATGATGATATATCAAACACTAATGTGGATATATATATATATCGGAATAAAGAACATGATAAGAGATCAAATTTCCTAGAAGTGATAAAATAAGATCAATACCACTTTGATAAATTAAGAAAAATGTTTCTAGGAGTCCATCTCTCCTCTTAAGATTGTACAAGAGACAAAAAAATCATGTTAGGGTCGAATGAGAGGATTAATAATCTTGAACCAGAGTTTTAGATTTTTTTTGTTAACTTTCTTAGGAATTAAAAACCACCTTCATGGTTTCCTAAAGAGGGCTGCACATTTAGAATAACTATTCAGCCAAACCATTTCCCCATACTAGTATTCTACTTGTGGTTAATAGTTTGGAAAAATGGTTACAAAAACCACACACAAACCATGTATTCCCCACCATCATATTGGTTCATGGTTTGGAAGGGTGGCTTCACCGATTGGGAAAATTGTGTGCCCCCATCTGGTGGATCTCAATAGGATGCACAATTTTTGGGGTCAAACCACATGATTTTACCAAATTGTGCACCAACCATGCAAAGCCCAAAGGACTCCAAAATTTAACTAAAACCTTCTAAAACAATATAAAAAAAAGGATATCATTACAATTATTAAGGAATAAATGAAAAAAATTAATGATATGTTAAAATATTCCCAAATTAAAAACATTATTTCCCCAGAAATCCTATAAAGAAGTTTCGATATAAAATATATGACTCCACTCCTCTCTCATCAGTGCCTCATGTTATAATGTCTCATGAGAATCCAAACCATTCTACCCTAGAACACTAACCCAAGGTATTATCTTTCCATGGGGAAGCTTTATCTTATAATGACCTATCATGATTGGATTCTTGGTCATGGATAAATCTGAAACAACATTAACACCCTTTCATTCCATGATATGAGATACGTTAGAAATATACCTTTAAATTTGTGATACATGGAACACATTATGCATTGATGAAAAATATAGTGGATGTTTTATACAGTAAGCCACATTCCCCACCCACTCAACAACCTAAAAAGTTTCCACATACCGTGGTGTAAGATTCCCTTGTTTCCCAAGTTGTTGAGGACCCAAATGAGGTGAAACTCTAAAAACACCAAGTCACCAACTAATAACTCCAAATTCCATCTATGATGATCAATATAATATTTTTAGCAACTCTATGGAATCAACATTCTTGGATGAATCTAGTGAATCTTTTCTTTCATCTATTGGACCAATCATGGTCTTACCAAAGATAATTAACCAATATTCAATCAAAACAATATTTATTTTCAAGGCTTCCCATACAAGGCCCCAAAGAGAGCAATCCTAATTACATACTAGTAACCTTTTTTATAAAAAAATAAACTAGTCTTAAATAGACATCCCATGATCCACCAAAATTGAGGAAATAAGCATGGTGGATTTCCTCAATAATCTATATAGGCCTCTCTATCTGGAATACCATATATTTATGATGTACCATACTCAAATGAATTTTAGAACCCAATGAATCTTAGAGGCCTCTCCAAAATTGAGAAGTAAAATGGGGATATCTATTAGAGTCTATAGTAGATGGAAATCTTTGAAAATAAAAAATCACTTCCACATAGATTTTTCCCAACTATAACAACATTGGTTATGTCATGAATGGAAAAGAGGTGATCAAATTCTATAAGTTGACTAATTAAAACACAAATAACATTCTATTCATGAAGGGTATAAGGAAACCCAACCACAATGTCCATTTAAATCTCTTCCCCTTCCAAATTGGCTTTAGAAGTGGATGAAGAAAACATGGAGTTCTGTGGTTCTCAGGCTTGAGCTATTCACAAGGGTAACAACAAGAAACAAAATTTGAATTGTCTCTTCTCATACTTGGCCACATGAATAATTTTCATATGTCAAAAAATATCATTGTGGAACCTAGGTGCACTACCCACCAAGAAGTATGTGAATCCCCCATAATATCCTTTCTCAATTATAAAGGCGCAAAACACATTATGAAAAATGGGATTACATCAGAAGAGAACTAACACTCACTAATGGTGTCCCCACCATAAAGAGAGTCCCTAATTCCATTAAATTCCCCATAAATAATACACAACTAAATAATCATCTTAATAAGATCTCGGGTCAATTGAACACTTTCTAAAACCACCCCATCGTCCTCTTACCTAACTCCCAAATGAAACTGTGAAAAAATAGATATCATGTTACACTCTTTTAATTATTTTTTCATAGCCTAGGTTAGAAGTTTCCTAGAAAAACATCACCAATTTTTTTACCCTTTCCTAGGGTGTAAGAAATTTCAAAATCGAAAGGCAACAGGTACTTCACTGAATTTCTCTATCGAAGGTTAAAGTTTTTTAAGAGAATTTATAACTCAATATCTTTTAGTGAAAACACATAGTGGAGCATTCTATGAAAATAAAATGCTTCCAAATCCTAAGAACATTCATCTAAAATATGATTTTATGGTTATGGTTTGGATTATTCATCTCATGTGTCCAAATATATCAATAACCATAGGCTTCCACATAATCTCCCAACACTACAAATCAACCCAGACCTAAACTTGATGTGTTAAAAAATAATAGATATACCTAACCAACCTCTAGGAGTGTCAACACTAGTATATAATTCAAACTATGGTTTAGCTGAAAAAATAACATGGAAATTTTTCATCCTAAGTGAAATTCACCCCATGATGAGTGAAAATATTCATTATAGAATCCCAATTCGAGAAATCCTTTACAAACATGTGATAATACCCTACTAAACCCAAGAGGATGCAAGTCATTAAAACATTCAGTGATTTCTTCCATGTCATATGAACTTTCACCTTTTTGGGATCAACTAAGATACCATGTTTTTCAATGTGTACTAATAACATCACTTCTCAAATCTTATAATCATATTTTGATATATTATAAAATATTTAGTGATTTCTCAATGTTTCTAGAACTTATCTCCAATGACACATGTGATCCTCATTGGACAGGGAGCAAACCATGATGTCATCCACATACACTACCATGAACATATCTAGATACTCATGGAAAATAATATCCATAATATATATAAAGGTTTTAGGATCATTTCTTAGACCAAATAGAATGCAAATACACTCATAATTGTCTTACCAACTTTATAAGGTAGTCTTCTAAATGTCAAATTCTTTAATTCTAAACTAGTGATAACAAAATAAAAGTTCAATATTTGATAACCATTTCTCTCCTTAAAATGGTCAAATAGATCATCAATCCATTATTCGAGATATTTTTTGTCCACAGTAACTTGATCATGTTTCTAGTAATGGGCAAAGAGGGAAAGTGTTCTGTTTTCTTTCAAAATAATTGGAACAGGAACCTCCTAAGGTGACACACTAAAGAAAATGAATCCTTTCTCAAAAAGATCTTCCAATTAATTATTAAACTCTTTTAGTTATTCTAGGTCCATATGGTAAGAAAGAATAGGCACTGGTTACCGACCAATCACTAAATCAATAGAAAACTCGACATCTCTCACCAGTGAAAAACCATAGAAAACAGAAGGAATCATTTCTGGAAACATGAAAAAAATGGCGGGAGATAATATATCAATGTTTAACATACCATCCTAGATTCCACTAAAAAGTGTCATGATATTTTTGGTCTCATGTAATGAAGTGAATCTCCCAAAATTCCAAATCATTCTGACTAGAAGCGATGGCCTATGGTGTGTGTGTGGGGTGACAATGCCCACTTGTCAAAGTTTCACATAGTGGTAGAAATTATAAAAATCAATATCATAAGAAGATATAGAAATAAGAATAAAATAACACCAGTGAAGAAAACGTTTTTTACGTCGACTATTTTTAATTTTTTACGTCGGTTTCTAGCTGACGATAATACGTGTGATGTTATAAATAAGGTTTTTGACGTCGGTTATTTAAAAACCGACGTCAAAAACATAAAATCGCAATGTTTATCACGTCAGTTATTTTAGAACCGACGTGATAAAGGGCCTGGAGAATGGTTTATCACGTCGGTTATCGAAGAACCGACGTGATAAACGGCCTGGACAATGGTTTATCACGTCCGTTCTTAAACAACTGACGTGATAAACAGGGGTGAGGGGGTTTATCACGTCGGTTCATATAGAACCGACGTGATAAACTGGGGTGAGGGTGGTTTATCACGTCTGTTCTATAAGAACTGACGTGATAAACCAGGCTGAGCGTGGTTTATCACGTCGGTTCATATAAAACCGACGTGAAAAACCGGGGGAGGGGGGTTTATCATGTCGGTTATTGTATAACTGCCATGATAAACCGGTGGGAGGGGGTTTATCACATCGGTTAGTCAATAACCGACGTGATAAACCATTTTCCAGGCCGTTTAGCGCGTCGGTTATTCAATAACCGACGTGCTAAACCATTCTCCAGGACCTTTATCACGTCGGTTATTAAATAACCGACGTGATAAACCATTCTCCAGGCCTTTTATCACGTCGGTTATTAAATAACTGACGTGATAAACCATTTTTCTGGCCTTTTATCACGTCGGTTATTAAATAACCGACTTGATAAACAATTTTCCAGGTCTTTTATCACGTCGGTTATTAAATAACTGACGTAATAAACTATTTTCCAGGCATTTTATCACGTCGGTTATTAAATAACTGACGTGATAAACCCAATTTTTTTTAAACAGAATGCAGTGATCTTCTCTCCACCAGAATCAACCAGAAAATAAATCAAGAAATCGTACCACAAAAACAGAAGTACATCAAAATTAAGCATGTACATAGATAACATATAAAACTTACCCACTATACAACATCCACCCTCATTTATACCCCATGGACAGCCCTCCCCCACCCTGTTGGAGCCCTCACCCTCATGTATACCCCCGGACAGCCCTCCCCCACCCCATTGGAGCTCCCACCCTCATGTATACCCCTTGGACAACCCTCCCCCACCCCATTGGAGCCCCCACCACACTCCTGAACTGCCCTCTGACCCCAGACACCCCCAAACACCCCTCGACAACCCCCCACCCGCCTGAACAGCACCTCATCACCCCCTCACCCCACTTGATATCCCCCACCACACCCCTGGACAACCCCCCCCCCACCCTTGGACAGCACTCCCACACCCCTGGACCGGCTTCCCACACCCCTGGACATCCCTGCCACCCCCCAAGACTGTCCCCCACCCCACCGGACAGCCCTCCCAGACCGCTGGACACCCCCAACCCCACTGAACACACCCCCACACCCTTGGAACCCCTCCACCACAGACCCAAATCCATACCAGAAGAACCATCAAAAGTAGACCAAAACAATAAGTATACAAAATTCAACATTCACTTATATAACATTCAAAACTTACACTGTCAACTTCAAAAAAAAACTAAATCAAACCTAAATAACTACCAAATACACAATTAAAACGACAATATTCAAAATTACATTTTACATTACAAACAACTAAAATTCAATCAAACCTGTAAAATAATTTGACCACTCCACTTGTACGTGTTTGATGTCTTCAGCAGTATAGGGTTGAGGGTCATCAAAAAGCTACAAATGAAAAAGAAGATAGTTAACGTGTATAATGAATAAATCAAATTGCAATATGATGGCAAAGTTTAAGAGGAAATCGTACCAGGTCAAAATTCACAACTGTCCCAGTTGTTATTATTTCATACATAAATCTTAACATATAATATCCGCATTCGATGAGGCCTTGTTGTTCATGACAATTCTGTTTTGAATGAGTGTAAATTCCATATATTATTTTTATGTAATAAATCAAAAAGTACAAATTATAAATGGAAATTTACCTTCGCCTTTACATATTTGATCTTTGCATTTCTTTTCTTTGTGTTTTTTCGAAAGTAGACCCATACACTGTTAGAAAATAATACGAATGGGGTAAATTTAAAATTAATTATAATATATAAAACTATTGAGAAATTGAAACTTACTTTTCCAATATATTCTTAAAACTTGCCCACACATCACCATGAACAGAGCATATCCAATAAAGATCTTTCTCCCTTGGGCAAAAAATCCCTAACATCCAATGATTACTGATAAAAGGAAATTTAATGTTAGTGGTTTTTTATGTTAAAAGATAATTAAATCTTTGAGAGAAATGTGTTTCATACCTCTCACAAAAAGGCATCATCCAACATTGTTGGATTATATTCTTTTCAAATCTTTCAGCAATATAAACCATTATTTGTTCCTCAGTCAATGCACATGCTTCAGGGGAAATCAATTGCGGTTCCATGAATCCATATACTTCTGTCAGTTCATTCCTCTCACAAATTTTATAAAGATACCTAATACAAAAAATATATAAGTATACATTTTTAATAAATATAACACAAGGAAAAGGTGTTAAGACTTACATGGAAAAAATTTGCACCACGTTGATGCCCAACTTATCTCCAGTAACAAGATCCATGATATCAGATTTTGTAATCCCCACACTTATATCACGTCCACAAACATGAGATTCCATTGGAAACTAATAAAAACCCAACAACAATTGTGAATATCTTGACAATCTGTCAAGACCACTGGAATCTGTATCTGATGTCATAGCCTGTTGTCTTTTTTTTTGTCTATACAGTATTTCATTACATTTGAAGTATTCCTGTGAAAAAATTTTGAGAATTATAGTAGTTTTCAAATGATAAAAAAACTTTAATAAAAAAATAAATTAAAAGATATAATATTCATACCTCTATGGTAATGAGTCGAAGAAGTCTGGATGGACAAACTAAAAAATGGCCGATACTCTGTCCAACTGTCGCCACCTCATCTGTAGGTATTGGTACCCTAGCTGATCTATCTATAATATCCTGTACAGTGACCCTCGATTCTCTACCTCTAATTGTTGATGATGAACTGTATCTCCTATACAATATACCAACCCGTATGCTACTATATGATGTTGAGAATCATCAACATAAAACTCGCAATATGTAGGAAGCTGCGACGGAGGCGTAGGATAAAAAATGGGGTCCGCAGGCTGAGGTGGGGGAGTGGGATCTACTGGCGGAGGTGGAGGATAAATAATGGGGTCTGCAGGGGGAGGTGGAGGAGTGGGAGCTGCAGTCTGAAATTGTCTTTTCATTTCTGCAAACATAGACTGCACTGAATCTCTAATCTTGTCTTCCATCGTCGCATTAATATTTTGAACTTCAGCCTCCAAGGATTCTATTTTTTTTATAAACCCCCTCAATGTTAGAAGTTGAAGAATGTGGAAACACTTTTCTTACCGATACACCTGTCAGATATCCTCTTACACGACCAGGATGTTCGGGCCTTCCCAATGCTGCAAATAAAATATCTTCCCTCCCAGTAGCTGTAAATGTCCCCTCTAAACTCTGCTCCTCAAGAGAGTCCTGTATTAATTAATTGAACATTTCTGTAATGATTGAAACTTATATGAAGAAAAAAGTTAACTTAAATAAATTAAATAGATATCTTACAATCCTCTCAGCTACGATTCTCGATTCTTCCGAAAGATATTGCCCTTTTTTCCCTTCCGAGCACTCTTCCATTTTTCATGTCTAGATGGAGGGGATGGAGGGGCCACCTCTCCAGAGCTTTAAGACTCAGCTCTTAGTTGTTGAAATTTTTCCGCTATCATTTTTTCTTCCAATAATGTATACCCTCCCCGAGATAAACTATGAGGGTATACATTTTTAGATTGGATCTCCTGATGAGCTTTCCTTGTTTACTGTAATTTAATAATAAGAAATCATTAACAAAACATTAATAAAATCATTTATATAAGAATTTTTATAAAAGTTTACATTGCCCTTACCAGAAATGACTCTTTTTTTCTACTTTCAAAAAACTGTCTCCATGTGTCTTCATCAATAAAAGGATATATACGACATGGATTGTCATGAATCCTATGACCATAAATGAAATCAGATGAGAGGGTTGATTTGAAATCCCTCCATCTCCTGGCAGCCAACGATAAGCATTTCTTCCTGACTCCTCTAGTGTCAGGAATATCAAATGTCATCTGATAATGAAGAGGTTAAACATATTATATATACTAGAAACATTAAAATAATGGTCAAACAATGACAAAAAATCTTACCAAAATCGTCTCCCACAACTGAGTGATAATCTCTTTATCCACACCTCTCCAATCATCATACAGAATGCTTACTTTGGTCTTAGCCTGAGTTGCAACAAAACTCTTAAAATCATTGGCATTCGGACCTCTAGGAATATCATCATCATCTAACTCAACTACTATCCTCTGATCCTGCGTACGAGCAAGTGATAATTTTGGTAAATGTGTGCAACCATGTTTACCAACCTTTGAACTCTTTGTCGTAATAGGATCATGTGAATGTTCATCCCCAGAGGTATGACCAGCAATATTCTCCTCTCCAGAACCATGTGGTTGATCATCTGAATGATCTGTCATTATCCTTCAAATCAAAAAAACAAACATCAGTTCAAAAATATACAAATTCAAATATTTTAATACTACTGTAATCAGAAAATAGAAAAGTGTACTAGGTTACATAATAGTAAACATTGGTAATATGGTAAGCATGTTAAACAATGGTAAAGATGGAAAATATGGTCAAGATGGTCAAGATGGTCAAGATGGTAAAAAATGGAAAAAATGGTAAACCTGGTAAACATTGTAAACATGGTAAAGTAATTGTCAGTGAAAAAATATACAAATTCAAATATTTTAATACTACTGTAATCAGAAAATAGAAAAGTGTACTAAGTTACATAATAGTAAACATTGGTAATATGGTAAGCATGTTAAACAATGGTAAATATGGCCAAGATGGTCAAGATGGTAAAGATGGTAAAAATGGTAAAAATGGTAAACCTGGTAAACATTGTAAACATGGTAAAGTAATTTTCAGTGAACAAAAATAAGCATTTTAAAATTCATGTAATGGTTATAAACATGATAAAGTAAACTAAACAAACTTAAAACAAACAAAAACCTATACTTATTTTATTTTAAAACATGTTTTAATAAATAAAAAACCTACAATATCTAACATTTATGGAAAAAATAAATGTAAACAAGAAATAAACATATGTTACCTGTAATTTTAGGAATGTACAGATGGATTGTTTTCCCAAATTCCTTCGTCGTGATCGTTCCTTATGGCACAAACTATGTCTTCAACATGATCGTCATTATGTTCTGTTAATATTTCCATTGAAGTAGGGATCTCACATAAATCATCATATTCATCAAGTTCATCCTCACCAACATATTGTTTTTTCTCTTGTAAAACAACAACCCACTGCATATCTGATTGATCTACTACATAAAAAATTTGTTTTTCATGTGTTTCCATTATAAAAGAATCAGCTGTGTCTTCCAATCTATTCAGATTAAAAAGTGTCATTCCAAATTCATCGTGTCTGACACTATTGTTACTGTTAAACCATTTACAGTTAAAAACGGGAACATTAATTTTAAAGTAATCAACCTCCCATATGTCTTCAATCACTCCATAATATGCATTTGATGTAGAAATTGGGTTTTTTTCCTTAGCACTCGAAAAATGCATTACTTCTGCAAACACCAATACACCACTATTCTGAACTTCACTTCTGTTGTCCTGAACTTTTGTATGAAATGTATAACCATTAATGTCATAACCAGACTATGTTATCACATTTAAACATGGACCAACCACTATCCATTTTAATGTCTCTGATACATCTGATCTACCAAGCAAAGTCTTTTTAATCCATGACAAAAATGTATTGTTGTGCTCATTCAAAATCCACATTTCTTTCTTCTTTGGATGACATTGTTTCAACTCATTAATATGCAATGTGATATATGGTTGAGCATCAGCTATGTTATTCAAGATGTATGATTCTAACTTCTTCATTTGTTCAGCTGACAATGATTTGACTTTCAAGCCGCGAATCCCCTTTCCCTCATTATTAACTCGTTCATGGCGAGATGGAGGCAAACCTATGTGTTGCGCCGCAGCCAAGTAGCTCGTACAGAACTATGCTACCTCCTCAGAAATATACTTTTCAATAATGGAGCCTTCAGGTCGATATAGATTTTTAACATACCCCATTAATATTTTCATATACCTTTCAAAAGGATACATCCAACGAAGATATACAGGTCCACAAAGCTTTATTTCTCAAACCAGATGAATCATTAAATGCACCATTATATCAAAAAAAGTTGGAGGAAAATACATTTCAAATTGACAAAATATAAAAATTGCATCCTTTTTCAAAATGTTCAAAGCATTCACATCAATCGCCTTGTTACAAATTGAATTGAAAAAATAACACAACTTCATTATAGTCTTTCTGACATGAATGGGAAATATTCCACGCAATGCAACTGGTATAATTTGTTGCATCATGATGTGACAATCATGTGATTTCATACCTATCAACTTCAAGTCCTTCAATGAGACAAAAAAATTTACATTAAGAGAATAACCTTGAGGCACTTTGGTATCATGAAGACACTGACAGAAGATAATTTTCTCCCTCTTCGATAATGTATGACAAGCCGAGGGAAGAAATGTTCGTCTTCCTTTAGGAGTGGGTGCTAACTCCAAACGTATTCCCATTGATAGTAAGTCTAATCTTGCATTCATCCCATATTTAGTCTTTCCTTTAATATCTAACAATGTTCCAATAAAATAATCACAGATATTCTTCTCCACATGCATGACATCAATATTATGTTTAACTTCATGATACCTCCAATATGGTAGCTCAAAAAAATTGACCTTTTCTTCCAAATATGTCTATCATTACCAGATTTCTGTGTCTTTCCCAATGTCACGTCAAGGTTTTTCACCCTCTCAAAATACAGATTAGGGGATAAAGGTTTTGGAGCAGTATCAAATTCTTGTGAGCCATTAAATGCCTTTTTTAGTCTTCTATAATGGTGTTCCATAGGCAAAAACATTCGATGACCCATGTACACTGTTTTCCTCCCATGATGCAACTGACAATAGGACGTCTGTTGTTCGCAAATTGGACATGCTTTATTCCCTTTAAGACTGTATCCAGACAAATTTCCATACACTGGGAAGTCATTTATAGTGAACAGAAGCACTGCATGCAGTTGAAAATATTCCATTTTATAAGAATCATACACCCTAATACCATCAGCCCATAACAGTTTCAAATCATCAGTCAATGGTGACAAGTAAACATCAATATCATTACCGGGTTGCTTTGGACCAGAGATCATTGTACTCAACATGACATATTTGTGCTTCATACAAACTTCCGGAGAGAGGTTGTAAATTACCAATAAAACAGGCCATGAACTATGTGTGCTACTGAGTGTTCAGTATGGATTCATTCCATCTGTGCACAACCCTAGTCTGAGATTTCTTATTTCATTTCCAAATGTAGAATACTGCACATCAATTTTCTTCCATTGTGGACAATCAGCTGGATGATGTATTTTTCCTTCACATACTCGCTCTTCAGCATGCCATCTTAACCTTTTTACATCATGTGAATTAGCAAATAAACGTTTGAAACGATTAATTATAGGAAGATACCAAAATACCTTTGAAGGGAGCTTTGTAATCTCTACATCACCCTATGATTTTTCTTTCACCTTATACCGTGATGTCCCACATTTTGGACACTCTGACAGAAATTCATATTCCTTCCTATATATAATGCAGTCATTCGGATAGGCATGTATTTTCTTGTATCCCAATCCCATCGGGCATAATATTTTCTTGGCTTTGTAATGTGAATCTGGAGGATCGTTATCTTTTGGAAGAATGTCTTTCATCAATTGTAGCAGCTCTGTAAAACTTATGTCACTCCATCCATGCTTCGCCTTCAGGTTAATCAATCTTAACACTGCCGACAGAACCGTAAAATCTGTACAACCGGGATATAATGGTTTTTCATCATCACCATATAGACGTGCAACTGTCAGTTCTATCTCAATTTGTTCTGCTACAATATCACGAATCATTTCTTCAATTCCATCGGAGTTACCATCTTATGAATCATCATAATCAGTGACATTCCATCCAGTTTCACCATGCCAAATCCAAGGGCTGTAACTCGGATTAAAACCATGACATATCAGATGATCTGTTATCTCTCTACTTTTCAACTTCTTCATATTCAAACATTTCAGGCATGGACAGAAAAAAATGTCACTACTTGGAACATTTCATTTTGTAAATTCCAAAAAGGCATCAACACCTTCCTCAAATTCATTGCTCATTCGATGTGCCATAATCCAACTTCGACTCATTATTACCTATAACAAATATCAACAAAAAATATATATTTTTAAGATAAGACAAATACATGTTTATATGAAAAAAATCATAATTTGAATGTAAAACAATTTAAAATATAAAACAAATCTATAGGTATTTAAAAAAATATGCTTGAATATTATTTTTAAAACAAAATATAGTTATATGTAACAGTTTTAAATTTCATTGAATCAAAGAAAACCATGACGCCTAATGATTCTCCAAATAAAATATACATCAATAAAACATAAACAAAATGATTTTTATCTGGAATAAGTGAATATGATCAGATGATACACATTTATAATAATCTCATTCCAATATACTAATAAACATGTTAAAATATAGGAATACCTAATGGAGCATATAACATGTGTTATTCATGCTTGTTGTTCAATCATTATCATCTAAAGTAATCAACACTTTCAAGTGCCAAAATCTTGAAAGTAGTAGTAGTTTTCATAAGTACCCAACACCAAATAGCTATACATCGTAAGTGTCATGTTAGAAATATGAATATAGACCATCTGTTTTATGTTTAATAATATTGTCATATTATCTGATCATTCTGATTATATATTAGAATTACTATATCCTTTTGATCCGATATATAATCTAAGGACATTAATATTTCTTTAGAAAAAGTAATGTTAATATCATGGTAATGTAAAAAAAAGTATATGTCGAACTATATATATGTAATACCAATAAAAAAATACATATGGGTTTGTCCTGGGTTTCACACATAAAACAACTCATCTCACAGATTAAATTTTTGAATCATTTTACATAATACTTATTTTTATAACTTAGGGAATGAAAATAATAAATGTTTTGATTTACGATACTCATTATGGGTAAACATGATATATATAAATATAATATCTAATCTCATAAAAAGATATCCATGGGGGTATAATAGCATACACAAAGCACATGATCAAAAAGATAAGTGAAACAGTTCTATATAATCATAGATCATAAAACCTGAGTCCAAGTATAACAATTTTAGCATAACATAAGACATGATTTATATGATAGTGGGAACATGATTTAAAAAACCTTATTCACAAGATCACAACATTGGTATGTGGAATAACATAAGAGTGTGGCAAAAACATAATAATATAAGTCATAACATATGTCAAGGGAAAACATAGTTTCATTCACCTCATATTAAGATATGTTAATCACCTTTACTATAATTTATTATAATATTTCTTATGAGACACATCACATAACACATTGGACATGGTATAACCATTTGTATCCCATATTGATCTATGATATATAATGCATTGTCGAATGCATTAGAAGGATATTATGGACCCAAATGTCACATAATGACTAACCATATATATGGGTGAATCGTGATCATCAAATCATTTATAACACTTTCGTAGATCAATTAACTAACAAAAATGAAATGGGGGTCATAATTGTTTTTACAGAACATAATAATTATTAATACATACAAATGTGTTTGGATGGTAAGATAAGATAATATACCTAATTCAATCTAATTATCGTTAAATTATTTCTACCTAGATAGAAAAGACCTTTATAAAAAATATAATTTAACTTGAGAATGAAAAGAAAGTACCCTTTAACTTTTTTATAATGAAAAATCTGAAAAGGATGATAATAATATTTAGGTATTATAATTTTTTTATGAATTATTAATAATAAAAGAAATCACCTCACTTGGTTTTGTTGAAAATCGGACATACCATCGTATTCAAGAAATCAGATACACTTTGCAAGAAAAGGTTCATCATTTTTAGGAGATGACTGAAAGAAGAAATGTATTATCAGACTCACCATGAGTCCAGAATGAAATATTTGATTGTAATAGGTATGAATTGATATTTTTATGAATGCAGATGAAAACGGATGATGGTTTTCTGATCTAGGAGTTCTAAAAATCATAATTTTTTGAAAAAATATTATCATGTAAGAATGTTGAATGAAATTTTAAGGATAGGTATTACTGATTGTACTTGGTCCAATTTCATTCATGAAAATCATTTTCTGGACAATCATATTGAAAATATGATTTTAAGAAAATAAGTACTACCAATCTTCATCCAGAAAGACACATTCCAGCTAAGTAGGAAATAATAATGTTGCTGGAAGAATGGAACGTTACAGTACCACCCATTATTTTTCAGATTTTGCTGAAGCTAATCCTCAATGTTTTAAAATTAATTATTCTTTCTAAATGATTGAATAATTTGAATGGTTGTGAAGTCAAATATCTATGTTCTCATGGTCATAGTAATATTTTTATCAGATATTGATTTATTTAGATACTTAAGAGGTTGCTCGTAATGAAGTTTCTGGTATTCAGATAGATCAATATAGCGATCATATTGGAGTTTTTACTGATTCATATTTCAGAAGAAAAGATGAAGTATAAGTGGTTTAAGAAGCTTTAATGAATCTACATTTTCATTGTACTATAGAATCGTAAAGCGTATATCAGAATGAAAATCTAGAATAAGAGTTAAAAATAGTCTTATCCAAAATACACCTGCTTGAATGTTGCGAGTTGAATGTTGCGAGTTGAATGGACATAATAACCAATTGCAATAACAAAAAATTCCCCGAGATTCAAAAACGAACGAAAAGCACATCAAGAATCGAAACAAAAATGAAAGAAATAAATTCGTGGAAGGCTTACATGAATGTCGCGAGTTGAGATGATAGATCCGAGAGGAGTGAAGAAGATAAACAATGAAGCCAAAATGAGTTTAATGCAGGTGATCGACGAGCCGATTAGGGTTTACTGTGCGAGAGAGAGACGAGCCGACGACTGTCAATCGAAAAATCGTAAATGACAGAACACGGGCTTTAATTTTTTTAAATGTTTTATAACGTCGGTTATATAATAACCGACGTTATAAACTATTCTATAGATTTTGTATGTCGGTTATCTTAAAACCGACGTAAAAAATCTCCCGCGCTTTGGTTTTTTTACGTCGGTTTCCAAATAACCGACGTAAAAAAACCCGATATCTACGCGTTTTTTACGTCGGTTATTTGGTAACCGACGTAAAAACCCCCAGTGCATTGGTTTTTTACGTCCGTTATAAGATAACCGACGTAAAAACCCAACAGGCACGATTTGTAACGTCGGTTATTAAAATAACCGACGTGAAAAATCTACTCGCCGCATTTTTACGTCAGTTATATATAACTGACGTAAAAAATGGTGACGTAAAAAACGATTTCTGCACTAGTGTAAATATCAAAGATAGGAATATATAAAAATTAAAAAATCAATCTAAAATATAATGATGTTTAATGTCATATTTCTACAAATCAGAAAAATAGATACATAGACATCTAGTACAATAAATGTATCAAAATACAATAAAGACTCAAAGAAATTATCCCAAATAGCATCATAAGCCTCAAATCAGTCATGTTCTCCCTCTATCAAAAGCATAGAACCAATCAACCATCATATTATGGGAACTTACCCTAGACCCTACCTATATCAATGACGTCTATTCGGGTACACAATCGCAACCCAAATAGGGTGTGAGATAACACTCCTTAGTCCTCTGTCAATTGGGCCTATAAAAAATCTATGATGTGTAACACAAGAAAATTTAGTGTGGAATGTATATAACTTGTATAAAAATATTGAAAGTAATTAGAATTAAGTAAATAGATACAGTCAACCAAACAAGAATCCCTGCAAATAACAGGCAGGCTCTATTATCAAGGGTAGCTTTAAAAAAAGAAAGAACAAGTGTAATAAAGACCAGTCAACACCTATAAGGTGATACCGATACCATGTCAATCTATAATCATGTCAAATATACACTGTGTTCATGTTGTATAACAAAGTTTAAATCAACCATCACCTCCATGTCATATAATCAAAAGTGTCCAGATAGGGCATGCCATGTAATCAAATGTGTTAAACCACAAAGGGTCAGATCCAAGGTATAGAAGACCAAGGAATCCACATTGAGTCCCACAAGCATCTTGATGAAAACATGGTAATGAACTGATTGGAGTCCTTGGAGTATGTTAACATACCATTTCTAATGTTATTATAAGAAAGATGGATCCAAGTTGTGGCATGGTCGAAGGTATCCTACTGAATCAATACCCAAGGAGAAATAAGTTCTAAGAAATCCAATTGTGCGTTCAAGATTCTTGGAAGCAATTTCAATGGAATCTAATAGAATCAAAATCCATGTTATACCAAACAATAAATCCACCACAATTTCATTTCAATATCTCATTTCATTTATCAATTCAAAATCAATTATATTCCATGACTTCAGCCAATTCATGTTAACATTTTCCATTTAAACAATTTAATCATAGTAGTGGCATGAAAATGATGACACATCCATCTCTTAATCAATCAATTCAATTCCATCAATTATTAAAGTCTTTATATAACAAGAAAAGGAAAAATTCACCCCATGATGGTATAACAATGGAAAAAAATGGAACATTTTATTGGTGAACAAGGTTGGGAAAACAACTTCCAACCACTAAATGGAACTAGTGGGAATCCCTAACTTGTTCCAATTCATTTAATCATGGGATTAAATTAATTTTAGGTTCATTTTTGGAAAGTCTAGTGTGTATAAAAAATATAAATGGGAATATAAAATACTAAACTATGATGGAAAGGTATAGACCACCTACTGTAGTTTCATAGTAGAGAAATCATCTAGTATCAAACCTTGATTTGGTGCAGATCAGAAAAAAAAAAAATTGGTGTAATCCTAAATAAAGGTCATATTAGCTCACACCAAAATAGTGTATTTGATACCAAGAAAATAAAATAATTTACGTAAGGGAATTTACAACTCACTGACATGGATAAATCATAAACAATAGTGTAAAAATAAGTTTAGATCATGAAAAGAAACCTCAGTATGGGTCTTGGCTTCCATGGGTGCTCTTGCGTGGGTGAGAAAGGAGGAAGTGAGCACTCTTGTTAGAAATAGGGGCCATGAAAATATTTTTCGAAACCCTATTTTGGAATTTACATGAATTGTAAATGATTTGCATGTAATTTAATTATCAGGGTCTTCATCCATGGGAAACCTTTTTACACAACATGAAATGTACTTCCTAGGCCATTATATATCATATATTCTAATTACATGGTGTAACGGCCTGAAATTTTGAATAAATCTTGTTTCCTAATTTCATGTGTTATTTTATTTTATTTTTATACTCAACAAAAATGTTTTATTTGATAAACATGATTATAATTAAAATGAGACCATTGGTTTTTGATTGTTATATGACCATCGGTCAATATGACCACTGTGAACAAAATTTTTTGAATATTGTCTCTAAATACAAGTAATCTTGGTTAATTATTATAGAAAGAAGATTCGATGGCCTCACCTAGTAGTCTTGGACCGATCGATGCCCATCTAACAGAGCTTGGGAAGGAGGTAGCACCATTGGGCTTAGCTCTGGATCAAATCCAAGCCGAACTTCATCATGTGAAGCTAGAACGGAATCGCCTTCGCGAGAAGTTCAAACTGATAGAAATTACTACTCGGGCAATGTTGACTGAGCCGCCCCAAGATTCTATCACCCTAGCACACCTTACTCTTAGGTCCTATGCTGGTATTATAAGGGGCTATGTAACGAGACCGTAACTGCCTTGTGTAATCCTTGTTTTAAATAAAAATTGGGATTTCTTCTTATGATGAAGTTTATGAATTTTGAAATGACCGGATAAATATAGTATGCATATTTTTGATGAATTTTAGAGAAAGGATATTTTGAAAATGGTTGTGTAAACCTTGAATAATTAAAAACGTGTAATGATTTTCAAAAAATGGTCTTCTACAATTATGTTCAGTACGAAATTTGGAGTCTAATAATATCAACTTGATTTTTGATGAATATTAAATTATGAATAGTGATTTTATGATTAGGATTAGTAATATGACCAAATGGATTAGTAATCTAACTTAAAGAAAGTTTTAAAATAATCTAGGCACCTTGATTAAGTAATGTGATTCAATAAAATGGTTAAATAATGGTTTCATAAATTATTTTTCAAGTATTAGTTTTTTCGGGTTAATAGTGTTTTTTAATTAAAAATTTAATTAAAATTATTTAGAAAATTATTTTTATAAAACAGATTTCATTTTTGAACTCAGAGCACCGATATTATACTATGGTAATTTTTGGGGTTTTTTCTGAAAAAACAAATTTTCGGTGAATAGTGTTTTTATTTAAAAATTAAATTAAAAATATTTAGAAAATTATTTTTATAAAATGGAGTTCATATTTGTAATAAGAGCGTTGATATTTGATTATGGTGAAATTTTGGGATCTTTCTGAGAAAGTTGAATTTTCAGTGAATAGTAAAAATGCAGTTTTAGGGTTTCGGTATGTTTAATGACATCATAGTTGTGTCATGATGATGTCATGAGTTATTTTAAGGGTTGGCCGGCCAAGGGTGATGAATTATTGTTTTGGGGGCCCCATGTGTCCTAACTCCATGATAAATGCCAAGGGAGAGCACATGGGTTTGAGAAAAGCACATGTGAGGTGTCCTTTGGCCATTAATGCCTTGTCCCCTCACTTTCCCTATAAATACCAACCCCTCCTCTCATCCATTCGACTCCACACTCATTCCCAACGAATATATGGTCTCATTACCTCCCAAGGATCCCTCCCAAGGTTCCCCCAAGCCCTCAAGGTCCCAACCTTTGAGGTTTAAGAGTTACATTTTAAGGTAAGGGATCCGACCCCTCTCTTTTTTTCAAGTGATCTCTTTTATGTCATTCCTTTTATGCTCCATGTTCTTATGTTGGAGGATGTTCTTTTATACTCCTCTTACTGCCCTTTTTGTGTTCATATAATGAGATATCCCCTCTTACTCTCATTATTTCATTTTATGAAGTTTTATGTGGCGCCGTTAGGCTCCCGAAATTTTTGTAACGGATTCTTTCTCCCTTCTCATTTTTTAAGATCTATTTTCATGTAAAGTATTTCAAGTTCCTTTTTATTATGTTGGGGTATGATCTCTAAATTTTTCATACTGATCTTTTATGATCATATGATGAGAGACCCCATTTGATCTCTTCAATTCAGTATTTTGAAGTTTTAAGTGGCGCCATTATGCTGCCGAATTTTTAAGTGGTTCTCCACCCTTCTCGTTTTGAAGTTCTACTTTCATGTCAATTATTTCGAGTTCCTTTTTGTTATGTTGGGGTATGATCTCTATATCTATCATACTGGACTCTTATGTTCATATGATGAGATACCCCATTTGATCTCTTCAATTCAGTGTTTTGAAGTTTTAAGTGGCGTCGTTAGGCTGCCGAATTTTTAAGTGGTTCTTCACCCTTCTCGTTTTGAAGTTCTACTTTCGTGTCAATTATTTCAAGTTCCTTTTTGTTATATTGGGGTATGATCTCAATATCTATCATACTGGAATATTATTTTCATATGATGAGAGACCCCATTTGATCTCTTCAATTCAGTGTTTTGAAGTTTTAAGTAGCGCCGTTAGGCTGCCGAATTTTTAAGTGGTTCTTCACCCTTCTCGTTTTGAAGTTCTACTTTCGTGTCAATTATTTCAAGTTCCTTTTTGTTATATTGGGGTATGATCTCTATATCTATCATACTGGACTCTTATTTTCATATGATGAGAGACCCCATTTTATCTCTTCAATTCAGTATTTTGAAGTTTTAAGTGGCACCGTTAGGCTGCCGAATTTTTAAGTGGTTCTTCACCCTTCTCGTTTTGAAGTTCTACTTTCATGTCAATTCTTTCAAGTTCCCTTTTTGTTATGTTGGGGAATTATCTCTATATCTATCATACTTAACTCTTATTTTCACATGATTAGAGACCCTATTTGATCTTCTCAAATCATTTTTGTTGATGTTTAAGTAACGTCGTTAGGCTGCCGAACTTTCATAAGAGAAATCTAATTTTTGTCTTCCTTCCATGTTTTTAATTTCAAATGGTATGTCCTTGAAATTTCATTACCATGATCATGTATCCTTCTTATTCTGTCCATGTACTATTTTAGGGGTCATTTATGAATATTTGACCCATTTTACCTCTCTTTTAATGTCTTCTAAAACCTCGGAACAGAGCCGTTATGCTGCAGAATTTCTGTCTCAAAATGTCTCTCTCTTTTTCTAAAGTTCTTTTATATTATCAATTGAATACTCAAATCTCTTTCTTCTAAAGGGGTATTCACATATATACCAAAATTTTCTATTTTAAATTATGGGATTTACATACATGAGACCCACCTTCCTTTTCTGTGGGTTTTAAAGTGATGTAAAGATCATGTCTTTAAAGCAGTTTTTAAAACGTTATGATTATAAAATGAAACCCTTTTATTTTATGCTATATGGGTTACTTATGAAATGTTTGATGATGATATATGTGGCTCACATGATAATAAAGGCAAATTTAAGGGTGCGCCCTGATAGCGCTCCAATGCATTGGGTAAAGACTTAATCTCTAGAGATGACCATTTTAACGACGCCTTGGTGAATAACCTTGGTAATTTTTAACGACACCTTGGGGATGGACCTTGGTGAAACGAAACGATTGTCAATATTAAATGTTGCAGCCACATCTTCAAGTTATGAAAAAGTTTTATTTTTATTATGATATGCCTCATGATTTCATTTTCATGCCTTAAAGTTCTTTTCATGACTTTATTGATGTATCTCAAGTTCATATGTAAAATGTTTCACTTGTTTCCCTTGCTGGGCCTTCTGCTCATCATTTCTTTTGATGTATGTCCCCAGGTTATGAGATGCAGTAATGAACCTAGGATGAACTTATGGAGAAGCCTTTCAAGTGTTTAAGAAGAGTGTTTTTGTTCTTTTCATGTTTTATGTTCCTGGTTTCCAAGACACTAAACCTTAAAGATCCTCGGTTTTGTAAAATGTAATGAATGTTTATGTGATAAAAAGGCGGGATGCTATAGTTGGTATCAAAGTATGGTTTAGTTATTTGTGGAAATTAGGATATGAAAACTTTAGGAAGAAGCCTATAGAAAAGTTAAAATATAGGAAATATTCCTGGTATTTTGGTGAGTATTGAGTAAGGGGTTGCCAAGCAAATACATCCCTGTCTGGATACGAGCAGGTAGAGGTGGCTCTGGCACAGATGTACATAGGGGTAAAACCTGAAAACACCGCTTTGAGCTAGACTCGAACGGGAACTGGTACACGACAACGGGTCTTGCTGCACTCTTGGTTACGACACTCCCGGGGGATATGCTTTGGTAAATTCATAAGCTTAGTATGAACCATTGTTAAAGGAACAAAGATAAAATAAAATGAAGATTCACATAAGAATATATGATCATGGATAACCTAGATGGGAACCTAGGGGATCACATGTTAGGGTATACTTTTCAACTACAAGTTATCCTTATATGCTTTAAGTTTCTTTTCATGATTATTGGCTAAGTATTTAAGCCCCTAATTATAGTTTATTTTCTTAGTTAATGGCAGGAAATGGAAGAATATGTCTCAACAACCAATGTGATAGGAAATGCTATGATTGTCGTATTAATATGACAGAGATGATTAGGGGATTAAAATATGATTTTTATTTTGGAATACATTCACTATTTTGGGGACCCTATATGATCGAGGTAAATAGATTACAACGGTATTTTCATTGAGGAGTAAGGTTGATTTATATTTGAAGAATCGATGAATTTAAGGTGGATTTATAGTAATTTAGGTTACTTTTGGGAATGATTAACCTATCTTGGGTTAAATATGTTTAGATTAGATACGTTTGTTATAAGATGTTAGGAGTGGTTGATGTTGTTTGGAGATGAACAATGAAGTTTATTTTGGAAGACTATGTTATCAAATCCTTCTTGTATTTGGGTTTCAATCTTAGTTTGGTTTATTTTGAGGAATTTTAAGGACCATTATTTATGGAATGGACTATGATGAACTTTGGGTAGTACCATGGAACTTTGATGATTTAAAATTAGTTTCCATTCCAATGGGATTCTTTCTTTTTGAAGAGTTGTTTTACCTTACCCTTTCGGTTTTTGGGATAATGTTTAAAGATAGAAGAAATAGATAGTTGATCTTTTGTGGATTATGAGATTCTCTAGAAGATGATTCTTGTGTTTTGATGAGACCAAGTAGTTTTAAATGCTCATCGTTTGGAGAAAAGATTAGTTTTGGTAGAAACTTATTAAAGTATGAAACTATACATGAAGGTAGATATATTTCCTTATGTTTTTGTTCTATGTTGTAAATGATTTCCTCGAAGTTATTAAAAGGAACGTAAAACAAAAACGTTGTTGGTTTACGTTTCCAACAAGTTAATCAAAGACCGCTTACACAAATCATAAGTTTGGGATTTTCTTATGGTTAACTTTCTCCTAATCATGTTCTCTATCACTCTCCCTCAGAACGTGACCCTTTGTTTTCTCCTCCATGTCCATGTTTCCTACATGGAATCCTAGTATGAGTAAACTCGGGTGGCCTTTGTACTCCCTTTTATTTCTTTTAAAGTAATAGTGTTACTGACTCTTTTTCCGATGTGGGACTTTCAATGAAATTTCAAAACCCAATTTTTAAAAAATTGCGAGGACGCAATTTCTTAGGGTGGGAAGATTGTAACGGCCCGAAATTTTGAATAAATCTTGTTTCCTAATTTCATGTGTTATTTTATTTTATTTTTATACTCAACAAAAATGTTTTATTTGATAAACATGATTATAATTAAAATGAGACCATTGGTTTTTGATTGTTATATGACCATCGGTCAATATGACCACTGTGAACAAAATGTTTTGAATATTGTCTCTAAATACAAGTAATCTTGGTTAATTATTATAGAAAGAAGATTCTATGGCCTCACCTAGTAGTCTTGGACCGATCAAAGCCCATATAACAGAGCTTGGGAAGGAGGTAGCACCATTGGGCTTTGCTCTGGATCAAATCCAAGCCGAACTTCATCATGTGAAGCTAGAACGGAATCGCCTTCGCGAGAAGTTCAAACTGATAGAAATTACTACTCGGGCAATGTTGACAGAGCCGCCCCAAGATTCTATCACCCTAGCACACCTTACTCTTAGGTCCTATGCTGGTATTATAAGGGGCTATGTAACGAGACCGTAACTGCCTTGTGTAATCCTTGTTTTAAATAAAAATTGGGATTTCTTCTTATGATGAAGTTTATGAATTTTGAAATGACCGGATAAATATAGTATGCATATTTTTGATGAATTTTAGAGAAAGGATATTTTAAAAATGGTTGTGTAAACCTTAAATAATTAAAAATGTGTAATGATTTTCAAAAAATGGTCTTCTACAATTATGTTCAGTACGAAATTTGGAGTCTAATAAGATCAACTTGATTTTTGATGAATAGTAAAGTATGAATAGTGATTTTATGATTAGGATTAGTAATATGACCAAATGGATTAGTAATCTAACTTAAAGAAAGTTTTAAAATAATCTAGGCACCTTGATTAAGTAATGTGATTCAATAAAATGGTTAAATAATGGTTTCATAAATTATTATTCAAGTATTAGTTTTTTCGGGTGAATAGTTTTTTTTAATTAAAAATTTAATTACAATTATTTAGAAAATTATTTTTATAAAACATATTTCATTTTTGAACTCAGAGCACCGATATTATACTATGGTAATTTTTGGGGTTTTTTCTGAAAAAACAAATTTTCGGTGAATAGTGTTTTTATTTAAAAATTAAATTAAAAATATTTAGAAAATTATTTTTATAAAATGGAGTTCATATTTGTAATCAGAGCATTGATATTTGATTATGGTGAAATTTTGGGATCTTTCTGAGAAAGTTGAATTTTTAGTGAATAGTAAAAATGCAGTTTTAGGGTTTCGGTATGTTTAATGACATCATAGTTGTGTCATGATGATGTCATGAGTTATTTTAAGGGTTGGCCGGCCAAGGGTGATGAATTATTGTTTTGGGGGCCCCATGTGGCCTAACTCCATGATAAATGCCAAGGGAGAGCACATGGGTTTGAGAAAAGCACATGTGAGGTGTCCTTTGGCCATTAATGCCTTGTCCCCTCACTTTCCCTATAAATACCAACCCCTCCTCTCATCCATTCGACTCCCCACTCATTCCCAACGAATTTAGGGTCTCATTACCTCCCAAGGAGCCCTCCCAAGGTGCCCTAAAGCCCTTAAGGTCCCAACCTTTGAGGTTTAAGAGTTACATTTTAAGGTAAGGGATCCGACCCCTCTCTTTCTTTTCAAGTGATCTCTTTTATGTCATTCCTTTTATGCTCCATGTTCTTATGTTGGAGGATGTTCTTTTATACTCCTGTTACTGCCCTTTTTGTGTTCATATAATGAGAGATCCCCTCTTACTCTCATTATTTCATTTTATGAAGTTTTATGTGGCGCCGTTAGGCTGCCGAAATTTTTGTAACGGATTCTTTCTCCCTTCTCATTTTTTAAGATCTATTTTCATGTAAAGTATTTCAAGTTCATTTTTATTATGTTGGGGTATGATCTCTAAATTTTTAATACTGATCTTTTATGATCATATTATGAGAGACCCCATTTGATCTCTTCAATTCAGTATTTTGATGTTTTAAGTGGCGCCGTTAGGCTGCCGAATTTTTAAGTGGTTCTTCACCCTTCTCGTTTTGAAGTTCTACTTTCATGTCAATTATTTCAAGTTCCTTTTTGTTATGTTGGGGTATGATCTCTATATCTATCATACTGGAATCTTATGTTCATATGATGAGAGACCCCATTTGATCTCTTCAATTCAATGTTTTGAAGTTTTAAGTGGCGTCGTTAGCCTGCCGAATTTTTAAGTGGTTCTTCACGCTTCTCGTTTTGAAGTTCTACTTTCGTGTCAATTATTTCAAGATACTTTTTGTTATATTGGGGTATGATCTCTATATCTATCATACTAGACTCTTATTTTCATATGATGAGAGACCCCATTTGATCTCTTCAATTCAGTGTTTTGAAGTTTTAAGTAGCGCCGTTAGGCTGCCGAATTTTTAAGTGGTTCTTCACCCTTCTCGTTTTGAAGTTCTACTTTCGTGTCAATTATTTCAAGTTCCTTTTTGTTATATTGGGGTATGATCTCTATATCTATCATACTGGAATCTTATTTTCATATGATGAGAGACCCCATTTGATCTCTTCAATTCATTATTTGGAAGTTTTAAGTGGCACCGTTAGGCTGCCGAATTTTTAAGTGGTTCTTCACCCTTCTCGTTTTGAAGTTCTACTTTCATGTCAATTCTTTCAAGTTCCCTTTTTGTTATGTTGGGGAATTATCTCTATATCTATCATACTGAACTCTTATTTTCACATGATGAGAGACCCTATTTTATCTTCTCAAATCATTTTTGTTGATGTTTAAGTAACGTCGTTAGGCTGCCGAACTTTCATAAGAGAAATCTAATTTTTGTCTTCCTTCCATGTTTTTCATTTCAAATGGTATGTCCTTGAAATTTCATTACCATGATCATTTATCCTTCTTATTCTGTCCATGTACTATTTTAGGGGTCATTTATGAATGTTTGACCCATTTTACCTCTCTTTTAATGTATTCTAAAACCTCGGAACAGAGCCGTTATGCTGCAGAATTTCTGTCTCAAAATGTCTCTCTATTTTTCTAAAGTTATTTTATATTATCAATTGAATACTCAAATCTCTTTCTTCTAAAGGGGTATTCACATATATACCAAAATTTTCTATTTTAAATTATGGGATTTACACACATGAGACCCACCTTCCTTTTCTGTGGGTTTTAAAGTGATGTAAAGATCATGTCTTTAAAGCAGTTTTTAAAACGTTATGATTATGAAATGAAACCCATTTATTTTATGCTATATGGGTTACTTATGAAATGTTTGATGATGATATATGTGGCTCACATGATAATAAAGGAAAATTTAAGGGTGCGCCCTGATAGCGCTCCAATGCATTGGGTAAAGACTTAATCTCTAGAGATGACCATTTTAACGACGCCTTGGTGAATAACCTTGGTAATTTTTAACGACACCTTGGGGATGGACCTTGGTGAAACGAAACGATTGTAAATATTAAATGTTGCAGCCACATCTTCAAGTTATGAAAAAGTTTTATTTTTATTATGATATGCCTCATGATTTCATTTTCATGCCTTAAAGTTCTTTTCATGACTTTATTGATGTATCTCAAGTTCATATGTAAAATGTTTCACTTGTTTCCCTTGCTGGGCCTTCTACTCATCCTTTCTTTTGATGTATGTCCCCAGGTTATGAGATGCAGTAATGAACCTAGGATGAACTTAAGGAGAAGCCTTTCAAGTGTTTAATAAGAGTGTTTTTGTTCTTTTCATGTTTTATGTTCCTGGTTTCCAAGACACTAAACCTTAAAGATCCTCGGTTTTGTAAAATGTAATGAATGTTTATGTGATAAAAAGGCGGGATGCTATACATGGTGTATAATTGGTGTACAAAAATCCTATAACCCTTCTTCCCCTTCCTTTCTAAAAACTACCCAACTATCCCATGACCCAACATTAGGGTATAAATGAAAAAGATAAATTAAAAAAGAGTTTAACTAGAAAACAAATGATCCTTACCTCATAGGAAAACCCAATATCTTACAATATTCTCCCTTAAAGAAATTCATTCATGAATTTCCCTATTGAAGGTGGTAAAAAACTCTTGAGAATAACTCTGTCTAATAAGAATATACATCATCCTACCACTCTCAAGTCTCATCCTGTAAATGGTCATGCTGCCGTAACACCTGTACATGGGAACTAGCCAATCTCTAAGAACCTTCATGTTCTTATCAACAACATGTATAGGATGCTTCTCGAAGGATGTATCTACCTGCAACTCCACCTCATATAGCTGTAGAGTGTGAGTTGGGTCTGATTGATAATAGTGTAGCTATGATATGTGGAAGATATCATTCGTGGATTGGTAGCTCTGAGGTAACAACAACTGATAGACTACTAGAACAACTCCCTCTATAATATAAAACATCCCAATATATTATGGTAAATTCCTACCCTATCTCCAAATCAGTCAGTGTCCTAGCCTTAGTGAGATAAGTAAAAACAGATTATCCTAGACCTCTATGTCTATAGATTATTGATAGATATCAGTGTAATATTTCAATTGAGACTATGTAGTAGCCATCCACTTCCGGATCAACTGGACCTTCTTAGAAGTCTCCTACATGAGATTTGGTCCCCATAAAGTCGTCTCACTTACCTCTAGTGAACATAGGGTTGATTGGAATGGCCTAACATACAAATCATCATAATTTTCCATCTATATCATAAGATGATATCTATCATTGTTTTCGAACTCAAATAGGGGAATATGACTCTATTAAGAGCCCCCAAAATCATGGACACATACTCCCATCATGTCCTCATGAACCTAAATCCTACACTCTAACTCCCCATCAGTCTAATGGTGGAATGACTTACTTATAAGAACATGTGTACCCAAAACTCTTCTAGAATCAAGAATTTAATAAAGTGTCCCAATGATACAACAGTCCAAGGAACCCCATGAAACTACACTGCCTCATTTTTATATAACCGACCAAGCTCATCTATTGATACGGTTTCCGTGATGAGTAGGAAATGTTTAACCTTTATGATCTAGTCGACAACAACCCATATAGCATCACTGCCTCAAGGAGACCTTGAAATACATTTGACAAAATACATCATTACAACCTCCCATTTCCATATAAGAATAGTTAATTAATTAAAAATTCTATCTATCTACTAATATTATACCTTCTCCTACTGATGGGTGGAACAAATCATGAAAAAACTAGCTAACTCACATTTCATTCCCAACCACAAATACTGGAAATGTAAATCACAATGAATCATTTAATTCTTGGATGCATTTCCCAAACTAAGGCATGAAACTCCCACATCAACTCCTCACATATGTCTACTAGAACCCACACATGACCATGAATATGAAATATCTTCTCCAATCATATAGTCTATCTAGGAGGTGTTTCCTCCCCTATAACACTCTCATATAGGACTAGGTCCTCATTATATGATAACTATCTTATTATTAATCTTTCTAGAAGAGTATAGGGTATAACTAAATAAGCAGGAAAAGGCTTTCCCGAACAATCATATAGCTCTAAGTGAATCTATGAAAAAAATCCATTAGATACCACTAAATATTGGCCTATAAAACATTCTATATCTAAATCATCATGGTTTTTGAATCATCAAATATATCTCCCTTTCCAAGTATATCGACAATATTGAAGTAAAAGAAACTATAGGTACTCAACCAACATTCACTGCTTGAAATTAATATCACATTGTTTAAATATATACATGAATATTTTTTGGTCTGTATACACCACAAAACACCCTCCCAATAAATATTGTCTCTAATACTTCCATACATGAAAAAACCAAGCTTACACAAGATCAAGTGCAGGGTAATTCCTCTCATGTAGCCTCAACTGACAAGGAAAATATTAAACAACTCTATCACAAAAATCCGAAATAATCTGAGCCCAATACCTGATGCATCAGAGTACACAATGTAGCTCCGACCTTGATATAAAAAAAATAGAACTGGTGTGGAAGTTATCCTCCCTTTCATCCCATAAAAGGACATCTCATAGGTATCTTCCCCTAAAAACATCACATCCTCTTTAGTGAAACCCATCAATGACACTGTTAATAGTAATAAGTCCTATATGTAATTTCTATAATACACAACAAGACCTCTGAAACTTCGTATATCAAAGACGTTCTTAGTATTCTCCCAAGAAACTATAGCTCTCACCATCAATGGTTCAATTGATACACATTTCTCATAGATATTATCACCTAGGAAGTGAATTTTAACCATCCAGAAATGGAAATTTGAGATCTTGGAATATAACTAATGCTCTCTTAGTGTCTCCAAAATTACCTCAACATGTTCATCATTGTTATTTCAATTTTTATAATACACAATGATATCATCCGGAAACCACCAAAAACAAATCTAGATAAGAATGGAAAACTCATTTCATTAGCTTTATGGAAACTTCTAGTTCATTTATGAGGTCAAACATCCTAACAATATACTTATATAGAACATACATATTTTGAAAAGCTGTTTGAGGTATGTCTTCAAGTGAAAAATGCACCTGGTGATATCCAGATCTCAAATAAATTTTTTAGAACACCTAAGATTCATAGATTTCATTAAAAAGGTCTTTTATCTATGGTTAGGGAAACCCGTTCTTAACCATAAACTAGTTCAATTTTTGGTAATGCACACATATCCTAAGGGTACTATCAACCTTTCTTGAAAACAGGACTAGAAAACCCCATAGATAAGTATTGGGTCGTATAAACCCATTTTTCTACTAACCCACTAGCTAACCCTTGAGCTCCTACAACTCTATCATAGCCATCCTATAATGATTCATGGATATCGGTGAAGCCCCTAGAACTTTCTTGATGGAGAACTCCACCACTCTCTTAGGAGGTAAACCAAAAAATCATTTGGGAAATCATCCCTAAAACAATCAAACACTGGAGGGAAATTTGTGTGATATGATCCTTGATCATCCAGAAACAAACTAGAAATTTGGGTTTTCATCCAGCCTAGACCAGGATGGTCTTCTCTATCACAGGTCTCTTTGACATCCAATTCACCCTGTTGAATAAAAACTCCACCCTTTTTTGATGTGAACATCACCCTCTAGAGATTGAAATTAACTATGAATTGATAAGAAACTATATATCCTGTTCTATGTGTGTTTTCAAACCCTATCATATTCAGTTAAAAAAGAACAAATGAAAAGTTTCACCCACCAATCTCAAGGGGTAAATCCCTAAAATTGCATATATTTTCTGTTATGACCCACAAAAAAGTGTCATCTGTCATAGAGACATCAAAAACCAAAAAATGACCCCTTGGCTCTACACCACATGTGAAAATATGGAACTATTTAATTCACATGTATCAAAAATATCAGACACTAGCATAGAGGCTACTAAGATTGTACCTATCACTATAGACGACTTTACAGTCTACTCCTTAGGTGTAGGTTGTATAGAATATGTCTATCATCAATAGTGACCATGTGAAACAACCTCACAACCTAATGTAGACCCACAATTATGTCAAGGTAAAACTATGTCCTAGATGCCTTGTCCAAGACCACAACCTCAGCTTGATCGAAAAGTATAAATTCAACTCCCAGCTTGATATGGAGTTGTGAATCCTTCTCCTGCACCTAGTTTCATATTCATTTCCCTTCCACTAACTAATTGAAATAATTTCATGTAGAAACACTACATGTGGCCCATACTTCCTCAATATGGGAACTTGAATGGGTCTCGATCACACTAACTCATTATATGTCCTTATGTCCTACATAGATAAAAGAAAATAGAGCTACCATCACTAACAGACTTGTTTTTACTCCCCTTAAGAGAAGACTCAAAATTTCAGTTCTTGTTACTAGAAGTTGAACCTCTAGGTTGAGAGACTATTCTGATCTACTCTGCACCCCCATCTTCTCTTATGGTTCACTTGATAATTTGAACCTGATTCACTACCTCATTGATATTATCTAAACTAAACATGTTGACCTGCAATCAAAAATCATGTTTTATTCCTTCTATAAAGAATCTAACCCTCGATGCTTTATCATTTAGATACATCAGTGAAAAATTCTACAACTCTATAAAGGGGGTTGAATATTCCATTACATCCATTTCACTATACTCCATATGAATGAACTCACTATCTTTATCTACTATCAGAGTATTGGGGAAAAAGTTGTCATAAAATATGGTTTGGAAATCACCCCAATCCATATCCCTATACATTCTATCTTAGTTCAAAACATCCCACCAACACTTTTCTAATCCCCAAAGTATATAATTCCTGAGCTTCACACTCTTCTTAGGAGGTGTCTGAAGATGCTTGAAAATCAACAAAGTAGTCTCAAAGCCAAAATTAGCATCCTATAGACTGAAATCCATTGAAAACATTGGAGGATGCTACTAGTGGAACAAATGATTCAACTCTTCCATAGATGAGGGAAGTTATAGTGCTCCATAAAAATTCTATTTATAGAATAAAAACCCCTCATAGAATAATGCCTCAGTACCTATGTCAAGTAAAATTTTAAATGCCTCATCTAGAACTACTATAGTATCCACAAGTATCTGGTTTCCAACCACCTCTATAGTGTCATCATTTTTACCCTCCTAGTGTATAATTGGAGGTCTTTGTGATGGCTTGTATCTACAATTCCAATATTAGGACTTCAAAAATATTGATAACAAAAAATCACTGATAAAAGATTAGGGTTGTTCCAAACCTTCATATAAATAGATAACACCCCTCTTCCAACTCCTAGAGATACGATTGAGTAAAAAGAAACTGATGTAACATTAATAGAGACACTTCATAATTCCCACTCTAATGTATGGTCAAGGTCAAGTTATCTATTTCAAATGTTTAATTTTCATTTCAATTTACACTTATCACAATTCTCTTTTAATGGGTGAACCAAAGGGTTCACCACTTCTGATTTGTAAAGGGCCATAAACCTCCTGAACAAAAATATTGTTTTCAATTAATCCATGTCATAACACGTTCTAGTCCATGTGACCAATGGTCCATGACAAAATATACCACAACTGGATACATAGGGTGTCTATTGTATCCTAATTAGTAAAACACTATTTAAGTTATGGTAGGCACTCTATCTACCAAATATTTTTCTCAATTTCTTGTAGAAATAACTTATCAGAAGGGTGGTATATAACATAAAGAACATATAAAAAATCATGAATTCATGTAATAAAACCTATTTGTAATGGAATAATGTATGAAATTTAAATACTGTCAGGTTTATAACATGATTCATGAGATGTATACCCTCATCTCATCTTGAAATTGTAAAACATATCCTCAATCATATCAATAATAACATCACAATTCAAGTGCATCTCCCAATAGTGAAATGCAATCTACTGTAATAAAAAATATATAGAAAAGAACAATTTTTGTCCATGAAAATTTGGATTTCCTCTATAAATTGGTTTGCTACTCCTAGGAACAACTCATCACCAAATTCCAATTCCTTCCTAATCCATGTCTATTATCAAAAAATTGTATGGTAGAAATAAAACACCCTCTTATTCTACTTTGTAACATCCTGACTCAGATGCCACTAAATTGTTTAACAAGATGGTGGGTCACATGCCATCAAGTACATCTCTACTAATTACATAGGATTTCAACTAGTAGTGATGTCCTAGGGTGTATCTATGGGGAGTCTATTCCATCATGTTAGAGAGTAACATAATGGTAAAAATCATACAGATCAACAGCAGGAGTAGATAAATAACCAAACATAAAATAAAAATCCAAGACATGAATATATAACAAGGCCAAAAGTAGTCTCATGTAAAACAATGCATCATTTCATGTCTCTAAAAATCCTGAAAATAGGCACACATGCATCTTGTACGATACATGTATCAAAATACAAAAAATACCCAACGAAATTGTCCTAACTAGAATCATGAGCCTCAACATGGTCTCGTGATTATCTACTGTTAAGTATAGTACAAATCAAGAATTTTATTCTGGGTGTATTTCCCAGTCCCTACAAGTATCCATGAAGTATTTTTGGGTAACCAATGGTGGCCCGAAAAGGGTGTGAAATAACACTTAGCAAGTCACTACTGACTGTGTGTAAAAAAATCCTAGGTGTGAAATAAATGAAAAATTAGTGTGTAATGTATATCACAAGTTTTAAAATATTGTATGTAATTTAAAGAATTTCATGTGATTCTATCAGTCAAACCAGGCTCCTTGTATACAACATTCATGCTCCCTTATAAACGAAAGTGTTAAAAATTGAAAGAGTAAGTGTAATATTGTCTAGTAAAGCCCTATGATCTGATACCCTTACTCGACCTATATATAACCATGTTAAATATAAACTATTCCCATACTGTAAAACCAAGTTCAAATAATCCATAATGACTATTACATTAAATCATAGGTGTCAACAATGACTATTCCAGGTAATCCTAATTTTCATACAATGAAGTGTCAGATCCAAGGTATAGAAGACCAAGGGATCCACGTCATGTACCCAGAGTATCTTGATGGAAACTCTATAATGACCTAGTTGGATTCCTTAGGAAATTTTAACATCCCAGGTCTATCATTATTCCAAGAAAGAAAGATCCAATAGGTTTCAATACCCAAGGCATCCTATAAATTCAATACCAAAGCAGAAAAATGTCGAAAGATTCCACTTCCACATTATAGATCAATGGAAGAAACATCTACAAGATCTAATGGAATCAGGATACATGGTATACTAACCAATCCATCCACTACCATTTAATTTCAACATATCATTACATTTATCAATTCATAATAAATTAAATTACATGATTTCATCAAACTCATACAAACATTTCCCATTTAAATAATTTAATCACAGAAATCAAATGAAAAAGAGGAAGCATCCCTCTACTAATAAATAAATTCAATTCAATTAATTATAAAAATGTTCCTCTATATATAAAAGATTGCAAACACCCCATGGAAATATAACAATAGGAAAAAACAAATTCACACACCATGGGTGTCCTAGGTTAGGGTAACAACCAAAAAAATCTCAAGAGAACTAGTGGTAATCTCTAACACGTAACAATTAATTTACTCATGGAATTTAATTTATTTTAGGGGAACCATCAGAAATTATGGTGTGAAACACAACTAAAACTAGACATATACAACACAAAACCTTGAGGGAAATGTATAGACCACCTATTGTAGGACCGTAGGAGATCACTCATCCAGTATCAAATGCGGATTCAGTTGAGATCGAAATTAAAATGAAGAACAGACCAAAAGACTGAAAATATGGCATATTAGGTCGCACAAAAATAGAATAGATTAAACCAAGACAAATAGATAATGATATAAAAGGAATAGAGAACTCACCAGAGTAGATCCTATATGACCAACGGCTGAATAAACATAGTCTATATCATAGAACGTCACTTAAGCACATGATTTGTATTTCATGGATTCTCCTTTGTGTGAAAGAGAGGAGGAGGTGGGGGATTCTATAAAAAATAACGTCCCTTCTTCTATTTTTAAAAATTACCCATTGGAATTTACACAGTGTGTAAGTGCATTACACGTTGTGTAAAAATCAAGGGTCTTCCTCCCTGGGAAACCCTATACATGAATTGATCAAGTCTTCTAAATCCATTACATGTTATGTATTAAAAGAATGTTGTGTATTCCAACTACATGACATGTAATTTCCCTATAACAATCCTATAACCCTCATACCTATTGCTTTCCAAAAACTAACCAACTGGCCCATGATAAAACTTTAAGGTATAAAATAAAAAAGAGAACTGAAACAAGAATTTAACAGGAAAAAATATCCATACACCATATGAAAACCCAAGATCTTACACAAATATTCCAACTTCAAATCAAAATAAAACACTGATATTTCATTCCCCAACTCCAGAAAATAATTTCCATTTTTACTCTAATTCATGTCCTGTTATCACTAAAAACATGGTTTAGCCCCTTAGGTGCAGTAAAGGAGACCCTTTAAAGATAATAGTCAATTCATTACTTATTTGAAATGAGTCAACCCCTCTTGAGAATGACTTCCATATGTTTCATTTTAGGAACCTGGAAATTCAAGGAAACCTAAACCTATGATAAAGAGAAGACATAAGAAATACAATAGAGACCTTTCTATTACTTTATTCTAATAGGCACAGTAATGTACCTCACGTAAGATAAAAGATGTATAGGAATATTTAGAAACATCACAATATGTGTCAATATAAATGAGTGAGATGCGCCAGTTTCAAATAAAGGAGTCACTAAATATGACGCAATGTTATGGAACCTCCCCCAGTTTTTAGACTTATATTAGCTTCATTTAGAGACTCTTCCGCTAATTTAAGTAGCCTCATTATATATTAGTATGGATGTAACCACTTAGATCTTGGAGTATCTAATTGCACTATTGTACTTTTAGGTAATTCTGATCCCATTACACTATGAAAAGTAAAAAAGAAATGAAGTAATTTATATAGGTGTCTTGAGTGACCACAAGAACTTTGGATCTTTGGGGAATCCCCACAAACACATATGGAATTCCCAAAAATTTCTATAAAATAACCAAGTCAATGGGCCTCTTGGAGTAACTATTAGATGTATATAAGACCCATACTTTCTAGACCCACCACAAAACATATAATTATTTCTCTTTACTTTTAAGGAACTCATAGAAATCCCACTAACATAAGTAGAAACTCCCATCAACTTGTCTTACCAGCCAGGTCAAGCTCAACCATGAATGCCCTCTCGAGTATATCGACATATGAAGTGAGATTAATTACGAAAATATATAAATAGATATCAATTCAATGTCCCATCTCAAACTATCAATCCTTTATCTTTTCATTTGATACAATCTCAGGTGAAAACTACTAAACCCTAATAAATCTATCAGTATACTTTGTCATGTTTCTATTAGTCTACTAGAGGTTGGAAACCTCTATATCCTTATCTATTATCATAGATTCTATATAGAATTGGTCAGTGTAAATAAATCTAAATTTCTTCCACTCCAAATTGTCATTATTATTTGATGTTACCATTGAATCCCACTATCTCCTTTTAGGCCCTTCTAGCTTAAAGGTATCACATTTCAGCTTAATTGATTCAGGCATCACTATGAAGTCAAAAATGAACTCTTTCTTCTTAAAATATCACCCATCATCTTTAGGATCTTTAGATACCTGTAAAATATATGGTTTTTGGTGAATAAATTCTTGATAAAGATTCATAGATTCACCCCTTTGAGGTTCTATAACTAGATCCTGAATGGGAATGGGTGAAGGTGCATGTCCAAGAGCTTTGATAGCATACATAACAATCTCAACAAGATTATGGTCCATGGGATGATCTGCTCACTATGGTTCACTACAATCGTACTCCTAGGTCCTATTCACATGTCTTCTCAGAGGAATGATGCTACACTACATCAACATACAACATTTAAGACATCATATGTTTTTTCATATTAATAACGCAAACAAGAGTAATGGGAATATCAATCCCTTAAGATAAGATTTCAGGACATGGATTTAAACAAACCCAAATAAAAATAAGTTAATGTACATAAATTATTTCAAAACATCCATCATATACAGTTTTCCAGAACACCCATGGGGACTTAAGGCTCATTGTGGTGAAATTAGGCCAAGAACTAGCTTGGAACTACCTCCTGAGTCCCACCACGACATCCCAAACCACATTATCACATAAAATAAAGATAATTAACCTTCACCACTAATACCACTTTTTCAAAAACTAGACTTGATACCCAGGTACCCAAATAACCGATCCATCACTAAAATATATCAAAAGGAATTCTCGATCCCCATGGGACGGAGACTAGTACCTAACATCATAAATTTTCAAAGAGAGAACAAAATTTTCAGAAAACATAGGAATATAAAATATAGAAGTTAATATTCTCAAAACCCCAAGGGTATTAGGTTCCAATAACAAACAGGACTAATAGTACCCAACAAAAAAAAACACATCTGAAACAAAACTAAAATGCTAATCAGAAAACTATCTTAGAATCACTATTCATTAATTAGATGAAAACTCCACTGGTCACCATAATATCTCTCTAATCCAAAGGATCAAGAACATCCACCACATCTAAATGGATCTTTCTTTTTTTATTGGTTCTAGAAAAGGATAATCTAAAAATTCCTAAAGCCAAAGGTAGTGTGTGAGTGTTAAGGCCTAGTGGGGTCTCACCAAGTTCATTATAATCAACTCCCAAAAAAATAACCATTTATTATATCAATTTAAATTAATAAAAAAAGAGGAATTACATTTTAATTTTTAAACCAAAACATGATTTGATAATAAAAGTATGTAACATATATAAAAACAACTTTCAAACATGCATAAATGAATATTTTATATAAAAAATCTTAGATAAATTAGTTTGAATAACTAAAACAGTTTATGTAAATGAGCATCATGTAAAATAATGTATCAAATCATATTAAATATCCATGTATGAAGGCCCCATAATAAGTCAATTTATAGGTTAATAGGGTCCTCGCACATCTTATAATGATCTTGGCTCTAGTTAAGTGTGCATAAGCACATATAACCCAAATGGGGATCCCATCACGAGTAGTTTACACCCTTATAAGAGAACCTATAATCGGTAGTCAGGATGCAGTTATTTTAGTAGTAGTTTTCATTGCTAGTCCATTACAATAGAGTCATGGTCATGATGTCATTTTACTAGTTACCACTAACTACCCAGGAAAACATGTGCTTGAAACAAAAAATCAATTAAATTAGAAATAAATAATTTAAAAAAATTCAAAATATAATTTCCAAATTTCAGTTTTCAACATGCCTTATCATTCAAAAACCAAATCACATGTCTTCATAATTTAATGGTATTTAAAATGAATTTTGAATTATATTCATTTACTCAAGATCAACATTGAATAATTTCATAAAAATTATTTCCAAATCAAGCCATCATTTTTCATAAATTCCTCTCAAATTTCCAATTCCATTAGAGTTGGGTTTTTTCTCAAATCTCATGGACATCTGAAATAATGTGTCAAAAAATAATAATTCTTTGTTTTTAATCATTTATAAAAATATTTCCAAATAAATTAGTAAATATAGTTTTTCAATTTATTGAAAAAGGCTTATTTTACCACCTACCTTTCAATTAAGGGATCCCAATGCACAACACCCACAATTGGGACCACCAATCAAGAATGAGGGAGCGAAAGATCTAGGAACATTACCTAGAATCATGATCCAAAAACACCGGGTTTTGATCCATTAATTAAATGATGATTTTTAAAACGTTATGTTTGAGAGAAAGATAGATCTGAAGAAAACAAATGAGAGGAGATATACTAACCCTAAAGAGATTGAACAATATTGACCCCACTTTTATCTTCCAAGAAAAGTGTTTGGATGAGTCGATTTTACCATTTTGTAGCCTCTAAGATCAAAAACAATTGTGTTAGGGTTTAATGTGAGGATTGGGAATATTAAACCAAAGGTGTGGGTTTTTTAAATTTATTTTTGGATGATCTAAAAATAGTGTGCATAGTTTCCTGGGGAGCATCACTTGGTTAGAAAAACTTTTCATGCTAACAGTGTGCCCCTACTGGTCTTTTATTTAGAGTGCTTGGTTTGGATGCATGGTTAATCTAAACATGATCCAACCATGCATTCCCAACTATCCAAGGGGTGCATAGTTTGGAGGGGCAGTCAGATGGTTTAGAATAATCATTTACCCCTTCAATTGGATCTCAACAATGATAACGATTTTCAGGGACAAACCACATAGTTTTCCATAATCATGCTCCAAATTTGAATAACCCAAAGGGATTACAAAATTATATAAATTTCACCCAAAAAATCCTGAATTAATATTCAACCAAATTAAGATCAAAACTATTGTGAAATAATACATCAAAAATAATTAATTGTATTTCACACATGTAGCCAATTTCACTACATATCCAATTCTATTATCCGATAACTCCAGATAACTAACTCACATAACTCATTGATCTATGTAGATGATTGCTCACATATCCATTTGAATGATGTTGGGTAATCTCACATAGGTGAGTCCATGACATAACCAATTTTTATAGGCGATTTAAGTATCCAAATTCTCATGTAGTTTATTTTTCCAAATAAATGAAAATATCAAACAAAGAGTCCATAATTTCATACTTGAGGATTTTAATAATTGAAACACTTTAAATTGAGATAAAATTCAATGAACATACTTAACAACAAAATAATCAGTTAATTATGAATGGTATTTGATATTATAAAAACAATAAAGTTCATGTTATATGTTGGAACAAAATTAGTATTTAAACAAATTTAAATTAGATAGAATAAGAAATTATCTTAAAAATCAGTCAATGTTTATTCCTCATCAATTGATATTCGCGCTTTAATTAAGATTTAGACATTGGAATGACATGTTTGTGGTAACTCCAATGGAATTTAAATATAGAAAAGGAAACTTAAAGTAGAATTTGGAATGTTTTTTTTATAAAAAAAGAAATTCATATGTTACTTTTAAAAGAATATATTGAATCCCCTTTTATGAGAAAAAATCAACAGAATATCTATAATTTTTAAATTTGGATGGGTCATGAATATAATTTTAAAAATGAAAAGTGTAACATAAACAAACCATGAATAATATTCCTAGTATGTTCCTATCAAATGGAGTAAAAATTTATTTTTTATTATTTTATAATGATTTAAAAATAATTCTTAAACATTAAATACAATAGAAGGTCATTTTTTGGACTATTCACATAATTTAACCTTGAACATATCTAGACAATAATGGAAATAAAATTTAATAAAATAAATCATCAATTATAATTAAAAATTACCTATATATTCCATGAATACCCTAAATCATATAAATAGAAATACTTTTAACTTATTTAAAATCATTAACTTGACATTCCTTTTCTTTTTATCAAACCCACATTAATGCGATATAAGAGTTTTCAACAAATATATTATTTATAAAAATCAATAATAAATTTTAATAATGAAAATAATTTATTAAAAATAATTATATTTATCTAGGATCATCCATAATATATATTTCCTCTTGAATTTCAATGAAATCATTTTTAATATATTAAATGAGAGAATGTGATGTTTTTTAAATATTTTATTATTACTATAAAAAGGATAATCATAATCTTGTAATATGGATCCAAAATAGAACAAAATTTATAAGGGAAACATGAGTGGTAAATAAATACTCATATATATATATAGAGACAATATTTTGGGATCTTATCATAGTGTTTTAACCATAATTAACCCTTTCAACCCTTTCCCATGGTGGTAAACATTTACCACAATAACAATTCAGTTTGTCCAAAAATAAAAGGGTTATAATTACAAAAATTGACCCATATAATTACAAATATGATATCCATTTTATTATATATTCATTTTACAAAAGTGTTAAAAATTAATTTTAATATAAGTATGTAAAACCTAATGAAAAATATATTCTAGAAAAATTAACTTTCAACCTTAAACGAATTATATGCAAGAAATAAAGACTAATGTTGATGAACACAGAATTAATTCAATAAAGTTTAACAAAATTTAATTTATGTGAATTAATTAATCCAAAAAAAAGATCATTTGAAATAAATTGATTAAAAGAAGAGAAATGAGAATTTTGGTAAAATAATCATTTTTTACTATTCACACAAAAATCAACCTTATTAGAAAAATATCAAAAAAATCATCTTAAAATTATTTTAACATTTTTATTTAAAAAATTATTTCCATTTTATGAAATGTAATTTTTAAAGGTGGAACAAATTAAATATAATATCTCAGTAAAAAAAAATAAAAACCACATTTAATGAAAATGTTTTTTTGAAGAATGAAATGATTTATTCTCATTCTATGAATAGTAAGCACAATGAAATGAATGTCAATTAATTTGATATTATAAATAATCTACAGATTTCATCACATTTTTTTCATCAATAATGATTAATTTAATCTATTATGATTGAAATACATTGTGCACATAAAAGTATATGATTTTCCCCTTTTGATGATTTTGTTTTCATTTTCAAACTAATTAATAACTAATGGTTTCATTTTTATACTTGTATAAATAATAATTTTTGATATGTTTGATACCATGAATTAACTTTTGAATATATATGAAAAAATAATTGTACCAAAAAAATTAAAAAAATTAAATGACTAATAGTATTTTCTAATTGAAATTGATAGTTATTTTTGAAAGTTATTTTTTATAACATATAATGTGATTCATTTTATATTTTATAAGCTTTATTTTCATATGATAATTTTTTAATGATTCACAAGCTATCAAAGACATCAAAAGTATTGAAGAGAATATATTTCAAAATCATAGGGAGTTACATAAATAATTAATTATTACATTTAAAACATATATGAAATAATTAAAATAGATAAATAAATACTAAAAATATACAAGTGTTAGTATAATATCATTATTTTATAATAAACACCAACAAATACTTAATTTATGATGTAATGTGGTATGAACAACTACATAATTGAGGTAATTCAAGGGTGAAATTTCCTTGGTATGGATCTTGCGGTGTAGATTGGAAGTGGGGTCATGGGGCAGTTCCCCTTTTGATTCCTGGGACAAAGACAATAAATTAATTTACTTCAATAAAAATCATTTTGAGGGTGATGTGGGTTCAACTCAAGGCAATTTCTCATGTTCGTTTTAAGGAGTTTATTTCATATTTATTGAAAAAAAGTTTTTTTTTAAATTATTGAATATTATTCATTTTTTTAATGTGATTCACTAAATAATAAATTAAATATTATATGTTTTGTTTTTTAATGATGGAATATTTAGTGATTTAATTTCTAAATATTTTAAAAACATTTTTGTTGGATGATTATTGTTCATCTTCATTTGAAATTTTCAATAAAATGTTTATTTAATTATGATTTTACATTTATTATTGTAATTTAAATAAATTTATTCAATATAAAATGGTTTTTAATATGTAAATATATTATTTTGAAATCAGTATGAATTTTTAAATTTTTATTTTAGTTATGATGGGAAGATTAATTTTAATTTTTAAATTATTTTTAATTAAGTGATTGAATAATTTGTTTGGATGTTTCAGCCTTTATGATATTGAAATTAAAAATTGTTTTTAATAGATTTGTTTAGTCAGATAAATATCAAAATTTTCAAGATCTGTTACGTATCGTATTTTTTCCTGGGTCCACGTAGCCAAATTATGAGGACCTCATATACTCAAATTTAGAAATTGGTTCCCACATTGCCAAAATAGAAGAATCCTCATATGAAAATTTCTCTTGAAATTTCACATGTCCAAAAATGAAAATTGCCATGTATCAAAATTCAAGATACTATCATAAATAGATTTTCAAGGGGAAATAAATGTATCCATTTATTTGGGAATGTGAATACAACATAAATTATTATTTTCTTAAAACCACTGTGAGAACCCGAAGATAATAAACTTTTAATAATTATCCATGCTAGGCACAAAAGGGAAGATGACTGCAGATTCTAAGATAATATTGAAGAAATGCTTCAATGAAGTTTTAGGAGGTATGCAGAAGAAATTGTCTAGACTATATTCTTTGACTAAGTCTTTCAATTCGAGAAGATGAATAAGTCCACAATAGTTATCCTCCACGCATGGATTCAATATATTCAATGAAGATGAACTGGGTCAAGTGAATTAGAGCCAAATTTAATGACATTGTTAGATGGAGTCCCCTAAGTTTATTCTAGGAAGATGTAATTCTGAGTTACACACAATTATTAATAAAGAAACTAAAGGGGTATGTTGAATGAAATATTTTATGATTTAAAATGATGGATATTAGACCAGATCATGAATTATGGAGCCACCCAAACCAGTTTGATTGAAGAACATAGGGTAAATCATCTCCAGGTAGATGGTTATTATGACTTCCAATCGAGAATCATTATAGAAGGCGTGCACAACCAAGGTTGTTGAATAAGATTATTTGATGAGATTTAATTTGGTTGACAAATACTAAGTATTTTTATTTTGAAGTTAGTACATAAAATCCATTTTTTATTTTGGAAGTGGATGAACTAATTTTGAATATACATTTTATAGATTTTAATTGATGCTGCTTCTTTGATTTTATGCTTGTTTTGATGAAGAAGATGAATCAAATTAAGACATTGGTGTTTTATAATTATTTGGTTGCATTTTTAGTATTGAGCACATCCATTATGTTCAAGGAAATGCCTCAGTAATTATAGTGTAGTGGATGATGATCTTTTGATTGGGATGAGGGTGTATTGGGTATGAAGAATTCGTTTTCTTGGATTTTATTTTGTATGTTCATGATAAATTTCTAATAGATCGTGATCTGAATTTTTGGGATGAATTTATGTTAAGGATAATTTCCCAAACATGATAAGAGAATTAAATGAGAAAATGATGGTGTCAAGTGTAGTAAAGTAAGGAACATATCCAAGATTTTTTCAGATTTTAGGGAAATTAGATAAAATTATTTTGACTATCAAGTGTAATATTAAATTCTTCATATTAATCAAGGAATATTTAGGTGTACAATTGTAGTGATTCCCAACACATGAGTTCAACAAATTAAACTACTAATACTTTTAGAGAAATGGAGTTTCCAAAGAATAATAAATGGTTAAATTCATTCCTTCACACATCTAGGATCCTAGATAAAACCAATTCACCAATTATCTATAGGATATCTAAAAAATAAGGACCTTTCTAGAAGAAATATCTAGATTTATAATGAGTGCGAAAATTTAAAATCATGTATAATAGGATTGAATTCAACTCGGGAAATGAATTTTTTATCTCACTTTTATTTATCTTTCTTTGAGTCTTTATTTGTTTGTGTGCATTCTATGAGCTTAAATTTTGTAAACATAAACAATACATAATTTATGGAGGGCTTTTGGATAAGATTAGTTAATCAAATAGTTTTTGTGTTTACTAATTCTTCAATGCATCAAATAACTCTTATTGAAATACCTTTTTTCAAATATGTTATTGAATTTTCATGAAGAATCAACAGAAGAAGAGTTACATTATAATAATTTATACTATTTTCCTAAATTACTAAATTATGGTATTGAATAGTAGGTTTAGTTGAGTGATAATTCACTAATGAATGAGAGTTCATTTGGTGAATTATTAGAAAAACTTAATTTTTTAATAAATATTTTTTTGAATAAATTTTATTTCATTGATAGCTTGCTCTATAGGAAACACTGTGTTCTAACAAACAACAATATACTATTTATTTTACTGCTTAAAAGGGCCAATATGAAATAAATTTTAAACTTAGAGGTATGAATAGTAATAAAAAAAATAATAACTAAAAAGGTTTTATATAAAGAAAACATATTGATAAAAAAGTACATATTGTTTTGTAAATTCTTTATATGTTTTGAAAATTCAATTTTCTCAAAAAATTATTTTATTGCATTTTTTGAACAAATAATAACAGTAATTTTTCAAACATTTAAAAAAATTAAGTGTAAAAAATTAATATATCTTTTTGGAATCAACAAGTCACAATTACCTTAGGGTGACTTTTTTTGATTTTTCTAAAAAGATGAATTTTTTAATTAATAGTGAATAATACTATTTTTTAAACTATCTTTTTGTTTAGAGAATTTATAAAGTTAAATTTGGAATATAAATGGTTTTAGACTAAAATTATTTGAACTATATTATAATTAAAAAAATATGTTATTTAAATCAATTTTATATAGAAGTTTTACATAAAAACTGTTCAATCTTTTAAATCATTTCTCTTTGGAACTCCGCAATTTCACTACATCTAATAGTATAATTTTAGATTATATTATGATAATTATATGAATGGAATTTGTTAAAATGGATTCCATATTTTGAATCATCATAAATAATATTATCTAATAATGTTAACATAATTTTTTACCATGATGAATACTAAAATCAAAAAAAAAATATTACCGTTGTTAAGGTTAAAATAGGATTACATGGAGGGTTAAAATAAAATGATAAGAGGTAAAATGACCTATAAACTTGGAAAAAACTAATTTTATGGAAATATATATATCATGTAACCTATATTGTTCTATAATAAACAATTTTTCTCTTTTTTAATGTCAAAAAAATGAGTACACTATATTATTTCCAAAAATTCCATGTGTTCCATCTCCCCCACTTATAAAGTGCCACCCACTATCCTCTCTTTTTTACTCATCCAAAAGAATATTGGTTGGAAAATATAGACCTAAATATCTTAATCGCAACCCTCCCCACATTATACAGTCATTATATTAATTATTAAGTTCTCCTATGATGATATTAGGTGTAAATATAAAGATGTTTTCCGAATAAGAGGTTTAATCCTTAAACTTGCATTCTAAATTTAATAATTTCTCTAACTTGTTAAAATATTCATAAAAAATTATGATATATAGTGTAAATTATGTACTATATATTTATATGTTTTTATGATAATTTAATAAATTATACCCATCTCCACTTTCATTACATGGGAAATAAAACCACCGATCGTGTTTATGGAAAACTGCCGCCTCACAAACCGATGTTATTAATTTTCATCACCACCTTGCAAAGATATATATAATAATAGATTTAATGTTTATATAATATATTTATCATATTATTATACTTAGTTAATTATAATTTTACACCTACCTTCTTATCTTCCAACCTTTTGGAAAACAATAATGTTGCTCTAGTGTACGATGGACTACAGCCTCCCAAACCGATGTGATTTGTTTTTAATTTTGTATTTACAAGGATCCTAATAAGTATATATTAAATGCATATATATTATAATTTTAACATAATTATACTATTTAAATTATCATATCGTATAAACCTTCTTACCTTCTATTCCTTGGGTGATATGATAATGTGGCTCGTGTGTACAGTAGGCGACCACCCCACAAAGCGACGTGATTCATTTTTCACTAACACTTTTCATAGAAGGTAAGGAGGATAAAGTTATTAAATATATATAATATATAAGAAATCATATTTATTATTTATATGTGAATTATTATATAAATTTCTTGTATTAAATATTCTAAAATGTTGAAACAATGTTCATGCGTACGCAGACCTATGGTCTCCATGAACGATGTATTTCATTTTTTATATATAAATTTTATAGAATATAATATATATAATTAATTTAAATTATATTTATATCATGTTTAACATTTTTTAAATGAAATAATTAATATAAATTTAAGAGTGTCCAAAATACCAAATCAAAACATACAAGAAAAACAATGCAGTTATTACCCGAAACATGATTTTAACAAGGAATTGTTAATAAACTGGTAGTAAATGGTCACAAATAAATCTTAGATGGTAAGATATGTAATTATATTGTTATGTAATAGATATATATTAAACTTATATTTATTATTTTGGATTTTTTAATGTGTATGAAGGAAGATGAAACTTATGGAAATGGATTTTTGTCATAATTTTCATTCTTTGAGACATATTTCATGTCATGCGATTACTTTATTTTATGAGGTTTATATAAAACCCATTTTAAATGTAATATAATTTATTTATTTATCATCATTATATTTTCATTTTGATTTAATTTTATTCTTTCATGGGTATTATGATTCAATGTAACCAAAGTGGGAAGTGTTTTATGATACAATCACATAGTTTACCATGTTTTTTTATTTTCTGTTTCTGATGATGAAATATTTTGATAAATATATCAAGAAACTCATAAATTTTATGATACTCAATTTATTTTATAATAATATATGTTTCCCATTATTTTTATCTCTGTATGTACCCAATTTTTCAATAGAATGATTTTAGGAAAGATCAGCATTATTTATGTCATTGATCAAAAACCATATTTTTTTCATATCTACGTTTTCAAAAAATAAGAATTAAATAATATTATTAATACTCTCTAATTTTATTTTATTGTAATTTTGACATTTTTTAGTTATAAAAAAATTTAAAAGTAATATTCATATCATTTTATAAAAAAATCAAGTTTGGATTTTATAGAAAATTTGGATGGAACCATTGTTTTAATTTGAACAACATGAACTAAATTTCCCAGAATCATGATCACGCAATATTTATAGTTTCATTTATATGTTTAGAAGGTTATTTTAAAAGAAAATGATTTTAATTATTTTTTATTAATTTTAGTATAAAAAATTACTTTCAAAGTCAAAATGCTATTTTCCAACAAAAATGTTCCATGTGGTCTTTCAAAATAATTTCCCTTCTATTATATAATCCTTTAATGTTACTTTATTTACTAGGGATATTATCCTAGGATATATTCTTATTCATTCTCTAGATGGTTTATTTTTATGATGATAAGATATTTATGAATCCTATTTATCTTCCATGGGTTATACAATGATAAAATTCTTATGAAACCCAGTTCTTCTTTTGTGGGTTATGCTTTGATGAAATTATTATATGACTATGAAAAATATTTCTTTTCCAATGGTTATTATATAATGAAATGTTAATGAAACCTTTATCTATTCCTGGGTTCTGATATGATTATTTTTTAATGATCCTTTATCACATGTAGATATGTTTTTCATTATGTGATATATGGGATCTATATATACCACTAATGAATTCAGTAAATATTGAAATATAATGACATAAATAGAACTATAATTGGGAGTTAACCCAGTTCAGTAAGGGAATTTTTTACTATGATAGTCTTCATAGTGAACCATGACTACTATGATAGTTTGGGTATTGATCTCATTCCACTATGACAGACTTTACAATAAGCCTTGACTACTATGAAAATTATTTTATATGCTTATGTTTATGCCACAATTCCATGTCTTATGTTAATGTTATGCTCTCATGGGTCATATTATTTTCTTTTCATATGATTTATTTCTTATGTACTGCCAATATTTATTCCATTACTCAATATTTTGATCATTGATATGCATTGTATGGTTTTTATATTTTATTCTCTTGTTCTCATACCTTTATGCTCATGTTATATTTATGTATTTTCCATGTTCACCCTTATTGAGTATCAAATCTTACCATTTTTATGTATCTTTTCCCCAGGTTATGATTATAGGTATTATATGTGAAATATCTAAGAAGGGTGCTAGTTATGAGGAACTATGTTCAAGATGTTGTATTTAACTTACGAAACAATTGATTATATTTCTATGTTTATAAAGGCATTATACCATTATGATACTCAACCGTGTGTTTTTTGAATTTAGTGAATACTTATCTCTGTAGATGAAATATTTATATATGAAAATCCTAGGAAACTATAGTTTGTATCAATGGATAGGTTTTGTTAAACATTGGAAACTAGTTTGAGAAAACATTAGTGAGAACACTTAATATTATCATAAGTATAGGATAACATCAAAAGGTTTTGATAAGGAAGAGGTTAGAAGATTTACCTGATAATGTATCCATGCCTGCATACTTCAAGGGGACATGTTTCAAAGAAAGATTTACCTTCAGGAAATAACTCTGAAAAAGGTGCATCATGTTTTACACGGTCATTATATAGTACATAAAAATGGTACATACAATAAACCTAGTTTAACACTCATTGGGGATAAGATTTGGATAATTCACAATATCTTTATGAACTATCATGAAGGATTGGATTAATGACCATGAATGCCCTAGGTTAAGCCTATGGTTTCATAGATTGAAAATAATGTGTCATGATTTAGACATCCAATAAGTGTTTGTTTTATGATTATACAGTTTCCACTATAGTTATGATTTTTCATATTATTCGTTATGGTTTTAGTCAATGGTGGGAACGAAAATGATCTGGGTTAGCATTGAATGTGATAAAAAATATTTGATGAAAAACCAAATGGGATGAGGATTGTAGAAAAGTATATAATGATAATACCTAGTTAGTTATCATTATATATGATTAACAACATGAACCTAGACCAAATCTTAGGCTCACAAAATAATAGAATGAATGAGTTCAATGAGAGATCGAGTAGTGGAGACTATGGTGGAAAGAATATTTTTTTCCCGATATATCAAGAATGTTGGAAGAAGAACTCTATGGAATTCCTAAAAGGGAATAAGAATATGTTTTATGTGTGGAGATGAAATTTAAAAAAAATAATTTACAAGGGAAAATGAACTATTCTGTCAATGTAGTGGATTTTAATATTATACTTCCTAATATATTATTAATGGATGAATGTTTTAAATGTAGAAAGTATGGGAATTATGAATATAAATTTCCTAGGGGGAAGGCTCAAGAAGGGTATCAATAATGTTATATGATTAAACATTTTTCCATCAATGATGAAGAGAATAATACTGACATATGAAAGGATTGATTTATTATGGAAAAAGGTAATGAATACTATTTAATTGTTTAATAATGAGGTGGGATGATTGAATTATTTATCTATTGGGATTCAAGAATAATTTTGTAGAGGTATTTTTACAAAATGTATTTTGTTTATAGGAGTCATAAAACATCTATGGATTTTTTTAATTTTGGAATAATATATATATTCATTTATGATCAACATAAGAGTTATGGATACTATTATGGGTTTATGAGTTTGAGGTTGATCATATTTTCAAATTCATAGAACTGACTTATGAGGTTTTATGTGATGGTTTTTTTATCAAGATTTTGGATATTTTGGGAGACATTTATGGAAATACAACCCTTTGGTTTTGTATATGTTATTTTACGAATATTTAATTTATATTTTAATGTTAATATTAAAGGTATTGATAATTTTTAGGGTTTATCTTATCCTTTATATTGATGTAAATATGGGTTAATATAATTTTAGGATTATATTAATATATCTTTGGAAAAATGACACAAGCAAGTCAGTTGAGAACCTTTCACATATGACATGGCCATGGGGATTGAACCCACAAATAAACGATGATAAAGGTATAACACCTACTAATTTCCTATATGAAAGATTATTTCCAATAGGAAAACATGTATAGAGATATTACTATGCATGTATATCAATTTTTGGTATGCCAGAAAATTAATGCTGAGATACTAATGTTTATGGGGTGGGTTGTCATGAACCATCCTGGATAACTAGGCCAGACTTGACATATCCCAAAGGGCATCCATGATCCCCATGGGTTGGAAAGAATAACATGACATCAAAAAATATAAAAGTGGGAATGGATTTTCCACAAATATAATGGAAGAAAGATATACTAGTTAGTATGAAAAAAAAAAGAAAACAACACAGGGAGAACAATACCATAAGTCAAACATGTATAAAAAATTCAAATCAAAACCTAAAAGTACCATAAAATAGGAAAACCATTTATGTCATAATAGACCCCACAACTAAAGACCAAATAATCAATAAGTAATATCACCTCTAAGTGGTGTTTTCCTTATAGTCAATCCTAGTAAGAAGAAATATATGAATTCCAAAAGACACAAGTAGGGTTGGAGATAAAGGCCCATTAGGGTCACACTAATTATTTGATAATAAGATTACAAAATAATTAACCTAGAAAAACGTTAAATTTTAAATAAATAAGAATGAAATTTTAATATCATAATTAAAAAAATCCTAATTTACCTTTCAAATGATGGAAATGCATTAATCAAATTGATTAATCAACATTTTATATAAATTATTTTATACAAATTCATATGGAATGTATAAACCAGTTTAAAAACAATGATATATATATATATATATCAAAACATTGACTGTGACAATCATGGTCATCTTCATGGAGTTATGATTATTCTAGGTTATGAGATCATTACACACTCATATGATGTTGATGGAAATGTTCACACATATCCCCCGGACACAGGTCAAAGATGACTGACCAACATCCCACCAGAGAAAATGTATAACAATAAGTTTATGAATGAGTTGTAAATAATCATTATGTTTCTAGGGGAATTCCAAAAAATCATGTATGTACCAAATAACTCTCCAAATACCTAGGCATTCATGTTCTCTAAAAACATTCTGTAAAGGGTAATTTATTTTTAACCTATAAAAATATAATTTGTCCCATTTTATCATTTAAATATTCCAATTCCCATTTGAAAACCAAATATAGTTTTTAATAAATTCATGTATTTTTTAGGAAAAAACCAATGGGTTTCTGTTAAAAAAATTAATCCTTTTTGTCCTAAAATACCAATTTCTAATAAATTTCACAAATTAAGTTACAAAATTTAATTTTCACAATCTTCCATCAAATTCCATAAACACGCCCATATTCGCTATAATTTGGGGTTTTACAAATTTCTTGAAAAATAAAAATAAAAATCCCTAATTCTATAAAATCAGTTTTTTATTAAACCAGTTAAAATAAATTTAATTTAATTTAATAAATTTATATTTAAATCAATTCGTCAATCATAAATCGAATCAACTACACTAGATCATGGGATCAAAGGATCATGAACACAACACCTACAATAGAAAACTCTAACATATATTGATAGAAATGGAGATCTGAAAATTAATCATAAAATAAAGATCTATGACAGCATATATTGGATCCTACAACAACATTGAGATCTAACAAAATCAAAGGATGATAGGTGAAATGAGCTAGAGAGAATAAATGGTGAGAGAAAACATACCAGAAAAGAACTGAAAAAAGTTCCCCTAGATTTGATTGATCTTGGAAGGGGTGAAGAGGTGAAAAAATTGTTTCTAGAGAGATCAATTGACCAAGGAAAACATTCATGTTTGAGTTAGGCCCTAAGAGGGGGGTCTAAATGGGGAGGGGTGGTTTTGGTTCTTTTTAATGAATGTTTGGATTAATTAAAATCTCAATTCAAGGTTTCTTATGAAGGGCTGCATGGTTATAAAAAAATGTGTTCCCCTGCTATGTTCCCTAGCTATTGGGGATGAAAAATGTCTCCTTATTCGGTGAACAATTTTTCAATCCCTGATCCAATCGAGAAAACCCTCAATTCCTAGGTTTTTATGGTTTTTTCAAGTAGGGTGCATAATTTTGGAAAACCATGCACCAATTTTTCTTATCCCTAAATCCATTCAAAATTTCCCAAATTTTACTAGAATCTCCCTTAAACAAAACCCGGCCAAATAATGGCCAAAATAAGGGTTTCTATGTACATAAAAATAGTAAATTTATGTTTTAACCTCCCCACCATAGAAATTTCTACCCCCAGAAAGCCTATTATGAAAATTCCATTTCAAAAAGATGTGGCCACTGCTCCCTCATCAGTACCTACCTCTCACAAATCTCATGAGTATTAGAGTATGGATTCCATAGTAGTCAAACCGAAGGTATCATCCTCCCTCAATGTACCTTGGTTTTATAATCAACTATTCTAGTTGGATGATCAATCATAGAGAAAACATGATTGACATCGAGATCACTCTAACTCAGAACTTGAGATGGGTTAGAAAGATACATTCGTAGCCTAGATACATGGAACACATTATGTAGAGATGTCATCTATTGTGGATGTAATAAATAATTATACACTTTTTCCACCTACTAAAAACCCAAAAAAGGTCCCAAAACCTGAGGAGAAAGTTTCACTTTCCACCCAAGTCGTCGATGAGCCAACCAATGTGAAACTTTCAAGACCACCTTGTCACCAACTAAAAATTCCATCGATCTAATAAGACGATCAACATAAGAATTACACCAGAACTATTCTTTCAATACATATGATGAATCAACAAGATATTTGTTTCATCACCTAAACCATGATTGATCTATCCAAGGAAATTTCACCAATATTTGACCAACACAATAGAGATTTACAAGTTTGGTTATACAAGGCCACAAAACGATCCATTATGATCAATTAATGGAAATTATTGTTATAAAAAATTGCAAAAAACCCTAAATGGTCTTCCCAAGACCCACTAATGTCCAGAATGTGGGCACATATCATGTTCTCAAGGATCTTTATAGATCTGACTATTTGACTGTGGATGGTATCTCATACTGAAACAAACCTGAGATCCCATTGGCTCCTAAAATATTATCCCAAAGAGAGAAGTAAACTGAGGATACCTATTATATACTACAGTAGATGTAAATCTTTTCAAATGAAGAATATATTTTAAATATATATTTCCCATATCCTTAACTTTTTGTGCATCAAGAATGGTAATAAACTAAGGTAATTGGGTCAGCATATCGATCACAACCCATATCACATTCTTCTTTATATGAGTATGTTGAAACCCAAGAACAAAGTGCATAGAAACCTCATCCAACGTCCCATGTCGACACTGGATTTGGTTGAATCGTACATGAAGGTCTCTAGTGATCCCTATTGACCAATTGCCATGTATAACAATGAGAGAGAAAAATCATAAATGCCCCCTCTCATACATACCCACCAGAATCATCACCACATGTAACAGAAACTCTTTAGGGTAACCTGTTAAACTACCCACTAAGAGTTATTTAAATCCCCCATAATTTTATTCCTAACCAATAAAAGTACCAAAAAAATGATTTTGATAACATTGAATTACCTCTAGGGAGAATGTCATCTCAGTTAAGCTCTCCCCACTACAAAGAGTGTCTCTAAAGGTATGAAACTCTTCATCAATAAATTTCTCTAGATAGATCAAATTAAGAAGAGAATATTCCAACTGAAAACTATCCAAGGAATCCTCATCCCATAATTCTCATACTCCAATATGAATATTTGAAAAAAGATCCATCATGTTATACTTTTCTTGAAATTATTTCACGACCAGGGCCAGACGTTTCCTAGTCAAAGCATTCGTGATGACATTCCATTTCCATATAGTATAGGCGATGTCAAAGAAAAAATATTTCAATTATTCTACCCAATGCCTCTAGTTTTGATTCAAATATTTTTTTAGAGAATATATAATTCAATATCTTATAGATAGAATACATAGTAAACCTTTCTATAAATAGGTAGTGTCTCCGAGACATAAGTTTTTGAATCTCACCTATGAGTTCAAAGTCATGGGTCAGATAATTCTTTTCATTTTACCTATGATTATTAGAGACATAACCAATGAAATAATCACCCTATATAAGAATACAGACCAAACATGAACCTGATTCATCATAGTAGACCACATAGCCCAACCCGGCCTCTGGAATATTTATCAACGGTACAATATTCAAGATATGTTTAAGCTCAATAATAGAATTCTAACATTTCTCATCCTAAGAAAACATTACACCCTTCTGAGTTAGATAAGTCATCCTAGAAGAAAACATTGATTTTTTCCTTTACAAACTGGAGATAATAACTCGATTATCCCAACAATCCCTGGATCTTGAAATCATTTAGTGGTTATTCCCAAGTCATAACATCCTTCACCTTCTCAGGATCAACTGATAAATGATTTTTTGACAACATGTTTCCTAAGAAAATAACTTCTTAAATACATAAATCCCATTTCAAAATCTTGGGATAAATTCAGTGATTTCATAACAATAATAGAACTACTCTAAAATGAAGAACATGATCCTCCACATACGTAGAGTAAATATTGATGTTGTACACAAATACTACCCGAAAGGATTCATGATACTCATGGAAAGTATAGTTCATTAAATCCATAAACACAGTAGGAGAATTGGTTGTATCAAAAGGCAAGAAACGATACTCATAATGTCCTTACATACTCCGAAAGGTGGTTTTCTAAATTTTAGATTCTTTTATTCTCAATTGATGATGAGAAGATCAAAGATCAATAATCGATAACCACTTCTCCCCTTTCAACTATTAAAAAAATCATCAATATATATCAATAGAAACCTTTTATTTACCATTACTTTATTTAATTTTCAATAATCAAGACAAAGGTGAAGTGATCCATTAGCTTTCTTAGAAAAGAGGATACGCAATGCCCAAGGTGACATGTTTGGGTATATAAGGCCTTTTTAGAAAATATTATCCAACATAGTCTTTATATCTTTTATTTCAATTGTTTTCATGCGATAAGAGGGAATAAACAAGGGTTGAGTACCTGGAACTAAATTTATAGAAAGCTCTACATCTCATTCTCATGGTAAAATAGAGAAATCAGAAATCCAAAAGTTGGGAAATGTAAAGACAACTATAGGAAGATAATCAATAATTGATTCCCACTATAGGTCAAAATAAATCATTGATATATCTTTTAGAAAATCTATATAAGATGGTATGGATCTACTAAAACTCTGGTCCTAGACTCCTTGAAATATAAAACACATCCTAGCAGGTGAAGTAAAGGAGGTCCATCAAAGATAACAATCCATCCAGGATTTATTGGCAATGATCCAATCCATCTTGAATATGGAATGAAGAGGCTTCATGTCGAGAACTAAAAAATCCCAAAAAAATATTAATATATAATAATGAGAAAACACAACCAGACTAGGAGACCCTACTTTATCTTTTCTCAATGGGATCCAGTAATATCCATTATATAAGATAAAAGATCTGTCAAATGACTAAGAAGATTCACATTACAAGTTAAAATGAATGAATGAGATTCACTAATATCAAATAAAGTATTAACTAATTAAAAAGATATAGTGATGGTACCTCTCACAGTTGTTAGGCCCATATCTTCCTCTTATAAAGACTCTTCCACTACAAGAAGAATCTTTGTTCCTGATACATGTGGATGGATCCCCTTTTTTTAATGAATAATCTGACTCCACTATAATTTTATTAGGTTCCAATAATCCTGTCACACTACATGGATTGGATTAGACATGATATAATATCTTTATGTGACTCGATCATCTGTAGGAGCCACATATTTTGGGTTCCTCAGTGCAACCTGGCTTTGAATGCCATGGCTTTCCACAATGGTATCAAATCAAAGATCTTCTTCTAGGAATTGAAGAAGGTTTTGAAAAACCCTACTGTCAATAACCACCATGATAGTGATCATGATTCATATTACCTTTATTAGAACTCATATAAATTCCATTGGGAGAAAATGGAATTCTCATCAACCCTGACATACAAACAAAGAAAATTTCAACCATCATCTCTCTATTTAGGACATCAGTATAAGAATTGATCTTTAGAAAGAAAAACTGATAATGAATATCATATCAACGTCCTATATTGAACCATTGAGTCTTAATATTCTCATTTGATACTATCTCAAGTGAAAACTTCACCAGATCAGCAAAATTATTTTCATATTAGGTAACAGTACTATTATCCTACTCGATTTTAAAAAACTATATTTCCTTGGAAAACATCATTAACTCTAGATAGAACTAGTTGGTGAAAATATATTTAAAGTCTTTCCACTATAATACAATTTCCCTCATCATCATCACCATCATGTCCCACTGTCTCATGCTGGGTCCCTCCAGAATGAAGGTGGAACACTTCACCTTGATTTTATCATGTGTCTCCCTAAAATCATACAAATACTCAATCCTACTCAACCAATCCTTATCATCATTAGGATCATTGGAGCCTTTGAATGCTGGTGGATTTTAGTGAAGTAACTCTTAATAAATATATCATAAAACCACCCTCTTGTACAAATTTTTCAAAAAACATCTTGGATACCATAGTGCCCTGATAACTAGGTACGTACTGACATAACCTGAAGGGAAATCACGATCCCTAAAAGTTAGAGACAAGCACATGGAATAAAATAATATGAAACTGGGAATAAATTTTCCACAATCACAATAGAATATATAGATACAATTCAATATGCACAAAAGAAAACTCTATAGGTATAACTTTTCAAAAAGTGAAATAGGTTTAAACAACCCAAAATACAAGCAAAACGGTACCAAAAAATAGGATCACCACCAAAGTCCCAATGGACACAAAAAATTAATCCCAAAATTTAAAGACCTGTAAAATTCAAGGGATTTTTTTTCTTAATTTTCTTTAGAATTTTACAAGAGTGCGGTTTCTGACGGCACCTGATTCCGAGGCCCGGAGTGCTCGGAATCAATTTCCGAAGTTTGGCTCGGGTACGTTCAGTGAACGAACGAGTGGGAATTCCTAACTTTTGATCTGGTGCTCGGAATTGAAATCCGAGGGCAGCGATGTACTCGAAGCGCCGATATTCGCTTAAAGAGACCTTTTCGGAAGTTGCGTTTGTTGCGAGTTGAAAGTTAGTTTTTGGGTTTTTAGTTTAAGTTAAATAAATTTTGTGAAATACAAAATTTATTTAAGCTTGTGGGTTAACTTCTCCCAAAGGAAGTTAGGGGTGGGACCCACACCCACTTAACCTCCCTTTGGAGGATTAAGTGTGGTGGGGCCCACACGAACCCCTAAAACCTTTCATCTTCTCCCAACTTCCTTAACCCCTCATTAAATGACATGAGTTATTTAATTTTGGAGTTAATCCTTTTGAATTTCAATCTTTTGAAATTCTAGTGTGTTGTTGTGTTAATAAAATAAGATAGTGTCTTATTTTATTTTCGGTTAATAGTTTTGTCTTCTTGAGAGGTTGAGAGCTTTTTCTTCTTCTTCAAGTTCTGACGAAGAACACGAAGAACGCTCAAGCTCCGATGAAGAACGCTCAAGCTCCGACGAAGAACGCTCAAGCTCTGACGAAGAACGCCGCTCCGCCCTTCTTCGTCTTCCGTGTCAACGAGAGGGAACACCGCTTCTTCCTCGGACAACCTTCGTCGGCGTACAAGGTTTCGCCAACGACGTATCACATCGGACGCATCTCTTCGTCAACGGATTTGACGAACGACGACCGCGACGCCCGACCTCCGCGACGTTGTCTTCCGCGGACGTTGACGAATCCTCGAACTTATACCCAAGGTAGGGGTTGTTGATCTTCGTTTAATTACTCCATTCTTGATCGTGGATCTAGCATGTCTAATGTGTGGCTTTTGATTATTTTTAAGTTGTGTTTTTATTTAACGTGAGGGGGGCCGGACCGCATGAACACGGCCGAACCCCCTCCATCGTTCATGTTGTTTATCTGCGAGAGGAAGCAAGGTGGCGTGGTGCCGTCGCACCACGCGGATAATTGTATGTTAATCTTACACGACACTGTAGCACGCGCACCATGGAAGAATCTTCATGAACGCGACGCCGTCGCGCCACGTTGAAAGAAATCGAGGTGCGGCGGAGGGGCGCGGTGCCGTCGCACCGTACCAGATGACGAATACCGCGGCCGGTTCCGGGCCGCGGTGAATCGAGGAGACCGCGGCCGGTTCCGGGCCGCGGCGGAACGAGGAGACCGGCGGTCGGGCCGCCGGCGTCGGAAGCCGAAGAGGGGACGGGATTTTCCGGTCCCGTTGGAGAAAACCGGCCGGCCAGCTGGCCGGCCGGATGGCAGTAAACCGGGGGAATTAATCCCCCGACCGGCTCATCAAAACCCCCCTCTTAATGAGGGGGGCAGTTTCCTTGAGGGGGGCAGGAGCCCCCCCGTTTCCTACCAATCAAGCCCCCCACATGGGGGGGGGGGGGTTTGCAAAAAGGGCGCGGCTATATGCCGCGCCGCCCCTCAATCAGCGGGGGCTTTGTCCCCCCGCATGCCGTCGGGCCACCCCGCCTGCCGCCAGGCCGCCCCGCCTGCCGCCGGGCCGCCGCGCTACCGCCGGGCCGCCGCGCTACCGCCGGGCCGCCGCGCCGCCGGCCGGCCGGTCAGCCGGGCCGGGTCGGACCCGGGTCGACCCGGTTCGGGCCGACCCAGGGGGGGTCGGGCCGGGTCGACCCGGACCCGGACCCCCCGTTTCGGATCAGATTCGGTCTTTTGGCCATAACTTGAGCCTCGGACCTCCGATTGACGAACCGTCTGCGGAAACGCGATCCTTGGATCGATTCGGTCGTTTCGGTATATCGCACTCAAGGTTTCGGATTACTTTGAGTTCAGCCGGGTTGGTTCGTTTACGAAACCAATCGGGCCTTCGGAGCGGAAACGCTCATATCTTGAGCTACGGACGTCCGATTGACGTGCCGTCGGCTGTGTTGTTTTCCTCTTAGTGAGACAGATCTTTTGGAATACTCCGCCCGAGGTTTGGACGAAGGTGGAGTACAGTCGGGTTGGTTTTGCCTTAAAAACCAACCGGGCCCCTGGGACGAAAATGCCAATAACTCTCAGACCGGGCGTCCGATCGACGCGCCGTCTGTTGCGTTGAGTTCCTGTTGACGATACAGAACTTTTGGATACATCAACTCTGGACTTTGTGACAGTTGATGTATCAGCCTCTCGGCTCGTGGAGCGGACCCTCCGAACGAGCTTGCTGTGTGCGGGAACCCTAGTGCTGGCTGCGACTGTTACTGTGACTACTACTGCTACTTCTGCTACTGTGACTGCGACGACGACAATACAGAGATCCTGTGTGGATTCGACGACGACGACTACGGTACTCAGCGATCCTACGTGGAACAGTGCTACCGAACCTGTGTGAACTGAATCTTCTGTTTACCTTGGGCGGTGGAGCGCTTGGTTGTAGCAGCATATCCTTGGCAGTGGAGCGCTCGGTTGTAGCGGCAGACCTGCGATACTGGAGACGAGCGTACAGAGTACGGAGACCGTGAAACCGGCTGAGACCTGAAGACTGCTCGACCGACTCAACTTGGAGTGAGTCGACTAGCCCAGTGGACGGAGCGCCCGGTATTCGGCGGCAGACCCACGGCGGACGGAGCGCCTGGTAGTTGGCAGCAGACCCGCGGTACTCGACTGGAGGAGCACCTCTGTAGGCTATCTGGGTGAGCGCCCGGTATTTGGCAGCAGACCCTCAGCGGACGGAGCGCCCGGTAGTTGGCAGCAGACCCGCGGTACTCGACAGGAGGAGTACTTCAGCAGTCTTAGGTTAGTGAGAAGAACCTCGGAGTCGTGACAGGACCACTGTACACTTCAGAGATGGGGCTCTTCAACAGTTACGGTTTCGTTAATGAAAATCCTGGTTTGAGCTGAATCCTGTTGTTTTCCTGTGTAGATTGTGTTGTGCTATCCTGTGTGGATTACGTTTTGCTTTCCTATGTGGAATACGTTTACTTTCCTATGTGGACTGAGTTGTACTTGGGCTCGGAGGTTGGAGCGTTTTGAAATTGATAACTTAGGTATATGTATGGGCATATACCTAAGCAGTGACGGTTGTTACTTCGTGATTGTACCTTTCTTCGTGGTTTATCCATTGTGGATTTGAGAGACCTTCAGGGGTCTCGGGGTCCCTACTGAGTAGCTTATACTCAACCCTGCACGGGCTTTGCCCGCACTACGTTGTGTTGGTTGCAGACGACGGACATCGTTGACCTTAGCTGAGGCTTGCAGAGCGGGACGGTACCCGGAGGTGGACCACTGGACGGAACGTGCTCGGAGCGGACGACGGAACCCGTGGAGCGGTGAAGCTATCTGTACCCACCCTTCAGGTGGGATTTCCAGTGGACAGCTCGGTGTAGCGGCTTTTACTTTCCAGTTGTTGTTTTCCCTTTCGAGTTGTACTTTACTTTCAGTTTGGGTTTGTATACTGGCCCGTTTACTTTTCCGCACTTTCAGTTGTACTCTGATTTTGCTTAGTGTTTACTTTCCGCTTGCTTACTCTGTGGTGTTTGTTTACTTTACAAAGGCAATGCCTTCCCTTTTTACCGGGATTTACGCCTTGGTGCTAGTCGCCAGCCCCTGGCCTATGGAAGGCGGGCTTGGGGTATTCACGGCACGGACCCCGAGGGCGGGTCGTGACAAATTGGTATCAGAGGAGTTCGGTTCTACCGCGAACTCTGATCTTTTCTATGTGAAGCAATAATGTTTAGCGTATTAAGTGTGGTTATCAGTCCAGGGAGTCCAGTGTTGGTTCGGCGGCCGACGTATCCGTACACCAGGACCCTGACTTCTGATTTCCGACTTAATGCACGAAAACATTGATTGCATGTGTGTTTCAAAGTTTTCTTTGTGATTACTTATATCAGCTCACCAGGTATACTGTTCTGACCGTGGCGCACCTGTTTCCTTTTCAGGATGGCCCCACGACGGCAGCCAGCTAGGGTTCCGAGAGTCGAACGTTACGACAGCCCACCGAGCGACGAGGCTTCGGTGCAGGGCCCTTTGTCAGCAGTGGCACCGGCGGTAGTTCTACCCGCCGAGCCCCCGATGCTTCCAGCACCAGTCGCTGACGATGCACGTCGCCTCAGCGCACTGCATGAGTTTCAACGCCAGCGACCGCCCAGGTTTCGTGGGGAGACGGATCCCCAGGCAGCAGAGGACTGGCTGTAGGCAGTGGTACGAGTGTTTAGGCTAGTGAGGACACCAGCAGACCTCATGGTGATCCTCGCTGCGAGCCTACTACACGCAGCAGCAGGACGATGGTGGAGCTTGATGCTCCAGGTGCACGATGAGGCATCTCTACTTTGGGCGGACTTTGAGAGCATCTTCCGCTCGGAGTTCGTCCCAGCCACCCTTCGTGCGGTGCGTATCCAGGAGCTTCTTCAGCTGCAGCAGGGTAGCATGACGGTCGCTCAGTACGCGGCGAGGTTCACCGACCTTTCTCGATACTCGACAGACATGGTACGGGACCCCTTCTTCTGGGCCCGGACCTTCGAGCAGGGTTTGAGACACGAGATCAGGGCATCGCTGATCTCCCTCAGCATACCGACTCAGACAGGAGTACTGGAGCGGGCCCTTCTGATCGAGAGTTTCCTTGCTGAGTCTACACCAGCACAGCGACCCACCGCAGGGCGGCACGTGGCAGAGTCATCTACAGCAGATAGCCGACGGATGACTCAGGGTTCCAGGCAGACCAGACCTACCAGTGGCCGACTGCACGACTCAGGCTCAGTTGTGCGGGGAAGCCGGGGTGGAGTCAGAGCCAGGCGTGCCGAGAGTGGGCAGTGTTACTCCTGTGGCGGGATTGGTCACATGGCTCGTGACTGTCCGACCCGCCATGCTGATGATCAGCAGTTAAGTGAAGAACCTCCCAGGCAGAGGCAGAGGTTCGACCGTGGCGGTCCGCAAGGAGGAGGCGGATGAGGCAGAGGAGCTGGAAGAGCATCCGGTGGTGGGCGACGCTTTGAGGCTCTGCCACCACCACCACCAGGAGGTCCACCCCGACCACAGGGAGTAGGTGAACATGCGAGAGCTCAGCTTCAGGCAGCCGATGCCTTCGATCATGGAGCACTGGGAGCCGATGGACAGGAGCAGAACTAGTGGATACGTCCTTTGTACTTCTGGTTCCTTGTTGCTTTTGTGTAGCGTCTTGTATTATGAGCTGCAATAATAAAAGACGCATACCTTCGTGATATTTTCGTTCCTGTCCTCTTTCGTGATGTTACTAAGAGGTTCCAGTTTTGGCTGTTGACTTGACCCTCACTTGTGAGACATCTACTGGAGGAGACCCAGTTACCACACACTGATGCCGACAGTGTGACTCAACCCTTGGAGGTGAGAGTAACGGTTGAATCTCTTAGTATTAGCGTCGAGGCCTTACGACGTCATCCTTGGTATGGATTAGTATCATCCATATTAGGATTGACTGTATTAGGCAAAAATGTGGTTCATCCAGGGGATGAGACCAGATTTCTCTTATCGGCAAAGAAGAAATCTTGCAGCTCTTGTGGAACCTGAGATGGTCCAGGTCATCCAGGGGCGGATGAGTTCAGCTCAGAGCCGGCAGAAGTCATATGCTGACAGGAGGCGGAGGCCACTAGAGTTCGAGGATGGCGACCACGTCTTCTTGCGGGTCTCACCTCGACGTGGTATTCGGAGATTTGGCCGAGGTGGCAAGTTATCTCCGCGCTTCATCGGACCCTTCCAGATTCTCAGCAGGATTGGTGAGGTGGCTTACCGCCTGGCTCTACCACCTCAGTTGCACCGGGTGCACGATGTCTTCCACGTGTCTCAGCTGAGGAGATACGTTCATGACCCGACGCACATCATTGATCATGGGGAGCTTGACGTTGACGATGGGGCGACTTTTACGGAGGTTCCAGTGGAGATAGAGGATCGACAAGAGCGGGTCCTGCGTGGGCGATCGATTCCTCTTGTGCGCATCAGATGGCAGCACGGGAATCTCCAGGAGAGCACATGGGAGCGGGAGGCTCAAATGCGTGCTCAGTACCCTCATTTGTTTCCCTAGTTTTTGGATGTATTTTTACGGGGACGTAAAGCCCTGAGGTGGGAGTAATGTAAAGACCCGTAAAATTCAAGGGAATTTTTTTCTTAATTTTCTTTAGAATTTTACAAGAGCGCGGTTTCTGACGGCACCTGATTCCGAGGCCCGGAGTGCCCGGAATCAATTTCCGAAGTTTGTCTCGGGTACGTTCAGTGAACGAACGAGCGGGAATTCCTAACTTTTGATCCGGTGCTCGGAATTGAAATCTGAGGGCACCGATGAACTCGCAACGCTGATATTCGCTTAAAGAGACCTTTTCGGAAGTTGCGTTTTTTGCGAGTTGAAAGTTAGTTTTTGGGTTTTTAGTTTAAGTTAAATAAATTTTGTGAAATACAAAATTTATTTAAGCTTGTGGGTTAACTTCTCCCAAAGGAAGTTAGGGGTGGGACCCACACCCACTTAACCTCCCCTGGGAGGATTAAGTGTGGTGGGGCCCACACAAACCCTTAAAACCTTTCATCTTCTCCCAACTTCCTTAACCCCTCATTAAATGACATGAGTTATTTAATTTTGGAGTTAATCCTTTTGAATTTCAAACTTTTGAAATTCTAGTGTGTTGTAGTGTTAATAAAATAAGATAGTGTCTTATTTTATTTTGGATTATAGTTTTGTCTTCTTGAGAGGTTGAGAGCTTTTTCTTCTTCTTCAAGTTCTGACGAAGAACACGAAGAACGCTCAAGCTCCGACGAAGAACGCTCAAGCTCCGATGAAGAACGCTCAAGCTCCGACGAAGAACGTCGCTCCGCCCTTCTTCGTCTTCCGTGTCAACGAGAGGGAACACCGCTTCTTCCTCGAACAACCTTCGTCGGCGTACAAGGTTTCGCCAACGACGTATCACATCGGACGCATCTCTTCGTCAACGGATTTGACGAACGACGACTACGACGCCCGACCTCCGCGACGTTGTCTTCCGCGGACGTTGACGAATCCTCGAACTTATACCCAAGGTAGGGGTTGTTGATCTTCGTTTAATTACTCCATTCTTGATCGTGGATCTAGCATGTCTAATGTGTGTCTTTTGATTATTTTTAAGTTGTGTTTTTATTTAACGTGAGGGGGGCCGGACGGCATGAACACGGCCGAACCCCCTCCATCGTTCATGTTGTTTATCTGCGAGCGGAAGCAAGGTGGCGTGGTGCCATCGCACCACGCGGATAATTGTATGTTAATCTTACACGACACCGTCGCGCGCGCGCCATGGAAGAATCTTCATGAACGCGACGCCGTCGCGCCACGTTGAAAGAAATCGAGGTGCGGCGGAGGGGCGCGGTGCCGTCGCACCGTACCGGATGACGAATACCGCGGCCGGTTCCGGGCCGTGGTGAATCGAGGAGACCGCGGCCGGTTCTGGGCCGCGGCGGAACGAGGAGACCGGCGGTCGGGCCGCCGGCGTCGGAAGCCGAAGAGGGGACCGGATTTTCCGGTCCCGTTGGAGAAAACCGGCCGGCCAGCTGGCCGGCCGGATGGCAGTAAACGGGGGGAATTAATCCCCCGGCCGGCTCATCAAAACCCCCCTCTTAATGAGGGGGGCGGGAGGCCCCCCGTTTCCTACCAATCAAGCCCCCCACGTGGGGGGGGGGGGGGGGGGGTTTGCAAAAAGGGCGCGGCTATATGCCGCGCCGCCCCTCAATCAGCGGGGGCTTTGTCCCCCCGCATGCCGCCGGGCCCCCCCGCCTGCCGCCAGGCCGCCGCGCCTGCCGCTGGGCCGCCGCGCTACCGCCGCGCCGCCGCGCCGCCGGCCGGCCGGTCAGCCGGGCCGGGTCGGACCCAGGTCGGGTCGACCCGGTTCGGGCCGACCCGGGGGGGGGGGGGGGGGGTCGGGCCGGGTCGACCCGGACCCGGACCCCCCGTTTCGGATCAGATTCGGTATTTTGGCCATAACGTGAGCCTCAGACCTCCGATTGACGAACTGTCTATGGAAACGCAATCCTTGGATCGAGACGGTCGTTTCGATATATCGCACTCAAGGTTTCGGATTACTTTGAGTTCGGCCGGGTTGGTTCGTTTACGAAACCAACAGGGCCTTCGGAGCGGAAACGCTCATATCTTGAGCTACGGACGTCCGATTGACGTGCCGTCAGCTGTGTTGTTTTCCTCTTAGTGAGACGGATCTTTTGGCATACTCCGCCCGAGGTTTGGACGCAGGTGGAGTACGGTCGGGTTGGTTTTTCCTTAAAAACCAACTGGGCCCCGGGGACGAAAATGCCAATAACTCTCAGACCGGGCGTCTGATCGACGCGCCGTCTGTTGCGTTGAGTTCCTGTTGACGATACAGAACTTTTGGATACATCAACTCTGGACTTTGTGACAGTTGATGTATCAGCCTCTCGGCTCATGGAGCGGACCCTCCGAACGAGCTTGCTGTGTGCGGGAACCCTAGTGCTGGCTGCGACTGTTACTGTGACTACTACTGCTACTTCTACTACTGTGACTACGACGACGACAGTACAGAGATCCTGTGTGGATTCGACGACGACGACTACAGCACTCAGCGATCCTACGTGGAACAGTGCTACCGAACCAGTGTGAACTGAATCTTCTGTTTACCTTGGGCGGTGGAGCGCTTGGTTGTAGCAGCATATCCTTGGCAGTGGAGCGCTCGGTTGTAGCGGCAGACCTGCGATACTGGAGACGAGCGTACAGAGTACGGAGACCGTGAAACCGGCTGAGACCTGAAGACTGCTCGACCGACTCAACTTGGAGTGAGTCGACTAGCCCAGTGGACGGAGCGCCCGGTATTCGGCGGCAGACCCACGGCGGACGGAGCGCCTGGTAGTTGGCAGCAGACCCGCGGTACTCGACTTGAGGAGCACCTCTGTAGGCTATCTGGGTGAGCGCCCGATATTTGGCAGCAGACCCTCAGCGGACGGAGCGCCCGGTAGTTGGCAGCAGACCCGCGGTACTCGACAGGAGGAGTACTTCAGCAGTCTTAGGTTAGTGAGCAGAACCTCGGAGTCGTGACAGGACCACTGTACACTTCAGAGATGGGGCTCTTCAACAGTTACAGTTTCGTTAATGAAAATCCTGGTTTGAGCTGAATCCTGTTGTTTTCCTGTGTGGATTGTGTTGTGCTATCCTGTGTGGATTACGTTTTGCTTTCCTGTGTGGAATACGTTTACTTTCCTGTGTGGACTGATTTGTACTTGGGCTCGGAGGTTGGAGCGTTTTGAAATTGATAACTTAGGTATATGTATGGGCATATACCTAAGCAGTGACGGTTGTTACTTCGTGATTGTACCTTTCTTCGTGGTTTATCCATTATGGATTTGAAAGACCTTCAGGGGTCTCGGGGTCCCTACTGAGTAGCTTATACTCACCCCTGCACGGGCTCTGCCCGCACTACGTTGTGTTGGTTGCAGACGACGGACAACGTTGACCTTAGCTGAGGCTTGTAGAGCGGGACGGTACCCGGAGGTGGACCACGGGACGGAACGTGCTCGGAGCGGACGGCGGAACCCGTGGAGCGGTGGAGCTATCTGTACCCACCCTTCAGGTGGGATTTCCAGTGGACAGCTCGGTGTAGCGGCTTTTACTTTCCAGTTGTTGTTTTCCCTTTCTAGTTGTACTTTACTTTCAGTTTGGGTTTGTATACTGGCCCGTTTACTTTTCCGCACTTTCAGTTGTACTCTGCTTTTGCTTAGTGTTTAATTTCCGCATGCTTACTCTGTGGTGTTTGTTTACTTTACAAAGGAAATGCCTTCCCTTTTTACCGGGATTTACGCCTTGGTGCTAGTCGCTAGCCCCTGGCCTATGGAAGGCGGGCTTGGGGTAGTCACGACACGGACCCCGAGGGCGGGTCGTGACACAAAAGATAAAAAAAAGAACTATCACATCCGAGGAGTAATCTCTCATTACTTAAACATGGCTAGAGGAAATCTAAAAATTCTCAAAGGTATAGGTAGGGTGTGAGATAAAATCCCCACAGGGTCTCACCAAGGATTCCATAATAAGATGAAAACTTAACTAACTAGATAAAACATTATATTTTAAATAAACAGGAATAAAAGTTCAAAAGTGTATTTAAAAAATATTTATTTACATTTCAAATGATCGAAATACTTTAATCAAATGGATTAATAAAAATTTTATGTAAAATAGTATATAGAGAATCATAGGGAATGTGTGAAATAGTTTAAAAACAATTAATTATATATCAAAACATTAACAATGATTAACATGGTCATATTCCAAGAGATAAAATATTTTCATGTTATAGGATTCTCACACATTCATATGATGATAATGGAAATTTTTAGACACATCCCTCTTACATGGGTCAATAAAGATTGACCAACATCCCATTGGAGAAAAGGTTTGTTGATAATTTTATGTTATAGTTGTATTGCCTTAATCTATTGCTAGTGAAATTCCAACCTATCATTTTTTCCCAAATAAATCACTAACTACATAGGATTTCATGTTATATAAGAAAAATCGATTATGGGTAATTTATTTCAAAACAGTTCAAAATAAAATTCAAACCATTTTTCCAGTTCAATATGCCAATTTCCATTAAAAAAAATGTTTTTAATCAAATTGTATCGTTTTCAATGTAAAATAAACAGATTTCTATCAAAATAATTTATCCCTTTTTTATTCAATAAATATTTTAAATCAATTTCATAAATTAAATTACACAATTTAATTTTCACAATATTTCATCAAATTAAACAAACACACCCTAATTTAATCAAATTTGGGTTTTTCCCAATTTCATGCCAAATCAAAATCCAAAACCAAAATTCATTAGAATTAGGATTTAAATAAACCAATTGAAATCAAGTTAATTTAAATTAAAATAATTAGCATTAAATCAATTGGGTAATAATAAATGGAACTACCTACCATAGATCATTTTATCACTAACACAAAACTTGTAACGAGAAGCTCTAATAAAGAAGGAAGACAATTGAAAACTGATAATAAAACCTTGAATCAAGATCTAAAAAACATATATTATATTCTCTAACAACATGGAGATCTAACAAACCCTAAGGAAGAGAGGGGAAGATAGTGTTTGAGAAGAAACCTGTAGATAACAATTATAGGGAAAGGACTAAATGAAGATATCCTAGCTTTAATATTACTTGTAAGGGGTTTGGAGTATACAAAATTGTTCCTTTTGAGATCCACTAACTTAGTAAAATTTTATATGTCAAGTTAGGATTGAATGGGGGTCTAAATGGGGGTGGGGTCAGGGATTTTTAATTAATTTTTGGATTAATTAAAAGTCAAGGGAAATATATCCTGGGTAGGGACATATGGTCAGAAAAACCATACACCCAGTTGTTCACCCCTTCAGGTGGGGATTCACAGTTTCTCCTTGGTGTGTGATTCATTTTTTAAACCATGATCCAACTATCAAAACCCCCAATATCTAGGTTTTCATGGTTTTCACTAGCATAGAACACAGTTTTGGAAAATTATGTTCCAATCGTACATAGCCAAAAACCCCCTCAATATTTCCAAAATTTCACCTTAATCACCCTTAAATGAAAGCACCAAATAATGATCAAAATATGGGTTTTTAGTACTTTAAAACAATAATAGGGTGTTACAATGCTCCAATGTTTATAAATACCAGAACAAAAATAGGAAAACACCACCATGGATTTTTTCGTCGGACTCCCCAAAACAAATAAAGGGAAAAATACTATATGGGTTGTAGTAAATGTATGTACAATTTCAATAAACATCATCACTATTACTAAAGATTTATTTCTAGAGAATATTTCTAGAATATACATTAATAAAGTGATAACTTTTCATATAGTTCCACATATTATTATATCTAATTGAGATCAAAGGTATACATAGATGTTTTGGATAATTATTTAGTAGTACCTTGATATAGATTTGAGTATCAACACTACAAATCATCCTCATATAGATGTTTAGTTTTAGAGAAAAATTCAAAACCTAGTGGATATTCTAAGATCCTATTCTAGGGATTTCAATAATGGTTGGGATCAATACATTCATCTTTTTAATTTTAATACAACAATAGCATTCACTCAAGCATTAAAATGGATTCTCATAAATAAATACATTGAAATAAGTATAGAGCTCTAATTTGCATGAATGAATTTGGAGAAATAAAGGTATTGGGACCTGAGCTGGTTGGAAAAATTGAAGAGAAGATTAGATCAATTCAGTAGCACATGAGTGTGGAACAAAGTCGACAAAAAAGTTATTATGATAATAATTGAAGTTATATTGAATTTTATATATGTCAAAAAGAATTTCTATAAATTTATACAAGGAAAAAAGAAGTTAAATCTAATCCCTAGGTATATCGGTACATTTTAAAATCTTGATTATATCGGGATGGTAGCTTATCGATTGGTGCTTCCATCGAACCTCTCTCAAGTTCATGATGCATTCCATGTATCTATCCTAAGGAAGTATATACCTGATCCATCACATGTACTGAACTTAGATTTTATACCATTAGATAAATATCATTCTTATGAGGGGAAGTTGATAAATATTTTAGAGTATATAGAGAATGTTCAATGAAACAACACCACTTACTTGGTCAAAGTTCTGTTGTGAAACCACCATCTTAAGGAAGCTATATGGAAAATAAGGGATTTGATGAGGAAGAAGTATCCTTACTTTTCTGTACCAATGTGATTGAATTTCATGGAATAAATTCATTTTTTGGGAGGTATAATTTAACACCCCATGTTTTTATGAAATATGTTTTTCAAATAAACTTAATTTCTTTAATAGCATGCGTTGAACGCAACACCGAGCTCTAACGAACCATAATATATAATTTATATTAATATTTAACATGGCCATTATGACCTAGACCTTAAACATGGTTATATGAATACGAATAAAGACATTTTAAACATTATGTATAATGATTTTATATAAAAAACATATTGATAAAAAATAACATAATTTTTGGAAAAGTCTTTATAGGTCACAAATATTCTATTTTCTCAAATAAATTATTTCTTTTTGTGAACATATAATAAAAATAATTTTTCAAAATTTTAAAAAAAAATTATTCAAAAAACTGAACATTATTTTTTGAATCAAAATAATAAAATTATCTCGAGGTGAATTTATGAGATTTTTCTAAAAATATTAGTTTTTCAATAAATTTTGAAAAATACTATTTCTATTGAAGAATTCCTTTTTGTTTAAATAATTTATAAGAATAAATTTTCTTTTAAAATTGCTTTAAAATTAAAATTATTTCAGTAATATTATAATTAAACTAATGTATGTCCTTGAAAAAAATTTCGTATTGAAGTTTGATATTAAATTTATTAAACTTTTGAAACTTTTCTCTTTAGAAAACTGCATTTTTGTTGCATCTGAGAGTTTGATATTAAATTAAATTCATTCCATTATATTAATGGAATTTAGAGAAATTCATTCTATATATTTAATCATAATAATAAATGTTATCATATAACCTGAACATAATTTTTTTCCATAATTAATGGTAAAAACAGTAAATTTTTTAATTATTTTGGTTAAGGTTAAAACAGGTTTATCGAGGGTTAAACTAAAAATAGAAGGGGTAAATGACATAGAAACATGTAAAAATCCCATTTTATGGCCATATTTAGACCTTATTTCCTATATTTTTTATAATAATCATTTTTATCCTTTTTCAAGTGTAAAACAAGGGCACACTTTATTCTTTCCAGAAATTCCATGTGGGTCCTCTCCCACACCTATAAAAGGTCACACACTCTCGTCTCCTATTCACACATCCAAAACCATTTGGTTCATCAAATAACTTACCAAATAGACTATTTGATTCCATCCGCATATTTTATATTCCTTATTTTCTATTAATATCTCTTAAGTCATTACATAAATACCTAAAGAGGTTCCCTGAAGAATATATATGGTCCTTCAACTTTCATTTTCATTTTATTTATTCCTCTCAATAGTTAATATTTTTTCAAATTATGATGATATAAAAACACTTTTATCTACCATATATATAGATATTATTATATCAATTTGATAAATTATATAATAATCCTCTTCCATCAAATGGGAAACCGAGTTGTCGATCATGTGTATGGAGAACTACCACCTCATGAAGCGTTGTTATTCGTTTTCCACAATTAAATCTCATAGATGGATATAATAATGGATTTAATATTTATATAATCTATTATTGATATTATTATACTCTGTAATAATAATATCACACCCATTGTCATAACTTATAACCCGTATGAAAATAATATTGTTGCTCATGTGTAAAGTGGACTACCGCCTCACAAACTGATGGGACACACTTTTCATTTCCATTTTAATTATATAGTAATATGTATATATTAAATTAATATATATAATATTTATAACGTAAATATTCTTTTATAATTACCATATCATATATACCTTCTTACTTTCCATTCCTTTTGGGATATGATAATGTCGCTCAGGTGTACGACGGACTACTCTCTCACAAAGTAATGTGATTCTTTTTCCTCTAAGGATTTGAATAGAAGGTAATACTGAAAAAGTTAATAAATATAGGTGATATATATAAAATAATAATGATTCTATAAAGTTGAAATATCATTTACCTTTATTTTTTGCATTTATTAAAAATGGAAATAGAATACACTCTTACATATGGTCTACCATCTCCATGAACAATGCTTTTTTTATATATCTAGCATTTATGGATTACTGTAATAACATATATACGAAATATATATTTTATTTATATCTTGGATAAATAAGTTTATATGATGGAACCATGATCAAAGTAAAAGGATTTTAAATACCAAATCAAAACCTCCAGGAAAAACAAAGTAGTTATTACCCAAATCATGATTTTAACAAGGAATTCTAAATAACTAGTTAATAAAATGCCATAAGTAAATCACTTATGTTATTATATATATAAATATGGTTATGTAACATATTTATAATAATAATATATTTATTATATAGGAGTTTCCTATTTGTATAAAGGAAGTTGAGACTTGGGGTAAGGGATGTTTGTCTCAATTTTTATTTCTCTGAGAGATATGTCATATTACGAACCTATCTTCATTTATGTGGTGTATATAAATTCCATTTTATAATTAATATATTTATTCTAATGATATTTTTAGTTTAATATAATTTTAATTTTTCATGGGAATTATGATTAAGTTTAACTAAAGTGTTAAGGGGTTTATGATACAATATCATCATTTTTTGGGTTTGTTTGTGTTTATGCTTATGATGATGAAATATTATGGTCAATATCTCAATAAAGTCATGTATTTAATTATACTATGGTTACTTCATGTGAATTCATTTTTTCCTTTATTTTCCACTGTTTATGTACTCAATATTTTAAAATATGTTTTTTATGAAAAATCAACTTTATTTCTCTCTTACGATGAAAATAAATTTTCTTTCATATCCATTTTTTCAAAAAAAAATAAGCATTAATGAAATTTTTGAATCCTTTGAAATGTATTTTTAAATAAGTTTTTACTCTTTTCTGAATTTTTTAAAAATAAAATAAAACTAATATTCATGTCATTTTCCAAACAAGGCTCATTTGTACTTTTCAAAAAATGTGAAATAAACCATTGTTTTAATTTTTATAGCATGAAGTAAATTTCTCACTATCAAGACCACACAATGTTTTAAATCATAAATTATAAGTTTAAAAGGTTATTTTCAATGCATTTTTTTTTTATGAATTTTCAGTTTTTAGAAAATTTGTTTTTAAGTAAAGAGATTATTTTCCTCAAGAAATAATCCAAATGATATTTTGAAATCATTTTACAACTAAGATGAAATATGTTTATCTTACTTGTTTTTTAAGGGGGATAAAATCCAATTATTCTATTTTTATTCTCTCTCTAGATGGTTATTTTTATGAATAAAATATATTAATTAACATCATTTAAATTCCACAGGTCATACCATGATAAAATTATTAGGAAACATGCCTTTTCCACATTTTATGATATGATGAAATGATGAAATGATTATGAAACCTATTTCTTTTCCATAGTTTATAATAGTTTTAAATGTTTATAGAAACCATATATCTTCATGGGTTCTGATATAATGAATGTTTTATGATCTAGTAGGACATGTCTTTATGATTTTCATTATGTGATGGTTGGAACCTATATCTCCCACAAATTCATTTTGAAAAGATTGATGTCTAATTTGATAAACTTGACTAGAATGGGGAGTGTACCCAATTCAATAAGGTACTTTTTTCCGTATTATAGTCTTGGGAGATAAACATGACTACAATAATAGTTTTCGATGTGATCCCCTTCCACAATGATAGTCTTGTAAATGAGCCCTGACTTCTATAGAAATGATTTTCTATGCTTTTTTGAATGTCATAATTCCATTTATTATATCAATCTTATTCTCTTATGCATCGTATTATTTTTATTTCCTTACTATTAATGACTTATGAGTATCCAATATTTATTCCATGACTCAAGATGTTGATCTTCGATATATAGGGTATGGTTTTCATATGTTATTCCCATGTTCTCTTAACCATACACTCACATTATGTTTATTTATTTGCCATCTTTACCCTTACATAGCATTTGATCTGACACATTATTATTTTTTACCATTGGTTATGATGATAGGTATTATGTGTGATATTTCTAAGAATAGTGATAGCTACAAGGAACAAAGTTGGAGATAATGTATTTTAATTATAAACTAATTTTTTATGTTTAAATGTTGTTAAAGTAATTATACCTTTATGATGATCAAGATACTGTTTTTGTAATTTAATTATTGTTACCTTAAAAATATTTAATATCTACTTATGAACATTCTAGGTGTCTATTGTGACTCCATTACTTTCAAGTTATTTCTATTTAATCTTTTCCAGATCATTATCATTTCATTGACATGAGTTCAACAAAATTTTATTCCTTTATTTTAACCATTATCCTTATAATTATCATGGTCTTGAAATAAATCCATTTAAACTTATTTTTCAATTAGTCTTTTATTTTCAAACACTTTTTATCCACCATTTACCATTTATTTCCTTTTTTATTAGTTTAGTACATTTAAATAATACCTTAGAATATATCAATTGCCTTTCATGTAGACTGACCATTCATAACACTATCTAGTTGCATATAGGAGTTTATAAATGATAATTTTATAGTCATGAAGACCTCCTAGTGATCAGAGTGTATTTAAAGAATTAAAATAACACTAAATATTTTTAATTATTAATCCACACATTCCAATACTTTTGAATTAGTTTTATTAAATTATAGAAAAATAATAATAATTTATGAAATATTTTGTAGTTTTTATGATCTGTTTACACATTAAGCAGTCCCTTGGATGCTTGAAATGGGTCTGGTGGGTTTGTTTCTTCTGAGGAAACCTAGTAGGGTCACTAAGGTAGATAAAAGGTGGTTCCCTACACACATTTTGCAAGGATGGTGGGGTAATTCCCCCAAGTGAGGAACTATATATATAATTCTTTGTGTTATGATTTTATTAGCTAACCGACCACCATTTTTTAGTGGGATAAACCTGTATTTGGTGTGGTGATTATCTTTGTATCTGGCTATATTTGAATTTTAAAATTTTTTAAATGAAAATTGTTCAAGCATGTTTAAACCCCAACCCCTTTCGTTCTGTATTTACAGTGATCCATACTTTTTCATACATAGATAATACATATTATTAATTGAATATTCATTACAAAACAGAATGATCCACTATAAAGTCATATTAGACATGAATATTTGGAAACTCATATAAACAAAAAATTGGCTAATTAGTGAACTAAATCATCTCCCATTATTTTATTCATAACTAACACCCATATTATACATATCTTATATTATATATTTTTTTCATAACCTATATAAATTAAACATAATGAAGTTTGATCTCAATTACTCAATGAAGGTAAACCAGAGAGGTATCTATAATCAATTAAATATAAAATAAGAATAAGTGAATCATTGAAAGAGAATAAAATTTGAAAAAATACCCATCATTTTATAGAAAATAATCTTGTTCCATGGAAAAAATCATTGATGTTCATAAGACATGAATCATAAAAAGACCAAAGAACATGAGCGAGAAGAAAATTAAATTGGCATAAGTCGTAGGTTTATTCCATACAAATAAACATTGAAAATAATTTCCCTTGTTATTAAGGATTATTAATGATACTATCATAGTGTATTGGGTTCAATCCACAAACCATCGTAGTAGTCAATACCCCCCAAGCTAACATAGTAGATCAAGTCCTTCACTGAATTAGGCTCACTCCTCATTCCAGTCCGATTTATCTCATGAGATAAACATATTTACCCAATGAATTATAGGGATATATAATTTCAGGCCCAACATTCACATATTTAAAATTATATATATGTTTTTGTTCCATAAGTTCATAAAACACTCAGAATATTATAACCCAAGTTAAGGAAATGATTTTTGTAAACATTTCATTATTTCATAAGCTTTGGAAAGGAAATGGGTCCCAAAAACATCTTTTCATCATAATTATATACCATATATAGAAAGAATAGTTATTATTATATTGGATAATATCCCCAATAAATATTAGGAAACATCAAATTATTTCATCATATATAGAAAATTCTTTTAAAATTTTACTTCGATCATTTCATGATAAGGTTATCTTTCTACTTAAAATCACTTATTTAAAATGGTAAAATTTTCTAAAAAACCCTGAAAAAAATTTATTGTAAAATCAACATGGATCCCTATAATGGAAGATTAAAATCATTATGCATTCATGATGGTAGAAAATTCTATTCAGGTATTATATGTTAAAAATAAAGATTTCTTTCACATTTTCATTTATAAATTCAAAAGTAACTCATTTAGAAAATAAAAATAACATTCATATTAAATAATTATGTAAATGTTCAAACATGGGTAATAATAACATTAAAAAATCATAGATGAATATATAAAAACATTCTTAAAAACACTTATAAATCATTTATATGGTATAAAGAAGATTTTAGACTGATGAGAGAAATAATGTTTTCCACTTAAAAAATAATCATTCATTATCATGAGTGCTTGAATAGAGGAAGTTGAAATGAAACATTTTATATCTTGAAACAAACATAAGAAAAATAAAATTAATGATATTATTTTGAGTTAGGTTATGAAATTTCATCATCGGCAGCATAACCATAAACAATCTCTATAAATAATGAGATTCGATCATAAACCCCTTACCACTTTAGTAACTTTTAAATAATAATCCCCATGAATGAATAACTTCAAATAAAAAATTAATTATCATGAATATATAAGATGATAAATGGTATATCATGTCAAATGATATATATATACACCTTGTGAAAAAATAGGTGTATAAAATAACATATTTCTCAAAGAAGAAAATTTGTGATGATAAACCCTTACCCCATTGGTAATCTCTCAATCATAGCCTCATGAAAGAGAGTACCACATGTATATTTTAAAATAAAAACTATTTTCATTAAAATAATCATAATATACCTTCATGGGTATTATATACAACACACTATAGAAACAAGGGGTGAATACAGAATATGTCTCACATAAATAAAAGTGAGATAAGAAACCTATACCTCATGTCTGACTTTATTAGTACATATTCAATACCTCTATATAATAAATATAATTAATTATAAATCTATTATAGAACCATAATAATATATATTGTACCATATATTATTTACTCATATTCATTTTATCACCATTTTATTAACAACTCTTTATTAAAATCTTAGTTCTAGGTGAGAACAACTTTGTTTTTTATATAAATATTTTTTGATTCTTTTTTTCCTAGTCACTTGATCGTGGTTCCATAAAATCAATAATATTTATCATGATATAAATATTATAAAAATTTATTACACATATATTTTTTTTCATCTATAAAATTTATTGATAGAAAAAAATATTTCCACTATTAGAAATTTCGTCTATAGAAATGGTATGAAACCATGGCTATAGGTAATAGCCAGAGTTCCAACCAAAAAATTGCCCTATTTCCATGGTTACAAACCATGGTGTTAAAATCTTTCCCATAGAACTATTTCCATGTCTATAAACCATGGAAATATGCTATTATCCATGGTTCAAACAGTGGAAATAGTTCTAATTCCACAATTTCAAATCGTGTCTACATCCTCTCATTTCAAAAAAAATATTCTACCACAAAAAATTATAACCATGCATACATATTCCAGTTTCTAGGAAAAAGTACTAGGTTTACCACACCCTCCACCTACCTCACCCTACACACATCACCTAACACCCTACACCTGGCACCCTTCACCCTTCACCTGATTCCATGCACCTAACACCCTGCACTTAGAACCCATCACCCTACACCTAGAACCCAACACCAGGCACCCTGCACCCAGCACCCTCCATCTGGAAACCTACACTCAGAACCCTTCAGACTATACCCAACACCTATCACCTGGTACCTAACATCTGTCACCCAACACTACACTTTAAATCTAGTAAAATAAATCATATCAAAATTTATGGTGTCATGTTAATAATTTTTTGATACACAATTTCCTATTTTAGGTTTACATTAATGGTCATTCTCAGTCTCACTGATGAATAAAAGAGTCAATTTCCCTAGTAAAAAGGTTCAAGAAGGGGGGTGTAAAAACATCCATATTTAATATGTTATTGTTTTAGAGGGACTTGGAAAGATTCATTTTGAACTAACTAAAATTGAAATAAATAGAGTAAGAAATTCTGGGGGAAAAACATTCATAATGAAATAAATAACTAAATTTTTTCATGCAATAGAATAAATGAATAATTTATAAGGTATAAACACACATTGAATTAATTTAATTAATAAAAAATGATAATTTTATGGTGTAATGAGATCAAAACTAAACAATGTGATATTACATTAGAAAAAAATCAATAAACTCTTAAAAAATTATATTATATAAGGAAATAATGGTTTCTATCCAAAAAACTTGTTTATTTTGAACCAATGTAGTGGGAGGATCAATATCTGACATGGGAGTATTCTATTTTTATGAGAAAACTCTTTGATATAAAAGATTAGAAATATTTTTCCATTAAGAAAATTCATATTTGATAAAAATAACAATAACCCAAGTTCATATCATTGGAACTTATTTGATCATATGAAATCATTAGGAAAAAGGATTACAAAGGGAAATACTTAGGGACGTTATAATAAATCATTGAGGAATAGAAACACTTACCATACACTAAAAATGAATAATAAAAGAAAAATATCTATTAATTACAGATTTCATGATCAACTATCAGAACAAAACCCCTTTTTACATGTGTCCCAATCCTCTATTTATAAGGATTGTTTGTGAAAAATTTTGTGGGATCATTAAGATGCTAGTTATCACTCAAAAGTGTTCAGATGTACCTCAAAATCATTATTTCATTGGTATAAGACTAATGTTACTCTACGATGATCCAAAATGTAAAAGATTAGGAAGGATTATGTTATTGAATAAAAAAATTCAGAAGGAATAATTACTTTAAGAAAGGGTTCTAAAGGAGAAAAACCAAAAAATCACATTAAAAAAAGTTAAATGTTATATGTATTCTGATTTACCAAAATAAGGATCGATCAAAATTTATTTAGGTTAATGTCTCAATAGTGTTTTTGAAGGGATGAGAAATTAATTAATAATATCAGAGTGAAGTTTATGATGAATATTGGAGTAGTAACATGTGGATTTAATTTAGTTATTAAGAAATTGTTATATCCAAACAAAAGAAATGATGTAGACCATGGAACCTAGTAAAGAGCAAGATAGTGGATTCATTTTACTTCCATGAACCTGGTTCATAGCTATTTATAGTTTATGGATTCTTTACAAATTTTATGGTATTGTGTTATGGTGTAAATGAATCATGTAGTACTAGTACATGATTATTGTTTATGTTAAATTTATTTTGAATGATTACAAGGATTTATTCAGTAGAAAAGTTAAAACATTCCATATTTTGGGATTTGTTATTTTATTACATTAATGTAAATATATATAATTTTGTAAAATAATTATATGATCCAGTTAGAGGAGAGGAAACAACTTTTTGATGTGGCTCATCGAAGGATTACACTAGTAGCTAAAGAAATGTGGAGTGATCCGATATATTAGTTTGAATAGTTGAAAATATTAATATACTAGGGGTATATTTCTAATTAGGAAACAAAAAACTAAATTAATTAGGTAGATATTTACTTCTAGTTGAATTGGGTATAGGTATAAAATTGGATACCATTGGTGGATATTTTATTATGTATAGTTTAAAAAAATGGTGATATATTTATCATGGAGATTGATATTTTTCTAAGGGGTTATGGAAACAATTCTGAGGAAATTTTTTGAGGGAGTTTATTTTATAAAATATTAGGTTATAAAAAAACATGCAATAATTATTGTTATATAAGGAAGGTCTATAATATAGGGATTCAGAGTTCTATTTAGAAACATGGTATGAAATTTATCGGATTTCTTCATTGATGAAGAGATCATGGGATAACATTTTTGTGACAGACTTATTCCCAAATATTTTACTATAGATTATTCTTCTAAACATAGATACTTTTTTATAATTTGTCATGAAATAATATATGATTAAAATGAACTTATATCTATCAAATTTGGCTATATAGAATATTTATTAGTGGGATCTAATGAGTGGGAGTAAGGATAAGAGTTCTCATTTAATGTGAAATTTCAATTTAGGATTTTCACAGAGGAACCAAAAATCATATCTATCTCAAAAAATTTACAATGATATTTCCTTTGAAGATAGCAGACTCTGTTAGACATGCATTCAAAATAATTTATTTGGTTACACATTAATTTATGCTTTAATATGTAAAGGGTATCTAATGATCAATATATTAGGAATAATGTGAGAGCTAGAGAAGAACACATACTGATGTATGGGAAAAATGATTCATTAAGAACCAATATGATATAGTGACCTATACTTGAGGATTATTTTTCCATTATTATATGAATTTATACCTTTTCCATGAGAAAGAGTCTCATACCATGAGTGAATAAAGGATTATCCTAGTCCAATTGTAAAAAGAGTTTCTTACCAATGTCATCTTGTCTGCATGAGAAACCATCACTCACATGAATATGTATCACCACCTTGGAAGGTTATTCAAGTTATTCTATGATGATTCCTTTTTAGTATAAAAAATTAGTAACACCTATATGGAATTATTCATCAGGTCCAACACATGATGTGAGCCTACAGACTCTACGAGTTTGAATAGATTTTCCTACCTTTTACTTTCTACAGAAATATTTTATTCTCTTATTAATATTTTATATAACACTATAATAATAAATAGATATATGGGATGTATATATAATTTTAAACAATGTTATCATTGTATAATGTAAAGTAATATAAAAAAGTTATGATGATATATTTGTAACTATTATTTATGGTAACGAAATTTCAAATGTTATTTCATGAATTGTGTATGTAATATAAATGTTACTAATTTAATAGAGAACATAGATGTGTATCATCGAATAAACAGAAAATAATGTTATATTGATGATTTCACTTTACCTAGAATTTTCATTTGAACAAAATTCCTATTTGGAAACGAATGGTAAATTGTGAGAAAAATGATTTTTTGAGTTATTTAATTTATAACTTCTACACAATATTTACAATTATTCAAAGTATAAAAAAATCATTTTAATGGAAAAATAATCAAAATAATAATTCATTATTGTTAAAAAATATAATTTAAAAGGGAATTTAAATGAATGTGAATGTATATGAAAGTGGGGTAGTCATACCTTGTATGAACTAAATGTTTGCAGCACACTCATTTCCAAAAATATTTAGGGACAACTCAAACCTAAATAATTCTAATTTAATTAAAAAAATTAATTCTATACATCCTGAAAAACTCATTGGGATGAGATTCATAAAATCAGACCAAACCTATAGAGTGGTCTCAAAAAACAAACTCTATTATCCTCCAAGAAATATATTTTGATATTATAGGGGGTGATATTAAGATATGAAAATTGATTAGAATCTTTATAATAAATAAAATATGATATATCATCTATAGAATAGTCATTCAGAAATCTGAATCACATCTTATGTGACTTCATTTCATTAAAAGTTCATCAAAAACAAATAAATGATTTCACTTTATAAAAAAGTATATCTAAATAGTCTATTTTTTTAATTTAGTGAAATAACAAAAAAAACATCTGAACAAACTTCGTATATGGAAACATAGTGAAAATATTGAGAAAAAATGATTTTCTAGTTTATTTCATTTATTCCTTCTACACCATGTTCAAAATTAATTCAATGAATGAATAGAAATAATGTTAATTAAAAAATCAATAAAATAATAATTCATTGTATTTTAACACCTAAAGAAAAAGGGATGTGGAAAGAAAGTGACTTGAAATGAAAGTTGGATATTCTTCCCTGTTAAGAACAAAAATTTCATAATAAACTAATTTCCAATTTTTTCCATTGACCACTCCATCCTGAAAATTTTTAATTTAATATAAAATAAATAAATATCATGAAACATTAAAAATAAAATGGGATGAGATTCAAGAAAGTAGACAAAACATTTAGAGCGGTATCAAAAGGGAAAACTCCATTGGTCACCAAGCTAGAAATTTAGATATTACAGGTGGTGGTATTAAGATATAAAAATTGATTATAAGTGTTATACTAAATCTACTATGAAATATCATATGTATAATTTTCATTCAAAACTCTAAATCACATATTATGTTCCTTCATTACACCAATAGTTCCTAAATAGACAATTATGTAATTTCAATAAGGAAACAAATATATCTAAATTGAAAATCATACAAGTATAATTATAGCATCATAATTAAGTTAATACATTGGGTTTGTGTTAATGGAAGAAGATCTTCCCAATAAATGAGTTAAAATTACATAGGGAAGCTCATGACGCTATAAATTAACAATCAATCATACATTTCCAAAATTATTTTCTTGAGTTTTTTTAAAGTGAACTATTTTTGAGTCTCATATTAATGTTGATGTTCAAGGTTTTATATATTAAATGTAATTATGTCTATCCAAAATACATTATTTATAAATAATAAAATTATATATCTCCCTAAAAATAAGATATAATAAAATTTGTGAAGTAAGATACATAATAGAATAATACTTTTATTTAAAGGAATCATCAGAGTGTTTATACACAAAATTAAAAAATGGTATAGTTAGTTTTATTTATATGAAAATTATAGATAGCTTGATGGAAGAAAATGTGAGTGAAATATGGATATGATACATTCATGAAACATTTGAAATAAATAAAGAAATGATACATTAAATATATTTATAGGGGAAAAAATTTGTATAACACATTAAAAAAATTATGGGAGAACATTTAGTTTTTAAAACAAAACAAACATTACAAATGAATAATGAATGATCATATGAATATGTAAATTTTACATTAATTAGAAAATAAAAATTGAGAATCAAATGAAAATTAGATTTTGTTTTATAGAAAAAAAGTGAATACAAAGTATTTATTAGATAAATATTTTTACATAGAAACCTAACGTAGTCAACAATTTTTTATCTAGATAAAGAGGGATTCTAATGCATGACATCATAAAACATGAATTTTAGTGATTCCAAATTATCTAGTTCAAAAGTAAAATTGTATCAATATTTAAATTTTTGAATCCTTTTGTGTTATGGGAATGAGATTCATATACCATTATGAAATATGAAATATGCCTAGTTTTGTATTAATATAACCTATTCTAAAAAGTAATAAACAATAGTAGATGTGAAAAAATCATATCTAAATGGTTTTTAACAATAACGATAAGATTCAAATCAATCATATGCTAGACATCCAAGACATTAATTTTCAAATTGTGAAAAGACCATGGCCTATATAAAAATGAAAATATAATGGCATTTGTTTCTTTTATATTAATATAGTTTAAATTAAAATTTAAATAAAAATTCAACATTTAAGTGGGTGAAATATTATATAGAAATAAGAATATAGAAATTAAATTATTGTAATTGGTTAAGTAGTCAATAATGGGTACTGATCTTACTACATGTTCTAGTCACTGCATATGAAAAATAGTATGGAAAATATTATAGGAAACTGAACTCTGTAAAAAATGTAAAGGCATTGAAATGAAGACTAATAAATTTATATAATAATTGGAAAATGCATTATGGAAGTAGTTCCTTATAAACAAACACTAATCTCATATAATATTTTCTTCAATTATGATATATAAAATATTATAATATTCATTTCTAATTAATGTTAACGTCGGACTAAAAAATTAGGATATTGATAGTGGTGTTGAATTGAAATTGATTATAGTTAATAATCTGATATATGAACCATTATTACATATACAATATAGAAGTGTGGATTTTATAAAATATACATGAATATTAAAAGCATAAAAATCAAGTAAATTATTTGTTACACATAATGTATATATTGTACATAATAAATCCCCCTATATTTTATCTTATCCATTGATGGATTATTGGGATTAAACATTGTTTTCTCCCATTCATGCTAGTAGTAACAATTTCAGAATCTTCGATATGATATTTTAGAAATATATAATATTTTAAACAATCTGTATTTTTATATTTGCTAATAAAGGAAATCTTGATATTGGTGATATCCTACTTCTTGGTAGCTTCACACAGACCAATTTCATAACTAAAATAGTTATTGTTCAAGTTTTCATTCAAAAAATATATCAGTTGTTTGGTGAAATCCTCCCTTAGTGTACAGATTATTATTACACCAATGATAATTTTTTAAAATGAAACATTTGTTATCAATAATGTTTACATTATATGTATATTGAAGGAAATTATGAGTGTTAAATAACCATTCACTCTCCATAATTATTTTCATACTCTAACCTATACTTTTCCAATGTTGAATTTTCAAAAATTTATTTAATTGGAAAAAATATATTTAGAATAGTTAAACATGTGTGAGTGTAAAATATATGAATAATTGTTTTTGTATATAGAACTTAATGAATTGAATTTTTCAAACTATAAGAGTTTTTTTATTATATTTTATGTTTAAAAATTATAATATCCTATAAACCTAAAATAAATAGTGTATGTAATTGAAATATAAAATGTCATAATTAAAAAAAATCAAATTGGTTTTGGTAAAATGAAAATCATAAAATAGCGAGCAAAGAGAAATAGTTAAATCAGAAGATGTTAACAATTCAAAACGTATCAGGACAAAAGAATATAGTGGTATAGAATGTACCTAATATAATTTGAAGTAGCAAAAATACCTAAAATAATTATAATTTTAGTTATTCAATATGTATGTTAACATATATTAAATATATATCATTGAGCTATAATAATTTAATGAGAAGACAATGAATTAATATAAATATGGTATAATAAATAACAATTATAAAATTATGAAGGGTCTCATTTATAGTATACGTTTGTAGACAATAATATTCTAAAATGGGTTCCATTTTTGTGAATAGAAAATATAGCAATATAGATTAAATATAAAAAAAATAGAATTTTTATTCCATAGTCATCCTTGGTCACTAAAAAAATTGAAGTTCTTAAATTCTATGGCTTTTTTATCATGTATCATCTTTAAAAAATTATAATATCCTAGTAGCCTAAAATCCAATGTATATTTAACTAAAATTTAAATGGTTGTAATTAACAAAGAAAATAATTGGGTATTGGATAATTAAAATACTAAAATAGTGAAGAAATTGAAAAAGTTAAACCTCAATATGTTAAAAATTCAAAAGTTATCAGATCGAAAGAATTTAGTGGTGTAGAATGTACACTATATAATTTGAAGTGGAAAATATAACTAAAATAATTGTAATGTTAGTTATTCAATATTCAAAGAAACATATATTTAAAATATATCATTTAACTATAAAATTTTAATTAAAAAATCCATATATACATGGTATAATATAGAACAATTATGATATTCTGAAAGTTCTTATTTATAATAGATATTTATAGAAAATAATGTGATTTAAAGGGTGTAAGAAATAAAAAAATTGATGATCAGATTAAAATTTTAAAAAAAATATTTAGATGTAGTTGAAACAAATAAATAAAAAATAATAATTTAAAAAATTAAAATAATATAATTAGAATATATGAAGGCATTAAGGCCACTCTTACATGATTGAATTGCTATATAGTGGGATTTGGTCAACCACTGATAAAAGAAATGTTTTTGAAAAATTAAAATAGATTAATTGAACTAAAACTAACCTAAAATTGAATAATTTCAGCACCATATAGCTCAAATAAAATAAAATAGAATCCATGAAAATCATTACATTCATGTTGTATGAGATGAAATGTTGTTGAAATTCTCTTATCACATATTAAATCCAAGACATACACAATGAGAGGTCAAAAGTTATTAACTCATTAAGAAATATATGTATTTAGAAAATTAAAATATAAAGGAATCAAAAATAAAATGCAATATAATAAGTACATCATCATCTAAATCCAAAAACCCAATAAAATAAATCAAAAGCATAACTTGTATGCCAAGTGAGATGTCAGGTGGCTACCCTTCCATGGAAACATGTGAATTCAAAGAAACATGGAATGAGAACATAAAACCATATAATTCATTAATAATATTTTTTGGAATATTTCTTATAGGAGAACAAGTGAGCCAAAAATAACATACATGAGAATAATTACACCATTTATCTCCAATAATATGACAGAATACATGAAAATCCTAACCTAGACACCAAAATAAGTTTTATATTTTGACCTTCCCTAACTAAATTTTAATTCCAAGACACATAGCCTGATTATTCCAAACCTATAACCTGTAATGGGATAATGGTGTCAAGTTTTTCAAAAAAGCTCATGTAATGAATAATTCATAAAAGATTGAACTAATCACCAATTAAACCATTTACAGTCGACTTATAATAGTAGTAATCTATTTTTAAATATATCATCCTTCTATCCAATTGATAGCTTATGGATTTCCTATTATTTGAAAACATTAAACAATTCAAAAATAAAATATTTTCATTCTCAAACTTTGATACTTTAAATTTATGAATTACACATTAACATTCAATTATGAATAAAAAGACTTATAATTTATGTAAGAAAATTATAAATGAGGGCAATATTTTTTATTTAATTTTATAATCTAAATGTTTCAAGAGCTCAAAAATAGGATAAAATTGTATGACCATTGTGAATGCATATCACAACTCGTAAGATTGTATAGGGAATGGTTCATGTTTAGTATATACAGACTGAAAGGCTAGATTTGTATGCAAGTTGAAATGAAATGTTTTGAAAGAATTCTAGTTATTAATATGGGAAGAGTTTTTCAAGTAAATTTAAAGGTTTTCAATTTGAAAAAAGATGAAAAATTACAAAAAGGATAACATATAATGGAAAATGAGAAAAAAAATTATTATATCACATGATGTATGGTTTAGACAATAGTATTTATAAAATAGAACTGCACAATGTATAAATTGAAATAAAATCATAAAAAAATTGTTCTGATAACAATAAAATAGATAAAATTATAATTTTATATATTTTATCATAAGCACAACAGATAATAATATATAATTAATAATTCATATGAATTTTTTAGGTCTAAACTAAGGTAATAACAGTGATATAGGTTTCAAAGAACCAAATGTATTCAAAGGGATGGATTAAATGTTTTGAATGATAATGATGAGAGGTATTATAATCATCCCTTTCATTAATGGTATTTCTTGGGATCACAGGGGACATAATAATACCTTTAGAGATTTAAATTCGGAAAATTTTCATCTCAACATTCAACAAAATGTGATGGAATAAATATAAGGATTTTCCGAATATAAGCCAAGAAGCGCATCGAAATAGTTAATCTAGATCATTCTATCATAAATGTATGTTATTGAAACTTCCATGTGGGTGTACATAAATCCATAAAAACATCTAAAAATGGAAATGAAATTAAGTATTAGAATAAATTTTAACAAACATTATGAGAAGGGAAAAAGTGAGACCTTAAAATCATGTTGGAGTTGAAAATAAGAACATACTACCTGGAAAGGATAGGAGCACATTATGAAGGGATTTATAAGGACAAATTTTGGAAGGGGGGAGTTTTCTAGGGTCCACAAAATAAGGTTTGTAATAAATCACAAGAGGAGGAAGACTGCAAGGGTAGGGCTTGGTTCGAGTGAGAAACTAGGAATGTGGGGGTCCACATATGAGGAAAAGAATTGAGGGTGGACGTGTCAATGGATGAGGATCCTCGGAGCTAGGGTGTTAGAATCTGAGCCATGTCATAGTCATTTCAAATCAGTGTCATGGCTACATTGGAGAAGTAGGATCACAGTGATGTGGGGTGGCCGCATCAGAGGCATGTCGGAGGAGGAGGTGGGAAGTCCGCATCAGAGTAGGGTTGGAGGAACATTGGAGGAGGAGGTGGGGATTCTGTGTGAGAGTATAATTATTGGGGATTTTGGGTGGGTTCATCAAATGAGGATATCCATGGGGAGATTAGGGGGCCACATTAATAGAGTAGGATCACGACAACTTCGGGGTAGGAGGGTCGTGAAGAGGAGGAGGAACGTGGGGAGGAGGAGGGTGTATGGGTTAGGGTAGAAATTGTGGAGTGGGGATAAGATATATCCATGTGATATGACATTTTCATTGAAATAAATTATCCATATCCATGTACCTTATTTCTAATGAATATAGTTCCATGGCTATAGTCTCTAATTCTATTAGTCATCACCATTCATAGAGATAGAAGGTCATACATATGTATGAATGTTGTTTTTATTTTCCAATAAATGGAAAAAAAGAAAGGTAATTATTAATGAATATTTAAATAATTATTATTATATCATATATATACTCATTAAATCTATCCTTATTACCACCCATGTCAGTATCAAGAGAAAAAAGAATCAAATTTCTTCGTGGAGGTGGTAGTCCACACATATGCACAAGTAAGGTTATCATTTTCCATCAGTAAGAAGGTAAGAAGGTATGTGTTTTATTACAATTACAAGAAGTATAATTATGTCCTAAATATCATATATAAACATTAAACCCCTCATAAAATCCACCCATAATATATAGTGATAAAAAATTAATTGTATTGTTATGTGGAGACGGTAAGTCGTATGTACACATGAGCAATAATTTCACTTACCATTTGATAGGAAGAAAGGTAGATAATGGTATTTTCATAATAATAATAAACTTTTTAAATATTTAGGATACTGATTTTATTATTTAATATTAAATACTATAAATTAAATGGAGTTAAATGACGAAGTAAAAAAAGCGATCGGTTAAGGTGACTGCCACTTCTTTGAAAGAACTTATTTCGTCTCCTCTAAAATAACATAGGGTTGGTATTTTTGGAACAACATCACATATATAATGTTTATAATGATGTTGATAAGATAATTTTATAGGGTGTGTTCAAACTTGAAATATCAATGTTCTGTAAAGTAGAGAATAGCATGGGGTAGATTTTATAAGTGTAGGGCATGGCACTCTTGGAATTTCTTAAAAGATTAAAATATAAAAAATTATTATCTCAAAACATGCTTCCAAATAGACATATATATAAGAATATAAGGTAGTATGAGGTAGTAATACTATTATCTTATAAAATTTTTATAGGATTAAGTGGTGTTTTAAAACTTATCTATTGGTTTAACCCCATAGTTAACCAATTTTATCCCTAACTGCGGTAACGTCTTTTTCACTCTAAATGAGTTATAAATTTACTTATATGGTAAAAATGGTATCATAAATGACATAGATATAGTCTTCTCAACCATAAAATATCCACATTGTTCTCTTTCAAAATGTTAATAATTTTTAAATAATTTAATAGAATATTATTTTCAAAAACTACCAACAATGTAATTTTTGAGAATATTCTTTTAATTTTACATTAATGAAACCAATACAATGATGGAATTATAATCTATTTATTTAAAATTTCATAATTTGTCATATGTATCTATAAAATTAATTTAACACTATAAATCACTGAAATCATATTAATTTTTTATATTTTTAAAATAATTTATTCAATTTTTATATTAAATGAAGAAATATTGTGTTCATGTTACATCGGCCTTTAGGGTAATTATAAAATTGATACAAAATTATAAATAAATTTCCATTAAGAAAATAATTTCATTTCTCTCAAAATATTATTCATTCACAATTTGACCTTTCCCTTGTAACATATCATTACCTTGATCGGGTATGTATTCCACATTTTCTGAGATCTTTTCAGTTAAAAATCCTTTTATCTGATTTTTTTGGGTTTATTTCAGACTATAGAATAGGTAAAAGTAGTGTACCTAATGTACACGTCGTACACATGGTTATGGATGTTTGTCAGGGACTGAGAGATCATGTCGTGAATAGGGAGATCATTGTGTGAGCAGGTACACATCATGTACTTGTGGTACACATCATTTAAGGGTTAAATAGATGTTTTCTTCACCCATGGTGATGGGTTTTTCAGCACACTTATCTTTCGTGGCCAACACGTCGTGACCCCAAGGTATACGTAATGACTCGGATTGTGCCTAGTATAAATTAATGTGTTTGGAAGTACTTCTTGGTCTATTATTCCCAAAACCCATGGCTCTCGACCTTACTAGGAAATTTTCATATGTTCCCCACCTTCCGGATCGATCTGGTTGGATTTCAATCATCATTTTTCTTGTGGTGTGATTATCAGGTAAGTTGTCTCCCTTGTTCTTCAAGTCTCACTCCTTCTCTCCTCTTGTTAATTCAAAGGATCATTTAATGATTTATGGATCTATGCCATGTGGTGTGGTATCTTGCTTCTAGGTTATGTTCCAAAATCTCTTCCACCTTTGTTCTCGTTGACATGGGCCGTTGCGAGTGTCGTTCTTCAGGAAAGTGGTAGGTGGTTCCATTTCATTTTTCCAAATTTGATTAAATTTGATTTTATTTGTTTATTTAAATCTCTGAATTAAATTCAATTTCATAAACATTCTTTCAATTGCTTTGATAAAACTCATTTCCACTGAATTTGGAGATTTGAAATAGTTTTGGCAGGGAAATTTGTAAAACCCCCAATTCTGTGGAATTGAGGCATCTTTATAAAAATTGTTCTATTTAAATTGTTTAATTTAACTGGTATATTTTTATGGAAATTATTCTAATTAAATCATTGAGTTGAATTGTGAAAATTAATTTCAAAAAGGATGGAATTTTTCTTAAATGTATTTCAAATTTATGAAAATGTCTTAAAAAGATTTTATAGAAACCGAGTGGTTTTATCTTGTGAAAAAGGCATGTTTTTGAATAAAACCAATTTTGGTATTAAATGGAAGTAAATTGGAATTTTTGCAATGGAAGAATGGGATTGATCATATTGTAATTAGTATTAAAATAGTTCACCCATCATATAAGAGTGCATCCATGCCCTAGGTAGTTAGTGAGTTATTTGAATACACTCTATGCTATTACAATGTTATAAAACATACAACCAGTGGGTCACATCCCTGATATATTACCGACAAGTCTTCTTTGTCTAGGGTCATAGTTATGTGTGTATACACATTTTTCTAAGATCAATTAGAGATTGTGATATTCTATATCTGGTTAATACTATCGTTACTTTTGGCAGATGACCAAATTTCTCACTTATTTATTTATATTTGAGATATAAATTTCTACCAATGTTTATTGAATGGATTTACATTCCTTCCAAATTTATATAAAATACATTATATTAATTTTTTACATATCTATTGTTTTATAAATATTCCATCACTTATAATGTAAATCATGTTCTTTGAATGTATTTTCCATAATTTAAAAAATGTATAGCTTGTTTTGTTAAAATATGATTTTAAATTACCAAACATGTTTGTTATGAAAAATTGAAGTATTTTCTTCGGATAATCTATATTATTCATCAATTATGGAATCTTTGGTGGTATACTATAGGTATTAGTCTCACACCCTACTTTTTCCTTCAGTTGTTTGTCGGCATTCTTCTTCCAGGCTCAAGAAAAGGGAAGGGATCTCTTGGCGGTGGGTCCTTCAGTTGAGTTTTTTACTTGATGAGTTGTTTCATTAGGGACCTTTGGGTTGTTTTTCTTATTATGTACTTTGGGTTTCAGTACATTGGATTTTATGCATCATTTTATTCTAGTACTTTTAATCTCAGTGGAGTTTTTCTATTGATATGCATATTGTCTTAATCTTTTGCTTTCATATTCTTGAAGAAAAATAGTTCCCACTTGAATGTTGTATGCTGCCAGGTTCTAGTCGCTAGCCTATGGGGATCAAGAAAACCCTTTGGGTCATGTTAAGGCCATCTCGGTTATTGGGTTACCAGGGTACCCAAGGTGATTCATGAAAAATTGGTATTATAGGAGGTTGTTGATATTTTTTCTTGAAGAAAGTATGTATTATTGAAATATTTTCTAGACTTATGAGGTAGTTTCAATTAAGTTCCTCACCAGATCTAATCGTAATAAACCTTATGTCACCAAGGGTGGTTAGGGAAAGATGTCTCCTTTCCGTATAGATATTTGGATAGGTTGAAATCCAAATCTTGTTTTGTCACTTATATTGAGAATATTTTATTATTCTACATAGTTTTAGTGTTAATATAATGTTCTCTTTTTATATGATGATGTTGTGTGTAATCATGCCTTCGAGAAGATGTGAGAATCAGAAACAACAAGAGGCTGTTGTGGAACCTCTTCAAGAAAATCTTGTTGTTGATCTGATTTTGGTTGAGCTGATTGTGCGCACATTCCAACCTCTTGGATATATACCACCTCTAGTTACCACACCAGCTCCAGTGATGGATCCTTTGGGGGAAGTTCTCTAGAATAATTTTCAATAGTTCCTTCACCAAAGGCCACCATTCATAAAAAGCTCCACGGATCATCAACATGATGAGGAGGGTTGGATAAGATAGAATGTCTATTTGAGTTCTTAGAGACACTAGAAGTGATCGTGTTGAATTGCTCTACCTTCGTGTTGGAGGAACTTAGAAGGATATGGTGGGACATGATAGTGATGGCAAGGAAGCATGAAGTCTTAGAGTGGAAGGACATCAAGGTTCATTTCACTAACAAGTTCTATCTAGATTCAATGGTGTTTTCTAAGTCTATGGAGTTTTTCAAGATTGAGTAGCCTGACAAAATTGTGGATGAGTATTCAAATCACATTACTGAGCTGGTGTAGTTTTCACCTGGGTTAGTATCTTATGAGAGGATGAAGAATTAATGGTTCATGTTGGGACATAAATATGATATTTGTTCTCTTGATTTCATGCTGAAGCTACCCACTTATATTGAACTGTTGGATAGGGAGATGATGGTTGAGATTGAATTGGCTAGAAAGTCAGGGTTGATAGGAGGTCATTTTTTTCATAGGGGAAACATTAATTCCTTCAAAGGGAAATGGAAGCATTATGATCCTCATGGAAGTTATCAATTTCATTGTTAATCCAGACCTACTACATCTCCATGAGGAGGTTCATTGAATTCTTATCAGTGTGGGAAGATAATACATTCTATGATGGTTTTCATTGAGGCACCCAAGAAATTTAGCTCCGGCATAAATTTAGGGCACCTGAAGAGGTTTTTTCATAACTTCAATAATCCGTGTAGTGGGACATGATCATCATATCCTCCTAAACCATTTAGGTAATCAAATTCTTCGATGATAAAAGGGTTCCAACCATAGGCATCCATAATAAAGAAACTTCAAGCAGTGGAAGAATTTTCGGAGGTAGTTGAAACGGGTCCGGTGACTATGATAGTTACCATTACCATTGCTTTGTAATTTGTGATTTCTCATTTTGATACTGGTGAACTCAATCTTTAATTTAAACCCATATGGTTTACCTATGTAATAATCATAGGGAGAAACTATATTGTACAATGGATATTACTACACCACTTGTTACGAAATAAGAGAAGGTTATCCATAGTCTTTCTTGTGTCTTCTCTCTATCAGATGTCTATCTAGCTTTGAGGTTTCTGGTTCAAGATATGAAATATTCTGAAGTCATATTTAGGATGAATTGGATCATTTCCTACATACCTCGAATTGATTTTTATCTTTGAATGGTCTAATTTTCTACACTTTGTAGTGTGTCTATTTTTTTCCAGGGAAATGGGAATTAAGGTCGAGCATAGCAGGACCTTCTTATTTAGAGTTGCAGAATGTAATATCAGTTTTTTCTTTTGATCTGGAGATAGATTTAATGGGTGGTGGTCTTTTTTCAATCGTCCTCGAGTTTCCTACCATTTTTCCTTTAGATTTCTATGGTCTTCCACCGGTGAGAGAGGTTGATTTTTATAATGAATTATTGACTGGAACTCAACCAATATTTATTCCCTCTTATCAAATGGAACTGGTTGAACTAAAAGATCTGATGTCTCATCTTAACAATCTTCTTGATAAAGGTTTTATTCTCGCAAGTGTGTCAATTGGGGCAGTGCATGTCCTCTTTACTAAGAAGGTTGATAGTTCTATTTTCTTATGTGTTGATTATCTAAAGCTCAATCGAGTTACAATAAGGAACAAATATCTATTTCCACAGATTGACAATCTGTTTGATCATCTTAAAGGGTTGAAATGGTTTTCAAAGATCAACCTTCGATCTGGTTAAAGTCAATTGAGGATAAGAGAATTTGACATTTTGAAATATACCTTTTGGAGTAGGTATGCCCATTATGAGTACCTTGTTATTCCCTTTGGTTTAAAAAATTCTCCTAGATATTTCATGGCCTTAATGAAAAATATTTTCCATGAGTATTTGGATACCCTTGAGAACAACATTCTTGTTTACTCCATGTTTGAGGAGGATCATGTGCCACATCTAAGAATAGTTCTGAGTCTATTAAGAAACCACCACCTTTATGTAATGGTTTTAAACTGTGATTTCTAGATTCAAGAAATTTAATTCTTGGGACCCATGGGGTATTCACATGGTGTATCAGTTTATCCTGATAATGTAAAGGTTGTAATCACTGATAGTAACCACGAAATACCTTCAAGATTTAAAGCTACTTGGGATTCGCTAGATATTACCATAGCATCATGAAAGACTTCTCGAAGATGGATTATTCGATGACTACTCTATCTCATAAGGGGGTATAGTTTTTGTGGGATGAAAAATTTCTAAGTTCTATTCTCAAGTTGAAACGTATTTGGACTACTATGCCAGTGTGGAATCTTCCAGATGTTGAGCAGGGCTATGTGGTCTTTTTTGATTCATCAGGTTCTGGTGTGGGATGCGTTCTTATATAGGGTGATCATGTAATATCATATGGATCTCATTAGCTTAATCCACTCAAGAAGAATTATCCTACCCACAATTTGGAACGTGTAGCTGTGATGCGATTGCTTAAATGTTGGTGGCACTACCTTTTTAGTGAAAGGTTTACTATGTATTCAAACAAAACAATCCTGAGTTATATCTTCTCCCAAAAAGATTTGAATCTTTAGAATAGGCATTGGGTGGAGTACCTATAGTATTTCATATTTAACTTCACTTATAGCTCGGGGAAAGGGAATGTTTTTTTCGATTATTTGAGTAGGAAACTTCTAACCTAGTAAGTGAAAGAGTCTTCGAAAGAGTGGAATTTTAGGCCTCTCCATGCACAGTTTCATATTCGAATTCATGAGGAGGGGGTTGATGTTTCATTATCCAATGTGTAGTTGGTGTCCACTCTTCTCGGTATTATTACTCAAGCTCAAGATCTTGAAGATGTGTTCTGTATAATTTGATAGTCCCTTTATGGTATGGAGAAAGTTTCTGAGTGGTCATTCTCCAAAGAGGATAAACTATGCTACCAATACCACTTTATTGTTCTCTTATTGTCATGAAAGGCAGTGATGGGGGATTTTTATAATTCTCAATGGGTTGTGCACCCAGGAACCACAAAAATGTTCTATGACATGATGTGGTAGTTTTAGTGGCCAGGTATGAGACGAGAAATTGTTGAGCTTCTCCCTCATTTCTAGACGTTCCAACAGGTGATAGTTGATCACCAGAAACCTTCAGTTTTTCTTTAACCACTTTTAGTCCCTACTTCGAAGTGGGAAGAGATCTTTATGGACTTTTTGGTTGGGATTTCTCACACCTAGAGAAAGAAGAATGATATATGGGTTGTGATTGACAGGTTGACTAAGTCGGCTCACTTTATTCCCATCCATGATATGTCCAATATTGAGGAGTTGGGAAATCTCTATGTGATAGATATTGTTCACTTTCACAGAGATCCATCTTCTATATTATCTAATAGGGATCCTCATTTCACTTTCTTTTGTGGAGTTCCCTTCGAGAGGAACTGGGATCACAAGTTTGATTGAACAAAACATACCATCCACAGTTGGATGTCCAGATAGAAATAGCTACACATATTCTTGAAGATATACTTCGTGTATGTGTTCTCAACATCGGTGGGTCTTGGGATGATCACTTATAACTGGTTGAGTTTTCTTACAACAATAGTTACCAGTCTATTATTTCAATAGAACCTTTAGAGGCCTTATATGGTCGGCCTTGTAAATCTCTATTGTGTTGGTCGGAGGTTGGTGAAAGTTCTTTGGTTGGACCAAGATTGGTGCGGGAGATGAAAATAAGGATTCAGATGATATTTCAGAGGATGATGACAGCACAAATATGATATAAGTCCTATGATGATCAATATTGTAGTCCTTGGGAGTTTTCAATTGGTGGTCATGTGTTCTGAAATATTTCACCCCAGTAGGTTCATCGATGTCTTAGGAGGTAATGGATGCTTGATCCATGATTTGTGGGGAATTTGAGGTTGTTTAGAAGGTGGGGAAGGTTTTGTGCCATCTGAAACTTCCACCACAGCTAATTTCGATACATAATGTGTTCCATGTATTTCAGTTGAGAAAGTATCTATCTAATATAAGGACCAAGCATTAAATGATACAAAATCTTGAATTAAGTTAATAATTCACATTGAGGATCTTTTCAGGTTTAGAGTTTTAGTGAATTAGGTCATAACTATGACATTTCTTTTCAAAAATTAAAAAGTAGAAACTTTTACTTAGTTTCCATTTTTTCACAAAAAAAACTCCTGAAAAAAAGGGTCATGTCCAGTTCCATGTTTAAAATAGCATGAATTTTCCTTGATCCCATCCTTGACCCTAATATTCTTTAAGTACTATGAAAAACATTTCAAAAACATGGGATGAGCTTAAGAAGCTCAGTAAGGGATAAACAAAGAAGAAAAACCGTTAGTTTTTCAAAACAACATGTAAACCTTGAATAATTTAACTTAAGTAATACTTTTCACTTTTATAATGTATTAAATACTCTTAACTGAATAAAAGATCAATAATTACCCTTTTGTAACCAAATCATTTCCATAAAACCCATATAAAGAACACATAACATATAAAGGTAACTTGGGACATAAACATACTTAAATGAAATAACCATACGGTCGACTTCCAAGAATATCACTAAATGTAATATCCATACGACCTACTTCCATACCCAATGCATTGGAGATTATAACGTAACCACCTGTCCTAGTTTATCATGGCACCACCCGTCATTTGGTTTATCATGTAACCACCCATGAAATGTCCATGTACCATTATAAAATCATAACACGTAAAATATTTCAAATATTAAAATTTCACTAATAACAATTAATTTGAAATCACAAGAAATAATTTCAAGATTTTGAAATAATAAATCCATTTCAAAAACCATTTTCAATACCAAAACACAGAAAAACAGAATAAGGGATTTCCTTTTCATTTTAGAAAACATTAAGGCTTATAGAAGAAGCCAAATAACGATTACGGCGGTGGGAGATCATTATCGCTGCAAACATTAAAAACATTCCATTTTTCATTTAGTAAAATTCTTTGTAGAAAAAATATTCCCTTTGAATGAAATTAAAATTCAAATGGTTTTACACCACACCGTGTACCAGAAGACGGTATATATTATCGAAATATGCATCAATAAAAGGAGATTGAGACGAAGTCCCTTACCTCATGTCCGACTTGACTCGATCGTTCATTAATCTCATGAATAATAAACTAAAGTTTTTTCTACTTGATTAAGAACATTTTTCAAGTTTATTATTCCTTTTATATCACTTTTTACCATGTTATAAATATTATGTAATCATTCATGTTAATAATGGCCGTGTTGTCGATATTTGGTAGTTGAGTAAAAAATGAACACCTTATACTTACAAGTTGTCCATGTGGTCAATAGTCCATTATATCCAAAATGATATTCATGATTTAGATATCATATATATCTAGTATAAACATATATTTATAATTGTACATAACATTTGGAGGTATGAAATGAAATGCTCTATTCATGGAGACGGTAAGCCGTACGTACACATGAACGCTACTTTCATTTCTATTTCTTATTTTAATGGAATTTAAACATAATGATACATAGGTATATTATAATTCTTGTATCATATCATATATAATATCATTAACTCCATCCTTTATACATCCCACATATGGCATTAACGAGTCATATCACTATGAGGGGGCGTTAGTCCACACATCCTCAAATGAAATTATCGCATTCACCCATAATGGAAACCATAAAGGTATGATATAAATGGAAAATACAGAAGAAAAAATAAAACAAAAATATAATATATATCATATATAAATATAGTTCCATCATAATGGCCACCATGAGCGGTAGTAGGAGGTAATTGAACAATCATTGTTTCGTGAAGCGTTAGTTTTCCATCCATAGAAACATTATGTTATTCACCCATTAGATGGAGGTGTGTGTACGTTTAGTTCTAATTATTCTAATAAAAATATACTAGTATATTGAGGATACTGCTGTTGCTTTAAAAGAAAGTAATAAAAAGATTTTAGGGGTTATAGAAGTAAAATAAATGAAAATATGTTAAGAGAAACCATTACCTTTAATTTGGGTAACTTCCGTTGGTTTGAAGCAAAATGGTTTATTAAAGTGCCTTCTGCCTAAGGTAAGGCTTCTAGGTGGAAGATAGGAATGTAGGGAGATTAATGGGGCAGAGTTTGGGCGATCCAAAAGGCTTGATAGGTGTGAGAAATTGGTTAGAAGTTGTCTCCTTTTATAAGGGAGAGGAGTGGCTCTTTAGGAAAGTGTGAAAATATTATTATATAATATAATGATATCCGGTTTCTAAAGGACCAAAAATCCTTAGAGTAGAAGATAAGATGACTCAAGGTTGAAATAAATCATCTAATAGGAATTGGACAGGTTTTGGATAATATTATATTCATTATAATCTTATTTATTTAAATCATTTATTAATGAGGTAGATATTGCATCATTATTGGGTCATAAATAATTTAATTTATTTGATGTCTAACAATTATTAAAAAAAATACCATGATGTATAAAAATTTTTTATATTTCCAATGAATATTTATAGTCAAACATATTGCTTATATAACACCAGATAAAAATTAATTTACTAAAATATTTTTGTTTAGGTCATTTATGCCTTTACTTTAAATTATTTAATCTAAAGTGTAATTATCATTCATAAGTGGCTCCATGGGGTCCCAAAATCAACCCAAGGATTCCCATGGACTTCCATTACTCATAAAATAAGGTTTGTACATTTTTAATGTAATTCTGAATTATTATAATATTCTTTTTACCTTAAATTACCCTATTTACCTTTATCCACGGTAAATAAAAGTCAAAGGTTACTATTCACCAAAAATTATTTTCATCTTATTGAACCACATTTTACTTGCAAATAAAAACCATGTATGTAGTATTTTTTAAATTCAATTCAAAGAAGTGGTAAAATATCATTTAAATGAAAAAGCCAGTGTTTTTAACTACTACTAAGTGGTTTCACTATTCATCAAAAATTGATGTTTTTCAGAAAAATACCAACAATTCAGCATAAGCATTATTTGATATTACAAATTCAAAAATGATGTTTGTTTTGAAAAACTAAAAACATAAAAGTGGAATTAATTAATTTTAAAATTAATTCTCGTTGTTAAAACAAATAGCGTGTTTTTAAGAAACAATAACTATCAAAAAATTTACACTTTTTTATATCCACTTTTAAAGTGAAATTAATTCCAATGAAAAATGTTGGATTAAATGGTAAAAAAATATTCTAATTAAACTGTAAAACAAATTTAAAAGATAATCTATCCATATAAAGAAATTAGATTAAAATGAAATTCTGAAATAAAATACAATATTTTTCACTAATCATTAAAAATGAACTTTATCGGAAAAATTCCAAAATTTTACACAAAGTAAATTTTGATGTCACCATTATAAATAATGATTTAATTTTTTCAAATATAATGTATTAAAGTGACCAAATCTATATTTAATGAGGGTTCTCCATTAAAAGGCAGTAAATTGACCTTTTAATGTAAATTATGCTTAAAATTAGATTCATTCACATTTTAAGCCTCTAATTTTTATTGGATAAATTTAAATACATTTCACAAACATGTATAATCATATTTTAGTTAGTTGTTTTCATTTCCACCAATAAAATGTCTAGGAGTTAACTACCATTTAAAATAATAATATTGTATTATTAGTGTCCAAAATAAGATTTGTAAGAAACCCGTTGTTGCTTATCGGGTATGCTATAGAACATAGCAACCCTTTTAATGTAAAATTAATATTTAATTAAAAAATATTAAAAAATATTAAAATCTCTTATTCTTCATTTACCTGGGATGTTACATCTAATCCATCTCACATTTTGAGCTACAGTGATCTTGTGATCGAGCATAATTTTCATTGACTAATCAACTAGTCAGGATATTTGATTCTGAGACCAAGGTGCTTTATGGGTAGACAATAAATTTGGTTAATTTGCTATGAAAAAATGGATATGATAGACACAAGATTCCGGAATGCGTGACACTGATGAGAGAGTAGTGGCCTCATCTCTTTGGCATGGAAGCTACTTTATTGGCTTTCTAGGGGTAGACCGATTTTATAGTGGGGAGGTTGTAACATCATGTTACCTTGATCATGTATGTTTTACACTATTTCTAAATTCCTTTTTGGTTAAAAATTGTTTTATGTGATTTTTCTCAGTTTACTACAGACTGCATAATAGGTAAACGTTGTGTACTTGAAGTACACATTGTGTACATGGTGTTGGTTGCATGTCGTAGACTGGGAGATCATGTCGTGAGTTGGGAGATCATGTTGTGAATTGGGAGATCATGTCATGAGTAGGTAAACATAGTGTAGGGGTTAAATAGAAGGTTTTTAACTTGAGGTGATGGGTTGTTTGGCATACTTATCAAGCATGACCTACACATTGGGACCCCTAGGTACATGTCGTGACTGGCCCCACAACAAGCATAAAATTATGTATTTTTCAGTACCTCTAGGTCTATTAATTCTAGATATCTTGGCTCACAACCCTAGACTCTTTCTAGGTTATTTTTAGAGGTTTTCCACCTTTCAGATAAATCTGATTAGATTTAGATCATCCTTTTTCTTGTGGTGCGATTCTCGGGTATGTTCTCTCCCTTGTTCTTGGAATATTTGTCTTTCTCTGCACTTGGTTTTTAAATGGATCATCTAGGGATTTATTGATTTATTCCTTGTCTTGTTGGATATTTCTTCTTGTTTGAGTTTCATGATTTCATTGACATTCATTCTCATTGATGACTGTCATTACGTGTGTTGTTCTTTAGGAAAGAGGTAGGTGGTTCCATTCCTATTTTCCAAATTGATTAGCAGTTATTTTCATAGTTTATTTCAATATTTTATTTACCATCAATTGACTAAACATTGTTTAAATTTCTTTGATTAAAATTAATTCTAGTGAATTGAGAGATTTGAAATTGTTATGGAATGAAAATTTGGAAAACCCAAATTCTATTGAATCAGGGTGTCTTTTTGAAAATTATTTGATTTAAATTGTTAAATTTAAATGGTGTATTTTGGTGGAAATGTTTTCAATTCAATCATTGAGTTTAATTGTGAAAATGAATTGTGAAAAGGATGGAATTGGTTTTTAATGTAATTCAAATTCATGAAAATGGTTTAAAATGATTTGATAAAAACCCATTAATTTTCTCTTGTGAAAAAGGCATGTTTTTTAATAAAACATATTGTGGTTTTAAAAAGGAAATAAATTGGTATTTTTTATAATGAATAATGGTATTGATCGTATTTTAAGTAGTATCAAAATACATCTCCCATAATTTAAGAGTAAATTCAAGCCTTAGGTAGTTATTTACTTATTTGGATACACTCTACGCTATTACCACATTCTAAAACATACTAGTAGTAGGTCACATCCCCGACAGGTTGGTGATGAGTCTCCTTTTTCCATTGCCATAGGGACGTGTGTATAAAAAAGATTCTGAGTTCAATTAGAGAGTGAGTAGTCCTATAGGTAGTTAATACTACCATACCTATTGGTAGATGAGCATGTTTCTCACTTTTTTATTTATAGTTTAGATTTAAATGTATTCCAATTTTGTTTGAATGGTTTTACATGCATGATTAATTTATATAAACTTTTTTATATAAATGTTTTATATAATCCATTTTTTTGAAATATTCTATTTTATATAATGTAAATCATGTGCTTTGAATGTAATTTCCATCATTTTAAAAATGTATATCATATTTAGTTTAAATGTGATTTTAAATTTCCAACCTTATTTGTTCTAAAAAATTGAAGGCATTTCTTTGGATAATCTATATATTGATTCTATTATTGAATCATTGGTGTTATCCTGTTGGACTTAGTCTCAAACCCTACGTTTTCCTTTGGGTGTTTGTAGACTTTCTTCTTCCAGGAGTGAGCAAAGGGAAGGCATCTCTTGGAAGTGGATCCATCTATTGAGATTTGGACTTGATGAGTTGTATCGTTACGTACAATGGGGTTATTTAACCTATTTAGTACATTGGGTTATAGTAATTTGTCTTTTATTCCTCATTGTATTCTTTTACTTTTACTCCCATTGGATTTTTCCTATGGATATTCATAATGTCTTTTATCTTTATCTTTTTGCATTCTTGTGGCATAATCATTTCCACTTGTATGATGTATGGTGCCAAGTTCTAGTCACCAGCTTGTGGGGATTGGGAACACCCTTTGGTTCTTGTCAGGGACGGCTCAATTATCAGGTTACCAGGGTACTAAGGGTGGTCCGTGACATTTCCAATTAAACACATATGATACATTTGGAAGTAGGAGAGTGATATTTCTTTCTTTACATAAACTATCATATAGGCCAACATAATGGATAAGTGTCACATAAAAAAATAAATATCAAGACTAAGGTGATAAGGGTAAAAAACCCTCAACTAATAACATTTAAGTTTAATAATGGAAGCCCTATCACTTAGATTTAATCAGGGTTAACCAGATCTACCCTTTTACCAGGGTGACAAATTTTTACTATTTTAGTATCATTATGAAAAAATATGGTGTTGACCATATTAAATAATATTAATTTTATGGATTAAAAATATGAATTTTTTTTTTCAAATTCAATTTCTATAAATTTTATAAATTCATTTTATAAGTATCCCACAAAGAGGGATAAAATGGATTTTAAAAAATACATTTTTAAGTCTAAAACTATTTTTATTCCATAATCACATATAATGTTGATTTATATGAAATTAATTAAATTATTTATAAATAAAGGACAATTTTACTAATTTATGATCAATATATAAATATTAGAAGCCTTTTTCAATGAAAAGAAATTATTGTTTTACGAAAATATGTATTTTCCATTATTTAATAAAAACACAATATTTTTATAAAAATCCCATAATTTACACATTTGAAAATTTTGACACTATAATTTCTAAAATTATTTTATGTTTTTAAATATAAAAATTATAAAATTGGAATAAATTAAAAATAAGTTGGATGCACAAAATGCAATAAAAATCATTTTTTAAGAAAATGAATTTTTTTGGGCATAAAATGAATTCACATAAAATTTGTTACTTATTTCATATGTAACACCCAATGATATTAAAATATATTTCTTTCAGAAGAAATTTAATTTCTTTAATATTTATCAGTATATGAAATTTTGAGTTTCCAGAAAATAGAATACTCTATTAAAATATTTTTATTTATACTCACCCATTATAACCTTTCCATTATGTTGGAAGGTAGGAATAAAACTAACTAAATTATAAAACAAATATGGAATATAAATGTTCATTGGGTATCTATAAACAAGTAAAAAAATTAAAAATCAATCAAAATAAAAATAAATATTTTCTGAAAAACTGTTTCATGGGATTTTGTGTGATTATGTTAAAATTAATTTCTGAAAATGTTAGAATATGTATTTCAAAAGAATTATATTCACTTTTTAAATAATCATATCAAAATTATATTAGGGTGAATGTTTTAGATTTTTCAAATAATTTCATTTATTGATGAATAGTGAAAAATACTAAGAAGACACTTTTAAAAATATATTCCTTGAGAATTGTTTTCCTAACAGAAACCAAAATATAAATTTTTTATTTAAACTATGATGTATAAACTCTACCAAGTTCCAACATGATTAGGGAGTCTAAAACAATTTAAAATATGTGTGTCGTCTTGGATGAGATCAACACACTATGTGGGAGGGTTCTCATTCTAGAAAAAATCATCTGGGGATTATCCTAGGAGCCCCATGAAGTGAGAAAATCATCCACTTTATTACCTTCACACTATGTATGATGTCATCTCCCACCATCAGGAAAAAGACTCATGATCCCACGAATTTGTATGCAATTGACCAGGGTGAGGTGGGATTACATTTAATGGAATTGTGGATCATAGAAGAGTTAGTTTCAATAGTGTAAAGTGTGAAGTTCAATTAAAAATATACCTCAAGACCATTAAGAAAATCCTGAGCCTCTTCCATGATATAGTTTCCTAAACCATAAAACTGTTGAAGTAAACCACTACCAAACCTTTGGGATCTCGAACCACACCTCCCCCCCATAAGACATAGAACATTAGATCCATGAATGTAGAGTTTGAGACCATTTCTTGAAGTCTTACTAGATACCAATTATCCCAGGTTGGTTATTGTAACACTCCAAGATTTAACGATATGTGTCTTTTTAAATTTAACTTATTTTACACCTTATGTTACACATAACACTAAACTTAAAAAAAATGATTAAATATTATTTTCATAATTATCACATAGCCATTAGATTTTTTGGAATGAATGAGATTATGTAAATTAGGAAAATATAGTTTACACGTGTTTATAAAATGATTTCATCTATCACTAATTAATTTGAAAAGAAAAAATAACCAATTGAACATAAATTAAGTTTTTTTGTAAAAAAAATACTATTTCTGTGACCGTAAGGGAATTTCATCTTAATATATAAAATTAATCAATAGTTGTGAAAGATCATAATGAAAAGTTATAAATTCAATAAAATTTTATTAAATTCAACAAATGAGTTTTATAAGCATAAGATAAGAATGAAAAAAAATTTAAGTATAAAAATATACATTTTCTAATATTAAATTTTATTTCCATTTAATGGAGAACTTTATTAAATATAAATTTTGAAACTTTTATAAATTTTAGTTAAAAAAATAAAATTATTTTTTGAAATTAGAATATCAAAATTTATTTTTGTTAATGTTTTTTGTATTTTTCGAATATGTTTCATTTCTTTTTTAATTGTAAAGAATAGTCCATTTTAATTGAAAAAAAATTCACATAAAAATTATAATGTTAAAATATATTTTAAATTTATTTTATAGAAACATTATGTCAATAATTCATCAATCAATCCAATTTATGTCCTGAAAATAAATTTTATATTGAAATTTGATATAAAATCATTTCAATATTTTGAACATTTTTTTTAAAACCTCATTATTTTATCTCATTGGAATAGTGATGTGACCATTATAAATTTTAATATAGAAATTAGAATAATAACCTCACTTATAAAATTATAAATACAATTTAGGTATCTCATAATGAAAATATGATATATTTATATCATTGAATAAGTAAAATAGATGTTTAATAATGATAAATTAAGTGTTGGTATTTTTATGAAGCATAAATGTATATTTACAATATTTTATTTAATATAATGACATAAATTTTTTTCCCATAAAATAAATTCATAAATTAATATTATTTTCATTATATTTATAAGATAACCTTATGAGTAAAATCATTTATAATATTTAAATCAGTATTCTTCAAATAAAAGATGAACTTATTTAAAAAATAAATTTATCATATTTTGAAAACTATTTTAATAAAATCGAGTCCATTTTTTAATATAAACATAAAAAATGGTAAGGGTAAATTTTTGAGATTTTTCTAAAATTGTTGAATTTTTTGGGAATAGTGAAATACAATAATTTATGGTATTTAACATTGTAAGTAAATAAATGAATTTTTGAGTCATGGTTCACTCATGTATAATTTAAGTTACCAATATATCAAAATAAAATAATATATTTACTATATTTATTCATAATAATCAATATTCTTGATATTCTTGAGCCAAAATAATAATGTAATGAAAAGAATATTCCAAAAACACTACTCTCCTCCATTATAAATACCACCCCTTCTTCTAAAACCATCTAAGCCTTGGATATTTCTAATACTCTTCTTAATTCCACTGAAAAACCACTTCCCTGCATTTTTGTCTTTCTAGTTTTACAAAAATACCATTCCCAAGTTACTTAAGGGGGTTCTCAAGGAGACAACACTCAAGAGGTATAACCTTCCCTCTCTCTTCCAATTTCTTTTATTTTATTATCCTTACCTCACTTTCCATGTAAAAAGTAACATGATAAATACATTATCATATATATACTATAATGTTATTATGTTAATGGTCTATCTACCATCAATTCTGTTCTCTTCGCCTTTTTTCTAAAAAATAAAATATCATCTGTGAGGTGTCGATTCACCACCTAGGTCGACATTGTTTTTGTTTTCTAATAATACCTTCAAGGATGGTCTTGAAAACATTATAATGGTTTTAAAATTTGTTAAAATTTATTTTAGAACATATTCAATGTTCTCATACAAGTATATATACATAATATTCCTTAATAAAACAAAACTAGTGCATCATGATCGAAAAAACACCAAAATAATCTAAAAAGATATCATTAATGTTTTATCTAATGAATCATCCTAATATATGGAAACATAATGATATAATATAACAGAACATATGATTTTTTTCATTAATATCTGATAATTTAAATTATGGACTATTGTAACCATTTTACATGATCATTCATACTTCTATACAAGTGAACGAATCATGAAAACCACGAAAACAAACACCCATGAACAACGAAATTGAATCTTATATCTCATTAAAAAGGTCATAAAGGAACCTAATGAAATTATAATAAATTAAAAACATGTTTAATATATTCTTAATTAATTAATTAATCTAATTTGATTATCCCGGATATTAATCACAAGGGGGATACACTTTTGCACAAAATGTAAGGGATCCTCTCTGAACCCCAATTTCTCCTTCAAGTTATGCTTCATCTCACTTTACTGAAATGTAATTGTTGAATCTCCTTTTTTGTCACAGATTCCAAAGGAATGTAAAGGGAAATGACTTAGCACAAATTGATCCTTCCTTTGAAGAAAATATCAAAAATCGACAAAGGGATGAACAAAGAGAAGATTGCCCATAAGTCACGCAAGTTTCCTCAGAGTCGCACAAGTCCACTTGCGTGACGCAATATGGTCGCGCAAGTGACTTGCACGACCTAAGTGATAACCGCCCGAGGTCTTCTCCCTGCCTATAAATAGACCCTATGGGCCCCCCATTTAGGGAGGATTTTTTCCAGAAACTCAGATTTGAGCTCCCGGCGCCCTAGTCTCTTCTCAAAGCTTCCAGAACACTTATAAGGTAATTTCTTACCTAGAACAGAAGATCTTAAGAGGGTGGGGGAGGCCTAAGTGTTGAAACTCATCAACACTTGCGCGCCTAGGTGGCAGCCCTTAAGGGAAATGGCTACACTTGCATGCTGCCTTACTCCTTCAATAGAAACTGCGCGCCCCTCTGATGGAATAACCTCAAGAGGATTCTAAAGGCCTTAAAAAAAGGTCGCTCAAGTATTACCCTGCTGGTTAAACACCATGCAAGTACCAAATGTGTCGTGCATGCATATACCTGCACGACCAAAACTTGTGCGCCCACGCAGTACCTGCGCGCCTTCCAGGACTTGCGCACCCCAGCCTTTTTGGATGCCTTTCTTGCTCATTTCACCCCTCTTAAGCCATTACACATTTCCTATTAAATATTTATTCTTCAAGAAACTCTTCAAAGCCATTTATGGCATGATTTATTGATTTGAATTCCTTATCTGAAAGGAATTATGTGGAATATCTCTCAAAACCTAGCGATTTACATATCTTTATGTCACTAAAGATTGAGATTTCATTCATTTAACCTCATCCTTTAAGATGAGAGAATCCTTAACCTCGGTCTCCTTTTCAGGAATAATCCCCAGTCATAAGTCCTCTAAATTTTGGGCATCCTCTTAGGAGTAAGCCCCAGATCCCCTAACCTGGGCTTCCTTTTTAGGAGTAAGCCCCAGTATCATGTTTGGGCATCCTCCTTAGGAGTAAGCCCCAGTCATAATTCTTAACTTGGGAATCTTCCTTAAGAGTAAGCCCCAATTCTTAAAGTTCCCAAATCTGGGATCCTCCTTAGGAGTAAGCCCCAGTCCCCTAATTTGGGCATCCTCTTCAGGAGTAATCCCCAAACCTTAATCCGTGACCTGGGCCTCCGTTTCAGGAGTAACCCCAGTCTTAATTTCTCTTAACCAGTCCTAATTTACCTTTGATCTGGGATTCCTTTTCAGGAGTAAAACCCAATCATAAGTCTTTTCCTAATTCGGGCTTCCTTTTCAGGAGTAAGCCCCAAGTTAGAGAATTCATAATCTCCATGAAGAACATATACCTTTATGGACCCTGTTCCTAGATTTCTTCCCTAATGTAAATCCTATCCTTCATTTATCTGGGCAGTCATACATACATAAGTCCACATCATTTCTTATGATTGCATCTTTCATGGCCCAATTGTCTAATTTTAACCAATACCTCTTGTTTCTCACATCGAGCATGACTCACCTGAGCTTAGAGGGTAAAAGTAATTATGACATCCTTCTTTGAGTTATCAATCATAAACATCATAATCCCTTACTCAAACTACGTGGGTTCTGATTCCTTTTCTAAACAAAGGATACGTAGGCAGCCCATCTACGGGTTCGATCCCAAATTTAAAATAATCCATGTCCTTCTAAATGACAATAAACTTCAAGTGCCCCACTGAGTGGCTTTAAAACCAGCATGGTCATCATAATGACCAAGTGACTTCTATATAAATGTTTCGAAGGGTACCATTGACCAAGAATCTCTAATAAATAAAGATGATTCTCTATCGATGAAGAACCTCGAATACATATAAAATATTCTCTAAATTTCCTATATATTTGATCATTGATTGTCGGATCTGAAGGAAAGCTCATTTTATACTTGGTAATGTAATAAGGATTCACGAACATAACTTAAATCTATAAAGAGAGTCCTGGAGTAGACACTAATTCCCCTCAAAAAGGTGTGATGAGTCCGACCTCCCATCCTCTCGACCAATGAAAATTCCTAAGCCTCATTAGTCCACAAACTAATGAGCACCTACCTTTGGAAAGTATGTCTGAATGGATGTGGAATCATTGGATGTTTCCGATTCTACGAACAAACCCGTTAGAAACCGATCGGAACGTTTGAACCTCCCATCAAGGCAGTCATCCCCGGATTCCAAGGGAAAGAAAAAATGGTGAACCCGACGTGAATACTTAACCAAGTTAAAATGATGTTTTACCTATTTTTAGGCCCCTATTTAAAACTCAATGAGAGGGCCAACAAAAACAATCATTGACATATGTGCTCATACAAAAGATGTAGTAGCTGAATTTATCTTGATTACGTCTGTTATATCAAACAGTCACTCTTTTCCCAAGATCTTCTACATTTCTAGAATGACTACTCTCAAGTTCACACCAGTGAATACTGCTGCTGCAAATGCCACTACTGCTACTCATGCTGGATCGTTGTCCGCTCTTAGGACGATATCACCTACTCAGCATCTTCAACGCTGGGTATTAAATGCACTGGTTAAGGAGTACCGTCAACACAGTACCATCCCAACTCTGGAGGCTGCCCGACAAGACCTCCAAGTAAACAACTCACATCGGTCATCCGGACAATGACGAACAATGATCAAGAAACAGGCGGTGATGACTACCGTCTCCAACCATTTCGGGTAGTTATCCCCGGAACGCAATCACCATTCGCTCCCTTATTCTAGGGAGGTGAATGAGAAGGTCCCTCAGGACCTTAATTCAAACAGACAGGAGTCCTTCCTGAGGGCTCCCACCAACAATCGCCGCCAGACTCATGCGGGAGTGCGCCCTCAACATGATGAGGGTACTGACTCCAGGCGTTCAGCTCAGGTTCCTCAAACCCGAGCAAGCAAGATGAACCACAAGTGGCGGAATCCGGTCAACAGTGAGAAGGTTCTCATCTATGCCGTCTCCAGAGAATTCCACCAACCTAACTTGGTGTAAAGCAATGAGCAGGCACATAAACCTACCTGTTTTAAACCCGTTGTCCAGCAGACTCGTCTGGCAGCATCGCGCCAATCCCGCCTGGAAATTCCGGCAGAGTACTATAGGCAGGAACATACACCTATTTATACATCATCATCTAGTCACCAGGCTCGTCTGACTACATATGATGGATCTCATCAACCATGTTTGGCGAAGTGCAATCAGCAGGCACATACACTTGCTAGTATTAATCAATCCTACCAACAGTCTCTCTTGGTAAAATTCGGAGAAGTTAGTCGGAAAGCTTCGACAACAAATATGAGGCAGACTCAACTCTCTACCGCCACACTTGAGTACTGTCAGGATTCACTGATAGGAAAAGGAGGACAGGAGCAGGCACAAACACCTGCTCCAAGCCCAGAATGGATGTATATTCTCGTTCTGGCAGCTGAAGTCACCAAGCATATTCTATCAATGGTGAAAGAGCATAAGAAAATCCCTGCTCATATTCTGGATGCCTTCCAGGATATTATAACAACTTCAGAAGCATCTCATGGAAAGACACATAAATCTATCCCTACCAGTGGAGTGATACATCAACAATTCACTCCGGAACAGACACACACATCTGTTCCAGTCCAATAGGGCTATGGGGAATACTCCCCCATATCATACGGATGACCAAGTCAGGTACATACACCTAATTTGAGAGGAGATCGTCAGCCTAACCTGGCCATCTTTCCTGATCAGGCACATACACCTGCTCAGAGCAGCCACTTTCGTCAACAAGTGGTTTCCAAGGTGAGTAAGAAGGCATCTATGAAAAAGACCTACCCAGTACAGTCAGGAGATCAAGAGCCAATCAGTCACAAGGCCTTGCTCGATGCTGGAGTTCTTGAATCCCTCAGACAATTATCTGTTGGAATTCAAGATTATACTCCCTCAATTCACAATAGTGGGAACATTAATTACGATGGTCTTCAACAGATACTTCTTCATGAAGGCTTACTTCATGACAATTCGGTCAATCTCGAAGTTTCATCTTCAGATGAGTGCCACAGGAAACCTCTGTGTGGTCAGAAGACCAAGGAGTAAGAGATCTCATCTTTTGTTGTAACCCATTATGGTGGTCCTCCCCATGATGATGAATTTCGCTGTGAAAGTCCTCTCTGCAGTAGTGATGCACATTGCCCGGAAAATGCTCTAGTGGACAATGTAGTGCCAAGAAATCCCTCTTATCTTAAGGCACTTGCAAATGCGAAACCAGTCATGTCTGAAGCTTCATCGCTAGTAGGTGAAATACTTTCTCAATCAGAAGATATCCCAGGGTGTAGGTCATTCTCCGGACCACCCTTAAGTCATGCATCTTCTAGTTTGATCAATAATTTCTCTACCAATCATGTTGAGTCCAATGAAGAAACAAGGAAACACCAACTCTGGTCAAATCAGGTAGAAGAATCTTCATCAAATGATAAAGAGGAAATGCTGAATATGAGAAAACAACTGGCGAAAGGTGAAGTGCCAGTCATGTTTTGGCCTTTGGCTGACTCTCGGTATAATATTCTAGAAATGTTGATGGAAGATGAAATTCATGATATTCGTCTCAACATATGGAAAACTCTTTTTCAGTTGAAAAATAATGTATTATCTTATGATTAATATGAAAATCATCTTAATATAATAGAAGGGTTACAACGTCAGATTGATTTGGCGTCTCTATCAGTCTCTTGATATCCGAAGGCTGAAAATCAGCAGAAAGCCCTTCAATGTTCATGATTTGGCGCACTAAGAAGATTGTGTCAGTTAATTGCCAATGCCCCATCTGGTATTCGTGTCAGAGGATGGGGTGTTCATGGAGCACTGCATTTCACGGTGCCCTCCACTCAGCAAAGCTCGCCGAAAATGGTCTCATGCAATGTTATTGCCCATGGCCGGCCACAGTCAACGAGATTTGTTTGTAATCAAAAGCTTTCCCAAAAACAGGATTCAACTAGTTCCTCTCAAAATCAAGAATACAAGGAACAAGTTTACTCTTGCATCAAGCAAACAAGAATATTGAAAAGGCCTCTCGTTTGGAGCAAGCACGTCACCAAGTAACAAAAGTGTCGGAAATCATCCAACGGTCTTTTAAACCGGGTGATAAAATCAGATACAGGTTAATGCATCCATTTAATTTCCAGACTAAGGTTCTCAAGATCAAGAGGACTTTCAAGAATATCTCAGACAAAGCATGTCAAGAATCACCCCAGCTCGCCAGACTGGGGACTCTTTTAAACCAACCCTCGGAATCAACAAAAGGGATTCAGGGAGTTGAGCGAGAACAGCAGGAACAACCCCAGTCCACTAGACTGGGTTCTTTTTCAAATCATCAATCCCCTCCTCAAAGAACTTCGGTCTTTTCTCGATTGGGGAAGAAACCTCAAGAGGAACGAAGAGCCAAATTATCAGGAGATTCCCTCCAAATTACGGTTTGTCAGGAAGTTCCTGAGGGATCGAATCAAAAAAAGGAAATGTCTCATCAAAGACATGGAAGAAGACAATATCACAGAAATGCTAATAGAAGGGATGTGATGAATTATGCATCGATTAATGTCATCAATGCCGTTGTTGCTGATCCACCAGATGAGGCTCACTCAGGGGACTCAGATGAAGAGGTTCCTGCTCAAGAAGATGTACGCACCGACACAAATGAAGAAGGTGTGCGTATACGAAGTCAAAGGATTACTCAGAAATTAAGTAATCCTTCGAGTAACCCACTTCCCCCTCTCTGAAAAGGATCCAACAAAGGGAAGGTAAAGAACTAGGTTACATATCCTTCCTCTGGAGAAGGTCAATCGCTTTCACTAGAGAAGAGGTTTGCACAACAGGAGGATGAAACGAAGGAATTAAGAAGTTTGAATGTAGAACTACTTCAGAATAGTCTTCTTCTGAAAAATGCTGGAGTCAGTCAGCCAAAGCAATTTGTTGCAGCTACTGAGATGGATCAAGATTATCCTCATCTATCAGTACACCCTCACAGGTCTAATCCTACGGGTCAAGTGAAACAACGATTGGAAGTGCTACCATTAGTTGCAGCACCAATCTCCACATCTGTCCAAGCTCCAGTCATTGCACCTACCCAAGTCCAAGTTCAACAGGATGTTTCTCAAAAGTTAATAACTACTATTGAGTTATTAACAGCATGGTTAGAAACTATGGAAGGTAAGCGTGTGCAAGTTCAACCAGAAAAGAAAGTTTACCTTGACTGGGTAGATTCAATTTCTCCTCCATCCAGTTTTGGGAACCCTGTATTCCCTATTCTCAATGGATCAGGCGATCCTGAACAACATTTGACGCATTACGTGTCTTGTTGTGATCCTATGATGGGAAATCCAGAGCAGCATGAAGCAATGAAAATTAGATTCTTCGTGTGAACCATGCAAGGACCAGCTTTTGTTTGGTATACAATCTTGCAATCCCGTCCAATTACCGGATGGGAGGATCTTTGCCAAAAATTCCTCCTTCAGTTCAGCTCAACTTTTCCAAAGACAACAGTTTTCGATCTTACAAACTGTAAGCAAAGGTAGAATGAAAGATTCTTTGATTTCATTGCTCGCTAGAAGGGATTAACATATTCCTTGAGTTTATCACTCCCTCAAGAAGAATTGTTTCCAATCTATGTGGAAAATTTGTGTGACGAATTACGCACACCATTAATCCCTGTGAAATACATAGGAGGGTTTCGAGACCTTAATTCATTCGCTCAGCAGATTGAAGATTCCCTTATACAGGCTAAGGCTAAATCTCGTGTAATTCCATCAGCTCCAGGAAGGAGAATGGGTAAATTAGAAAATGCTACAGTTATGCTCAAACAAGAACTTGTACCTTTTTTTACCTCAAAACCTTCATCTTCTCGAAGGGCTCCACCTTCTGAGCACCAACAATAAAGGCCTTTTTGTCCAAATGATCAAAAATATCAAAGACGAAAACAATTTGAGGATCTGAAGATCCAAACATACTCTTTTCGAAATGAACAAGTTCCTGGTTATTTCATTTCAGCTCTGGAAAACAATTTGGATCAATTTCCAATACCCAAGAGGCCAAACAAGAAAGGAGATGAAGACCATCCTAATTATTTCCCTTTTAATCAAATGTTGGGGCATCTCATCCAGGAGTGTTTTGTCTTCAATGACCTCCTACAAAAGATGGTCGACTTGGGACAAGTCACATTGAAAGGCTCCTCAGCCCAGGTAGCATGTGTCGCTGCTACAGTTCCAGAGGAGGAAGATGAATGGCAGGGAGTTAAAAGAAAAATGCACAATAGTATGATGATTAGATGGTCAGAAAGACAATCAATAGAACTCATGCTATTTTGTGAACACAATTAAGGAAACCAATTGTGTCTTCTGCCATGAATGTTGTGGCAAAACCCTCTTCATGAGAGGTAAAGTCCTCAAAGAAACGACATGATTCAATGAAAGAAAAAGAATCAGAAGAGGATGAGTATGTGTCAAAACCTAAGTGGTCTTTGACTTTGGCGGACTACATTCCATCTACTTCAAAGCCTTGGGCACCGCCCCACCAAACGGCATAGCCTGAACAGGCTAATCAGGCAGAGTCTTCATCAGAAGAAGAGTTAATCTTTGGTTATGTTAATATGATTCAATTAACAGATCCATATATCAGTCGCAGTTTCGATTTCAATGATCCTGAATTCCCTGTATTAAAAAGAGGAATCAAAATAAGTTCCAGGGGCTCAGGATACAGGGGAAGACATGGATCTTTCAAAAGCCACTATTCCAATTCTACCCCTGCTAGAACTGTGTACGCATCAGAAACTCGTGGTAGAGCTCTTCAGCGAGCTCAGCAAGAACAAGCAAGTTCTTCTACCAATAGAAAATTCAGTCGTGGCACAGTTATTTTGGAAGACCGGTTGAAGGTTTCATCTTCTTCCTATCAGCAAGTAAATGGATCTAATCGGTCTAGTCTTCCAAAACCAGGAATATTTCCAACTCCTATCCCAATACAAGATGCATCAACTTCCAAAGCATCTGCTTCAAAAGTACCTGCTAAACCACATATTCCTGTTGGGAAACGCAGACCTCTAGATCAAAAGTATGACATATTGAAACACTTGGCCCAAGTACCAGCCAAGTTATCAATTTTGGATGCTCTGAATCTATCAAAAGATCTTCGGGAAGCACTCATCGAGGCTTTGTCGAGTCCTCAGGAGTTTGAAACTGAAATTGCTGCAGCTGAAGTCTATCACATAGAGAATAATCCTGCATAATTCCATGCAAGAATATCTTTTACTGATTAAGATGAAGATGATGTTGTGCATGGACATATTATACCATTGTACTTATCTGGCAAGGTCAATGGTGTGGATGTTCGAGGAGCTTTCATTGAAAATGGTCCAGGATTCAACCTCATGCCCATTCGTACACTTCGTCGATTGGGACTCATGGAATCTGATTTATCTCCTTCTACCATGATGTTACAAGGATATGATAAAAATGAACAAGAACCATTGGGCGAAGTTACACTCAGAACTCAGTTTGGAGGTCTTGTATCCAATTTAGATTTCATGATTGTTGATCATGACTCAGCTTTCAACGTCTTTCTTGGAAGACCCCGGCTACATCAGCATGCGACTATCCCTTTATCATACCATCAATGTATAAAATATTGTTTTTATGGTCAAGTTGGGACATTTAATGGTCATAAGGCCCCGTTCAAGACATGTGAGTCTCAATACATTGAGGCGGAATTCTATCACATGAAGCAAAGGGAGAAATCCATAACAAAGAAGATTACCAAAGTTAATGCTCAATATGGTTTGGAAAAAATTCCAATAAATCCATTTACACATGTGAGTACAGATTATGTGTTGCCTATCAGTCAAATTGACAAGGTATACTCAAATCAAAATACTCTTATGGAAAGATCCATAATGTCAATTACGGCAATCGAACCAGACAACATGGGAGAAATTGGTAATCTACCAAGCAGTGATGAAAGCACAAATGGTGACGTCTTCATTTCATCTACTGAAATCCAACAAGTCTATACTTCGCCAATTAGGCCAGAAGAAGTTATAGAAACATCAGAGTTGAACAATGACGTCGATTCTCAATCCATCATCTCCTCTTTATTACCCAAAGAAGACCCTTCATCATCAATCAGGTTGGAAATGGATGCTTCTTCTTCAGGATATGAAAATTTTGACATCTCTTCTGATCATGAAAATTATGCTTTGTCATCTACTATGCAAGTAGACATGGATGAAATAACACATGATGAAGAAGAAGAGGAATATCTCAGAGATTCTACTTCAACATTTGAAGAGGGTATCTCTACCACTGTGGATGAACTCAGAGAAATAAATCTGGGTACAAAGGAAGATCCACACCCCACTTTAATCAGTGCGTCCATGACCCTTGAAGAGCAATAGATGTATATTTATTTTCTAAAGAGAAATAGAGATATTTTTTCTTGGAACTATACAAGAATGCCCGGGCTTGATCCTAATGTTGCTACTCATCATTTGGGTTTACCAGAAGAACATCAAGGATTTAAGCAAGCCGCGAGAAGAACACACCCAACTTATACATCCAAAATTGAAGCTTAAGTGGATAATCTTATAAAAGATAACTTCGTCAGATAAGTTCAATATCCCAAATGGTTGGATAATATTGTCCCTGTAAAGAAAAAGAACGGACAAATTAGAGTTTGCATCGATTTCAGAGATCTTAATCGGCATTGTCCTAAGGATGATTTCCCAGTTCCGATTATAGAACTTCTAATTGATGCAACAGCTGGCTATGAAGCACTTTCCTTCATGGATGGATATTCTGGATATAATCAGATCCAAATGGCCCCATAAGATGAGGAATCAACAGCCTTCAGAGCCCCTTAGGGTGTGTTTTGTTACCGGGTAATGCCCTTTGGCTTAAAGAATGCAGGTGCAACTTATCAGCGTTCCATGAATCGTATCTTCAAACCCTTCTTAGGGAAGTTTGTTTAATGCTATGTAGACGATTTGGTAGTTAAATCCAAACAACATTCTAATCACTTGGCTGATTTGGAAGTCATATTCTACAAGATTCGACAACATAATTTGAAGATGAACCCCTTAAAATGTACTTTTGGGGTAATCTCAGGAAAATTTCTCGGCTTTGTTGTACACCATCGTGGTATTGAAGTCGGTCTTTAGAAGACAAAGTCAATCCTTGGTATGTCACCTCTTCAAAATTTGAAATAATTAAGAGGACTTCAAAGAAACTTAGCCTATATTCGGTATTTCATCGCCAATTTAGCAGGAAAAAGTTTACCCTTCACCAAATTGATGAAGAAGAGGGTCACTTACCAGTGGACTGAAGAATGTCAAGAAGCATTCGATATTCTCAAGAAATACCTATTGAGTCCACCGGTACTCATGCCACCTGTTGAAGGAAGACCACTTATCCTCTATGTGACACCTCTAGAGCGATCATTGGGTGCCTTTCTTGTACAAAATAATGATGCTGGGAATGAGAACAGTCTCTACTATCTCAGTCGAACCATGCTTGAAGCAGAAACCCAGTATTCAAGTATTGAAAAGTGCTTCCTGGCATTAATCTTTGCAGTTCAAAAGTTGAGACACTACCTGCAACATCACGAGGTCCAATTGGTATCTCACAATAACCCGCTCAAATTTTTCCTAAGTCGTCCAATGCTTACAGGACATCTTGCAAGGTGGGCAGTTATTTTGCAGCAATTCGACATTCTGTATGTGTCTCAAAAGGAGATAAAGGGCCAAGCTCTAGCTGATTTCCTAGCTGAAAACCCTTCAGTGGAAGATACATCTTCAGATATTGAATTCCCTAATGAGGAAGTCTTCTCTATTTAAGAAAGTCCTCAGGCATGGGAAATGTATTTTGATGGTGCTTCTAGAAGTCCAACAGGGAGGAAAATGGAAAATCCTAAATTCAACAAAGTTGGCTTAGGAATTGTGCTCATTTCTCCAGAAAATACAGTGTTACCTTATTCCTTCTTATTGTGGGAAGGTGGTACCAATAATGAAGCCGAATACCAAGCTCTTATCACGGGCTTGGAATTAGCGCTTCAAGCACAAGTGAATCACTTAAAGGTGAAGGGTGATTCAGACCTGATAATCAAACAAGTAAATGAGAATTATGCCATCAGAAAAGAAGAACTAATCCCTTTGTATGATTATGTCAGAGAGTTAATGGCGGAATTCCCTTCGGAACTGACATTTTCTTATGTCCCAAGATCACAAAATGCTCAAGCTGATGTGCTGGCTAATATAGCCACAGCTCTGGCAGATCCAAATCGGGACGAGACAGCCATCAGTATTGCCCACCGTCGTGCAATTTCACCTTATGTTTGAATCAGAACAGAGGAAACTAATGAAATTTGTCCCATTCCTGAACCATATGGTCATACTACAGGATGGATGTCACCTATCAGGAAATACCTTCAAAATTGAACACTTCCACCTAATAGACCTGAGAAAGAACAAATCCGGCAAAATGTGGTTAATTTTACTCTTTATGATATCCCAGATCACCTAGAGAAAATTCTCTACAAAAATGGTTTTGATGGAGTTCTCTTCAGATGCATTAATGGTGAAGAGACAATGGGTGTCATGAAAGAAGTGCATGCAGGAGTCTGTGGTGCCCACCAGTCTGGACATAGAATGTCTGATCAAATTTGAAGGCTTGGATACTTTTGGCCTTCAATGATACGTTATTGTGTTGATTTCACAAATAAGTGTCATTCATGCCAAGTACATGCCAACTTCATTCATCAACCTCCAGAGTTTCTTCATACAGCTAAATACTCATGGCCATTTGCCACATGGGGGATGGATATGGTGGGGCCTTACACTTCGGATACGGCCAAGCAGTTTAAGTATATTCTTACTGCTACTGACTTCTTTTCCAAATGTGCAGAGGCAATACCTCTCAAGGAAGTCAGTTCTAAATTCATTGTTGGCTTCATCAAGTCTAACATCATTACCATATTTGGTGTCCCTCATACCATATTGACGGACAATGGCACCAATTTCTGTTCATCCGAGATGAAGAAGTTGAATCAAGAATACAACATCAAATCCAACCATTCATCTTGGTATCATGCACTGGCCAATGGCCAGATAGAAGCCTTTAACACGACTCTTTCAAATATACTGCAAAATATGGTGGATAAAGATAAGAGGTCATGGCCTGATAAACTCTTTCATGCTTTATGGGCTTATCATACTACCATCCGCAATGCAACTCGGTCAACTCCATATTCATTGGTATATGGAACGGAAGTCGCCTTGCCCATTGAAGTTCAACTACCCTCACTCAGAGTAGCCATTTGCGATCAGTCATCTACAGATGAGAAATATCAAAAGCGATTGAATGAATTGGAAAGGTTAGATGAGAAAATATTGTGCACTTTTCACCACATGCAAATCTATCAGAATCGAATAGCGTGAGCTTTTAACAAAAAAGTTCATCTTCGTTCATTCACTCAGGGAGAATTGGTATTATTTCTCATAACTCCAATGATACCAGGAAAGAAACCTCCCAAGCTTGATCCAAAATGGGAAGGACCTTATTCAATACATAGGGTCTACTCCAATGGATCTTATTCATTAATCTTGATGGATGGAGAACTCATCACTACTCCAACCAATGCCAGATTTTTGAAGAACTATTTTGTATAAACTGCAAAGTACCTTACGAATGTCCCTGCAACATGACACTAAACTGTGCAGCACCAGTTCGTCCTTGCTATATGACGTTAAACTATACAAAAGTCCTTTAATACGTCCTACATGACATTAAACTGTACTTCGTCCTTGCTATATGACGTTAAAATATACAGTAACGGTCCATACATATGACCTTAAACTATTTGTACTTTCGTCCCACACGATGCTAAACTGTGAAAAAGTTCCCTAAATGGTCATTTATGACCTTAAAATGCAACTAGGTCCTGTATGACCTTAAACTGCATCATCAATGGTCCATGCATAAGACCCTAAACTATTTTCAAGTCCCTTACGTCCAGCAGGACGTTAAACTATGATGTCTTAACTACATGACGCTAAACTATATAAAAATCCCTTACGTTCGGAAAGATGTTAAACTACATAATCATCAAAGGTCCTGTATGACCTTAAACTACATCACCGTCCAGCATGACATTAAACTGCACCATCCACGGTCCATGCATATGACCTTAAACTATTCGCACTTTCGTCCAACATGACGCTAAACTGTATTGTCCCTTTTTCATCCAAAATGACATTAAACTGTGAAAAAAATCCCCAATGCGTCCAACATTACGTTAAATGGTGTACTCTTTTTTCCTCACTGCATGACATTAAACTGCACAGTCCCCCTTTCGTCCAACATGATGTTAAACTCTATTGTCCCCATCGTCCTAACTACATGACGCTAAACTATACAGAAAGTCTGTGATACGTCCTACATGACATTAAACGGTACTTTTTTCCCTACTACATGACACTAAACTGTGCAACACCTATAGTCCTAACTGCAAGACTTTAAACTAAATATTCCATTCATTCGTCCTACATGACGTTAAACTATGTATTGTTAAGGTTGTTGCTACCTCTTGTTTCGAACACCGAGTATGACTCACGTGAGCTTAGTGAAAACCTCAACCATAACACTCTCTCTGGGATACTAACCATGTGTAAGTCCCAATAACATTTTTTAGGTCGTTTTCCCCAAGAACAACTTGATCATTAATTAATTCTTTAATTCAACTACACGGACTTTGATACTTGCCTTCTAGGCTGGGTTTGTAGGCAACCTCCCAAGGTTCAAGCCGAAAACCAATCTCTTCACATCGGTTCACCTCCATCTCATATGATGTTAATTCGTGAAACCGCCCTTAGAATCAATATCTTTAAATTGGTTCACTTTTGTCCTTGTTATACGATTTTAAACTATACAACACTTTTGTCCAGTATGACAATAAACTACAAATTTCTTTGATACCCTCACCTGAGAGGGAACCATTATTTTCATTGATTTTTCAATCATGTTTCATTTTAAAGACTATGTGCATACATGGCAATGCCCGAACCTTTTATCTTGGGTTAAACCATCGTTGCACTAAAGTCCCCTTACACCCTTCACATGTACGAACCAAATTTTTACAGAGGGTATTTCTAGAACTACGTAGGCTTGATTCCCATCCTTATGGGATACGTAGGAACTTTCGAGTGTCCCTTGAATCCTGCCCCAAGTCTTTGGGCCTAACCCCAAATTCCATTTTCAGTACCTTTGCTGAAAAGTCCCCATGAAAACACACACTGTGTATTTCTTACAATGGTCCAAGCTTTATGACCCAAAACTAAGATCTCTAATCCTTTTGTCCCACATGACGTTAAACTATAGTTTAAGAACTACGTATGGCTTGATTCTCATCCTTATGGGATATGTAGTGAAGTCCAACATTTCAATTCAGGACCCAGCCACAACATGATTATGGTTAGCATTGATCTGTGTATCTCTATATACATTGAACAATATCCATCTTTATGAGTCATAATCCTAACCTTAAATATTTTCAGATCCTCATAATGCTTATTCATGACTTCTAGTCACAAAAATGCCAAACTTCTGAGAGTTCTTTTTCCTGAATATGCAACACATGCCCATAGGCGGCCTTGCCTAAACAGTCTACATAACAGACTTGTTAGCCAAAAGATACTATTATTTGACTATGCAGCCAATGCCCATAGGTTACCCTGCATAATTCAACCCCATAACGGGTTTGTCGGATAGTGGTAACTTCATTCTTGGGAAGAATGCATCTTTTGTCCTTATTTGTCATAAATGAATGTATGTAGGGATCCGCAAAAAAATAGCCATCCTTAACATATTTGTCCCATATCCTTTTTCATGATCTAAAAGTGTTCAAGTCTATGGCTTATATTCTCCTTCCCTACATTTGGGTCAGAAATTCGTAGGAGTGATATTCATCCAGTTCTTCGATAATCTTGTTTGGAAATATCTTCCCCATATTCAAGTACCTCCTTCCATATAGAAAACTCTATACTTTGGAAGATTTCAATCTCCATAAACTTTCACTGGCTTTTAGCACTAGGAAATTAAATTTCTAAGAGTTCTATTTCCTGACTATGCAGTATGTGCCCATAGGTGGCCTTGCATTAATAGTCTACATAACAGACTTGTTAGCCAAATGATACTATTTTATTTAACTATGCATCCAATGCCCTTAGGTAGCCCTACATAATTCAACCCCCTAATGGGTTTGTTAAATAATGGTATCATCATTCTTGGAAACTACTTATTCTAATGCATTTTAGCTCTTTTTTCATATCATTCCTCAGATTCAAATATTCTTATGTCATAGCTTACATATTTTCCCTCATACTTGAGTATGGTAATATGTTTTCAGATGCATTTTCAAGGAATTAAGTCAATTCTAATCCATTTTGGTCCAAGCTATTTCAACCTTAAACATTAGACTTTTTATGTCCAACGCGCATGACTTTAAACTGACCACAAAAGACAAAGGAACTCTGAATAAAAGTCAAGATCTAGATCACTTATCATACATTTTGTATGATTTAGGTAACATTGAGCAATTAAAAGGTTTGAAGTTTGTAGGGTTATTTACATCAATCCTAGTAAAAATCAAACTATACTTACTAGGCCCATTGGCTTAGGTAAAATCTAAAGCATGTAGAAAAAGAGAATGCAAGTACAAATGATTGAAGATGAAAGTGGTTTTCCTTGATGCACAAGAGTTAGAAGGACATCCACAGACTAGAGTCTCTTCTCTTTTTCAAGATTTACAAGGGGCTTTTAACATAAGTGTTCAATTGATGAACCACATCCCGAGCTTCATCAGCAGCTACTTGAAGCTCATGCACTCGACCAACTTCAATCTTTTCATCCTAATGGAGTGCTTTCTTGGCATCCACAACGGTCTTCATACCATTCGTTTGAACTCCCTCCAGTGAATTATTGAGTTGGTCAAGTTCCCCAGTAACAGCATCCAACTGTTGCTGAAGGTGCATCTGCTGGATGACTTTTTCTTTGATTTTATACTTCAGCTCCTTCATCTTGGCAGCATAATCAGCCTCAGCTTGGGATACCGCAACCTCAAATTCACCGATATTAACTGACAATTTCACCCTGGTCAGATCTTCGCGACACTTTTTCTCCTGCTCCCTCCTGAAAATGATCTGTTTCACCGCAGTATGGATCTTTTCATATCCAAAACCGCCAAGTCCTAGTATGACAAATTGGGAGGAAAATTGAGGAATTTTTTATGATAGCTCTTCTAAAGGCACCTCAGATATGATTTTCCATATGTTGTTCCATGCCTTGCGTCATGAAAAGCTGAACACTTTAAGCATCTCTGGGTCTGAATCAACATCATCATTACAGGGGGGTAGGTAATCTGGGATTAATGCACTTAAGGAAGTGCCCTGTTCTGCTATTTTACCCCTGGCTTGTGCTTTTTCGGTTTCAATTCCCGTGGGGGAAGAGGCTGAGGCCTCACCTCCAGACCTAGCCACTGCAGTTGACGGCTCTGCATGATTAATTGAAAACGTTGGTTAGCTTCAAAGGATAAAAAAAGAATCGATTGTCTTGCAAATTAAGTACAATCACAAATATTGGTATCCCTTACCCGATGGTGGGTCAGGAACCTGAGAAGAATCCTCCCCAGCTTTCCTAGTTTCAACAGGATCTTCAAGATGGGTCTCAGGAGGGTTTACTGGGTTTAGCTCTACTTGAGAAAATGTTTCTGCAATGGTATTGTTGACATCAATGTCCACACCCTCTTTGGGCATTGGCAGTTCATCAGCTTCTACAGATGAAACTGCATATTATTATTAGTCATGATTAGAAGTGTAATTTATATGAAAGTTTACTGGGCGAAGGATAACACTCACGCCCAAGGTCTCCTAAATCACATGACAACTTAGCATGATCATAAAATTCTTCAAAAGACATGCCATGATTCATCATTTCATCCAATGATATTTCAGAATCCTGGTTAGTCTCACCAGTGGGATTGTTTGGTGTGTCTTCTTGATGACTTAAATCCTGCAGCCCCTGACCCTAGATAGTATCTTCGGGTAAAATCACAGCATCAGTTGCATTAGTTGCAACAGTCGCCAGAAGCTCTAATGCAGGAGTTGAACCTGGAGTATCGCAGAATGGAAATCAGTCGGCGTTTCATTCAACATTTATATGAAGCATTGTTGACTTACCAGAAACAGGTTCTTCTCTTCTTGTAACAACAGCAGGAGGGATACTGGGAATAGATGAAAGCTCTTCTCCAGGAGCAACCAAGTCAGCTTGGATCTGTGATTTTTCCACAACACCCTCCGTGGTATTTGAAGGAGGATCAGTCCTTTCCCTTAGGGGGGAAATTGAAGAAGCCCCTGCAATCCCCAGAAATATGAGTAACCATGTGGTCATGAGTATAAACTCATGATTACTTGAAGGACGTACCGCTGCTAATGAAACGTTTAGCTATGGACTTCCTCCTCTGTTTCCTTTGCTTCTTTTGTTTTTTGGTAGTATCGGTAGTCTCCCTTATTGGCACTAGTATTGGTGAATGGAAGGCTATGTCTAGCGCCTCATTCATGGCCTGCTGGCCTGGAGATATCTCGCCGGGTTCGCGAGGAGAATCAGCAGCAGCCCCGATGGTAGTACCACCGGGGCTATATTGTGGCGAAGGAACCACAGTTCCATTCTTTGCAAGCTGCAAGATGAAGAAAATAGCTTCCTTAAGTAACAAAGCTTCGACTGAAATCATGTTTCAAAGTAAATAAGGAAAGAAAACTTACATCTTCAGGAGCCATATACTCATGCCACTCCTCATCTCTAGAACCACCAGCCCCCACAGTGGAGCCACGATCAATCATTTCCTTCACCCACTTGGTGATTGGAACAGAATCATCAGTGTCATATATGAGCATTTCCAGCTCTCTAATGTAAGCCTGCACTTCATTGGGGTTATCCTCATATTGAAGTTTGTAGAAGCCATAAGATTCCCTATTCCATGGAGTTTTAGGCCCTCACACAAATCAAGCCAAGAGGTCCCAGTACCACAATATAAACTCTTCCATAGCTGGACAACCTATGGTCTTAGATATGAAGGTTGTGAGGAAGGTCCTACAATTTTTGACTTCAATTTCTTCCCAGCTCCTGCAACTATCGATAAAGAATAAAAAAGTAAGACATATTGATTTATAAAGTAGTAGTGATTAAATTACTACAATGAAGTAACTCACCGGGAGTTGATGTTGTGGGTTTTTTAATTCTGACAGGAGGATTATATCGGGCACGAAACCGCTTTGCCGCTGGTTGTGCCTCATCATCCCCATCATGGGAATCCGGTGAATTTGTTCTAGAGGAGGAGTTTGTCAAATCAACTTCCGGCGGGGAAGAATCACCTTCATGAGGAAGGGTTTCTTTCTCAACAGTCCTCTTCCTTTTCCCCACCTGATAGACTGGGTGATTCAATACCCCTTTGGGGTATGATGCTATCCAGTGTTCGGCATAATATGTAGTCAAATTATGTGCCGCTTTTTCAATTGGTAGGTCAAATACTGCCCCAGTCTTCTCCCTTGACGTCAGCAGCCATAATTGCTGAGCAACCATCGGATGTTGCTCTAACATGACATGTACTGGAGGAGATACATCAATCTTTTGTAGACATTTGAATTGATGTGAAAATCTATATAGAGCATAGGCCTCGCATATGATTTCACTGTCAATCCTGGCAACTAGCACACCATCCCTACAAGCTAGCATGTATGACCTCAAATCCAAATGGGCTGTTCCATCATCAACAAACTGCCTGGTTGGTGGACTTCCACAGGGAAAGAAGTTGAATTCCTTAAACATGCTCAGGCTCACTTTCATGTCATAATAATTAACATCTAATGGAGAAAATCCAGATAACGCTTGCACTGACGACCTGAAAGAACATCCAGGAATTTGTAATCCATTCTGTACATTATAAGTCTTGAAGTGAGTGGCGATCCATCCCCATAAAACATGGAATGGTCCCACTATTCTTAAAGGATATTTACCCATGAAGACATGAAGTAAACTCCTGTGAATCTTTTCTAAAATGGGGGTAGCCAACCCAACCATTTTTCCCTCAGCCATCTTTGTCGCAATGACGAAGGTCCCTGGCCTGACGCCTCCCTTCGAATCCCTAACCGACAAGAGATAAACACTGAGCCACATTGCCAAGAAGCCCGCCAGACGAGTCTTCTTTGGGATTCTTTGATTCACTTCATATCCCCACTTCTCGAACTCTCCTGCTTATAGAGTTGGCCAGAATGTGCCCGGAGCACCCCTCTTCTCAGGTTTTGGGAAGGTGGTAGGACGTTTGGGCCTCTTATCCTTGGATTTCTTTTTCTTGGATCCTTTTTATTTTGACTCCTCCTTTTCCTCCCTCTCTTTCTTCTCAATAATAAATATATTCATCCATTCCTCCGGATGAATATCATTTCTAGAATGAGTTAATGAGGTCTCTAAACTCTTAAGCCTATGGAAAATCTTAAATAATTCCCGATATAAAGCAGGAGTTTTCTATGAATCATTCCAAGTCACCTTGGGAGGAATGAATTCATCATACATATCACCCAAAATTGGAGCCCCTGAGATCTTGGGGACATCCCACAGACTGATGCCTACTTCTCCATGAGTCAGATGGAAAGAATTAGTTGATGGGCTCTAGTGGATGAGTATCTCCGACACGAAGTTATCTTGTCTGTAAACATATGTTTTCCCAACCTAGATAGCTTCGTATATTGCAGATCCCTTCAGATCCTCAACAAACTCTACACAGGTTTGTCACACCCAGTATGCCCACATCCAAGTTGGCTCCATGCCTCCCCCAGGACGGAAGTCCCAACTTTTCTTCCAGCCTTGGGATTGATCCATTTGAGCATTTCAGAAGATTGAAGGATGACAATGTGGTTGCAGCTCAGGTGTATTATTTTTCAGATCTGGTGTGCAAGGGCTATGATGCATCACATAGTCCTTCTCCACTGTTCTAGCACTTAAAAATACTCCTCCACCTAAGATATTTGCTGAAGCAAAGTGGGTGTATTTCTGGAACCACAAAAATGGAAGATAGTTCTTTGCTTATGGAATGGTGACTTCTCATAGATGACCATAGCCATACAAAGGCAGATAAGTGCGTTGTGGGAAGTCACGATGATATTTCTTCAGATAAATAGACAAATTCGGAAGAGTGCTATCTTTGACAGTATATTAATCATGGCCAATGATGTTCATCATATCATCTATCTGCTTGCTAGCCAGTTCATCAACTATTTTGGGACTAAGAGCCATTGATTCTGCACAAAAGTTGAATAAATTAAATTCTTAAATGGAATGATTTTTCATAAACTTTGTGAATAAATCCTAGAAAATGGCAAAGGCACTAAGGCGCGCAAGTCTACACTTCGCACGCAAGTGTTCTTGTGACGTGCTAGTTTTTACCGTGCAAGTATAAACCGTGCAAGTACAGATACCTAGATAGCAGCGCGGCGGTAAGGAAACAGCGGAAAGAAAAGACATGTGCGGCAAAGTTAACTTGCGCAGCAAGAGATCTAGAATTCGGAAGCAGATGCTATGCGTGGCCAAAGATCCTATATTTATAGGCCAGGCGGCCTATCTGCGCGCCGTACCCAGTGCGCCCAGGCCCTACGCGATGCGCACTTGCGCGCCACCCTCTGCGCCCTCAACACTTGCGCGCCACCTTTCCTTTGGATGTCTTCGATTTCCTCAGAGTCAAATCCTCATTTCTTTCGAATCCATCTCTGAGGGGGGACTTTTGTTGACGTTCCTTTTTTGTCACAGAGTCCAAAGGAATGTAAAGGGAAATGACTTAGCACAAATTGATCCATCCTTTGATGAAAATATCAAAAATCGACAGAGGGATGAACAAGGAAAAGATTGCACATACGTCACGCAAGTTTCCTCAGAGTCGCGCAAGTCCACTTGCGCGAGGCATTATGGTCGCACAAGTGACTTGCGCGACCTAAGTGATAACCACCCGGGGTATTCTCCCTGCCTATAAATAGACCCTGTGGGCCCCCCATTCAGGGAGGATTTTTTCCAGAAACTAATATTTGAGCTCCCGGCGCCCTAGTCTCTTCTCAAAGCTTCTGGAACACTTATAAGGTAATTTCTTACCTAGAACGGAAGATCTAAAGAGGGGGAGGAAAGCCTAAGTGTTGAAACTCATCAAAACTTGCGCGCCTAGGTGGCCATACTTTAAGGGAAATGGCCACACTTGCACACCACCTTACTCCTTCAATTGAACCTGCATGCCACTCTGCTGGAATAACCTTAATAGGATTATAAAGACCTTAAACAAAGGTCGCTCAAGTATTACCCTACTGGTTAAACACCGCGTAAGTACCAAACATGTCGCACAGGAATATACCTGCGCGACCAGGACTTGCGCGCCCATGCAGTACCTGCGCGCCTACCAAGACTTGTGTGCCCCTGCCTTTTTGGATTCCTTTCTTGCCCATTTCACCCCTATTAAGCCATTACACATTTCATATTCAAGATTCAGTCTTCAAGAAACTTTTCAAATCCATTTATGGCATGATTTCTTGATTTGACTTCCTTATCTGAAAGGAATTCTGTGGAATATCTCTCAAAACCAAGTGATTTACACATCTTTATGTCACTAAAGATTGAGATTTCATTCATTTAACATCATCCTTTAAGATGATAGAATCCTTAACCTGGGTCTCCTTTTCAGGAATAATCCCCAGTCATAAGTCCTCTAAATTTTCTGCATCCTCTTAGGAGTATACCCTAGATCCCCTAACCTGGGATTCTTTTTCAGGAGTAAGCCCCAGTCTCAAGTTTGGGCATCCTCTTTAGGAGTAAGCCCCAGTCATAATTCTTAACTTGGGAATCTTCCTTAAGATTAAGCCCCAATTCTTAAAGTTCCCAAATCTGGGCATCCTCCTTAGGAGTAAGCCCCAGTCCCCTAATTTGGGCATCCTCCTCAGGAGTAAGCCCCAGACCTTATTCCTTGACCTGGGCCTCCTTTTTAGGAGTAAGCCCCAGTCTTAATTTCTCTTAACCAGTCCTAATTTACCTTTGATCTGGGATTCCTTTTCAGGAGTAAAACCCAATCATAAGTCTTCTCCTAATTCGGGCCTAATTTTCCAGAGTAAGCCCCAAGTTAGAGTATTCAAAATCTCTATGAAGCACATATACCTTTATAGACCCTGTTCTTGGATTTCTACACTAAATTAAATCTTAACCTTCATTTAACTGGGCAGTCATACAAACATAAGTCCCACATCATTTCTTATGACTGCATCTTTCATGGCTCAATTGTCTAATTTTTACCAATACCTCTTATTTCTCACACCGAGCATGACTCACATGGGCTTAGAGGGTAAAAGTAATTATGAAATCCTTCTTTGAGTTATCAATCATAAAAATCATACTCCCTTACTTGAACTACGTGGGTTCTGATTCCTTTTCTAAACAAAGGATACGTAGGTAGCCCGTGTACGGGTTCGATCCCAAATTTAAAATAATCCATGTCCTTCCGAATGACAATAAACTTCTAGTTCCCCACTGAGTGGCTTTAAAACTAGCATGGTCATCATAATGACCAAGAGACTTCTATATAAATGTGTCGAAGGGTACCATTGACCAAGAATCTCTAATAAATATAGATGATTCTCTATCGATGAAGAACCTCGAATACATATAAAATATTCTCTAAATTTCCTAGATATTTGATCATTGATTGTCAGATCGGAAGGAAAGCTCATTTTATACTTGGTAATGTAATAAAGATTCACGAACCTAACTTAAATCTATAAAGAGAGTCTCGGAGTAGACAATAATTCCCCTAAAAAAGGTGTGATGAGTACGACCTCCCATCCTCTCGAACAATGCAAATTTCTAAGCCTCATCAGTCCACAAAATAATGAGCACCTACCTTTGGAAAGTAGGTCTGAATAGATGTGGAATCATTGGATGTTTCCGGTTCTACGAACAAACTCATTAGAAACCGATCGGAACGTTTGAACCTCCCATCAAGGCGGCCATCCCCGGATTCAGAGGGAATGAGTAATTCTTAATTATTATTTTTTACTCATCCTAAATTCATATTTTTTGTTCCAAACAAATGTAACAAGCTCAATTATTCCTTCTTTGATTGGGTAATACATGTTTTATAAGGGTTCCTTTTTAAATTCTTCCGGATTAGCAAGCCGAATTAGAGGGAACTTCCCAATTTCATAACCATTTTCAAGTAAACTTTTATAATCTATTTTAATCCATAAATATTTTTCGAAAATAAATATTTTTATAATGAATGACTATCTTAGTTTATTTTTTTGTTATATGAAAAAAATATTCCTTTTCCACTTTTAATACACTTTTATGTTTTATCATAAACCAAACTAAAGTGGCTTGTTTCTAATCATTCATAAACATTATTTTTATATGTTATCACATCGATTGGTAATAAATAATCATTATATATTCCTAATTTACCTTATTAATTTATATTTATGATTTAATTCATATCATTCATGGACACGATTATGATGCACCAATTTGTTGTCTTATGACATGATTACAATACCCATTTATTTCCATGGGTAACCCTTAAGTTAATTTATTATGATTAATTGAGGTTTATTTATTATGATACCATATAAAATAATCTATAGAATGTTTTCTGGTCATTTTGATAGGGGTTGTACTATATTGATACCATCCTACATATTACTCTAGATGGTTTATGATTAAGTTTACTGATTGGGGAAACTATTTAAATTTCATATGCAAGTTTCAATATAAGTGTAGATGTCAATTATGTTTCAGCTCTATTATAGGAGGAACTCATTAGACTTATTATGTTTTGGGTAGGGTGCACTATATCCCTTAGAAACATCGATAGGTCTCATTAGACAAACTAGACCGGGTTTTGGCCAAGGCCTTACCCATTTATGTAGACTTCTTGGTTGATTCCTTGATCGTATGTTTATAATTTCCCACATTAGGCATTCCCTCATTATGATATTAGTTATTGACAATCCTTGTGAAAATTTGACTAATAGAATATCCATGGTTAAGTATCTTTCTCGTGTGATTATTTATATGGAATTATTTAATAGGCCTTTATTCATTCCATATTATTCTCAAAATTATGTTCAAATGTCTTATGTTTTTAATTATTCACATTACCTTATTTTTATGTTTATTTATGAATACATTCATTGTATCCTATATCCATACTGAGCAACTGATCTCATCCCATTCTTATGTTTTATTTTCCCCAAGATACTATGATTTTTAATATTTTTGACATCTAATGATAATCTATGATAATGATGATGTTTCAAAAGGATTTTCTATGTTGTATTTAATTTAAATTGTAATTTGACAATTATTTTTGTGTCTTTTTTCCAAATATATTAAATAGTGTAGTCATATGGGATGTGGATTCCTTTTTTATTATGATAATGTAATAAAGTAATACATTGGCTTCAAGATACTAGGTTTGGGGTTTGTTTAGTTTTTATAGAATGGATTTTAGTTTAAACTTTGTAAATTGTATTTATGAAAACATAGATTTGGGAAATATAACCCTATAAATAATAATGAGAATATTCCCAAGGTAACCAAGATTATGATTTAGAGATTAGTTAAACATAAAATTTAAATTTATAATAAGTGTGATACTAGTTTTAGATTATACAATATGTTTCATAATGATATCATCTAATCTAGTGTATGTTGTCATATAGAAATGGAACCTCATGGAAGGAATGGGAACCTCACCAATTCACATGATCCAAAGAGTAATAATGATTAAATTTTGTATGGTCTCCTGACAATATTTTGATGAAAAAAAGTCTCCCATACATTCTAATCATTTGAGGATGTAGTATCATTCACTAATGAGACAAAAAAGACTTATCTATGTATTACATCATAGAATGTAGGAGAGAGAACAAGAGTGTATCTGGGAAAAATATGGATAAAGGAAAGAATATAAATAAGTATTTCACCACATTTCATAATTGTGGAAATAAAAACCCTTGTACTTGCGTAAAAGGAATAAGAGTTTTCTAAAAGATTGGATAAAAAGGAAATTGAGTTTATGATTTCATGGGTGAGAAAAATGTTTCTAATGTGAAATGCATCAACTTCAAGGAGATGACACACTACTCAGATTAATGTCTCAAGCATTAAATTAATATACCACAAAAGTGGATAATAGATTATGTTAAATATTATGTTACTACCATAGATGAAGAGCAGTGATTAATGGCCTATTTATTAGATTCAAGAATTATGTTGTGTGATAACTTTATCAAAAATTCTCTGGTTATAAGAATCATGAGATATATAAGGATTTTATATCAATACTTCTTCATTATGTAATTGGAAGCATGTGATAAATAACACCAGTAATCCATAGAAGTGATTCTATTGTATGTTTTTATTCTTAGAAACACATGAATATGGAATAACAACCCTAAATATTCTATTAATGTTGAGATAATAATAAATATATGTTTATGGGATAGTATTGGTTACCATAATCGTGGTTAGTGACTAGATATTTTAGGTTATGTTGTAATTTTTAGATGTTTGGATTTAAGGAAGATACTCATCAACCTAATATTTTACAATTTTAATCGTGCATGTTCTGATAAAAGTTTAAAATAGATTAAGGTATTAATATATTTTGTATTTGAAAATAATGGCTACATTATTTTGGGATATCTCATGTTATGTTTATTTTGGAAATTTAGTTATCTTCCTTATAATGTTTTCCCATCAAATTTGGACAGACATATTTTGGATGAGTCTTATGATTAACTACTTATGGAATATATTAAGAATATTACTAATGAATATTAAAATATGATTTATCTTATTAGATAACCTTTGATAACCATTTTGATTTTACTCAACATTTAAAGGATCAAATAATTACTTGTTGAACTTATGATTCATAAAATTGATTCAGGTATAAAAATTTGTCTTGAATATCCATGTCTAAATTTAAGAAATGAAGAAAATATTGATAAAAGAGCAATCAGAGGATGACATTAAAATGAATAAAGTAATTATATTTTCTCAAGTGCCTCTATAGATACTAAAAAAACCCTCAACTCTAGAAAATGTGTTTTGGAGAACAAATGTTATAAGTTTTCTTTTCCTTTTGAGAAATCAATTATCTTTTAGCGGATAAATAATTTATGATTTTGTGATGGTAAAATTTCTAATTCATGTGATCTCTAACACTCTCTATCAGAACATGATAGTTATATTTTTCTTATATATCCATATTTTCACTTTTCACTACTGTTATCATATTCTAAATACTAATTTTTTGGTGACCTACACATTTACCTTTCCTTCTTATTAAGAGGATGTTTTATTAACCCTATTTGCAATGTGGGTTTCCCTCAACATAATTTTTAAGTATAATCCTTTGATTTTCAAACTGAAATTTCAAAATTGTTAGGATGGAATTTATTTAATGAGGGGATAATGTAACACCACAAGATTTTACAGCATGTCTCTTTTTAAATTTAACTTCTTTGATAACTTAAGTTACACAAAACACTGATCTTAAACAAATGATTAAATATCATTATGATAATAATCAATTACCTGTTAGATTGGAGAGAATGAACGATATTAAGTAAATTATGAAAATATAGTATACATATATTTATAAAATGAATTCATTGGTCACCAATTAATTATAAATGAAAATAAAAACCAATGGAAGAATTTTGTATTTCTATATAAAAACTTTTTTTAGAACCATAATGGTATTTTATCATACTAGATTAAATTGTTCACTATTAATGAAAGATAATAATAAAAAGTTACATATAAAATCAAATTTAATTGAATTCAAAAAATGAGTTCTATAGGCATAATAAAAGAATAAACCCATTTCTAAGAATAAAAATATATTTATTCAAGAAGGAAATTCTATCAAATTTTAACGGCGCACTTGTTTTAAATATATTTTTTGATACTTTTATAAATTTCATTTTACAAAATAAACATCCTGATTAAAAGCAGAATATCAAAATTTTCTTTGGATTATTTTTTGGTATTTTTATGATATGTTTTTTTATTAATAGTAAAAAATAGAGAATTTTAATTGAATACTAAAATTAAATATAAATAATTTATAATGTAAAAATATATATTTTAAATTGGTTAAGTGTAACATTATATCAATAATAAATCAATAAATTCAATATATTTCATTTTCATAAATGTCAAATTGATATTGCATATAAAATAATTTCAATCTTCTAAATATTTTTACTTTAAAAACTCATTGTTTCATACCATTGGAATAATGGTGTTACCGTTATAAATTTAAATATGTACATTAGAATAATAACCTCACCTATTGTAACACCCCAGGTAAATAAAGAATATGAAATTTTCATATTTATCCATATTTGTGAATAAAATATTAATATGACTTTAAAGGGGATGCTATGCTCGATGGCGTACCCAACACGCAACAACGAGTTTCTTGGGAATCTTACGTTTCACTCTAATAATAAAATAATATTATTTTAAATGGTAGTTAAAATGTAGCCGTTGTATTGGCGGGAATGGATAGAAATAACTAAAATATGATTATATATGTTTTTAAATGTTTTAACATTTATCCAATAAAAGATAAAGGCAAAAAATACGGAAAGAATTCAATTTTAGGCGTATATGCCCTAGTTTTCACTAAAGGTTCACTTATCGCCTTTTAATGGAGAACTGTCATTAAATATAGTTTTGTTCACTATTATACATCCTTTTGGACAAAATAAAACTCTTCTTAAGAATTGGGACATCAAAATTTACTTTGTGTAAATTTTTGGTATCTTTCTGACAAAGTTCATTTTTTAATGAATAGTGTAAAATGTTGTATTTTAACTCAAAACCTCTTTTTAATCTAATTTATATATCTGATTATATTATCTTTTGAATTGGTTTTAAAGTGAAATTAGAATATATTTTTACCATTAAATCCAATAGTGGTCGTTGGAATTAATTTCACTTTGAAATCGAACTTATACTAGTGTCAATCGTTTGATACTTATTGTTTCATAAAAACACGCTATTTGTCATGACAACGGGAATTAATTATTAAATTAATTAATGTGAATTATAGGTTTTGAATTTTGTAAAATAGACTTCATTTTTGAATTCGGAATATGAAATATATCTTAGGGTGAATTTTTGGGAATTTTCTGAAAAACTTCAATTTTTGATGAATAGTGAAACCACTAAGTGGTACTTATAAAAACCGATTTTTCTGTTTAAATGAAATTTTTCCATATTTGTGTTTTGAATTTCAAAAATCCGACATACATGGTTGTCATTAAGAAGTAAAATGTGGTTCAATGGGATAAAAATAATTTTTTGGTGAATAGTAACTTATTAGGTTTTTAATCGCAATTAGAGGTAATTAGTGCAATTTAAGGAAAAAATGATATTATAATAAAATGAAAATACCTAGAAACATGTCCTACCCTTATTGGATGTGTCATGGCGGACCAGTACAAGCCACGGGTCAACTTGGGGACCCCATGGAGCCACTTTGGTTGGAAAATGACATTAATATATTTTTATTTAAAGTTAAAGTAAAAATGACACACACATGATATATTTTACTAAAACAATTTTTACATGGGGTTATACAAGTCAGCTTTTTGACTATAAATATTCATTAGAAATCTAAAAATATTTCGTACATCATAGTAGTTTTTTATAATTTTTAGACATTAAATAAATTAAATTATTTATGACATCATGGTGATGCAGCGATGACCTCATTATTTAACGATTTAAATAAAATGGAAAGATAATGTAATATCTAAGACCTACACATGTCCAAAACCTATTGGATGAGTGGATTTCGAACCCTTATCACCTTATACTCGAAACACATCAATGTGGGACCTCTTAAATCCGAATACCATTTTCAAATAAAGTAAAATTTGCTTAAATTCCAAGAGTGCCCCTCCTCTCCTCTTATAAAAGGCCCCCACCTCTACCGCCTTATCCACACTCCTAAAGCCTTTGGCTCGGCCAACCCCTGCCCATTTTGGCTCTCCACATCCCTCTATTACTCCTTTAATCCTCACTTTTGGCAGAAGTCTTCCCAAGGAAGCCTTTGAGCTCAAACTAAGGGGAGTTACCCGATTTTAAGGTTATGTCTTCTTTTGAGTCCTTTTGTTTTATTTTGCTTCTCCAACCCCCTAAACTCTTTTTATTATTTTCTTTTGTAACAAATACAGTATCCTAAATATACTAGGATGTTTTTATAAGAATTATTAGTTCTAAACTTACACACACCTACATCTAATGGTTAAAGAACCTACTGTTTCCGTGGATGGCGAATTTCTGCCTCACGAAACGATGATTTTTCAACACTCATATAACACCTTCAAAGGTGGCCATTAAGATGTCAGTATATTTATATATGATATATAATATGTTTATGTTTTACTTAATCTTCTGTATTTTTCATTTGTGGCTTACCTTTATGGCTTCCATTATGGGTATACGTGATATCTTCATTTTAGGAAGTGCGGACTACCGCCCCCTCAAAGTGATGTGATTCGTTAATGCCATACGTGGGACGTATAAAGGATGGATTTAATGTTATTATATATGATGTTATACTGGAATTATAATATACCTATATATCATTATTATTTCTTTCCATTAAAGTATGAGATAGAAATGAAAGTAGCGTTCATGCGTACGTACGACTTACCGTCTCCATGAACGGTGCATTTCATTTCTTACCTCTAAATGATTATGTAATATTATAAATACATGTATATGCTGGATATATATGATATATATGATATCCAAATCAGGAATTTCATTCTGGATATAAAGAACCTTTGACCACATGAACAACATGTAATTGTAAGAAGTCCACTTTCGACTTAAGAACCAAATATCGACAAAACAAACATTATTAACTTAAATGATTACATAATGTTTATAACATGACAATAAGTGATATAAAAGGAATAATGAACTAGAAAAAGGTTCTTAATAAAGTTTAAATTAACTCAAGTTTATTATTCAGGACTTTAAAGAATGATCGAGTCAAGCCGGACCCGAGGTTAGGGATCCTACACCTCTCTTTCTTTTTAAGTACACTCTTTTATGTCATTCCTTTTAAGCTCATCTTTCTTATGATTGGGATGTTATTTTATATTACTACTACTGTACTTATTATGTTCATATGATGAGGGACCCTATTTCCTCTCATCAATCCATTTTGGAAGTTTTGAGTGGCGCCGTTAGGCTGCCGAATTTTCGTAAGGGATTTTTCATCTCACTTTTATTCCCGTGAGATTTATGCTACATTTTCCACAATTTCCTTTGAGTGGTGTATGTACTGACCGTTATTTTACTCATTTTGTAATATTATTTCATTTATTAGTATTTACATCAATGTTTTATTGTCCTTCTTTCACAGGGCGTATGTTTCGAAAGATACCCATGTTGGTAAGGGAACCTTTCACCCTCCTCTTTTTAAAAGACTTCTTTTGTTGGGACTTTTAATTTACATATTGTTATGATGGGATATGTTCTCAAATATCCTTATTGATGTAAATTTTATGTCCAAGTGATGAGATACCCTTTTTAATCTCTCATCAACTCATTCTCTGAAGTTTGAAGTGGTGTCGTTTGGCTGTCGAATTTTACCAAGGGAACTTTTTAACCCAATTTAGATTTCTTTGGGTTCAACATGTAGTTATTGAATATGCCATCTTTAGAATATGTGTGAATGAACTTTTATTGTTTTACACTTAATATCCACTTATATTGGGTGTATTTATATTTTCCACACATAATTTTGAGATTGAATTGTCCTTAATTTAAGGATACCTTATTTATAAGGGAATTCATCACATTTGACATTTCTATTGAGACTTCATTGTTGTTATGCACCAATTCACTATTATATAGTGTATATACTGTCCTTTGGAATATTATATCATGAATCCATTTATTCTCATGATATTATAAAGTTCTGACTAAATGTTATTCCTCAATTATTTTATTCAAGTGTCTCTAATTTTGGTAGAACCCCATTAACCAAAATATCGCTTTAAATGTTTTAATTATTTGTTCTTATTAATATCCATGTTTTCAAAATGGTTTTAAGGATTTATTTATATGGATATTAATGGTTTAAAATTTTAAAATCTTCAAGGTGGTATGTGACACTTTGATTCAAAAATCTATTTATAAAATGTTTTAAATGGTTTTGGAAATGGTTTCTTTTTGAATGGATTCATTATTTAAATATACTAAAATTTTATATTGTGATTGAAATGTGGAAATGTTATGTTTTCTTTATGCATGTTTTATGTGATACATTTATGTTATGGTTCTTGGGAATTTTTATGAAAACGGGTGGTTCCGTGATAGACTAAGGGCGGGTGAGACCGATATAGCTCTCCAATGCATTGGGTAACGCGAAGGAGTGAAACGTTAAGGTTTCTCCGAAGAGATTTAGGGAATATACTGTGATGGGTATTCCAAAACGTAACCAAGAGGGTTACTCCCTACGTAAGAATGTTATGAATGCCTCAAGTTACCTTTATGTCTTAGGATTTCTATAATTTATTCATGGTTTGATGAGGTATGTTAAAGTGCCTATGTTTTATGGGTAAAGTATGATTTCATTCTTATGTATATATGAACTCATGGTTCCTTTCCATATTTTTATAACCCTTACTGAGCTTTTTATGCTCATCCCATGTTTTTGAAATGTTTTTCACAGGTCAAGGGAAAGGTACATGAGGTTATGATAGTGTCAAGGATGTGTCAGGAAAGAATCCGTGTTTTATTTTAAATATGTTTCCGTTGATGGGAAGAATGAATATTGTCTTTTATGTAACCACTTTGTTTAAATGTGGAATGTAATGCAAGTTTCATGATCTAATTCTCTAAAACTCTAAACCTGAAAAGATCCTCAATGTGTAATCTTGTAATAACTCATGATTAAGTAAGGTTTAATGATGGGGCCTTATAGTTGGTATCAGAGTTCGGTTTAGATAACTTTAGAGGTTAGGGTATTCTTTAAGCATAAGTGGCATTACCATAATGGTTAGGATTTCAGAAAGAGTCCTAGTTATAGATAAAGTGAATGAGTAACTATATCTTAGTGTTTACCTTCCTCATTAGTACATGATGGTTTTGTTGATATACTCACACTGACATTTCTGTTTTTAGTGAAATGATGGATCTAGCAGGCACCAAAGAAACAACAGGTTTGAAGGAAACTGTGGTGGTTCTCTGATTAAGATACTAAATAAAATGGAGGATTCAATGAGGAAACTCGTGGTTGTTCTAAACCAAATATCAAGGTGTCATGATCTACCACTTGAACCTTGGTATGTTCTGTAATGCATCATGTACAAGATGACCATTCGATGTGGAAGTTCAGGTAATAATTATAAAGGTAACCATTAGAGTTTATATGATCCTTACTTTTGAGGTAATTATGGGTTATTATATGTTATGATGGAAAATTAAAGGCATGAGATAAAAGTGAGGTTAAAATATGTTATGATCATTTTTGAAGATTTTATCTCGTTTTGGGGAATGTTTTAAGAATTATATAGTTTTGGAAAAAGGACAACACGCAGACCGTGTGACAACCCGTCGCGTCGGACAAAGATGCGGGAATCGAACCCACAACCAAAGTGCGACTGGTATTTATCGTCTACCACTGGACTACGTGAAGTCCCTGGTTAGTTTGACTGATTATTTTTAGTTATATGATTTTATGAATTAATAGTAAGTTGATTTTGGGTTATTTATGAAAATGATTAACCTATCATGGAGGATATGTGATTAGGTTAATTACTTTTCAATACGAGACTTTAGGAGCAACATATGTTGTTTGGAGATAAATGTTACGATTTAACTTGGAAGACTATGTGACTAAATCCTTCAAATATTTGGGTTTCAATCTTACATTGGTTTACTTTGAAGAATTTTATGGGAAAATTGTTTATCTAATGGTCCTAGTTGAACTTTGGGTTTTGTTGGACAAATTTTGGAGGTTAAGAATAGATTTTCTTTTTATAAAGGGTTATCCTTTTCTGGATTATCTGATCTTATACTACCCTTTTTGGTTTTGGTTAAAGTCTAAAGACATGGGAAGTATATAGTTCTCTTTTGTGGATTAGGTAATTCTCTAAAAGTTGATTATAGTACTCTTAATGTGAACAAGTCTTCCTAAATACTCGCCTTTTGGAGAAAATATGAGTTTGTGTAAGGAATCTAATAAGAGTTTAAAGTCAACATGATAAGTGATTATGTTTCCTTATGAATAAATTCCCCAATAAAAATTATTTTAAAACAAAAATGTTGTCTATTAACTTTTCCTACTGGGGAATGGAATACCGTTTAACCCATCACAAGTTTGTGATTTTCTCATGGTTAACTTTCTCCTAAACATGTTTTCTATCACTCTTCATCAGAACATGACCCTATGTTTTCTCCTCCATGTCCATGTTTTCATACTTGGAATCCTAGTATGGGTTAACTCGGGTGACCTTTGTACTTATCTTTCTTTATTTTAAAGTGATTTTTTTACCGACTCTTCTTCCGATGTGGGACTTTCAAGGATGTTTCCAAGACCAATTTTAAAATTGCGAGGACGCAATTCCCAAAAGGTGGGGAAGGATGTAACACCCCAGGTAAATAAAGAATATGAAATTTTCATATTTATCCATATTTTTGAATAAAATATTAATATGACTTTAAAGGGGATTCTATGCTCGATGGCGTACCCAACACGCAACAACGAGTTTCTTGGGAATCTTACGTTGCACTCTAATAATAAAATAATATTATTTTAAATGGTAGTTAACATGTAGCCATTGTATTGGAGGTAATGGATAAAAATAACTAAAATATGATTATATATGTTTTTAAATGTTTTAACATTTATCCAATAAAATATAAAGGCATAAAATACGGAAAGAATTCAATTTTAGGCGTATATGCCCTAGTTTTCACTAAAGGTTCACTTATCGCCTTTTAATGGAGATCTGTCATTAAATATAGTTTTGTTCACTCTTATAAATCCTTTTGGACCAAATAAAACCCTTCTTAAGAATTGGGAAATCAAAATTTACTTTGTGTAAATTTTTGGTATCTTTCTGATAAAGTTCATTTATTAATGAATAGTGTAAAATGTTGTATTTTAACTCAAAACCTCTTTTTAATATAATTTATTTATATGATTATATTATCTTTTTAATTGGTTTTAAAGTGAAATTAGAATATATTTTTACCATTAAATCCAATAGTGGTCGTTGGAATTAATTTCACATTGAAATCGGACTTAAACTAGTGTCAATCGTTTGATACTTATTGTTTCATAAAAACACGCTATTTGTCATGACATCGGGAATTAATTATTAAATTAATTAATATGACTTATATGTTTTGAATATTGTAAAATAGACTTCATTTTTGAATTCTGAATATCAAATATATCTTAGGGTGAATTTTTGGGAATTTTCTGAAAAACTTCAATTTTTGATGAATAGTGAAACCACTAAGTGGTACTTATAAAAACTGATTTTTCCGTTTAAATGAAATTTTGCCATCTTTGTGTTTTGAATTTCAAAAATCCAACATACATGGGTGTCATTAAGAAGTAAAATGTGGTTCAATGGGATAAAAATAATTTTTTGGTGAATAGTAACTTATTAAGTTTTTAATCGCGATTAGAGGTAATTAGTGCAATTTAAGGAAAAAATGATATTATAATAAAATGAAAATACCTAGACACATGTCATACCCTTATTTTATGTGTCATGGCCGACCAAGAAAAGCCATGGGTCAACTTGGGGACCCCATGGAGCCACTTTGGTTGGAAAATTACATTAATATCTTTTTATTTAAAGTTAAAGTAAAAATGACACACACATGAGATATTTTACTAAAACAATTTTTATATGGGGTTATAAAAGTCAGATTTTTGACTATAAATATTCATTAGAAATATAAAAAGATTTCCTACATCATAGTAATTTTTTTATAATTTTTCAACATTAAATAAATTAAATTATTTATGACATCATGATAATGCAGCGATGACCTCATTATTTAACGATATAAATAAAATGGAAAGATAATGTACTATCTAAGACCTAGACATGTCCAAAACCTATTGGATGAGTGGATTTAGAACCCTTATCACCTTATCCTCGAAACACAACAATTTGGGACCTCTTAAATCCGAATACCAGTTTCAAATAATGTAAAATTTGCTTACATTCCAAGAGTGCCCCTCCTCTCCTCTTATAAAAGGCCCCCACCTCTACCTCCTTACCCACACTTTTAAAGCCTTTGGCTCGGCCAACCCCTGACCATTTTGGATCTCCACATCCCTCTCTTACCCTTTGAAGCCTCACGTTTGGCATAAGTCTTCCCAATGAAGCCTTTGAGCCGAAACAAAGGGGAGTTACCCGATTTTAAGGTAATGTCTTCTTTTGAGTCCTTTTGTTTTATTTTGCTTCTCCAACCCCCTAAACTCTTTTTATTCTTTTATTTTGTAACAAATCCAGTATCCTAAATATACTAGTATGTTTTTATAATAAGTATTCTTTCTACACTTACACACACCTACATCTAATGGTTAAAGAACATACTGTTTCCGTGGATGGCGAATTTCTGCCTCACAAAACGATGATTGTTCAACACTCATATAACACCTTCAAAGGTGGCCATTAATATGTCACTATATTTATATATGATATATAATATGTTTATGTTATACTTATGCTTCTGTATTTTTCATTTATGGATTACCTTTATGGCTTCCATTATGGGTATACGCGATATCTTCATTTTAGGAAGTACGGACTATCGCCCCCTCAAAGTGATGTGATTCGTTAATGCCATACGTGAGACGTATAAAGGATGGATTTAATGTTATTAAATATGATGTTATACTGGAATTATAATATACCTATATATCATTATTATTTCTTTCCATTAAAGTATGAGATAGAAATGAAAGTAGCGTTCATGCGTACGTACGGCTTACCGTCTCCATGAACGGTGCATTTCATTTCTTACCTCTAAATGATTATGTAATATTATAAATACATTTATATGCTGGATATATATGATATATATGCTATCCAAATCAGGAATTTCATTCTGTATATAAAGAACCCTTGACCACACGAACAACATGTAATTGTAAGAAGTCCACTTTCGATTTAAGAACCAAATATCGACAAAACAAACATTATTAACTTAAATGATTACATAATGTTTATAACATGAAAATAAGTGATCTAAAAGGAAAAATGAACTAGAAAAAGGTTCTTAATAAAGTGGAAATTAACTCAAGTTTATTATTCAGGACTTTAAATAATGATCGAGTCAAGTCGGACCCGAGGTAAGGGATCCTACACCTCTCTTTCTTTTTAAGTACACTCTTTTATGTCATTCCTTTTAAGCCCATATTTCTTATTATTGGGAAGTTATTTTATATTAATCCTACTGTACTTATTATGTTCATATGATGAGGGACCCTACTTCCTCTCATCAATCCATTTTGGATGTTTTGAGTGGTGCCGTTAGGCTGCCGAATTTTCGTAAGGGATTTTTCATCTCACTTTTATTCCCGTGAGATTTATGCTACATTGGACACAATTTCCTTTGAGTGGTGTATGTGCTGACCATTATTTTAATCATTGTGTAATATTGTTTAATTTATGATTATTTACATCACTTTTGTAATGTCCTTCTTTCACGGGGTGTATGTTTCGAAAGATACCCATGTCAGTACGGGAACATTTCACCCTCCTCTTTTTAAAAGACTTCTTTTGTTGGGTCATTTAATTTACATATTGTTATGATGGGATATGTTCTCAAATATCCTTATTGATGTAAATTTTATGTACAAGTGATGAGATACCCTTTTTTATCTCTCATAAACTCATTCTCTGATGTTTTAAGTGATGTCGTTTGGCTGTCGAATTTTACCAAGGGAACTTTTTAACCCAATTTAGATTTCTTTGGGTTCAACATGTAGTTATTGAATATGCCATATTTTGAATATGTTTGAATGATATTTTATTTTTTTACACTTAATATCCACTTATATTGGGTGTATTTATATTTTTCACACATAATTTTGAGACTGAATTATCCTTAATTTAATGATACCTTCTTTATAAGGGAATTCATCACATTTGACATTTCTATTGAGACTTCATTGTTGTTATGCACAAATTCACTCTTATATGGTGTATATACTGTACTTTGTAATATTATATCATGAATCAATTTATTCTCATGATATTATAATGTTCTGACTAAATGTTATTCCTCAATTATTTTATTCAAGTGTCTCTAATTTTGGTAGAACCCCTTTAACCAAAATATCACTTTAAATGTTTTAATTAATTGTTCTTATTAATATCCATGTTTTCAAAATGGTTTTAAGGATTTATTTATATGGATATTAATGGTTTAAAATTTTAAAAGCTTCAAGGTGGTATGGGACACTTTGATTCAAAAATCTATTTATAAAATGTTTTAAGTGGTTTTGGAAATGGTTTCTTTTTTAATGGATTCATTATTTCAATATACTAAAATGTTATATTGTGATTGAAATGTGGAAATGTTATGTTTCCTTTATGCATGTTTTATGTGATACATTTATGTAATGGTTCTTGGGAATTTTTATGAAAACAGGTGGTTCTGTGATAGACTAAGGGCGGGTGAGCCCGATATAGCTCTCCAATGCATTGGGTAACCCAAAGGAGTGAAACGTTAAGGTTTCTCCGAAGAGATTTAGGGAATATACTGTGATGGGTATTCCAAAACGTAACCAAGAGGGTTACTCCCTACGTAAGAATGTTATTAATGCCTCAAGTTACCTTTATGTCTTATGATTTCTATAATTTATTCATGGTTTGATGAGGTATGTAAAAGTGCCTATGTTTTATGGGTAAAGTATGATTTCATTCTTATGTATATATGAACTCATGTTTCCTTTCCATATTTTTATAACCCTTACTGAGCTTTTTATGCTCATCCCAAGTTTTTGAAATGTTTTTCACAGGTCAAGGGAAAGGTACATGATGTGATGATAGTGTCAAGGATGTGTCAAGAAAGAATCCGTGTTTTATTTTAAATATGTTTCCGTTGATGGGAAGAATGAATAATGTCTTTTATGTAACCACTTTGTTTAAATGTGGAATGTAATGCAAGTTTCGTGATCTAATTCTCTAAAACTCTAAACCTGAAAAGTTCCTCAATGTGTAATCTTGTAATAACTCAAGATTTAGTAAGGTTTAAGGCTGGGGCCTTATACCTATTAAATTATAAATACAATTTAAGTTTCTCATAAATGAAAATATGATACATTTATATCATGGAATAAGTAAATAAGTGTTTTTAAAATGATAAATTAAGTGTTGGTATTTTCATGAAGTGTAAATGTTTATTTTAAAATTTCTAATTAATATAAGGATTTTAAAGAAAATTCATTTTCATAAAATATATTCCTAAATTAATAATTTATTTAATTATAATTATAATATAATTTTATGAGAGCATAATTAATTTTTCAAAGTATTGTAAAATTGATTATAATATTAAAATCTTAATTTTTTTAATAAAAGATGATTTTATTAAAAAAATTAAATTTCTAATATTCAGAAAATCTATTAAATAAAATGTAGTATTTTTTTTGAAATCTACGCAATAAAAAATTTTGAGGGTGAATTTTTGTGATTTTTCTAAAATAAAAGACATTTTAGTGAATAGTGAAATATAATAATTTAAGGTCTTTAACATTATAAGTAAATAAATAATTTTTGAGTCATGGTTGAATCATATATTATTTTTATGGGAACTATAAATAAATCAAATTATCTTGTAACATTATTTAGTCACAGGAGTCAGTACTATTGATAGTCTTGATACCAAATAATAAACTAATAAATAAAATAATAATAAAACACCCCTCCTCCCCTCCACTACAAATTCCACCCCTTATAATCACACCTTATATGTCTTGGAGATTTATAATATTCATCTCAATTCATCTAGAAAACCACTTCCCCATGTTATTGTCTTTCTGGTCTCCCCAAAAGGCCATTTTTGAGTCACTTAAGGAGGTTCTCAAGGAGACAACACTCAAGAGGTAATACCTTCCCTCTCTCTATTTTAATTTAATTTTTTTATTATCCTTCCCAAACCTAACATATTCAATGTAAAATCATAAATATATTATCATATTTATACTCAAATATTATTATGTTAATGGTATATCCACCATCAATTCTCTTTTATTCTCTTCCCTTTTTTCTAAAAATGAAAACAACATCCGTGAGGTGTTGATTCCCCACATTTGTGGGAAATGATTTTAAATTTTATAATATTACCTATAAGGTTGAACATAAAACCATTATAATTTTAAAATTTTATATTAAAATGTATATTAAAACTTATTTAGTGTTTTAAAACCATTATATATACACAATATTAATTAATAAAACAAAACTATAGAGTAACGATCGAAAATATTCCCAAAATAATCAAAACTATTATCAATAATGTTTTATCTAAGGAATCATCCTAATAAATATAAAAATGATATATAAGACCATATAATATTCTTTAGTTTCATTAATAACATATAATTTAAATTCTGAGTAACTATTCCAATTTTTCTTGATCTTTGAAACATGTATACAAGTGAACCTATCATGAAAACCAAGGAAACAAACAATCCTAAACTATGAAATTGAATCATATAACTGATAAAAAATGTCATAAATGAACTTAATAAAATTATAATAAACTAAATACATGTTTAATATGTGATTAATTATGTAATTAATCAATATAATTTGATTGTAATGGATATTAAGTAGAAGTACAAAATGCTTTCAGAAATAAGGTTAGGTATCCTCTCTAAACCCCCATTTTTCATTCAGGTTATGATTTCTATCTCTTTACCCCAATAAAATTATTAATAATTATTATTTAATCCTAATAAATTATGTTTTTATGTTCCAAAAATATGTACCTATCACAATTCTTATTTCTTTTATGGGGAAATTCATGTTTTATAAGGTTCCCTTTCAAATTCCACCTGATAAGTATTCTCAATTAAAGGGAACATTAAAATTTATTACCCATTTTAAAGTACACTCCATAATCTATTTAATCCAAAAAATTTTATCTAATATTACTGTAATTATCATGAAATACTATACTAGTTCATTTTATAGTTTTATGCAAACAATTATGGCTTTTTCCGCTATAAAAACTATTTTATACTTTCCCTTAAACCTTACCGAAGTGGCCCATATCTAAAGTTTCTTAAAAACTATTTTTACAAGTTATCACTTTAGTTTGACATTGATTATCATTATATAAGCATATTTTACCTTATAAATGTCCATGTATGATTTAAATCTATTCTTTTATAGACAACATAATGATATGAAAATTTTTTATGCCTTATGACATGATTACGATACCCATTTGTTTTTAGGGGTTACCGTTATGTTAATTTCATATCTTTAATCGAGGTTGATTCCACTTGGTACTCTATACCATATTTTATTGAATGGATTATGATCATTTTGATTGGGGATGTGTTATCTTGATACTATTCTACATATTACTTTGGATAGTTTATGATTGTGGTTACTGATTAGGGAATTTTTTTCATTTCATATACTACTTTCAAAATGAATGAACATATTGATTATGCTTTACCCCATTACTACAAGGAATGTATTAGAATTAGTAAGTGTTGGTTGAGGCCCACTAGAACCATTAGATTCATTAGTATGTCCCATGATACAAACTGTATGGGGTTTCGTCTAAGGAATTACCAATTTATGTAGACATCTATGTAGAGACCTCGATTTTATGTTTATGATGTCCCAGATTATGAATTTTATTATTATGAGATTAGTTATTGATATTCCCTATGGTTATTCTTCTAGTAGAATATATATGGTTAATTATATTTCTCATGTGATTATTTATATGTTATTATTTAATAAGATTTTATCTCTGTCATATTACTCTCATGATTATGAGTTCATGGAATGTTTTTTAAGTTATTCACCATGCCTTATTGTTTATGTTTATTTATAATATATTCTGTTTTATTAATTACCCTTACTAAACATATGAGATCCCCCATTTCATTTGTTTTATTTTTCCCTAGGATTCTAATATGTATAATATGTTTCACCTGTAAGGATAATCATGGAGAATAGGGATGTTTACAAAGGATTTTCTATGTTGTATTTAATTTCAAGTTGTAAGGTTGAAATTATTTTTGTATCCAGTTTTCCAAATCTACTAAATAATTTTTTCCTTTAGTATGTGACCACCTTGATTATTATCCCAATGTAATAATGTATGTATCCATCTCCATGATACTAGGTTCAGGGTTTTTATTAAAAACCCCTGTATTATAGGAAAAATTCATCATCCAACCCACACCATCCTCAAAGTGATACTTTCCTCCAACTATTTCAAAAGAAAACCCAGTTCCACTACTAATCTTCTCAACTGATCCTACATGGATAGATTCGATTTGGGTCAATGTTTGAGATAAGAAGTGTTCAAAGTGTTCTAGATACTCCAACAACTAATTACCAAGAGGGCCTCCCTTTATTTCCATTCAAGAGAGTTGTTTCCCATTTTATGTAACCATTTATGAATAAAATCACAACAGTTAGCCTACATAATAGGGCCTGAGAGTACACCAAGACCACTCCACACTACTATCTCCCAATCACTTTCAAAGAAAGGATGGGCATATTATTCATCCTTTGTATTTTTATAGAACATGCACTTTGACACAAGTAAGATCCCTTTCCTACTGAATTCTTCACCCATAGATATTTCTTAGTTTCAAACCCTCCAGAATAATAAGATGTATTTAATGTAAACACCATTGCACTATAATGAACTTTACCTTTCAATATAATTGTTAATATCCTAGATAAAAACATTTAGTCTTTGGTTAAAAAAACCCCTAATCAAGATTCCATGAAGATCAGGTGATCAATGTGTTAATAGATTGTAATGTTATCAAATATATATCATTTTAGTCGGTTGATAATATATTAGATAAATTAAGGGTGTGTGCTCCACTAGTAAAATGAAATGTTTTGAGACACACACCTCGGGAAGCTGAGTGGGGAACCTACCCAGTTACAAAACCAATAATTAATATCCTCATGAAGAAAATCCACTGAGAATGATGTCTAAGAATAGGAATGTGACCTTGATTCTATTTAAAAATACTAGATACATTCCCCCATATGGATTTAATATCAGGATAATACTTCCCCATAATGAACTTAAACTAAAGGGAGTGGACATTCAGGACATCCCAGGCCGACTTCACTTTTAAGCATTGTATGGAACCATCCAAGATTCAACGATTCATCCCACAATGATCCACTATTTTTAAAAAATTTCTCCATAAATCCTTGTGACATCATCCTTCCATGTGGAAATCCTCGATGAATGTAGTAAATATTTTTTCAATATTTCTTCGGCCAGATTTTTTTATGCTTAGAACTAGAATTATATGCATCAAAATAGAGTATTGGACATGGTTGAAAATATTGATCATCCACAAAAATGATAGGAAATTTTTATTCAAATTATTAATGTAGTTATTAATCGTTTTGATCACCCCTTAATAATTATGAATGAATACTCTATAGAAAAAAATCAAAACACATTGGTACTACATGGGAAACTTTCTTCCATGAAGTCCCAGATGCACCTCATTTTTTTACACTGTCTGTTTGGACCTAATTTATCTATGTAAATGATACATGTTTCATGATTTATGATATTCTCACTCCACCTATAATATTAATTCGTAATATTTTTGAGTTCATTGGGAGACCAATTAATCCAATTAATGAATAATATTATATCTTCTGTAAATAAAACGTGTGAGATCTAATTGAAAATATTCCAACTCCAAAACGGATATATGGTTTCATTATAAATGTTCTTTTTATGATTCATATGGAGTAAATCCTATTTCATATTGAAAAAAAAACAAGGGGATAAAGGATAACCTTGTATTAGACCATGTAAATCATTGAAGAATCGAACTTTTTTAACTGTTAGAGAATTTGATAGACAGATAGATTCATAGAACCTAAATAATTTGTCTCTCATCCAATTTTTTAACCCCATGAATGCCTTTGCCTTGAGGATTAATCCCCATTCCATTATGTCATACTCTTTTTCCATGTTTGTTTTGATAAACCTATTAGAACCAAAGGACTTTTGTTTATATTTATTATCATTTTATGTTCAAAGAAAATGGATTATTTGGAACACACACCTCTAATGAAGCTATGTTTCTCCTTGGAATCCCATTCATTTTGATGACCAAATAACCTTGTATTTATATTTCTATTTAGGATCCTGTATGATATGTTATATAAATAGATGATCCTAGTCTTTTTGAGAGAGAAATGACCCCTCGCCTTTGGAAATAGGATGAGGTTAGTTTCACTAGTTTCCTAGGGTAAGGTTCCCACCATAGAAATAGTCTTCAATCGAATAAATTATCTCATCTTTGATAAGATTTTAGGAGTCTATATAAAATGATCCTAGAAATCTGTTAGGTCTGAGGGAACAGTTCTTGTAGAGAGAATAAATGGCTTCCCATATTTCATGTTCATCTGGGATGTTCTATATGTGTTCATAGATTGATCTGGAAACCATTTGATTGACAGATTAAAATAGGCCTAACTGGCCTCTTACATACCCTTCATGCATACATGGATTCACAGCAGTAAGAATGGATTTGATGTAAGTCTAATCCATACCTATGAACACCCCCAGATCATTTAAGATGGATCCATCTTCCCTGAAAATACTCATGATAGAGCCCTTGTTTCATTCTTAATGAAACCCTTAGAAATTCCACACTCTGATCGAACTCATTTAACAATGTAACCCTAGATTTTTCACATGAAACCCTCTATCATTTGAGAATCATATTAGAAATTTTGTTCTATTTTAAGTTGAGCATAATAAAGAGGGATTCATCCCAATATTCATCAATAATGGATTCAATATGCTCAATATCAATTTTGATGGAATCTATTTCATGTAAACATGAATTCTAATTGGAAATCCAAGTATGTAGATCCACTTTATGATTTTAGAGTTTGTTTTTAAATCCATTCCATGATCATTCGTGGATTGGAATTTTATAGGGTGAGCAAACCACCAACTGATAAATAGGGTCAGATATCCACTATATAGTGAAGAAAAAATGATCATTGATATTAATAATTTTTTATAGACTAATAAGGAAATGATAGTTGTCTAAGAGAGCCCTAAAAAAGTGAGAAAATAATACATTTGGGAACATAAATATGGCATAATAGTTATAGAACCATCGTTCCATACAAAATAGTGTATGTGGATTACCCTTTTGGTTTTTTCACCAAGAAAACTAATAACTTGATAAACCAAAATCCCTGATCCACTTCCTTGACATAAAGAATACAAATATTTTCCTTTCTTTCTATTGATAAACCACACCTCCCTTCTTCTGTGACAAGTCCATAATCATATTAAAGTCACCACGCACAACCCATGTTGAACCCATGGATTTTAATGCTTCAATATTAGACTATGATAATTCTATTGACCTCACATCGCACTTGGCATATATTAAGGTAAATAATCAATTGAGGTTTTATTCACTAACCTTAGTATAGATGAACTGATTTTTATTAAACAAATGTCTTTTTAAAACCATTTACAAGTTCCATTTGGTTTAAAAATAGTTTTAAAATATAAATTAGTTCAATATTACTATAATTAATCTAATTAGGTCATTTTAATTAATCAAATGTTTAGTTTTTATTTAAAAACTTTTTCTACTTTTGATAACTCTTCCTTTAAAAAACACTATTTTTACGATGCTTGTATATTTAATTTTAAATTAAATACTACCAATTATTTGAGTTTAATTTTGTAAAGTTAATTAAATATTTTTAATAATCTTATATAATATTATATAATAAATTAAACTTAATATTTTATCATAATGAATGTGATGATACTAAAAATTAATTACCAATATTAAGGTGAAAATGGGATTACGATGGGTTAAACTAAGAAGTTAATATATTAAATGAACTAAAACTTGATGAATTATTATTTTAGGGATTAATTTTGAACATATATATTCCAATATTATTTAATGGGGCATTTTGGAGGCCAATGTATTGTGAAAAACATGGATGTAATTCATTCTTTTCAAAAATTCCAAGTTTGTCCTCTCCACCGCTTAAAAAAGGCCACACCTTCTCTTCAACTCTTCACAATTAAATAGAAATATAGTTCATCCAATACCTACACAAATAATTTCCTTAATAAATCCACAATATTCTAGTGGACGTTCTTATCTTATGGTAATACTAATAAGGATTTTGGTTCAATTCTAAATAGTTCATCCGAATATGAGGTAACATTTTAAATGATAACTTCTATTTTATTTCTTCTTCCCACATGTTAAAATATTATTCAATCCCAAGAATATAATAACCCCATAATCTAAAATATATTAATATTTTATTATGTTAATTTAATCACCTCTATATATATCATATTCCATCAAATGGGAAATTAAATTTTTGATCATGTGTACGGCGGTCTACCGCCTCGTGAACTGTTGTAACTCGTTTCCCATCAACACTTATAATGTATAGATATAATGATGGATTTAATGTATATATATATATATAATATTCATTATATTATTATAATTCTATAATTTTAATATCACATATTCCCTTTACATTATGTTTTTTTTAAATTTGATAATGTCGCTCGTGTGTACAAAGGACTACCACCACGCAATGCAAGGTGATTCGTTTTTCACTTATTCTTTACATGGAAGGTAATAACGATTAATTTAATGAATATATGTGTTATATATGATATTATATTTATTATTCATAATTAATATATCACCCAATTCCTTACTATTTAACACATTAAGAAATGATATCGTCACTCGTTAAAGTGTACGACTTATTTTCTCAACGAATCAATGTGATTCATTTTTTATGTATAGTTATCAAGAATGGGAATGAAATTGTTTCTAATAAAAATATAATATTCATTAAATTAATATAATTATGTATATGATTGAACTATATCGTATTTTCATGAAATGGAAACTTTTTTATAAAACATGCATGATAAAAACCAGGAAATTGACAACCAAAACAATAGTGATAATGAAAGATTGTAATCAAACAGTTGATAAAATTTTGTTAAAGGATAATATATTACATAATAAGGTTCAAGTATAATTTATTAAACTGTTTTAAACTAATATATAGGAGGTTAATGATCTCTCATTTAAAGGGCATCTTGATGTAACGAATTTCATCTCAATTTCAATTTTAATGAGACATATTTGTTAATATGCACCTATTCAAATTTATGTGGTGTATATAACTCCAATTTAAATTATATAACATGAATAAATATTTATTAATGATTTTAAATATTTTAAAATAATTTATTATTTCAAAGAGTTAAAATTTTAAAGTTTCCAAATAGGTTAGAATCTATTTTATAGTCTCACATTCTTTTGGGATTTATTTTACTCCTATTGAAGAAGTATTATATTGAATCCTTCATATAAACCAATAATTTTCTAATCCTATATAAATTTAAGGATTTTATTAATTTTATTCCTATTTTTCCCCTCTTTGGTATGTTGATCAAGATAAGAAATTTGAAAAATAAAAACAAATTTTATTTCCCCCTAAATCAGATATATTTATCTTCCGTATTTATGTTTTCCAAAATTATCTTACAACCGTCAATTTAATTACATAAATTATTTATAATGTAAATTTAATATTATTCTTGAAATTTAAATATTTTAAATGAATATTTATACTATTTTTAAAAATTTATTTTTCTGAAAAAAAAAATCAAAAGAATGTTTTTTGACATATACGTCGATAATAGTCTTCCCCATCACCATAACCATTTAAAAAAAATAGATTATTTCAAAAAAAATTATATTGTTTTAAAAACAAAACCCCTTTTATAAAATATTATTTTAATATCTCACTTACATTCAATTTATTCTTAAAATATAGATGATTTTTTTTCAAAAACCTTTATTCCCAATGAACAGATGGACACCTATAATTTATTGATTGGTTTTTTAATTTTAAATTTATATTAAGACAATCACAATCTTGTGATAATTTTCATTAGAAAATTAATTTATCAAAAATATAAATGTTATTTGGATCATGGATATGATTATCCAATAAAATTTATATCAATTTTAAATATAGTGATTACTTGGAAAGTTATTTAATTAACTGAGTAAATATTGATAAAATTGTATTATTTACTCAATACAGATATTTATTGATAAGGAATATTATTCATAAATTAGATCCATTATTTGATATTTGATATATGATATATGATTGGGAAATGAAGTGATGGGTGTGGAATAATATTATATATCCCCTTTATCCACCAATAGATCTCATGAGACAAATTAGTTGGTCAAAATAAATTGGTTTTTACCCATAGTTTTAAAATGTCTTGTGAAAGGCCTTGATAGTATAGGTATCAAAATTCCTGAGATAATGACATACATTAATTAATAATTTCCTTATTTTAGATTATATATATTGTTATTATTCATGATATTTTCACATTGATAATATCTCTGGATGCATTTCATTCTCAGATTATTTATTATGTGGAATGTGATTTTAGTTATTTACTATAAAATTTTGATTATTTATTATCTAATCATGATAGTTAAGTTATTGAATAAATGGGTTTTTTAGTTATTTACCTTTCCATATTTATTATTCTTTTTTTATTCATAATATTGTCTTCTATAATTAAACCTTACTAGGTATTTTGAATTATTTTCCATTGATATGCAATATAATTTGTTTTATGTGTTAAATGATGTTGAATATTTCCCATTACTATATTCTATTAACTATTAACAATGTAAAATGGGTATCAGAATGAATCTGGTTCTCCAAAACTACTAATAAATAAATAATATATGATTTTACACCCTATATTTATGTCAATATAATAAAGTAGATGTCGTATTTGGGTTATAGGAGTCAGATTCATTATAGATGGTATAAGAAAATGTTTAGTAGAAATTAAGGAAACTAGAGTTAGGAGAACATAGATTAGGGAACATAACCCTTTTTTAAACATTGAGTATAAGTATAGAGGAACATTCCAGAGTTTTATAAAGTAATATATTGTGTCGTTTTCCTAGAAATTCATCCATGTCCGTATAAAACTAGTGGTTTTGGTTTGGAAATAGATATACCTAGGGGTAATATCTTGGGAAAAGGAATATCGATCTTTAAAAATGCATTACATAGTACACAATAATGGGATTGTTGTTCACCAAAAGTGACACTCCTAGGGGATATGATTTGGATAATTAAAATTTTGTTTACAAAAGATTATAGAGGATTTTTAAATGAAGAGGTCCCCAAAAAAACAATGATTGATATTCAAATATAAAAAATGCATAAATTTTAGATTTATGTTAAGTGTTACACCAGATTTAGAATTATACATTATGATTTAAAATTGATAATTTTATGAGCCAATATAGTATATTTTATTGTTTAGAAATGGTTCATGGATGAAATAAGGGTCTCCATACATATGGACAATATAGTGATTTACCTGATGAGAAAGCCACTACATATGTTATTAGAACCAAGTAGATCATGTATATTTTAAGGAATCTTAATCAGGTTATAAGAAATAACCTTACCCAAAAGGAGAAACCTATTGTTCCACAACATTATTCTCCTTTTTTGGATCGCTTCATGTAAATAATAACCCATCATTTAGTAGGACTATCAATCAAATGGTAGCTAAGTAGTGGATTAATCACCTTGAGAATATATTTATGGCCCTGGGATATGATGAAAGGGAAATGTTTTCACATGAAATTTATTTCATGGAAGGCGATATTGAACATTGGTGGTCATTGATCCATAATACTAAGTAGGAATTGGAAATAAAACACATGAATTGGAAATCATTTTAAGATACATTATTTTATAAATATTTATCTTAGGATAATCAAACTTAAATACTGTGAAAGATCCTTAGCCTAATGAAAAATTACGAAGAAAGTGGAATGGGGTGTGAAGAAACCTTAAAAGGATATCTATTTATTCTATATAATACAAACTCAATATAGAATATAATATTGAAAATTTCTTGTAATTGTGTTTGCTAAGTCTCAAAGGGGCACTGATCTATTGAATTTGTGCATCATATGATGTAATAGATTTATGTTCCATCAAAATAGAGAATGAATTTTCAAGATCCTATATATTCAATGGAAATCGAGAAAATAAGAGGTCGAATGAGAATATATAAAATGGATTGTGTCAAATAATAATAAGAGAATGAAGTAATTTCCATATTTTGAGAATTATAGAAAGAATCATCATGAGAAATTCATGAAGGGAATGGGTGTTTCTTATATGTGTAGAGTTAAGGGTTATCAAGTGAAAGAATGAAATTTTATGAAATAAAACACTATTATATAGTTATTAAACTATAAATAAATGGGTTATTATTCAAACTATTGTCCCAAGAATCAAGGTAATCTATCATATTATAGGATAATGGGATAATTCTATGATTATGTGATCATGAAATATGGGGTGTAAATAACAATTAATTTTATGGAAGGTACTTAAATCATAGACTAAAATTTATCAAATTATTTATTTGATTTTGGATCTTTACACTCTTTTATATCATCCATGTTTTCTAAGAAAAAGAGATATTTACCTAAAACCTCAAGATTGTGGTTATCATTCAAAACTATCGTGGATGAATCACTGTAAGAAGGTTGTATCAGGTAGTCTCTATTAAAGCAAATAAACATTTTCTGTCTGAGGAATTTATTATTATATTAATGGTTCACTATGATATAATTATTTTTATGGTATATATTTAAAAATAATATGGAATGGTTTATTATAATAATAAGGAAATTATGATTCATGATGAAGCTGTGGAATTACTCATCTTTGGAGAGGAAACATCATCATCTAATCCATGTCTATAACCACCCGTAGAAACTCATATAAATTATATTCTAAGGGAATAATAGAAAATAAAATTTTTTGATTGGGAATGTAATCTTTAAATTGAGGATGTAACTATTTTATAAGAATAAATTTATTTATTTCCTAAGTAATTACTTGGACATCCATAGGAGTGTGAATTTGACTTTTCCCTTGACTTAACCCCCAGTGAAAGAACAATTTAAAATTATACCTATAGAATAGCCATTATGGGATTAGTGGAGTTGATGAAACCACAAGAGGAGTTGTTTGATGAGGTACATATTCACCCTAGTGTTTCACTATTGGGAGCTCATATTATCTTAATTAAGAATATATATCGATCAAGGAGTTTATTCATTGATTTCAGAAAAATAAATTATAGTATGATAAAGAATATATATCATATTACTCACATTGATGAATTATACAATCAAATTCATGTAGCTCAATAATTTTCATATATTGAACTTCGTTATGAGTATCATGAATTATAACTAAAGAAGGAATACATTACGAGGACAACATTCCAGATAAGTTATAGACATTATGAGTTTATTGCAATGCCTTTTGGATTGAATATTATACCCTTTATTTTTATGGAAATAACAAAAAGATTATTCAAGGAATATATTGATGATTTTTTTGTTTTAATTGATGATATATTGGTATATTCAAAAATATATGTAGACCGTTAAAATCACTTACGTACCATTCTTAAGACTCTTAAGGGAAGGAGGTATATGGAAAATTTTGTAACTATAATTTTTTATTCATGAATTTTATTTTCGTAGACATAATTTCTCCAAAGATAAAACCTTAGTTGATCTTGCAAAGATAATGGTTGTCAAATAATGGATTACGCCAACAAACAAGACTGAGGTACATAGTTTCATTATTTTACCAGGTTACTTTTGTTTATTCATTCATAATATTTCTTGATTGAATAACATATTAAGGAATCATACCTGTAAGGGGTTTAAGTTTATATGTAAAAAAGAATGTGAAGGATGTTTTTTTGTATTTAAGAGAATTTTGGTTGATCAGATTTTGACTATACCATCATGAAATTATGGGTTTGTGATGTATAATGATGTATGGAAAAGGGGAATTGGTAGTGTCCTTATGAAAAATGATAAATTCATTGAATATGAATCAAGGTAGTTAGATACTCATGAACATAACTATAAAACACAAGATATTGGGATAGAGGTTGAAATATTTTATTTGAACACAGGGAGACAATGTCTCTATGGTGATTGTTGTGAGATATTCACATACCATAAGATCCTAAAATAAAAGTTTTTATAGAAATATCTGATTGTGAAGAAAAGGAGATGTCTTGATCTACTCAAGTATTATGATTTCTCAATACCCTACCACCTAGTGAAGAAAAATATGACATAAAGATCATTAATCAAGAAAGATAATGGAGCTATGACCCAAATGAGGATTGAGTAGGATCATATGTTCATGAATCTTATCAACATGGATATGCTAATTATATAGGAGGAGGTATACATCACTCATTTTTAAAATGTTTTCAAAACCACATTTATTAAAAAATAAAAAATTTTCCCAATTTGATGATGAATTTTTTAGAAGCAAATTAATGTTATGAATTATGGAAAATTAAAAGATATAATTTGTGAAGATGGTTTTTTAAATTTTTAAAAGATATTATTTGTTACATCTATAAAAAATGTAAAAAAAGAATTATTGGATGACACTAATTGCTCAAATTCATCTATACACCCTTATAGTACTGAGATGTATATGTATTTGAGGGAACATTTTTTGAGGGATATCATGAAGTACGAAATTGATGATTATGGGTTGAGATTATTAGTTTTAAAATAGGTGAACACTAAGATAAAACACCATATATGAGTCATGTAACCTATAATTATATCTTTTTTGTAAATGGGATGAAATTACAATGGACTTTGTCACTAGTATACAAAAGACTCCTAGATATAATGATGAAATATGGGTTATTGTTGATCGCATTACGAAATCTAAACATTTCCTCAATATATGAGAAGATTTACCTCTCACCTTAAAAGGCTATATAATAATTAATTTTTAAGATATCATGTTGAACCACTTTTGATTATGTCTAATCATATTCCCCATTTTATATCAAAATTCTGGAAGATACTTAAGAAGGATCTTGATACTGATCTTCATTTGAGGACCACCTACCATTATAAAATTGATGGAAAGTCTGAAATAACTATTAAAACAGTATAAGACATGTTGAGGTCATTATCACTTTACTTTCAAGTTATGCAGGATTAGTATTTAACCTTGGATGGTTTTCCTATATTAATTGTTTCCATTCATATATTCAAATGGTTTCATATAAATAATTATATAAAAGAGTTGTCATGCTATAATTTTTTGGTATGAAGTTAGTGAAAGGAAATTTTTAGGACCTAAAATTGTTGAATATAAAATAAAAATGGGTAATTACTATTCAAGATCATATTAAAGAATATCAAAGTATGAAAAAGAGTTATGCTGACAATGAGAATAAGTAATTGGAATTCCAAGAGGAAAATAAGGTTTTCTTGATTGCATATCCATAGAAGGGTTTTATAAGGTTTGTTAAGAAGGGAAATATGGCCCCAAGGTACATTTTACCCATTGAAAGACTGGAAATGATTGGATATGTGGCTTACCGATTAGAAATTAAACCAAGAATCTCTAAAGTACATGATGTGTTTCACATATCTTTATTAAAGAATTACATTCAAAAAACAATGATTGCGCTCACCTATAAAAGGGTATAATTTGAACTTTAGCAATCTTAATATGAAAAATCCATATTTATTATTTATACTAGAGGGAAAGTACTATGGAATTATACAACCGGATTGGTGTAGGTACTTTGGAGAAATCATAAAATAGAGGATGTAACCTGGGAACTAGAGGATGTTATGAAGAAGAACTAAAATTATTTTTTAGAAGATAATTATAAAAAAATTCAAGAATGAAATTTTGGAGGAGTGAATAATGTAACACCTAGAGACACTACAATGTATTTATTGGAGAATAAATTTAATTTCTTTTATAGCTTGCAATATATGAAATGCTAAGTTTAAATGAAACACAATACTCTATTAGAATACTATTATTATAACTCCATTATTATAAACATACCATTATATTGGGAGGAACGAATAATGATAACAAAATTATGAAAAATTTATTGACTTCACATTTTTATGGGTACCTATTGATCAGGAATTAAAATAAAAAACATTCCAAAAAAAGAAAAAATTTCTGAATAACTGTTTCGTCGCATCTTGGGAACTTATAGTAAAATTAATTTTTGATACTTTTATAAAATTTATTTCGTAAAATGAAATTAATTTTTGAAATTATTATATCGAAATTATCTTATATTGAAGTTTTGTTATTATTCTGAAAAGTTTCATTTTTTACGGAATAGTGTGAAATACTGATTTTTATTAAATATTTCGTTTTCATTTAAATAATTAAAAAGGTAAATTTTGTTTAAAAATTCTTTTAAAAGAAAAAATAGTTTAATTATATTATTTTTAATTAAATTTATTTCATTTTAATTAATTTTATATTCCATTTTTAAATACAGAAGTCTTGTACTTTTGAAAACTTTTCCTTTGGAACATTGTTTTCTCATTACGTCAGTGGGTTTAATTGTAAATACAATTATACCAATTGTGTGAGTTTAATTTGGAAAAATGGATTCAATATTTTAAATAATCATAATTAATATTATATAATAATTTAACCTTATTTTATGTCCATAATTAATAGTGAAAATAGTAAAAATTAATTACATTGATTAAAGTGAAAATAGGTCTAAAAAGTGGTTAAAATAAGAAGATAATGGATTAAAAAGAACTAAAACACTTCTAATTATTATTTTTTAATATATTTAGTCCTTATATAAGCCACGTTTTGATAATGGTACATTTTTTATCGATATATCTTCTGAAATGCGTGGGTGTAATTCATTTTTATAAAAAATAACAAGTGTGACCTCTCACCCACAAATAAAAGGACACCCCATATCCTCCCCTATTAACATGTAAATATCCATTTGTTTCAAAAAATAACTAAAAGAATACATTCCTTAATTCACCATTACACCATATTAGTGACCCTGGTTTGATTATAATTCCATACTTGGATGGATTTTGGTGCAATCCTAAATGGTCACCCAAATAAGAGGTAATATTCTTGAACGAGTGTTTTCATTTTATTTCTACTTCAACCTACATTAAATATTTTTCAATAATTATAATATAAAAAATAGTATCTAAAATATAATGATATGTTATTATTTTAATGGAATAACTTATATCCATCTCCACTTCCATGAAATAGGAAATGAAATCATCGATCATGTGTGTGGTGAACTACATCCTCACAAATTGATGTAACTCATTTTCCATTCACACTTATCATGGTATGATATAATGATTTATTTAATTTAAATATAATATTTATGATATAATTATACTTATGTAATTTTAATACAACATATACCTTGTTAATCTCCATTCTATTTGATATTTTATAATGTCGCCCATGTGTACAACAAACTACTGCCTCACGAAGCGATGTGATTTGTTTTTCACGTACCCTTTACATGTAAAATGAATAGGTTAAATTTAATGTATATTTATGATTCATATGAAATGAAATTAGGTTTTGGAAAATTAATATATCACCCACTTCCTTAACATTCCACCCATTAAGAAACGATATTGCCGCTCATGTGTACATATAGATTACTGTCTCCACAAAGTGATGTGATTCATTTTCTATGTCAAATTTTCAAGAATATTACTAAAGTTGTATATAGTATAAGAAGATAATATTAATAACATTAATATAATTTTTTATGTGATGTAACTATATCCTATGTTTATGATCTATAAGTTTCATGACAAAATATACATGATACAATAAGGCAATTGACACCTGAAACAATAGTGACAATGAAAAAATGTTGAGGAACTAGTGATAATATGTTATAAATGGAAATATATGACATTATAAATATTAATATTTTTTATATAAGTTATTAAATAATATTAAACAAATATATATGAGGTTAACAAGTTCTTAACTAAAATGAATTGTGAGGTAAGAGATCTAGTCTAAAATTCCATTTCATAGAGACGTGTTTGTTAACCTGCACCTATTCAATTTTATGTGGTGTATATACATCCACTTTTAAGTGTTAAATATGAATAAATATTTATTCATGTTGTTTTATTTTTCAATACAAGTTTATTATTTCATATACTAACAATTTTATATTTTCAAAAGTGGTATGAATATATTTTACAATCGTACCATCTTTTAGGATTTATTTTACTCTTTTTTAATGAATCTTATAATTCAACATTCATATACTATAATAATTTTATTTTCCATTGGATATTTAAGGTTTTTTAAATTTTTTCATCCAAATTTTCATCTCTTGGTACTTGGATCACAAAAAGAAATTTTGAAAAGAAAAAACTGATTTTAGATCACTTTAAATTAGATATATTTTTCCTCTATTTCTATGTCTTACAAAAAACCATAACTAATTTAATTTTATTAACTAGAATGATTTATTAAGAAAATTTTAAGTTATTATTTAATTTAAATTTTTGCGTAATGAAATCATTCTATTGTTTTTTGTTTTCAACAAAAAGATTAAAGGAAGCTTTCTTTAATATATAAGGTGAGAATAGACTTCCCTTCCATCGTAACTATTTTACAAAATATACCTTATTCTAAAAGTTTTAAATGGTATTAAAAAAACATATATGAAATATTATTTTAAAATCTTACTTTAATTCCAATTCATATTCCGTAGGGAATTATTTTATTATTAACACCTATATTCTTGAGGAACCAATGGTCACCTCAAATTACCTGATTAAGTTTTTGATTTTTCAAATTTCTCTTGATACAATGACTTTATTTTTTTAATTTTTTTTTATAGTGAATTTTCCAATTAAATATCCATATTATTTTTATCTTGGATATAATTATTAGCTAAACTATATTAAATTTTTACATACAGTGCATACTTTTAATATTATTTAATTAACTAGAGAAATATTGATAAATTTGGGTTATGTACTCAATATGAATATTTGTTTATAAGGAATATTATTTATTTATTAAATCAATTTTTCGAAATATGATGAATGATTTAGACATGTATTTATGGTGGGGAATGGAAATATTTTACCTCTCTATGTATTGAAAAGTCTCATGATTCAAATTAGTTGGCCAAATTAAATAATATTTTAATAATCATTCTAAACTGTCTTGTGAAGGGTCTTGGCAGTATAGGTATCATGATTCTTGAGATCATGATATCAAATAATTAATTATTTACATCATTTTTAATTTATTTATTATTATTATCAATGATATTTTCACATTGTTATTATCTATGGTTGCATTCTATTCTTCTTATATTGATTAAATGACATGTGTTTTTAGTTATTTACCTTTCCCTATTGATTATTCCTTATAAAATCATCAAAGTAATATTATTGATAAAATAGAATGTGTGTTCATTTTTTAAATATTCATATTGATTATTCCTTATTAATTCATGACATAATATGTTGTAAGTTACTCTTATTGATCATTTGAGATCACCATTATTTTATTTCCTTTCTGCAATGATATAACGAAGATTTCCATAAATTATTTCAAGGATTCCCAATTGTTTTTATTATTATGTTTTATTTTATATTCCCTATGTAAAATGGGTATCATGTATGTATCTGGTACTCCAAAATTTATAAATTAATCAGTCCTTTGGTATTTGACCCCTCGTATTTATGCCAATGTTATATAGTAAATGCCAGCTCTAGGTTTCTAAACTAAGGGTTGTCAGATCCTAATCATTAATCAACACATTTTTTATATATTTCATTAAGTAGTCATTCATATTCATACCATAAAATATAATGACTAGGTTATAATGATATTTTTTAAATAATAATATTTTAATAGTATAATGTGGTTTGTTGAAACATAGTGTTGTATATAACACAATCGATCCAAAATATAAGTTAATTTCAATAGAAATATATTCAAAAATGTCAGGGTGAAAATTTATCTTTATTTTAATATATTTCATCCTTTAAATTTGAAATTCTTCTCAGTAATAAAGGGGTTGATGATCAGAAATTCCATTGCAGAAAACCAACATTGTAAAAGGGTTCAATAAAATTTCCAATTAAAATTAAGGAAAGGGAAGTATTAAGGCCATTTAGAGTAACATAATACTAGGTTTCCAAAAGGGTGAACTTTAGTAGGAAGTGAAAATATCGACATGGATTAGAAAACTAACTTACAATGATAAATAGAGAGTGATATAGAGAATGGATAATATAATGTTAACAAAAAAATAGAATTATGTTCCGTGTCAAAATACAATCGATTACTAGAAAATGAAGTTAAAAGTGTTTCATTTTATTTTAAGATGATTTTCCTAATGTTAATGAATTTTTTTACTATTAATATAGTGAATACATTAAACTATACTATCTTGAATTATTTCTATATCCTAAGAAAAATTTCATTCATTGGTATTTCTTCAATAAATTTCCAATACATTATTGACTCCATGAAATGAATATTTGAGATGGATTTTTAGGCCTAAAGCAGTAAAATTAACTTTTAACAAATAATAATATCCATAAAAGTTTGATAATTCATTCATTATATCACTAGTTAACAAAAAATAGTACCAAAAAATTATTCAATATGGATAAATATAAACAATTAATGTCTATAACTGCAATTATAACACTAAATATTCAACTTAAACCATCCCAAAAGTAGATAAACCTGAAAACTCCTCCAACATATATATATCCAAATTTGAAAGCAACATATTTGAAATATTTCATCACACACACACACAAACACACACACATATATATATATATATTCCTGATCAACTTGAACATATATCCCCAAATAAAATAATACATATAATAATGTCACATACCCAACTTATGAATACCATGACCATAGATTCTATTAAAACATGATAATCCTTTCTAAAAATATTCTTCACCACTATAAAACCTGAATTAAAACATATGTGATTCCCAGAAAATAGAATTACCTTTATGACAAAAATAAAATCAATGACTATCCAATATATTTACAAATACAAAAAATAAATAAACTTCTTGATAAATAATTTTTTCTTCAAATCACTAATCAATTTCACAGTCACCAATACTATCCCATTCACTTAATCTATACCAATCTTCTCTTTATATCAAATAAACATTATTACATAATCATTAGGAACATATTAAGGTTTATCTTTCACTATATCATGTGTTTTCCATTAAATATCACCTTACCACTAAGTCTCTTTTCTATGTTATCATTACTATTCATAGTATGCTTGAAAATCCATAATGAAAAACTTTTGTAATAGTGCCCTTAAATGTTTCATAATTCTTATAATTGGAATATCCTAGTTAAGATAATTTTATAACATAATTCTTGAATCCTAATACATAAACACTTAAATCCTATCACTTTAACAATTGGTATAACATAAGTCCTTGGTTTAGGAGTTAACCCTTGGATTAGGGCATTCATTTGGATATTCCCTAGTTCCCCACACATAAGGCACTAAATAACACAATAATTTCTTTCTTTACAAAGTTCATTTCCACATAGAAAATATCTTCACATTCCTTTGATAAATTTACTTGGATGCTATTACTCACATTATTGAAATAAGGAAAATTGAACTTTCTTTCCTCTATTCATTACCACATGAACATTCATAAAAGGCCATCATCCTTTTATTTAAATTTTTTGGAATATAATAAAAGTTTTTTTGTAAATAATTTATCATAATAGATGATTAGTCTTAACCATAAGTAGTTTACTGGGCTAGGGTTACAGTTTTTGAATCTTCCCCTCCCCTCCTTCGGTGTGGCTTGTGCGGCTTGGTGTCTACATCCTTTGTCTTGGCATCGGTGTGGTATGATGTTGAGACTTCTAACTATGATTGAAAAGGTGAAGCTCTTGCTTTGACTTATCTAGGAAAAGATTCTTTCATGATTTTGGCTTCAACTCATGTCTATTCAGTTTGTGGAGAGGTTCGGCTATGTGAACCCTTGTGTGTCGGCTCAGTGATGTATCGGGCAAGGTCCTGGCATGTCTTCTTGTTGGATCTAAAATCAGCATTGGCCTCAGAGTTTCATTGTGGGGGGGGGAGGGTTTCATGGTTCTAATTCCTATGTTATTATGGTTCTTCTGTGAGTTTGATTTCATTGAATTTTGGGTACTTTGTTGATTGCATTTAAATGGTGCATATTTTGGGGTGTAGAGGCTGGATTGATTATGTAAATCCCTAGGACTTCTCCCCTATCCGTCATCTTCATGTATTAGAATCAAGTGAGAGTGCATCTACGGTTTTGATCTGAGTGGATCTATTCCCCGAGTGTCAGTTTTCGTTTAGAGCAGCATGAACCCCCTCATTGCAAACGTTCCATTAGTGTGGTGTTGGTCCATACAATCCCTGGTGACGATGGATCAACTTTGCGTTCCTTGGATCATCTTTTGATTTCTTTTGTAACTACAGTGGTGGTGGGACTCTCATGTATCATGGTAGGGTTCTTCTGGGTTACTATATTATTAGAGATTCACTCATGAAGCTTCTATGTGAAGGGGTTTTGTGAATATTTGTTATGTCATGTTGATGAATTTTCACTTCGAGAAATTATTATTGTGGCGGTGGTTCCTTTATGACCTTATTGTTCATGGTTTGAGGGTCACAACAATGAGTTCACTTACATGGAATTGGTCTAAATGAGTTTTTGAGCAGAGATTTTTCTCTTGGACATTACTACAGATTTGGATGTTTTAGAGGGTATGTCTTTTCCATCAGTACCCAGCCCATGCATTCATGCATGGGACAACTAGCCATGCAGTGATGTGTAAGATAAAGCTGATATAAATGTTTTTAATGTTAGGTAGGGGCTCTTCTGTGTAGGTTTGAATGAGTTTTTTTCTTTTAAATATTTTTCCATGGAGGTTTGGTTGTTTTAAGTCATTGAGGTCATGTTGGGTCCCCCTAGCCCTTAAAAGGAGGCTTATGATAATAATTAATTAATTTTTAGTCAGTCTAAAAAAACATAGTGTGACCAAAATTAATCATAGCCAGAGATAATGAAAAAAGTAACATTTATAGAAGAAACTTTCCTTTCAACATATTATACCTTAGGTTTACCCAAGGCTATATTTGGTTTTCATTTATTTGAATCATTCATTATGGTTCATAAAGAAAATATGAATTAACCTAATCATAGACCCTTAGACTATCAAACCATGTGGAAATTAAGGTAACACTCACCTGATCTAGAATAATGGAATATATTTACACAACAAACTCTTTTGTGGTTATTTCACCTAGGGGAATCTGAACCAAAGAAAAATCCAGTTATAGTATCCAGACATATATGTTTTTCAAGGTAAACCCAAACTGCTTTCTTTACCATAACTTCAGAGGTTATCCTATATAGTATTATCCTAAGGGTTCTCTCTAATGTCTTATATCGTATCCTACAAAGGTAACTAAACCGTTCTATGATAAAAACTTTACCAACCCATACTTCACATAAAAATAAATTTCATCTTATAAGATATATATTCGTTACACAACATAAACATCCATTCCAGAATCATATAGGAAAATTATAATTGGAATCATAGATAAATAAAAAATCATCATAAGTAAACTATGTAATTTCCCATTAAGTTCTTCATAACTAATACCCCTCTTAGAAATATCATACATAATACCAGTCTTCATATCCTACAAAACGGAAACATAAGAAACAATGAGCTAAGTGCTCAATAAGGGTAAAAAAGTGAGATATCAGTGATCACACATATATTACATGATCATATGAGTGTAAGAACATGATCATAACATTTGAGAACCATACCCTAAATTTCATAGATCCAATAGATGAGTAATAGAATAAATCATGGTATTTCATAAGACATGTACCGTAAAGAGATAAAAGAACATGAACATGGGAGAATAACATTAGAATAAGACTTAAGTCTATAGAATACACAATTTAATGGAAAATAATTTCCTTAAAATTAAATTATTTCTACCAATACTATCATATTGGATTGTGTTCACTCCCCAAATAATTTTAGTAGTCATGGTTCACTCCCAAGACTATCATAGTTGGAAGGTTCCCTTAATGAAATGGGTCCACTCCATATTCTAATCATATTTATCTCATTAGATATCTATATTTTCCCAATTCATTTGGGGTCTATATAATTCTAAGCATGTCCATCACATAATGAAAATCATAAATTTGGGTGCTATAAGAACATAAAACATTCATCATATCATAACATGTGAAAAGGAAACAGGTTTGTTAAATATTTCATTATATAATAACCCATATATAAGAACAAGATTTCATAAATTTATTATTATCCTAATAACAATGAATCCAAGAAAAAATAATAAAGATTCAGAAATTGTATCATATCACCACTAAATATTAGGAAACATGAAAGGATTCCATTTTAGATGGGAAATTCTTTTAAAAGATCACTTGAAACATTTATTGAGAAAAATACACTTTTCCATTGAAAATAAACTTTTAAAATTATAAATTAAGGTTCTAAGAATTGATTTTTCATGAGGTTGTTAATTTTCTTTCATGCTGTATATTTTAAAACCATGTTTCCTTTCATATTTTCATTAAAAATTCTGATGTACCATGTTTCGGAAGTGACAACAAGACTCATTTTAAACCATTTAGTAAACAAAAAAACATGGTTAAAAATTACTTAAAAAATTCTTAGTTTATTATTAAAAAAATTATTCCTGACTTTTTTTTATTAATGTGGATATGGAAGAAAACTTATTTTTGACTGAAGAGAGAAATGAAATCGAGTTTATTAAAAAAATATTCTACAGGTCTCTTGATGAGTTATAAAGGGAAAAATTAAATAAAATTATGAAATGCCAAGAAATAACCATATTAGAAAAAATTAATGATATGTTTTATATGTAGGTCATGAAATTTAATCATCGATATCATAATCATTAACAAAATCTATAAACAATTATATTGTAACATAAAACCCTCACTACTTTGGTAACTATTAAACTAAACGCAATAGGAATAAATAACATTAAATGAACATTTTAACATAATTATAATAATTTTATACCTGGTATAACCTGTCAAATGGTATATATTTATACCTCATAAATGAATATGAGTTCATAATATAAATAATGTCTCAAAGAATTTAATTTGAGATGATTAACCCTTACCACATTAGTAATATTTGATTAATAACTTTATGAAAGAGAGAAACTCATATATATTTTTAAATATAAATATTATTCATGAAAATAATAACAACAAAAATTAATGCGTATTATATACACCACACAATATAAACAACTTGTGAATATCACATATGTCTCATGAAATTAAAAGTGATATGTCAAACCCTTACCTCAGGTCTGACTTCCTTTATAAAATTTCAAACCTCTGATATAATAAATAAATATTTACTATGAATATATTACATAACCATAATAATATAGCATACCATATATGATTTATATATAACCATTTACCACCCCTTAATTAAAAATTATTTATTTAAATCATTGTTTCGTGTAAAAACTACCACATTTTTCTTCTATATTTTGGGATGGTAGTTTTGGTCCTTGAAAATTTATCATGGTTCTAAAAACTCCATAATGTTAATGATAATATAAATATAATATATATTAAATATATATATATATATATATATATATATATATCCATTGATAAATTTTAATTATACAAAAATTAATTACACCGTTCATGGAGACAGTAGGCCTTATGTAGGCATGAACATTGTTTTCATTTTTCAATGAATGGAACAAAAGAAATGTAAATCGTAATTAATATTTATAACATCATTATTATATAATATATATAATATATATTTATTAAATATATCTATATTACCATCTATGTAACTATAATGTGAAAACCGAATCACATCTTTTCGTGGAGGTGGTAGTCCATTCATACTCATGAGAGACATTATCATTTTACAATAGTAATAAGTCAATAAGTTTCATGTGATATTATATTTATATAAATATAATAATTTCATAAATTTCAAATATAATCTTTAAACCCATCTTAATAACCATCCATAAAATATGGTGATGAAAAATGAATTTTGACGCTATGTGGAGACGGTAACTCAATCGTACGCATGAGAGATACTTTCACTTCCAATTTTATGTGAAACAACATGTATAATGGTGTTTTAATAATCCTAATAACATTTATGTATATTTATCAAACATAATTTATGATTTTACGATTGATACCATATATTTATAGGATTTTAAAGAATAATTAAAAAAGGGAATGTGATCGGCTAAGACGACAACCTCTTTTTTGAAATAACTCCTTTAGATCTCCACTTTAGGACCATAGGGTTCGTATTTTGGAAATAGCATCACCTATATAATTTTTATATGGATGTTAAAATATAACTTTTTATGGTATGTCTGATATTGAATGCTAAATTTGTTTTAGATAAGGGAAATTGAGGGTTCCCTTTTATATGTTAAGGGAGAGGCACTCATGGAATTTATTAAAAGATTAAAATATAAAAAAGTAAACTCTATAAAAATTGTTTAAAATGGATATATATTTGAATAAAATGTATTATTGGATTTTAATAACATATAGAAATAAAATTTTGAATGGTTTAAGTGGTTTTTTAACCATATCATTTGGTTTAACCCATTAGTTAACCTATCTTAACCATAACTGTAGAAACATATTTTTCATTATTAAAAGGGTTATAAGATTATTTATATGGTAAAAATTGGATTATAAATGAATAATTTATGAAATTTTATTCCATAAATTATCCAATTTCTAATATTTCAATATTTTTATTAGATTTAATTAATTTAATGAAATACAACTTTAATAATATTCGAAATAATTTCATTATTTATACTATTCATTTGACGTGACTTTAAAGACACAAATAAAAATATGGAATTCAAATATAATCTTTTTAAACAATAATAATATTTCATATGTGCCTAATAAATTCATTTAACACTATAATACACTCAAATTTTATAAATTTTAATATTTTAAAAACAATTATTAAATTTTTCTATTAATTGAGGAAATATTGTGTCAGTGTTGCCTAAGAATTTATGGTAATTATATAATTTTGAAAAATTAAAAATAAATTTACATAATTAAAATGGTTTCATTATTCTTAAAATAACCATTTTTATTCATTTTCAACTTTATTATATCCCTATGTGAACACATAAAATATATTTAAAAGTAAAAGAGTGTTATTTTGTTTTTTTTCTTTATAGAAAATATTATATATGTCACTTTCATTATCATGTGTCTCATGAATAAAAAAAATATGAATCCTAATGTTAAAATGGTATAAATAAATTCATCAAATTATATTTAATATGAAAACAAATTTACCTTATCAGTTAGTTTTAAACTAGGTCAACCCGATTTACCCATTTACTGTGTTGACAAATTTTTCATTTTTTTAATATTCTTATGACCAGAAATTATGTTGGACTTACACAATATTATTAAGTTAGATGATTCCAAAAATTAAATCCATTATGTAAAATTAAATCTTTATAAATTTTTGAAATTTGATTCATAATTATCTCGTAAATTGCGATGAAAAATAAATTATCAAAAATAAATGCCTTTTTAGTCTAAAAGAATTTTTTTTCCATGATCATGTATAATTTTGATTCATATTTAGTGAATTACGTTATTTATAACTAATGGAGAATTATTTTAATTTTTGGATGAAATTGAAAATAAAATGGGGCTCTTTTAATGAAAAGAAATGACATTTTTAAAAAACAATGGTATTTTTCACTATTCATTGAAAAATCAATATTATCCAAAAAATCTCAAAATTTCACTTTAATTTTTTTGAAATTTTGAATTTAAAAATTCAATTAATTTTTAAAATAAAAAATATATAAGTGTTAGAAATTAATTATAATTTCATGAAAAAATGCAATAAAAATTATTTTTGATGAAAATACATTTTTGAAGTCTAAAATAATTTCACTCAAAATAGAGTACATATTTAAAAATAATTAATAAAAAATTATATATATTTCATAATGTGGTTATTTCTATTCATAACTCTAAATTTAATGTCTTGGTTATAACGTCCATGTTTAAATAATAATATTTTAATATTATATTGTGGTTTGTTAAAATGTGGTGTTGAGTGTAACACAAAAAAAAAACAATGAAATCAATATATTTTTAAGATAAATATATTATAAAATTATGTGTTGTTTCCATATCCCCCAACAGAAAATAATACTTTTTTTATTTTTTATCTTTTTATATGTAAATCGCATGAAATATAGCTTCCCCACCCCCTTAGGCACACGAGGGAGATGTATTTGACATTTTTCCCTCCCTTTTTATTTTATAAAATTATTTTATTTTCGTATAAAAAAACTTGTTTTCTTTAAATAGAGATTTATTAACCTTCCAATCTCTTATTGGTGATATTTTAGTGGTGTTTTGGCAGTTCGACACCCCATACATGAATTATATCAAATATATTTAAATTTTTGGCTTAAAATTTTTCAGGACTGCTTTGATTCCATTTGAGGTAATTGTAACCTGATAAGAAAATTATTAACCATTATTTTATATTTTTATAATAGATATACTATGAAAAATCATATATAGAATATCAGGGTTTGGTTTCATCATTTTTATCTCAAGAAAAATGGCACTTTGGTGGAGCAGTGTGATCTCAGTGCACTCATCTTGTGTCCAGATCACAATAGATAAAAAATTATAATCAAGATACCCTCTATATTGTCAAAATATGAACTAGAACCACTTTTACACCATTATAAAATATTCATGTGCTATCATGAGTGAATCAATAGATTTATAACTCCCCGTTAATCACTAGAATATAAGACAATTGACACAAAAACTAGAATCAACCCATTGATGAAATTAACATTGGTTTCTCTATTTATAACTTCTGAGAATAGAGAAAAAGATATATAATACCTTTTCAAGGTTTAATACTCTCACATTTTTTTGGAAAATAGTATTTTTACCTATATATAAACTAATTAAATTAAAGTTTATTCCTTAAAAGAGTAAACCCCTAAAAACCGACCCGGTATAACCCAAATAAGTTAATAAATTAATCTTAAATTCCATGAACATTTAATCACACACTTATGACTCTCTTAAATGAGAGGATATGAAACAAAAACCACTAAATCATATTTCCCCTCATAAATGATTTAAATGAACATTGGATAAATTATATTTATTTCATAAAATGTATTTTTCATATTCAATTCAAATAAATAAATCAATTGGGAATGAATTTAGATATAAATTCAATTCTAATTACAGTACAAATGAATAATATATAATTTAATTTCACCATTCATTTACTTGTGATCCTTCACACTCGAACAATCACCACACCACGTACATGGTTCCCACTTCATCTAAACATTACATTCATCCAAATTGATGGAATTTGTAGATAAAAATTATTTGTGACACTTTATCACCTTATAATGATAATAGTGAGACATAATAATTTACTAATAGAAATATTTATTTACACACCATGGCCCTAAAAGTGATAAATACAAGTTCTTCTATGACATTATCATACATACACATACTATGGAATATAATATATATGTATCAAAATATCTTATAAAATGGGATGCATACTTTGTGCTATCATTGCTTTATTTTTTTATCTTTTATTGACTATAATTGATTAAATTACCATCATATTACATGGATATGGATATATTAAATTCCCTAATATCATATTTTATTGATAAAATATATCTCTTTCCAATAATAGGAATCAAAAAATACTACCACGATCATTCAATTAATGTCATAAAACCAAAAAGTCACACAAAGAGAGCTACCTCACGAAAAGAATAAACTATCATGGTTTTTTTCATGATTAAAAGTTTGTGATCAAATGATATTATTTGATATTTATCTCCACTCAGGAGACCAATACTGTTACATGAGAATATAAACATCCAATGAAACCTAAACATATGGTGTTTATATTGGTGGGATATTCCTCATGATCTCATCTAATTCAGATCACAAAGTGTTAACTTCATGAGAATATGTCTTACTGATTATGATCCCCCATCACTATATTTCCAAAAATCATATATCTTGACCATATGAAACATGATTATGATTATTTTCATAGTATCATGAGGTTCTCATTATAGAAAATAATTGATATAACATTTTGATATGAAAAATATTCAAAGGAAATTACCATGTAAATAGTGAACATAGATGTAATAAAACTATTATGGTAAGATAAAATCCATCATTACCCTATATATACAATATATAGTAATAAAAAAGTACTACTCAAGTTGGGTCTGAGAAAAACTGCCTCAAAATATTTCTATTGATTGTTTTTTAGAATTACTTCTTTAATACACATTTGAGTATAGTACGATTTGTAAAAAATATTAAAAAAATAACTTTTCACATCAGTTTTGAAAAATCCAATATAATAGATGAAAGGAAAGGATTTCTACATCCACTATTCCAAAATAGATGTGAAAACTTTACATCAATAGAGGTTATTTTTTAAATATAGACACTAAAAATAATATTATGTATTAGTTTTTGGAAAATAAATATAGAATTTATGAAAAAAGAATCATCATGGAAGTACATTGAACATTTATTATATATTAAAATGATATTGAGAAGCATATACGACATAAAGTTTCCTATAAAACTGATATTGAAAAGTGAATTAATATATAAATTTTTTTATTAGAAAACATATTTGATATATATTTGTAAAAAAATGACATTGAATAGTGTATTTAATGGAAACTAAAATAAACAATATAAATAATATATTTATCATATGGCAGGTAATGAAAAAACTTCATAACCATTTTAAAAAAAAGATCAGAATTTGTTTTTCAAAAATAATGATTACCATTAATACTAAACTCACTCACATCAATATCACAATGATAAATTTAATCACTAATAAAATGATATCTCACATCAATGTGAATTTTCCTATCATGAAATATCATATATTTTGAGAGAAATATTTCAATTTGACAATAATAATATTGTAACTAAATCTATATATTTTTACCAAGTTCACTAAGAATCTCTCTTCAGAAAATAGATTATTTAATAGTAATATACTCAACCTTAATGGTATTGAAAGAAATAGTATTTTTCATAGTTTATTTATAACTAATATACCACCTATCAATGGGAAATAAATAACCTCTCAATGATCTGGTCCTATAAAGGTATTTTTTAAAACTAAATAAACACAGTTGATCACATAATCCTATGATCTTCTAAAATGAAAGAAAAACATCCCAACAATATAGATATATTAAGATCCACTGAACTACCTTATAAATTTTTTTACTGTTATTATCCCTATATTATTCAACTACATTGAATTCATGAAATAAATATAGATGAGAGAAAAACATATAATAAATTAGTGATCCCACTAAAATAAAATATCAAACTCAAAACATATATTCATCCCTATAATCTAATCGTAGAGATAAATAACATTAAAATATAAAAGAGAAGTTAATGGGGTACTTATTGGTTTTTTAATATTTATACTAAACTTTCCATTAAATCAATAAATGTATAATAAATGTATAAAAGATATATTACCCAAATTTGTACTTTTATTCATCTTTATGATAAGTATTTTCTCCAAGGATCCCAAATATTTTGCCCCAAATTCCACAAAAATCTAAAATTATCCTATATAATAACTATTTTTCCTTCACTACAATTAACATATCCTAAAAATATAAAAAAAATTGTATAATAATCCATTATAACACATCTTAAGATAAATGAAACTATCATTACAAGACCTTCCAATTATAGGATACGTTATAAAAGATCCAAGGCTCTTACACCACTATCTGGATGACTGTTTAAGGATAGGAAAAGATTTCATTAGAAAAAATGAATTTTATTCCTTAAATAGAATTATAAAACATCAAGGTATTTATATATAGATATCCTCCTCAAACTCTCTATGAATAAGTTTCATCTTCACATGAAACAACTATAACACGACATTATATAAATCCATAATACCACACAAAAGATGAATATAGAAATGTTTAATAAATATAGAAAATATATCTATAATGATGAAACTCTGGATCTGATTGAAATTTTTTTTATTGAATTTTTTTAGTTCCTTCTTTCTTTAACTCTTGGTATGGATTCTTTCCTACTGAACACTCATTTTCACTACATAGCTTTCTTACCCTTAAGTAATTTCATCAAATTGCATGTGATTTTTTGTTGATATTTATCTCCATTTATATTGATAACATGAAACTAAATGAATAATTATAAATAAGTGAATAATAACAATTTATTTTTTAATTATAAGAATTAATACCATTATGTATAATTTGTATATGAGAAACCATACAGACTCAACATACCATTATAGAGGCTCAATACTTCTTCTTAATCTGTATTTTGCAATATAATATAATGATGCTGGTGGAGAAGGGAAAATATCATATGATATCTTATATTAAATATGAGATGAATAATATATTGTATAACACAACTGAAATTGAACATTTACATGAGTATTGGATTTATGCTATCTTGAATGATTAGAAGGTGAGGGACTTATCCTAAAATTTTAATCAAATATTAAATTCCTCATAATAATGACTTTACTTATTTCATGACATCCCAACTTATATCATTTAATCCCATATTTATTACTAATGAAGATATATTTTGTATATGTAGGTTTAAATTTTACATTATCTATATGAGTATAGGAAGGAAAACCAAATATTCAGAAGTTAGAATAAGATACATGAGTACTAGAACATTCCTCTTCTAGAATCTTATTAATAATAGTAGTTAAAGGAGAAAGATAATTTATCATATATGCATTCATAGCAGCTGCGACCCAATTTTTTTTATAAATGAGAGTAAAATATTATGCAACAAACACTCTCAATTTATTTTCTATTCATATTTTCTTTCACACTACTTTTTAGGGAAGATAAATAACTATAATTT